>JBANSL010000002.1:88682518-91195018 GCA_037127255.1 Persicaria tinctoria | reverse complement strand
AAATTATACTCAAATTATGGAGAAAAATAAAATAAAATGAATGGTATAATTATTATTTGAAAATAATAATAATAAATATATATTATAAATACATTTGAATAATTAATACATCAAATAAATATAGTAATAAAATGGTGGGGGCCACTTGTGGTGGAAGAGGTTACCTTAGTGTGAAGGGGTAACCCCTTCCAACCTCTTCCCTTAAGGTTTGGGTTGCAACCATGGGTTTACTTTTTAAGACCTATAAGGTAACTAAAACTCATGGTTGCTCATGGTCTAAAGGTACACACTACACACAAAACGTCAAATGAAGAATTAAATATGATGAGGTCCACACCCAGTGTGGATCTTCTGTGACGCCCGGTGCAACAATTGGTGCATCACAAAATTATTTACGGTATAATTTTAATTCGAAAAAAATTTAAAAAATTATATTTGTGTTTAATACACTTATATTTACATGCCTATAAATTTTATTATGAAAAGTTTTATTTTTAAAAAATATAAAAAAACATAAACTAATATAATCGTTCTTTTAATTATATATATTTTTAAAACATATTTTTTCATAATGAAATTTTATAGACATGTAAATATAAGTGTATGAAACACAAATATAATTTTTTAAAATTTTTTCGAATTAAAATTATACCGTAAATAATTTTATAATGCAGCGAGTGTTGCACCGGGCGTCACAGCAGATCCACACTGCGTCCACACCTGACCTCCATTTGCATCCATCGTCTGTCCAATGAACATAATCAAAATCCGCTACTTTAATATGTTTATAACTTTTTTAAAATTAAATATGTTGATGTGTAGAATATGAAAGTATTCCAATCCAATGAACCAATCAAAATCCTCTACTTCATTTTTTACTCTACTCCATACCTCACTAAATTATTTTAACATTTTTAATTTTAAAAAAGTATGAAAAAAATACTTTCATATTCTACACATCTATTTTAATATGTTTATAACTTTTTATTTTGAAAATTCATGTATAAATTTTTTTAAAAAATTAAAAAGGCATTGTTTCACAAAATATAATTATAAAAAATTTTAAAACATGATTTTTCAAAATAAAAGTTATATATAAAAATAGATGTTTAAGAGATGAATATAATAATTTTTTTAAAATTAAATAAATGTGAAAATAATTTAGTGGTGTAGGGAATGTTAGAGTAAATGTTGTAGGTGATCTCCACTGCCAATGAACAAACTTGATGACAATTTGTAAAATGGTGAGTCTAACGACAAGATGAGTTTCGTCTAATTGTAAGATGAAGTTTATGTATTTATGAATGGAGATACTCAAAAGATCAAACTCGAGAAAAAAAAAACCTCATTAACCACTAGGGTTGGCATGGTACGGTTGCCACAAAAAATGGTGATTACCACGTACCAACCACAAACTGGTGGTACGCAAATTTTCATACCACATACCAACCACAAGTCATGGTTACCGCATATGTGGTAACCACGATTTGTGGTTACCATCAGTACATTGCCATGGTTACCAAGCTTTAATTCTGTTTGTATTTTTTTGAAACTCCTTGGCTACCTTTCGATGGTCATCAAAGTTATCGAATGAAAAAAATATGGTTACAAAAAACAATATAGTTAACATCTTTTAAAAGTTCAAATAAATCAAGTTCACAACCTAAAGTACAAAAAAAAAAAAAATCAAACCAATCAAGTTTAAAGTCTTCGAGAAACAAACAAAGTTCAATTGTTCAAACATTCAAAATGTTCCTGCAAGTTCAAACAAAACAAGTTCATAGTCTTCAAACATTCAAAATGCCCCTATTGTTTCTTGTAGAAAAAAGTAGAAACTACCAATTTAGGTAAAAATCAAAACAAAAAATATAAATTAAAAACTTAAAACTCAAAGGTAATAACAATAAAACATTAAATCAAAAAAAAAAAATATATACTCGGTAATCATGGTAACCATGGTATTCAGATTTCATTACCATTACCGTACCACTTTCACGTGGTTACCCCCATGTTGGTTACCACAAGTGTGGTTACCAACATAGTCGGTTTGTGGTTGGTACGTGGTTGGTATGGTGTTGCGGTTCGGATCCACTGGCCCAAAAATACTGTCTCTCCACGGTACCACTCTTTTTTAATTGGGCCACCTGTCATCTTTTTTTCTTTTTCTTTTTTTCTTTCATTAATTTATTTAACCTTTAAAATTTCTGTACAATACGGAGTATTTTCTTTTCCCTCAACTCTCCCCTCAAAGACGCTCTTCCTCCATCCAATGCCGGCAACCTCAAGCTCCAACCTCCATGGAAGATGGTGACCAATAGCAAAAGTTTGGTCAACAAGAACAAAGGTTAGACTTTCTAATTAATTTTTCTTTCTCTTTGTATTTTATAATAATTCAAAGAGGGGTACTGCTATATGATTTTTCTAGGGTTTTATTTAGGATTTGGGGTTTTGTTTAAAATTTGGGGTTTTCTCAAAATTGATAAGAGGGCTCCCTACTATATGATCGAATTCACATGGTTTTCTCAAATTGAAGCCTTGTATCTCTTGTCACATACTCACATGATTTTTTGAATGATTCATTCCTTAGTTTGATAAGCTTGCGATTTGCAAACAGTGAGTTAGAAATAGAAGGGGAGGACTTTGCAGACACAGAAAATGATGGTGTTGAGGTATGATTATGTTTCATCTTGCTTTCTTTTAGTTGTCCTTCAAACCTGTGTAATGCAAATTTTTATTGTCCTTGGATTAAATTTCTTTCCTGATTGTTTTCCTACTGTTTTGAACCAATATGAACTCCTAGTATGCTGATAACTTTCGGTGTATAGTTCCACATGGATTACTTGTTGGCTGGAAATATAGTGGCTGACAAAACTTGATGGTGCTGATGCTCTCAGTTTATAGGTGATCTTTGCTCATTGATAGATTTGATTCCCTCTTTTGCTGAAATTTGTTAAACTGAGAAATATGTTCATGGTTTTTTAAGTGGAAGATTTTAGTTAGATCGGTTTCACTAATGATAGATAAAAGAGATTGGTATTCGAGTAAAGGACATGAGAAACTGTGAAATTTGTATGGGTTGATCTCTGATCAATGATGTATTTAGTTTCCCTCTCTGCTGATATTTATCAAACTGTGAAATCTGTGAACTAACAGGTAAATTTTGTCAAGAATCATTTTAGCTATTTTTCCTTAAACTTCTAGCCTTTTAGCTCAATTGGCAGAGCATTGTGCTAAAGCACAAAGACGTGGGTTTGAATCCCGCATGGGCTTACATCAAATAATGTAAAATAGTAAATTGAAATTCATAAATAAAATGCAAAAGCAAAGCCAAAATCAGATTCAGTAGATCACTTGCTAATCCAAAATATGTGGCTTCGGACAATCAACTTTAATTGAATTCATCAATTTACAGAATCAGTTGCATTTGAATTCACCCATTCACAAAATCAGTTGTAGTTGAATTCACAAAATCAGCAGGTCACATATCACCAAGTGTTGTAGCAGTAGCATAATAAAGTTGTAGTTGAATTCACAAAATCAGCAGGTCACCATATCACCAAGTGTTCTAGCAGTAGCATAATAAAGCACCACAAAATACAGCAGCAACTAGCAAGAGTCTTCAAGACCAACATCTCACCACTTGAAATATCAGGTGTCCTTACTTTGAAGGAGTTTAGCATAAGCATATATGTCATTACACTAGAATTAACAAGAGACTTAATGTAAGAAATACATTTAAAATTGAAAACCATATCGCAATAGAAAGATTATAAAACTTCAATACCTGTGGATGTGTCAACAAAGGAAGCAATGGTAGCTGTTGAGATGGGACATTCAAATTGTCAACATGAGAAGCAAAATGGAATTGAACTTGCTCTGGAGCAGAAGTATCTAGCTGAGATGAAATACACTTAAAAAAAAGAAACGAAATAAATTATTTCACGAATTAAATCATTTTGGATGAGCAAAATGGAATTGAACTTGCTATGGAGCAGAAATAATTTCAATTACCAAATTTGTAGGGTGACCATGCATGTTGTCTTGCTCAGTATGATAATCCATAGAACTTTGTCCATCATCAGGAGGCAATGGTTTCTTTTTCCCTCTTTGATATTTCCTCTTCTTTTCAAGAGAGCTTATGATCCTTTTACTTGACCGATTTCCAGGTTTTGGCTTCAGCTTTACTCCCTTCACTTGCTGCATCATATCATTATGAGTAGGATCGCTTTCTACCACCTGAACACTCCCAGAGAGGGATTGGGAAACCTTTTCTGCTAATTTCAAATCAGCTTCTTTTAGCAAATTTATTATGCCCTCTTGCACAATGGCATAAACATCATCAAACTCTGCTGCTTTTGTGGCTAGCCGAACAGATAAACGGCACAAGTTTCTGTAACGCCTTCCCATCACCACTTTAGGATCTGCGGTTGAGCTCTCTCCATTAACTCTACTATTTCGTTTGTTGGCATCTTTTGTCCATCTCTTCAAAATGTACTTTTTAGACACTTTTTCAATTCTTTTGACGGAGAACATCTTCAATATATGACTGCATAATATACCAGCAAACTCAAATTTTCTACAGCTGCAGAAGACTTCTTCATGTGTTGGATCATAAGACACAACATTCTTGTAGTGCTTCCTATGGGGGGTGACAAAATATTTTACAAATCCATCTACCTCACCACAAATTTCAATGTGGCAGTCATAAGATATACACAATTCTGCTTGAAACAATTTCAAGACTTTTGGTGTATACACAATCGCAACATGCTTTAAAATTTCAACTGGAAAAGACACTACCTCCTTACTTTGGCTAGCCTTGAAATCTGCAACCATTTCATCATATCGCCGATTATACAGTAATCGCTGAAAGTTCTCGAAAAATCTCCTCATATCATGCTTGTAACTTACATAGCTTTTGATAAGCTTGTTCATGCTCTCACTCCGCTGGGTAGTGATCATGTCTGCGCAAAAGGTATCTCTCCCATATACTAATGCCCATTTTTCTTTGATGCTAAACATCCTCTTTAGCCAAGCATTGTTCTGCAAGTCATACTTACGAAGCATCTCACTCCAAGCATTCAAAAAACCTTCTTCATGGTCATGATCATAAATACAAGAACTAAAATCTGTTGCAAACTCTTTAAAGCCATTAAACACATGACTCAAATGAATTGCTGCATTATGAAATATGTGCCATAAGCAAAGTCGATGGTAGCTCTCTGGCCATTGGGAAGCAAGTGCACTTGACATTGCAGCATCTTGATTAGTAAGGATTGTCTTTGGTAATTCCCCCCCCCCCCCCCCCCAATAGCCCTCTTAAATGTGTCAAACAACCATATAAATGAACACGTTGTTTCATCGTATAATAATGCGCAGCCAAAAATAACACTTTGCTTGTGATGATTCACACCAACAAACAAGGCAATGGGGCGACCATCTTTATGCTTCCGATATGTAGTATCAAAGCAAACTACGTCACCAAAATCATCATAATCAGCCATCATTTTTGCATCAGCCCAAAATATATTAGTAATCAAATCATCTTCATCCACTTGAATAGCATAAAAGAAGCTAGGATCATCTATTTGCATCATTTGCAAGTACTCTAAAACACCACCTGTATCTCCTGATCGCATATGCAATGTGCGCTTAGTTCGCAAGTAATTCTTGTAATCCACATGAGCAAATCCAAGATTTTCGCGACCTCCAGCTTGGTTAGCCATGAACTCAAATGCATTTTTTGGAGCAATCCCCGAAATCTCAGCCATATCTACTTCAGATGCTTGAGAAATTGATATCCTTCGATGTGATCTGAATAAATGAGCTTTACTTGGACTTGCCAAGTTGTGATTATGCTCTGCAATGAACTTGACGACACAATACCTATCGGTTTTACGACAACAGATTTTTAGCATAGTCAAGCATCCACATCTTGTCTCCGGTCGATGTGATTTATAGAAAGCATCTCGCTTATCAGGACCACGTTTACCTTCACACGAACACACAAAAATCCTGTCAATCACCTTCCCCTTGTAGCTATGTGACTTGCTTTTCCGAACAGAAAAACCAAACTCTAAAGCATAAGTGTTGTAAAATTCATAGGCTGCTTCTTCTGTTTGAAACTCCATTCCAACTTTGGGCACCAATGCTTCAGATATCTTAGCATCCATCTCATCCTTGCTCTCTTCATCAACGGTAAGGCCATCATCTTGCTCAAATTCCAATCGACGTCGGGATTGTGTTTTTTGGCTAGCGACATCAAGTCCATCCATAACCTTGAAATTTATATATATATTAAAAAAAACAATTGATTACACATACTAATGAATTGTATAAACAATTATTCTAATGATTTTATTCACAAAGACAATATTCAAAATAGGCCTAAATCACCCAAAAAAAACACAGATTTACCGAATCTACGTTTTCACTATTGATTGTCGACTGTTATTGGAAATTACTGATGTCCTTGGTCCTTGGATGCATTTAATGTGGGTTGAAAGTTCAAATTTTTTTAATGGAAGGACAAGGAATTTTGGGGAGGTTGGAACTGGAACTAGGAGGAGGGAAGATTGAAGCGGGAAAGTGGGCGGGAAATGAGTAATGGGTTAATGGTTAATACCCGTACAAAATTAATTTTTTGGGTTAAGTTAATGAAAAATAAAAAGAAGTGATTTCTTTTCTATTGGTCCACAACCGTATGCAACCAGCCTGCATTTGCTGTAGTAATACCTTGTATCAATGTCACATCTAAATTCAACTCGTAATCAATGAAATGTAGAAGTAAATCAACAAAGGTAGCTATTTGCACATTTAAGAATCAAACAAATCAAAGCCACCACTGTAAACAAAAAATTACAAAACAATCGGAGGATTTCAGTTAAATCACAAAAAAGAAAAATTGGCTAACCACCACCCATGCGCTCGCTATCCACTTCACCACGTCGAATTTTCTTCATCTCGTTGTGGTATCCGCTTATTTGCTTAGGGTTTAGGGTTTTTCCGGGTTTGCTTTATGTATTTCTTTTGATGTATTCTGTATTTGTATTTCTTTCAGATCCTCGTGATCTCATCCTTCGGGATGCTCTCGGGTTGGCTAACCACCACCCGAATCTTTTCCTTATCAAAAAAAAAAAGAAAAAAGAAAAATTGGGAAATAGGAACAACACAGATCTGACACCGCCGTCGCTAACGATCCCGATAACCATACAAGCAGAAAGACCAGCGAGACCGCAAGCAAGACGGGAAGAGAGATGTGCATAACCATCGAATAATCACATCAATAATTAGGACATAAATAACACCAGCCATAACCATCGGAACAATCGATTTCATCACCAACTCCGACATCATCACTCCCATGGACGCTACTCCGATTCCGCGAAAAGTAAGGGAGAGGTGGCCTCAAATCCCATTCTTTACCCATTTTATGTAATTAAATCTGGTGGTTTTCCGCATGGTTTATCGGTTCGCATCCTTTACATGCTAGAATTCAATTAGTCAACAAGGAATCCCCACGTTATAAAAAAAAAATGGAGTTGCTACTATTCCGTGTCCCGTTGAGTCAAGTTGTTATGACATGGAGTATTTAAAAAACTACACCGGTAGTGGTAGATATGATCATGCAAATATATAACGTTGGATTATATTACATATAGATTATATTACCATTCACACCCACTTTTTTAAAATGAAAAAAAAATTATATAAAATATTTATATTTTTGTAAATCTTTTAAAACAATTTCATAATTACAATTAATAAATACAAAATTATTAAAAAATAAATATTTTATATAGTTTTATCATTCTAATTAAAAAAATATTTATATATATGTTTATTTTGTTATATATAGTTTTATTAATATTAAATAAATAATAATCTTAAACTAATCTTGCAAAATTGAAAACATTCTCTACCTAGGTTCTCGGTTCGGCCTCTAGGCAGATAGGTTTCTGATTTGTGTAGGGTTTTGACTCGTTAGTTTGTGGTTATTTCCTGATGGGGAATATCATGTGATCTGCAATTTCTCTCCGGAGTTATCCTTTGTCCGTTGTGGATTTCTGCTTCTGGCTACCCAATGGTTAAATATTGTCTCTTTAGCTTTTTCATAAGTTCACAACTCACTGTCCCACATCCTGCCAGGATGTGGAGTGGGCACTCGACTTACCATACTCTCTGTCTCATATTTGAAATTATTACTTATTCAAAATAAATCTAAAAAATATGCATAAACAGCAGTACCAGGGGCTAAAGGTAGCTTCACATATTATTCACTGTTCACCGCCTCCAACCTGGTATCCCAGATCGACGGCCCCAACCTCGACCCTCCGATCGCCGACCCCAAATCCGAACCCCAAACCGCCGTCCCCAACTCCAAACCCCAGATCTGAACAACCTTGCCGATGAAAGAGCTAACGAGACCGAAAGCGGGCTTCAACACCCTCATGAATGCCGATTGGAAAACCATCAAAAGCCCCGCAAAAAGACCTATGAAAGTTATTACGGAGCTAGAAATCGAGGTGAACTCAAAGCAAAAAACGCAACCTTCCTTTCCAAATTGTCTCAGTGGAGAAACGTCCACCAAAGAGGGAGATTAAAGAAGAAGAAGAAGAAGAAAAGGCATAAAACAGGGCCAGACCAAGCGAAAAGCATCGTGAGGGTGATTGAAGTTTGCTGGGTTCCGCTGCTCGTTCTTCGGCTTGGGCGGCGTCGACCTCCGTGGTGGTTCTTCTGGCTTTTGGGGGGTTCTCTACTCGGGCCTACTGTCCGATTGGGGTTGTCGTCTGAAGTCCGGTATGTGCTATTCGTGTGTGACTTTACATTTGAAAGTGATTTACCCCTATTGTCATTGAATAAGATGAATCTGCTGCTACTCCCTGATTGTTTCTGTAACACTGCTGATCTGCTATGCCGATGTAACTTTGCAACCTGCTTGAATCTCAAGTTTCCTAAACTAATTAAATCCAGGAATAAAGAAAAACTAAGAATACCCATGGAAAACTTGACCCAAACGAGAAAGCTAAACCTCAAAACAGATCGAGACATCAGAAAAAAGTGAAATGGAAGAAACCGCCCGAGGGATTCATGAAGCTAAATTTTGATGGTGCCTTGATTGCTTCGGGGCAAGCAGCGGCTGGCTTTGTTATCCGTGATAGCTGTGGTAGAGTGGTGTCCTGCGGTGAGCAAGGACTTGGGAGCGCCTCTTCAATCCAAGCTGAGTGTCTCGGCCTTCTTTCTGATGTGAAGTTGGGCTTCTCTCGCCTCATGGTAGAAGGAGATTGTCTGACCGTCATCAATGCCCTCCGGGGGATCGGTACTTGCCCATGGACTATCGAGATGATGATCGCCGATGATCTTGGCCTCTGCAGTTCATTCGAGGCTATCGATGTCTCCCACACTATGCGGGAAGGCAACCAGGTCGCCGACAGATTGGTGCACCTTGGTTTGTTATCCTCTTTCTCTATTGAGCGGTGCCCAACGGAGATTGAGGATCTCGTCCGGAAGGACGCTATTGGGCTGTGGTTCGACCGAGGTTGACCACCCCCAAATTTTCGCTTTGTATCAAAAAACAAAAACAAAAAAAAAACTATTCACTTACATTTAGGATGATAAAAAAAACCTATTTAAATATTTATTTATTTTTCTTTAATTTTTTCACAATTCCCATGTGGTGTTGTGCTTAATCTCCGAGCATCTGGCGACGAGGTGCTAATGAATGAAAATTCTTTCCCCCTCCTGCCTGAACATATCCCGGACCATAGTGCTATCCGTCTCCAATATAAGCTTCGATACCGCCATCTCTTTTGCCACACTTAGGCCATGAAATGCAGCCCATAATTCTGCTGCCAGAGCCGGGCAATGACCACACCAGAACGCAAACGCCCTCAAGAAATTGCCCTGGCCTGGCCGTCTCTCAATATTCCGTGAATTTGTAAATAAAGAGCAGCCATACCCGGCGTTCGGACTGGGGACCTTTGGGTACTACCCGCAAGTCCTTTCCAGTGAGTCATTTCTGAATGGTTCGTCTCTCAATATTCCTCCGCCTCCTGCTGGTCCCGGGTTACCTTTCGAAGTGTTAAAGATAATTAAATCAAATTTCAGAATAATTATTCATTTGTATTTTTGAAATTCAGTTGCTTTATTTTAGGAGAATATCTTCTCCTTCTCATGTATTTAATCTGGAGTTCTATTAATAAGAAATCACACAATCTTCTACAATTATCTTTTCTCTATATGGTATCAGCCTAAACGGTCCTGGCTATTCCATCAACAACGCCGCCTACCAGTTCCTCCTTTGTCACCATGGCTGCTGAATTTGCCACCCAAATCCCAAACCCTCATGACCCAACTCAACCATTCACAGTTGTAATTCTCTCAAACATTCTCAAACTCGATTCCATGAACTTTCTAACTTGGAAAGTTCAAATCCAAGCAACTCTTGAAGGATATGATCTCTTCAAGTTCCTTGATGGTTCTCATCCCGCCCCTGCGGAAACCATCACGGCCAACAACACCACAAACCCAAATCCCGCTTACCTCACATACAAACGCCAGGGTCGCATTCTCTATGGTGCGATTCTTGGAACACTAACGCCATCAGTGGCATGTCTTGTCACGACTGCAAAGTCATCCAAAGAAGTCTGGGATATTCTCAAGACCACTTATGGAAATAGCTCTCGGGGCCACATCAAACAAATCAAAGAGTGGCTGCGCTCTTCACAAAAAGGAACAATGAGTATTACAGAATATATGCAGAAGGTTAAGACATCTGCTGACCTCCTCGCATCTCTCCAGGCGTCGGTGTCCACCGAAGATATTACAGACTATGTTATGTGTGGTCTTGATGAACCCTACAAACCGACCATTCACGCCATCAATGCTCGGGATACTGCAATATCCTTCGAAGAACTTCACGAGAAGCTGTTGAATCATGAATTAAGTCTCCAGCAGGAGGCGAAGCATAATGTTGGTCCAACCGCTGCCTTCAACGTCCAACCCATGTCGACCAAGGGCAAAGGTAAGCAGAGTTCCACTCAATCTAATTGGCAATCCTCCAATTCCTCACAACCGAATCCATTAAAACAAAATTGGTCCCAGCCAACTAAACCCTACAATCCTGCACCGGTTGGAAGCAAACCCTTTCGAGGTCGCTGTCAATGGTGTAAGGAGATTGGCCATGTCCTCACCCAATGCCCCATTTTTCGCCAGCAACACCCTACAATCACCCTCCCCTCCTCTGCAAGATTTCCAACAGCCCCACCCCAAACTAATATTGTTGCCTCCTCTCTCAATCAGAACTGGTTAGTGGATAGTGGGGCTTCACACCATGTTATAAATGATCTAAACAACTTGGCAATTCACTATCCGTACAATGGCCCGGATGAAATGTTTGTGGGCGATGGCACAGGTTTACAAATCTCTCACTCTGGCACTCTTTCCTTACCATTTCATTCCCAAGTGTTTTCTCTTGAAAATGTTCTTTGTGTTCCGTCCATGTCTAAAAATATTCTATATGTGTCAAAACTCACCAAGAATAACCCTTATGCAGTGGTGTTCTTATCTGATTCCTTTTTTTATCCAGGACATCAGGTCCAAGAAAATTCTTCTTGAAGGTCCTTGTGTGGATGGTGTTTACCTGTGGCCGAAATCCTCTCCCACCGTCAATCTGCTTCAAAGAGTCGACTCAGCCTCCCTGCATCATAGGCTTGGTCATCCGTCAACTGCATTCTTTCAATTCCTTGTTAAAAAGTTTAATTTATGTTCTTTTCCTTTCAAGCAAGCAGATTGTACCCCATGCAACATTAATAAGAGCCACAAGCTTCCTTTTTATAAATCTACTATTGTGTCTAGTCATCCTCTAGAAGTTGTTTATTCTGATGTTTGGAGCTCTCCAGTTATGTCTTATGATGGGTTTCGATACTATGTCATTTTTATTGATCACCATACTCGCTATAGCTGGATTTTCCCTCGCAAACACAAATCAGACACAAAGGCCACGTTTATAAAATATAAAGCTTTGGTTGAAAATTTCTTCAATCATAAAATAAAAATCTTATACACAGATAATGGGGGGGAATTTATTGCCCTTCGTCATTTTTTAAGCACCACAGGTATCACTCATCTTACTTCACCACTACATACACCTGAGCACAATGGCATGTCAGAGCGAAAACACCGTCATGTTGTCGAAACAGGCTTGTCTCTCCTAAGTTATTCGGGTATGCCACTTGATCATTGGCCTCATGCCTTGATCACGGCGACATATCTCATTAACCGTCTACCTACTCCCGTCCTACAAAACGAGTCTCTCTATTCCCGTCTATTAAGAGTGCCGCCGGATTACTCTAAATTCAAGAGTTTTGGTTGTTTGTGCTTTCCTTGGTTGCGACCGTATAATGCCCACAAACTTTTACCCAAGTCTATTGCATGTGTTTTCATTGGTTATTCATCCACACAAAGTGCGTACCAGTGTATAGATCTGATAACCCGTCGTATATACACATCTCGGCATGTCAAGTTTGTTGAGAATGAATTTCCTTACAAGCATATGTCATCCCAAACAAGTTCATCTGTTGAGTTCGGAGGGGAGTGGGGCTCATTAACTATTCCCATGTTGAAGCTTCCTAGTCCAACTACCCAACCTACCGTCCCTTTAGTTCAAAACCCAATTCCGGAAATCCCACCTAATAATAATCCCAACTCCCTCCAACAAATAAGGCTGGCCCCACCAAATCTCAACTCCCCACCAAATCCGGTTCCACCTCCACTTCCTCAAATTCAAATGGATTTCACCTCATCTCAATCAAATGATATCCCACTCAATTCGGCCCCATCAAATCCTCCGTCTCCATCTATTCAAGTGGGACCTAGCCCCGCCCAAAGTCAGTCAAGTCAACCGATTCCACCCCCTCCTCAACACAAAAGCCTACCTCATCGTCTCTTTCTCAGCCTTCCATTTCTCCAAACCATACAGTACGCCCAGGGGCTATAACCCGCTCACAAAACAACAAATTACCCAAACCCATCAACAAATTGAACCTCCATATTCATAAGAACCCGCCCCTACCCATTGAACCTCAAACCATAACCCAAGCTCTAAAAAGTCTGGAATGGAGGAAAGCTATGCAGGATGAGTACAATGCTCTTTGTTCTAACAAGACCTGGGATTTGGTTCCATCCTCTCCGACATTCAATCAAGTTGGATGCAAGTGGGTCTTTCGGATAAAATATTGTCCTGATGGCAAGGTTGACAAGCTCAAAGCCAGACTTGTGGCTAAGGGTTTTAATCAACGCTCCGGATTGGACTATAAGGAGACATTTAGCCCTGTGGTCAAGCCTGTCACGGTCCGAATTGTACTCACTTTGGTTGTTTCGAATGGGTGGCGTCTTCAGCAGCTAGACATAAACAATGCCTTTCTCCAAGGTACTTTGTATGAAGATGTCTATATGACTCAACCTCCCGGCTTCGTCAACAGCGCCTTTCCCGATCATCTTTGTAAGTTGCGGAAGGCCATCTATGGTCTTAAACAGGCACCGAGGGCTTGGTATAATGAGCTCAAAACCTTCCTTTTGCAGTCCGGCTTCATCAACTCTATTGCTGATGCTTCATTGTTTATCTATCGTCACGGCCACCATCTCTTATATTTGTTGGTTTATGTCGATGATATTATCATCACTGGCAATTCGTCTATGGCAATTGAGCGCCTGGTTAACTGTCTGGCTACAAAATTTTCTCTCAAGGATCTAGGACCTTTGTCATATTTCCTTGGAGTTGAAGTGATCTCAACTTCCGCAGGTATATTTTTGTCCCAAAGGAAGTATGTTCTTGACCTTCTTCATAAAGCGGGAATGGAAGCAACCAAGTCAGTGTCCACGCCTATGTCTACTACACCTTTGCTTAAGGATGGAGGTACTCGTCTTCCTTCTCCAACGGACTACAGAGTTATTGTTGGAAGTCTGCAATACTTGGGCTTAACAAGACCGGATATAGCCTTTACAGTGAGCAAATTATCTCAATACATGCAGTCACCCACCTCTGATCATTGGGCTGCACTCAAACGTCTGTTGAGGTATCTATCTGGCACTTCACATCTTGGCCTCAATATCTTTTCGCAGTCTTCACCAATAGTTCATGCCTTTTCGGATGCCGATTGGGCTGGGGATAAGGATGATTTTGTCTCAACCACGGGGTATATTGTATACTTTGGGCGCACCCCTGTTTCATGGAGTTCTCGCAAGCAACGATCGATTGGCCGATCATCTACCGAAGCTGAGTACAAGGCTCTTGCAGACACGGCCTCAGAGGTTTTATGGGTGCTTCATCTCCTAGATGAGCTTGATGTCAAGTTAATTCAACAACCAGTGCTCTATTGTGATAATCTTGGTGCTATGAGTTTGAGCGCCAATCCAGTATTTCATTCCAGAATGAAACATATAGCGCTGGCATATCATTTTGTTAGAGAACAAGTGCGCAAGGGAACACTTCGGATCAGCCATGTTTCAACCGGTGATCAACTTGCTGATGTCTTGACAAAGCCATTGCTGTGCCCCAAGTTCCAGGAGCTCTTATGCAAGCTGCGTCTAACCACCAGTTCGTCTGGCTTGAGGGGGAATGTTAAAAATAATTAAATCAAATTTCAGAATAATTATTCATTTGTATTTTTGAAATTCAGTTGCTTTATTTTAGGAGAATATCTTCTCCTTCTCATGTATTTAATCTGAAGTTCTATCAATAAGAAATCACACAATCTTCTACAATTATCTTTTCTCTATACGAAGCACCATCTATGTTGAGTTTGGTCCACCCAATCTCAGGCGGCATCCAGACGGTCTCCACATTCCCCGTCCCCCTGTCACAAGTAACCGCACTGTTGGCCTTGGATCGAGTATGGTAGTAGGTTGACACCGTTCGCCATACTCGATGTGTTAGCCCATGGATTCTATCTTTGTTCTCGTACACAAGCTCGTTCCGGGTCTTCCATGCCAACCACAACATAGTAGCAAATATAGAGCTCCACTATCTCTCTTCCGGGTGTTCTCGAACACCCAACATAGTAGCAAATATTTTCTCGCTCTTGGGTTTGTTACCCCATCACCCATTTTCCCTTACTCCCCTTCAATGTACTGTCCAAGATTATGCTGCTCTTCCATGAGTCATGTCGTTTGCGTTTGTTCTGTTTATTCCCATTAACTTTTTGAGTCAGTCTTAAGCATCCTCTCGATGTAGTTGAGGAAAGGATATATGTCTCTAATACAGAGATTCCGATTCATACCACAAACTTGCCAACCACTAGAGTGGTTCCAGCCTTAACACAGCTGATATTTGGTTGTAAATTGTAATGCTTCCTATCTACTGCGAGGATGAGTTCCCTCATATAAACAATCAACAAGCTGTTACTTAAATTCTCGCACTGAAGTGGGCAAGATGTTTTTGATTGATAGCTCCCTTCCTTTCCATTGATGAAATACATATGCTATAGTACTAATTTGTGCAGGATTGATAAAAGACAAAAGTATAAGGTATTATAGTTTATACATATTGGATATATTTTATCTTGTAGATTACATTTATTTTCGGACTAATATAAATTAGGTAAATTGTTTTATTCTATCCATATATATTTTCGGACTTATATTGATTAAAATGTTTTATTCTATCTATACATATTTTCAGATTAATTGGATTAATCGGTTTAAAATTTATCTTCTATCTTTTATTAGATTTTCGGTTAAGAATTTTATTGGATAAGCATTTGTGTTATTCTAGAATTAAGTTGTTACAGGATTATTTCAAAACTTAAATTGGAAGAAAGAGATCTAGGCAATCCATATCTCACCAAGCAATAAGGAGATCTCGGCCAGAAGGTTTTAACAACAGTAATTCAAAAAGAAAAAGAGCATGGAGCGGCCAGAAGATTTCGCCAGCAGCAATCTCGGATATCTCCAGTATTTCAACGTTCAAATTGTTGTTACAACCAATCGAGATTTGAGGAGATAAAAATCAGCAAACAAAAGGAGCTCTCGGCCATAAAGACAGAAGGAAGAGAACGATCGAAACACACCTTCTGCCAAGTCTTCTCTGCGCATCAAGAGCTCTCAAGTCTACAGACGTCATTGCTGATTTTATTTGCTTTCTTTCTCTCTATTCTGTATTCGGTTTATTTTCTTTGAGAGTTAGGAAGTCTTGAGCTTCATAGTTTAATTCAATCCATGTTATACTAAGAGTATCATATACTCAAACGTATATCACACTTCGGTGTGGCAAAGGAGACTTTTATTTCTCTGTATCTTGGGTTGACTAGATAGAAGCAAGGTAGGCTTCGGGTTATAGAAGAGAGGAACTTCTTCTAGGTTGTATCTATGACTCATAAGGAAAGAGGAATAAAAGTTGTTGAATCCTACGGGTTGGATAACCCTAGGCGGGGACGTAGGCTGGTTAAGAGCCGAACCTCGTTACCAAGTCCTGTGTTATTTATTTCTCTGTTATTATTCTTACGTCTGATTACATTGCAGAACTAGCAAGGCATGAAAAGTTTGTTCAAGATCTTGAGATCGAGTTCAAGGCCTTGAAACTCACTATCCAGCCCTTGAAGTTGCTTGCTCTACACGACTTTGCGAAAAGCGTCTATACTCTATTCAACCCCCCTTCTAGAGTATTTGTCTATTACTATTAATTACTTTAAGTACTCAATTCTTCAATTGTTATCAGAGCTTAACTCACTATTTGATTTAACAGTATGTGAGATCGATCATGAGTACTGTAGGAGAAGGTGGATTCGCTCAAGGAAGGTCGTCTAATCGCCATCCTCTTTTCTGTGGTGACAACTTTGTGCACTAGAGGTCTTTGATGAAGATGTTCATCATTGATCAAGACATGGAGCTCTGGGAACGCATAGTCAAAGGACCAACTATTCCAATGAAGCCCGATGCTACAGCAGGAGTGCAAGTCGAGAATACAGAAGCGGAATTTACTCAAACCGATCACGAAAATGTGGCCAAGAATTTTCGGGCCATGCACATGCTATATTGTGGTTTGAATACTGATGAGTTTAATCGTGTTTCAACTTGCAGGAGCGCCAAAGAAATTTGGGATAAACTTGTAGTAACCTACGAAGGTACTAGCCAGGTTAAGGAAAGCAAGATCAACATCTACCTACGACAATATGAGCTATTCAAGATGCTGTCTACCGAAACCATAAAGGAGATGTTTACCAGATTCACCCAAATCGTCAACAACTTGGACTCTCTCGACAAAACCTTCAGCAATGAAAAAAAGGTGAGGAAAATCTTGAGGAGTTTACCAAAGGCTAAATGGGGACCAAAAGTAACTGCAATAGAGGAAGCTCAAAATCTTTCGACTTTGCCATTAGACGATCTCCTCGGTAAGTTGATTACCCATGAGATGGTTCTTGGTGAAGAAGATGGAGAAGTAGCCCCTACTGTAAAGAACTTGGCCCTACGAGCAAAAAAGGAAGAAGCTCCCTCGGATGATGAAGAAAGTGACGGTGAAGAAGATCCATTTGCACTCATCACAAGAGGATTAGCAAGGATACTCAAGATGAAGAAACAATTTGCTAACCGAGAGTACAATAGTTCATCAAAACAGAAAGGTAAGCCGTATTCTTCCAATAAGAAAACTAAATATATGGCTTGTTTTGAGTGTGGCGATACAGAACATATTGTCAAGGATTGTCCACAAAAGAAAATGAACAAATATCGAAAGGACAAACGAAAGAAGAAGGCTATGATGGCGGCTTGGAGCGATTCTGACTCTTCAAGCGAATATGAATCTGAATCCGAACAGGCAAATCTATGCTTAATGGCTGATCAATAGGAAACTCCAAAGAAGCATCTTGGAAATATAGTAAGGAATTTAATTTCGAGTCCTACTGTTGTTCTATCTGAATTCCTTCAAAACATGATTTTAAATGAAGAGCATTTTATACATGAGACTAACATCTTGAAAGAAAAGCTTTTGGAACAGGAAAAGAACATGGGTGAGATGTCGCTGGAAATGAAAAATCTCAAAGCTCGTCAGTCAGCCCTTGACAGTAAAGTCAAGGTCTTGGAGACATAAAACTCTGTCTTGAAGCAAGATCTCTCCTCTCTAACTCTTTCCACAAAAGAGCTGGAGAAAGAGAAGATCTCGTTGGCTGATAAGTGTAGAGACCAGCAGACCTCTCTCATGCGATTTACCCACTCCAAGGCCAATCTTGATAGAATGTTAGGTGAGCATCAATCATCCCTTAACAAAAGTAGTATTGGATATAACAAGAATTTTCTAAAGAAAGCCCCTACCACTTTTGTAAGAGCCAAAGGGAGTTGGCGCACACCCACTTGTCATTTTTGTTGTAGAAAGGGTCATGTTAAAACTACTTGTCCATATCGTAGAAATGATCCGCATATTATTCGTAATACTTTTCCGTTTTATTTAACAGAACAGGTAAAGCAAATCTGGGTTCCTAAAGGGACAAGACCACCAAACATGGTTCATCCTGAGTACGAATCTAAATTTGAAATTTGGTCTAGGCGGAAAGGTTGAATTTGGTTGTTTTGCAGGATATCACCAAGACTAAGGAGTATAAATGGATTCTTGATAGTGGTTGCTCACGGCACATGAGTGGAAAAAGTTCATTATTTTCGGATCTAAAGAAGCAATCCACTGGCACAATTACTCTTGGTGATAAGGGAAAATGCAACATAATTGGGATAGGTAAGATTGGTAAGGATTCTTCTAATTTTATTAATGATGTGTATCTTGTAGAAGGATTGAAATACAATTTACTAAGTATCTGATCTCAATTATGTTATAAAGGTAATATTGTTGTTTTTTACTCCGAAAAATGTTTAGTAAAAAATTAAAAAAATCTGGAGATTTAGTCCTAACGGCACCTCGCAGTAACAACGTATATTCTAGGAGCATTAACCAAGTTGCAGGAACTAGTTTAAAGTGTCTCAAGGCCTTGACAGAAGATCCAAGGCTTTGGCATAGGAGACTTGGACATGTAAGTATGCACACGTTGAAAAAACTAGCATCCAGAGACTGGGTACGTGGGCTTCCCGATCTCAACTATAAGGTAGATGAGTTATGCAATGCATGCTCACGAGGTAAGCAAACTCGAGGGTCTTTTAAACCCAAAAAAGTAGTAAGTACTTCTCGCCCTATCGAGTTATTACATATGAATTTATGTGGACCTATGCGCGTCAAAGCACTTCAAGATCCGGATTAGATTATAGCAATGCAAAGCAAGCTCAATGAGTTTGAAAGGAATAAAGTTTGGACGATCACTCCAAGGCCCAAGCATCAATCCATCATCGGTACTAGATGGGTCTTTCGAAATAAATTGGATGAAGATGGAAAGATTACTCGCAACAAGGCTAGACTCGTGGCTCAAGGGTATAATCAAGAAGAAGGTATTGACTACGAGGAGACTTTTGCTCCCGTAGCGAGGTTAGAGGCTATTCGTATCTTACTTGCATTTGCATCATACATGGGTATTAAGCTTTTTCAAATGGATGTTAAAAGCGCCTTCTTAAATGGAATTTTGGAAGAGGAAGTATATGTTGCACAACCTCCTGGTTTTAAAAACGAATAATTTCCAAATCATGTTTTTAAATTAGATAAAGCACTCAAACAAGCCCCTAGGGCATGGTATGAGAGATTATCGAAATATCTTCTTGAAAATGGTTTTAAACGTGGTTTGATCGATAAAACTCTTTTTTATCAAAACACGAGGTAAAGATTTATTACTTGTGCAAGTTTATGTTGATGATATTTTATTCGGTGCTACTAAAGATTTTCTTTGCAATTAATTTTTGAATATCATGTGTAGAGAATTTGAGATGAGCCTTATGGGAGAACTAACTTTCTTTCTCGGACTACAAGTTCATCAATCAAAGAGAGGAATATTCTTGAATCAAGGTAAGTATACTAGAGATCTCCTCAAGAAATACAAGATGGATCAATCAAATGTCGCCAAAACTCCCATGAGCTCGACATTGTCTTTGGATCAAGACAAAAACGGTAAGAGTGTGAACCAAAAGGAATATCGAGGTATGATTGGTTCACTCCTTCATCTCACGGCAAGTAGACCCGATATTATGTTTAGTGTATGTATGTGTGCAAGATTTCAGGCTGATCCGAAGGAATCGCATCTCATCGCAGTTAAAAGAATTTTTCGCTATTT
Source organism: Persicaria tinctoria (assembly GCA_037127255.1). Classification (NCBI taxonomy): domain Eukaryota; kingdom Viridiplantae; phylum Streptophyta; class Magnoliopsida; order Caryophyllales; family Polygonaceae; genus Persicaria; species Persicaria tinctoria. Next base: position 91,174,826 of record JBANSL010000002.1, on the reverse strand, counting down.
GAACCGAACTCAAGACCTTGGTCTTTGGTATCCAAAACGAGGAAATTTTAATCTAATTGGTTATTCAGATGCAGATTTTGCAGGTTATAAGGTTGATAGAAAAAGTACGTCTGGTTGTTGTCAACTATTGGGATCTTCTCTAATCAGTTGGCATTCCAAGAAACAAAATTTTGTGGCTCTCTCAACTACTGAGGCCGAATACATAGCTGCTGGAGCTTGTTGTTCACAAGTTTTATGGATAGCTCAACAGTTACGAGATCTTGGCTTCGACTTGAAAGGTATTCCAATTAAATGTGATAATACTAGTGCTATATCTATCACTAAAAATCATGTGCAGCATTCTCGAACGAAACACATTAATGTGAGACATCATTTTATTCGGGATCATGACGAAAAAGGTGACGTATCTATATCCTTTATTTCTACTGATTTACAACTTGTTGATATCTATTAATATTACTAATTCTGCTAGCATTTTGCTGACGTGTCACTTTGTAAATTAAAGTTGAATTTTTGAATCAAAATTTTCCTTTCTTATTAATCGATGTTATTAAGGGAAGTTTAAATATCTTCTATTAATATTACTAATTCCTCTAGCATTTTGCTGACGTGACACTCTGTAAATTAAAGTTGAATTTTTTAATCAAAAGTTTCTTTTTTTATTAATCGATTTATTAAGGGAAGTTTAAATATTTGTTTCCTATATTATATTCATCACAATCGTATTAAAAATGTCTAGACAATTAATTCAAATGTCAAAATAAAAATCTATTAATAATAATTAATAATAATAATAATACTAATTCTGTTAGCATTTTGCTAACATGTCACGTCCACAATTAAACTTAATTTTTTTATTCAAATGGTATTTTCTTATTGGTCAATATTATTGCTGAAATTTTGAAATACACGTTTCATATTTTAAACATATTTGTTTCCTATTTCGATACTAATCAAAAGTTTCTTTTCTTATTAATCGATATTATTAAAGGAAGTTTAAATATTTGTTTCCAATATTATATATATCATTCATATTAAAAATGGATAGATATTTAATTCAAATGTCAAAATAAAAAGTAATTATAAAAATCAATGATTCTCAAAATCATATTTCTTCTCAAAATTTACATATTATAGGGTATAGACATCTTTTTTCTTGAAAATTTTTAAATATTTTTGGAGATGGAAGCGAAACATCATTAATTTTAAGAAGGGATTATTTTTGCACGTGTTATCCTTCAAAAATTGTAGAAAACTAATTATCGAGAATGAATAAATCTATACTAACTCTACACTACATGACATCTATTTAACTTTTTAACCTAAGATTTTTTCAGATATAAATTATATTTATTCTAAAGATCTTAAATGACTATTAGGAATAGTAAAAAAAAAAAAAAGAACATTTTAAGATCTACATACAAAAATTGAAGAATTTTTAGAAAAGCAAATGTGAAATTTGAATAAATAAATAAACACTCTTTTAAGATTAATTTCTGGATGTTTGGCTTCAAATATTGAAGAAAAAAAATTCAAAATGATATTTTACATCTATATTTATTTTATACAACCTAGAAGGCCCTTATTATAATTTCAATATTTTAAGGCTTGCAAAAGTTTTTTTTTTATGAAGTTAGGAAAAATAATCTATTTGTGAATACTCGATTTCAAAAATTAATTATAAAAATCAGTTAGAGCCAAAAAAAAAGTTTTTTTCTTACAATTTACTTATTTTAAACATCTTAAATGACTATCGAAAAATAAATAATATTTTAAGACTTACAAGCATTAGCTGCATTACTAATGCTTATTTTACATCTTAGATGAGGCTTCTTAGATCATTTTTCTACCTTTTAGGATCTTTTTATTTTTACCATCTTACCTTTATTTTCACTATTAATTTCCCTCTCTTTCTATCCATCTTTCTAATGAAAATAATAAATAAGTTATGTATATCTACATAACTTCAAAAGTATTTGCACAATCATGTGCTTATGAAAATAATTATATATTTATTTCAATTATATTAGCTGGTGTGTACGTTTGAGTATTATTTCGCTTCATTTTGAATTGACGAATAAGATTTTAGAATTATGTTGAATTGTTAGGCTTCGATTATCTTATTGAATTAATGTAATTAATACTTGGATTCAATTCAATCTGAATTGACGAATGAGATTTTAGAATTATGTTGAATTGACGAATGAGATTATAACGTAAGCCCGTGATACGCACGGGCTTACGTTAAAATTATGTAATTTTTAATGGTTTATTAATTTGGAAGTAGATTTATTTAGTAATCATTAGAAAGTGAGTTTTAAAAACATATTTATTTTATAATTAAATTTTTTTTCCTGTATATATAAATATAATTATTATTATATTGTTATCCATTTTTATATTATTTTCTCAATTAAATTAAATTACTCTATCTCTGTCTATTAATTTGTTATGTAGCTATATACCATTTTTCTAATTTTTTTTTTCTATAACATAAATAATACTATTATTTTTTAATTTTTCTTCTTATTTTATTCAAAATATAAATAATGTTATTTTATTCTTTTAGTTTTTAACTTATTTTATTCTTTAATTTTCTTATCAAATTTACTCAATTCTCTCTCACTCCATCTCTCCGTTATTTCAATTTTTTTTCTTTATTTCATTTTGTCCCTTGTGTTCAATGGGCTTATTAAATATAATAATCAAACGTAAATCTTTTTAACCTCCAAACAAATTCAAGTTAAATAAAATTATTTAGAATCCATAAAAAAACTAAAGTAAGAAAAAAATATTTATAATGATCCTGAGAATAATAATTTAGGAAAACCATAACAGAAAATTATGATTCATATTGTAAGATGATAATCTTAATATTTTTAATATCAAATGAAATCATTATAAATATTTTGTTATAAATAATTCTCAATAATGAATATTTTAGTTAGAAAAAAGTTAATATTTCTGAAAAATACTATATTGCTGCATTTACATATCCAACTTCAAATGTCATTAATGTTTATTTTTTAAAATGTTTTATTATATTCACAACTGATTATTTATGATATAGTTAATTGCATAAATATGTACAGTTGTTTGATTTAATCAATTGTAGGTAATGGATTTGCAGTCTTGGTAGTCTGAGGCCGAGTTTTGTGTTAGGACTTAAGAGGATGAGTTGGGTTATGTGAGTGTTGGAGTGAAATATTGTGTTGATTTAATTGAATTTTTTTTATACAGACTTAACATTCCAAACACCAGTAACTATTATAAATAAATAAAAACAAAGTATATATAAAAACATAATACTGCGACCAAAAAAAAAATACTGCTATGCAAACAGAGCCATATGACCAGAAACCTATATATATAAAAATAATTGTGATGAAGAACAGGCTCAACTCATATATATAATTGCCCATTATAACGAGGAGGTTGAGACAATTACCTGAACAATGATTGTAATAAGCCAGACGAACAGAATATATTTAAGCTAGACCTTTGATGCCAATCACCAGAGTGAAAAACTCCCCTTTTAGGCCTTCAAATCTTCAATCTCAATCAATAGAACTGAATACAATGACTCTTCGACCTTTGATCACTTTTGGACCTTCAAGCTCAATCAATATAACTGAATACAATGAATGCTCCACCTTTGATCACCAAGAATTGATTAAGCAAACCTTTTGCCTCCAATGACGAAGTTCAAGACACTCGTAATCGGATCTCACAAAAATAATTGTCGTACAAATGAGATGTGATTTTTTTTTCTTTGAATTTTGAGCAGATCCTATATTTATACTCTGTTCATTTTTTTGTCCGTTGCATTTTTCTCATTTACATTTTCAAATCTTTTTTTTTCCGTTGCACAACAAATTAATCAAGATTTTCTCATTTACATTTTCAAATCTTTTATTTCCCGTTGCACAACAGATTATTCAAGATTTGTAATTATACGTGGAGGGAGTTGGAGAGAATTAGGGGGCTCAATTCCAACGCATCCATTCCAACGCCTCGATTATTTTTCCTTAAATAAAAGAAGAAGACGCTTGAGCACTTGTCCCATTAATTATCAATTACTCTTTTTTTTCAATACAATAGACTATAATATGAAAATATAATTATTACTATAATGTGTTGACCTGACGAAAGTTGTACATCCTATTTCTTCCTACTATGAAATTCGTCAGAAATAACATTATAGGCATGATCGGGTAAGCAAGATGGTAAGTAAATTTTTACGAAACTATTAATAACTCTTTGTTCCCTTGTTATTTTGTGTTGTTCTTTCTCTGATAAATTATATTTCTTGATATAATCTGGATCGATTTCGACTTCTTCATCGGCATCATAATTCAAGTCGAATGTATGTCCCAGCTTGCCAACTGTCTTTTCGGGGGTCACAATGCCTTCGAGACTTGTGGGATAGTTGAGATCAAAATCGTTTACAACATTTTGATCTCTATTTGACGAGGTTGTACGTCTTCCGAGATTGACTTGATTGTTTCCCTCATCCATTAGCTCCAAATATATGCAAATCAATTATGTTCCACTTGTGAATTTTTTGTCTGCAAAAACATTAATCCAACTACCACATTAATACATATAACATAATTAAAATACAGTGGTAAACTTGATACAACAAAACTATAAATAGACTTTAAAAAATAATATAAAACACACAAAGTTACCCGATGTTTTAGTCTTTACACCTTCACATTATATCCTTTACATCCAGAGTTGTGTATATATATAGTCAAGTGTGAGATGGTAAGTAACAAGATTACTAAGATGAATGCTATGTTATGCCGCCTTAACCGGTCAAACACATAATTCATATATATATCTAATTGACCCATTCAATTTTAACCGGTCGAGCCTAAAATTAAAGAAGGAATTAATTTCTATTTGTTTTTTAAATATAATTTCCAACGAAAGTCATTGATGGAAGCTAATTTTTCTAAATTTCCAACAATCAAGTTATTGGAATAATTTTAGAAAACTATTTCCAACGACTCATAGCGGTGGAAAATATGGAATACTGCTTTCCAACAAAGTATACCGTTGGATTTTTTTTTCCATTGCATTTCAGTGTTGGAATTTCATCCATTGAATAACAACGTTAGAACCCTGTGGTTGGAATTCAATGTGTTTCCTGTAGTGAAACTCCCGTGCCTTTAAGGCACGGGTATTACACTAGTTTTTACTAAACCATTACCTTAGGATAGATTTAATTTTATCAGATTAGAGTTTGGTATGTTATTTAAGGATGCATTCGTTTAGGGGAGCATAAACGAATTGACTTTCAAGGTCTCGGAGATAAATTTCAAGACCTTGACCATTCATATCGTATACAGAAAAGATTGGATCAAATTTTCCGGCTTTTATTTTTGCAAATATTGGCCAGAAAATTTTGTTTTTCGGTTTTTAAATTCATTTGCCAAAGATTTTTATTATTTCCGAAACAAAAAAATTCTCAAAAAGATTTGATTTTTCTATTAAGATTTTTTTTATTTCAGCTTTAAATTGGTGTGTACTTTCCGAAAATTTTAAAATTTTAAAATTTCGTTTCGGCTATATACACCGCAAATCCACACGTTGTTAAGGACGTGCATGCACGTCGAAAGAAACGCGCATGCACGTCCTTAAGGACGTGCAGGTAAGTTTGTAGCCACCCGAGCCCGGACGTGCACCATGTTTTGATTTTTTTTAAAAACGTGCTTAGGACGTGCAATACTAGAAACAAAGTCGTTTCCAACGTAAGTATTCCAACAATTATATTTATTGGAAAATATTCCAACTATAAAAAGTATTGGAAATGAAGTTCCAACTATTATAGTTGTTGGAAATAATTTTACATAATTTTCCAACACTAAAAATTATTAGGAAAAAATTTCCGACAATTGAATATGTTGGAATCCATATTTTCAACCGGTTAAAAATTTATTGGAATCCATATTTAAAAAAAAGAACAAGAAAAAAATTATATTGAGAAAATCTTTACAGATATTGTACGGTTTTTATAAAGAGATTTTAATAATAATCATTTATTTATTCTTCAAAATCAAGAAATTATTATCTTGCAGTTGAGAAATAATTTGATTAGAGGAAAAAAAAAAAGATATGTGAGAGAGAAAATTGAATTTAAATAGAGAGAGATTGTGTCTCACTAATCTAGAATGTGGCTTTATGTGCAGCTGATTACCAACTGATGCAGTTTTACAGTTTCTTCTTCTCATCTTTAAAATCCACGTTTATCTCTCTAACTAGTTCTATCTTTCTTTCTCACTTTCTGGTTATGTCACCACTACTCCATCTTTACTCCAAAAATTTTAAGCTATTTACAAAGCTTGTGAGGGAGGTACAAATCTGGTAGGCTTATGCTCGAAGACATACCGACATCAAACTCAAAGTGTATGCAAACGACAAACTCATGCTTGAATACAAGGTGTTGGATGTAAGGCGGTACAAGGAAGCCATGGATATATAGCAAACGCACCACCATCATCACGTACACCGCCCATTTTTGCATGAATATTTGATTCATCGATAGATAGTGTGTGACATTCACATACTCTTCTTGTGTTTCATCTTCGGAGAAGAGCAATAGCATCAACCCTTATATTTGCTGATTAGTTTGATTTCCTTTTTTTCAATGATCTTACACGAATTGGTAGATCCAGAAATGTCATATTTGTTTTGATTTTGATATTATAAGCTTTTAAGGATTATAGTTTACTCTGAATATATTATATTGTGCATTTCTTATCCATTTTATTCATTTTATTTGAGATATTTTGTAATATTTAGAACATCGAAATTTTGTGATATACAAGTCGATTTTCATATACTGGATAAATGAAGTTTATATTTATGATTTTTTACATTATTTATTTATTTCGTTATTTATTATAATTTTAGGCATGGTGAAAATTTTGAATAATCGTCATAAGTTCCAACAATAACCATGAATTCCAGCGGTTTGAATATTTGGAATTTCCAACACTACATTTGTTGGAATCTCCTAATGCACCTACCGGTGTAGCAAGTTAGATAATATTTTTAATTTAAATGATTTATGTGTTCCAACAGTTTTATTTGTTGGTGATTTCCAACCCATAAAACAGGTTGGAAATTCCAACACAAACTAAAGGTTGGAACCCTTTTTTCCAACCTAGTGCCTCTTTGTTGGAAATTCCAATGATTCATAAAAATAGGTTACAGTTGATAATTCATGTGTTTCTAGTAGTGGTGCAAGCTCGTCTTCTAAATACTAAGCGGACGTGCTTCGTCGTTCCCAATGAAAACCTTAACAATTATTTATTGTCAATTAGACCCTAAATCCTTAAATTCCACTAGCTAAACCCTTCCATTCAATTAACGCTAAAGAACCATCGGAAAACCATAAACCCTAAAATCCTAAACCCTAAACCCTTCACGCGAAACCCTAACTAGGGTTTGCACGTCGTTAAGGACGTGCAATACTTGCACGTTGTTAAGGACGTGCAAACCCTAGTTTGCTAGTCGACGTGCACAGTGTCACACTTGCACATCGTTAACGACATGCATGCACGTCAATAAGGACATACAAATCCATAATCACAATTTGCGGTGTATCTATCAACACCCTAAAACTTTGTTGAGATTTTAAATAAAAGTTGTAATGTTTGGATAGGTTTTCAAGATAAACTTTTACCCTTTTCCAAGATTTTTTTACCCGATTGTGATTTACCTCCCCTCTTGGAAAGATCTTCAGCCGTTTCTACTCCCTCTCTCTCCTTCCCCTATTAACTCCCTCACGTCACTTCTGGATTACACCCAAAACCTCTATCGGCAATCCGAGCAAGGGCAAGCGGCCAACTACTCGGAAAGGAGATCGTCGACGACGACTTCATCAGCCTGCACTCCTCCGACGACTCCCCTCCCTGGACTCAAGCGCTATCCCCTCCCTGGACTCAAGCGCTATCACCGACGATGCCTTCTCTGCCCGTTCATTCGTTCCGGAACTTCGAAATTGGAGATAAGTGGCTAGATTTTTTCAGTTCTCGCAAACTTTGACTTTGTGAATCCATTGATCCGGCTTTTCTTGAGTCCATCGACCTCCCCTGCATAACCAAACTCAAATCCTCTGGTATTTGGCCCCTTCTGAACCTCGGTGATGTCTACTACCCCGTCATAACCAAACTCAAATCCTCTGGTATTTGGCCCCTTCTGAACCTCGGTGATATCTACTACCCCGTCTCACTCGACTGTTTTTTTGTTAACCTTACCTACTCTAGAGATCGCTGTTTTTTTTGTTAACAAATTCATCGAATGCACCCCAGGTGTTATCGCTACAATATTCGGGCACCCAAAGGCAGCTTCTCACTCGGCTTTGGGTGGCTATTAGTGGAAACTGCCTTAGGGAGCCCGAATATTGTAGCGATAACATCCGGGATTGATAAAAGACAAAAGTATAAGGTATTATAGTTTATACATATTGGATATATTTTATCTTGTAGATTACATTTATTTTCGGACTAATATAAATTAGGTAAATTGTTTTATTCTATCCATATATATTTTCGGACTTATATTGATTAAAATGTTTTATTCTATCTATATATATTTTCAGATTAATTAGATTAATTGGTTTAAAATTTATCTCCTACCTTTTATTAGATTTTTGGTTAAGAATTTTATTGGATAAACACTTGTGTTATTCTAGAATTAAGTTGTTACAAGATTATTTCAAAACTTAAATTGGAAGAAACAGATCTCAGCAATCCATATCTCACCAAGCAATAAGGAGATCCCGGCCAGAAGGTTATAACAGCAGTAATTCAAAAAAGAAAAAGAGCATGGAGCGGCCAGAAGATTTCGCCAGCGGCAATCTCGGATATTGCCAGTATTTCAACGTTCAAATTGTTGTTACAACCTATCGAGATTTGAGGAGAAAAAAATCAGCAAACAAAAGGAGGTCTCGGCTAAGACAAAAGGAAGAGAACAACCGAAACACACCTTCTACCAAGTCTTCTCGCATCAAGAACTCTCAAAGCTACATATACCATTGCTGATTTTATTTGCTTTCTTTCTATCTATTATGTATTCGATTTATTATCTTTGAGAATTAGGAAGTCTTGAGCTTCATAGTAAAGTTCATAGTAAAGTTTGTTCAAGATCTTCATTGCATATGCACATCACTGTTATTAGAGAAATACATTTGCATATGGAAATGAGATTTTTGATGACCAATTTGTAGCCTTTACTATCTCACTTCAATTAGCCTAGAGTGAAGATGCATAATTAAGACTAAAAATGAATTCATGCTGATCGGACAAAGGCAAATTTCTCAAAATTGAAGAATGTACTAATGCTTACTAGACCGGCTTCAAGGACGAATCTCAGCGAATCTGAAGGGCAAAAGCAATTCAATCTACGAGCGGTTAAACACCTCCCTTGCCAATGTTTATTTTCTTCGCTAGGGGGCTGCCTGAATCACCACTCGATTCAAATTCCAATTCTTTTAACAAACCAAAAACAATCAATTTGGATTGCAAGTTTGAATACAAAATCACAGATTACAGGGAGAGAAATTGAGCTCAGATTATAGCTGTAAGTGCTCAGCAAAGAGCTTCTGAGAAACAAAAGCTCTTCTCATACAAGAGGTGTCAGAAATTAAAGCAATCATCATCACTGCTCGTTCCATCCCGATCAAATCATATATAGAGAGTCACATCAAATTCAATCAAACATGGTAACAAATTCGGAACATCAATTGATATATAAATTTTCAAATTTGAAGATGTACTAATGCTTACTAGAGCAGCTTCAAAGACGAATCTCAGCAAATCTGAAGAGCACAAGTTAAAATTCGGTCTGCGAGCAGTTAAACACCTCCCTTGCCAATGTCTATTTTCTCCGCTAGGGGGCTGCCTGAATCACCACTCAATTAACCATTTTAATGATCCAGAATGTAATCTAAAGAGCAAAACAAACCTCCATGATTAAAGATCACCAAATTGAAACATTTCAATACTTCCAAATATTGCATTTCAGCAAAAGCCTCAAAATTGAATTTACGGGAACAAATTTTCTAAATTAGAGAATGTACTAATGCTTACTAGACCAGCTTCAACGACGAATCTCAGCAAGTCTGAAGAGCAAAAGCTAAAATTCAATCTACGAGCAGTTAAACACCTCCCTTGCCAATGTTTATTTCTCCGCTAGGGGGTTGCCTGAATTACCACTCGATTCAAATTCAAAATCAAGATTCCAAATCGAAACAATCAACTTTTTTTTGAACAGTCACAATAAAAAAATATCCGCAGATCAGAGAAAGAGAAGGTGAGCTCAGAGAGTAGCTGAAAGTGCTCAGCGAAGAGCTTCTGAGAAGCACTTCTCATACAAGAGGTGTCAGAAATTTAAGCAATCATCATCACTGCTCAACATAAATTCAGACGAATTCGAAGAGGATTGAAACTAAAATTAGAGATAGATGACGAATCGTAAGCCAAGGGCTAGGGTTTTCAGTTCTGGTGAGCTAATGGATTTGGGGGCGTAAGAAGATTCATTATATAGAGAGAGGAAGAAGAAAACGTTGTTTTATGAGAATTTAGGGTTTACAGTTTGTAAACAATTGTTTGTTGGGCTTCCGATTCAGAAATGTTTGTTGGGCTTCCGACTCAGAACTGTTTGTTGGGCTCCAAGTCCAAACAACACTTGGAAAGAAATAAAAATTACAGCATGGTCCAATACGGATTTCTAGTCCATTTCTTACCAATTATTTTTCTTTTAAAAATAAGGGTAAACTAGTACAATTCCCGTGCCATAGCGCGATTTTTAATAAATAAATTTTTAATAATATAGTAAATTAATATTATAAAATATTAATAAAAGTTAAGATAAAATAATGAAGGTACACTTGAAATCTTTAAGAAAATGGTAAAATTGTTTACCATAAAGTTAGACATCATCAAAAGAGCTTTTAAGTATAGACATTAGATTTAATTCAATGTTTTGAATTAAACCCAATGGTTAGTAAATGGGTAAAAAATAAAAGTGAAAAAATGTAAATGTATGAAATAGATGAAAAGAAAAAGAAATAATAAGAGAAAATTGTGATTAGTTGAAAAACCTTAAATTAAGGAGGTGTTGACAAATAATCAAAAGTCTTCTAAATTAAGGTATTATATAGATATAGATGGTTAGTAAATGGGTAAAAAATAAAAGTGAAAAAATTTAAATGTATGAAATAGATGAAAAGAAAAAGAAATAATAAGAGAAAATCGTGATTAGTTGAAAAACCTTAAATTAAGGAGGTGTTGACAAATAATTAAAAGTCTTATAAATTAAGGTATTATATAGATATATAGAAATAGATAGTTAGTAAGATCAAAAGAGAATTAAAAGAAAAAGAAGAAAAAAAGGAGAATTAAAGAAAATCAAATAAAAATGGCAAAAAAAAAAGATTGGTCAAAACTCCTAAAATGCCTCTAAGATTGACACATCATCTTAAACTCTTCTAAATTAAGAGTTTATATAGATAGATATAGATAGTTAGTAAGATTAAAGAACAAAAGAGAATTAAAAGAAAAAGAAGAAAAAAAGGAGAATTAGAGAAAATCAAATAAAAATGGCAAAAAAAAAAAGATTGGTCAAGACTCCTAAAATGCCTCTAAGATTGACACATCATCTTAAACTCTTCTAAATTAAGAGTTTAAATAGATAGTTAGTAAATGCTTTTGAGTTAAACCCAATAGTTATATTAGATTAAATTCAATATTTCGAATTAAGCCCAATAGTCAGTAAGATTAAAGAACAAAAGAGAATTAAAAGAAAAAGAAGAAAAAAAGGAGAATTAAAGAAAATCAAATAAAAATGGCAAAAAAAAAAGATTGGTCAAGACTCATAAAATGTCTCTAGGATTGACACATCATCTTAAACTCTTCTAAATTAAGAGTTTATATAGATAGTTATATTAGATTAAATTCAATATTTCGAATTAAGCCCAATAGTTAGTAAGATTAAAGAACAAAAGAGAATTAAAAGAAAAAGAAGAAAAAAAGGAGAATTAAAGAAAATCAAATAAAAATGGTAAAAAAAAAAAAGATTGGTCAAGACTCCTAAAATGTCTCTAGGATTGACACATCATCTTAAACTCTTCTAAATTAAGAGTATATATAGATAGTTATATTAGATTAAATTCAATATTTCGAATTAAGCCCAATAGTTAGTAAGATTAAAGAACAAAAGAGAATTAAAAGAAAAAGAAGAAAAAAAGGAGAATTAAAGAAAATCAAATAAAAATGGCAAAAAAAAAAAAGATTGGTCAAGACTCCTAAAATGTCTCTAGGATTGACACATCATCTTAAACTCTTCTAAATTAAGAGTATATATAGATATATAGGTAGTTATATTAGATTAAATTCAATATTTCGAATTAAGCCCAATAGTTAGTAAGATTAAAGATCAAAAGAGAATTAAAAGAAAAAGAAGAAAAAAAGGAGAATTAAAGAAAATCAAATAAAAATGGCAAAAAAAAAAGATTGGTCAAGACTCCTAAAATGTCTCTAGGATTGACACATCATCTTAAACTCTTCTAAATTAAGAGTTTATATAGATATAGATTGCAAAATAATAAATACAACAACCATCAACAATATAGATGTTTTTAGATTTTGCGTGTTTTTTAAGAACTTAAAAAAGAAAATATTACTCTTTTTTTATCAATTTTTTTAATAATTTGATACTTATTAAATTTTGTTGTTGTTAAAAAACGTACAAAATCTAAAAGAACTTATATTGTTGATCCAAGGGAGTAGTGATGGACATATTGATATTTTTTTGGCTAGAAATACAATTTTCATATACATATAATAAACCCATTTTACACTTTTTGAACTATTTTTTCACCTTTTTAAACTGACTCATTAGCTTAAAAAAATGAATTTTCATTCTCATATCATTTATTTTAAGACCTACCACTCTAATAGAATCATTTTTTAGCTTCATGGGATTGATTTCCATTCCCATATATCGATTCAAAAATTGTAAACTGGGATAAATTCATGAGAATTGGACTTCCATTAAAAAAATTATCAAGAGTGTTGAGGTAATAAGAGAAGCCAAACCCTGATGTGCAAACGAACTATCACCAAGAAGAGCATGATGCATCATCAAACACATGATAAATTGCAATTTCTTTTGCATTATTATTTGATTAATAATGTGAATATGTGGTCGAATTCGAACGGGCCGTACACTTTATTTTTAAAATTGCAGTATCTTCTCATAATAGAGAGTGTTCATTTCTTCTAATTCTCCGGGTTGGCTTGCTTCACTTTGTCGTCGTCAGGTGGTGGTTCACAACACCTAGCGCAAAACCCATGAGTGTAATAACAACACCCTAGCTTTCCACATTTTGGCTCTACATAATCTGCAATAATTGATCTCAAGCATTGTGAGATTCAAAAAAAAAAAAAATTGGGAATTATTAAAAGGGAAATAAAAAAACCTTTATATGTATATCCCATGAATATGATCAATTCAAATAAGATATGAATTTTTTTTAAAAGAATCAATAACAATCCCTAACATAAGTAGCCGAATTATATGATAGAAGTAGCTGAATTTGATACATACTTTTGTGGGGGTGAGCGTGATGGGGAAGATTGTTGGTGCGACCTTCCGTCATGGAGGTAGAGGAGGGGAGAGAAGAAGCAAGCAGCAATGCTGCTAAGAGCACAAAGCACTGAATGCTAAGCTTCATCTTCATCTTCATCTTCATCTTCATGTGTTTAATAGTTTTATGTTTTGATCGTTTGCACTTTGCAGCTATGAATTGATTTGAATCGAAGGGTTCGAATTGGAAGTGTATTTATACAGATGGGGTGACATTGGAGGCTGGCCACCTGGGACTAAACTGGTATAATTTGTTTGCTAGGTTTCGTATCGTGGCGGTATCAAACCTGATTTTTTTTCAAACTGAATTTTTTTAGATTTAAACTAGTCCATTCCAAAAATATTACAGAGAGTTCATTATCCGCACTTTTATTGGATAATACTTCTAAACTAAATGAATAAAAAATAAAGCAAAATGATACCTTAAAGAATATTACAATCTCTTACAAAAATGGTAGCTTCATTTAAAAAAAAAAAAAAAACTCAAATACATCCCATTTTGTACATAGCAAGTGGAAAAATATTTACTAAATAAAACCATCATATCTCATATGTGTTCCAAAATTGTTTAGTTAAGTATTTTTAAGTGTAGCATGCGTTGTATCATAATACGAATACTTTAATATACAAAATATTAAAAATAACTAACATTCTCAATTAAAAAACTATTCAACTATTTTTAATAGAAAAAATATTCAAACTTACTAACATGAGTAAAAAATATCCTAAATTATTTAGTAAATTTAAAATTATACATAATTTTTTTTATATAACATTGAAAATTAGGAAAAATAGTAGAACTCCCTTATAATGTGCTAGAAGCCTAAAATTTAAACAAACCAATAATAATCTAGTTAATGGAAAAAGATATGCCAAAAAAAAAAAAATGAAAATACTAAGATGTGGGTTCAAATCCCATATAGGTTATCTAGACATTGCATTGTTATTGTACACGAGCAATGAAAGGTTGTATGAGATAGGATTAGGCTGTCATTTTTCAGCAATAATGAAGTCATATTAAGGTTATTTTTTTTTTGGCAAAGAAAATGCAATAAAATGGCCTGGAATCAGATATCGGAGAGTGTCATTATATACTTATAGCTGTAATGTTCTGAATTTGAGGGTGGATGCACGGATAATGCTTGTTTTCTGAATTGATGATGGCTGGAAATGGATAATGCTTGTACTAATTGATAAATTGGTTTTCGGCATGTTGGTTACTACCCTTTTTTCAGTTGGAAAATGGTAACTATTATCCAAAAGGTGATCATTGTCTGTGCAATTTCCTATCCAAAAGGTGATCCCAGGAGGAACTAGAAGGATTTCATCATAAGGATAGCACGAAGAACCTGAGCGTATTCCCCTGGAGCATGCAATGAGCCTAAGAAAAGGAAATTGCGCACTGTTTGATAACAATGTGCAATTTTTTATACCCAACAAGGAACTTAACTGATAACAAAATATTTATCCTTTCATATGATGAATATGTGGGATTTGATAACAGTTTGTGTAGTGTTATATTTATACCCAACAAGGAAATTGCACACTGTTTGATAACAGTTTTTTTTTAATGACAAGAAACCCACCTTTGGTGGCAAACCCCGCATTGGATTTTAATCCAAGGAAAAGGGTAGAGGTAGGGATCGAACCCGAGACCTCCTGACATCCCCTTGCTCCCCACCAGGGAGCCACCCCAACTGGGGCCGTTTGATAACAATTTGTGTAGTGTATGTTCCCAGAATCCCTAAAAACCTTACTCCAACCTTGCTCGCGCACAGTAACAATGCAATGTCTAGATAGCCTATGTGGGATTTAAACCCACATCTTCGTGTCTAGCACGTTGCTCTACCTATTGAGCTAATAGGCCAAAATATTCAATAAACAAACCAAAATTTTAACCAACATCTTTGATATGGATCTATTTATGATCGACTCAAAAGCTACCAATGATACATGGTAATAATTCATAACTGCTTCGGCCTTCGGGACATTCAAACTTCATTTGGTAAATATAATAGAACTATATTGATAAATGTCAAGCAAAATAGAGCACCATAGCCTCATTGAATTCATAAACCCTAGCATGCCTTCTTTTTTATTTACATGGTCAAGGAATCCCAATTGACGAGCCACCAAACCCGAATTTACTTCCTACTTAACACATTGAAAAGGCAATAACCAATCCCATGGTAACAAAGGAACTTAGTAATTTGTTTAAAAACAAACATATTCCCTGACAATTAGAAGTCTTAATTAACAATCCGACCAGCAGAATTCAAGATCAAACCAGTACCATAGACAGATCAAAATCACATTTGAAGAAATTCAATCCCTACGAATCCAGAGCAAGAGTGAAGGGACTAGAGGGAGTTACCTGGTAAACATAGGGCTGAAACTGTGAGTTGAAGAAAGGTGCAGCTATGGTGAAGAGCAGAGCTGAGAGAACCAACATCAATCCAAATAAAAAACACTTACGATTATGTACACTTAACTAAATTAAACAAATCCATGCAATTCATATAAATAAGGAGGTGTGGATCGATGGATCGAAATCACAAAGGTAGAATTCATCATTCACACCCTAGATCGATCAACTACCAAAAAAATCCCCAAAATTTTCGAACCCAAACCCTAAAATTCATGATTCGAAATTGGAAGTTCAAACCATGATTTGAGTTGGATTTTACACCTAGATCACTAATATCACTAGTCCCACTCAATAAGAAGTAATTTGATAGATATGATTTTGAAATTTAGGGAAAAACCTATCCAAATTTTTCAAAAGAAGAAAACTAACTTTAGCCCGGACCCGACTGTACGCCCAGCTCCGGCCACCTCCTGCGCCGCCGCCGCCCAACTCGCCGCCGGTCGCCACCTCTCAGGAGTTACCACTTGCTCGTCGTCGGTCTACCCTGCCTCTGCAATCGCTCGTCTCCCTCCGTCTGTTATATCGCGAGTTGAGGTTCGTCCTTCTGTTCGTGGATCGCTCAAGAAGAATGTAGAAAATGTTAGTTTTTATGAAATGCATCCACAAAAGTTATTAATATTACAATACTTACCCGCCTATAAATTTAAAAAACAATTATTGGACAAATTCAAATTTGTGGGCGTGAGGCAAAATATTTCGAATCCCCAGTGTTACCAAGCGAAATATCTGAAACCTTTGTTTACCACGCGAAATACGCGAAATCTGAGGGTTATCAGGTGAAATTTCCGAAAGATTAACTTTGACCGCCCCAAGCTTCCTTTAGTGCTTCCCTTTGCAGCTCCACATCAACCTTGATGGTTGAACCCTTGACATTCCACTTCGGCCTAATGGGTATCGATTGATCGAGTTTGAAGAATTGAAGGTGATAGTCTTACGATGATTAATTCATTTTTTAGTCCCTAAAACAATGTTGTTTACTCTTTTTTAGGCAATACAATGTTGCGTTTCATTCTAGGCAGAAAAAATAGAGTTGTCAGCTTGTCGCATAACCCAATGATTGTCCGCCATGTGGCAATGTTATGTTTTACTTAATTTCTTCAAAATTATTTTCCTGCATTTTCCCTAATTAAAAAATATAAAAAAAATTTGAGTTCTCCATAGTTTTATCTATCCAAAGAAATCTATTTTGCATAGATTTGTAGGGAAAAAAATCATTCAAATAATACCCATATATTATATATACTATTAAAATTTTATTTTTTATTCACTTTTTCCCTATAAATAAGGTCAAAGTTTTGTCATTTATCACACATCCATCTCTACAATCTTTATATATGTTATCTTTAATTTTTAACATTTTATAATATTTTTATTATTATTAAATAATAATAATAATAACAACAACAACATTAACAATTTCGGATTAATTGAGTAAATAAAATAGGAAAACGTTCCGGCTATATACACCGCAAATCCTGCACATGATTAAAAGGCTTGCACGTCCTTAAGGACGTGCAATATTAGACACAAGGCTTGCACGTCCTTAAGGACGTGCAATATTAACCTTGTGATTTGCGGTGTATATAGCAACACTCATAGGAAAATAATAAAAAAGTAACTTAGGGACTTGGTACGAATTAAGAGTGAAAAATTAAAAAAATTAGAATGAGATCCTTAAGTTGACGTGACACATAAAAGTAAGTTAAGAACCCGAAATCGAGACTCACGAGTGCACAAGTTAAGATCCCTTGGTCCACAATTACGGTCTCTTATATAATGTAGTATGTATCGTTTGATTGAATGTGACGCATTATTTTATTATTTTTCTATTAAATAGGGTTTTCCACCAATAAAAAAAAAAGGTATACTATAAGAATGACTATGATTGGGGACTAGCTGATCCTCACCGTGGGTGCACATGCTTTAAACCCGACCCTTAAACTAGTTTATCTTACTTGAAGCACACAGCTCGAGGAGTACTATAATTAACTAAAGAAAGATTCCCCACCTTCTTAGCTGTATTGTAACTTTGTAATGCAAGATCTACTTCTGTGATTTAGTACTAGTTTACTAGTTTTATGATTTATTTATAAAAAGTTTACCAGGAAATAACTGCGGGAATCAAGATTCTGAAGTTTGTGGAAGTTGCTGAACAATCAGCCATGGCCAAATGGGCACTGTATTATTAATTATTATCTAACACACACTCTCCTCACATCTCAAGAGAGTGCCAACATTGAGGTTGTGAGGACTGAGATTTGAGGTTGCAGTTAAGGTGTTTGTGAAAATGCCTCAAAGACCTTGATTCCCCTCTTCCTCCTCCTCAGACAGAGATTGCTGCCTGGGCAAACGACGCCGTTTTCAAATTCACAGCATTGCAATAAATTAGCTCTGTCTTTGTACTCAGTTCGGTGGGTTCTGATTCAATCTGTGTCAGCATATTTCCTCCTCCACTTCTTCCATCAGTGAATGGATTTCAACAGGTATACCCGATCTTTCTTAATTTTAACTCTCATAGTCTCAGCATTGCAATACATTCTCTTGTATAGTTTTATAATGTGGGTAATTTACTTGAGATCTGAACATGAAC
The DNA here is from genome assembly GCA_037127255.1 of Persicaria tinctoria. Lineage (NCBI taxonomy): Eukaryota > Viridiplantae > Streptophyta > Magnoliopsida > Caryophyllales > Polygonaceae > Persicaria > Persicaria tinctoria. The sequence goes on along the minus strand of JBANSL010000002.1, from coordinate 91,156,146 downwards.
TCTCCAACTTAGAATCCCTGAATCAATTGTCTGTTTAGGCATATGAATCTGATTTCTGTCCATCCATTTTGTGGGTTCTTATTGTTTGTCTGAGTGGAAGAAGTGATTAATCAGTTAATTAGCTAAAAACTGAGTAAGATTTATCTTAAGTGGATCAAATGTGGATGTTATCTTGATCTAGTTTTCATTTTTGAATAATTATTTAGTAGGAATGATTGGCTTTGTTTAAGGGTTGATTTTAGTGTTCTTGTAAAGATCATTACTTGTTTTCTACCATAAAACTTAGCTCATTTTGCTGCTTCTTTTTTTTGGGAACTTTGGAGCTGAAAGTGAGATTGGAATGATGCAAATAGGACACTTATCAGATTAATTTCTCCCTTTTCATCTCTTTTGTTGGCTGTACTTCAACTGAAAAATGCGGCGAAAATACTAAAATGTGAATGAGAACTAAATCTTAGCATATAATTTGTTCTCTTTAAACATTAACTACCATTAAACTTTTAGGTGTACTATATAGCATTTAGAATTCCAATCTTCTATCATACCTTAACGATACGTCATACGTGTATGGTACCGTATTGAATCTTCATGATGAGAGTAAAACCAGCAACAACAATTCAGTTACAGATGAAAAAGATTTTACCCCCTCCCCACCCCCAAAAAAAAAGCTGTACTGAATCAGTAATCAATACAGAAGAGTTGAAATTTTCAAAAGGCAACCATTTTCATCTCTGAAGAAAACAAGAATTGGTGAAAAGATGAAAGAAAATACACACAAGGAGGTTAAAGATTCTGACAACACTCAAGAATGGATAGCTTTTTAAGCGCCCATGTTCTTCAAATGTTTTTGCCACACTTGTGCATTTGGGGAAGTTTGGGTAATGGTTAGTTAGATAGCTATGGATTTCAGGCTGCAACCTTGAAATTCTCGGGTTTTGCAGGTCGGGTGAAGCGTTTTACAATTCTGAAGTTGGGTTATTTTGAGCTCGAGTCATTATCAAGTAGGATAAACTTTAGTTTCATGTTGTTTATTGTCATGTAGTTTCGGATCAAGATTCGAAATTACTCGATCCTAACCCGAAATTCTAACACGCCTATATGCTAGTCTGTATGATGCCGAATTAGGCATCAGACATGTAGGGACGACAACCTTTCGCAGAAGGGTACTATGCAACTCTCCTAGGCAAAGCAAAGTCCTAGAGGTTCTCTGATCTGTCATGGATTTTGGGTTTTCTGATTGGAAGGGTTAGATACATGAATCTTTGGTCACATTTCACTTTGCTAGATTGCCCTTCTTGTGAGCTACTCAGCTACCCCACCAAACAAAATTACCCCTTTCTTGTTGTGAAGAAATTACTTAGCCACACCATGATGAACGTCGTCGTTTATGAGAAAACTCGCGCTTCCAATGTTGATCTCCAACGAACGGTGTCGTATTTGAGTTGTTACCTTCTTCAGAGAAAATGGTATCCTTCATTTTTTTCAGGCATGTTTAGCATTTATGATTCATCTGATCAGAGAAAATGTCTGAACCCATGAGTACTGTTGAGGTTCCATTCAAATAAGCTCACAGGGAAAAAGCAATTCCACTGCCTTTCTACCTCTACAAGTACTACTCTATATTGTCACTACTTGCCTCAATTATGAGTAAAGATAGGACAAAAAATCTACCCTAAAACAAACTCCATGGAAAGAGGGGAATTTTTTTAAAATAAAAATCACTTTAGCTCAAGTTTTACCTCTCTGAACTGATCACAGTTGGCTGATGAATCCTTTTCAAAACAGTTTGTTTCCCTGTTGGGTGAGGAGATGGGGGACCTTAAAAACCAGTGAATGCCTTTGGTTTTTGGCTTTCTATTTGCTTGGACACATACCTTTGTTTACCTCCCTCACTAGTAAATGCCCTTTGGAGTATTCTACCCTTTGGGAATTACCAAGGCAAAATGCAAGGGGAATAATTTCATTTCATGCCCTATATTCACACTCGAACTTGAAGATATCCTCAAGCACACCCATAATGTACACGGCCACACGTACGTGAGCTGCGTACGTGTGGAAGTTAAAAAAGAACTGACCTTTTTCACCTCTCCTAGCTTGCTAGTCACTTTGGTTGCATTATATATGTGAAAGAGTTGTTTTCTTCCATGGGGTTTGAACTTTGAACTCTTAAAACCGGTTTGTTGATTGCATTGCTAGTTTGTTGCTTTCTTGCAGGGACTCTTCTTTGATCATTTGATCCAATAAAGGGCGAGCTCTGGGCGACGATGGAGGAGAACCCACATCGCCCTCGGTGCAAGAAGAGGGCTCACAAGGCCCTTTCAGCCTCAAGATCGGGATCTCCACCTCCAGCGCCATCCTCCTCCTCATCAAAAGACCTTGGGCGGTTCACAAGAGCACCGAAACCAGGAGAGTGCTCTGTTGACTGCTCGGGGAAGAGCTGTGGGTCGTGCTCAGCAGCCCTTGTGGCGGATTGCGTGGCGCTGTGCTGCTGCCCGCTCGCCTTCATCAGTCTCCTGGGCCTTGCTTTCATCAAGGTGCCATGTGCCATGGGAAGGAGGTGCTTGGGGAGCCGGAAAAGGAAGAAGGAGAAGAGGAGACTTTGTGTTAGTCGAAAAGACGGCATTGGTGTTAGAACTGGTAGGATAAACGAAAATAGCACCGGGGAGGAAGAGGATGTAAGGGAGAAAGAGGGAGCTTGTGAGGGTGAGATGGTGGAACAAACTAGTTTTTGTGCAGGGTTTGTAGAGGCCGACAATGTGTTGTTAGAGATGTATCAAGTTGGGCATTTGGGATTTGGGAGAGTTTCTTACACTGGAGTTCAGCCAACCAAATGATAAGTGATCCGATTGACCGGAAAAAAATCCGGTGATCGGACAAACCGGTGATGAGGACAGTGTCTGAACTCTGAAGGTAAAGGCCTTCAAGTCGCGACAAAGAAACCACCGGTTTCACTGCACTTGGTAGGTCGGGAATGCCCGACTTGTCAATTCATCTGGTAAACTACTCGGAGCTAAGGTAGCCCATGCCTTCCTTCTGGATTGGGAACTGGAAGGAAGATTGATTGCCATTTTAACCATTTTTATTTACTTGAACCCTCTTTGAGTAATTATATAGTTTGGGGGTTGGGAGATTGATGAATGTGCTGTGGTTTTGGCACATCCATTAGAACATATGAATTAGTCACTTAGTCCCCTCAATTTATGTAAGAAAAAATGTTGCATTCTGATTGTATTTATCCTCATCTTGTTCAGATCTCAACAGTCAACACTCAAATTCTCAGCAGCAAATTGCAATCAACAATTCATAGATACGATTTCGTGTTTTTTTTTCCCCAGCAAATTGTTCAGCGAATTCCAGAAGAAGAAGAAAACAAAACGAAGAAATTAATCATAAATCAAACAATGGAGACCTTAGCGCCGGCGGCTTCAAGCTGCTTCTTTGCCTCCTCGGCTTCTTCCTTGGAAATTCCCTCTTTGAATTTCTTCGGCAAGCCTTCAATCAGCTCCTTGGCCTCCTTGAGCGCGAGATTCGTCAAAGCCCTAACGGCCTTAATCGCGCCGATCCGCGAACTGCTCGGGACATCCTCGATGACGACGTCGAATTCTGTCTTCTCCTCGACAACGGGAGCCTCCGCGGCCCCGGTGGGAGCGGCGACTGCGACTGCGGCGGGAGCGAACGAGGCCGCGGAGACGCCGAGCTTGTCCTGGAGCAAGTCGACGAGGATCCTGGCTTCCTCGAGAGTGAGCGCGGAGAGCTCGGATCCGAGCTTCTCAATCTTCTCCGGCGCGCTGACTGCGGCGAGAGGTCGAAGATTGGCGGCGCGGCGGAGGGGAGAGGGAAGGGGATAGAGTTTAGGGAGGGAGGAGGAGGAGGTTAGGGTGGGGGGAGAGGAAGGAGAGCGGAGGGCGAGAGTGGAGAAAGCGGTGGTCGCCATTGGGGAGGAGAGAGAAAGGATAGGATAAGGAGAGAGAGAGAGAGAGAGAGCGCACGCGGGTTGATTTGAATGCTTAGCGCGTGTTTGTCGAGCGGGAGGTAATTAGACTTCGCAAGACCCCGACCCGACCCCAAAAAAACCCGACCCGATCGTTCGATACTTACCGACTAATAATCTCATCATTCCTACAACAAACATCATCATTCACAACAACCAATTTACATAATGAATATTAGGTATTCATAAATCATAATTTACATATATATAAGATAAGATATTTGTATTAGTTATTTGTGATTTATATAATTGATATTTTTAGCATGATCAAAATATAAAACCGATTTAATCAATATCCGATTTGATGACACTCAATTAAACAAAAACCCAACTCCCAAGCCCCAAACCATATAATTACTCAAAGAGAGTTTAAATAAAAATGGTTACAATGACAATCAATCTATCTACCTTTCAATCCTCAATCTAGAAGGAAGGCTTAAGCTACCTGAGCTCCGAGTAGTTCAACGGATAAATTGTCAAGTCGGGCATTCCCGACTCACCAAGTGAAGTGAAACCGGTGGTTTCTTCATCGCGACTAGCCAATAAAGCTTAAGTGGGGCAAAATTGCAGCTGAAAGCCCTTTGCCTTCTTCGTACACAAAAAGAATGCAAAAATTAGGATGTCTTTTTAAGACAACACCGTCTTAGATCATCCTTGCGGATGATTATGAATCGAACCACTGATCATTTGGCTGGCTGAACTCAAGTGTAAGGAAACTCCCAAATCCCAAATGCCCAATTTGATACATCTCTAGCAACACATTGTCAGCCTCTACAAACCCTGCACACAAACTAGTCCTTTGTTCCACCATCTCACCCTCACAAACTCCCTCTTTCTCCCTTACATCCTCTTCCATTCCGACGCTCTCGCTCATTCTCCCACTCCGAACACCAATGCCGTCTTTCAGACTGCCACAGAGCTTCCTCTTCCGCCTCCCCAAGCACCTCCTTCCCATGACACACGGCACCTTGATGAAGGCAAGGCTCAGGAGGCTGACCACAGCCAGCGGGCAGCAGCAGAGAGCCACGCAGTCCGCCACGAGGGCAGCTGAGCATGACCGACAGCTCTGCCCCGAGCAGTCGACAGTGCACTCTCCTGCTTCCGGTGCTCCTGTGAACCTCCCAAGGTCTCTCTTGTGGACCCTCTTCTTGCACTGAGGGCGATGTGGGTTCTCCTCCATCGTCACCCTTTATAGGACCGGATGATTGAAGAAGAGATCCTGCAAGAAAGCAACAAGCTAGTAGAGCAATCAAGAAACTGGTTTAGAGTTCAAACCTCATGGAAGAAAACTCTTTCACACATATAATGCAACCATAGTTGGTATTTAACAGTCTCTGACTAGGAGAGGTGGAAATGGACAGTTATTTTGTTTTATTTTTTCTTTTACACACGTACACAGCTTGCGCACGTGTACATTTCGGCACCCTTGAAGATATATTCGAGTTTGAAGTCAAATAAAGGGCGCGAAATGAAATTATTCCCCTCACATTTAAACCTGGTAGTTCCCAATGGGTAGAATACTCCAAAGGGCATTTACTGGTGAGGGAGGTAAACAAAAGTCTTGAGTATGTATCAAATCAAAAAGCAAAGGCCTTCACTGGTTTTTAGGGTCCCCACCTCCTTCCAACAGGGAAACAAACTGTTTGGAAAAGGATTCATCATCCAGTTGAGATCAGTTTAGAGAGGTAAAACTTTGGGCAAAAACTGTTTTTTTCCCTTCCAATGGAGTTTGTTTTAGTGTTTTGAATCCAAGATTTTTTGTCCTATCTTTACTCATTATTGAGGCAAGTAGTGATAGTAGTACTTGTAGAGGTAGAAAGACAGTGGAATTACTTTTCCCTGTGAGCTTATTTGAATGGAACCTCAACAGTACTCATGAGTTCAGACATTTTCTCTGATCAGATGAATCATAAATGCTAAACATACCTGAAAAAATGAAGGGTAACAACTCAAACACGACGCCGTTCGATGAAGATCGACATTGGAAGCCGAAGTTTTCTCATAAACAAACTACAACAACCATAGTTCATGACATGGCTGAGTAATTTCTTCCCAACAAGAAAGGGGTAATTTTGTTTGGTGGGGTAGCTTACAAGAAGGGCAACCTAGCAAAGTGAAATGTGACCATAGATTCATATATCTAACCATTCCAATCAGAAAACCCAAAAATTCATGACAAATCAGAGAACCTCTAGGTCTGTGCTTTGCCTAGGAGAGTTGAGTAGTACCACTCTGCAAGTGGTTGTCGTCCCTACATGTCTGATGCCTAAATTGGCATCCTATTGACTAGGGTCTAAACGGGTTCCGGCCCGCCTAACCCGAGAACTTTGGGTTAGGATCGAGTAATTTCGATTTCGACTCATGGTCCGAAACTACAAGACAATAAACAACACGAAGCTAAAATTTATCCTACTTGAAAATGACTCGAATAACAAGTTTTCAAGGTTAAATTCAAACAAGTTTGCAGCCTGAAATCCATAGCTATCTTCTGTGGCACAAACTCCCCTAAATGCACAAGTGTGGCAAAAACACTTGAAGAACATGGGAGCTTACAAAATTATCCATTCTTGAGTACTGTCAGACTCATTTCCCTCTTTGTGTATTCTCTTTCATCTTTTCACTAATTCTTGTTTTCTTCCGGGATAAAATGTTTCCCTTTTGAAAATTTTAACTCTTCTGTCTTATTGACTAGTAATTCAGTACAGTTTTTATTGGGGGGATGGGTGTAGAATATTTTTCATCTCTAACTGAATTGCTGTGGCTGGTTTAGCTCTCATCATGATCTTCCAAGATTAAATAACCTACCATGCACGTATGACGTATAAATCATTAAGGTAGCGGATGAAAAGGCGTCTGGTGGTATAATGGAAGAGTGGAATTTTAAATGCTATATATTACACCTAAAAGTTTAATGGTAGTGAATGGTTAAGCAAACCAGATTGTATACTAAGATGTAGTTATCATTCACATTTTAGTATTTTCGCTGCATTTTTCAGTTGAAGTACAACCAACAAACGAGATGAGAAGGAAGAAATCAGTCTAATAAGTGCCCTATTTACATCATTCCAATCTCACCTTCAGCTCCAAAGTGCACAAAAAGCAAATGATCACTACAAGAACACTACAAATTAGTACCCTAAAAATGAAAACTAGATTAAGGGATACTTCATAAGATTTGGGCTGCTCATCCATCCAGGTAGCATCCAGATTTGATCTTACTCGAAGATAAATCCTACTCGATTTTTAGCTACTTAAGTTCTTCGCTACTTCTTCCACTCAACCAATCAATAAGAACTTGTGGCTACAGAAAAATCAGATTCATATGCCTAAATAGACAAATCAGGTTCATGTTCAGATCTCATGTAAACTATACTTTGTTCAGCTGACCAAGATTAGTACTAACCCATATTATAAGATCATACAAGAGAATCTATTGCAATGATGTCAATGCCAAAGACAGATCAATACAAAAACTCAAAAACAAAAAAGGGGTTACCTCTGGAAGTCCCTGCACTGATGGAAGAAGGGGAGGAGAAAATCTCCTGGCACAGATTGAATCAGAACCCACCAAACTGAGCTAATTTATTGCAATGCTTTGAATTTGAAAACGGCGTCGTTTGCCCAGCAGAAATCTCTGTTTGAGGAGGAGAATCAGCCAATCAGCGTCTTTCAGGCCTTTTCACAAACACCTTAACTGCAATCTCAATTCTCAACAGTTCTCACCGCACCGCCTCTTTCTTGGCTCTCTCTTGAGATGTGAGGAGTGTGTTGGATACAGTAAGACAGTGCCCATTTGTCCATGGCTGGTTCTTCAGCAATTTCCACACACTTGAATCCTGATTCCCGCGGTTTTTTTCCTGGTAAAATTTTAAAACTAAATCATAATACTACTTGTAAATTAGTAAATCACACATGGTGGGGAATCTTTCTGAATGGAAGAAGTAAAGACTACCTAACAAGAGATGGAAGAAGTGATTGTCTTTTTTTTTTATCCTTTCCGGTTCAAGTGGGCTTAGCCCACTCTACATCTAGATCAGGTTACTGTAGGTCCATTTAAGGGGTTGACCCTCCCACCCCTTAAATGGGCCTACTGAGGCGACAACGATGAATCAAGGTATCGAATATGGCGGGGAGGCCCTGTTCGAATTGAAGAGGGCTAGTTTGTGTGGCTTACGGTTGTTGAGTTCGTGTCGTTTTTGGTTCTCAAGTTACTATTGGGGTCGTGTTCTTTTATCAATTTTTTCCTCCTTTTTCTTCTTCCTTGCATCCTTAAACACAATATCCCATTTATACTTTGGTTTATCTTTGTTTGTTTTATGGCTATTGATCATTAAACACCTCTGATTTTGTCGGGAAAGTTCGATCTTCGAAACTCTGCTATGATTACGTGAGTCAGTATAAATGGGATAGTGGTAAGATCACGATCTTCGAAACTCTGCTATGATTACGTGAGTCAGTATAAATGGGATATTGGTAAGATCACAAGATTGATTGTAAAGTCATCCTTGAGGGTTTATTCATTGATTAAACATATATATAAGTTACAATGGATATGAGTCTTTTGACCCACTATACAATATAAAGCCCATGTAATCTATACAATGGACTGATCAGGCACCCAAGACGTTGTCTTTGGGGTCAAGGATGGTTGTCAAGAGATCTTTGGAGATGGTGTTGAAGATCCATTGAAGAACGTTTGTGTCGAGTTGAGCGAAAAGCTCGTCGTCATCAGTGGTGCGATGAACGGCAGAGGAATCAATGTGGTGGAGGACCTTATGAGTCTTAGCATGGGTCGTGAAGAGATGAGACCGCATGATGTAGGAATTAGATTCATGATCAAGGATGATGGGGGTGCAGTTTTTTATGTTGGAGATGGTAAGAGCGGAGTGGAAGGGTGACTTGGTGGAGGTTGTTTCGGCGGCCATTGGGACGAGAGGGAGAGAGAGAAGGGTCGAGAGAAGGAAGGGGGTCAGCCTCTAGGGAGAGGTGGCCGAGGGAGGGCGGCGGCGGCAAGGGGTGGAGAGAAAAGAAAACTAGGGTTTTTTGGATTTTAGGCTATGATACCATGTAAGATAATGAGATTGATTGTAAAGTCCTCCTTGAGGGTTTCCATTCATTGATTAAACATATATATAAGTTATAATGGATATATCAATATCTTTTAGTGTTTTTGACAAAGCTAGGATTTGAGTAGTTTTAGTGTCGATTAGTACGCCACCCAATAGTGACTCGGAAGACGAGAGTCTGGAATTTTGAATGCGTCGCCGGCAATCCGAAGTCTACCGTATGGTAAATTCGTGCAATATTGCAGTCCATCATTGTGTTGATCTCCCAAAATACTTGACTGAAGCCTACCGTTTCGAAAAATTAGAGTTGGAGCAGGATGTAAGAGACGAGCATCTCAACCTCCTGGACACCTTCAAAGTCTCTTGATGGTATTGATGATTTTCAAGTTATCTTTTTCTACCACTATCTGACGCACACCAACCTCCTTGGTAGCAACAACGTTTGGTGAAGAGAGAGGGCTTCGACATAAATCGCCAACGTCGACCTACATGAAGCGGTATCACATGCCACTACCGTACCACAATGGTCACGAATGACAAATCCAGTTGTAGCATCTCTAGAAGCAAGTTTTGGTTTTATTTAATTTGTTGTTGTTAAGGCATATTTGGTACTGATATACTTATATCATATATGTGTATGGATATCACTCATACAACCATACCTAGTGTTTGGTAAATGGGTATATGGATATCAAAGTGATATATCCATATTTCCATTCCTTTGTATTTTTCCCCAATTTCATATATCCTTTTAACCAGAGATATCAGAACACTCACTTCTCTTTTTTCTTCCTCATCTCTATACAGTGGTGACATCTCTTGCACGTGGATTTCTGACCTTGACCTTGGATGTAACATGTAAGGTACATTCTTCACTTTTTGTCTATCCTTTTCTAGTTTGGTCTTTTATTTGTTGAAAATTTTTCAATTGATAGAAGAAATTTCAGATATAGGTTAGGATTTGTTTTCTCTTGCTCCTCTTTCAATATTGTTGCCTCCCTCTTTCACTTCCAACTAAGTCCTGACCTTAGATTAGCCCAAATTTGATGCCAAACCAAGCTTGTGCCCCATAACAGCCTGTAGTCCCTCCTTACCGAGCAACCCAAATCTGACGTGAAACCGAACCGAGCTTGTGCAGCCCCATAACATCTTGTACAACCCTATAACAACCTCTCAGGACAGCCCCAAAAGAGCTTGTGCAAACCAACCTTCGATTTTTTTTGTTGATTTCCCTCCACTGCGATTTCCATCCACAACAATCCTCCTTACCGAGCAGCCCTCGCAAAAAATGGAGCCTTTCAGAACAGTATGTAGTCCCTCCTTACCGAGCATCCTTCTTAGAACAGCTTGTAGTCATCCATCAGAAAATCCGAATTGTATGCAAATTCTTGTCGTGTGATATGAGAATTTTAAATCCTTGTCATATCTGTTTTCGAATGGATAAATGTCCTATATAATTGGTTTCCCCCAATCTTAAACTCATATACTTAACATGTTACATGTCAAACAAGGATATCAGATATCAGATTTGATATTCATATCATTGATATCGATATCTGATACCCATATCTAATACTGAAGCGTTCATGAGATTTCGTCTATACTTATTACCTCACTTGTGACGACATAATGCTTTTAAAATACCTGCAAGCCTTAGCCTGATGGGACTATGATCAGATTGTAAGCTTCTTGGTCCAAGCGATGAGGGTTATGAGTTTGACTCGCGGTGAATTATGTTTTATTGTTCAATCGTCGTCTACGGAGGAAGTTTGGTGAGGTTGTTATCCCAAGGAACGTTCTTCTCCGATCGAGGATCTCTAGAACTCAACTCCGGGGGTTTTAAGTCCGGGGGATAATCAGAGCTCTTATGCATTTTCTTATCTTCGGAATCGGATCCCCTTCTCTGAGATCGAAGAGGGGTATTTATCGGGAAACCAAGTGAGCAGCTGGCTGGCAACCTCGTGGTTTTACGCAGGACACGTGTCGCGCATGCCCACACGCTTAGGGGCATAGGTAATACACGTGGAGCCATTAGAGGCGAGGTGCTTGAGCCAGCGAGCTGCTTGCTAGGTCTTCGGAGACTAACGAGATACAAAGGAGAGTTAGCTTTGATTCCTATACTGGTTTTGAGTCGCGAGGGAAATAAAGGTTAATAGATATTGGGAGCGCGATAGGTTAGGCTTAGCCTAAGCCTAACTCTTCGGTTTTGCCTAAGCCTAAGACTAAAGATTCCTATACCAAGAGTTAGGCTTAGCCTAAGCCTAACTCTTCGGTTCTGGTTGGAGGCTTTGCTCGCGATAGGTTAATGGTGGGACCAACGTCCTTTTGCGTTGGGTGACCCATTTATGACGTAATATTCCGTGTTTATTATATAGCCTATTTTCTATGGCATCGTCAAATACAATATCTAATATACGTATATTAGCATCAAACGTGCCTTAGTATTTTGTTTTTATAACATCCAAATATCCAAATATTACCTCAGAAAAGAGAAACATCCAAATGCAGTGGGTGTAAATGATGTGACAAAACTACTTGGTATACCCGTAACCAATTAATCTTTAGGCAAGTCCCTATCCCACAACGGGCCGCCTCAATACAGTTCATCAAGAACCAAATACTCAATTGGAAAACCACCTCGAAGTCAGATGAGGATTTTGAGAATGATCAGTTTCATATCACCACAAATTATGAGCAACAAAACAAAAAGAAAAAAGGAACATATACTAAATGGCGGAAACCTCCATAGGGTACCTTCAAATTAAACTTTGACGGTTCCTCTCTACCAAATAGGAATAGTACGACTGATTCCGTTATCCGTGATTGGAAGGGTCGTCCGATAAACATAAGTTGTCAAAAGCTTGGTTTGCAAAGCCCAATCAAAGATGAAGCACTTGCTTTAAAATTGGGTATTCAACAAGCAATCCAACTCCACATTAAGAAACTCCACATTGAGGATTATCCCTCGATTATCATAAATTACTTCAACAAAAATATTTCTTGTCCATGGGAAATTGAGTTGATCATGTCTGATATTAAAACTTTACTATCGACTATGGAAGAAGTTTCATTCTTTCATGTGCCCCGTTTGGGCAATAAAGTGGCTGATAAGGTTGCACATCTTTGCCACTTTGCCCGGGGAGTCGATATTCAAACCAATTTAGGTATTTTAGATTTCATCCGTAAGGATGCTGCCCGGTAGAGCATGCTCGTCCGAATTCTTTCTTGATTAAAAAAAAATGTGACAAAACTCTATTTGACCCACAAAATCCAAATCTAACCCGATTTGCAATTTTATTGAATTTCATGGTCCTAAAACCAATTTGATCCAACCCACATTGACCTAATTGCCGGACCCAAAATGGCACAAAAGCAATACAATTCGAAACAAACCCAAGCCCAAAGTGACAAGAACTCCCTCCATAGGTAAATGAGTGATTTTAAAGAAAAACGTTATAAAATATTTTTTTTTTTTTATGTCGGTAAGACATGACCCAATATTGGTTGAAACATGAATATTTTAGAATATTTTATTCTACATAGCTCTCTCCCGAACTAGGAGATGCCCGTTGAAATTCAGTTTTTTTTTTTTTTTTTTTCCCCTGAAGCAAGATAAGAATTCAGTTCCCTAGACAAGTCTAGGGTAACCGAGAGACCGGATGGACTAACCATCATGTACAACTGAAAACAAAAAAACAGAAGCAAATGACTGAAGCAAATAACATAAGCAAATGCCAGAAATAAATTACAAATAAAACGTACAAGCCATCCTCCATTGAGAAACACAAGCCAAAGAGAGAAACACGATCGGTCAAAGAGACACGCACACAGAGAGCTCTGGGAATACCAGCGGACACCTCAGATTGTGGACTCAAAACAAGCCATCAGATGTCAACGCACATTCACGGCGTGATCGAACATGACAAACCAAACACCGCTCAAAGAAACCTGCAACACAACAAGAACAGCACTGCACAACAACCCGCAAAACCGACTCAAATTATCCAATTGGGATGAAATGAAAATGCTTACCTCCCTTTCATAGCGGATGTCGTTGTTTTGGAAGAGAACCTTATTTCTGAAGTACCAAATTCCCCACCTCTTTGCTGCTAACACTTCCTTTGCTCTCTATGATACGGAGTAGTTTTTCGACTAGGATTATTACAATGAGTTTTATGTCCGTAGGACTTGACTCAATATTGGTCGAAACTTGAATATATTAGAATTTTTTTTACAGTTAGTTATCTAATTAGAAAAGGGTATATCTGTCACTAAAATAAAATATCATTAGAAAATTAAAATATTTGATTGGAAAATAGATGTTGGTGATTCAATTGAATGAACTATATTATACAAATTGTCTTTTTTTTTTAAAAGTATTTTAGATATTGTTTTGTTGAAAACCCTAGTTTTTAGAACATTTAATTTTTCTTTATAGAACAATTAATTTTACCCCTAAAAAATAAAAAAATTACAAAATGTCATTGTCATGTTCTCAAACCTTTGAACAACAACGGAGAGGCCGTATGGGTATGCCCGCTGTCAACCTTGCCGGAGAGATCTTCGAGGCCGGCGCCTCCATCCTCCACCCAAAGAACTACCACGCATCCAATTTCACCCGATGGCTCGGCTTGAGGCTCGCGGCCAAGGAGGCAAACGGCGATCCGGGGATTTGGGATATGGGAGTAGGTTCGTTTTGAGGCACCGTCAACCGCCACCGTCAACCTAGCCGAAGAGATCTTCGAGGTCGGCACTGATGTCATCCTCAAACGAAAGAAGAAGGCTCCACCTTGGGAGTCGTTGAAGAAACGACGTTAATAATTTTATTATTTATATTTCTTATTTTTTATATATATTCTATTTTTAGTAACTCCTATGTTAGTTGGAGTCTAATTATAGAATTGCTTATTTTTAGTATTTCTTAGTTAGATTAAATAAGATGGTTAGGATTTTAGATTAAGTTTTATCTTCTAGGTTTATTTATCTTTATGATTAAATTTCTATCGTTATGAACCTAAATTCTATCTTGCACGGTAGAATTGGTTCTTAGGTTTTCTATTTAAACATTGTAGTTCTATTGAATTAATCAGATTGAAAATTAGAATTGAAGAAACCCTTAACGGAATTAGGGTTCTTCGATTGTCAATCCCAAAGCCTTATTGCTTTTGCGTTCTAAGTCTCTCGGTACCACAGTCCAGTCATCACCATCTTCAAACTTCAATCACCATCATCCGTGTTCTTCAACAGCAAGCCGACGCATCAAGAACACCAGCACCTGCGCTTGGGGACATCGGACCAAGCTCCGCAGGCCTCGGCGCTCGGCGCTCGGGCTCCTCGGTGCTCTCGCGGCTCTCGCACTCGCGTTCGCTGTAGAGGCGCGCTCGCTTCCAGCGATCTCACCCGCAGACTCCAGGCTCTCGCGCTCGGCTTCACAGGCTCTCGATCGCAGCCTCTCGCCATCAGCAAGCCGGCATCGTTCCGCGCTCACACGCCCTGAGGAGCCACCGCCCTGCGTGTCCGGGTCGTCCCAGCGAACCATGCCCGACCAGTCCTCGCGCACTCTTCGCTTACTTTGCTTTAGCTGTTACTTTGTTAAATTGATAGCTTAGGATTAGTTAAGTTTAGTTCCATCGCTATATACTAGTTTGTTAATTTTTGTTAAGTTTAGATTAGTTGGTTTCTTTTTAAGGATTTTCTTAAGTTAAAGAAATATTGGTTAATTTGTTATTAATTAGTTTAATTCAATTGTTAATCAGGAGATATATCAAAGAGCATTGCAAGATCGGGCAAATATACGGCGTGGTTCTTGATTCTGAGCCCACAGGCGAAGGATCGGGTATACCAAACGTATCAATTGGTATTCAGAGACAGGTTATGCTACGCTCTTTGTTTCGTTGATGTTATTGATGTTTTGATTTGATATGATTTGCGAAATCTGGGGAGGAGACTGGGATGATGATCCCGATCCATGGGCTGCACAACAACGACGCCGACGAGAGCTCCAGAGAAGAGATTTGCATCAACAACAAGCTTTAGAACAACAACGAGAGGCTCAAAGGTACCGCCTTTGGCTTCAACATCAACGCGAAGTCAAAAGACGCCAACTTTGGCTTCAACGTCAAGAGGAAGAACAACGTCAATTGGAGATCGAAGATAAGAGGTGCCGACAACGCTATCAGATTCGGCTTCTCCAACAAAGAGAGGCTGAGGAGGCACGACGACTCGAGGAGGAGGAACGTTTCCGAGAGGAGGAACGAAGCCGATGGTTGAAGATTGCGGAGATGGTGGACAAACTCGTTGGCCAAGAGACTGCACTGCGCGATGATTTTGTTTCGCAGATTTCCGTTGACTCCGAACTCGGAATTGAGTCAACTCAGTCTTGTTGCGAAGCTGACTCGACGAGCTTTCCGACGATGGGTCACACGCTGTCAGACTCCTCCGAGAAGACCTCCGAATCTGTTCTTAAAGTCGACTGCAGTGTTCTGCAGGACGATCATGTTGATTCCGTTGATGAGGATGAGGTACTTGATGACGTGTCTCAAGAGTTAGCGATTGTACCTCTTGGGCATGTTCATGAAGTTCCGGCTGCTGAGATTTGTGTGGTCATTGATCCTATTCTTGTTGAAGATCAAGTCTGTTCAACGATCACACATGAAGGTGTTGTTTTTGGGGTTCCTATACCTTGAATTCTCCTGGCACCTATTCCACCCGTTCCTCCATCATCTTCTTCGAAGGTTGTTGCTCCTTCCTCGCTGATCATCATCGACTCGATTCGGGGACGAATCGAAGATAAGAGGGGGAGAATGATGCGGGTCAAGTTGGCCTTCTGTGGGTCAAACAACGATCTTGATCCAGGCGACGACTCGAGGACGAGTCGATTTCAAATGGAGGAGAATGATGCCATCCTCAAACGAAAGAAGAAGGCTCCACCTTGGGAGTCGTTGAAGAAACGACGTTAATAATTTTATTATTTATATTTCTTATTTTTTATATATATTCTAGTTTTAGTAACTCCTATGTTAGTTGGAGTCTAATTATAGAATTGCTTATTTTTAGTATTTCTTAGTTAGATTAAATAAGATGGTTAGGATTTTAGATTAAGTTTTATCTTCTAGGTTTATTTATCTTTAGGATTAAATTTCTATCGTTATGAACCTAAATTATATCTTGCACGGTAGAATTGGTTCTTAGGTTTTCTATTTAAACATTGTAGTTCTATTGAATTAATCAGATTGAAAATTAGAATTGAAGAAACCCTTAGGAATTAGGGTTCTTCGATTAGGTCAATCCAAACAACTATCCGGTTCTTTATGTTCTTACGGCACTTCATCTTCAACCCCAATCACCATCACCTTGATCAACCTTGCTCAAACATTAATCAAACACAGCCCCTGGAATAGTGGAGCCCTCGCAAGAAGAGACTCGGCCATTCTTGGAGACACCGGCGTCCCAGCTCGCGTCCCTGCGAGCGCGGCTCCATCGTCGCCGCGTGCGCGCAAGCCCCTGCGCGCGCACGTCTTCGTTTCCGCAACCCCAGCGACTTGGTCCGCGGCTTCGCGCTCTCGATCGCTCTCGCCCCAGCGAGCCCATCCGGGAACCTGTCCCGCGTCACCGTTCCGCGTCCGCACACCCTGAGGAGCTCTCTCCTGTGTGCTCGGTCGCGTCCCGCCAGCGCGCGCCGGTCTCGCACCTGGCTGTCTTCGCTTCTTTGCACTCTTTCACTGTTACTAATTTGCAAGTTAGAATTAATTAGTTTAATTAGTCCATCGATAGCTGTTAGTTGCTTAGTTTTCTTAACTTATAAAAGTTGTTTCTTTTAGTTAGTTATTACGTAGACTAGTTTAAATTTTGTTTAAGTTTTTAGTTTACTTCAATTGTAATCAAGGGATATCAAGGAGCATAAGCAAGATCGACGCTATTAGTTTAGCAATTGGCCGGCCTAGCCGATTGCTATACATCAGTCACCTCCATCCTCCACCCTAAGAACTACCACACATCCAATTTCACCCGATTGCTCGCCTTGAGCCCCGCAACCAAGGAGGCGAACGGTGATCGCTTCTCTAGGGATTTGGGGGAGCAGTTCGCTTGTAATTTTTTTCAACAATAAAGACTTTTTAGCTCGGTTCATTCCAGAACCGTGCTAAAAGGTATGTTTGCTTTTATAATCCTATGACCTTTTTTAGCTCGGTTCTTTTCAGAACCGGGCTAAAAACATGGTCGTTACGACCGATTGCCGATTTGGCCGTTGCGACCATCTTACCTATGATCATACAATGATTGGTCGTTGCGACCGGTTCCATCAATGGTCGTTGCGACCGGTTCCATCAATGGTTGTTGCGACCGGTTCCATCCATGTTCGTTGCGACCGGGACCTTGCGCTAAACGGAAAAGATACCATGCGCTAAACGGAAAACATGTTTAATAATTTTGCTAAAAATTCTTGTCCTTTTAGGCAGGGGCGGATCCTGAACCGACTTCTCGGGGATGCTTGAAAATAAAGTTTTTATCATTTCGAGGATATTTAAAGATAATTTTTTTTTCTTTTGTATTTTTTTTACGGGTGGGGATGCTTGAGGGTAAAAATTATTAAATTAACACTAAAAAAAAATTTAAATTTTTTTTTTTGGGGGATGCTTGAGCATCCCAATTCTAGAACGTAGGTCCGCCACTGCTTTTAGGTATTATGACATTTACCTTACAAAAATGTCATTATAATGATTAGTGTATTATTAGTTGTAGTTTTCGATAAAGTATTGTACTACCTCCGATCCAAAATATATGTCGTTTGACTTTTCAACATGTATTTTAAGAAGGTAAAAACTATACTCCATCCGTCCCACAATAGTTGTCTTTGTACTATTCATGCACGCTTTTTAATGAGCTAAAAACTATATAAAATATCCATTTTATAATTAATTTTTAAAAATAATTCTATACTTATTACTAATATGTATGATATTATTTAAAAATATTTAATAAAAGGTTGATATTTTTTTATAGTTTTTAACTTTTTAAGAAAACGTGCATGAATAGTAAAAGACATCTATTGTGGGACGGAGGAAGTATAAAATATCAACTTTTTTAAAATTATTTTTTTACAACTTAATATTTAGGGTAAATTACACATAACCACCCATAAATTATGGTACTTTTCACATAACCACCCATAAAAACTTAAATTACATTAAACCACCCATAAATTAGTTATCTTTTCATAAGATCACCCATCCATTAAACCTCCATTTGTTTTGTTTAAACAGATTAAAATACCCTTAATTCAAGCTTATTTGTATTTAATGCAATGATTTGTTTTCATAAGACTTCTCATTTGTTAAATAATCCGGTTTTACTTTTACTCTTTTAAAAAGGAATAAATTATAATAAAATAATTCATGTTTGACTAATTTTTCAAATGATATGTATACGTTTAGCTTATTTTTTAAAATAAGGGTATGAGTGTACATCCTGACCCCCAGGCCCCGCTTAATCGCGGGATTTACTGGGTTGTTGTTGTTGTATGGTTTGTAATTTAAGATATGAGCTAATTTACCCTTATTTTAAAGCAACAATCTTGTTTTATTTTAGAGTTTATCCCTATCTTATTCAACATTTGAAGGAAAGAAGATTGATAGGAGCTATTGCAAGTCTCTCGACTCTTCACATTGCAATCCAATTTAGATATATATTGGTTGGAGTATTTAGGGTGGGTTTGAATTCCATTCCATTTTAATTATAATTCAATTATTTACTTCTGTTTATGTGAGTAGTTGGTTGTATAACTAAAAATCTCATACATATATCGATGTAGTAATTTAACCAAATAATCACATACATCGGGATAAAACTATTACATTATATATAATTAATAAATTATGGAATCCAAACACACCCTTAATTTATCTTAAAGTTTTTGTTTACTAAAGACGACCTTGTCTATTTTACATTATAAACATAATACAATTGGAATCTAAACACATACTTATATACATGCAACATCTTTCTTTTACAAAGTACAAATAAATAAGCTTGGATTAGGGGTATTTTAGACATTTTAAACAAAATAAATAGAGGTTTAATGTGCGGGTGGTCATATGAAAACAAATCAAATTTATGGGTGGTTTACTGTAATTTAAAATTTTATGGGTGGTTATGTGAAAAGTACTATAATTTATGTGTGGTTATGCGTAATTTACCCTAATATTTAAATAAATTTAATAATTTGTTTCTCTTTTAAATTGCAGTATTAATTGAATATGGATCAAGATTCTTATATTAGTATTAGCTGGATAGTTATACCGAAGGTGTACACATTCAAATTAGAATACAGTATACAAAGGATCAGTAAGTACTAACATTGTATTTGGCAATCTAATTTAATTTAATTTTTTTTATTTCTTTTATCTTATATAACTACCCAGTACCCACTATCTACCCCATTATCTCATACATTTTTTTATATAATAAATTAGAAATATCTAAATAAATTTGAATATAAAATATTTGTATAAAAAAACACTTTAAATTATGTATTATTATAATTTCATGAAATATAAATTTATCATATATGTAAAATTTAAGGCCATCATTTAATTTATTAATTTTTTTTTATCTATCTAATATATTAAAACTTTGTTTATCACAATATACAAAGGCTTTTGTTTTTGTGTTTTTTAACAATATATCATATGATTTATTATTTTTATACTATTACAATATCCAAACATAAATTTATATATCATGATATGTGTGTGTATATATATTCGTATAGAATATTTTATAAATTTTGTGTATGACACAAGAGTATAAAACCAGTTATATATTGAGATCTCAACATAAATGATTATTTAGGTTGGATTCTTGTTTTTTTTTTCCAAAACTAAATTTCAATTTTTTTTTAAAAAAACTTTTTTCAAGTTTGAAGTATGGGTTGACATTTTTTTTTAAATCTATATATCCTTATGACATATATTCAATATTTCAATTAAAAAAATTCATTGTATTTAGAAATTTAAAAAATAATTTAATGGGATTTAGATATTGTTAATTCATAAAACAATTGTCACTTCATGGTTATTAAGAAATGTTCTTAAGACATAGGATAGAACGACCGTTAAAAAAAATAAGTTGATTATATTAATAGATTTATAGTAATATTGGAAAACAATTTTTTAATAATCATATAAAAATAAATGTATTTCAAATAAAAAAAATTAAAACTCATATTTATCCCGCGATAAAATAAAGGATATATTCAAATTTCAAAATAAATAATAATTTTCCAATTTATTTACTAAGTTCAATTAACTTTCTATTCTTTAATTGAACTCTAGCAAATGTTACTAAGTTTTTTAATGGAAATTTTAATGGACTTGCCATTTTTAAATATTTCCATTGATTTGATTAAACTTATTATGACCGTTCATCTCAAATCCAATCTACGGTTAAAATTTCAGGATTCCATCTATAAAACGCAAACCCTAAGTCGTATCATACACACGAGGTCGATCGACGACTGCAATCTGTTCTACTTGTGCTTCCAAAAATTGCATGTATTTCTCTCACTCCTCTGACATCATGCAAAATCTATCTCCTCACAACACAATAGTTCGTAATTCTTTTCCCATATTTCCTCCCTTGATAACTCCTCCAATTTCAATACCCCTCGATCCTGTTTACCAGACGCTACCCCCTCTCAATCCTCCCATTTTTCATGACGAATTCGCATATCCTTTTGGCATCTCTGGAGAGTTGTCATCTCAGTCGTTTGAGTTACCGAATTTACCTCATTTACCACCGTTTCAAGCGAATGGATTAGCATTTGAGCAATCCAATTCATTGTTCAATCTTGATCCACCTAGTGGAGTCATTTTCAATGATGAAATACCAATTGACACCACGAGTGTTCTTATCAACGAAGAAGGTAGTGAAAATGCCATCGAAGAAGGAAGGACGACGACGACCGGAAAATCACACCAAGGGAGGAGAAATGGCAAATGGGATAAAGAGGAGGATAGGTACATGATACATTTCAACTTTGGTCAATTTTTATTTTATTTTTTTCCTTATGTAAGTATTGTTTTATTATTAGTCAATTTTGGTTCCCTAGCACTAATAATAATAGTTTTTATATATATATATATATATATATATATATATATATATATATATATATATATATATATATATATAATTATCTATCTAATTATTTATTTATCTAACATTAGATTTATTTTTCCTCTAACCGGTTTAATTATTTATTTATCTTTTATATGGCAAATTAATATGTTTTTTCTTTGAACTAGTTTATTAATTTAATATAAAAAAAAATGACAAGAATTACTTTTTCCTTTTCTTTTTTTATGGGTTTGATTTCTCAAAACCAGACAACTCAAAGAGCTGGTGGAAAATACAAGAGGACGTCGAAAGTGGTCGGAGATCTCTCAGAAGATGGGGAATAGATCCGGCAAACAGTGCAGAGAAAGGTGGCTCAATCAGATTCGACCTAATATTAAGGTAAATGTTTTTTTTTATGTGATCAATTTTCTTGTTTTATGCAATATGGCTATATAATTTAATTAAATGTTTTTACTTATCAAATAATTTATAAATAAATTTTATAATAATATTTTACTTATAATTTTATCATTAAAAATTATATATATACTTGAGAAATATATCAGTAATTATTAGTGGAAACATTAATAGGAAAACATATTTTTTTTCTATTAAAGTTTCTTTTTCTTTTACTCTTGGAAACTTTAGGCATGAAATTTTTCTCAATCATAACTCAACCATAAGATGACAAGTAAGATGATATGTATTAAATTTAGTATACTGAAGCACACAAGTTAATTATCATTTATATAAAATCTATATTTTTTTCCATATAATTAATATTTTTAATCTATTATATGTCCATTACATATGTTTACAATTCTATTTTGCCGAGAGTTTTTTTTAAAAAAAACTCAACCAAATGATGACACTTTTGTATAGTAAGATACTAGTATTGTCCTATGTACCACGTGTGTGTATTAATATGTTAGTAGTAATTGTTTAATTGAATATACTAGACTGATTAATTGAATACAGTGGATTGATTGAATTCAATTGAAGTGTACTTATCAATTGGATTTAGAGTATATATATACTCTATATATCCGTTTAATAATAGATGTCGTTTTACTACTATTTTTTGCTTAAAAATAGTTGTCATTTTAGCTAATTTAGTCGTTACCTACTTTAATTTATACTAATTTTGCCCTTTGTAATTATCAATGTGTTGATAGTTGTATAAGTTAAAATTAAGTTAGAGAAATAAATGAGAATATAATATATTTGTTAATTTTATTAAAAAAAATGTGCAATAAGATAAAACTCTATTGTTGAAGAAAGCGAGTATTTAACAAATCTAATACTAAACTCATTTTCTCAAGGCTGCAAAAAATGATATATATATATATATATATATATATATACTTTGTATTTGATAGGTATTTTTAATGTTCTAACTTCTTATGGTTTATGCATGTAAATCATAGTGTGTTTTTTAAAATGGGCTAAAACATTAAAAAAAATGACACATTAATTAAATACATTTTTCTTTTACTTTTTAGGATTTAGATCAAATAAAAAGATATAACATGTAACACAAAAAATATGAATGTTGATCTAAAAAATAGTCATTTCATATCCATTGTCCTTTAATGTTGGTTTCCAGAAGGACAAGCTGTGGACCAAAGAGGAGGAAGAAGTGATGATACGAATGCATAAGCAATCCGGAAACAAGTGGTCTATCATTGCCAGAAACCTACCGGGGAGGACCGAGTGCTCCGTCAAGAATCACTGGAATGCAACGAAGCGCAAGCTTCAAGTCTCGAACGAGCTCAAACTTCCTCTTTCTCTCCTCTCGCAATACATTTTAGGTCTCCTTATTTCCAATGTGTGAGTGGATCGTATCTTGATTTGGATCGAGTCGTGGAGATGTGATCGAGTTCTAGTTTCGATTAGTCGTTTTACAAGGTTGGAGAGTTTTCCTTTAGTTTTTCGATCAATAAAATTTGTAGTTCAAGTTAGTAGTTGTTCGGATTATCGTTTTGTTTTGTCTTTTGGATTGTAAGTTTTGGTTGAAACAATTAACTCATTATGGGATTGATTTTGCCTCAGTATTTAGTTTTCGAATTTTTTATTTTATATTATTATAATTTTCAAATTGATTAAAAAAATGTTAATGGTGTTGAAATGTATACATTTATTACAAGGTACATCAGTTATATTGGTACAGAAATTTATTCTGAAATGAATTTTGAATTTTTGATTAACATTACATTATACGGAGTATAAATGTATACATTTATAATCCATGCGTCTAAGTTCATTGGTACAGACCGTATGCTTATTGGAATAATTGGATACTATGAATTTGTATATATATTAAATTCATTATATGAATTTGGATAAACATAATACTTTTTTTTGTAACAGATGAACATAATATTTTCTGTATACGTGTCAGTTTATTCTTAATTATTAATTTAATTTAATTATTTAACCAATTTTTTCCATCAATCAAGTTTTTTCGTTCTTATTTAATTTTTTTATTCCTCCTTTTATCTCTTTAAATCATTCTCAATTTTTCCTTTCTTTTTAAATATATTTACTAACTATTGGACTTAATTGAAGATATTAAATTCAATCTAATACAAGTATATAACTATCTATGTTATATATATATATATATATATATATATATATATATATATATATATATATATATATATTATTATATATATTATTATATGTACTCTTAAAACAGAAGAGTTTTAGATATCCATATTTTTTTTGCCTTTTAAAATCAATATATTTTTGGCAAAACTAATTAAAATAACCCAACATTTTAGAAGGTGTTAAAAATATACCCCTACCTTTCAAATGTAAGATAAATATCCCGATCTTTATAAGTGATGGTAATATAATATCCCAAAATTTTCTCCCCTACAAAAATGATTAGTTTCGCCCCTAAACATTCAATTTAATACGTATTTAATTGAAATTATTCAATTTAATACATATTTATAGATTATAATTAAATTTAATCAAAACAAATATAATAAAACAAGTAAATATTTAAAATATAATTTTCAACATCTTGATTGTGTAAAATATCATTCAAGTTTACTAGATAAAATTACATTGGTTTTTAAGTTTATCTTAATTTTTTTTATTTTGGATTTAAGAAAAAATAAAAAATATAAATTCTTTTATATTTTTTTAGTAATAATAACTTACTTATTATATATAAATAAACACCATTGAATAATCTAAATAATTAGATTTTCATTTCAATTTCTTAGTAATATAAAATTTATAATTGACAAAATATTCTTCAGTTTTGATAAGTTAAATCACTAGCTAATCATTTACTAATTGAAAATATGTTATTTTGATTTACATTTTTTTATTTGGATTGTTATAGGCCGTATTATTGATTTAAAAAATGATATAAAAAGTTAGGTACAAATTAAATCTAAACCACAAAAGTTTATTAAATAAACTTTTAAACTCGTCAAATTTAATTTTATATGTTTCATTTGAATTGAAAATACATGAGTAATACAATACAAAAATAAGAATTTTATTGGAGAGAAATCATTAGGATATTATATTACCATCACTTATAAAGGTCGGGATATTTATTTTACATTTGAAAGGTTGAGATATATTTTTAACACCCCCTTAAAGGTTGGGTTATTTTAATTAGTTTCGCCTATAATTTTCCCTTTAATTTTTCTTCTTCTTTCCTTTATCCATTTAAACCAATCACATTTTTTCTTTTATTTTTAACATATTTACTAACTATTAGGCTTAATTCAAAACATTGAATTTAATATAATCTAATGCTTACCATTAATCTACATGTAAATATTTATATATTATAAATATCTAATGGGAGAAAAAAAAGAGGAAATGTCCATATATAATAAGACCTAATTAATTAAATATCCACCACTCAATATTTATTAGTTAAATGTTCAGCGGTCACCCCTAACTGCTGTTCGCTTCTAACTATGACAATAAGCTGACAAACAGAACTATGACAGTAAGTTGTCAAAGCATGGCAGTAAGCCGACAAAGCATGACATACAACTGAAAAAGCTAATCCTATGTTTAAACAATCCAAACAAAAACCCAACCCTAAAAAAATACAAAATCAACAAATTAAACCCCTAAAAACCCCACAAATTAAATCAGCACACCAAAACTTTAAACTATAGAAATTGCAAAACTTAATCCAACAAAAAATGAAAAAAAAAAAAACTTGACGATATCAATTGAATTCAGAACACCAAACCCCTAAAACCCCCCAAAATCAGACAATTGACAAAGCATGACAAACAGTTGACAAAACTAATCCTATGTTTAAACAAATGAAACAGAAACTCAACCCTACAAAACCATAAAATTAGCACACCAAAGCCCTAAAAAAACCCTCAAAATCAGCACACCAAAACTTTAAACGATACAATCACCACCATTTGGCATGCGTGTGTACGCTTTGTAGATTTTGCAGGAATCAACGAGGGAGAAATAAGATCCAACCATGGAGACATGAGTGGTCATCAACATTGTGCTGACATTAGTGATGGGGCCAGAAACTTCTCGAGGGGCCGTAAATTTGTACAAGTTGTTCAATCTTTTTTCGATAGATTTTTTCTTTAGTTTCACACATCAAAACAAATTTTTTTTCGTTCAAAACAATGACGTTTTTGCTCAAAACGATAGTGTTTTAGTTCAAAACGACAACATTTTAGTTAAAAATTGTGTCATTATTTATCGTATATTTTTCTCTTTAAATGAATAAAACGATGTTGTTTTAGTCTAAAAAAACATTATTTTTCTTTGAAAATACACCATTTGAAACCTAACGATTCAATATGTAATTTTTTTGTTCTAAATTAGCATACAATAACATCTAACAAGATATAAAAAATTTAAACTTGCATAATTATTATCTAATGGTTTAATTTAGTAATATAACATCTTGTTTCGAAGCTCTTGCGCTGCATTATATTATTAAAATATAAAAGCATTTTGATTAATTTATTAAAAGACATTTCAAATAATTAATATGTGTTTAATTTTCAAATGTTCACAACTTTTTACTCGACGATATTGAATTTAGGCTTATGATATTTCAAAACGAAGCTATCGACGAGTAGAACAAGTATAAGTAACATCGGATGAAATTAGGAGGGGTGTATGCTTCTCCTTGCGACCTTGCTCCCCTCCCCAACTCCGCCTATGGCGGGCATATTGCAGTGTTGTGGTGGTCGATGTTGGAATTGAAGCGAGGAGCAAGAGGTTATCGACGACATCAATCTTCTTTGATCTTCTACCAAGCTTCAATATGCGAGTTCTCGTTTAACTATTTTGGCGAACTTATACTTAATTTGGGCATTAAGATGAACTCTAAGAGCATGTCCAACAACTTCTCTAAACCATTTTCTAAAATGGAGAATTATAAATCACATATTCTGGATTTTTTTGGATTGAATTCCAACAGATTTTCCATTATGGAGTTTACCCCAAAATCTATAGAGTTTTCTCCAAATTTAATTAGGGAAAGATCTCTATTTTTTCTCCTCATTCTCTATTTTGAAGAATGTAATGGGGAAACTGTTGGACCAAAATCAACCTTGATATTCCCGAAAAATCCATTATGGAGAACCTGTTGGGGTTACTCAAAGAACATCTCCAACAGATTCTCCATTTTTTGGATTTTAGAGTTTTTCGAGAATTTTATAGTGTTTTTTGGTCCAACAGATTCTCTATCTTATTCTCCAAAATAGGAAAGCAACATAAAAAAATTGAGAGGCTTTCCTAAATCTGTAGCATTCTACAAAAGTAAATAATTCTCCAAATTTTAGAAATGGAAAAGCCGTTGGAGTTGAAGCAAAAATAGTTTGGAGAGAGATGGTCTAAGGCTAAATTCTCCAAATTTTATTGGGTTAGAAAAAAAAAACGGAGTATAATGTATTGACAAATCACTCTACTAGCTAGAAATAAATACAGTATCAAAATAGCATCCCTATAATTTTTATTTTATTTTGCATAAATATAAATAAGGTCAAAGATTGTAACGCTCGTTGTGACACACTTGCGGTTTCACAAAAGTGTATAAAAAGGGCTTTGTATACGACTCCCTAGAACCCACCTCCACCTCCAACTTCGAAACGTATGTATGATCCTCTTTTTTATGCTTCCTTCCGTTTCACTTCTCTTCAATTCCGACAGATGGATAACCTCCCTCTCCTACACTCTTTTCCTACTCTCTCTTTGTTTTCACCTGCCTTCTCTTCATTTCCTTTCTCTCTACCTCTTCCGCCTTCTCAAGGAGTTTTACTTCTTCCATATCAGCTCCCAAACACTCATTCTATTGCCCGGTTTTCAGATGCATTAACTCCGCCGCCGCCACAAGCCTTTCTACAATATCATCTTAATTACCCTTTTCCTAATACGGACTCTCAAGCAACCATGGAAACATTGCTAACCCTAGCTCCCCCAATGCTTCTAGCTGAGCAAATCAATGTGACGAACCCTCCCTCCGAGCCCTTCATTCAACAGCCTCTCGACAAGGTTGTCGATTCTGCAGCTGGATATCGTGCTCTAAGAAGAGGAGGAAGGCAGAAGCGAGGCCCAAAACCCGTCAAGGAACCGAAGCCGATCAAGAACAAAGAACCCAGACGTTGGACTGATGAAGAGGACAAGTTTGTGACGTTACTTACTTTACTTTCTATTTTACTTTTATTTTGACAAATTGTTCAACAATATTAACACATTGTTTTTTTTTTAAACAAATTAACAGGGTGCTAAAAGGTTTAGTGAGAGATTTGGGAGAGCACTGGGCAAAGATTGGGAAAATGATGAAAAGCAGAAGGGGGAAGCAATGCAGGGAAAGATGGAACAACCACTTGCGCCCAAATATTAAGGTTATTTTACTACCTCTAATTATTTATCTTTTCTACCTCTAAGTATCTGCTTTCAACAAAAATATATATATAATTGAAAAATTATGAATTTGTGTTCAAATTATACTCAAATTAACAAAATGGTCATGCACTCATGCTGATTTGATTTAGGTGCAATCCCGATCGAAAATATAAGATGTTTGACTTTGTAACACGTATTTTAAAGAGCTAAAAACTATATAAAATATTAATATTTATTAAAACTTAATATTTATTGGTAATAAATATTATATTTAAAAAAAATATTATATATAGTTTTTTTTAGCTTTTCAAAATACGTATTGAAAAGTAAAAAATATTATATTTTAGATTCCTCAGTAGGAAGCTAGCACGTACATGCATGTTTTGTCAGTTGCCATGCTATAGTGATTAGTTATTCAATTGCAATAGTTATTCAGTTGTAGTGAGTAGTTATTCGATTACAATATATATTATTCTGCTGCAATATATATATATATATATATTCCATGATATCATTCATCTCTAACTTTTGTTAATTTGATAGAAGGATACTCCATGGACAAAAGAAGAGGAGGAAACCATTGTTGAAGTCCACAAGAATGAGGGCAAAAAATGGGCAAAACTCTGCAAGATTCTCCATGGTCGAACCGAGAACTCCATCAAGAACCACTGGAACTCCACCAAGAGAAAGGTCATCTCCAATAGCGTCTTCATCGAATCCTCCCCTCTGCAGCGCTACATTGGCCATACCCTCAGCTTCTCCTCTTGCAAGCCTTTAGCTTGCAATCTCGACAATTCCGATCATATCTCCCTGGATGAGAACTCCGACAAGGGTCCCAGCTCCCGGGCTGACCATGGCTCGATGAGCAATGATGATCCTGTTGCCGAGACCATAGAGGAGGCTCGCAAGAAAAGTGTTGTCCTGATGAACTTCTTCGCTTGATTAGGTTTGCTTGAAGCTTAATTAGTTTTTTGATAAGGTGTTATCATAAAAAGTTATTGGGTCGGATGTTTTTATTTTTATTTTTTGTCTAGGGTTTAAGTTGACCTTATAAAAAAATCTTATGTGTTAATATATATATTTGAAAATGGTTGTATTGACAAACCAGATTGAAGATGAATTTGTGTTTGATTGAACAAAAAGAAAAGGCAAAGAGCAATTCACTTTGGTGAATCTGGAATTGAGATTTCCACCATTGAAGAAGCGGGAAAGCTCTCCAATTGTGTATGATCTCTTTTTATTGGAAAAAAGAATGAATAACAGACAACAATTCAGCTCCTTATATAGTGGAGCTTGATCAGTTACAAGGGAGAAGATCTCCTACAATGCACCTACACTAAGGATCCTAGGTGCACAATCAAAACTATTACATCAATTACATCACTCCCCCTCAAGCGAAGAGGGAGAGAACTTGTTCTCTACTCCTAGCTTGCAAAGTAATTTGGACATTCTATCACATGAGAGTACTTTGGTAAAAAGATTTGCAGGTTGATCTGCAGTAGCAATGTAAGATGTGACAATATATCTACATTTAACCATGTCACAAACTAGATGACAATCAGCTTCGATATGCTTAGTACGCTCGTGGAATACTGGGTTATGAGCTATGTGAAGGGCGACTTGATTGTCGTAGAAGAGCTCAACAGGTGCAAAGAAAGGAATTGCTAAACCTATGAACACTCAAGTAAGCCACTTGATTTCACAACATATAGCAGCCATAGCTCGATACTAAGACTCAGCAGTGGACATGGCTACAAATGTCTGCTTCTTTGTACGCCATGAGATGAGAGAAGAGCCGAGAAAGATACAAAAACCAATAAGTGAACATTGCGTCAGGGGGCATGCCTGCCAATCCGCATCACAGAAAGCATGAAGTTGCAGAGATGAAGAGCTACTAAGGCATAAACCTTGTCCAAGTGTAGCTTTGAGATAACGAAGAAGATGATTTGTGGCAATCGAGTGCTCAGATGCCGGATGCTGAACAAATTGATCGACTCAAGACCTGAACTGAGTACACTATATCAGGTCGAGTGATTGTAAGGTAAATCAATTTACCAATGATGCGCATGTACGGCACAGGATCTGCCAATGGTTCCCCCTCATTTGTGAGCTTTTGATGCACATCAAGGGGTGTGTGCAGAGGCTTATAATTTTCCATACCTGCATCAGCCAGCAGATCAAGAGTGTCTTTCGTTGATTCAAATGAAACCCACCATCAGATCTATCAACTTCAATGCCTAGAAAATATCTAAGTGGGCCAAAATCCTTGATCTGGAAATGAGCATGAAGATGCTTTTTCAACTCAACAATAGCATCATGATCATTACCAGTAATGATCATATAATCTACGTATATAAGAAGAGCTGTGAATGAGTCACCTTTGTGTCTTGTGAATAGCGAGCAATCGGAGTAGGACTGAACAAATCCAGCAGATAGCACCACCTCTGAGAACTTAAGAAACCACTACCTCAGTGCCTGCTTTAAATTAACCATATAGTGATTTCTTAAGTTTGCACACCAGGTTGGAAGGTGAAGCAGAATCACTTGGAGACACACCAGTGTTGGAGGCTTTGAAACGCTTGAGAAACTCAAACTCAGGGGGAAGCATCATGAACACCTCTTCATCAAGATCTCCATGAAGAAATGCATTTGTGACATCCATTTGAGTCACAGGCCAACACTTCACAGTAGCAACAACAAGTAATGCTCGAACAATGATCATTCTAGCAACGAGGGCAAAAGTTTCACTATAATCTATGCCCTCAAGTTGCGTAAATCCTCGAGCTATAAGACGAGCCTTGTATCTGTCTAGGACCCATCTTATTTGAACTTCAACTTGAACAACCATTTACAAGTGACAAGGGATTTATTTGGAGGGAGAGGAACCAAATCCCAAGTACCATTGCGTTCTAGAGCATCTAGTTCCACAATCATTGCCTCCCACCAAGCAGGATTCTGGATTGCTTTTCTTACTGTCTTAGGTTCGGAATATAGAGCTACATTGGCTACAAAGGATTTATAGGGCATAGAACAAGATTTGTAGGAAAAAAAGGCTGAGATAGGGTAATGGTTTACCTTTGAAGAAGACGACGACAGTGTGGAGACATCAGTGGTAGCCAATCCTACCTAATCCTTCATCCAAACTCGAGGATTGTGAGTCCTTGTAGAATGTCGAACAGGTTGTTCAGGAGTAATCTCAAAAGAGTTAGAGACTAGTGAGGGAGAGTAATCTGCAAGTGACTCATAATTCAAAGAGTTAGAAGGTGAAGAGGGAGGGGTCACAGTGTTTTCATAGGACAAAGAGTTAGTGGTCATGGGTGAAGAATTGAGAGAATTTGGAACAATTGTAGCTTCTGAATCATAAGATGTCACAGGTGTAGATGAATCAGATGTATCAATAAGATCATCTGTCATGTAATCAAAAGGAAAATTATGACCACTGCCAACAGGTTTAAGAGATGCAGATGAAGTTTTAAGAGCAAAGGGAAAGATATATTCAATGAAAGTAACATCAATGATGATCATGTATTTGTGTGTCTGAAGATTGTAGAGTTTTTAGCCTTTCTTGCCAAAGGGTTACCCTACAGAGACACAAGGATCAACTCTAAGGTCAAATTTCTTGACACCAGGTAGATGGGATATAGTAACAAAGCCCAAACATCCAAAAGTACGAAGATGAGATTACTGAGAAGATTTATTGAAGAGAATTTCATTTGGTGATTTGTGATGTAATATGGCATTTGGCATACGATTTATGAGATAGGTGGCTATAAGCACACTGTCTCCCCAAAACTTTAAAGGTAAAGAAGAAGCAAGCATCAAAGAACGAGCAATTTGGAGAATGTAACGATGTTTTCGTTCCACTCTTCCATTCTGTTGGGGAGTTGTTGTGCAAGAACTCTAATGTATAATACCATGATGTAAAAGAAAGGAGGAGACTTAATTATTGAAAAATTCAGTTCCTTGATCACTCCTGACAATTTTGACAATAGAATTGAATTGAGTATCAACCATTTTTATGAATGAACACAGATGATCACTCACCTCACTTTTGTGTTTCATTAAGAAGGCCCAAACCCCTCTACTTTTGTCATCAACAACAGTGAGAAAGAAACGAAATTCATTCATAGTAGGGGTGGCATAAGGTCCCCAAACATCACAATGTAAGATCTCAAATACATGATCAGCAATAGAGTTGCTTCCAGAAAAAATTGAACCAGTTTGTTTGGCTAAAGGACATACAATGCATATATGAGAATTATTTTTGGACAAATCATTTTGAAGAGCAGAGATGTGCTTGAGTTCGGCCACAGGAGCATGTCCAAGCCAAAGGTGCCAAAGAGAAGTTGAGTCTGGTATGGTTGTAGGCAGAAACATGGGTAAAACATGATTTGCAGAGACTTGAGCAATGGTTAAAGAAGAAAAAACCTGCCGACATGACTGAATAGACTCACAGCTGGAGGGATTCATGTAGAAGAGTCTACCACAGAGCTTACCAACTGCAATCGTCTTCTTCTTTGCTTGGTACGTCCTGGACAACACAAAATTTATCATTTAGACTGATGTTGCATTTGTTCTCAATGATAAGTTGGGTAAGAGACAGAAGATGAAAGTGAAAAGCAGGTATACACAGTACATTTGTGAAGGTAAAATGAGCTAGTTTTAGATCACCAATGTGGGTAATAGGGTGAACATTTCCATTAGGGAGATGTATAAAAGAGTTTGGGGTAGGCTTGGGGTTATCAAGCAGAGAGAGATCACATGTGATATGGTCAGTAGCCCCACTGTCCATAATCCATAAGTTTCCAGTATGAAAAGTGTTCAAACACAGAATACCTACTAGATGTGATTCGTGATTTGGAGTACCAGATTGTTCAAGGAAGTTGATGAAGTACGTTGGCCACCTTTTTGTGGTGTTCAGCAGATAGTTGGCCTTTGGTGGAGAAGTCCTGCACTGATCCTTTTCCTGCAACATTTGCCTTATGAGTGTACTTGCGATCACTTTTCCTCTTGTCAGCTCCTTTTTTCAGACCTGTGTTGATCATCAGAGTGAGGAGTTTGTTGCTTGTCTTTACTCTCAGAGTGCCAACTGGGGTATCCTATCCGCTCCCAGCACCTCTCAAATTTGTGATTTCCTCCACAATGACCACACTTCTCCCTTTTTCTGGTATCTTGAGACCTATCAACAGAAGCAGCTTGCTTGGCCATTAGAGAACTGATCTCAGAGTGCAGATTCGTGTTCTTGGATCCTGACCCCAGCTCCCCCCTGCATCAATAGCGAGTAGGCTGTACTAGCAGCAAGTAATGGAGTGCTCATCAAGATCTGCCTATGAGCAATGTCAAAATTCGAGGCCCATAAGAAACCTCATTTACTTGTCTTCTTGATCAGCTCATCGATGTTTTTTCTGGAGATCACACTCACATTTTCCACACTTACACACCAAAAGGTGTAGTGACGACAACAAGTTGTTGCCACAAACCTTTCATGTTTGTAAAGAACTCGGTTAACGACAGATTTTTCTGATCACAAGTTTGGATTTCTTACTTGATTTGAAATATCAATGGCGCATTCTTTTGACCATAGCTTTCCTCAAGGTATTTTCACATTTCTCTAGCTGTATCATACTCATCAAGAGTATTGTAAATTTCTGATGAAACAGGGGTTTAGAATCCATGACAGATAAGGCTTCAACAAGCCACAACTTGTTCATGACAGATAAGGCTTTGATCATAGATTTTCTCCATCTTCGATAATTCTCTCCAGTAAGTTTGATTGTAGAGACAATCATACCTGAATTATCCGAGGGATGGATGAACAGAGGATTCTGTAGATCAGAGGAAATGATCTGATCTCGACGCCTTTCTCCAAAGTGCTCTGCCATTGCTGATGACGACAATCAAACGACGAGCGAGAAAGAACAAGAAATTGCCAGATCAGATGAACACCAGATGCGGAAGCTTCAGATGTGTAGCATATAATGCTCTGATACCATATTGACAAACCATATTGAAGATGAATTTGTGTTTGATTGAAAAAAAAAGAAACAGCAGAGAGCAATTCACTTTGGTGAATCTGGAATTAAGATTTCCGTCATTGAAGAAGCGGGAAAGCTCTCCAGTTGCGTCTCTCTTTTTATTGGAAAGAAGAATGAATAACATACAACAGTTCAGCTCCTTAGGTCATGCACACCGGAGCGCACTTGCAAGTTCTTACCATCCACGTCGGCAAAAAAAAAAAATGAACATGGTGGAGCGGCAGTTCAAATGTGTTCTTGTATGAGTGGCACCCCGTAGGAATGAAGCGGCAAAGACTTTGACATTATTCAATGCAAAAGCATAGGAGGGACACATACACCAACCAATGGTATGACACCATGTGTAAAGAGTGTTGTTTATTTTTTGAAAAAATCAATTTCTAGCATCAAAATTATTAATTTTATTTTTTAAAATATATATTTGTAAGTGTTTTAATTTTATCTATTTGTAGACACCCATTTTATATATGTTTAGGTTAAAAAAATTATTCATAACTTTAATAATTTAAAATAGGTTAAGTGTTCGTTGGTAGGATGCACGGATGTGGGTAGAATTACTAAAAAGGTAAAGAAGTGTTCTTATACTGATGTGGCGGAGAAAAAGTGAGTTAAGAGCTCGAAGATGTGTTCTCGGGTGCACATGGCCTTATATAGTGAAGCTTGATCAGTTACAGGGGAGAAGATCTCCTGCAATGCACCTACACTAAGGATCCCAGGTGCACAATCAAAACTATTACATCAATTACATCAGGTTGTTACATATTTAAATTCAGCCATGAAATCAGAAATTAAAACTTGGGTGGGCTGAAATGCTGAATAGACTAAAATTTTCATATACGTATACTTTTCATTAACAAGACCCTTATTATAATAAACAATTATATATTTTTCATTAAATATCAATCACAAGTTGGTGTAGTGGTTGTGGGGCTACATCCCATCTCAAGAGGTTCGAAGTTCGGGAATCCCATTAGAAACATGGAGACATTTAGCTTGTGAGTGGGAGGGTCAATCCTTAAATGGGTCACACCGTACCCGATCCAGATGTAGAGCGATTGAGTTGATCGAACTGGACTAAGATTAAAAAAAAAAAGATATTTTTCATTAAATTTCCTTTTTTTTACCTTCTTTTTTCAAAAAAAAAATGAGGCGGGTTAGAGCAAACTCGGTCTGTCCTTAATTCCGTACCAATTATATGATTTGAGTTTTGTGACTTTTGTCTAATTAGGAACAAATCAACGCAAGTATAAATTTTCTCTAATTACAAAAAAATAAAATAGAATTGCATTGTGGAATACCAGAAATAAAGAAGACTAGCAATCTGATTTAAAGTTATGCCAATTTATTATAAAACACATTGAAACACCATGCACAAATAACTCTTTGATTGCAAATGAGAAACTTTCTCATAAACAAATGAATTAATGTAATGATTAACAAATTTACTAGGACAAATGAGATAAAAAAAAAGATTAAAAACATTGAAACACCATGCACAAATAACTCTTTGATTGCAAATGAGAAACTTTCTCATAAACAAATGAATTAATGCAATGATTAACAAATTTACTAGGACAAATGAGATAAAAAAAAAAGATTAAAAATCCAACTAGGCTATCATTTTACTTTTAAATTGAATACACAAATTGAAATAAATGAAACAATTCAATTATTGTTTGTAAATTTCTTCCAAAATAAATAAGCAATGAATTTAGGGGCTATGGTACATCTGGCTAGTAACGCTTTAACATTTATTTTTATGTGGCCTTGAGCTTTGGCTTCATCCTACTTGCTCTGGTGTACAAAAAGACACCAACCAGTGCCAATGCAGTACCTGTAATTTACAATTTGAAAATAAAATAAAATCAGTTTTATACCCAAAAAACAAATATTTGAAATTGGCATGTCTTCACATAGATCATGTACAATTGTGCTCTTTTGCTAAGTTAATACTTTAAATTTTCAATTTCAACTAGGCTATCATTTGGGTTGGATTGGATTGAGCTGGATCGAGTTGTCGGGTTTATGTTAATTTTGGATTTTGATTATCTCGAGGTTCGGTGATATTGGATTTCAGTTGATTTGAATTTAGTTCATTTGAGTTTGAATCAATTCGAGTGAGAATATTAATCCATTTGGGTTATGAGGCTATTCAATTATTCAAATGTCAAGTAAAAAAAGGTCGGTCTAGGGATGGTTTTTTAGTGATATACGGTATGTTTTTGGGGATTTGGATCAATCACTTTCAGACAGGTTGAGCAGTCTAAATAAGAACGAAGATCTATATGTACTTAACTTACCAAGCGAATTTGCAGGGGAGACTCGCGTCTGAAAGAAGATAACGGAGGAGACAATGACCACCACTCGCTTCAAACAGTTTCCAACCGAGTGTGTGACCGGAGATACCATATGTAAGATCACATAGGAAACCTATCAAGAGCCACAAATAAGTTATTTCGAGTTCATGTCATTTATTTCTAGGCTTCAATCTTATGAGTGATCAATCAATATAATGTGACAATCACCTGTTGGTAGAAGTGTAAACACACTGCAGATAAAAGAAGCTTGGTGCCAAGCAACTTCATTGTCAAGCCTCGACTCTCCTGCACAATGCAGATAAGCTTAAAATCAATTGACAATGACAGAAGGAGCAGTAACCCATCAAGCTTATATGTTCTCCAGTATCTTTCATTATTTCCAATGTGAGTACTTACCGAGGCATACTGCAAATAGGAAGGAGTAAATTTGACACCATCAATCAAAACTGCAGCGGGCATCAACAACATGAATGCCATTATCGTCATTACTGAGAAAAGATTGATATCATCCAACGTCTCCTGCATTTATACAAGCGAAAAGATCGTGTTCATAGAGATGACAATAAACTTACAACGCAATCGCCCAACAAGTTTTCTCATCATAATTTACCTCTTTCCCGGACATGAGCTTTTTGCTAAACACATTACGCGACTGATTGACAAGATTTGACACCATCACGCTATAGAAGCCTGTCCTGTTTCACTTCCATTTCATTAGGCAACTAAAAAAACACCAACACGAAAATCGGCCATAAACTTCTTACACGTGAAAATGATGCATTGTCATTACCAATTGAACGAGACCTCGGTGATAGATGCCAATGCAACACCGCTGACTATAGGGACGAGTGACGACAACACCCAAAGGCTAGGACTCTGGAGGGTGAAATGCACAAGAGTTAGTCACGAGCTTGATCGATACAAGGAAAATGTCAAGGAAATGAACGATATGATAGGAAGTGTTAGGCTTGCCTGGCCGAGGAATATGGCCGAGAGAACAACCGTGAAGAAGGGCTCCATGGCCTTGATTGTGTGTGTGAAAGACACCGTCACTTTCCCAAGGCTTATGTTTGTCAAGAGATTGCCCGTCGCATGAGCTACGGCTAGAGGAAAAACTGCACATAGCTGACAAAGCAAAGCAAAGCAAACAGACCTTTCAAAACATGACCCGACTTGATACTCATTGCAAAATTTTAAAGCTAGCAATCCTTGAGTAAATCGAAACCTAATACGATCTTAAAAAAAATTGCAAAATTTGTAACACAATCTAAATCCTAACCAACTAGACCTATTTGAGTCGAGAATTTAATTGTTGACTTATTTGGTAAGGAGAAATGGGGCAGTAAGAGCATCCCCAACCGCTTCTCCAAAAAATATCTAAAATAGAGAATAAAATAACAAAATCTCTAAAAAATTTACACCACAACTCCAACAGATTCTCTATTATACAAATTGCTACATTTATTATACACTATAATAGATGCATAAATTCATAATTTAATAAATAAAATTCCAATAACTTCATTAAATCAATAGGCAACAACCAATGAACAAATATGTAGGCATTAAAAGGGGTGAACGCATTAAATTTTACAGATTTTAACCCTTTCTCTAAATTTAGAGATTTTTTCCATCTTTTCATCAATTTCTCTATTTTAGAGATGAATATAGAGAAGCTGTTGGGAGAAAAAATGATTTTTTTT
The DNA here is from genome assembly GCA_037127255.1 of Persicaria tinctoria. Classification (NCBI taxonomy): domain Eukaryota; kingdom Viridiplantae; phylum Streptophyta; class Magnoliopsida; order Caryophyllales; family Polygonaceae; genus Persicaria; species Persicaria tinctoria. The sequence continues at coordinate 91,118,043 of JBANSL010000002.1, read as the reverse complement.
CTCTAAAATATTTCATTTTCTCTATTTTAGAGAAGTTGTTGGGCTTGCTCTAAGTGATTCTGGTATGTGAGGAATCGGAGTTCAAACTAAAATTTTAAGGCCTCGTTTGGTTTAAAATTTGGAAAGGTAAATGTAAAGGAAATAAATGTAATTTATTTATAGATACATTGTTAAAAAAAACTAATAACTATCCTCTCCTCCCAACTTTTTATACAAAGTTGGTTTTGTTTCTTTTTATTTCAATCACTCATGATTTGAACAAGGGTAAAATAGTATTCTTCTCTTATCTAGGTATATTTTTCTATACAAAATTTGTTTCTTTTCCGTCTACCTTGCATATCCTTATACCAAACGAGGCCTAAATCTTTCTTTGACCAATTACCCATCCAACCTCAAAATTTTAGGATTAGCACCTCTGACTTGTGACTAAAAACAATCAAACTTGTAAATAGCCTCAATTAAAACCGCCTAAACTTATATTGATAGGTATAATCTTGAACTTAGGACATTAACATACCTGAGAATATGTAACATTAGGTCTAGTGTGAAGGTTGAGTCCCCACATCAACATAGCAAAGACACTTCCACAACCGAACTGGAATGCTGATACTGTGGCTGGGAATGGGTAGATCTGAAGAACCTACAAGACAATGCTTCAAGTTTAGAGATCGATCTCAATAAACTGATTGATATTCATTAGCTCGATCAACCGATAACTATAATGTAACACAAAAGGCCCAAAAATGTGTATATATGTACCTGCTTGTTAAGTATGTTGAAGTAAATGTTCAAGAGATACCAAGTGGCGAACATGGTACCGAGCTTCAAAGACTGGACTAGGTCGGTCAGGCTCACGGTGCTCCCATCTGTGCTCTCGGGGAGAGACGTTGCTCTCGCCACAATGTAGTCACTTCTTGAATGAGCAAGCTGATTGGAAGGGGGGAGATGGGTCATGAAACCGGGTGGAGAATGGATGAATGCCGAGTCCAGAGAGGCTCGGAGAGGTATGTATCGACATGGGTATGAACCGGCATTTAGGTTTCGATGGAGACCGGGTTTCGGTTTGAGGTAGGAGGTAGGAGAAAGATGCAATGAGCTACTCTGCATTTTGCCAAGAGAGTTTAAAGAAGAGCTCTTGAGTTGTTGCAATAAAGAAGAAATGCTTGTGCTTTAGTTCTCCTAGCTCAATAATGTACCTTATTATATGGTCCTACATGTATATATATATTTTGTGGTGGGCAATTATCATACTATATTTTTAGGATGTTTAAAGTTTAAACCCTACCTAGGCTACATCAAGAAGATCTATCTAATATTCATCTAATAATTTTATGGGCTTTGACCTTTTTTTATATATTTATTTTGAACATGATGTATATCTAACATAATAAATAAAGAAATTACTAATCATAAGTTAATATAGTGGTTGTTGGGCTACATTCCACCTCAAGAGGTTCGAAGTTTGAATCCTCTTAAAAACATGGAGTTGCTTATTATTGGGAGGGTCAACCGTACCCTTTAAATATCGATTAAGATAGAAAAGTAAATAAAGAAATTATACAGCATATAAAGTAATAGGTCACTTTTTTTAATTTGTTTTTAAATGAAGCTCGTCGTACTTATTTGTTAATATTATTATGATTGTACATAATCGTCATTTGTTGACTCACCAGACTTTAATATCAACTTAATTAGTCAAACCTAATTGAGAAAGAAAAGATGATCTTGGTTATCAATGTGAAATAAAGAAAAATAGGAGCAGTTGCAATTCTATCACGTTGAAAATTTGCATGAACCAATATAAGTTTGGACATGAAAAAGAATCTCTTAAACTTTGCCAAAAATAAAATGTTTGAATTATGGCCGGTCACATTGTTTATGAGTTTGCATATAAATGGGATTATCTAACATTGGATGGCTAGGAGAAAGTTGTAGAATTGTGTGGTTGAAATGGGAAACCTATTTTAAATTGGTGGGACAACAACTCTGCCACATAAAAGGACCACTACCTCTGCCTGCCTACTTGTTACCTAATTTATGCATCTTCACCATTTATGAACTATTGTCAAAGGCTCAACTGTACAGTTTGAACTATAACATTGATCAGATTCACAGTTGAGTGATAGAAAAGATTATACAATACAAGTTCATATGGGTTGACAAAAGTTGAGGAGCATTTCAAGAGTTTTGTGTGAAAGGAAATTGTCTGTTAAACTTAAAGGAAAATTCTATAGATTGGTTGTCATGTTGGATATGTTCATGAGACTAATGGTGGCAAAGATGAAAATGTTTAAATAGATGTATATTTTGATAGAGGAAATGGGAGATTAGATAAGACCAGGAATGAATTCATCCACAAGAAGATGGGAATGGCTAACATTGGGGAAAAGTTGATGGAATCGAGACTATTAGTTTGGTGCGAGAGCACCCCAATTTGATTTTTCGCTAGCAGGAATGACCATAATGGCAGAAGTCGCCTCAAGAAGAGTGAAAATGTTACCAGACACGGTCACAGAAGACATAGGATGGAGGAGATGATTCACAGACTTCCTCCATCCGAATGGTAAAATAACCATTGAATTTAATTTGAGTGATTTAAATCTTTAGCACTACCTAAAGGGTTAACTTTACTCCTCATTCGATCTCAATCCCTTCTAGTTAAACGAGTAAGCTTCTCATATTTCACCCCTTATTAAGAGTGGAGAACATCTATTAATATTACTAATTCTGCTAGCATTTTACTGACGTGTCACGTCCACAATTAAAGTTGAATTTTTTATTCAAATATTATTTTCTTATTGGTCAATATTATTGTTAAAATTTTAAAATATTTGTTTCCAATTTTAAATATATTTCTTTCCTATTTTAAATATATTTTTTTAGACTTTTTTCCTTTGTCACCCCTTTTTCGGTAGTTTGCCTTTGAACTGAGGAAGGAAATCTAGATTAAAGTTTTTAATTTATGTTCTTTTATTCTAATTGTAGATAACCTTTACAAATTAAAAAGATTTATTCATCGAATCTCTCCAATCAATTCAAACAACATGTTAGTTTTTCATTTTCTTTTAATTAGATTTCATTGTTATGCATTATATACCAACGTTTTTATTTTGAGTGTTAGTTTTTAATTTATGTTCTTTTAATTTCGTTCTATATTATTATCGTTTTTATTTTGATGTAAGTAAATTTTCAGTTTTAATCATCATAAACCCTTATAATCTTTCACACTTAATGTGCTTGAAAACTTCATACATGTTCTTATCAACGATTGTACCTGGCCCAAATAATCCGAAGAAGTTGATTGATATTTTCTTACAACCGTTGATTGAAGAATTGATGTTGTTGTGGAGACAAGGAGTGCATCGTTAGTTTTTAATTTATGCTCTTTTAATTTCGTCCTATATTATTATCGTTTTTATTTTGATGTAAGTAACTTTTCGATTTTTCAATTATATGACAACTTATATTTTCCTTTTTAGTTTTATCATGATGAAAATAATTATATATGTATTTCAAATTATATTAAGTGGTGTGTTTGAGTTTTACTACTACTTTACCTTACTAAATTATTTTTAGATTTGTATGGTATCTCTTTGCAATTAATTTATAAATTAAAAAAATATTTTATACATATTTTGTTGTAAACAAGTATATATATTAATATAGTATTAAACTGATATATAGAGTAATTTTCAAATTGAAATGGATCAAAATCCCGTGTCTTCAAGGCACGGGCACTACACTAGTTTATTCTAAAATCTTTTATCTGTTCCACTCCAAATCTCCAACCGTGATTATGAACATAATTTTAATTAATCAATCAAAATCTTACAACATGGAGTGAAATAAATTGTGCAATTGGTGATTTACTCTCCCTTATTTGACCTATCCATTTTAATGGGATAAAACGTAAAAAGAGAATATCCTTTTCGTATTTCAATCCGATCCAAACTACGTACACAAAAAGCCCATAATCAGGCCAATGTAGTGGCCCAATAAAAAAGGCCCAGCCCAAACATCACGAACTGGCCCAACCACTTTTGTTAATGATCATAACTTTCTGAAACTATAGCAGCTTTGATCAAACTCGAACTCGGAGTGAACTCTGTTTCTCGCTCTCTACCGATCTCTAAAATTGGGGAGAAATTTCAATTTCTTAATCCCAAAGAAATAAAATTTAATAATTTAAAATTATATATTTTCCTCGACGACTTGCGATGAACGCTTCAAAGTTCATGGACAAGCAGATTATGGACTTATCCAGATCCAACGATGATTTCATCGATTTGATGAACCCTAATCCGGCCAACGACAACATCGACGAAGCTGCTGAATCTGCCGGCGTTACCAAGAAGGAAGATATTCTCCCTAACTACGATTTCCAGCCGATTCGTCCCGCCGGAGTTTCTTTTCGCTCCTCCGATTCTCTTCCAATGGGAGGTGGTAGTGGTGGTGGCGCTGACGGTGGGCTTAAGGCTTGGAACTCTGCCGATTCCAAGCCTAACTCTTCTCCTACTAGAGTAATTTGCTTTTTCATCTCGCCTTTTTGCTTTCATTAATTTTGTTTTTGATTTGGTGGTTGGAGTTAGGTTTAATAGAATTTTAGTTCTCGCCTCACAGTCGATTGGTTGTCTATTGTCTGTTGATTTGTTCCTTTCGGCCTTTCCAGAGATGTGGTTAGGGTTTTTCTTCATCAGCTACATTCGGATTGGTGATTGCATATTTATTAATTCGGGGAGGGTATTAAACAGTGATTGGGGTGAAGAAAAAAGATATCTAAAATTTGGAGTGTTGATTGCATGGAATTAATATTGTGTTGTGATTTGAGTTTTGGCAAAACCATGAATCCATATAGAAGGTCTGTTTTGAGATATTATTAGATTGTGCATCAGAATTAATAGTTTGCATAGGGATAGGAGTGTTGCTTATCTGACAATATGCTGTTTGTTCGATCTAAGTTATAAAAGTTAATTGTTCTGTTTGTGCTTTGTATGAGCGGATTGTATGGAACTGCAGTATTTCTTGTTGATTTTCTTATTTATTTACTTGTATATTACTTTTTCAATGTCCTCCTAACAGATCTCAAGAACTGAAACTTATGGTGTTATTCCTTTGGTAGAAAACTAGAAGTTCTAGCTGAAAAAAATCCGTAGACATCAGAGTCACTTTTGAGATTAAAATCCGTTCTTCATTTAAGTTACAATTTCTACATTTCTCTTTTGATGAAATCTGAGACATCAGAGTCACTTTTGAGTTTAATTGTTATATCTTGATAAAATTTTGTGGCCTTATGGTGTTAAGTATCAGCTTCTTTTTAGCGCAGCTGTGCAAGCTTGTTTTTTTTTATTCCCCTGTATTAGATTTTGTGTGGTGCTACTTACTATAAAAAATCGTAAGCTTGTAATATTGTCATTTATCGTTAGTTAAGTTTGTTGGAAAACACCTTTTATGGGTTAGTGAACCTGATGAGCTTTTAACTAATGTGTTATTTTCACATCATGACCAAAATGTCCAATGTTTGCATCTAGCTTGATGGAATTTTATTATGTTTAGTTTAAAGTAGATAAAGCATGTCTGCTGTTTGTGTATATTGTAAATCAGTGCTGTTCTTCTATGTTGTAGTGGACAATTGACTACATTTGTGTAATTATTAAAGATGATTTTAAAATAGGTAAAGAAAAGAAAATAATGAGATTGTTAGCATTGTGATTAGTGAAAACACTTCATGTTAAATATAGGTAAAGAAAAAAAGCGGAGCCTTTGTGAATTTAAGTGGTAGCTGTTATTTTTATCTTTGCGGTCTTGTATACATTGTTAGCTATGTATGCAGAATATTGTTCTATCATCAGGTAAGTTATGACACTTCTCTTGGGGAGCGATATGATAAGCTTTCATACGTTTACAGGATCATAGTCAGAATCATTGGCTAACGCTCTTTAATAATATTAGATTGCTGGTTGAGGCTCTCTTAGTATTCTTCATACCTTGTGTGTTTGCCTTTCCTGATTTTCAGAGGATGCCTCATCTTCTATGATTATCTCCCTATCCCTGCTAGTGCTTAACCTTACATGGGTTTTTGGTTTGTTATGCAGAGCTATGGTTATCTTGGTTCTGTTGAGCCTGACAAGGTTGTTTTGGAGAAAGCTCATAGTGTCAGTGATGCTGCAATAGTTTCTGAAATTGACCGTACAATGAAGAGACACACTGATAATTTACTGCATGCTATAGATAGCCTCAGTGCACGGCTATCCCAGGTGGAGAGCAGAACACGTCAACTTGAGCACTCTGTGGATGATTTGAAGACGTCTATCGGAAATAATCATGGAAGCACAGATGGGAAAATGAGACAATTGGAAAATATTCTCCGGGAGGTAAATTTTTGCTATAACAGTTTCCATACCTGATGATGCTGTATTAGGGAAAATACCTGAGCTACTTAATTCGGCCTGATTTATTAGTCTATAGTTTTATGACTTTTATCTATTATTACTTGCTTACATGTTAATTTAGATAGGCTTCATACATCATCCCAAGTTTCCTCCATGAATGCCAAGTTTGTTCTTATGGTAGTATATTTTCAAATCATTTTTCTTTTCCAACATTTGAACATCAGCATTTCTTTTTCATGCACTTCTTGAAGCATTTTGGACAAATAAGATCTCTGTTTTGATCCTATTCCCTTGTTAACAGCTACAATCCTCTGTGCTGGATCTGAAGGACAAGCAAGATGTTATGAATGCACGAATCCAATTGGAAAAGTTGCAAATGTCTGAGGTTGATCGAACGCCAGAAATTCAGAACACTGCTCAGACCAGCCCCGCACAGCAGACAGCACCACCTGCCCCTCAACAATCTACACAACAGTTCCCTGTTGCTCCTCTGCAGTCACTTCCTGGTGTATCTCCTAATGCTCCTCCTCCGCCTCCCCAACAAAGCATTAACCCTTCAATGCAGTTGCCAAATCAATATCCTGGTGTATCTCCTAATGCTCCTCCCCAGCGGGACGCATACTTTCCACCCCCTGGCCAGACACAAGAAGCACCAACTCAGCAGTACATGCTTCCTCCACAAGCTCATCCACAACAGCCGCAAACTCTTCCACCTCCACAAGGAGTACAACATCAGCAGTATCAACCAACGCCGCCCACACCGTACCCCCATGGTCCCCAGCAGCCTCAGCAGTACCAGCAGCCGATTGCAGCTATTAATCCCCCACCACCGCAACACCAACCTCCTATGGGCCATCACTCGGAAGAAGCCCATATCCCATCTCAAACCTACCCACCAGCTCTTCGTCAGCCTCCGTCTCAACCCACCAGTGGACCACCACCATCCCAGCAATTCTATGGTGCTCCTCCTCCTTCCCACATGTATGATTCACCAACCGGCAGATCTGGCTCCGGGTTCTCCTCTTCTGTCTACAACCAGCCAGCTGCTCCTAATGAGGCTTACCCTTATGGTGGATCATCCTCTCATTACGGCAACAACCCAGGAACAAAGCTTCCACTTCATTCTTCTGGCAGCGGAGGCAACTACCCGCAGATTCCAACCGCAAGGGTCCTGCCACAGGCGATTCCTACTGCTGCTGCTGTCGGTGGGGGAGGCAGTTCAAGTGGAAGTGGAAACAGGGTTCCAATAGATGATGTGATCGACAAGGTTACCAGCATGGGGTTCTCAAGAGAACAAGTCAAGGGCACAGTTCGTAAGCTGACAGAAAATGGGCAACCGGTCGACCTGAATGTCGTGTTGGATAAACTGATGAATGATAGTGATGTGCAGCCTCCAAGAGGTTGGTTTGGACGCTGAAAAAACCCAACCCATGCCGCGAGTGAAAACTTACGACGAATGCTCTGATGTACAGGATTGCTCGATGAACATAACTCACCCCATTACCCATCGACGTGGACTGTGTTGGTTTCCCTATTGTGCTTGCACTTGTCAACTTATATTATCCTCTTGTGGTGAACTTACTTTTGGCTTTGCTTTTTATCAGTGTCTATTTTAGTTGAATTTTTTGGGTGGAAATGAATAATCAGTATTGGTCATTTTTTGTTGTTTTTATTGTCTTTGATCTTCTAGTGTAATGCTTTCGAACATTTGAGTGGGTATTTATTTTTTTGTTCTGCCGGAATTTTGTCCATTGATATTTTTGACTCAGGTTTTGAATTAGAGCGTATTATATATTAAAACGAACCTAGAAGAACTTCAAATGAGAAATCCCTCGTAGCTTCGCCACCGGCGACGACAACAATAAGGCCAATGTGCAAAGTGGCCAGTCTAGAATATGTAGTATACATATGAAGTAGTTATTTTGTTGCTTACTTGCTTTATAAACCTAATAAAATGAAGAAATGTTTATATTAGGGCCAAATTGTAGAACCCCACATGATGCGGGACCATCTTCTACACCGTCATCTACACCTCCGGATGCGCCGATCATACTCGGAGACGGACCGATGACTAGAGCTCGAGCTAAGAAGCTCCAACGCGACTCATTCCTTTTTGTGAGTCACGCCTTGTTCTCGAGCGCGGTCCAATTCCCGGAACCACCAAGTAAGGCGTACATGTGCATCGGAACCCAGGATGCCGACGACGGCAGCTAGTAGCGAGGCTCGAGATCCATCAGCGCGGCATGGGCGCGGGCTGGCCATTGCGTTGGAATCCTTTAGGATTCTTAAGTTAGTAAAAACTTAATTAATTAAGTTAGTTAGTAATTTTATTATTATTTTATTAGTTATCTACGTAATACTTTTATTATTATTTTGTTAAGTTTCGGCCAAATAGATTGTTAGGGTTATATTAGACCGGCCGACCCTTGTAGAACATTCACGTCTTCCATTATTAAAATTTACAGTTCTTGTGTGAAACACATCTGTGAGAAAGTCAATCGATTCGTAGCGTTGCTCATCGAGAGAGCTTGGTGATCAAGGTAATCACAAGTCCCCTCCTTGTGCCTCCAAGCTGTCCGCTTGGTTGTGTAAGGCGGGCTTTATAGTCGTTGGTGTTTGGTTCCTACCCTCTACGGAGGCCTGGGGTCTTCATCTCGTTCTATTTTAGTTCGAATCAACCAATCTATCGGTCTTTTCATTACTTTTGTCGAGTCCTCTATTGCTGCGTTTTGAGTCTTTGTTATTGTTCTTGAGTCTTTTGCTTCCGTTCTTGTCTTTGAGTCTTGATTGTCAAAGATCGGGCCATCCTACGGCTAACCCCGTATCAAATTGACATCAGAGCTTTGGTTTACGACATCAAAGTTGTGTCTTTTTTTTTTCTTTTCCTAAACACAAAACCTACCCAAAAAAAAAATAGAGTCTTTCTTGTTCTTGATTTTTACTTCTTGAATTTTTTTTTAATTTGATTGCATTAACCTTTGTTTGTGATCGTTTGTAGTTGCTAGCCTAAACACACTAGCCTAGTCGAGCCCTTACAGCCGACCCAACAACGAGTGCCACCCTTGTGAAGCACTTTGGTACTGTCGACAACATCACCCACAAAGCTTCATTGCACCAATTGTTGATTTCGGCCAAGGGGTGTTCCTAGCCCTAATTGTGTTGTTCTATCTTTGGCTACCTTAGTCTATCTTTGTTTTATCTAAATATTGCCTTATTTAATTTGTTAAAATTTGTGATAGATATATCTCATATTTTCTATCATAGATTATAAAAGGCATTAGATAGATATACTTACCATATTAGCCAAACCATCACCTATATATATTTCATTAGGGCTATACAAAATTTTATTTTCTTTTACCATAGTTTAAATTTTCAAGGGTCCTTTATTTCATTGTTAGTTTCTTGCATTAGTTAAAAAAAAAAAAAAAAAAATTGCATTCAAAGCTTAGTCCTAGGAGGATAAAATTCACTAGGGGCAAAAGTAAGCTTTCAACAAACAAAAAAAAAAAGAAAAGAAAAGGAATTGTCGAGTCTAGTGCAAGAACTTCAAGGACCAATTTCGGTGAAAATCTCGTAGCCCTAATCGAAATTCTCAAACACATCCCTCAAACACATACCTCCCAAACCATAATTTTTTTTTTTAAGCCCTACCTTGCAACTACAACATCCTTGCTAAGGGTTTGAATCAAAACAAGAGGTAAAAGTCCAAGTTTGCTTGTGTGTCGAGTCCAATTTTTTTTTTTTAAGCCCTACCTTGCAACTACACAGGCCTCCGTAGAGGACCCTGTGGTCTTCATCTCGTTCTATTTTAGTTCGAATCAACCAATCTATCGGTCTTTTCATTACTTTTGTCGAGTCCTCTATTGCTGCGTTTTGAGTCTTTGTTATTGTTCTTGAGTCTTTTGCTTCCGTTCTTGTCTTTGAGTCTTGCTTGTCGAAGATCGGGCCATCCTACGGCTAACCCCGTATCACCACACCCCCTAATAGTAGGTGTGAAGAGGTTTCAGAGGTTAAAAAAAAAAATGGAAGATCTAGAGTTCGTATGGGACGGGGTTAATAAACTTACTAAAATTATAAACAGGATAAAAATTTATAAACTATTGGTAAAAGTAGTTAAAAATTTATGAAAAAAAATATAAACTCCGTATAGGGCGAAAAAACAGTTTATTTGTAAAAAGGGGAGTTTATTTGGTTTTTATTAGGGGTATTGTGGTACTTTCAAACCAAATAAGATAAAAGAGAAGGGGTAAAATAGTAATTATGGAATATAAATCTCAAAATAAGCTTCAATCTGCAGTTTATTTATAAACCCTTTTTTTAATTGACTAAAGCTTATTTGTTGTTCCCATACACCATTTGAACCCGTTTATTTTTTTAACAGCTAATAATTTCACACTTTTTAACTTGTTTATATGGCAGCCATACACACCCCTAGAGTATGGTGTTTGGTTGTGTCTTTGTGTGGAGGTTTGGGAGTTTAAAGTTGAGTTTATTTTTGTTGAAAATGGAAGTTGTCCCTCTAGCTTTGGAAGGTTAAGGTGAAGTTTATTTTTTTGTGGAGGTTTGAGAGGTCAGTTTTGCCCTCCACTTTTTTTGACCCTTTTGCCCCCCCTGACATTTATGAAGGTCATTTTGGACTTTTTTACTACAGTAATCTTTTATAAACCATACAACCATCCAACACCTTACAAGGTTATTTTAAAAAAAAAATCTCCACCTTCCACACCTTCATAGTACACCAAATAAACTCCACCTCCTTAAAAAAAACCAACTCCTAAAAAACCCTCAATTTGCCAAACACGCGTTAAATATCCTTTCTCTAACATTGGCAGAGAAGGATGTTTTCGAGTGAACCAAAAATATTATACAATCATAAAACAACCAGACCATTAATACACCTATCACCATTAGGATGCCTATAACACTCGGGGCAGAGGCCTTATTCACATGGAACATATTCCTGGCAAAACCATTAATTTTTGACAAGTTAGGTCACTGGATGGAGAGTCAAGTTGGAAGACAAATACAAAACACACGCATAAATGAAAGCGATAAGGTAGATATGGCAAAGAGGTTCATTGACAACCATCATAGCTAGAAAAGCGTAAGTTTGAACTTTCTAACTTCCTCCCTACCACACTTGTATTGAAAATAGTAAATACTTATGTACCTGATAATCTAATTAGATTATCCTGAAAACCAAACAATCTGGATGGTTCACCACAATCAGTGTCTTCTTACCAAACATTGCAAAACACAATATAATGGGAAAAACAATAGTCTCTCCGTTCGGCAAAACATGTCACTTTATTGTTTACGCACAGTTTTTTAGGAGATAAAAATTATACTATAAAATATCTAGTTTTTTTAATAATTTTTTTAACAATTTCGTAGTTATTATTAATAAGTACAAACTTGTTTAAAAAATTTATAAAAAAAATGAATATTTTATATAGTTTTTATCATTATAAAGAAGCGTGCTTGAATAGTAAACAACATGTTTTACCGAACTGAGGGAGTATGAATTTGATATGAGAATTGGATAGAACCCTGAAAATTAAGAAATTACTATGAAAAATATCATTAGACAGAATACAAACCAAAACTAGACTAGCAAATAAACGAATCAACCTCTTGGTTAGTTGTGCTCTATGTGACCAGGATGATGAAACTCTGCCTCGTCTATTCATCAAATGCAAGCACTCACTACAACTAATTAGGAAAATTGACCCAACCATTGAACAAACATTACAAAATATTGACAAGAGCAACAATAACATTAAGAGTCACATTTGTGAAAATATTCAACAAACTCAAACACCAATAGAAAGAGAAATTGGTTGCGGAGTAGTAATTTATGTGTTTATGGTGTTCACACTCAAACTTAGAAGTATAAAACACGTTAACACGACCTAAAATAGGAAAAAATTGTGTTGAATAGACTCGAGAATTCAATGGTACCATGCACCATAAGACGGTGTTCACAATTAATGTCCAATTCCAATATTTGAGTCAACTTCTAAGAAAAAACAAACAAAATATTTTAGTCAATATTAGGCAAAATTTTACTAATTGATAGTCCACTCATCTATCTATCTATTACCAACTCATTCTACTCGACGCCACATATTCTAGTATCGGTTTGTCTATTGTGTGTCCTAAGTCACATGATAAACATACTTTATTAGGAAAGAAAATCCTAAAATAAAATGGGTGAACCCCATAATCTAATTTAAAAATGGGGTGTTTTGCAAAATAGCCACGAAATTGGACCTAATTTGCGAAATAGCCGCGTGTTGGGACAAATTAGGAAAATAGACGCAAAATTGGGGCCGGATCAATTCGACACCTTCGGAGGCGATTGCGGAGGTGGTGAGCTCGCCGGATCCGAGATCTGGACTCAAATCGCCGGCGTCGAGGAGGCCAGAGAGGCCGAGCTCGGAGATTGATTACTCTGGCTCGCCGGATCTATGGCGATCGAGGAAGGTCGAGCGAGGCGCGGATCTCAAATCTGAGCCGAGGTCGAGCGAGGCGGAGCGAGCAAGCGAGGGAGCGAGGGATGCGGTGGTGAGCAAGCGAGGGAGCGAGGGAGGGATGCGGTGGTGAGCGAGGGAGGCCGGAGCGACGCCGGATCGACGGAGCGAGGAAGGGCCGACCGCGCATCTCTTCTTCGCAGAATCGGGAGGAAGAAGAAGATATTTTGATTAAATTATAAAAATTACCCTACAAATATGAGAAATTAAAAAAACTAGCTATATTTTATGATGTGATCCATAATTTATATTTTTGTTTTTATTTTTGCACAACAAAATGTTATATTTGCACAATATACAATTATATTTACACAATTTACGGTTATATTTGCACAACAAAATGTAAAATAAAATTAAAAAAAAAAACTAAACTCGGGTCATATTTGCATAAAATAAGATCATGTTGAGAATAATTTCACAAGTCTCGATTGTCGTGCAACTCTTAAAACAGAGTCGTGCAACTCTTAAAACAGAGTCGTGCAACTCCTGCAACATAGTCGTGCAACTCTTACAACAGAGTCGTGCACCTCTTAAAACAAAGTAGTGCAACTCTTAAAACAGAGTCGTGCAAATCTTACAACAGAGTCGTGCAACTCTTGCAACATAGTCGTGCAACTCTTGCAACATAGTCGTGCAACTCTTAAAATAATATTGAGAGAAAATAAAATCATGTTGAGAACAATTTCACAAGTCTCGATTGTTGTGCAAAAAATAACCTATTGTTGAGCAAAAATAAGAGTAAGTTGTGCAAATATGACCCAAGAGTCGTACAATTCTTAAAACAGAGTCGTGCAACTCTTACAACAGAGTCGTGCAACTCTTACAACAGAGTCGTGCAACTCTTACTACAGAGTCGTGCAACTCTTAAAACAGAGTCGTGCAACTCTTACAATTTGTTGTGAAAAATATAATATATTTTTTCCATTTTTTTTTTCGTTTCAGAATTTTTTGTCGTGCAAATATAAGAGTACGATGTCCAAATATAATCTTATGTTGTGCAAATATAACATTTTATTGTGCAAAATGTAATATGTTTTTTTTCCGCTTTTTTTTCCATCTCGGCATTTTTTGTTATGCGAAAAATAACTTTACGTTGTGCACATATAACAATTTGTTGTGCAAATATAAATTTTGTGCAAATGTAAAAATAAAAATATAGTAGATGTCAATTACATAATAAAATATAGATATTTTTTGTAATTCCCATATTTATGGGGTCGTTTTTGTAATTTCCCAAAAGGTCTTCTTCAACCTCCCTCCCCGCCGTCCCGGCCCCGATCTGGAGTCAAACCCGGCTCATTTGCTCCGGCCTCGCTCCTCGCTCCCTCCGCCGCGCGCTCGCCACCACTCGCTCCTCGCTCCATCTGCTGTCGAGGGAAGCCACAAATCTAATTCAACCTCAGATCGCTACCTCGCTCTCGATCTGCTCGCCTCGCTCGCCGTCGTCCATGGCTGCTGTCGAGGGAAGCCACAGCCTTGGCTTCAATCGCCTTGCTTTCAATCAGATCTGAGCGGGGGAGGAAGAGCGATGATGAACAACAGAGAGGAATGGGGGCACGAACGGGATTAGTTTTTAGGGGTATTTATTGTGACCATTTTGCAAAATTGTCCAAACACGCGTCTATTTTGCAAAAACGTCCAAAAAAAGTGCCTATTTCGCAAATTTTTTCTTTAAAAATAGCTAAATCAGATGTATCTAGGAGAAATATTTTCCAATTTGGCTTCTTATCATATGCCCTTGAAAATCCGTTATAGTATTATGTTTAGATATTTTCGGTAAATTATTTTTTTCAATTTCTCAATCTATATATATCACATAACGTTAGTTACCTTATACAAAGATATTTTTTACTCAATTTTTTTTTAATTCATTATATACTCCATTTTTTTAATTCATTAATTCAAAAGATTGAATTAATATGTGATGGGGAGATATCATCACATTAATTAAAGTTTTTTTTTCTTTAATATATTTTACATTTTCTATAATGAAGGTACAATTTTAAATCAAAACATTCATTTAATATATAATCTATATCTATATATCAATATGTATATACTATAATATTAAATTAAAAGTATGAGAATATCACATGTTTATTTTCTCTCCTTTAGTCCTTTATTTAAGCAATTTTCATAAAATTATCTTTAGTTAAATCTTTTAAATATTATGACAATGATATTATTATTATTTTTCTTTCCGACGAGATCATTTTAAAATACTTCTTTAAATGAGAATCATTTTTTGATGAGATGTTATTGAAGCATTCATGAGATTTCGCCTATACTTATTACCTCACTTGTGACAACATAATGCATTTAAAATACCTGCGAGCCTTGGCCTGATGGAACGATGATTAGTTTGTGAGTTTATTATTCAAAGCGATGCGGGTTATGAGTTTGGTGAGGTTGTTATCTTTAGGAACGTTCTTCTCCGACCTAGGATCTCTAGAACTCAACTCCGGGGGCTTTAAGTACGGGAGATAATCAGAGCTCTTATGTCTTTCTTATCTTCGGAATCGGATCCTTTTCTCTGTGATCGGAGAGGGGTATTTATAGGGGAACCAAGCGAGCAACTGGCTGGCAACCTCGTGGTTCTATATAGAACACGTGTAGCGCATGCCCACATGCTTAGGGGCATAGGCAATACACGTGGAGCCATTAGAGGCGAGGTGCTTGAGCCTAGTTCTTTGGGTCTGATTGGATACTTTGCTTGTGATGCGTTAATGGTGGGACCGACCGTCCATTTGCGTTGGGTGACCCATTTATGACGTAATATCACGTGTTTATTATATAGCCTATTTTCTATGGCATCGTCAGTTATCACCACATTAATTGTAGTTTTTTCAACTAGTCAAATTATACCTATCTACTCATATGCTAACTTTTATTAATATTTTATTTAATTTTATAATATTAATTTGTTATATTATTATGATTTTATTCAAAAAAAATGTGCAATGGCACAGAGATTGTACTAGTTCTAGTTAAATAAAAAGTCCATCACATAATTTTAGAACCAAAATACCCCAGAGAGAATTGCAATAACTAACCTCTCCTCAAACCCATTTGCTAACCTAGACCACCCCCTGGCTTCACTAGGCCAGTTTAACGTTCTAGACACGGGCAAATTTCGTCTCCTGAAGAGGGTTTTGGACTCCTAATAACTCTAGGCACGTACATCCGTCCCCTGAGGTTTGTCCCTTGTGCAGCGCACCTAGAGCACTTAAAACACGGACCAATTGAACCTCCGTCCCTTGATTGACATCCAATTCACCGGTCCACGAGGACATTGTCAGAGATTTTATGGTTCAGGCGACCACTAAAGTTTGTGCCTTGATAACGGAGGGGACGGACATAAGGTGAAGTAATGTTGTGTCTTGATGAACATTTGGTTAGTCATGTTGTCTTAATGGACATCGTTTGTGGTGCCCTGAGAGTTTTGGAGATCAGCTTTTGGTTCAAAATGTTTGTGGCTTCAGTTAATAGAACGTAGTCATTTTAGGTTAGGTTTGTGGCTTGAGTTTAATAAAAAATTAACAGCATATACGCTGCATTTTGTTATGCTCCCTGTCTGAAACCAAATGTAACCCAAAAGAAACAACAATGCATTCAACATAGAGTGCACCAGCACCCATTTCTTGAATTGGTAAATAAAGAGCGGCCATTCCGGGGTTCGAACCGGGGACCTTTGACTATTATCCACAAGTCCTTTCCAGTGAGCCATTCCGGAATGGTTAATAATAATATATGAACGCACCAGCACCCATTTCATACATAAAAACATGCCATTTCATATATAAAACCTGCATACAAGGCAAATGTAACCACCAACAGTACATATTCCATACATTAAAACCTGCATACATTGTTCATACATACATTAAAACCTGCCATAACATCATTGTTCATCAACCAACCCATGCAAACACCCATGTCAGCAAAACAAACTACCAAAGTACTTGAGTTGAAACACAAACGGACATAAAGTTTAGAAACACCATGTTCAAACACAAACTGCACTTACAAGTCTAGAATTGTGACCCAAAAGTTGCACAAACTAACCCAAAAGTGAAGCATAGAAACTGTGCAAGCTGCAACCAAGTTCGTGTTAATTGTCACCTACCTAGATCGCCAAGTGCTCAAACCTGCGCTTCGGTAGGGAAGTGTCGAGCTATCAGCCTCTCAAAGTGCTCCATTTTGTCCTTCATCTGATCATATTTGTCATTGGCTAGCTTGGCGTTCTCCTCAGCCTTCCTTGCTCGCTCATTAGCCTCCCTAGCTTGGTCTTCCAGCTCTTGTCTTTTTGCCGGGCCTAGAGTGGACCAATCAGCCCATCGCTTCCTTGGAGGCTTCTTGACAGCCGCGCCCATCCCTAAATGAAGGCAAAGAATGTGAAAATTACATAGATATGAAGTTCATAAAATATGATGGTAAAGTATGAAATTGGTTCCTAAAATATGATGGTAAAGTAAAAAAATCAGATTTCATGCTCTTACAGTTGGAATTCATGGTGTAATGTAGCTCTTAAATGATGTAGAGTTATGAAAATCAGCTTGTAAAGTTCCTAACTCAGATTGAGATGAATGAAATTATATATAATTGAAGTCACTTTGAATCCTTATATATTTGCATATATAACTGATAGTAATGATAATATATATACTCATCAAGTTATATATATAACAGATCAATTATTAAACTCATTTTAAAGCCTTATCCTAAGTTGGTTTACCTCGTACAGAAGTGCCTCTCCTCTCTCCAAAGGCCTTGACGATTATCTCACACTGAGTAGCTACTGGTAGGACATCATTGTCTTCTTCCTCTGGTCGTGAACTGCAATAGTCGTCAATTGCCTGCTGCATAATTTCATGGGAACAGAAAGAAAACATTAGCATCCTACACAATAAAATCATCCAAGGAACTCAACAATGACATCCTACAAGTCCGAGATAGATAAACCGTCAGTACACACTCACCACATTCGACTCGTCTTCATCGTCCTGGAGGTATTCGTCTATTGAAGCTTGCACAAAAGGGGCCAAGTGTCCGTCCTTGTACAGCTGCTCTGCCCGGTAGCACACAGGTCTAGGCCCTGAGTGGTGCTTGATAGGCTTGGGATTCTTAGATCTGTTGAGCTTGTTGCGGTTGCTTATTTCCTCCAAAAACACAACAACATATAAACATCAGAGAACAGTAAACATATGGAAACAGTTAAATGGAAAATACACAAAAAAAAGCTAACCAGTTTTTCAGGGGCGAGGAACTCCTTCTCGACAAGGTAGCGCCATTGCTCAGGACGGAGTTTGAACTCAAGAGGTATGGGTGGACCATGCTTCAAGAAGTGGGAATGACACTTGTACTTCCAACTGCGGTATCTTGATGCTGCCTGAGTCTCAATATACTTCTTCAATTTTTCATCATCAGGAGATACAACGTACATAGTCTACAAAGTGAAAATGAGAGAACACAGAACATGAGAGATGGGCAAAGCAAAGTGAAAATCAACAGATGCAAGTGAAGAAAACATGGCATTGCATTCAGAACACATAACAACTAACCATGCAAATGCAAGTGAAGAAAACAGTTTAATGCATTCAGAACACATAACAACTAACCATGAGAATGCAAGTGAAGAAAACAGTTTAATGCAAGTGAAGAAAGCAAAGTGAAGAAAACAGTTCCTACATTATCATATATCATTATCAGATCCTGATAATGCAAGTGAATAAAGTAAAATGAACAACTACCATTCAGTTAGAATGCAAGTGAAGAAAGAAAATGGTATTTAAGTGATGAGCAATTGAGAATGTGAAACAGTCAAGATCAATCTCATATGAAGGTGAAATGAAGAACAGAAAAATGAAGAAAATGAAAGAGGGAAAACCATTATGTATTTCCTCATAGTTTGTTACAAGTGAATTGAATGAATTGACAGTGGAGAGAGTTTATGTATTTATATACAATGACACACGTGACACTACAAGTGATCTCATCCATTGAATTCTAACAAACTCTTTAACTAACTTTACATAGTATAGCTGCATTTTTAACATTAACTCCTAAGAAATTGACAACTAACAAATAGCAAATACCAATCTCATAATACATTATACAATCCAGCAAAATAAACACCTCAATTTATTGACAACAACTTGTAAACCAACAGACAAAATAGGACAAGGGAAGAGAACAATTGCTTATATCCAGGTAAGCAGCAAGTGTATCCTTGTGCTTCTTCTCAAGCTGCTCGAAGGAGGAGGCTAGAATTGGCACATGTGTCTTCACAGCAGTCCCTATATCCCTAATCAGCAAACTGTATTGGTTGAGCTCGGGGTTTCCATGGAACTCCGACCACGAAATCCTTATCTTTCCAGTGACCCTCACTATCTGCATAGTCTTGTTACTCACCACAGTCCTTCCTTTCCCTACAAATCATGAAGACAACAATTAGATAAGCAAAGACACATACATAGCCTACGTACCATTTGGGGAATCAGAAAACCCTAACACAAAGATAAACCCTACAAATTCATATTCTCTCTGAAATCATCAAACAAAGATAAAAATTAGGGAATCAATTAACCCTAAAACATCTGAAATTAAAAAAACCTAACCTCTTATTGGTAGATAGACTTCCTGGGCTTCTTCCTCAACCTGTTCTCCACCGAAGTTCAGAGGAGGGGGTGGAGGGGAGGTCGACGGAGCCCGTGAGGCACTCACTAACAGAGAGGAGGCCGGAGGGGTTGCTGACCGAGCTCGTGCGCCACCGACAGACGGAGGAGAGTCCAGAGGGGTGGTGGACTCATCTTCCGCTGCAGCCACTGAAAGAGGGGGAGGCGCTTGTCGGGTGGTGTCCGTCGGTGTTGGAGAGGAAGCCATGGTTGCTGGCGAGGAAGAGTCGCTCCATACCAGCCGTCTCTTCGGGGGTGGTGGCTTCCGAGGAGCTGGTGGCTTCCTAGGGCTCCTCCGAAGTGGTGGTGACGCCGGCTGAGTTGGTCTCGGAGGTGGTGGTGGTGACACGGGCTGAGTTGGTGGAGGTGGTGGTGGTGACACGGGCTGAGTTGGCAGAGGTGGTGGTGGTGATGCGGGATTAGTTGGGAACCGTACCGAGGTGAGCTCCGAGGAGTGGTGGCCGA
Organism: Persicaria tinctoria; assembly: GCA_037127255.1. Taxonomy (NCBI): domain Eukaryota; kingdom Viridiplantae; phylum Streptophyta; class Magnoliopsida; order Caryophyllales; family Polygonaceae; genus Persicaria; species Persicaria tinctoria. The sequence continues at coordinate 91,097,979 of JBANSL010000002.1, read as the reverse complement.
TTCTGGAGTGGGGGCGAGTTGTGGATCGAGTGGTGGCCGGGCTCGGCGGTGGTGGAGTAACCCTTGGGTGAACATGGATCTTCTTGGACTTTTTTGGTGGCATGTTGGAGGCCGGGCTCGACGGTGGTGAGTGTGAAGAGGGTGGAATCGGAGGTGGTGATGGTGAGAGTGAAGAGGAATCGGTGGTGATGGTTGGGGTTTGGTGAGAGTGGAGGAATCGGCGGAGAGAGAGAGAGAGATGAGGGTTTTGGTTTCAGAATGAGTGGGACAGAGAGAGAGAGGGGAGGGTTTGCGGGGGTTCTTGAGAAGTGAGAGGGTTTTGGTTTCAGAACTGTGTGGACAACCGAACGACACGTCAACCCATTGAACAGATTGGGGGGGGGGGGGGGGGGGGATCCCGCCTAATTGAATTTCATTCAAGAGACGAACGGTGGTTATGTTTGTCCCTTGAATAATGTAGAGTTTAAATTTTTTATTGAAAATTAATTTGGACCGAATATTATCCCGCCAAATACTAATTTTGGGCCGAATATTATCCCGCCTATGTTATTTATATGTGTTGGTGTTGATAATAACTTTTATGAAGGTTATATAAAAGATTATAACTTTTATAATTACATATAACATTAGGTATAAAAAAAATATGAACTCGTATAAATATAAATTCATATCTTTCATATTTGTAACATTTGTTCTAGTTTTTATACCACTTATATATTTAAAAATGAAATTCTAGTATTTGGTTTAACCGATCATCTATAAAATTAGAACGAATATACGATATAAAACTAAAACCAATGTATCTTGGTAAGAAACGGCCTCTCATATCTCGATCTCAAACAAAAATTAGAAAATTCTGACATCTTCATCTAAAACAAAATTTAGAAATCTCGGCCTTGATCATATGTTTTGCTTCATTCTTCGTCCTCGACGTCTTCCCCGTCCTCGACATCTTCACCTTCCTCGCCTTCTGTTTCAATCCCATACTCTTCAGAGGCTTCTTCTTCAGTTTCGACCTCTTGGTCTTCCTCAGCTTCGGTTTCTTCGCTCTCTTCTTCATCGTCGCAGATTCTACATGGCTGAATAGCTGGAGATCAACGGCAAGGTTAAAATGCCCAGTAACGGCAGGGGCGTCCTCTTGATAGGCTTCATCTCCGCCTAGAATGATATCACCTTCGATTGTCGCCAAGATTCTAGCATCATAGATGTTCCTATGTGACATTACATTCACCACCTTCCATCTATCGCCCACCTTTGGGTCATCAACATAGAATACTTGCTTTGCCGTGGTTGCCAAACAGAATGGAGAATCATCATACCAACTGTTTTTCGTGTCAATAGATAACAACCCATGATCGATCATATGCGTGATACCGAGATTGTTGGGATCAGTGTCATACCATTTGCACTTGAATAGCACCACTGGCATGTCGTTGGCGTAAAACAGTTCAACCACGGCTTTAAGGATCCCATAATAGTCGGTGTCCTCTGTACTTACCTTCACTCCACAATTTTGGGTAAGCAATTTTCTATCTCTGTTCGACGACACGAACTTCACCCCATTCACAACACAAGATGAGTAAATCCTATGGAGTTGGGGTTTTCTCGCCAAATTAAGAATCTCTGGTTGAACACAGAAGGAGTAGTGGTTGATGTCTCTTCCTGACCTTCTCCAACCTCCAAGTACAAATTACAATAGGTCACTGCCTCTTCTGCGATGTAACGTGTGGTAATGGTCCCTTCTGGGTAACGAGGGTTGACGGCATATTTCTTGTATGCGCCAAGTTGTCTGAAATAGGATGGGTGTAATTTCAATGCGACGATATGAACAGAAGATATAAATTAAACGAAATTTAAGATGAGAGTAAGAAATGTACCGTTCTATTGGATACATCCAGGTGTAATGCACAAGGCCGGTGAGCAACACTTGGCGAGGAAGATGAACTAGGAGATGGACCATAATGGTGAAGAAGTGAGGAGGAAAAATCATCTCAAAGCTACATAGAATCTGTACTATCTCATCTTCCATTAGTCGAACTTCCTCTTTCCTTAATTCCCTAGAACTTAATTTCTGAAACCATTTGCATAGGGCCACTAAAGTCGTGACAACGGAAACTGGTCAACTGCATGACACTTGGGCTTGTTGAATTGGGCTGGATCTATGTGATTCATATTCACTTCCCAGGTAACTGCCCATTGTATTTGTAAGGTCAAACAAAACACACTTGAAGCAACCAATACATACAAATCATATCATACAAAACCTACTTGACTTGATGCTAAGTTCAACAAACCGATATCCGAAATGTTATGTTCAAGAAACCGACATAGTACCTACAATACCATACAAAAGCCTTAAGTCTGAACAGTCTACTTGCCTTCTTACCAAATCCGACTACGAGAACGAAAACATTACATGAATTAAGACACGATTACATAAGGTGGAGGCCATGCCTACTTCTTCGCAAATGAAACGACGAGTTCTCCCAGCTGACAGCTGCGTTCGATTAGAGCCCGGTTGCGCTCAGTTAGCTCCCGGTTGCTCTCCATTAGACACCGGTTGCGTTCTTCCACTTCATGGAGCCGCTCAATTAGATTCTGGTTGCGCTCGGTTAGATCCTGGTTGATTTCTACCATCTAACGGAGCAATGGGTTCTCGCTACTGGTTGCATCATCCTCCTCAGCAGTCGTGACATGAATCTTCTCCTCTTTGCCCCTCGACACTTCCTCCATCTCTTCACTATAAGGAGTTCACTACGAATCATGACATTATATTCATAAGCATGGCATTATTCATACAATGTATCATGATGATTTAAAGGCAAATAAGTTCATTTTAAGAGTCATATGCACCAAAGGAACAAATCAACATCCATGTTTTAGAAAATGAATATTCCTATGAACAAAACAACATTCGATCTAGAAATACAATGCACCAAATTCAGTCATGAATGAATTACATTCATCTCCACCAATGCACCAAAACAACATTCGATCTAGAAATACAATGCACCAAAACAACATTCGATCTAGAAATACAATGCACCAAAATCAGTCATGAGGGAACAAAGAAGCTAAGGCCAAAAAATTCTTCTCCAACAACATCAATCATGAATGAATTACATTCATCTCCACCAAAATCAGTTCTTGCCTTCATTACAAAGTAAATTAAAAGCAATTTGTTTACCTGACGTTCGTATGGCTCATCCCCTCCAATCCATGGGTACTTTTCTGGACAACCGCTCGGCCAACTACCGGAAGTGTCTGACATGCCTATGGACGGAACAACATGGAGTATAAGCAACAGAGAGAGAGAGAGAGAGAGAGAGAGAGAGAGAGAGAGAGAGAGAGAGAGAGAGAGGGAATCAATGAACTGAATTATGTAGAATCTGTTAACTTGTTCAACTGATAGTTTGTTACAGCAAGAGGCTTTATATAGTCTGAAAATGTGATGACTTGACACTAAATGTTAGTATGACAGTTAGAGGCTTTTATCAAAAACTGGTAAGTGTGTGCTGTTTGTGTTCTTCTAGAGTCAAGTCCTCGAATATGTGTGGGTTTGAGTGTGTGTGATCCATGAGTCCAGTTCCAACATAAACAAGAAAGCTCAATTTCAGAAATCACTGCGCCGAAATGCTAAAAGACTAAAATGGATGTCACGCATAAGAGGCCAAATGAATAGATTTTCACTTTGTCATTGTATTAGCAGATTGATTATAAACAAAATCTTCAATGGAAGCCACCCAAGCCAAGGAGAATCCTCAATGCAAGGAAAGAGATGAGGTCGAATTGAGCAATGATGAAATTAGAGATGAAATTGGGGTTTTTCTCGTTCTCCTACAACTACATGTTCTAATAGGTCGAATTGAGCAATGGAAGACACCCAAAGCCAAGGAGAAGTAGCAGCTAGCTCAAAGGAACCAGATCTGGATGAAACCAATGGAGGCTAGGGCGATTTGGGTTTCGGATCTGGAATCACAGATCTGGAATTCTAGTCGAACCAAAACAAAAACCAATTAATCAAACAGATCAATCCAAAGGAAGGATAAGACTCACCTGATCGAGCGCGACGGCAAGTGCAGAACAATGCAAGGAAGTCGAGGAAGAGATGCCAAATACCCCGACCCTCACTGTCTGGAATAGAGGGTGCAAAATAACCTCACTGTCCGGAGAAGACGATATATGTCAAACACGTACGGAGTCACATGTTTTTTTTTAAGTACAGTTGAATCAAGGGACGAACATATATATGTTCGTCCCTTGAATGATGATGGTACGACTGCACCTGACAGTCCTCGATCATTCACCATGTTTATCGATGGTCAACGGCTTGGTCAACCTCCACTTAGTATTCAAGAGACGAACTTAGTAATTGTTCGTCTCCTGAAAGGCTCCCTTTGATGGGTGTACATCCGGTCCTATTATAAGTGACGATCCAGGTTTTGTTCGTCCCTTGAAGTGCATTCAGGAGACGACAAAAAAGCCGTTTGTGTCTAGAACGTCAATCTGGCCTAGTGCTTATTGCCAAAAAAAAAAAAAAAAAAACGCACAATGGTTCCGGGTTTTTATTTGAATTGAATAGGGGTATTTTGGGTAGAAAAAACGAGATAGACTTTGGTTTTTCTCAATTTGGAACTTTTTGTAATGAAATTTTTGACCCATTCACATATATTTAATTTCTTATATTAAGAATAATTTAGTCAAGTCTATGCAAGAAATGACACTTGGTTGAAAAGTAATACCACTATTGTGTGAGCTTCTTGTTCCCTCCTCTCGCGCACACACAAAGCACAAAGAGAACCAAGTAATATAAAGCCCAATGTGTGCATGATGATTTCCAATCTATTATAACCATAACCACATATCTTCCATGGCAACTTATGTTGAAGATTTAGTACTAGGTGGAATTGAGGAACAATTTTCCCATTCACCTCATCCTTCCTCACCTACAATTACTATTACCACAGAAAATCCTACACTTAATGTCGACAAAGCGAATACTGAAGCAGAATCCACCCTAAACTCCACCTCCAACACCACATGCACAGTAGTTGCCGCCACCACCACCACCAACCCCTCTACGATTGGTTCTCTGATCTCTGGCACCTTGATGTTTTTAGCGGTGTTTCCCTTAGTATTACCCTACGTGATTGGTTCCTTATGCTTAACCGGCTCCATCGACCAATCAATGGAAAATCACAAGGGTACATGTGAGGGAATCTACAAAAAAATGCAAGATTTCGAGACCCTTGAGGAGAAATTGCAACGCTTGAATCTCGTCTCTACAACAAGATTTGGTTGTCTCGCTTTGTTGTGGTTGATGCTTAATCTTTGTCTTCCGAGTTTATCTAGCGTGTCACTCTTTGGTTATCCGCTTTGGAAATGGTCATTGTTGGTTGTCGTGGTTTTCCTTGGCTACCCTTGTGCAGAGTTGGCTACGATTCTCCTCACAACAATAATCACAGGTAAATATAGCAACGGATTCCCAAAATATCCAAAGGTTGAGTATTTGATGGAAGGGTTACATAACAACTTCACACCGCTCTTATATTTTGTGTTGATCCTTCTTACATGGTTGTTATATTTCCGCACTGGTCATGGTCTAAATCCATCTACGAGGGTCAGCAAGTTAGTCACGAGGACTCTAGCGTCGCTATTAGTTGGGACGTTTCTTTGGGTTTTAAAGAGCGTCGCAATGTTGGAATGGAAGGCAAAGGTTGTCCACGAAAGATTTAAACGGAGAATTCTAAGAGCTGGATTCCAACTCTACTTTCTTCAAATTGTCACCAGTCAATCATGTTTTCCTGAACTACTACCTTGGAGGGCTCGTCAGGAATCGTCGAAAGCCTCTAGTTACAGAATAACAGTAGAGGCGACGGATAAGAAAAACCGTCACACTAAAAACTCATTCTTGTCGGAAAAAGTACCGTCGAATCAATTAGATTATATAGTTGGGACGATCACACGCCTTGCAAATGTGATACAAAGGGAGGATGATGGTGTTCCCGGAGTCATAGCACAATATCAGGAGAAAATTTCAAGCATATTTGGGTACGTATTTAAATTTAAAACATCCTATTTTGTTTTTCCTCAAATTAAACCTTGATTAGTACTTTAGGTTTTTTTTTTTTGGGTGTTTCTTAGTTCAATTTAAATTCGATAGTGAGTCAGTGTGACCCATTTATTGAGTTGACTCTCTTATTCACAAGTGACTTTATATTTTCTAAAGCATTCACTATTTTAGATTAGTTTAAATGAAGTCATTGTTATCCATATTTTTTTAAGACTTTTATTATTAAGTGTTAAGCCTTGGATGATAGGTAGGGTCGTAGGGACCAAGATCTCAAGTTAGATATAGGTGAAATGACATTCGAGCATCATAGTGGTGGGATAATAGGTATATAGCTCAGATCTATAAGTTGTGCCTAGGGCTGTTACTTGAGCCGAGTAGCTCGAGCTCGGCTCGAAAAAAGCTCGACTCGGGCTCGCTCGAATTAAATATGAGTCAAGCTTGAGCAGAATTCTGAGTTCGAGCTCGGCTCGAGTAGCTCGTATATCTCATTTTATTGGTGAAATTACAGTTCTCCCCTATGTTTTATTTAACCCCATGTAAATAAGTTTTATTTAACCCCTTCTAAATAGGGCGTATATCTCGTTTCGTAGGTGAAATTACAGTTCTGTCCCTAGGTTTTATTTAACCTCTTTTTCTAAAGAGTCTGTCAGTGGTTTTGCCTTTTGGACTCCATTCACTTTGAATCACAGATCTACATTTTGTGAGTAGCTCGAGCTCGACTCGGCTCGACTCGAGAAAATGAGACTCGAGCTCGAGCTCGGCTCGTTTGTAAACGAGCCGAGCTTGAACACCCACTACTCGAGCTCGTTAGCTCGTATATCAGCCCTAGTTGTGCCTACATGTTTTTAACACTCTCTTATACGTACACATAAGTGTGCCTATACCTTTTTAACACTTCTATAAGTGTGCCTATATCAACTTAAAAAGACAAATTATGACCTATAAGTTGTGCCTACATGTTTTTAACACTTGTATACAATATCATAAAATTAACACAAATAAATCCTGCAGGAGTAAGGGCATGAAGAAAAAAGATGTAGAGGTATTTTTCAGTTTAGGTGAAGATGAGGTATTCCTCTTGCTGGATGAGCTAAGGGTTGAACAATCATCGGAAGAAATTAATTGTGATGCACTGCAGAAATGGATGGTATGTTGCTTCCTTCCAAGTATATCATATTATCATTCCCTTCATGGTATTTCTATTCGAATTCTGATAATGAAAGGTATTAAAACTTGTTTTGATTGGTTTTGTTGTTGTATTCATGACAGTTAGTCGGTTAATCTTTTTTTTTTTTGTCTTCCAATTTCCCAGATATATAATGGTGTTATTTGGGATTTTGAATTATTATCTTGATCCAAAAAAAACCTAGAAAAAATAATAATTTGTTAACCAAAATGATCTTGTTAGAGTAGAACAAAATCATGACCCAACCCATCGGGTCCTGATGCATCGTTGACCTATGGTTCTGCTTCAGAGTAGAGCTTGGCTTCGTCCGTCATCTTTGACCACTTTCTGCTTGGTTTAGATCTGCTTGGTTTCGTTGTATTGTAGAGTGTGTTTGCTTGAGTTTGTACCTTTATGTATTGTTGTGTGGTTGTTAGACGGTTCTTCGGTTCGATCTTCCGTCTGCCGGCTTGTCCGACATTCGAGTTTCAGATATGTCTGAACTCGAATTCTTACCTAATAAAAAAAAAAAAAATTCATGACCCAACACACACATTGTATTAACAAATTTCCCCAAAGTTTCTAATAGAAATTCTGTATTGCTACTTTGTGTTTGATGTCCATATTTAAAATTCATGAGATCATTTTTTTGATTGAAATTTGTATGTTTTTTCTTCAAATAGGTTGAAGCCCATAAAAACTGTTTATCGGTTGGATACACACTAATAGATGCTTTTGCAATGGTGAACGTCTTGAATAGACTCATAATCGGCTTCCTACTTGTTATGGTCATTTTCCTATGGCTTTTCGTCACCGAAATCGCTACAACAAACATGCTTGTCTTGATAGCTTCTCCAATTCTTGCCCTTAGCTTCGTGTTTGGCGAGACCTGCAGAGCATTTTTCCAAGGGATCATGTTTTCATTTGTCACTCATCCTTACAATGTCGGTGACCGATGCATCATTGATGGTATTGAGGTAAATCTCGGTTGCTTTTTTACCGGTCAAATATCGATCTATTTATGGTTACTACATTGATTGTGGCTCCGTTTACCGTAAGTAGCTTTTCGGAGCTTATGATTTTAATATTATATAGTTTTAAATGAAATAAATATAAGATTTTAGTTTAATTAGTTTTTGAAATCATAGTTTTTCAACAGCTACTCACCCAAGCTTTTCGGAGTTTTGTATCTTTATTCACAAGTTTTCATCAGCTACCCTAACAGCTAGGTTTCCCAAACATTATAATAGCTTATTAACCTAAATTTAACACAAATAATCCATCAGCTGTAGCTACCTTTTTGCCAATCATAGCATGTATTTCGATTGTTTACAATTGCTCTTGATTTTTCTCAGTTGGAGGTGAAAAGGATCGGTGTCTTGACGACAACATTTCTTAGAATCGGAACCAAAGAGAAAATGTTGTACCCACACACAAGTTTAGCCACAAAACTCATTACCAATCTTGAAGGGGAAGCTGATCCTAGTGACATGGTAGAGTTGATATTAGATTCTTCTACAACAAAGTTGAAGATATTAGGCTTGAAAAACGATCTTGAGAGGTATACTAATCGGAACCAAGGATGATGAAGCTTTTACGTACTTTGTTTTCAGTTAAATTTCGCCTTATGATTTCTCTCGTCTTCTTTTTCTCTAGCTTCTTTGAGAGCGATGATCAGCATGGTTCCTATGAGAAGTTTATTCATGTCACGGTGGAGGAGATCAAAAGTAACATTAAGGTGAGGGTTTCGTTCACACATGTGATGAACGTTCAAGACGTGAGCCACTCTCAATGCCTACAAAAGAAGAACAAGCAACGTTCTGATCTTCTCATCGAGATCACGCAAATCTTGGAGAATCGGGAAATCAAACTTGCGAAGCCCTAGAGATCGATGATCTCCTAACGCTAAATTCACTCATTAGTCAAGTATAATATCAAGTGCACCTTCATGAGCAAGTAATTTTAACATTATACACAAGCTAAGCCAGAGTTTTAAAGATGTTTGTCATTGAATCTAAGGCTAATACACCTGTGTTTCCACCCTCATGTGCAACAGTACATTTCATGTAACATACAAATATTGTCAATATTTACAAAATTTATGTTCATCACTACATGAAAATGATTCACAATCACATGTGAGTAAAAAAAAACTGAAATTTAAGAGGTTAACATGGATATTTGCTTAAAAAGGTTTAATTTTTGCAACCCTTGAAAACAGAGTCTTTTTGCAAATCATTCAAATAGTTATAGCAGGTACTATTTGTTTTTAAATCTCTGCTAGACCAATTTAATTTACTCTTTAAAAAATGGGGTAAAAAGGGATGAAACAAAAAGAGTGAAATTCCAAAAGGTTTAATTTTTGCAACCCTCCGAAAAAAATGAGTCCTTTTGCAAATTACTCAAATAGTTGTATTTGTTATCTCTGCTAGACCAATGTATTTCACTCTTTAAAAAAGGGGGGTAGAAAAGGAACCATCCAAATTGACAGCAATCAGCAATGGCTCCAAGAGAGTGAATAGGCTTAAAAAGAACTAATGTCCTTCAAAGAAATTTCTAGTCCAGCTTTTAAATGGTAGACGCATAAGATAGTGTAAGATTACAACGGAAGAAGGGCTTATAAAAATGTTGGCATTTCCACACTTGAATATATGAAAATTTCAACCGAAAACCGAATAGCAATCCTCTGATTCAAGTTCATCGAGTTTCGTGGTTTACCTCTGTACATGGCCCGAGCTACTGATAAGTGCAGCGACACATCTTCAACAAACATCGTCTTCAGCTTGCTGTACGTCGCCTATAGGGGGATCTTCGTTCGGTTTGAAATTTTCATCCAACTCCATTTCCTCGAGAGCGGCACTCTCCTCAGCTGCCTCGGGATCGGTACTTCCTGCCTCAACTTTTGCTTCTTGAGAAGGACAGACTGCTGACTTGTCGGCAGACTCCGCTTCAGCGCCTGAGAAACTGGTTAGACCGGGTGCTGAAGTTTGGCTACCACCACAGCTGTCCTGGGAAATATCACAAGCTGACTTTTCAACAGATTGTACATCAGTTCCCGAAACGTCTTTTGCAGCTGACAGGGAGCTCCCTCTTTCACCGGAGCTGTCCTGGGGGTTAGTGGTTGGAAGGTTTTCAGAAGGCTGAATTTCCGTGCCTGGTGGCCTTCCCGGAGCAGGAGACTTCTCTTTTTGGTTGCTACTAGGCTTACTCGGGATCAGCCAAGTAAACTGCAAGCTGTGGCCATTCCAGGATTTACCATTTATAAATGCCTTCTCAGCTACTTGGCGTGTTTTGAAGCTTACACGGGCAGAGAGGTTCTTGGCAGTCTCGGAACAATTGTCATCAGGTCCTCCTTCCGAATCTTCCAACTCAATGTTAGATACATCACCAAACACAATAAAGTGCTCCCTTATAGCATCAACCTGTTACACAAGAATGATGAAAGTTAGTCTTTTTCCACGTACGTTTCATACATGGTAGAGGCAAGCCACAGCATTTATCAACATCAAGGCCCATAGAGACCAGCCATGGCATGTATCAAATGTCCTGAATAATTACAGGACTAGTATTTTACTCTTTTTTTAATAGAAAAGGGACTACTAGTTCTTCCAAGGAAAAGGAGTGATGCCTGAAAAGTTTACATGAAGTCAACAAAAGAAATAAAATGTTCTATTAGCCATCTATCAATAGCTGGACAGTGAGATTCATAAGTTAGTATGTCCAAGCGAAGCTAAAGAATGGAGTATCTTGCAATAATTGAACCATTTTCAGCTTCTATGTTTTCATTTGAGAAAAGGGAAGAGATTACCTTTGCAAACTCTGTAGGCAAAGGTGCATTAATTCTAAATGATGTAGGCCGGTTGTCCAACTTATATCTGTTTGTAGGAAATGGACTTCCGACATAGACGAGGGGGTGGGCAGCATGCTTCAAGTGGGATGATTCTAGCATTGGGGCGGGAAGCTTTGTCTTGGAACTAGGGGAAGCCTCATTTTCCACTGCCTGAGATTTTTGCAACAACCCTACAGCCGGCAAATTAGTGCCACTTGCATGCAGATCCAATTGCTTGGGGGAGTCATCTGCCCCTTCTACCTTGAGCTTCTTAGCAGCTTGCACCTCTGGTACTTCACCCTTGGTTCCAGTTGCCTGGAAAAAATAAAGCTGCTAATATTAGGCAATGCAAACTTTTAAGAAATTGATTTTAAGTGGGATTAATTTAGAAAGAAACGGGGCTGGGAAGCAAAGCTGCTCCCAGGTTGATGTAAAAAAGAAATAAGGGGACGACTGTCTCGATCATATGTAACAAAAATGTTTTTGAACACCAACAATAAAGGTAACTAATCACTTTATCTTGAACTAGTTATCATTGTGCTTGTTCTATCAGCCTGGAAATCGCACCATGTTTCTCTTCAGTCTTCATTACCTTCCAGCTAATTAAAATTAGATAACAAAAGCCTACTTGTCTTTCAAAGTTCACGGATCCATTAGCGGTCAAGCAAATGCAGAGGATAATACATCAGACAATTAGAGCTTCATATATTCTAGAATATGCTCCACAATATGAACCTATCCATGTTGCAAGAAAATCCTTCATGTTTTTTTAATCGAACTTACACTGCTATTCTTTCCAACCCAAAAAGGCAAACAAAAATATTGACAAAATTATCAGTGTTAGAATGGTAGTAGAAAATTCATTCGAGCTGAAGAGTAAAGGTGCAAGGATACTCACAATTTCCTCACGAGACAGTGAGCATTATGATTCAGCAATGATGCTGGCCTAGAAATAGAATCAATAAGAAAGAATACCATAGACTTGCATTTTTTTCCTTACTATGGATTTGCATTTTTTTTCTATATTTCTTTCACTCTCTTTTCTTCTTTTTCTCTCTTTTTTTGCTTCGATATCCTTCCTTTTTTTGCTTCTGTATTTTTTTCCTTCTTTCTTTTGCTCGTTTTTTTTACTTCTTTCTTCTGTCCTTTTTTCCCTTCTTTCTTCTCCTTCTGTCTTTTTTTTTCCTTCTTCGTCTCTTTTTCCTCTCTTTCTTTTTGTCTTTTTTTCTTCTTCCTTTTTTCCCTCTTTTTTTTTTTGCTTCTATTTTTTTCTGTCTCTTTTTGTTGTCTCACTTCCTTTCCTTCATCCTCTCCCTGTCTTTCTCCCCTTTGATAATTGAGGCTATATATAAATAAATAAAAAATAACAATACTGCTCTAACATCAAGAAGCATGAAAACTAATTCTTAGCAGAAGCAAGCAACATCAATGGGACTCATGCTGGAGGCAACAAGTAACATACATTCAGAAGACATGATTAGACTTACATGTTTCTGAAGTTTGTCCAATTGCTGACGAAACTCATTTCGCTTACGCTCCAGCATTTCCTGTTTTTTACGGAGCTCCTCTTTCAGAATCTCCAAATTCTCTTTCTTTTGCACTGGAGGTTCAGTCAGTACCTTTGATCCATTTGTAGCTGGAGGTTTAGCATTATAAGTTCCACTGGCCTTGGGAGCACTGAGTTGAATGTTTTCTTTGCTTGTATTAGCATTAGTCGGGCGAAGTGGAACTGAAGCCTCTGGCATATGATGATGCATTCCAGGTGTATTGTTTACACCACCAATGCTATCATCAACAATATTATCTCGGTTTGCCCACCACAACTTTATGAAACGATTGCCCATAACTGCATCAGGTGATCTCAAAGCTCTTTCAGCCTCTTCCCTCTTGGAGAACTGGACAAACGCTCGTTCATTATGTGGTTGAATAAGAATGTCAATGACGTCTCCAAATTTTTTAAAGTGACCTAAAAGTGCTTCTTTCTTGTTGTCCTTCAAAGGAATGCAGTTAACAAATAAAGTCCGTAGTGCTTTCTGAGTAGGCTTCCTCATTGAACGTCCAGTATCATGCTGAACCCTCGAAGACGAGTTTACAAGTTCCCCAGCATTGTTTCGCTTCCCATGATGGGAAGCCCCTTGCACACTAGTGTAAATCTCACCCTTATCTTTATTTCTACTTTCTGGAAACATTGGAGAACTCAATCTAGAATCAACTGACCCTCCTGATTCCAACCGATTCTTTGAAGGATTCATTCTTCCCCAGACAGATGAACTAGTACTCTGAAGACCAATAGCTGCTCCACTGCTACTTACCAGCTGGTCAGAAGGATCAGCTTCCATGAAGGGCTCGGCTTCAAGTGTGGTAGGTGTTTGCATGGTAATAATTGCAGCTGATGTCTGAGGGCAGTCACTGTTCCACAGAGGCTGATCAGGATCATAGACATCAGGTCCACTCCCATCAACCCCACTAGAGGGTGCACCACCCAACATATAGCCACCATCCTCTATGCCAGGCTTGTTAGCTCTGGCGGATAGGCTCTTACTGTTGTTCAATGCACTGGAAGAAGCGTTGACTGGGGGACCAAGTCCACTTCCACCAGGATTACCCAATAAATGTGCACTTGGGAGAGCAGCAGGGAGATTAAACTGTGATAGGCTCTGCAATATGCAACATGAAGAATATTTATTTTTTCCGTAAAAAAAAACAACTTAAAAAATGGCCATATGTTCCTTGCAGACGATCAAGTTAATAGATTAAAATATAAACTAATGCAATTATACAAAGAATATTGCAGCATTATCAACTGTTCACTATAAGGATCATTAATTGGAACAAATATAAGTTTAAAACCATTCAGATAAAGAAAATGCATGTCAGCAGTAAGTAAACAAGGGTACAATCACATCAAGGGATGTCACCACCATGGGAGTTTAGAGCACCATAAAGCAGGATCTACGAGAAAAACTGAAGAGTGTTTTGCTGAGTTAAAATGTGGATGCATAAATCAGCTCATTGATTAAAACCATTGAAGATATTGTTGGAAGGAAATGACTTTGCCCGTTATAGATATGCTTTCTCCCGAGGGAATGAGAACGTGTATGTAAAACACAGTAGATCTCCATCCTCGAATTTTTGAAGTTAATTCTCCAAACTAAGACACTTTAATTTTTTGCATTACATGAAACCATCTTTAAAATCTTAGATCAATATATTGCAAAGTCATGGGTTCAATCACATTAGTCTTCTATGACATGAAAAATATGCAAATAAATGATATTTCAGTTCTAGGAGGTCAAATGCAAATAAGCTTTGTGGCACAGAACCGGACAATCTTTTTTTACCACCACATCTTTCATTTTGAAAGATAACAAGAATTTGTTTCCCAGCTAAAAATCGATACTTGCTGCATATCATATTTAAATTGATCCTTTGAAACTGTTAACCAAATTAACCATTGAATCTAATGTCATTATACATATATTGAGCAAAAACATTTTCCAATTTCATTGGAGCTCATTTGTTTTTTGGACAAAATACTGTAAAGTAGACTTCAAAACTTTAACAGTTTAGGGTAAGAATCACCAATGTTCTCTTGCGGTAAGGATGATTAGGGTGGGTTTCAAACTAAGATTATAAAGCTAGTTGATCACAATGCAAAATCTGCTACTGCTAAACTGCTATGAACAAGAATAATGTTAAAAAATCGACAGCTCACACACCTGTACGTCTTCAACAACAATGCGATTCACTCCATGCTCCATGGGACACATATCCCCTCGCAAACAAAATCCACGCTCCTCAAAGTCCCTACACCGTTGGCGTGGAATACCCATGTTTAAAGAAGGGTTTAAAGGGGGCCTGAATGTGCCTTGCAAACCAAGGGGATGGATTGGGTCCATGGCACCAGTTGGCATCCCAGGAATTAGTCCAAAACCACCAGCCCATGAGGAACTTTGAGCGTTCGGAACACTATGCAATCCCCTCCCAGCAAAAACAGCAGGAGGAATAGGTACCGGAGGAATCATTTGGGAAGCAATATCCATTGCAGTGAATCTTGAATCACGTTGGTTCCAAGAACCAGAATTTCTACTTCTTCCTCTACCCATCCCAATATCACCAGAAAATGATTGATTTGCTTTAAATCTTTGATTTGCATCTGAGGGAAATTGAGAAGATCTAGCTACAAAAGGACGTCGCTGCCCAAATTTTGAGGGGAATTCCCTCTCCAAGTTATAATGAGACTGAGGATCGCTCTCCTTAGATAGATGGCCATTTTCAAAGGGTTTGCCACGTTTTCTGTAGGACCTGCCCAAAAACTGCTCTGGCTGATCTCTCTCCGATGACTGAGACCTTGCCTCTCGTCTACGGTGTTTATGATTTCGATCATCGTCATCGTCACTAAATTCTTGCTCTTCAGGATCACTTTCACAATCAGGGAGAGAAACAGCTCCAGATTCAGATTGAATTTTCAGCTCCATGAAATCTTCTAAAAAGGGAGAAAGTATGAAACTTCTTTCTTTATATACAGATCAGACTGAGTGGTTGCTTGAGAAAAGACAAACTGCCCAGTACTATAAGCCACATCAATGTACCTGAGACAGGATGGGTCATATAAAAACATTGATCAGTTCAATTGCACAGTAATTTAGAATTTCAAATAAAGGAGTCCATATTATGAGCATGTTACAGAATCAACGTCAAGAAAAGAAGGGGAAAAAAAAAAGTAAAATGATGGTTGAAAATTTAAAGTCCATACAAAGTGAAACAAAGCCAACTTTGGGCGAAGAGCAAGTATTTCACAAAAACATGACTATTTATCATGGGCTAAATGTACACAAAAGTATAAATTTAGCCAACTTGGACAACAACACTGAATCGGACATGACTTGTGCAAACCAAGCATGGTTTGAAATTTCATTCATGCGTACAAGAGAGAGCAAAAAAACAGTCAGGAGTATACTAATTCCCTTTCTTCGATAATCAAGGAACCAAAGGGGTCAAACAAATAGAGGAAAACATAAGTGAATGGAGATTAGTAAAAAACATTTATAATATAACACCCAATACAGGATGATTGTTCACATGCACAAAATCTCAAATAATGATAACAGCCCATTAGCTCCAAATCCACAATATACCTAGATCAACAGGTTTCCAAAGTAGAATTTCAGTCTGAAGTACAGGTAGAATAATCACACTTCTCCTCGAAAGTCAAGTCCATGAATCTCCATAAATCAAGGACTGCTAATGCAAGAAATATTTAACTCATAAAAGCATATCAAATCGATTTCACTATTCTTGACATCTAAAACACTAAACTCTCAATGTGCACACTGCCCGATTGCAACCAATTAATCTAGCAAAGACATACATCTCCAAGACACCAACAGTTAAAATAGAACAAGTTGGCTGAATGAGTTGGTATAAAGACGATCTAGATTATAACCCTAAACTAATCTTGTTTAGAAAGTTATGTGAACCATAATGTATAGATTTCCTATGTCACATAAAGAAAAGAAACACTGAAACCCTGTTGACCTAAGGCTCAGTTTGTGTCACCCAAAGGACATAAACTGACACATACAAAATGGCAGCTCATTTTCTATTTCATATGAGCAGTAGCAGACATCGCCAAATAGCTCATAACCTTAGATAATCTCTAATGGCCCTTCGACCAAAACAAGCTCAAGAGCCGATTGAAAGCCTAGTTATAAGCAGCTAATTTTTCCACAGTTCCTTTGAATTTACAAGAGTAGGCACACAAGCGTAACTCTGTGCGTCAACGAAACGTAGCTTGGGCAAAACTGCCGACAAACATGAGCCTTAAAAACTGAGGACTTCAATTACGTCTAATCATCACACAAATTATCAATCCAGAATAATAAAAACAAACAAAAATCAGAAAATGAAAGTCCTACAAACTCAACGGAAAAAGAGGGGCAAACAATCGCGAAACCTAGGTTTTCCAAATGGACTAAGAAAAAAGTGCACAAATCGGAATAGGACCGAAATCTTACAAAATATAGTAGCGAAAGAAACGGAACCGGAGGGATCCAGGCGTCAAACTATCTCCGTCAGGCGACGAATCGTACAACGCCGGCGGCAAAACCCGGCGTCATTGCAGGGAAGGGAAAGGGGGAAAGAGGGATCGAGATCGCGAATGGAAATTAAATTGAGCGATTTATGGAGAGGTTTACCGATCGCTTGCGAAGTAGGTGTGGTGGAGAAGCTCGGGAGTGCAGATGGAGAAAATTTGATGCCCAGCGATGGAGATTGTGTGAAAATCGGAGGAACCATGAGAGAGAAGGGAAAAGAGGGAGAAGGAGCAAGCAGTCCGGGCCGTAAACGTGTTCATTAGATGGCCCATTGGGCTGAAGTAAATAGCTTTTGCTATCGCGTTATGGCCCATTGGACAGATGAAGAGTATTGAAGACCAAGAACCGGGCCCATAAGGTTTTTTGCATTTTACTGGCTAAGTTGGATTGTCACTTCGTCAGCCACTGACGAATCCCAATCCCCATCGCTCGATCTCCCATTTCGATGGATTCAGTCTACACTATCCTCAATTGATTGAGCTTGGGGCTTCGTTGCCGAGTTCAAATCCATGATCGGCCAGGAGAAGCCATGGCAACGAAAGAACACTTACTCGGATCATCCTTAACCCCAAATGCAAAGAACACTTCCTTGGTTTTTTCGGGTCATGAACCGAAAACCGAGTATATGATTTCAGTTCAGGCCTCGGTCCAACCCTCCAAAGAAATCGGCCCGCCGATTCTAGCCTGAACTGCTTGGGTCGGATTGATTCGAGTCGATTCAGTCGGTTTGCGCCACCCTAGGAATCATCCCAAATCCATCCTTATAATCCATCTTTCTCCATCCTCGGCTTTAGATCAACTCCTAAAAAATTTCCAAAATGAAAAGACAAAACAGACATTCTTCAAATTATTTTTACTCCAATTGCAACAACTTTCTCTTTCAAAAGATGGAATAATCACTTGGTTTCATATAATGTTGTAAATTTGGATAAACCTCTCAATGTTTTCTTATTTTAAAAAATGAGATAGGAACTCTGTTAGAATAAAAAAATCTTAAAATTCTAAAAAAAAATCAACATTTTTAAAAATGAAGAATTTGTTGGAAATACTCTTAATGTCATCTTTTATACTCTCTCCGTTCGCTTTTACTTGTCGTTTACTGTTCACGTACATTTTCTTATAATGATAAAAACTATATAAAATACCGTAGTATTAATTTTTTTTAATAATCCCATACTTGTTAATAATAAGTATGATATTATTACCAAAAAATAATTAAAATTTTATATACTCCCTCCGATCCAAAAAGGATGTCGTTTGACTTTTTAACACGTATTTTAAGGAGGTAAAAACTATGTAATATATTAACTTTTTTATTATTATTTTTTTATAATCTAATACTTATTACCAACAAATATTAAGTTGTAAAAAAATAATTTAAAAAAAGTTGATATTTTATATAGTTTTTAGCTCTTTAAAATACGTGTTAAAAAGTCAAACGACATTCTTTTTGGATCGGATGTAGTAGTTTTTATCACTTTAAAAACGTACAAAAAATAGCAAAAAGACAATTAAAAGTGAACGAAGGGAGTATCATTTTTTTTTTCACAATGCCAAGACTGGACGTAGAGACTGATTTATCCGATTCCCGTACATCTAGTGTGAAGTTAATAGTGTTAATTTTTTTTTTATCTCATTTCCCCTTTTCTTTTACTATTATCATCCATATATTGCATGAACTCCTGAGAGTGGTAAAGTCGAATTGGTTCGTTGGAGTCAGGACAATCTGGAGGGATGTCGTGTGTGAGTCCATATAGGGGAGACATGAACAACCTACAAATCCAATGAGATTCAATATTAAAACTAATTGGCAATTAAAAGGGTAACCCGTCAAACTTATATGATGTTTAAGACATCTTAATATTTCCCGTGTGGAAGAACCCATAATTCAAAAGGGGCGTTTTGATTTTTTTTTTTCCAATCACTTGTCTATTTTGGTGTGACTTTTTTGCATGTATTTCTACAATTCTACTGAATTAGAAATTCTTGTACAAGGTTTTCTTATGTTCTCTTTGTTAAACAAAATATGTTACGGAGTACCTTTGTTATTTACATATGTTTTGTAATTATGATAATATATATAATATTAATTATTTTATTAATTTTTAAAAATAATTTTCTGATTATTATTAATAAGTATAAAATTATATATATAAAATAATTTAAAAAAAAGTTCTTTTTCCTTAACCGATGGAGTATATAGATAGATAGGAATGAAATCATATTTCCTATCTATTCGAAACATATTTTTGGTAAAATATATGTTTCGAATCCATTTCGAATAGTACAGTACTGTAATATTTATAAAATCACGAAATAATTGGGATGGACTTCTAAACATGTCGAAAAGCCCATAAATTAAGCCCAAAAAAAAATTAACAAGGAAGAAAAAAATATCGTCTGACGCATCTATCTACCTTTCTGCCTTTCTCAATTATATATCCACTTAAATAATAAAAGGGGCCCCACGGCACGAAGGCCCTTAAAAACGGCGACGTGTCAGTAGTCAAGGCGGTGATCGTGCCCTAATTGAAAAACCAAAAGGATCCAATGCCACCCAGGGGCACATCCGTCATTTCCCTCCAAATTCAGCGCGCGAAATAGAGCCGTTGCCCTCTAAACCCCCCAAATCTTGGCGCCAAAACCAAATGCAAACACTCCCTGTTTCCTTACTCGGTTTACGGCTGCCCGTAAAATTCCACGGGCAGCCCACCAACCCCTCCCGTCCCTTAAATCCCCTCCCCTTCCTCCCAAATTTTCTTCCACTTTCCCTCCAAAAAGAAAAACTAAAAAACTCCTCTCTCCAAATCCCCTTTTCAATTATTCGTCCGATCGATCTAAAATTCAGATTCCGCCATGGGAGTCTCGGAGAAGCATCAGGTGGAAGGAGGCGGCCTCGAGTCGGAAGGCCGGCGGTGGTTGATCGCCGGAATCGCGTTCCGGTCTCAAATCCGGTCGATTAACACCAAGAAACAGCCCAAGGAGAAGGAAATCAGCAAGAACAGCGGCGGCTACGGCCGCGAAGACGACGAGGACTGCGATGAGGAGCGCTGCACGACACCTACAGCGCGAGAGACGCGGATACCGGAGAAGATGACGTGCCCTGCCGCGCCGAGGAAGCGGCGGTCGGCTGCGGCGGCCGCCTGTCACTTGTTCGCCGGTGCCGGTGGCGTTATTGAGTTCTTCAACCCGCCGGACTTGGAGACTGTGTTCGTTAGGCACGGTTAGAAGCTTCTAGAATTTGTAGGAAAATGAATTGATTTTGTGTTAGATTTTTAGATTAGAGATTTAGTTTTTTTTAGTAGAGTAGATGTTAGAGTTTGATTGTGGTTAGAGGAGGAGGGAAAGTGTACAAAGATATAATCTTTTTGTTGACGATTTCTTGTTTAATCAAGAAAAGAAAATGAAAAACAAGGGAATGAGGGAGTTTGATTGATGATTATAATATATGTTTGTTTTTTTGTTTTTTTGCTTGTTGTAATTTAGTCAAAAAAAATGGACCCCTGACTTGTTTTTCTTGTGGAATTTGTTTGTATTGGTTGGTTTGTGGATTTGCTTTATTTTTGTTGGTTGAATTTGGTACTTGTGTTCAATGTGTTGTGGTTGTGCAATGTTCACTTTTTTTTTTTTTTTTTTTTGCAAGTTGCTACTTTGAAATTTGAATGGTCTTTTTTTTTTGTCCTCAAGATACCAAACAATGAAAGCAATCCTTCATTTGAATAGACAGTAAGAATGTAAGATTGGGTTATTTATTGTTCAATTTGATTGATTTTGAATCCAATATTGCTGTTGAAGATTTTGTGAAGTTGACACAATTTTTTATTGAGCTTGTAAAGAGGAAATGGAATTTCTAATATAAAAAAAAAATCAAATTTAAGTCTAACAATCGAATTTTCAATATTGATGCCGAATTTTTTTCTATTTTTCACACCTTTAGCTTCTCCAAAAGAATTTTTTAGAAACATGATATGATCTACGTTGATTTTGACAGATTTGGAATCCAATCCAACCATTTGATGTTGTGGATTTGATCAAATTGACAGTTTTTATTCATCTCTAAGAATAGGTCCAATTTAAGTTGAATACAGTAAAACTTAATTTGCAAGTTAGTACAATTTGATTTGGTCATCAATTATGTCACTACAGATGAAGAAGCCTGAGAGGCACGTGTGAAGTGTCAAGTGGTCCAACTACAATGAGGGGATGAACCTCTGGTCCTGTAGTTCACCACAAGTGAAACTAAAAGACACAATGAAAAGTAAAATCTTTTTCATGGCTTAGGGACACCCCAAAGTGGGCCCACAATTTAACAACTCTTTTATCCCATGGTATGAAGTAACGAATTGATATGTATACGATTAATTTATCGTCATTGACACAGACAAATTGATGACAAGATAAATTGTGGTGTTTATACTAATCCACAGATTTAGAGATCATGATCTTCGCTCGCTCCTTCTATGAAAGCCTATTCCTTCAATCAAAACCATAACATCCATTTCTTTCTTTACATTCATAGTGGCATAGCCAATTCGTAATCTCATTCCTTCTCAATTTTAAAAATCCCAAATTGATCCATTCTTCTAGTTCTTAGAAATCAAATCATTCACTTTGGGACATTTAATTTTGTAAGGGCTGCTTTGCATATTTGAAAATTTTCGAGTGGGGAGAAAAGTGTTGCTTGAAGTTGCAGTTGAAATTGTCAAATTTCTCTACGACCTTAAAAACTACAGCCAGAACAGTGCACTTGGTGAAATTTCCCCCTCAGATATATCAGTGCCTGCATTTGGAATGGGTTTAGTTTTCCATTATTTTTAAAACCATGAGCGGATAAAAATCTATAGTTTTCAAAATCGTAGCAAGGTTTATTTTTACAGTTTTAGAAATCATAATCAACTACTATATATTTCTATTGTTTTTAAAACCGTGAATGGTATATATCGAACACATGGTAAAATTTTCATCGTGCATTTAGACCCTTTTTTTTTTTTGGTGTTAACATTTACCCATTATGAAGTATAAACTATTTCATTTATAGTATTCCAAACTTGTCTAAAATATGTGGTGGTGGATGGCCATAGTTTACTAAGGGTGTGTTTGGGAACGGGATGGATTTTTGGGGATTTGTTGGATTTGAGGGGATGTAGTAGATGAGAATGGATTTTTGGGATGTAAAAGATGAAAACTCAACCCCCAATTTTTTGGGTTTTGTGTTTGGTTGTATTTTGATTTTTTGGTAGATGGAGTGATGGGCAAAGACCGAATTACCCCCACTTATACGCAGGAAAAGACGAAATTGCCCCCAATTCATACCCCTCTTGAAATTCATTTCAATCCTGAGTATTATAAAAACCCTCGCCAGCGATAGACACGCGCGAGCCCCCGGACGAAGGCGGCGGAGGCGGAGGCGCGGCGGCGGGGACGGCGGGGCGCACCGACGGCGGGAGAGGGGGCTTCTGAGGCTGCGGGAGGTTGGACTGGATGAAGGGAGAAGGAGGCGGCGAAGAGGAGATGGGGATGGAGGCGCGATGAGGACTCGTAGACCGATCGGCGGGAAGGACGACGAAAGAAGATGACTGGAAGGAGGAATTGATTAGGTTTTCGATCTCATCGATGTCGGACTGGGAATTGGAGGGGTGGAGTGGGATTGTATCGCCTTGAGAATCGGAGCGGAAGTGCGACATTTTCTGCGTGAGGTGCGGATCTGAGGAGAGAGAGAGGGGTTGAAGGTCGTCAATGGCGGATTCTAGATGCAGGAGAGGAGGGAGATCATCGTCGTGTTGGCTCGCTGCTCTCACTTTCAGTTGGAAATTGGAATTTGGAGGAAGGAGAAAAGTAGATATATCAGATATGGGAGGTAGGGCAAAAAAGGCCATCTCACCTCTCCCATCCAGCAAACCTTGGTGGAGGAGGTTCAAAAACCCACCCCATTCCATCCAGCAAAGCCCCGATTTCGCACCCTCCAAATCCCTTAAACACCAACACCCAAACATGGAGGCACAGGAACCGAGGCGGAAAACCCATCTCCCAAACCCCCTAAACACTACACCCAAACACAGCCTAAAAGTCTAAAACCATCAGATTTTGGGGTTTTAATGGAATAGAACATTTTGTGTTAAAAGAAAAGAGCAAAAGATTACAATAGAAGCTGTAAATGAGACTAGTTTATGCTTCTAGCTTGTAAAATAAAGGGGAAACAATCAAGCCATTGCTTATTCATTTGAGCATATATCACTTGACTTATTATTTTTACTCTTATTTTTTTGTAACTATTGCCGGCAATACAAACTTCTACTTACTAATTAACCCATCAAACTTTAACAAATACAATATATAGTTGAAAATTTTGTTTTTTTTTTTACAGTAGGCAAGTAGGCAAAAAGTAGATCGACAAAAAATCTTAAAGCCATCAACAGATGACTTGTATGACCCTACGCAGAGGGTCGCCAATCAAAAAAGAAATATGATCTAAAATTACAGGATAAACAAGATATATAGCTGAATTATTGATTTTCACATGGTGGTTCATTTTTTTCTCGTCTATACTCTTAGAGGATAAGCAAGATTTTTTATTTTGTAAATATTTCACTAGATTTATTGATTTAGCCAAAAAAATTTAACCTTAATTTCCTTTTAGAATTTTATTTCATAACAAAATATCCTCGATCTATACTCTTAAACTACATATTAAACAAATCGCTAATCGTTTAAGAGAGTAATCCTCGTCAACAAGAATGTGCAACCTTCATCAATACTTCCAAAAGTTGTAAAGGATTTTAAAGCATAAATTTCTAGCTTTTTAATTGAGTGAAATAAACTAAATAGTGGAAGGTTAGAAAGTTGCATTTGATCGAAGGCAATATTAAAGCTTATTTGTTTGGACAATGAATTTATAATTAAGAAATTTTATTGTTGATAAAACACTCATTTAAAACCTATAAATGAATATTTTATTCCTTTATAAGAACCAAAGTATAAATTATTAAATTAGCATGGCATGACCGCATGAGCAACACTCATTTGGACCTTAAAAAGTATAAATCAACTGGTTCATCGGATTCGTTTGGAGTTTTGACACTTAAAGAAAGCTAGAAGCTATCATCAACCCTGGATAAACTGCACCATTATTGGGTCCCTAGCTACTCACTCGTATACAGGGGCGGATTCTGGACTACCATTCCGGAGATACTTGAAGTTAATTTTTCATCATTCCGAGAATGCTTAAAAGGTAAAAAAAACATTCTTTTGTATTTTTTTTCCCTGATTTGAAATGTTTGATCGAAAATCTTAAGAAATTAACACTAATTTTTTTTTTTTTTTTGGATGTTTGAACATAAGCATCCACCCTGCTCGTATATATTAAAAAAAATGTAAAATTAATGACCCAATGGATAATGAAAAACCGAATATGTTCAATTAATTGTCACTGTCTAATCTACTCCTGCTCCTCGTAAGACCAACAAATCTTTAATTAATTAATTGTAGCATCTTAATATACAGTATCATACGTGTTTTAATTAATTAAATAATCAATATTTTGAAGACAAAATGTGCTGGTTATAAATTACAGTACTCTGACCTAACTCTTGGATAAGATCAATCCTACATAAATAATCTCTCCGATCTAACATAAATAATCTCTCTCCGATGCAAAATCCAGTGTAAGATTTTTAACAGTAAAAAATTATATAAAATATAACACTTTTAATTATTTTTTAAAATTTTAATATTTATTACTAAGAAGTATTAATTTTTAAAAAAAAATAATAATAATAATATAATACAGAATAGTTAATATATAGTTTGGGTAAATTACATAAAATCACCCACTAAATATCAAGTTTTTCACTTAACCACCCGTTAAATTAGACACCACACAAAACCACCTATAAAATACGATCAGTTAACAAATCACCACCCATGATAAATTTTTTCAAGATTTTTTTTTAAAATATTATAAATGACCAATATACTTTTTTGAAATTCCGCATTTATACATATTAGATTAGATGCATATTTACTAACAAAATTATAAATTTAAGGACTTATTGGTGTATAAATTATAATGATGGGATAATTAAATTTTTAAAAAAAATTTGGGTAATTAAAAGCTTAAGGTGTTCCAATGGCAATGAAAAGAAAATTTGATTAAAAAGTGAGGGTAAATTAGTCATTTTTATTGATGTTTTGATAGATGTACGTTTTTATTCGGGTGGTGATTTGTTAACAAACCATATTTAATGGGTGATTTTGTGAAATTTTAAACCTAACGGGTGGTTAGGTGAAAAAATCAATATTTAATAAATGATTTTATGTAATTTATCATAATATTTTATATAATTTTTACTTCTTAAAATACTTATCGAAAAAAGTCAAACTTCTTATTGGCAAGTAGAGCTTGACTGGAAGGCATGAATTTTCATCAAATATGCACATTCATGAAAGAAATAAGAATAGAAGTCTCAAATGAATGCAAAATCCATGCCACGCCTTGCTAGCTTAGTTGGTATATATGAATTACATGTATTGACTAATATGTTATAGGTTCGAATTCGATCTCCCTACCTCATATTATAATGGTCTAAGTGTCTACCTATGAGGAAAAAAGAATCAATGGCCGATCACGAAAATAAAATAAAACGACTTCAAATTCTGTAATTATTAGATTTTTTTGCTATAAGCCTATAAATTCCCCATAGTCTTGTATTTAACAAAAAAAATAACCTTGTGTTTAGAGATTCCCATTAAAATATGTTAGTACATAACATAAATGATCGACAACAAATTAAATGAAGCATATATAAAATCAGTACACCTTGAATTTGTAAATAAAGAGCGGCCATATTCGGAATTCGAACTGGTGACATCTGGGTATTACCCGTAAGTATAAAATCAGCACACCATGCCACTTATATGTTTCACACATAGTCACATATATATACTTCCCAAGGGGCAACAAGTTTGAAAAGCATGTGACTATATGCAAGAAATCATCAGTACTTTTTTTTCAACTACATGCCTTGTATTTAATTAAGTAGTACTCCGTAACTATTTAACTCTACATGTCGCATTATTTGGGTCCATATCATGCCTAGAATGCAGTGACAAAAACACCTGCCAAAATTGGCTCTATGTTGTAAACTTGTAATTGCGGTCTATATATTTAAATCAAGTGTAGTATAGATACGCTTGCTCGATTCGATAGGTAGACCTATCATTTATTTAATTTTTGTATTTAAAGTTTTAGCGTCTCTACTTGTGGATCCGTTTCGACTTTGCACTCCAATCTAACCTGTTAGCTGCTAGAAATTTTGGGCTACCGATGAATCGGGGTTGAAAGTGATAGCCTCGATCTTGATCATCAATTCAATCTTTGGTGTGGGGTGTTGTTGTTCCTGAGAAATTAAGATGATCGTCTTGGATCCTCAGCACCGCCTTCTACCGTGCTTTAAGAAAGCTATATCTGTTGGCATGTTTTCCATGAAGTGAATCGAGTTGTGGATTTGGTGGTTAAGCTCAAGAATACGATGTGCCTTGAAGCTCTCACTTTAAGGGCGCGATGGGGTGATGGGTCAGCAAAATCTAACACCATCCAAACTCTCACCCGATATCGTGAAAAAAAAATTATATCTATATCTATATTTATATCCATCTATCTATATAAACTCTTATGGTAAAATATACTAAGAGTTTTTACCTATATGTCACATCCATCTTAATTATATCATTTTCAACAAATCATCTTTTTCCCCCTTTTTACAACTGATTCTCATATTTCACAACTAACAGTAACTGACATAATTTAAAATATTAAATTAATATATATATATATATATATATATATATATATATATATATATATATATATATATATATATATATATATATATATATATAACCTATATATATACATATATATTCGTAAATCTTTATATACTATTATAACGGAGCCCGTCTTAAATAAGTTTATCATACCCCTTTCTAGCTCTTATGAGTTTGTTCTTATAAGTTTAATTCAAAATATAAAACTAATATTTTATTAAATTGTACTCCCTCCGTTCGGTATTAAACGATGTTTTACACTTTTACGCGCAAATTAAGGAACCTAATAAGATTAATAAAAATTCAATTTTTTTGTCCAAGTGGGTACAATTAATAGGTGCATTTAAATTTACAAGTGCTGATTTTTTTTAAAAAAATGAAGCCAACTCTTTAACTTCTTGGAGCCAAAAAAGGGGTGTTTGAAATTATAATTTTTTAATCCCAAAACATCAAATAATTCCGATCAAATTTTTACTCCTAAAACATCGTTTAATACCGAACGGAGGGAGTATCATATTAATTTATTTTATTATTAAGATTTTATTTTTAATTAAAAAATCGCATCATGATATGAGAACTGTAATAGTTTATATTAATATAGAATGATTACAAATCATACAGGGTAGAAACATCTTTAACAAGCAAACCAGATAGTAAAAAAACCTTATGGAACTAAGTCGCTCCTCAAGAGCAATTGTATGGGGAAGGCTACTCTCCGGTTGGTCGTTGTGTAGCCATTTTTGTTATTAGCTGGAATTCAAGGAAACTCCATTGTTGGAGCTTGAATCTTGCAGAGAAGCAATGAAAGGAAAGGAGGAAGAAGGAGAGTTGTTATTCCAACTGAATTCTTACTTCTGTACAACAAGAAGAAAGCTATTTATATAACTTTACACTAAAATGAAGCGTTTTGACTAAAACAAATTAAACAAAACCGGACTAAACCAAAACAAATCGGGTTCAACATCCCCCCTCAATGTGGATCAAATGAAAAAGGATAGGTACTTTTGTGGTCATTTAAGGGAATTGGTTGTCTCTGTTGTCTAGCTTGAGGGCAAACACGACAAACACCATCAATTTTATCAGTGGTGGAACCTCAAGCTCGACAATGAAGAGGCCGAACATCACTACAAGAAAAAAATATTGTTTAGGATTCGAAACTCGATCAAGCCGAAAGGCTCATCCTCACATCTAATTGGCTAATCAGATAATTAAATTTACAAATTAGGAATTTACAATTTGAGAATTTACATTATCTTCAATTGAAACACTCTACCTAATCACTAACCAGATTAATTTAATTATAATTATGCCTAATCAATATACTTGGGACGACATAACTTTTATTTCACACACACACACACTTACTTGGTTGATCACATATTCCTTAATATTTTTCTTGTGGGGGTCAGGGCCACCTCTGACCCCCAAAACGTTCCACCCCTGAATTTTATTCATAGCACAATTACCATTAGATAGAATGTATTTCAACATATCAAAAGGTAAATGACCCAATCTACAATGCCATAAAACTGTATTGGAATTGACATAATGTAAGGATGCAGAAATGTTTGAGGAAATGTAAATGATGGAAGCTGTATTATGGGAATTACAATCCAAGATGTAAAGGCCTCTTGAGATTTTACCAAGCACTTGTGTTGTACTCGTTGAAGGGGCCTGAAGGAAACATGAAGTTGGTGTAAAAACAACATCCATACAAAGGTCTGATGACAAATTGTGTATGGTAAACTGAAAATCAGGAATATGAAGAACATTGTCCAGTCTAATAGAAGGGGTAACTTGGACAATGCCTTTATGTTTGATGTGTATATGTGATCGGTTGCCCCACTATCTAGGATCTAAAATGAATTGATATTATGAGTAAGAAGACACAAATTGTTACCTGCCAACAAAGCACTTGCAGAAACAGAAGGTGAAGATGATGCTTGAGAGGGACTTGGAGAGTACTGACTAAGCAAGCCTATCAATTGATTGTATTGCTCGGATGTCAATGCTAGTGGAGAATCGGAGGTAGTAGCAACAACCTTCTTCTCAGCAAAATGAGGAGGATTAGCCTGCAGCTTGTAATACTTAGCAATCGTGTGACCAGGTATCTTGCAATGGTCACAAAATGCACCAGAGAGCTTGTAACAACGAGAGATGGAATGGCCTATCATCTTGCAATGATCACATAAATATTGAGGACGACCTCTGCCTCTACCATTAGTGGAAGGAGAGGAAGAACCAGGAGAAGATAACGATCCAGGAGTAGGAGATTCACGACCCCTACCTCGGCCAAAAGCAGCAATCTTGAAAACCAGTAGAACCTTTAATCTCACGTTGCTTCTCTTCTTGGGTGACAATCTTGAAAACCTCATTAATATCAGGAAATGGTCTCATCGTCAACACATTACCTCTAACATAATTGAAAGAATCGTTAAGCCCCATAAGAAATTGCATAGTTTGCTGATTCTCAAGAATTCTGTTCAACACTCCACCAAATCCAGATCCACAATTACAGATTGGAACTTCAAGAAGGAGGACATATTCATCCCACAAGGTTTTCATTTTGGTAAAGAAAGCAGTGACAGATAAAGAACCTTGAGAAGTTGAGGCAGGATCTCGCTGAATCTGATAAATTCGAGTTTGATTCGACTGTGAATAACGTTTGTTGAGAAGAGTCAGATTTCTTTTGCCGTTGAGCAGTAGATGACACTCTCGGCAATATATTTGCTGACTGAATGTAAAAGCCAGGAAATCACCATTCCGTTACACCTTTCCCACTGTGCAACCATCGGCGGAGGCGGATCAGGACGAACGCAGGTGCCGGTGATGAATCCAAGCTTGTTCTTGGCAAGTAAGGATACTTCAATCGAACGTTTCTAGTTATTATAGTTGTCTTCGCTCAGAAGACGAGTAGAAAGAATGTAATTCGGATGATCAGAGTGGTGTAGATACAACTCGCTGCTCGGATCGATCGCATTAGACTCCAATTGCTGATTCAACTGTTGATCCATTGAAGCCGAACGGAAACGGAACCAAAATAGAATTCGGAAAAACGAAATTGACTAATTTGATACCATGTTATCAGTTGGAATTCAAGGAAACTCCATTGATGGAGCTTGAACCTTGCAGAGAAGCAATGAAATGAAAGGAGGAAGAAAGGGAGCTGTTATTCCAACTGAATTCTTACTTCTGTACAACAAGAAGAAAGCTATTTATAGAACTTTACACTAAAACGAAGCGTTTTGACTAAAACAAAACAAAACCGGACTAAACCAAAACAAACCGGGTTCAACAATTTTGTACTCTTGATTCGGGAAGGTCTCTCCTTCTCGTTTTGTTTACCAATAAAAAAAATAGTAAAAAACCTATCTACGTACAAGAGATTAATTCTGCA
Source organism: Persicaria tinctoria (assembly GCA_037127255.1). Classification (NCBI taxonomy): domain Eukaryota; kingdom Viridiplantae; phylum Streptophyta; class Magnoliopsida; order Caryophyllales; family Polygonaceae; genus Persicaria; species Persicaria tinctoria. The sequence goes on along the minus strand of JBANSL010000002.1, from coordinate 91,067,598 downwards.
AAACATGTTGCTCGATTGAGAATGTTAAATTGACTAAACAATCAACTACTTGATTTGCTCCACGATTGTTTTTCAAAATATGGTTCAACCAAAGCCGAATCAAACTCTACTTCTGTTGCACGGTAACCCGATTCCCAAACAAGTTCTAAGCTTTAAAAAGTCCACAAATTCAGCCAGGGGCGGATCGTTTAAGGGACCGAGGGTGGCAGTCGCCCCCCAATCAAAAATGAAATTTAATATACATATTCCTCTCGTCGATAACTTCGATTTGATATATTATAAGCTCAAATCCGATAACTGAGTAAAAAGTTATAAACGTTTCAAGACTGGAGCGATATAAATTATTTTTCACATCATTTACCAAATTAATACACTTTTATCATACTCATCATTTGTTAAACTTAATAACTTAATACTATTATTAAACTCGAAAACTTCAAATATTGATGATTTTTTCTAAAAAACATTTGAGATCAATTTTTCGCCCCCTTAACTAAACGATTCAGGATCCGCCACTTATTCAGCTTAAAAAATAGAACATCTTGTATATATATGCGTGCACAAATCTGAAAATCTAACAACCGTTGTAGTCTTTAACTAATAACTTCATCCATTGAATTACCGGCCTCAACAGATTCATGTGTATTCAACTTGACTCCATCAACCGTGAAAATCCCCAATTGAGAACCCTTATCTCTAATGGCGGATCTATCCTCTTCAATCCATCTTCCTCGTACTCCAATCGACCTTGTGTTAGGTTGATTTTGAGCTTCCATTCTTCACTCTCTTCTCTTCGATTGTCGATTTGGGGTTCGGTGTGCGTTTGACCTCACTCATCATCTATCCGAATTGGATTTTAAATCAAATGTTTTTTTTTGATTAGGTAAAAATTCGAAGGTCAGACAAGCCTAACTCATCGAGAGGCCGACAAAGTCGGGAGACGGCGAACCGTCTAACATACAACCTGAAAATACAGAAAACCAAATACATAAAACCAGACAATAAGCGAAATGAAACAAACAGCAAAGAACTCTACAACAAGACGGCCCAAGAAGACCAATGCCAAAAAGCTGAGGAAGCCGCCAAAGAACGAAGTCAAGCACCACCGGAAGATGGCACCGCGGGCTAGCGGTACAGCAGGACTCTATCTCCTGTGGGTAGTGCAGACGAACTCCAAGGAAACTCAATCCTGGATACGGAGTCGCCCTGAGTGCACTACCACGACCCCAGCCAGTCGCCCAGTCCTGACTCCAAACTCCACACTCCCCAACCAAGCAAAAAGCCTCCTAGAACCATCGGAAGCAGAGTCGAAAGTTGCTCGAACAAAACGCTAATAAGATTTAACCTGCAAGAAAATCGTCAAGAACCCTTGCGGGATTTGATCATACCCTTTCGGGTGAATTTACTCAAACCCTTTGGGTGAATTTACTCAAACCCTTTCGGGTGAATTTACTCAAACCCTTTCGAAATTTAAATAAAGCCCTTTCGGGCCAAATTTTATTAATATTAATAATTTACACTTCCGCAACTTGGGCCCGAAGGACCCCAAAACTTTGGCCCGAAGGACCCAAACTTGGGCCCGAAGGACCAAGGGCAAACGATAGGAGAGCAGCCAGAATCGGCCGAAAGCCAAGGCCACCGTGGACACAAGTCGGCGATAGTCGAGAGCCAAACACCCCTAGAGGAGGACTGGAGGGGCAAATCGAGCCAAACCACAGTCCACAAAAAGGGGAAAGGGCATATGAACAAAATCGAATTTGGACGAAACAGGTGTATGCAAAGGAGAAAAGTGTCGGAAATCGATGGCCAAAGAGACCACACGATGTGTCTGATGAGAATGGGGCGCGACGACAGGCGCCACCACCACGCCAGAGTGGAAACGAAGGGGAGGGAACAGAGGACAGGAGTTGGTTGCAGTCGACCGAGGAAGAAGAAGAGGATGTTGCACAGGCCACCATGGAAGTGCAGACCACCGAGATCCCCGACGACGACGCTGATTTCACGAAGTGAAATCGAAGAGGGTAGGGAAACGAGATTGGCCTCCGAGATTTGCATCAAAGATGGACATCGCTTGGATTTGGAATAAACAAACTCGAAATCAAGAGATTTCAAGGATTGATAGGAGAAATTACTCAAATTAGGGTTGAAGATGGGGGGTTTGAGGGAAGAGAATGGGGGCGCGTGGGGCAAGTCCCAGCGCGTTCTTCACTGGAACTTTTTTCTCTTTTTTATTTCAATAGAAGAAGACCAGCTTACCAGGCAATAAATTTAGGATTTTTTTTAAGAACAATAAATTTAGTGTTAGACTTTAATTTTTTTTTTTTTTTTTTTTTATTAGGAAAGAATTCGGGCGAGCGGGCTCTACCCGGCGGCATCCTTACGGATGAGGTCTAATAGACCTAAATCATTGTAGACATCGACACCCCAGGCTGAGTGGCAAAGATGTGCAACCTTATCCGCCACTCTATTGCCTAAACGGGAACATGAAAGAACGACACTTCTTTCACTGTCGATAGGAGGTGTTGGACATCTGATAAAATGAGCTCGATTTCCCACGGACATTTAGCTCTATTTTGTAGGTGATTTATGATTATGAGAGAGTCCCCTTCGATGTGGAGTTTGTTGATATGGAGTTGTCTAACATGTTGGATTCCTAATTTTAAAGCTAGGGCTTCAGCTTTCAACGGACTTTGTTTACCTAGTTTTTGATAGGAAATATGTATGGGGCGTCCTTCCAGTGTTAGACTTTAAATGAACTACAGTACTACACATTTTTATTTTCTTTTATTGAGAGAGAGAGAAAGAGGTATCCTAAGTTGGGAAGATTCCAAAATTTCCAAATACCGCACTTTTCTTTCAATGGCGGCGCCTTTTTCATTTCTTTCCCTTTTTTTTAAAAGAAGAAAAAACGCGTTTTGGGGGCCTGGGCGGCCACCGCCATTGTATCGTCTGCCCGAGCTGCCCGGGGCAGAGACCAAGCTCACTGTTTTAGTTTTGGCGGGAAGTTTTGAAGATTCAGTGTTGGGGTTTTCCCGCCAATATCTACAAATAAAGCCCGGCAAATGCGGGACATTTGGCGGCGCTTTTTTTTATTTAGCATGTCCACTGCCTTAATCTGGATTGTTTAATGGGAAAATTGGGTTGAATGTGCACCTATAGTTAATTAAGCCCATCGACACCTTTCAAACTTTTAAGAGAGTCGATAACTTGATATTTTTCTTTTAAATCTATTTTATACCCAACAAAGCAATACAAGGCAAAAAAAGTTTTCGATCAAAGTCAAAAAAACACAAGGCTGAAAATAGTGTTTATTGGTCCCAAAAAAATTCTCATGTTTCTCAAAAAAATGAAAAATTTCTCATCAAACAACCATCTCATTTTTTAGATTTTAGAGTTTTTGAAAAAATTTAATTTTTTTTAACAGATTTTCCAAACTAAAAAAAAAGAAGAAAAACTTCTCTAAATTTGTACCAGTAACATTTTTCAAAATTAAACGTTTTTCTAAATCTTTGAAATAGACAAGCTATTTGAGTTTAAAATTTTAATTTAAAAAAATACGGAGTATATATTTTGTTTCTTAATCTTAAAAGTTTTTTGAATAAGTTGGTAGAGAGAGTCTGAGTGTGTACAAAACGGTTTCATACCACGTGTCTCCAAAAACAGATCATCCTCTCCTATTTCCTCTCACAATCAAACTTCTCACTGGAAAAAATAATACTCCATATATAGAGAGAGAGAGATTAAAGGAAATGAAAATTGGATAGATTGTGAGAGGGGATAAGTAAAGGGAACAAGAAGTGAGAGTAGATAGTAGAAACTTTTTAGAAGTTGAAATTGATTTATGAAATGGAAAACCAAGCTTCCATTGAAGCAAGAAAGAGTTTGTTACAGCAAAAATCGATTCTAAACCCGGATCTGCACTAGCTACTTATACCGAAGAAGAAGAGGGAGGGAAGGAGTGTGTAACAGAATTTGGAGACTTGAAAGGACGAAAATACCCCTCCAGCAACTTAACTACCACTCTACATACCCCCCTCAAGGTTGGCTTGGGGTTGCACAAGGCCAAGCTTGGCACACAAGACATGGTGTTGGTGAGCTCCAAGTGCTTTAGTCATGATGTCAGTTGTTTGCAGTTGAGTGGAAACATGTGAAGTGGCCAGAAATCCTTGCTGAACAAGTTCCCTGATGAAATGGCAATCAATACGAACATGTTTTGTTCGTTCATGATATACAGGATTGGATGCTAAACTCTAAGCAGCCTTGTTGTCACAAAAGAGAGTCACAGGCAGAGGCAAAGTGATTTTGAGATCAGACAACAAGCCTTGAACCCATATAAGCTCACTTGCAGTGTATGACATACTACGATACTCACTCTCAGCTGAAGATTTAGAAACAACCTTTTGTTTCTTAGACTTCCATGAGATGAGTGCACCACCAATGAAAACACAGTAGCCTGAGAGAGACCTTCCAGTGTCAGGACAATTGCCCCAATCAGCATCACTGAAGGCAGAAAGTCTGAGATTAGAGATAGCTGGGTAAGAGAGAGCAAGATTGAAACTTCCCTTCAAGTATCTGAGAAGGTATAGGGCAGCTTGCCAATGGGGAATGCGAGGGCATTGCAAAAACTGGCTTAATTGCTGTATTGTGAAGGAGATGTCAGGACGAGTGAGAGTCAAATATAAGAGCCTACCCACCAATCTTCTATACAATTCAGGGTTGTCAATAGGTTCACCCACAGATGTAGAGAGCTTGGTACCTCTTTGCATAGGAAAAGTTACAGGTTTGCATTCCAACATCTGAGCATCCTGCAAAATATCCAAGACATACTTCCTTTTATTCAACAATATCCCTTGAGAGGATCTTGAGATTTCCATGCCAAGGAAATAACGAGCTATGCCAAGGTCTTTGATGGTGAAAGCTGAGTGTAAAACTGCCTTTGTAGATGCAATAGCAGAAATGCCATTACCCATTAGAAGCATATCATCTACATATACCAATGCCACTGTGAATGAAGTACCAACTGCCTTTGTGAACAAAGAATAATCATGGAGGGACTGAACAAAGCCCATCTTTTCCATGAATTTAGTGAGCTCCACATTCCACTGCCTACTAGCCTGTTTTAAACCATATAAAGATCTGTGAAGCCTGCAAACCTGACCTAGGGAAGCCAATTTGTATCCAGGAGGTGGCAACATGTAGACTTCCTCATCCAGGAAGCCATGGGAAAAGCATTATTAACATCTAGTTGATGTAGATTCCAACCCCTTGCCGCTGCTAGTGCTAAAACAATCCTCACAGTAGATAACTTTGCAACTGGTGAAAAGGTTTGTTTATAGTCTTTGTCTTTGATCTGAGTATACCCTTTTGCAACAAGTCTGGCTTTGAATCTGTCCACCTCTCCAGTAGGCTTGTACTTAATTTTGTATATCCATCGAGAGCCAATGACCTTTTTACCATGAGGTAAGTCTGTGATAGACCAAGTGCTATTCTTTTCTAGAGCATCAATCTCAGCGTGAATTGCTATCTGCCATTTGTCATCATTCTTAGCTTGATTGTAGGTTCTGGGCTCAAAAATTGCACAAACATTGATTAGAGAGTGCACATAGGAGGGAGATAAATGAGCCAGGTGCTTAACTGAGAAGACATAGAAGGATTGAGACTGAGAATCTGATCTGGTGGGCAATTGGGAGCATATAAAGTCTTGAAACCTATGAGGTCTGTGGATTTGCCTTTTTCCAAGTACTTCAACAGGCATGCGAGGAGTAGGACTAGACTGAGAGACCTGATTGTCAAGATCATGATTATGACTAGTTGTGCTTGTCTGTAATCTCAGAGATGACTGAGAGGTATCAATGTTATCAACATCAACTACAGATTCCAAGGATGTATCACTGACTACTGCTGGCAAGGAGGGAGGATGATCATAGAGGAATTGCTCATTAGAGACAGCTGGGTTAACCAAGGGAAGCCTGGGAGCAGTTGGAATCTGATCATCTGCTTGCTGAAGATTTTTGTAAGGAAACTGTAATTCCTGGAATTTGACATGTCTACTGACTGTAATGACCTTCTTGTCCATGTCAAAAACCTTAAAGGCTTTCTGATCTTGAGGGTACCCTAGGAAGATACACCTCTGGACTTTAACACCTAACTTATCTTTTGGATCATTTGGTTGATATGCATAGCATAAGCAACCAATGACCTTCAGATGATCAAGGGAGGGAGGTGTTCCATTTAGAACCTCAAAGGGTGACTTCCATTTGAGTACTGCAGTGGGCATTTTGTTTATCAAATAGGTAGCACCTAAAGCACACTCTCCCCAAATTTTGATTGGAAGACCTACATAATGTCTAATTGCTCTGGCCATTTCAATCAAGTGACGATGCTTTCTCTCCACCCTACCATTCTATTGAGGTACACCTGGAGCAGATCTCTGATGGATAATCCCAAGTTGCTCAAACAAAGTAACACAAGATCTTTGAGTGAATTCTGTGCCATTATCTGTCCTTATATATGCACTTGATTGTAGTATGATACTGATTCTTCACCAAAGCAATGAAAGTTGCTATCATTCTAAACACCTGAGTTTTGTCTTGAATCAAATAAACCCAAGTAGCTCTAGAATGGTCATCAAGAATGGTGAGAAAATATTTAGCCCCACACATGGAAGCCTCTCTATAGGGGCCCCATACATCCATATGAACCAACATGAAAGGAAGCTCAACAATTGAATTACTTGAATGAAATGGTAGTCTGTGATGTTTAGCCATATCACAAGAATCACATGAGAAGTTGCTGAAATCACAATCTTTACACAAATCCAACTGTTTCATCTTAGAAACTGAGAGGTGACCAAGCCTGGCATGAAGTAGCTCTAAACTGGCCACCTTATTACAAACACTCTTAGAAGAGTTATTACAAAGTAATTCAAAACAACTTTCAATCTGAAAACCACTGGAATCAGCTACAACACGACTCTGCACACTGTCTCCAGCTCTCAAGTAGTAGAGGCCTCCATTCTCAACCCCTTCAGCAATGATTCTTTTACTGGTAAGGTCCTGCAATATGCATGCAACTGCATTAAAACTGAACCCAAATTTCTGTGTCTTCAAGACCTTGGACACAGACAACAGATTGTGTTGAAATTGAGGCACAAAAAGCACATGTTTCAGGCTCAAACTATCAGAAATAACAACAGTCCCTGCCTTCCTAACCAAGAAGGAGGTCCCATAAGGTAATCCAAGAGAAACCACCTTATCCAGAGAATAAAACTCACAAAAGATGCTTTTATCAAAAGCTATATGATCTGTAGCACCAGAATCTATAATCCATGACAATCTATCTGACTTGTTATTGCTAATAAGGAAGGAAAAACTCATTATACCTGAGAAATTGACAAAAGCATGATTAACTGAAGGATCTCCATCCTCCATAGGACTCTTTCCTGTCATCATCCTTACTATCTCATGGAAGATAGCATTTACCATACTGGGATTAGGTTTGACAACCTCTGTCTCCAAAGGATTGTCAAATTGATTGCCTAATTGCTGTCCTTCAGCAATAGCAGCAAACTTATTTAAGCCACTGTAGCTCCGTTTCTGAAACTCACTATCTCTTGGACCCTTGAACCACTCAGGGTAGCCCACCAATTTGAAACGGAAATCCTTAGTGTGTCCCTTTTCCTTACAGTAGTCACACCGTCTCTCGTATTTAGCTTTCTTATAGTCATGCTTCATCTGATCTGTAAATTTTCCTTGGTTGGATCTATTTCCTACAACAAAAATACTCCCTTCACCTTGCTCATTCCTACTCACTAATAGAGCATTCAAGTCTGTCTGCAAGCCTGTAATCCCTTTATGTCTTTCGATCTGAACAGCCATCTGAAACACCTTGTTCAAGCCAGGCATGGGATCCATTGACAACACATTGTTCCTGAGATGCTCATAAGCATCATTCAGTCCCATTAAAAACTGCATAACCTTGGATTTCATTTCCCTTTCCAAGATCCGTTTCAGAATAGTACAGCTACACATTATGCCATCACAACTACAAACTGGAAGTGGATCAAGAAGCTGCAATTCATCCCAGATTCTTTTGAGTTTTCCATAGTAAACAGACAGAGAAGCATTTTCTTGCCTCAAATTACCAATATCCCTCCTCAACTGATAAATGAGTGGATCATTGGACTCATAGAATCTCTCACGGATCTCATCCCACAACTCTCTAGATGACTGCACATACATGAAATGCTCACCAATTTCACTCGTCATCGAGTTAATTAGCCAGCACATGACCATATAGCCTGCGCGACTCCATCTCTCAAATTCCTCACTGTCCTCATCAGAAGGTTTAACACAAGCGCCTGTAATGAAACCTAGTTTTGCCTTGGCTCCTAACGCCATTCGTACTCCTCTACTCCAACTAGTAAAATTGATTCCATTGAAAGGCGTAGAAACTAATTGCATACCTGGATGGTCAGAGTTTGAGAGATAATACGGATTGACATGAATGTTGTTCATGCCTTGAGCAAATTCCCCAAACTGTAATGGATTTGGCGGCACAAATCCGACTCCTGGATTTGGATTTGGCGGCATAAATCCGCCTCCAGCATTACCACCTCTTCCAGATCCCGCATTTGGCGGCGTAACAAAGATTCCTCTTCCAGCTCCTAAACCAGAACCAGATCCTTGATTAGGCGGAACACCAGCTCCACACCAGCCATGACGACAACTCAATTGCAGAGAAAAAACACGAACAGAAACTCTAGATCAAGAGATAGCACCACACAATCGAGATCTCAATGAGATCTGTCAAGCTCTGATACCATTTTAGAAGTTGAAATTGATTTATGAAATGGAAAACCAAGCTTCCATTGAAGCAAGAAAGAGTTTGTTACAGCAAAAATCGATTCTAAACCCGGATCTGCACTAGCTACTTATACCGAAGAAGAAGAGGGAGGGAAGGAATGTGTAACAGAATTTGGAGACTTGAAAGGACGAAAATACCCCTCCAGCAACTTAACTACCACTCTACAAAACTAGACCTGTCAAACAAGTCGGGTGCATTGGATCGGGTATGGGTCGGGTCATCTCGAGTTCGGGTTCATTATGGATCGGATCATTTCGGGTTATGGGTCATGAAATGCTCAACCCAGACCCATACATGAAATTATATATTTTAACATCCTTAAAATCATACATGAATACTAAATGACATTTAAAAGTAAACAGAAAGAGTATTTTTAATGACTATTTACATAGTTCCTAAACCTAAAATTGCTATATTACCCTATTAATAATAGCTATATTATTGAAAAGAAGTAATTAATGTTGCTATAATAGTATTACATATTTTTATACACATAACATTGTAAAATGGTAAATGAACACGAGACGAGATGGGTAAGAAATACGGAGTAATTTATGAACCACAACGAATTTTTTAGTCGGTAATTACAAATCGTCGCAATTCATAATTTTCACGAACGTATTTTAAGATTGATCAAATTTGTACTCCATATTAGTCACGTTGGTCCTAGGGTTGTGCATAACCGGGTATCCGACACGACACGACACGACACGACAAAAACACGAAACCGATAAGAGAAAAAGTGCCGATCCGAACACGACACGATAACTACCGGGTATCCGACACGATAACACGACACGGTTTCGTGTCGGATACCCGTATAACACGACACGACACGATATTATAAAAATTTGCTTTTTGACCAAAAAAAAAATTGCTTTTTGACCAAAAAAAAAAATTGCTTTTTTTTTTCTTTCCCTGAATGTCTGTACATTTGAATCAGGAAAGATTGGGATGAAGCCGAGCCCCTCGACGGCAGACCTTCATCGTCAATGGAGTTTGTCGACGTTGGCCTTCATCTTCAGGCGGGAGAGACGAGGGCGCGATTGTGGAAGACTCCGGCACTGGACATTGATTTTGCCGATCTCGGAAATGGGGTTTGAGGGAAATGGGGAGAGGCATCTGAGATTTGGTGGGGAGAGGTCTCCATCTTCAAGCGGGAGAGATGAGGGCGAAATTGTGGAAGATTCCGGTGCTCGACATCGATTTTGCCATGGTTGAGGGAGTAGTGAGGCAGTCATGGGAGGGGTTTCCTGACTTATGAGCGAGCGAGCGAGCGAGTGAGAGAGAGTTCAGATCTGGAGCACTGCGGCGGCGAGTCTGGGAGAGAGGGGAATGAAAGAAGAAGAAACGCCCTACTGCCTTAGACAAAATAAAAAGAAAGACTGGAAATAAAAATGCAGGGCTCGGGATTCGAACTCGAGACTACACCTTTACCCACACGCGAGCAGCAAAGCACACCACCACCTGGGCTATCTCGGTTATGTGATATATATTGACATTTATTTTATATGTATTATTATTACAGCATACTAATATTAAAAAAAATAAAAATTTATCGTGTCGTGTCGGATACCCGATAAGGAAAATATGTCGATCCGAACACGACACGATTATTATCGTGTTTTACCGTTTCGTGTCATAATCGTGTCGTATATATATCGTTTCGTATTTTTTCGTATCGTTTAATTATGGTTTCGTGTCGTGTCAGTCATGTCGTATTTTTCTGCACAGCCCTAGTTGGTCCCTTCCATCTTCAGGAGTTGAAATTTTTTGCCGGCTTGAAAATTGCTTTTCGGGCTCTTGAATTTTTTTTTTCGGACACAAAAAGATTACTCCGTAATTTTTTTAGGATAGGAATAATGATGATTAAAGACTTTTTAATGCCTATATTATACTCCTAGAATCATTTTCCCATCTTAGTCAATTGATATGTGAGATTTGGATAATTTTCTCTTACCTTTTTTTTTTTTTTTGAAGCAAGATAAAAATTCAGTTCTCTAGACAAGTTTAGAGAAACCGAGAGTCCGGACAAGCCGGTGGATGGACTAACCATCATGTACAACAGAAGCAAAAACTGAAGCAAATGACAGAAATAAATGACAGAAACAAATGACAGAAAATAAAAACTAGGAACGTACAAGCCATCCTACACTGCGCAACACAAGCTAAAGAAGAACGAAACGACCGGCCAAAGGGACAACGCACACAGCAAACTCTGGGGACCAGCGGACATCTCAGATTATGGACTCGAAGAGCCTTCAGATGTCAATCGCACGTCCACGACGTCATCGAACATGACACATCAATCAACGCTCACAAGAAGCCTGCAACACAACAAGAATAGCACAGTACACTAACCCGCAATACAATCACAAACCACACCCAAGCACAATCAAACCCCAAGGCCTCGTCTCAACCCTCAAGGACGATAATAAAATCGTGGGCGGCTATCACAAGGATAAACCTAAAAGAGGCGATACAAAACAAGGCAAGGAAGAGAAACCGGGCATAGATGAACCAGAAAGCGACTGAAAGAGCGGATTGCAACAAACAAAAAGGTTGGTGGCGCCGCTGAGAAGGAGCAAGGAGACAACCGGAGCCGAAGGAATCAGCGATGGAGCTCCAAGCGGAGGACCGAGGTGATCAGTGGAGCACTGATGGAAGGCAGCGGAGGCGGTGGCTACGGCGGCGGTAAGCCGAGGCGGAAGGAGTTGAAATCCTTGGATTGAGGGTGGGGTGAGCCGAGCACTGGCGATGAGACAGGGAGGCGGTGAAGGGGAGCCATGGTGATGGTGGCGGCGGCGGTAAACCGCTGGCGATGAAGCGGAATGGCCGTGAGAAGGAGGCATGGTGATGGCGGCGGCGGTAGGCAAACTCCCAAGGGTGGGAGGTGGCGGAGGCTGGACTGGTGAGAGGCTGAGAAGGAGGTGGCCAAGGTGGTGGGCACCCGAGACGCCATTAGAGGCACTTTTGAGGTCTGCGAGAAGCGGCAAACGGTGGCCGCGAAAGAGTCGGAGAACACCGGATGAAGCAGATGAGGCTGGGGAGGAGTCGGACGAGACGAAAGGTGGTCAGGGAAGGGTTGTTGGGCTCAAATATGGTGGTGGAAGGGGGTTGGTGACCCAGGCCATGGCGGCGGCATCGAACTAGCTTGGGAGCTAGGTCAAACGCTTGAGAGCGTTTTTTTACACTTTTGCTCTTACCTCATTTGTATTCATTACATCTTGACTTGCCACATATATAAGTTATCTAATTTACATAATATACTAGTGTAATACCCTGCCTTGAAGGCACGGGAGCTTGATCCATTTTAATTTGAACATCATTTTATATATTTATATAATACTATATTAATATATATACGTATTTACAACAAAAATATGTATAAAGTGTTTTTTTATAATTTATAAATTAGCTGGAAAGAGATACGATACAAATTTTGAAAATGATTTAATAAGGTAAAGTAGTAATAATACTCAAACACACCACCTAATTTAATTTGAAATAAATATATAATTATTATCATTAGCATAGATCTAAAAAGTAAAATATAAGCTCCCGTACAAATATTAAAAAATCATAAGCACATGATTGTGTGAATAATTTTGGAGTTACGTAGATGTACATAACTTATTCATTATTTTCATGAGAAAGATGGTTAGAAAGAGAGAAATAAATAGTGAAAATCAAGGTAAGATGGTAAAAAAAAGATCTTTAAAGGTAGAAAAGTGATCTAAGAAGTCTCATCCAAGATGTAAAATAAGCATTAGTAATGCTTGTGAGCCTTAAAATATTATTTATTTTCGATAGTCATTTAAGATGTCTAAAATAATTAAATTAAAAAAAAACACTTTTTTGGCTCTAATTGATTTTTATAATTAATTTTTAAAGTCGAATATTTACAAATTGATTATTACATGTTCGTTGTATGTAGACATTGTGGGGAATATTGCAATCGGTTAAATATGATAAATCAACAATTTCAATATCCAAGAATAAAATCAGCCAAGACTTGACGAATGTTCAATGTACGTAGACGATTAAAATAGATCACAAATTGACATACAACATATCAATTTATGAGAATATTGCAATCGGGAAAAAAAATGGAAACATGTCTGAATATTTACGGCAATATAACCGAAAAAAAAAGAATGGATTCAAATCATATTTAAAATAGGAAACAAATATTTTAAAGTTTCCATAATAATATTGACCAATAAAAAAAGCTCATTTGAATAAAAAATTCAACTTTAATTGTGAGCATGACACGTCAGCAAAATGCTAGCAGAATTAGTAATATTAATAGATAGATAGATAGATGGATAATAGATAATAGATAGATATATTGGAATCGGAAAAAAATGGAAACATGTCTCAATATTTACGACAACATAACCGAAAATAAAAAAAAGGGCATGGATTCAAATCATATTTAAAATAGGAAATAAATATTTTAAAGTTTCCATAATAATATTGACCAATAAGAAAAGCTCATTTGAATAAAAAATCCAACTTTAATTGTGAGCGTGACACGTCAGCAAAATGCTAGCAGAATTAGTAATATTAATAGAATAGATATAATACACATATATTCTAATACTCCCCCCGCAATCGAAACGGGAGGAGGACGAACAGTGAGACTGTCTCTAAAGTCTAAGAATAGTTGACGCAGCAAGCCCTTGGTGAAGATGTCGGCATATTGATAGGAGGAGGGTACGTGAAGAACCTTGACATGGCCAAACACAACCTTATCGCACACAAAGTGAATATCGATCTCAATGTGCTTGGTTCGCTGATGCTGCACTGGATTGGTCGCGAGATAGGTGGCGGAGACATTGTCCGTGTAGACCAAGCTAGCGGTCCGCAAAGGGCAGTGAAGTTCAAGCAACAGATTTCGGAGCCAGGAGCACTCAACCACGACATTAGCGACACTCCTATACTCATCATCAGCACTGGAACGAGAGCATACCTGCTGACGCTTGGAGGACCAGGATACAGGGGCGAATCTCTGGGGGGGAGGGGGGGCTCGGGATGGCTGAAGGCCCCCGCTGGCCAAAATAAGGGTATATGTATATTTTTATATATATGTTAATTTAGTAATATATTGAAGTAAAGTCAAATATTATCACAAAGATATGTTGGCTCAGCGAAAAGGACATCATACAAGTTTAATGGGGGAGCATGAGATCTCCGGTTGCATCTCTTTTTTTTTTTTTATATGTTGCATCTTTTTTTTTTTTTAAAAAAAACACCAACCTCTTTTTTCCTTATAATCAATACTTATAATAACTAATACCAGGGCCGTCCCGATGTTTTCGGAGGCCCGGTGCGGTATTTAGAATAAGGCCCTTTATTTTTATTTTTTTTCCATACTTTGTTACTATCATAATTATAATTTTTAGGTTAAAAATTAAATAAATATCAATTATATTACCTTTTCTAATTGTATAACTTATTATTATATCGAAATGCAACTAATTAATGGAAAAAAAAATGAAGCTAAGACCAGAGAGTTGGGAGTCAGCAGGCCCAACAAAAATAAAACACTATAGAGTGGGGAGTCAGGCCCAACAAAAATAAAACCCATTTGCAATGCCGAGGATTCGAACATGCATTGGTTGCATTCCCTAGCAAAATCTACACCACTACACCACTTTGTTTTACTTAATCAAACACACCACGTTTTTTATATATACTAACATTATATGTATTGGGCCCCCAAAAATCCCGGGCCCTGTGCGAACAGACCGGGTGAACCGCCCACCAGCCGGCCCTGACTAATACAATACAACCTCCGTTTGGCAAAACTTGTTGTTTACTATTCACATCGCTTTTTTAGAATAATAAAAACTAGGGGTGGGCACAAATCCCGTCCCGTCCCGATCCCGGTGGGATTTATAATTTTTTTAAAAATCCCGTCCCGCAAAAGTTACGCGGGACGGAGAGTTCGAATCCCGCAAATCCCGTCCCGTCCCGCATATATATATTTTTTTATATATTATTAAAATTAATAAAAAAAATATATAAGAATATATTTTTATATTATATCTTAACATTTATTTAAACCCAAAATTAAAAATTAAAAATAAAAAATAAAAATATACTACGTATAAGAAACCAGTAGAGGGCTACTGTAAGTTCTTTCCTTGATAAAAAAAAAGTATAGTGCTACTGTATTTCTCTCAATTCTTTCAATTTGTAACTAGTACGATTCCCGCACCATGGCGCGTTTTTTATAAACTAAAATATTTTATATATATATATATATATATATATATATATATATATATTATAAAATATTAATAAATGTTATGATAAAAATAAAAATAAACTTTACAATTAATGTATTTTATAATTATTTCAGAATTTTTTTTAAAAAATCTTATGTAAAGTATAATACATATATATAGATATTTTAAATTACTCAATAATAATAATATCAATATCATTATAACATTGTTTAAATGCGATGTGTCACAATCAATAGTTATATTCAATGTGTTGAATTAAGCCCAATAGTTAGTAAATAAATTTGATTAAGCCCAATAGTTATATTATATTGAATTAAATGTTTTGAATTAAGCCCAATAGTTAATAAAATTAAAGAAAAAAGATAATTAAAAGAAGAAGAAGAAAAAAGGAGAATTAAAGAAAATCCAAGAAAAATGGCAAAAAAAAAATATTAAGACTCCTAAAATGCCTCTAAGATTGACACATCATCCTAAAGTTTTCTAAATTAAGAGTTTATATAGAAGTTAATAAAATTAAAGAAAAAAGATAATTAAAGGAAGAAGAAGAAAAAAGGACAATTAAAGAAAATCCAAGAAAAATGGCAAAAAAAAAAAAGTAAAACTCCTAAAATGCCTCTAAGATTGACACATCATCCTAAACTTTTCTAAATTAAGAGTTTATATAGATGGGCTATCAAAGAGTTAACAAATAAGACATCAAAAAAGAGAAAAATGATCTGGGAAGAACGCGCCTCACGCGCTTGCCTCCCTTCTCCGATTAGGAGATTTGCGAAACTCATCTATCGCCCAGAAATCCCTGCCTCTCGAGGGATCTCGAAACCTAATTCTAGCCTAGCCCAATCTGTCCACCCAACTCAGTTCACAAGCATTGTTTGGCGTCCTGGGTTTCTTTCTCGTCTCGATGTCGGGAATCGATTTGGTTCATGTGGGGGTGAATCTTGGTTACACCTCTCAATCATAATAATTTAGGGCTTTTCGTTTCAAAGCAATCCTACGCCTAGATCGAATGGATCTAATCATCAAATCGCCGTTTTACTGGGGAATATGTGGGTGGCGAGTCAAATTAAGAGAGGGCGTCCTCCGCCTTGGCCAAATCCGTTGAGAACGGAACCAAGATCTATGGTATCGTTGATGGGTGCTGGTGTTTCCCCCCTTTGCTGGTTTGGAGGAGAAGGGCTTCTACTCTGCAACAAGGTTTCGATCTGGTGGCTTCGATTGTTCCTCTGTTGGGTGTGTTACCCTTCTCTCTCATTCGATTCTTCCTTTTCTTGGAGTTGCGGGCAGTGCTGGCTTGCTCACTCCTCTCATCTTCCCTCTTTGTTTCACTTTCTGTTGAAAATCTTACCGTCTGCTAATCCTCGTTTTCATTCTGTGTATTTCATGAATACTACTGAGATGGATAAAAGGAGAAAAACCAAGGGAACAGATGATCCTGTTTCCCAAAAGTCTAACCCCCGAAAGGGCTTGAAATTGCCGGAGGGCACTAAACTCCCTGGGGAGCGTAATTGCTCCGTTTGTGAACAAAAATCAAAATCGGAATCCAAAGCGGAGAAAAGATTCAAGAGGCGCACAATCATTGGTGACCCAATTGAGACTAAACAGATCGGGGAAAAGTTTAGGTACGTTTGCAAAATTCTGTCTAGTGCTGTTCAGATAATCTCTATTGATAAAATTCGTTTTGAATGGAGGCTTGACATTAAGGAGGATCCCACCATGGTCTGCAGTAATCGCTCATTCCTTGTTGCTAATCGACCTATGCTTCTGTCCCTATACATCCTTGTTGTCACAATTAGAATTATCAACCTGATTATGGTAGTAATTTTCAACTGTGTAATTTTAGACCAGCATCTCTATAAAATGGGTTTCCTTTATTTGAATGGTCTTGCGTATACTTATGCTTTGATAAACTATTCTCTAGGCTTTTCATCATTGTGTCTTCATATTCATATTAACTTCATAATTGAATTGTGGGCTAATAATCCTAAGTGTGGAAAGGGTAAACTATTAAACTTAAGTGCCACATACTTGATCACTTACTTAGCTATGGTTATCTTTACATCAACACCTGCTGTTGATTTTTGGATACTAGCTTCCGGCTACTGCATCTTGTTAACCGGTGTTGAATTTTTCCAAGTGCAAGGTGGTGCAATGGTAGGTAAACAAAGCAATCTCTCACTAAATACATGTGCCCCCTTCATAGGCCTTCATTCAATCAGGTGTATCATATATATTAATCAAGGTGTCTCATTTCTAGGTCAAGCGCAACTTTGCAAGGTATGTATTATTTTAGAAAGAGCTAAAATGAAGATTATTAATGTTAAAATATCTAAGACTAAACTCCCTCTTGCTGATGGTTTCTGTCGTTTTCTTGCGGCATATTATTGGTCTAAATTGAAGCTTGATTTGGTAGAGGATCGCATGTTGGTTGTTGATCTGTCGAAATGGATTAGTTTTTGGAGAAGGTGTAATGGTATCTTAATTGCTCACAAATATAGAGTGATGATTTATTTTAATCACATACTAAGAGTAATATGTTTAGCAAATGCCCAAAGGTATTGTGAGCAGGTATACAAGTGTCCTCGGTTCACAATCATGTCGGTTATCATCTCATGTGTGTTTCTTTTGGTAATTGCTACTGTGTGTTGTATGTCTTGGACTATAGCTTGGTGTTGGCTTTTCTGCAGAAGATCTATTAGAATGTTTATCGATGATGTAGGGATTACTACTAATGGGAAAATAACAGTGTTTATGTATGTGAATGTGTGTTTAGGCATAAATGCCCCTTACACCTACTTGCTATGGTCTCTATTAGACTCTAGGGTCGGTTTGTTAATCTGGTTTAACAAAAGATGGAATGAGAAGTATTTTTATAAGTATGTAACCAAGCTTAGTACTAACACTTTCCGACAAACGTTTAAATGTGTACAAGTTGTGTGTATGAAGAGGCCACCCTCTCTCTTCATACGACTAACGGGTGATAAATGAAGATGTGCTTTTGGAACATTCGGGGTTTAGGTACCCCGAACCTTTGGACTGATATCAGAGCTATGAGAGCAAACGAACATATAGGTTTGATGGCAATTGCAGAATTTAGGACAGATAAGATTCCACATGACAAAACATGGTCTGGGAGTGGTTTCAATAACGTTGTATGGTCAGCCGGTAGTGGTCGAACTGGTGGTCTAGGACTAATGTGGAATGATAATTATCTCCTAAATGAGACATTATCCGTCGAAATTATACTGCCAAGAATCATTGGTATCAAGTACTCCAACCTTAGCAACAATTTTGTTGGCTTGATCTTCTTTGTCTATGGCCCCCCGCAAGCGATAGACAAAGATGCTTTTTGGGAACAACTTACAAATATTATTCTTAACGAACCACTTCCGTGTATGGTCATTGGTGACCTCAATGAAATCTGTAATAACAATGAGAAATTAGGAGGTGTAACACACAATCACAACAGATTTCAAAGACTGAATAACTTTAAAAACCAGTGTGCTCTAGTCGACATTCCATGCTCGGGAAATACTTTCACATGGAGGAAAAAGGTAGAAGGAAGTGGCAATATCATGGAGAAACTAGATAGAGTGCTCGTTCAACACCAATTCTTGGACTCCTACCCGGACTTAATGACTAACAATGGTGCTTTCACTACATCTGATCATTGCCCCATAACAACGACTCTGCGCAACCAAATTGAATTTAAACCACCGCCTTTCAAATTTGAGAATATGTGGATCAAACGTAATGACTTCAGAAACGTTGTCAAACAAGCATGGCGGGATAACTGTCATGGATCAGCTATGTTTAGATTAATGACTAAAACAAAATTAGTAAAGCAAAACGCCAAAGAATGGAATAAATACACTCTAGGAAATGTTTTCAGGCAAATACAGAATGTGGAAAAAGAATTAATCACTATCCAATCATCAAACGTATGCAATCAATCCAGTGTAAAAGAAAGGGCACTTATTCGGAAAAAAGAAATGTTACTAAAATTCCAGAAAGAATACTGGGGGCAGAGAGCCAAAGCAAAACATGTTAAAATGACAGATTGTAATACGACATACTTCCACAGGATAGCATCAGGAAGACGAAATAGGAAAATTATAAGGCAAATAACTACATCAGAAGGAACCCTGAACATTGACGAAGAGAATATTCGAAATGAAATTAGAAATGACTACATGGCTCGGTTTTCAAAAGAACCCATCAATAAGACCCTACTCAACAAATATCTGGAGTTGATTCCTACATCCATTTCAGATGTGGACAATGCACGCCTTATTGAGCAACCATCCAATGGGGAAATTAAAAATGCAGTGTTTGCTTTAGGACAAAATAAATCTCCTGGACCGGACGGAATGACTGCAGAATTCTACAAAGCTTATTGGGATATAGTTGGAGTAGATGTAATCCGTGCAGTCAAAGCGTTTTTCCATTCGGGCAAGCTCCTCCGACAAATCAATCATACGTTTATAACACTGTTACCTAAATGTGATCAGCCTACAAAAACCGGGGACTATAGGCCCATTAGTTTATGTTCCACCATTTACAAAGTCATTTCTAAAATTTTGACAGAACGTTTGAAATTGGTGATCGGTAAGCTTATCCACCCACTCCAAGGTGCGTTTGTTTCAGATAAGGCAATACAGGATAATGTACTAATTGCACATGAGATCTTCCATTCTTTCAAATCCCGGAAAGGCGCTGATGGTTGGCTCGCTATCAAACTAGATATGGAAAAGGCATACGATAGGGTGGATTGGGATTTTACCTCCCTTGTGCTCCAGAGATTTGGTTTTCATGAGAAATATATTAACCTGATAATGGAATGTGTAACAACGGTCTCCTTTTCCGTTCTCGTTAATAATGGTCCAACTAAGGTCATCCCAGCCCAGAGAGGACTAAGACAAGGCGATCCTCTCTCCCCCTTCTTATTTATTCTTGGGGCTGAGGTGCTTGCCAGAAGACTTGAATATGAGGCAAGCTTAAGTAATTCGGGAATAGGGTTTTCGTTTGGACGAACTGAGATGCGTATTCCCTTTCTGGCATTTGCAGATGACATAATTATTTTTTCTAAAGCTAATCTTGAGTCGTGTGAGAAGGTCAAGACAATTATGACAGAATACAGCCAGATCTCTGGTCAAAAAATCAATTATGGAAAATCGGCCTTCTAATGTTCTCCGGGGATTGCTAGAAATCGTATCCCGAGCATTGAAGGATGTCTGAATATCTCTAACCAGGCGAAGCTGGATAAATACCTGGGATGCCCTATTGTGAATGGACGAGTCAATAAAACCACCTTTGAGGAAATTATCAATAAGAGTACGACGCAACTATCTAAATGGAAAGCCAACACCTTATCCCAGCAGGGAAGAGCAGTACTAATCAATTCAAACCTAGCAGCGAAGCCATTGTATGCAATGCAAAGTTTTATGTTGCCAGTCTCAGTACATTCAAGTCTTGATAAAATTAATAGGAGTTTTTTTTCTGGAATAAGGATCTACAATATAAGCCACTAATTAGTTGGGACAGGATCTGCAAACCAAAGGGGTCAGGAGGCATGGGTCTAAGAAAAACTAGAGAAATGAATATCGCTCTTCAAATGAAATTATTGTGAAAAATTCTTGCAGAACCAGACAATATTTGGGTCAAAATTGTCACCCAGAAGTACCTCAAGGACACCCATATACTTAATTATCAAAATCTAGGGAATGCGTCCTGGCAGTGGACACAACTCAGGAAGTTAATCCCCTCATTCAAAGAAGGTCTGATTTGGTCGGTAGGTAATGGTAAAAATATTAGATTTTGGGAAGACAATTGGGGGCCGCCCCACCCGCTATGGAAGCATAGTCTTATTAACAATAGTGTTAACATAGATACAAAAGTCAGTGAGTACATTTCCAATGGCTCTTGGTGTAGAGAAAAACTAAGTCAGGTCCTCCCCCACGATATCGTTGAGCACATATGTCATATTCCGCTCCCTACCAGTAACATTGAGGATAGATTATATTGGTGGCCAGACTCTAAAGGGTGGTTTACAACGTCAAGTGCATATAAACTAAGTACCAATTCCACTAAACCCACGACTGACGACAATGCTTGGATTTGGAAACTCGATTCTCCACCAAAAATTAAGAATTTTTTATGGAAGGTTTGCCAGAATGGGCTACCCACTGCAGGGCGTCTTGCGGGTAAAGGACTTTCTGTTCCCCCGTACTGCGCCTTGTGTAACCACCACCAGGAAGATTCAGTGCACCTATTCTTTGAATGTAAATACAACTCGTTTTTTGCAGGTCTCAAAAGGGAATTGAAGGAGAAAATAGAATCTAAAATCAGCTCTTCTAGAAATATTAAAGTAATAATGTCCATACTTGGTAATAAACTCACCGCTGAAGAAAAACAAAGAATGGCATTTTATTGGTGGACAATCTGGTTAGCAAGAAATCTCCTTGTCTTTTAACAGGAAAAACTCCCTACGTTGGTGGGACTCACACAGAGTGCTGAAATGCATAGGCAAAATTGGAATGGGGCAAAAACGTTTCATGAAGAGAAGGACCGACTAGGACTGAATAAAAATAAGAAGGTAAGTGGAATATGCAGGAATAATAAAAAGGCGAAGTGGAAAAAACCACCGGTAGGATGGGTGAAACTCAATTTTGATGGGTCTGCAAACCCAGGAAGGCAAAGCTCATCAGGGTATGTACTGCGAGATGACAAAGGAATGCCTGTAGCAATAGAGGGGAAAATTATTGGTGATCAGAGTCCGCTCTTGGCAGAAGCGATTGCTCTCAAATTAGGTGTGCTTAAAGCAAAACTACTAAATGTGAAGAAACTCATCATCGAAGGGGACTCTCTCATTATCATCAACTATTTCAACAAAGGACTCAGATGCCCGTGGGAAATTGAACTCCTTTTATCCGACATCTGTACACTTATCTCTGGGATTGACGAAGTCTCGTTCTCACACATTCTTCGTTCCGGTAATTGCGTGGCTGATCGGGTTGCACACCTTACCCATGCTACCGTTAATCCCAATATAGAAAGTGATTCTGGTCTCTCTGACCTCATCCGCAAGGATGCCATCGGATAGTGATTCTGTCACATCCGAATTCTTACTTAATCAAAAAAAAAAAAAAAAAATTGTAATGGGCTATCTTTGCAATGAGATTTCATATGCTTTATTTTGTGTGAGGTTAGCTACTGTGTTTTTTTTAATGACATTATTATGCAATTTGCACATCATTTGTAACTTTTTACTAGTTATTTTAGGACTGTATTTTAAATTATTATTTTTTTACGAGGGACAAATCCCGTCCCATCCCGAGAGGGATAAGACCCGGTGGGATTTGAAAAAAATATATTCAATCCCGTCCCGCAAAAAATACGCGGGACGGGACGCGGGATTACCCTAATCCCGTTCCGTCCCGTCCCATGCCCACCCCTAATAAAAACTATATAAAATATTCATTTTTATTTTTTTTAAAAAACAATTTCGTAGTTATTATTAATAAGTACAAATTTGTTAAAAAAAATGTACGAAATTGTTAAAAAAAAATTTAAAAAATGAATATTTTATATAGTTTTTATCATTCTAAAAAAGCGTACGGGAATAGTAAACGACAAGTTTTGCCGAACGGATGTAGTATTAATTAAAATTCAACAAATGTCGTTTTTTTTTCTAAGTAGACAACATCAAGCAGCTTGTTCATTACCCCAACAATGAAATACCCCAAATTATTTTTGGGCTATTTCTTATTTTTATTTAATTAAATAAATCAATATTATATTCAAACTTATTTTTGGGATATTTTTTTTCTAAGGTGTCAACGGTGTATATAGGAACAACTTTTAGACTCGAGCATTTTAAACCGTCATTTCTTTTCAACCCCCCCCCCTACTTACAAAAATTCCTGGATCCGCCACTGGCAGGATACGAGGGTGCCGTTGAGGAAGACACAATATCCAGACGTGGAGCGCCTCGTGTCCGGACAGCCAGCCCAATCAGCATTAGTGTAGGTCACCAATCCGATGTTAGTGGCTGGTTGGATGGTTATGCCAAGATTGGGTGTGCCATGGGTGGTTAGTTGCAACCAACCTATATTTAATCGGTGGTTATTTGACAATTTTTTAATAAGGGGTTGTTATTTGCAAACAACAATGAATAAATGGTGATTTTATGTAGGGTTGGCATGGTACGGTTACCACAAAAAAATGGTGATTATCACGTACCAACCACAAACTGGTGGTACGCAAATTTTCATACCACGTACCAACCACAAGTTGTGGTTGCCGCATATGTGGTAACCACGATTTGTGGTTACCATCGGTACATTACCATGGTTACTAAACTTTAATTCTGTTTGTATTTTTCGGAAACCCCTTGACTACGTTTCAGTGGTCATCAAAGTTATCGAACGAAAAATTATGGTTACAAAAAAAAATTTGGTTACCATCTTTTAAAAGTTCAAATAAATCAAGTTCATATAACCTAAAGTACAAACCAATTCAAACCCAACCAAGTTCAAAGTCTCGAAGAAACAAACAAAGTTCAATTATTCAAACATTCAAAATGTTTCTGCAAGTTCAAACAAAACAAATTTAAAGTCTTCAAACATTCAAAATGTTCCTATTGTTTCTAGTAGAAAAAGTAGAATGACCAATTTAGGGCAAAATCAAAATACAAAATATAAATTAAAAATTTAAAACTCAAAGGTAATTAACAATAAAACATTATACAAACAAATTAATATATATACTCGGTAACCATGGTAACCATGTTATTTAGATTTCATTACCATTACCGTACCACCTTCACGTGGTTACCACCACGATGGTTACCACCATGTTAATTACCACAAGTGTGGTTACCAACATAGTCGGTTTGTGGTTAGTACGTAGTTGGTATGATAATTTTCATACCATTCGCCAGCCCTAGTTTTATGCATTTTTCCCTATTTATAATACACATATATTCTAATATGATATACCCTTTTTTAACCGATCGATCAACGACTAATGTTTTTACAATTTTTGGGGGTGAATGCAAGTTTTTCCCGTAGTTTTGTTGTTGCAATACTTTTTTGATGCAATTATAATTGCCTATAACTAGTTCAGTACCCGCACCGTGTGTCGTTTTTTTTACAATTTAAATAAATTTAATATAAATACCCGTTTAGGGAGTTAATTAATTTATTTCAACACTTTTTAATTTTTACACAATTTTAGAATTAACCACATAAAGTCGGTGATTGATCTTGAATCATAGACACCCGACAAGTCAATGACAATAATTTTAACTAAGAGCATCTACTCTTCGGCCAAACTATACCCGAATTGTTATGTTTAAACTTGTATATTATAAAGTTAGGTTTATAGGTGGCATGAGCACTTAGACTTATGTTAACTTTAGGACCACTTGAGTGATGAAACAATATGCACCTAAATAACTTATGATATATGTGACATTACTCTAAGGTTGCAAGAACCCCTAAATACTTTGGTGTTTAGGTTTGGATCACTTGGCCTATAAGAGTGATGACTATATATTATATGTGTCATGTGTGTGTATTGTTTCATCATAGAGTGGCTCAAATCCAATTATACAGAATTGGGCCTATCTGTGTTGGGTCGGACCTGCTTGTTTGGTTACTTCTGTATTGGGCCCTTCTTACCGTTGGAGAAGCTTTTGTAACCTTATCTCAGCTGAGGGCTATATAAGCCTCCTCCGGTTACTGTAGGGCTCTCGAGCCTCATTTGTAAGACCCTAGCAGAAAGAAAGAGAGAGAAAGAGAGAGCGACGACGATGGCTCTGATGTGAGCTCCTTCAAGGAAGACGGTGGTCTAAAGGGTGTCTCTGGTGTTTGACGACCCTATCTCCGTGTGGGACTTCTTCGAAGTTCCTCGGTTTCCTTTTTAGGGGGCCTTCCTTTATCTCTTCTCCTCCCTTTATGTATTCCTGGTTTGAGGTTCCTAGGTTGCTAGTTTTTGTGCTCTGCCGCCATAGCCGAACTTGTAACTTGCTTCTGATGCTTAGTGGATACTGGGATTGGATCTCCCCTCTTGAGATCCCGTAGAGTAGGGTTTAACCCGAACTGCGTCAACAAATCTCGTGTTGTTTCCTTTCGTTTTTCGTTGTTTACTTGTGTGTGATGGCGATAAACGAACTTCAAATTGGTATCAGAGCTTGTGTTGGCTAGATATGAGATTTGTGGTCTTTGACCTAGGGTTTCAGATCTATAAATCGCTTTGAATACTGTTTGCTGCTTCACTTCCGCTTGTTACTTTGTTTATTTCTCTTGTTTGTTATAAAAAAAATCGTTATTCAATACAGATTTGTGTTTTTTTTTTTGTGAAACCCTAGATCTCCCTTCGATCCACATCTGTAGTTACTGTGTGTTCAGTCCTAGTTACTTGTGTGTTCTAGGATTTTTTCATGTGTTTCTTCTCAAACTTTTCCATACTCCGATTCCTAATAGTGTGTTGTTCTACAAGTACAAAATGTCAGATAATGGTATGAGAATCAAACCATTTGATGGTACCACTGACTTCTCTATATGGCAGCTCAAGCTTAAGGCCATACTCATTAAGGAAAAGTGTTGGGAGACTGTTCTGGGAGAGTACCCAGAGGGAGCTACTAATGCAGTTAAGAGAGATCTGGATGACACTGCTCATTCATAGATTTTTATACGACTTTCTGATGACTCTGGAAACTCTTTACCTGGCAAAATCCTGGCCTAGTCGTATTGCCATCTTGTGTCATCTGTTTAACTTTAAAATGGACACAAATCAGTCTATGCAGTCAAATTTGGATAAATTTTTGAGGATGACTCAAGATTTAGAAAGATGTGATAAAAAGGACACAATTAAAGATGAATATTTGGCTATTCTGTTGTTGAATTCTTTGCCACCTCAGTTTGATGTGTTAAACGATGTCATCCAGTACAATTAGGAGTCTATAACTAAGGATAAGATTCTTGAGTCTATTGTGCAAAAGAATGAAAGCCTGAAAGTGTTTAAGACTAAATCTGACAACAAGGGTGAAACTAAGACCGAGGTTCTTATGGTCAAAGGTAAAAAGAAAAAGAACAACAAACAGAAAAACAAGGATAAGAAATCTGAGTCTCATTATCCATGTGAATTGCTGATGTGCTTGAGTGTCATTATTGTGGTATCTATGGTCATTATATTAAGGAATGTCATAAGAAACAAAGGGATGAAGCTGAGAAAAGTCAAACTCAATCTGCTGATGTGCTTGAGTCTCATTATCCATGTGAATTGCTTGTTGCTAGTGACTGCCATGCATTTGATGATTCTTGGATCCTAGATTCAGGATGTACTGTGCACTCTACTCCAAACAAATATGATTTCAGTTCATTGCAGGTGTTCAATGGGGGTGAGGTCATGTTAGGTGATCACACCTCCCTTGAAATCAAAGGGGTTGGTAATGTGCCTCTATGTATGTTTGATGGTAAGGTCAGGCTCCTCCAAAATGTTAAGTGGGTGTCACAACTGAGGAGGAGACTGCTTTCTGAATCTGTCTTTGATGATATGGGATTTGATATAAAAATTAAAAATGGAGTTAGGTAGGTTATCAAAGATGGAACCACAATTATTAAAAGCATTAAAAAGGGAGGGTTGTACTTTGTACAGTCCTCACCTGAAGTTAATGTTGCTAGTAATAGTGGCTTCATGGATTTGCATCAAACTAAGTTGCTGCATAGTAGGCTAGGTTATATTGGAAATCATGGCATGCAATATTTGTTTAAACATGGCTTAATTGATCATAAACCCATGCATCTTGACTTCTTGCGAGACATGTGTGTTTGGTAAAAAGGTTAAGCATGTTTTTGGTACTTCTTCTTATGTTGCTGAAAGGCCTTTAGAATATATACATTCTGATTTGTGGGGGCCTACACAAGTTGAAACCATTGGAGGTAAGAGATATTTTATTACCTTTGTTGATAATTATTCTAGGAAAGTTTGGCTTTATCTTTTGAGAACAAAAAATGAAGCATGTCAGACTTTTATAACCCGGAAGAACTTAGTTGAAAATCAAAATGGTAAGAAGATAAAATGTCTCAAAACTGACAATGGCCTTGAATATTGTAATGCTGAATTTGTTGATTTCTGTAAGCAACATGGCATTAAAAGACATCTTACTATTCCTGGTACTCCACAATAAAATGGTAGAGCTGAGAGAATGAATAGAACATTGTTAGAGAAGGCTAGATGTATGCTTGTTAGTTCTGGTTTGAAACACTCTTTGTGGGGAGAGTGATGTAATCATAGTGGCCCACGAGCTCGACTCTTTATTCCTACAAAGGTTTGTCTTCGGAGCTGAACATAAACTTTCATTTGTGAAGACTGTTTGGCGACACCTCGGTATTTTGGCTCGTTCTGGCTGCATAAAATTCCGATTGAAGCCAATGAGCACTTGTTGGAAAGCTATTTAAGTGGCTACAACTTTTATGAAGAACACTTCTCCTAAATCAGTTTCGAAGATGCTCGCATTTTATGTTCTTTTCAGCAGTTCATAGCTGGACGATTTTTCATCATTTTATTTCTATTAAAATACATCCCACATCGATTAGTGATCCTTGGGGGCTTGTTTTCAGCCTATATATTTCTTGTAAGAACTTCATTTTGAATCAAGTCAAGTTGAGTTGAGTTAAAGGTTAAGCCACTAATATCTTCCTATGATTCCGGGTTAAGGATCGAGTTCTTGGTGAGAGGCTAAGAGCGAACCCTTTGGTGAGAGGCCGAGGGTGACACCCTAGTGAGAGGCGAAGGTGTCAAAGGGTCGAGATCCTTGGAGTGCGATTCCGAGAGGATTGAGATCGAGTGTAGGGGGTTCAAGGGTGAGAGGCCTGCGAATCTTGCTCCACATATCCTTTTTTCCAGTTTTTAAACACCAAAAGTTAGCCCCACAAAAAAGAGTGTTCAGAAAGCTCGAGCCTTGGTCGATCCGGTCCTCGGGTCACATCAGAGAGGTTGTTACAACATCCGCCTAGGGTTCAAGGGTGAGAGGCCTGCGAATCTTGCTCCACATATCCTTTTTTCCAGTTTTTAAACACCAAAAGTTAGCCCCACAAAAAAGAGTGTTCGAAAGCTCGAGCCTTGGTCGATCCGGTCCTCGGGTCACATCAGAGAGGTTGTTACAACATCCGCCTATCTCATCAACAGATCCCCATCTTCTGTGGTGAAATTCAAAACACCATAGGAGATGTGGACTGGGAAGGTACCTAACATGACCTATCTTAGGCCATTTGGTTGTGCAGCTTACCCTCATGTTTCACAAGGGAAGTTGCACCCAAGGGCTCATAAAGGGGTCATGTTAGGTTACCCAGATGGTGTAAAAGGATATAAGATCCTCCTTATACAACCTCATGGCTATAAGGTTATCATCTCTAGGAGTGTGTCATTCAATGAGTCTGAATTTCCTTTCAAAACAGTACTAACCCCTTCTCTTGAGCAGGTGAACACCAATGGAGATCCTGAACAAGATGTATCACCACCTAGACACTTCTACAATCAGAATGACCTTCCACCAGTGGATGGTGAAGAAGAATTTGATGTTGGACAATACAGTCATGCAACAGCTAGCCCAGATTCCTCTACTCAACCCCTCCAAGAGGGGACTGAACTCAATGAGATTGTTGAGCCTGCTGTGGCTTCTGCAAATTCTCAAGAGAAACCAAGTGAGGCAGAAAGCTCACATACTCAACAATTAAGGGAGGGAATTCAACAAAGGGAGTTACATTCTAACCTTAGCTCTTCTTCTTCTTCTACTCATGAATTTATTGTTGACAATGCATGTGATTCTGGTGTAATTTCTATTCCTCAGCATGATAATTCTGACTATCAATTAACAAGAGATAGATCTCATAGGGTGAGAATCCCAAATAAAAAATTTCTGAACAATATTGTTGAGTATTGCTTGCTTGCTTCTGAGATTGTTTTGCATCCTTTTGTGCCTGAGACTTATGAGCTTGCTCTTAAATGTGTTGAGTCTAAACATTGGTTTAAAGCTATGTGTGAAGAAATTTCATCTATGACAGCTAATGAAACTTGGATTCTTGTTAAGAAACCTGAAAAAGCTAGAGTCATTCAGTGCAGATGGATATATAAGTTGAAAGAGGGTGTTAATTCTAGTGAACCACCTAGGTATAAAGCTAGACTTGTTGCTAAAGGGTTTACTAAAAAAGAGGGCATAGACTATAATGACATATTTGCTCCAGTGGTTAAGTATAAAACTCTAAGGTTGTTGCTTGCCATGTCTGTTGTATATGATTGGGAATTGGAACAAATGGATGTTAAGACTCCCTTTTTGCATGGTGAACTGGATGAAACTATCTATATGTCTCAACCAAAAGGATTTATAGATAAGTTTAAACCTGAACATGCGTGTTTGCTAAAAAAGTCTATTTATGGGTTAAAACAGTCACCTACGCAGTGGAACCTGAAGTTTGATTCCTGCATGTCTAAGCTTGGTTTCCATAGAAGTGAGTTTGATACATGTCATTATTTCAAAGGTGCTGGTTCTAAGACTCCCTTATATGTGCTCCTGTATGTTGATGATATACTTATTATTTCAAATTCTAAGATTCTCATTGCTGGGGTTAAAAGGGATCTAAAGATGCACTTTGATATGAAAGATCTAGGACAAGCTCAGAAAATTCTTGGTATTAAGATCAACAAAGACAGAAAAAGAAAACTTATGTGGTTGTCCCAATCTGAATATGTTCATAAAGTCTTGGATATGTTTCAAATGACTAATTCTAAACCTGTTGTGGTCCCTCTAGGAGGGCATTTAGAGTTGTCTAAGAAACAATGCCCTACATCTCAATCTGATATTTTAAAAATGAGCAAAGTGCCTTATGATGTTGTTGTTGGATCTGTCATGTATGCTATGCTTTGCACTAGGCCAGATCTTGCTTTTGCTATCAGTGTTTTGAGCAGATTCATGTCTAATCCTGGTGAACCTCACTGGAATGCTATGAAATACTTGCTGAGATATCTTTGTGGCACTGAAGAGAAATGCTTGATGTATACTGAACACAACTCTAGAAATGATTTGGTTGGATATGTAGATTCTGATTATGCTGGTGTTGTTGCAGGAGTAAATCAAGTATTGAAATAGATATGAAATAAAGTTCAGACTGACTTCCCTGTCTCAGTAAATAAATACAAGACTTCCTCCCGTTGTAGTAAGAGAAAATCAGGATCGAATCCACGAGGAAGCACGCCAGCAATTCCTAGGTAGCTGTAAATTCTCACAACAGTAGCAGGAAAGACAGAAACGCAGAAACAGAAAGAAAGAAATAAACCCGGCAAGGGCAATTTAAAACAAAAGCAAAGAACAAAGCAAGAATGCAAAGTAAGAAAGTAAAACAAACAAAGAAAATAAAAACAAGGGCAGCAGACTACTCGATCTCGACTAGATGCAACTCGAGATCGACAAAGGCAGTCGACAACAGTAACTCAGAAGACAGAAAGCAAACAACTCGACGAACAAAAGCGTACTCGATCTCGACAAGAAAAGTGTGAAAACAGAAAAACAGAAACGAAAGCAAACAACTCGATGAAGACCAGACAACTCGATCTCGACTACCACTACTCGAGATCGACAAGACAAGCAGAAACTGAAACTGAAAATCGACGAAAACAGAAGACAACCAACTCGACTAAGACAAGTCCTACTCGATCTCGACCACAGCTTCCTCGAGATCGACAAAGCACTACTCTAGGTCGACTAAAAACAGAAAATATAAAATTGCAGATTTTCGACAGAAATCAGAAATTCGACAGAAATAAACTTCAATATATTAAAAGACTTCCAAGGCTAGGGTTTCAACACCACAACGATAACCATGCAAAGTAACACATAAAGGCATAAAAGATCATGCTTTCCATCAAATAACTTTCGTCATTAACAAATAGGCATATAGAGGCTTTCGCATAAACCCTAACTGTTACTAACCCTTTTTCACATAATTAATCCAAGTTGCATTAAGATCACTTTCGCTTCAATAACACAAACAAGGATCACCTTCAACTCTCGCAAAAGAATCATGTTCATAGGGAAAGAAGATGAATCGCACAAAAGATCTGACCTTTATCGCATCGCCTCACATGGCCACCGTCGGGCTCACCCCAGTCCCAGAAGTGGGTGGACTACTCACGCCTCATCGCAATCGCAGACATTGATGTGTAAAAAGAAATAACTTACATTAACTAAATTCAAATCCTTTACAATCCTGGCAATCAACTTTCGCAGAAAGCCAAAACCTTAAAAACCTTAGAACTTCATAAACTTCTCTGTGGAACTACTTGTTTCCTCCGAAATTGAAATGATTGTGAATTGAGCCCCATGGGCTTTATTTATAGCCTTCATTCCCTAGCTAATCTAGGAAAGAAGATATCTATCTCTATCTAAAATTATATCTAAAACTTGAAAGGATAAATAAATTGCCATAAAGAAATAAATCTAAAAGGAAAGATAAAACTACTTAGGTAAGTCTTCATGTCTTGATAGATCTTGTCTCCTTGGATAGAACTTGATGGATGTAAGATAGATTTCGGCCAAACTGACTTTCTTCACGCCCAAGCAAAGCCAAACCGAGTAGGATTCGTCATCTCGACGCGTTTCTGGAAACAGGTCTACTCGACCTCGACAAGGCTTTGTCGATCTCGAGTAGGATTCTTCGTCGACTGGACTTCCCGGCTAGCTCTGCTCGATGTGGCTCGGACATGGCTCACTGGGCTCGTCGACCTCGACAAGGGGTAGTCGATGTCGAGTAGGATTAGGTCATCGACAAAGCTTCCTCGGGTTGGCGTGCTCGACAAGCCTGGATCTGGACTCTGGGTGTCGTCGATCTCGAGTAGCCTTCGTCGACCTCGAGTAGGGATGATCGTCGACTAGGTCTCCTCGAGTGGCTCTCCTCGGCAAGCTCGGATCTAGACTCAAGGTCTCGTTGATCTCGATAAGGGTTCGTCGAGATCGAGTAGGGTTGCTCGGCTTCTCGGGCAGCTTCTCCTCGTCGACTCCGGGTGTGGTGTCTGGGCTTCGTCGATCTCGACTAGGGCTCGTCGAGATCGAGTTGACTTCCGGAGCTCGGGTTGGTCTGGTTCTCGATCAGGTTCTGTCGACCAAGGCTGCTCGGCCAAGCTCGTCTAGGTCGAGTAAGGCCTACTCGAGATCGAGTAGCCTTGACTCTCAGACTTGTTCCGCTGCTTTGACCTTGGACTTCTGTAGTGGTTTTCCGAGCTTTTCCGACCTTCTGTAGAATTGCTGTAAAACGCCTCGATTTCTGTGAATTAAACAGAAACTGGTGTAGATTCCATAATTTGGCAAATAAACATAAACTACATAGATTCTGTACTATCTAAACCCAAATGAAGGAAATGTATACAGAAATCGATATAAAAGTTACTGTAAAACATGGCAGATTCAGCTCACAACAAACTGGCAACAAAGATAATAGGAAATCAACTTCTGCATATTATTTCACTTGGGCTGACAATTGTGTGTCATGGAAATCTCAACAACAATCAACTGTAGCTCTCTCTTCCACTGAAGCTGAATACATGGCTGCTACAGAAGCAGCCAAAGAAGCTATTTGGCTCAAAGGTCTCCTTAAGGAGATTGAAAGAAAGACTTATCTGCCCACTGTGTTTCTTGATAATCAAAGTGCTATCTATTTGTGCAAATATCCTCTCTATCATGAAAGAACTAAGCACATAGATGTCAGATTCCATTACATTAGGAAGAAGGTCAAGCATAAAGCTCTTAATGTGTGCAAGATTAAGAGTGAATTGAATCCTTCTGATTTTGGCACCAAGGTTGTCACAACTGACAAATTTGCTTACTGCAGGGATGCCCTGCACATTTGGGATGCCCCTTAGCACATGACACACACCATGGATCGAGGACGGACGGGAGATTCACACCACCAAGACCCTAAGGTGGCAAAAGCTGAAGTTCCATTTACAAGTTTAAGAGGGAAATTTGTTATGTTTAAACTTGTATATTGTAAAGTTAGGTTTATAGGTGGCATAAGCACTTAGACTTATGTTAACTTTGGGACCACTTGAATGATGACTATATATTATATGTGTTTAGGTTTGGATCACTTGGCCTATAAGAGTGATGACTATATATTATATGTGTCATGTGTGTGTATTGTTTCATCATAGAGTGGCTCAAATCCAGTTATACAGAATTGGGCCTATCTGTGTTGGGCCGGACCTGCTTGCTTGGTTACTTCTGTATTGGGCCATTCTTACAGCTGGAGAAGCTCTTGTAACCCTAGCTCAACTGAGGGCTATATAAGCCTCCTCCGGTTACTGTAGGGCTCTCGAGCCTCATTTGTAAAACCCTAGCAGAAAGAAAGAGAGAGAAAGAGAGAGTGGCGACGATGGCTCTGATGTGAGCTCCTCCAAGGAAGACGGTGGTCTAAAGGGTGTCTCTGGTGTTTGATGACCCTATCTCCGTGTGGGACTTCTTCGAAGTTACTCGGTTGCCTTTTCAGTAGGGCTATGCATAACCGGGTATCCGACACGACACGACACGACACGACACAATAAAAACACGAAACCGATAAGGGGAAAAGTGCTGATCCGAACACGACACGATAAGTACCGGGTATCCGACACGATAACACGACACGGTTTCGTGTCGGATACCGGTGTAACACGACACGACATTTATAAAATCTTGTTTTTTCCCCTTTTTTCTGAATGTAGACTTGTAGACAGTAGTGCCCCATAGCTTCTTCAATCTTCAGCAAGGCTGATTGAAGCAACGCTGGATCCGTCGATCGATAGTAAGGCCGAGTGTCGAATTTGAAGCGAAGTCGAGGGTGATTGCCGGATTTGAAGCGAGGCTCAAGAGGCCGAGAGAGAGGAGTCGAGACGTGAATGAGGAGAGGATATGAGAGGAGACGAGACTAGAAGAGGCGAAAAACGAATCGCGGCCGAGGGCGAGCGCCGGATCTGAACAAGGAGTTGCGATGGCCGAGGAGGAGACGCCATTGATCGATTCCTCATCCGAGCTCTACAGATCTGAAGCATCAAGATGAAACTGAGGAGAGGAGAGGAGAGCCGACGAGCCGCGAGACTGCGAGAGGACAAAAATGAAGAAGGGGGAAGAAGGCATCCCTAAACAGTAGAAAAAATTTGGAAAAAAAAAGTAAAGATTGAACTCTAGATCTGAAGAATCGATGAAGAGATTGTGGAGAGGAGAGCCGCTGGAGGGGGAAGATGAAGACGGGTGAAGGACTGAAGGAGTGACGGCAACCCTAAACTGGACAGTAGAAAAAAATGGGAAAAGTAAATGTTGAAAAAAAAAGGAGATTCCCGGATTCGAACTCAAAACCTTTGGGCCACAGCGACACGCGAGCACAAGCGCTTAACCAACCGGGCCAATTGACTTTTGTGATACCTAAAGCACACTTATTATAATTCAACTATCAGAGAAAGAATACTAATATTAAAAAAAAAAAATTATTGTGTCGTGTCGGATACCCGACAAGGAAAATATGCCGATCCGAACACGACACGATTATTACCGTGTTTTACCGTTTCGTGTCATAATCGTGTCGTATCTATATCGTTTCGTGTTTTTTCGTATTGTTTTGTTACGGTTTCGTGTCGTGTCAACTGTGTCGTGTTTTTCTGCACAACCCTACTTTTCAGGGGGCCTTCCTTTATCTCTTCTCCTCCCTTTCGGTATTCCTGGTTTGAGGTTCCTAGGTTGCTAGTTTTTGTGCTCTGCCGCCATAGCCAAACTTGTAAGTTGCTTCTGATGCTTAGTGGATACTGGGATCGGATCTCCCCTCTTGAGATCCCGTAAAGTAGGGTTTAACTCGAACTACGTCAACAAATCTCGTGTTGTTTCCTTTCATTTTTCGTTGTTTACTTGTGTGTGATGGCAATAAACGAACTTCACGAATAAACTAATTTTGATACGGCCAAACTTTTCGGCCAAAATTCCTACTAAAGTGCTGATTTGGCATATGGAAAAAAAATCGAGATTAAAACATAATTAACAATAATATGGGAACAAAAGTGTAAAATGAAGGAAACTCCTTCTTCCTTGGCAACCACCGTTCAAAATTTCTTCTTTGTTCATCTGAACCAATTTCAATCACACAACCAGTAAGAACTAGAAATTGGAGCGTAGATTTCGTAAGGAAGCATTAAAACAAATATCGGAGAAATCAAAATCAATTGACTCGTATATTCAGTATCGGAGATGAATATATCAAAATCGAGAGAGCTGAGAAGTAAAAATCAGAAAGTTATTGTTGTTGATGTTTTGTATGTTGTATTGGTGGATTAATTTCGAGGAAATTGAAATCGATTCCGCATTTTGAGAATTAGGTTTTTTGAGCCAAAAGGGGTTCTAATATGGAAAATTGAATCGATTTGGCTGAAATCGATTCTTCTAATTATGTGTTTCAACATGATAGGATTTGTATCTATAATATCCCTAACAAAATTTGATCATTCGTGTTCGAATCTGGTTTTATTTGTGCGAATTTTGTGCTTGTTCTTTATCTTCATGCTTGTTCAGGGTGGTTTAAGGATTTAAAAAAAGTTGAACATTGTTGTTAATATTGGTTTGAGGAATAGAGATCGAAAAGTGGAACCTTGTTAATACCTTAATCAGTTCATGGAGATGTTGATGCTGGTTCTTCATGGCCATGGCCAAGACTAATAGAGTTTGAACGAGGAAGAAGAAGAATTTCCTTCATTTTACATTTTTATTCTTTCATTTATTCTTAATTTCACTTTATTCATGAGACTTTTTCCCGACTACCAAATCAGCACTTTGGTCAAAATTTTAGCCGGAAATGTTGATCATATCAAAATTGGTTTATTCGGGTATAGTTTGTATATGAATTAGTAATTTTTAAAGTTAGTATTCGGTTATTTTTCCTAAATATAAATGTAATATTGCACATGTTACATATAAGAAGATGGTGTAGTTGGTAATGAATTATGACATTAGGAAAGTTGTGCTTTGGTTCAAATCTCCTCAAAAGCACTTCCTTCTGTTTTTCTTCTTTTCTTCCTTTTCCCCTCCTGAATGTATGTTTTTCCCCTACTTATGTGAATGTGATTCTTCCATTACACAAAATATGATGAATTTGTTTTTTCTTTTTCAGTAATGATTATCATTTGTATTACATAATTCTTTTATTATTAATTTTGATATCAATAAAATAGAAAAAGTACAAAATTATATTTAAATTCAACCCACCCTGAATTTTATTCCTAGTTGTGTGCTTGCATAGCATGGTATTGTCTTGCTAAGGCATCAACTGGTTTATCCAATTTTGACATATTTATCCGAAGGTTTTTGGGGTCGTCGAAGATCCTTTGCTTTTTCTCTCCGTTTGATATTTATATTTCGGTTACAAATCCTTTGTATGTTGCACTTTCTTATCTTTATGTTGGACAATAATTCATATTTCACATACATGAAAATGTGTTTTTGGCTAAATTGTGGAACGTTCCGGAGGAATGTGGAATGTGGCGGAAGTCTCCGGAATGTGGTGGAATATTCTAGAAGCACACAGAAGACTGCGGAAGACTCTAGAAGCGTGCATAACCTTATGGAAGGTTCCGGAACCGTGAAGAGTCTAGATGTGTCTAGACTTGTGTAGAGTTCTCTAGAAGCTTGGAGAACCTTAGAAAAATGTATGGAGGAGTCTAGCTAGAAAGATATGGATGATTATAGTGTTGGAGTATTCTAGAGATATTCTAGAATCCTCCTTGTAAAGGATGGCATGACCTATAAATAGGCATAAGAAGCACATGTTGTAAGGGGAGCGGGTTAGGTGAGTGCTCCTCCAAATGAATGGGAGCATGTGAGGTGTTGTGCAGCCTAGTATGTGATTGATTAAGCACGAGGACGTCTTGATCACATACTAGTGAGTGCGAGTGTGAGTCCTAGTGTGTGATCGATTGAGGACGAGGGTGTCTCGATCATACACTAGAGTGTGTGGGTTGGTCAGTAGGTGTGATCAATCGAGCATGAGGGCGTCTCGATCACATGAGTGTGTGGTCCACCAAAGAGTGAGGTTAGACTCTTGAGTCGAGTGGTGTACGTGAGTCTTGTATTTGTGAGAGGTGTACTTGTGTACATATATAATACAAGTTCTCATTTATAAGTGGAGCCTGATCCATCCAAGTCACACGTGATCAAGTGTTAGCTACCCGGTTTTCCCCCAACACTTTATAACAAGTTTGTATGTAATTTTGTTTTCATCAATAAATTAAGGGGTTTTAGCTCTCACTCTTCCGGGGGTAAAAAATTCAAGCTTAAACTTTTGCATGAGAATGATTAATACGTAGTAGTTATTTTTGTTCTCCTTAATTATGTCCCCACAATAGGTTTTTGTTAATTTCCCAGGAGATGTGAAAATGTGGGCAGATCGGCAAAACAATGCTTGAAGAAGCCCATCAAACTGTCAAGTGTAACTTGAACATTCATGCAAATTACATCTACAAGAAAAAAATATCACCCCTATAGGGTCAATTGAAGGCAAGTGATGTGTAAGATAGGTTGATCAACTCGATCAATCAGCTCGAAACTTTCGAGTCATCTCTCCAGTAAGCCACTCATCCTAGCTTACTCGCTGCGCAGGGAATTGAAACAAGCTAGCATGACAGCAGGTATGAAATTGAAGACAAAAATGTTAATTGCTTTGATTCGTGTATATGTAATTATGTATGTATGTATGACAGTTGTTCGTCCTGTTTTCATAAGCTTAATGTTGTCGTGACAAGCTTGATTTCCATAGTGTGGAAGCTACACCATTAGCGGACGCATCAAAATACCGTACGTAAGCATCCATAAGAATCGTTCCACATTCTCAGTCTTAACAAAACAAACAGATTTTGAACAGACAAATGCTAACAATGATCTGATCGACATAATAATAAGCATTATGTTTAAGCAAAACAGCTATCATGTTCTCTGAGGAGTCAGAATAATAAACAGTGCTTACATTCGCGTATAAAAGTTGTAGAAACACAAAATAATAGGCATATATCATTCAGTAAAGAAATTAAACGTACTCTAGTCATCGCGCATCATGATCAACGACAAACTCGCAATAGGTAACAAAGAAATAATGCAACGAAACAAGATTTCGGTATGGAAACTTCACCGATGCTGCTGCACAAGATTGTTCAAGTGGATGAGCAAGAGGGCAGGCAAAGCGTTTTACACAAACCTAAGGGAAAAGAAGACTTTCCACAAAGTCGTAAGCCATAACGACTTCATAATTCATCAAGGGAAAATAAACCTTTCCACAAAGTCCTTTATGCAAAATTTTAAAACCAGTCTTTGTGCCATGTAAGAATAACTCTCCCAAATCCCTATTGCTTACAGCTAGAACCTTAGCATTTCCTTGCATTTCTCCATAAAAACCGCGCATCCTTTGTAAATATTCCACATCCTCCTCCTCTGTATTCCCTTCCACATCTTCCATCGCCCAAAAAACACTTAATAAACAAGGATTATCAACCTTGAAGCAAACCATTTTAACCCATGAATCTTCTTGCCTCGAGTATATCTCAAATGAGTATCCACGAGGATCGGAACGATCACAACGAACAAATGACAGGGTGCCTTGCTGTTGACTCCACCTTGATGATAATATGTGATATATTTTTCTAGGATGATGGAAGACAAATAAGGTAGTATTTTATGCAAATATCAATTATATTTTGTGGTTGTTTTATTATTCTCGGAATATATTTATTTGGCTCACAAAATTATATGTGTTATATATTTTATTTAGGCCAATGTTCTAGAAGAATTTTATATATATGTTTATCGGTTGGTTACATGAGATTTAAATATTATATATATATGCTTATTGTTTCGGTCAAAATTGTATATATATGTTTATTTGATTTCACAGAATTCAATTAAGGTTTGACCATAAGTTTTTTATGTGCTTTTAGATTTGATTTGGTCATCTATCAATTAAGTGCGTAAAGTGATTTTAAATTGAGTTTAGATATTTGGTCAAAGTGGTTACGTTGTATCTTTAACAAATTGAAAGGTGGTTAGGCAGATTATCTTTTTATATATATTCCTAACAATATCTTTGTATAGAATTTTAGTTAAAGTGGAGATAATTCATTTTGGCAAGATCTCAGCAATTAATCCAATATCTCACGCATGGAATTCGGCAGCAATCCTTTGGTGATATCCCCAGTGAATTCAAAGTTTAAATTGACGTTATAACTGATCGAGATTTGTGGAGATAAAAATCAGCACACCTTAGGGGCTCTCGGTTATAAAAGAAGAGAAGGAGCAGAGCGATTATACATCTTCCACCAAGCCGTCTCTGTGCATAAAAAGCTCTCGAGTCTACAGACGTCATTGCTGATTTTATTTGCTTCCTTTCTCTCTCTATTCTGTATTTGATTTATTATCTTTGAGAGTTAGGAAGTTTTGAGCTTCATAGGTTATATTCAATCCCTGTTATACTAAGAGTATCATATACTCAAACGTATCACACATAGGTGTGGCAAAGGGGACTTTTATTTCTCTGTATCTTGGGTTGTACTAGATAGCTGAGAGAGGTAGGGGCTCTTCTAGATTGGTCTAGGACTCTAAGGGATATGAGTTGTACTAGATTGCAATTGTATAGGAGAGAGGCTTCTCGGTGAGCTATTAGGATCCATAAGGAAAGAGGAATAAAAGTTGTTGAATCATACGGGTTGGATAACCCTAGGCGGGGACGTAGGCTGGTTTAGAGCCGAACCTCGTTAACAATTCTCGTGTTCATCTATTTAATTTCCGCACTTACGTTTATCTGTTCTATTTGTTTTTAACGCCTGATTAATTTGCAGAACTGTCAAGTCATGAAAAATACGTT
Source organism: Persicaria tinctoria (assembly GCA_037127255.1). NCBI lineage: Eukaryota > Viridiplantae > Streptophyta > Magnoliopsida > Caryophyllales > Polygonaceae > Persicaria > Persicaria tinctoria. The sequence goes on along the minus strand of JBANSL010000002.1, from coordinate 91,027,562 downwards.
CAAGATCTTGAGACTGAGTTCAAGGCCTTGAAACCCATTATCCAGCCCTTGAAGTTGCTTGCTCTTTACAAGTTTACGAAAAGCGTCTATACTCTATTCAACCCCCCCTTCTAGAGTATTTGTCTCTTACTGTCAATTACTTTACGTACTCAATTCTTCACTTGCCAACGACAAGGTACATGTTCCCAGGAATGAAGATAGGGTGGTATCTCGATGAGGTCAAAACTTTCGTGCACGAAGTCAAAGGACAATATGGCACTATCCCTATGATTATGAGGGTAATAGTGATTTCGACAGGCATTAATGCCCTCATCAAGACAGCCTCCCCAATGGGCTGCTCCTCCGACCATTACAGGTGGACCTTCTCTGTAGGGATTCCATTTCCACATTACAATCTTTCCTGTCGGAATTTCAGTCCAATCATCTCGGATTGACGAGTACATAATGCACTTCTAGACAAGCTTTAAACTCTTTGGTGGAAGGGTCAATCCAGAAACCATAGTGTAGAGATATCGCTTCCAGCTCTGCAATTGACGAAGGAAGAAGGAGACTCAAGCACGACGTCGTTTTATCGTTTTCATTAAAACATTTTAATTAGAAGCCCAACGACGTCGTATGGCTTAATGAAATCCAGACACAGTTCAAGCAAAACGGTGTCGTATTGGGATCGTCTTCTTCCCCAATTCAATTGCTGAACTCCTGGAGAGATCTCGCGCGCTCACAACTCCCACACTCAATTGATCAATTGAGTTTGTTAGTTCCCGCCCTTTGTAACTGATTGGAAACTTCTAGATCTAATTCTGTTTAGCTTTGCCTATAAATAGAGGATTGATCCTCATTTCATTGTAACAATTTCCGATTCCAAACTCTCTTCAATAAAATTCATTTCTCTCAAATCTGGGATCCAGATTTTCTACATGGTATCAGAGCTCCCATTGGAGCAATCTGTGATCCTATCGTCGATTGTGTCCGCTGCACATATTCACCATGAAGACGACATTTGAGGAAGGTTCGAATTCGAAGAGCAACAATCAGAAATCGGGAAATCAATTCAACAACCAGAGATCTGGAAACCAATCGGTTTTCGAAGAGGGATCAAGCTCGAGGCGAAACCTGGAAGCATTCGCCATCAACAATGCTATGCAAAGTGATCCGATGTCGCTGTCCAACTCGGATCACCCAGGCATGAGCCTCACCGGTGTTCCGTTCAACGGAAGAAATTACCTCGGATGGCGGAGGCAGATCAGGATGGCTCTCGGAGCAAAACTGAAGCTCGGTTTCATCGATGGAACCTGCACCAAGCCAGACCCAAGAAGTGGAGATTATGAGAGGTGGATCAGGTGCGACTATATGGTCGCTTGCTGGATCCTCAATTCCATGGTGCCGGAGCTCTCAAGTGCGTTTCTGTACGCAAAATCCGCTGTGGAACTGTGGCTTGAGATTGCTGAAAGGTACGGACAATCTAACGCTCCACTCATCTTTCAATTGAGGCAAGAAATTGGCCAGATTATGCAAGTGAACATGGCAATTGCTGCTTACTTCTCTAAACTGAAACGATGCTGGGATGAGTTGGACAATCTGATTGGAACTCCCACTTGTACCTGTGGTGTCATGGATCGATGTTCTTGCTCCGTGCTTTCTCGTGTATTGGATCTGGATAATCAAAATCGCCTTATGCAATTCTTGATGAATCTTAACTCTGACTATGATCAAGTTAGCAGCCAGATTTTAGCCATGGACCCCCTCCCAACAGTGAACAAGGCCTACTACCTTCTACAACAGGTAGAGAGGCAGAAGCAGGTGGTCCACATCACCTCTGAGCCCACTGCCTTCACATTTCAGCAAGGAGGTGGCTCCAGTGGTCCATCAAGGAAGGACAACGGCAAGAAAGACAAATCTGGTGGGAAGAAACATTGTTAGCACTGCAAGGAGGATGGTCATTCAATTGACCAATGTTTTGAGATAATTGGATTTCCAGACTGGTACAAAGGCAAGAAAGGAAAGAAGAGCAAAATGGTGGCTCAAGTCACCACTGGATCTTAGGAGTTGCCTGATACTCCTATGTCTGTTGATAATTCACAATCTGCTTCTGTGCACATGAATCCTGAATTTGTGCAGGCTGTTTGTCAAGAGGTTCTCAGAGTCATCAAAGGGAAGGGAGTTGATCATGCTGGTTATCCCACTGGTGGCTCATCCTCTTCTGGATTTGCAGGTATTGTTCTCACTAAGCCTACAGTGATGAGTGCTTCTATTTCTGATAAGTGTGGTGTGTCTTGGATATTGGATACTGGGGCTTCAGATCATGTCACTTGTTCTATGCATCATTTCATTGCTGTTGAAAAATTATTGCATCCTATATTTTTCATTTTGCCTAATCATTCTCGAAGGGAAGTTAGATTCACTGGCTCTATCAAAGTTAGGGACAATCTTGTGCTCAATGATGTGCTCTATGTGCCTGATTTTCACCATCATTTGATCTCTGTTCACAAAGTGTTGAGAACTCATAAATTGGGGGCCTACTTCACCGAAGATTATTGTTGCTTACATGACCATTTGAGTAAGCATATCATAGCTGAAGGGGAAGTAGCAGATGGAATCTACAAACTGGGAGCTGCTGTGTCTGAAGAGAAGGGTCAAGCTGTTGTCTCCAAGTTTGCTGGCTCCTCCACTGTCCTACAATCTTTGTCTCTTCTTCATAATCGTTTAGGTCATCCCTCTGTTGGGAAAATAAGGCATTTGCCAGTGTGTAAGGATTGCTCTTTTTAGGATTTTGTGTGTGATATCTGTGATATCTCTAAACTGCATTGTCTTCCCTTCAACTGTAGTTCATCTGTGTACAAGGTACTGGAGTTGTTACACTTAGATGTATGGGGGCCCTATGGCACTGCTACTTTGAATGGGGAAAGATTTTTTCTCACTATTGTTGATGATGGTTCCAAGGCCACTTGAACATACTTACTGCAATCTAAAGATCAGGTTGTCTCTCGATTGAGTTCCTTTTTGGCTTATATCAAAAATCATTTTGATATGGTTCCAAAGTTCATTCGTACAGATAATGGGACATAGTTTGTTAACAAAGCTTGCTCAGCCTTGTTGGGATCTCTTGGTATTATTCATCAAAGATCTATGGTCTATACCCCTCAGCAAAATGGTAAAGCTGAGCGCAAACACAGACATCTCCTAGACACTGCTAGAGCCTTGTTTTTGTCAGCTAACTTCCCATCCTTTCTTTGGGGTGAGTGTGTGCTTGCCTCTACTTATCTCATCAATCTCATGCCTGTTCAGTCTTTAGAATGGCTTACTCCCTTTGAGAAACTATTTGGAAAGGCGCCTTCTTATGACCATCTGAAAACTTTGGGATGCCTGTGCTATGCTGCAAATGTTGGTCCTAGACATGATAAGTTTGCTGCTAAAGGATGTCGTTGTGTCTTCATTGGCTACCCTCCTTATCAAAAGGGATACAGGCTCCTTGATATGGCCACACATGAAGTGTTTTGTAGTAGGGATGTGGTGTTCAGAGAGGATGTTTTTCCATTCAAAACAAATCCTCCTTCTTCCCTTCCCATTACACCTGATTCACTGCCAGTACAACCTCCTGATGATTTGATTGTTTATCCCTCTACATACCCTACCCCACCTGTCACTCATCCACCCTCCTGTCCCTCTAACCCACATTCAGCTACCCCCTTATTCACCACCTTACCACCATTACCAGAGAATTCTAGTTCTCCCTCTCATTCTTCATCACCAAGGCCAACTTCAGTGGTCCCTTCTCGTCCAAATAGATCCATCAAACCTCCTGCCTGGCACAATGACTATGTCATGCATACTGAGGTTGGATCTCCTGGGCTGCTAGATGATACCACTGCCTTTGCTATGTCCTTGGCAAATGTTCTCAATACTAGAGAACCCCAGCACTACAGGGAGGTTGTCAAACATGATTGTTGGCGTGGTGCTATGGATTTAGAGCTCAAGGCTCTAGAGGCTAATCAGACTTGGGATATGGTTGAATTGCCTAAAGACAAGAGTGCTCTTCCTTCAAAATGGGTTTATAGGGTGAAACACCATCCTGATGGCTCAGTGGATAAGTACAAAGCCAGGTTGGTTATCAAGGGTTACAATCAAAAGCTTGGTAAGGACTACAAGCACACCTTCTCTCCCGTTGATAAGATTGCAACAGTTCGAATTCTCATTGCCATGGCCAGTGCCTATCAATGGCCTTTGTGTCAAGTGGACGTGAACAATGCCTTTCTCCATGGGTTTCTAGATGAAGAAATCTTCATGAAACCTCCCGATGGTTACTCTATGCAATCTTCTAATCTCGTTTGCAAGTTGAAACGTTCTCTCTATGGCCTTAAGCAAGCCTCCCGGCAATGGAATACCGAGCTTACTAAGTTCTTCTGCTCCCTGGGCTTTCACCAATCTCCTCATGACTATTCTCTATTTGTGTTCACTGATGGTAGTATTTTTACTGCTGGGCTAGTCTATGTCGACGACATTCTACTCACTGGCACTCATGTTGCTCACATTGAATCTGTCAAAGAGGCTTTGAACTCCAAATTCACCACCAAAGACCTTGGATTTGCTCGCTATTTCCTGGGAATTGAGATTTTTAGATCTCCTGAAGGCACTCATCTTACCCAGCGGAAGTATGTTTCTGACATCTTATCTGATTATAACATGGTTAATGCTAAACCATCAGGTTTTCCATTCCCCACTGGGCTCAAACTGGCCGCTGATTCTGGGGATCTTCTGCCAGACCCTGAGTCATACCGAACCTTGGTAGGACGCCTCCTCTACCTTACTCTAACCAGACCTGATTTGTCCTATTCGGTTCAACATTTGAGCCAATTTGCTGCCTCCCCCAGGGTTCCTCACTGGCAGGCTGCTCAGTATGTGTTACGTTATCTAAGTGGTACTGTCTCATTGGGCTTATTTTACCCAGTTCAGAGCTCTCTCAAGCCAGAGGGATTATCTGATGCGGATTGGGGCTCGTGCTTGACTACACGCCGTTCTCTCACAGGGTATTGTGTCTTTTTGGGGCATTCTCTTGTTGCTTGGAAAACGAAGAAGCAAGCCACAGTTTCCCGGAGTTCGGCTGAGTCTGAATATCGAGGAATGGCCACCACTACCGCCGAGCTAATGTGGGTCTCTTATATCTTAAAGGATCTCCACATCCCTGTATCTCTCCCTATCACCTTGTTCTGTGATAACAAGGCCGCTCAACAAATTGCAGCAAATCCTTGCTTCCACGAGCGAACCAAACATTTAGACATTGATTGCCATTTTACCAGGGAACAGGTCCAATCAGGATTTTTAGCAGCTTCATTCGTTCCGTCAAAGCTCCAATTAGCCGATGTGTTCACCAAGGGGCTTTCCCAGGCTCAACACGAATTTCTGTGTGCCAAATTAGGGCTTCACCTGGCTCCAATTTGAGGGGGGTATGTAGATATATCGCTTCCAGCTCTGCAATTGACGAAGGAAGAAGGAGACTCAAGCACGGCGTCGTTTTATCGTTTTCATTAAAACGTTTTAATTAGAAGCCCAACGACGTCGTATGGCTTAATGAAATCCAGACACAGTTCAAGCAAAACGGTGTCGTATTGGGATCGTCTTCTTCCCCAATTCAATTGCTGAACTCCTGGAGAGATCTCGCGCGCTCACAACTCCCACACTCAATTGATCAATTGAGTTTGTTAGTTCCCGCCCTTTGTAACTGATTGGAAACTTCTAGATCTAATTCTGTTTAGCTTTGCCTATAAATAGAGGATTGATCCTCATTTCATTGTAACAATTTCCGATTCCAAACTCTCTTCAATAAAATTCATTTCTCTCAAATCTGGGATCCAGATTTTCTACACATAGCTATTGATCAACGGAGCTTCATAAACTTCATACCATATGAAAGACGAAGGAAAAGGACGGCTCAAAAACCTGCGTAACGAAGGGTTCCAAAGCACAAGGCTTTTGGAATCATAGAGACAAACTACGCCGGGAAGAGTGCCAACAAGACGTACATAATTCTCCGTTTCTGGTTTGCTTAGGTCGTAGACTAATTAAGGGATGGGGCTGAGGATCAACGACAATATATTTGTTGGGATCTTGAAGATCGACGATGAATTGGGGCTTTTGGACGGAGAGATGCAGTTGGGCGAAGGTTGGAGAGTCTATGGATTGCTTCCAATCTTTGCAGACGCATCGGAAACGCAGCAAGGTTTTGACAGACAAGTGCTTGAGGATGACGAATAGATTATCTTCCGGGATGTAATCTGACATGACGATCGACGTACAGAACTCAAATCGATATCCCTACAATATGGATCAAGTGGAAAGTGGAGATTGATTTCAAATCGATCAATTTAGGGGTTTACGTACTTGCTAATTGCTATGTTAATTATATATCCCTCAAACATTTAAAATAAGTTATTTACCCTTCAAATGATAAAATGATTATTTATAAACCCAAATTGCATTTTCTTCCATGACGGAATTGCAATTAACATCCCCATTAAATCAAGAGCTTCAATTACAATCCCCCATTAATCCGCATTAACCACTGCCTCTACCTAGGGCTGTTCATCAGCCCAAAATCGAGCCGAACCTGGTCAAACTGAACCGAAAACTGAAATTTCAAAAAACGTAAACCGAAAACCGAACCGAAACTAATAGGTTTGGTTCGGCTATAAACCTAAGTGAACTGATTTTATTTGAGCATTTAAAAAAAAAACCTCAGGTCTATGCACTACATGGCTCTTTTTGCTCACATTATGACATGAGCTAATTAGCCTAATTCCATAAGGTCTACGTACAACAATTGATTAGCTTTGGGCTGGTCTCCATGAGGTGAGCTACCGCAGGCTGAGCAAGATACAAGTGCAACAATACATAGCAGCTGCTGGGCAAGCTGTAAGTGCAAGTGTGCAACAGCAAAAATGCACAAATGTGCAAACAACAGCGCAGCTGAGCAATCAACAACACTACAACAGTGGCTGAAAATAAATAAAAAATGTGTTTGTAGTTTTTAAAAAGAAAATTTGATTTTGAAATATCAAACACATAACGCTATTGGTAGGTTGAGAAGTAAAAAAAAAGTGAAAGGTAAAACTCAATGAGCTTGAAAATCAAGTTTGAGAGAAGTGTTCAAAATTGAAAAACCAGGTCATCCACATCCACAACCCTAAAGGGTAAACTCAATGTACTCAACTGATGCTGCACATACTCGTGTATTTATATATCAACACACAAAACGCCATCTCAAATCTACTAATTAAATGGTGCTTGCTTTCACACTGGTTTGCTGATAATAATAGCACGGAACTAGCTCCAAATAGATGTAAAATTTCGGCTGCAACTTCTCTTACACCAAACAATTCCAGCATCGATCCAACAATATTGTTCAAGTGGATCAGCGTTTTACACAAACTGGGAAAAGAAGACTTTCCACAAAGTCGTAAGCCATAACAGCCCCAAAATTCTTAAGGCCTTTGCTCAAAACTCTCAAACCAGTTTTTGTGCCATGTAAGAATAACTCACCCGAATCCTTGTGGCTTATAGCTAGAACCTTGGAATTTCCTTGCGGTTCTCCATATAAATCGCGCATCCTTTGTAAATATTCCACATCCACCTCCTCTTTATTCCCTTCCACATCTTCCATCGCCCAAAAAACACACATTATATAAGGATGATGATCAACTTTGAAACTAACCATTTTAACCCATGAATCTTCTTGCCTCGAGTATATCTCACATCCACGAGTATGGTCATCCTCATCCCAACACACAACTGACAGGGTGCCTTGCCAACGACAAGGTGCATATTCCCAGGATTGAAGATAGGGTATCTCCATGATGTCAAAACTTTCGTGCACGAAGTCAAATGACAGTATGGCCTTCTCCGTGTGATGACTATGGTAATAGCGATATCGATGATGCGTTTCATGAATTGAATCAAGACAGCCTCTCCAATGGACAGCTCCTCCGACGATTACAGGTGGACCTTCACTACAGGGCTTCCACTTCGCAATCTTTCCTGTAGGAAATTCACTCCAACCATCTCGGATTGACGAGTACATAATGCACTTCAGGACGGGCTTTCGCTGTAACATTATGGCTTTAAACTCTTTGGTGGAAGGGTCAATCCAGAAACCATAGCTATTCATCAAAGGAGCTTGATACCATTCGAAAGACGAAAGGAAAGGACGACTCCAAAACTTGCGTAACGAGGGGTTCCAAAGCACAAGAAGGTGGTTTTTGAAATCATAGAGACAAACTACGCCGTGAAGAGTGCCAACAAGAAGTAGATAATTCTCCGTTTCTGGTTTACTTAGATTGTAGACCAAGGGATCGGGTTGAGGATCAACGACAAGATATTTGTTGGGTTCATGACGATCGACAATGAATCGGGGCTTTTGGACGGAGAGATGCTGTTGTGCCAAGGTTGGAGAGTCGATGGATTGCTTCCAATTTTTGCACACGCATCGGAAACGGAGCAAGGTTTTGACAGGCAAGTACTCAATTCGATCTCCCTACATAACATAGATCAAGTGGAGAGAGGAGATTGATTTCAATGTCGTCCGTTTAGGGTTTTGCGAACTGAGATTGAAAAAATCAAAGGAGTTAAAAGGAAATTAACATACCACGGAGAGTTTGAAGCTTCGCACAGTAAAACGATGAATGGAACCTCCAATCGATCTCTTAAAGGTGACCCAGTGTGTGTGTGAAATCAAGACGAAGAATGAGATTGAGAGCCACAAAGTGTAGCTATATATAAACACTAAACAAAAATTTTGGGAAATTTCATTTGACCAAATTTTCAATTTTTTTCATATATTTTTCCTTTTTTATAAGGAAAAGATTCGGATGATACTAAGGACGAGGGCGAGTCATATGCTAGCCAAAAACATCTTGACAAATGAGAACGAGTAGACCTGTGTGATTTTAAATATAGATTTCGGGTGTGTTGGATAACGGGAGGTCTGGAGCGAATGAGTAGCTAAGATGAACGGCTTTTTTGTATAAAATATGTTAAATCAAGCTAGAATTTGTTTGTTAACGTTAACGATACACCTAATATACTAGCAAAAGAGATATTCTTGTAGATGCAAAGTCGTATGTTCAATCTAATGTAAGAAATATAATAGATAAGTATGCTAGAAATATTCTCGTAGATGCAAAGTCGTGTGTTCAGTCTAATGCAAGAAATCCTGAAAATGAGAACAAAGGGATTCGAGCACAACTATAGCTAGAAAGTGGGAAAAGCACTCCTTGTCCAGTGCCAATTGAGCTATCAAAATATTTATTACTTTTTTTCTCTATTTTTTATTTATATTAATTATATATATACTTTTAAAAAATTTGAGGCCCTGTACAATTGCACGTTTTGCCAGGGCAACGGGCCGCCCCTGTGTGTTGCCAAACACACCCGTTAGCATGTACTAGTAATTACTTAAGTGTGCAACCTAGCTTATCCGCCACCATATTGCTTTCACAGTATGATTCATGATTGATGCATGAAAATCATTTGTAAAGTCCGGAGGTGGAAAAGGGTACCGAGATAATGGATGGAATTCCAGTAGAATTTTTTTCCAAATTCTACCGGTAGAGTTGAGAGGATCTCAACCACCCTTAATTTTTATTTTTATTTTTTTCTTTTCTTTATTTTTTGAGAGAGGAATAAGAAACTCTATTAGGTAGAGTTTCCCTTTAACTCCACCATAACGGGACCGCGAGATAATTATCTAACTATTGTACCCTATTTTCCATCAAATTCATGAATAAAACACAGCTCGATCTGACATAAAATACAAATTAATAAATCACAATATTTATTTGTTTCACGGTTGTACCATATTTTCCACCAAATTGATGAATAAAACACAACTCGATCTCATATCTGTTTTGCTCCATATATCTTTCTTTTTCCATTGTTAATCTACAATCGAATATTGCTATATGTTCGACAAAGTGTCATGTCGGATGCGTGGATGGCAAGCGAAGTCCCTGTCGCTCGCAAGAAGAATTACACTTGCCTGGTCGGTTCTCTCGATCGAGTTTGCCCATATATGTTATGCAATTCTCCTTCATTTCTAGGGAAAATATGTGATGGGATTGATAAGTTGATTCGAGGTTTTATATGGGGCTCAAACGTAAAATTCACCTCCTCCCATGGGAAGTCCTAAAACGATCAGTGTCAGAATTGAAGGTGAGGTGGGCTCGGACTGAGAGATATGCGAGAGGCTAATCAGGCTGTTCTCGATCGCAAAGCTTTGTTAGCACCTCTTCCAGAGGACATATATACTCTTTGTGGAGCCAGATGGTGAGAGGCAAGTATTGCTCGAGCTGCCTAGATGTTGACATGTTCGAAAAACAAAGGGGAAGCTCACTGATGTGGAGGGCGATTTTGCATGGAGCGGAGCTGCTTACGTCGGGCCTTCGGGTGGCTATTGGCCGGGAACGGAATGTCCACATTCTTCTGGCAGCTACATCTGTGGCTGGCAACCGAACCCTTAATGGATGTTGTCGTGTCACTGATATCATGAGGACAATAGTGAATGAGACCAAAAGTATCCTACATCGAAAGTTGAACATAACAAGATTTGCTATATGAGTCGATAAGCTAATCCTTCTATTGCCATTTGGTTTTAGAATAGTTTTTCACCCGGCTTGTGTGTTAGCCTACTAGCGCATGACCCCCAGTCATCAACAGGGTGGAAACACATATGGCGTATCCCAGTCCAGCAACTAAGGGGGTTTTAGCTCTCACTCTTCCGGGGGTAAAAAAATTCATGCTTAAACTTTTGCATCAGAATGACTAATAGTTATTTTTCGTAAAACTCAATGAGCTTGAAAATCAAGCTTTAGAGAAGTGTTCAAAATTGAATAACCAGATCATCCGCAACGTACCCTAAAATGAGGTCGTTTTGAATTCTATGTTAATCACACAAACTCTTGTTAATCTCTGTGATGATGTACCTAGCTAGAGAGATGGAGAAATGAACAAGATCTTATAGTGAATTATTCAATGTGTACATTCTCGCTAGAGGCTAGAAGATATATGAAATGTCAGCAGATCAGCAAACCAATGCTAGAAGAAGCCCATCAAACTGTCAAGTGTACGTTCAAACTTGAACCTTGTTGCCTAAACTACAAATTACATCTACAAGAAAAAAATTAAAGATCACCCCCATAGGATGAATTGAAGGCAAGTACCCCACCATTAGCGCACGCATCAAAATACGAAACTATACACGATAAGAATCGTTCCACATGATCAGTCTTAACAACCAAACAAACAGATTCAGTGCGCAATGTACAATGAACAAACAAATATCAACAATGATTGACATAATAATAAGTAGCATTCAGCAAACAACACTTATATTCCCGTATCAAAATTGTAAAACACACAAAATAATAGGCATTGTTCGGTAAAGCGTGCAAACTCTAATTAAACGACACATGCTTTCACAATGGTTTGCTGATAATAATAGCACGGAAACTATCTCCAAATAGATGTAAAATTTCGGATGCAACTTCTCTTAGACTAAGCAAGAAAGTAGGCAAAGCATTTTACACAAACCTCTTAAGGGAAAAGAAGACTCTCCACAAAGTCGTAAGCCATAACGACCTCATAATTCCCACGTCCTTTCCTCAAAACTCTAAAACCAGTTTTTGTTCCATGGAAGAATAACTCACCCGAAACCCTATTGGTTATACCTAGAACCTTGACATTTTCTTGCGGTTTTCCATATAAATCATCCATCCTTTGTAAATATTCCACATCCTCCTTTAAAGTATTCCCTTCCACATCTTCCATCGCCCCAAAAACACACAATATATTAGTATCATCCACTTTGAGACCAACCATTTTAACCCATGAATCTTCTTGCCTCGAGTATATCTCAAATCCACAAGGAAAGGAACGATCCCAACAAACAACTGACAGGGTGCCTTGCCAACGACAAGGTGCATATTCCCAGCCCCATGATTGAAGATAGGGTAGCTCGATGATGTCAAAACTTTCGTGCACGAAGTCAAACGACAATATGGCCTTCTCCTTGTGATGACTATGGTAATAGCGATATCGATGATGTCTTCCATCAATTATTGAATCAAGACAGCCTCCCCAATGGCCCGCTCCTCCGACCATTACAGGTGGACCTTCACTACAGGGATTCCACTTGGCAATATTTCTTGTAGGAATTTCACTCCAATCTTCTCGGATTGACGAGTACATAATGCACTTCTGGACAGGCTTTTGCTGTAACATTATGGCTTTAAACTCTTTGGTGGAAGGGTCTATCCAGAAACCATAGCTATTCATCAAAGGAGCTTCATACCATTCGAAAGACGAAGGGAAAGGACGACTCCAAAACTTGCGTAACGAGGGGTTCCAAAGCACAAGGTTTTTGAAATCATAAAGACAAACTACGCCGTGAAGAGTGCCAACAAGAAGTAGATAATTCTCCGTTTCTGGTTTACTTAGATTGTGGACCAAGGGATCGGGCTGAGGATCAACGACAACATATTTGTTGGGTTGATGAAGATCGACAATGAATCGGGGGTTTTGGATGGAGAGATGCAGTTGGGAGAAGGTTGGAGAGTCGATGAATTGCTTCCAATCTTTGCAGACGCATCGAAAACGCAGCAATGTTTTGACAGGCAATTGCTTGAAGATGACCAACAGATTATCTTCCGGGATGTAATCTGACATGACGATCGAAGTAGAGAACTCAATTCGATATCCCTAGATAGATCAATTGGAGAGAGGAGATTGATTTCAATGTCGACGTCAATTAAATTAATTGAGATTGAACAAATCAATTAAAGGAGTTAAAGGAAACCTGCCACGGAGAGTTTCAACTTTCAAGCTTCGCACAATTTTGTAAACTCCATTGGAGACCCAGTGTAGTTGTAAAGTTGTAAACCCTAAACCACAATTTTGCAGTATGGCTCGATCGGGAGGAATTAACCTCATGATTCGTAGTACGTACTCGCAGTGAGGATGGGCTGGAATGGGCTTGTGGTGGGCTTGGCGATGGAGAAACGGGCGGGTCTTCACTCTTCAACACGACCCATTAGATTGCGGATAAGCCGATAAGGTGCGATTTGTGATGGATCGCACAAAGGAGTATATATATGAAGGCGCTTAATTCGGGGCAGCTGGAGCGGAAGGAGAGGGTGGGTCAATGATTGCTTGGGAGAGAAGCTCTGTTAGAGCAAACCCAACGGCTCTCGTAAAAGTTCTCTAAAATAGAGATCAAAACATCAAAATCTCTAAAAAAACTATCATCCAACTCCAACAGTTTCTCTATTATACAGATTTTTGCATTTATTATATATTATAATAAATGCAGAATTTCATAATATAATAAATGGATTTTTTTAACTTTAGGTACCTAGTATAGTTTTCATACCTTGTACAAGATTCATCCCGTAAAATAAATAAATTTGATTTATTTATTATTATAATTTATTTTGTTCAAAATATCAATGTCTTCATTTTATTATTTTTCATTTAATAATCATGTATGGTTTTTAAGGATGATAAAAAAAATTATAAAATATCAACCTTTTATTTAATTTTTTTTTTATAATTTCATACTATATAATATTTATAATATATATTAAATTATAAAAGGAAAATATGAATCCAGCAAAGCTTTATATTTTGAATCACATTTTAGTTTCATATATTATATAATATTTATGAGTCCAACTAAGCTTTATATTTTGAATCCCATTTAAATCTTATTTATGACTTAAATGGTTGGCATGGGGTTTGATGAAAACATTTAATTTTAGAGGTTTTTCTCTTCCTCTAAATATAGAGAAATTTTTACTCTCTCTCATCATTTCTCTATTTTACAAAACAATATAGAGGAGCTCTTGGACCATTAAATCCATCTTTTTCTTTAAATTTTCCATTTTTCTCTATTTTAGAATTTCTCTTGGGGTTGCTCTTAGGCTGGATCAAGGTCAATTCTGATATCTCAGTGTTGATTGTTGATAGCAACGATTATGCGACTGCAGGAGGTGTCCTGCGCGACGATGAGGGGCATTGGGGCTTTGGTCATGTGCATAGGCTTGGCATCTGTATTGTCTCGATGGCTGAGCTACGGGGGTCCATGATGTGATGACCGGTCCTGTTCCGGTGGAGTTCAAGGAAAACTCTACAAATTAGAGTTTCTTATTCATCTCTCAGAAAATAAAAAATAAAAAAAATTGAGGATGGTGGTGGGGGAGGGAAAGGATGGGGAAGATTTTTAACCACTGATTTTAAAATCAGTGGTTGAGATTCTCTCAACTCTATGGTAGAGTTTTTTACAAACTCTACCCAAACTGCTCCCTGTGACGGTGGCTTGCATCTTGCTTGGGAGCATGGCTTTCAGAGAGTTATTGTTGAGACGGATTCGGCACTTACTACCACTCTCTCATTCATTAGAACATTGCTGATTGTCACGCATTTTTAATTAGTCTGGCTTCCCAATGCTAAGGCTTCTTACTAAGGGACTAGAAATCTAGCTCCGACATGTCTATAAAGAAGCAAACTATGTTGTATACTCCCTTTTCTCTCTCGCCTTTTCTTTCAATTTTGGTTTTCATCCCCTAGATATCCCGTCTACGGGAGCGTTGTCTCTTATTGATGAAGACATTAGGGAAGGACTACTCCCCGCCCTATCATTGTGTAGCTCATGTTTTAGTTGTTTTATGCATGCCACTAAGTTTACCACCCAAAAAACACCTAATCCAAAATTTTAGGAAATTTCTTTGGGTTATTTTTTACAAATAGCACATTATGAATATCTCATTAGCTAACTAACACCCAAACAAAATTAATTAGCTAACCTAACACCCTTCCCAAATTGACTACTAAGGGTCAACGTTGACCGGTCAACATTGACCGTTGACCGGTCAACGTTGACCGTTGACCAACTTTTTCGGTTTTTTTTTTTTTTTTTTTTTAATGATTCCACTTTTTTTGATGCCATTTTTTACCATGATGCCATTATTTGCTGTTTTGATGCCGTTTTTTATTACATTTTATTTTCGCTTTGATGCATCTTTTCTAATAAAATTGATTGATGACACTTTTTTAATGCCATTTTTTTCAAAACCTTGATGACATTTTTTTGTTCACTGTGATGTCACGTTGACCATTGATGCCATTTTTTTTTACTGTTGAATATTGATGACATTTTTTTTCATGTCAATTTTTTGATGATATTTTTACTGTGCTGCCAATTTTTTTTTCAAAGTAGTGTTTTGATGACATTTTTTTCTTTAATGTGATGTAACTTTTTCAAAGTAGTGTTTTGATGACATTTTTCTAATGTAATTATTTGATGCCATTTTTTTAATCAAACCGTTTGATGCCATTTTTTTTTAATTTAATCAATTGTATATCGATATATTTTCATCGATTTTACTTTTGTTTACTAATGACACGTTTGTGATTACACTTAATTGATGCAATCACTTGTGGTGACATCAAATCGTTTGATGCCACTTTTTTTTTTAATTTAATCAATTATATATTGATATATTTTCATCGATTCTACTTTTTATTTACTGATGACACGTTTGTGATTACACTTTATTGATGACATTTGTATCCAAGAAATTTTTTTTATTGATGATTTTTATTCATTGATGACATTTTTTTTATTACAGTACTTCATTGATCTCAATTGTTTATGATAACATTTTTAAATAATTGATGAAATAGAAGCTTAAAACGTGGAATCAAAATAATGTCCCCTATTACACATATAAAAACACAAGATCTTTGAAACTATGACATTAATATTAGTTGTATACGTAAAAATACATATTATGACATGACATCAACTCGGAAAAAAATGCATCAATGTAAGAATATAACGTGGAATCAATGAAATCAATACAAGGTAAATTAAATATACGATGTCAAGAGACAATAGGAACAAAAGTTAATTACATAATTTATTTACTTTTATTTTTCAAAATTCACCTTTGTAATCATTGAACAAGACTAAAAATATGCATTAAATTGATCATAATCACCACTTATTTCAGAATGTATAGCCTAACAATGTTTTCTATAAATTTTATTAAATTTGACGTGATCTAAATCAAGCTGAAAACACATGGTCAAAACATACAATCTCAAAAGTTCATAAGAATTAGGAGCTTCACCATTAGAACACTTCATAAACTAAAATTGTAAGCTGTTAATGATCTAATTTAATATTCATCCACTCCCACTTTTCCCCCTCCTGTTTCATGCTTTACAAAATTCACCCATTAAAGTATCCAGATGGATTTCATGGCCAAAAATTGAAAGTAATGTAGCAGCACCAGGAAACTACACTAATCTGATTTCACAACCATTCTTTGGCCAAAAATAACTCAGAACTACTATCTTCTATAATTGCCCATCGCTTGGTATTGCCTATACCTGGTCCTGAATGTAGCATGTATCATCCTCCTCCTCATCATCATTTTCACACTACTAAAATCAGCTCAAAATGTGTATAGTTCAATAGGTACGCGCTATGGCAACCAATATTGTCCCACGAATAGCTGTGTAAGGATCTGTAACTCCCACTTGATCATTATCAGATGTAAGATTCTCTTTTGGGGATAAACTTTCATCAAGGGGAACTTCACAGCATGTTTCTACAGCCCACAAATCAATTCTCGGCAGGAACAACACACACGATTTGACACTTGCATATCTCACTGCAAAATTAAACAGCTGTGTAAGGATCTCCCTATAATTTCCAGAAACCTTTCTACACCCAGCACACAAATCAATTCTTGTGCTCTTAGAAGCTTAATACCAACGCAGAATCTGTAAGAAAATTCAGAAAAAAGCACACAGCGGAATCAGAAACCCCCAATATCTGCACTGACAGCTTAGCTGATGCATCTGATACAAATCCGCACTCAATTTCAAACGACAAAATTCAAAACACAGCTTCAGGAAACAGGAAACAGATTTCAACCTACCTGGAGCTCTTAAAGTGAATTGACCTAGTAAACTCAATCAAATCTCCAAATTACCAAAAAACGAAGAAGCAAAATTCTCCAAATTGCAATCAAATTGAGAGCTGAAGAACACAGATTAAGCACATTACACTACAAAGACAGTAAAATGTTTGAGAAATCAATGGTGGATGACCTGAGGACAAATTGAAGTTAGGATTAGATTGACCTGAGGACAAATTGAAGTTAGGTTTAGATTGATCGCAGATAAAAATTTGAACCTGATTTCTTATCTCAACTAATCACAGCGTCACTAACGAGCATTCAAGATTCATAAATCTATATTCCTACAGATTTGACAGAGAATCCCGTAGAAGCCAGTGGTGAAAACGAACGAGGACAAAAATAGTAAATCACCTGGAGAGGGAGCGAGTCGCGAGTGGAATTCCATAGAGCAGCGCCGGTACCACCAACACAGGTTCCTAGATTCTCCCTCTCTCTGTCGATCTCGAGTTTCTGAAGTTCAAGCGTCCAATTATGTCTCTGCGGGATAGGAAGCGGGACGAGGCGATGGCTCCTTCAAGCCCGACTGAGAGGGGGGAAACGAGAGATTGGGATGGCATCAGAAGGTCTAATTTGGCCCTCAACGGCCGGTAGCAGAAGCTGCGAAAGTGAGGGCGAGAGAGCAGAAGAAGGGGAGCAGATCTGGACTCGCTCGCTCCACCTCGCTCGTCCTCCGGCGCCTCCACACCAGATCCGGCGCTCCCTCACCAAATCCGCCCTCCTTGGCCACGTACCGCCCTCCCCGGCGCATCAGCAGCCTCCTCCTTCCCCTTCACGGCCAAGATCCGCCATTACAGAGCCCTTCCCCTTCCCCTTCTACGAGTAGTGAATATAGAACTAGAGACTGCTAAGGGGCTAAAAAATATTAACCGGGTGTTACAACGGCAAATATAAAAACTTAATATGCTATTAAGCTAACTAGATTAGGAAAGGGTGATATTTTAACAAATTTTCTCAATTTCTTTCGACACCAAATTTCTGCACTTAATCAATATATAGTAAATTTTTTAATTCTATGTTAATTACACAACAATTCAAAAGTATTGAAAATCAATGAACTAATTGATTGAACAGGCATGAATATCAAATTTATTTAAATTTAAAAAAAATCGCACACGTTACGGGTACTGAACTATTTCATGAATAAAACACATCTCGGTCTAATTTCTCTGATGATGTGCCTAGCTAGGGAGAAACGAACAAGATCTTATATAGTGAATTCAATGTACTCCCTCATCTTGTTAATTTCTCAACACATACATTTTTCATGAAGAGGAACCCACCTTCGGGGTTTACCATTGAATTTTCACCCAAGGAAAGAGGCGGAGGCAGGATCGAACCCGGGACCTCCTCACTCCTCCTCTTGCTCCTTACCATTGGGCCACCCCGACTGGGGCAATCTGACTCTAATGTCTGTTTAACTCCATCTTTCATTTTCCATTTTTAATCTACAACCGAATATTAGTTAACATATGTAGGGAGATGGAGTTGACAGAATGAGCTGTTGCTGTAGTAAAAAATAAAATAGGCAACAGTTAAACAATTAATTCATGAAGCCAACCAAAATCTTAGCAGATTGATCGGAAAACCAAAGCTAGAAGAAGCCCATCAAATTAACTGTCAAGTGCTCAAACTTGAACCTTGTTGCCTAAATTTTACAAATTACATGTACAAGAAAAAAAATACCACCCTCATAGGGTCAATCGAAGGCAAGTTGATCATAAAGATCGATCAACTCTATCAGCTCGAAACTTTCTAGTCGTCTCTCCAGTAAGCCACTCATCCTTGATCGCTGCGCAGAAAACAAGCATGACAGCAAAAATGTTGATTGCTTCGATTCGTGTATATGTAATTATGTATGTATATGTGACAGTCCGTCCTGTTTTGACAAGCTTGATTTGGATAATTTGGAAGCTACACCATTAGAATCGTTCCATATGCTTAGTCTTGACAGCCAAACAAACAGATTCTGCGCGCAACTAACGATGAACTGATAAATCCTAACAATGACTGACATAATAATAAGTAGCAATATTCAACAAATAGTAGTTATATTCGCGTATAAAAATGGTAAAAACACAAAATAATAGGACATCATTCGGTAAAGCAAATCTAAATTACATAATTTTTAGATGTAAAATTTCGGCTGCAACTTCTCTTACACTAAGCAATTCCAGCATTGATCCAACAAGATTGTTCAAGTGGAGCAAGAGGGCAGTCAAAGCTTTTTACACAAACCTAAGGGAACAAAAGACTTTCCACAAAGTCGTAAGCCATAACGACATCATTAATATAATACCTAAGTCCTGTCCTCAAAGCTTTACTGCCAGTTTTTGTGCTGTGTAAGATTAACCCATCATTGCCCCTGTCGCTTGTAGCTAGAATCTTGACGTTTTCTTGCGCTTCCACATCTTCCATCGCCCAAAAAACACGTACTATACGGGAATCATCAACTTTGAAACCAACCATTTTAACCCATGAGTCTTTTTGCCTCGAGTATATCTCACATCCACGAGTATGGCCATCCTCATCCCAACACACAACTGAAAGGCTGCCTTGCCAACGACAAGGTGAATATTCCCGGGAATCAAGATCGGGCATCTCAATGATGTCAAAACTTTCCTGCACGAAGTCAAATGACAGTATGGCCTTATCGGTATGAATCGTATGATGATGGTAAAGACAATATTGATGACTGTCATCAATGGAGTCATCAAGACAACCTCCCCAATGGGCTGCTCCTCCAACGATTACAGGTGGACCTTGTCTGCAGGGATTCCACTTCCCAATCTTTCCTGTAGGAATTTCACTCAAACCATCTCGGATTGACGAGTACATAATGCACTTCTCGAAGAAAGGCCATTGCTGTAATATTATGGCTTTAAACTCTTTGGTGGAAGGGTCAATCCAGAAACCATAGCTAGTCACTGTAGGAGCTTCATTAGTATGCATATACCATTCGAAGGACGTGTTGGAAGAGAGGAGCCAGAATGTTTTCTCTGAGTCCTCCTCAATTCAATTAATCTGATAAAAGAAATTACAATTTATAACCCTAAAGCTAACCGTCCACTACTTGTGATTCTAACCCACTAACCCACTAATTTAGGCCCACTAATTAAATAACTAACAAACCCTAAAATTCTACTAACTGATCGATGAACTCACGGCACACACTAATTCTAACTTAATTAATTAACCTAATTTTGAATCACTTAATCTAACATCTTCCCTTGATTCAAAATTTCACAAAATCAAATTTTTTTTTTCAGATGCAACGCATCTTCTTCATCTTCAATTTCTTCTTCAGACGGACGCACTTCCTCGCCTTCAATCTTCCCGGCGCTGGATGCCCTTCTCGTCGCCGTGCGTCTTCAAATTCTTCGGATGGACTCACATTGCAGAGCCCTTCTTCGACTGGACTTCTTCGGTCGGGGACTCTCCCCTCGGAGTTCTTCTTCTTCTCCGACTGGACTCTCCATCATCGAAGCCCTAACTGCCCCTTCGGCCGGACTCTCTTTTCACCGTTCTCAGAGCCCTTCTCCGATCTCTATGACAACCTTCTACGGGCTGGACTCTCTTCTCGGAGCCCTCTTCAAGTTCGACCTTCTTTGGTCTGGATCGGACTCTCATCGGAGTCAGCGACTGGACTCTATCCGCCGCCTTCGACTGGACTCACACTGGAGCCCTTCGAAACCGCCATCTTCTTCGGCGTTCCATTCCTCCGGACTTTCCTTCTCCGGACACCTCTACAGGCTCTTCGACTCCGGGCTCTTCATCACCGGATCGACATTTCTTGGCCTTCATTGGCCTCTCGATCTTCAACTTCCGCAGTCTTCTTCTTGTAGGCGGCATTGTTGCCCGGACTCATCTTCTCGGGCACTTCAACCTCCGGATCTTCATCTCCGGATCAACACTGGCCGTCATCTTTGGCCACACTGGAGAACCATCTCTCGGCCTCCTCATCACGATTCCTTTGCTCGGAACCGCCCTCAACACACGGAGCACCCTCTCGGCTCCTCCTTCAACGGACATGGAGATCCATCTTCTAGGACTCCTTCATGATTCCTTCGATCGGAATCATCTTCAACAAACATGGCAAAGACCTTTCATGGAGCACTCTCTCTCTCCATAGATTTTTTCAATAGGATCGAAACCTAAGCTCTGATACCATGTTGGAAGAGAGGAGCCAGAACATTTTCTCTGAGTCCTCCTCAATTCAATTAATCTGATAAAAGAGATTACAATTTATAACCCTAAAGCTAACCGTTCACTACTTGTGATTCTAACCCACTAATTTATCATCTTCGGCCAACACATTGGAGAACCATCTCTTGGCCTCCTTCAACAACAAACACGGAGAACCGTCTTCTAGGCCTCCTTCACGATTCCTTCGATTGGAACCGTCTTAACAATGGAGCACTTTGAAGCCCCCTCCATCCCTGCGTGGGAATCCTTTTTTTATTTTTTCAATGTCTTCCTCCTCTTGGAAAGACCACTTCCATGGAGTACTTTCTCTCCAATCTTCAATAGGATCGAACCCGGAATGGGAAATCGAACCACCACTCTGATACCATGTTGGAAGAGAGGAGCCAGAACATTTTCTCTGAGTACTCCTCAATTCAATTAATCTGATAAAAGAGATTACAATTTATAACCCTAAAGCTAACCGTCCACTACTTGTGATTCTAACCCACTAACCCACTAATTTATCATCTTCGGCCAACACATTGGAGAACCATCTCTCGGCCTCCTCATGACTCCATTGCTTGGAATCATCTTCAACATCCGGAGCACGATGTTGTAAAAATCATAGAGACAAACTACGCCATGAAGAGTGCCAACAAGAAGTAGAAATTTCTCCGTTAATGCAGCTGGTTTACTTAATTTGTGGACCAAGGGATCGGGCTGAGGATCGACGACAACATATTTGGGTTCAAGACCATAAAGATCGACAATAAAACGGGGCTTTTGGACGGAGAGATGCAGTTGGGCGAAGGTTGGAGAGTCGATGAATTGCTTCCAATCTTTGCAGACGCATCGGAAACGAAGCAGGGTTTTGACGGGCAAGTACTTGAGGATGGTGAACAAACTATCTTCTGGGATGTAATCCGACATGACGATCGACGTACAGAACTCAATTCGAACTCCCTAGCTACATGGATCAAGTGGAGAGATGAGATTGATTTCAATGACATCAATTTAGGGTTTTGCGTTCTGCGGAATCGTAAAAAAGTAATTGATTTTGAGATTGAACAAATCAAAGGAGTTAATTAGTTAAAGGAAATTAACATACCACGTAGAGTTTGAAGCTTCGCACAGTAAGCGATCGATGTATGGAACCTCCAATGAAGATTAAGACGAAGAATAAACCCTAAACCAAAATTTTGGGACCCTAAACCAAAATTTTGGGAAATTTTGTTTGGAAAACTAATTAAAATACCCAACCTTCAAATGTAATAAAAACTAGTACTTTTCCCGAACCTTGTTCGGGTGTTTTCATAATATTTTCGATCGAGTTTGACATATTAAGTACAAAATATTCGACACGTCAAATTAAATCGGGATGTGATGGGGATTTGACTCGGGTCCTAGTTCTAGCCACATTTTCCTTCCCTTTGAAATAACCAAGTGAGCTATGCGGAATTTCTGATTCAATCTACATTCTGTTTCTAATTATCACAAAAGTTCCTCTATACCACTACTAGAATACTGCAATTAGACATCACGTAATTTAAGTCTGTCAAAAAATAAGCAGATGTTAAATCATTCTATTACATCAAACAAAAAATTTGTGACGTGTAAATCAGTTTGCACAATTGTCAAATATACGGACAGATGTTAAATTCTTAGTTATGAAAAAATCTAGGTGCGCGAAATTAGAAAAATAGAGGCGGGATGAAAAGTGTTAGAAAAAATTGGAGCGGGCTTTTTTTTTTGGCTAATAAATTGAAGCGGGCTTTGGAGGCAAAGTTAACACTTCAAAAAAATTGAACTTCACTTTTTCTGCTATCACTTAAAAAAACTTACAGACCTAATTTTTAAATCTTCTTAAAATTTCTATCTTCTTTACTTTCTCCCATCACATTCTTCATTCTATCTCTCTTCTCTCCAGACCGAGCCCCAAAATCCCCAACTGAATCTTCACCTCTCTCAGATCCGAACCTCCTCTTGCTAGCACCGGCGACCCTCCTCCTTGGTTCAATCCCTTCTTCTTTCTCCGGCCGTCAGCTCTCTGAAGCCCATCCCGACGATTCGGCGCTGCGAAAACGGATGGGAGTTGAAGAACCCTAAATCGCCGACAACTTTAGGTATCTCGCCTCCTTCTTCTTAGCTCTATTTTCTTCTGGCATCAGCTTCATTCCTCCGAATCTGACCTCCTTCTCTTGTCTCTAGTCTCGTTCTCCATTCACCGACTTCATGCTTCTGTCACTGTATTCAGCCCTAACAGGCCAACGTTCTCTCTTGTGAAAAGCCAATCCAAGCTCCTTTTTTGTTTTGCTCAATTTTTTTTTACAGATCTATATTTCTAATGTCTTATGATTTCTTTCTTTCTTTTCTGTGTCTGAATTTTAGGGGTTCCGCCACGGATGTCGAGTACCAGCTCTTGGTGAAGCTCCAATTAAATCAGGACCTTTTTTTATCAAATAAGGCTAAGAAGGGTTGTGTTATGGCGAAGGCGGATTGGCGATGACCTGAGTCGGGGTTCTTATTGTTGTAAGGTATGTCTCTCTCCATTCCTATTGTTGTTCTTAGTTTACAAGCTGATGGAGGGTATAGATCTGGTAGTTTCGGATAAGAAGAGATGTTTAACGATAGTGTTTAGGGGGGTGGAGGGTCTAGATCTGGTGGTTTTAGATCCTCTTTGTGTTCTCTCCCTGCAGTCCTGGTCTCGATTGGGATACAGAGAGTGGATCTAGGTAGTTTTTTTTGTTCGCACCTTGGAATCGATGGTGCTCGTGGAGTCCATTTGTTTTGTTGTCAACTGTCTTGTTAATAATTTATGGAAATTGTGATCAAAATTTTCATGCTAGCTCTTTGTGATTTCTTAGGGTTCTATTTGGTAGATACTTGAATTTTGTATGTTTTAAATATATCTTCACAAGGTCATATTCGAGATTGAGATAAATTGCATTTTAAGCATTACTAATAATGGGAGGGAACACAATAACTCTGTAAATATAATTTATTGAGATGTTCTCTTCAGGAGAGACATGCCGGCTCCAGGCTTGGAGGGGAGAGAAAGAGCATGGTTGGTGGAAGAAGCAACGGAAGCGCTGTGACCTGTGGGAGCACTGGGAGAGTTGCTTCCGATAGGACGATCGCTCTCGGTGGTCCGGTACCAAGAAAGCGACTCGGAGGTGAGAATTTATCAAATTGATAAGATTGAATGACTCTAGACAAAGGATAGATGGACAATTGGTCATCCTCCTTTTAGATTTGATTTCGTACCTGCTTGAGTGCTTTCCATTCACCCTTCAATTTTATAGTTACTCTTTTGCTGTTTATCCTATGCCCAACTTTTTCGCTGCATGGTGCTCTATTGAATCAACATTGTTGACTTTCCAGTGGAAAATTCTGTGGCATTTTATGTTGTTTTGGAAGGCTCGGTCTCTATTGATTTTTGATACAATATGTCCTCCAATAGCCATTTTGCTTGCATATCTTGCTTGTAGGTTATTGCAGTATGGGGTTTGACATTTCAATTGGTCATGGATGGATTGATTTCAGTCTGATAGTAATATAGTATGTATCTTGTTGTTCTGCTAGTATGAGGATTGACGATTGAACTTAATTGTAGGTGAAATATTCAAGATCTCATATTATCATGTAATTTTCTTTTGCCCTCTTGAATTGATTGTAGCATGAAATTTTTTCATCTATTAGAACCTAGAAGTTCTATCTGAGTTAAATGAAAAGCCCCTTGTATAGTTGTCTAGAAGGGATTAGGGAATGTGAAGCAACACTCAATTTCAGCTATTTTCTATCTAGGCGCCCGATAGAGCTCTCGAGGTGTACTGTATGTTGAAATCTTATGAAGTATTTGAGGTAAGAACTTTTATTGACCTCATTTGGTCTGTTTTCTGAAATTACAGAGTGATAATTTTGAGAATTATACAAGACAAATCAATTGCAAGAGCCTTAACAGCGGAAATAAACATCAAGCTGCAGCGCATAAGCAATCAGCTCCACCATCTCAGCAGCGAGGACTACGAAGGTCTTCAAGTCGGAGAGATTTCGTAAAGTCAAATAACGGCTATTCAGTATGTCCATCTTCCTTTTTCTTGCTATTTTTTTCATGCTTGATTTTTGTTAGCCTTAAATGATGTTATAATAATCTAAAGATCTAACGAGGGATATATTAAGCCTAGTACCCCTCTTTAGTATAATTTCCTGTAAACCATGCTTTTAATAAATTATATTACAGCATTGAAGCCCAAAGAACAAGGTAATATGTACCAATCTCATGAATGATATGGAATTTGCTACAGGCATGGAAAAACAAAATGAAGAAAGAAACGTGTGTTTGAGTTTGAAGTCAAATTGATAATAAAGCAGAAGGGTCCTTGAAACAAAACACTATAAGCTTTTTCAAGAAAGATAAATTATAAAAGCTTCAAAAGAATAAACCTTTTATCAAGTTTGTATGCCCATGACTTCTAAAAATTTTCTTAGCCGATTACTCCTAAAAGTGGCTTATGAAGAGTGGGTAGCTTGAGAGCTTTTTGCTACTGTAAATCCAGATAAGTTTCACTTTCACACGGGTAAACCAATACCATAAAACCTAGAATACAACAAGAGAATAACACAAACAAGATAGGCATACTAAGATCATCTTCAAGAATTAGGTGATAAATAGTAGTATTGTGCCAGGAAGCATATAATGAATATCAATTACCAAAGGATACAAAGCCAAGTTTGATAAGATTATATCCATTCATCTTTTTGTTATTAACTAGCTACTATTTGCATGCTTTGCATAATTCTCATGAAATTTTCAGCAAATACAGGCTATTAACGGCTAACCACGTGATACTCTATTGGAAATTTGCATGTTTTAGCAACTTGTTCTTTTAACCTGTTCAATATATTTTGATTAGCTTGCCATCTAACAACAAATTGCAGTTTAGGCTTAGGTAAGCCAACATCCAAACTTATATATATGCTTCACTAATGTAGGATAAATAGTTGAATGAGATAATCTCCTCAGCCTAAACTTAGAGCATCTTTTTGCTCAAGAGCTAAGTATATATTTATGTGAGTAAGTAATCTTTGTCCTTGTTCTTTATTTCTGATTTCTTTCACTAATACCTGAGTAAAATTTCCGTAAGAAAGAGGGCATTAATTGTAGAAGAAAGACTAAATTAAGACAAATAATTTAAGGTTACTAGTTGAGATTATTCTGAAATACAAAAGTGTAATTCCCTTAAGTGATATCCATTCTAAACACTTCATCACTAATTTTTGGAAATAACAAACAGATTAAACAGTTCAAGACTTGCAAGATCATTTTATCTATCAAAGGGTACTAATTTTAATCACAACATTGGAAGTAAAAAAACATAAGGCAATTGTTAACACCACATTTCCCATCACTGTATCTATTATCAAAATTCCATGACTAATGTAATTCTTTCTTTGTCAATTCATGAACTTTTATACAAATTGGGATCAGATTGAAAGCCAACTCACTTTAATGTCCTCAAAACAGGTCATTCAAATAAGTCATTGTAGGTGATAAAGTTGTCTTATAATTATAATTAAAAACAACAGCAAGACAAAACTTTTTTTGTTAATGATTCTCTTTTGGGTATTTTATCAAACAAGTGGAGTACATACCTATATTACAGCAAACACAAATAAAGATTGCTTAAAGTCATAAACATTGAATTTTTTTTTTTAATTTACTTACAACCAGATTTTTGCAAACACAAATACATATTGCTTTAATTTCCCCAAATTTTGAAGTACTAAACCTAAACAAACATTCTT
This sequence comes from Persicaria tinctoria, assembly GCA_037127255.1. NCBI lineage: Eukaryota > Viridiplantae > Streptophyta > Magnoliopsida > Caryophyllales > Polygonaceae > Persicaria > Persicaria tinctoria. The sequence goes on along the minus strand of JBANSL010000002.1, from coordinate 91,000,542 downwards.
TTGTACAAAAGAAAGAATAAACAGCAATTTAGTGCCTATAGTTCTTATAGATGTGAGTATCTTACTTGTGTAATAAAATGTCATTTCGTAACTTTATAGATGTGAGTATCTTACTTGTGTAATAAAATGTGGGTCATGCCCCCACTGCAATTTAGTGCTTGTAGTTCTTATATCCAAAGTTTGATCTGTTAGAAACTGAATGGAGTTGAGCGTAAAGGCGATCAGTCAGAAGGTTCAGTAGCTACCGCTCAACAGTGTGGTAGACCGTTGGATAGGTAGGTGCTATTTTTATTACCTACTGATCTCTTCTCATTCTTCAGAAATAACTTATTGAACAAAGCTGATTGAATCATGTTCTTATTCTTATTGATGTGCATGTGCTTATTGGCCTTCCTCTAAATATTTCTGCAACTAGATCATTTGAGGAGCGGAAGAACCTAGAAAATGCAAGCCTATTGAAAAGAGATGTCGGTGTGGTAAAAATAAATAGATTAAAGCATATTATGACACCACTGATAAGATTCATGTCTAGACCGCCTATGTGATAGGGTGTGTTTTTTTATTGTTGTTTGTTGTGTGATGTTTGCTGAAATTTCAGAGACGTTGTAGGTAGGCATGTGAAGTGGCCTAAAAAAATGAGTCCTTGTGAACCTTCGATCTAAACCACGGAGAAAGCCAAAGGAAGTGAAGAAGTTTTTTATGCCTCGTGAGTTACCAGCCCAATCGTCAAGGTCTTGCCAGCTCTTATACAAACACGCCAAGTTCACAATGAAAGAGAATGACGTACCTACTTGCTATTGTTGATTGAAAATGCAGGTGAACCACGTTTATAGGCATTCAGGCTAGCCTTACCTTTTTTTGAGATGTTGTGGCTAGCTAGCTAGGTAATGTATGTCCTAGATATGTGGGCTAGCCTTATCTTTATCTTAGATGTTGTGGCTAGCCAATTTTGTGGCTATGAATAGCAGCATTGTATTTTGTAAATGTTACAATATGATGCTAGTATTTATGTACATGTTTTCATTAAACAACCTATCATTTTGAGGAACAAATAAAATGCGATGTTCTATCGACAAAAGTGTGATGTGTATCCAAATAAAAGACATCGGATTATATATGAAAATAGTAGTGTGTTCGTACCTTTAACATCAGATCAGTATGTGGAAATAGATGCCAATATAATTATATACACATCAGTTTATTCATTTAAATCAATGTAAAACACCAGTTTGAACATTAAAATGATATATGAACTGATATATATTTGTCAAAGTAACATCGTTATCTTCCAAATAAATCGATGTGTCATTGTAGCAACAACATCATTTTATTTTGAAAAAACTGATATAAATGTGGGAAACGACATCATTTATGCTTATATTTCATGTGGTCGGTTAAATTAAAACAATATAAAATCATAAATTATATATCGGACGTGATTATAAACATGATCACTAAAACAAAAATTGTTGTGTATTATGTCTTAGGACATTACTTATTTTATAAATAAAGATGTAAATGTTACATTTTTGCTTTAGGAGGACATCTTCACATGTTTTTAAATGACAAATAATGGATATTCATCAATAAGTGAATATGTCATAACCAAAATTTAGGGGTTCTAATTAAGAAAAGACATCTGCTTAAAACCGATGTGGAAGTTTTGATCTTTTACTACACGCACAAAGAGATCGGAATTTTTTTTGAAAGACATCTGTTGACAACAGACGTCTAATTGAAGTTTTCTAGTAGTGTACACACACACAAAAAAAAGAATTATATACATATTTTTTTATTTTATATATATTGCTTTTCACAAAAGTTCCCCTGTAGTTATTACAAAACCCCACCGCAATAAATTTGTAGGTTTTTATATTCATAATGTATTAGATATTAAAAAATGTGTTTCATGGCCATTAACTATTTTACACCATTGCTGCGAAACGTGCTGAGATAAAACTATGGATTCATCATTGTGATGGTTGTAAGGTGCGGCAGCCGGCATGTTACCATGGGAGTCCAAATATTCCAAATGTAATCCAACGACAACAAATTTGTAGGTTTTTATATTCATAATGTATTAGATATTAAAAAATGCGTTTCATGGCCATTAACTATTTCACACCATTGTTGTGAAACGTGCTGAGATAAAACGATCGATTCATAATTATGTTTCATCCATATCTAATTGAATTGAATGTATATGTCTGTAACCATTTACATGCAGTTCACTTCAAAATATAATTAGTTTATTATAAAATAATAAACCGACATAATATCATAAGCATAAACTTAAATTGTATCAGTGTATCCGGTTATCATATTATTCATAATATAACCTTTTAAAAAATAGGAAACTAAATTTATAATTTTCCACAATTTAACCCCAAGTAAAAGTTGCTACAAAAAAACCTAACTAAACCTAGACTCGATCATGTGCCGCCCATAGCCTCGAATTCGTCGACCAAGTCTCCTCATCTGTCTCCAATCTCACCTTCTACACTATCAACCAGATGGTTGTGGCCTTCCATGAGTTGGATCCAGGCGGCATCTTCTTGCCCTGCTCACTCTCTCTCCATGTACAGTGTTCACTACTCCCCCTCATTCTTAAGCTATCACCCTTTTAACTCTCCGAGGTCGACTGTCAAAGATGTGGCTCGCCTCCTTGCCTCCCCATCTTGCAAAGAATAAGATGGACAAAGGGTTTCGTCGGGGCCAAGTCTGTCACAACCTACCTAGACCAGCAAGAGGTTGAAAACCACGTTAACATTATAGACCGATGAGCTTCTTAAGATCAATAAATGACAAATTATACACACCATAATCTATCTATATATAGTATTCTTCATGATAGACCAAACTAAAAATCACGGTTAAGAAAACATATATATAATTTATAAAGGGGACAAGATACTCATGTCCGATTACAAACATATAAAAATCATGGCATTCACAAACTGATTTGATCCCTACACTAAGCATCTACAACATTTATAAATTGCTAAATAGAAAAATCAAAGCCTCACCTTCCAGCGGATGCCATTCAACATCGGTAGCTAAAAATTATGGCTCATCGACTCCGAACATTCCATGATGCAGAAAAACTCAAATTCCTCAATACCTATATTTATTAAGGTGGAAGAAACATTAAAGTGGGAATTGTAAGGTTGTGAAACCGTTGTGCAGTAAATGTTATGAAACTCCTAATTTTGTGTTGATTGAAACTCCTAATCCCACTAAATGCGCCTAATCATAGGGAATTTTGTTGATTGAAACTTCCAGATTCAATATTTTATATGTTGCCATTAAAGTCAAAGTGTAAACATTTATCTAAGCTAAAGCATATTATCCATGACTAACCTCTACAACCCAGTTGCTCTTTGATGATTGTTTTTGGGGGCTACTCAGCCTGCTGAATTAGCATAATAGGAAAAATAGCTAGGTTAGGTTAATTTGGCATCTCAATCCAAGAAGTCATTTGTGAGATTCAGACACATCACACATGGAAAATGAATCAAACAATTCATACTACAGGAACATGAAGCTATATAGTTTATTAAAAAATTGCACATCATAGTGTAAATTGAATCCCGTAACTATGATGCAATTTCAAGAGTTTGGTAATTAAAACATATCTCGAGTGACATTCAACTTTGTATAAATCATAGCACATCATTTTGCTCACCTTCAAGTTGTGATAAACTTTACATCCCATCTTCATGACCTCTTTGAAGGAGGTGACTCCAATAGGAAGGATCTTGCACTCCTTAAACAAATATGTTAATAGTTCTAGACGTGTCATGCTCAAAAAATACAACATAAATAAGAAACAAATGAGTATCTACATAGCAAGCTTGTTCTCTTCAAGTGATCCACCATTGATCACATTCACATTGACAGTAGGGGTGAGCAATATTATCTTTTTTTTTTTCTAGTAAGCTCAACAATGTGCTACATTTAATCCATGCTAATCAATATAGAAATCCAAGCGAACCCCTGCGGCCCTGAATGTTCATCAAATTGAAATTGGATAGCTTTCTTAAACCCAACTGAAGCCAAATTTTTCATATTTTTCAAAAAAACACTCTAATTATTTGATACATTTTATCAAACACTTTGTGTGCAATTACTTAATCAATAAAATTCATTTCCATATTTCAAATGTATGCACTTCTTCTTAGAGACATTTAATCAAACACCTTATGTGCAAAGATTAAACCCAAAATATAACAACTTTAGAACCTCAAATTTGACTAATAAATAAATCCCAGTATATAATGCAATCTTCCATACAAGCACAAGAAGATGAAAGCTAATTAAAGTGAAGTTGTAATCATAAAACAAAATCAACCTAGACTAACCATCTAAACGTGCATCATCTCCCTCAAATTTCATTCAATCTTCTATCTTTAGGCTTGAAGAAATGGGAGAGTGAAAACCCATTACATATCAAAATAGGAATTAATAATTTAGAACTCAAATAAATCAACCATAGTAGGAGAAGAGTAAATAACATTTGTCGGAGGAGATCGCAAGCCAACGTCGACGATCGATGCCTATTCTAACCGAGGTTTTTTTGCAAGAGAGAGTTCATTTAGCAGGGCCGATTCCACCGCTGTCAACTAACCGCCTCCCGCGACTCGCCCTCGTCTGCCCACCACTCGGATCTAAGTAACCACCTACCACCCACGGATTTAAGCACTTGAGATTAGCATGGATGGAGGAGGAAATTGAGCATGGATGGAGGAGGAAATTGAAATTGTTGAGCTTGGATGGGGAGAACGTGGGTTTGTCCCTGAAGAAGACGCCTGCAAGAGAACATGGGAAGGAGGTTAATTTTCTTAAAAACCGCTTGAAAGGAGGTGGTTTCTTAACTTGAAGAGAGAACGTGGGTTGCTGATGGGAATTTTTAGGGTTGCTCAACTAAGGACACGTGGCGCAAATTTTTCCAAAGACCTTGCTTCTAAAATATTAAGTATAAGGGGTGGATATTCCGACATTTGAGGGTAGTATTACCACGGGTTTTCTTACCTGTCAAAATTGCTACATTAATTTTTTTTGAATAGGGGTTTATTGAACAATTTCCTTATAGGAAAAAAATAAATAGTAGGACCAGGTTCATACCCAACGCATTTTCCTCATTCCTATCTTCTTTCGTGACCGTTTTAACAAAAAAAAAATCTTCTTTCTTGTTAGAGATGTGAATGAGACCAAAGTGTCCCACATCGGAAAGTTGAACATATCAAGCCCTAGTATATGAGTCGTGGGCTACTCCTTCTATTGCCAATTGGTTTTAGAATGGAACCTCACTCGGCTTGTGTGCTAGGCTACTAGCGCATGTGCGCCCGTGCACACGACCCCTAGTCATCGGTCCGAGTCGGACTTTGATATGGTATCAGAGCGGTTAGCCTAACGGCCCGTGTCGATCCTGGTCTGGGTTACCCAGTTGTCCAAGTCTCAACTAGATGATCATTCCTAATTGGACTTGCGGGGGCGTGTTGAGAATGTGAAGAGACAAAGAGTCCCACATTGAAACCATAGTATATAAGCTAGTGGGTTACCCCACCTAATGCCAATTGGTTTTAGGATGGAACCCCGCTCGGCTTATGTGCTAGGCTATTAGCGCAAGGGAGCACGTATGCACACGACCCCCGATTCTGAGTCCCAACGGACTTCAGTATGGTATCAGAGCGGTTAGCCTAACGGCCCGTGTCGATCCTGATCTGGGTTACCCAGTTGTCCAAGTCTCAACTAGATGATCATTCCTAGTTGGACTTGCGGGGGCGTGTTAGAGATGTGAATGAGACCAAAGTGTCCAACATCAGAAAGTTGAACATATCAAGCCCTAGTATATGAATCGGTGGGCTACTCCTTCTATTGCCAATTGGTTTTAGAATGGAACCTCACTCGGCTTGTGTGCTAGGCTACTAGCGCATGTGCGCCCGTGCACACGACCCCTAGTCATCGGTCTGAGTCGGACTTTGATATTTCTTGGTCGTCTCTTGAACTGTCTTTCAGATATTTCAGATGGCTCATAGTTCCTTTTCAATTGCAACATTCTTCCCCGCATGTTGTCTTGTAAGAAAAAATCCACGTAGACTGTCTTTTCAACATTTTTGACTAAAAAGTGGTAATATATTACCACTACTCTCAAATGTCGATAATATTTTTTATTATATTTTAAAGTTGATGATATATTTTTACCATATCCCGAAAGGTGTAGGTATTTTAATTAGTTTTCTAATTTCATTTCACACCAAAATTTTCATTTTTTTAATATACATATTTTTTAGGAAAAGATCCAGGACAAAAGCATCTTGATGATAAACGAGATCGAGTAGACCTTGGTGATTTTAAATATAGATTTCGTTAGCCAGCCAATACTTTCATAATATACATGATTAACGAAAATCGTCTATAAAGTTCGGAGGTGGAAAATGGTACCTGAGATAATTATCTCAATATCCCAAGAGAATTTTCTTGTCCCTTCGAGCGAATTTATCACGATTAGGTTATCGTCCTCAATTTTAATCTAGCTTAATCACAGTTCCTTTGCTAGCGTATCACCTGTAACACCGGATGTTACACTCAAGGTTATATTTAATTATATCGGTTATAAATTCACATTAATGTTTTTTAAAAAAATTATACTTATATTCTATGCACTTACATTAACATATTTATATAAAAAAAAATTATGAAAATTTATTATTAAAAATTATGGATAATCAAAAGATTGATTATTTTAGAAAATCTTTTTTTTAAACATATATTTTATTTTTTAAAAATAATCAATCTTTTAATAATCAAAGTTTATAAACATGCTAATATAAGTATATAGAGTATAAATATAATTTTTTTGAAAGTGAATTTATACCTAAAATAATTAACTGTAACACCGGATCCGAAGAGCTATAAGAGCATCCGCATTCGTGAAACCCATTCGGGTTCCTTAACTCCACTTTTTATATTTTTCTCTCCTTAAAAAACCCAATACAATTTTTCACCCACATCCCTAAAACCCTTTAAAACCCTATTTTATTTTGGGGCGTTTTGCAAAATAGCCACGAAATTGGACATAATTTGTGAAATAGTTACGATTTGGGACAATTTAGTGAAATAGACGCAATATAAACCCCCTTCCCTTTGTTTCACGCGCATTTCTCTCTCCTCAACCCTCTCCTCTCCGCACGCGCTCTCCTCCGCGCTTCTCCTTCTCCGATCTCCATCTTCCACTTCCCGTTCCTCAGATCCGCGCCTTCCTCGGAGATCCGAGAGCGACCGATCGATAGAGCGGAGCAAGAAGCAATTGGACGGATCTATGGCTTCGGATCTATGGCACGGAGCGAGATCTGAAGAGGAGACCGAGATCTATGGCTTCGACGCCAGAGCGAGGTCGAGCGAGGCCTGGAGGTTTGAGATCTGCGACCTGGAGGTTTCAGATCCGGTTGCGGCGGAGCGAGGGAGCGAGGATTCGACGGCCTCGATTTGAGAATCCGGAGCGAGCAGGCCGAGCGGAGCGAGCAGGTCGAGCAGAGCGAGGGAGCGAGGAAGGCTAAGCGAGGCTGAGCAACGAGACGCGATTCAGATCCAGCCTGGAGGTCGAGCGAGTGAGGCCGAGCGAGATCGAGCGAGGCGGCGCGAGTGAGCGATTGCTCAGATCCGGCCTGGAGCGAGGTCGAGCGGTTGGAGATCGTCGCGGAGGCGGCGAGGCGGAGGCCGGCCGGCATTCCAATTCGCAGAAGTCGGGAGGAAGAGGATGGACTTTGAGTGAAATTACAAAAATCACCCCACAAATATCATAAATTAAAAAAACTATCTATATTTTATCATGTTATATTTTTATTTTTATTTTTGCAAAACAAAATGTTATATTTGGACAACGTACAATTATATTTGCACAATTTACGGCTATATTTGCACGACAATATGTTAAAAAAAATTAAAAAAAAATTAGACTTGCTTCAATATGTATTGGTAATAAATCCAAAATACAGTTGTGCAAAAAAAAATACAGTTGTGCAAATCCAAAATACAGTTGTGCAAAACTAAACTAAAGTTGTGCAACTCTAAATTAAATTTATGCAACTCTAAAATACGGTTGTGCAACTCTAAAAAATGTGCTGACATGAAGAAAAAAAAGTGCTGACACGGAAAAAATATATACTGAGCTACAAAGTTATTACTTAGGAAGATGACTCGATTGTAACTAATATCAGTGTCAGCACTAATTGTAACTAATATCAGTATCAACACTAATTGTAACTAATATCAGTATCAGCACTAATTGTAACTAATATCAGTGTCAGTACTCATTTTCACCACTAGTTGTGCAAAAATACCGTATTGATGAGCAAAAACATGAGCATGTTGTGCAATAATTTATTGAGAAAGAATGAAATTATATTGAGAGAAAATAAGATCATGTTGAGAACAAATTCACAAGTCTCGATTGTTGAGCAAAAATAAGATGACGTTGAGCAAAATTTCACCAATCCCCCATGTTGTGCAATTATTGTCTATTTTTGAGCAAAAATAGGATCATGTTGTGCAATAATCTATTAAAAAGTGTAAAATTATATTTACAAAAAGTAAGATCATGTTGGAACACAATTTCACAAGTCTCAAATGTTGTGCAAAAAATAAAGTATTGATGAGCAAAAATAAGAGCATGTTGTGCAATAATTTATTGAGAAAATATGAAATTATATTGAGAGAAAATAAAATCATGTTGAGAACAAATTCACAAGTCTGAATTGTTGTGCAAAAATAACCTATTGTTGAGCAAAAATAAGATGATGTTGTGCAATAATTTATTGAGAAAGTATGAAATTATAATGAGAGAAAATAAAATCATGTTGAGAACAAATTCACTAGTCTCGATTGTTGTGCAAAAATTACCTATAATTGAGCAAAAATAAGATGATGTTGTGCAATAACTTATTGAGAAAGTATGAAATTATAGTGAGAGAAAATAAAATCATGTTGAGAACAAATTCACTAGTCTCGATTGTTATGCAAAAATAACCTATAATTGAGCAAAAATAAGATAACGTTGAGAAAAATTTCACCAATCCCCCATGTTGGGCAATTATTGTCTATTTATGAGCAAAAATAAGATCATGTTGTGCAATAATCTATTAAAATGTATAAAATTATATTTACAAAAAGTAAGATCATGTTGAGACACAATTTCACAAGTCTCAAATGTTGTGCAAAAATAACGTATTGATGAGCAAAAATATGAGCATGTTGTGCAATAATTTATTGAGAAAGAATGAAATTATATTGAGAGAAAATAAGATCATGTTGAGAACAAATTCACAAGTCTCGATTGTTGTGCAAAAATAACCTATAGTTGAGCAAAAATAAGATGACGTTGAGCAAATTTCCACCAATCTCCCATGTTGTGCAATTATAGTCTATTGATGAGCAAAAATAAGACCATGTTGTGCAATAATCTATTGAGCAAGTATAAAATAATATTGAGAAAAAAAAGCTCATGGTGAGCACAATTTCACAAGTCTCAATGGTCGTGCAACTCTTAAAATAGAGTCGTGCAACTCTTAAAACAGAGTCGTGCAACTCTTACAGCAGAGTCGTGCAACTCTTAAAATAGAGTCGTGCACCTCTTAAAACAGAGTCGTGCAACTCTTAAAATAGAGTCGTGCACCTCTTAAAACAGAGTCGTGCAACTCTTACAGCAGAGTCGTGCAACTCTTAAAACAAAGTCGTGCAAATCTTAAAACAGAGACGTGCAACTCTTACAAGATAGTCGTGTAACTCTTAAAACAAAAGTCGTGCAACTCTTACAACAGAGTCGTGCAACTCTTAAAACAGAGTCGTGCAACTCTTACAACAGAGTCGTGCAACTCTTACAACAACGTCGTGCAACTCTAAAATTTCATAGTGTTATTCATTAAATTTATAGTTTTATTCATACAAACTAAAATCTAATTTGATTCTTCTTAAACTAAAAATCTAATTTGGGCACATTATAATATTATTCTTGCACTTTTTAATCTAATTTGGTTCTTAAACTGTATTTTAAAGTTGCAAATTATTAAAACGATGTCAGCACTAAAAAATACGTATAAAAACGATGTCAGCACTAAAAATAGGCCCTAATTTTATTTTCATGACTGATTTTATCGGCCTCTTATATACACGAATAAATAAGGGTGTTTTTAGATGCACCGCAAATCCACCATTAAAAATGCACGTCCATTTCAACGTACAAGCCTTTTTGATTAATTAGCACCTTTAAAAAATTAATTAACCCACTTTAACCCTGCACGTCAAGGTCGGAATTGACGTGCAGGATTTAGGGTGTATATAGCGAAAACGAATAAACAAATACTAGGCCAATTTGAGTCAGAAGCAGAATTTAGTGAAATCAATCCAATTTGTTGACAGATCTTAATGGCCTATGGATCTCAAAATATTAAAAAAAAAATACCAATTTCATGACAGTAATCATATCCACTCAACCTTTCTCATGAAAAAAAAAATATCCACTCAATCTTTGCCACACTTCATTTCCCTTTGATTCAACGCAACCAACCAAATGGTCCAAAATGTCATCATAACTGAAACCAAAGACACAAACCAGGCAAAGTAGAAACTATATATACTTTCATCATCATCATTCCTGAATCACAATCAACACTAACAGGGTTAGTGATTGCAGTTTTCACCTAAGCCATACATATATGTCAACAGAGCTTGAACCCAAGACGCCGCGGCCGAGCGCATCTAAATAGGGTGAATGACAAGCTTTACATTCTTAGCAGTAAATACTAACAAAAGAAACCCAGTTTGTCAGGAACTTCACAATAACAATTAAAGTCCTGCACAAAGAAACAAAAGAAACCTATAGCCTATTCTTACCATAAAACACTAGGCCCGAACGACTACACCCCCAATTTCGATCTGCATAAAAGCAACAGCGTTGCTGCATCAGTTTTATTCAATCCAAACACCAGCAGATTGGGTGAAACACATGTAGGGAATGAGATGAAGGAAAATCTTACCAGTTAGCAATGGTGTTGATAATTAACTCATGGATAAATGATGGCGAGCAACCATGTCGGGTACATCAGAGATGTGGATGCTTTCACAGACGAAGAGTTCTCTCAGCTTTAAGTCGCATATAACTGTTGTCGTATTAGGATCCTGAATGCAAAAACGGTTATGAGTTGAAAATCGCAAGCCATAAGACAGTATTGCGCAAGATAACATGACAGAAAGATTTGAATTGTTCTTATTGGCAACCCGAAGTAAAATTAAAAGAGGCCAGAAGTTTAAAGTACGCTACTGACCTCCAACCGTGAAACTGAAAATCAATCCAAAAATTTAGACCTCAACTAAAGCTGAAATAGCTACAATCTAAAGATGACATAGCTGAAATAACTACCATCTAAAGCTGATGTACTTGAATAAACTAAACAAATCTAGACCTCACCTAGATTATCAATTCATAGAGTTCAAAAAAGACAAGCATAGAGTGCAGGAGTAAAAAAACATAAGCAAATCAGTTGTGCAAATATAGATTTATATTGTGCAAATAAGAAAGCGAAAAGCAAATTCATATAGAAGATCAGGAAGAGCAAATATGTAATTTCAATCAAATAAGATAAATTGAGCTAATGTAGGAGTTAATTTCTGCAACTTGAAAGTGAAAAATTAAACACAACAAATCTGTAACTTGATTTCTGCAAGTTTAGGTCCTTGACTCAACGAATAAAAGGAAAACGTTTTGAAATGACTTGTTCTTAATCCTTGGCCATAATAGATTTTCACATGAATCTCTCTTAGATGTTTCACAACTCTCTCTTAGAGGTTGCACAACTCTCTCTTAGAGTTGCAACTCTAAGAGATCCGGACTTTCTTCAAGAACAGATACCAATTTTAGATGTATAAAAGGTAATATCTATCTACTGTCAGGACTCAGAATTCAGGAAGAGATTCATGGTGCTTAAACTAATAGCCAACAGTGCAATTTGTCAGATACACAGGCAGTAAGGTTGTATGCCAGTCGTTTGCAATAAAACCCAAATTCCCATCTCCATAGTAGACCCCGCCACAAGGAACATGCCAAGGAACCTGGCACAAATGGAATTTCAAATCAATTTGAAACCAAATTGATAGTCGTTTCCTGAAGTACAAATGCAGTTTCTGATCAATTTAACCATATACAAACTCATAAACAGCAGCACGGAAAAGAAACCACTGAGTTAAGCTGTTTCAAATTGATATTCATTTCCTGAAGTTCAAATGCGGTTTTTGAACAATTTCACCATATACAAACTCATACACAGCAGCACAGAAAAGAAACCACAGAGTTAAGCTGTTTCAAATTGATAGTCGTTTCCTGAAGTTCAAATGCAGTTTCTGATCAATTTCACCATATACAAACTCATATACAGCAGCACAGAAAAGAAACCACTGAGTTAAGCTAGGGCTTCTGAATTCATAGATCTCAATTCTGGCAGCCATGGAAAATATGAGAGAACATAGGAGCATGAGGAAGCGAAAGCCACTGATCAAATCAAGTTAATTGCCCACAATTTTCATAACACAGACAAATCGATCACAAACCGATGAACTAACAAATCTAAATTCATACCAACTTTGCATTAATGCACAATTTTCGTATTCAGTGCACAAACCGATCGCAATCCACCAAAAAGATAGGCTGCGAGAATGAGCAATTGGAAACTCGAAACTCAAAACTCGAAAAAAAAAAAGGTGCTTAAATACATAAAGAATAGAGCTGAGTGTAACGATGAACAAACAGACCTTGAGATTGAGCAATTGTAACTCCGACGATTGCAATTGGGATCTGAACGCCGATTCCGAGCCAACCTCCAGTCCTTGCTGGTCCACAGATCCCGACGAGCGGCGCCTGGAGAGGACGACTTAGAGGTGATTTGGTAATTAGGCTTCGAAGCTGATTTGGTAAAAGTGGATGCTAATTCGGCCGATTTTTTAGCAGAGGTTGAGCTTTGCCAACAGCCGGATGGTGTACGACGGAGAGAAGACCACCGATCAGCTTCTTCATCTTCTTCTCCGATCGCAAGCAGGTCAATTTCTGAAACGCCGCCGAGATCCGCTCCTTCATCTTCTTCTCCGTCGTCCTCACCGACGAAGAACGTGGTGTCGGATATCACCCTCTCTGCTACACTGAGAGAGCGGGAGAGAGAGAGCGGGAGAGGCGAAATTGAGAGAGAAAGAGAGACCGATAGAGCGAAACAGAAGAGAGCGTGGGAGCAGGAGAGAGAATTAGTATATATAGGGGTCATTTTGCAAAATTGTCCAAATACGCGACTATTTTGCAAAATCGACCAAAAAAAAGTGTCTATTTTGCAAATTTTTTCCTTTATTTGATTGAGATGGATATAATGTTAGTTATTAAGATAAGAGAAAGAAAAATTGGTTAGGAAAGAACTAAAAAGATATGATTTATTTGGTAATAAATTGGTTAGGAAAGAACCAAAACGATTTAAGTTATTAGGTAAAAAAAATTGGAAAATTGAAAAAAAAAAAATTGGTGGGAAGGGAGTGGATAATTAAGGAAAACACGATACATGAAAAAGGAGTATAGTGAATTAAGAATTAAGATATAAATATAGATTACTACTCCCTCCTTGAATTGTTAATAAAGAGCGGTCATTTCGGGGTTCAAACCGGGGACCATGAGTCTATGACTATTATCCACAAGTCCTTTCCAGTGAGCCATTCCGAAATTACTACTCCCTCCGTTTGCAATTAAATGACACTTTAGAATTTATCACACAAATTAAGCAATAAGGCTTTGCAGTTGAGTAATAGTACTCCATATTAATTACTTCCCTATGCAACCTGTATTTTTTGAAGTATGATACTCCTTATTTAAAAAAGAAGGACATGTGGGAGATATTAAGTGGGGGATATTCTACCCCTCTCTCCTTCCTAAACAAATTACTCCGTACAGTAGGAAAAAAAAGAGGAGATAGAAGAACGTCAATTAATTAGGCAAATGCAAATCCCTTTAAAACGACATTTAATTGAAAACGGAGGGAGTATAATACTGTACATATATATATATTATTTAAAAAAAGAAATTATTTAGCCAAATATCCATTTTAATAACCTCATTTTGCAAAATGTCCAATTAAAAAGAGTTTTTGCTAAATGTCCTAAATATTTTTGAAAATCCCATACTACCCCTGCCCTTATATTTCAACCCTTTCTCCCCAATTGCAATATGTTACATCTGGTCGAGCGTTTCTTGCACCGTCTCTGTGGGAAATTCACCGCTGCAACACCTCTGCTGCCGGATCCGAGCTCCAATGGCGCCAGATCCGGCCCCAGCGCCACTACCTGTCAATGTCGGATGCCGCCACCGTCCTTCCTCCTTCCTCCTGGTCTCGTATCCCCGCGCTCTCGTCGTTGCCGCCTCGGATCTGCGAATTGTCGTTGCTGGAATTGCGACTCCTCGCTCGCTCTCCTTGCGACTCTTGCCGTTGTATGCGTTCCTCCTCGTCGCCGTCGTATCCCTTCCAGTGTCGGCGGCTTGCAATCCACTGTCGAAATCAGATCCCCGACGGCTTGCAATCCCTCGGCAGATAGGAGTGGTGACAACGGCTGCTATGTGCCGATCTCGAGCTCGAATTGTTCATGGTTGTCATCTGTTCTTCTCTTTTCTTTGGATTGTGCGAATTCGGCGCTCCAATGGCCGAAGAAATCGGTAAAGAGATCCTTCCTCCTCTCAGCTTCGATTCAGACTTCTGGGAGGTTGATGACAGAAGAGGAAGATGATCAGAGGTACACGCGGTTTCTTTGATTCTTGAATCAGATGCCACCATTCAAAATCTCAAACCCTAAATTCGTCTTGTCCATCGGAGCTTCTAGTTACAATCATTATCCGAATATCTTGCTGATCAGTGCTTGTAATCTATTTTTATTAGGTTAACATGGAATCAATGTCGCCAAACTGAGATGATGTGTCATCAGATCGGGCGCCGGGCTTCACAGAAATGATGTGTCTCATCTCCATCCGCCATTGGAGGCCAAACTCGAACCTTTCCGATGCCATATCCGGAGCTTCGTAAATGGAGGCGCGCCGAAGTGCCCGATCTGCCTCGAACCCTAAGACGTCGCTGCTGTCACCCCTTCCTGTTTCTCTCGATTGTGTGATGACAATGAATTTGTCTCCTCCCGCTATCTGCCAATTGATTGTTGTGTGCTTGTTTCTCTTCGCTGAACAAATCCTAAATTAGAGTTTCCGCTTTCCATTTTAGCATCCCCTCTCTTCAAAATCATCATTAGTAATCTGAAATTCTTGGATTAGTTCTCAAAGAAACAAAACGAGATAGTGCTCGCAGGAACTTCCTCTTATCTGACGTATCTTCTTTCAATTTCAGCCCTTTCTTTTGTATCATTGCAAGCTCTATCTATAGAAATCGAATTTTGTTTCTGATTTCTTTTCACTAAGATGCTATACCTCCTGGCTGAACAAAGGCGAGACATTGACTAAATTTTGATGCCATACTGTGATTTGGGAAATTAAATTTTGATGCCAAACATTTATGTTTGAAGGTTATTATTGTACCAAGCTCTTTGTTGAAAGATATGAATAGCAAGACTGATATGTATCTAGCAAATGCTATTCGAGTGATCTGTCGGATCATAGATGGGACTGTCCTTACTCAAATTGAAAGATACTATAATTTTCCGCGATATTGTATTTGATTACACTATATTTTTCATGAAATTATATGTTTTTTTTATCTTTATTCTTGTCGTATTGTGTTTGATTACACTATATTTTTTTATTTTTCATGAAATTACATGTGTCACCAAGAGTGTCACCTCTAATAAGAGTGGTGACATCAGTGGTGACAGTGATAAGGGTGATAACATTGATCCCGTAAAAAAAACTCTAAAAATAAATCTGTCACCAAAAAAACAAAGGTGTCACCACAGTGATAAGGGTGGTGACATCGATGGGGGTGGTGACAGCGAAGGGATGGTGACAGTGATAGGGGTGGTGGTGACACTGATAGGGGTGGTGATAACACTTTGCACATTTGTGGTGACACTATTTTATTTTTTTTAATCGGTTGACACTATTTTTCTTTGATGACACGACTAATAACACTTCCATTCTTTCCCTTGATACACTTGTGGTGATACCCCTTTGAACGTCTGTGGTGACACTATTTTATTTTATTTTTAATCGGTTGACACTATTTTTCTTTGATGACACAATTAATAACACTTGACCATTCTTTCCCTTGATACACTTGTGATGACACCCCTTTGAACGTCTGTGGTGACACTATTTTTCTTTGATGACATGACTAATAACACTTTGAACATTTGGGGTGACACTATTTTTCTTTGATGACACGACTAATAACACTTGACCATTCTTTCCCTTGATACAATTGTGGTGACACCACTTTGAACATTTGTACGGTGACAGTATTTTATTTTATTTGAATCGGTTGACACTATTTTTCTTTGATGACACGATTAATAACACTTGATCATTATTTCCCTTGATACACTTGTGGTGACACCACTTTGAACATTTGTGGTGACACTATTCTTCGTTGATGACACGACTAATAACACTTGACCAATCTTTCCATTGATACACTTGTGGTGACACCACATTGAACATTTGCGGTGACACTATTTATCTTTGATGACATGACTAATAACACTTTGAATATTTGGGGTGACACTATTTTTCTTTGATGACACGACTAATAACACTTTGAACATTTGTGGTGACACTATTTTTCTTTGATGACACGACTAATAACACTTTGAATATTTGTGGTGACACTATTTTTCTTTAATGACACGACTAATAGCACTTAACCATTCTTTCCCTTGATACACTTGTGGTGACACCACTTAGAACATTTGTGGTGACACTATTTTTCTTTGATGACACGACTAATAACATTTTGATGACAACAGTGATTACACTTTTTTTTTATGATGACAGTTATATTTGGATTTTTTCATGACTTACATTAAACACCACATGTTCTTTTGGATACCATTAGCCCATTTAAGGTTTTTTACTCTCCTTGTCATAGGATTTTACTCGGGTGACACTAATAATAACACTAAAGTGACTAAATTTTTTGATGAAAAATAATTCATTTGGTGACATTAATGATTACCTTCTTCTTCTTCTTCTTTTTATTTCACATTCGACAATGTAATTAAGCAATATAGCTCTATTTAGTACTGTAATATATACTCCCTACAATTCAAGTTATAAAGATTGGCAGCCCATCAATTTGTTCATGGCCCAATACTTCAGCCCACCTTCCTCATCATCAACAGTTGCAAGTCTGCAAGTAAGGTCTGCAACGCATCGACACCGCATCAAACAGAGAGCAATTAGAGGCGGAACACATCGAGAGAGATAGCGAGTAGTCGAGAATTCAAGAAGGGAACTCGAGCGCACCACCAAGAGCACTTGGGTGCTCCTCCCATGGCAGCTCCGGGGGACGAATAGGTGCAGGGCATTCCGGTGAGACAAAAAGAAGGGAGCAAGAGTCGGCACCATTGCTGCTGACAGAATCGGAGACGGTGCCATGGCTGATGTGTATTGAAAGCTCGAAGATTTGAGCAGATCAGATTTACAGACAAAGAAGTGGGTTGCAATTACGGAGAAGCGACGAATTTAATCGGAAGGAGCGAATTTCATCAGAGGAGTTCGATTGATGGAGAATCGCCTGAGACTGTCAAATTGAGCCATTTTTTGACGGATATCGGAATTAAATTGGAACCAGGCGCCGGAGGAGAGGGAGAGCGCGATGAACCGAGATCGGACAGGGGAGTTGATCTGAGCTATCGGAAAAAAGAGAAGGAAAAAGAGACGGGGGCAAAATTGTCCTTAATGGACATTTACCAAATCAACTTATAAAAATGGCCATTTTACAAAATGGTATGTCCAAAATGGACGTTTAGCAAAAAAAACCTTAAAAAATTTCGAAATTTTCACGAGGTATCCCAAATGTATCGCTTAATTCACACGGTAATCAATTGTTTTACACCTTTCACGTGATGCCTCTATGAGGTTATAAATCTTTTGACCTTATCCCCATCTCCCTAATATTTAAGGGATTCTGTCAGTGGGAAATTTAAAAAAAAAATCAAATGAATTAAAATAGGAGATGCTACCCCGAAGAATCCATCGTTACCCAATCCATCGGAGTCCCAAGAATCGATGCTCACTGTTGTATTTGAGGATTCGACAACCCTCATTGCCGGAGTCCCTGCCGATTTCAATTTTCCCCAGGGGCAAGCACGCACCAGAGTCCAGCCAGGCTTGCCGTCGGCCGAAAGCTTTGATCCCCTCTCACCAGATCCGCCCAAGTCACCAATTTCTGTAGCTCCTTCCTTTTCAACAGAGGTTTGAATTGGCCTTTGGTGGCACCATGCCAACAAAGATTTCAATTTGGGAAGGTTTCAACTCCGGAAATGTGGATTTGGGAGAAATTTGGGATGTTGCGAGCCAATTGGTGGCACCATGGGCCATTTACGACTTTATGCAGGCTACTGTACTTGTTGGCATGCCTTGGAGGTTTCTTATTTCTGATTTTTTCTTGAATGGGTTGATTTAGGCGGAATTTGGTCGTGGGTTTAGGCCGGATTTTGGGGGTTTTCAGTCGGACCGGAGGCATGAGTTGGAGACGTTGACGACGCGCTCGGTAGGGTTACAGGAGATGCCGGTCCAAGAGGTGTAGTAATCGGTGGTGGAGTTCCATGCGCTGAGTAAGCCTGATGGGTCGGCAGTGATCTTGGATTTCAGGTGGAGGAGGGCATCTTTGTACGTCAAGTGAGGTGAGACTGTCATTAGATTCATCATTACAAATGACACTGGATTCGTGCTTGAATCAAGTGAGGTGAGACTGTCATTAGATTCATCATTACAAATGACACTGGAGAAAGCATCTTTGTACGTCATGAAAAGTGGAAAAATTCAATCAACCTTGGAAACAGAATTATTAGCTCTTCGGATCCGTTAGAGCATCCACAATGGGGTGTCTTAACTCCAAAATAAGAAATCAATTAATAAAAAATTGAAGTAAGGGGAGGATGTGGGTTAAAGAATGATTTGACAAGTTTCTTACTGAGAAACCTTTAAAATCCAAGGAAGAGTAAGAAAAAAGAGAGAAGGTGGGCCAACATGAGGAGAGGGTGAGAAGAAAAAAATATGTGGGTTCCAATAAAAAAATAAAAGAAATTTTTTATAAAATAGACACTTTTTTTGATCGATTTTGCAAAATAGTCGCGTATTTAGACAATTTTCCAAAATGACCCATATATACTAATTCTCTCTCCTGCTCCCACGCTCTCTTCTGTTTCGCTCTATCGGTCTCTCTTGCTCTCTCAATTTCGCCTCTCCCGCTCTCTCGACGTCGGATATAGAATTTTGCAAAATCGACGCCAGATCTGGAGGAGGCAGGCACTGAAAGGCCCTTTCGATCGGCGTAGCAGAGACGGTGATATCCGACACCACGTTCTTCGTCGGTGAGGACGACAGAGAAGAAGATGAAGGAGCAGATCTCGGCGGCGTTTCTGAAATTGACCTGCTTGCGATCGGAGAAGAAGATGAAGAAGCTGATCGGTGGTCTTCTCTCCGTCGTACACCATCCGGTTGTTGGCAAAGCTCAACCTCTGCTAAAAAATCGGCCGAATTAGCATCCACTTTTACCAAATCAGCTTCGAAGCCTAATTACCAAATCACCTCTAAGTCGTCCTCTCCAGGCGCCGCTCGTCGGGATCTGTGGACCAGCAAGGACTGGAGGTTGGCTCGCAATCGGCGTTCAGATCCCAATTGCAATCGCCGGAGTTACAATTGCTCAATCTCAAGGTCTGTTTGTTCATCGTTACACTCAACTCTATTCTTTATGTATTTAAGCACCTTTTTTTTCGAGTTTTGAGTTTCGAGTTTCCAATTGCTCATTCTCGCAGCCTATCTTTTTGGTGGATTGCGATCGGTTTGTGTACTGAATACGAAAATTGTGCATTAATGCAAAGTTGGTATGAATTTAGATTTGTTAGTTCATCGGTTTGTGATCGATTTGTCCGTGTTATGAAAATTGTGGGCAATTAACTTGATTTGATCAGTGGCTTTCGCTTCCTCATGCTTCTATGTTCTCTCATATTTGCCATGGCTGCCAGAATTGAGATCTATGAATTCAGAAGCCCTAGCTTAACTCAGTGGTTTCTTTTCTGTGCTTCTGTATATGAGTTTGTATATGGTGAAATTGATCAGAAACTGCATTTGAACTTCAGGAAACGACTATCAATTTGAAACAGCTTAACTCTGTGGTTTCTTTTCTGTGCTGTTGTGTATGAGTTTGTATATAGTGAAATTGTTCAAAAACCGCATTTGAACTTCAGGAAATGAATATCAATTTGAAACAGCTTAACTCAGTGGTTTCTTTTCCGTGCTGCTGTGTATGAGTTTGTATATGGTTAAATTGATCAGTTAAACTGCATTTGTACTTCAGGAAACGACTATCAATTTGGTTTCAAATTGATTTGAAATTCCATTTGTGCCAGGTTCCTTGGCATGTTCCTTGTTGCGGGGTCTACTATGGAGATGGGAATTTGGGTTTTATTGCAAACGACTGGCATACAACCTTACTGCCTGTGTATCTGACAAATTGCACTGTTGGCTATTAGTTTAAGCACCATGAATCTCTTCCTGAATTCTGAGTCCTGACAGTAGATAGATATTACCTTTTATACATCTAAAATTGGTATCTGTTCTTGAAGAAAGTCCGGATCTCTTAGAGTTGCAACTCTAAGAGAGAGTTGTGCAACCTCTAAGAGAGAGTTGTGAAACCTCTAAGAGAGATTCATGTGAAAATCTATTATGGCCAAGGATTAAGAACAAGTCATTTCAAAACGTTTTCCTTTTATTCATTGAGTCAAGGACCTAAACTTGCAGAAATCAAGTTACAGATTTGTTGTGTTTAATTTTTCACTTTCAAGTTGCAGAAATTAACTCCTACATTAGCTCAATCTATCTTATTTGATTGAAATTACATATTTGCTCTTCCTGATCTTCTATATGAATTTGCTTTTCGCTTTCTTATTTGCACAATATAAATCTATATTTGCACAACTGATTTGCTTATGTTTTTTTACTCCTGCACTCTATGCTTGTCTTTTTTGAACTCTATGAATTGATAATCTAGGTGAGGTCTAGATTTGTTTAGTCTATTCAAGTACATCAGCTTTAGATGGTAGTTATTTCAGCTATGTCATCTTTAGATTGTAGCTATTCCAGCTTTAGTTGAGGTCTAAATTTTTGGATTGATTTTCAGTTTCACGGTTGGAGGTCAGTAGCGTACTTTAAACTTCTGGCCTCTCTTAATTTTACTTCGGGTTGCCAATAGAACAATTCAAATCTTTCTGTCATGTTATCTTGCGCAATGCTGTCTTATGGCTTGCGATTTTCAACTCATAACCGTTTTTGCATTCAGGATCCTAATGCGACAACAGTTATATGCGACTTAAAGCTGAGAGAACTCTTCGTCTGTGAAAGCATCCACATCTCTGATGTACCCGACATGGTTGCTCGCCATCATTTATCCATGAGTTAATTATCAACACCATTGCTAACTGGTAAGATTTTCCTTCATCTCATTCCCTACATGTGTTTCACCCAATCTGCTGGTGTTTGGATTGAATAAAACTGATGCAGCAACGCTGTTGCTTTTATGCAGATCGAAATTGGGGGTGTAGTCGTTCGGGCCTAGTGTTTTATGGTAAGAATAGGCTATAGGTTTCTTTTGTTTCTTTGTGCAGGACTTTAATTGTTATTGTGAAGTTCCTGACAAACTGGGTTTCTTTTGTTAGTATTTACTGCTAAGAATGTAAAGCTTGTCATTCACCCTATTTAGATGCGCTCGGCCGCGGCGTCTTGGGTTCAAGCTCTGTTGACATATATGTATGGCTTAGGTGAAAACTGCAATCACTAACCCTGTTAGTGTTGATTGTGATTCAGGAATGATGATGATGAAAGTATATATAGTTTCTACTTTGCCTGGTTTGTGTCTTTGGTTTCAGTTATGATGACATTTTGGACCATTTGGTTGGTTACGTTGAATCAAAGGGAAATGAAGTGTGGCAATGATTGAGTGGATATTTTTTTTTTCATGAGAAAGGTTGAGTGGATATGATTACTGTCATGAAATTGGTATTTTTTTTTTATATTTTGAGATCCATAGGCCATTAAGATCTGTCAACAAATTGGATTGATTTCACTAAATTCTGCTTCTGACTCAAATTGGCCTAGTATTTGTTTATTCGTTTTCGCTATATACACCCTAAATCATGCACGTCAATTCCGACCTTGACGTGCAGGGTTAAAGTGGGTTAATTAATTTTTTAAAATTGCTAATTAATCAAAAAGGCTTGTACGTTGAAATGGACGTGCATTTTTAATGGTGGATTTGCGGTGCATCTAAAAACACCCTTATTTATTCGTGTATATAAGAGGCCGATAAAATCAGTCATGAAAATAAAATTAGGGCCTATTTTTACTGACATCGTTTTTATACGTATTTTTTAGTGCTGACATCGTTTTAATAATTTGCAACTTTAAAATACAGTTTAAGAACCAAATTAGATTAAAAAGTGCAAGAATAATATTATAATGTGCCCAAATTAGATTTTTAGTTTAAGAAGAATCAAATTAGATTTTAGTTTGTATGAATAAAACTATAAATTTCATGAATAACACTATGAAATTTTAGAGTTGCACGACGTTGTTGTAAGAGTTGCACGACTCTGTTGTAAGAGTTGCACGACTCTGTTTTAAGAGTTGCACGACTCTGTTGTAAGAGTTGCACGACTTTTGTTTTAAGAGTTACACGACTATCTTGTAAGAGTTGCACGACTCTGTTTTAAGATTTGCACGACTCTGTTTTAAGAGTTGCACGACTCTGCTGTAAGAGTTGCACGACTCTGTTTTAAGAGGTGCACGACTCTATTTTAAGAGTTGCACGACTCTGTTTTAAGAGGTGCACGACTCTATTTTAAGAGTTGCACGACTCTGCTGTAAGAGTTGCGCGATTCAGAGTTGCACGACTCTGAATCGCGCCTCGTCGCTCAGCCTCGCTCCCTCGCTCGGCCTTGCTCTGCTCGGCCTGCTCGCTCCGGATTCTCAAATCGAGGCCGTCGAATCCTCGCTCCCTCGCTCCGCCGCAACTGGATCTGAAACCTCCAGGCCGCAGATCTCAAACCTCCAGGCCTCGCTCGACCTCGCTCCGACGTCGAAGCCATAGATCTCGGTCTCCTCTTCAGATCTCGCTCCGTGCCATAGATCCGAAGCCATAGATCCGTCCAATTGCTTCTTGCTCCGCTCTATCGATCAGTCGCTCTCCGATCTCCGAGGAAGGCGCGGATCTGAGGAACGGGAAGTGGAAGATGGAGATCGGAGAAGGAGAAGCGCGGAGGAGAGCGCGTGCGGAGAGGAGAGGGTTGAGGATAGAGAAAGGCGCGTGAAACAAAGGGAAGGGGTTTATATTGCGTCTATTTCACTAAATTGTCCCAGATCGTAACTATTTCACAAATTATGTCCAATTTCGTGGCTATTTTGCAAAACGCCCCTAAATAAAGTCAAAGATTCATTTCCTTCTCTACTTTTTTTCCCTTCCTATATCATGTATTCATGTTGTACACGTAATCTTCTGATTTGAATTATCCTTTTTTTCCCACCTATTTTGGATTATCCATCGTTTTAGATTTTTATTTGGTCCTTCCTACATCCATCATAATCGGCAAATCAATGCTAGGAGAAGCCCATCAAACTATCAAGTGTATTCAAACTTGAACTTTGTTGCCAAAAGTACAAATTACATCTAAAAATATCACCCCCAACTCAAAAAGTGAACGGTACAGAGTCAGTTGAAGGCAAGTCATATATGTAAGATAGGCCGATCAACTCAATCAGCTCGAAACATTCTACATCGCTGCACTGAAAACAAGCATAACAGCGGGTATAAATTTGAAGCCAAAATGTTAATTGCTTCGATTTGTGTATATGTAATTGTTCCACAGGCTCACTCTTAACAACCAAACAAACAGATTCTGCGCGCAACTAACAATGAACAGACAAATGCTAACATTAGATTGAGTACATAATAATAAGTACTCCGTAGCATTCAGCAAAAAACAGTACTTGTATATATTCACGTATAAATTAAAACTGTAAAAACACAAAATATATATATAGTAGGGTCATCGTTTGGTAAGGCAACCTCTAATAATAGATTTAAATGGTGGATCGAGAGAGAGGGCCGGCAAAGTGTGTTACACAAACCTAAGGGAAAATAAGACTTTCCACAAAGTCGTAAGCCATAACACCATAATCAAAACGCCTAAACCCTTCCATCAAAGCTTTACGACCAGTTTTTGTGCCATGTAAGATTAACTCGCCCCTGTACCTAAGGCTTGTAGCTAGAACCTTGACATTTTCTTGCGTTTCTCCGATTGATGAATCACAGTGCCTTTCTAATTCCACGTCCTTCTTTCTCTTCCTCTTTTTCGTTCTTCCTTCCACATCTTCCATCGCCCAAAAAATACGAAGTAACATACGAGGATCATCATGATCAATTTTGAAACCAACCATTTTAACCCATGAATCTTCTTGCCTCGAGTATACCTCATATCCACGAGGAAGGTGATCATCCCAACGAACAACTGAAAGGGCGCCTTGCCAGCGACAAGGTGAATATTCCCAGGAATGAAGATTGGGGATCTCAATGATGTCAAAACTTTCCTGCACGAAGTCAAATGACAGTATGGCATTATCCTTGTGACGATGATGGTAAGGGTGACTGTGATCGATGGACTCATCAAGACAGCCTCCCCAATGGGCCGCTCCTCCGACGATTACAGGTGGACCTTCTCTGCAGGGATTCCACTTCCCAATCTTTCCTGTAGGAATTCCACTCCAGTCATCTCGGATTGACGAGTACATAATGCACCTCTGGAAGAGAGGCCATTGATGTAATATTATGGCTTTAAACTCTTTGGTGAAAGGGTCAATCCAGAAACCATAGCAAGTAAGATCCGGAACGTCTTTATACTGTTCATACCATCTGAAAGCCGAAGGAAAAGGACGCCTCGAAAACTTGCGTAACGAGGGGTTCCAAAGCACAAGGTTTTTGGAATCATAAAGACAAACTACGCCGTGAAGAGTGCCAACAAGTACATAATTCTCCGTTTCCGGTTTACTTAATAAAATAATATGTTATCATAGTTTACAGAAAGTTATATAAGTCATAATCTATCTATATATAGATTTTATTTATATTTAGATTATTTTTTGGTTGAAAAAAATTATTTATATTAAAATTAATTATTTAATAACTGTTATTTTATTTATATCGATATTGCTTTTTAAGACCAAAATAATTTATCAAAATATTATGTAGCCAGAATCCATCTGTGGGTAGATATTTTAGTAAACTAACATAATAAATATATACTATATATTTAATAAAAAACAATATTAAAATATCTTTAAAAAACTGTTATCTATTTAATTAAAATTTACACGAGATTCAATTAATAGTAAAAATATACCATATAAATGTGAATTTTATTTATATTTTGAGATAATATAAATAAAAGATATTTGGATCTTTTATAATCCATCGAACTAATTTTATTTATATCTATATTATTTTTTAGTGGAAAAATGATTTGTATTTAGATTATTATTTTTTATTTATTGGAATCTATCTAAATTATTTATAATATGAATATATTTTTAGAAGATATTAACTAAATAGCTTTATCAATAACTTTATCCAGTATATTATATCAATTCTCTCCTTCATTTTTATCCATCCATTTATTTTATATCTTTTTTATATAATATTATTTACTAAACCCAATTTCTATATCTATCTATGTATATGGTCCCAATTTTTTTTTTTTATCTACCCATATATTCTATCAATTTTCTTTTTAGACAATTTAAAAATAAGTTGTCTAAAGTTTATATTATATTTATATAAAAAGATCAAATTGTTTAGAGTTATAAATAGTTTTTTTAGAATTATATTATTCACATAACACAATTTTTTTTCTAAAGAAGTTATTTGGTTTTAATATATTAATATATTTTAGAATGTGCTTTAATATAAAATTTATTTAAATTAAAAGAAAGAAAGAATATGTATGTATATATTACAATAATTTAATTTAATTCTATGTTAATTACGAATGAAGAAGTATTAGAAGAAATTAATTAATTGAATAAACGGGTTTTAGTATCAAATTTATTTAAATTAAAAAAAAATGCACACAGTGCTGGTACTGAACTAGTGATAGGCTTGAAATCCACTCCCACAAGTGTATGGGATCGGTTGTAGTATATCAAGGTGTCGAATCTCAGGGACTATAGGAGTATTAATCGAATCTTCGCAACCAGTTGACTAAGCCAAAATAGTAGAGAAATTGAGGTTTTATGAAATAACTAATAAAACAAATTAAAACAAGCAAATGGAAGTTTTGGGCAAATATGGAGAAAACATTCTAGAATTGGGGATTAACCACCATGTGTCGTCGATAGACTTAAGAGATTTTTCTCGCTCGAATGAATTTGATTATGTATGAAGGTAGGCTGTCTAAGTTCATTATTAATCTCCTCTCGGTCTCATAGCAAATTGTACCTAACCGGCTAACAATCACTCTCGTGTAAAGTTAAGCTAAAGTTTGGTCCATTACGCTCTTAGAATCTAAGCAAGTTCATTCAAATGTCTCCTCTCGGTCTCAATTAGAACAAACAAACCTAGAATTTTTATGACACCCTATAAATCCTCAAGAGACCTTGAATCATGCTATTGTGTCACTCATAAGCAAACATCAATGTCTCAGGTAATCCTATAGCTCCAATGACAACAATCACCTCTCGGTCTCATGCAATCATCTATCTTCCTATTAGGGCTATCTCCTCTCGGTCTCAACCCCTAATTGGATCTAATTGATTATCAATTAGGCTATACGCTCAATAGGATTAAATCAAACAAAAATCAAACTACATTCAAGCAATAGTAAGTATGGTCTATCTCAACATAGCGAAATCACCCCAACCCTAGAACGATTGAATTAGCTAAACATGATAAAAGAGAACAAATCAAAAGCAAGATAAGATGACATAGCCAAGAAGAGTAAGACAAATACTTGTTCTTCTATAGCGGAAATCGTCTTAAGCACCCAATTTGCAATACTTTATCATCCAACTAATCTAGGGTTCTCACCAATTTCCGCCCCAAAATCTCAGTGTTTCCCGCCCTTGTCTCCAAAACGTAAAACCCCTTCAAATCTGGAAATTACATCCCTTTTAATTCATCCAAAACAAATTAAAGAAACAGCCAGAAATCCGAAAGGTCTGGCCGAATCTGGCTCTGTCACGACTCGTGAAGAGTCTGTCACGGGTCGTGACAGCCTGCAGAAGTCACAAACCACACAGGTTCACTCGTCACGACTCGTGAAGACCTCCCACGGGTCGTGACAGCTTGCTGTAGCTGAAAATTGCACAAACTCTCTTGTCCCGCGAGTCGTGCTACCCACTTTGAGCTCCTTTGAGTGTTTCAGTTGATATGCTTGCTCCTTGAACCATCTTCTTTGCTTGTCTTTCAATCCCCTTCCAATAGATGCATGCAATTTACCTCTTGAATTGGCTCCAAAACCGCTCAAAAGTACCTGAAATCATAACAAACTAGCGGTAGACACCGATTCCTCGAAATGGGAAACAAAGGGCTAAGAAATAGGTAGCATACTATAGTAAAAATGCCCCAAATTCTACACAAGAGTTCCAAAAAACAATGCTAAAATAGATGCTATCAACTAGTTAGTCGTATATTGACCTCGAAGGTTCCATTTGAAATCGTTGTCAAAGACTATTTTAACGTTGGTGGTTTTTCTGTTGATTGTAGGACTTTTCTACATTTTTCATCTCTTAATTATGACTTATTGGGATTATTAGGAATAGTGAATCATGTAAGTTTAATAAACATCCTCAAAAAATTGATGAGTTCACGTATCCACCTTGATAATATGCTTATCAAATTATATATATATATATATATATACACGTATACTTAATTATCAATTGTTAATTATTTTACTACCATCTTCTTCTTTTATCTTCAATATATCTGTATACTTAAATGAGAAGATTTTTTTTAATGATATTATAATTTCATAAATATTGCTAAGAAAATTTAAGGATTTTTTTGGTAACCGTCCAAAATAAGGGGGCTGTTTTGCAAAATGTCCATTTTCATAGTGGCTTTTGCAAAATGTCTAAAATTGACATTTTTACCCCTAGCTTCAATACCCTTTTTTTTTTCCTACTGCCGAACGAAAATTTCTTCTGATTCACGGAACGACGAGGAGGAACGCGAGTTTTTTCACCAGGCCTCCCCGATTTCCCTGATTTCGAAGATTTCGATCTCGATCTAAAGCAGGAACGCCAATTTCTTCATCAGGCATCGTCGATTTCGCCATCAGTCATCAAACCTGAACGAATTTGTGCTCGAATTTGTGCTCAGCTATGTTGTTGCAGGAGTTAGTCAAGTATGGAATACGATATAGTTCAGAACGACTCCCCTGTCTCAGCAAATAAATACAAGACTTCCTCCCGTTGTAGTAAGAGAAAGTCAGGATCGAATCCACGAGGAAGCACGTCAGCAGTTCTCAGATAGCTATCAGATTCTCACAGACACAGCAGCACAGACGGAAGCAGAAATAACACAGAAATAGAAATAAACACAGCAAGGGCAACTTAAAATAAAAGCAAAGAAAAGACAGAAAGTAAAGACAAAGCAAAGACGAAAGCAAACAGAAACTAAAAGCAAAGCAAAAGTCTTGTCGATCTCGACAAACTCCTACTCGAGATCGACCACGGTAATCGACAACAGTAAGTCGACAATCACAGCAGACAAGAAATCCCGGCAAGGGCAACTCGACCTCGACAAGAGGTACTCGACTTCGACAAAGGAAATAAAGACAGAAACTGGAAAATTGATGAAAACAGAAGAAAACTAACTCGACACAGACTGGGCCAACTCGAGATCGACAAAGGTGGTACTCGATCTCGACGAAGCCTTCCTCTATCTCGACAAGAAACAGTAAAAGCACAGAAATTTAAATTGCAATTGCTCAAAACCCAAACTCAGCTTTCCGACAGAAAATTACTCAATATATAAAAAGACCTCCAAGGCTAGGGTTTCAATACCACAACGATAACCATGCAAAACAACACATAAAGGCATAAAAGATCATGCTTTCCATCAAATAACTTTCGTTATTAACAACTAGGCATATAGAGGCTCTCGCATAAACCCTAATTGTTACTAACCCTTTTCACATAATTAATCCAAGTGGCATTAAGATCACTTTCGCTTCAATAACACAAACAAGGATCACCTTCAACTCTCGCAAAAGAATCATGCTCATAGGGATAGAAGACAAATCGCACAAAAATCTGACCTTTATCGCATCGCCTCACATGGCCACCGTCGGGCTCACCCCAGCCCCAGAAGTGGGTGGACTACTCACGCCTCATCGCAATCGCAGACATTGAATTGATGAAAAGAACTAAATTGCATAAAACTAAATTCAACGATTTTACAATCTTGGCAATCAACCTTCGCAAACCGCCAAAACCCTAAAACCCTTAAACTCCTAAACTTCTCTGTGGAACTAACTAATTGTCTCCGAAATTGAATGATTGAAACTGAGCCCCATGGGCCTTATTTATAGCCATCCTTCCCTAGCTAATCTAGGAAAAGATCGTTTATCTATATCTAATTTCTATCTAAAAAGCCTTAATGATAAATAAATGTTTAAATGGAATTAAATCCATAAGGAAAAAGATAAAACTAATGCGGGAAAGTCTTCATGTCTTGATAGATTCCGCCTTCCATAGATAGAACTTGATAGATCGGATAGAATCTTCCGACTTCGCGACCAAGCAACGTCAACTCTACTCGGACAGGACAAGTCGAGCAGCTTCTGGAACTGGGCTCTTGTCGACCTCGAGTAGGGCTCGTCGAGGTCGAGTAAGGTGGCTCGGCTTGACTTGTCGTCTCGGCTAGATCTGCTCGATGTGGCTCGTCTGGCTCACTGGTGCTTGTCGATCTCGACCACGCCTAGTCGATCTCGAGTAGGGTGGGTCATCGACTGGGCTTGCTCGGGTAGATCTCCTCGGCTTGCTCGGACATGTCTCAGGGCGGCTCGTCGATCTCGACAAAGGTTAGTCGAGATCGAGTAGAGGTGACTCGCCTTCTCGTCCTCGGTTTGGTGTGCTCGACTGGCTCGGACAAGGATTCAGGCGCTCGTCGACTTCGACAAGCCCTAGTCGACCTCGAGTAAGGTGGTTCGCCGACTAGGGTTTCTCGATCAACTCTCCTCGATGACTCCGGGTGGTGGCTTCTGATCTTCGTCGATCTCGACAAAGGCTTGTCGAGATCGAGTTGGCTCCGGAGGCTGGGTGTCTGGCTCTCTCGACCATGGTCTGTTCGACAAGGCAGTGCTCGATCATGTCTTGTCTAGGTCGAGTAGACTTACTCGAGATCGAGTAGACCTGACTCCTAGACTGGTTCCGCTGCTTTGACCTTGGACTTCTGTAGTGGTTTTCCGAGCTTTTCCGACCTTCTGTAGAATTGCTGTAAACGCCTCGATTTCTGCGATTTAAACAGAAACTTGTGTAGATTCCATAATTTTGGCAAATAAACATAAATTACACAGATTCTGTACTATCTTAGCCCAAATGCATGAAATGTATACAGAAATCGATATAAAAGTTACTGTAAAACATGGTAGATTTCGCTCACAACAAACACCCCATACTTAAGCTTGCTTGTCCTCAAGCAATACTTTTATTTGTCATTCAGGGGAAGAAATCAATACTCTCAACATCTTAGATTCATTCTTATATGTCCCTGCAATCAATTGCCATCCTCGAAAAGGTACTAGTGTCACAGATTCATGCATGTGCAAATATGTAAAAGCAACATCTTACTCACAAAAAGAGGGTTATGCACAAACGATTTTCATGTGACAAAGCATAGATAATCAAGAAGACTTTAATTTAGCTCATGAAGGAGTAGATTTGGTAAAAGGCTAAAAGGTGGGCAATTTCTGGCAATGTGGTGCTTTTATGATCCGGGGAAATGGATCACTTTCCAAACTTGAGTTTCATTCCACATTCCTTCTTCCCTTTGATTCATCACCTTTCATAATGCTTTTCTCAATAATAATGCTTTTACCTCTCTAACCTCAGCACTGCCTTCTCGCGAGTCGCAAACATGGGTGTCATGAATGGCCCCGGATACTTAGTGCTTTGGACTCCTCACAATGTGTCCCATCTCTCCAAACTATTATCTTAGAGAGCAGGGTCAATCTACCTTTATCTCCTGAGGTGATTGGATTTTTTCTCACTCATTAAATTTTCCATATATTTCAAACAATTTCCAAACTCCAAATATGATAACAACACAGCAACCATATAACATCTCCATAATGTAACATCATTCTCAACATAATCCCCGGATAAGGTAAAGAATGGAAATATTTAGATCATGTGGAGCAATAATTGAAATAAGGCATATTATGGCTTTTGTGATGCATAAGCATAGGTAAGGCTAGGATTATAAACATATGAGCATTATATGGGAATATAAAGTCCTCCATCATCTTATCATGCAACATGTCAAAAGCAACTTCAAATTTTACCTCCTTTCATGGTTTTCAAGAAATAATGCACTTCATTGTGACTTCCCTTTACTAGGCAATTTCATGCTATATCTCTAATGAATCCAATTTTGCATCGTCGAGTCCAATATAAGCTTCCATGACTTTATTCAAAATTTCAAAATTTCAATGGGGGTCATTTTTCAAAACTTTGGAAAACATGCATATAAGCACATAACTCAAATAATGCATTCCAAAATAGCCATGTAGCAATTCCAAGAAATAATGCACCAATAATGTCAAATATGATCAATATGCATAATGTAAGCCCTTCCCCCACCCCATACTTAAATATTACAGTGTCCTCACTGTATATAAAAAAAACAAGGTAAAGGGTAAAGAAAGAACTCACAAGACATGAGTGCAGAGCCGCATAATTTCGAATGGAGCACCTCCTAGTCCGAGTATTCGTGTAGCTTTGATTCTATCCATGGACCTGAAATTTAGAAGACATATACCCAAAGAAATAGAAACCGTAAAAACAAAAAACAAAGTCTCAAATGTCCTAAAAAGTCTATGTACATGCTCTAGATTTTATAGTCGCTAGGCCGACTTTCCATTTATGCTCAAGGTGGCATCTGCAGGGCCCATGTAGCTTGGGCCTCAAATAAGACTCCATTCTTGTCCATCAGCTGTAATCCTCCAGAATGGATCTTGTTCACCACGAACGGTCCCATCCGCTTCTTGTTGAATTTGTTAGGAAACCAATGATCCTTTGATTTAGAGACATAGACCATGTCTCCTACTTCGTATTCCTTTGGATCGTCATCGGAAATCCTGCACAATCGCACATACCAAGGCAAACCCCTTCCATGTATAGATAAATCTTTGATGGAAATAGGAGAAGAAAGATCCATACCTTGGCTCACCTTCGCAGAAACGGAATCAGGCACCACGGTGTTTGGTCGATCTCGACTATGGCTCCTCGAGATCGACGAGTCTGCTGGTCCTGGTGGTGGTCTGGTCGAAGAGTCAGAAGTCGAGGAAGAACAGGTCTTGTCGACCTCGACAAGCCTACTCGATCTCGAGTAGGGCTTTGGCTCTGGTGGCTGCATCGTCGAGGAAGCTGGCGTCGAGGAAGGTTGGATCTTGTCGATCTCGATAAGTGTACTCGAGATCGATGAGGCTGCTCCTCCTGGTGGCTTGCTCGTCGACGCAGACAGATCTGGTGGCGCCGGATGGTGGTCGATCTCGACAAGCGTACTCGAGATCGACGAGGCGGGTTCGTCAGGCGACTTCTGTGTCGAGGAGGGTGAAGTCGAGTCAGGGCACTTCTTGTCGACCTCGACAAGTCTACTCGAGGTCGAGTAGATCGGCTCCTCTGGCTTGCTGCTCGGCGAGGCTAGTGCTGGTGGAGTCGCCTTGGACTGGTCGAGATCGATTAGGGCTTGGTCGATCTTGACCCCATACTTAGTTCCTTTGTTCTCCTTGAGGATTGCCATGATCTCCTCTACCTGGGCCTCCATGTCCCTCTTTTCCAGCTCCTCCGGGGTCATATTTCTGACCTTGGGTTCCCCGCAGGTGATGTAGCCAGCTGAGATAGATTTGACCTCTTCCATCGGACTCGTATGCCTTTCAGTTTTGTTAAAGGAATACTCAATTACTTCATCGCTGATGTTGAAGGTGAGCACTCCTTTCCTTACGCTTATGTTGGCATCCACCGTCGCCAAGAATGGTCTTCCTAGAATAATTGGACAAGCAGGATTTTCTTGCATATCAATAATTAAAAAATCAGCAGGGACGAAGAATTTACCTACTTGTACTGGGACATTTTCCACCATGCCTGTTGGAATGACCACCGTGTTGTTGGCCATGTAAAGTCTAGCATCCACAGGCTCCAGGGCACCTATCTTAATCTTGGACCAAATCGTTAAAGGCATAATACTAACACTGGCTCCAAGATCACATAGGGCATTAATTTTGTATGGACCAAATCCAATAGTTATAGCAAACTTACCTGGATCCGGCCGCTTTTCCAGTATGTCCAGCTGGCTACACTCCTCTGTAATTTCAGCCATTGATCGCTTTTTGCTCAGAATCTCCTTCAGGAATTTGACATAGGATGACATTTCATTGAGAGCTTCTGTGAAGGGTATGGTGACATTCAGCTTCTGAAGCATCTTGATGAAGCGCTGAAACTTTTTCTCCGCTGGATCCTTTAGAGATTTCGTGGGGAAAGGCAGCTTCTTTTTCTGAGTCGGAGCCAGGACAGACGTCGGAGTTGCTGCAGATTTCTCGACCAGGGGCTTCTCGAGATCGACTACCCTCTTGTCGACATCGACCAGGTTGGGCCTAGTCGAGTTGCTGTTCGGCGAAGATTCTGGAGATTTCTCCTCGAGGTCGACGAGATCTTTGTCGAGATCGAGTGGGCTCTTGTCGAGATCGACTGGTGTTTTGTCGAGGTCGACTAGCTATTCCTCGCTGCTCTGCTGCTTCTCGTTCGCTGGTTCCTGCAGTTGATGTCCGCTTCTAAGCTTTACAGCAGCGACGTGCCCAGATTTTCCCTTAGGATTTGGTTCTGTTTGCCCAGGGAGTTTGCCGGACTGTCGTGGGATCTGTGCAGAAATCTGTCCTATCTGAGTCTCAATTCCCCTTTTCCAGATGTCCAGTTCTCCAAATTTGGTGGTGATGTTCTGGAACTGGTTGGCGATGGTGCCCTGATTTCGTCGCATCTCCTCAAGGATCAGGTGCAGATCATCCTTCTTTTGATCCCTTTCTGGATGCCCTGGAGCTCTGTAAGGTGGGGGATTCCTAGGAGGACCTTGGTTCCACTGTGGTTGATAGAACCTTTGATCTCCGTTGTAGCGATTGGGACCCCCTGCATATGCTGCCTCCTCATGGTGCTCTGCCAGCCTGACTTGCTCTGTGTGTGGGCACTCAGGAGTGGTGTGCCTTTGCGATCCGCATTCTATGCAGGGCTGGTTGACAGAGAGATATTTGACTTGCTTGATGAGCTTCCGGTTCTGATCTTTGTAGTATTGCTCCCTGACATCCGGATCAATCTCCTTTGCTGGCTCATAAAGTGGCATAGATGGTGCTGGCCTGGCGCAGGAGTTCTCATCATAATTTGAAGTAGCTCCATACTTATTGTCATAGTTGGTGAGCTTGTCCAGCACACCCCAGGCGTCAATTGGCGGCATCGTTAGGAACTCATAGCGAGTGTAATGGTTGATTCTGTCTTTGGTGCCTTGATCAAGAGAGTTGAAGAAGATCTCCTGAATGACGTAGGGTGGGTGTCCATGAGTAGGGCAAGATCGCAGAAGTTCCTTGTAGCGCTCCCATGCCTTTGCTAGCGGTTCCCCTTGCTTCTGTTTGAAGGCGGTGATTTTCTGGCGGAGATATGCTGTTTTGGCGGGTGGGAAGAATTTGTTCAGGAATTCTTGCTCTACTTGGGCCCAGGTTGTAAGTGATCTTGGTGTCAGCCCTTCCAGCCATTTCAGTGTTGGACCAGCGAGAGACCAGCGAAAAGCTTTCATCTTGACATATTCCAGCGTGGTACCTTCAGCAAGAGTACGGCACATGTCAGAAAAGTTGGTAATATGCTCAAGAGGGCACTCATTAAATCTACCATAAAAGGCATTATTTTTAAGCTCAATAAGAAACTGAGTGCGAATTTCGAAAGAGTTATCAGGGATTAGAATCGCCGATTCAGGCACGACGAGTGTTGGATGCATGTAATCCTCTGCAGTGGTTGGGTACTGGGCAAGCTCAGCTTGTGCTTGTTCCCTTGCTGCTCTCTCAGCGGCGAGAGCGGCATCCCTGGCGGCTAGAGCAGCATTGTTATCGGCCAATTCCTTTGTCAGCCTAGCGATCAGCTGCTCCTGTGTTTCAGCGTCCGCCATGGCTCTTTGAAGTCTATTTCTGATGTGAAGAAGGCGCTCTGGTTCGTCTAAACCGTATTACTCAGGTGGGATACCAGAACGGCGCATACACCTGAAAAGTAACTCAAAGAAACAGTGAGATCTGACTACTTAAGGCGCGATTGATTGCTTCCCCGGCAACGGCGCCAATTTGTTGTTGCAGGAGTTAGTCAAGTATGGAATAAGATATAGTTCAGAACGACTCCCCTGTCTCAGCAAATAAATACAAGACTTCCTCCCGTTGTAGTAAGAGAAAGTCAGGATCGAATCCACGAGGAAGCACGTCAGCAGTTCTCAGATAGCTATCAGATTCTCACAGACACAGCAGCACAGACGGAAGCAGAAATAACACAGAAATAGAAATAAACACAGCAAGGGCAACTTAAAATAAAAGCAAAGAAAAGACAGAAAGTAAAGACAAAGCAAAGACGAAAGCAAACAGAAACTAAAAGCAAAGCAACAGTCTTGTCGATCTCGACAAACTCCTACTCGAGATCGACCACGGTAATCGACAACAGTAAGTCGACAATCACAGCAGACAAGAAATCCCGGCAAGGGCAACTCGACCTCGACAAGAGGTACTCGACTTCGACAAAGGAAATAAAGACAGAAACTGGAAAATTGATGAAAACAGAAGAAAACTAACTCGACACAGACTGGGCCAACTCGAGATCGACAAAGGTGGTACTCGATCTCGACGAAGCCTTCCTCTATCTCGACAAGAAACAGTAAAAGCACAGAAATTTAAATTCCAATTGCTCAAAACCCAAACTCAGCTTTCCGACAGAAAATTACTCAATATATAAAAAGACCTCCAAGGCTAGGGTTTCAATACCACAACGATAACCATGCAAAACAACACATAAAGGCATAAAAGATCATGCTTTCCATCAAATAACTTTCGTTATTAACAACTAGGCATATAGAGGCTCTCGCATAAACCCTAATTGTTACTAACCCTTTTCACATAATTAATCCAAGTGGCATTAAGATCACTTTCGCTTCAATAACACAAACAAGGATCACCTTCAACTCTCACATAAGAGTCATGCTCATAGGGATAGAAGACAAATCGCACAAAAATCTGACCTTTATCGCATCGCCTCACATGGCCACCGTCGGGCTCACCCCAGCCCCAGAAGTGGGTGGACTACTCACGCCTCATCGCAATCGCAGACATTGAATTGATGAAAAGAACTAAATTGCATAAAACTAAATTCAACGATTTTACAATCTTGGCAATCAACCTTCGCAAACCGCCAAAACCCTAAAACCCTTAAACTCCTAAACTTCTCTGTGGAACTAACTAATTGTCTCCGAAATTGAATGATTGAAACTGAGCCCCATGGGCCTTATTTATAGCCATCCTTCCCTAGCTAATCTAGGAAAAGATCGTTTATCTATATCTAATTTCTATCTAAAAAGCCTTAATGATAAATAAATGTTTAAATGGAATTAAATCCATAAGGAAAAAGATAAAACTAATGCGGGAAAGTCTTCATGTCTTGATAGATTCCGCCTTCCATAGATAGAACTTGATAGATCGGATAGAATCTTCCGACTTCGCGACCAAGCAACGTCAACTCTACTCGGACAGGACAAGTCGAGCAGCTTCTGGAACTGGGCTCTTGTCGACCTCGAGTAGGGCTCGTCGAGGTCGAGTAAGGTGGCTCGGCTTGACTTGTCGTCTCGGCTAGATCTGCTCGATGTGGCTCGTCTGGCTCACTGGTGCTTGTCGATCTCGACCACGCCTAGTCGATCTCGAGTAGGGTGGGTCATCGACTGGGCTTGCTCGGGTAGATCTCCTCGGCTTGCTCGGACATGTCTCAGGGCGGCTCGTCGATCTCGACAAAGGTTAGTCGAGATCGAGTAGAGGTGACTCGCCTTCTCGTCCTCGGTTTGGTGTGCTCGACTGGCTCGGACAAGGATTCAGGCGCTCGTCGACTTCGACAAGCCCTAGTCGACCTCGAGTAAGGTGGTTCGCCGACTAGGGTTTCTCGATCAACTCTCCTCGATGACTCCGGGTGGTGGCTTCTGATCTTCGTCGATCTCGACAAAGGCTTGTCGAGATCGAGTTGGCTCCGGAGGCTGGGTGTCTGGCTCTCTCGACCATGGTCTGTTCGACAAGGCAGTGCTCGATCATGTCTTGTCTAGGTTGAGTAGACTTACTCGAGATCGAGTAGACCTGACTCCTAGACTGGTTCCGCTGCTTTGACCTTGGACTTCTGTAGTGGTTTTCCGAGCTTTTCCGACCTTCTGTAGAATTGCTGTAAACGCCTCGATTTCTGCGATTTAAACAGAAACTTGTGTAGATTCCATAATTTTGGCAAATAAACATAAATTACACAGATTATGTACTATCTTAGCCCAAATGCATGAAATGTATACAGAAATCGATATAAAAGTTACTGTAAAACATGACAGATTTCGCTCACAACAAGCTATAGCACTGTAATCCCGAATTCAGGTTTCAAAAGAGGTAAATATCGAATTTGTGCTCGTTTGTTGTTTGATACGTGAATATTGTCATTGATTTTGATCTTAGTTGATGATTTTTGTACTGTAATCCCGAATTCTGTTTTTGATACATGTGTTTGAATAAAATTGGATTCCTGTCATCCCAGTAGCTAAATCCAATTTGATTATGATAGATGTGTTTGAATGAAATTGGATGCCTGTCATCACAGTATCTCAGTTTGATTTTGGTCTCAGTTTGAATAAAATTGGATGCCTGTCATCCCAGTAGCTAATTGCAATTTGATTATGATAGCTGTGTTTGAATGAAATTGGATGCCTGTCATCACAACATCTCAGTTTGATTTTGGTCTCAGTTTGAATAAATTTGGATGTCTGTCATCCCAGTAGCTAATTGCAATTTGATTATGATAGTTGTGTTTGAATGAAATTGGATGCATGCCATCACAACATCTCAGTTTGATTTCGGTCTCAGTTTGAATAAAACTGGATGCTTGTCATCCCAGTAGTTAATTGCAATTTGATTTTGATAGCTGTGTTTGAATGAAATTGGATGCCTGTCATCACAGCATCTCAGTTTGATTTCAGTCTCAGTTTGAATAAAATTGGATGCATATCATCCCAATAGCTAATTGCAATTTGATTATGATAACTGTGTTTGAATGAAATTGGATGCCTTTCATCACAACATCTCAGTTTGATTTTGGTCTCAGTTTTAATAAAACTGGATGCCTGTCATCCCAATAGCTAATTGTAATTTGATTTTGATAGCTGTGTTTGAATGAAATTGGATGCCTGTTATCACATCATCACAGTTTGATTTCGGTCTCAGTTTGAATAAAATTGGATGCTTGTCATCCTAGTAGCTAATTGCAATTTGATTATGATAGCTGTGTTTGAATAAAATTGGATGCCTGTCATCACAGCATCTCAGTTTGATTTTGATCTCAGCTTGAATAAAATTGGATGCCTGTCATCCCAGTAGCTAATTGCAATTTGATTTTGATAGCTGTGTATTAAACTTAAGAGATGTCACTAGGGAACATGTATAATGGATGTCAATCTACTAACAGTAAAATTTGGAGGAGAATGGAAAATGGAAGAAGATGATTTAGTGTTTGTTGGGAATGTGTCATCAAAAGTGATTGTCATCAATCAACCTATGAGTATGTATGAGATGAAGACTGAGATAATCAACAGATTCATCAACAGTGACAGTTTGGCTCCTAATCTTCAATTCAGTCATTTGCATCATTTCAAGAAAACTATGGAGCCTTTTTTTATTGAGAATGACAGTGATTTGAGGAGTTTCTTTCAAATGAGTGAAGTGAAGGAAGTGAATTGGACATTGCCTTTATATGCTACTGTTGTAAAGGAAATCGTTGAAGATCGGGTTACACACTCTATGAATGATGAAAATCAGTTGGTTTTACATGCTGACAGCTATTTCAAGGATACATATGTGATGGAAGACAGCTTCTGTGTGCAGAATGATGATGTAGACTGCATAAATAATGCCAATGATACAGATGATAATGGAGATGATACCGAGATTGAGAGTGGCATCAGTAGCACTACAATGTCCACAAATTATGCAGAATCTATAAGTTCAAGAAAGGGGGTCATTATTATAGCCGTGGGACAACTGTTCAAAACAAAAGAAGATCTGAAAGATGCTATTGCATTGTTGGCTGCACAAGAAATGTTTGCTTACAGGGTAAAAAAGACAACACCAAGTTATTACAGAACAGTTTGTGTTGATAAGAGTTGCGATTGGAAAATTCACGGTGCCATCTTAACTGGGTCAACTATATTTCAAATTTTGAAATACAATCAATAACATAGTTGCAGTTTGGAAGTAAGGATTGGAAAACGTCGCACTCCTAACTACAAACTTGTTGCTGAAAAGATCAAACCAAGGTGAAATATACTGTAATTCTTTCCTGTAATCACTCATCTGATATTTTATTGACTCTTTTACATCATATGAACAGATATGAAGACATCAAAAAGGGGCCAACTCCCAGTCAGATTAGAAACATAATAAGAACTGACTTGAAAATAAATGTGAGCTACTGGAAATCATGGAAAGCTTTTGATGCAACAATAACGATGGTAAAGGGGTCATCAGAAGGAAGCTATGAATTATTACCAGCATATTGTTGTGTCCTAAAGCAACATAATGCTGGAACTGTCACCTTCATTCAAGTTGACTCCCAATCAAGGTTCAAGTATTTGCTCATTGCATTTGGACAATGTATCCGTGCATTCCCAAGTCTGCGAAAGGTACAAATTCTTACATTATGATAGCTGGGTTTGATTAATTAGTATGCCTGTCATCAATGGATTTCTTAGATTTAATCATAGCTGCTACATGGCTTTTATGTAATCTCGAGTACAATTGTTGTTTGAGATGGGAATACTGTCATCAATTTTGATATCAGTATCTATATTACATGCATGTCATCAAACGTGAGCTTGATTACTGTAACCAAATATTTTCCAATATTTTTTAGATAAGTTTGATACCTGCAAAACTGTAATCAGACTCAATATGACAGGTACTAGTGGTAGATGGTACATTTCTAAAAGGAAAATATAGAGGGACTCTTCTCACAGCTTCTGCACAAGATGCAAATCATCAAATATACCCCATTGCCTTTGCAGTGGTTGACTCAGAAAACAACGCCTCTTATGAGTGGTTCTTCAACAAGCTAGCAACAGTCATCTCATCAAGTGAAGAGCTGGTTTTTGTTTCTGACCGTCATCAAAGCATTGCAAGAGCATTAGAGTTGGTTTACCCAAATGCTAAGCACTATTACTGCAGATGACACTTGAAGCAGAATATAATGTCAAAATTCAAGAAGAAGAGTCTGTGTGAGTGGTTTGAACAAGCTGCAAACAGTTACACAGTCTCAGGATTCAACACTTACTTTGAATGCATTACTAATGCCAACAGCAATATGAAGACATTTCTTGAAGATCTGAAGTTTGAGAAATGGGCAAGAGCTTATTCAAAAGCTGACAGGTACAATATGATGACTTCAAACAATGCAAAGACAATCAATAGTGTATTCGGTAAAGATAGATCATTCCCAGTTGTAGAACTACTGAATGTAATCAGAGAGAAACTAACAAAATGGTTCGATGACCGCAGAAAAGAATCTGAGGATAACAGCTTTGATCTTCCAAAAAAAATCAGTGATACAGTGTACATAAGATGCAGTGAATCAGGAATGTACACTGTCAAACAACTGAATGACTTCCAGTTTGAAGTTGTTGGTGGCATGAATAGGGTTCTTGTTGATCTGAATTAGAAATCTTGTACATGTAAGGTATTTGATTACGACAAGGTACCTTGTGTACACGCGCTTGCTGTCATCAGAGAGAAAAAACTGGCTGTTTTGAGTTATATTAGCACTTATTACAAAAATGAAGCTTGGACCTTGGCTTATCAAGAGACAATATATCCAGTGTTACAAGAAGCAGAGTGGATTGTGCCAAATGACATCAAACAACAGAGATGTCACCCACCATTGGTGCGTAAAAGATGCGGCCGACCTCAAAAAAAAAGGAAGCCTTCAGCTGGAGAATATAGATGAAAAGGATCAAAGAGTCATCAGACCAGCTAGACAGTTTATGCTACATTGAGTTTTAGAACATTTTATGTTTTTGTTCTTCTTATATTGAATAGAATGTTAGCTGTAACCAGTTTCTTACACTGTCACCAGCTTTTATATAAACTATCACCAGCTTTTAGTTTCTATTCAAAATGAAACAAATTGATTCAATTGTTGTTCAGTACATATAATCTGCCAACAAAGCACTTGAGGTGTAACCACAAGCTCTGTCACCACAATTGAAAAAAGTGTAAAGGAGTCTGTCACTAGAAGGACATGTGGTATGTCACCAATGAAATGGTGTCACCAAAAGAACAACCCTATGACAAAGGAAGAAAATACCCAAAAGGGGGAAATGTTAAACAAAGATACATGTGGTTTACAATAAAAAAAAAGTGGGGAAAATGGTGTCACCAAACTGAAAACAGTTTCAAAAATTTTGTCATCAGAATGGATGGTGTCACCACAAATAATGGTGTCACCACAAGTAATGGTGTCACCAAAAGAACAACCCTAGGACAAGGAAAGCAAATACCATAAAGGGGATAATGCTAAGCAAAGCAACATGTGGTTTAAAACATAAAAAATAAAAATAAAAAATAAAAAAAGTGGGGAAAATGATGTAACCACACTGAAAACAGTGTCAAAAATTCTTTCATCAGAATGGTTAGTGTCACCTAACACTGTCACTAGGGTAAAAATAGTGATCCTGTCACCAGAAATCATCAAACTTTGAAAGTAAATTATGGAGACTTAACAAATATAAAAGGCATAATACATAAAATGATTAAAAGGAACATAGATATTAATATGAAAACATTCATTCCAAAATACAACTAACTTGGTTCAAGTATTTCAAAGTGTCACCATGCAACTTACATCAACTAAATATCCCATAATTAAATAAGTAAATGTATTTAGGAATTTCAAAGCTACACTGTCTCAACTAGAAAAACTTATGTGATAAACTAAACAAATGTCCATTGCTTGGCGAAGAGATCAGCTGCAATCCTCTCACGATAGGCCTGAACATAGTCGTCATTGATAAGATCCATATCACCATCAAATACAAGGTGCTCAATGTGCTTTATGGTGTAAACCCCACAGCTACCCCTACATAATAAACACACGAAGAAAAAGTGAGCAGATGTAATCTAATGAAACAGAAAATAAATAAATAAAAAGAATAAAAAGATGGCAAACAGAAGGTACCCTTCTTCATTTTGCTTCAAACCCGATACTCTCTCAACAACAAAGGGAGTGTCATCAACATCAGGAAACACACCACTCTTCATCATTAGAATAGGAAGCATGTGGCAAGTCTGAGCAAGCTTCTGAGATATAACTTCCTCTTTGTAGTAATTACACTGGGAGTCATACACAATAATGTGCTTCAAATCCAACTGAATCTCAAGTGCAACCCAATCCTTGTTATCAATATTAAAAGGGGTGTAGACCTTCTTGACACATTCCTAAGACTTCCCACAAGGAGGAGAGAGACCAATGAAATACTTGTAGAAAGACTCATCAATTGTAGGGTGCTTTGTAATTAAATCAGGATCGTACGCCCCAATCTTGGTAATAAAAATGGTGTCTAATATAAGACTGTTTGAATGTTGATCAGGAAAGTCGTGAAGGCGCTTTCTCAAATGATAAAGTGATTCATCAATATGCTGTGAAAAGAAAAAGAATAATTCCTAACTGTCACCACACTACTGTCACCAACTTTAATCAACAAGAAAAACACATGTACATAGGGCCAAATAACACAAATATGAACTTACAATATCAAGAAGCCAGCTGCCCTTCCCCACCAACTCAGTGAAAAACGACTTGTTCATGTCAACAGTAAACCCATAAATCATTCCATCACGCCTAAAAAAACACAAAAAATATAAAAATAAAACCAAAGATAAATAAAATTATAATAGGAAGTAGAAATATAAAAAAGAGAAGATAGATAAAAAAAACAGATAATTACCCAAGAGATCTAAAGCCAATATAAAAATCAGCACGAGCCTCTTTGGTTAGAAAAGAGTTAGTCGGTTCTTTTGGAAGGCGAGGCTTCTTTGGTTTACATGGATTTGTATAAGGAGTTTGGACTGCAGGGGCAGTTTTCCCAACCCTATGGGAACGCCGTAACGGAACCTCTTCTTCTTCATCTGACGGTACGAGCTGCATAAAATCAGTGATGTTATGAAGTATACTCTCTGTAGCAGAAACATTAACATCAGCAGCAACACTTTCATCATTCACATCAGATGAATAACCAAGAATGACACCAACACCAGAACTGTCATCAACTCCATCATTTGAAGCACCAACAACAGTATCATCACCAACAATGTCACCAGCCACCTCTTTTGCCACCCTACTGTCTTTATTGATCTCAAGTGAAGAAAGAACAACAGTAGAAGCAACAATGTCCCCAGAACCAGAATTGTCATTAATTTCATCAATCGAAACAACAACAACAGTATCACCTCCAACACTGTCACCAGGCACATCTTTTGGCACATTAATGTCAGCAATGCACTCTTGTGAAGAAAGAACAACTTTAGGAGTAACAGAAAGACCAATATTGGTGGAATCTGATAAAATAACTTCAGTGGGAGCAACACTAGAATCATCAGTTCCATCTGTTGAGATAATGACTATAGTAGGAGTAACAAAGCCACTGTCATTAATTTCATCAGTAGAAGCAGGAGGAGAAGCTTCAATTCCACCATGTGACACAACAGTTGGAGGCACACCACTGTCAGCAGGAACACCACTGAGATTAACCTTATCATCTGAAAGACCCACTGCACTTAAGACAAACACAGAATTAACAGGAACATCAATGTCACCAGCTTCAGCCAGAGAAGCAAGGACTTCAGCAGTAGCA
Organism: Persicaria tinctoria; assembly: GCA_037127255.1. Taxonomy (NCBI): domain Eukaryota; kingdom Viridiplantae; phylum Streptophyta; class Magnoliopsida; order Caryophyllales; family Polygonaceae; genus Persicaria; species Persicaria tinctoria. The sequence goes on along the minus strand of JBANSL010000002.1, from coordinate 90,955,891 downwards.
ATAGCACTGTCATCATCAATCTTATCAGGAGAAGGGAGTACCATGTCATCAGCAGAAGGAAGAACACTGTCATCAGCTTTCTCCACTGACTCCAGATCTGTCCCATCAGCAGTGCAATCAACATCACCATCTATTGAAGTTGACGCATTATTTGATGGACGAACACAATAATCTGTAGGGTCAGACTCGTTGGAAGTATCGTTGTCATCCGTTTCATTTAAACAGCTAAAAGGATACCCATACTGAGAAATCTGAGAGAAGTTCTCCCTAATCCCAGCCATTTCAGGCTTGAGAGATGCATCCAATTCTTCACGAAACTTTTTTATAGCGACTTCACTGTCATCATTAGAACGATGAGATTCTAGTGAAGCAATTATCTGCTCAAGTACAATGATCTTAGAAACACACTCCTTCAACTGTGATTCAATCTTGTCAAATGATGCCCTAAAAGATTTGATAATTCCTTCAATAAATTCAGCTTTTCCAAACAAATCTTTAGCCCAACCAGAAAGATCATCACTTGCAAGAATAGAAGAGGAAGGCAAATCAGGTGCAGACTCAGACTTAGGGGCACTAAACTTATCACTTGTAGGAGGAACAAGTCTAGGTAGCTTAAACTTGGATTTCTTTGGCTTGTCCGCATGAGCTGGAACTTTGTCAACCTTCTTTGCTTCTTCTTTACTCTTAGAGGGAGATTGGCTCTTTGAAGATTGTCGAGATGGCATCACTCGTTGCTTCTTCTTCATAGGCTGATCAACAACAACATAGCTTCTCAACTCTCTCTTCTTCACCACAGGAGCATCACTGCGCTTGGACCGTGTAACCACTGCTTGCTTGAGAGGAACAAGACTGACAGCAGTGCGCGTGGACCGTGTCACACCTGCCTTCTTGAGAGGGACAGGACTCTCAAAGTCAGACGTAGCATCAGTGGCAATTAACTTCTTTTTCCCCAATGGTGACTTTCTGACTAAGTCCTTCTTTCGAGTAGGAAGTTTAAGAGAAGGGAGAGTAGCTTCAACTCCACCATGTAATATGGGACCACCTGATTGCCTAACAACATGAGCTTCAAGACGTAACTTTCTAGCAGATACTACATCACTGTCATCAGTACCCAACCCAACGAAAGAAGAAACAAATGAATCAATGGCGTCATCAGAGACTTCATCAGAAAATGAGAGTTGAGGGCCATTCATAAACTCAGCATATATAGGATACACAGTAACACCCTAGCAAGAGAACAAGAAACAACATTACACAATGACAGTTAGGAAATGGAACAATGAACTGATATAAAAATAATAAAACACAAGAAGAAAAAGGATGCTTACCAAATCTTTTGAAAAAAATTCAGCACACTTGTCATAATTAATGTAGAAATCAACATTTTCACTATACCAAACAATAGAGGTAGGTAATCCTTCACAAAATGCAAAGTTACAACATGTCATCGAAGCAATTTTAGGAATTGCTTCCAAAATCCAAACCTGAGATCAAAACAACAATAAAGACAAAAATTATAATAAAAGAACACTAATATAAAAATAATAGGCAACCACAATAAAAATTGGAACTTAAAAGTAAGTAGAAGGGAACTACCTGAAATGCCAAGGGATAACCGAAAACATTGTAGCCAAACCTCTCACCTCTGTTGGCTTGTTCTGATCGGATGCCTTTCTTCAAAAAAGACAATGTTTCCAAATAGACAAGACATCCAAAAGGATACAGCGATAATCTGACCAAATCAGAAACAAGATCAACATACTGTTGACGGACATAATAGTTTTTCCTCTGGGGGAGCAAAACACCCTCAATCAATAATAGGTATGCTAAGGATAGTTTCTTCTGAGACACCTTTGGTTCCTTTTTAAAAATTGCAATAAAACCATCCAAACTGCACTCATAAACACCTAAAAACTCCTCCATATCAACTTGAGGAGAGGTAGACTTATCAGAACCATTATCTTCACAAACCAACCCGGTTACACAACAAAACTCAGCAAGCGAGAACCTTAACAAATGTCGTCCAACTTTAAACCACATTTCATTCTTTTTCTTAGTCTCCACTTCATGTAGCAACATCTGATGGACAAGTTGAGAATAGAAATACAGGCGATCATCAGCACGCACAATTGACCCAAAACAGCCATCAATGAGGGTAGCCCAATCAGATGAAGATAACCCCTCCCGAATGATATCAATAATAGCAGGCTTTGAGTATACATTAAGATGTGCACGGAAACGCTTCTTCTCAGGGACAATGAACTTAAATCCAGCAGAATCAAGAGGAAATGATGTCTCCAAAGGAGAAGGTTCACTAAATAGCACAATATCTTTACCTGAACAACATATCAAATTCAAACATAAATAAATAAAAATGAAATGTCACCATATAGAAGATAATGTCATCATAACAGAAACATACCACACTGTAACCAAAGAGATAAACTACTACCACCAAACATGAGAATTATCAAATACATAAATACACAAAAGAGAAAGAATAAGGGCATCCTAAAAAACAGTGTAAAGAATCCTATCACCACAAGGACATGCGGTGTACAATATGGTTTAGGGTTTAAGGTTGAGTCTTTAGGGTTTAGGGTCAAGGCCCTAAACCCTAAAATGTTATGTACAATACTTCATTAAGAAATGAGGGGTTTCACCACACGTAAAGGTGTCACCTAAGGGACAACCCTATGACAAGGGAATCAAATACCCTAAAGGGGCTAATGCTAAGCAAATACTCTGTCAGCAGGAGTAATGGTGTCACCAAAAGGACAACCCTATGACAAGGGAATCAAATATCATAAAGGGGCTAATGCTAAGCAAATACTCTGTCAGTAGGAGTAATGGTGTCATCAAAATTAATTGTGTCACCAAATGGATACCCCTAGGACAAGGGAAGCAACACCCCTAAGGTGCTCATGCTAAGCAAAGATACATGTGTAGTGTAAAGAATCCTGTCATCACAAGGACATGTGGTGTACATTATGGTTTAGGGTTATGTACAATACTTCATTAAGAGACGAGGGGTGTCAGCAGGAGAAATGGTATCACCAAAAGGACAACCCTATGACAAGGGAATCAAATACCCTAAAGGGGCTAATGCTAAGCAAATACTCTGTCAGCAGAAGTAATGGTGTCATCAAAATTAATTGTGTCACCCCTAAGGGGCTAATGCTAAGCAAAGATACATGTGTAGTGTAAAGAATCCTGTCATCACAAGGACATGTAGTGTAAAGTATGATTTAGGGTTTAGGGTGTCCTAAACCCTAAATCTTCAACCCTAAACCCTAAAATGTTATGTACAGTACTTCATTAAGAGATGAGGGGTGTCAGCAGGAGTAATGGTGTCACCAAAAGGACAACCCTATGACAAGGGAATCAAATACCCTAAAGGGGCTAATGCTAAGCAAATACTCTGTCAGCAGGAGTAATAGTGTCATCAAAATTAATTGTGCCACCAAATGGATACCCCTAGGACAAGAGAAGCAACAACCCTAAGGGGCTAATGCTAAGCAAAGATACATCTGTGGTTGAAAAGAATCATGTAACCAAAAGGAATGGAGTCACTAAATGGATAACCCTAGGACAAGGGAAGCAACAACCCTAAAAGAGCTAATGTTAAGCAAAGCTTAATGTGGTGTAAAACATTAAAACAGTGGGAATATATGGTGTCACTAAAAGGATAATTCTAAGCAATGAATGGTCTCCCACCATGAATGGACATAGAATAGACTGTAACCAAACATATAAACTACTATCACCACGCTTGAGGAATAGATGAAATACATAAATACTAAATTCAAAACTAAATCAGTCAAAGGAAGAAATAATGCATCATATCACAAACTCAGAAACCTTATAGAAACAGAAGAATCACAAAACAGACAGAACAATGGCTTACAACATCCTGAGACCAAAAAGGGAAACTACTGTCACCATGCATGTAAAATTGATCAAACAACTGTGCATAAATGCTAAATTTGAAACGAAATTAGTTCAAGAAACAAACAATGCATCATATCACAAACTCATAACCCTTACATACAAATAAAAGCAAAATACAAACCCTAACCGTTGCTTAACAGGATAAAATCACAAAAACAAAACCAAATTAAACAACAAACTGACGACAACCATAGAAGAACAAGCAGGAAATGGAAGGAGATGTCCAAATGCAAACAGAAATTGCAAAACCCTAAACAGAAACCGAGTTCATTTGAAACGACAGTGAGCAGTAGTGCAGTACCTGATGACGACGCCATTAGAAGCACGAAGAGCGACACGAAATCGAACTGGGAGAAGACAGCAGCAGAGCAACCGGCGAAAACCAGAGAAACGGAGGAAGAAAAACCGACGAGGAGTGAAAATGGCGTAGAATCGTCGGGAAGATGGAGTTTCGTCTGGAGAGCAGGAGAGAGAAAACTTTCCTGCTCGAAGTCAAAGGACAGTATGGCATTAACCGTGTGACGACGATGGGCGTGTTTAATGGACTCATGAAGACAGCCTCCCCAATGGGCTGCTCCTCCGACGATTACAGGTGGACCTTCTCTGAACCTGCAGCGATACCACTTCTCAATCTTTTCTGTAGGAATTACACTCCAATCATCTTGGATTGACGAGTACATAATGCACTCTGAGGCGACGTGCCATTCTTCTAACATTATGGCTTTAAACTCTGTGGTGGAAGGGTCAATCCAGAAACCATAGATACTAACCGATCTGAAAAAGGAAGGGAACCGACGAGTCGAAATCTTGCGTAACGAAGGGTTCCAAAGCACGAGGTTGTCGAAATGATAGAGACAAACTACGCCGTGAAGAGTGCCAACAAGATATAGACAATCCTTCGTTTGATCAATTGGTTTGCTTAGTTTGTGGACCAAGGGATCGGGCCGAGGATCGACCACAAGATATTTGGTTGAATAAAGATCGACAATGAATTGGGGCTTTTGAACGGAGAGATGCTGTTGGGCGAAGATTGGAGAGTCGATGATTTGCTTCCAATCTTTGCAGACGCATCGGAAACGCAGCAAGGTTTTCACAGGCAAGTGCTTGAGGATGACGAACAGATTATCTTCTGGGATGTAATCCGACAGGGTGACGTCGGCGTATAGAACTCAATTCGATATCCCTAGGATCAAGTGGAGAGAGGAGATTGATTTCAATGACATCAATTCAGGGTTTTGCGTACTGCAGAATTGTAAATAATTAATTGAGAGTGAACAAATCAATTAAAGGAGTTAAAGGAAACATACCACGAAGAGTTTCAAGTTTCGCACAGTAAAGCGATGTATATATGGAACCTTCAATCTCTTAATGGTGATCCAGTGTGAAGATTAAGACTAAGAATGAAACTGAGAGGCACAAAGTCTAGCTATAAACGCTAAACCAAATTTTTTATTTATTTTACATATTTTTTTATAAGGAAAAGATTTGGATGATATTAACTATGTTTGGATGATGGGATTTTTAGGAAGGGAAGTGAAGGAAAAATGAATTTGGTGTTTGGGTGGGCAATTAAGAGAAAGGGAAGGAATCACAAATTCGAATATCCGTTTAATTTTATGGGACTCATAAAATTAGGGCTGATCAGAATTCGGTTCAAACCGAATTTTTCAACCGAACCGAACCGATCAAACCGGAACCAAACCGAACCGAGGGGTTTCGGTTTAGGTTTTCGGTTCAAGAAATTTTAAATTTCGGTTTTCGGTTCGGTTTGTGTTCGGTTCGGTTAAACCGGGAAAAACCCGGTTTTTTTTGGATTTTTTATATTTTAATTTAGCACAAAATACAAATTATGAATCTATATTTATCATGTTTAATGTTTGCAATTTTTTTGGTGGATTGTTTCAATTTCACTTGTTATCATCTTGGATGTTTTTTTTTCTTTTTGTACATTTTTTAACTTTGCAGCACAAGTGCAAATGCACTGGTGTGCAATGTGCAGTGGCTGCCATACTATTGTTTAGTCATTGCTGTGCTGCAGTTTTGCACAAGCTCACCCTTTTACGCTCCCACAAGCTCAAAATCCAATTGTTTGTGGCTATGTGCAAATTTTTTTGTTTTGTTAAACCGAAATTTACTCCCACAAGCTCAAAATCAAATTGTTCAATTAATTTCGGTTCACTTAGGTTCATAACCGAACCGAACCGAAGCCGAACCGGTTGAAAACCGAACCAAACCTATTAGTTTCGGTTCGGTTTTCGGTTTACATTTTTTGAGATTTCGGTTTTCGGTTCGGTTCGGTTTGGCCCGGTTCGGATCGGTTTTAAGCCGATGATCAGCCCTACATAAAATGGTGGGATTTGATGGGAAAGTGAATTTCTCACCCCTTCCATCCCCCTCCCTTTCCATTTTCCAATTTCTCATCATTTCCTTCCCCTGAAAAAACCCACGGCCCTAAACTAAAATTTTGGGAAATTTCATTTGAAACCAATTTTTATTTATTTATTTTACATTTTTTTAATAAGGAAAAGATTTATATCATCATTAATCATCGGGAAACCTCTTAACCATTTTCTTTTCTCTTCCTATCCTAATTTTACACCCTTTTTTTTTTAAATTTATTTTTACTTTTTCTATCTTATCATAAAAGGTTTGTTCTACATCTATGAGATACCTCTTAGGTCTTACCCACTTTCAAATTTATTTTCATTTTTTATTTCCCTTTATTTTTTTTTATTTTTTTTTGATTAGGTAAAAATTCGAAGGTCAGACATGCCTGACTCATCGAGAGGCCAACCGAAGTCGGCAGACGGCGAACCGTCTAACATAGCACCTAAAAACAGAAATACAAATAACAGGCGAACGAACCAAACAGAAATAAACTCTACAACAAACGTTCCAAGAAGACCTAACACCCGAAGAGCTGAGAAAGCCGCCGAAGAACGCAGCCAAGCACCACCGAACAGTAGCACCGCGAGCCAGTAGTACAGCAGGAAACTAACTCCTGTGGGTAGTGCAGACGAGCTCCAAGGAAAACTCAATCCCGAATACGGAGTCGCCTTTCAACGCACCACCTCCAGCCAGACCCGACTACAGACTCCACGCCCCCAACCAAGCAGAAGATCTCCTAGAAACATCGGAAGCAGAGCCGCAAACTGCTCGAACGGACCGCCATCAAGCTTTCACCTGGAAAAGTATCGACAGGCCCTTGCGGGATTTTCTCAAACCCTTTCGGGTGGTTGTACTCAAAACCTTTTCGGAACAATATCAAGAAACCGAATCGGGTTCTTGATAAAACCCAAAAGGATAATTTCTCAATAACTTTAATTTGCCACAATAGCAACTTGTCATCCTTGGACCCTAAGGACCCGAAACTTGGGCCCTAAGGACCGAAACTTGGGCCCGAAGGATCCAAGGGAGGAGGATATGACGGAGGCCAAACCGGCGGCAAGCGGCGGCGGAATCCGCAGGCTACCGAGACCCCAAACCACAAGCGGCACAGACCGAAACTAACACGGGAGGACCAAGGCTAAATAGGGTCGGATGAAAGCCGGCCGACGCGAGGAGAACCACCCGACGCCGCACCACCCAACACCTAGAAATCGACTGGAAAGGAACCAGAAACCCCAAAATCGCAGAAGCCCCAACCTAATTACTGAATATGGAAGACCCAACACCCCACTCCCGAACGAAGAAAACCCTAGATCGAAATCTAGGACCCCAAAAGGAAAGGAGGGAGGAATCACCACCATCAGTAGACAGGGAAGATCACAAGGGGGAGAAGTATCCCGAATCGACGAGTTTGGCCGGAGGGACGCCCAACATCAGCGACCACGAACGGACGCCGACTGAAACAACCAAAACCGGCCACGAGGCGCCACCGGAAATCGATTAGATGGAGGAGATCCGACACAAAGAGGAGATGGGCGGGATTAGACTAGAAGATTGAATACTCAGACTCAATTCACCTGATTTGGGATTGAGTTTTTACAAACTCTCCCTCTCTCTAAAAGAAGAGAGAGGAGAGAGCGTTTTTTCCCTCTTATTTCCCTTTATTATGTGTCCCATTATATATTTCCTTTACTTTTATAGATTAAAAGACTTTCTCCCTTTGGACATCGTTGAAAGAATCCAGAAAGTTCATATTCCCACAAAGGAAATCGAAGATAGACTATACTGGAAACTAAGCAGAAACGGATGGTTTTCAACTGAGAGTGCTCTAGACCATGTCACGAGAACTAGAAGAACCAACCCCGACCCACTCGGCTGGATTTGGAAAATTGAATGCCCGCCAAAAATAAAAAAATTTCTATGGAAAAACCTATTAAACGGGACACCAACGAAAGTCAGACTACAAAGTAAAGGAGTTCATGTCCCACTTGAGTGCCCACTTTGTAACTACGTTGATGAAGATGCTACCCATATCTTTACTGAATGTCAAACTTCCTTATCCTTTATCGGAAGAATGGATAGACAAATTGAGCAAATAATCCGAAACACAGACAAAGAAGACATACCTTGTAAGAATATAATTACGGACATTATTGCAAATATCTCAGCAGATGTCATGAAGGGGATCTGACGGTGTCCTTGAGAAATTGAGATGATGATTTCCGATGCCCTCAGCTTCTGTTGCGCTTTCGAGAAGGTTTCCTTCTTGCACACCTTCCGCGAGGGGAACCAGGTTGCTGATAGGCTGGCGCACATCGGTCTCTCTTCGTCGTTTGTCGCTGAGCGTGCTCCTACTGAAATTGTCGACGTCGTCCAGTTGGACGCTCTTGGGCGATGGGTAAACCGCGGTTGACCATCCCCAAATCCTTGCCTTGTATAAAAAAAATATATATATATTTCCTTCACTTTTTGATTAAAAAAAAAAGTAAAATAGAATTAGAAAAGGGAAGATTTACCTCCCTCTACCAAGTTAACATCTTCCATTCAATTCCCTTACCTTAAGGTAAAACCCTTTTAGTAACTTTAAGGTGAGTAAAACTCATGGTTGCTCATCCTCTTAAGAATGAGGGTGAGTCATAAGCCTACCAAAAGCATCTTGACAAAAAACAATTAATTTACCTTCTAAAAAGTAATCCTGCTTTTTATCCCGGTTCTTTGTAATAACCGGACTAAAGAGTGAAACAGGTCGCAGAGGCCAATTGGTATGGTCGATGTGGCCAACTTTGTAGCTCGATTTTGGTAAAAATCGGGCAAAAGGTTTTTTTATTAAAAAAAATAATTGTCTTTGCAACCAATAGCCAATTTTCTCATTGCGGCCTTATAATAGAAATTTTACTTTGTGCTAAACAGAAAATTTTCTATCTCAATATCCCAAGAGCATTTTCACGTACCTTTCATCAAATTTATGAGGTTATTGTCCTCAATTTAAATCTAGCTTAATCTGCTGCAAGAATTCCTTTTAAAGAGCGCGCTAATACTACGATTTTCGAGGTTGATTGGCTTTTTCCAATTTTTATGACCTGTAAGGATGAATCCAATGACGGTCTCACTTTATTCAAGTACTAATCCATTAAATATTAATTTAACCAAATAAATTCTTGGCTTTTCCCATTTTGTTCTTTCTCTTGTTCTTCTTTCATGTATTTGGATTAAAGTGGTTAAGCAATTAATTTGCCACGGTAATAGGGCTTCCGTTGCTAATTTTTCCACAATGGGTGTTAATTCCACAAGGTAATGTCGTGGCTAAAACATGAAAAAAAAAAAAATTTTAAAAAAAAGGAAAAAGGAGAAAATCCCCGGCCAACCTTATTGTATAATCTACCGCCCACCTCCTCACCTAGCTCGATCATTTTCATATCTCAGATATGAAAACTCCCAACCCTCTTCCTCTCGACTTTCCGAGTCGTCCATCATTGCTCATTAGTAGAATGGGTATTAATACTAAATTTATTTTAATTAAAAAAAATAAAGATTATATGTATATATTATAATATTTTTTTAATTCTATGTTAATTACATAACAATTCAAAATATTGAAAGAAATTAATTAATTGATTGAACGGGTATGAATATCAAATTTATTTAAATTAAAAAAAAAATCGCACCCATTACGTACAGATACTGAACTAGTTGATGAATAAAACACATCTCAATCAACTCGAAACTTTCTAGTCGTTGATCTCCAGTAAACCACCCCTCCTAGCTTAATCGCTGCGCAGAAAACAAGCATGACAGCCGGTATAAAATTGAAGCCAATAATGCTAATTGCTTTGGTTCGTGTATGTGTAATTATGTATGTATGACAGTTCGTCCTGTTTTGACAAGCTTGATTTCGATAAAGCAAACTCATGAACTAGTTCAGTGGCAACCATAGGCTACTAGATCAACAATTGACTAGCTCGCAATATAGCTATAACAATGAAATAATGCAACGAAACAAGATTTCGGTTAGGAAACTTCACTGATGCTGCAGCACATGCTCACGTATTTATATATCAACACACAAATTGTTTGCTGATAAAGCGCAGAGCCTTTCTAATTCCACATCCTTCTTTCTATTCCTCTTTTTCTTTCTTGCTTCCACGTCTTCCATCGCCCAAAAAACATGTAAATTGTAAGGATGAAGATCAAGTTTGAAACCAACCATTTTAACCCATGAATCTTCTCGCCTCGAGTATATCTCACATCCACAAGGAAAGGAACGATCCCAACAAACAAATGAAAGGGTGCCTTGCCAACGACAAGGTGAATATCCCCGGGAATTATGAAGATAGGGCATCTCAAGGATGCCAAAACTTTCCTGCACGAAGTCAAACGACAATATGGCATTATCTCGATGAGTGTCATGAATGGACTCGTCAAGAAAGCCTCCCCAATGGGCCGCTCCTCCAACGATTACAGGTGGACCTTGTCTGAAGGTATAAAGATAGGGTTTCCACTAGACAATCTTTCGTGTCGGAATTTCACTCCAACCATCCCGGATTGACGAATACATAATGCAGTTCGGGACGACATGCCATTGCTGTAACATCATGGCTTTAAACTCTTTAGTGGAAGGGTCAATCCAGAAAGCATAGCTAGAAGCCGATCTGAAAAAGGAAGGGAAACGACGAGTCGAAAACTTGCGTAACGAAGGGTTCCAAAGCACGAGGTTGTCGCCATGATAGAGGCAAACTACGCCGTGAAGAGTGCCAACAAGATGATCGGTCCCGCCAGGATAATTCTCCAGTAATGGTTTACTTAGTTTGTGGACCAAGGGATCGGGCAGAGGATCGATGACAAGGTATTTGGGTATACAAAGATCGACAATAATGAATCGGGGCTTTTGGACGGAGAGATGCAGTTGGGCCAAGGTTGGAGAGTCGATGAGTTGCTTCCAATCTTTGCAGACGCATCGGAAACGCAGCAAGGTTTTCACAGGCAAGTGCTTGAAGATGATGAACAAATTATCTTCCGGGATGTAATCCGACATGACGATCGACGTACAGAACTCAATTCGATCTCCCTAGCTACTCAATTCGATCTCCCTAGCTACATGGATCAAGTGGAGGGATGAGATTGATTTCAATGACATCGATCAATTTAGGGTTTTGCGTACTGCGGAATCGTGAAAAAGTAATTGAGATTGAACAAATCAAAGGAGTTAAAGGAAATTAACCTACCACGGAGAGTTTGAAGCTAAGCTTCGCACAGTAAAATGATGTATGGAACCTCCAATCTCCAATGGTGACCCAGCGAGTGTGAAGATTAAGACGAAGAATGAGATTGAGAGCCACAAACTGCAGCTGGTGCCTGGTGGTGCACAGGAAAAAATTAAAACAAAAGGGGTTGTTATTTGCACGGTCATTTTTTCGCGTTTTACACGGTACGCGCGCTTTTTTTTTTTTTAAATCCGGGTACGCGCAGTGTGCATACGCTGATTTATTAAATATATATATATATATATATCAGCGTATGCACATTGCGCGTACGCGGATATATTTATTTTTACCTCACCCAGATATATTTATTTTTACCTCAACTAGGGTCGTCTTTCGCCTCTAATTGACACTTGGACAACGGGTCTAGCGTCTTATTCTCTTTTTAGCTAGCCCAGGATCGAGAGTCGGGCCGTTTGGCTTTTCCGCTATGATATCATGCTCCCATAAACAAGACAGTACTTAAACAGTTGAATAAATTAATGCGGGAGTAATTTAAATATCAAAGTATAAAATATCCAATCCTAACAATAAAGCTAAAGTGTCAAACTCATGAAGTAGTAATAAACTCCAATTTAATAATTGCCCATTACTTTAACTCAAGCCAATTTATGAATAAAAAGATAAATTACATCAAGCAAACGGGTATGCAATTTATCGAAATTGGCCACAGGACCGCATTCGCCACGGAAGAATTTAAAAGGCACATCAAAAGAATCATGAAACACGCAAAGGTCGTTTGAACGAAATCACTTGTCTTAACCTTCGATGTCTGGTTGACGACAACAAGACGAGATTTTAGCACCCTATTAAATCCAACGAGAAAAGGAATATTAATATTTATATTTTATAAATTTAACTTTACTTAACTCAATTTGATATTGAATTAATTCTATAAAGTTAAAAATCTATACTAATATGAATTCCTCGGGAAGCAGGATCCGATGTGGGTGATTCGAGATTTCTTGGTGTCGTTGAAACGGGCAAGAATTGAATAGTTTAGAAATACTAGCCGCTTAACTTAATAAATAATTAAGTTAGGGACAGAAACGGAAATAGTATAAACATAAGGGACTGTAGTTTCTTCAAAAGAAATCAAAACCTCTGTCTTCTTTCTCTTTGAAATCACGCACAGGGACGGAGGAACGACGGAACTCGATCGGTGTGGCTCCTCCTCCTCCGACTTCGATGGGATACCGGGGACGGCGAAGATCGGGGTGGCGGATCGGCTGAGACGGCGCGGTGGTGGTCGCAGGTGGAGGCAAGCGACTGGGCTCGTGCGGTCGGCTGTTCGCGGTGCGCTTCCGGCGAGGCTGCGTTCTCCCGGAAAGGGAGATGGTCTGCGGTAATGGGCTCGATCGGAGACAGCGGTGGTCGGATCGGACTCAGTTCGCCGACGGTGGTGCTTGGATGGATAACAAGGTGCGGTGATGGTGGTCAGGGGCTGTTCACGGAAGTAATAAGGAGAGGAGAGGATGACGGCGATGGCAGGTTTGATTGTCCATCGGCGCACTCGCTGTGCGCAGGCGCGGCCCCCATCGGCGCACTCGCTGTGCGCATCTGCTGTCCATCCGCGCATTCGCTGTGCGCAGCTGTCGACGCGCCTTTTTCATCCGCGCTTTCGCAGTGCGCCATTGCCTAGGTTAACCGTGCAAACGGCGATAATTTCACCGTGCACTTAGCAATTCCGAAACAAAAATATTGTGTATCAGTGTATGCTACTACACTTGGGCCTATTTATACGAGGCCCATTGAAATTTGGGACCTGTGATAGTGTACACTATAGACTTGCCCTATAAATAAACCCTAAACCAAAATTTTGAGAAATTTCATTTGAAACCAAATTTGCATTTTCTTGTGGGTAAAATAACTCAAAATAATATGAAATATCAACTTAATAATATGCTAACTATTTTTTCGACGATTTTGTCATCCAATATACCTTTTTTTAGTGTTTTCTACTATATTTATTATTAGTCGAACAATATCTAATATCTAATATCTAATATTTAATATAATACTAAAACAGTTGTTGTAGATTCCACATGACAGCAATTCCTTAAAATTAGGCTATGTGGTAGCTTTAAATTTAGAACCCCGGAATGGCCGCTCTTTATTTACCAATCTGATTAAATTATAAACTATATGTTTATTACTACTTCGTATATTATTCATATTTAAATTATTTTTATTAAAATGTGAACATTATTTTTATTTTAGTTTTTCTTTGTTAAAAATAAATAAAGGAATAATCAAGTTATTGTGTAAGACGTGCTAATGAATTATAAAATTAGTTCACAATTTTACTAATACTATCTCATTGTCATCATAAGATGTATATCATATAATGAGAGAGTCCATTTTTAAAAGACCTATATTTGATTTGTTATATTATTTCTTCAATACAATGGAATTGAAGGATACTTCATATGAAGATCTCTATCATCGATTTAAGATCAAAAAGTCAAATAACTCCAATAGTTTCATGCAGTGTCATTGCATCTCTAAAATGAAAAGTTTATGTAAAAATTAATGTATGATATTGTATATAATTAGATTTTTAAAATGGACCGTGCCTTGTGCACGGGAACGGTACTAGTTTTGTTCCTAAAATGCTATATACTCTACCAAACGATCGCGAGAATATAATTTTCTCTTTTCCTCGATCATCGAGGAACCAAAACATAAATACATATAAAATTTTTAAAATCATCTTTTATTCTAATAAAAAAATGACAAATTGGTTTTAAGATCTTATCAAAACAATCCCATATGCTAAAGAAGAACAACCCACATGTAACTCGTTTAAAAGAGCAAAGATCCAAGAACTTATCCGGTGATATATCTGACCTTGAGTCACTTGTTCCTTTAATAAATTCTTTAGCATCACTTAATAAGTTCTCCAAAATTTGAGGATGATCATTGATGTTATCCTCAACTCCTTGTGCCATTTCTTCTAGTCAATCACCTTGACTTGCGTACATGGTACATATATATCATCCACATTAATGGTTGGCTCCTCTTTTTCAGCGTGTCATATCCATCGTGTCATATCCATCGAGTGTAAGTTTGATCAATCTCACGCATGATCAAATGATTCTTCACTTCATTAACACTCAAATACGCTGTTGTAACAGTTTGTGCATAGACATGGTATTTTACTAGGGTTATTACCATTCTCCATTGCAAATCGAACAAACTCATTAACTCCATCTATATACTCTCTAGGCAAATGGTTCATAGGCATCCATTTCTGATCCATCATACCCTTATTACGATTAAAAAAAAATAGTTAATCAATATGCCATATAACTAATTCAATATGAAAATAGTTTTATGATATTTAACAAACATTCTAATTTGTTCCATCTATGTTAGTACATTGAAGAGTTTATGGCCTTTGATTGGAAGCTCATGGATTTTATTTGATTACTTCATAACTTCATTGAAACTAGATATATTAGATATATGCAGTGTGTTCTCAACTCAAAAAAACATGAAAGTAGTCAATGAAAATAGGAAACAAACACAAAAACTAGGAAAGTATTCAATGAAACAAGCAAGCTAGACACATCAAGTACTTAGCAAGAGATGCTAACATAGAAAACAGAAACATAAGCATTCAATTTGAATATTTCATGCTTTTCTAGGTACTAGCTTGCCCAGCAATTAGAGAAGCCCTCTCAAATTTCTATCTTAAAATTCGAGACTCGAGAGGGCTTATCGGGATTATCACTACTCACTAGCACTTGTCAGGTCCGGCCCAGAAGCAAGGACAGGCTGGGCTCTCGCCCAGGGCCCAATAAAATTGGGGGCCCAGTAATAATAAAAAATCTCTATATACATTACATCCATTTTTTGGAGGGTTTTGCAAAATAGCCACGAAAATGGGTTTATTTTGCGAAATAGCCACCTTTTGGGACATTATTGCGAAATAGTCACTGCCCTCTCGCCGCTCCCTCTCGCTCTCTCGATCTCTCCGGACGCTCACTCTCGCTCGCTCGCCCTCTCGCCCTCGCCGTCGCTCGCCGCTCGCCGCCGCCGCTCGCCGCTTCCAGATCTAATTGATTCGGCAAATAAAGTGAGCCGCCGGAGCGAGGCCGAGCGAGCCGCTAGATCTAATTGGACTGGAGGTTTTCCGATGTCGGCAAGGCGAGGGAGCGGCGACGCGGAGGCGGCGACGCGAGGGAGCGGCGATGCGGAGGCGGAGGCCGGAGCGAGGGAGCGAGGCCGGAGCTGTGCTTTCACTCCTCCAATGGCGGCTCCCAGATTTCACGCAGGCGAAGTTGAAGCGGGGAAGAAGAACTTTTTATGAAATTACAAAAATCACCCTAAAAATATGAGAAATTAAAAAAACTATCTATATTTTATTATGTGATCCATAATCTATATTTTTATTTTTATTTTTGCAGAACACACTATTATATTTACACAATTTATAGTTATATTTGCACGATAAAATGTAAAAAAAAAAACTAGACCTGCTTCAATTTATTCTGAATCACTTACCGTTTATTGAGAAAGTATAAAATTATATTGAGATAAAATTAGATAATGTTGACTATAAATTCACAAGTCTCGATTGTTGTGCAAAAATAACATATAGTTGAGCAAAAATAAGATGATGTTGAGCAAAATTTCACCAATCCCTCATGTTGTGCAATTATTGTCTATTGATGAGCAAAAAATAAGACCATGTTGTGCAAAAATAAGAGCATGTTGAACAATAATTTATTGAGAATGTATGAAAATATATTGAGATAAAATAAGATCATGGTGAGTATAAATTCACAAGTCTCGATTGTTGTGCAAAAATAACATATAGTTGAGTAAAAATAAGATGATGTTGAGCAAAATTTCACCAATCCCCCATGTAGTGCAATTATTGTCTATTGATGAGCAACTCTTACAACAGAGTCGTGCAACTCTTAAAACAGAGTCGTGCAACTCTTAAAACATAGTCGTGCAACTCTTAAAGATAATGTTGGACACATTTCCACCAAGCCCCCATGTTGTGCAGTTTTACTCTATTGATGAGCAAAAATAAGACCGTGTTGTGCAATAATCTATTAAAAAAATATAAAATTATATTTACAAAAAAATAAGATTATAAGGAGACACAATTTCACAAGTCTCGATTGTTGTGCAAAAATAAAGAATTGTTGAGCAAAAATAAGAGCATGTTGTGCAATAATTTATTGAGAAAGTGTGAAATTATATTGAGAGAAAATAAGATCATGTTGAGAACAATTTCACAAAGTCTCTATTGGTGTGCAAAAATAACCTGCCAAGTATCTAACAACGGATTTGTCGATAATAACCCCCTAAAATCGACAGAAATGCCACCATGCATCATCTTAAGCTTATCCAAGAACTCAATCAACTCTTAAAACAAGAGTCGTGCAACTCTTACAACAGAGTCGTGCAAATATAAGAGTACGATGTGCAAATATAACATTTTGTTGTCCAAAAATAAAAATAAAAATATAGATTATGGATCATATAATAAAATATAGATATTTTTTGTAAGTTCCATATTTATGGGGCAAGTTTTATAATTTAATAAAAACTTCTTCTTCTTCGCTCCGCGTCTCCAGATCCGCCGGTCTACCGCTCCGCTCCGACCTCATTCGCTCCGCCGCTCGCTCGCCACCGCCTCTCTCCGTCCATCACTCCCTCGCTCGCTCCAGCCTCCGCCTCGCTGCTGCCTCGCTCGATCTCGCTCAGATCTGGACTCACTCGCTCAGATCCGGACCTCCGCCTTGCTCGACCTTGCTCGCTCGCTCACATTCGGCTCACTCTCGCCTCGCTCGCTCGCTCCCTCCGCCGCTCACTCCCTCCCTCGCTCGATCCGGCCTCCGCCTCCGCCCCGCCGCTGCCTCGACCGGAGGAGCGATTTCGAGATCTGAGATTCGAGTACATCGTCAGCATGTTCAATTGCTCCGCCTCGCTTGCTCAACTCTCATATCTGAACGCGCCGCCTTGCTTGCTCGACCTCGCTCCGACCGATTGCAATCAACAGAGGAAGCCATTGGAGGACGACATGGATCCGACTTTCGGCGAGATATAACGTTTTCCGGCGAGACATGGATCTGAGCGTTTTGGGGAAGGAGAGGATGAATGGGTCAATTTGAGTATTAGTATATATAGCGGCCATTTCGCAAAATTGTCCAAACACGCGTCCATTTCGCAAAAACGTCTAATTAATGTGCCTATTTCGCAAATTTTTTCTTTCTCATCTGATCACATTTCTTAATAGGACCCTGATGGCCTGATACGTTTACACTCAGTGTAAAATATCTTTTTTACACCACCAGTGGAATTTGGACATGTGGCAAAACTACATCCACCCCTTATACTTATTATTTTAGAAGCAATCATTTTGTTAAAATTTGCACCACGTGTCAAACCCTGAGCAACCCTAAGAAGTTCTCCCACTACAAAAAAAAATTAAATTCGCCACACTATCTAGCTTCGGCAGGGACTTGGCGTGGCAAATGGTACCTTTTGCCATGGCATTAGCCACGGCAAGCCTTCAATCCGAAAAGCAAGACAAATTCACAACGGATGGTAGCTTCGGCAAGGGATGCCGTGGCTATTGAGTCGATTTTGCCACCCTTAGTAGCAACAACAGAGTTTTTCCGTGGCTATTGGGTTAATTTTTGCCGTGCCAAAAAATTGAAATTCGACAGTTTGTCACCCCAAAATACTTACCGTGGCAAATACATTTTTTTATTAAAAAAATCAAAAGGAAACCCTAAAAACCAACCCGCTGGCCTGATGGCCTCCCTTTCTCAGAACGATTTACTCTTCTCTCTCCTCATCCTCCATCTTCCCGATCTCTCAGCCTCTTGCTATCCATTCTCGGCCTGCTTGCCTCTTCCGGATCTCGTTGATTCGAGAAATCTAAAACCCTCTAGTTGTAGATCTAACCTCCATGTTCTCCTCCTCTTCTCTCTCGTCACTCCTGCTCCGGCTCGCAGGCGCCTCTTTTACCTCCTGCTCTTCAGCCATCGCTCTCCTCTCTCTCCGCTATCAGTTCTCTCGCAACTCTCAAGCTCTCGTTCCTCTCCGGAGTCCAGCTCACTGACCAGTCTCGCTCTGGCATCACCAAGTCGCTACTCAAACTCGCTCGCCGCTGCAGCGAAGAGATCCACTCGTGTTCACTGCTCAGTCCGGTTCCCTGTCGCTCTCTCAGCATCTCCGACGTGCGGCACTCCGCTCGTGCCCAATCCAGCTCCCTCTCCTATATTCAAGTATTGAGTGTTCAATGTAAGTTTTATTTTATTCAATTTGAAAGATCTCTCGATCTGGATCGTTTTTTTTATTAGGGTTCAATTGAATAAAGATTAGGATTTATTTGATTTCTTGAAAATCAAAATTTTAGGAGATGAAAAATCAGAAATTTGAAGAATTAGGAATTGTTATTTGTTAGGGTTTATTTCGAGATTGATCATTCTTGGGGCTTTCTTGGCAACTACATATGAGAAATATACAATTTGATGTGTTTATTCCAAGTATTCCTAGTCAGTATGCTATTTGACTTTGTAGAGAAGGGGTTGCATGTGGACGGATGTTTTGTTTGCCATTTCTAATCTAATGTTTAAACTTGCATTGGATTGTCAAAGAGAAAAGAAAATATCAATTTTGTGTGTATCAATCAGACCCAAATAGAAAAAAAAGAGTAAGAAACAGTGTTCAGTCAAGTGTGCCAGTTCAAAGTCAGTCAAACCCCTCTCTCGATCAATTTAAGCCATGAAAAATGGATGAACTCTAGAAGAATATATAAGGAAAGAAGAGAATTAGTGGATTTTAGGAAGAGGAATATATAGAAAAGGAAAAGAACTAGAATTAGGATCTGGTTCAACAATTAGTTTTAATGCTTTCAAAAGTGAAAGTGTGGAGACCTATCAAGCTCAGTCTTAGTAATCCTGTTGGCTCATTCATGTACCAGCTATGGATGAAGATGGCAATTGGGAGGTAGTCGAACCAAAGCTAAAGATATCAGAGGCTGCAACCATTTAAAGCTTGGAATTGATGTCTTCATAGTAAAAGTAAGCTTTCAAACATTTAGTTGGACACTTTTTCCTTTTACTGGATAGATTCATCATGCATGTTGATGAGCTTTCTTTATGATGTGATATGTTTCATGGCTTAGTGTTTGAACTTAAGAGAGAAGGTGCTTTGAAGATATATAGAAATGCTTTTCTGATAGCTTTCATATATTCTTATCGTTCTTTTCCAAATTTCATTATATTTTGGGGCTTATATATTTTGTAAATGTTGGCATTACAATTGTTATGGCAGCCACTCTTTCCAAATTTCATCATCAAACTTGTACCATCTTTTCTGCCTTGTGTCCTGTTTAGCTAGCTATTGAATGGAGTTGACTAGATGTGTTGTTGGTGATTGATTTTTTTACTCTTCCTGTCAACATTGCTATCACTTTCTCTACTATTTTCCATTTGTAAGGATTTATTTTCAGTCTTTCACGGTCTTCTTTGCTATTTCTCTTAGATGTGGACAATGTTTATTTCTATAGATTTTGATTGCGTGTTTTCTAGATTTAAGTTCTAATTATTTGATCGGTTTTCCTAGTTTATGATGTTCTGGATTTAAGCTCTAATTTTCTGGATTAACTGTAAGTCAGTTGATACTAAATACTAATGTTCAAACTCCTGAGATTTTAACATATTATTATTGCTTAGTGGCGAGCTTTATTTTTTGACATTTACTTTCTTTTTATCTTTAATGAATTAAGTGGGTTGTATTCGGAATAAAAAGAAACACAATCCAGCTCCACGGTTTAGCCTCTTACTTAGTGTAGCACCTGCTTAACATGCTTGTAGCATATTAACTTTGGTTTAATTTAATGAACATGGCTTTTCACACAAAAAATGAATCTTCTTTTTTCACACAATCCAGCTCCACGGGGGTATGTTTCTATGCACCATAATTGGTATCCTTATTCTGTGATAAGCTCTTTCTTATTTGTTTGATGACTTCTAAATGTAGTTAAAAGCTACTTGAGACGTAAGTGCTCTTTCTTATTCCTGCAGGTTGTGCTTTCAAATGAGGACCTCTACAGGATGTACCTGCAGGCTACAGCTAGTACACATCACCGTTTGATGGAGATGGACATGAGACGTAAGTATTCTCCTCCTTTTAAAGTCAAATACACAAATGCCATTGGATAATTTTTCACCCAGCTGATGATTTTGCAACTGCAACTTCCTTCTCAAATAAATAGTCCTTTAGCATGCCTAAATGAAGCCCTTGATTTAAAAAAAATGATAAGTAGTGATTTTTAGTACAGTGTCACCTAGAGTGAAGAGGTAATTGAAACTTGATCGGTCAACTTATATAAAATTGCATTTGGTATGGTCAACTTATATAAAATTGCATTTGGTATGAACAAACTCATGTTTTTACGAGTAATTGGCTTGACTGAAATAATCTTTTGTTATAACTGGCCAATGAAATGAAGTGTGACTGAAATAATCTTTTGTTATGACTGAAACAAACTCTTTTTTTTGTTGTTATAACTGCAACTTCCTGACAATTTGTTGTAATATACTCCCTCCGTTTCTAATTAATTGACGTTTTAGAATGTTGCACACTAATTAAGAAATTGTACTCGTGGCATGAAAGGCTTGTACAAACTCTACAGAGAACACTAGAAGCGACCCTTTAGCTTCACCCAAATTTTGGATTCAAAATTCAAACTTAAAGAAGATTAGGATGTTAATCATCAAATTTCATTTAATTACTGAGTACAGAGTACTGGTCCACCGGATGACAGTGCAATTAAAAAGGTAGAACGTCAGTTAATTTTACAAATGCTCTAAACCTCAAAACGTCAATTATATGGAAACGGAGGGAGTAGTATATAATACAAGGTTTAAGCATGAATTTTGTAAAATAGTTCAAGAATATATTATCAGAGAGTATCTTTATACAGTTTATTCAAATTTGTACAAGGTTAGGGTTTTTTCTGCCATTTCAAATGCTCTGTCAAATATCCTCTCTAGGGTTTGAAGATGTGTGCTGAGTCATACTGTGCCATCTAGATGCGGAAGAAGAGCAAGGCTATGGTGGTTATGAGGCCAGATCCGATGAATTCTTCGGCAAGACGACACTGTTCGATCCTTCCAACATGGTTAGCTTCTCTTTCTTCTTTGATGTGCCTTGCTGAATTTCTCTTTCTGGTACAACTGCTAACATGACTATTATATTATATTGGTGGTATACATGGATATTAGATGTTCTAAAGTTGTCATATATCTAATTATGTGGGTAATATTTTTTTTTAATATGTTATATATGAGTTAGAAAAATAAAAGGAAACACTCCAAAATTGTTGGAAAAAGGAAACTTTAGATGCTGAATAGATAATCAGGTTTACTAACATGGGCTATAAGGTTTCTTGCTAACATGGGCTATAAGGTTTCTTACTAACATGGGTGTTTTATCCTCTGGATCAGTATTAGGTGGACTGTTCTTTCCCATCTTTATTTTTCCTCTGTTTTAAAATCGATCTGTTTTTTTTAACCAAAAGTAACAGGCATAAACATCTTCATTGTGATATGTCATAATGGGCTTTACAAGTTGACCTCTTCTCCCTTCGCAAAGAGCTGTTTTTATATCCTTAATTTTCTTTCGTAGTCATCTGGAATCCTTGGGATAAGAAGGCAAACGCATTGGCTGATTTTGGAGATGACGAGTACAAGCACATGTTGTGTACGTGTTGAGGCTGCTGCCATAGAGAAGCCTATTACACTCAAATCAGGTGGAGAGTGGAGAGGAATTCTAGAACTGTCTGCAGTTCCTTCCAGTTATTGCAGTGGTATGCTCGATCCTCGGAAAGTCTTTGCATGCTACTAAACTAATATCTCACAATCTTGTTATGCTCAAGGGGCTGCGAAAACAAATATTGCTATGATATCAATTCTTCATGAGGTATTTATTCTTAGGACTCTGGTTTATTTTGATAGGGTATGTTTTATTTTAGAATATATCATTTCTTAGTTCACAAACTTAAATATGTACTAGTCAATTACAAATATTTCCTGCTGCAACTTGGAAATCAAGATATTTTATGGAATACTTAAAGTATAGATCTCTCATTTACCATTATCTATTTAAAGCATTCTTGTTCTGTTATTTTTGTTGCCCATTTACCATTATCTATTTAGTTTTATTCCATATCATGCATGTAGCCATCTCGATCTAATACATGATATGAATACAAATATACTTGGTTAATATATCATGAAGACTTTATTTTAGGAAATTTACAAATTATGAAATTAAGTGCTACTTTCTGATGAATTACTTCCATGCATACTAATAATTATTCAAGAGACAAGATACATATAATACTTAACATAATTGGTGTGCATTGATGCTTTTCCAGGAAATGTTTGCTGAGATGGGTGGAGAAGGACCATCTGATGATGACAGTGATGCAAAAAGTGAGTTGTCAGCATCATCTTCTTCTACTTCTTTGTTGGACGGTCAAGCACCTCAGAGTGAGAAAAGAGATCTGGTCATGGTATCCTATTTTTATTTCCAGTTTTTTCCTTATCCTTTTTATTTTCATATTTTTTGTCTTTGGATATTTACCTGTGTTGGTCCATAATGCTAAGCTTAAACTTTTTCTCTTTATTTTCTTGATAGGCTATTCTTCTTTGCTTGGCTTGTGGCGCAAAGAGCCCTCTTGCAAATGCTTTGCCAGAAATAGCATTTGAGCTCTACAATATGGGAGTATGTAATTACCAAAACTCCATCATAATATTTATTTATATATGTAAGCTACTGTTTTAATGTGTGTGCTGTCCAGGTCCTCCCAGAATTAGTCCGAGATATGGTCCAAGCCATCTCATCGATCTCTACAGTGAGGCATTTGGTCGCCTTTTCAACCAGCATATGGTCTGTGTCTCTATTTCTTTTTTTTATCCTACCTTATCCATGCACTTATCTTGTATCTATCTGCTCTTACTGATTTGATATGTCGGTTACTTTGCTTGTTTGTCTGAAATCGACAAGTTACTTGCAAAATGCAAATTAAGTTGTTAATCTACCCAAAAGTTATTAGGTGGCATGAGGCATCTTAGCTTAGATTTCATCCTCTAGGCTTGACTTGCATGAGGAACAAATAGAACATCACTTGATGTTAATCTGTTAAATATTATATATTCATTCACATTTTCACTAGAATCTTCAATGTGATTAATTTCATAAGAATTAAAAAGAGCCACAGTTAAAACAAAAGAACAACTCCACCTGATCAGAACACAAATGATACTCTCTATTATGGGTGAGCACAAATCTTGCAAATTCTTGTCTCGCCTCTATCCCGGTGAAATTTGGAAGAAAAAAATAGTGAATCCCGTCCCATATAAATTATGTGGGACGGGGCACGAGACGAGATTTGGATTTAAATTTTTTGATAACGACAATATGTATTAGTATTGGAAAATTGAGATTTTGATTTTAAAAAATCTATAAAAACGATATTATTGTGTATTATTATGGAAGATACGTACATTTATAACATTAACTTTTACTTTTAAATAGAAATTGAAAATCAATGATTCCAAACCCTTAGCCATCCCTACGAATTAGAAATAGATGGAGCCTAGTGGACAGATAAGGGACTATTACCTGTTGAAAAGCTTCTTCTATACATGTACCTGAATGATATTTAATGACAAAGTTTTAGCCGAAAGTGTCAGGACTCCATTTTGAGCATGTCTATAATAATAACCTATTTTTTTAATATATTAGTAACATTTTAATCAGATATTTAATTTATTTCATTGAATTTATAATTTATGCAGTTTTAAATTCCAATTATTTAATCTAAAGCATATTAAGATGATTTTGAGGGTGTGATTGCATTTTCTATTGTAAAAGTTATTTCAGTTGCGTATATAATTTAAATGGATAGAATTGTGATGATCCATAGAATAGTTAACCGTGTCCTCTGTTCTTACATCTTCCCAGGGCTTTCTTCTTCGCTCCTCCCTCAATCGTCTCTCTCCTTTTTTCACAAACTCTACTTTTCTTGTGTTCTAAAATCTCTATTTGGATACTTGATTTAAATTCAAACAACTACGAACTTTCTTGTTCAATCTGATATGTTCCTATAATTTATTATTCCATGAAATCTTTTTGGCCAGTTGAAAAAAAATACTCCCTCAAACTAAGTTGTAGTCTTCAATTTAAAAGGGCAGAAAAAAGATTTCATACAAAAAGCTACCTCAAACTCTGTACCATTTTGACAGGTTGAAAGAAATATATCCAACTTTGATAACTTTTTGCATTCTTTAATGGATTCTCTCAAAATTCAAAGAACTAATTCTGAGAATTATAATATGCAAATCAGTTGCAATTAACTACAGGCCTACAGGGCATAAGCATTGGTTTTTTGGATTTGGTTTTTAACCTTTGCCTTTCATTGGCCGATCTTGCTTGGTTGCAAGGCTTTTTATCTGTAAACTTAATCATACTATAGATTTCTCTGCAGCAAATGTCTAAAATTTGAACGCCTTTACGTTAGGTAGATTGTTGGGCTTGCTTCACATTATGTATATTTGAATACTGAGTAGTTGTATAAGTATTCCTTCACATCAATTCTTTTTCATATTTCAATTTTTCTTTATAAGAAATGAATCTTCTATTTGACTTGTTGGATATAACTACTTTATTTATGCATAGGTCGCATTTCCCTTGAGCGAGCATGGGCCATGCCACATGGAGAAGTTGAAAGAAATGCTCCACAAGCTGCCCGTTTGAGATTGTGAGGACTCATTTTAGCACCAACATAAGGAGTATGTTTTTGTTTGGCTCCATGTATTTATGTACACACATCTTTTGTTGGAATTCTAAAACTCCGGACTTGCCAACATATTTCTGTTATATATGTACTTTCAATGTTTAATCTAAGGTTATATGGTAGATTGTATTATGGTTGTAACCTATTTTGTGAAGTGGTTATCATTGATTACATTAGATAATTGGAATGAAAATAGGGAAGAAATAGGTGAAATAGGGAAAACCGGGAAGATGCCTAATAAGCTTAGCCACGGTATATTACCGTCGCAACAGGGGAGAAGAAAAAAGCTATAATACTAGCCACGGCACTCCCCGTCGCACACAAGAAATAAAGCGCCAAAATTTTAGCGGGAAAATTTTAGTAGCCACGGCAACCATCCGTCGCAACATTTTGGCTTGGCGTCTGTCTGAATGCCGTCGCTACTGCCGTGGCTATCATCCTAGCGACGGCAGATCCCGTTACTATACTCTTTTGCCACCGAAGGTTTCGCCACGGCTCTTCTCCCGTGGCTACAGCCGTTGCTACTACCCTTTAGCCACGGCAAATGATGTTTTAGCCACGGGAAATTGCCGTTTCTAAATTGTTTTTTTTTTTAGTGATCCCCTGCCGCCTCTCTCTCTCTCCCACGTTCTCCTTTCAACTCCCACACAATTACAGGTTGAAATTGGTTTTTATCTTGCACGTTCTAATGTTTATCTTCTTCCCAATTTGAAATTGGAGGCGGTGCGCAATCGGTCCACGGCCGGAGGGAGATTGGTGGGCGGCGATGCAGTCGATGAGGGATAGAGGCGGCGATCGAGTGGAGCCATTGCGCAATTGGGTGGCGGGCAGAGGCGGGGGAGGCGACTCAGTCGGGGACGGCGGAATCGGTGGATGGAGGAGGATGGTGACACATTCGGTGAGGGCTGGAGGTGGCAATCGGGTGGAGCCGTGACACAATTAAGTGGCGGGCAGAGGAGGTCGAGTTAGGGGAGGCGGGAGGAGATCGACGATGACGACGAATATTCTGGCGAAATAATAGCAGTGAGTCCATAGATCCGATCAACAGGTAATCACTTTGCCTCTATATGAAAGTGCAATAGGGCAATCTGAACTTGCATGACCTGACAACTTTCATAATATATTACTGCTAATCAAATGGAATTTCGTGCACATAAATATTAGATTTAAAGTTCCTAGACACATATACATGATGTTCAGAAGCAAGTGTATGGTTATGGT
The DNA here is from genome assembly GCA_037127255.1 of Persicaria tinctoria. Taxonomy (NCBI): domain Eukaryota; kingdom Viridiplantae; phylum Streptophyta; class Magnoliopsida; order Caryophyllales; family Polygonaceae; genus Persicaria; species Persicaria tinctoria. Next base: position 90,929,233 of record JBANSL010000002.1, on the reverse strand, counting down.
TCTTGTGTTCCCTTATTCTGCAGGCTTGCTGTGCTGAATATTTTTACATCTTTAGTCAAATAGAATTTTACTTACAATAAAGTTTAAAGTCATTCCTTAGCTTGGGCTTGAAGGGTCGATTTAGGATCACTAATTTGAGTCATTGCATAAAGAACTGTAGGTGGCCATAGCTGTCAAGGAGTGGGGAAAGTTGGTTTTTGTATCCATCTTGAATCCTTGATCATATGCACCAGAAATTAGTCACACAGCCTGTTACTATATAAGCTAAGAGTTCCCTTTTATGAAATGAACTTTTTTTCTCCTTTTGTTCTGCCCTTTATTTTTTGGATTCCCTTCAAGACTCAAGAGTGTGAAAAAATTGTTAAAGAAATAGTAATTCTCTAATATTAGATTAGTGAAAGAAAACAAACAATCACCTATTATAGGAAAATTAAAATGGGAGGTGGGATTGTTACAAGCCTCCAATATTAGATTGTTGCAAGCCTATATAAATGAGAAAGTTTTCATTTGTATATTATCCAATCCAAAAACACAGAGAGAAAAGCTTAGTTTAAAGCATTAAACAGAGAGAAGCTTTCGGGGGAATTTTTTGCGTAAAATTCCAGAGTGTAGATTTGGGTGTGGGTGTCAAGTAATTTAGTTGTAATCAGGATATCATTCTATTAAAGTTTTGCGGCAGATTAGAAACATCTTGTGTGTGTGTTTTCTATCATTGTCATTCTCATTATTCTGATTTTCGGGAAAGTTGAGCGTATTTTTCCCAACAATTGGTATCAGAGCCGGATTATAAACAATCCACATAAAGTCAGATTTGAGTGGGAGCAATGGCCGCAGAAGATAGAAAGGTGAAACTAGACAAGTTCGATGGTGCAGATTTCGGATTTTGGAAGATGCAAATCGAAGATTATTTGTACCAGAAAAAACTTTATCAACCTCTGTCAGAAAAAAAGCCAGAGGGCATGAAGGATGAAGATTGGAATCTCCTGGATAGACAAGCCCTTGGAGTTATCCGACTTACGTTATCACGCAATGTTGCCTTCAACATAGCAAAGGAAACTACCACGGCAGGTCTTATGTCAGCCCTTTCTAATATGTACGAGAAGCCATCTGCCTCTAACAAAGTTCATTTGATGAGGCAATTATTCAATTTGCGGATGACAGAAGGCGCATCGGTAGCTCAACATCTCAATGAACTCAACACAGTCACAACCCAGTTGAGTTCAGTTGGGATTGAATTTGACGAGGAAGTACGAGCCTTGATACTATTGTCTTCTCTTCCAGATAGTTGGAATGCTACCGTCACGGCTGTGAGTAGCTCAACGGGAAGCAATAAGTTAAAGTTTGATGATGTTCGTGATCTGGTGCTCAGTGAAGAGATCCGACGGAGAGGATCGGGTGAATCATCAACCTCTTCAGTTTTACTTACAGAGTCAAGAGGGAGAAATTCAACCAGAGGAAATGGACATGGAAGATCGAACAATCAAGGTAGACCAAAAGACAAGAGGTCGAGGTCAAGGAATCCCAATAGTTCCTCTAGCTCGAAGACCATCGAGTGTTGGAATTGTGGGAATATCGGGCACTATAAAAACCAATGCAAGAGCGCTCCACAGAAACAAGAGACGAAGGTGGAGGCAAATGTTAGCTTTAATTCTAGAGGAGATGATGCATTGATATGTTCCTTGGAGAGAAAGGACGAATCTTGGGTGTTAGATTCTGGAGCATCATTTCATGCTACCTCAAAGAAAGAGCTCTTTGAGAGCTATGTCCCGGGGAACTTTGGAAATGTATATCTTGGTGATGATCAACCTTGTGCAATCATCGGTAAAGGTCAAGTGAAGATTAAGTTGAATGGCTTTGTCTGGGAGCTAAAAGACGTTCGACACATTCCTGATCTAAGAAAGAACTTGATATCAGTAGGCCAGTTGGCAGATGAAGGCTACGATACAATTTTCAATGGTGATAAATGGAAGATTTCAAAGGGTGCAATGACAATAGTTCATGGAAAGAAGAGTGGTACTCTTTACATGACAGCAGGGGCACGTTGCTCAATTGCAGTTGCATCAGGCAATGAAGATTCCAAAATATGGCACCAGAGACTCGGCCACATGAGTGAGAAAGGGATGAAACTCATGCATTCGAAGGGAAAGCTTCCAGGTTTACGCTCAGTTGAAATGGGCATGTGTGAAGATTGCATACTTGGAAAGCAGAAGAGGGTAAGCTTTCAAACAAATGGCAGATCTCCAAAGAAGAATCGGCTAGAGCTTGTCCACTCCGATGTTTGGGGGCCAACCACTACAGCATCCATTGGTGGAAAACACTATTTTGTGACTTTCATCGATGATTACTCTCGGAAAGTATGGGTGTACTTTCTGAAACATAAGTCTGAAGTTTTTGAGGCTTTCAAAAGATGGAAAGCTATGGTTGAAAATGAGACAGGTGTGAAAGTTAAAAGGCTTAGAACTGACAATGGTGGCGAGTATGTAGACACCATGTTCAAAAGCTTTTGTTATGAGCATGGGATCCGAATGGAGAGAACGGTTCCAGGTACACCTCAGCAAAACGGGGTAGCTGAGCGTATGAACCGAACATTGATAGAAAGAGCCAGAAGCATTCGTATACAATCAGGTCTACCGAAGCAGTTCTGGGCAGAAGCAGTCAATACGGCATGTTACCTGATCAATCGAGGTCCCTCGGTTCCGTTAGATTACCAAATACCAGAAGAGGTATGGAGCGGTAAAGACATAAAACTTTCGCACTTGAAAGTTTTTGGTTGCGTAGCATATGTGCATATTAGTGATCATGGTAGGAATAAGCTTGATCCCAAATCTAAGAAATGCACTTTCATCGGCTATGGCGAGGATGAGTTTGGCTATCGCATTTGGGATGATGAAAAGAAGAAGGTGATCCGTAGCAGAGATGTGATTTTCAATGAGTCAGTCATGTATAAGGACTTGACAAAAAGTGACGCCATTAATTCAAAGCAGAATGGCCCAGTATTTGCAGATGCGGATTATCTTCCAAATTGTTCTATGACAGAACCGGTCGCAATAAATCCTCAGCCAGAGGAGCACGTTGGAGAAAGTAGTGCACAAGAGTCTAACACGACACTACCTTCTACTCCAACTGCTGTATTGAGAAGGTCTTCTCGGCCACATGTGCCTAACAGGAGATATATGAATTATTTGTTGTTGACTGATGGAGGGGAGCCCGAATGTTATGATGAAGCTTGCCAGAGCGGTGAAGCAAACCAGTGGGAGCTTGCAATGAAAGATGAGATGCAGTCTTTGATTTCTAACCAAACGTGGGAACTTGCTGAGTTGCCCATAGGGAAGAAGGCACTTCACAATAGATGGTTGTACCGGGTGAAAGATGAGCATGATGGCTCTAAGAGGTACAAAGCTCGACTAGTAGTCAAAGGCTTTCAGCAAAAAGAAGGTGTTGACTACACAGATATTTTTGCCCCCGTTGTGAAGCACACTACTATTAGATCAGTATTGAGTATTGTTGCCGTTGAAGATCTCCATCTTGAACAGTTAGATGTGAAGACTGCATTTCTTCACGAAGACTTAGATGAGGAGATATACATGCATCAACCAGAAGGTTTCTCAGAAAAGGGAAAAGAGAAGATGGTGTGCAGACTCAAGAAGAGCTTGTATGGCCTAAAGCAAGCTCCGAGGCAGTGGTACAAAAAGTTTGATGGCTTCATGCACAAGGAAGGTTTCCAGAAGTGTAACGCCGACCACTGTTGCTATGTCAAAAGATATCAGTCCAGCTATATCATTTTACTCTTATATGTTGATGATATGTTGGTAGCAGGTTCTGATATGAATGATATCAGAAGGTTGAAGAACCAGTTATCAAAAGAGTTTGACATGAAGGACTTGGGTCCAACAAAGAAGATTCTTGGAATGCAAATTACAAGAGATAGGCAGAAAGGGACATTGCAGTTGTCTCAGTCAGAGTATATCAAACGTGTCTTGCAAAGGTTCAACATGGGCAATGCAAAACCAGTTGGGACACCCTTGGCTAACCATTTTCGCTTATCCAAGGATCAATCTCCTAAAACAGAAGAAGAAAGAGCTCTCATGGCTAAGATTCCTTATGCCTCAGCCATCGGGAGTTTGATGTATGCAATGGTCTGTACAAGACCAGATATTGGACAAGCAGTGGGAGCTGTCAGTAGGTTTATGTCAAATCCCGGAAAAGTTCACTGGGAAGCAGTGAAATGGATTTTAAGGTACCTACAAGGAACGACAGAAAAATGTTTGTACTTTGGTAATGGTGAATTAAAAGTACAAGGCTATGTAGATGCTGACTTTGGAGGCGAAGTCGATCACCGGAAGAGCACAACCGGTTACATATTCACTGTCGGAAATACAGCTGTTAGTTGGATGTCACAATTGCAGAAGATAGTTGCTCTATCGACTACAGAGGCTGAGTATGTAGCAGTGACTGAAGCTAGTAAAGAGATGATATGGCTTCAAGGTTTGTTAACTGAGCTGGGATTCGTACAAGAGAATAATGTGTTGTACAGTGATAGTCAGAGTGCAATACATTTGGCAAAAAATTCGGCATTTCATTCAAGAACCAAGCACATTGGACTTCGATACCATTTCATCAGATCGTTGTTGGAAGATGAAGTATTAAAACTGGAGAAGATCCAAGGCAGCAAGAATCCAGCAGACATGTTAACAAAGACAGTGATGCTTGATAAATTGAAGTTGTGTTCAACTTCAGTTGGCCTACAAGAGTAACAAGACCATGTGTGTGAAGACAGATTGAAATCAGTCTTCAAGTGGGAGATTGTTAAAGAAATAGTAATTCTCTAATATTAGATTAGTGAAAGAAAACAAACAATCACCTATTATAGGAAAATTAAAATGGGAGGTGGGATTGTTACAAGCCTCCAATATTAGATTGTTGCAAGCCTATATAAATGAGAAAGTTTTCATTTGTATATTATCCAATCCAAAAACACAGAGAGAAAAGCTTAGTTTAAATCATTAAACAGAGAGAAGCTTTCGGGGGAATTTTCTGCGTAAAATTCCAGAGTGTAGATTTGGGTGTGGGTGTCAAGTAATTTAGTTGTAATCAGGATATCATTCTATTAAAGTTTTGCGGCAGATTAGAAACATCTTGTGTGTGTGTTTTCTATCATTGTCATTCTCATTATTCTGATTTTCGGGAAAGTTGAGCGTATTTTTCCCAACAAAAATTACATGAAGACATGAGTTGCTTTTGAAATGAACTCATAAAAAAACAAGTATTCAATAAATTAAACATAAAATCCTGTTTCATTGGTTTATTTGGGACTTTGGGTCCGATTATCAACTTTTTAATTTGTGCCCACATTTTTAATTTGGGTCCGATTATCAACTTTTTAATCTATCCGTTGGAATATATATTTTAAAAAAATCCACAAAATTGATTTGGAAAGAAACTTTTTTGTTTCTCTTTGGATTGTGGGGGCAGGTGCTATATATATTCCAACGGATAGATCCTAGATCCGGTTTAACTAAAGTATGACACGTGTCAAGTAATCAATTGCAATTTGTGAAAAACTACGGACGAATCCTTCCGTAAAAAGCAAAAAGTAAGACTTTAAGAAACAAAAAGGGGCGGAGAAGAAAGAGATGTATATCATGGATCCGTCCTATAATACTCCAAAACATATGGGCGGATTAGGATTCGTTCGTTTATTTTTTTACAAATTGCAATGATTACTGTCTATGTGTTAAATTATAGATGAAATCCATGATCCGTCCGTATGGAGTATATATAGCACATGCGCCGGGTGCATATAGCCACCCCGTTTTCTGAATTTTTTTTAGAAATAGCCAAAAATCAGGAAAATATTAGGGAACTAGCCAAAATCCGAAAGATTTTAGCGTTTTAGCCAAAACAGGGTAAAGTCGCTGTTATAAACAGCGACTTTACTCAAGGTTTTAAACAAAATATTAAAAAATATAAGTCGCGACTTACTATTTTTTTTAAAAAATTATTATTCTAAATTGAAAAATTAAAAAAAAAAACATATACGGGAGAGTCGTTGTTCCAAACAACGACTCTCCATTTTTATTATTTTTTCCAACCGCTTGCCCTTCACCTTGGTAGAGGAAGCCGAACGGCGCCGGAAGAGGACTTTCTCCTTCGCCGGAAATATGTATAGAGGAGCAGAGGAAGCCACCACCGCCGCGCCGGGAGAGGACCTTCCCTGCAGCATCCAAGTGAGTTGTAGTCCACCGCCGAATCGATTTGCAGTCCACCGCTGAATCGATTTACAGTCCACCTTCGCAGCCAAACATGATTGAGTTGAGTAAGCCGATTTCACCTTTGTTGCAGCATCAATTTAAGCGATACTAAAATTCAATTCCTTCCCCTAATTCAATCAATTCGTTCTTTGCCCCAATTCAATCAATTTCTTTTTCCAATTCAATCAATTCGTTATTTCCCTAATTCAATCAATTTCTTTCCCCAATTCAATGAATTCGTTCTAATGCCGCCGTTGTTGATTAGGGCATCGATTCGGCCGAAAGCGTCTCACGCTCTTTGCACCGACGCCTCAATGAATTGCACAGGGAATTGAGCAGCGGCGACAATAAGCTTTCAACCGGCCGGAGGATTTGCGATTTTGGAAAAAAAAAAGAAAAGGAGAGTCTCCCATATATCTTTTTTTTTTAATTTTTTTTTATTTTTTAATTTAGAATAAACTAGTACTTTTCCCGTATCCTGTACGGGTGAGTCTTTTTTTATGAAATTTGCCGTTCCCTTCATACCATGAGTATATTTCATTTGAATTGTTGCTCGTGCCCCACACCATGATGTTATTCAAAATCTTCAGTTGTTATGATGTAGTCTTTTATCGAGACGATCGGTACTTCATTTTCAAAATATTTTTGGTCAAGTTTCAAGTTTTAAATAAAATACTCGACACATCAATTATTTTTTACTAATATATCATTTTGCTTATGCTTCATGCATTGTCGTTCTTCGAAATATTTGGGTATCATGGTGAAGTCTTTTCTTGAGACGATCGATACTTCAAATTAAAGTATAGTGGATTGGTCGTTTTCACATTTCTCCTACTTTAAGGCAATGAAAAGCAACCTTATAGTTTTTGGCATAAGAAAACCAAGTACTGATATTCTATGATACTTTATCTATTACATATCATGTTGCACGGTTACCGATTACCTTAGCGAAGCCACGGGACTTGCTGTAACAGATGCGGGAAAGTCTTCGGAGAAGGATGAGGAGGATGCACCTCCGTTGTGGCGGCTGAGGGGGGAGGCGCCACGGTACCTGGACTTGGCTTGGCTCCGCCAGAGCCGTCGTCGGGAGCAAGATGTGAGGAGGTGCCACAGGAGCTTTAGATTTGGTTTTGCGAGTGGCGGAAAGCCGAGATTTGAGAGAGAGAGAGAGAGAGGAGAGATAGAGGGTTTTTTCAGATAGTAGAGCATAGTAGTCTGAAAAGGTAAATATATAGATGTGGTGGATAACCCAAGGATACAGAATAGGGTACCAAACCAAGGGTCACCCCAATAAAAATAAGGTACGGTCCACAAAAGAGAATCCACACAAATCACCTCCCACCAAAAAATGGCCACAAGTAACCGGGCTGAGTTATAAACTAAATGCATATGTCAAGTTGAATAATATGCATTTAATTTATAAACCCAAGCCCAGTCGACATATCCAATTGAGAACTCCCTTCGCATATACCCGGCCCTTATACCCGGCCCATCTAATCCCTATCTCCCAATTCTAATTACAAACCCATCTCCTACTGCCTAGACATAATTACAAGCTCACAAAATTCAAAATGGAGCAATCTCATTTCGACATAGTAGACAGCAAACCCAGACCCTATCGTCACCAGTAGCCGGCAAGCTCAGTCACTAGAAAACAGCATACCCATCATCAAGGGACCAAACTCACCTCCCGATCAGCTGGGCCAAATGCCCATCAACCCGGATGATAGGTCTCGTCGTTCGTGGAAGCATCCTCCCCTTGTCAACCTAATTCGATCTTAAAGCTCAAAATTTGTAGAATTCAAATACTTCTGGACTTAAAATCTTAACGAAAGAACAACATTTACCAGACCCTTGACCAAAAATGTATCATGATTTAGTTTGCCTTGTTGCCTAATCCTTGATTTGAAGAAATGGTACGGCATATGTATGGTATTTGGTGATATTTGAATGTTCAACCATTTATGTGTGTCCCTCATAGAGTTTTTTTTTTTTGTTTTAAAATATTCTAGAATGTGTCAAAGGGAAAAAACAATATTCTTGGTCTGATTCATCATGTATGCATCATGCTTCATAGTTTCAAAAAGATATACAGGTGATGACTCTTAAACTACATGGAAAATATCCATTTTTCTCAGCTAAAAGTTAAATTCACTTTTTTTTATTAAATTAGACACTACCTTAGTACATCTTATTGTCAAAGATATTTTTGACAGTAATGATTATGTATTTATTTGTTGCACTTATATTCTGGAAGAGTAGTGTAGACTGTGTAGTAGATTATTTGGCTCTTAAAAATAGAAGATTTGATGCGGTTTAAAGTTTTAAATAATTTTCGACCAAGGAAAGTTGCGGAGTATTAAGGTTGGCTGCAAACGCTACAAACTTTTAGCGGATATAGAAAGGAATACACCAAAAGCCATGCACATAATAAAACATGAATGTCTTCAATCTATCATTTCTCAGTCGAAAACATTCAAACATGATAAAGAAAAAGCCATTAATTTCAGCAAAAGGGTAAAATTTGAAAAAACTAATCCAATAAATTTCAGGAATAAGCAACCTTAAAAAAATCATGAAAAACAAACCTTGACATGCTTTGTATGCTCTTCCAATTTCTCCATCTTTGCAGCTCTGGCTTCCTGCAGATTCCAATAATAAAGATAAGGGAAAGCATGAACGAAGTAAGACAGAAAAGCCAAAATGTAAGAAAAATCAACAAAGATACGGACTGAAACTGATCAAACAGGGCAGAAATGAAGAAGAATTTTGAAGATTGAATATTAGAAACAGAAAGAAGGAAGAAATAGAAATTAGGGGGAAAAAAATTCAGCATTTGGAATGCAAGTATTCAATCAATATCTTAACACAGGAAGCCTTCAGTTCTTCACTGTTCAGGTTCTAAGCAGTTAGATTATCAAAGAATAGGTATAGAACCATTCAAACCAAATTTCACTCCTCGAAACAAATACAACTCATGAGCAAAGTGGTCCTAATTTTCATGGGATGCTCACTGAATGCCTGCCTCTCTTGATTGAGAACGACCTCGTGAGGCCATTAAACATGGTTGACAGGTGATCCATAAGCACCTACAAACCCACCAAATTAAGCCAATTCAATAATTTCACATGCCTGATAGGCGATAGCTATATCTAGGTCTCTCAAAATCACAAGTAGATGAGATAATCATGCCAATTTCATATCTATGATCAAATATTCAAGGTGGTTGAATCCGAAATTCATCAGCAACTTTGACACTGATTCTGGGAGATTAAAAGCAAACCAGGAAGCTGCTGAATTGAAACAGTAAGTCTAAATTCCATGTGATGAAAATGGTCTTTTTCCCAACCTCAGTGGATCTTTCCAACCCAGGAAAGTCATAATACCTTTGCTTAACTTAGCAATCAACCTTGTTTTATCGGAATATATCAACAAAGGAATTATGAATATCAAATTTGAGAGCAATCACTAAAAATTAAAATTGGGCAAAAATTACCAAAATTTTGTTCTTCCGAGCACAAAATTTTGAGGATGAAATTTAGTCAATCATCTGATCAAGCTGCTATATGAATTGAGATAACTAATACCTAATACGCCAATTGAATTGTATAATAACACAGTCGTCAGATGAGGCAATAGAACACCTAATACGCCAGCGATGAACGATCCTCCGGAACACATAAACACATTAAAGAAACCGGAATCAAACTTTTGCACCGGAACCAAATAATAGCGACAACTGAAATAGGGATTTGGTAGAGACCTTTTGTGTTTCCCCCCTTTTTTTCTCTCAATCTGAATTGCTGCCGTGTGGCTATCAGATGTAAGACGCCGAAAATCAAGAGTTACGCCGGAATGTAAAGTAATCGACGGGAAGTGACGGAAAGAAAAAATCAATTCAGACTTGTAGAGGCAGAATCGTTTAGGGAATCGAAATCAACTAATAGTAATTGATTAGGGAATCGAAATCGACAAATACCAATCGATTGGAAAAAATAGTAAAAATTGCAAATAGCAACTGGACCTGTGAAGATTAAATGCCTCCAATTCAGCCAGCTCAAGTAAAATCTCAATCGGAGAAACGGGACATCGATGCACATAGGGTTTTTGTGTATTTGCGATGTCGATCTGGAACTATCGATCGAAAAAGTGGAAGCAGGCGCAAAGGGAATAGGAAGGCATAAACGCGACGGAGGAGAAGAGAAAGAAGATGAACGAACCTCTGGTAGAACCTCGGCGGAGGAGGAAGACGAAGTCCTGTGTCATTGAATAGGCAGATGCAAGGAGGAAGAGCTCAAATTGACGGAGGATTCACGTGGAATCGAAATCGCCAGAGTTGGAGGAGGGAAGCGGTGAATGAGGCGGAATAGGTGAACCCTAGGAACCGAAGACCCACCCGCCGAACAACCAGCGCCATTAGATCCGGACCCCGGGACCCCTTTTTCGCCCAGATCCGGAACCAGTGACCCCGATTTCGCCGAGTTCGAGCCCGGCACCAGACCACCGTCCTCAACCCCCGACACTGAAACCTTACGCTCACCCGATGTGAACAATTTTTCCTGTAGCTCTTGTTGTTGCAGAAGTTGGTCAAGTATTGAAATAGAAAATAAAGTTCAGATAGACTCCCCTGTCTCAGCAAATAAATACAAGACTTCCTCCCGTTGTAGTAAGAGAAAATCAGGATCGAATCCACGAGGAAGCACGTCAGCAGTTCTCAGGTAGCTATCAGATTCTCACAGACACAGCAGCAGAAAAGCAGAAACAAACACAGAAGCAGAAACAAATAATCCCGGCAAGGGCAGCTAAAATAAAAGCAAAGACTGATAAAGACAGAAATAAAAGCAAAGCAAAGGACAAGAGCAAAGACAGAAAGTAACTCGAGGACACAGAAGCTGGTCGATCTCGACAAGCTGTCCTCTAGATCGACAAAGGTAAGTCGGCAGCAGTAACTCAGAAACTGAAAACAAAGCAACTCGACAAGCAAAACTCAACTCGATCTCGACAAAGGTAACTCGAGATCGACTACAGTAACTCGACACAGAGTGCAGAAAGTGAAAATCGACAAAAGAAAACAGAAAACCAACTCGACCTAGACCAGCCCCTACTCGACTTCGACAAAGGACAACTCGAGATCGACAAGGGTTTCGTCTATGTCGACAAGAAACAGAAAAAGACATAAACTTTAAAATAACGTAAATTGCAATTGCTCAAACCCAAACTCAGCTTTTCGACAGAAAATAAATCAATATATAAAAAGACTTCCAAGGCTAGGGTTTCAACACCACAACGATAACTATGCAAAACAACACATAAAGGCATAAAAGATCATGCTTTCCATCAAATAACTTTCGTTATTAACAACTAGGCATATAGAGGCTTTCGCATAAACCCTAATTGTTACTAACCCTTTTTCACATAATTAATCCAAGTTGCATTAAGATCACTTTCGCTTCAATAACACAAACAAGGATCACCTTCAACTCTCGCAAAAGAATCATGCTCATAGGGATAGAAGATGAATCGCACAAAAAGATCTGACCTTTATTGCATCGCCTCACATGGCCACCGTCGGGCTCACCCCAGCCCCAGAAGTGGGTGGACTACTCACGCCTCATCGCAATCGCAGACATTGAATTAATGAAAGAAACTTGCATAAAACTATATTCAAAGCCTTTTACAATCTTGGCAATCAACTTTCGCTGTAAGCCAAAACCCTAAAAAACCTTAGAACTCCTAAACTACTCTACTTGAATGGAATTGTGTGTAACTTGGAATCAGATGCCTAATGCTCAGCCCCATGGGCTTTATTTATAGTGATCTATTCCTTGCTAGTCAAGGATTAAATCTTCTATCTCTATCTAAAATTATATCTAAAAGCATAAAAAGATAAATAAATGTTAAATGGAAATAAATCCATAAGGAAAGGATAAAACTAAATAAGGTAGTATGTTTTCATGTTGTTGATAGATTGCCTTCCATGGATAGACTTGATAGATCTCGATAGATTTCAGCAACTTCGGATAGAACTTTCCGCCTTCGCCACCAAGCAACGTCAACTCCACTCGGACAGGGCTAGTCGAGAAGATTCTGGAAGCGGCCTTACTCGACCTCGACAAGGTCTTGTCGACCTCGAGTAGGGTTAGTCGTCTCGGCTCGCTGGTGCTCGATGTGGCTCGTCTTGGTCTTCCTGGGCTCGTCGACCTCGAGTTGGCCTCGTCGACCTCGACAAGGGTTGCTCGGTCGTCGACTGGACCTCCTCGGGTGGATCTCCTCGGGTTGCTTGGACATGGCTCAGGGCGGCTCGTCGATCTCGACAAAGGTTAGTCGAGATCGAGTAGAGGTGACTCGGCTTCTCGTCCTCGGTTTGGTGTGCTCGACTGGCTCGGACAAGGACTCAGGCGCTCGTCGACTTCGACAAGCCCTAGTCGACTTCGAGTACGGTGGCTTGCCGACTAGGGTTTCTCGAGCAGCTCTCCTCGATGGACTCCGGATCTGGTGCTGTGGCTTCGTCGACCTCGACTAACGGTCCTCGAGATCGAGTTGGCTTCGGAGGCTCGGGTTGTCTGGCTTCTCGAGCAGGCTTGCTCGACTATGTCTGCTCGGACATGGCTAGTCTAGCTCGACCAGGCTTAGTCGAGATCGAGTAGCCTGGGTCTTTGGACTTGTTCCGCTGCTTTGATCTTGGACTTCTGTAGCGGTTTTCCGAGCTTTTCCGACCTTCTGTAGAATTGCTGTAAATGCCTCGATTTCTGCGATTTAAACAGAAACTGGTGTAGATTCCATAATTTTGGCAAATAAACATAAACTACACAGATTCTGTACTATCTTAACCCAAATGCATGAAATGTATACAGAAATCGATATAAAAGTTGCTGTAAAACATGGCAGATTCCGCTCACAACAAACACCCCATACTTAAGCTTGCTTGTCCTCAAGCAATACTTTTACTTGTCATTCAGGGGAAGTAATTAAAACTCTCAACATCTTAGATTCATTTTTATATGTCCCTGCAATCAATTACCATCCTTGAAAAGGTACTAGTGTCACAGATTCATGCATGTGCAAATATGTAAAAGCAACATCTACTCACAAAAGGAGGGTTATGCACAAACAATTTTTATGTGACAAAGCATTGACAATCAAGAAGACTTTAATTTAAGCTCATGAAGGAGTAGATTGGTAACAGGCTAAAGGTGGGCAATTTCTGGCAATGTGGTGCTTTTGACCTGGGGAAATGGATCACTTTCAAACCTTGAGTTTCATTCCACATTCTTTCTTTCTTTGATTCATCACCTTTCATATTGCTTTTCTCATAATAATGCTTTTACCTCTCTAACCTCAGCACTGCCTTCTCGCGAGTCGCAAACATGGGTGTCATGAATGGCCCCGGATACTTAGTGCTTTGGACTCCTCACAATGTGTCCCATCTCTCCAAACTATTATCTTAGAGAGCAGGGTCAATCTACCTTTATCTCCTGAGGTGATTGGATTTTCTTTCACTCATTAAATTTTCCATATATTTCAAATAATTTCCTTCCAAACTCCAAATATGATAATAATCACAACAACCATATAACATCTCCATAATGTAACATAATCCCCGGATAAGGTAAAGAATGGTAAATATTTAGATCATGTGGAGCAATATATGAAATAAGGCATATTATGGTTTTTTTGTGATGCATAAGCATAGGTAAGGCTAGGATTTTAAACATATGAGCATTATATGGAAATATAAAGTCCTCCATCATCTTATCATGCAACATGTCAAAAGCAACATTAAATTTTACCTCCTTTCATGGTTTTCAATAAATAATGCACTTCATTGTGACTTCCCTTTACTAGGTAATTTCATGCTATATCTCTAATGAATCCAATTTTGCATCGTCGAGTTTAATATAAGCTTCCATGACATTATTCAAAAATTTCAATGGGGGTCATTTTTCAAAACTTTGGAAAACATGCATATAAGCTCATAAATCAATAATGCATTCCAAAATAGCCATGTAGCAATTCAAAGAAATAAATTCTAAATATGCACAAATAATGTCAAATATGGAAATTATGCATGAAGTAAGCCCTTCCCCCACCCCATACTTAAACATTACAGTGTCCTCACTGTATAAAAACAAGGTAAAGGGTAAAGAAAGAAACTCACAAGACATGTGTGCAGAGCCGCATAATTTCGAATGGAGCATCTCCTAGTCCGAGTATGACTATAGCTTTGATTCTATCCATGGACCTGAAATTTAGAAGACATATACCAACAAAACAAAAACAAAAAACCAAAAAACAATGTTAAAAAACCAACGTCTCAAATGTCCTAAAAAGTCTATGTACATGCTCTAGATTTTATAGTCGCTAGGCCGACTTTCATTTATGCTCAAGGTGGCATCTTCAGGGCCCATGTAGCTTGGGCCTCAAATAAGACTCCATTCTTGTCCATCAGCTGTAATCCTCCAGAATGGATCTTGTTCACCACGAACGGTCCCATCCGCTTCTTGTTGAATTTGTTTGGAAACCAATGATCCTTTGATTTAGAGACATAGAGTTTGTCTCCAACTTCATACTCCTTAGGCTCATCATTGGAAATCCTGCACAATCGCACATACCAAGGCAAACCTCTCCCATGTATAGATAAATCTTTAATGGAAATAGGAGAAGAAACATTCATACCTTGGCTTACCTTCGCAGAAACGGAATCGGGCACTACGGTGTTTGGTCGATCTCGACTAGGGCTCCTCGAGATCGACGAGACTGCAGGCTCTGGTGGTGTCCTGGTCGAAGAGGCAGGAGCTGGTGAAGACAGGGGCTGGTCGACATCGAGTAGCCTACTCGAGGTCGAGTAGGGCTCTGGCTTTAATGGCTTGCTCCTCGAGAAAACAGGGTCTGGTGGCTCCGCCTGGTGGTCGACCTCGACAAGCCTACTCGAGGTCGAGTAGGGCTTTGGTCCTGGAGTCACCATCGTCGTGGAAGATGGCTCTGGTGGTGCCGAGTGCTGGTCGACCTCGACAAGCCTTGTCGAGATCGACGAGGATTGTCCGTCTGGTTGATGCGGCGTCGAGGAAGCAGGATCTGGGCTCCTCGATCGTTGGTCAAGATCGACGAGGGTGTGGTCGACCTCGAGTAGACTCGGCTGGTCTGGTTCGCTGCTCGACGAAGCTGGCTCTGGTGGAGTCTCCTTGGCCTGGTCGAGATTGACTAGGGTTTGGTCGATCTTGACCCCATACTTAGTCCTTGTGTTCTCCTTGAGGATTGCCATGATCTCCTCCACCTGGGCCTCCATGTCCCTCTTTTCTAGCTCCTCGGGGGTCATATTCCTGACCTTGGGTTCCCCGCAGGTGATGTAGCCAGCTGAGATAGATTTGACCTCTTCCATCGGACCCGTATGCCTTTCAGTTTTGTTGAAGGAATACTCGATTACTTCATCGCTGATATTGAAGGTGAGCACTCCTTTCCTTACGCTTATGTTGGCATCCACCGTCGCCAAGAATGGTCTCCCTAGAATAATTGGACAAGCAGGATCTTCTTGCATATCAATAATTAAGAAATCAGCAGGGACAAAGAATTTACCTACTTGTACTGGGACATTTTCCACCATGCCTGTTGGAATGACCACCGTGTTGTTGGCCATGTAAAGTCTAGCATCCACAGGCTCCAGGGCACCTATCTTAATCTTGGACCAAATCGTTAAAGGCATAATACTAACACTGGCTCCAAGATCACATAAAGCATTAATTTTGTATGGACCAAATCCAATAGTTATAGCAAACTTACCTGGATCCGGCCGCTTTTCCAGTATGTCCAACTGGCTGCACTCCTCTGTAATTTCAGCCATTGATCGCTTTTTGCTCAGAATCTCCTTCAGGAATTTGACATAAGATGGCATTTCATTGAGAGCTTCTGTGAAGGGTATGGTAACATTCAGCTTTTGAAGCATCTTGATGAAGCGCTGAAACTTTTTCTCCGCTGGATCCTTTAGAGATTTCGTGGGGAAAGACAGCTTCTTTTGCTGAGTTGGAGCCAGAACAGACGTCGGAGTTGTTGCAGATTTCTCGACCTCGACTTGGTGCTCCTCGAGATCGACTACCCTCTTGTCGACATCGACCGGGTTTGGTGCTGTCGAGTTGCTGTTCGGTGCAGACGAAGATTCTGGCATTTTCTCCTCGAGGTCGAGTTGTCCTTCCTCGACATCGACTTGTTGTTCTTCGTCGTTCTGCTGCTCTCCGACCTCTTGCTCTTGTAGGTGATGCCCGCTCCTGAGTTTTACAGCAGCTATGTGTCCAGTCTTTCCCTTAGGATTTGGTTCTGTTTGCCCAGGGAGCTTGCCGGACTGTCGTGGGATCTGCGCAGAAATCTGTCCTATCTGCGTCTCGATTCCCCTTTTCCAGATGTCCAGTTCTCCAAATTTGGTGGTGATGTTCTGGAACTGGTTGTTGATGGTCCCTTGATTTCGTCGCATCTCCTCAAGGACCAGCTGCAGATCATCCTTCCTTTGATCCCTTTCTGGATGTCCTGGAGCTCTGTAGGGTGGAGGATTCCTAGGGGGGCCTTGGTTCCATTGCTGTTGATAAAGCCTTTGATCCCCCATATAGCGATTAGGCCCCCCTGCGTAAGTGATGAGCGGTTTTCAGTCGCATAAACCGTATCAAAATAAAACTCAAACCTACACACTAGTATAGCAAGCAAGTAAGAGGTCGATCCCACAGAGAATCAAGTATTTCTCAGCAATGTGTATTTACTAATTAGTAGAAAGGGGGGGTTTTGGTTGATTGAGATTGAAAAGAAAACAAAATAAAATAAAAACAAATAATGCAAAACAAATTAGAGAAGATCGCTCTACCTACAACTATCCACTTTATTTGTTTGAATTGATATTGTAACTTCCTCTTGTCCTTTTAGTCTTCCTATGAATGCCCTTGTCCCGACCTAATATAGTTACTAGTCCAATCAGTCCTAGAAACCCTTATCAATCGAACAGTTTCTAAAGAAGGATTTAACCCAATTGATAGCTTTAAGTTCAGAGATTAGCCAAGGTATTTGCAGTCCCTAAAGAAGGATTTAACAACACATTCAACTTCCTACTCATTCAATTAGTTCAATCAGCCCTAAAGGAATAAGTTTGCCACTTGGGTTAAGGTTCGCAATCAGGAATCTACAAAACCCTAGCAATTGAATTGATCTAACTAGTTGGCCAGACGAGAAAGAACAAAACAATAAACAATCAAGCCCAAAGAAGTTGAAGCATTCAATATAGGAAATAAGGAACAAGATTCAGAAACTCACAATCAATCCAAATAAAGCTTCAAATTGCAAGTAGAACGAAGAGAGTTTAGTCGCCCATGGCGAACATCGCTCTCTCTCTCCAATTGTCTGATAGAACGTAAGAATAGAATAGAAGTTAATGAAAAATAACCTAAAAGTGGCCTAATAAAACATCCAAGTCGGCCTCAAACCAACATAATAGAAACTAGGGTTTTTTTCCTCAAAACGGCGCGCCGACTGTCCGTGCGGCGGGCGCCGCAAAGTTGCGGCGGGCGCAGCAAACCATGCGGCGGGCGCTGCATTGGTCTTTCACGGAAATTCCGTCTTGAATCAGCTCTCGACGTCAACATGAAAGTTGTAGCCCTCTGAAAGAGCTTTCCAACGCATGGTCATAATAGTCGATCGGACAACCGAGGCCTCCAGAATGTGCAAAACAAGTTCAGCATGTCTGGCGACAACTTCTGCAGACTTGTTCTTCGTTTAGGTTCGCTTCTTCTTCTCAGGACCTCTTGAGATCTTCATGTAAGCTTCTTCGATCAACTAGACATTCTCATCCAATGCGTTATCAACCCATGTCTTCTCCTCGGATCTACCATTACCTGAAATAATCAATAAAAACGTGTAGATTCCGATTCCACCAACATAGAGAGTAAATATGCAAATTGTAATCAAATCATGGATGAAATGCATCTTAAATAAGCTAAATGCAACCTATTATGCCTACCTAAATGCATGCTATCAGTAAGCTGCATCCTCATGATGTTCTGCCATCCTGACTTGCTCTGTATGTGGGCACTCAGTAGTGGTGTGCCTTTGCGATCCGCATTCTATGCAAGGCTGGTTGACAGAGAGATATTTCACTTGTTTGAGGAGCTTCTTATTCTGGTCTCTGTAGTATTGCTCCCTGACATCTGGGTCGATCTCCTTTGCTGGCTCATAAAGTGGCATAGATGGTGATGGCCTGGCGCAGGAGTTCTCATCATAGTTTGAAGTAGCTCCATATTTGTTGTCATAGTTGGTGAGCTTGTCCAGCACACCCCAGACGTCAATTGGTGGCATCGTGAGAAACTCATAGCGAGTGTAATGGTTGATTCTGTCCTTGGTGCCTTGATCAAGAGAGTTGAAGAAGATCTCTTGAATGACGTAGGGTGGCTGTCCATGAGTAGGGCAAGATCGCAGAAGTTCCTTGTAGCGCTCCCATGCCTTTGCCAGCGGTTCCCCTTGCTTCTGTTTGAAGGCGGTGATTTTCTGGCGGAGATATGCTGTTTTGGCGGGTGGGAAGAATTTATTCAGAAATTCTTGCTCTACTTGGGCCCAGGTTGTCAGTGATCTTGCTTTCAGCCCTTCCAGCCATTTCAGTGCAGGACCAGCGAGAGACCAGCGAAAAGCTTTCATCTTGACATATTCCAGCGTGGTACCTTCAGCAAGAGTACGGCACATGTCAGAAAAGTTGGTAATATGCTCAAGAGGACACTCATTAAATCTGCCATAAAAGGCATTATTTTTAAGCTCTATGAGAAATTGAGTGCGAATTTCAAAAGAGTTATCAGGGATCAGAATCGCCGATTCAGGCACGACGAGAGTGGGATGCATATAATCCTCAGCGGTGGTTGGATATTGGGCAAGCTCAGCTTCTGCTTGCCTTGCGCGTTCAGCTTCTTGCTCCCTTACTGCTCTTTCAGCGGCGAGAGCAGCATCCCTGGCGGCTAGATCCCTGGTGAGCCTAGCGATCAGCTGTTCATGTGTCTCCGCAGCTGACATGGCTCTTTGAAGCTGGTCGATCTCGACAAGCTGTCCTCTAGATCGACAAAGGTAAGTCTGCAGCAGTAACTCATAAACTGAAAACAAAGCAACTCGACAAGCAAAACTCAACTCGATCTCGACAAAGGTAACTCGAGATCGACTACAGTAACTCGACACAGAGTGCAGAAAGTGAAAATCGACAAAAGAAAACAGAAAACCAACTCGACCTAGACCAGCCCCTACTCGACTTCGACAAAGGACAACTCGAGATCGACAAGGGTTTCGTCTATGTCGACAAGAAACAGAAAAAGACATAAACTTTAAAATAACGTAAATTGCAATTGCTCAAACCCAAACTCAGCTTTTCAACAGAAAATAAATCAATATATAAAAAGACTTCCAAGGCTAGGGTTTCAACACCACAACGATAACTATGCAAAACAACACATAAAGGCATAAAAGATCATGCTTTCCATCAAATAACTTTCGTTATTAACAACTAGGCATATAGAGGCTTTCGCATAAACCCTAATTGTTACTAACCCTTTTTCACATAATTAATCCAAGTTGCATTAAGATCACTTTCGCTTCAATAACACAAACAAGGATCACCTTCAACTCTCGCAAAAGAATCATGCTCATAGGGATAGAAGATGAATCGCACAAAAAGATCTGACCTTTATCGCATCGCCTCACATGGCCACCGTCGGGCTCACCCCAGCCCCAGAAGTGGGTGGACTACTCACGCCTCATCGCAATCGCAGACATTGAATTAATGAAAGAAACTTGCATAAAACTATATTCAAAGCCTTTTACAATCTTGGCAATCAACTTTCGCTGTAAGCCAAAACCTTAAAAAACCTTAGAACTCCTAAACTACTCTACTTGAATGGAATTGTGTGTAACTTGGAATCAGATGCCTAATGCTCAGCCCCATGGGCTTTATTTATAGTGATCTATTCCTTGCTAGTCAAGGATTAAATCTTCTATCTCTATCTAAAATTATATCTAAAAGCATAAAAAGATAAATAAATGTTTAATGGAAATAAATCCATAAGGAAAGGATAAAACTAAATAAGGTAGTATGTTTTCATGTTGTTGATAGATTGCCTTCCATGGATAGACTTGATAGATCTCGATAGATTTCAGCAACTTCGGATAGAACTTTCCGCCTTCGCCACCAAGCAACGTCAACTCCACTCGGACAGGGCTAGTCGAGAAGATTCTGGAAGCGGCCTTACTCGACCTCGACAAGGTCTTGTCGACCTCGAGTAGGGTTAGTCGTCTCGGCTCGCTGGTGCTCGATGTGGCTCGTCTTGGTCTTCCTGGGCTCGTCGACCTCGAGTTGGCCTCGTCGACCTCGACAAGGGTTGCTCGGTCGTCGACTGGACCTCCTCGGGTGGATCTCCTCGGGTTGCTTGGACATGGCTCAGGGCGGCTCGTCGATCTCGACAAAGGTTAGTCGAGATCGAGTAGAGGTGACTCGGCTTCTCGTCCTCGGTTTGGTGTGCTCGACTGGCTCGGACAAGGACTCAGGCGCTCGTCGACTTCGACAAGCCCTAGTCGACTTCGAGTACGGTGGCTTGCCGACTAGGGTTTCTCGAGCAGCTCTCCTCGATGGACTCCGGATCTGGTGCTGTGGCTTCGTCGACCTCGACTAACGGTCCTCGAGATCGAGTTGGCTTCGGAGGCTCGGGTTGTCTGGCTTCTCGAGCAGGCTTGCTCGACTATGTCTGCTCGGACATGGCTTGTCTAGCTCGACCAGGCTTAGTCGAGATCGAGTAGCCTGGGTCTTTGGACTTGTTCCGCTGCTTTGATCTTGGACTTCTGTAGCGGTTTTCCGAGCTTTTCCGACCTTCTGTAGAATTGCTGTAAATGCCTCGATTTCTGCGATTTAAACAGAAACTGGTGTAGATTCCATAATTTTGGCAAATAAACATAAACTACACAGATTCTGTACTATCTTAACCCAAATGCATGAAATGTATACAGAAATCGATATAAAAGTTGCTGTAAAACATGGCAGATTCCGCTCACAACAGCTCTCTCTCAATCGATCGTTTTTGCTCATAATCCATACCCTCCATGTTTCCCTTTCGCTTACCCTTTCCTTTTTCCATTACCGGAGGACGGGCCGGCCACCCACGGCCGGCGCCGCCGCCGCCAAGCAGGAGGCTCGGAACTCACAGCCTAGTCGCCTCAAAATCGCCCTACCCAAAGAGAGTGTTTCTGGACAAAGGGATAGTAGAGCGTAGTAGTGCTTGTGGAGAAGAGAACGTGGGTACGGGAAGCGGTTTCTTAAGTTTGCAAAGGTAGGACACGTGGCTCAATTTTTTACAAAAGAATTGCTTCTAAAATAATAAGTATAAAGGGTGGATAATTTTTTTTAAAAAAAAATAGTAAGTCGCTGTTTATAACAGCGACTTACCTATTTTATTAATTTTTTTTAATACTTTGGGTAAAGTCGCTGTTATAAACAGCGAATTTACCCTGTTTTGACTAAAACGCTAAAATCTTTCGGATTTTGGCTAGTTCCCTAATATTTTCCTGATTTTTGACCATTTCGAAAAAAAATTCCCGTTTTCTTTTACAGTACTAGATATCTCGTATTGAAGTTATGGGAATTAACTGGATTGAGGAATAAGGTAATCTTAATAACTGGCCGGCATATTATTGATGAGATTGATTGGTTTGCTTGAGAAGATTGAGGAATAAGTATTTCTTCCTGTCTGCCTTATGTTTTCAATCTTAGTGTACTAACTAGCAATATATTGGATTTAATAAGGTTATCTATTAGTATATACACAAAAAAAAAGGTTTATTGATGCAGGACCATTCAAGACACCTTCGGATGATGTCCTTCTCAAGAGGAAGAAGAAGGCTCCCCCATGGGAGAAGATCCAAAGGTGCAAGCTTGATGGTCGTTCACTTTTTGGGTTCGTCATGCACAATTGACAGTTTTTTGACGTCTCAGTAAAATGATTCGTACAGATTCAATATTAAACGGATTAGATCGTGCTATACCTTGTCCGAACGAGGACGAAGAGATTTACAACTTTGTTGTTGAAGGTTTTTCCAGATTCGACCTAGAGCTTGGCCGAAAATCACATTCTTTGAGCTTCCACTGTTTTAGACGGGATTTTTCTAAGTGTTGGAACAACTTTGTTATTTTTAGTAATCTTCTTTACTTAAGTTATTTTCAGTATTTTAGGGATTTAAGTTAATTTCTATTTTATTTATTATTTTCATTAAAAATCAGCCTTAGGGTTATAAGTAGACGGCTGATCCTTCCATTGTAACTCAGACGCCTCTTTTATGAAAATTTCAGTCTGTGTGAAACACAATTGAGAGAAAGTCAATCGACTCGAAGCGTGGCTCGTCGATTGCAAATTGGTTCTTGATCTAACTTGGTTTGCTTTGAGTTCATCAACCTCGCGAGAGCTTGGTGATCCTGGTAATCACAAGTCCCCTCCTTGTGCCTCCAAGTTGTCCGCTTGGTTGTGTAAAGTTGTAGAGGCGGGCTTTATAGTCGTTGGTATTTGGTTCCTACCCTCTACGGAGGCCTGGGGTCTTTGCCTCGTTCTGTTTTAGTTCGAATCAGTCCACTATCAGTCGTGTCTTTGTTATCAATTTCGAGTCTTTATTCTTGTTCATCGAGTCTTTGCTTCCGTTCTTGTTATTTCTAGTTTGATTGTCGAAGATCGGGCCACCCTACGGCTAACCCCGTATCAAATTGGCATCAGAGCTTTGGTTTTCGACATCAAAAGTTGTGTCTTTTGTTATTCGTAAACACAAAACCTACAAAAAAAAAAGAGTCTTTCTTGTTGTTGGTATTTTTACTTCTTGAATTTTTTTAATTTGATTGCATTAACTTTTGTTTGTGATTATTGTGGTTGCTTTAGCCTAAACACATGTTAAGCCGAGACCACGGTAGCCACGTTTGAGCCAATTACCACCCTGTGCTTTGATCAGCCGAGTTTATTGGATCAAATTGAGTCCAAATTGAATCATCTATATACATATATATATTTGATAGCCTAGTCGTGACCACCAATCACTGTTGCCGCCGACATCTTGGTGCAACGTACAGCACTCGGCCTTTGCTTGCAAACCCACAAACCCTAGTTTGCTTTCTATCTTTGGCTATCTTGTTTTATCCTAAATTTATCTATTTAATTACCTTATTTAATTTGTTGAAATTTGTGGTAGATATATCTCATATTTTCTATCATAGATTATCAAAGGCATAGATAGATTTATTTACCATATTTAGCCACAACATCACCTAAATATATTTCATTAGGGCTATATAAATTTTATTTTTCTTTCACCATAGCATATAATTTTTTTAGAGTCCTTTATTTCATAAATAGTTTCCTTGCATTAGTAAAAAAAAAAAAACAGTCCGCATATTAAAAAAAAAAGATTACATTCAAAGCTTAGTCCTAGGAGGATAAAATTCACTAGGGAAGTAAGCTTTCAAAAAAAAAAAAAGAGAGAGAATTGTTGAGATCTAGTGCAAGAACTTTCAAGGACCAATTTTGGTGAAATCATATGTCTCAAACACATACCTCCCAAACCATAATTTTTTTTTTAAACCCTATCTTGCAACTACAACATCCATACTAAGGGTTTAAATCAAAAAGAGGTAAAAATCCAAGTTTTTCTTTCTTTTCTTTCATTTTCTTTTCCTCTTTTTGTGTGTCGTGTGCTGCAGTGCCCATACCGACCCCCTCCAGCCTCGGTACAGTGTCTGTTGAGTCCGGTTTTGGTCGATTTCGAGCCTCTTGTTGCTTGTTTCTTTGTTGTTTCTCTTGATTACTTTCCTTTGATTGTTAAGTCCTTGCTTGAGTGTTGATTTTCCCAAAGCGGATTGCCCCAACAAGCTTGTCATAACCAATTAGAGAGAAGTGTGTGAGAGAAACACATTGTGAGTTGTTTTATTTGCTAATCTTGACATAGTTCCGTGTTTGTCTTTATTTGCAATGTCTAATAACCAGGGCAACGACTGGTACAATACCTTCATGGAGAACATAGCTAAGATAAATGAAGGATTGAGGGCATTAGAGACTAGGTTAAGCGGTTCTAACACCGTGGGTGGCCGAGGTGATCGAAGGCGTGACGATCCGCCTCGCGATGAAAGGGAAGGACGAGGGAAAAGACGATGGCAACAAGAAGAGTACTACTTCTCAGAGGACGACGACGACTTCCAAGAGGATGATCATTGGGAGCAACGTCTTCGACGAAATGTTAGAGGAGGTCGATACCACTATCGAGCACCTAGAGAGCCTGCGCAAGATGGCATAGGTAAGGTAAAGGTAAAGATTCCTCAATTTTATGGTAACAACGATCCAGATGCATATATTGATTGGGAAACTAAAATGGATCGAATATGGATTTTCCATAACTTCTCTGAACATAAAAAGGTGCAACTAGCTTCCTTAGAATTTGAAGGGTTCTGCTTTAATTTGGTGGGATAGTTTGAATAAAGAAAGAAGAAGAGCCCTTGATGCGCCTATCGCTTCTTGGACTCAATTAAAAGCACTTATGAGAAGTAGGTTTGTTCCCCAACACTATGCTAGAGAGCTTACACGACGATTAGAAAATCTTAAGCAAGGTAGCAAAACTGTTGAGAAAACCTTTAATGTAATGCAAGAAACCATGGCTAGAGCTAATGTAGTTGAACATGATAAAGATACAAATGCTAGGTTTCTTAGAATATTGCACCCCGTCTTAGCTCGTGAAATTGATTACTTTCTTTATTCTACTCCTACTGAACTTTTACATTTAGCTATGACAGTGGAAAGAAATGTTAGATACAGGAGCCAAGGTGGTAGAATGTCGAGTGGGCAACCCCAAAGGTGGCACCAAGGCCATGTGCAGCAGCCCCAAAGGAGGTTTGATGGCGGCTCAAGGGAGAGAGCAAGCCAACCCCAAGGGAGGAGTGAAGGCCGAATGCCTCAGGAGCCCATCGACAAAGGCAAAGCGCCTTGGAACGGACGTGATTCGTCTAGGGCATCTACTGGCCCTAAAGGGAGTAATCCTAGCTCTTCTACTCTTAAAACTATGAACATTCCTTGCTTTATATGTCAAGATAGTGGACATGTTATGAAGGATTGCCCAAATAAGAAGCCTCTCATGACTAATCACCTAGACAAAAATGAATCTGAAAATTCTAATGATAAACATGATGAGCATATTCATAATGATCAAGATATTAGTTTACTTGCCTCTAAAGATGATTGCCTTGAACATGAGCATGTTGATTCTTTGATTGATTTAAATGTTCAACCTATACCCTATGCTGATAATCAAAGCAAAGATTTGTGTCAAACTACATGCTTAGAAGAAGGCATAGTTTCTAATATGATCATTGATGATGAAACTTCTTCTACTATTGCTAGCATTGAGTTAATTGAAAATTCAGCCTTGGAAGAGGATGAAAACTTGATAGCATTAGATGAAAACATAGAGATAAATGAACAACCTATAGTGCATATTGAGTTAGAACATTTTGAAGATGATATGAACTATGAATTTGCACTAATAAACTTTCTTTTCTTGGTTTTGTAGAAAGCTATAATGGTCTACAAGATGGCGAAGCCAAGATCGAATCTATCCAGAAGTGGTCAACCCCTGTAACAATCGGCCTCAAGAGGAGTTTCCATGGGCATGAGATATTCGATCCAAGAGCTCGTGTGGATGCATTTGCGGAATCTTATGCAACCTTGGATTCGAGGTTGAATCATTTTCAAGAAAGGGGGAATGATGCAGGACCATCCAAGACACCTTCGGATGATGTCCTTCTCAAGAGGAAGAAGAAGGCTCCCCCATGGGAGAAGATCCAAAGGTGCAAGCTTGACGGTCGTTCACTTTTTGGGTTCGTCATGCACAGTTGACAGTTTTTCGACGTCTCAGTAAAATGAGTCGTACGGATTCAATATTAATCGGATTGGATCGTGCTATACCTTGTCGGAACGAGGACGGAGAGATTTACAACTTTGTTGTTGAAGGTTTTTCCAGATTCGACCTAGAGCTTGGCCGAAAATCACATTATTTGAGCTTCCACTGTTTTAGACGGGATTTTTCCAAGTGTTGGAACAACTTTGTTATTTTTAGTAATCTTCTTTACTTAAGTTATTTTTAGTATTTTAGGGATTTAAGTTAATTTCTATTTTATTTATTATTTTCATTAAAAATCAGCCTTAGGGTTATAAGTAGACGGTTGATCCTTCCATTGTAACTCAGACGCCTCTTTTATGAAAATTTCAGTTTGTGTGAAACACAATTGAGAGAAAGTCAATCGACTCGAAGCGTGGCTCGTCGATCGCAAATTGGTTCTTGATCTAACTTGGTTTGCTTTGAGTTCATCAACCTCGCGAGAGCTTGGTGATCCTGGTAATCACAAGTCCCCTCCTTGTGCCTCCAAGTTGTCCGCTTAGTTGTGTAAGGTTGTAGAGGCAGGCTTTATAGTCGTTGGTATTTGGTTCCTACCCTCTACGGAGGCCTGGGGTCTTTGCCTCGTTCTGTTTTAGTTCGAATCAGTTCACTATCGGTCATGTCTTTGTTATCAATTTCGAGTCTTTATTCTTGTTCATCGAGTCTTTGCTTCCGTTCTTGTTATTTCTAGTTTGATTGTCGAAGATCGGGCCACCCTACGGCTAACCCCGTATCAGTTATCTTACAGGCACAACTAAATCTATTTCTTAATTATTTGTCATGTGTTATAGAGTTGAGCTTTTGCCACGTTGCCTCGATATAATTCACCTCTCTCCTCATCTAGGGAATCGATGGATAGCCTAAAGATGTTTAGTGAATAGTTTATAATTTGAGATGAGGTGGTTTATGTATGGAGATTAGGGTTCAACAATAACAACAACATGTAATGTAAAGTATGAAACTGAATCAATAGTGTAGTGTACTAGTGTGTTAGCGTGTCATCTCACAAAATGTAAAGTATTTTCATTATTGGATTCGTATCCTAAACCGTTTTTTTTTGTTTCCGTTGCTCAAAGCCCCCCGTGGATCCGCCACTAACAGTGACGACGACAACGACGATTTAGATGGATGCGGTGAAGATAATGACAACGACGAGAAATCAGGTGATCCCGACGAAGACCTCCTGAAGCGAAGAGGAAGAGCGGCTCTCCGGCGACGCTACCGGCGAATCGACGAGATAATGACAATTATTGTCAAATGTTGATTCACTTTTGGTGCTTCAATTTGAGTTGATTCAAATAAGAGAATGATTGATTAATTTATTCGATTTAGAAGGTTGAAATAATTTTTTTTAAAGGTTTCAAGCTAATAAATTGAAGCAATTTTTTTAAATGGCTACAAGTTAAATATTGATCCAATTTTAGAGGGTAAATGCAATCTTGGTGATGAAGATTATTAATTGTTTGAATTGAATTATACAATTTTGACTATTCTAATTGTTTGACTGAATTTGGTGATTCAATTAGCTTATGAGTGACCTGGATTTTAGAGGGTCATTCAAATTTTTTGAAGTACTTAAAATTGCAAGTTAGTATATTTCGTTGATGGTTTATTATGAGTTTATGGTACGTCAATTTGGAACAATTGGTCTCCTATCATAATACACGCGATCTTAAAACGAGTATAATTATAAATCAATTATTTTCTCTAGCCATTTTCACAGTCATGGTGTGAAGTGTATTATAGCCATAAAAATCAGGGTTCAATATCAACTACAATATGAAAAAAATATGAACATCTGAAAATAAATCGTCTAATAAAGGTGAACGTAGAATAATCAAACACCGATTAAAAATACAAACGACCTTAAAACAAGTAAAAACATAAATAATTTATTTTATTCTTCTCAGTTCATATGTATGATGTGAAATATATTATGGTTAGTAAAATAAGGTTTCAATATTAAATATAATAAGAATAATAAAAACAAAAATTTAAAACATCTAAAAATAAATCGTTTATTATAGATCAATTTGGAATAATTGGATTCCTATGAAAATACACAACCATAAAACGAGTAAAAACATGAATCATTCATTTTATTCAGTCTGATTCACAAGCATGGTGTAAAATATATTATGCTGGTGAAAGTCAGGTTTCAATAATAAATATAATAGGAATAACAAATACCAAAAAGAAATATCTAAAAATAAATAGTCTATTAGAGGTCAAAGTGCAATAATTGGGCTCCGATTAGATTAAACACGACCTTAGAACAAGTAGAAATATAAATCATGCATTTTCCGCAGCCCGTTTCACATGTATGATGTGAAATCTATTATGGTTATGAAATCAATTTTCAATATCAAATACAATGGGAATAAAAAAAATCAAACATACTCGATGTTCAACCCGTCATATATTTAGACTAACTTCCGAACTCAGTTTTCTTAGACAAAAATTATAAGGTGTGGAAACGATCAATTTACTATTTTACTGTATTTTTTTTTTTTGTTAAATTTGAGGTAGAAAACACTTCACCATGATAACCAAATATTTCGAAGAACGACGAGAAGAAACATGGGCAAATTGACACATAATAGATTTCGGTATTTTGTGGGGTATGTCAAGCTCGGTCGAAAATATTCCGAAAATGGTTCGGGAAAAGTACTAGTTAAATGTGAAGATCAGAAATTTGAAAAGCTGTTACCGAAAACCACTCTTTATCTTTTCCTTTCTTTTTCTAAAACAACCAATAATCTTTATTTTTTTTAATTCTCTCTAAGCATCAATTTTGCTACCCAGATCTGTTTTACTCGAATCTAATGATAGAGGCACTTCGATTAAAAGCGGTTTTCGGTCTTAATCAATACTCCGTATTTTCTAAAGGTAAAGGCTTGATAGCAGGTTTTGGGTTCTGCTGACGGGTGACAAGAGGTGTTCACCGGACACCGGTGAAATTGGAAGGAAGATGAAGAGACATCGACGACAAGGTGAGTTGTGTGTGAGATCTGACTTCTGGTGTAGAACGTTACTATTGTAAAGCATTGAGATCGCGTACACGATGGGTGCAGATGGAGGTGGAAACACCCGACGATAATTTCTCCCACTCTTCTCCTGTTAGAATGAGTAATGGAAACTAATGGGGGGAGGGCAGTAAAGGGAAGCAAGGAGGTAGGAGATGAACATTGAACAGAAATTGAGGTTTAAATACCTAAATCTCCTTTCTCCTTATTTTTTCTTTTATTTTCATTTTTATTCCACCCCGTATCTTTCAAAATCTCAAGGGTAAAATGGTCTTTTTAATTCTAAATCTAACAGATGGGTCAGATATCTACGAGAGTGGTTTTGCATAAACCCAAGGCGGTTTCATGAAAATTGGACCATGATAATTACTTACACAAATACAACACATGGCCATTTTCTATTGGAGGTGTAAAGTTTAATTTTTACACTCAGTGTAAACCTACATTTTTCCTTGTTAAAATAAAAAAATTAAAACACCCGGAAAAACCAACAGCCCACTCCAACCTTTTTAAAGACTATGTGATTAGACCCAATTTCTTTCTTTTTAATTCATATACATGGTTATACGGCCCATGGATGCTAGTAGGATTGATTAGATCCACCCATGCCCTTTACCAAATCTCTTAACTCACCAAAAAAAAAAGGACAAAATTCACACCAATTTTCTCTTAAGAATAAAAAAAAAAATTTAGATGTGTATTGAGTTTGGAAACTAGAAAAAGCACCACCATTCATACTCTTAAAAGTTAAAATATGCAGTTTAAGGATTGAAAATCGAAAATTTTCTTCTTAAAATTTAATAAAATTAAAAGCGATTTCAAACCCGTTAATAAGATTCGGGGAAGAGAAAAAAATAATTAAACTCAATAAGAAATACATTTATGTATGAGATTCAAATAAAATTCTAAAACCAAATGTCCATGGGAAATTGAGCTGATTATGTCAGATATTAGCATTCTACTTACGGGGTTTTACGAAGTATCACTTTCACACGTTCTTCGTAACGGCAATTGCGTGACATATAAGGTTGCACACCTTGCTCATATTGCCTCCATCCCCTCCTTATATACTGACACATGTCTTATCGACCTCATCCGAAAGGATGCTCTTGGATAGCGGTTCGCATCCGAATTATTACTTAATAAAAAAAATCTAAAATATGAGGCCCCTAAGTTTTTATATGGCCTCCATATTACTCCGTATTAGGACCGGCCCTGGCACTGGCAACCTCATTCTACCTTCATCTCCCTTCTTCTGAATTCGAATTCGATCTGCAACTCTATTTTTCACTTTTTATTTTGAAATTAATTAATCAGTTGATTTTTGGGGTCAGTTGTTGCAATAACCCTATCTAAGAGCAACCACATTAGTAGTTTTTAGTGAGTTTTTAGTAGTAAGAAAATATTATAATATTAGAGAAAACTTAAAAACCCAATTTTGAGTTGCTAGGGTAGCAACTATACTAAAAACCCAAGAAACCCTAATTAAAGAGAGAGATAGAGAGAAGGGAGGAGAGAGAGGAGGTGGGAATTGGTGGGATAAAAGGGAATGTGAGACTTTTTGGTATTATTTATAAGTGTATAAATAACAAATGGGGGTTTTATGGATGTGGGTAAAAAAATAAGTTGAGTTTTTTTAAGGAGAGAGAGAGTGATAAAAGAGGTTAAGAAACTCAAGAAACCCAAACTAATGCGGATACAAGCTTGAACTTGTAACAACTCAAAAAATTGGGTAAAAAAAAACATCACATAACATTAAATCCAACATAAACAAAGGTCCACTCAAAATCATTTGACTTGGTTGAATCTTACATCTTAAATCTAAAAGGTTTAATGCTAAATGCATAGATAAGCTACCATAAGGAGTAAATGGATAGAAGTTCTGCAATAGTACAGTCCTAACTAGATTATAGAAGACTTAGAAGTTGATACCCTTCTTTGTCAAAGAATCTGATGTTACTTTAATATCAATGGAAACTACAGCTGCGCTAACAAACTACTAGTAAAGAGTAGAGTACACCAAGAATGACTACTGTTATTAAACGAAAACAAGACTTTCCACAAAGTCGTAAGCCAAAACAAAACTGTAGCTAGAATCGTGACGTTTTCTTGTGTTTCTCCCAATGAATCTTCCATCGCCCAGAAAACATGGGTTGTGAGTACACGAGCTTCGAATTCAACCATTTTAACCCACGAAAAATCTTCTTGCCTCGAGTATATCTCACATTCAGGAAAGGTTTACTCCCAACACACGACCGAAAGTGTGCCTCTCCAACGAAAAGGTGCACACTGTAGAGAGTGTTGTGTATAGCATAGCTAGTTTGTGTAGCTTAGCTGATAGTGGTGCTTGTTAGCTTGGTGTTAGTTAGAATAGCTAGAGTAAGTCGGTCAGTACGCCTATAAATACCTCTTGTAATCGTCAGTTTACATTTACAGAATTAATACAGAAAATTTCCACACAATGCTCTCTCTTCCATACATGGTGACATGAGCTGCAGATCAATTTGCAATCTCCATAGCTGGATTGTGATCTGATTTAGCTCATTTACATGGTATCAGAGCTACAAGGTACTGATCTACATCAAATTTCTCGTTTCTGATTGTTTTCAGTTCCGATTTGGTGTTCTCGCTTGCGTTTTTCTCCGCTGCTTCAGATCTGCGTTTTTGAGGCCGATCTGGTGTTTTTGCAATCTGTTTCTCCTAGATATGTTGTTGTCTTAGTATTACTTGCTAGCGATTGCTGTTTTCGTGCTTTGATCTGACTGATTTCATCAATCATGGGTGATATTGAGAATTCTGATGCTCGTACTGAGGTTAGGAGGGAAAGTTCTGGTGACCGAGAGTCGCGAGCGAATAACTTTGATCCGTTGTTCCTTGCTAACTCTGATCATCCTGGGATGATCCTCGTTGCAAATCCTTTCACTGGTTACAATTTCTTAAGCTAGAGCCGTAGTGTACGTATGGCATTAGGAGCGAAAATGAAATTAGGATTTATAAACGGAGGATGTAAGAAACCTGAGGATGAAGATTCTGATGATTTCCAACGATGGATTCGTTATGATGTTATGGTGATGAGCTGGATCTTAAACTCCATGAAGAGTGATATAGCTGAGAATTTTATGCACGTGCTATCTGCGCAAGAGCTTTGGGTAGAAATCAGGGAGCGTTTTGCCGAATCCAATGCTCCCTTAATCTACTAGTTTCACAGGGAATTGAGCACGATCAGGCAGGAGAATCTCTCTGTCGGTGTCTATTACAGCAAGCTGAAGAAGGTGTGGGATGAGTTACATGCTCTCGAAGGACATCCTATTTGCCGATGTGGTGTTATGTCTAGATACATCTGTGCTATTCTCAAACGGATGCTTGAGAGGGAGTCCATCGCACATCTGATGCAGTTCCTTATGGGCTTACTGATGGTTATGATACTGTGAGGAGCCACATCCTCTCTATGGATCCATTACCTTCGGTCAACAAAGCATACCATATGGTAATGCAGATTGAGAGGCAAAAGGAAATCACTGGTGGTAGCAGCTCCATGTCTCATGAGGCTTTAGCAGCTGCTGGGAAGTTTTCTAATGGGGCTAGTAGCTCTAATGGAAGTGGATCTCAAAACATATCTGATGGAGACTTCAAGAGAGATTCTAAGAAAGCCAAAACTGACAGGGTGTGTGATTTCTGTCATGAGAAAGGTCATGTGAAGGATGCTTGTTTTAAATTGATAGGTTATCCGGACTGGTTCAAGGGACCAAGGAACAAGACGGATGGGAGCAAATTTGCCGGCACTGCTCAGGACATTGGGGCTTTTGATTCTCCCTTTGAGTTTGAGATGATTACCAGCACTGAGGCTCAAGACAAGGGAGATGTCAAGCCTGATTCGGTCTTAGTTAATGTTGTCTTCAAGGAAGTCATTCGTATGATGAAAGGAAAGATGAAAGCGGAAGAGCCTTCATCTTCTTCAGGGACTGGGCAGAATTCCATGAATTTTGCCAACTTTGCAGGTATTATTTCCTCCTTTTCTTCTGTGAATACTCATGTATGGATAATCGATACGGGAGCAACAGACCACATTGCATTCGAGAGGAGTGTTTTTGTGGATCTACGAAAGCTCAGTAAACCGATTATCATTGGAATGCCTGATGGATACACACAAGCAGTCACTCATGCTGGGACTGTTGTTCTCAGTAAGGAGTTAAAGCTTCATGATGTGTTGTATCTACCTTTATTCACCCACAATCTGATGTCAGTCTCTAAGCTCTTGGATACCGACTCCTTGATGTTTGCCTTCTTCTCCAAACATTGTGTGCTCCAGGACATTTTAATTGAGCAAGTGCTGCTGTCTGGAGGTCGAGTTGGTGGCTTGTACAAGTTTGAAGGATTCAAGTGCTTAGTCGACAGCGAGGTGACTGGTTACAAGTCCCCTATTCGGTTACCAGTGGGAGCAGTCTCCTTAATTTCGAATAAAGAACAGATGGCTAAAGATCTGTCTCTAATCCATGCTCGTCTTGGACATATTTCCATTTCCAAACTTCATCATTTGAATGTCTGTAAACTGGGGGATACCAGTGACTTTGTTTGTGATACTTGCCAACTTTCTAAGTTGCATAAACTTCCATTTTCTGTCAGCTCGTCTTATGCTTCAGCAGTTTTTGAATTGGTTCACATGGACTTGTGGGGGCCTTACCGGACCCATTCGATATGTGGAGCCAAGTATTTCCTCACAGTAGCCGATCATCATAGTCGCGCTACTTGGACATACTTACTCAGACAGAAAGATAAGGTTTTTCAAATCATTTCTGGATTTTTTGCCTTTGTCGAAACTCAGTTTGGTACCAAGGTCAAGCTGCTACGCACCGACAATGGAACTGAGTTCATCAATCGACAATTGCAGCAGTTGTTGCACAGTAAAGGCATCCTACATCATCGATCTGTGGCCAATGTACCTCAGCAAAACGGTAGGGTTGAGCGCAAGCATCGCCATTTGGTGGAGATGGCTCGGGCTATTTGATTGTATGCTAATCTTCCTATTTGGCTATGGGGGGAATGCATACTAACGACTACATATTTGATTATCCTTCTACCCTCTTCTGTGTTGAGATGGCGTACCCCTTATCAGGGCCGTTCCGTTATATTCTGAGGCCCTGTGCAACTTACATATTGAGACATTTTTTTTAAAACTAATCAGGGTCGTTCCGTTCGACATGACCACTTTGAATATTTTAGGAGGCATTCTACCTTTCTACATCTCAACTTATAGTGATTTTTAAGGTAGAAAGATACAAAATAATAACAAAAATAAAAAAATAATTTTGATTATCTAAGAAACTAAAAAATAATAAATAAATAAATATAGTTTAGCATAGGGATGGATGACTATTTGGGACGGAAAAAAAAAGTGGTTGCTGTAAAAAAAATTGTTAAAAAAGGGGCTGATGGGCTGCCGTAATAAAAAAAATTCCATATTTTTGACGAAAAAAAAATAATGACGGAAAAAAAAACACAATCTTACTGTTGTAAAAAAAATTGGTAAAAAACAGCATTAGGGGCTGCTAGCGCGGGGATTCGAACTCAACCAGATTATGACCTTGGGCAGGCCTTATACCAAATGAGCTACTGCAAGTATTTAATACTTTTTGCAATTTACTTATATATACATTAATACATATATTAAAAACCTATACGAGGCCCCCAAAATTTTGAGGCCCGGTGCGATTGCACCTTTCGCACGTGCCATGGACCGGCCCTGCCCCTTATGAAGTTTTGTTCAACAAACAACCTTCATACACAAATTTGAAAGTCATGGGCTGTCAGTGCTATGCTCTGCTCCCTTCATCCCAGCGTCGGAAATTTGATGCGAAAGGGGTTCGTTGTATATTCATTGGGTATCCTCCCAATCAGAAAGGATTTAAGGTGCTTGAAATTGCAACCAAACGTTTGTTTGTAGCACGACATATCTCCTTCCAAGAACATGTCTTTCCTTTCAAATCTGACACCCTTGCTGCCCTTTCCCCACCTGATTCTTTGACTCTTCCTTGGGTCTCAATGGGGACTGATGGTGCTATCCAATCTCCTTCTGTTGGGTCTCCTCGGAATGTCACAGTTGATATGCCAGTTTCGAATCATGTTGGTAGTCCAAGTACCAGTCCACCGTCTCCTCCATCTCGGGAGTTGGCTCATGATCAGGTGGTAGACAGTCTGCCTTCATCGGGTGATGGTGTTGGTAGCAATCCAGAGGTTACTCTCCCCTCTCCTCCTCGTGAGCTAAGAGCAATTCGACGCCCTGCTCACTTGCAGGATTTTGTATGTGGTCACTTACCAAACCGGCATGCCAATGACTCTTTCTCCAGTGCTTTCCATGTGATTTCTTCACATGATTTGGGTATGCATTCGTCTGATTATGTTGCTTCTCTTTTCCAAGTTCTTTCCACTTATGAGCCTTCGACTTACAACCAAGCTTGCAAGCATATGGTTTGGCAACAAGCTATGGCTTCTGAACTGGAAGCTCTTGACAAAAACTCCACCTGGATTCTTACGACATTGCCTAATGGTAAGAAGGCGATTGGCCCAACCAGCATCGGAATAGGCAACCAAATCAGAGTGCGGAGAAGCTATCAAAGTGAGAGCATGATCAAGAGTGCCTTTGAGGTAACATAATATGCGCTTGACATGCTGCCAGTGAGACGTGAGCGGGTGATGCATATGCTGGCAAGCCCGATTGACAGCAAAGCTGATCTCAGGTCGGGTTATAAGCGCATACTGTAAGCTCCCTACCACATGACGATATGCAGAGGGATCGACATAGGGCAAATCAGGTGACGATGGGACCTTGGTGACAGTCGGATCAGCTGGCGAGGAAATCGGTTGAGCTTCGAGCATGTTGCAACGCTCAAGTAGTGTTTTGTGATGCCATTTTTTCACCATTAATCACCGATGCCACTTTTTTTATGCAATTTTTTTGATGTCATTTTTTTTATCGTGATGCCATTTTTTTCAAAGTAGTGTTTTGATGTCTATTTTTAAATAACATTTTTTCTTTAATGTCATGCAACTTTTTTAAAGTAGTGTTTTGATGCCATTTTTCTAATGTAATTATTTGATGTCACCTTTTTAATCAAATTGTTTGATGCCACTTTTGTAATTCAGTAAATTGTACTACATATATCGATATATCTTCATTTATTCTACTTTTATTCACTGATGAGTGATGACACATTTGTGATTAAACTTTATTGATCTCAATCGTTTGTGATGACATTGATAACAAAATTGTGATTACATTTCATTGATCTCAATCATTTATGATGATATTATTTGTTGATGATATTTTTATACAATTGATGACATATAAGCTTAATACGTAATTACACTTCATTGGTGACATTTTTTTATTGATGACAATTTTATTCATTGATGTCACATTTGTAAGTACAATTAATTGATTTCAATCATTTGTGATGATATTTTTACGTTTCGGCTATATACACCGCAAATCCCCACGTCCTTAAGGACGTGCAAGTGGGGTGAGAGGCACCCGAAGCAGGACGTGCAAGCTCGTCGTCTAAAAGGCGAAGAGGACGTGCCTTTTCGTCTTCATTCCGTCGTCTAGAGAGAAATCGAGAGCGAGAGCGAGAGAGAGGTTGCCGGAGCCGGAGAGAAATCGAGAGCGAGAGAGAGATTGCCGGGGAGAGAGAGGTCGTCGGAGAGAGAGAAAGAGATCGAGACAGAGAGATGGAGCCGGAACGAGAGGAGGTGTTGGTGGCTGAGGAGGTTGGTGTAGGGGCGGTGGAGGAGGTGGCCGGGGGAGGAGCAGGTGGGCAGGGGGAGGGGGTGGTGGTGGGGCGGCGCCCATGGAGGTTGAGGACGGTGGTGGCGGTGGTGGTGATGGCGGCGTTGTGGCGGAGGCGGACTATTGAGGTTTTGCCGGTCCCGACCCCACCGGTAGGTTTTTTGGTTTTTTCATTTTGTTTGATTTATTTTTATAGTTTTATATTATAGTTTAGATTTTAATATATAATATAAATAATTAGTTTAGTATATAGTTTGATAGATAATATATAATTTGACAGATAGTTTTAGTATATAGTTTGAAAGATAGTAGATAGTTTATATATTTTGATAGTTTTAAAGGAAAAACAAAAAAAAAACGAGTAATATATATTACAAGATATTAAAACTTATATTAAAAGACATTAAAATAAATGAAAATAAAAATATTAAAATTTAATAAAATAAATTAAAATAAATTCTAATTGAAAGACAATAAATACATTAAAATATTAGAAAATACATAGAAATAAATTTAAGTTTAAAGAAAATAAAAACATTAGAATATAATAAATTATAATAAAATACATACAAATAAATTGAAATTTAAAGAAAATAAAACATTTAAATATAATAAAATACATAGAAAAAAATTTAAATTTAAAGAAAATAAAAACATTAAAATATAATAAATTATAATAAAATACATGAAAATAAAATTACATTTAAAGAAAATAAAAACATTAAAAGATAATAACTTATAATAAAATACATAAAAATAAATTGAAATTGAAAGAAAATAAAAACATTAAAATATAATAAAATATAATAAAATAAATAGAAATAAATTTATATTTAAAGAAAATAAAAACATTAAAATATAATAAATTATAATAAAATACATAGAAATAAATATAAATTGAAAGAAAATAAAATCATTAAAATATATTAAATTATAATATAATAAATTATAATAAAATACATTTCATAATAACAGGTAGGGAGGCTCATGAGGGGGGACGGTACCCTCCGGCCTGTTACGTTCGCCGACCGGGCAGCGGTCAGCCAGATTCCAGCTACAGTCAACGATCTGCTCGCGTCTGCAGAGCGGTTACAGCAGTCGATGGGGACCCCCCCGACCGACGAGAACGACACCTTCTGGTCGGGTATGCCAGGTTGGGATCCTTCTGGCGATGCGATGATGGGGTTGCAGCCTTCTTTAGAGCCCCCTGAGGTATTGAGTAGCTGCATCATCGACGTAGTTTCTGGGCGACGGGCCGACATGGGTAGACCTCCTACTCGTGTTCCACCCACCATCCCGGAGGCATCTTCTTCAGCCGTTCCGGAGACTTCTGCTTCAGCCGTGCCGCCGGAGGCTTCTACTTCAGCCGTGCCAGAGGCTTCTACTT
Organism: Persicaria tinctoria; assembly: GCA_037127255.1. Lineage (NCBI taxonomy): Eukaryota > Viridiplantae > Streptophyta > Magnoliopsida > Caryophyllales > Polygonaceae > Persicaria > Persicaria tinctoria. Next base: position 90,890,839 of record JBANSL010000002.1, on the reverse strand, counting down.
CAGCCGTGCCAGAGGCTTCTACAGCCGAGCCTTCGACCTCCGCCACACCAGCGGCGATCTCCTTGGGGTCTGCAAATGATGTGATCCCTGACGTCGTTGAGGAGGCTGACGACGGTCAGGAGGGGCAGGCTCAGGGCCAAGGGGGCCCACAGGTAGAGCCCGAGCCCATCCCTGCGCAGGCTGCCGCACCGGCTGTGCAGGTCGACCCTTTGTTGCCGCCGGGAGAGCTGCTTGTGTCTTACAGGAATCACCGTGCGTACCAGGTGTGGAGAGATCCTACGGTGGAGCTGCCGCTGCTGAAGTTCCACCACCGGACGACTCACTTGCTGCCTTTCGAGCCATACATATTTGAGGGTCCGGGGACCTGGGTCCAGGATCTGCTCCCATCCGGCATCCCCCAGCTCAGGTCCCTCCACTGGGAGTGTGTGGACGAGTTCACCTGCACGGGCTTCTTGGAGCATTGGCACACGGAGACCAGCTCCTTCCACTTTCCATAGGGCGAGATGACCATCACGCTCCACGATGTTGCGTGTCTGATGGGACTTCCGATTGATGGTCATCCCTGCACGTCACATCTGCCCGCGGCCGGTTTGGTCCCCGCCGTCGCGGAGTACTACCAGCTCACCCCTGCGACTCTGAAGTCGTACAGACACGCTGGCGGCCCTCTGGTGACTGGGTTTACTGCCCTGTGGCAGCAGAGACACGGGCCGCTCGTCGACCCCGCCCCCGAGGATGACCTAGAGGCCGCGGCTGATCCTGAGCAGATTCGGCTGCGCACACATGTGGGAGGGGGGCAGCCCGAGGATGACCCTGCACAACGTCTGTTTCTGCACAGGACCTACATGGCCATCGCTCTCGCCGCGACTTTGTTTGTGGACAAGTCGCAGAGCCTGATCCCATGGATGATATTCGGCCTCATTTGGGACATCCCACGGACGGCCACCCTTGCATGGGCTGCAGGTGCCCTCGCATGTCTCTACAGGGGCCTAGGCGAGGCTACCCGCTCAGGTGCGAAGGGCATAGACAGCTGCACGCCGATCCTACATGTACGAGACCGTTGAATTAGAGTTTTAGTTTATAAATATTTAAATTATATGCTAACAACATACTTTTTTGTGTCAAGGCTTGGATATGGGCGTACTTCCCTCGCTTCCGAGGTGATTTGTCCAGCGACCCGGCTAGGAAGGATGACCCTCGCTTCTACGCGAGGTTCATCGGTCCGAAGCAGCCAACACGCATGAAGGACGACGCGAAGCTGAAGAAGATGCGGGAGCTACGGGACGAGGTGGACCGTCTTTCCGTCGATAATGTATGTATTCGAGACTCTATCTATCACTTATAATTCTTAGCTTTGAAATAAATCTGATTTAATTTGTTTAATTGTAGGTTCGGTGGATGCCTTTTGGGCGTGATCTGGACTTCGACGGCCAGTACCGTCAGTCCACCTATCGGGGCACCATCACCTTCTGCGGGGAGGAGGAGCCGTATATGCCCGATAGGTTCCTCCGGCAGTTCGGACGGGTCCAGGGGATCCTGCAGGCCGTCATCGCGCCGGATCAGGTCTGCCGCGACACGACCCTGAAGAACGCGCGGTACATCGCCGTGTTTGCCCCGGGCCACAACAGGTGGCGGGACCTGCAGGACGAGGGTCGCTTCTACAAGCTGGCCGAGCACAGGCGCACCAGCGAGGATTGCCAGACCGGTGTCACTGCGGAGTACTTGCCAATTGGTACGCGTCGCAGAGCCGGTCGTACGTGTTGCCGACCACGCCACCCCATCCCGACCCGCCGGCACCCGTCCACCCGATCGGCATGGACCCATGGGTGGACATCCCTCATCCTACCGTCATCCGTCCGACGCTGTTAGCCCGCTTTCGTGATATCGAGGCTATTTGAGGGCCCTGGCCAGCGACCCTCGCATCGAGGAGCTATTGGACGAGGTCCAGGAGATTTTGGATCATGTTGTATGCCATCCTATAGATCATGCTGCACGTTGTTAAGGACGTGCAAGACTTTTTTAGCGGACGTGCACCGTCCCAGACTTGCACGTCCTAATCCTTAATCCGGATTTGCGGTGTATATAGTGACACCCTATTTTTATAAAATTGATGACATTGAAGTGTGGAATGTGGAATGAAAACAGTGTTAACAAACACGGAATTTAACAAAACGAGGAACAACACCAAGATGCACAATTTCATTGGGAGGATTGTGTTCTACCGAGTGGATGACCATATGAAACACTCAATATCAAACCCACATATCAACGGTAATTGAAGAAACTAGATTTGGGGAATTTTCTGATTGTATTGATTAATTGAACTGAAAGGCTACAAAAGGCAGTATATATACATACCATTAGGCTCTTCTAAACACACGCTAACACTAGAGCTAACAACCTCTTAACTAACTCCTAACAACTTCTAAACTCTATGAAATAGAGTTATATGAGCCGGGCTCAAAGCCCTTAGTGGAAGACACAGATGAGTGGGCTGGAGGCCCAGACCCATTATCTTCTACAACCCCCCCACAAGCCGGACTTAGGGGAACCATTAAGCCGAGCTTGAGACACATTGAATGGTGGTGAGCAGCGCCAAGAGCTTTCGTGAAGATGTCTGCAAGCTGAAGATCAGTGGGGACAAAGGATGGATGGATGAAGCCATCGGCAATGAGTTCCCGAATGAAGTGTACATCAATCCGAATATGTTTCGTCCGTTCATGAAAAACGGGATTGATGGATAGCTGAATAGCGGCTTTGTTATCGCAAAACAAAGCAATCGGAAGTTGTACTGATACCAGTAGATCAGTGAGAAGACCATGGAGCCAAACAATTTCACTCGATGTTGCTGACATACTACGGTATTCACTCTCTGCAGTGGATTTGGAAACGGTGCGTTGTTTCTTGGTCTTCCATGAAACAATTGAATCTCCAAGAAAAACGCAATAACCAGTGAGGGAGCGCGCAGAGAAAGGACAGCTGCCCCAATCAGCATCACTGTAAGCCCGTAGCTGGAGAGATGAAGACGAGGGATAAAAGAGGGTGTAGTTGAACGAACCCTTAAGATATTTCAATAGATGGATCACAGCTTGAAGATGAGGAGCCCGAGGTTCGGAAACGAACTGACTCAATTGCTGGACAGAATAAGTGATGCCCGGGCGAGTGAGGCTCAAATACAGAAGACGACCCACTAAATGTCTGTATAGCTCAAGATCAGACAACAGATCACCCTCAGAGGGAGTAAGCTGGAGCCTGTGTTGCATAGGAAACAAAGCTGGCTTGCAATCCAGTAAGCCAGAATTGGAGAGGATGTCAAGGATAAATTTGCGTTGATTGATGAACAAACCTCTATCAGTCCGGGAAATTTCCATTCCCAAGAAGTATCTGGCATCCCCAAGATCCTTGATTGTGAAGGTCTTATGGAGATTAGCTTTGAGAGCTAAGATATCAGGCAATGAGTCACCAGTTAATAGAATGTCGTCGACATAGACCAGAGCTAAGATTTGGCATCCAAGACGACCTTTGGTGAACAAGGAGTGATCAAACTGGGACTGGCAAAAACCTTTCTGAATCAGAAAGTTCTTAAGAGTGATGTTCCACTGCCTGCTCGCCTGCTTCAGTCCATATAAGGAGCGTGTAAGTTTGCAAACTTGACCAGGAGCTGCTTCAGAATATCCGTCTGGTGGAATCATATAAACCTCTTCATCAAGAGATCAGTGGAGGAATGCGTTGTTCACGTCTAATTGATGAAGAGGCCAGTTTCTAGCAGCTGCAAGTGCAAGAACAACCCGGGCTGTTGGCAGCTTAGCAACCGGGGAGAATGTGTGTTTGTAGTCCCGATCTTTTACTTGATTGAACCCCTTGGCAACCAGACGAGCCTTGTGTCTTTCAACAGTTCCATCAGCACGATATTTGACTTTAAACACCCATTTGGAACCAATAGCCTTCTTCCCAGGAGGTAGTGATGTCAATTGCCAAGTCTGGTTGTCTTTTAGAGCCTGAAGTTCTTTAGCCATAGCCTCTTCCCACTCATGATGACCTCTAGCCTGAGCAAAACTGTGGGGTTCAAATGTGTTTAGCATACAGGCAAGAGAGGAAATAAACTCTGTGGGAAGATGGGAAAGATGCTGTTGGGTAAACACAGCAAAGGACTGAGATGTGGAACTGGCAGGTGAAAGTAAGGGACGAGATGGAAGAGAAGAGCATAAGAAATCAGTGAGGCGTGCTGGCATGGAAATAGGACGAGAGGAGCGTCTTGGTATGTTGATAACTGGTTCAGGGAGATGAATATCTGAACCAGTGGCAGCATTCTCTGGAGAATCACCATGAGCAACAGCATTGTCACTCAACTGATCACCTTCAACTCCAATGCTGGAAGTATCTACAACTCTAGATGTCCCATGAGTAGTGTCATTCAAATTATTGTCTGATCCTGTGTCATGAGGAGAGCCCTCAATACTATCTGTGAGAGAGTCAAACCTAATCAAAGGTAAGGTATCAGTCTGAACACCAAGCTGGCCAGTCTCTAAGTCCTTAAAGGGAAATCTATCCTCCTTAAACACAACATGTCTAGCAGAGAAAATAGTATGAGTTTGAAGATCATAAATTCTATAACCTTTCTGCCCTTGTGCATATCCTAGAAGAACTCCATTGATTGCAGAAGGGGCAAACTTGTCCTTGCAAACTTTACTCTTACTAGCAAAGCATAAACACCCTATAACTCTCAATTCATCATAGGATGGCAACTGTTTATACAACAACTCATAGGGAGTTTTCCCACCAGCAACAGAGGAAGGAAGTTTATTAATGAGGTGAGTGGCACTCAAAATGCATTCACCCCAGAATTTGATAGGCATATGAGCATGTAACCTGATGGATCTGGCTGTCTCAACCAAATGCCTGTGCTTCCTTTCCACATGGCCATTTTGTTGAGGTACCTCAGGAATAGATCTTTGATGAAGTATCCCTTTGGAAGCCATGAACTCAGCACATCTCTTTTGGACAAATTCAGTACCATTGTCTGTTCTGAAACATTTGATGGTTACACTGAACTGATTTTCAATCAAAGCAACAAAGCTTTCTATAAGAGAAGGGACTTGAAGCTTATCCCTGATCAGATAGGTCCAAGTACATCTAGTATGGTCATCCAGTATTGTCAAGAAATATCTAGCACCTGACAGAGAAGGCACTTTGTATGGACCCCAAAGATCCATATGTACCAAATCAAAAGGATGACTAGCTCTAGACATACTCTTAGTGAAAGGCAGTTTATGATGCTTGCATAATGCACAGACTTCACAAAAAAATCCATCTAAATCATGTGATTTGCAAAAAATCAAATGTCTCATCTTAGAAACTGATGAGTGACCAAGTCTAGCATGTAAGACATGTAAAGGAGTTTCATCAAGACAAGTCTTACAGGAATTGACAACTCTTTTATTCAATTCAGAAATTCCATTTCTGAAAAAAGACTTTCTAGCCAGCAACTTGTATAGACCACCTTCTGCCTTTCCTTTGGCCACATTAGTTCTAGTTGTAAGGTCCTGAATAGCAAAGGCAACATCATTAATTCGAAGCTCCAAGTTACTACCATGAAGTAACCGAGATACAGAAAGCAAGTTATGACTGAACCCTGGCACATAAAGGACTTTGTGAAGCACAAAGCCATCATCAATAACCACTGTGCCAGTGTGTCTAACTGTCTTGATTGTGCCATCTGGAAGCCCAAGCAAGATCAGTTTCTTTAATGCATGAATCTCAACAAATATTGATGCATCAAAAGCTATATGATCCGTAGCCCCGGTATCAATAATCCAGACATTATTGCTACCTTGTTGGCTTAGAATATCAATAGGAGTATGTATGTTACCTGCAAAGTTCACCACAACATGACCTGCATCATTGTCACCTGGATCTGCTATGCCTTTCCCTTTCATAAAACGAATAAACTCATGATAAACTGCAGCCACATCATCCTGATTCCCTCTCTGAGCATTCTCATGCAAAGGACTCTCACCAACTGTAACCTCCTCTAGCTGAGCAGCAAAATTTCTGGTGGATGGTGGCTTGGGAGGAGCTCTGGAGGTGGAGGCATCATCATCACGTGGTCCTGTATACCACTCAGGGTATCCTATTAGCTTAAAACACCCTTCCTTGATGTGTCCACGAGCACCACAGTAAGTGCATAGCCTTTCATACTTAATACGTTTTTGTTCCTTCTTCATTAACTCATACTGAGAGAGATCTGTCTGCCTCTGTCCCTGGTACCTTCTTCCAACAGCAAGAGCACTAGAATCCACACCAGCATTCATTCCCGAGACAACCTCCCTTTGTCTTTCAATCTGAACTGCCATGTGGAACACCTTGTTCACACTTGGCAAAGGATCTGTGGACAGAACTGTGTTCCTCAAATTCTCGAATGTATCAGTCAATCCCATCATAAACTGCATAAGCTTCGCTTTAGCTTCTTTCTCTATGATTCTCCTAATCACAGCACAGCGACAACGAGCAATAGCTCCACATTCACAATTGATAATTCCTTCTAAAGCTGCTAATTCATCCCACACCTTCTTAAGTTTCCCAAAGTAAGCAGCAACACTAGAGTTTTCTTGCCTAATGTTACTCAATTCCCTATGAAGCTGATAAATCAGCGGATCATTAGACTCAGCAAACCTCTCACAGATCTCATCCCACAGCTCCTTTGCGGATTCAACATACATGAAATTCTCAGCTAATTCTGGCGTCATAGTGTTTAAGACCCAACACATGACCATATAGTCCGCTCGAGTCCATTTTTCGAGTTCATCAGCATTATCTAAAGGCTTAATACACGCACCTGTGATAAATCCGAGCTTCACTTTAGCTCCTAGCGCCATCCGGATCCCTCTGCTCCAGCTGGAGAAATTGGATCCATTGAATTTTGTTGCTATCAGCTGCATTCCGGGATGATCAGATCCCGAAAGAAAGTAAGGATTGTACGCAGTAGCTGCAACCTGATTTTCCACCACCACTTCCGTATTATCATCATTTCCTCCATTCCTGTTGTCCATGATTCAGGAACGAAGATCGATCTATCTCTGTACTTAATTCTTCGACTCAATCACACCAGATCTGCACGCAGATCTCACTCTCTCCAAGCAAAACCGACGAAGTCAGTTACGAGTTCTCTCTCGCTCTGATACCATGAAGAAACTAGATTTGGGGGATTTTCTGATTGTATTGATTAATTGAACTGAAAGGCTACAAAAGGCAGTATATATACATACCATTAGGCTCTGCTAAACACACGCTAACACTAGAGCTAACAACCTCTTAACTAACTCCTAACAACTTCTAAACTCTATGAAATAGAGTTATATGAGCCGGGCTCAAAGCCCTTAGTGGAAGACACAGATGAGTGGGCTGGAGGCCCAGGCCCATTATCTTCTACAGTAATTAATTGAAAAAGGATTTCAATTATTATTCAAGTAATTAACCGTACAAATCAACTATACAAATAGTCACTAATAAATGGTAACCTCCAGTAAAAGTGGAAGAAACTAGCAGGGCAATGGTACAGAATTTTGAAATAGGGGATTCAGGAAATATGGTGAAATAAGATTCCTTCCAACGTATTTGTTTAAATTACCAAGAACCTACACAACCTTAATTAACGTCTTTTTAACTAATGAAAGAACGAATCCACAGCCACTTCTTCCACCGTGCCTTTTGCTTCATACCTTGATCGTTCAAAAGAGAATAAATACAATGATTCCCTCAGCAAGGTGATTGATTAGTCAATGTTCTCATATCTTCCATGTGTCGCAGATGCCAGAAAAGATGGTTGGCGGTGTCAACAAGTCACAAGAACGAAGATGCTCGACTGCTCAAGCACAACCCGTCACACTAGCAATTATTTTTGTGGTTCTTTGTTGTGTCACAGATGCCAGAAAAGACACATTCTTTTTCTATAGAATTTCAGAGTCCATGCCAGTATATAGTGGCAAAATCATCACACTAGCAACCCAGATTAAGGTATGTCTTGCACCTGATTCCTTTCATCACCAGACATGCTGGAATTAGCTTTACCAGAAGCACTAGAAGCTTGCTCCCTGCATTACATAAGACACCTCGAAATTCAGATGGATTCATCATATGGATTGAGCGGGAGATAAGATAACAATGTCAATAGGCAATATATATAAATTGAGGCAAAGATGCATCCAAAATCATATAATATATATAAATTGAGGCAAATATGCACATGTGAGACCAGTGAGTTACATGATGACTATGAAGGGGGGTAAGCCTCTCAACTCTGGTCTTCCTGTTACTCGTAACGAAAAAACCAACATTTGAGGAAGGAAGCAATTATCTAAAACCTCAAGGGAGATAAACACAAATCTGAGAAATCAGTCATATTTGTCGTTCCTTTGATCTTTGTGTGTTTTTTGATTCCTCAAAAGATGGAATGTATCCATGCAATCCATCAGAAAGGCCAAAACCAGGGTGATCCACAACAAAAATAGCATAACTAGATTAAGCAATTTTTCTCGCAATCCCTGAAAAATTGGATTGTAGTTCATACCAACATTTTTCATCAAGAAATAAGAAATAGCAGAAAATTGAAACGAGAGAATTGCTAATCAGTAACAACCAATTCCAGTCCCGTATGAATATTGACTTCATCCCCCTAATTATGCAGTACCGATTTGTAGGCTCCTTTGTGAAGCTTTAAGTTAAGAGAGATTCAAATCCTTGTCATATAAGGCGGCCACAAATTACACAGATGCCTTCGAAGAAGAATGTGCAGGTGTCGCCGTAGCCATGGCAAAAACAAATCACTCCTTTGATAGAACCCGCGGCGCTGGAGGAGGCAGGTGCTTTTGCGCCGGGAACCATTCGGCGGCATGATTACATGTGATTTCGGGAGGAAATTGAGGGATTCGGTTTTGAGTTTTGAAGAATTATGGTTGAAATTGGGAGGAATCGGGTTTGAGTTTTGAGGAATTTGTGTCTCAGGCTAGAACGGAGAGGTCGAGGGCGAGTAAGGCACCATGGGAACGGTCCGAACGGAGGCATTGGAGGTTGAGAAAGAAGGAGATTGAGAATCGCCATGGACGAATCTGGCGGTGAGAACGAACGAAAGAGAGAGGAATGGGGTCTACGGGCCTAATTAAACATTGAAAGGGGATATGACGGCTAATAAAACATTCAAATGGGCTAATTACCTAAGTAAATCATAATTTACCAAATTTTCTCTTCTTTTTTTTTTTCCTGCCTATTTTGGATTATCCATTTTTGTAGATTGTTATTTGGTTCTTCCTATCATAATTGGCAAACCAATGCTAGAAGAAGTCCATCAAACTGTCAAGTGTGTTCAAACTTGAACTTTGTTGCTTAAAGTACAGATTACTAGGGGTGGGCGCGGGACGGGACGGGACGGGACGGAAGTCGTCCCGCGTTCCGTTCCGCGTAATTTTTGCGGGACGGGACGGGACGGAAGTCGTCCCGCGTCCCGTTCCGCGTAATTTTTGCGGGACGGGACCGGGACGAAATTTACTCTTTTTTCTCTTAATTCCGTACGGGCCTTGTCCCTCACGGGACGGGACGGGACCGGGACGGGACGGGCCATGTCCCTCAAATAAAAAAGATTATAAAAAAAATTAAAAATTTTCTGTATATTTTACGATTTTTAGAAATATAACACATAGATCTATAAAATTTTTTATACGGAGTATATTTTGAGTACCCGTATATACATACATACACATAATATACGTATACACACCGATGCAGTAAATCTGAGTTACACTGATGCAGTAGCATGTGTATTTACATATGCATGTACACACTGTGTGTATACATGTAATAATCTATGTATATTACAGTAGGTATAAAATAATACTGTATATTATATACTACATAGTATTATTATTATTATTATTATTATTATTATTATTATTATTATTATTATTATTATTATAATTATTATTATTATAGTAAAACCAAATTACACAAAGTTGGTTGGAAGCCTCGTAACAAATTGGGCTCCAACACCTTTCTGAATAGTAAAACCAACTCTATGAAAGATAAAATCGCCCTTAACAGACCCACTATCATGACTATTCGTAACCAACTGAACCCGCTTTAGGAAACCGATAGCACCACCCCCCAACTCCCCAAACGTGGAGAATGCAAATGCCATGAAGCAGTACCCCTTAGCCACACAAATATCTGCATACTTTCTCTCCTTCCTTTCCGTTGCTTGAGAGACTGCCTTGCCCGGTACAAAGGAGTCATTGGCTCTGGTTGTGAACGGCGACGCCCCCACCACATCAACACAAGTGTCTCTACCCTTGTCCCACCCATACACTAACAAATCACCCGGCCTCAGCTCAATACCATCATCACTGCTCATACCTGTATGTGCTTCCTTTTGAACCGCGATGCCTGCTTTAAAACAAATGTCCGCTAAAACATCTCGGACCATATTGTGTCGATGTTTAGTCCCTATGCCCCTACTGCAATGTAGAGCATGATCTCCAAAAGGATCCATCCTATCAAGCTCACAACTGGGGCAAGTTGGATAACCACTAAACATAGGAATTGAAAGATGGTACTGCAGGACAGAACGATATTGTCGCGATGGCATGGTCTGGGCAAGCCCCTCAATAGGAGTGGCCAACAGAAAATCTTGTGCTCTTTCTCCTCTTACAGCCTGTAAAATGTGTAACTGTCTTGGAGTTGGATTAAGGGTAGACACTAAGTTGTCGTCAATGAACTTGAAGTATCGATCCGCCATCACTGACATGAATTTTTTGGGGGCGGGGGATACAACTAAGTCATCAATATTCGAGCCAACGCAAGTGACATACCTCGAAATGGACTGGGTGAGAACAATGTCAGGGCCAATATCAGGGCGTCCGGGTGCTGATGTGGCTAAACCAGCCTGATCAAGGACTCTGGAAAAAGTATGAGCATGCCCATCCCGGCGAGCAAGATTACTCAAAATGAAGGTTTGGAGTTCAGCCGTTTGGAGACGGGATGCAGTAAAGGCAAAATGACTAACGTCATATGTCGTGAGCACGCCAAAGCCACCAATCTTTAACGGAAGAGTGGCCTGACGCCACTGCCATGGACCAAACCCAGGACCCCCTGCAGTAACAACATGCTCAAGGGAGACCCGCAACTCCTCATCAAAACAACTAATAACACCGGAAAGAGCATGAGGGGAGCAAGTACGAAGGGCAAACATCATCTTTGAGACACCAATACAATTTCTGAGAAGGAGCAGTTCGCATTGGGGATCATCAAGCTTCCTTACAGCCTTTAAAACCTCTAACGCCTTGTCAACCCTCTTCATAACCAACCTGTTGCAGAATGTATCATTGTTGCTGGCTGGTCCGCCTAACAATTTCACCCCTAATTTGGGTCTAGAAATGTTAGATGGAAACAAACCAACTTCTAAGCTCCTCGCATCTTCGGTTGGCCAGAACAATTCAGTTTTCTGAATGTTAATGAATAACCCCAACTTCGGACCCTCCTTGACCACAATCTCCAGAGCCTTAGCAACCTCAACGGTTTCACCAGCTAAAGTCCCATCATCTAAATACCAAGCATTGATATCAAGAACACATGAGGTATTGATTTTCATGACAAGCGGATGCAGAACCAGAGCAAACAAAAGCGGAACTAGGGGATCACCCTGCTGCACACCTTGACAAGAGCGCAAAGGAATGTCCTGCCAGTAAAGACGTGCAGGTTGGGCATAGCAAAATTCAACCCAAGGAGAAATAGAGGGGCAACGGGCACGCACTTCCCGAAGCAAAGCACTCCTATCGACAAGATTAAATGCGTTAGAAAAGTCCACAAGAAGTAAGGACCTGCCACTTTCCAGTCCTTTATCCACCAAAAGTCTGTTAACTGAATGAAGGATAGCCTCCCTGCCCCCAGACACTCCTACACCAAACTGGTGTGTGCCTAAATATGTGTTGAAACTTTATTATGATGAAATTTTTTTACATAAAGTTAGTTGGAAGCCTCGTAACAAATTGAGCTCCAACCCCTTTTTGAATAGTAAAACCAACTCTATGAAATAAGAAATCACCAATATCAGACCCTGCCCCATGACTTTTCGTAACCAATTGAACCCGCTTCATAAAACCAATAGCATCATTCCCCAGTTCTCCAAAAGTAGAGAACGCAAATGCTAGAAAACAATACCCCTTAGCCGCACAAATAGTTGCGTACTTCTTCTCCTTTCTTTCAGTGGCTTGTGAGACTGCCTTGCTGGGTACAAAGGAATCATTGGCTCTAGTTGTGAACGGTGAAGCCCCAACCACATCCACACAAGTGTCTTTACCCTTGTCCCACCCATAAACCATCCTCATTGCTCGTACCTGTATGCGCCTCCTTCTGAACTGCGATGCCCGCTTTGTAACAAATGTCAGACAAAACATCTCGGACCATGTTGTGTTGGGGGTTGATATTATTATTATTATTATTATTATTATTATTATTATTATTATTATTATTATTATTATTATTATTATTATTATTATTATTATATATGCGGGACGGGATTGGGACGGATCGTCCCGCGTGGACCGAGACGGGATTCACTATTTTTTTTTAAAATCACACCGAGATAGGGACGGAACCGGAACGGGACCGGGATTTGCGTGATTTGTGGCCACCCCTACAAATTACATATAAAAATATCAACCCCCAACTCAAAAAGTGGGGTATAGAGTCAGTTGAAGACAAGTCATATATGTAAATTAAACATACGACGATCAACTCAATCAGCTCGAAACATTCTAGTCGTCTCGCCAGTATTTATGACAGTTCGTCCTGTTTTCATAAGCTTGTTGCCTTGACAAGCTTGCTTTTTCATACAAGATCAACAATAGACTCGCAATAGCTAACAATGAAATAATGCAACGAAACAAGATTTTGGTAAGGAAACTTCACTGATGCTATGCAGCACATACTCAGCTCCCGTATTTATATATCAACACACAAATTGGCAACTTCTCTTACACTAAGCAATATCCAGCATCGATCCAACAAGATTGTTCCAGTGGATCAGCAAGAGGGCAGACAAAGCGTTTTACTCAAACCTACGGGAAAAGAAGACTTTCCACAAAGTCGTAAGCCATATCGACTTTATCATAATTGGCGCCCGTGCCCCTAAGCCCTTTCATCAAAGCTGTACAACCAGTTTTTGTGCCATGTAAGATTAACTCGCCCCTAACCCTAAGGCCTGAAGCTAGAACCTTGACATTTTCTTGCGTTTCTCCGATTGATAAATCGCAGAGCCTTTCTAATTCCACATCCTTCTTTCTGTTCCTCTTTTTCTTTCTTGCTTCCACATCTTCCATCGCCCAAAAAATACGACCTAACATATAAGTATGATGATCAATTTTGAAACTAACCATTTTAACCCATGAATCTTCTTGCCTCGAGTATATCTCAAATCCACGAGGAAGCTCATAATCCCAACGTAAAACTGAAAGGGTGCCTTGCCAACGACAAGGTGAAAAATCACAGGGAAGACCGGGCATCTCAATGATGTCAAAATTTTCCTGCACGAAGTCAAAGGACAGTATGGCATTATCTGTGTGATAATAATGATAGAGAGAGTCATATCGATGATTGTCATCAATGGACTCATCAAGACAGCCTCCCCAATGGGCTGCTCCTCCGACGATTACAGGTGGACCTTTTCTGCAGGGCTTCCACCTCGCAATCTTTCCAGTAGGAATGTGAATCCAACCACGTCGAATTGATGACGAGTACATAATGCAGCTCGGTAAGGGCTTTTGCTGTAACATTACTGCTTTAAACTCTTTGGTGGAAGGGTCAATCCAGAAACCATAGCTATTAACAAATCCGAAAAAAGAAGGGAAAGGACGAGTCAAAATCTTGCGTAACGAAGGGTTCCAAAGCACGATTTTGTAGCCATCATAGAGACAAACTACGCCGTGAAGAGTGCCAACAAGAAGTGGCCAATCCTCCCTTAATGGTTTACTTAGTTTGTGGACCAAGGGATGGGGCTGAGAATCGAAGACGAGATATTTGGTTGGACAAATATCGACAATGAATCGGGGGTTTTGGACGGAGAGATGCAGTTGGGTGAAGGTTGGAGAGTCGATGAATTGCTTCCAATCTTTGCACACGCATCGGAAACGCAGCAATGTTTTCACAGGCAAGTACTTGAGGATGACGAACAGATTATCTTCCGGGATGTAATCCGACATGATGATCGGCGTACAGAACTCAATTCGATCTCCCTACATAGATCAAGTGGAGAGTGACGTCAATTTAGGGTTTTGCTTACTGCGGATCGAATCGTAAAAAAAGTAACTGAGAGTGAAGAAATCAAAGGAGTTAAAAGGAAATTAACCTACCAAGGAGAGTTTGAATTGAAGCTTCGCACAGTAAAACGATGTATGGAACCTCCAATCGATCTCTTAATGGTGACCCAGTGTTTGTGTGAAGATTAAGAGGAGGAATGAGATTGAGAGCCACAAAGTGCGGCTATAAACCCTAAACGGAAATTTTGGCAAATTTCATTTGACGCCTGGCAAATTTTCATTTTTTTTTATAATATATTTTAAGAAAGAAAAGATTCGGATGGAGTCCGGATTCTCTACTCCTCTCGTGCTCTCTACGATGTAACACAAAATTATTTCTGATATAAATAAACATTGAAGCAACTTTTAAAAAATATTTTTTGATTCCATACCCTTATATTGATATATTTATAAAATTTTATTACGAAAATTAATGTTTTAAAAGTATAGATAATTAAAATATCGATTCTTTTAGAAAATATTTTTTATTATTTTTTAAAACATGTTTTTTCATAGTAAAATTTTATAAACATATTAATATAAAGGTATAAAATTATGGAGGCTAAATTGTATATGCTATATGTACATTTATCCGGGTAAGCAAAGTTGTTAGAACCTTGGTTAATTGAAAGCATGATAGGTAACCATAGTTGGCTAGAAGTAAAGTGTATAAATAGGAATCTGGATGTATTTGATCATTGATTGAATGAGATAGAAAATTCCCCAACAAACTCTCTCTTTTCGAGTCCGTCTGCAACCACCAGAGCACACAACACCTTGCTGTGTTGTTCATATGGTATCAGAGCGATCTAGGCTTCGTTCGATCGTCGTCGCGAAAGTTTGATTCTGGATCATGGATACTGATGAAGGAGACAATGTCGTTGGCAATGGCAATGGAACTCCAGATCACGACAATGGCGAGCACGTACCAGGAAGCTCGTCTACTGGACAAGGAAGCAGGAATTTGGGAGCGAATCAGGCAGATCCGCTCTTCCTCTCCAACTCTGACCATCCAGGGATGGTGTTGGTGTCGGCTCCTCTCAACGGCCGGAACTTCCACAGCTGGTGTCGTGTTGTACGCATGGCGTTGGGAGCAAAAATGAAACTCGGTTTCATTAATGGAAGGTATGAGAGACCGAGCGAAACTGATGAGGACTATGATCGCTGGCTGAGGTGCGATTATATGGTCACTAGCTGGATAATCAATTCAATGAAACCAGATCTCGCTGAGAATTTTATGTTCGTTCATTCGGCCAAAGAGCTCTAGGAAGAGATTCGCGAGAGATTCGCCGAATCGAATGCTCCGCTGATTTATCAACTGAAGAAGGAGATCAACGAAATTCGACAAGGAAATTCCAGCGTTACAGAGTACTACAGCAAAAGGAAGAAGGTCTGGGATGAGCTACTTGAACTGGAATCCATGCCGATCTGCAAGTGTGGAGGTCTGAAAGCGTGTTCATGTGCTATTCTGAAACAGTTGCTGGACAGAGAAGCGACTAACAAGCTGATGCAATTCCTTATGGGATTATCGGAGTCCTATGAAGGAATCAGGAGCAACATCCTTGCTATGGATCCTCTCCCGACGGTTAATCGTGCTTTCCACATGGTTACTCAGATCGAGCGGCAGAAAGGCATTACAGGAGGAATGCCTCAAGGTCATGAGGCGTTGGCTGCTAGATCTTTCACTTCTAATGGAGCTGGAGGCTCTGGAAGTTCAAAATCCTTCAGCAAAGGCACTCCGGGAGCCTCAGGATCGGGTTCTGGAGTTGGAAATACATCTCGCAATGGAGGATCTGGCTCTGGCAATTGGAAGTCTAAAGAAGAAATAAAAAAGGAGTACAAGAAGGCAAAAATGGAGCTCGTCTGCAATTATTGTAAGGAACGTGGACATGTGAAGGATTCCTGCTTCAAGCTGGTAGGATTCCCAGAGTGGTACACAGGCTCAAAGAAGCCTCAAGATGACAAGATTGTGGCACATGTTCAGGATGTGATGACTGATGACACACCACTGGATTCAAGCAAGAGAGCTGGATCCTCAGGGAGTGGTGCATACACTGATCAGAAATTGGTAAATGCTGTTGTTGCTGAAGTCATTCGTGCTTTCAAAGGGAAGGCACCTGCAGATCAGTCCAGTTCTGGTGGTCATGATGGCTACATGAACTTTGCAGGTATGATTTCTAAACTTCAAACACAACAGTCACCTATTACTTGGATTGTGGATTCTGGAGCTTCGGATCACATAGCCTGCAGCAGGGAGATGTTTGTGGATTTGCATCTTTTTGCTAGGCCAATTGTGATTGGGTTTCCTGATGGGATCACACAATCAGTGAGGCACTCAGGCAGCATAAAATTGAGCAAGAAAGTGCTTCTCAAGGATGTGCTGTTCATGCCTAACTTCAAGTACAATTTACTATCAGTCTCCAAGATGTTGGATGATGAAGATTGTTTGTTTGTGTTCTCCAAACAAAAATGTTGGATGCAGGTCCTTTCAACAGATGAAGTGGTTGTTGTTGGTCATAGAGATGGAGGCATCTACAAGTTTGCAGGGTTTGGTTGCATCCCTGGAGGAAATTCTGGCATCAGGAGGATTAATAATGATGAACTAAATAAATCTGTGAGTGGTTTTGCAGCCTTGTCTAGTACAACCAACTCATTTCTTTTGAACCATGGTCGTTTAGGTCATGCTTCTGTGTCTAAGATGAGACAGTTTGATTGGGCCAAGGGCCAAGACATTAATATGTTTGATTGTGATGTTTGCCATTTGGCCAAGATGCATAAGCTCCCTTTTGATAGAAGTAGATCCCTTGCTGATAAGTGTTTTGATTTACTGCATATGGACGTCTGGGACCATATAGAGTCCGTGCTTTGTGTGGAGCAAAGTACTTCTTAACTGTGGTGGATGATCACTCACGGGCTACTTGGACTTTCTTATTGAGAGATAAAGGCCAAGTAGGGACAGTGATCACCAGGTTTTTAGCTCAGGTTGAGAACCAATTTGGCACCAATGTCAAATGTCTGAGGACAGATAATGGATCAGAGTTTGTCAACACTGCCATCCAGTCCTTCTTGGGTTCAAAAGGCATTGTACACCAAAGATCAGTGCCTTATGTCCATGAGCAGAGTGGGAGGGTTGAAAGGAAGCATAGGCACATCATTGAGACTGCTAGGGCCATTCGTCTTAGTGCAGATTTACCCTTGAGATTTTGGGGTGAGTGTGTCCTTAGTGCCACTCACATTATTAACATGCTTCCTTCCTCAATCTTGAACTGGAAAACTCCTCATGAAATTCTTTTCAACAAGCCACCAAACTACTCTTTCTTAAGAGTTATAGGATGTCTTTGTTTTGCCCATATTCCTAGCATCCATAGATCAAAATTGGAAGCTGCAGGGAGAAGATGTGTCTTGCTAGGCTATCCTACAGGGCAGAAGGCTTACAAGCTTTATGATTTGGATTCTCATAAAGTTTTTGTAAGTAGAGATGTGGTTATTCGAGAGAAAGTGTTCCCTTTCAAAAGCAACACTCTTGACAGCAACTTGGGGACCGATCCTCATCAAGTGCAGCTCCCTAGAGTATTGTTTGGGGATGATCATGATGGTCATCCCATCCCCTCTAATCCACAGCCAAGGCACCTTCTCACACCTCATACACCTGACCAGCATTCAGGGCAGCCAGTTCTCTCATCTATTGCTAACTCACCAGATACTTCTCCTCCCCTTCCCTCATTTGGTTCAGTTCCTGATTTAGTGTCTGTTCCACAGTCCACTCCCTCACCTCCTGACTTGAGTACATTTGTAGTACAGCGCCCCAACAGAAAGGTGATCAGGCCAGCCAGATTGCAGGACTACATTTTCTCAAATCTGCCATCCAAAGATCAGGCTCCAGAGACTGATTCTAGCTCTCCAATCTTTTCTGTCATTCGACCAACAGATCTGCTTGATTAATCTCAAGACTATGTTCATTCCTTATTCAATGTTCTAAACATCACAGAGCCCTCTTCTTTTGCTCAAGCCAGCAAAATTAATGAGTGAAGGGAGGCCATGAACAATGAGATTTCTGCACTTGAAAGCAACAACACTTGGTCCATTACCAAATTGCCTTTGGGAAAGCAGGCAATTGGATGCAAGTGGGTATTCAAGATCAAGTTTAGGGCCAATGGGGAAGTAGAAAGATACAAGGATCGTTTGGTGGCTAAGGGATTCAACCAAGTCAAAGATAGGGATTACAAAGAAACCTTTTCTTCAGTTGCAAAATTAGCAACTGTTCGGATTTTGTTGGCAATTGCTTCGGTTAAGCAATGGAATTTACATCAGCTTGATGTAAATAATGCTTTCCTACACGGTTACCTTGATGAGGAGGTATATATGTTGTCACCTCCAGGTTATGGTAAGGCACAAGCTGGGGAAGTTTGCAAGCTTAATCGATCCATTTATGGTATGAAACAGGCCAGTCGACAATGGAATGTTGAACTGACGAAGCATCTAGTTCAATTTGGTTTCACACAGTCTCACCATGATTACTCTTTGTTTGTGATGTCTTCTGGTCTGAGTTTTACTGTTGCATTGGTTTATGTCGACGATATGCTCATCACTGGAAATGATGAAGCTGTCATCACTAAACTGAAGAAATTTCTTCATGAGGCCTTTACAATCAAGGATTTGGGGTTTGCTCGGTATTTTCTAGGCATGGAAATATCTCGTTCCCCAACTGGGCTCCTACTGAACCAACGGAAATATGTTGTTGATTTGCTTTCTAATGCTGCTATGGTCAACTGTAAGCCAGCAAAATTCCCAATGCAACGCAACCTGCATTTGAGTGCTCATGAAGGGGATATTTTGCAGGATCCTGAGTGTTATAGACGATTGGTTGGGAAACTTCTTTACCTCACCTTAACACGCCCAGATATTGCCTATACCGTGCAACAACTTACACAATTCATGGCTTCCCCTCGAGCTCCACATCTCAGAGCAGCTTTGTTCCTTCTAAGATATCTCAAAGGCACAGTGAACTGTTCTTTGTTTTATCCTAGTAATAGCAGTCTAAACATCCGAGCTTATTCAGATGCTGATTGGGGGTCATGTAGAGATACCAGTAGATCTTTGACTGGTTATTGCGTTTTCTTAGGTGATTGTTTGGTTTCCTGGAAAACAAAGAAACAGAAGATGGTTTCTCGTTCTTCTGCAAAGAGCGAGTATCGGAGCATGTCTCATGCCGGGAGCGAAATTGTATGGATTACTTGTGTTTTACAGGATCTTCATATTGCATATTCTCTTCCAATCCATCTTTGTGGGGACAACAAAGCCGCTCTGCAGCTAGCTGCTAACCCCGTTTATCATGAACGTACCAAACACCTTAGAATGGACTGCCACTTCATTAGGGATTTGGTCCAGGAGGGCCTCATTTCTACTGTCTTTGTCCCCTCTCATTTGCAACTGGCCGATTTGTTTACAAAGCCCTTAGGGGCTCAACATCATTTTGTTCTAGCTTGCAAACTTGGCCTCGTATTCATCATACACGTCCACCTTGAGGGGGGAATATGGAGGATAAATTGTATATGCTATATGTACATTTATCCGGGTAAGCAAAGTTGTTAGAACCTTGGTTAATTGAAAGCATGATAGGTAACCATAGTTGGCTAGAAGTAAAGTGTATAAATAGGAATCTGGATGTATTTGATCATTGATTGAATGAGATAGAAAATTCCTCAACAAACTCTCTCTTTTCGAGTCTGTCTGCAACCACCAGAGCACACAACACCTTGCTGTGTTGTTCATAAAAATCTAAAAAATTTATAAACAGAACTCCATCTTCTTATAGATTGTCCGCCAATCGGACAGGTTTGGATGAGTATTATGGGAATTGCAAGCTTGACGCCTTTCTTCTCATCCCCGGATGCCCAGTGCTAACTTGCTGGGTTTTTGACAATGTGAAGACTCTGAAGAGAGAGGATAGTTGTTGCTCGACCTTGGTGTACATGTTATGGTACACGTGGAAATGTCGTAACATGCTAGTTTTTTAAGCAAGTCCGAATATACGAGCAGATTATCACCAAGGTCACCTCTTTACATGCCCCATCTAACCCAACCTCTGGCCAAATGTTATCTGAGATAAATCAAACATTTATAGCCCTCATTCCGAAAACTGATAACTCAACCTCTATAAATCACTACAGACCTAATAACCTTTGTAATACGATCTACAAGATAATCTAAAAAATTCTTGCTAATCGTCTTAAACCCATCCTCCTTAAACTGATTAATCCTTTCCAATGTGTCTTCGTTGAAGGCAGATCGATTCAAGATAACACATTAATAGCTCATGAAATCTTCCACACCTTCCATAAACGAAAAGGCAAGAAAGGTTGGATTACCTTAAAACTAGGCATGGAAAAGGTTTATGATAAACTAAACTGGAGTTATATTCACGCGGTCCTTGAAAAATTTGGTTTCCATCAAACTTGGATCAAATGGGTTATGAAATGTATCCCTTCCACTTCGTTCTCTCTTCTAGTTAATAGCATTCCTGGTCCTCAGTTTAAACCTAATAGGGTATTAGACAAGGTGATCCCCTTGCTCCTTACCTTTTTGTACTAGTTATGGAAGGTCTTTCTAGATGGAAAGCTTCGAATTTATCGCAAGCAGGTAGGACGATCCTCATTCAATCCAACCTTAGCTCTAAAACCAATTACTTAATGCAAAACTTCCTTCTCCCAAAAGGAATTCTCAATCAGATGGATCAAATTAATAGGCATTTTTTCTGGAACAAATCCGCATCAGACTCCTATATACCCCTCATTAGCTGGGACTCGATTTGTAAAAGCAAATCCTTGGGAGGCCTTGGTATTCATAAGGCTGAGAATCTCAATATCTCTCTTCAGATGAAACTTCTGTGGAAAATCTACAACAATGAAGAGAGTATATGGGTAAAAATTATAAGAGAAAAATATCTCAAACAAGATAGCATCATGAACTATTGCAAGAAAGAAACCCCCTGGCAATTCGGAAGACTACTTTCTCTAAGGGAAAAATTTGAAGAAGGTCTACTTTGGCTAGTTGGTAATGGGTCGACCATTAATGTATGGGACGATCATTGGATCCCATCTATCCGTCTTAAGCAGTATATGGGATCGCATGATCCTAACATGACTGTAGACTCACTCATGAATGACAAAAACAGTGGAAAGAAGACAAAATCAGACAAATATTCCCACAAGATATTGCTGGTAAGATTCTACAAATGAAGATTCCTTAATGGCATACGGAAGATAAGCTGATTTGGAGACTCGATCCGGAAGGAAACTTCACTACCAGGTCAGTAAAGAAAATCCTAACTCCTACACCTCAAAACATGCATCCAATCTCAAAATTGGATTTGGAAACTGAAACTCCCTCATAAAATCAAGAATTTCTTATGGAAAATCAAGATTGACGGTCTACCTACGACAACTAGACTAAATAGATACGTAAATAGAGTTCGAAGCCAATGCTCTTTGTGTAGCCAAGCAAATGAGGATGCAACTCACCTATTTACTAGTTGCACCTTCACCAGAGAACTCATTGCACAGTTTGAACAAGCTTCAGGTATATTTTCAGGGCCTTAATTCTCTAGAACCTCTGCATACAAATTTAGAGAAAATCAGGGATACTAATAGTAGATTTGAAGACCTTATTTTTATTTGGCAAGCCATATGAGAAGCTAGAAATGATCAAATTTTCAGGTCTAAGAAACTGGAAGGAACAACCACCATTGTTCAGAAAATCAAGCAAAACATTAAGGACTGGGCCATGGAAGGAAGTAAAGGAAAGGATAGCAAGAAGAAAGGAAACAGGAGGGCCAAAGCCAAATGCACGAGACCCCCGAGGACTATCTACAAAATTAATGTAGATTGTTCTTTTACCCATTATGGAAAAAGTCAGGTGGGAGGAATCATTCGTGATTCCGAAGGACATATCATTGATATTTTCTTTCAAGAAGTCAATGCTTGATCTATCTTCCAAACAGAGGCTTCGGTAATGATTCTAGTGTAAGTGTTTGGAGAACTGAGTCCTTAACGGATCTTAGAGGCCTACTCCTATATATATATCAATTGGTGAAAACCCTGAGGGTACAATGGTAACTGTACACGTATAAATAATATAATGGTAACATCCTCCCTCAGTCGCAGCTAGAGGTGAGCGAATAGCAAGACTGGAACGAAAAGAAGTAAAAAGAGGAGTAGGTAAGCCTTTGTGAAAATGTCCGCATACTGATGTGCGGAAGGGACATGAAGAACTCGGACCTGGCCTAGGGTGACCTTCTCTCTGACGAAATGAATGTCAATTTCGATATGCTTCTTCCGCTGGTGCTGAACTGGGTTCGACGACAGGTAAACAGCGGAGACATTGCCGCAGTAGACCAGTGTAGCCGATCGAAGGGGAACCCGGAGTTCGTAGAAAAGGTTGCGGAGCCAGCAGGTCTCAGCGACGGCGTTGGCAACACCACGATACTCAGCCTCGGTACTCGAGCGGGAGATGGTGGCCTGACGCTTGGAGGACCACGATACCAGATTGTCGCCCAGGTACACAGCGAAACCAGATGTGGAGCGCCGAGTTTCAGGACAACCCGCCCAGTCAGCGTCAGAATAGGCGGTGAGGGAGTCAAACCTGCTGCGAGCGAGATGTAAACCCATGTCAGAGGTGCCCTTGATGTACCGAATTATCCTCTTGAGCGCCTGAAGATGGTGCTCGCGGGGATCATGCATGTATAAGCAGATCTGCTGTACGGGGAAGGCAATGTCCGGTCTGGTGAATGTCAAATACTGGAGAGCACCGGCCAGACTGCGGTAGGCTGTAGGATCCTCAACCTTAGGACTGGAGGCAGGGTCGAGCTTGGACTTGCAGTCGACAGGGGTGGTGGCGGGTTGCAAGACGTCATGTCTGCTTTGTCGACGATCTCAAGAGCGTACTTCTGCTGATGAAGGAACAGGGTAGTAGGAGTGCGTGACACAGAGACCCCAAGGAAGTAGCTCAGGGAACCGAGATCAGTCATGGCGAACTCTGATCGCACCAGGGCCATCAGCCTAGACAGGAGCGATGTAGAGAAAGCGGTGAGCACGATGTCATCAACGTACAAGAGAAGATAGGCAGTGTCAGACCCTGAGTGAAACACAAAAAGGGAGTGATCAGACTGACTGCCCTGAAATCCAATGCTAGTGAGGTACGTGGTGAACCGCTGATACCAGGCGCGAGGCGCCTGTTTCAACCCATAGAGAGACTTCCGGAGAAGGCAGGCGTGAGATGGGCGGGTGCGATCATAGAAGCCTGGCGGCTGATGCATATACACAGTCTCCTGAAGGTTGCCGTGAAGGAAGGCATTCTTGGCGTCAAGCTGATGAATAGGACAATTCTTAGTAAGGGCGATGCTCAGAACTGTGCGGATGGTAGCCGGTTTGACGACCGGGCTTAAAGTCTCATCACAGTCAACCCCAACCTCCTGCGACTTGCCGTTGACCACTAGCCGAGCCTTGTGTCGCTCTAGAGTTCCGTCTGACCTGTACTTATGCTTGAACAACCACATGCAGTTAATGATATTGGTGTCCCGAGGCCTTGGAACGAGGTCCCACGTGCCGTTTTTAATAAGAGCACTAAACTCATCCATCATGACGGCTTGCCAGTTCGGGTCCTGTAAGGCCTTGTGGGGTGATTTAGGGAGAGGAGATATGTCGGGGGACGGAGTAAGAAGGTTGTATTTGGGGTTGGGTTTGAAGATCTCGGACTGCGACCGGGTCTTCATGGAATGGGCGGGGGGTGCAAGCGGAGGTTGGTGGTGAAGTGGGGTTGCCTGCGGGGGGGGGGGGGGTGCGGCGGGCGCTGCCGGGGGGGGGGGTGTACCCGCCACAAGGGGTGCTGCGGGATGGGCGAGGGGGTGCGGCGGCCGCTGCCAGGGTTCTGGAAGATGCTTTGGGTTCATTTCTCTTGTGTTGCGGCGCCCGCCGCCAATCGATTTGGGCGGGGGGTTTTGGCGGGGGGTTGGTTCTGGAAGATGCTTGTTGAAAGAGATGGCGTAGGAGGGGTAGGAATTCATCAGAATTGGGTGGTGTGGGTGGGTTGGGGACAACAGGGGTGGGTGGTATGGCGAAGGGGAAGGTCTGTTCATCGAAAATCACATGGCGTGAAGTGACAACCCGATTGGTATCCAAGCGAAGACAATGGTAGTCCTGCGTGCGGAGCGGGGGACCATTGCTGCTGCGGGTACCAGTGCCTTGGCGACGGCCGCTGCATGTTGCTGCAGCCGCGGCCGCGACTGCCGTTGTTGCCGCCTCTGTCGCGTCCTCTGTGCTGTTGGGGTTGTCTGGATTGGGTTTGGGGAAGGGGGTCCGGGGCTATGAAATCCTTGGAGGAAACAAGGACATGGGAAGGGCCCTGGGGGCGTCCCTGACAGCTCTCCTCCCCGGAGAGCATGCTGCGAGCCACCATGAAGGTCGGAAGTGGTGATGTGTTGCTGATCATGCCACCGACGACATCAAATTTGGTGGAAAGGCCGTTGATAAGTTGAAGAACAAGGCGTTCTTCGCTAACCTTGTGCCCAACATCGCCTAGTTGATCAGCGATGGCTTTGATGGCGAGGCAGTAGTCATAGACGGTGGAGAAGCTTTCCTGACGGGTGTTGATGAACTTGCCCTCAAGATCCGCTGCCCTAGCGGATTGATTGTCATGGAAGAGGCCCTTTATGCGGAGCCAGACATCACGGGCGGTGGAGTTTGGTTGGAGGACGGTAATCAGGACGTCCTCAGAGATGGTGGCATAGATCCATCCAAGAACGATGGAGTCAAGGCGGTTCCAGAGGGGCTCAGGGACATCAGTCGGACGATCAGAGCGGTCGATGTGGGTGATGACGTCGTGAGCCTTACAAGCGGTTTGGAAGAGCTCCACCCATGTGTGGTATTGGACCTTTTTAAGATCTAGGGTTAGGGGAATTTGATTTTTTATGTTGGTGACGGATTGAGCGGAGTGAAAGGTGTTTTGTGGTGGTGGTGGAGGGTTAGGGTTGGGTGGAATGAGGTTAGGGTTGATTGGGTTGATAATCTCGTCGGTAGACATCGAGAAGGGGTGGGAGATTGCGGCGGAAGGGAGAAAGGAGGAACAAGGGGGCGGCGGCGGCTCTAGGAAGCGACGGCGGCGGCAGGAGGGGGAGGCGGCAGCAACAGGGGGCGGCGGCGGCGGCTGGGCTGGCGGCGGCTAGGGCGTGGCTTGCGGCGGCGGCTAGGGATTGTGGCGGCGGCGGCTTGGGGCTGCGGCGGCGTAGCGGATCGTTAGGTGTGAAACAAAAATTAGGGTTTCACACAAAAGCTTGATACCATGTAAGTGTTTGGAGAACTAAGTCCTTAGCGGATCTCTGCGCCTACTCCTGTATATATATCAATGGGTGAAAACCCCGAGGGTAAAATGGTAACTGTACACGTATAAATAATATAATTCTAACATTTAGGACTCCAAAACACCAGTGCAATGGCAACCTGGTCTCCCCTGCCCAACAGCTGGGTGAAGCTCAACATAGACGGTGTATCAAAAGGAATTAAACCCAGGGGCAGCTAGAGGCAGTGGTCTAGGGCTCAGATGGCGAACTCCTACGGGCGTTTATTTTTCGATTTGTTGAATTTTGGCCCTCACATTTGAGTTCTGGCAGTGTTGCATTGGCTGAGGTTGGCTTATTGGTTGGGATTTAATTTCTCGTCTTATTATTGAGTCGGATTATGGTCTGCAAGTTACTGAACACTAGGGGCTCCTGACGCCAATTATGAATGCCGCTACATCATAGATGCCAACAATTGGGAAGTTAAGAGTTTGCAACATCCGAAAGATTCACGAACGGAGTTGCAGATTCGCGAGCCAACTGGTCCTTGTAGCTCACTAGTGCATATGCTGAACATGATAGCCTACCTGGCTTCAATTTTAATGACAACACCATTGTACCCATTTTAAGGGACAAAACTCTTTATTAATAAGAATTAAAGAAAAAGGATCCTCTACAAGTACACTTTGTACACTCCATGGTATCACACTAAATTAGTTATGTTACGGAATTTCATCATTAAATTATACAAATACATAAGATTAGTTATTTAAAACATAAATATAATTTTTTGATTTATTTTTATCTCAAATTCTTACCTTAATGAATTTAGTGTCACACCATGGGAGGGGTGATATACGAGCTCATGAGTTCGAGTACCTTGTGTTCAAGCTCGGCTCGTTTATAAACGAGCCGAGCTCGAGCTCCATATGAAAACGAGCCTAAACAGGTGCTCATACTCGGCTCGCGAGCTGGGAAGAGTACTCAAGCTCGAGCTCGTGAGCTCGTTTATACTCGAGCTGAGCTCGAGCTCGTGAGCTCGTTTGTTCGGTTATAATTTTTGAGTTATTTTAGCTCGATTTAAGCTCGGTTTTGATTCAATCTTAGACAATAATACCCAATTTTCAATGACACACAATATATACACAACACAGTCCAACAAAGCCAATAATACCCGATTTTAGCTCGATTTAAGCACATTTGTTCGGTTACAATATCACAATCCAGATCTGATGATGACGAGGCGCGACGAGGGGCGACGGTGGGCAGTCGCAACGAGCAAGAGACGATGAGAGAGTAAGAGAGATTAGGGGTGAGAGCGTTTCTAAAATAAAAAGAAGGATGGGAGCGGATGGGTTGGATTTAGGGTAATTTGGTTTTATGCCTAGGGATTTAGGGGTTTTCGATCTCGCGAGCTACTTGATTCGAGCTCAAGCCGAGCTCGAGCTCAGGAATAGGCTTAAACTCGGCTCATATATACATTCGAGCGATCCCGAGTCGAGTTTTTACCGAGCCGAGCCCGAGTCGAGTTTTTACCGAGCCGAGCCCGAGTCGATCCCGAGCTACTCAGCTCATGTATCAGGCCTACATGGGATGTACAAAGTGTTGGAGAAGATCCTTTCTCAGAATTAAAGGGCAGTAGCCCACGTGAATTCGAACCCAAAAAAAAAAATAGTTGAAGCATAAAGGGAGATGGACTTGACAGAATGAGTTAAACAATGAATTAAAGAAAACATACCCAAGAAAAAAAGAAAAGAAATGTCGGCAAACCAATGCTAGAAGAAGCCCGTCAAAGCTTCAACCTTGTTTGCCTAAAGTACAAATTACATCTACAAGAAAAGAAATATCACCCCCAACACAAAACTGAAGGGTATAGGGTCAATTGAAGGCAATGAAGTCGTGTTAATTGAAGCCATCTCAACTCCACAACAATGGTAATTGTAATAATGTATGTATGACAGTTGGTCCTGTTTTCATAAGCTTGTTGCTGTGACAAGCTTGATTTCGATATATAGTGGAAGCTATACCATTTGCGCACACGCATCAAAATTCGAAACTGCCAAGAATTGAATCGTTCCACATCCTCAGTCTTATTAACAACCAAACAAACGTAAAGATTCTGCGCGCAACTAACAATGAACAGACAAATGCTAACAAGATTGTTCAAGTGGGATGAGCAAGAGGGCAGGCAAAGCCTTTTACACAAACCTACCTAAGGGAAAAGAAGACTTTCCACAAAGTCGTAAGCCAAAAAGACATCATCATAATACTTTATATACTTAAGTGTCCTCAAAGCTTTACGACCAGTTTTGTTGCCATGTAAGAATAACCCACCCTTCTTTCTATCGCTTGTAGCTAGAATCTTGACGTTTTCTTGCGTTTCGCCAACGAATAAATCGCCCAACCTTTCTAATTCCACATCCTTCTTTCTATTCCTCTTTTGCTTTGTTGCTTCCACATCTTCCATCGCCCAAAAAACACGCAATATACGGGAATCATCAACTTTGAAACCAACCATTTTAACCCATGAGTCTTCTTGCCTCGAGTATAGCTCACATTCACAAGGATAGTAATCATCCCAACACACAAATGAAAGGGTGCCTTGCCAACGACAAGGTGAATATTCCCGGGAATCAAGATCGGGCATCTCAATGATGTCAAAGCTTTCCCGCACGAAGTCAAACGACAGTATGGCATTATCCGTGTGACTATGATGGTAAATCCGATATTGATGATCACTGTCAATATCGGACTCATCAAGACAGCCTCCCCAATGGGCCACTCCTCCGACGATTACAGGTGGACCTTCTCTGCAGGGATTCCACTTGGCAATCTTTCCAGTATGAATTTCGATCCCATCCCCATCGTATGGAATTGATGACGAGTACATAATGCACTTCAGGACGGGCTTTTGCTGTAACATTATGACTTTAAACTCTTTGGTGGAAGGGTCAATCCAGAAACCATAGCTATTCAGCAACGGAGCTTTAAAATACCATTCGAAAGACGAAGGGAAAAGACGGCTGGAAAACTTGCGTAACGAGGGGTTCCAAAGCACGAGGTTGTCGAAATCATAGAAACACACTACGCCGTGAAGGGTGCCAACAATGAGTAGATAATTCTCCGTTAATGGTTTACTTAGATTGTAGACCTTGGGCTGAGGATCAACCACAAGATATTTGGGTTCATGAATGTCGACAATGAATCGGGGCTTTTGGACAGAGAGATGGTGTTGGGTGAAGATCGGAGAGTCGATGAATTGCTTCCAATCTTTGCACACGCTTCGGAAACGCAGCAAGGTTTTCACAGGCAAGTGCTTGAGGATGATGAACAAATTATCTTCCGGGATGTAATCCGACATGACGATCGCGTACAGAACTCAATTCGATCTCCCTATATTGATCAAGTAGAGAGAGGAGATTGATTTCAATGACATCGATCAATTTAGGGTTTTGCGTACTGCGGAATCGTAAAAAAGTAATTGATTTGAGATTGAACAAATCAAAGGAGTTAAAGGAAATTAACCTACCACGGAGAGTTTAAAGCTTCGCACGGTAAAACGATGTATGGAACCTCCAATGAAGATATTAATTAAGACGTACGTACGAAGAATCAGATTGAGAGCCACAATGTGCAGCTATCTATATTTATATATCTATATCTATATCTATAAGATTCCTATTTTAGAAAGAAAAAAAATTCTAATTTAATTGTTTTAGCTAAATTTTAACTTAGATTCTTAGGGTACACTTCCCCGAATTGGTTCTTAGGTAATAGGTTAATTGGTACACTTTCCCTAATTTTTAAAACTTTTCAAAGAGCACATATATACCTTCTATGGATCGGATGTGTCTCCAACTTCTCCCTCCTAGTCGGCGCCGGACTTCCTATTTCGCATTCTCTTTCGGCGGCGGCGATCAGGAGCTAGCAAGATCTCTATGTGTATTGCCTTTCACTTTCTCTCTGTTGGGGGGTTATAAATATCCTAATATCGCACACAATGTAGGTAATGAATTACTGAATTAGTTCATGAATACAATACATCTCGATCTTGTTAAGTTCTCTTATGAAATGTTGCCCTTGTTAGGCCTAAATTCTTAGCAGATTGGTAAACCAATGCTAGAAGAAGCCTATATATCAAACTCTCAGTCAAGTGTTCAAACTTAAAACTTGTTGCCTAAACTACAAATTACATCTACAAGAAAAAATATCACCCCCATAGGGTCAATTGAAGGCAAGTCATGTGTAAGCTAGATAGATCATATCGATCAACTCAATCTGCAGCTTGAAACTTTCTAGTTGTGTTTCCAGTAAGCTACTCATCCTTAATCGCTGCGCAGAAAACAGTACTTATATATATTCGCGTGTAAAAATTGTAAAAACACAAAATAATAGGCATCGTTCAGCAAAGCAAACTCTAATTTTAGCTAGCAAATCATACAAGACAAGCCTGCTAGATCAAGTATATAAACAAAAACTAGTCATCTTGCATCATGATCAACAATAGACTCGCAAGCTAACAATGAAATAATGCAATATTTCGGTAAGGAAACTTCGCTGATGCTGCACATACTCGCTTATTTATATATCAACACAAAAACTGTCATCTGAAATCAACTAATTATAGGGCGCTTAATTTCAAAATTGTTTGCTGATAATAATATCACGGAACTAGCTCAAAATAGATGTAAAATTTCAGCTGCAACTTCTCTTACACGAAGCAATTCCAGCATCGATCCAACAAGATTGTTTAAGTGGAGAAAGATAGCAGGCAAAGCGTTTCACACAAACCTACGGGAAAAGAAGACTTTCCACAAAGTTGTAAGCCATAAAGACATCTTTATAATACCTCCTCAAAGCTTTACGACCAGTTTTACAGCAATTTGTGTTTTGAGATAAGTTTTCTACTTGAATTTTCAATGTGTTTGATAAATTCTTTGAAACAATTGATGAGTTTTACTAACAGTTTAGAAGCGATTTGTATTTGTTAGTATTTATCCTTCAATTGATAAGTGGAATAGAGGAAGATTGACTACGGAGTTGATTTTTCGTGTCAATAGTAAATGCGGACTTGTTTTACCCTTTTAGGGTTCGTCGATTTTGGTTCACACTGTGAAAAGGATACAGTGGATTGATATATGATGCGCCCTAGCCGTGATGGGTTGAATCACCTAAACCATAATCAACGAAAGAGTTTTTCTTTCTTTTTAATTCGTTGATCCTTTAATATATGGATTGCCTTATTTGTGAAATTGGATTATGTTTTTAGGAAGTCAAATTACCTTCGCCAACATCCCCTCTTGTCAGTACACAAACAATTTTTTAAGACGATCAATGGCAACTCCGATCGAGGGGTGGTGGCGGCGGCGTTAACTGTGGAGCCTTCACCGATATTGGCAGTGAACGACGAATGCGTGTGAGCGGGCGGCCATTGCGGACGACAAGATGGTTGCTGCTACTCAGCCCTAAGCACGACGTTGGAGGCCTCCACGTCGCCGAAATTCCGGGAGATCTCTTCCATCTTACCGGCTAATTTGCCATTCTGGTTTGGGAGATACGCGCACAACATTAACCTGCCTCACAAGACCGACGAGATGGTGCTGCTTCCTCTGTCGAGTTCTCCTCGCCGACTTCGATGGCATCAGGAGCAACACCGACTTCGGTGGCAGCTAGCAGGAGCAACAGAGGCTTCGATTCTCTCTCTCGACGTGAGGGTCCTGGTTGAAGGGGTGGAGCCTCAACGGAAAGCGCTCTCCAGCGGCCAACGAAACTTCAGCGCTAGCTCCCGAGTGCTAGAGTTGACTTCAAGAAGAGTTTTACAGGGAGTAATTTAGTGCATTATAGCAATATATTAATATCTTGATTTAGTATATTGTGTTAATTGATTTCCTAGCATAATGGCAGATGACTAGGAGGAAAAGTTGGAACCGCGGAGATCCCAAGCTGGAGGAGGGCGAGAACTGTACAAATTAAATTCAGCGCTCTTGTCTTCGTAAATGGGGCGGGTCATTTGGCGACCTTGGAGACATCGATCGAGGGCCACTATCGCGCCTTGTCGAGCAAGTTCCTACGGCTGAGCCCTGCTACCGAGTCGTATCTCATCTTTGTCGAGCAAGGATATTGATGTTAATTTGAAATTGTCGATGCCGAGAGTTACGATATATCGGATCGAGACATCTCGGCTGCAATCGAAACAAGGATCTCGTAACAGCCTTTTTTGAGCCTTATAACCGCCCATCAATGTTGATAGTAGGACCAGGGGCACCGACGAGTCGTGTGGGGGCCTGACCCGTAATGTCAACAGATCGAGAAAGGTCATGTACCTCTTCCTCTAACTTGTTGATTTCTTAAATCTGTGGGTTGGCTTATTTATCGGTGCTTGTGGAATTAGATTAGGGTATTTGTTCCTTAATTTTCTTCACAACGATGCCCACTCCTCTGTTCATGGTAGGCTCAATTAATGTCAATGGCTTCATTTAGCAAATTGATTATCTAAATTAATTGATTAATCAATCAATCAATTACAACGATATATGTACGTGAAGCATGATCGATTTGTGAAGCATGTGTTTGGTTGGATAACTCCTTGTTTTTCCACTCAAACTGGGGCATCATCGAGTTATATTGATTTGTAACCAGTAATGGGTATTGGTTTGTTCCCGATGGTTAGAGTCTATTCCTTGAATAAATTTTTGGATTAGAAGATCTATTACTACTTATGTGGTATAAAATTTATCAATTGGTTGGGCGACCCTCTTTGATGTTTAGATTGCGCGTATATATACTCATACGGCATGTATTGATATATTGTGTTTTGTGTGTGGTTTCATGATGTGGTTGGATGCGAAGCGACATTGAGATGCCGGTAGCCAACAACATTATTTGCTATGGTTGCTAGAGGCAAGATGTAAAGATGCTCAGTTGTGGTGATGTATCGAGAGATTGAGTAGTCACTCCGGTTTTACAAAGAGTCATTCATGCTGACCTATTTTGTCAATTGGGCATGAGCTGAGCGAGGTGATGATTGAAACGTTCATGATCTTTTAAGCTTGAAATTAATTTGGTAAGCAATTCCTGCTTCACTTATTAATTTTACCTATATAAAATGTTTATTTGTTGGTTGAGCTGATCATGTGCATATGCTGATCATGATATGATATTAGGACATATGAAGTTGTTTCCTTGAGGGAATTTCACAAATTCTCCTAATTTCTAACTTGGTTATTGTTGATCAAAATGAATGTGATATGTGTTAAACGTGCTAAATACCTTTTAAACCCGTAATTGAGAGGACCACTGGATTGTTTGAGTTACTTTATTGTTAAACTCTAAAAGCAAGTGTGGTAAAGGTGTTATATATATCACGTTAAGTTGATGATGTTTGGATATACCAAGTTGCATGCATTGGCTAAGGTCAAAGATGTAGTAGGAAGAATTGTTCTTGATATGTGCATATGAGGTAGCAAACCAACTTGATTAGAACCAAACTATTTAGATCCTTTTGTTGTAGGAAATAAGATACCACATGAGAGAAGTTAGACAAAACCCCTTATGATTTGGAAATGACTTAGAGTCTATCTAGTCATGTACATGAGAAATGTGGGGGTGTTTGACTAAAGTGGTTGTACTTTCCTTTTAAGTGAGATGATGTTGGATCTAATATGGTTGATTATATATATATATATATATATATATATATATATATATATATATATATATATATTTGTTGGTTACGATGAGAACAATTGCGTTGCTTATGTGCTTAGATGATATAAATACGTGTGTTTCCCATCTCTCATCTTCTTCCTCTCTTTAGAAAAGCGTTCTGAGTTCCTGTTGATTCCATCTCTTCGATTGCGAGTGCACGCTTTGAAGAGCGCTGTGTAACCTTGGGGGGCGATGCCAAGAAGCCGACTTGCACCGTGGTCGGGGCGAAATCGCTTCTAAGGCAGTGGGTTCGGATATATACCACGCCACAGCAATTTGTGTTTTGAGATAAGTTTTCTACTTGAATTTTCAATGTGTTTGATAAATTCTTTGAAACAATTGATGAGTTTTACTAACAGTTTTTGTGCCATGTAAGATTAACTCGCCCCGATCATATCCCTTGTAGTTGTAGCTAGAACCTTTACATTTTCTTGTGTTTCAAAATCCTTCTTTCTATTCCTCTTTTTCTTTCTTGCTTCCACGTCTTCCATCGCCCAAAAAACATGAAAATTACAAGGATGAAGATCAAGTTTGAAACCAACCATTTTAACCCATGAATCTTCTTGCCTCGAGTATATCTCACATCCACAAGGAAAGGAACGATCCCAACAAACAAATGAAAGGGTGCCTTGCCAACGACAAGGTGAATATCCCCAGTAATTATGAAGATAGGGCATCTCAATGATGCCAAAACTTTCCTGCACGAAGTCAAAGGACAATATGGCATTATCTCGATGACGGTCATCAATGGACTCATCAAGAAAGCCTCTCCAATGGGCTGCTCCTCCAACTATTACAGGTGGACCTTGTCTGAAGGTACCGGTATAAAGATAGGGTTTCCACTTGGGGACGACAAGCCATTTCTGTAACATCATGGCTTTAAACTCTTTAGTGGAAGGGTCAATCCAGAAAGCAGAGCTAGAAGCCGATCTGAAAAAGGAAGGGAAACGACGAGTCGAAAGCTTGCGCAACGAAGGGTTCCAAAGCACGAGGTTGTCGCCATGATAGAGGCAAACTACGCCGTGAAGAGTGTCAACAAGACGATCGGGCCAGCTAGGATAATTCTCCAGTAATGGTTTACTTAGTTTGTGGACCAAGGGATCGGGCCGAGGATTGACCACAAGATATTTGGGTATACAAAGATCGACAATGAAACGGGGCTTTTGGACGGAGAGATGCAGTTGGGCGAAGGTTTGAGAGTCGATTAATTGCTTCCAATCTTTGCACACGCATCGAAAACGCAGCAAGTGTTAAAGAAATAGTAATTCTCTAATATTAGATTAGTGAAAGAAAACAAACAATCACCTATTATAGGAAAATTAAAATGGGAGGTGGGATTGTTACAAGCCTCCAATATTAGATTGTTGCAAGCCTATATAAATGAGAAAGTTTTCATTTGTAAATTATCCAATCCAAAAACACAGAGAGAGAAAAGCTTAGTTTAAAGCATTAAACAGAGAGAAGCTTTTGGGGGAATTTTCTACGTAAAATTCCAGAGTGTAGATTTGGGTGTGGGTGTCAAGTAATTTAGTTGTAATCGGGTTATCATTCTATTAAAGTTTTGCGGCAGATTAGAAACATCTTGTGTGTGTGTTTTCTATCATTGTCATTCTCATTATTCTGATTTTCGGGAAAGTTGAGCGTATTTTTCCCAACAATTGGTATCAGAGCCAGATTATAAGCAATCCACATAAAGTCAGATTTGAGTGGGAGCAATGGCCGCAGAAGATAGAAAGGTGAAACTAGACAAGTTCGATGGTGCAAATTTCGGATTTTGGAAGATGCAAATCGAAGATTATTTGTACCAGAAAAAACTTTATCAACCTTTGTCATAAAAGAAGCCAGAGGGCATGAAGGATGAAGATTGGAATCTCCTGGATAGACAAGCCCTTGGAGTTATCCGACTTACGTTATCACGCAATGTTGCCTTCAACATAGCAAAGGAAACTACCACGGCAGGTCTTATGTCAGCCCTTTCTAATATGTACGAGAAGCCATCTGCCTCTAACAAAGTTCATTTGATGAGGCGGTTATTCAATTTGCGGATGACAGAAGGTGCATCGGTAGCTCAACATCTCAATGAACTCAACACAGTCACAACCCAGTTGAGTTTAGTTGGGATTGAATTTGATGAGGAAGTACGAGCCTTGATACTTTTGTCTTCTCTTCCAGATAGTTGGAATGCTACCGTCACGGCTGTGAGTAGCTCAACGGGAAGTAATAAGTTAAAGTTTGATGATGTTCGTGATCTGGTGCTCAGTGAAGAGATCCGATGGAGAGGGTCGGGTGAATCATCAACCTCTTCAGTTTTACGTACAGAGTCAAGAGGGAGAAATTCAACCAGAGGAAATGGATATGGAAGATCGAACAATCAAGGCAGACCAAAAGACAAGAGGTCGAGGTCAAGGAATCCCAACACTTCCTCTGGCTCGAAGACCATCGAGTGTTGGAATTGTGGGAATACCGGGCACTACAAAAATCAATGCAAGAGCGCTCCACAAAAACAAGAGACGAAGGTGGAGGCAAATGTTAGCTTTAATCCTAGAGCAGATGATGCATTGATATGTTCCTTGGAGAGAAAGGAGGAATCTTGGGTGTTAGATTCTGGAGCATCATTTCATGCTACCTCAAAGAAAGAGCTCTTTGAAAGCTATGTCCCGGGGAACCTTGGAAATGTATATCTTGGTGATGATCAACCTTGTGCAATTATCGGTAAAGGTGAAGTGAAGATTAAGTTGAATGGCTTTGTATGGGAGCTAAAAGACGTTCGACACATTCCTGATCTAAGAAAGAACTTGATATCAGTAGGCCAGTTGGCAGATGAAGGCTATGATACAATTTTCAATGGTGATAAATGGAAGATTTCAAGGGGTGCAATGACAATAGTTCATGGAAAGAAGAGTGGTACTCTTTAGATGACAGCAGGGGCACGTTGCTCAATTGCATTTGCATCAGGCAATGAAGATTCCAAAATATGGCACCAGAGACTCGGCCACATGAGTGAGAAAGGGATGAAACTCATGCATTCGAAGGGAAAGCTTCCAGGTTTACACTCAGTTGAAATGGGCATGTGTGAAGATTGCATACTTGGAAAACAGAAGAGGGTAAGCTTTCAAACAAATGGCAGATCTCCAAAGAAGAATCGGCTAGAGCTTGTCCACTCCGATGTTTGGGGGCCAACCACTACTGCATCCATTGGCGGAAATCACTATTTTGTGACTTTCATCGATGATTACTCTCGAAAAGTATGGGTGTACTTTCTAAAACACAAGTCTGAAGTTTTTGAGGCTTTCAGAAGATGGAAAGCTATGGTTGAAAATGAGACAAACGTGAAAGTTAAAAGGCTTAGAACCGACAATGGTGGCGAGTATGTAGACACCATATGTTCAAAAGCTTTTGTTATGAGAATGGGATCCGAATGGAGAGAACGGTTCCAGGTACACCTCAGCAAAACGGTGTAGCTGAGCGTATGAACCGAACATTGACGGAAAGAGCCAGAAGCATTCGTATACAATCAGGTCTACCGAAGCAGTTCTGGGCAGAAGCAGTCAATACGGCATGTTACCTGATCAATCGAGGTCCCTCGGTTCCGTTAGATTACCAAATACCAGAAGAGGTATGGAGCAGTAAAGACATAAAACTTTCGCACTTAAAAGTTTTTGGTTGCGTAACATATGTGCATATTAGTGATCATGGCAGGAATAAGCTTGATCCGAAATCTAAGAAATGCACTTTCATCGGCTATGGCGAGGATGAGTTTGGCTATCGCATTTGGGATGATGAAAAGAAGAAGGTGATCCGTAGCAGAGATGTGATTTTCAATGAGTCAGTCATGTATAAGGACTTGACAAAAAATGACGCCGTTAATTCAAAGCAGAATGGCCCAGTATTTGCAGATGCAGATTATCTTCCAGATTGTTCTATGACAGAACCGGTCGCAATAAATCCTCAGTCAGAGGAGCATGTTGGAGAAAGGTCTTCTCGGCCACATGTGCCTAATAGGAGATATATGAATTATTTATTGTTGACTGATGGAGGGGAGCTCGAATGCTATGATGAAGCTTGCCAGAGCGGTGAAGCAAGCCAGTGGGAGCTTGCAATGAAAGATGAGATGCAGTCTTTGGTTTCTAACCAAACGTGGGAACTTGCTGAGTTGCCCATAGGGAAGAAGGCACTTCACAATAGATGGTTGGGTAAAAGATGAGCATGATGGCTCTAAGAGGTACAAAGCTCGACTAGTAGTCAAAGGCTTTCAGCAAAAAGAAGGTGTTGACTACACATATATTTTTGCCCCAGTTGTGAAGCACACTACTATTAGATCAGTGTTGAGTATTGTTGCCGCTGAAGATCTCCATCTTGAACAATTAGATGTGAAGACTGCATTTCTTCAAGGAGACTTAGATGAGGAGATATACATGCATCAACCAGAAGGTTTCTCAGAAAAGGGAAAAGAGAAGATGGTGTGCAGACTCAAGAAGAGCTTGTATGGCCTAAAGCAAGCTCCGAGGCAGTGGTACAAAAAGTTTGATGGCTTCATGCACAAGGAAGGTTTCCAGAAGTGTAACGTCGACCACTGTTGCTATGTCAAAAGATATCAGTCCAGCTATATCATTTTACTCTTATATGTTGATGATATGTTGGTAGCGGGTTCTGATATGAATGATATCAGAAGGTTGAAGAACCAGTTATCAAAAGAGTTTGACATGAAGGACTTGGGTCCAGCAAAGAAGATTCTTGGAATGCAAATTACAAGAGATAGGTAGAAAGGGACATTGCAGTTGTCTCAGTCAGAGTACATCAAACGTGTCTTGCAAAGGTTCAACATGGGCAATGCCAAACCAGTAGGGACACCCTTGGCTAATCATTTTCGCTTGTCCAAGGACCAATCTCCTAAAACAGAAGAAGAAAGAGCTCTCATGGCTAAGATTCCTTATGCCTCGGCCATCGGGAGTTTGATGTATGCAATGGTCTGTACAAGACCAGATATTGGACAAGCAGTGGGAGCTGTCAGTAGGTTTATGTCAAATCCCGGGAAAGTTCACTCGGAAGCGGTGAAATGGATTTTAAGGTACCTACAAGGAACGACAGAAAAATGCTTGTACTTTGGTTATGGTGAATTAAAAGTACAAGGATATGTAGATGCTGACTTTGGAGGCGAAGTCGATCACCGGAAGAGCACAACCGGTTACATATTCACTGTCGGAAATACAACTGTTAGTTGGATGTCACAATTGCAGAAGATTGTTGCTCTATCGACTACAGAGGCTGAGTATGTAGCAGTGACTGAAGCTAGTAAAGAGATGATATGGCTTCAAGGCTTGTTAACAGAGCTGGGATTCGTGCAAGAGAATAACATCTTGTACAGTGATAGTCAGAGTGCAATACACTTGGCAAAGAATTCGGCATTTCATTCTAGAACCAAGCACATTGGACTTCGATACCATTTCATCAGATCGTTGTTGGAAGATGAAGTATTAAAACTAGAGAAGATCCAAGGCAGCAAGAATCCAGCAGACATGTTAACAAAGACAGTGACGCTTGATAAATTGAAGTTGTGTTCAACTTCAGTTGGCCTACAGGAGTAACAAGACCATGTGTGTGAAGACAGATTGAAATCAGTCTTCAAGTGGGAGATTGTTAAAGAAATAGTAATTCTCTAATATTAGATTAGTGAAAGAAAACAAACAATCACCTATTATAGGAAAATTAAAATGGGAGGTTGGATTGTTACAAGCCTCCAATATTAGATTGTTGCAAGCCTATATAAATGAGAAAGTTTTCATTTGTAAATTATCTAATCCAAAAACACAGATAGAGAAAAGCTTAGTTTAAAGCATTAAACAGAGAGAAGCTTTTGGGGGAATTTTCTGCGTAAAATTCCAGAGTGTAGATTTGGGTGTGGGTGTCAAGTAATTTAGTTGTAATCGGGTTATCATTCTATTAAAGTTTTGCGGCAGATTAGAAACATCTTGTGTGTGTGTTTTCTATCATTGTCATTCTCATTATTCTGATTTTCGGGAAAGTTGAGCGTATTTTTCCCAACAGCAAGGTTTTCACAGGCAAGTGCTTGAGGATGAGGACTAAGATATCCTCCGGGATGTGATGCGCCATGGCGGACTTCATGATCGATTTCAATGGCAGAATTGAAATCTACCTATTACATATTGAGTCGGGTGTGATACAGGGCGGTTTCTCTGTATGTTTATTAACCAATTTAATCAATATAGCTATAGATATATAAGATAAGATTTTACCCATTAGATATAGATGTATTTATTTTGAAGATATTAACCAATTTTAAACCCAGGGTATTATTATATCAACTGAAATTTTTTCCAAATTCCACTTAATCAATCTAAAAATATATACATATATAAGATAAGATTTTACCTAATTTCGCTATACATGGATATATTTGTAGAAGATAATAACTTTATCAATATATTAAATGGCCATACTAATTAAATAATTTATTAAAAAAATCAATTTCATCGTACTTTTATTTTGTGACAATATTATATTGGAGAAATTCATGAAGCTTGATAACAGAGATATTTGACGAAATTGAAGAGATATAATAGTATTATTATTTTTAATTAGGTAAGAATTAGAATTCAGATATATCTAAAACGCCGGACAAGTCGACAGACGGGAGACCGTCTAAAAACCCTACAACAATACATAAAGGTGAAAACACAAGCAAAAACTCTACAAACCAACTAATCAAGCAAACCTAAACCAAATAGGAAGTGGACAAAGATGACGGACGAAGCCAAGCCTCACGCTTAAGCAAAACCGTACTGCAGAATCGTAAAAAAAGTAATTGAGATTGAACAAATCAAAGGAGTTAAAAGGAAAGTAACCTACCACGAAGAGTTTGAATTAAAGCTTCGCACGGTAAAACGATGTATGGAACCTCCAATGTACGAATAATGAGATTGAGAGCCAAAATGTGCAACTTATCTATATCTATATCTATATATATCTATCTATTTATATCTAACTATTAAAAGAGAGAATTTTTTTCCAAAATAGCCCAAAATCAAAAAAAAAATGAAAATTAGCCAAGATCCCAGACTATGTTGGGATTTAGCCAAAACGGGATTAAGTCGCTGTTTCAAACAGCTAATTTACCCCAATTTTAAAAAATAATATAATACTAAAGTCATTGTTTGAAACAACCACTTAGTATTTTTTTTTAAAAAAAATCAATTTAAATGAAATAAAAGCTATAAAAAAGCGAAAAATCTAAATTAAAAAAATTAAAGAATATATTATCTAAGGTTTAACCTTTGGTTTATTTTAAAATCATTAGTGGAATCGGTATTAATCCTAGTTAAATTTATTTAAATTAACAAAAAATTAAAGAAACATATATGTATATATTATAGTATTTTTTAACGGGTAATTTGCTAAAATACCCATTTGGGTGAAACCCTTGCACACATAACCCCATCCGGAAAAAATTTGCAGAAATCCAGATATCCGGATTTTTGGTTCAACCGGTAGCAGGTTAGTGTGAGTTTGACAGCTGGACAATTGAGAAAGGGGGAGAGAGTGAGACGGAAAAGCGAGGAAGAGAGAGAGGGTGAAAATCCTGATCATTAGGTAGAGAGAGAGAGAGGTAGAGAGAGAGAGATGGAGCAGATGGGTACAGTAAAAAGGAGGGAGTCAATTATTCCCGCCCAGGGATGGCGCCAAAAAAAAAAGGGAAAAGGGAGGGAGGAGAGGGAGGGTATATAAGCTTTGAAGAATTTCTGAGGGAAATCATTAGTTCCCATTAATGAATTGCAGGGGAAATGGAACTTGAAGAAGGGGAATGGCCGGCGTTGGATTTGAAGAAAGAGGGTAGGTGTCCAATGATTTGTGGTCTATATAAGGAGATTTGAGAAATTATGGGTGTTACTTTTATTCACAAAATCTGAAGAAAGAGAGAGAATTCATTGAAGAAGAAACAAGTGGGCCCGGGTTCAGTAAACGATCTACTTGTACGAAGCCACTTTTCACTGGAGAGTTAAATCGTACCCACTAGACACGTGTTGGAAGTTACTGGACATTCCTCTGGTCGGACATAAAATGGGTAAGTGTTCTCTCGATGTTTGGTAAGTGTTGTTCATATGTAAATACCGTCGATACAAATTAATTTCTGTCTCCCTATGCAATGCAACAGGGGAAAAATCATCAGTTTGTATCACTATATTGTTTGGAGGATGGTGGGCGTGTGAAGGCGGCACTTGGGTCTTCACGGGAACAAGGAGTCAGAAAGCCATGCTGGTGGACGAAAGGATTGACTATGTAAAGCTGAAGAAACAAGTGATGGACAAGTTTAATGTCGATGGGAGGAGGAATGATGTGGAACTCACATATGTAAAGCCAAAGAAGGAAGGGTCCAGGTCGTTTGCTATCGGGGATGACGAAGACTTGGAGGCCTACAAGTTTGTAAACGGGCTGTCTGGAGAACAAAATTGGCCTATCGACCTCAATGTCTCCCTGCGATGCAAGGTTGGTGGAGACGTGCCCAAAGCACAAGGATCGACAACGGATGACTCAGACGGTGGTGGTTTGTCTCCTGCAGGCTTGGAGGATGTTGTAGTGCCGTTAACTGGTCCACCCGTGCCCCAAGAAGATCACCCAAATACAGATCTTCCCGTGGGGCTTGACGGAGAAGACGAAGATTTGGGAGGAAAAATGGTCGAGTTAAACCAACAGGATGTCCAGTTGGAATCATCAGATGTCTAGTTAACACAAACAACTCCAGTTAAAAGAGACTTCTGACCAGTTAGGGATAAGTGAGGAGTTGGAGTTGGAGTTTGCGAAGAGGGAAAAGAATGCCGACGCAGTTAAACGTGGGAAGCAGGTCATATATGTCAGTACTGACATGGAAGATGGAGCCATTGACCTTGGTAGCTCCTCCGACTAGGATGATGCAATCCCAAAAGTGGTTAAACCTGAACACGGTAGTTCTGGTCTGACGAAGTCTTGGTCATGGGATTATGAGGCGGAGCGAGCGGTGAGGGAAGTCGAGGAAGCATACAAAAGACGAAAATGGAAGTCGAACACTTCTCCGAGGCCTGCTGAAAGTGAACCAATGGTGGCGGGGAACCCATTGGATCCCAGCCAGTGTGGTATTAAACTCCGGGAGGGACAAACATTTCGGAGGAAGGAGGATGTGCAGGAACTCGTAGCGTGGACGGGTCTGACTCGCTCTTCACGACGAAGGTGAAGAAGTCAACGACGACCTTGTATGTTGTAGGGTGCACTGCTCCCAAGTGCAAGTGGTCATGTCGGGCTTCGACTTACAAGGGAATGGGGTTATGGAAGATCTGCAAGCTTGTGGACGGGCACAAGTGCTCGCTGAACGAGGTGGTTAGCCAAAAACGCAGTGCGTCATACACGCAGCTGGGGCGGCGCATTGTCGAAAGGTATGTGACCCAATACGTAAAACTTAACTGGACTCTTGCCTAAATTCCACTGGACATATAGATATATAAACTGGACACACAACACTAGTAACTGGACATCAACCTATATACACTGACCATACGTTAATTACAACTGGACACACAACTATCTTAACTGGACACACAACTATTGTAACTGGACACACAACTATCTTAACTGGACACATGTGTGTGTGAATGGGCATGTGCAGTTTCGGACGGTCAAAGAAGCCCCTCGATCCGGATCAAGTGCAGAGGATGATGAAGTCGCAGCTGGGGGTCACATGTAGCTACTGGAAGGCGCACCGAGCCCGGTTGAGTGCGAGGGACAACGTGTACGGAACGGACGAGGAAAGCTATCGGAGCATGTACTCGTACATGTACATGCTGGAGCAGGCCAACCCTGGGACGTACACGAGGATAGAACGCGACATGGAGGGGCGATTCAAGTATGCGTTTGTGAGTCTTGGAGCGTGGCGGAGGGCTATCCTCTACCTACGGAAGGTCAGTCCTTCCTTAAATGGAACATGACGCTCATTTACTATAAACATGACGCCCATACAAATAAGACATGACATATGTTTGAATAGACATGACACCTCTAACGCCTCAAGATGTTTATTCTCCAGGTTATATCGGTGGACGGGAGCTTCTTGAAGGGGAAATTTCGAGGGTGCTTGTTATTT
Organism: Persicaria tinctoria; assembly: GCA_037127255.1. NCBI lineage: Eukaryota > Viridiplantae > Streptophyta > Magnoliopsida > Caryophyllales > Polygonaceae > Persicaria > Persicaria tinctoria. Next base: position 90,847,341 of record JBANSL010000002.1, on the reverse strand, counting down.
GCTACTGCACAAGACGCTGACCACCACATTTACCCCGTAGGCTTCGCCATGGTTGACGGCGAGAATGATGGGTCTTGGGGGTTCTTCTTCAGGCATATGTTGCGTATCGTTGAAGACACGACTGATCTGGTGTGGGTATCTGACCGCCACATGAGCATCCTGAAGGGCATACGGGATAGATACATATTCGCGAAGCACGGCATATGCACATATCACTTATTTCAAAACGTCCGTTTCCGGTTCAAGTGCGGAGGCTTGCAAGAAGAGTTCATAACGATGTGTAAAGCTTACACGTACGAGGAGTTCCAGGTGTTGTACACGGAGTTCTGTGCACGGGTTCCCGGAGCGGGCCAATATCTGAAGGAGGTCGGGTTCAACAACTAGGCAAGGGCTTTCTACGCTGGGAATAGGTACAACATCCCAACCACTAATAACTTCGAGTGCTTGAACTCGGTGTTCAAATATCCTAGAGATTTGCCGCTAACAGCCGTTGTAGATGCCATCCTCGAGACCGTCGGCACGTGGTTCGTCAAACATAGGTAGACAAGCGGCGAGCAGGGGAAAGTCGTAAGCAACTGGGTTGGTAACGCCATCAGAGCAAACTTCGTGCATTCCCTTTTCATGGTCGTCAGACAGCTGAGTGCACATGAGTTCGAGGTACGCAAGGGAACCTCCACCTGGCTTGTAAACCTAACAGGACGTTTATGCAGCTGCAGACACTTCAAAGTCGACCAGTATCCATGCGCGCACGCAATGGCAGCATCCCAATTGCACGGGACGGATGTGTACACGCTCGTCAACGACTTGTACAAGGTAGACGCGTGGCGTGCGTGCTACAAGGACGTGATCTACCCAGTCCCGTCGCGAGAGAATTGGAGGGTACCCGAGAAAATCTCCAATGAGACTTGCCTCCCCCCACTTATCAAGGTACGCCCTGGCAGGCCGAAGACATCTAGGTACCGGTCTCAGTGGGAAAGGAAGTTCCCGAAAAGGCGCCGCACCTAGTAACCGGGCAGTAGGTATTTTGGCATGACGGGTACATATTTTGGCATGACATATAATGGGTAAGACATGACGGATAGCTATTTTGACATGACATATTATGGGTAAGACATGCCAGTAGGTATTTCACGCGTTTTGTAATCAGGGCTCACTTATTCGGAAACATTGTCGCTCCCCCTTTTACATTGAAGTATGAACTTTGCCCGTGTTTTGTTATTAAGGCTTGTTGGGCCTGGGTGCAGCTATTTCAGTTTGTACATGAGATGCAGTTATATTAACTTGCTGGGTGATATTTTGGATATGACATGTTTTAATTGTGCATTTTCAATGGAAATGCGGACGACGTAAATATGTAAGTGTCAACCATCGTACGAACTACATGATAACATAGTTTCAAAAACAACAAGACATCATAGTTTCAAAACCTGAGCCCTAGGTTTCCCAAAACGACATACCGTCGATACCAAAGTCAACCAAATTAAATCCTACGAAAGCACAAATGTTCAAGCCACCAACAACATGTCCAGACAACAGCACAACCAACAATGTTCTTGTAATTGGAGACGGAGGCAATGACTACTGAGGATTGGGGATGGGTCGGAAGGCACCTTGGTAGATGGCGACACAGAGGACTAGGCGGTAGGCATCGATAAAGGCGTCGTCCACCCCTTTGAATATGCGGTCGCCTGATGCGAGCATCTGCATGAAACGGTTAGCGTAGGGCCGGAATCTCCTCTGCGTCGCAAAAAGTATATGTGTCAAACCTAATTCACACCAATTACACTATAAATCAGAAGATGGACAACGAAGACTTACGATTGCTTGTTCTGAGGGATCCCCTTCACACGGTTGTACTTGAACGGCTGGGGCAGTTTCCCTGCATGCTTGGCGTGCAGCTCTTGGTGGCCATCCATCAACGGGGGAAGGGTGTGCGTGATGGGCTTCAGAAGGCCGGGCAATTGTCGCTCAGGAGTCAGACGAGTGTCCGGATCATACACACGGACAGTCCACTCGGCCAGGTCGATTTCCAGCGCTACCCAATGGTTGTCCTTCAGATTCTATGGGGCCAACACATAGTCGACGCTGGCCCAAGGCTTCAGACACCTCTCAGGAAACATACCGCTGAAGTAGTACTCCAACTCCTCGTCGACGGGCATGCCGGTTTGTCTCTGCAGCAGTACCCCGAAGTAGGGGTCGACAACTGCGACGCCTGCGTACTTCGACTCGCTTGCTATCTTCTTTCGGAGGATGCCGCATGCTTCGTCGATATGCTGCAAACAAGGAACACGTTTCCAGTCAACCACAAAATTGTCATGTTATCGGAGCACGGGTGGGCGGACTTTATCTCTGAGCCCACCGCTTTCATTGGCGTTTTTAGGTCCACGAAGAAATCCCTCTCGAGGCGTGTGCCCAGCATTGTACGATCGGGTTCAGTCCCTTGGGCGTCGTCGGTGGTCAACCACACGGTGAAGGCGTCCACGTCGGCCCTGGTCGCAAGGCCACAACATCAACCCCCACAATGACCTTCTTCCCCTTGGCGGCCCGCGGCTTCTTCTGCCCCTTCATCACGTCCTCAACCACCTCATTTTCCTTGTTCCCCTTGTCGACACGCGGCTTCTTCACCGGCTGAGTAATTTCGTGGCCCTCTAACGTCGTAGGCGCTCGCCTCACCCTTCCGCCCTTATGTTGAAGGGGAAGTACGGCCTCCTCATGTGCCTCCTATGGTTGATTACATGACACAAACATAAAATAACATGACACATACGTGTTTTAACATGACAGTACCATTAACACGACCTACCTCAGGGGGTGTCTGTGTCGTGGGTGCTTCTGGCTAGGAGATGGTTAACTTGGCCCCAGGCCCTTTGGCCACAGTCTTAGACCCCTCAGCTAACACCTCATCCTCATTATCCCGGTCCTCCTACATGACAACAAAAGATTTTTGGCATGACAACTAACAATCTTCACATGACACTGGGCGACAGATGGCTTACCTTAGCGGTTGTGACTTTGGTAATGGCTGCTACTGGCTCAAGCTCGGTCGCCCTTACCATTTCAGTTGGCCCTGTGCTATCAGTCTCATCCTTTTCCTTCAACACTTCATCACCCTGCGCAAATATACGAAGGAACTTAGTCTCGACACCATTATCAACAGTCACATCGCAGTACGACAAGGATGACTTACCTGTGTGGTGGGTGTTTTTTTGGGGGGTTCTTGTGGATCAGCATCCTTCTCCATTTCGGTCTCCCCATGGACTGGTCCCTTACTCTTACCCATCTCCTACAGATTATGAGTTCGTGTCACCGTCATTCACAAAACTGACATCACGGTTTCATTTAGGGTACTTACCTCAGAGGTTGTCTTGGTGGTTTCATCTTCACCTGCATCAGTACCCGATTTCTGGCCCATTTCCTTAACAGTTTCCTCAGCCTACGCAATTATGGGAAAGGTATGTTACCATGACGTCTATATTGTTATACATGACGCCTATATTGTTATACATGACGGTTAAGGATACTAACATGACAAATTGAACATCTTACCTCCTTCGACTGCAACTCAACATCTTCGGTTTCCTCACCGTAAGTTCCATGCCTGTCCTGCAAGTGTGTCACCTCGTCCTCACCTCGTTTCTTCCCCTTCACCTACCTTCTCAGCTCCTGCATCGCCGCCTCAACCCTTTCCATCCTCTCGTTAAACGTTGCCAATAAGCTCGTCCCCAGATCATCCATCTTAGACAAAATCCTTGACACATCCACTTGGGTAGCCGTCGTACTTCTCTCACCCTGCGTGCCTGACCCGGATGCTTCCGTCGTGCTCGGCGCATGTTTCGCTTCTCTATCGCGAACATGGCGCCAAGGATAACCCCCTTCCTGACCTCCTCGGCATCCGGTAGCAGGACTGTCCGAACAGCGTCCACCTCGTCGAACATGCCCAACTCGTCCTTCGACTGCTGGATGAGGGAGGCAAGAGAATCATACATGATATTGTAACGGCCCAGAAATATAATTTCTGGGTTACGTTTCAAGGGATAAAACCCCTTGTTCGGATCTTGCAATCCAGGTACGGGTCGAGGTTTCAAACTCATTTTAAGATTAGTAGAAAGAGGGATTTCAAACCCTGAAACCTCGAAGGGCCGTTGGGTACCCTTAACCTGTCCTAAGACTATGTCGTGGAAACCATTTCAAACGGAAGTAAAGCGGAAGTAAAGTACAGATACAAGTGCCACGGCGGAGCCGGGTCAAAACAGAGTCAAAAGTATAAATCCAAAACAATATAATCAGAGTCTGGTGAAGTCTATAACTCCAGCGCTCACTCTCCGCCGACAAAATGACCCGCGCAATAAGCAAACAACACCGATAGGATGAACATAAATGATTCCTAAAAAAATTGATTTGGGGCGGGATCAGATTGATGCCCACTTAACTCTGCATCACAACCATAAGCACACATATACGCTATACCTAATAAAGATGCTCTAATGCAGTACGAAATTCAAACACACTAGCATGCTCCTAGCTCATAATATTGTGCAGAAATACTGTAACGGGCCCAAGACAATGCCAAGTGGCATATCCCTCTCCTACCTCCACCCCTTCCGACAGGCGGAGACTGGCCAGCTCGTGAATGCATTCATTCATAATCGGGGGGCACGCATGCCTAACCCACTCCACAATAAAGCCCGCAGGCATATCATAATATAAGGAAGTACTCGATTGACTCAGGGTACCCGATGAGGCTGGGCTACCCTATGACCCTAGCAAAGACTTCTAGGACTATCACAGATAACGGTCGTTCTGTTTACACACGCACAAAGAAATAGAATGCTCAACGATCGATGCAACCTAGCATGGTACTACATGGCATGCTGATCATGAATGCAAGCACCTAGTATATCATGCACCTAAAGCAGGGAATAGCTCTATTCAATCTGAGTAAGCTCCGAAGAGACTTACCTGAAAGTGCAGAACAGCAAGATAACACAAGCAATGGCCCAAATGTAAGTCCAAAGCAATCCAAAAGCAATACACCTATCATCAAGCCATTTTCATAAGCTACTGATCCAACATTCTCACACACACGAACCCGAGTTCCCAATATCCTTAAAACCAATCGACAGTAAAACCATTTATGAAAACCTTTCCGATACGGTTAACATCAACTAAAATCATTCTTCAAATCAAACCCATTGATAGAATCGTACCTAGCCAAATCCCGCCATTAAATATTTAAACCTTAAGCCAATCTCTCAAAATCATATTATATAAATAATTCCGACATTTTTAATTCAAAACCTAAAACCCCTTCTTAAATAATTATCAAAATATCTGACTAAATATCACAACAAAATAAACCCATTTTCTACAAGACGTTTATGATTCAAAGCCCATAAGTCATTTCATAATTCCAAGATCACCTCTTTAAATATCATAAAACTACACATTCCAAATAGTATTGCTTTTTAACAATTTTTTTAAAACATATACCCATTTCCAAAAATATATTTGTCTCACTAATCTCAAAATATAATACTTATAACCATAGACTTAGCCAAAATCAATTACAATCATAATATATAATATATATATTATATACCACGACATATTTAAACCCACATAATATAACAGTAACCAAACATAACCCAAAAGCCCAATCTCTAAACCCGATTCCCAGCTCCAACCCGAGTCCAGCGAAGCCCAACCCGCAGCCCAACACCCATGTCTGAGAAGAAAAAAAGAAACCCGGATGAAGAAGGACCCGGATCCATACCCATTTGCCCAGCCCCAAGACCCGGACAAGAATAGGCCCAAAAGCCTGGAACTTATCTCCTCCCCAACACGATTGAACAAGACCTCCAAATCTCACGGAAAGACGACGAGGGAAAGAAGAAGGAAATCCGGGGAATCTCCGGCGACATTTCCGACCCAATCCACTCCCCAAACAGATCGGAACCCAATTCCGACCACGCTCGTCACAGAGAATATAAAGCGAGGGCAAGGAGGGAGAGGAGGAGGATTTACCGAGCGACGGGGAAGCGTTTCCGGCGAGGGTCGGCAACCGGCGTCCATGAAGGAGGGAGGGGTTGCTCTGAGCCTGGGGAGATTGTAGGAGGTGTAAGGGGAAAGCTTGACAGGTAATCGATTCGGAAACGAAGGAAGCCTTACCGAGTTCGAATCGGAAGGAATAGGGGAGGGAGCTCGCGGTGGCGCCGGCGGCGGTGCTCCTGGCGGTTCTTGATCATCGGAGGAAGTGGTGGAGACTGGAGACACTGATGCGGCTGCTCTCGTCGAGGAGGAGGAGGGAGCGGAAGCTGTTGGAGGAGGCAAGAGCGCACACCTCATTTAACAGACAGATGAGGGAAGACGGGGGCGCTTCGGAGGTGTTGGTGGCGGTACCGGTGGTCGGCGGTGGGAGGTTATGCAGTACTGATCTTGGCAAGCAGATATCGGAGCTCCCGGTGGTGAAACGAGAAAGAGAAGGGAGGGACAGGTGCTGGCTGCCAGAAATTTGGAATAGGGCTGCTAGGGGTTGTGTTCAGCCAGAAGGGGAATTGAAGGAAAGGGGAGTTGGTGTTGGTGCAAGGCTACTATCGACACAAAAAGAGAAGGAGTAGCTGGCTGAGCCTTCAGATAAGAAGGGAAACGGACAAAAGGAGGTCTGTTCCTTGGTGCTGCTGCTACTGTTGAACCCAATGGAGAGAGGATCAGTTGAATTGATATGGGATCAAAAGTAAAGAGAAGGGAAGAGGACAAAAGAGATGCTGCAACCCACCTGCATCCTTGAAATCGGATGGAAGAAAGAGGGGAAACAAATGGGTCTCAAATTTGACTTTCAAAATACCCGGAAAATAAATCCCAAAATCCGTTCACCCGACTTTATCCCGACGCGTTTAAAAATACTCCTCAATTTTCTAAATCCGAATTTAATAAATGAAATCCGAACGTTATTTTAAATTTTTAATTTATTAATGTCGGAACTTGTTTTAAGGATTTCAATTTCGATTTAGGAAATTAAGGACGAGTTTTCTTGAAATATCCGAATTTTTATTTTATTTTATCTTATTTATTATTTAAAAATCCGGGCCTTTACATCATCCACCTCTAAAAACAAGTCTCGTCCCCGAGACTAAAACCAAAACAAAGTAGGGGATGAAGTTTGAAATTGATGAGTCCAAGGACCATGTCTGGAATCTTGTAATCATCTCGGTTGCGTCTTCCGGGATTCTCACAACATCCTAGTCACGGTCGTGACATCTCCAATTGGCCTTGACAAGTATGCGATAAGCGCCCCTATCACATCCTCGCTTCGACTTTTCGGAAGTGTCACAACTCTAAAAGTTCTACAATGTCATCACTAGGTCTTAGTAAGCACCCTACAAGCGCCCTCATAAAATGATTGTATCCACTTCGTGAAGTATCATAGAGTTGCCCGGGTTTGAAAAGTTTCTAAAGGGATTCCGCAATTTGAAAAGATTGGCCTCAAAATCTTCAAATAAGACGTTTAACCAAGCAACTTTACACCAAAACAAATAAAATCTTTACGATCAAAATTTCGTCAAAATCCTCCAAAACCCAATCAGTTTCCCGCATATCAATCAATTAAATTCAGAAATCAGGAGGTGGAATCATCCACCTCTAAGGGCTAATCTCATATTCTCTTCCTAGTTTCCAAATCAAATCAATCATCATTCTCAACTCAATATGAACAAAAGTACATCAAATCATCAACTCATAACATCACGAGCCACCTCTCATATGGCAAATCTCAACATCAATCACGATAATCTCAACCAATCGACATCTCAACAACATATCGTGTTTTCCCAAAACATAAATCATATTATCACGCCAAAAGCAATGACAAAATCTCAACATCATATCACGAGTCATGAAGTATGTCTACATCATACAGAAGGCATCACAAGTGCATCATCGAATTCTCACAACTTATCACACAAGCACACATGTCAAGAGATCAAAGAGGTCAGGTGTCATGGAGTCAGTACGCCACTACAGTCAAATCTCACGATCGCATCTCTCGTCGCAACACCAGTAGAACCAGTCATAACATGGGTTTTTCTCTTAATGAACACATACTCACCTAATCATCTTATCAACCTATCCGAATTCTATTCCGCGTAAAGGGAAGTCAAACAGTATATCAGTCATCGAATGTCAGCATATTCACGAAACATCATCTTGACTCATCACAATGCCAAATGGCAATCATTTAGAAATCACGCATCATTACCTCATATATACAGATCTTATTCATCATTTACATATTTATAATCATGCTTCCCAACCATATAATACAACATCATGATTACTACCACATACTATAACGTCATGCTTTCACTTAATAACACATTATCGTCTCATGTATCATATCACAACACATCCTATCATGCTTCTAAAATAATATAACAGGATAGCAAGCATCAATATATCATGATAACACTTGTCACTATCAATTAGATTTCAACATGTAGTGTCATTCCATATCAGGTCTTATCATGTTCGCTATCTAGCATCATGCCAGCAGATATAAATAATTCACATAATAAAGAAATCCTCACATCATACCAGTCAAAATAAACTCAATCCCCACTCGCCCATCTTCACACTCAAGCCAAGACAAATCCTCTTCTAGACCCGCCAACCTCATCTCAGACAAAATTTCCCAAAGAAATCTCAATTCATCCCGATGCTCAAATCTCGTCTTCATTCCACCAACTCTCACACACACCATCCACCTCTAAGAATCCAACTCATATCTCTAACTCCACACCCGAGTACCCTCTCATACTATATCATCACTTCTCTTAAGGCCATTTCTTACACTTCCAAAGATATCACCAGCATCATGCCTTGCAAAATTCCTAAATCTCACTCAGTCTTACCTAAACCAACATCTCTCTCTTGTGACTTATCTCATAACATCCCCGATCATCCTAACAACTCAAGATCTTTCACCACTCTTCTATCACGCTACCAACGACCTCGCCCACAGGTTTAAGGAAGAAGCAATAATTAAAATCATAAAACATAAGGTCTACATCATGCCAACTAGCATTTATAACCATAACATCATGGGTTCAACAAGTCTCAGTTTACCATCATGCTCGATAATCATCGCAAACATCATAAATGAACATAATGAAGTCAAGCTAACATGTTGCATTATAAACTTATCCGATACAATTCATGCTTCTTAACATATGTAGTCCACATTTTACAGGCAAAGGAATTCAATCATGCTTAGAAACTTAGAGTAGCAACACGCCAAGACATCATGGTACATGAGATCTATAAGTCATCAAATCATATCATCATAGACAACAGGCACTCAGGCAACGATCATTATCAAGTCAGCACATCAACACATAAATCTCATCGTCAAGTTAGTGCAATATCATTGTCAATAAGTTCAAAAGGGTTAGCAATTCGAACGGAGGATACTCCCGCCTGCAAGTCATATCATACTCAGTAACCGTATTTCTCGATGCGTGCCCGTTCCGCCGACATCATAGATCCTGAGGGCCGTGGGTTATGGGCCCACGCTTCTACTGCGCCGCTCTATCGTTATCTCACCTTCCGTTCTCTTTCCCATGTGATCGCTCATCCAAGTATCGCGAGGGAGTATAAGTTAGCAGGGGATAGAGGAGTGAGAAGGACAGGCAACCCAAAGTCCTTTCCGGAAACAAACACAGACCGACACTAAAGACAACAACTAGAGACAGAACACCGACCCGAGAATAGTAACGATGCCCCTATGGAAGTCTATCAGGTTATAATTGCGACAAGCAAATGCGAATTCACCATGGAGCACATCAGTCACATTAATTCACACTAACATGTACCTATCTCAAGAAAACAACAGACGTATTCATTCCAAAAGACATAATCGAGTCCTACAGGATTCATGCTAGAGAAGTTAACGATCTATTATTCCATGGAAGCAAAGATGCTTAACAACTTCAAGCGAGATATGCGGAACCAGTAATGATCATGCAAGATTCCAAGTCATGTGGTATTTAATGAGGATGAAAAATGTTATATATATATGAACGAATGCACAAGCATGGTATACGTATCAACATGTGAGGTCAAGCATGTAAAGGTATATCATAATAGTGAGACTAAACGTCATAGAGGACATAAGAGGGGCATAGTAATTATCACATCTGACACAATGATCATATAATAGGTTAAGAATGGCACGTAATCATATGTCGAGATACATTTAGAAGTATAGGTCCTACACGATGCTAGCGATACATGATGTGATACAAGCATAGTCATGAGTCATTTAAAGAGTCCAGCATAATATTTAGGATAGCAAGAGGAAAATCAAAGATTAACAAGAATGACATCACGAGCGACCAATCATAACCATGCTAGGAATGAACCATCATAGGACACACGTAATGATACGATAGTTATCACATCATAGAACAAGTACAACACGTGATTATTTAGCGGGTCATATTGGAAATCATAAGCCCTACAGGACACTACTGGCATATATCGAACACGAGCACAATCAAGGTAATGCGATTAGATTCATCCTAACATTCAGGTGTCATGCGTGTGCAAAATCCTGATATAGCGTGGTGTGTGATCATGTGAGGTGCCAAGTCATACATCCATGCAAGCACGAGAGGATGTCATAACGTAATAGGGAAACACTACCGAGTGATAACATGTAAGCATGCTATGATAAACCATCACCGAAGCAATTGATCATCGAATTCAACATCAATCTAATTTGCACGAGTAAGACATTTCAAGATGATAGAAGGAGGAAGAGGAGAAGGATTTACCGAGCGACGGGGAAGCGTTTCCGGCGAGGGTCGGCAACCGGCGTCCATGAAGGAGGGAGGGGTTGCTCTGAGCCTGGGGAGATTGTAGGAGGTGTAAGGGGAAAGCTTGACAGGTAATCGATTCGGAAACGAAGGAAGCCTTACCGAGTTCGAATCGGAAGGAACAGGGGAGGGAGCTCGCGGTGGCGCCGGCGGCGGTGCTCCTGGCGGTTCTTGATCATCGGAGGAAGTGGTGGAGACTGGAGACACTGATGCGGCTGCTCTCGTCGAGGAGGAGGAGGGAGCGGAAGCTGTTGGAGGAGGCAAGAGCGCACACCTCATTTAACAGACAGATGAGGGAAGACGGGGGCGCTTCGGAGGTGTTGGTGGCGGTACCGGTGGTCGGCGGTGGGAGGTTCTGCAGTACTGATCTTGGCAAGCAGATATCGGAGCTCCCGGTGGTGAAACGAGAAAGAGAAGGGAGGGACAGGTGCTGGCTGCCAGAAATTTGGAATAGGGCTGCTAAGGGTTGTGTTCAGCCAGAAGGGGAATTGAAGGAAAGGGGAGTTGGTGTTGGTGCAAGGCTACTATCGACACAAAAAGAGAAGGAGTAGCTGGTTGAGCCTTCAGATAAGAAGGGAAACGGACAAAAGGAGGTTTGTTCCTTGGTGCTGCTGCTACTGTTGAACCCAATGGAGAGAGGATCAGTTGAATTGATATGGGATCAAAAGTAAAGAGAAGGGAAGAGGACAAAAGAGATGTTGCAACCCACCTGCATCCTTGAAATCGGATGGAAGAAAGAGGGGAAACAAATGGGTCTCAAATTTGACTTTCAAAATACCCGGAAAATAAATCCCAAAATCCGTTCACCCGACTTTATCCCGACGCGTTTAAAAATACTCCTCAATTTTCTAAATCCGAATTTAATAAATGAAATCCGAACGTTATTTTAAATTTTTAATTTATTAATGTCGGAACTTGTTTTAAGGATTTCAATTTCGATTTAGGAAATTAAGGACGAGTTTTCTTGAAATATCCGAATTTTTATTTTATTTTATCTTATTTATATTATTTATTATTTAAAAATCCGGGCCTTTACAGATATTGTGCTCTTTTGACTAATATCGCAAGCACCGAGGGTAGGTTGTGCTTGTGCTTGTGCTGGTGTCAGCAAATTGTCTTCCAACTGGCCGCAGAGCCTCGTACACCCACAACTACAAACAAAAAAAAAAACCAGGTGATGACATGTCGACACTTTGCATTTAATCGTGTTCAGTTTGCATTTTTTAATGCACAGTGCCTATGTCCAGTTACCACGAGTCAATGTCCAGTTTAAATCATTATTTGTCATGTGAGATTTATGTCCATACTTGGAATGCAAGGGGGAAGCCGCCTAACAAATACGACGGGCGAGAGCTGCTGACCCCGTGCTGGAGCTTGCGCTCAACACACCGGTAGAGGAACTCGTGGGTTCGTTCGTAGCACAGTCGCCTCCACGGGTAACGCATGAACGCCTCAGTGTCAGACACCATGTTTAAAACCCACCCGTGAATAAAGTTGCGGGGTTCCTTCGCAAAGAGCACCGCCTCCACCAGCATTATGAGCGCGAACTTAAAGCGCTTGGCGGCCGAAAGCTCTGACTTCATCGCCACTTTGTACTCCGTCTCGAAGACCTTCATCCTCATCTTCTCTGCCCCTAAGAACTCTAAGCAGGCAGCCTTGTCCGCCTCAGTGTCCACGGTCCGCAGCACGTTTGCCGAGCACTTCAGTCCGGTCACTAGCGCGAACTCCGCGATGGAGAACCGGACTATGGACCCCTGGATCATGTACCACGTTTCATTTTCCTTTTTCGACCGCAGCTGCCGCTGCAGTATGTAGTGGACTAGCTGTGCTGAGAACTCAACTTTGGCACCGAGCCTCACAATGCCACCAAACTCGCTTTCACACAGACGCTTCCAGTCTGACGCGCTCAGGTACTGGTCTAGCTTTGCAAGGACCTGGGGCCTGGCGTATTGGTTGCACCTACACTTGAAATGCTGGTCCTCGGGGACAGCATATATCGCATGCACAGTGGGTTGGAATGTTAGAGCGACTCATCTGTAAAATACTCTACCCTTAATCGAAACTAGCCAAACCATACCTCGCCTGTTGTCGGTGTCTGCGTTACCCTTCTTTCTCCTGAATCACCCATGTTGTTGTTTGATACCCTGTAGGTTGGGGAGCAATACTTTAGCATTCTTCAAACATTTGCAGATTTTCATCACACAAGTCACAATGCACATGACGTTAAGTTCATATAACATGTCATGTGACAATTTTAACATGTCAAGTGACCATTTTAACATGACAGACACCATTTCTTACCTGCACTTATCACAAATGACAGTAAATTTCTAGCCTCACCATATCTTACCCTATACTTATCACCTGAGCATTGTAACCATTTTATAGCTTCCACAAAATATAAGCCGCGCAATTTTGCATTTAAACATGACAGGAAACCTATTAAACATGGCAACTAAATATTAAAAACATGACATGTTACAATGTAACAGCATTTACATTCAATAACTTGTTCCTGCAATTTTTTTACCCACATATAGGTTCCCCGATTTCCCTCTATCTATCCAATTTCCCCAATCTCACCAATTTCCCCAATTCCCACATTTTCCCCAATTTCACCAATTTCCCAAATATCCACACAATACATGTATCGATTTCCCCTAATTTGCTTCCTCCTTCAAGGCATTTACCATATCATCACCACAATGGTACTTCCATTCTCTCCCCGACCCGAACACCCCCGTTCCCACATTTCCACCCATTGTTTTCATACTAGACGCCTGTTACATCCCACATGACAGGGGCGGATATTCCACCCGTTCTTTCATCCAATTGCAAACCATGGCAAACAAATTAGGTTCTTCAAATGGTCCCTCATCCTTTCAATTTCTGCAATCAGTACTAAATCGGTAAGGTTAGGGTTTACTTACTTCAAAACCGTCGGTCTCTCTCTTCTAAACGCCCACAGGGTCGTCTTCTACACGTTGTCGGGTTTACTGGCTTGAAATCCTCCGCCGTCTTCTCCTCCTTACTCTCAGGTTCGTCTTCTTCCTTTGCCTTCTTCTCCTTTCTCGTTTTCGTTTCAAGAATGGCGGTTTCGTGCCTTCTCCCCTCCATCCTCTCTGTTTTACACAGTTGGAAGTGACGGGTTTTTAAAAACTGTCCTCTCTCTCCTCCTCCCTCCCACACTCTCTCCCTTCTTTAATGACCCCCAACAACCGATTTCAACACCCCTATCCCAACCGGCTACCTTGCCATTTTTTAAAGGGGGGGTCTAACCCTAGCAATTAGAAACGGTTAGTGGGTTAGGCTAGCAAACCGAACCGGGGCAAGGGTCATTTCCTTTAATTCCCCCTTTTTTAACTATGATAATTACATAACAATCCAAAATTATTGAAAGAAATTAATAAATTGATTGAACGAATATGAATATTAAATTTATTCAAATTAAAAAAAAATCGCACACATTGCATGTACTGAACTAGTTCATGAATAAAACACATCTCAATCTTGTTAGTTTATCTAAGATGTACTTAGGGAGAGATGAACTAGTGAATTCAATGTACTCGCTCATCTTGTTAATTTCTCAACAAACATTATTTAAGCAGTGATTGCGCAATCTGACTCTTAGACTAACTTCGACGTACTCGCTCATTTTGTTAATTTCTCCGGAGATATGAAATGTCGGCAGATCGGCAAACCAATGCTAGAAGAAGCCCATCAAACTGCAGTCAAGTGTTCAAACTTGAACCTTGTTGCCTAAATTACAAATTAAATCTACTCAATCAACTCAATCTGCTCGAAACACTCTACTCGTTGATCTCCAGTAAGCCACTCATCCTAAATTGCTGCACTGAAAACAAGCATGACAGCGGGTATAAAATTGAAGCCAAATTGTTAATTGCTTCGATTTGAAATCCAAAGTGAAGGCTCTAGGTTCAATTGAAGGCAAGTCATGTGTATATGTAATCATGTATTTATGACAGTTCGTCCTGTTTTCATAAGCCCACTCATCAAAATACGAAACTGCGTAAGGATCCATAAGAATTGTTCCACATGCTCGATCAGTCTTAACAGCAACCAAACAAACGGATTCTGCGCGAACCTAACAATGAACAGACAAATGCCAACAATGATCGACATAATAATAAGCATGATTCAGCAAAACAGCTATCATGTTCTATGAGGAGTCACATTAAACAGTACTTACATTTGCGTATAATAATTGTAGAAACACAAAATAATAGGCATCATTCAGTAAAGCACACTCTAGTCATTGCACATCATGATCAACGATAGACTCGCAATAGCTAACAATGAAATAATGCAACATCTCTAATTAACAATAAGCAATATCCAGCATCGGTCCAAAAAGATTGACACAAACCTAAGGGAAAAGAAGACTTTCCACAAAGTCGTAACCCATATCGACTTTATCATAATCACAAAGTCCTTTCTTGAAAGCTTTACGACCAGTTTTTGTGCTATGTAAGACTGCCCAATACCTACTCTGGCATGTAGCTAGAGCCTCCGCATCTTCCATCGCCCAAAAACACGAAATATATAACGAGCGTCAACTTTGAAACCAACCATTTTAACCCATGAATCTTCTTGCCTCGAGTATATCTCACATCCACGAGTACGGTTATCCTGATCCCAACACACAACTGAAAGGGTGCCTCGCCAACGACAAGGTGAATATTCCCGGGAATGAACATCAGGCGCCATCTCAATCAAAGGATAGTATGGCATTACCAGATTCATCAAAACAGCCTCCCCAATGGGCTGTTCCTCCGACGATTACAGGTGGACCTTCTGTGCAGCGATACCACTTCCCAATCTTTCCTGTAGGAATTTCAATCCATCCATCTCGGATTGACGAGTACATAATGCACTGCAATTTCTGTACCATTATGGCTTTAAACTCTTTGGTGGAAGGGTCAATCCAGAAACCATATATATAGCTACTAACCGATCTGAAAGAGGAAGGGAAAGGGCGAGTCGAAATCTTGCGTAACAAAGGGTTCCAAAGCACGAGTTGGTTGTCGACAGCGAAGTAGAAACGACGAACTACGACGCCGAGACAAACTATGCCGTGAAGAGTGCCAACAAGTAGAGGATTCACCATTGATGGTTTACTTAGGTTGCCGACATCATAGAGACAAACTACGCAGGGATTGGGCTGAGGATCAGCGACAACATATTTGTTGGGTTCATGATCAAGATCGACAATGAAACGGGGCTTTTGGACGGAGAGATGCAGTTGGGAGAAGGTTGGAGAGTCGATTAATTGCTTCCAATCTTTGCACACGCATCGGAAACGCAGCAATGTTTTCACAGGCAAGTGCTTCAAGATGATGAACAAATTATCTCCCGGGATGTAATCCGACATGAGTCAGGTCGGATTACATCCCGGAAGTACACATAACGTCATGTCACATGACGATGTACACATAACTCAATTCGATATCCCTACATCAATTTAGGGTTTTGCGTACTGCGGAATCATGAAAAAAGTAATTGAGATTGAACATAATCCAAGGACAAGGAGTTAAAAGGAAATTAACCAACCATGGAGTGTTTGTGTGAAGATTAGGAGGAAGAATAAGATTGAGAGCCACAAAGTGCAGCTATAAATTAACCCTACACCAAAATTTTGGGAAATTTCATTTGACACCAAATTTGCATTTTTTTTTTTTGGAAAAATAACACAAAATAATACGAATTAAGTATGGGTGATTTTGGTAGATAGCCTTTTTTTTTTTCTTTGATGTCGTATTTTACCGCTTTGATGCCAAAATTTTATTATATTTTATTTTCACTTTGATAAAAGTTTTCTAATGAAATGATTGGATGACGCATTTTTAATGTCACTTTTTTTAAACCTTGATGATATTTTTTGTTTAATGTGATGCTACGTTGACCATTGATGTCATTTTTTTATACCGTTGACTACTGATGTCACTTTTGTTTATATTAATTTTTTTTTATGATTTTTTTTTTACCGTGATGCCATATTTTTTCAAAGTAGTGTTTTGAGGACATTTTTTGTGTACTGTGATGTCACATTGGTCATTGATGCCATTTTTTTTACTGTTACTAATGACGCTTTTTTTATGTCAATTTTTTGATGTTTTTTTTTACTGTGATGCCATTTTTTTTCAAAGTAGTGTTTTTATGACATTTTTTTCTATGATGTGATGCAACTTTTTCAAATTTGTGTTTTGATGCCATTTTTCTAATATAATTATTTGATGTCATATATTTTCATTGATTCTACTTTTTATTCACTGATGACACGTTTGTGATTACATTTTATTGATTCAATTACTTGTGGTGACATGTTTATTACATTTTTATTCATTAATGACATTTGTGAGTACACTTTATTGATTTCAATTATTTGTGATGACATTGTTTGTTGATAACATCTTTATTGATAACATTTTTTGTTTACTATGATGCTACTTTGCTAAATGGTTTAATCTAGTCAATTGTATATCAATAACACAAAAAAAAATGTTTTGATGACATATCTATAGTAAGCCCACTTGCTAGAAATGCTCATGCTTGTGCACTTCCTCAAATGTGCAAATTGCAATCAAATCCCAATATAATCCCAAAAAAAAACCGTAGTTGGCCATCACGTACAACACGAAGTTGATAAAAAATACTCTCCTGAATTGACCTTTGAAGAGGGGGCCACAAACCAACACCAGAAAACTTGGAAACTCAACCACGGAGAAGAAGAAATTTGAGATGGAGTAAACCAGATGAGGGATCTTTCAAAATTAATTTTGATGGATCCAAACTATCTTCGGGTGAAGCTACTGCAGGTTTCATTATTAGGGACCACAATGGGACAGTCATCGAGTGTGGCGGCTTCAAATGTGGACACATCTCAACATTAGTTGCAGAGGCTATGGCGATCAGAGGAGGCATCGCCAAGGCAAAAGAGCGCCGGCTTCCGAGCATCATGATTGAAGGCGACATCCGTGTTGGAGAAATGTTCATTGTAGGGGTTTTCAATTGTGTCTTTTGAACTTCCTCTTTGTCCCACATTGATTACAAAAGGAGTTTGGGGGTTGTTTTTAAGGAGGAGTTTTTCAATGGGTTATTGAGAGTTGGGATAGGGATCCCACACGCGCGCACGCGTGGTGCTGGTCACATTTTACGTCGTGTTTTAATTTCATTAATTAAATTGGCCTCGGATAGAGTTGAATTAGGGTTTTTGACCAATTCATCTTTGTCACACGTTTTTGTAAAACTGTTTCTGATTTGGTCCGAGATCTCAGGGAGGTGGAGCGTCCTCTCTTCTGTTTTAAAACCGACGTCCTCCTTCAGTTTTTGAACACAGAGTAATCAAACTCCTCCTTCTCTCCTCTTCTCTTCTACATCCGTTCTGGGTCCTGGGTGGTTCCTTTGCTTCGACGGCGAGTGCACACCTGAGAAGCCGTTGTGTATCATTGGGGGGCGACGCCAGTAGCCGACCTGCACCGTGGTGTCGGGGCGATTTCGCTTCTAAGGCAGTGGTCTCCTTTATACCACGCCACAGCAAAACAAACACGAGTTTTTTCAGATTTTAAAACGGTTTTCACAAACACATTGAGGCTACATTTTGCTCTTCGCACCAACAATTTAGAAGCAAAATCACTTTGTTTCTGCGATGGCGTTTCAGTTCTTCAAACCGCTCATGGATCTGTCGAAATTGGAGCCGCTAGATGGGACGAATTACAAGCGGTGGTCGCAGAAGATGCTCATCTTCTTCGAGCAATTGGGTAAGACTGTTGTCGTTGATGACGATGGTGATGCTGTCGACAAGGGTAAGAAGGTAACTGATGATGACCTCGCTCGGGCTAAACAGTACGAGTCCAGCAATAAGTCCGTGCGAGGCCATCTTCTTAGCCATGTCTCGAACCCTATTTTTTATCTGATCTCTGTTCATAAATCTGCTAAGTTTATTTGAGATCTGCTGGAGAAGAAATATGGGGTTGGCGATGCAGGGAAAAAGAAGTATGTTGTGGGAAAGTTTATGCAGTTCAAGATGGTCGATCATAAGCCTATCATGGACCAGGTGCACGAGTATGAGAATCTGGTGGCTGACATACTCTCCAAGGGTATGAAGATGTGCGAGATCCTGCAGGCGAATTTTCTGATCGAAAAGTTGCCTGATTCGTGGGGTGGCTATCGCAACCATGATTGAAGGCGACAGCCTGACCATCATCAATTGTTTACGAGGCCTGTGGTGTTGTCCATGGGAGATCGAGATGCTGATTTCTGACACCCTACTCCCACTCCAACACTTTGCTAGGGTGCAATTCGGCCATGTCTTCCGGGAGGTCAACTCGACCGCCGACAGGATCACGCATCTAAGCCACACAACGCCCACGCGGGACATCCTCGTTGATCCTCCTCTGCGTGTACTCATCCGCAAGGATGCTATTGGGTGGTGGTCCAGCAGGGCCTGACCTCATCCAAATCTTTACCTTATCAAAAAATATTGGGTGGTGGTCGAGCAGAGCCTGACCTCATCCAAATCTTTACCTTATTAAAAAAAAAAAAACACTCTCCTGAATTGCTTTTGCATAATCCAAAACTATTTGTCCATAAGGATTATGATATTCACGAGGCCTATCAACCATAAAGAAGTTCTTCTAGTGTGCCACTTTCATACTTAATCTTGAAAAGCCTTGGTAAAACTTCAAAAGTTGCCTCTGAAAATTGTCATTAATAAACATTAGAAGCTATTCAAGAGAGTTTCGTTAGGTATTAAGGTGCCATGGTCAACAAATAAGGTCAGCGTCCTAATTTCTTCCCAATTTCCTTGTTCTTGGTTCCTTCTTCCCCCGCTGCTGCACTTCTTCCCAATTTCCATCTCTCTCCTAACTCCTTCCTCATCCGCTGCACTTCCTCCCAGTCTAGGCCGGAGACACCTTCCCCAGCGAGCTTCTCCGTTATTCTCTTTCTTCATCACGAATCTCAGTCCCTCCTCGATTGGTGGCAGCCTCGCCTTCCACGTCTCCCTCGAATCCGGATGTGGGTTTCTAGGGCTATAGAATCCGGATTCGAGTTTTGTGGTGGTCGAATTTGGCACCTTGATGGACGTCGAGTTCAAAGACATGAACGGAAACCATGTCGGTGTGGATCTGAACGGGATGATTTCAATGCAATCGACCGATTTGGTTGCAATTGAAGTCGATTTGAAGAACGACAGTCGGTGGTGAGGCGGGTCCTGGGCATGGAAAGGAGGAGGAGTAGGCGGTCTGAAGGAATTGGTGTCCTTTAATTGATGTGTGAAATACTAATGATATAATAGGATTAAAATGGAGATTTATAATCTGAATAATTTAGGTAATTATAGTGCTTTGCTAGAAGCCAACTATAATTTATAGATTAAATTATATTTAATCTATTGCTATTTTATTCAGGTCCTATAAGGTCACACACAAAGAGTATTAGGAATTGGATAATTGATTAATAATAATAATAAGTTATTATTGTTGATATAGTTTGTGGATAGAAGATAAAAGATAAAGGTGACTTATTAGGAATAAGTTGACCTAGTTTCTACAATATATAAGGAGACTTATTGAGAATAAGTCTTAACCATATATTGGATTATACGTGTCTCCAAAATCTCCTCCCACCACAAATCGCCTGCCTCCCTAACTCGTAGGGTGAATTGCAATCCTTCGATCATTCGTTCTAGCAAACGGAGACAAGGAGATCCAATCCCGTGCTCGTGTGGACCAAGTAGAGGAGTCGCGCTTGAGGCTCTTTTCTCCAAAGCTGATTTCGAATCAAGGTTCCGCACAAGAAAGGTACGACTTTTCCCCTCTATATTGTTCATATCAATTCATGCATGAGATCCCGAATTAGATGTTAGAAAATAGTTTTCTTCCCTTCCGCTGCGCATCTAATTTTCCTACAGTGGCATCAGAGCCTCTTGCATAAATTGATATGATCGATTGATTTTCTTGATAGTTTTGATTCAATTTAGCAATATAGTCGATAGATGGAATAGTTTGTATAATTAAAATTATAAATTTTATTAATTGGATACTGTGTGAAATTAGTTCACGTAATCGCCGCCACCCTTGATTTCTATTGATTGGATCACTTGAAATTATACTGTGTGAAATTAGTTCACGTGACCGTCGCCACCCT
This sequence comes from Persicaria tinctoria, assembly GCA_037127255.1. Lineage (NCBI taxonomy): Eukaryota > Viridiplantae > Streptophyta > Magnoliopsida > Caryophyllales > Polygonaceae > Persicaria > Persicaria tinctoria. Next base: position 90,826,303 of record JBANSL010000002.1, on the reverse strand, counting down.
TGGTTTCCATTGATTGGATCATTTGAAATTATTGATTGGATACTGTGTGGATTTACTCACTTGAAATTAGTTCAAGTACGTAGACCTCTGGTTTCGAATGTACACGTTATTGGATCACTTGATTACAGTTCTACGAAGACGGAATCCAATTATTATTATCTTTTCTTTCTGGTTTTGAAAGTAAAATAAAATAATTTGGATCGGCGGCTTTGGGTAAGATAGGGTTATTAGGATTTTAGTGTAAAATTCTAAATTACCTTAATTAGTTATGGTAGGTATCTTATCCCTAATACAATATTCTATCAAATTATACAAGGTAAAAGTTACCATAAAATTTATTCCATCTATATGATTGCTAATTTTGAATTAAATATCAAGAATATTAAATTAACTATTTTATTAGATAATTTAATTGATTTGAGTTAAATAGTTTATTAATATGATCAATATTCTATTTTTATTTATATTAATTTGATTAATATTTTGATATTATATTAATTGTGATTAATATTTATTTAATATTTGATATTATTGCATGCGGTGACTAGTATGGCCCAAGTAGCATATAAATACGATCTGCGTATCGTTATGTATTTTTGTAATTTAATTTTTGAAAGTAAATTTATTTATACATTGTACAAAAGAAGATGTTACAAGATTCAAGGATAGAGATCCAAAAGGCGATTCTAGGATGGAGATCCAAAAGGCGATTCTAGGATGGAGATCCAAAAGGAGAATCAAGGATGAGGATCCAAGAAGTTAGAAGAACCTTGAAGATTTATCTTTTTGGTTTTCTTTTCATTAGGGGCCATACTAGGATCACAATTTATTTTTTGTGCATGTGTTTGGTTTATGCTTGCATGTTTGATTATGTTGTTTGTTCACTTGATAATTAGACTTGCATGACAAACCTAGTTCCCTTAAAAGAAAATTGAGAGTATGCCTTTCCAATTCATAACCTATGAGGCCCTGGGAATTTGATGGATAGGTTTTGCCAAAGCAAGGTGTCCATGCTTTGACCTTGGGATAGTACGGGTAAATCTATATAAGGGATTTATAGCCTTGAATTGGTTCTACTCAACAAAAGACCAAAAGACAAAGTTTTGGATTTTGAGGCATGGGATAGATTTACATAAGATGTGATCTATCAACCAAGAGTTATAAATGTTATAACTAGTAAAAGTTACTTACCTTGTCACATAAGAGTTAGGGTAGTGCCAAAGCACGCTAATGTCTTATCTGTAATAGGATCTTGGAATCATTTTATTCAAAGGGAAATTTATTTGATGGATAAAATGGCATTAGCTTATTTACATTTAAAGCATGTTCAAATTTTAAGCTTTTTGCATGACAAACATGATTCATATTTTGCATGTTCTATGTTGTAGATATCATGAACAGAAACGATAACCCAACCATCATCAATTTGCGTTCAATTCTTGAGAAGAATAAGTTGAACGGCAATAATTTCCTCGATTGGGAAAGAAATCTGAGAATTGTTCTCAGGTCTGAAGGAAAAGAGAGTGTACTTGACACCCCAATCCCAAAATTGACTGATGCCTCTACTCAAGCTGAGAAGGATCAGGAAAAACAAATCAGAGATAAGTCAGTGATTGTCACATGTCTTATGCTGGCTTCTATGGAGTCGAGCCTTCAAAAGAGGTTCGAAAAGATGGATGCTTGCACCATCATTCGCACCTTGAAAGTTATGTTTCAGGAACAAGCGAGGATGGAGAGGTATGAGACTCATAAGGCAATACTTGATTGCAAACTTGAGAAAGGCAAGCCAGTTGGTCCTCATGTCTTTGAAATGATTGGTCATTTTGAAAACATGGAGAGACTTGGCCACCCCTATAGCCAAGAGTTGGCTACAGACATCATACTTCATTCTCTGCAAGATGGATTTGCTCAGTTCAAGCTAAACTTCAATATGAACGGAGCTGTAAAAACGCTTGAAGAGTTGCATGGGATGCTTAAGACCGCTGAGCAAAATCTAACTATGGGCAACAAGAAGGAGATCTTGATGGTCCAAAAGGGAAAAGGGTTCAAGAAAGGGGCATCTGGGCAGCAAAAGAATGCAAAAGGGAAGGGTAAACCAGTTACCCAACCCAAGAACACTTCTGAGAAAGCTAAAGTAGCTGCTGACCATGATTGTTTCTACTGCCATACCAAGGGTCACTGGAAGAGAAATTGCCCAAAGTATCTGGAGGATAAGAAAAATGGAACTGTGAGTTCCAATTCAGGTACGCATGTTATAGAAGTCCTATCGGCTAATGCTTCTAGCTGGGTATTCGACTCAGGCTGTGCAGGTTCTCACATTATTACGAATGTGCAGGGGCTAAAAAGGCGTAGAAGCTTGGCCAAGGGAGAGGTAGATCTTCGAACTGGAACTGGAGCAAAGGCTGCTGCACTTGCTGTTGGAGATTATAGTCTACCTTTACCTTCTGGTTTAGTTTTAGAACTTAATAATTGTTATTTTGTTCCGTCAATTACTAGAAACCTTATTGCGGCTTCTGTTTTGGATTTAGAAGGCTACAATTATTCTTGCAAAGATCAACGCTTGTCTATTTTCAAAGATAACATTTTTTATGCCGATTTTGTGTTGAGTAATGGACTCTACATTTTGGATCAAACATCCGGCATTTATAACGTAAGTACCAAAAGGCAAAAATCAGACGCAGGTGATAACACCTACCTATGGCATTGTCGATTGTGTCACATAGGCTTAAATCGCATGAAGAAGCTCCATAAAGATGGACTTTTGACATCAATTGATTGTGAATCATTTGACACATGTGAGTCATGTCTAATGGGAAAAATGACAAGGTCACCTTTTACTGGGGTAAGTGAAAGGGAAACTGAGCTATTGGCACTAATACATACTGATGTATGTGGACCTATGAGTACAGAAGCTAGAGGTGGGTATAGATACTTCATAACTTTTACTGATGACTTGAGTAGATATGGCTATATCTACTTAATGAAGCACAAGTATGAATCATTTGAAAAGTTCAAAGAATTTCAGAATGAAGTTGAAAACCAGCTTGACAAGAAAATTAAGGCACTCCGATCTGATCGTGGTGGTGAATATTTGAGTCAAGAGTTTGATCATCATTTGAAAAGTTGTGGGATATTATCACAACGAACTCCACCCGGAACACCCCAAATGAACGGTGTATCTGAAAGGAGAAATAGGACCCTGTTGGACATGGTTCGATCAATGATGAGTTTTGCTAATCTTCCAATATCTTTCTGGGGGTATGCTCTCACAACCGCAATGTTCACACTAAACAGGACTCCATCTAAGGCTGTAGAAAAGACACCATATGAGTTATGGACCGGAAGAGTTCCAAGTGTGTCTTTTCTCAAAGTTTGGGGATGCGAAGCATACGTAAAATGTTTACTAGCAGATAAGCTCGCACCCAAATCAGATAAGTGCTTCTTTGTAGGGTACCCTAAGGAAACTAAAGGGTACTACTTCTACAATCCCACCGAGCACAAAGTGTTTGTTGCCAGGGATAGTGTCTTTTTGGAAAAAGAGTTTGTTTCCAAAAAGTCAAGTGGGAGAAATGTTGATCTCGAAGAGGTTCGAGAGAAGCAACAAACCGAGCAGCAAGAAGACATGGATCACTCCATGACTGAGGCTGTGAGCTTTGAGGACCTAATTCCAGAAGAAGATGGAACTCAAACTCATACAATGGAGGAGGTGGAATTGGAGGTGCAAGACCCCATTCCCAATAACCCACAAAATGTTGTGGTGGAACCTCTAGTTGCTCAACCCACGCGTAGATCAGAAAGGGCAAGATCGCTACCAAATAGATTTGCTGAATTCATATTGAATACAAGTCTAGACATTTTATTGTTAGAAAGCGATGAACCCACTACATATAAGCAAGCTTTGATGAGTCCAGACTCCAAGAAGTGGCATGATGCCATGGTATCCGAAATGGATTCTATGTCTGAGAATCAAGTATGGGACTTGATAGATCCACCAGATGGGATAGTACCCATTGGGTGCAAATGGGTTTACAAACTCAAAACAGACAAGAATGGAAAGGTAAATCTATTCAAAGCAAGACTGGTTGCGAAAGGGTTTAAACAGGTTCATGGTATTGACTATGATGAAACTTTCTCACCAGTCGTTATGATTAGATCCATCCGGATACTCCTAGCAATTGCAGCTCATTATGATTATGAGATCTGGCAAATGGATGTCTCTAAATGGATACTTAGAAGAGGATGTGTACATGACACAACCTGAAGGTTTTGAGGATCCACAAAATCCTAGGAAGGTATGCAAACTTAAGAAATTCATTTATGGACTTAAGCAAGCATCAAGGAGTTGGAACCTTCGATTTGATGAAGTGATCAAACAGTTTGAATTCATCAGATGTGAAGAAGAACCTTGCGTTTACAAAAAGTTTAGTGGGAGCAAAGTTGTATTCTTGGTTTTGTATGTGGATGACATACTACTCATTGGGAATGACATTCAAATGCTTGAGTCTGTAAAAGACTGGCTCAAGAAGCATTTCTCAATGAAAGACCTTGGAGAGGCAGAGTACATTTTAGGCATCAAGATCTATAGGGATAGATCCAAGAGACTCATTGGACTAAGTCAGGGAACTTATATAGATAAGGTTCTAGACAGGTTCAAAATGAAAGATTCCAAAAAGGGATTTTTGCCCATGCAACATGGTCTATATCTAAGCAAGAAGCAGTGTCCAGTAACACCTGCTGAGCTGGATAGAATGAGTCGGATCCCTTATGCATCAGCAATAGGATCCATTATGTATGCCATGATATGTACTCGCCCAGACGTTGCATTCGCCTTAAGTGTGTGCAGCAGATACCAATCGAGTCCAGGTGAAGCACACTGGAGTGCAGCTAAGAACATCCTCAAGTACTTGAGAAGAACTAAGGATGATTTCTTGGTGTATGGTGGTCATGATGAGTTGATCGTTCAAGGATACACTGATGCCAGCTTCCAGACAGATAGAGACGACTTCCGATCCCAATCCGGATACGTTTTTATTCTTAATGGAGGAGCTGTGAGCTGGAAGAGCTCAAAGCAAGACACAGTAGCTGATTCTACAACAGAGGCTGAGTACATCGCTGCAGTGGATGCTGCTAAGGAAGCTATCTGGATAAGGAAGTTTTTAGCCGAGCATGGTGTGGTTCCCAAAGGGGTTGAAGCCATTGACATTTATTGTGACAACAATGGTGCCATTGCTCAATCCAAAGAACCAAGCTCCAATTCCAAATCCAGGCACGTGCTCAGGAAGTATCACGTCATACGAGACTATGTTCAAAGAGGTGACGTGAGACTATGCAAGATACACACGGATAACAACATAGCAGATCCGTTGACTAAACCTCTTCCCAAGCCCAAGCATGATAGTCACACTAGAGCTAAGGGACTCAAGTCCATTGGTGAATGGATTTGATTTATATGTTTAACGCATTTAGATATTGATCAAGATTGTTGAAACATATTTTTATCATGTTTGTTTGAAATAAAATTTCACTATTATTCAATTATGGTTTAGAATTGAATAAAATGTCCTAATAATTTATGATTATCAAATAGGATCGCTGCAAAAGTCGTGGTGGTTGAGACCCTATTAAGTGAACTGATATTATGAATTATGCTTTGCCATAGTCTTAATCATTAAATGGGACATAAATGATTTAATATAGACTATTATGCAAGTTGATTGATAGCGCCAAGTTTCACGGGCTATAGGGACATAGAGATGTCTAATCAATTGTATAGACAAGTATGGTGGATACTTGTTAGGCAGACCTGCCTTAAGATTTTTCAAATAAGTTGAAGAATTAAAGGTTAAAATATTATTAGTAGGTTCCTCAGACATGAGTGTGATATCCCTCTCACTTGATGATTGGTAGCCTTTGACACTGTCAACCGCTGATCCGTAAAAGGCAGTCATAAAGGCAGTGATTGAGGTTGCTAAAATTTAAGTGGGAGCTATAGTCACGCAAGATTGGAGAAGTCCTCCTATTCTGGATATTAGGATATCTGAGTAGGAATAATGTTCTGGCCACTCGAAGAGTAAGAACTGTAAAATGCATGGCCATGCTCAAATGGATTAATACGTAATCATTTGTTTATTTGACAGCTCAAGCTCGGGATCGAGAAATAATTGGAATTGATATGGATAACATGAGATGCTATCATATCGTCAAATTGAACATTAAGTGACAAAGGAATTGAAACCGCACATCCACTTAAGGACAAGTGGGAGATTGAAGGAATTGGTGTCCTTTAATTGATGTGTGAAATACTAATGATATAATAGGATTAAAATGGAGATTTATAATCTGAATAATTTAGGTAATTATAGTGCTTTGCTAGAAGCCAACTATAATTTATAGATTAAATTATATTTAATCTATTGCTATTTTATTCAGGTCCTATAAGGTCACACACAAAGAGTATTAGGAATTGGATAATTGATTAATAATAATAATAAGTTATTATTGTTGATATAGTTTGTGGATAGAAGATAAAAGATAAAGGTGACTTATTAGGAATAAGTTGACCTAGTTTCTACAATATATAAGGAGACTTATTGAGAATAAGTCTTAACCATATATTGGATTATACGTGTCTCCAAAATCTCCTCCCACCACAAATCGCCTGCCTCCCTAACTCGTAGGGTGAATTGCAATCCTTCGATCATTCGTTCTAGCAAACGGAGACAAGGAGATCCAATCCCGTGCTCGTGTGGACCAAGTAGAGGAGTCGCGCTTGAGGCTCTTTTCTCCAAAGCTGATTTCGAATCAAGGTTCCGCACAAGAAAGGTACGACTTTTCCCCTCTATATTGTTCATATCAATTCATGCATGAGATCCCGAATTAGATGTTAGAAAATAGTTTTCTTCCCTTCCGCTGCGCATCTAATTTTCCTACACGGTCTTCAATGGTGGCTCTTTAGCAATTTAAGATCTGGGCAAGGGTTGAGAGGAGAGGACGGAGGGAACGGCCTAGCGGCCTTCAATGGTGGTGGCTCTGTCTGGGCAGCAACAATTTCTCTTTTGATCGGAGGGTTGCAATTTCATATCTGAGCAGCGATGAGGGTGACGGTAGGAGCGCCTTCAATGGTGTTGAACTGCAAATTGTTGTGACCATTGGCCGCCAGGGAGAAGGAAGGAAGGAAGAAGTCTATGCGACTAAAAAAAATTAAAGGGGGTTGGTGTGACTAATAAAAAAACAAGGGGGCTAAGAGCATCCCCAAGATCCCCAAGAGTATTCCCAAAATTTCTTGAAAATGGAGAATGAAAATCCATCTTACCTAAAAAAAATTCTTTCAATTCTAACGGTTTTTCCATTTTGGAGAATTGTAATTTACATTTTTAATTGTAAATTAAATGTTAATTAAAACTTAATCTAATTGTGAAAACAAATGGTGCACCTTGTCTTCATATAAATATATATATATAGAGAATGGGTAACTTGTGCACAAGGCTTACGGTGTACCTTGTGCACAATCGTGGACCATTGATCTATTGAAAATAGATGGCTAGATTTGTGCCACGTTGATAAGGTTTTTTTTTAAAAAAAAAAAAGAGGCCCAATTTTACAAGTGGGAGCGTGAAGCGCGTCCACCTCCCCTGATAAAACCCTATCTCTGTATCACGCCTCCTCCAATTTCACTAGTCTTCAATTTCTTCTAAAAAAACCTCCTCCAATTCAGCCGCCTCTGATGACGATCGGATGAATACACCGACGAGGATTCTCGTTGCTGTACCAAGCCGAGGATGGCGGAAACAAGCCTAGAACACCATCCTCGAAGCACCGCCGGCGACGAAGGCGGTGGGGTGTGGTGGAGGCAAATCGACGATTCGGCGCCTGTGGCGGTAGCGGTGGTGGCGCAGACGGCGGTGATGGTGGCGGAAATCCGAGACGCCTGCAATCCCCGAACTCGAGCGGCAATGGCGAGAGCAGGGGCGCGTCTCCGGCGAGGCGATTGGCTACGGGGGTGGTGCAGGGCAACGACGGTGATGGTGACGGCACCGCAGCATCGCTCGGACGGGGATCGACTGGGCTCGATCGACCGGGTGCGCTTCCGGCGAGGCGATTGGCGAAGGTGGTGCAGCGAGGCTCGGACCTCTGCTCCTGGGCGTGCTTCCGGCGAGGGCTGGCACGCTGCGGTTCCGGTTTACTGAAGTCCGGGCGGTTCCGAGCGGTTCCGGTGGCCGGGCTCATTCAACCGCTTAATGCAGTGGGTCTTTTTCTTTTTATTTATTTTTGCGGCGGGGTGTGGTATGGGCGGGGTGGTATGGGCTGGGTGGTGGGTGGTTGGGGGTGGGTGGTTGGGGGTGGGTGGTGGTGGTGGTCCGTTCGAAGGCATCGTGGTTCGAATGCATTCGGTGCGATATTCGTTAATTATTCGGATGAATATGTTGAAATTTTGATTGTTAGTGTTGAGGAGTTGTTAATTATTCGGTGAAATTTGGATCACTATTCGTCTGCGTATGGAGTTTTCGGATTGACAAATAGCATAAAGCATCTCATATAAGACCAAATAATCATTCCTATACCACCGAATACTCATTAATTCTATTGAATAATTTCCCAAAAAATATAACTATTTTACCGAATAATATTTCAAAACTGAATGCATAAAAATTAACTCGGAGTCAAAACGAAAATTGATTGATAAAAAATTAAACATTATTCGGTAGTGTATGACAAATTATTCAGTTGAATTGGTAAAATTTGATCTGAAATGGATTGGAAAATGAAATATAACATTATTCGGTAGATTATGAAACATTATTCGGTGAAATTGACAGATTTTTTAAAACACCGAAATCAGATCCGGAAAAAAAAAATAGCGCGTCAGACATTTTTAGGTGGGTCCCACCAGTTTTTCTATTTAAAAAAAAAGGAAACACTCATTTAATCCTGGCCTTCCATTTCTTTCAATCAAAGGCTAAGATTTGTGCATTAAGTACACTTGTGCACAAGGGAACCACTCCCTATATATATATATACTAGCTAGCTAATCAATGCCAATAGATATACTCCACAATGTATATAATACAGTGGCATATATGTATATATAAATACAGTAGTATATATACTACGTACATATATGTTACCCATGAATTCGATCAAGTGCTCTGCCATAACAACTTATCCCCTCGGTCTTAGAGTATGAAACCCAAAGACAAGACTAAAACCCCCCACAAAACAATCTAAATGGAACCAGTGATATAATATAAATTATTTTCTAACCAACCTACTGCAACAAAGCATCAAGCAGCAGGAAAGAGAGCTCAATTCTAAAATGTTACCTTATCCAAATTAAAAATTGAGATCTAAACTTAGGCCAAAGGTCCACAAGCCAAAAATGGGTATGAAACACGGGCCAAAATGCAAACTGCACAGGAAAGGAATAAAGAAATCAAGCAGCAAAAAACAAAAATGTTGACTGTTAACTCAAATATTAGAGAAGGTTTGATTAAGTAATGTTAATGTGCCTTGAACGACTGTTGACCAGCGACGCATCGGACGGTCCGCCCCCCGGCGGTGGTCTCGCTGACCGGTATGCGACGCGCCCCTGGCGGGGGGCTAGGGGGGGCAGCGTCACCCCGCCTTTACGGTATGCGATGTTTATTGTAAACGGGTCCATCGTCTGTCTATTTTGGACTTTCAGTCCATTGTCTGTTTAGGGTTCCATGAGTCTCTTCATATACTCATGGAACGCCGACCCCTGTAACCTAATCTGTTTTCGCTTCCTCTAATAAGAAATCTGGTTCTCTGCCCGTGGACGTAGGCAACACACCGTTGCTGAACCACGTAAATCTTTGTGTTGTTCTTCGCTATTATCGTTCTCGTTATAACAAGTACATTATCAACCAGACCAACATTCAACTTTGCTTTTGAAAGCCCTACCCCTGCAAGCACCATGCCAAAACCATATTTCACTGTGGAATATACTGCCCATCAAGGAATTCATTCTCTAGATGTCATAAATCACACTCCAAAGGAGGGAAGCAAAGTTGACAATCACTTATTAGTGCTTGCCAACAGATCACCATGCCATACATGCCTAATTACAAAGAAGATTGAAATTAATTTTAAGTAATGCCATATATATATTCTTTCTCATACATGATTTCACAAAGACACTACAAACAATATTATCCTTGATGGAAAGTGATTTCACATCCCTTCCATCCAACAATTTGCCCCTATACACGACACCAAAGCTCCCAGCACCGATCTTGTTTCCAAAGGAGAAGTTATCGGTTGCTGCAACAAGCTCTGAAAACGTGAACTCCTCCGCCCTATCTGGATGCTTTGTAGACTAAGTTCCACTCCTCTGTCGCCCCAGGGCTCTCGAGCACTGGCGCCTGAACGTCCATGACAGAGAAGGCGGACTGTTACTCGAAAACCCGCCAACATTGGAGCCTACCCTCGTGATCTGGGGTTGCACCGAGTTGTGAACCTTCTTCCTCCCGCAATAGACGCCCATGTACAAGCAATATATGATGATGCAAACCCCAGCAAGGGCTCCAACCGATCCAACGATGACGAAGGCCAACATTTCCTACCTTAGAGGCTTTGACATTGAAAACGACGACGATACCAGTAAAGGCGAGGACGATGACACCAGTAAAGGCGAGGATGGAGGCGGATCAGGAGACGACGGAGATTCTCCATCATCTCCTGATTGCAGATCAGTCTTGAGCCAGAACAATGTGAAATATCCGACGGGCCGTTAACGGGGGGAAAACACGTGTCGGGTTACATTGATTTATTATTATTATTTTTGCGGTTATAAGGTCGGGATCCACCAACTTAACACAAAAGCTTAAGCTATTGTGTAGAGTTTCACCCTTCCTTATAACCCATCATTTTTACTCTTTTATATTCAACGTGGGAGGGACACTCCCATACCAAACCTCTCAACAAACAAAGCTTCTCCGATTCAGGATAAGTACCACATTGGCAAGATGACTAAACACATCTGCCCGGGAGGATCGCATATAGTGGAAGATCAGGCAATGCCTCACCGGGCCAACCAGGCCCCCAACAGATGACTGAGAAATTGGCATAGCTCAATCCATAGACGAAATCCGAGCCAGCGGTGATCATCTCGAATGACACGCCCATCACTGAATCGTTGTTATATCGGCCTCCTCCGCCCCAGTAGGTGACAGTCCGATTTGATTGCTGGATCCCACAGGTGAAATCAAACCCTATGGCGAGAGTTGTGAATGATTCGTCAATTGGGGAATCCAATTGGCCAAAGGCGTTACTTCCTTTGCAAATCAAAGAGTCGTTATCAGATGAACTGGAATTGGATTTGGATTTCAAGCCACACAGATGTTGAGCACCGACGAGAACCCTCGTTCAAATTCAGTTTTTGGAGAGTACGAGGCTGAAAGAACGTGGAAAAGTAGCCTGCAAAAAATTTGGCGATTGCTACAAGTATAGGGAAGAGACCCTCTTTTTCACCGTCCATCTCCATTTTGGGGAATGAGTTGGAGAAGCTATTGGGTAAAAAGTGAGTCCAAAATTCTCCAAAAGCCCAAAATTCTCCAAAATGGAGAATCTGTTGGACATGCTCTAACTACCTAAGAGCAGCACTCATGGGTTAACCTCATTTGTCTCTCTCCTCGTAATATTTTGACACCTCATTTTCTACTAACTATACCCCATCCTTTAAGGTTTTATGATTTTTAACCCACATCCATAAGTTTACCCCATCCCATTATTTTTAATTATATTTATATCCCACTATATATTTTTAACCAATCAAAATTTAATCCACAAAATATAAAATACATAAACAAAATATAAAGCTCACTTTTATTATTTTTTAAAACAAAACGGGGTTGGGGAAGGGGATGGGGTTAAAAATATGGTTGATCCCACATCCATAAACAAAGATGGTGAAGCCTATAGGGGAAGGGGAACCCCATGGGTGCTGATGCTCTAATCAAATATGCTAAAAGGTCTAAATCACCACATTCCCTCATTAAGTACGTAATCGAAAATAATATGTAAGCTATTTTTTCGACGATTTTGTCATCCAAAAGAAGAAGTATTTTCTACTATATTTATTGTTAGTCAAACAATATTTTATTCCTAAAATGCAAATTCTACCAAAACAGAAATACATATAAATTTTAAAAAAATCACCTTTTATTCTACTAAAAAAAATCAAATTGGTCCTGTGATCTTATCAAAACAATCTCAGTTGTTTAATTAAGAAGAACAACATGAACTAATTATCCGATGATATCTGACCTTGAGCCACTTGTTCCTTTAATAAATTCTGTAGCATCACTTAATAACTTCTCCAAAATTTGAGTACGATCATTGAAGTTATCCTCAACTGTTTGTGCCATTTCTTCTAGTCAATCACCCTGACTTGTGTACATACATATATATCATCCACATTAATTGGTTGATCCTCTTTTTCGCCGTGCCATATCCATCATGGGTAGGTTTGATCAATCCCACGCACGATCAAATGATTTTTCACTTCATTAACACTCAATCTTGCAGTGTTATAGCAGTTGGTACATGGATATAGTATCTTACCATTCTCTATTGCAAATCGAATAAAGTCATTAACTCCGTCCATATACTCTCTAGTCAAACAATTCATAGGCATCCATCTCCGATCCATCGTACCCTTATTATGATTATAAAACAAAAGTTAATTAATCACTACGCTACATATAACTAATTCAATATGAAAATATATTTAATTATGATATTTAACATTCTAAATTGTTCCATCTATGTTAGTCTATGTAGCACGGAAACGGAAACGGAAACGGACAAAGGACACGGACACGGGAAGACACGGGGAAACGACAATTTCAAAAAACATAGGACACGGACACGGCAAAGATATATGATATATATATATCATTTTAAAGGTCTTGCAAAGATGTATACATTTATACTAATAAGAGTCACCTAGATGTTAAGACCAATAAGATATAAATAAATAATTATATAACATTTTCAAATCAAAATATATACAAATAAACATTGCTAAGTCTAAAAATAAATCAAAGTATAGAGAGGAGGTGGTCCACCATCATGTCTTGTTACCCCTCTCCCGCTGTTCTGCTAACTATATCAAGTTATCAAGATAATCCCAAAGTGGTCAACTCCACCTCCACGTTCTGTTTCATAGAAACACCCCCACTGCTACCTTCATTAGTTTGTGAGCCTGAACCATCATCAATTTCTAGATCCTACACCTAAATCTTATATAAATTGAAATCAAACATCACTCAATCAAAGTAACCCTAAATCTGAAAATAAATCAAGGTATAGAGAGGGAATGAGATAGGGAGATAAGAGTTGAAGGAAGATTAACAGGAACGACACTCGTTTGTGTTCAGAAAGCCCGACGATCGACGGTGGCTGGTGCAGATCGAAGAACGGCGGTGGCTAGTGTAGAACAACGCTCAACGGTGGCTAGTGCAAAAGGACGCTCAAGAAGAAAAGGGCAAAGGTTGATAGCCGGGTTTGTTTTTTTCTTTTTTATTTTAATTATGAACCGGGTTTTCTTAATTCCAAACCGTGTCCATTATTTGTGAAACGTGTCCGAGGTGTTTCCATCGCGTTTTCATACGTGTCCGAAGTTTGACCGTTTCTTGACCGTTTCTTGACCGTGTCCAGGCGTTTCCGAGGTGCTTCGTGTCGTGTCCGTGTTTCCGACACGACACTGTGCCCTACATAGGCGTTTCCGTGCTACATAGATGTTAGTACATTGAAGAGTTTATGGCTTTTGATTGGAAGCTTATGGATTTAATTTGTTCGTGTGCAGGTAGGTGAGGTTACGACCGTTGATCGCACTTTGCGTAAGTGGTACTGAGCCTCCTCAAAATATCTCGCATGGGGTTTCTGGGGTATAGGGCCGCGAAGCGGTGGCGCCAGTCACTATAAAAAGTTTACCCTACAAAAGTTATGGATTTAATAATTTGACTACATTAGAACTTCATTGAAACTAGATATATTGGATGCAATATGTTCTCAAGTCTTGATAGGCTAAAACCTACTCCCACAAGTGTATGGGATCGGTTGTAGTATATCAAGGTGTCGAATCACAAGGACTATAGGAGTATTAATCGAATCTTTGCAACCAGTTGACTAAGCCAAAATAGTAGAGATCGAAATTGAGGTTTGATGATATAACTAACAAAAATAAATTAAAATAAGAAAATGGAAGTGTTGGGCAGATATGGAGAAAACATTCTAGAATTGGGGATTAACCACCATGTGTCGTCGATAGACTTAAGAGATTTTTCTCGCTTGAATGAATTTGATTCTGTATGAAGGTAGGTTGTCTAAGTTCATTACTAATCTCCTCTCGGTCTCATAGCAAATTGTACCTAACCGGCTAACAATCACTCTCGTGTAAAGTTAAACTAAAGTTAGGTCCATTACACTCTTAGAATCTAAGCAAGTTCATTCAAATGTCTCCCCTCGGTCTCAATTAGAACAAACAAACCTAGAATTTCTATGACACCCTATAAATCCTCGAGAGACCTTGAATCATGCTATTGTGTCACTCATAAGCAAACATCAATGTCTCAGGTAATCCTATAGCTCCAATGACAACAATCACCTCTCGGTCTCATGCAATCATCTATCTTCCTATTAGGGCTATCTCCTCTCGGTCTCAACCCCTAATTGGATATAATTGATTATCAATTAGGCTATACGCTCAATAGGATTAAATCAAACAAAAATCAAACTACATTCAAGCAATAGTAAGTATGGTCTATCTCAACAAAGCGGAATCACCCCAACCCTAGAACGATTGAATTAGCTAAACATGATAAAAGAGAACAAATCAAAAGCAAGATAAGATGACATAGCCAAGAAGAGTAAGAGAAATACTTGTTCTTCTATAGCGGAAATCGTCTTAAGCATCCAATTTGCAATACTTTATCATCCAACTAATCTAGGGTTCTCACCAATTTCCGCCCCAAAATCTGAGTGTTTCCAGCCCTTTTCTCCAAAACGTAACCCTCCCTCGAAATCTGGAAATTACATTGGTTTTAATTAATCCAAAACAAATGAAAGAAACAGCCGGAAATCTGAAAGGTCTGGCCGGATCTGGCACTGTCACGACTCGTGAAGAGTCTGTCACGGGTCGTGACAGCCTGCAGAAGTCACAAAACACACAGGTTCACTCGTCACGACTCGTGAAGACCTCCCACGGGTCGTGACAGCTTGCTGTAGCTGAAAATTGCACAAACTCTCTTGCCCCGCGAGTCGTGCTACCCACTTTGAGCTCCTTTGAGTGTTTCACTTGATATGCTTGCTCCTTGAACCATCTTCTTTGCTTGTCTTTCAATCCCCTTCCAATAGATGCATGCAATTTACCTCTTGAATTGGCTCCAAAACCGCTCAAAAGTACCTGAAATCATAACAAACTAGCGGTAGACACCGATTCCTCGAAATGGGACACTAAGGGCTAACAAATAGGTAGAATACTCTAGTAAAACGCCCTAAACTTTACACAAAAGTGCCCAAAGACAATGCTAGAATAGACGCTATCAAAATACCCCATACTTACCCTTGCTTGTCCCCAAGCAAGACTAAGATAATAAAACACAAGATAGCGTCTCCTAAATAGAATTATCCGAGGAATGCTGTCCTAGCATATCATTGCCAACAATCAAGCTTGACTAGCACATCAAAACACCAAACTCCTCTAATGCACTTCGCTTAAATTTCAACCTCAATACTCATCATCCACAAAGCTTGAACAATCTCGATAATCTCCACCGCTTGAAAATATGCACACAATAAAATCATGAGGGCTTTATAGGTGATGAGTCAAAGGTGGAAACATTTGGGTATGGAAAATTTAAGGCCATGTGGTGCTAAAATCCGGGAAAGAGGATCATTTGAGAACAACCGGAAAAACACCCACTTCAAATAATCAAACTCACACCAATCCACCAAACAAACGCCATCACAACACCCATTTTCATGTTCACTTTTGTCAACCACCTCAAAAAAAAATATTTCCTTCTTTTTCCTTTTCACTCTTTTTCTTACCTCTCTAGCCTCGACACCGTTTTACACGAATACAAACATTTGTGATGAATGCACCCGGTTACTAAGTGTCTCGGCATCCTCGCTTTGCACTTCTTCCTACTTGTGTGAATTTTATTCTCCACAAGCAGGATCGGTTACTAACCGTATTTTTTTCTTTTCTTGACTTTTGCATAAGAGTGAATTTTATCCTCCTCTTATCCCAAGACTTTTCTTCCCTTCTTTTTTTTTTTTTTAATCACAATCAAGAAAAAATCACCCCAAACTTGAAGCACATCCACACAACAAAATACACCACCATGACCCAAAATCCCGGATTAGGGAAAGGCAAGTAGCGACTATGAAAATCTTGTGGAGCTACCAAAGAAATAGGCTTCTAAGGCTCAGAAGGCTTCAAGGAGATGATCAAATGCAAGGATAGGTAAGGAGAAATGGGCTAACAAAACTGCCTCAATCATATTTCAATTGTGCACATAAACCAAATAATGCGGTCTCAACCATAGAATCAAGCTCGAGTATCCAAGTATGAGGCGAGAAACATCCAAAATCAAGCAAGAGGGTAAAAAAATCTAGCTAGTCAAACAAGGCAATGGCTCAATGCTCAGGTAATCATCAAACATTCCAATAAGTGCGTGTCAAATAGACACCAAAAACCACAAAAATTGTGAAGTATTCACCCCCACCCCATGCATAGACAAAGGATTGTCCTCAATGTGCAAAGCAATCAAGGAAGAGATGGGAATACTCACAATTTCAACATGTAGAACAGATGTCTTTAATGGTCAAGCTAGAGCCATCCGTTCCAAACCTAGGCAAGACAACCAACACAAACAAGCAACAAACTCGGCAAAAGGGGGTTAGTAGATAGGTGTCAAAACACCTTCAACTCAGCTCGAACATAATCAATATTATCAATATAGCATACTCTCCACCCCATACTTGCTCATTTGCAAATCATCTCAAAAATACAAAAGAAAAACAAAACTAAAAACTAAAACTATTTTTTTTTCTTTTTTTTTTCAAAGGAAGAAAATAAAACTTACCTCGGGTTGCCTCCCGAGAAGCGCTAGTTTAAAGTCTGAAGCCGACCCTTATTACCTTCGAGAAGCTTAAATCGACCTGAATGAATGGTCCATACCTCATCCCATCCATCTAGCAGAGTCTTCTTGGAGCGACATAATTTAGTTCCCTTTTCGCTCAAGCTCCATAGGTGTGTGCTCCTCCTCTTCTTATCCCATCGTCCCTTTGTGCCTTCATTGTCACCACCGTCTTCAAATAATAAGATTACCTCTTGGGACTTGATGGGAGGCGGTATGTCGGCAAGGACTTTAATTGATATCTCCTCCTTGTGCCATTTTGCAAGCATTCCGGCAAATGCCCCAAACTGTTGATCGACATTCTCTTGAACCATCCCTTCAGAAAACAGTGATGGCACCATGTATGCTTGGTGAACAACCAATCGGGGCTCTTCTTTGGTTGCATCCTCCTCAAAATCAATCTCTAGATCCATCAACTCATGCACATGCTCTTCAAAACTTTCCTCAATCTCAAAAGAAACACCAATGCAATTGTCATTGTCACTGACATTTGTTTGGATTGGGAAACTCTCCGGAACAGTTAGAGCATTCAATGTGTTTTGCTCTAATAGAGCTTTCAACTCTGCTATCCTAGCGACCAGCTCATCTATTGACAGATGTGAATAAGGCTCTGGATCAGGAGAAGGTTGTGAAGGTTGGCACTGAAGCTCGATCGAATCCCTTTCATGAGTGCGCTCCCACTCGTAATGTCCATCATGATTGCAAATGCGGTACATGAAATCCGCATCACGAGAGGTGGGAGCTAGCAAAACTGGGCATTCAGTAATTGTGTGTCCAAAACCTCCACAAAACTCGCAATAGGCATATGTCCCATAAACAGAGAATTGATGTTCACGAGTGGCATGACCGAAGGATGCACAAACATCACAATAGGGAACAAAACTCATCTTCAAAAGGGCACATCTAAAATAAAAAAAACAAAAACAAACAAATCAAAGCAACAAAAAAAAACTTAGCAAACTAGTTGTCAAGTAACGATCGATACTAGCTTTAGTCCCCGGCAACGGCGCCAAAAACTTGATAGGCTAAAACCTACTCCCACAAGTGTATGGGATCGGTTGTAGTATATCAAGGTGTCGAATCACAAGGACTATAGGAGTATTAATCGAATCTTTGCAACCAGTTGACTAAGCCAAAATAGTAGAGATCGAAATTGAGGTTTGATGATATAACTAACAAAAATAAATTAAAATAAGAAAATGGAAGTGTTGGGCAGATATGGAGAAAACATTCTAGAATTGGGGATTAACCACCATGTGTCGTCGATAGACTTAAGAGATTTTTCTCGCTTGAATGAATTTGATTCTGTATGAAGGTAGGTTGTCTAAGTTCATTACTAATCTCCTCTCGGTCTCATAGCAAATTGTACCTAACCGGCTAACAATCACTCTCGTGTAAAGTTAAACTAAAGTTAGGTCCATTACACTCTTAGAATCTAAGCAAGTTCATTCAAATGTCTCCCCTCGGTCTCAATTAGAACAAACAAACCTAGAATTTCTATGACACCCTATAAATCCTCGAGAGACCTTGAATCATGCTATTGTGTCACTCATAAGCAAACATCAATGTCTCAGGTAATCCTATAGCTCCAATGACAACAATCATCTCTCGGTCTCATGCAATCATCTATCTTCCTATTAGGGCTATCTCCTCTCGGTCTCAACCCCTAATTGGATCTAATTGATTATCAATTAGGCTATACGCTCAATAGGATTAAATCAAACAAAAATCAAACTACATTCAAGCAATAGTAAGTATGGTCTATCTCAACAAAGCGGAATCACCCCAACCCTAGAACGATTGAATTAGCTAAACATGATAAAAGAGAACAAATCAAAAGCAAGATAAGATGACATAGCCAAGAAGAGTAAGAGAAATACTTGTTCTTCTATAGCGGAAATCGTCTTAAGCATCCAATTTGCAATACTTTATCATCCAACTAATCTAGGGTTCTCACCAATTTCCGCCCCAAAATCTGAGTGTTTCCAGCCCTTTTCTCCAAAACGTAACCCCCCCTCGAAATCTGGAAATTACATTGGTTTTAATTAATCCAAAACAAATGAAAGAAACAGGCGGAAATCTGAAAGGTCTGGCCGGATCTGGCACTGTCACGACTCGTGAAGAGTCTGTCACGGGTCGTGACAGCCTGCAGAAGTCACAAAACACACAGGTTCACTCGTCACGACTCGTGAAGACCTCCCACGGGTCGTGACAGCTTGCTGTAGCTGAAAATTGCACAAACTCTCTTGTCCCGCGAGTCGTGCTACCCACTTTGAGCTCCTTTGAGTGTTTCACTTGATATGCTTGCTCCTTGAACCATCTTCTTTGCTTGTCTTTCAATCCCCTTCCAATAGATGCATGCAATTTACCTCTTGAATTGGCTCCAAAACCGCTCAAAAGTACCTGAAATCATAACAAACTAGCGGTAGACACCGATTCCTCGAAATGGGACACTAAGGGCTAACAAATAGGTAGAATACTCTAGTAAAACGCCCTAAACTTTACACAAAAGTGCCCAAAGACAATGCTAGAATAGACGCTATCAAGTCTCAACTCAAAAACCATGAAAGTATTCAATGAAACTAGCTAGGAAACAAACACAAAAACTATGAAAGTATTCGATGAAACCGGCAAACAAAAGCAAGCTAGACATATCAAATGCTTAGCAAGAGATGCTAACATAGAAAACACAAACATAAACATTCATTGCTCAGTAGGTTATTTTCAAAGATGGGGTAAGAGACACCGACCTCGATCAAGCGCCGGAATACAAACTCACCAACTCAAAGATAGAATCACTGAACAGGACGTTTTGCAATCTGATTGATCGAAATTAGAGGGCGAATATAGAAGCACCTATAAACCGAATCATTGAAGAGTCCAAGCAAACAAAACATCCTGTTTTCATAATTTAATTTGTTGCTGTGACAATTAGCTTGATTTCGATATATAGTACGTGTGCTGGTAATGGTGTGGAAACTATACCATTAACGCTAACAAACAACTACTAAAGAGTAAAGAGTAGAGTACACCAATTCAGAATGACTGTTATTAAACGAAAACAAGACTTTCCACAAAGTCGTAAGCCAAAGTGATGTTAACATAATTCCCAACTCCCCACGTCAAAGTTTCAGAACCCGCTTTTGTGCCATGTAAGATTAATTCATCCGTCAATGTCAAGAACGCACTCAAAATTGTAGCTAGAATATATCGTCACGTTTTCTTGTGTTTCTCCCAATGAATCTTCCATCGCCCAGAAAACATGGTTTGTCCGTGCGTACATGACCTTCGAAACCAACCGTTTTAACCCACGAACAATCTTCTTGCCTCCAGTATATCTCACATTGAGGAGAGGAGTAGTATTCCCAACACACGATCGAAAGTGTGCCTCTCCAACAAAAAGGTGCACACCTTTGGAGGTAAGTGGATGGCGTCTCGATGAGTTCAAAACTTTCCTGCACGAAGTCGAACGATAGTATGACCTTATCGGAGTCTACAAAGCCTCCCCAATGGGCCACTCCTCCTATCATCACGGGCGGATCTACTCTGCTAGGCTTCCAATTCACCAGCTTTGCTGTAGGAATCACATCCCAACGACGCCGTATTGATGAGTAAAGAATGCACTTCAACGCAGGCCTTAGCTGTAGCATCACAGCTTTAAACTCTTTGGTGGAAGGGTCGATCCAGAAGCCTCTGCAATGCTGAAAATACCGTACAAGATCACAAGGGGAAGGGAAGCTCGAAGACTTGCGCAACGAGGGGTTCCAAAGCACGAGGTTGGCGTAATCATAGAGACAAACAACACCGTGAAGGGTGCCAACAAGCATATAATTGTCTGTTTCTTCAATGGGTTTAGTTAGTGTATTGACCGCTGGGCGGGGGAGAGGATCGACCACAAGATATTTGTGTACGCATCGTCGGCATCGAGCCTCATCGATGATGAATCGGGGCTTTTGGATGGAGAGATGCTGTTGTAGCAAGGTTGGAGAGTGATCGATGAGTTGCTTCCAGTCTTTCGACACGCATCGAAAACGTAGCAAGGTTTTCACAGGCAAGTGCTGGAGGATGAGGACTAAGTTATCCTCCGGGATGTAATCCGCCATGGCGGAGTTCATGATCGATTTCAATGGCAGACTTGAAATCTACCTATTATATATTGAGTCGGGTGATATAACGGCGGTTTCTCTGTATGTTTATTCATCAATTTAATCAATAGAGCTATAGATATATAAGATAAGATTGTACCCAATTTTATTAGATATAACCATATAGGTATTTTTTTTTGGAAAAATTTGGTGGAATATCCATTTAGAAAAGCCAATTAAGTACAGTGCTAACTAGATTATAGAAGTTGATACCCTTCTTTGTCAAAGAATCTGATGTTACTTTAATATCAATGGAAACTACAGCTGCGCTAACAAACTACTAGTAAACGAAAACAAGACTTTCCACAAAGTCGTAAGCCAATGTACTGATTTTAACATTATTCCCAACTCCCCACGTCAAAGTTTCAGAACCCGTTTTAGTGCCACGTCAAAGTTTCTTGTGTTCCATCGCCCAGAAAACATGGGTTGTGAGCCATTTTATTCCAAACTCAACTTATACAAATTTAGCAGGGGTAGAGCCTGCAAAGTGCTGATGAATACAATCAGGGATAGAAAAGAATTCAGCATATGAATCAGGGGTAAGGGTCAATCCAGAAGCCATAGCAAGTCTGCATTGGTTCGCCAAAATACCATTCGAAACCCAAAGGGTAAAAAAGACTGCAACTTTTGCGCAACGAGGGGTTCCAGAGCAATCGGGGCTTTTGGACGAAGAGATGCTGGCTAACCAGAATCATGGGCAATCCAAACCTGCAATTCCCTGAATACACCAGAATTCAGATCACAAGTAAATACCACCTCCTTTTGGTCTGTTTTCATAACAAGCCAATGAAGGACGCCATTGAAAGAGTAAGCTTGTTGAGACTGGCCAATCGACATGTCTAGCATAAGAGAAGCCTTGAAACGACTTCCAGCCCTTATCTAGAGGGCAATGCCTTCCATTGGCGCCAAACATGCGTTATAAATCCTCCCGGTTTCTTTCATCTCTTCCCCTATTACTGCCCTTTTCTTACATTTCTTGAAGCACAGAGACCCTTCTTGCCTCATGTATGTATATCAATGTATGTCAGATCAATAATGGAAATTTGAGTTAAAAGATAATCTAGATGGAAACCGGACCAAAAAGATTCTACGACAGATAGCACAAGCAGTGACAGCAAGCAACTACTACTACAGACTCTAGAGTGCATCGACAAAGAATGAACCATCTCTAGCAATGAACTGACAGATGCTAACAATCGAAAAATAAGCACCATTCAGTAAGCAAACTCTACCTAATCATACAAGTGATATTCTGAGAGCAAAATCAACAAAGAACTAAACATCTCTGGTGTCAAGATGATCAGCAATAATTTGGCAATAGCTAACAGTGAAAGGACGAAGCGAAACAAGATTTCAGCTAAGTAAACATGACTGATTTTGCAAGCAGTGACAGTAAACAACTGAACACACAATGAAATCTCAAATACACTAACTCAGTAGCATCAAACTAGCTCAAAATAGATGTAAAATGTCAGCAGCAACTGCTCCTACATTTGGCAATTTCAGCAACACACCGAATTGTTGATTTTGCTTCCTTTAGTCAAATAGCTTGTAGACAAAATGGGGAGAGACGTTTTAAGCAAAGCTAAGGGAAAAGAAGACTTTCCACAAAGTCGTAAGCCACAGTGACATTTTCAGAATCCTTGAGTCCTCCCCTCACAGTTTGCCCGCCAGTTTCTGTGCCATCTAACAGCAACTCGCCTATCATGGTACGAGAGTTTTCAATAATCATAGCTAGAATCCTGACACTTGGTTGTGAAAAGCTCCAATCAAATCCCCGATCCCTTCTTCCTCTATACCCCTTCTTTTTCCTGTCTTCTTTCTTTCTTCCACGTCTTCCATCGCCCAGAAAACGTGCCTTATAGGCTCATAAACTTGGAAACCAACCATTTTAACCCATGAACCTTCTTGCCTCGAGTATACCCCACATCTACGAGGAAATTCATTATACATGACATCCCAACACACAATTGAAAGTGTGCCTTGCCAATGACAAGGTGCAGAGTGCATGTTATAAAGATCAGGCAGACCAATGATTTCAAAACTTTCTTGCACGAAGTCAAAAGACAATATGACTCTATCCTTGTGTCCGTGATCTAAGTGATAGTAGGGTCGATTATCTAAGTGATAGTAGTCAAAGTCATCGGACTCGTCAAGAGTCTCAAGAAAGCCTCCCCAGTGAGCCACTCCTCCTATCATAACAGGTGGACCTTCTTTGCAGGACCTCCATTTTGCCAGTTTTTCAGTAGGAACTACAGTCCAACCACGTCGGATTGACGAGTAAAGAATGCACTTCACAGCAGGCTGTCGTTGTAATACTATGGCTTTAAATGCTTTGGTGGAAGGGTCAATCCAGAAACCATAGCAAGTCTGCGTTGGTTCACCAATATACCATTTAAAATCTGAAGGAAGAGGAAGACTCCCAAACTTACGCAACGAGGGATTCCAGAGCACGAGGCTGCGGTAATCACAGAGACAGACCACACCGTGAAGGGTGCCAAACAGTACATAACGATTCCCTTCAATCGGTTTCCTCAGTGTATTCACCAAAGGTCGAGGGAGACTAGCATCGACGACAAGGTAGCTGCGGAGAAGAGGATCAACAATGAATCGGGGCTTTTGGACGGAGAGATGCTGTTGAACCAAGGTTGGAGAGTGATCGATGAGCTGCTTCCAACAATTGCACACGCACCGAAAACGCAACAAGGTTTTCACAGGCAAGTATTTGAAGATCAGGACCAAAATATCTTCCGAGATGTAATCCGACATGATAGAACCGAATTCGATTTCTACCTATTGATTTCAATGGCTTCAAATTAGGGATTTGCGTAATACAAGTAGTAATGAGCTGAGATTGAACAGAGTTAACTGAAACATACCAAGGAGAGTTTCAACCAACACAAAATTAAACGAGGTATGGAAGCTCCAATCTCCAATCTCTAATGGTGGGTGCTGGGGGTGACCCAATTTGATGACTCGGACGAAGACCTAAAAGGGAAATTGGGGGACATTTCGCTAATATATGCAAATATCAGTATCCCTGCACTTTAGAGGGTTTTCCCTCTTTTATCTACCCAAACAAAAAAAATTCCTTATCCAATGATAAGGCTAAATTTGGAAAAAAAATTAAACTTTTAATTAGCTTAACTTTTTTTTTTTTTTGAAGGGGACTACTATTTGCACGGTCAAATTTTCGCCTAACACACGGACGCCGATCGCGCAGTGCGAGTCCGCGCTTTTTCTCTTTTTTTTTTTCTTTTTTTTTTTAATTAAAGCAACCTGCAATTTTTTTAGATCTGAAAGTTTCATGTTAATGGAGACTCGGATGAGGGTATGGGCTTCCTAGCTTCACCCTACTTTTGTTATCTTTCAAAAGTAGGGTGGAACCTTGTGGATCTGAAATATCCGACAATGGGTAAGCCAAATGGGGTGGTGGCACCACCAAAGAAGCTCCGGCAAGCCCTGGATCTGATTAAACAAACCACCCAGAAGCAGATTCGTTGTTGCGAAAAGGAAGAACGAGATGCTCAAAATCAGACGAGCTGCAGTGATGGGAGACGACGAGGATGGTGTTGGGCCTCTGAGCAAGCGAGAAGATGAGGGATCCGGCGGAATTGATGAGATATGCGCCAACGAGGTTTAGGGTTTAGTGGTGGTGAATGAACAGAGGACGAGATAGGAGGATGGGTAGCAAAAGGGAATCGGCCGGTTGAGAGCAGAGGTCAGCCGGTTTGACTCGATCCCAGGCGGTCGGAGATGGTGGCTGGCGGAAAGAGGAGATGTTGACTCTGAGTAGGAGGCGGGCGCAGGGGAGAGAGGGAGAAGGGCATATCCGGCCTACGCATCTGCACAATCGCGACTCCGTGATACGCGATTGGAGATTTTTCCGTGCAATTGGCGAAAATTTAACAGGGTAAATAGCAATTCCGTTTTTTAATTTTATTTTTTTATAGTTGATTGGCTTTTATGTAGAGAATATTTCTCAATTTATTGTCTTATCTAGGATAGATAGGATAAAAAAAAAAAAAAAAAAAAAAGTCGGTGGGCTTTTTTCAAATCTGGCTAAACCATCCGCATAACCCGCCACCACCATATCTATGGATAATACCCGATAACTGACTGGATTACCAATTCCCACTCCATTGCTAGAGATGGTTCATTCTTTGTTGATGCCCTCTAGTAGTAGTAGTAGTTGCTTGCTGCTTGCGCTATTTGTCGTAGTAAAATCTTTTTGTTCCGGTTTCCATCTAGATTATCTTTTCAACTCAAAATTCCATTATTGATCTGACATAGTGACATACATGAGGCAAGAATTGAAGAAAAGGGCCGCAATAGGGGAAGAGATGGAAGAAACTGGGAGGACTCATAGCGCATGTTATATTTAGAAGACAGAGTCGGGGTCGAGGATTATAAATTCAAATGGAGGGCTGTTTACGAACATTATGTACTTGATGATTCTTTGGAAAAAAGTGTGTAACTTTTCTTTGTAGTTTTCAAATACTCCAGTACCCAAAATAACATTAAACTAGTTTTTCTAATCAAAGTTACATAAATGTTAAATTTTTAAAAAATGAAAAATAAATTATCACCTTTAAGAAAACGTTGGTTTATGAACAAATGGCATAAATCAAATATACTTTTTTGAAGATTTTCTTGAGTTAATTTTTTTATTAACTTTTTTTTTTGGATACAAGGCAGAGTTTTTGGTGATGTCAGATACTACTGGCCCACCACCCAATGATAACAAACAAGGGGAAGAAAATCTAGATGAGACGTGATCACCTCATGGTCAATAGTATGTATAAGATGGGTCACCTTGCCTGCCACTTGGTTCAGCTCGTGAAAGAAATGAGTGCAAGTCTCCCACTCAATGACTCAAAGCACTGGAGGAGATACATAATGGCTGTCATGATAATCTCAATCTCTCAATGGCATTTCCACTTCCTAGAGATACGGTTGATGATCGTGAGGCTATCACATTCAATATCAACACGCCGTACACCCAAATCCCTAGCCATCAACATACTAGAACGAATCGCCATAACCTCAACCATCAATGGGGATACCATGTCGGCATGTCGCAGTACAATTTCTTAGACTTTGTGACTGAACAAGTGGAGTCTCGGATGACAAAGCATGAAGTAGTAAGTTCAAACGGGAACTTGGAAGTCAAAAAAATTAATCTTAAAGTGGTATGCTATAAGTTTTTTCCGTCAAATGTTTTTCTGACGTTTAGGTGAGGGTTGTGGCCGTGTATCCACTGTGATGGTGTCTTCCCAGAATGTGCTTTTAGAGTCATGTAACAAGTCCATACTTTTCCAAGTGACGTCATTTTCCCATTGGTAGGTTTCTCCTCCCGTCTATTCGGCAGGAAGACACCGTGGAAGTTTAGTCACTTATTCGTATTCTTGCTATTCAGAGTCTTCCCCGAGGTTTCCATGTCTTCTTCATGTACCGGGTTTTTCGCCGTCATGCTCAACCTAGGTCCGGATCCTTGTCTTTTTTGTTTTTTCGTTTGATTTAACCATGACGGTTCGTTTGTTTATCGATTTCTCTCGGTCTCTCGATTTACCTAACATAGGTGGCCCGGTATTTTGAATCATGGCAAAATTGCAGAAAACCACACTTTAAATAAGGTGTTTTGCGAAAAACCACCCTTAAAATGAAAATTGCATAAAACCATCCATTAAAACGATTTTCTTAGCAAAGTCACACCCATCACCAAATTACCTTTAATTGAATGTTAAAGTGTGTGAAAAATCAATTATATCCATTGTTTTTTTATTATTATTATATTTTAACCCATTCAGTCGGTATTTAATTAATTTCTAACTTTTTAACATGTTTTTCAAAAGTTAGAACCTCTACAAAATAAAATATATATATAATTTCATACTTATTAGTAAAAACATTCTATAAAAAGTATATATAATTGATGTTTTATATATTTTAAAATGAGTAAAAATATATTACTATTCCACATATGTTTTTAAAATAATAAAAACTATATAAAATGTTATTTACAAAAAAAATATTTTCTTCAAATAGCCCTTTAGTAATACAAGTTTTTTCATCGTATAAAACATAAATTAAACATCAACTTTATATAGAGTTTTTTTTTATAAGTATGAAATTATATTTTTTGATATTTTATAGAGTTTTTAAACATTAAATTATTTTCATCAAATTATTAAAAAATAATATCCCTTTAGTAATACAAGTTTTTTCATCGTATAAAACATAAATATTATTTTTTGATATTTAACAATTCCCGCGCCATGGCGCGGTTTTTTAAAACTAAAATGTTAATAATATATATAAATATATTATAAAATACTAATAAAAGTTAAGATAAAAAACTTTACCATAAATGTATCTTATAATTCTGAAATAATTGTTTTTATATCTCGTCTAAAGTATAATACATAAATGTAGATATTTTAAATCACCAGTAATAATAATATCAATATCATTGTAGCTTTTTTATAAATTTTGAAATTTGAATCATGCATTTAAATGTGATGTGTCCCAACTAATAATTATATTCAATGTTTTGAATTAAGCTCAATAGTTAGTACATAAATGTGAGTTAAGCCTAATGGTTATATTAGATTGAATTCAATGTTTTCAATTAAGCCCAATTGTTAGTAAATATGTTAAGAATAAAAAGAGAATGGAGGATTAAAAAAAAATGGAAAAAAAAGAGAAAAGGATAAATAAAAAAAAATCAAGGAAAAAAACATAATTGGTCAATATTCCTAAAACTCCCCTAAGATTGACACGTAAGCAAAGTCTTCTAAATTAAGGTTATATATAGATATATAGATTGTTAGTAAATATGTTAAGAATAAAAGAGAATGGAGGATTAAAAAAATTAATGGAAAAAAAGAGAAAAGGATAAATAAAAAAAATCAAGGAAAAAAACATAATTGGTCAATATTCCTAAAACTCCTCTAAGATTGACACGTAAGCAAAGTCTTCTAAATTAAGGTTATATATAGATTGTTAGTAAATATGTTAAGAATAAAAGAGGATGGAGGATTAAAAAAAATTAATGGAAAAAAAAAGAGAAAATGATAAATAAAAAAATCAAGGAAAAAAACATAATTGGTCAATATTTCTAAAACTCCTCTAAGATTGACACGTAAGCAAAGTCTTCTAAATTAAGGTTATATATAGAGTTTTTCACTTTTGAAAAACATGTCAAAAAAGTTAAATATCAGCTACTACCAATTGAATGGAGTGAACTAATACTCCATTTGTTCGCGAAAATATGTCATTGTAGCTTCAGACACAATATTTAAGAAATATTTAAACTACCTAAATTGTCCCTACTTTTGTCATAATTATCTCAAAGCAAAATACAATCAGATTTTTCAAGGTAATTCAAATTTCAAACAAATGAGGGTAAATTGGGAAATACGAGTATATGGGTAAAATATATATATATAAAGGTGACATGTTTTTTTTTAACAAAATCAAAACTCCAAAACGACATGTTTTCGCAAACGGAGAGAGTAATAAAAAATAAGGGGTATAATTGACTTTTCGGACACTTTAACATTCCATTAATGAAAATTGGGTGATGAATGTGACTTTGCTAAGAAAATGGTTTTACCGCAAAACCCTTAATGAGTAGTTTTATGTAATTTTGTCTTGAATAATTGCCTTGTTTTGAAAAAAATTGAAATTCGTCAACCTCGTTTAGCGAACGAAAAGTTCCCCCACTCTCAAGTCCCAAACTCTTTCTTCGATCGATGATCTTCACACTACTGGGACAGTGACACTGGTAGTGGTTCACCCCCATCGAGCACCAGGTTTGTGTTCGGTTTCGGTTCGGTTTGTGTTAAACCGATTTTTTTTAATATTCCACTATATATATTTATACAATATTTTTTATACACTACATAAATACAATATACATATATCGGTATACTTTATATATACATATATACGCTATACATATACTTTATATAAAGTGTATATACATATATACACTATACAGTGTATATACACATATTTTTTTTTGTGTGTAGTGTGTATATATACACATATATACCGTGTATATACACACATATATATGCTAATACATATAGGGTTCGTATGGGACGGGGTTAATAAACTGACTAAAATTATAAACAGGGTAAAAATTTATAAACTGTTGGTAAAAGTAGTTAAAAATTTATGAAAAAATATAAACTCCGTATGGGGCGAAAAACAGTTTATTTGTAAAAAGTGGAGTTTATTTGGTTTTTATTAGGGGTATTGTGGTACTTTCAAACCAAATAAGATAAAAGAGAAGGGGTAAAATAGTAATTATGGAATATAAACCTCAAAATAAGCTTCAATCTGCAGCTTATTTATAAACTCTTTTTTTAACCGACTAAAGCTTATTTGTTGTTCCCATACACCGTTTAAACCTGTTTATTTTTTTAACGGCTAATAATTTCCCACTTTTTAACCTGCTTATATATCATCCATACACACCCATATTTTTTGTATGCTCGGTTTGTGTTAAATCGAATTTTTTTAAGAGAATTTTTTTTAATTTTTTTTTAATGAAAATTCGGTTCAACTGTGTTAAAACCGAACCGAACACAAACCAAACCAGCAAATAACCGAACCGAACCTAATGCTTTCGGTTCGGCTTTCGGTTTTGAAATTTTGAGATTTTCGATTTCGGTTCGGTTAGATTCGACCCGGTTCGGTTAGGTTTTGGGCCGATGCACACCCCTAAGCACCACCGAGGGACAAAATCGATCCCCATTGGAGATTCTATACCACGTTTGGTTGTGCGGAGTTTGAAACTCGATCTCCGAGCCCGAGGTATGTTCCAGTTAATTTTGATTTGTTCAATCTCAGCTCCTCAATACTGTAGTACGCAAAACCCTAATTACGTCGATTGAAAATTGAAATCAGTCTCCTCTCTCCACTTTGATGTTTATGTAGAGATTCAAGTTCTGTCATGTCGGATTACATCCCGGAAGAGAATGTAGTCCTGATTTTCAAGTACTTGCCTGTGAAAACCTTGCTGCGTTTCCGATGCGTGTGCAAAGGGTGGAAGCAACTCATCGACTCTCCAGCCTTCATTCAACAGCATCTCTCTGTCCAAAAGCCCCGATTCATCATTGATCCTCATCGACGCAAATATCTTGTGGTTGATCCGCTCCCCCACCCCTTGGTCAGTACACTAAGTAAACCGATTGAAAATGGGTTTTATATGCTTGTTGGCACCCTTCATGGTGTGGTCTGTCTCTGTAATTATGGCAACCTTGTGTTTGGAACCCCTCGTTGCGCAAGTTTTCGAGTCATCCTTTCCCTTTGTTTTTTACATGGTATTTGGGAGATCCAATGCAGACTTGTTATGGTTTCTGGATCGACCCTTCCACCAAAGAATTCAAAGCTGTAATAATACAGCGAATGCCTGTTGTGAAGTGCATTCTTTACTCGTCAATCCGAAATGGATGGGGTGTAATTCCAGCTGAAAAACTGATGAAATGGAAGTCCTGCAAAGCAGGCCCGCCTGTAATGATAGGAGGAGTGGCCCACTGGGGAGGCTGCCTTGATGAGTCCAGGTATGACGGCGATCACGATGACCATGAACATTGTGATAAGGTCATACTGTCCTTTGACTTTGTGCAGGAAAATTTTGATGTCATCGAGATGCCCGATCTTTATTACAATTCTGCACCTTGTCGTTGGCAAGGCACACTTTCACTTGTGTGTTGGAGGAATGGGGTGCTTCCTTGCAGCTGTAAGATATACTTGAGGCAAGAAGATTCATGGGTTGAAATGGTTCATTTCGAAGTTTTTGAACCTATAGCACACGCTTTCTGGGCAATGGAAGATGTGGAAGAAAGAAAGAAAAAAGGAAAAAGAAAGAGGGATATGGAAGAAATGATCAGGGATTTAATTGGAGAACCACAAGAAAAAGTCAGGATTCTAGCTACATTTATGACTGACATCAGGACATTCACAGGTGAGTTAATCTTACATGGCACAAAAACTGGTGATAAAACTTTGAGGAAAGGGCTTATTGATTATGATAAAGTCGTTATGGCTTACGACTATGTGGAAAGTCTTCTTTTCCCTTGGGTTTGGTAAGACGCTTGCTTTGACTAAGAGAAGCGCTCTTTCTCTCCACTTGAACAGTCTGGTGAGCTGCTGGAATTACTTAATGTGGAAGAAGTTGCTGCTGAAATTTTATGTATATTTTGACCTATAGTTTCATGCTGTATTTTTCAGGAATCAAAAATCAATTTCAACCTAGATGAACGACTTTTGAAAGCTATTAGTTAGGGGTGGGCACGGGACGGGACGGGACGGGATTGGGCCGGGACGGGACTCGTCCCGCGAAATTTTTTCGGGACGGGATCGGGACGGGATTGACATTTTTTTTTCGGGACGGGATCGGGACGGGATGGTGTCTGGACGGGACGGGATCGGGACGGGACGGGCCTTGTCCCGCATATAAAAATAATAAAATATTATATAAATTCGCAAAGTGAAAAAATGCTTTCATAATTCATTATTTAGTATAATATGTTGAATACGGTATTATTCTCAACTATATTATTCAATAATAATAATATTATTATTATTATAATACTATTATTAATTCATACAATGATTGTATAATTAATTATAATGTTCAACATATTTGGCTACATTATCTTACTAGATCAGGACGGAAAGGAATTGAGACGAGATTTACCAATATTGTCTAATTATCGATTGATAGTTAGGAAGAATACCGTATTTAATTAGCTATTTGCCTCTTGTAACTCTAAATGGGCGGGATGTGTGTGTCGATCTGATGGGATCCTCTCCATTGACTCAGTCTGGAATTTCTGACTTTATGCCTGGTCGTGCTGTTGTTGATGCTGCTCGATGTAAGTGTGTCAAGTATCGAGATTTGTGTACGGCGGCTGGTTATGGTTTCCTACCCTTCTCATTCTCTTCATTGGGGGAGTTGGATACAGATGCGGTTGCATTGCTGAAGCGGATTCAGAAATTCTCGGTACCTCAGGATGCTGGGGCTCGTGCTGCACGTTATAATTTTACTAGACTTGGCTTTGTTATCGCTAAAGGAGTGGGTGTCCAGATAGTATCTCGGTTGCCCACTAATTTCTTGTAATCTGTTTTTATAATAATAATAATAATAATAATAATAATAATAATAATAAAATAATATTAATAATAAAAAAATAATAATAATCCCACGTTATAATTAAAAATAAAATAAAATAATATTACTTATTTTTATTGTTATTATTATAAAATAATTATACTTTACAAGAAAAAAATATAATATGATATAATAATAATAATAATAATAATTTTATTATAAATTAATATTATTATTATATTATATTATAATATTATATAATAATAATAATAATAATATTATAAATTGAAAATTGAAAATTATTATTATAGTTATAAATAATACAGTATTTGCTCAAAATAATAATACTAATAATATATTATTATTATTCTATAATACTATAATAATATTATTATTATAATATTATTATTCTATAATATTATAATAATATTATTATTATAATAATATTATTATTATTAATATTATTATTATTATATGCGGGACGGGACGGGATTTGCGGGATCCCACCGGGATCGTCCCGCGTTTCGTCCCGCATAATTTTTGCGGGACGGGATCGGGACGGGATTCGCTATTTTGTCCTAAATCCCACCGGGATCGGGACGGGATCGGGACGGGACCGGGACGGGATCGGGATTTGCGGGATTTGTGCCCACCCCTACTATTAGTAGATTGAGATGTCATTTTGTCACTTTATTTGTATATGCGAATATAATTACTGGTTTTAGTTTACTATCACTCCTCTTAGTCCATAGTAGTTGTTTATTGAATACTGCTTATTATATCTTGTATGATTAGCTGACTATTACCATATTTTTTTAATTATATATCACTGTTAGTGTTTGTCAGTTCATTGTTGGAGATGATTAGTTAATTGTTGATGTACTCAGCTCTGTAGTAGCTTCTTTTTGTCGCTGCTTGCACCGCTAGTTGCAGAATCTGTCTGTTTGGTTGTGAAGAGCATGTGGAATGAATCTTATGGATCCTCTAGTTCCCACTCCTTCAAGTTCTAAAGGTATAGATTTTGTGATAGTTTCCCATTTTGATTACAATGAAGCTTGTCATGGCAACAAGCTTAAGAAAACAGCACTTCGCAGAATTGTTCCTTGCGATTGGCAAGGGACCTTTCAATAATGTTGCACGATTCAAATTTCCTCATCAAACTGACATACATATCCATGAGGCAATTAAGAACGTTCTTGGTTGAACATGTATGGCTTCAATCTTATATCTACTACTCTAGTATATACATGTTTTCTATGTGCTTGAAGAAATGGAAGAAGAAACCTGACAGGTAACATAATATTAAAGTTTGCTGGGTCCTTAATATTTTGGCATTTCTTCTCTTGCTTTGCTTAGTTACTTATTTCTGAAAATATCTTTGAGCCGAGTTCAAATCTGCCTCTTGAATTAACATTTTTTTTATTGATTTTAATTAATTGTTGGGGAAAATAGTCCCTTTGAGCTTGTTGATTGATACCAAAGATGACTTGGTATACTGTAGAATGAATAGCTATAGGTTGTAGACTTCAGTTCTAGAAAGCGGAAATATACTCATGGCAAGAAGGTTCATGAGTTAACGCGTTTGGATACAATATGCAGTGCTTGAAGAAAAGGGCATGGATTTAGGGAGAGTTGTAGCGATAATATGAATCTCTCTGCAGCTACTTATTTGTGAAAACATCATTGAGCTGAGTTCAGATGCACTTGGGAAAAAATCATGGTAAAAATATGACGTGACATTTTTTTTATGCAGCAGTGTTTTATGAGTTTTAACCTTATATGTTTCTAGGTGTTCGAATGTGCATTGCTACTTCAGTCTTTTTGGTAAACAAACTAAACTGCCATAGTATGCAAAAGAAGTTTAAATCCAGATTCTATTGTCATCTGTTCTTGTGTCATGAAAACTTGTTTTTCTCAAGAAGCATAGGTTTTCCCTTGCAGCGAGGCTTTGCTTGATTGTGAAATTTCTCAGTTAGCCATTTTGGTCTGTCAGTATAGACTTCCAGTTGGTTGTTACTTGATGAGGCCGGACTTGCATATCGCGTGCAGGTGGACGTCTCTTTTCTTATTTCGCACTATTGATTTGTAAAGTTGGGCATAGATGGATGTTTTCTTATTGCTTAATGCTTTTGACAATAGACATGGTTAATGTTATTATGACAGAGCCATATTTTTAAGGGAACCTGTTTGGAAACCATTAGTGATTGGTCTCAAACCCATCGTCCAACTCCAATGACGAATATAGTGTGAAAATGTTGATTCAAAAATTCATGGTAAAGGCCTTTACTTTGCTTTTTTTTTTGTCAGAAGACCTTTACGTTGTTGATTCCTGCCACTTTGAGCTAGTTTCATGCCTTTGTTAACTAAGAATTACGACTGTGTTTTATTTTTTAGTGTTTTGGTTCGCTTCATTATTATTTCATTGTTTAACTGTTGCGAAATTCGTTGTTGATGATCTCTCAGTTGTTGTAATATTAGTTACATAACCATTAGCCATTATATGTCTATAATCATTATAATAATAATATATAAGAGTGTTTTTTTAATCATAAAAAAGATGCTCTTTACCATAACTACTGCTATAGTGTTATGGGGAGTATTGACCGATGATAGCCAGTGGGAAATTCTATAGTCAAAGTGAGTAATGATATTATGAGAGTATAGTGAGAAAACCTGCCGAATCTACAAATCAAGTGAGATCTGCCATGGGAGAATTTGGAGGTTGAAGATGGAGGGAAATGTGTGTGTATATTGATTGTATTGATCGAATATTACACAGAGCTCCATTTTATATTCGGTTACACAATGTGTTGGGCCTGGACTAGTTACAACATGGGCTAAGGCCCAACACAGCACATGAAGACTGTAACAAATGAGAGTGAACCAGATTGAACTCGGGTGAGCTCTTCCTTCCCTCGTCACATATAGAGATGTTAAAGAAATGTTATTCAAATGCAGTGAGTATTTATTAATCAAAATATTGATTGACTGTAATAAAACAAGTTGGGTAAACTAGTTCAATACACCCACTTTTTACGTTTGTTTAGGAAAATCAACCAAAGGCTAAATACTAATCCAGATCTATAATTCAAAAATGAATCAAAGGCTAAATCTAAATAAATCTCTTAATATATTAAATCCAAATAACTTCTTTAGAAAAAAATTGTCTCGTGAGAATACGCAATTATGATTGATTATTTAATTTTTATAAGCATAAATGATTTGTCTTTTATTATATAAAATCTGGTTTTATTTTAGAGCTTATCCACATCTTATTCAACATTTGAAGGAGATGAGATCGACCAGCAAAAGCATTGCAAATCTCTAATCTTCGCATTGCAAATCTGATACTATATATTGGTTGAGGCATTTATATACGTTGTATGATACTTGATTCCCTTGCTTTTTTTCAAGATGAAATGTCAAACTGAATAGTAAAATACATAAAATGACTTTTTTTTAAAAAGAAATAAGATTGAATTAGGGGGCATTTTAATTTTTTCAAACAAAACAAGTGGAGGTTTAATGGTTGCATTGAGTGCTCTTTTGAAAACAAATTTAATTTATGAGTGATTTTCTTTAATTTATAATTTTATGGGTAGTTATGTGATAACTATTTTAATTTACTGATGGTTATGTGTAATTTAATCATATTTATTATAAGATTTTAGTGTTTACATGATAAAATTTAATTATTATCGATTAAAGAAGAAACATACGATGACACATAAATAAATAGATGAGGTAATTATATGAAATAATTTAAATATATTAGATCATCATTCGGTCAAATTGCATGCATAAGCAAATTCCACCACTCGTGTATCCTTCTAAACTTTCTCATTAGCTATATATCCTTCAAATCTTTAAAATAAGTTGTTTATCTCTAGCTAAAATAATAAAATAATTATTTACAAACCCAAATGTCATTTTCTTACCTGAATTGCAATTAACCTCTAATTAAATTAAGAATATCCAAAGAGTATAATCTCTAATTAATCAAAATTCAATCTGCCATGGCTACCGGCACCGCTCACGAATCCGCCAACCTTCCTTTAGCCCCAGACTCCATCCTCAGACTCATAGACATAGTATTATATGCCACGATGAACACAAAGAATCAAATTCCCTACATAGCTTTAGTTGATATCCTTTAATAACTTTTCTCTTGTAAATGATACGTAGATCTTAATTCACTCGTTATCAATTTAATTAATGTTGTTTTCATTAAAAAAAAAATAATTAATGTTGTTTCAAGTTTAGTTAATTCACTAGTTATCAGATCAAACAAAGTGACTATATTAATTGTAAGCAAATTTGAGAATTAAGAAAGAAATTTCTCCTAATTACAAATGAACAACCTATCCTCGGAGGAAGCGCCGAAGCGGGGATGGTGGACTATCTGGTTTATCAGAAACCAAACAATATTCAGAAACGTCGACACCCCCTCTTCTGAAGGAATTAAGAAGATGATCGAAGATAATATTGAAAATTGGAAACGAGCGAACAAATGGAACCCATATGACTCAGAAGAGTTACTAAAAAAGAAGGAAGATAAAGGTCTAGCCAAAAAATTAAAAAATACATCCCGGTGGAGGAAACCTCCTTTGGGCAAGCACAAACTAAACTTTGACGGATCATTTATATCGACTTTAAAGAGCTCTATTGGTTACATCATTAGAGACTGGCGAGGAAATCCCTTGTGTCTGGGAGGTGAGACTATTGGCGGACAATCACCTCTCATGGCAGAAGCCCGAGCACTACGACTAGGAGTGGAAAAAACAAAGGCACTACAGATTACTGACCTAATAATAGAAGGAGATTCCAAAACCATTACGGATTACCTAACCAAAAAGGCTGGGTGCCCATGGGAAATAGAAATGATTATGTCCGACATACAAGCTCTTCTCAATGGAGTACCAAACGTCAATACATCCTATGTTCCCCGCACTGGTAACAGGGTAGCGGATAAGGTTGCACATCTTTGCTACTCGACCAAGGAGCCAGACTTATACCATCATTCAGGTCTTCTCGACCTCATATGACAGGATGCCTTCGGATAGGTTCCCCTATCCATTTTGCTCTGTTGGATGCTATCGGATCGGGTTACCCATCCGAATCTTTACCTAATAAAAAAATAATAATAATTAGGGATTATACCCTTTGAATATTCTTAACTTAATTAAAGATTAATGGTAATTCAGGTAAGAAAAATACAATTTGGGTTTATAAATAAGTATAAATAACCTATTTTATAGATTTGAAAGATATATAACTGATTTATAAAGTTTAGATGGATATATAACTAATTGTCCCTTTATTATATTACTTAGGTAATAATAGATAAGGTTGGAAAGATCAAAGATCCAAAGATATATTGAGCCAATTTTTCAAGTGACATTATACCACTAACCAGTGACTACTGACTAGTGAGTGGACATGTAAGAAATGGCGCCAAAAAACTGCACTTTTCCCGGGTTTTATTTGTAGATATTGGCAGGAAAACGCGAGATTGGATATTTGCAGATGTTGGAGGAATTTCCCCCAATTCTACTTTTCCCATCACCCACCATTAGAGATTTTGGAGATCGGAGATTCCATACCTCGATTGGTTGTGTGTTTTGGTTGAAACTCTCCTTGGTATGTTTCGTTAACTCCTTTCATTTGTTCAATCCCAGTTCCTTACTACTTGTATTACGCAAATCCCTAATTTGACGCCATTGAAATCTCAGTTCCTAGCCCGAGGTATGTTCCAGTTAATTCTGATTTGTTCAATTTCAGCTCCTCAATACTGTAGTACGCAAAACCCTAATTACGTTGATTGAAAATTGAAATCAATCTCCTCTCTCTACTTTGATGTTTATGTAGAGATTCAATTTCTGTCATGTCGGATTACATCCCTGAAGAAGAGAATTTTTTAGTCCTGATTTTCAAGTACTTGCCTGTGAAAACCTTGCTGCGTTTCCGATGCGTGTGCAAAGACGGGAAGCAACTCATCGACTCTCCAGCCCTCATTCAGCAGCATCTCTCTGTCCAGAAGCCCCGATTCATCGTTGATCCTCATCAACGCAAATATCTTGTGGTTGATCCGCTCCCCCGCCCCTTGGTCAATACACTAAGCAAACCGATTGAAAATGGGTTTTATGTGCTTGTTGGCACCCTTCATGGTGTGGTCTGTCTCTGTAATTATGGCAACCTCGTGCTTTGGAACCCCTCTTTCCGCAGGTTTTCGACTCATCCTTTCCCTTTGTTTTTTACATGGTATTTGGGAGATCCAAGGCATACTTGCTATGGTTTTTGGATCGACCCTTCCACCAAAGAATTCAAAGCCAAAATAATACAGCGAAGGCCTGTTGTGAAATGCATTCTTTACTCTTCAATTCGAAATGGTTGGGGTTTAATTCCAACTGAAAAACTAGTGAAATGGAAATCCTGCAAAGAAGGCCCGCCTGTAATGATAGGAGGAGTGGCCCACTGGGGAGGCTGTCTTGATGAGTCCAGTTATGACGGCGATCACGATGACCATGAACATAGTGATAAGGTCATACTGTCCTTTGACTTCGTGCAGGAAAGTTTTGATGTCATTGAGATGCCCGATCTTTGTTACTCGAATTCTGCACCTTGTCGTTGGCAAGGCACACTTTCACTTGTGTGTTGGGAGGATTGGAATCTGCCTTGCAGCTGTGAGATATACTTGAGACAAGAAGATTCATGGGTTGAAATGGTTCATTTCGAAGTTTTTGAACCTATAGCACGTGCTTTCTGGGCGATGGAAGATGTGGAAGAAAGAAAGAAAAAGGGAAAACGAAAGAGGGATATGGAAGAAAGGATGAGGGATT
Organism: Persicaria tinctoria; assembly: GCA_037127255.1. Lineage (NCBI taxonomy): Eukaryota > Viridiplantae > Streptophyta > Magnoliopsida > Caryophyllales > Polygonaceae > Persicaria > Persicaria tinctoria. The sequence continues at coordinate 90,787,023 of JBANSL010000002.1, read as the reverse complement.
TAATTGGAGAACCACAAGAAAATGTCAGGATTCTAGCCACACTTATGACTGACACGAGGACATTGACAGGTGAGTTAATCTTACATGGCACAAAAACTGGTGATAAAACTTTGAGGAAAGGACTTGTTGATTATGATAAAATCGTTATGGCTTATGACTATGTGGAAAGTCTTCTTTTCCCTTAGGTTTGTGTAAAGAGCTTGCTTTGACTAAGAGAAGCGCTCTTTCTCTCCACTTGAACAGTCTGGTGAGCTGCTGGAATTGCTTAATGTAGAAGAAGTTGCTGCTGGAATTTTATGTATATTTGGAGCTATAGTTTCATGCTGTTTTTCTCTGGAATCAATTTCAATTTAGATGAACGACTTTTGAAAGCTATTAGTAGATTGAGATGTCATTTTGTCACTTTAGTACTTTTATATGCGAAGATAAATACTGGTTTTAGTTTACTATCATTCCTCCTCATAGCCCATATTAGTTGTTTATTGAATGCTGCTTATTATATCTTGTATTATTAGCTGGCTATTAGCAGATTTTTTTAATATATGTCACTGTTAGCGTTTGCCAGTTCTTTGTTGGAGATGATTAGTTTAATGTTGGCGTACTCTACTCTCTAGTAGCTTCTTGTTGTCCCTGCTTGCACTGATAGTTGCAGAATCTGTCTGTTTGGTTGTGAAGAGCATGTGGAATGAATCTTATGGATCCTCTAGTTCCCACTCCTTCATGTTCTAAAGGTATAGATTCTGTCATAGTTTCCCATTTCTTGGCTTAACACTTATGGCTTCAATCTTATACCTGCTACTCTAGTATGCATTTTTTCTATGTGCTTGAAGAAATGGTAGAAGAAACCTGACAGGTAATTAATATAATCTTATAGTTTGCTGGGTCCTTAATATTTTGGCATTTCTTCTCTTTTTACTTGTTACTTATTTGTGAAAATATCTTTGAGCCGAGTTCAAATCTGCCTCTTGAATTAACATTTTTTTTATATTGATTTTAAATAATTGTTGGGGAAAATAGTCCCTTTGAGCTTGTTGATTGATACCAGAGATGACTTGGTATACTGTAGAATGAATAGCTATAATTTGTAGACTTCAGTTCTAGAAAGCGGAAGTATACATGAGGCAAGAAGGTTCATGAGTTAGCGCATTTGGATACAATATGCAGTGCTTGAAGAAAAGGGCATGGATTTAGGAAGAGTTCTAGCGATAATATGAATCTCTCTGCAGCTACTAATTTATGACAACATCATTGAGCTGAGTTCAAATGCACTTGGGAAAAAATCATGGTATAAATATAGTAGCTCAAGATATGTGACATTTTTTATGCAATAGTGTTTTATGAGTTTTAACCTTATATGTTTCTAGGTGATCGAATGTGCATTGCTACTTCAGTCTTTTTGGTAAACAAACTAAACTGCGGGTGTGTATGGTTATAGGGTGTGTATGGTTACCAGTTTATATCAAGGAAGTTTAAATCCAGATTTTACTGTCATCTGTTTTTTTGTCATGAAAACTTGTTTTTCTCAAGAAGCATAGGTTTTCCCTTGCAGCAGGGCTTATCTTGATTGTGAAATTTCTCAGTTTGCCATTTTGGTCTGTCAGTATAGACTTCCAGTTGGTTGTTACTTGATGAGGCCGGACTTGCATATCGCGTGTAGGTAGACGTCTCTTTTACCTACACGTCTCTTTTCTTAGTTCGTACTATTGATTTGTGAAGTTGGGCATAGATGGATGTTTGCTTATTGCTTAATGCTTTTGGCAATTGACATGATTAATACTATTATGAGAGAGCTGCTGTATTTTGAAGGGAACCTGTTTGGAAACCATTAGCGATTGGTCTCAAACCCATCGTCCAACTCCAATGACTAATATAGTGTGAAAATATTGATTCAAAAAATAATGGTAAAGGCCTTTACTCTGTTGATTCCTGCCACTCCGAGCCAGTTTCATGCTTTTGTTAACTAAGAATTACGACCCAGTGTGTTTTATTTCTTAGTGTTTTTCGTATTTTTGTTTGATTGTAATAAAACAAACAAAAATATAAAAACATCGCGAAACTAAAAAAAGTCAGAAGTTGGGTAAACTAGTTCAATACACGTACTATGTGCGTTTTTTTTTTAATTTAAATAAATTTGATATTAATACTCGTTTAATCAACTATTTTTTTAAAATACTTCTTAATTATTACGCAATTAACATATAACTAAACGAAATTCTTATAATATACTATATACATTTATTCTTGATTTTATTGTGTCGTGAGAATACATAATTATAATTGATTATTTAATTTTTATAAGCATAAATGATTTGATCTTTTATTATATAAAATCTGGTTTTATTTTAGAACTTATCTACATCTTATTCAACATTTGAAGGAGAGGAGAGCAACTAGGGGCGGACCTTGTGTAATGGTGCTCAAGCATCCCCAAATTTTTATTTTTTTTTTAGTGTTAATTTCTTACGTAATATTTTGTCCCAAGCATCCCCAATGCGGGAAAAAAAATACAAAAGAAATTTTTTTTTACCTTTAAGCATTCACAGAATGATGAAAAATTTATCTTCAAGTATTCCCGGAATGACGGTCCAGGATCCGCCCCTGAGAGCAACAAAAGCCATTGCGAATCTCTGCTCTTCACATTGCAAATCTGATACATATATATTGGTTGGGACATTTATATATGTTAAATGATGCTTAATTCCCTTGCTTTTTTCAAGATGTAATGTCAAACTGAATATGTAAAATACATACAATGACTTTCTTTTAAAAGAAATAAGATTGAATTAGGGGCATTTTAGTTTTATCAAACAAAATAAATGGAGGTTTAATGGTTGAGTGATCTTTTGAAAACAAATCAAATTTATAAGTGATTTGATTTAATTTATAATTTTATGGGGCGTAGTTATGTGACAACTAGTTTAATTTACGGATTGTTATGTGTAATTTACTCATATTTATGATAAGATTTTAGTGTTTAAATGATAAAAATTAATTGTCGTTGTCAGTTAAAGTAGAAATATAGGATGCCACATGAATAAATAGATGAGGTAATTATATGAAATAACTTAAATATATTAGATCATCTTTCGGTCAAATTTAGACTTGTCAAAACTCGACCCGATCCGGTTGATCCGACCTGAACGCCCGAAAAATTATGGGTCAAGACCCGGAAAGGTTTTCCGACCCGAACCCGAAAACTCAGTAATTTTTCGGGTCATCTGGGTTTAGACTTGGTGACCCGATTGACCCAATTGATTTATATTTATATATGATTAATTTTTTTATGGAAATTTCAATGTATTACATTTTATAATTACAATCACTTGATCTTTCATTTTCAAATCAACTTTTATATTTATTTGTACTCCGTATTGTGTAATACTCCCTCCGATCGATATTATTTATTTTTTATTTTTCATCACATTTTTTTAAGAAGATAAGAACTCTAAAAAATATGAAAATATTAAAACCAATTCTATACTTATTACTAATTGCATGAAATTATTTTTAAAAAATTAATTACAAATTTGATATTTTATATATTTTTCAATTTTATTAAAAATTACGAGAAATAATAAAAATCAATTATTTTAGATCGGATATAGTATATAATTACAACCACTAGAACTCATGAACCACATCTTTATTATTAGCATTTTAAAATTATCGCAAAATTACCAAATTATAAATTTTTAATTTAAAAAATGAAAAAAAATTGACAAACCTAAAATCGACCCGATTTGACCCAAAATCGGATCAAACCCGAGTTCAAGTCAACCCAGATCTACACGTAACTCGTTTTACCCGAAACCCGTTTAACCCTAAACCTGAATTGACCCAATTGACAGGTCTAGTCAAATTACATAAGCAAATCCCACCACTTCATGTATCTATTTTATTATATTACATAGATAATACCCTCTCCGTTAATTAAAACACGAGGTTTTACAATTTACGCACGCTTTTTTACGTGTTAAAAACTATATAAAATATTAACTTTTTAAATAATTTTTTTAGTAGTTTCATACTTATTACAATTAAGTATGAATTTATAAAAACAAATATAAAAAATAGTGCTCCCTCCGATCGGATTTATTTGATGTTTTAGATGAATGCACAAAGATTAAAAAATGTTCCTTTCACATTTAAATATCCTACAAATAATTTTTACTCTCTCATCAAATTTATTATGCATAAATGTAATTAGTTAAACTTTAAAAAAAGTACAAATTATATTGATACTAGTGAAAAAGCAAAAGAAAGTATAATGATTACTTTTAAAACATCAAATATTGTTGAACAAATTTCATCTTTTAAAACATTAAATAAATTTGACCGGAGTAATATTTTATATAGATTTTAAACGACAAGTTTCAATTAACAGAGTGGGTAATAGATAAGGTTGGAACAATCAAAGATCCAAAGATATATTGAGCCAATTTTTCCAATGACATTATACCTTGAAATGGTAAATAGATAGATGTGGTGAAAACACTAATATACAAAAGTTGAGACCAAACTGAGAGTCCCAGGTGAGAAGGAAACCGTATACCTAAAATAACCCTTATACCCACCCATAAACTACTCTAGTAAACCTCCAAACTCCTCAACCCTCTAACTATGGGTATGTTTGTCAAAAGCAAGTAGCTTTTCGGAGCTTTTGGTTTTGATATTCTATAGTCTTAAATGAAATAAATATAATATTTTAGTTTAATTAGATTTTGAAAGCTTTTGAAATCTAAGCTTTTCAACAGCTATTCACCCAAGCTTTTAGGAGCTTTTGGTTTTTTATTCACAAGTTTTTAACAGCTACCCTATCAGCTAGGTTTACCAAACACTGTACTAACTTATTAACATATATTTAACTCAAATAATCCAACAACTTCAGCTCCTACAACAGCTACCATTTTGCCAAACACACCGTCACACCCTATATCCTACAAGTCCAAAAATCATGTACCAAACATCTACCTACGCAATCGTTTCCACGTCTTTTTCACCACTAACCAGTGAGTTGACAACTGGACATGCAAGAAATGGCGCCAAAAAACTCTACTTTTCCCGCGCTTTATTTGCAGATACGGGAGGGAAAACGCAAGACTGGATATTTGCAGATATTACCGAAATTTCCCCCAGTTCCCCTTTTAGGTCTTCGTCCGAGTCATCGAACTGGGTCACCCCCATCACCCACTCCATTAGAGTTTGGAGATTGGAGATTCCATACCTCGTTTGGTTGTGTGTTGGTATGTTTCAGTTAACTCCTTTCACTTGTTCAATCTCAGTTCCTTACTACTTGTATTACGCAAATCCCTAATTTGACGCCATTGAAATCAATAGGTAGAGATCGAATTCTCAGTTCTATCATGTCGGATTATATCTCGGAAGATAATTTGATCCTGATCTTTAAATACTTGCCTGTGAAAACCTTGTTGCGTTTTCGATGCGTGTGCAATTGTTGGAAGCAGCTCATCGATCACTCTCCAACCTTGATTCAACAGCATCTTTCCGTCCAAAAGCCCCAATTCATTGTTGATCCTCATCTAAGTGATCCTCATTTAAGCAGCAGTTACCTTGTTGTCGATGCTACTCTCCCCCGACCGTTGGTGAATACACTGAGTAAACCGATTGAAGGGAAGCTTTATGTACTTTTTGGCACCCTTCACGGTGTGGTTTGTCTCTGTGATTACCGCAGCCTCGTGCTCTGGAATCCCTCGTTGCGTAAGTTTAGGAGTCTTCCTCTCCCTTCGGATTTTAAATGGTATGCTGGTAAACTAATGCAGACTTGCTATGGTTTCTGGATTGACCCTTCCACCAAAGCATTTAAAGCCATGATATTACAGCGAAAGCCTGCTGTTAAGTGCATTCTTTACTCGTCAATCCGACGTGGCTGGACTGTAATTCCTGCCCAAAAACTGGCAAATTGGAGTTCCTGCAAAGAAGGTCCACCTGTAATGATAGGAGGAGTGGCTCACTGGAGAGGCTGTCTTGATGAGTACATGGATGACTACTATTACTTAGATCATCAACACAGGGATAAGGTCATATTGTCTTTTGACTTTGTGCAAGAAAGTTTTGAAATCATTGGTATGCCTAATCTTTATAACATGGACTCTGCACCTTGTCATTGGCAAGGCACACTTTCACTTGTGTGTTGGTGTAGAATAGCGGAATTGATGTAAAGTCCTCCTCGAGGGTTTCCATTCATTGATAATCATATATATAGGTTACAAAGGTATTGGGCCTTAATGGGCTTTTGACCCACTATACAATATTAAGACCTATGTAATCTATCAAACCCCCACAGTCGAAACTGGAGGGGGTCGTACAGTGAGACTGGAGCGAAAATCAATGAACAACTGTCTAGGTAAACCCTTGGTGAATATATCAGCGTACTGATACGAGGACGGGACATGTAGAACGCGGACATGTCCTATGGCAACCTTGTCCCTGACGAAGTGGAGATCAAGCTCAATGTGCTTCGTGCGTTGATGCTGGACCGGGTTGCTAGCTAGATAGACGGCGGAGACGTTGTCAGTGTAGACCAGAGTGGCCTTCATAAGAGGGCAACGGAGCTCAAGCAGGAGATTGCGAAGCCAAGAGCACTCGGAGACAACGTTGGCAACACCTCTGTATTCCGCTTCAGCGCTGGAACGAGACACGACAGACTGACGCTTAGCTGACCATGACACAAGGGTGTCGTTGAGGAAGACACAGTAACCAGACGTGGAACGACGTGTGTCAGGACAACCACCCCAATCCGCATCAGTGTAAGCAACAAGATCAAGCTTAGCGGAAGGAGTGATCGTGGTGCCGAGCTCGAGGGTGCCGCTGATGTACCGAATAATCCGCTTCAAGGCCTGAAAGTGTGGTTCCCTGGGGGCATGCATGAACAAGCAGACCTGCTGAACGGCGTAACTGATGTCAGGCCTGGTGAAAGTGAGATACTGTAGAGCACCAGCGAGGCTCCTGTACAATGCCGGGTCATCAACCAAAGGACCAGAGTGAGCACTGAGCTTGTTGGATGTATCGACAGGGGTGGCGGCTGGATTACAGTTGACCATCTTAGCCCGAGCAACAATCTCGGCAGCATACTTACTCTGTGAGAGAAACAGACCAGAAGCATGACGCCGAACAGCAACTCCCAAGAAGTAGGACAACTCACCCAGATCAGACATGGCGAATTCCGCACTCAACTTCGAAATAATGGACGTCCGAAGAGAATCAGAAGAGGCGGTGAGAATGATGTCGTCGACATATAGTAATAGGAAGGCCATGTCAGAGCCTCTGCGATAGATGAACAGAGACGAATCTGAGCGGCTGCCGATGAAGCCTAAGCGTAGCAGATGTGAAGCAAAGCGCTGGAACCAAGCCCGCGGAGCCTGTTTTAGACCATACAGAGAGCGCTTAAGGAGACAGACGTGCTTGGGACGATCAGCATCAGCAAATCCTGGCGGCTGAAACATGTATACTGTCTCATTCAGATGACCATGAAGAAACGCATTCTTGACATCCAGCTGATGAATTGCCCATTTGCGTGACAGTGCTAAGCTCAACACCACTCGGATAGTGGCAGGCTTGACGACGGGGCTGAAGGTCTCATCACAGTCAATACCTACCTGCTGAGATCGTCCGTTGACCACAAGACGTGCTTTGTAGCGCTCTAACGTCCCATCAGAGCGGAACTTGTGACGGAAGAGCCACATACAACGAATGACATTCGCCTCAGGAGGGCGAGGGACCAGAACCCAAGTACCGTTCTTTGTAAGGGCCCTGTATTCGTCGAGCATAGCCGCCTGCCAATTGGGGTCTTGGAGGGCTGTTTTGTGGGAGGTGGGAATGGGGGAGAGGGAGGTCTGGGTGGAGGCAGAGGGTGATTGGGTGTCGGGACGGATGGGAGCAAGAGAGGCTAAGGACGCGGGCACGCCAGCGGAGAACGTGGGAGCGCCAGGTTGGGGCGCGGGCGCGCCAACTTGGGACGCGGGCGCGCGTAGGGGAGGGAGGGGCGAGGTTCTTGCGGGGGGCGCCGCAAAGTGGGTTGTGGCGGGCGCAGCAAGCCATGCGGCGGGCGCCGCGCGTAGGGGAGGCGCTGATGGTGGTGGAGGGGATGTGGGGTGTATAGCGGGGTGATGGTCGGCGGTCATGGAGACGATCTGTCGGGGTCGAAAGACACCGGAGACGCTGCGGGTGTGTGGTCTGGTGATGGATGGTGGCGGGGGAGGTGGGGGAGGGGGAGACGCAGGAGCACCGGGAGAGCTCTGGGGAAGAATGAAGTGAGGGAAAGGCGACTCAGACTCTGTGGACGACACAGGGGGTGTGGGAGACGCGAAGGGAAATCGCGACTCATCAAAGGTGACATGACGAGAGAGAATGATCTTGTGAGTCTTGATATCGAGGCAAATGTAACCGCGATGATCAGACGGGTAGCCAAGAAAGACACAAGGGGTGGAACGAGGGTGAAGCTTGTAGGGGGCAGTGGATGACTGATTAGGGAAGCATAAGCAACCAAAGGTACGAAGGTGATCATACCGAGGCTCGGCGTAATAAAGAGTCTGATCCGGCGAGCGATTTTGTAGGGTAGTGGAAGGGAGAATGTTTAGGAGATAACATGTGGTGGATAAGGCATGAGGCCAATAGGGAAGGGGAATAGATGCGTGGAAGAGGAGAGAGCGCATCATGTTGGTGATGGTTCTGATGATTCTTTCTGCCTTGCCATTCTGCTGAGAAGTATAGGGGCAAGACAAGCGATATGAGATCCCATTTGCGGCAAAGAAGGAGTGAAAGTCTCTGTTGTCAAACTCACGACCATTGTCACACTGGAAACATTTGATGGACATGTGGAATTGTGTTTTGATGTAGGTATGGAATCTGGCAAAAATAGGAAACACTTGGGACTTGAAATGCAACGGGAAGACCCATAAGTAATGAGTGTAATCATCCAGAAACAAGAGGTAGTACTTGTGACCCTCCTTGCTAGGCACGGGAGAGGTCCAAATGTCGCTGTGAATGATATCAAATGGAGCAAGGGTAGAGGTCAAAGACCGTTGGAACGGTAGTCGGGCATGTTTGCCTAGTTGGCAGGAAGAGCATAAACCAGAGCGTGGGTCTTTTGTACATGTGACAAGGTTCTGGGAACGGAGGACATCTAGAACGGCAGCGCTGGGATGGCCCAGGCGTGCATGCCAGAGGCTGGACGACGATGCCGAGAGGGCGACCGGACACGATTGACGGGACGCAGGAGGTGGTGTGACAGGGTAGAGCTCCCCGATGCTGTTACATCGCATGCGAGTAACCCCCGTAGTAAGATCGTTCACAGAGAAACCATAGGGATCAAACGTAAGGGAAACGTTGTTGTCAGTAGTGAACCGACGGACAGAGATAAGGTTTTTGACAATCTTTGGGGCAATAAGGACATTGTTGAGGTGTAGTGGGTGGGTTGGGGTCTGTAAATTGGCGTGGCCAATACCCGAAGTAGCAAGACGACCACCATTTCCGACGATAATAGAGGGGGCAGGGCCCTTAAAAGAAATAGAGGAGAGGTTACCTGAGGAGTTCGTCATGTGAGAGGTGGCACCAGTGTCCATGTACCAAGAAGAATCTAAAGATGTCTGCTGCGTAGAGGAGAAGGCGTGATGCAGAGCTGGCGGAACATAGCCTGGATCAGGCGATGTCAGACAGGCGTGAGGGCCGGCATGTCGAGAGGTAGAGTATGGGTGCATGGGGACGACGCGGGAGGGTGACCTGGCGCGGGCGCGTGGGGGCTGGCGCGGGCGCGTGGGGGCTGGCGCGGGCGCGTCGGGGCTGGTGCGGGCGCGTTGAACCTGGCTTGGACGCACCTGGGGACGACGCTGGCCGAGAGAGGGAGGGGGGAGGGTGGCGGTGCAGGGGATCCGAGGATGGTGGATCCGGCGACGGTGGCCTTGGAGAGGGAGAAGGCGGCGGTGTCGCTGTGCGAGGGGATGTCGAGAGCAGGGGCCGGAGAGGCGGCGGGGAGGAGGAAGGTCGGAGGAAGAGGGAGGATCAATTTAGGGTTCCGTTAGGAAGAAAAGGCTCTGATACCATGTAGAATAGCGGAATTGATGTAAAGTCCTCCTCGAGGGTTTCCATTCATTGATAATCATATATATAGGTTACAAAGGTATTGGGCCTTAATGGGCTTTTGGCCCACTATACAATATTAAGACCTATGTAATCTATCAGTTGGGATGCCGGGGATGATGTATGGGATGCCGGGGATGATGTATGGGATGCCGGGGATGGTGCATGGGATGCCAGGGATGATGAATGGGATGTCGGGGATGATGAATCTCCTTTTGGATGTGCGATATACTCGAGGCAAGAAGGTTCATGGGTTAAAATGGTTGATTTCGAAGTTGATGAGCCTATAAGGCATGCTTTCTGGGCGATGGAAGACGTGGAGGAAAGAACAAAAACAGGGGAAAAAAAGAGGGACGTAGAGGAAGAAGGGCTCGGGGATTTAATTGGAGGTTCACAACCAAGTGTCAGGATTCTAGCTATGATTATTGACAACTCTCGTACAATGACATGCTAAACTGTGAGGAATGGTCTCAGGGATAACATCAATGTGGCTTACGACTTCGTGGAAAGTCTTCTTTTCCCTTAGCTTTGCTTAAAACGTCTCTCCCCATTTTCGGCACAAGCTATTTGACTAAAGGAAGCAAAATCAACAATTCGGAGTGCTGCTGAAATAGCCGAGTGTAGGAGAAGTTTCTCCTGACATTTTACATCTATTTTGAGCTAGTTTCATGCTACTATTGTCAGCAAACAGTTTCAACCTAGATGAGCGACTTTTGATGACTTTTAATTAGTATATTTGAGATTTCATTGTGTTCGGGTGTTTATTGCCACTGCTTGCAAAATCAGTCATGTTTACTTAGATGAAATCTTGTTTCGCTTCGTCCTTTCATTGTTAGCTATTGCAAAATTATCGCTGATCATCTTGACACCACAGATGCTTAGTTCTTTGTTGATTTTGCTCTCAGAATACCGCTTGTATGATTAGGTAGAGTTTGCTTACTGAATGGTGCTTATTTTTTTATTGTTAGCATCTGTCAGTTCATTGCTAGAGAGTAGAGATGTTTCATTCTTTGTTGATGCACTCTAGTAGTAGTAGTAGTTGCTTGTTATAACTGCTTGCGCTATCTGTCGTAGAATCTTTTTGTTCCGGTTTCCATCTAGATTATCTTTTTAACTCAAATTTCCATTATTGATCTGACATACATTGAAACACATACATGACATGAGGCAAGAAGGGTCTCTGTGCTTGAAGAAATGTAAGAAAAGGGCAGCAATAGGGGAAGAGATGAAAGAAACCGGGAGGATTCATATATAACGCATGTTTGGCGCCAATGGAAGGCATAGCCCTCGAGATAAGGGCTGGAAGCCGTTTCAAGGCTTCTCTTATGCTAGACTTGTCTATTGGCCAGTCTCAACAAGCTTACTCTTTCAACGGCGTCCTTCATTGGCTTGTTATGAAAACAGACCATAAGGAGGTGATATTTACTTGTGATCTGAACTCAGGGAGTTGCAGGTTCCGATTGCCCAATCAGAATCTCTTCGTCCAAAAGCCCCGGTTGCTCTGGAACCCCTCGTTGCGCAAGAGTTGCAGTCTTTTTTACCCTTTGGGTTTCGAATGGTATTTTGGCGAACCAATGCAGACTTGCTATGGCTTCTGGATTGACCCTTACCCCTGATTCATATGCTGAATTCTCTTCTACCCCTGATTGTATTAGTCAGCACTTACCTCTGCTAACTTTGTTCAAGTGTAATAAAATGGCTCAGGCCAACTGTTGGAAAAAAAAAAGGTTATGAATTACTTTATTAAATTTATTAATAATAAAAAATTAATTTAGTATTTTTCACACAAAAAATATGATATATCTATTGATAAAAATAATATTAAGTAAAAGATTGATTAAAATCAATAGATAATATTTTATCAATTCTTACCGATTAAAATTATTATTGTTGGGATTATTATTGTCTTATCTTTAGAGCCTGGCATAAAAACTTTCAAAATATTGAAGATAATTTTTGTTTCTACAAAATATACGATTATATCTCTTCAATTTAGTCAAATATCTTTGTTACCAAGCTTCATGAATTTCTCCAATATAATATTGACACAAAATAAAAGTACGATGAAATTGATTTTTTTTTAATAAATTATTTAATTAGTATGACCATGTAATATATTGATAATGTTATTATCTTCTAAAACTATGTCCATATATAGCGAAAAATTAGGTAAAATCTTATCTTATGTATATATTTCTAAAACTATGTCCATATACAGAGAAACCGTCATGTATGATGTATCACACCCGACTCAATAAACCTACCGAGAAACCTACAAAGTAAATGACAAGAAGCAAATGACGGAAAAGAAAAATATAATGGGCACTTAGAGCAAAAAAGTTTTGCATTTATTACCAAAATCTCTAAAATAGAGCAAAAAATATCAAAATCTCTAAAAATTTTAGAGGTGGAATTGGAACATTACCAATTCATTTTTCCGTTTACCATGTACCAACCAATTTGAATTGGTAATCGTAAAACTCCTACCATTACCAACCACTGAAGAGGTTGTACCAACTTAATTGGTTACCTATTAAGTTGGTTGGTACGTGTTGGAAATGGTAATTTACCAACTTTCGAGTGTTGAAATAAAAACATGCAAATACCATACAATTTAATTAAAACGTAAAAATTATTCCAACGCTTAAGTTTTTGTCCAAACCGACTATATTTGAGGACGAAAGCAATATAAAACTTTAAAGTTATTACAAAGTGTTTAATCACTAAAGCAAAAACAACATAGTAGTAGGAAGGTATTATTCCGACTATTATTATAGGTTTTCGTCTTAATAGAGGTCGAGTTAGTATTCCTCCATTGATTAAAAATATTTTTTGAAGAAAAAAAAACTTTAAAAAAAATAAAAACAAAACTTAAAACAATTATAAAATAAATTAAAAAAAATAAAAATAAAAATAAAACTAGATATACTTGGTTTGGTAGGAATTGGTTGGTATTACCGTACCAATCAATTTCTAATTGGTTGGTAATGGTAATACCAACTTTTCCATTCTCATTACCGTTATGATGTGATTGTAGTCGCCCATGAGCTTGACTCTTTTTTCCTACAAAGGTTTGTCTTTGGAGCAGAACATCAACTTTCATTTGTGAAGATTGTTTGGCGACACCTCGGTATTTTGGCTCGTTTTGGCTGTATAAAATTCTGATTGAAGCCGGTGAGCACTTGTTGGAAAGATATTTTAAGTGGCTACAACTTTACTGAAGAATGCAATTATCAAATCAGCTTGGAAGATGGCCGAAATATGGGATCTTTGGAGCCGTTCGTAAATCAGGAAGCTTGTCGGAAATGCAATAAATGAAGACGGAATGCATTCAATAAGGTCGGATTAAATGACGAAGCTTTTGGGATTTCCGACCTTTCATCTCTTTGATGGAAACCAAGACCATTCGTTTTCCCCCATTATGGTTGCCCATCTCTCCGTCATAAATCTCGGAAACATTTCCGTATTATCCGTCAATAGTTTATCAATTTATTTTAATTTCTTTTATTTTTCATAGATTCAATATTTTTCCTACATAAAGGATGCAAGACGTACTTTTTTGAAAACAAGTTGAATTTGAGAAAAAGTGAGCCTTTAGCTTCCAGTGATTCAGGTCAAGAATCTCGTTCTTAGGTAAGAGGCCGGGAACAAAACTTTCGGTGAGAGGCTGAAGGAGATTCCTTAGTGAGAGAAGACGGAATCAAATGGTCAGAAACACTTTGACTGCGAGGCCGAGAGTGTGTAAGATCGAGTGTTGGAGAGAGCTCGGTGTGCGAGACCGAGAGCGATCTTGCATCACATATCCCTCAACCCCAATCCCCTACCTTACCATCATTCTAAGACCTTCCACATCCCCATCATCACCCTCAATCATACCCAAAACGTCACTCCCAAAGCAGCCTTCAATACCTCTCAAACGAACCCAGTTTCGGAATCGTCTTTGCACAGGTGATGTCTCGGTAAAACTCTGTTTCCTGTTTCGTCTGACCTCCGAATGACGAGATCTGCCCCAATCCGCGACTGTGACTTCAAGATCTACAAAACTAGTACTCGCATACTCCTAGAAGCCAAGCCAATCGACGGGAAATCGCAATCTTTGAAGGCTGACCTGTTGACTCAGAAGCTTTCCACAATTTCCCGACTTCTCGGAACCCTCGTCGCCGGTCCTTTTGCTCGAGCCTGGGTCCGAGCACGTCACGTTACCATACCAAGTTTTGGAACTTGATTCGGTATACCGAACCAATTATATTGGTAACCACTAACCAATATAATTGATTACTAATTATGTTGGTTCGGTTGATACATGTTGGTTTGATTTTCATGTTAATTTTTCTCCAGTCCTAAAAAATTTTATACTCCAACCCAAACAACAACTCTATTTTACAAATTTGTGCATTAATTATATGCTACAAATACTACAGCTTTACTTTTAATTTTGTTAAAGTTTATGTAAATTATGAAACAAAAATATATGGGCACTTAGAAAAATGACAACAATCTTCAATTTGTTGTTTCAACTTTCAAATGTAATGGACACTTAGCATTAGCAAAATGACAGCAAGGTTCTCTTCAATCTTCATTTTGTTGTTTCAAATGTAATGGACATTTAGCAAAATTACATTTGAAACAGAAAAATTACATTATTCAAGTTGACTTGCACCAATCTTCAATCTTAGCTCAGTATAGCAAGTTGCAACAACGAGTTCTTCTAGTCTTTCACCCAACACAATCAACGGTTTGCTATCACCACTCATTCTGAATGCCCAAGCAGAAGCAAGTTTATTTGAGAGTTTTCATTACCCATAAAATTGTTTAGCATATAGTGATAATATATATAAGTATATATGTTATGTGTTTATAATCCTTGCAATATGTTGTAAACGAGACATTGGTTTATTTGGTTTGAAAGATGCACTAGCTACTAGGACAGGTTCACTAATTCTAAACATAACCTAGCCATTGGCATAGCCAAGGAAAAGCACATTGGACCCATGGTTGCACCATGTTAGGGACCAATGGCTAGCCTTGACTCATAAGGTGAAGCTAGGATGTGTTTTGTCTAAGTGTTTGTTGTTAGGTCCTTTGTGTTTGATGTTTGCAGGTCTAAGCTCGTACGGATTTGGGCCTATTGCATTTGGCCCAAATCTAAGCCCATATCTCTCGGCTCCCATTCGAACGTTGGAACCGTAGCCCTTTATAAACCCCTTTTGGACACCTCTAAGAACTGTAGCATCGCTCCTTCTCTCTCTGGTAAGCCAAGGGGCAACGGGGTTAGGGTTTGGGAGAAAAACACTAGGGTTTGGCTTTGCAGCCACCCAACGCCGGCGATTCTCTTCAAGGGTGCTCTTCTGGGTTGATGCTACCGGAGTGCCTGCTCGTCTGACGAAGAAGAAGCTGAATGGAGGGTTCTGGGTGGATAAATCTCTCCTGAGATTTCTCGGTGTCCTTCACGGACGATTTCTAACCCTATTCCTTGTTTATCTTCTTTGTCCTAGTTTAGTTAGAATCGCGTCTTAGTGTTGTGCATCTGAAACCTTTGTAATCTGTCTCTGAACCTTTGGATGCTTAGTGAAATTGGGTGAACCTCCCCTCTTGAGGTTCCGCGGATGTAGGAAAACCGAACCGCGTAAACAAAGCTTGTGTGTGTTTTCGTTGTTGCTTCTGTTTTTGTTTGGTTCGTTTATGCAAAGCTATTCGAAACTAAGAGACCCTAGATCGAACAATATAACAATCAACACTTACTGTCATCACTCATCCTGTTGTGCTCCTTCAACCAAGGCTCTATGTTTGCTAGTCTCAATGGCCAAATTTGACGCTGCTGTTTTCAGTTTGCTGAAGTCCGTTAGGACTCGGGATCAGGGGTCGTGTGTACGTGTGCGCCCATGCGCTAATAGCCTAGCACATAGCCCAGCGGGGTTCCATCCTAAAACCAATTGGCAATAGGAGGAGTAACCCACTAGCTTATATGTTATGGCTTCTTTGTTTGTATAATCAATGTGGGACACTTTGTCTCTTCACATTCTCAACACGCCCCCGCAAGTGCAACTAGGGTCGTCTTTCGCCTCTAGTTGACACTTGGACAACGGGTCTAGCATCTCATTCTCTTTTTAGCTAGCCTCCCCTCTTGAAATTGGGTGAACCTCCCCTCTTGAGGTTCCGCGGATGTAGGAAAACCGAACCGCGTAAACAAAGCTTGTGTGTGTTTTCGTTGTTGCTTCTGTTTTTGTTTGGTTCGTTTATGCAAAGCTATTCGAAACTAAGAGACCCTAGATCGAACAATATAACAATCAACACTTACTGTCATCACTCATCCTGTTGTGCTCCTTCAACCAAGGCTCTATGTTTGCTAGTCTCAATGGCCAAATTTGACGCTGCTGTTTTCAGTTTGCTGAAGTCCGTTGGGACTCGGGATCAGGGGTCGTGTGTACGTGTGCGCCCATGCGCTAATAGCCTAGCACATAGCCCAGCGGGGTTCCATCCTAAAACCAATTGGCAATAGGAGGAGTAACCCACTAGCTTATATGTTATGGCTTCTTTGTTTGTATAATCAATGTGGGACACTTTGTCTCTTCACATTCTCAACACGCCCCCGCAAGTGCAACTAGGGTCGTCTTTCGCCTCTAGTTGACACTTGGACAACGGGTCTAGCATCTCATTCTCTTTTTAGCTAGCCCAGGATCGAGAGTCGGGCCGTTTGGCTCTTCCGCTCTGATACCATACTGAAGTCCGTTGGGACTCGAGATCGGGGGTCGTGTGCACACGTGCGCCCTTGCGCTAATAGCCTAGCACATAAGCTGAGCGGGGTTCCATCCTAAAACCAATTGGCAATAGGAGGAGTAACCCACTAGCTTATATGTTATGGCTTCTTTGTTTGTATAATCAATGTGGGACACTTTGTCTCTTCACATTCTCAACACAGTTCCTCCATCAGATCCTCCATGAGCAGAGCTCGTCTCCGACATTATATATCCGTACTACAAAGAGGAAGATGAGCGAGCGAGCGAGAGAGGTAGAAGATGAAGCCAGAAGTGGGGGATACTAACGTTTGGGACACTGGGTGGTTGACACGCCTTTACTTGAATCGAATCCCACCATATTCGGTGGTAGATGGCGAACTGTATGTTGAACAAATTGATGGAGGCAAGGACCGGTGCCCTTTCTTGCCTAAATTACCCCAAACATTTAATTTTACAGTTTTTCTATTTCTCTTCTCTCTTTCTCTAAATTCAGAGAAATTTTTTCTGAATCCTCTCCTTTCTCTATTTTATAGATTAGTACTGTATATAGGGACTGTTGGGGCTATAAAACACTCATTTTCTCTAAATTCTTGAGATTTCTCTATTTTACCGTATCTCTCGGGCTTGCTCTAAATCGGAATAAAAAGATAACACAAGCAGTGACAACAAGCAACTGCTATTACTACTAGAGTGCATCAACAATGAATGAATTACTACTAGAGTGCATCAACAATGAATGAAGCATCTCTATCAATGTATATATATATATAAAAAAAAATTGTTGTTTAATCAATAGAGTAGGAATTGGTAATCCAGTCACTTACCGAGTATTATCCATAGAGATGGTGGTGGCGGGTTACGCTCATGGTTTAGCCAGATTTGAAAACCCTCTAAAGTCCGGGATACTGATATTTGCAGATATTAGCGAAATTTCCCCCAATTCCCCTTTTAGGTCTTCGTCCGAGTCATCAAACTGGGTCACCCCCATCACGGCATCACCCACCAATCACCATTAGAGAATAGAGATTGGAGATTGGAGATTCCATACCTCGTTTGATTTTGTGTTGGTTGAAACACTCCTTGGTATGTTTCAGTTAACTCCTTTCATTTGTTCAATCTCAGTTCCTTACTACTTGTATTACGCAAATCCCTAATTTCACGCCATTGAAATCAATAGGTAGAGATCGAATTCCAGTTCTACCATGTCGGATTACATCTCGGAAGATATTTTGGTCCTGATCTTCAAATACTTGCATGTGAAAACCTTGTTGCGTTTTCGATGCGTGTGCAATTGTTGGAAGAAGCTAATCGATCACTCTCCAACCTTGGTTCAACAGCATCTCTCCGTCCAAAAGCCCCGATTCATTGTTCAACCTTATGTACGCAGCAGATACCTTGTCGTCGATGCTAGTCTCCCCCAACCTTTGGTGAATAAACTGAGGAAACCGATTGAAAGGAAGCGTTATGTACTTGTTGGCACCCTTCACGGTGTGGTTTGTCTCTGTGATTACCGCAGCCTCGTGCTCTGGAATCCCTCGTTGCGTAAGTTTAGGAGTCTTGCTCTCCCTTTGGGTTTTAAATGGTATATTGGTGGAGGAATACAGAATTGCTATGGTTTCTGGATTGACCCTTCCACCAATGAATTTAAAGCCATAGTATTACAGCGAAAGCCTGCTGTTAAGTGCATTCTTTACTCGTCAATCCGATGTGGTTGGACTGTAATTCCTACCGAAAAACTGGCAAAATGGAGGTCCTGCAAAGAAGGTCCACCTGTAATGATAGGAGGAGTGGCTCATTGGGGAGGCTGTCTTGATGAGTCCTTCGATGACTACTATCACTTGGACCATGAACACGAGGATAAGGTCATATTGTCTTTTGACTTCGTGCAAGAAAGTTTTGAAATCATATCATTGGTATGCCTGATCTTTATAACATGCACTCTGCACCTTGTCGTTGGCAAGGCGGACTTTCACTTGTGTATTGGGATGTCAGGGATGATGAATTTCCTCGTAGATGTGGGGTATACACGAGGCAAGAAGATTCATGGGTTAAAATGGTTGATTTTGAAGTTTATAGTCATGAGCCTATAAGGCATGCTTTCTGGGCGATGGAAGACGTGGAGGAAAGAAAGAAGACAGGAAAAAGGAAGAGGGATATGGAGGAAGAAGGGATCGGGGATTTAATTGGAGGTTCACAACCAAGTGTCCGGATTCTAGCTATGATTATTGGCGACTCTCGTACAATGACAGGCGAGTTGATGTTAGATGGCACAGAAACTGGCTGGGAAACTTTGAGGGGAGGACTCGAGGATTTATTAAACGTCACTGTGGCTTACGACTTTGTGGAAAGTCTTCTCTTCCCTTAGCTTGGCTTAAAATGTCCCTCCCCATTTTGTCTTACAAGCTATTTGACTAAATGAAGCAAAATCAACAATTCGGTGTTTCGAATTTGCTGCTGACATTTTACATCTCTTTTGAGCTATTTGATTAGATGAACGACGTTTGATGTCTATTAGTATATTTGAGATTTCACTGTGTGTTCAGTTGTTTATCGCCATTGCTTGCAAAATCAGGCATGTTTACTTAACTGAAATCTTGCTTCGCTTCGTCCTTTCATTGTTAGCTATTGCCAAATTAGAGTTTGCTTACTAAATGCTGCTTATTTTTTAATTGTTAGCATCTGTCAGTTCATTGCTAGAATGCTAGAGATGGTTCATTCTTTGTTGATGGCTTGATGCACTCTAGTAGTAGTTCGTTCATTCATTCATTCATTCCGACGCTGTATGTATCATTTAATCATTTGATTTGTCCAATCTCGTTTTTTAACTAGATCGATCGCGAAACCCGAATTTCTTCAATTGAAAATTGAAATCAATCTCAGAATCAGCACCGCAATGTCGGATTACATCCCGGAAGATAATTTGTTCCTCATCTTCATGTACTTGCCGTTCAATATTTCTAGATAATTTAGGTTATGAATTACTTTATAAAAATTATCAATAATAAAAAATAAAATTTTCAGACAAAAAATATGATATACATATCTATTGAAAAAATAATATTATGTAAAAGATTGATTAAAATCAATAGATAATATTTTATCAATTCTTACCGATTAAAATTATTGTTGTTGGGATTATTATTACCTTATCTTTAGAGCATGGAATTAAATGTCCATATATAACGAAATTAGGTAAAATCTTATCTTAGGTATATATTTTTAGATTGATTATTAGATTGATTAAGTGGAATCATGAAAATTTGTAAGTGGATATAATAGTATTTAAAATTGGTTAATATCTTTTAAAAAAATATATCTATATCTAACAAAATTGGGCAGACAATCTTATCTTATATATCGATAGCTATATTGATTAAATTGGCTAATAAACCTACAGAGAAACCGCCATGTATGATGTATGATGTATCACACCCGACTCCGCCATGGCGGATTATATAATAGGTAGATTTCAATTCTGCCATTGAAATCGATCATGAACTCTGCCATGGCGGATTACATCCCGGAGGATAACTTAGTCCTCATCCTCCAGCACTTGCCTGTGAAAACCTTGCTGCGTTTTCGATGCGTGTCGAAAGAATGGAAGAAACTCATCGATCACTCTCCAACCTTGCTGCAACAGCATCTCTCCATCCAAAAGCCCCGATTCATCATCGATGAGGATCGACGCGTACACCAATATATCGTGGTCGATCCTCTCCCCCGCCCAGTGGTCAATACACTGACTAAACCCATTGATGAAACAGACAACTATATGCTTGTTGGCACCCTTCACGGTGTTGTTTGTCTCTATGATTACGTCAACCTCGTGCTTTGGAACCCCTCGTTGCGCAAGTCTTCGAGCTTCCCTTCCCCTTGTGGTCTTGTACGGTATTTTCAGCATTGCAGAGGCTTCTGGATCGACCCTTCCACCAAAGAGTTTAAAGCTGTAATGTTACAGCTGAGGCCTGTGTAGAAGTGCAATTCTTTACTCATCAATACGGCGTCGTTGGGATGTGATTCCTACAGGAAAGCTGTTGAATTGGAAGCCCATCAGAGTAGATCCTCCCGTGATGATAGGAGGAGTGGCCCATTGGGGAGGCTATGTAGACTCCGATAAGGTCATACTGTCGTTCGACTTCGTGAAGGAAAGTTTTGAACTCATCGAGACGCCATCCACTTATCCCCAAAGGTGTGCACCTTTTCGTTGGAGAGGCACACTTTCGGTCGTGTGTTGGCAGCACTCCTCTCCTGAATGTGAGATATACTCGAGCCAAGAAGATTGTTTGTGGGTTAAAATGGTTGGTTTCAAAGCTCGTGTACTCACAAGCCATGTTTTCTGGGCGATGGAAGATTCATTGGGAGAAACACAAGAAAACGTCACGATTCTAGCTACAGTTTTGAGTAACATTTTTACAGTGACGGATGAATTAATCTTACATGGCACAAAAACGGGTTCTGAAACTTTGATGTACGGAGTTGGGAATTATGTTAACATCACTTTGGCTTACGACTTTGTGGAAAGTCTTGTTTTCGTTTAATAACAGTAGTCATTCTTGGTGTACTCTACTCTTTAGTAGTTGTTTGTTTGTTAGCGCAGCTGTGATCGAGGTTGGTACTTGGTAGTATCTCTTACCCCATCCTCGAAAATAATCTACTGTCCATTGATATTAACAAGTAACATATATCAGATTCTTTGACAAAGAAGATTGAGTATCGACTTCTATAATCTAGATATATATAGCAGCACTTCTATCTATTTACTCTTAATTGCAGGTTATCTATGCATTTAACCTTTTTGAGATTCAAACCCTATGGATTTAAGATCTGAGATTCAACCAAGTCATATAATTTTGACCTGACCTTTGTTTAAGTTGGATTTAATGTTATGTGATGTTTTTTCCCCCAATTTTTTGAGTTGTTACAACTTACAAGTTCAATCTTGTTAGATAGGGTTAACAACTGACTCCAAAACTCAACTGATTAATTCATTTCAAAATAAAAAGTGAACAACAGAGTTGCAGATCGAATTCACCTTTTAAGATAGAAATTTGAGAGGACTTCTCTTGCTGCTGGCATGGGCAAGCTGAAGCTAGCTAGTAGCTATATAGAAAAGCATGAAACACTCAAATTGAATGTTTATGTTTGTGTTTTCTATGTTAGCATCTCTTGCTAAGTATTTGATGTGTCTAGCTTGCTATTGTTCGTTTTCTGGTTTCATTGAATACTTTCATAGTTTTTGTGTTTGTTTCCTATTTTCATTGAATACTTTCATGCTTTTTGAGTTGAGAATATAATGCATCCAAGTCAAGTAAAATCCATAATTAAGCTTCCAATCAAAACTTCAAAAGCCATAAATTCTACAATGTAGATGTTTGTTAAATATCATAAACCTATTTTCATATTGAATTAGTTATATGTATAGATTAACTTCTTTTTTTTTTTGTTGTAATAAGGGTATGGTGGATCAGAAATGGATGCCTATGAACCGTTTGACTAGAGAGTATATGGGCGGAGTTAATGAGGTTATTCGCTTTGCGATAGAGAATGGTACTAACCCTAGTAAAATACTATGTCCATGTACCAACTGCTAACTCTGCGAGATTGGGTCTTAATGAAGTTAAAAATCATTTGATCATGCGTGGGATTGATCAAATCAAACCTACACTCTATGGATATGGCACGGTGAAAAAGAGGGGTCAACCATTAATGTGGATGATATATATGTACGCAAGTCAGGGTGATTGACTAGAAGAAATGACACAAGTAGTCGAGGATAACTTCAATGATCTTCCTCAAATTTTGGAGAAGTTATTAAGTGATGCTAAGGAATTTATTAAAGGAAGAAGTGACTCAAGGTTAGATATCTCCGGATAAGTTCATGGATTTTGGCTCTTTTAAACGAGTTACATGTGTTTTGTCCTCCTTAAAAAACTGAGACTGTTTTGATAAGATCATAAGACCAATTTGTAATTTTTTTTATTAGAATAAAAGGTGAATTTTTAAAATTTATATGTATTTCTGTATTGGTTCCTCGATCTCGATCATTAATGAGGAAAAAATATAAGCCAGTAAAAGATCAAAGAGAACTTGACACTATATTGTCGCGATCGTTTGGTAGAATATATATCAAATGATTGAGAATCCACCGCACAGCCAGTGCAGATCTTGCGGATCGCGTTCAATGTACTAATTCTCCATCCATGGCTTCGATCGCTATGCAATCAGAATAACACTTTCGATCTAGATCGATTAACTAAGAGGGAGATTGATATCACCGACGAGAATCGATTTGGTGTAGCCATGACTCCGCGTTCTCTCGATCTCCCAATCCACGGCAAGTAAGGCTCTTTCGTACGTTGTAATCTTTGTCGACGAAGACGGATGATCTTCTTCGAGATGAATCGGACAGGAAGATGTTGAGGTAGCAGGGCCGTCCTCACCGAGATCGATGTCAGCAAGGATGGCGATTTTGTTGACGATGATGGCGTCGGAGTCGAGGTAGACGATGGGCGGGACACATGATGGCGTCGGAGTCGAGGTAGACAATGTTGAGGTAGCAATCTGTTGTCAACGTACACTAAGGATGTTAACGTCAACAATCGACGCCAGCTAGGGGCGGAGCTAGAAAATAATCGAGGGGGGCTCGGAAATTTTTTTTTTTAGTATATATATATATAAGATCTAATTTTGTTGTAAAAAATATAGTAGAAAACACATTAAATGTATTATTTAAATAGCTATTTTAATTTAAGTTTAAAAAATTAAAGGGGGAAAAATCCATAAAATAAAGCTATAGGGATTCGAACTCAAGACCAAATTATTCAAATTCCCACCCCATAACAACTAAGCTAAGCACATTACTTGATTTTTCATTCAAATTAATTTTTTTAACCCTTAAATTATCAAAAATTACCAAAAAAATTACGTTTTCCTCCGACTCAGGGGGGCTCGAGCCACCTCATGCCCCCCTCCCTCCGCCCCTGACGCCAGCAACGTTGGCGTTAGTAGCGTCAGCAACTTTGGTGTCATCAAAGTTGCTAACGTTCCCGGCATCGGTGTCAGCAACGTCGAAGATAGCTGCATTAGCATCAGCAAATGCAGGGAGATGTTGAGGTAGAAAGGACATTTTGCCAATTAAATCAACAAGGTGGACGAAATGCAAATTATGGGACAAAATATGGGCATTTCACAAAATGCCCCTTAAAGTTATCCTTGCAATAAAGGAACTATGATTGAGCTAGATTAAAATTGAGGACGATAACTTAATCGTCATAAATTCGCTCAAAGGTACTTGAAAATGCCCTTGGAATATTGTGATAATTATCTTAGATACCCTTTTCCACCTTCGAATTTATATACGATTTTCATTGATCATGTATATTGTGAAAGCAATATGCATGGTGGAAGATAAGCTAGGTTGCAATGTTGCACACTTTAGTTACAGGCTAACGAAATCTATATCCAAAATCACCCATATCTACTCGACCTCATTTGTCAAGATGTTTTTGGATAACATATGACTCGCCTTCAGTATCAACTTTTTAACCGAAAATAATACGAATTCTAGTTTTAACTAATTCATGTACGAACTATGCCTATATTAACCCAAAACAATAAACTTATCAACTCCAGCTATTTTTCAATAAAAATTATCGGAATTGAGTTGTTTTGGGTTAATTTGAAGAATGTATTTTGGTGGGCATATGGTAGCAAATGCTAAAGGAGAATGTATTTTGGATAGCAAAATCATCGAAAAAATAGCTTGAAATAATAAGCATATTGTTTTGGGTTAATATAGGAATAATTCGTATTATTTTCGGTTAAAAGATGATACTTCGTATTTCATATTATTTTGTGTTATTTTTCAAAAAAAAAAAAAATACAAATTCGGTTAAGACTTAAGAGATTGAAGGTTCCATATGTCGCTTTACCGTGCGAACCTTCAAACTCTCCGTGGAACGTGGTAGGTTTATTTCCTTTTAACTCCTTTGATTTATTCAATCTATATTGGAGTACTTTTTTACGATTCCGCCGTACTTAAAACCCTAAATTGTTCTATCAAAAAACCCTAAATTGAGGTCATTGATTGAAATCAATCTCCTCTCTCCAATTGATCCATGTAGGGATATCGAATTGAGTTCTGTACGTCGATCGTCATGTCGGATTACATCCCGGAAGATAATCTGTTCGTCATCCTCAAGTACTTGCCCGTCAAAACCTTGCTGCGTTTCCGATGCGTGTGCAAAGATTGGAAGCAATTCATCGACTCTCCAACCTTCTCCCAACTGCATCTCTCCGTCCAAAAGCCCCGATTCATTTTCGATCTTCATGAAGCCAACAAATATGTTGTCGTTGATCCTCAGCCCGATCCCTTGGTCCACAATCTAAGTAAACCAGAAACGGAGAATTATCTACATCTTGTTGGCACTCTTCACGGTGTAGTTTGTCTCTATGATTTCAAAAACCACCTTGTGCTTTGGAACCCCTCGTTACGCAAGTTTTCGACTCGTTATTTCCCTAATTCCTTTTTCAAATCGGTTACTAGCTATGGTTTCTTGATTGACCCTTCCACCAAAGAGTTTAAAGTCATAATGTTACAGAAATGGCCCTTGGTACAGAAGTGGATTATGTACTCGTCAATCGGAGATGGTTGGAGTGAAATTCCTACAGGAAAGATTGGGAAGTGGAATCCCTGCAGACAAGGTCCACCTGTAATCGTCGGAGGAGCTGCCCATTGGGGAGGCTGTCTTGATGAGTCCATTGATGACAGTCATCGATATGGTGTTTACCATCATCATACGGACAATGCCATATTGTCGTTTGACTTCGTGCAGGAAAGTTTTGACATCATTGAGATGCCCGATCTTCATTCCCGGGATTATTCACCTTTTCGTTGGCAAGGCACCCTTTCAGTCGTGTGTTGGGATGATGACTTTACTCGCGGATGTGAGGTATACTCAAGGCAAGAAGATTCATGGGTTAAAATGGTTGGTTTCAAACTTGACGCTCCTTATATATTTCGTGTGTTTTGGGCGATGGAAGATGTGGAAGCAAGAAAGATAAAGAGGAATAGAAAGAAGAAGGATGTGGAATATTTAGAAAGGCTCCGCGGTTTAGAAAATGTCAAGTTTCTAGCTACATGCCAGAGTAAGTACTGGGGAGTCTTAGATCGCACAAAAACTGGTTATAAAGCTTTTTGGAAAGGACGTCGTTGGGATTATGATAAAGTCGTTATGGCTTACGACTTTGTGGAAAGTCTTCTTTTCCCTTAGGTTTGTGTGAAACGCTTTGCCTACCCTCTTGCTCCACTTGAACAATCTTTTTGGATCGATGCTGGATTTGCTTAGTGTTAGAGATATATGTTGCAGCTGAAATTTTACATAAATTGAGCAAGTTCTCGCATAGCTCATTCACTGCAGGAGTTGTCGCTTACATTATTTCTTTCACTTATGCACCTTATATTGTAGTTTTTCATTCTGTTCATGATCGAAAAGATGACATTAAGGGAAGTCATGAATGAAGCACATGGCCAAAATGCCTATTTGCACCTTTGCAACTTGTAAATCTATTTGATTTCGGTATATAGTGCCTTATGCTTGCTGCAAGGATTTTGTTATTACCGTATAAGTTTATTACATTTAGAGCATCATAAGATACACATCATCATGTATAGATAGATGGCCTTTAACAGCATCTAGCTTTAACTGAACCACAATAGAATTAAAGATGGATGCAATGTTTGTTATTTCTTAGTAATTACTAGTTCATTAAACTGATTCATCATCATGGATGATAACGCGGAAGAGTGGAGAGTAGTGAGTGCTCTCCGGCACACAGGAGGTTCTGGTTGTCACAGAGGGCAATGCACACCAGCGCTCCCAGCCGTAGGACCCTACACACCGTAGTCCTTTGCGCATTCCACAATTTGTTGCACGCACCCTAAGGGGCATACCGGGAAGTCCAACTCTCCATCCTTGCTATGAGCTACTCCCATAGCATGAGGACCGCGGATTTCAGAGTTGGATAACTCATGTTGTAATATATCTCCCTTCCAAATCAAGCTAGTGTTCTTCAATTAAGAGAGATGTTGTAACCAAGGGTTTACCTTTTAATGACCTTAAGGTGAGCAAAACTAATGGTTGCTCATGATAGAGCCGGGGGTAGTCCTTCCCTAGAGTATTAGTCAATAAGAGACAACACTCCCGTAGGCAGGATATCTAGCAGATGAAAACCAAAATTGAATGAAAAAGGCAAGAGAGACAAGAGAGTCAACGACAAAGATCGCTTCCCTATAGATATGTTGGAGCTTGGCAATGAGACGCCAGACTAATTAAAAATGAGTGACAATCAGCAATGTTCGATCTCGTGAATGAGAGTGGTAGTAAGCACCAAATCCATCTCAACAATAACCCTCCGAAAGCCATGCTCCCAAGCAAGACGCAAACCATCAAGGATCCCCAATACCTCAGCCATCAAGACATACAAATGCCAAGTCTGTGCACATAACCACTAACCCAACGCCCCTCATCGTCGCGCAGGACACCTCCTGCAGTCGAATAACAGTTGCTATCAATCGAGCCATCAGAATTGACCTTGACCTAGCCTGACGGAGGCTTCTCCCAATTAAACAATCACTCTTCCGCCGCAGCTGCACCGAACTAGCTTTCCAAGCGTCCTCGTACTCCTTCGTGCAATCCATCACAAATCGCACCACAAGCCCATTCCAGCCCGTTTCTCCATCGCCAAGCCCACCAAAAGCCCATTCCACCCCATCCTCACTGCGAGTACGGATCATGAGATTAATTCCTCCGGATCGAGCAAAATTTTGATTTAGGGTTTATAGTTACACTGGGTCACTATTGGAGATTCCATACATCGTTTGGTAATTGTGCGAAGCTTGAAATTTGAAACTCTCCGTGGTAGGTTTCCTTTAACTCCTTTTAATTGATTTCTTCAATCTCAATTAATTTCTTACGATTCCGCAGTATACAAAAAACCCTAAATTATTGACGTCAACATTGAAATCAATCTCCTCTCTCCAATTGATCCATACAGGGGTAGCGAATTGAGTTCTGTGACTGTACGTCGATCGCCATGTCAGATTACATCCCGGAAGATAATCTGTTGGTCATCTTCAAGCACTTGCCCGTCAAAACCTTGCTTCGTTTCCGATGCGTGTGCAAAGATTGGAAGCAATTCATCGACTCTCCAACCTTCATCCAACTGCATCTCTCCGTCCAAAAGCCCCGTTTCATTTTCGATCATCATGAACCCAACAAATATGTTGTCGTTGATCCTCAGCCCGATCCCTTGGTCTACGACCTAAGTAAACCAGAAACGAAGAGTCATCTACGTCTTTTTGGCACTCTTCACGGCGTAGTTTGTCTCTATGATTTCAAAGACCTTGTGCTTTGGAACCCCTCGTTACGCAAGTTGTGGAGTCATCCTTTCCCTTCGTCTTTCAAATGGTATGGAAGGTTTAATGCAGTTTCGGTGCTGACTAGCTATGGTTTCTGGATTGACCCTTCCACCAAAGAGTTTAAAGCCGTAATATTACAGCAATTGCCTGTCGTCCCGAAGTGCATTATGTACTCATCAATCCGAGATGGTTGGAGTGAAATTCCTACAGGAAAGATTGGCAAGTGGAATCGCTGCAGAGAAGGTCCACCTGTAATCGTGGGAGGAGCGGCCCATTGGGGAGGCTGTCTTGATGAGTCCATTAATGACAGTCAATATCACACTTACCATCATCATCACAACGATAATGCCATACTGTCCTTTGACTTCGTGCAGGAAAGTTTTGACATCATTGAGCTGCCCTGTCTTCTTTCCCGGCCGGACTATTCACCTTGTCGCTGGCAAGGCGCCCTTTCAGTTGTGTGTTGGGATAATCACATTCCTCGTGGATGTGAGGTATACTCGAGGCAAGAAGATTCATGGGTTAAAATAGCTGGTCTCCAAGTTTATGTTCCTTACCCATTTCGTGTTTTTTGGCCGATGGAAGATGTGGAAGCAAGAAACAAAAAGGGGAATAGCAACCAGGAGGAATTAATCGGAGAAAAAGAAAATGTCAAGGTTCTAGCTACAACTTCAAGGGACAGGGGCGAGTTAATCTTACATGGCACAAAAACTGATTGTACCGCTTTGATGAAAGGATTGTATTACGATAAGGTGGTTATGGCTTACGACTTTGTGGAAAGTCTTCTTTTCCCTTAGGTTTGTGTAAAATGCTTTGCCTGCCCTCTTGCTCATCAACTTGAACTATCTTGTTGGATCGATGCTGGATATTGCTTAGTGTAACAGAAGTTGCACCCGAAATTTTACATCTATTGTGCTATTATATCAGCGAAATTTTTTGAAAGCGCCATTTAGTTAGTAGATTTGAGATGGCGTTTTGTGCGGCATCAGTGCAGTTTCCTTACCAAAATCTTGTTTCCTTGCATTATTTCATTGTTAGCTATTGTGAGTCTATTTATTTTGATGCGTGCACAAATGGGGTAGCTTCCACTATATATCGAAATCAAGCTTATCACAGCAACAAGCTTATGAAAACAGGACGAACTGTCATACATACATTATTACATATGCATATACACTAATCTAAGCAATTAACATTTTTGGCTTCATACCCGCTGTCATGCTTGCTTTCTGCGCAACGATTAAGGATGAGTGACTTACTGGAGATCAACGACTAGAAAGTTTCGAGATGATTTGAGTCGATCGATCTATCTTACACATAACTTAATTGCCTTCAATATTGTCCCTATACCCTTCAGTTTTTGTGTTGGGGGTGATATTTTTTGCTTGTAGGTGTAATTCTTACTAATAAAGAGTTTAGTCCCTTACAATGGGTACAATGGTGCTGTCATTAAAAATGAAGTCAGGTAGGCAATCATGTTCAGCATATGCATCAGTGAGCTGCAAGGACCAGTTGACTAGCGAATCTGCAGCTCCGTTCGCAAACCTTGGGATGTTGCGAACTAACTTCCCAGCTGTTGCCATCTATGATGTGGCGGCATTGATCAAGGAGGTGATAATCGTCGGGGTTGAGTTAATCTTACATGGCACAAAAACTGGTCGTAAAGCTTTGATGAAAGGACTTGGGTATTATGAGGATGATGTCGTTATGGCTTACGACTTTGTGGAAAGTTTTCTTTTCCCTTAGGTATGTGTGAAACAATGCTGGATATTGCTTAGTGTTAGAGATGTTGCAGCCGAAATTTTACATCTATTGAGCAAGTTCTCGCTTAACTCATTCACTGCAGGGAGTTCTCGCTTACGTTATTTCTTTCACTAATGCACCTGATATTGTAGTTTTTCATTTTGTTCATGATCGAAAAGATGACATTAAGGGAAGTCATGAATGAAGCACATCGCCAAAATGCCTATTTGCACCTTTGCAACTTGTAAATCTATTTGATTTCGGTATATAGTGCCTTATGCTTGCTGCAAGGATTTTGTTATTACCGTATAAGTTTAATACATTTAGACCATCAGCAACAAAGAGTCACACGAATCAAAACTCATTTCAGCCACATCAGCAACTATTCATGCCACGTCAGTTTTCCACTAACTTTTCAGCTTTTTACATTTTTCATCCACAACAAAGAGTCGTACGAATCAAAACTCACTTTACATTTTTTTATATTTATTAAGCTAAATGTTGACTTATTTTAGTTAAAATTTTTCGTTAATGATATTATTAATATTAATATTAAAATTAATACGTATCATTAAAATAAAAAAGGCATACAAATAAATTTAGAAATATTTTATTAACTTGATACACTGAAAAACACCCAAAAAAAATTACACCTTAAACTTGCAAACAACATATTAAATTTGAAACAAAACACACTCATACCATAAAATTAAACGTCATCTCCGGGAGTGCCAAATTTCTGCCATATATGTTCAATCAAGTCGGCCTTGAGTCGATTATGCATACTGGTGTCTCGGAGTTTAGCCCTATTTTCTATCACTTGACGCATTTCAGCTGGATAATTTGGGATGATAGGTTCAACTACATGAACTTGATCGAAGTCGGATGGATCATAGTAGTGTTGATATGTATCACGTTCATCTTCAACGATCATATTATGCAAAATAATGCATGCCCTCATTATTTTCCCCATCGCATTAATGTCCCAAGCAAGTGCCGGATAGCGTATAATAGCAAATCGAGCTTGTAAGACACCGAACGCTCGCTCCACATCTTTACGTGTTGACTCTTGACAATTGGAAAATAATGTATCCTTCGCACCAAAGGGGTGTCGAATGGATGGAATGAACGAAGCCCATTTGGGATAAATGCCATCGGCAAGGTAATATGTCATGTTGTAATGATTACCATTTACAACAAAATTCGCCGTAGGAGATTCACCGTTTAGGACATCATCAAATACCGGAGAACGATCAAGAACGTTAATACCTCCTTACCAGTATTTGGTACACATGCAAGCATGGACGAAGAAGGTGATGATGACGATGTCGAGGAGCATGCTGCTGGTGAAGATGTCGAGGATATTGCTGGTGGTGAAAATGTCGAGGAGATTGTCGCTGATGTAGATTTGGAGGAGGTTGGCGTTGTCAACGACGGAGGAACAAAAAGACGGTGGACTGAAAGGGAGGACGATTTACTCGTCAGCGGATGGCTTAACACTAGCAAAGATGCTATCCAAGGAACCAACCAATCAAGCAACACATTTTGGTCCAGGGTTGCAGCGTACTTCAACGAAAGGAGGGGGGGTGGACCTCTTCGCACTCGGTGCCAATGTAAGAACCACTTTCAGAAGGTAAATGCAACTGTTTCTAAATTTGCAGCGGCTTATGCAACAGCCTCGCGGGGAAGAACAAGTGGTCAATCAGAGGATGACGTGCTGGCTCATGCTCGTATGTTGTATAGAGAGTCAAGTAACTCAAAAGCGAAGTTCAATCTCGAGCATGTATGGCGCATGCTTCGGAATGAACCAAAGTGGCAGTGTTCCCTTCAACCGTCATCAACTGCAGGAGGGAGTAGCTCCAAGAGAACAAAGGTCAATCAAGCCGGAGCATACACGTCAAGCTCTAACGTTGAAACTCCGCCTAGTGAAGGTGGGACTCCAGATAGTTTATTTGCTCGTCCTCTCGGAAGGACGAGTACCAAGAGAGCGGGTAAGAGGCCAAGTACTATGTCAAATGAGCCAACCTCAAACCCGGATCTTGTAGAGTTCTACGACCTTAAGAGGAAGGAGCTGGAGTTGAGGCAAATGGAAATGGAAATGAGAAGAGAATCTCTCCGGCTATATGGTGAAAGTGAAGCAAGGAAGAAAATGGATGTCGAGAGAAAGAAACTGGAAGCGGAAACCAAGGCATTGAAGGTTAGTGAAAAGGCAAAACACGTGGACTATAAGTTTAACGTTCTTACGAACTTGCAAAGCAGGATAGGTTCGTTGTCATTGGACGAAGAACAGTTGATGAAGAAGCTGATCAAGGAGCTGAAGGATGATCACCAGTAAGTGACGAAGAAGTTAATGTCCATGTGTAATGTTCATTTGTAGTGTTTAAGTGTATGGGTATGTGTCATTTCATTTTGAAGGTGTAATTTCATGTGTGTTGTCATGTTCTTGGTGTAGTGGGTATTGTTATTTAATGTTCAAATTTATGTATTTTTATGATGTAAGTTTATGTTGATTTATGTTAATGTTGTTTGTGTGACTATAAATCTTTAACATAGGTTAAACCTAGCGAATTTTTTTTTTCTTCCAAACATATACAAAATGGGTGTCATTGGGTAGAGAAAAATAAATCGTATTCAAAAATATTTTTTTTTTTTAAATAATTTATTTATTTAACGAATAAATGAGGTTTTAATTTTAATTAAAACCCCATGACATTTGTCTAACTATCATTGGCTATCAAAAAAAAAAAAAAAAAACTGGATGAGCCGCATCAACATTTGGCACCCCCTCCATTTTTTGAGTTGGATCAAAAGACTCTCTCTCCACTTTCTTCCCATTTTTGCTGAGCTGGCTCCCACTTTGATCCGCAAGACGCTCTGTTGCGGATGGTCTTAGAGCATCATAAGATACACATCATCATGTATAGATAGATGGCCTTTAACAGCATCTAGCTTTAACTGAACCACAATAGTAATTACTAGTTCATCAAACTGATTCATATATCATCATGGATGATAACGCGGAGGAGTGGAGAGTAGTGAGTGCTCTCCGGCACACAGGAAGTTCTGAGGGCAATGCACACCAGCGCCCCCAGCCGTACGTAGTCCTTTGCGCATTCCACGATTTGCTGGAGCTGGATTTCCGAGTCCCTGAGTAAGAAGCATTGGCACTGGGAAGCCAGGCTAATTAAAATGAGTGACAATCAACAATTGATGTTCGATCTCATGAATGAGGGTGGTAGTAAGGGCCAAATCCATCTCAACGATAACACTCCGAAAGCCATGCTCCCAAGCAAAAAGCAAGCCATCAAGGATCCCCATAGCTCAGCCATGGAGATAGTACAGATGCCAAGTCTATGCACATAACCACGGCCCCACTGCCCCTCATCGTCGCGCAGGACACCTCCTGCAGTCACATAACAGTTGCTATCAACCGAGCCATCAGAATTGACCTTGACCCAGCCTGACGGAGGCTTCTCCCAAGCAATCATTCTTCCGCCCCAGCTGCACCGAACTAGCTTTCCAAGCGTCCTCATAGTACTCCTCCGTGCAATCCATCACAAATCGCACCACAAGCCCATTCCAGCCCGTTTCTCCATCGCCAAGCCTACCACAAGCCCATTCCAGCCCATCCTCACTGCAAAATTTTGGTTTAGGGTTTAATCGGTTTATATATACACTGGGTCACCATTGGAGATTCCTTCCATACATCGTTTGGTAATTGTACCAAGCTTGAAAGTTGAAACTATCCGTGGTAGGTTTTCCTTTTAATTAACTCCTTTGATAATTTGTTCAATCTCAATTAATTTCTTACGATTCCTCAGTAAGCAAAACCCTAAATTATTGACGTCGACATTGAAATCAATCTCATCTCTCCGCTTGATCCATGTAGCTAGGGAGTTCGAATTGAGTTCTGTACGTCGATCGTCATGTCGGATTACATCCCAGAGGATAATTTGTTCACCATCCTCAAGTACTTGCCCGTCAAAACCTTGCTTCGTTTCCGATGCATCTGCAAAGATTGGAAGCAATTCATCGACTCTCCAACCTTCTCCCAACTCCATCTCTCCGTCCAAAACCCCCGATTCATTGTCGATCTTCAGGAAGCCGACGAATATCTTGTTGTTGATCCTCGGCCCGATCCCTTGGTCCACAATCTAATTAAACCATCAATGGATCATGACTATCTACTTATTGGCACTCTTCACGGCGTAGTTTGTCTCTATCATCTCTACAACCTCGTCCTTTGGAACCCCTCGTTGCGCAAGTTTTGGAGTCGTCCTTACCCTTCGTCTTTCGAATGGTTTGAATGGTATAATGATGCTTGGGTGCTGACTAGCTATGGTTTCTGGATTGACCCTTCCACCAAAGAGTTTAAAGTCATAATATTACAGCAATGGGATTTCGTCCCGAAGTGCATTATGTACTCGTCAATCCGAGATGATTGGAGTGAAATTCCTACAGGAAAGATTGTGAGGTGGAATCCCTGCAGAGAAGGTCCACCTGTAATCGTCGGAGGAGTGGCCCATTGGGGAGGTTGTCTTGATGAGTTCATTAAAGACAGCTACCCTTACCATCATGATCATCATCACACGGATAATGCTATACTGTCCTTTGACTTCATGCAGGAATGTTTTGACATCATTGAGCTGCCCTATCTTCATTCCCGGACGGAATATTCACCTTGTCTCTGGCAAGGCACCCTTTCAGTTGTTTGTTGGGATGATCACCTCCCTCGTGGATGTGAGGTGTACTCGAGGCAAGAAGATTCATGGGTTAAAATAGTTGGTTTCAAAGTTGATGATCCTTACATATTACGTGTTTTTTGGCCGATGGAAGATGTGGAAGCAAGAAACAAAAAGGGGAATAGCAAGAAGGATGTGGAATTAGAAAGGATCCACGTCTTAATCGGAGAAAAGGAAAATGTCAAGGTTCTAGCTACAACTGTTGGGCTCCCTCCTTAATATGGGCTAAGGAATTGATGGGCCAAATGAATGATATGGATGAGCCCATGTTCAAGAAAGATGAAGAAGGTCCTAGACTAATTCAATGAAGAAAGTCTAGATGGATCATACGGTAGAAGCACTAGATGGGTATAGAAAAGTGTAGAATCATGTGCTAATTTCTATCCTAGGAATTTGTATAATCACTAGAAAATTCTAGGCTAATTGGTGAAAGTTTTCACCGACATTAGGAGCCTATATATAGGCTTTAGATGGACACTTTCCATCATCCATCCAAGCCAAAAGCAAATCCAAGCCTAAGTGTGTGAGAGATCAAGCCTAGTAAGAGTGAGTGTAAGTGAGCCACAAAATTATATAGTGAGAGTTATATTCTTGTAAAGTTTCCACTATATAATACAAGTTCCACTTTTATACAAAAGTGAGTCTTGCCCATCTTAATCCTACGAAGCGGGAAAACCCGATTTTTCCCAACAGTGGTATCAGAGCCAGGTTCATTTTCGGAAGGTGTTAGCTCGTGCGGATCAAGATGGAGGCTACCGTCACTTACGAGGGTGACATGTTCAAGCTCACGGCAGAAAACTACTCTTATTGGAAGCCGATGATGGAGGATCATCTCTACTACAAGGACCTGTACGAACCCGTCTTCAACAAGGACAAGCCTCAAGGAAAGAGTGATAAGGAGTGGGATCTCCTTAATCGGAAGGCGGTCGCCATGATCCGTAAGTATATCGATAAAACTCTCTTTGAACATGTTTCTAATTACACAAATGCTTTTGAATTGTGGACAAAGCTTGAGTCCATGATTCAAAAGAAATCGCCTCGTAACATGGCCCTCCTAGCTAGACGGTTGGTGAAGATGGAGTATAAGGATGGCCAAAGCATGATTGAGCACTTGAATAATTTCAAGGGGCTTGTCAATCAGCTAAGTAAGGTGGATATGGTGCTTGATGACAAGTTACAAGCCATCCTACTCCTCACCTCTCTGCCAGAGAGTTGGGATACTCTGGTAGTTACTCTAAGTAACTCATCACCAGACGGGAAGCTCACCATGGATACCGTATGTGATAGTCTTCTCAATGAAGAAGCTAGGAGGAAAGAGAGAGGAATAACTAATCATTCCGAGGCCAATGTCCTTGACAACCGTGGCAATAATGATGCCCGTGGACGGAAGCAAAACCGAGACCGAGATCAGTCTCGAGGACGATCCAAGTCACGCACCAGGGTCACGTGCTACTACTGTGGCAAACCGGGCCACAAGAGGCAAGAGTGTCGCATCCTCAAGAGAGATCAGAAGGCCGGAAACGTGAAGCCGGACCAGATCAATCCTACGAGGAGACGAGAAGAAAGGAGTACTGCCGCCATGGCTGATGAAGGCGAGGATTCATATCTCGTTGAAGGAGGTAACATTCTAAACATTGAATGTAATGATATCTCCTGGATTGTCGATTCTGGTGCCTCTTTTCATGTTACCCCACACAAAAGCTTCTTCTCATCCTACCAAAGTGGAGACTTCGGTACCGTCCTGATGGGAAATCATGGATGGAGCAAGATCGTGGGGAGAGGAGATATTATCCTCACATCCAACACGGGATGCAAGCTCATTCTAAAAGATGTGAGGCATGTCCCTGATATGAGACGTAACCTCATATCAACTGGAAGGCTAGACGATGATGGTTACTTTAGTCAAAATGGCGGAGGCAAATGGAAGCTGACTAAAGGTAACCTAACCGTGGCTCGAGGAAGAAAAGAAGGTACATTGTACTGGACAGAAGCAAAGGTCTGCAAGGGAGAGGTGAACGTTGCCAGCACTGACATGGAGATCTGGCACCAAAGACTTGGACACATGAGCGAGAAGGGCATTCAAATCCTCGCTCGAAGGCAGCTCCTCCCTAACCTGAAAGGTACTTCCCTCGACCCATGCTCTGATTGTTTAGTCGGTAAACAACATAGAGTAGCTTTCCAGAGATCATCTCCACCCACGAGGAGGAAGCATATCCTAGACCTTGTACACACGGATGTGTGTTCAATGACAGAAAAATCCAATGGAGGGGCACTGTATTTTGTGACCTTCATTGATGATCACTCAAGAAAGGTCTGGGTGCGCTTGTTGAAATCAAAGGATCAAGTCCTCGAAGCATTCAAGGAGTTCCATCCCAAGGTGGAACGGGAGACTGGTCGGAAACTCAAGTGTGTCCGATCAGACAATGGTGGTGAGTACCGAGGACCCTTTGAGGCGTATTGTAGCTCCTATGGGATCAGGCTTGAGAAGACACCGCCTAAGACGCCACAGCTGAACGGGGTTGCTGAGAGGATGAACCGTACTCTCACAGAGAGAGTCCGATGCATGCTCTCTCATGCCAAGCTACCCAAGTCATTCTGGGGAGAAGCCTTGATGACCGCCGTCGACATCATCAACCTCACACCTTCTGTCCCTCTAAACGGAGATATCCCAGAAGAGGTCTGGTCAGGGAAGAAGGCCTCATACAAACACTTGAAGGTGTTCGGGTGCAAAGCGTTCGTTCACATTCCAAGGGACGAGCGGGCCAAGCTTGATGCTAAGACAAAGGAGTGCATCTATCTTGGTTCACCCAGAGATGAGTTCGGCTATCGGCTATGGGATCCGGCCACCAGCAAGGTTATTAGGAGCCGAGATGTTGTGTTCTTTGAAGATCAGACGATTGAAGACATCCGAAGATCAACAAAGCCGATGCGAAGACAAAGGAGGGAAGAGCTAAGTCCCTCAAATGCCCAGCGGGACGATTCAGAAGAAGCTCCGATCGAGAGCGATGACGAAGCTGATGATGAAGATCATTCTCAAGAGCAGAATGATCAAGAAGATGCCCCAGTTGAGCCGGAAGCAGAATCAAGCACTCCAGTAGAGCCTGAGCTGAGGCGGTCCTCTAGAGACAAGCGGCCGTCCAACCGATACAGCTCAGATGAGTATGTGACCCTCACGGATGAGGGGGAGCCTCAAAGCTATAAGGAGGCTATGGATGATATCCACAAGGCTGAGTGGCTAAGAGCCATGCAGGAGGAGATGCAATCCCTGCATGAGAACCACACCTACGAGCTGGTGAAGCTACCAAAAGGGAGACGAGCCTTGAAGAACAAATGGGTGTATCGGCTGAAAACCGAGGACAACAACTCGAAGCCCCGCTACAAGGCTCGATTAGTCGTGAAAGGGTTCAGCCAGAAGAAGGGCATCGACTTCGAAGAAATATTCTCTCCGGTCGTGAAGATGTCATCTATCCGAGTTGTTCTAGGCTTAGCAGCAAGCCTAGACTTGGAGATTGAACAACTCGATGTCAAGACAGCATTCCTCCATGGTGACCTTGAAGAGGAGATATACATGGAGCAGCCTGAAGGATTCAAAGTTCCAGGCAAGGAGAACATGGTGTGCAAACTCACGAAGAGTCTCTACGGCCTAAAGCAAGCACCAAGACAGTGGTACAAGAAGTTCGACTCTTTCATGGCGGATCACAACTTCAAGAAAACCATGAGTGACCACTGTGTCTTCATGAAGAGGTACGCAAGCGGCGACTTTCTCATACTTTTGCTCTATGTTGATGATATGTTAATAGTAGGGCAAGATCGCAACAAAATAGATGCTCTAAAGAAAGACTTGAGCAAATGCTTTGCCATGAAAGACTTGGGACCGGCAAGGCAAATCCTTGGGATGACAATCACTCGTGATAGAACGAGGAAGCTACTATGGATATCCCAAGAGAGATACATCGAGAAGGTGCTCGAGAGATTCAACATGCATAAAGCCAAGCCAGTCAGCACGCCACTTGCTGGACACTTCAAGCTAAGCTCGAAGCAAAGTCCAACAAGTGAGAAGGAGAAGCAAGAGATGAAGAGTACCCCATATTCTTCCGCGGTAGGCAGTCTCATGTATGCAATGATCTGTACGAGGCCTGATATCGCCTACGCAGTCGGGGTCGTAAGCCGCTTCCTGGCAAATCCGGGGAAGGAACACTGGGCTGCAGTGAAATGGATCCTCCGGTATCTACGGGGTACTTCTAAACGGTGCTTATGCTTCGGCAATGCGAAGCCTGTGCTAGAAGGATACACAGATGCAGATTGGGCCGGAGACAATGATTCCAGGAAATCAACGTCAGGGTATCTAACTACCTTTGCAGGGGGAGCTGTTTCCTGGCAATCAAAGTTACAAAAGACTGTTGCCTTGTCCACCACTGAAGCGGAATACATCGCAGCTACGGAAGCCTGCAAAGAGATGCTATGGATGAAGAGCTTCTTACTCGAGCTGGGAGTAGAGCAAGACAAATATGTCTTGCAGTGTGACAATCAAAGTGCTATTCATCTGGCGAAGAACCCGACCTATCACTCTCGCTCGAAGCACATCGATATTCGATATCATTGGATCCGAGACATTCTCGAAGAGAAGCTCCTACAGCTTGACAAGGTGCATACGGAGAAGAACTGGTCCGATATGATGACCAAGGTAATCCCGACAAAGAAGTTTGAAGACTGCTGTCAAGGATCTGGCATCGTGACACGCCCATAATTAAGTCGGGAAGGGGGAGATTGTTGGGCTCCCTCCTTAATATGGGCTAAGGAATTGATGGGCCAAATGAATGATATGGATGAGCCCATGTTCAAGAAAGATGAAGAAGGTCCTAGACTAATTCAATGAAGAAAGTCTAGATGGATCATACGGTAGAAGCACTAGATGGGTATAGAAAAGTGTAGAATCATGTGCTAATTTCTATCCTAGGAATTTGTATAATCACTAGAAAATTCTAGGCTAATTGGTGAAAGTTTTCACCGACATTAGGAGCCTATATATAGGCTTTAGATGGACACTTTCCATCATCCATCCAAGCCAAAAGCAAATCCAAGCCTAAGTGTGTGAGAGATCAAGCCTAGTAAGAGTGAGTGTAAGTGAGCCACAAAATTATATAGTGAGAGTTATATTCTTGTAAAGTTTCCACTATATAATACAAGTTCCACTTTTATACAAAAGTGAATCTTGCCCATCTTAATCCTACGAAGCGGGAAAACCCGATTTTTCCCAACAACAACTACAAGGGGTAGGGACGAGTTAATCTTACATGGCACAAAAACTGGTTGTACAGCTTTGAGGGAAGGACTTATGTATTTAGATGATGTTGTTATGGCTTACGACTTTGTGGAAAGTCTTCTTTTCCCTTAGGTTTGTGTAAACCGCTTTGCCTGCCCTCTTGCTCATCCCATTTGAACAATCTTGTTAGCATTTGTCTGTTCATTGTTAGTTGCGCGCAGAATCTGTACGTTTGTTTGGTTGTTAATAAGACTGAGCCTGTGGAACGATTCAATTCTTATGGATTCTTAGGTAGTTTCGAATTTTGATGCGTGCGCAGATGGTGTAGCTTCCACTATATATCGAAACCAAGCTTGTCAAGTTGTCACAGCAACAAGCTTATGAAAACAGGATCAACGAACTGACATACATACATTATTACATATGCATATACACTAATCGAAGCAATTAACATTTTTGGCTTCAATTTTATACCGGCTGTCATGCTTGTTTTCTGCGCAGTGATCGATTAAGGATGAGTGGCTTACTGGAGATCCACGACTAGAAAGTTTCGAGCTGATTGAGTCGATCGATCTATCTTACACATAACTTAATTGCCTTCAATTGACCCTATACCCTTCACTTTTTGTGTTGGGGTGATACTTTTTTCTTGTAGATGTAATTCTTTATTTTAAGAGTTTAGTCTCTAAAATGGGTACAATGGTGCTGTCATTAAAATGAAGTCAGGCCGGTAGGCAATCATGTTCAGCATATGCAGCATATGCGTAAGTGAGCTGCAAGGACCAGTTGACTAGCGAATCTGCAGCTCCGGTTTGCGGTTGTTGCGAACTCTTAACTTCTCAGCTGTTGCCATCTATGATAAGCAGTGGCGGATCCAGGAATTATTGTATGGGGGGGGCTGAATTTTTTTTCCAAAAAATGATGGTTTGAAATGTTCGAATCTAAAATTGTACCTAAATACACCCTTGCCACCTTTAGTCCTGTTTATTTGTTGAATGACACTAAAAACGCAACTATACTGTTTTTCGGATTTAGGAACCTACATTACCAACTGTAATGTAACACTGAACTTCAAAATATTACGGCTAAACTGCAATAGCATTTAAACTAATTTTATGAAATATACAGAACCACTGCTCCCACAAGCATAAGTTTCTGACTTACCAACTCTGAAATTATGTGCAAAATTCTAATGGTGATTATTCATAGTAAAGTAAAAAATTCACAAATTCATTCTCACAACCACAATTACAAACCACGATTCCGAATAACAAACAACAAATTCACAAACCACAATTATTAATTTTCAAATCACAAATGCACAAATTTATTTCTCATAAATTACAAACCCTAATCGAAAATCCCCAAATTGATTCTCATTCCTCAAATCTCAACTCCACAGATTCTAATCAAAATTGATTCACACTCAATCCATTCAACATAAAAACAATCAAATTAAAAGGAAGAAAAGAAAAATAACTTTTGATGTTTAGAAAATCCCCAAATTGATCTGTGTTTAAAACAGAAAAACAAAAAACAAAACAAAGGGGGAAAAATTAAAAGGAAGAGAAGAAAGGGAGAAAAAGGGATCTGTGTTTTTTAAAAAAAAAATCAAAACAAAGGGGGAAAAAAGGAAAAAACAAAACAAAGGGGGAAAAATTAAAAGGAAGAGAAGAAAGGGATATGTGCTTTTTATTAATTTTCAAATCACAAATGCACAAATTTATTTCTCATAAATTACAAACCCTAATCGAAAATCCCCAAATTGATTCTCATTCCTCAAATCTCAACTCCACAGATTCTAATCAAAATTGATTCACACTCAATCCATTCAACATAAAAACAATCAAATTAAAAGGAAGAAAAGAAAAATAACTTTTGATGTTTAGAAAATCCCCAAATTGATCCGTGTTTAAAAAAAACAAAAAAAAAAACAAAGGGGGAAAAATTAAAAGGAAGAGAAGAAAGGGAGAAAAAGGGATCTGTGTTTTTTTAAAAAAAAAAATCAAAACAAAGGGGGGAAAAAGGAAAAATCAAAACAAAGGGGGATAAAATTAAAAGGAAGAGAAGAAAGGGATTTGTGCTTTTAACATAAAAACAATCAAATTAAAAGGAAGAAAAGAAAAATAACTTTTGATGTTTAGAAAATCCCCAAATTGATCTGTGTTTAAAAAAAACAAAAAACAAAACAAAGGGGGGAAAATTAAAAGGAAGAGAAGAAAGGGAGAAAAAGGGATCTGTGTTTTTAAAAAAAAAATCAAAACAAATGGGGAAAAAAGGAAAAATCAAAACAAAGGGGGAAAAAATTAAAAGGAAGAGCTTTTAAAAAACAGAACAAAACAAAGGGGGAAAAATTAAAAGGAAGAGAAGAAAGGGAGAAAAAGGGATCTGTGTTTTTAAAAAAAAAAAAATCAAAACAAATGGGGAAAAAAGGAAAAATCAAAACAAAGAGAAGAAAGGGATCTGTGCTTTTAAAAAAAAAACAGAACAAAGGGGGGAAAAAGGGGGAAAAATTAAAAGGAAGAGAAGAAAGGGAGAAAAAGGGATCTGTGTTTTTTAAAAAAAAAATCAAAACAAATGGGGAAAAAAGGAAAAATCAAAACAAAGAGAAGAAAGGGTCTGTGCTTTTAAAAAAAAAAACAGAACAAAGGGGGGAAAAAGGAGGTGATGGGGGGATTCGAACCTAAGACGCATTGCTCCCCCACTAAATCCACCCAGCGTCCTATCCACTGAGCCAGTTTCACATATATTGTGATATTATTGAACTTCACTTTTATATATTATAAAATTAACAGATATATAAAATATATACGTACCCTTATTTTAGCCAACGGGGGGCTTCAGCCATCCCGAGCCCCCCCCCCCCCCCCCCCACAGATCCGCCCCTGATGATAAGGTAGCATTGATCAAGGAGGTGATAATCGGCATGTGGGGAAGAGCCCTAGTGCTCAGTAACTTGCAGACCATAGCCGAATCCGATTCAATAATAAGACGAGAAAATCACAACCATTAGCCAACCTCAGACCATGCAACAACTCCTAGAACTCAGCTGTGAGGGCCAAACATTCACCACATCGAAACGTAAACGCCCGTAGGACTTAACCATCTGAGCCCCTAATAAGACCACCGCCTCCAGCCGCCCCTGGGTTTCCTTTTGATACGCCATCTGTGTTGAGCTTCACCCAATTGTTGAGAGGAGGAGACCAAGTTGCCATTCAGATCTGGAAAGTTCAACCCCCCTTCCTGCGCCGAAAATCCTGGGTCCGCCACTGCGAGCCATGATCGTCATCGCCCATGATCCATCTGTTGTCAAGGGCTCCAAATACCCTACAACCACACGTTTGATGTTGCGTCTCGTCAACATCGCTTCATGTGTTACAACATTAGGCCAGTCTCGTAACTGATAAAATTGAAGCCAAACGCGTAAACTCGTGAACCTTCTTGCCTCGTGTATACTTCTGCTTCCTAGACTACTACAAATTATAAGATTGAAGCCATAAGTGTTTTGAATCAACATTTTCACACTAGATTTGGTCATTAGACGATGGGTTTGAGACCAATCGCTAATGGTTTCCAAAGAGGTTTCCTTAGAAATATAGCAGCTCTCAGCTGATAATAATATTAATCATGTCAAAAGCAAACATCCATCTATAACCAGCTGGAAATTTATACTGAGACCAATATGGCAAAATGAGGAATTTCTCAATCAATCAAGCAATATGGAAAACCTATATGCTTCTTGAGATTTCATGACAAAAGAACGGTAAAATCTAGGGGTGGCCATGGGACGGGACGGGACGGGATTGGGGTAATCCCGCATCCCGTCCCTCGTATTTTTTGCGGGACTGGATCGGGACAGGATTGAATATTTTTTTTTCAAATCCCGCCGGGTCTTATCCCTCACGGGACGGGATTTGTCCCTAACAAAAAATATAAAATTAAAATACAATCGAAAAATAACAGTAATTAAGTCTTTATTTAAAAAAAATTCAATTCATGCAAGTTAAATGTAAACGTTAACTCATGCAAAGTAATACAATCCGAGAGCTGCTAAGCACTTAGCACCAGCAGTAAGCCAGTAAG
Organism: Persicaria tinctoria; assembly: GCA_037127255.1. Taxonomy (NCBI): domain Eukaryota; kingdom Viridiplantae; phylum Streptophyta; class Magnoliopsida; order Caryophyllales; family Polygonaceae; genus Persicaria; species Persicaria tinctoria. The sequence goes on along the minus strand of JBANSL010000002.1, from coordinate 90,742,941 downwards.
TCTTTTATTTTTAAAGGCCATTAGGCCAATACAGTATATATTAAGACTAAGACCAACTGTTTATTTCTTATACGGAGCATATTTTTAATGTTTTTATTAGTATTTTAAATTTAAATTTTGGGTTTAAATAAATATTAAGGTAAAATGTAAATATATTATTATTAATTTTAACTAAATATATATAATTTTATCGGAAATTTCGCCTGATACCCCTGTGGTATTGCATATTTCGCGCGGTGTACAAAAGATTCACTAAATTCGCGTGGTACCCCTGAGTTTTATACAAATTTCGCGCCGTGCCCTTGATCAGTTAAAACTAACAGAGTCCGTTCATTGAACGTTCTATCTACGCTCAGGAGTCAACAACGAAGGGAGGAGAGGAGAGGAGAGACCGACTAGAGCCCAAGGCATGAACTGCCGGCGACGCGAGCCCAAGACCACCGGAAGGAGAGATGGGGAAGGAGAGTGACCCGGCCTGGGGAGAACTTGGAGAAGAGGGCTCGACAAAAAAAAAAAAAAAAAAAAAAAAAAAAAAACTAAGGACTTGGAGAAGAGGGTTCGACGCCCGACTTGGAGGAGAAGAAGAAGGAAGCCCGTCCTTGAATCGGTGACAGCAGTCGTCGGAGGCATCGCTAAGGATGGTGGGGGCGCCGCTCCACTCGCCGGAGGTGATGGTGGAGCCATCAGCCAGGTAAGTCGATTTAGGGTTTGCTAATTGGGATTTCGATTTGCGTTTGTAATTTGGGGCTTCGATTTGGGGTTTCAATTTGGGATTAATTCGAATTAGGGTTGAGAATTTGCGATTGAGGAATTGTTGAACTAGTAAATTCATACTAAACTTTGATTAGGGATTGTTGAAATTCATACTAAACTATACATATTAGGGTTTTTAAGGTTGGAATTTGGGGACTTAGGAGGTATGGATTTTCGAATTGGGGGTTTTGTTCGTCTACAATTGGAGATTTTAAAAAATCCTCATATTGGGTTTCAGTTTAGTAGTAGTACACATGGGATAGTGTCACAGACTTGAGAAAATTCTTTATCAGGATAGATATCTCTATAAGACTAGGATATCTGAGAATTTCATACTTGCCAGTTCTGTAGGTACCAAATTTATTTATGTGACTTGTTTTAGATGCACATACTGATGGTGTGGAATTTAGTTTTAGCACTTCGTGTTGATTTTGAACATATCATTAATTTAGATGTGGTGGTGTTTGTTAAATTCTTTTGACCTATTTATTTCAACGGTGTGATCAGAATTGGATGATAGTGTCATGGTACATTTTCCTCTTCTCTGTCTCAACCCAGAAGCTTCTGTATATAGCATATAGGCTAATATAATTGTATAAACAGAGGTTTCATAATCAGTCCTTCAACATTTTTAGATGTATCATTTTATTCCTCTGCTACTCCTTTTCTGGTCAATGGTTAAAATTTTCCTTCCGTAACTTAATTTTGCTTCTATACTAATTATCAAATACCAAGTGGTTTCTGTATGGATTTTTGAGATTTAAAAGCCTACGCGGGATTTGAACCCACATCGTTGTGCATAAGCACTAATCGCTCTACCGTTTGAGCTAATAGGCTTGAAAATTATTAGATATAATTAGAGATAATGCTCTTTTACACCCTATTCCTTTGAAATCATAATTAAACACGACCAGTAAACTCCGACAGTTTTCCATTAACAAAACAAAGAGGCTCTCACTACTCTTATGAAGTATCCTAGGTGAGGTGCAACAATGCATCGACGAAATCACCAAGAAGGGTAAGGTACATTGCCTTCGGTTTTGGTAAAGATCAGGTCAGATAAATTTCATATAAAAGTGCAGTATATAATCAACAGATCCGACCGTTGATGCAATGCAATGTTGCAAACAAACCAAGGCCAGTAATGGGCCTTGTAATGTGTGGTGATCCTCTATGGAATCGTCCCTAGGCGTTGGGAATGAGGCCACCATAGCCCTCAATCTGATCATAGCCTTTAAGATTGAGGCCTCAATCTGATCCTAGTTACTTGCAGTGACAGTAACTAGGACCTTTTGCTGCTCAGGCACAGCGCCCCGAGCAGGTAGGGTTAAAGAAGATTGCAACAAATAGCCAAACAGGATCAGAACAGATATAGAGCAATGTGCACTAAATAAATCCACTAATTTAGCAATCACAAAGATTAGAGCAAAGATTGTTTATCATTCATGATTCATTATGATAATCCATAACATAACAAAACCTGCGGAGTCAAAAGCCCATCAAGTGTGAATATTTACAAAGCATATGTAACCAACCAAAGTATGTAAGCATCATCACCAAAACCCCCATCACAAAATCAATTACAGGGTATGTTAATAAACAGTAGTGTGAACTAGGCAAGAATCTGTTGAATAAATCATTAAGATGTAAATGTTGAAAACATAAGGTGTGTGTTACCTTAGCTGCCTGTTTAGCAGTTCAAGAAAACTACCGCGAGCACCTGTTTAGCAGTTCGAAAATAAGAGCAAACAGACACAAAAAGTTATGTAATGAATTTATAAAAGATCTAATCAGTTAACTAAACGTTCACTCATACCCACAAGATTTGATAATCAGCATTCGAACTTCCAATTCGCTACTGAAATTTATATGGTAGCAAGTTCAGTGAAGAGAGAGAGGAGACATGCCTTAATTAATTCACCACAGATTCAGCAAATTGTTCTAGATGAGATACGGTAAAAAATAAGCTCATTGTGAAGAACAAAACATCACATCTCCATTATCAGCACTGAGCTTGTTGTTCCATGAATTCCAATTCGCACCTTAGCTCTGCGTTTTCTACATTCAAACTTGTTGTGTCCCTCTGAATATGTCAAAATCCATAATCAAAGTTTCAATCGCGCAAGCCCCAATCAAAGTTTCAATTGCAAACACAAACCCTAATTCGAGCTAACCCCAAATCGAAGTCCCAAATTGCAAGACCCAAATCAAAACCCCTATGTGCAAACCCTAAATCCACTTACCTGGCTGGCAGCTCCACCACCATCACCTCTAGCGAGTCGAGCGGCGCCTCATCCTTCCCCTTCTCTGGCAGGTCGAGCGTTGAAGCTCTTCTCCAAGGGCCGATTTGTTTGGTGTTGTCGAGCCCTCTCCTCCAAGTTCTCCTCTAGGTTGATCTCTCGTTCTCCTTCGGTAGCCACAGGCTCTCTACGCCGGCGGTCGTGCCCAGCCATTCAGCCTCGAGCTCTCTTCATTCCTCACATTTCTTCGTTTTTGGAAGACAGTCTGAGAGAAGAAGCAAGCGGCTTAACGGACTCTGTTAGTTTTAACTGACCAAGGGCACGACGCGAAATTTGTATAAAACTCAGGGGTACCACGCGAATTTAGTGAATCTTTTGTACACCGCGCAAAATATGCAATACCATAGGAGTACCAGGCGAAATTTCCGTAATTTTATATATATGCGGGACATGACGGGATTTGCGGGATTCGAACTCTTCGTCCCGCGTCCCGTCCCGCGTAATTTTTACGGGACGGGATTGAATTTTTTTTTTCGAAATCCCACTGGGATCGGGACGGGATGCGGGACGGGATGGGATTTGCGGGATTTGTGCCCACCCCTAATAACATCTATAAAAAAAAAAGTTGATGTGTGTTATATACAATAAAAAAAAAATTGTATTACTAAAGGACTACTTGAAGAACATAAATATTTTTTTAAAATAATATTTTATATAGTTTTTATTATTTTAAAAACATGTTTGAAATAGTGAATATATTTTTATTTTTATTTTAAAATATATAAAACATCCATTATATCTAGTTTCTATAGAGTGTTTTTACTAAAAAAAATTTGGTAGAAAGAGTGTTTTTACTAATAAGTATGAAATTATGTCATTTGTTCATAAACCCACGTTTTCTTAAAGGGGATAATTTATTTTTCATTTTTTAAAAATTTAACATTTATGTGACTTTGATTAAAAAAACTAGTTTAATGTTATTTTGGTGTTATTTGAAAACTACAAAAAGTTACACACTTTTTTTTTTAAGATAAGGTTTTTGGTGGTGTCAGATCTTGTAGGTCCACCACCATTAATGTCTTTGAGAACGAGCATTTAGAACTCTGAGTGGGAAGCCAATGAGTCACGAACCAAGTGCTTGCACAAACGCGTCACTCTGTTCACAATCTAGTTGACCTCATGGAAAATATGACGACAACAAGTTGACTCACAAGACTGGAGAATAAGGAGGGAGTCAAAAATCACGATCTCAATTTCCCACGGGCATTTCCAAAGGCCATCAATAGCGTTGAGAATCTCACCCTCCACCTCAATGCGTCGAAACCCCAAATTCTTTGGGGCTACAAGTCCCAAGTGAAGGCCCAAGTGTCATACACCAGAATCGCATTGCGAAGCGTCACATTTCAACAAAAAAACTGCATGATTACAAATCGCAAAGCTCGATGTGGCTTCTCCCGGAAGGAGTTTGTAAACATTGAAGTTAATCTTAAAAGTCCACGTCGGGGGCGGTTTCCATCATATGTTTTTTTTCTTACTTATGGATGGTCTTGTTATTGGCTTATTGCTCCCCTCGTGTTGAATTTTATCCCTAGATACAGTTTTGGTGTTTGACTGGTTACTCAGTTAATAGTTGTTGTCTTAGATATTCCTCTAACCCCATCCTCAAGCCCACCAAAAGCCCATTCCACCCCATCCTCACTGCGAGTACGGAACATGAGATTAATTCCTCCGGATCGAGCAAAATTTTGATATATTTAGGGTTTATAGCTACACCCGGTCACCATTGGGGATCACATACATCGTTTGGTAATTGTGGGAAGCTTGAAATTTGAATCTCTCCTTGGTACTTTGGTAGGTTTCCGTCCTTTTAACTCCTTTTATAATTTAATTGTTCAATCTCAATTAATTTCTTACGATTCCGCAGTACGCAAAACCCTAAATTATTGAAATCAATCTCCTCTCTCCAATTGATCTATGTAGGGATCGAATTGAGTTCTGTACATCGATCGTCATGTCAGATTACATCCCGGAAGACAATCTGTTCGTAATCCTCAAGTACTTGCCCGTCAAAACATTGCTGCGTTTCCGATGCGTCTGCAAAGATCGGAAGCAATTAATCGACTCTCCAACCTTCTCCCAACTGCATCTCTCCGTCCAAAAGCCCCGTTTCATTGTCGATCTTTGTCCAACCAAATATCATGTCGTCGATCCTCAGCCCCATCCCTTGGTCCACAAACTAGGTAAACCATTAATGGAGGATTGTCGACTTATTGGCACTCTTCACGGCGTAGTTTGTCTCTATGATCTCTACAACCTCGTCCTTTGGAACCCCTCCTTGCGCAAGTTTTGGAGTCGTCCTTTCCCTTCGTCTTTCGAATGGTTTGAATGGTATAATGAAGCTCAGGTGCTGACTAGCTATGGTTTCTGGATTGACCCTTCCACCAAAGAGTTTAAAGCTATAATATTACAGCAATGGGATGTCGTCCCGAAGTGCATTATGTACTCGTCAATCCGAGATGATTGGAGTGAAATTCCTACAGGAAAGATTGGGAGATGGAATCCCTGCAGAGAAGGACCACCTGTAATCGCCGGAGGAGTTGCCCATTGGGGAGGCTGTCTTGATGAGTCCATTGATGACAGTCACCCTTACGATCGTGATCATCATCACAAGGATAATGCCATACTGTCGTTTGACTTCGTGCAGGAAAGTTTTGACATCATTGAGATGCCCAATCTTCATTCCTGGGAATATTCACCCTGTCGCTGGCAAGGCGCCCTTTCAATTGTTCGTTGGGATGATCACCTTCCTCGTGGATGTGAGGTATACTCGTGGCAAGAAGATTCATGGGTTAAAATGGTTGGTTTCAAAGTTTATGTTCCTTACCTATTACGTGTTTTTTGGCCGATGGAAGATGTGGAAGCAAGAAAGACAAAGGGGAATAGCAAGAAGGATGCGGTATTAGAAAGGCTCCGCTTATTAATCGGAGAAAAAAAAAATGTCAAGGTGCTAGCTACAACTACAAGCGATAGGGTCAGGGGCGAGTTAATCATACATGGCACAAAAACTGGTCGTAGAGCTTTGATGAAAGGAATTAAGGATTGTGATGATGTCGATATTGCTTACGACTTTGTGGAAAGTCTTCTTTTCCCTTAGTTTGTGTAAAAGGCTTTGTCTGCCCTCTTGCTCGTCCACTCGAACAATCTTGCTAGCATTTGTCTGTTCATTGTTAGTTGCACGCATAATCTGTTTGTTTGATTGTTAACAAGACTGAACATGTGGAACGATTCAACTCTTATGGATTCTTAGGTAGTTTCGAATTTTGATGCGTCTGCAAAATGGTGTAGCTTCCACTATATATCGAAATTCGAAATCAAGCTTGTCACAGCAACAAGCTTATGAAAACAGGATGGACTGTCATACATCCATTATTACATGCATATGCATATACACTAATCGAAGCAATTAACATTTTCGGCTTCAATTTTATACCCTCTGTCATGCTTGTTTTCTGGGCAGTGATCAAGGATGAGTGGCTTACTGGAGATCAACTACTAGAAAGTTTCGAGCTGATCGGTCGATCAATCTATCTTACACATGACTTAATTGCCTTCAATTGACCCTATGATTCATCTGCTGTCAAGGGCGTCGAATACCCTACAACCACACATTTGTTGTTGTGTCTCATCAACATCGACTTCATGTTACAACATTAGGCCAGTCTTCAGTGTTCGTAACTGATAAAATTGAAGCCCAACGCGTAAACTCGTGAACCTTCTTGCCTCGTGTATACTTCTGCTTCCTAGAAATGAAGTCAAATTATAGCTAATCATACTACAGCATATAAAACCCATTTTCAATCGGTTTACTTAGTGTATTGACCAAGGGGCAGGGGAGCAGATTAACCACAAGATATTTGCGTCAATGAGGATCAACGATGACTTAATAAGTCAATGAAATATTTAAGCGAACCACAAACTAAGAAATAAAACACACTGGATCGTAATTCTTAGTTAACAAAGACATGAAACTAGCTCAAAGTAGAGGAATCAACAAAGCAAAGGCCTTTATTTTGATTTTTTTTAATCGACACTTTCACACTATATTGGTCATTGGACGATGGGTTTGAGACCAATCGCTAATGGTTTCACAATCAAGCAAAGCCGCGCGGCAATGGAAAACCTATACTTCTTAAGATAAATGAGTTTTCATCATGACAAAAGAACAGATATCAGTAAAATCTGGATTTAAGACTTGTTTTGCATGCTATGGCAGTTCAGTTTCTTTACCAAAAAGACTGAAATAGCAATGCAAATTCGAACACCTAGAAATATACAAGGTTAAATTCATAAAACACTGTTGCAACTTGCAATGGATATAAAATTGTATCCAAACGTGTTAACTCATGAACCTTCTTGCCTCATGCATACTTCTGCTTTCTAGAACAGAAGTCCACAAATTAAAGCTATTCATGCTAAAGTATAATAAGTCATCTTTTGGTATCAATCAACAAGCTCAAAGGGGCTATTTTCCCAACAATTAATTACAATCAATAAAAAAAAATGTTAATTCAAGAGGCAGATTTGAACTATGCTCAAAGATATTATCACAAACAAGTAACTAGATAGTGCAAGAGAAGAAATGCCAAAATATTAAGGACCCAGAAAACTTTAATATTATGATAGATGTAGTGAGGTTTCTTCCATTTCTTCAAGCACATAGAAAACCTGCATACTAGAATAAAGAGTAGATATAAGATTGAAGCCATAAGTGTTAAGCCAAGAACGTTCTTAATTGCCTAGTGTATATGTATTTCATTTTGATGAGGAAATTTGAATCACCTGTTAAAATTGCACAAAATCACCTGTTAAAATAATTTTCTCAATAAAATCGCACCCTTTACGCAATTTTCGTTAATTGAATGTTAACGTGTGTGAAAAGTCAATTATACCCTTAATTATTTTTATTATCAGTTTACTACATTCAATTAGTATTTCTTATTAGTTGATATTTAACTTTTTAACATGTTTTTCAAAAGTAAAAAAAACTCTATAAGATATCAAAAGATATTATTTAAAAAAAATAATACTTATAGAAAAAACTCTATAAAAAGTTGATGTGTAATTTATGTTTTATACAATAAAAAAAAATTGTATTACTAAAGGGCTACTTGAAGAAAATAAAATTTTAAAAATAATAATATTTTATATAGCTTTTATTATTCTAAAAACATGTGTGAATAGTGAACATATTTTTATACTTTTTGAAATAAATAAAACATCAATTATATCTACTTTTTGTAGAATGTTTTTACTAATAAGTATGAAATTATATCATTTATCCACGTTTTCTTAAAGGGGATGATTTATTTTTCATTTTTTTAAAATTTAACATTTATGTGACTTTGATTAAAAAAAACTAGTTTAATGTTATTTTGGTGTTATTTGAAAACTATAAAAAGTTTCACACTTTTTTTATGAAAGATAAGGTTTTCGGTGGCGCCAGACTTTGTAGGGCCACCACCATTAGCGTCTTTCAGAACGAGCATTTAGATCTCTGAATGGAAAGTCAATGAGTTATGAACCAAGTGTTGGCGCAAACGCGTCACTCTGTTCGCAATCTAGTTGACCTCATGGAAGAAATGACAAATGTTGACAATAAGTTGACTCAAAAGACTGGAGAAGAAGGAGGGAGTCGAAAATCACCATCTCAATCTCTCACGGACATTTTCAAAGTCCATTAATTGAGAATCTCACCCTCCACCTCAATGACTCAATGTGCCGGAGCCCCAAATTCTTTACTGCTACAAGTCCCAAGTTTTCCAAGCGCCCTCATACTCCTTCGTGCAATCCATCACAAATCGCACCACAAGCCCAATCCGGACCGTTTCTCAATCGCCAAGCCCACCACAAACCCATTCCAGCCCATCCTCCCTGCGAGTACGGATAATGAGGTTAAGGCCGTGTTTGGCAACGGGGTGGGGGTAGGTGGATGGGGATGGAATTTTGGGGATGGAAGGGATGGGAATGGAATTTCGGGGTGGACGGTGTGAAATTTGTAATCCAGTTTAATCCCGTTCGTGTTTGGTGTTGGTTTCAAGTTTATGGGATGGAGGACAATAACAAAGACAAATTTGCCCCCACTTATTGATATGAAAGGACAAAATTGCCCCTAAAAATTACCCCTCAACAACAAAACCCATCTTCACTCTCATCCACTCCCATTAGTCGAAGGGAGATTGGGAAGACAGACGAGAGGTCGGCGGCGGCGACGTTCCCTCCGGCTGCAGCCAAACGCACCTCCGGCCTAACTCAGCGCAACCGACGACACGTCGGACTCCATGTAAGTCCTGGATCCCTACTGTTGTCTTGTTCACTGAGTTTCAACGATTTTCTCGATCTCCTTGCGAGCGTTTGGGTCCATGTCTGTAGTAGGGGTATCGGCAATGTGGAAAAATGGCGATTGAGAGGAACTGCTGAGTATAGGATATTAGGAAGGCAACATATTGGGTTGAATTTTGAAGCGGCGACTGTTCCTAGGAGATTGAACAATTCTCCATGTTCGGTTAGGGTTACAATTTGATGAATGATTTGTTTGAAATTGGGTTGAATTTGGAACGAGATTGGGTATGCTTAGGATGATGGGAATGATCTATTCGAAATTGGGTTGAAATTGGGTTGAATTTGGCAACAGATTCGAAGACGAGAATTATTCTGAACCGTGTTTGGTGTTAGGTTAATGAATGATTTATTTGATTGGTGTCAGGTTCCATTTTACAATTGACATTATTTTGATTTCATTTACTGAATGTCGCCTGTTGTCGTATATCCTTTTTGTCGAACACAACAACGACTGTTACTCATTCGATATACTAGCGAGCCTCGTCGACTGCATTTTCGTACCTACCCATATGGATTCCTCTGCCAAAGCGAAGGGGAAAGGCAAAGGGAAGACCAAGAAAGCAGCGTCTGTTTCCGAGGAGAAGAACTATGTCCCCGCTGCGTTCTACTGGTCTTTGGAATTGACAAAGAAGCTGATGCATGTGCTCCTCGGTTATCAGCGGGAATATGGTCGTGATCAGTCCTTCAAATGGGGGCCCATCACCACCGCATTCGAGGCGGCCACGGGTAAGAGGTGCAACCTGTTCACGCTGAAGAACCGCACTCGCGACATGAAGCAAATATACCTAGCCTGGGGTAAGTTGAAAAAAGGGGAGACCGGACTCGGATGGGATCAGGCAGCTGGCACCGTAAGGGCACCTGACGAATGGTGGGACAAAAAAATCAAGGTATGATGTGCTCGCCTTCCCTTTTCCCTTACGTCAATGCAAGAGAGAGTGCAATGACGCCAAACTCGTCAATTGCGCAGGAGGATAGCAAATTTGAGAGGTTCCGGAAGAAGGGGATCCCTCCGGAATTGGAAGAGCTGTTCGACCAGGTATTCGGAGGCACCGTAGCCACTGGAGAGTATTGCGTCGCCCCCTCCATGGACCCGGAGGCTTTGGCTGCGCTGGCACACAACGAGGCTAAGAAGGAGAGGCTTGATGACCCCTCGGATGAAGACGCTGCTGATGATGCTGATGATGCTGATAACCCCGACGCAATGGGGAACCCCAACGGGTCACAATATGATGGTGTTGAACAGGAGTTCCAAGAGCTGTTCAACACCCCTCGCCCTGATTCTGCAACGCCCTCCATGCAAAACGTTCTCCAGGGCATTGTGGATGACGATGCCTCACCCTCTGGTCGGGTTCCTGGTGCTTCAAGCGCAGGGGTGTCACAGCCGTCTAGGCCTAAGCGAGGCCTTGGTTCTGAGACGACCTCCTCCCGTAGGAGCTCCAAGCGCAACGTTCGGGCGTCGGAGGGGACCCGGCTGTTCGAGCGCAGCATCGGGGTCATCAAAGACAGCGCACGGGACATCATTGACTTGATGAAAAAAGATAAGGAGAAGGATGAGGTGTCGTCTAATGCTCCCCAAGACACAACGAAGGAAGTCTTGGATGTTGTGAGGTCGATGGTTGTGGAGGGCCTGTTCGCCGAAGGAGATCCCCTGTGGTGCTTCAGCTTAGCCATCATCAAGTCACCCGAGCGACGTGAGGTGTTCGTTCAGCTTGACAGCAACGTTGCCCGACTGAAGTGGCTTCGGTGGTTGTATTCGACGAACGACGGTCAGCAGCTGAGCGCCATCCAGCTAGAGTGACCTCCCTTGGAAGACATACCATAATGAGACCTCCCTTGTGTTTGCTTCATCTGTTTGTTTATTATTACTGCTTTCAAATACCGGCTAATGAGAACTAGTTGATACACTTATATACATTTCCGCACATGTTGTGTGGCCGTTATAACGTTTTCCCCCTTGTAATAAACTTGTTCGTTGTTGTGTGTTAATGCATTGTTGTTGTGGTTGATGCGCATAAATCACTGATTTCCCCCCTTGTCATAAACTTGTGCGTTGTTATGTTGTGGTTCATTGTCATAAACATCGAGGGCTGTGCATGCAGGTCGAAGGATTCGGTCACCGAACGTCGTCGTCGACGGAGACGCAGGCTTGCAAAGGGCGTGGCAGGAATTTTCGGCATTTTTGGTATATGGCTCACCTTTGCGAACCACTACTTCAAAAGGGTGCACAAGGTGCCCCAGTTCCTAGGAGACTACATTGGGGCACGATGGGTTGACCAGATCCTCACCCACCGATCAGACGTCAGGAGCGTGAACGCATTCCGAATGGAGAAGGCGGCCTTCACTCGATTGTGTGGCTTGCTGCAGCACCAGTACGGCCTTCGGGGGTCCATCCAACTTTCTGTCATAGAGAAGGTTGCCATCTTCGTGAACACCATGGCCTGGGGGTCCAGTCAGCGAAACTCATGCGAGCGCTTCCTCCGATCGACTTACACAATCTCAGAGACAATATCGGAGGTACTAGACGCCAGGACCAGATCCGGTTCCGATGCAGGAAGGGTACAACAACTTACAACGTCATGGCCGTCTGCGAATTCGATCTTCGATTCATATTCGTATCCGCCGGCTGGGAGGGAAGTGCGCACGATGCACGGGTGTTCGACCACGCATTGAAGACGTCGGGGCTTCGGATCCCCCACCCACCGGCCGGGAGGTACTATCTATGTGACAAGGGCTACGCTTTCCGAAATGGGTACATGATTCCTTACTCCACGACGAAGTACCACCATCCGACCTTCGTCGCATCCCAACCGAAAAACGAGAAAGAAGCCTTCAACAAGTCACACTCTTCCCTCCGAGGAGCGATTGAGAGGGTCTTCGGGGTGTTGAAAATGAAGTCGAGGATCCTCCGGCAGGTCCCCAGGTATCCGATACGTAAGCAGATTTGTATTATTATTGCGTGCTTCGCCCTCCACAACTACGTGCGTGATTCACGCGGTTCGTCAGAGTCCAACTGCGATGAAGACGATCAGATGTTCATGGAGCCTCGAATGGAGAATGACATCCCCTCCGACGGGGACGGCGATGAAGACGCTTACGACGCAGGGCAGGAAGTTGGACATGATGACGATGACCCCTTTTTCCCACACGAAGAAGCGCTGGGGTCAAATGCAGAGATCAAGGCTCTGAGGGACGATATTGCTCAGCAGATTTGGAACGACCGTCGCGGAGGCAGGTGAACCTTGAATGCACAAGGCGCTAGAGTGTGTTTGCTTCATCAGTCTTTTGTATATTTGGTTGATGGTTCTAACTAGTTAATATGGCCATCACCTTTTTGTATCAGCCATTTTGCCAAAGGCGTATGATGTTGTGGGTAGGTTGGTTCTAGCAACTTCATGTAATGGACATTTGCTTAATGTCATTTTGTATATTGGTACATGGTTCATGTAAGGAAGCCAATTTGAAGCGTTTGGCCGTCACGCTTTTGTATTAGCCGTATGGACAAGTGCCTATAATGGTTACGTTTATGTTGTGTACGACATGATCAAAGGAATACCATGAAAGTATGTGAGTAACAAGTGTACTGGAGGAATATAAAATTACATTGCATAACTTACGGTTAGGCTAATGCACCATTGCGAAGCGGTGCAACAACCCTCGGCTTACAAAAAGGGGTAAGCATGCCGAGGTTGCACATACATCGTTCCGACGCCCCGAAATGCACAAAATGGGGGCCGAAATCCACAGTTTGGTTACAGGATCAAAACGACCATAAACAAGTACAATACATCAGTTGGAAATCTACACAAAAAGGGGTAACAACAGCAGGTAGGGGCTTGATGTCCTAGTGGCGGGAGACCATAGGCATTATAATCAGCAGCATGAGAAGGATGACCCAGCCGAGGACCCTGACGAGGCAGGAGAGCCGCTGTGCACGGAGCTGGTCGCTTGCGTGGTCCACCCAGCGAGCACACATGAAGGTGCTCAGCTCGGCCACCCTGTGCACGAGATGGTTGTTGGTCGCCTCAGAGTTGACGAGCCTGGTCGTCAAGGAGACGTTGTGGTCCCTCGTCTCCTGCAGCTGGTTGTGGACGGCAGTGAGGGCGTTCTCCCTCACTGCGTCGGCGGCGAGGAGGCCCCGGACCCTGGCGCGCAGCTCCTTCAGTTCGTCGGCAGCGAAGGCCCAAAGAGCATTGTCCTCCTTGACGTCCTCGGGGTCAGGACGGTCGGAGTCAGAGTCAGAGTCATCCCGTGCCCGGCTACGACTTGACTGGCCTTGCTCGTATGAGGACCGAAGCCATGGGTAGTTTCCTACCTCCTATGGGCAATAAAAGGCTTTACTGAGATACACATCAGAATTTAATTTTTTTTAATAAAAATCAAATTTTACAGAAGAAACAAGTAAACAGAGAAGTTGTTGATCTTGTTTAACACACAGCCCCAATCTGCTTGTACAACTTGCAATAATATTGAAATGAGCAGTCAAACACACATTGCAACAACAGACAGTCAAACACAGCCCCAATCTATGTAACAGGTTTGCAAATATATGACAAGTGAATAACTACAGATTTCATATGCATAATGAAGATGTTACCCATGGAAGTTAAATTCAAATACAGTAGGATATCGATTAGAGTTCAATTAAACTGGGAATGACATCAGCAAGTGAAAGCCTTAGGAAGAAACAGGATGAATGTGAACAGATTCTGTGCATTACAAATGGAAGGAGATTTGGGAATGTGAATTGTAAACAGTACTCTTCAAATCTAATCAATCACAAATAACAGGTAAGCTGTTCAAATCTGAAAAAGAAAATGAAATATATGGTTTTTATGCCAACAGAGATTTGCTCACTTTGGAAGTATAAAAGCTCTCTCATGTATGCAAAAAACAGGTAAGATGTTGAACAGATATTTATACCCCCTGGTTTCTTGTGCAACCGGTTTTATCCCCTTGATTTCATCAATGTGATTTCCCCTTTCTTCAAATCTAATCAATCACAAAATCACATGCAACCAGAAAGAACATTGTAAAGAACAAATGTGGATGCTTTTCTCATCACAAATGCAGCTAAGATTATTGATTCAAAGGCTATATTGTTATAAGTACTCCGGGTGGTATAATCCTAGCTAATTATATATGTGCTTGGTTACTTTCATTGATTCTGACAGGCTTTTTTCCTTCTAATCTTTTCCCCATTCAAAATAAGGAAAGCATTTCAGAGTGATGCAATTTCCCAGTCCTTGTTGATGGTTAATTGGTTATTCCTACAGCAGTTTGTAATTATTGGAAGTCGAAAAACAATCAGCTCCAAAAGGGAAGGAGATAACCTTTGAATTAAGCATCTACCAATGAGTTTATGACCAAAGCTTCTCTTTTTATCATTCAATAAAATGAAGAGCTGGTCAGATATTTAGCACTGGAGTAGCACATAAAAAAATATCACAAGCAAGTTCCTGATTGAGAGGGGATGCAAATACAATGAGTTGGGACAAAACCCCATGAACACAAATGCAAACAAACAACGAATAAACAAAACCCCGAAGATAACCACAAAAATTAACATATCAAGATCTGCAAACAATGGTTGTAGATGCAATAGCATAAAACATGATGAAATGGCAACTGCAAAGCATGAAGATATACAAATGGAGTGCATTTTTAAGTTGGATGCATAACTGTTGGTTTCAAGTTGGATGCATAATTGGTGGGTGCAACCTACTAGAGTGTCCCTTCACACCCACAGACACACTCAAAACAAAACCCTGATGATCAATCGAAAACCCTACACTACTACACATTTGCAGAAATTCAAAGACTGATATTTCAATCGCACATGTGGAAACATGGAAGGAAAAATCGAGGCTGTCAATGTTAAACTATAACCGTGAACATGGAAGCGAAAATCACAACTTCCAATCGAAACCCTAACGTTTGAACAAAACCCTAATTTCTTCAATCAAAATGGGAAGGACTGTAAAACCCACCCAACCAAATTCGAACCATTACAAATCGAAAGTGGAGCAGTAGTGGGAAGAAAACCATTACACAAATCGAAAAAGATGGAGGTGAACGGGATTACCTGCCTTCAGTTCGTCGGCGCAGAGGTCAGGGAAGAGCTTCCAATCGTCGTCTCTGGAGAGGGTTTTCGACTCGTGCGTGAGAAGAATGGAAGCCCCAGGGTCGGATTTATGAGGAGAGAGGGAAGGGGAAGGGGCAAATCCGGGATGGGAACCCTTCGCATCCCCTCCATCTCCCCCAAATCAGATGGACCTCTCACCCGCCCTCACCCTCCGCATCCCCTCATTCCCATCCCGCTCCACCCTTTCGCATCCCATGCCAAACGCGCGGATGCGACTCCCGAGAAGCCACCCCCACCCCTCCCATCCCCTCCCACCCCGTGCCAAACACGGCCTAATTCCTCCTAATCGAATTCGAGACATCGTTGGAGATTCCATACATCGTTTCTGCAATTTTGGTTTAGGGTTTATAGCTACAGTGGGTCACCATTGGAGATTCCATACATCGTTTGATTGTGCGAAGCTTGAAATTTGAAACCCTCCGTGGTAGGTTTCCTTTTAACTCCTTTAATTTGTTCAATCGCAATTAATTTCTTACGATTCCGCCGCAAAACCCTAAATTATTGAAATCAATCTCCTCTTTCCAATTGATCTATGCAGGGATCGAATTGAGTTCTGTACGTCGATCGTCATGTCAGATTACATCCCGGAAGACAATCTGTTCGTCATCCTCAAGTACTTGCCCGTCAAAACCTTGATGCGTTTCCGATGCGTCTGCAAATATTGGAAGCAATCCATCGACTCTCCAACCTTCGCCCAACATCATCTTTCCGTCCAAAAGCCCCGATTCATTGTCGATCTTCATGAACCCAAATTACCCAACTATGTTGTCGTTGATCCTCAGCCCGATCCCTTGGTCTACAACCTAAGTAAACCTGCAGGAACGGACACTTCTCTACTTCTTATTGGTACTCTTCACGGCGTAGTTTGTCTCTATGATTTCAAAGACCTTGTGCTTTGGAACCCCTCGTTACGCAAGTTTTTGAGCCGTCCTTTCCCTTCATCTTTCAAATGGTATAGTTTTAATGAAGCTGTGGCGCTGAATAGCTATGGTTTTTGGATTGACCCTTTAACCAAAGAGTTTAAAGCCATAATATTACAGCAATGGCCTGTGGTCCAGAAGTGCATTATATACTCGTCAATCCGAGATGATTGGACTGAAATTCCTACCGGAAAGATTCTGAAGTGGAATCGCTGCAGAGAAGGTCCACCTGTAATCGTCGAAGGAGTTGCCCATTGGGGAGGCTGTCTGCAGCTTGATGAGTCCATTAATGACAGTCATCGATATCACCCTGACCATCATCATCACAAGGATAGTGCCATACTGTCGTTTGACTTCGTGAAGGAAAGTTTTGACATCATTGAGATGCCCAATCTTCATTCCCGGGCGGAATATTTACCTTGTCGTTGGCAAGGCACCCTTTCAGTTATGCTTTGGGATTATGACCTTCCTCATGGATGTGGGATATACTCGAGGCAGAAAGATTCATGGGTTAAAATGGTTGGTTTCAAAGTTGATCTTGATCCTTGTTTACGTGTTTTTTGGGCGATGGAAGACATGGAAGCAAGAAAGAAAAAGAGGAACAGAAAGAAGGATGTGGAATTAGAAAGGCTCTGCGATTTATCAATCGGAGAAACACAAGAAAATGTAAAGGTTGTAGCTACAACTACAAGCGATGGGGACAGGGGTGAGTTAGTCTTACATGGCACAAAAACTGGTCGTAGAACTTTGATGAAAGGGCTTAGGTTTGTGTTATGATGATGTTGTTATGGCTTACACATGACAATTGCCTTCAATTGACCCTATACCCCTGAAGGCCCTGAGTTTTTGTGTTGGGGGTGATATTTGTTTCTTGTAGATGTAATTTGTAATTTAGGCAACAAGGTTCAAGCTATATATAAGTTTGAGCACTTCGACAGTTTGATGGGCTTCTTCTAGCATTGGTTTGCCGACATTTCATTTTGGAGATTTAATCTTTTTTTTCTTCGGTATGTTTTCTAACTTTTCTTATATGGCATGCTTAGATTTTGGTTCTCTTCATTAATTCATTGCTCAACTGTTGCCAAATTTATTTTTCCCTACGGAATCAACTCATAATAAAGAGTTAATTAGTCCCTTAAAATGGGTACAATGGTGCTGTCATTAAAAATGAAGTCAGGTAGGCTACCATGTTCAGGCGTTCAGCATATGCATCAGTGAGCCGCAGCCCGCAAGGACCAGTTCACTAGCGAATCTACAGCTCCGTTTGCAAACCTTGGGATGTTGCGAACTCTTTCCCAGCTGTTGCCATCTATGATGAGGCGGCATTGGTCAAGGAAGTGAAAATCGGCTTTGGGGAGGATCCCCTGGTGCTCAGTAACTTGTAGACCATAGCCGAATCCGATTCAATAATAAGACTAGAAAATCCCAACCGATTAGCCAACCTCAGACCATGCAACACCGTCCAGAACTCAGCTGTGAGGGCCAAACATTCACCACATCGAAAGGTAAACGCCCATAGGACTTCACCATCTGAGTCCCTAATAAGACCACTGCCTCAAGCCGCCCCTGGGTTTCCTTTTGATACGCCATCTGTGTTGAGCTTCACCTAGTTGTTGAGCGGGGGAGACGAGATTGCCATTGCACTGGTGTGCTGGAGAAACAATGGGTGATTATTAGTGACCTGAGACTACGAAAACCTATTCAGGAATGTTCAGCCCCTGCCGAAAATCCTGGATCCGCCACTGCGACCCACCGTCATCGCCCATGATCCATCTGCCGCCAAGGTTCCGAATACCCTACAACCACATGTTTGTGGTTGCATCTCGTCAACATCGGCTTCATGTGCTACAACATTAGGCCAGTCTTCAGTGTTCGTAACAGATAAAATTGAAGCCAAACGTGAAAATTCATGAACCTTCTTGCCTCATGTATAATTCTGCTAATCATACTACAGCATATAAAACCCAATTTCAATCGGTTTACTTAGTGTATTGACCAAGAGGCAGGGGATCGGAGCGGATCAACCACAAGATATTTGCGTCGATGAGGATCAACGATGACTTAATAAGTCAATGGAATAATGAAGCGAACCAAAAAACTAAGAAATAAAACACACTGGGTCCTAATTCTTAGTTAATAAAGGCATGAAACTAGCTCAAAGTAGCAGGAATCAACAAAGTAAAGGCCTTTACCATGATTTTTTGAATCAACATTTTCACAATAGCAACTCTCTGATAATAATATTAATCTTGTAAAAAGCATTAAGCAATGAGCAAGCATCCATCTATAACCAGCTGGAAATCAATACTGACAGAAAAATATGGCAAAATGAGGAGTTTCATAATCAAGCAAAGCCCCACGGCAATGGAAAACAAAACCTATGCTTCTTGATATTTCATGACAAAACAGATAACAGTAAATTTAAGACTTCTTTTGCATACTATGGCAGTTTAGTTTGTTTACCAAAAAGACTGAAGTAGCAATGCACATTCGAACACCTAGAAACATACAAGGTTAGAACTCATAAAACACTGTTGCATAAAAAAATGTCACATATTTTTCCCGTGATTTTTTCCGAAGTGCATTTGAACTCGGCTCAATGATCGATGTTTTCACAAATAAGTAGCTGCTGAGAGATTCATATGAACTATCTATCGCTAGAACTCTCCCTAAATCCATGCCCTTTTCTTCAAGCACTGGACAGAGAAGCTATTCATATTACAGTAAACTAAGTCATCTTTGGTACCAATCAACAAGCTCAAAGGGACTATTTTCCCCAACAATGAATTAAAATCAATAAAAAAAAATGTTAATTCAAGAGGAGGATTTCAACTCAGCTCAAAGATATTCTCACAAATAAGTAACTAGATGAAGCAAGACAAGAAATGCCAAAAATATTAAGGAACCCAGCAAACTTTAATACAGTATTATGATTTATGATACCTGTTAGGCTTCTTCCATCTCTTCAAGCACATAGAAAACATGCATACTAGAGTAGCAGATAGAAGTTGAAGGACTTGAAGCCAAAAGTGTTAACCCAAGAACATTCTTAATTGCCTCGTGTTTGTATGTAAGTTTGATGAGGAAATTTGAATTGCACAACATTATTGAAAGATGCCTTGCCAATTGCAAGGAACAATTATGCGAAGTCCTGTTTCTTAAGCTTGTTGCCACGATAAGCTTGATTTTGATGACGTGCTAATAGTGTAGTCAAAATTGGAAACTATGACAGAATCTATAGCTTTAGAACTCGACAGAGTGGGTATTAGAAGATCCATAAGATTCATTCCACATACTCTTGACATCCAAACAGACAGATTCTGCAACTAATAGTGCAAGCAGCGACAAAAAGCTACTGGAGAGTAGAGCTGAGTACATCAACAATTAACTAATCATCTCCAACAATGAACTGACAAACGCTAACAGTGATATATAATTAAAAAATCTGCTAATAGAAGGCTAATCATTCAAGATATAATAAGCAGTATTCAATAAACAACTACTATGGGCTAAGAGGACTGATAGTAAACTAAAACCGGGATTTATATTCGCATATAAAAGTACTAAAGTGACAAAATGACATCTCAATCTACTAATAGCTTTCAAAAGTCGTTCATCTAGGTCGAAATTGATTCCTGAAAAATACAGCATGAAACTATATAGCTCAAAATATACATAAAATTTCAGCAGTAACTTCTTACATTAAGCGATTCCAGCAGCTCACCTGACTGTTCAAGTGGAGAGAAAGAGTGCTTCTCTTAATCAAAGCAAGCGTTTTACACAAACCTAAGGGAAAAGAAGACTTTCCACAAAGTCGTAAGCCATAACGACTTTATCATAATCAGTAAGTCCTTTCCTCAAAGTTTTATCACCAGTTTTTGTGCCATGAAAGATTAACTCACCCGTCAATGTCCTCGAGTCAGTCATAAGTGTAGCTAGAATCCTGACATTTACTTGTGGTTCTCCAATTAAATCTCCGATCCTAACTTCCATATCCCTCTTTCTTTTTCCTTTTTTCTTTCTTTCTTCCACATCTTCCATCGCCCAGAAAGCATGTGCAAATGGTTCAAAAACTTCGAAATGAACCATTTTAACCCACGAATCTTCTTGCCTCAAGTATATCTCACAGTTGCAAGAAACATCCTCCTCCTCCCAACATAAAAGTGAAAGTGTGCCTTGCCAACGACAAGGTGCAGAATTGAAGCTATAAAGATCAGGCATCTTGATGACATCAAAACATTCTTGCACGAAGTCAAAGGACAGTATGACCTTATCACTATGGTCATGGTCATAGTGATCGCCGTCATACCTGGACTCATCAAGGCAGCCTCCCCAGTGGGCCACTCCTCCTATCATTACAGGCGGGCCTTCTTTGCAAGACTTCCATGTCACCAGTTTTTCAGTTGGAATTACACCCCATCCATTTCGGATTGACGAGTAAAGAATACACTTCACAACAGGCCTTCGCTGTATTATTATAGCTTTAAATTCTTTGGTGGAAGGGTCGATCCAGAAACCGTAGCAAGTATGCCTTGGATCTCCAAAATACCATGTAAAAAACGAAGGGAAGGGATGACTCGAAAACTTGCGCAATGAGGGGTTCCAAAGCACGATGTTGTCATAATCACAGAGACAGACCACACCATGAAGGGTGCCAACAAGCACATAAAACCCATTTTCAATCGGTTTACTCAGTGTCTTGACCAAGGGGCGGGGGAGCGGATCAACCACAAGATATTTGCGTCGATGAGGATCAACGAGGAATCGGGGCTTCTGGACAGAGAGATGCTGTTGAATGAAGGCTGGAGAGTCGATGAGTCGCTTCCATTCTTTGCACACGCATCGGAACCGCAGCAAGGTTTTCACAGGCAAGTACTTGAAAATCAGGACCAAATTCTCTTCCGGGATGTAATCCGACATGACAGAACTTGAATCTCTACATAAACATCAAAGTGGAGAGAGGAGATTGATTTCAATTTTCAATCGACGTAATTAGGGTTTTGCGTACTACAGTATTACTATTGAGGAGCTGAGATTGAACAAATCAGAATGAACTGGAACATACCTCGGGCTCGGAAATCGAGTTTCAAACTCCGCACAACCAAACGAGGTCTGGAAGCTCCAATGGGGATCGATCTTGTCCCTCAGTGGTGCTCGATGGGGTGAACCACTACCAGTGTCACTGTCCCAGTAGTGTGAAGATCATCGATCGAAGAATGAGTTTGGGACTTGAGAGTTGAGAGTGCAACAAATAGCAACTGAGTACTGTATGTAGACCCTAAAAATTTTGGGGGAAATTTTCGCTCGCTAAACGAGGTTGACGAATTTCAATTTCAATTTTTTTTTAAAACAAGTCAGTGATTCAACTATTCAAGGCAAAATTGCAGAAAACCACCCTTAAACAGGGTGTTTTGTGGAAAATCACCTCTTAAAATTAAAATTGCATAAAATCGCCTGTTAAAACAATTTTCTTAGCAAAGTCACACCCATCACTCAATTTTCGTTAATTGAATATTAAAGTGTGTAAAAAGTCAATTATACCCTTTTATTTTAAAAAAATCATACTTATAAAAAAAAACTCTATAAAAAGTTTATGGGTAATTTATGTTTTATACAATAAAAAAAATTGTATTAATAAAGGGCTATTTGAAGAAAATAATTTTAAAAAAAATTATATAGCTTTTATTATTCTAAAAACATGTGTGGAATAGTGAACATATTTTTATACTTTTTAAAATATATAAAACATCAATTATATCGACTTTTTATAGAGTGTTTTTACTAATAAGTATGAAATTATGTCATTTATTCATAAACCCACGTTTTTTTAAAGGGGATAATTTATTTTTCATTTTTAAAAAATTTACTCAATCTGATCCAAAATAAGTGTTGTTTTAGCTTTTGACATGATTTTTAAGTATAAGTATTACTACCTCCGATCCATAAAAAGGATGTCGTTTGACTTTTTAAGACGTATTTTAAAGAGCTAAAAACTACTCCCTCCGTCCGCGAAAACTTGTCATTTTAGCCCTTAGCACAATTTTTAAGAAATCCAATAATCTACTCCATTTTTTACTAATTTACCCTCATTTATTATTCTACTTTTCACTTTATCGAAAACCACAAATCACAACTCATCAATCATGTCAAGGGCATTTTCGTAAAGTGAAAGGAAAAATACCTACAATGACATGTTTTTATGAACAAACCTCTAAAATGACAAGTTTTCGCGGACGGAGGGAGTATATAATATATTAACTTTTTTATTATTATTTTTTTATAATCTAATACTTATTATCAACAAATATTAAGTTGTAAAAAAATAATTTAAAAAAAATTGATATTTTATATAGTTTTTAGCTCCTTAAAATGCGTGTTAAAAAGTCAAACGACAATCTTTTTGGATCGGAAGGAGTAATTATTATTAGGTTTATACAGTACATTTTTTCTAAATATTATCGTTTATTTAATGCTTAACAATTTTTTCCATCAATGAATGGAGAGTTTGAAATAAAAAATACGGAGTAGTCAACAAATACAATTTTCGATAATAATTTTCATTAATCAATCTATTAAATTGCCTAGAAAACATAAAACGACCCTTATTTTGGATCAAATTCAAAAGTCCAAAACGACACTTATTTTGGATCGGATGTAGTAACATTTCTGTGACTTTGATTAAAAAACTAGTTTAATGTTATTTTGGTGTTATTTGAAAACTATAAAAAGTTGCACTCTCATGAACCTTCTTTCTTCATGTATACTTCTGCTTCCTAGCTAATCATACTACAGTATACTAGAGTTCAAAGGGACTATATTTTCCCCAACAATAATCAATTAAAAAAAATGTTAATTTAAGAGGCGGATTTGAACTCAGCGCAAATATATTTTCACAACCAAGTAACTAGATAAAGCAAGAGAAGAAATGCCAAAATAGAAAACATGAATACTAGAGTAGCAGAAAGAAGATTGAAGCCAAAAGTGTTAACCCAAGAACGTTCTTAATCGCCTCATGTGTATGTATGCCAGATTGATGAGGAAATTTGAATCGTGCAACATTATTGAAAGATGCCTTGCCAATTGCAAGGAACAATTCTGCGAAGTCCTGTTTTCTTAAGCTTGATGCCATGACAAGTTTGATTTCGATGATGTGCTAATGGTGTAGTCAAAATGCAACACAGTTTTCCGCGTATTTCGGTTAGCTTTTCTTCAAGCACAGAGACCCTTCTTGCCTCATGTATGTGTATCAATGTATGTCAGATCAATAATGGAATTTTGAGTTAAAAAGACAATCTAGATGGAAACCGGAACAAAAAGATTCTACGACAGATAACGCAAGCGGTGACAACAGGCAACTACTAGAGTGCATCAACAAAGAATGAACCATCTCTAGCAATGAACTGACAGATGCTGACAATGAAAAAATAAGCACCATTCAGTAAGCAAACTCTACCTAATCATACAAGGGGTATTCTGAGAGCAAAATCAACAAAGAGCTAAACATCTCCGGTGTCAAGATGATCAACGATAATTTGGCAATAGCTAGCAATGAAAGGACGAAGCGAAACAAGATTTCAGTTAAGTAAACATGACTGATTTTGCAAGCAGTGGCAATAAACAACTGAACACACAATGAAATCTCAAATATACCAATAGCCATCAAAAGACGTTCACCTAGGTTGAAACTGTTTGCTGACAATAGTAGCATCAAACTAGCTCAAAATAGATGTAAAATGTCAGCAGCAACTTCTCCTACACTTGGCAATTTCAGCAGCACACCGAATTGTTGATTTTGCTTCCTTTAGTCAAACATCTTGTACACAAAATGGGGAGAGACGTTTTAAGCAAAGCTAAGGGAAAAGAAGACTTTCCACAAAGTCGTAAGCCACAGTGATGTATTCAAAAGCCCCGATCCCATGCCTCACAGTTTGCCAGCCAATTTCTGTGTCATATAAGATCAACTGGCCTTCCTGATCCTCTGTATAAGGGTCAACAATCATAGCTAGAATCCTAACACTTGGTTGTGAATCTCCAATTAACTCCCCGAGCCTTTCTTCTTCCTCTATATCCTCCACTTCCATCACCCAGAAAGCATGCCATATAGATATAGGTTCATAAACTTTGAAATCAACCATTTTAACCCATGAACCTTCTTGTCTTGATGAGTATATCTCACCACGAGAAAACTCTTCGTCCCCGACACGGCTGACAGCCCAACACACAAGTGAAAGTGCGCCTTGCCAATGACAAGGTACAGAGTGCATGTTATAAAGATCAGGCATACGAATGATTTTAAAACTTTCTTGCTCGAAGTTAAAAGACAATATGACCTTATCCTTGTGTTCATGGACAAAGTGATGGTATTCCATGACGGTCTCGTCAAGACAGCCTCCCCAGTGAGCCACTCCTCCTACCATTACAGGTGGACCATCTTTACAGGACCTCCAGTTTGCCAGTTCTTCGGTAGGAATTACAGTCCAAGCATCTCGGATTGACGAGTAAAGAATGGAATTCACAACAGGCTTTTGCTGTAATACTATGGCTTTAAATTCTTTGGTGAAAGAGTCAATCCAGAAACCATAGCAAGTCTGCTTTGGTTCACCAAGATGCCATTTAAAATCCGGAGGGAGAGGAATACTCCTAGACTTACGCAACGAGGGATTCCAGAGCACGAGGCTGCAGTAATCATAGAGGCAGACCACACCGTGAAGGGTGCCAAAGAGTACATAACGCTTCCCATTAATCGGTTTACGCATTGTACTCTCCAAAGGTCGGGAGAGACTAGCATCGAGGACAAGGTATCTGCGGTTATGAAGATCAACAATGAATCGGGGCTTTTGGACGGAGAGATAGGTTGGAGAGTGATCGATGAGCTGCTTCCAACAACTGGACACGCATCGAAAACGCAACAAGGTTTTCACAGGCAAGTATCTGAAGATCAGGACCAAAGAATCTTCCGGGATGTAATCCGACATGATAGAACTCAGAATTAGGTCTCTACCTATTGATTACAATGGCGTCAAATTAGGGATCTGCGTAATAAAAGTAGTAAGGAACTGAGATTGAACAAATGAAAGGAGTTAATTGAAACATACCAGGGAGAGTTTCAATCAACACACAACAAACAAACGAGGTATGGAATCTCCAGTCTCCAGTCTCTAATGATGACTTGTTTGGACAGGGAGGTTAAAAGAGAAGGGAAAGTATTGCTGGGAAATATGATGGAAAATTAAGTGGAAATTAGGTGGGATTTCACACACCTACTGCGTTTTAGTGGAATTTGCCAATTTGGTCGGAGTGGGATTTCTTATTTTATTTTCCCCACTCATGTAGCTTCTTTTTTTTTTTTTTTTTTTTTTTTTGATGAGGTAATGATTCGGGTGGGCCGAGAAGCCCTATCCGAAGGGCATCCGTGAGTGAGTATATAGATTAGTTCCCCGGCAGAATAGCAAATGTATGCAACCTTATCCGTTACTCGGTTACTATTACGGGAAATGTGAGAAATTTTAACATTTTTTATTTCCGGAAGGAGAGTCCTAATATCTGTCAATACAAGTTCTATTTTCCATAGATATTTTAGCAAAGGTGCACCATTTTATCCCCTCATGTAGCTAGAGTCAACTAATCAGTGATCTTTGCCAAGTACAAAAAGATTATTCAATATTCATATTATAAGATGTTACTATGTAAATTAGTTACAAGTGTTTTAACATTTTTTGCAATAAATTTGACTATGTGTTGTTGTTTATAAAGTTGATTAATTATATTAATGTCTTTTTTGGCTTTAAATCTCACTAACCCCTCTAAAATTCCTTACTTCGGCACTAACTATTTCTTTGGAACGTGAATCGTGATATGATTAAAATGAATTCCACCAATGTTTCTATTTGTTTGGTTCTCTTCTCGCCTGTGTGGGTTTCCTGGTGTTCTACTTTCAAATGGCTTTCCTGCGATTAACTTTGAGTTTGCCCACCAATGCTTGGGACAAACTAGAAATGAAGAATTACTTGGAAGTGTTAGTTTCATAATACAGAATATACCCATATACGTATATGTAACTAACATTACAACAGTTTCTTGATCATCGACGCGAATTTCGCAATAGTTAAACAATGAAGCTAAGCTAAAAACTAAGAAATGAAACATTTCTCTTTACCATGAATTTCTTAGTTAACAAAGGCATGACACTCATAAAACACTGATGACATCTCTTGAGCTGCTATATTTTTACAGAAGTGCATTTGAACTCAGCTCAAAGATATTTTCACAAATAAGCAACTAGATAAAGCAAGAGAAGAAATGCCAAACTAGAAAACATGCGTACTAGAGTAGCAGATAGAAGATTGAAGCCAAAAGTGTTAACCCGAGAACGTTCTTAATTGCCTCATGTATATGTATGCCAGTTTGATGAGGTAATTTGAATCGTGCAACATTATTGAAAGATGCCTTGCCAATTGCAAGGAACAATTCTGCGAAGTCCTGTTTTCTTAAGCTTGTTGCCAGGACAAGCTTGATTTCGATTATGTGCTAATGGTGTAATCAAAATGGGAAACTATGATAGAATCAATACCTTTAGAACTTGAAGGAGTGGGAACTAGAGGATCCATAAGATTCATTCCACATGCTCTTGACAACAAAGAGACAGATTCTGCAACAAATAGTGCAAGCAGCGACAAGAAGCTCCTAGAGAGTAGAGTACATCAACAATAACAATTAACTAATCATCTCCAACGATGAACTGACAAACGTTAACAGTGAGATGTAATATAAAAAATTCTGCTAATAGCCTGCTAATCATACAAGATATAATAAGCAGTATTCAATAAACAGCTACTATGGGCTAAGAGGAGTGATAGTAAACTAAAACCAGTATTTATATTCGCATATAAAAAGTACTAAGGCGACAAAATGGCATCTCAAACTACTAATAGCTTTCAAAAGTCGTTCATCTAGGTTGAAATTGATTCCTGAAAAATACAGCATGAAACTATAGGTCAAAATATACATAAAATTTCAGCAGCAACTTCTTCTACATTAAGCGATTCTAGCAGCTCACCAGACTGTTCAAGTGGAGAGAAAGAGCGCTTTCCTAAGGGAAAAGAAGACTTTCCACAAAGTCGTAAGCCATAACGACGCTATCACAATCAAGTCCTTTCCTCAAAGTTTTTTCACCAGTTTTTGTGCCATGAAAGATTAACTCACCTGTCAATGTCCTGGAGTCAATCATAAGTGTACGCTGTGTAGCTAGAATCCTGACATTTACTTGTGGTTCTCCAATTAAATCCCTGATCCCTACTTCCATATCCCTCTTTCTTTTTCCTTTTTTCTTTCTTTCTTCCACATCTTCCATCGCCCAGAAAGCATGTGCAAATGGTACAAAATCTTCGAAATGAAACATTTTAACCCATGAATCTTCTTGCCTCAAGTATATCTCACAGTTGCATGAAAGATCCACCTCCTGCCAACAAAAAAGTGAAAGTGTGCCTTGCCAACGACAAGGTGCATAATTGAAGCGATAAAGATCTGGTATATCGATGACATCAAAACTTTCCTGCACGAAGTCAAAGGAAAGTAGGACCTTATCACTATTGTCATGGTAATAGTGATCGCCGTACACATCAAGGAAGCCTCCCCAGTGGGCCACTCCTCCTATCATTACAGGCGGGCCTTCTTTGCAGGACATCCATTTCACCAGTTTTTCGGTTGGAAATGGAATAACACCCCATCCATTTCGGATTGATGAGTACAGAATGCACTTCGCGACAGGCGTTCGCTGTATTATTATAGCTTTGAATTCTTTGGTGGAAGCGTCGATCCAGAAACCATAGCATGTAAGCCTTGGATCTCCCCAATACCATGTAAAAAACAAAGGGAAAGGATAACTCGAAAACTTGCGCAACGAGGGGTTCCAAAGCACGAGGTTGACGTAATCACATAGACAGACCACGCCATGAAGGGTGCCAAAGAGCATATAAAAGCCCTTTTCAATCGGCTTACTTAGTGTATTGACCAAGGGGCGGGGGAGCGGATCAACCACAAGATATTTGCGTTTTTGAGGATCGACGAGGAATCGGGGCTTCTGGACAGAGAGATGCAGCTGAATGAAGGCTGGAGAGTCGATGAGTCGCTTCCACTCTTTGCACACGCATCGGAAACGCAGCAAGGTTTTCACAGGCAAGTACTTGAGAATCAGGGTTAAATTCTCTTCAGGGATGTAATCCGACATGACAGAACTGAGAATTCGATGTCTACCTATTGATTTCAATGGCGTCAAATTAGGGATTGCGTAATACAAGTAGTTAGGAACTGAGATTGAACAAGTGAAAGGAATTAACTGAAACATACCAACACACAACCAAACGAGGTATGGAATCTCCAATCTCGAATCTCCAATCTCTAATGGAGTGGGTGATGGGGGTGACCCAGTTCGATGACTCGGACGAAGACCTAAAAGGGGAATTGGGGGAAATTTCGGTAATATCTGCAAATATCCAGTCTTGCGTTTTCCCTCCCGTATCTGCAAATAAAGCGCGGGAAAAGTGTAGTTTTTTTTGGCGCCATATCCAATCTTGAGATCACCTAGTCCATAATCACGGTTCATTATATAGTCCGTATCGAATGATTGGTTGTGTCGAATTATTTTATTATTTTTCTTAATAAATAGGGTAATATTATAATTGATTTCAACTAATAAAAAAATGCGGACTATAGAGTGGACTGTAAATACGGACCAGAAGATCCTCACCGCTCACTGGTTAGTGGTATAATGTCACTGGAAAAATTGGCTCAATATATCTCTTTTTTTTTTTATTCATCTATATATTTGGATCTTTGATCTTTTCAATCTTATCTATTATTATCTATGTAATATAGTAATAAAATAGAGACAAGAAGTTGTGGGATTTGCTTATGCAATTTGACTAGACCTGTCAATGGGTCATTTTAAAATAGATCTGGGTTAACTTGAACTCGAGTTTGATCCGGTTTTGGGTCATTAAGATTTTGGGTTTGTCAATTTTTTTCTTTTTTTAAATTAAAAAATCATGATTTGGTAATTTTGCAATAATTTTAAAATGATAATAATAAAGATGTGATTCATAAGTTCCAGTGTTTATAATTATATACTATATCCGATCTAAAATATTTGATTTTTATTATTTCTCATAATTTTTAATAAAATTTAAAAATATATAAAATATCAAATTTTTAAATAATTTTTGTAAAATAATTTCATGTAATTAGTAATAAGCATAGAATTGTTTTTCATATTTTCATATTTTTTAGAGTTTTTATGTTCTTCAAAAATGTGATGAAAAATCAAAAATCAAATACTATCGATCGGAGGTAGTATTGCACTATTGCACCTTATATATTTATCCTGGTCATGGAAAACTTGGCCAGAGAACTTATAGAAGAATCGAACTACGATGATGCCTTAGTTGGAATCAAGCTAACCAAAAATGGCACACCAATCCCCTTCCTTACCTTCGCATATGATACAATAATCTTTGTCAGAGCCTCTCACAAATGTCTTCATACGATTAAAAACATGCTTAATAACTTCTCAAACCTCTCCGGCCTAACCATAAATTACAACAAGAGTTCCCTTCAAGTCTCTGAAAATATTGGTCTGAATCTTGCAAACTCTCTAGCTCGTGAGATAAACATCCCCATATCTAAAACCCTTAAGAAATATACACCCCTCTGATCAACTTCCTCCTAGCTCGTGAGAAAATATTGGTCTGAATCTTGCAAACTCTCTAGCTCGTGAGATAAACTTCCTCCTTCCAAAAGGTATCTTAAACCAAATTGATCAAATCCAAAAAAAAAACTATTTCTAGAACAAACTGCAATCAGAAAGATACACCCCTCCGATCAGCAGGGACCAGATTTGTAAATCAAAAGAGCAAGGAGGGCTTGGACTAAAATTGGCCGATGAGATGAATATAAGCCTCCAAATGAAGCTTCTCTGGAAAATTTGTAATGAAACTAACAACATTTGGGTGAACGTTATAAAAGAAAAATATATCCAACATGAAGGATTAATGGAAAGATCTGCTCATAATACTTCCTGGCAATTTGGTAAGCTCTTTCATATCCGAGAAAGATTCACACAAGGACTGCTCTGGATTGTAGGGAATTGAGAATCTATAAATGTGTGGAATGACCCCTTGATCCCTGATCACAATCTTTCGAACTACAAACAACATATGGAACCGGATCTCAAGGTTAACCAACTATTTAACACTAATAAAGAATGGGATGTACCCCTCCTCCATGATGTCTTCCCTAACAATATTGTTAAACATATAACCAAAATTAGAATCCCGTCCTGGAATGCCCCAGACAAACTATTTTGGAAATACAACTCTGATGGGCAATTCTCGACTAGATCGGTACGACATATACCTACCAACAACAACAACAACATAAGGAATTAAAGGTGGATCTGGAAACTAAACCTCCCCCTAGAATTAAAAATCTCTTATGAAAAATAACATCAGACAACCTTGCTACAAAAGACCGATTGAACAAATACTCCAATAGAGTTCCGGCTAATTGTTGCTTATGCGACAATCACAATGAAGACAATGACCATCTTTTTCCCCTATGCCCCTTCACAAAAACTACCATTGCTGCCTATGAGCATTTGGTAGG
Organism: Persicaria tinctoria; assembly: GCA_037127255.1. Taxonomy (NCBI): domain Eukaryota; kingdom Viridiplantae; phylum Streptophyta; class Magnoliopsida; order Caryophyllales; family Polygonaceae; genus Persicaria; species Persicaria tinctoria. Next base: position 90,711,829 of record JBANSL010000002.1, on the reverse strand, counting down.
AAAAAACACAACACTGATACTGATACCAAATTATTGTGACAATATTGATAATCTCTTAATCACGAATCACAGTAAAAAAGACTTAAAAGAACTATGTTTTATATGGATAAAATTTGGGAATCTAGGAATGACCGGATTTTTAGGAACAAAAATTCGTTAGCATCTTGTCACATAGCACTTCGAGCTTTATCGGACCTTGCTGATTGGCAATCAGCAAACAAAAAAACACCCCCCCAAACAAATCTCAAAATGAAAAGGAAACGCAACTCAAAGTGGACAAAACCGCCTATGGCTATCTACAAAATTAATGTAGATGGCTCACTAAAGCCGACGGGCGATTGCCAGGTGGGAGTGATCATCAGGGATCACAACGGTTCTGTGATTGATATTCATCAATCTGAAATGGCAGCCACATCTGCTATCCAAACAGAAGTTGTTGCGTTTTGTGCAGGTGTAAATCTAGCCTTGGCTAGAGGTCTAAAGAGAGTCATAGTGGAAGGAGATTGTCTGAAAGTCATCAAGACCATTAATGACAGAAGTCACGTTAGATGGGAGATCTTGAGGGAAGTGGAATTTATCAAGAATCTTAGCTCGAGTTTTGACAGTATAGAGTTCAGACACTACTACAGGGAAGCAAACAAGGAAACTGATTTTATAGCTAAATCTAGAGATACTTGTACGCTTTGTAATCTCCCTACTGTTAGGGATTTGTGTAACATCATCCGCGAGGATGATCATGGTGGCATCTTGCTTCGGTTAGGACCACCTACTTCTTGCCTACTGTAAAAAAAAAGTGATTATAATTATAAAATATAATAAATTGGAATCTCTATAAAAAAAATTAATCATATAACAATATAAATCAGTCGTGTCAATCGGGTCACCGGGTTAATCGGGTCAAAATTACCAGGTCAATCGGGTCACCAAGTCTAAACCCAGATGATCCGGAAAATTACCGGGTTTTCGGGTTCGGGTCGGAAAAAATTTCCGGGTCTTGACCTATAATTTTTTGGGTCGGGTCAACCAGATCGGGTCCGGTTTTGACAGGTCTAAATTTGACCGAATGATGATCTAATATATTTAAGTCAATAGTATACCTAATATAATACTAAAACAAATGTTAAAGGATGACACATGTCGGATTATCCTTAAATGAGGCTTATGTGGCGGTTTTTTATTCAATGTGGCCCCACCTTATTTTTAAAGATAAATATGAAACCACCTAAATAATTAATTCAAATTAATCAATTATTAATTTAAATAAATCCAATTAATTATTTGTAAAGACCGGGAAATTTCAGAATATTAAATTATATAAATAGTGATTTATAATCATTCCGATTTCTAAGATTTGGGAGGTTTGGAATTTCCGTCCTTTAGCTATTGGTTTTATTCTAAATATATCAAAACGAGTTCCGGCGTTATTTAATTAAAAATTTAAAATATGTTATACTCTGCTTTTATATACCAAAAATTTGAAAAATAATGTTCGGATTTTATTTATTAAATTCGGATTTGAAAAATTGAGAAGTATTTTAAACACGTCGGGATAAGGTCGAGTGAGCGGGTTTCAGATTTATATTCCGGGTATTTTACGTTTGAGTTTTGGGACCATATTAAGTTGAATTCTTTTCCTTCCTACCTTCAATGTAAAAGCACACCCTTTTGTCCCCAGTAGATTTTCAGGTTTTGCAGTTTGTCCTCTTGCCTATAATGAACATCTATCAACACGCCAACACCTCTTCTCTTTCTTCCTTTCTTCCACCCATTCTTTATTCAAATCAATTTCCCCTTTCTTTGAAAAATCCATCAAACAAACCCACCTCTTCCGTCGCCTCCCTGCTCGGATCTGCAGCATCGCCAACTCCGACCCTCTCCCCTTCCATTGGAGTCGAAGACTCAAGCTTCCTCCTCACCTTTGTTTCGAAGCCAAGAATCCGAGCACAAAGGCCTCCGTTTTCCTTCCATTCTCCGGCGAGCAGAAGCGGCAGCATCTCCATCGTCTTCCTCGACGTCGACGAACCCCGGATTACGCCAGCGCCACCGAGAAGCCCCGGACTAGGCCAGGAGCAGCAGCCAAGCTATCTTTCCTCTCGACTTCCCCGATTTCCATCCATTTCCGGTCGGTAAGCCTTCTTCCTCTCCGATTCGCTCGAGAAGGGCCTAAAGCTTCACCTTTAACCGATTTCCCTCCGTCTTAGGCCAATCCCGCTCTAATCCGACTCCGACGAAGCCAATTCACGCCGCTGTCGAAGATTCTGGCGATGTTCAGCGAGCTCGGTGAGTTTCTCCTTTTCTTTGCCTCCCTTGTGCGCGTTTCGTTCCTGGGATTTGGGTGGTGGTCGGAATCGGGGTTCGGACTGATTGAGAGTGGTTAGGGTCGGGAAAATTGTCGCCGGATTCCCCTTTCTCTCCCGTTCTTCCGGCGAGCTTTCAGAGAGCTCTATTGAGCCTTGAAGGAGACGATCTTTTCTTTCTTTCTTCAGTTGGGCTTTGGGCCTATTTTCTTTCCGGGTCGGGTTCACTATCCGGAGTCCCTTTTTTTTCTTCCGGATTTCCCTTTCTTTCGATTCAGGGAAGGGTTTGGATCCGGGTCTTTTCCGGGTTAAGATCCGGCTTTTCCTTTCTTTTTGGGTTGGGCCTAATCTTCCGGGCTATGGGCTGCTGAGTGTTGGGTTATTATTATTGGATTTGTTGCATTTAAATGTGTATTTGTATTGTTGTTATAAAAATGTGTCTTAGCATTATAATATATAATCGGATGAGTATTTAAATATTATCATCATATTATTCTGTTTTGTGAGATATTATATATATTTTTTTATTATTCATTTAAGGTATCTTAACGTAATGTTATTAGAAAATGTATTTTATGATGAGTAAATATGTGATCTTGGAAATTATGAGAGGATCTACTGTATTAATTTATAAATATGGTTTGGTGTTTACCTTAGTTTAATACAATTTGGCAAACTATCTAAAGGGTTTTAGGTTTTGAAATAAAAATGCCGGAATTGCTTTAATGGTATAAATTTACAAGTTGATTAAAGATTTAATGTTTTATAAATGGGGTTTGGCCAACTATGAGTTGAGAAACTGTTTTGCATATGAGTTGACTCAACTTGATATTTAAGAGTTGGAAAACTTTGGGAAATGAGTTTGGAAATATTGTTGGCGAGATTTATCGATGGTTTTGATTAAATGGTTTTGGTTGATGTCGATCGTATCGGAAGGGTTTTAGAAATGGTTTTACTACTGATTGGTTTTGAACATATTGAGAACTTGGGTTTTGTGCGAGTATGAATGTTGGTCCATCGTCTTATGACAATGACTTGATGATATGTGTGTATTGCTAGTGGATTACTCTGGACTTGCATTTGGGCCCTTGCTTGTATTATCCTGCTGTTCTGCATCTTCAGGTAAGTTCCCTAGGGGGCTTACTCAGGTTGGACATTCATGCCTGTTGTTGCATTTTATGTTAGGTGTTGCATGTGCATAAAAGCATGCCATGTAGTATCCTGTTTAGGTTGCACTAATTGAATGAGCATCTGCTTACTTTATGCATTTGAAACAGAACGGCCGTTATCTGTGATAGTCCTAGAGTCTTTGCTAGGGTCATAGGGTAGCCCAGCCTCATCGGGTATCCTGAGTCAATCGAGTCATGAACTTCCTTATATTATGATATGCCTGCGGGCTTTATTGTGGAGCGGGTTAGGCATGCGTGCCGCCCGATTATGATGGAATGCATTCACGAGCTGGCCAGTCTCCGCCCTAGTGTGTTTGACTTTCGTACTGCATTAGAGCATCTTTATTAGGTATAGCACATACTATGTGGCCTCAGCGAGGACTGCCGGTCCCGCATGAGTGGCTCGATCTGACTCCTTTCCCCGTTCTTCTTTTAAAGGTATTTTCTGCAGATTTTGAGTGCTCGATGTCTATATGACAGAGTTCCCTTTTTGCGAATCGAAGAACCTAGCTAATTCACTAACTCGTTATAAATGGTAATCACCCACTTATGATTTGGTTTTGACCCGACTCTGTCGTGGCACCTTGTATCTTAATTTTGTTTCCACCTTACTTCCGTTTGAGTTGATTTTCGCGATATAGCCCCTAGGACAGGTTAAAGATACCCAACGACCCTACGATACTTTTAGGGTTCGAAATCTCTCCTTATTACTGACCTTAAAAATGAGTTTGAAACCTCGACCCGTACCTGGATTGCAAGATCCGAACAAGGGGTTTTATCCCTTGAAACGTAACCCGGAAATCATAATTCTGGGCCGTTACAAAGATGGTATCAGAGCTGAGGTTGTGCAATTCGGCTACACAAGGGTCGAGTGTATGTTTTGGAAAACCGCCCATGAATTTCAAATTATTTGAAAGTATTTTAAAAGGGCAAAATGAACTTAAGATGCCTAACCGAAATTGGAGTAAGTAATGATCTCGACTTGTAATAAAAGAGAAAAACCAACCAAACAGGAACACGAGTGGGTAGTAAAGGCGCTAGACCACCCCTATTGGGTGTAGTTGGGAACGGTAGGCAAAATATCGGTTTGTTCTTTACAGATGGGTTGGGAGACTCCAAGGAGATCATTATGAGTGTTATTAACTGATTCTGTGCTGAATGCTTGTTATGCTAGAGATCTGATTGGTATGCCTAACAATCAAATGTGTATTGACTAATCTGTGGAAACGGGATAGTGGGAGTACCCTTGTTTCTGTGTGGTCAAACCCAGCTTTTGTGGAACGAGCCCTTCCACTATGTTTGTTAACCCTTTGACGGTGCTATCGAGTCTTCCTCCCGGATGTCAGTGTCTCCCACGGGGAAAATCAGGTTGGTAAACACATTGTGTCGGAATCATGTATAGATATGAAGGTTCTCTGAGTGAGTATTAGAAGGTGGTTCTTGATGGCATTTTGAGTCAAAAGTAAGGTGTCATGGGGTTGTCCTTCTTGATTCATATGATGGTCAACCTTTATTTTCTTACCACAAAGAGTCATACCAAAGTCCCACGGGAAAGAGGGGTGATAAGTGAGCCGGGAAAAGTCAATGGTTGCCCTTAGGGATTTCTGTCCGGTTGTAATGGTGACTCTCTCTGAATTACATGACATGATTTTGTAATCTCCCGCATGTAAATTGTCAATGATCATTAGTAGGAAGCTGCTCATGTTATGCTTTGCCTTCTGTCATGGTTTTATTGTTTAAGCTCATGTTGTGGTTAGTTACCTTGCTCAAGTCTCGCGTTGTGTCTTGCCTTATATCATGACTGTTTGTTGTTATAGCATGTTTACTTGGCCTACAAATCGTATGATTGATTGGAAGCATGAACCATATGATATTAACCTGCATGATCGTTATTTCCCCCTGGATTAGGTTAATGATAGTGTGATCTAACCCTCCCTATATGAATGCTTGTACATGATCGCCTTAGCATGATTGATGTTGACGTGTCAATGCTTATTACTCCTTTGTGACGTGAATATGTAGCATCCCCATCTATTTTGTATTCGTTAAATTGACTATTATTGATGATCTTGCAAGTTAATATTGTTGTATGATTACGTGCTTTGGATGGAGAGTATGTGGTATAATTTAGTCTTGGTGAATGCATGTTTCATCCTAGTATGTGTTGATCTGTACTCATGCCCTGTATTATAATCGTATTACCCATTACTTAGACTCATATTATGCATCATTTAACTTTTCTCATGCTTCTATATCGTGGAATATGATTGAGTGATTTCTTACGCGTCATCATGATTACTTGCATGCATGTATCGTACGTTATATTGAGCTTTTAGCATCATGTAGGATCCTCGGTTGTGACTTGTGCGAACTTGTATCTTGCCTAGGTTGTTGCTGATTTTCTCTTGAGCTAGGTCCCTAATAGTGTGATTCTCCTCTTTCATATCATCTTAGGTGTTTTACTCATTATTAGACTAATGTTGAATTCGATGAGCGACTTGCTTTTCGTGATGGTTATCTTAGCATGCTTACATGTTACCTCTCGGTAGTGTTTCCCTATTACTCGGTTTTATCATCTCGCACTTGCATGAATGTAAGACTTGGCACATCGCATGATCACACACCACGCTATACCATGATTTTACATACGCATAACACTTGAATGTTAGGATGAATCTAATCGCATTATCTTGATTAATTGTATCCAGGTTCGATATGTGTCGGTAGTGTCCTGTAGGGCTTATGATCCCCAATACGACTCGCTAAATGATGATTTGCCATACTTATTTTATTATGTGAACATGCTTGTCCCATAATGTGATGATGGTCGTTATACTGTTTTATGTGCACTGTGATAGTTGTTCCTAGCATGCTTATAATCTATCACTGGTAATGTCCTCTTGGTTACTCTCTGTAATGATGCCTCGTGCTTTATGAATATTATGTTGAACTCTTTTAAATGACTCCTGACTATGATCATTGTTGTTAGATGTGATAATTGCCATGCCGCTCTTATGTATCCTCTTTTGAATTATCTTAACAAAGGCATTTCAATTTGATTATGTTTTGTTGCCTTTATTCATATATAAATCTAATTGTTTAAACTCAAATTATAACTAATTAATTTGTAAATCATAATCAATTTATAAATACCCAATTTATACAAAATTAATTTAACCATAAAAAAATATTTATCCTAAATAAGTAAAATACAACTAAACAAATCTTACCTGTGTGATAATAATTTTTATTATGTGTTAATTAAAGCTATTTCTTTACATTCCTTTATAACCCATGCACGTACTACATATATATGATCTACTTAACAATATATTATTTGAAATTTTGTTTGAAATATATATGATTTTAAATCATCTTCTTAATTTGTTTGCCACTGAATTAATTACCAAAATATTGACAAGTTTATGCTTATGAAAAATCGTGGGAGGTTTACTCAAAGTCACATATCTAAAATGAAGATAGGTTCAAATGTTGATGCCACTTTGCACATTTTGCTTATAAATAGGCTTATGTGGCAACTTCTCATTAATCCTAGCATTTGTCGAATGTGTAGTCCACCTAACAAAGTATTTGGTTCTATATTTCACCTTATTACGATAACAAATATTTGTTTAATATTGAAAGTAACCAATCGAGTTAATTACAAAGAAATTACAAAAAAATTAAAACATTCTCTACATTAGTGCATGCAAATGTGTCTATCTAAAAGGTGAGATATTGACATTTTGCTACACACACACACATATATAAGGATGCGCTCCGGTGAAAACCAAAATTGCGGTAAAAACATGTGAGGACTGAAATAATACAAGCATTATTGTCTTAATAAATCAATATTATTTGGCTTTATCATTTTCATGTCATTATAATAAAAATTTAATATATCTAAAATGTAATGTAAATAAATTATGACAATATAATCTATTTTATAAATCCCGTGCGTCACGCACGGGTACTGTGCTAGTATAATACTAAAGGAGAAGTCGTCTAAGCCATGTGTCAACTTCTCCTTTAAAGTAGGGTTTTTAGTTATAAAATTAATTTAAATAAATTAGGATTTGTAAGTTAAATGAAATCAGGATTTTTTAAGTTAGAAAATTAATTGAAAAGTCAATTAATTATCAATAATCCATTTATTTAGGATATGCCATATATATTTGCTAAAAAAAATTATATAGAGTGTTTTTAATAATAAGTATGAAACTATATCATTTGTTCATAAACCCACGTTTTCTTAAAGGGAATAATTTATTTTTCATTTTAAAAAAATTTACTCAATCCAATCCAAAATAAGTGTCGTTTTAGCTTTTGATACGATTTTTAAGTAAAGTATTAATTATCATTAGTTATATTTTTTCTAAATATTATCATCTATTTATTGCTTATCAATTTTTTCAACCAATGAATGGAGAGTTTGAAAGAAAAAGTAGTCAACAATACAATTTTCAATAACAATTTTCATTAATCAATCACTCTCTCCGTCTCAAAATACATGTCGTCGTAGGACGTAGCACGAGAATTAAGAAGTAAATTAAGTGTAATGATTAGATGTAAAAAGTAGATTAAGTGTAATGATTAGACTTTAGTATTAGAGTATTTGTTTCTTTTTTAAAAAAAATTGTGAGGAGGAGAGTAGGGGTGATGTAAAAATTAGAATAATAATTATATGTAAAAGTAGGTTGAGTGTAATGATTAAATCTAAAAAGACATGTATTTTTGACAAAATTATATTGGCTAAAAAGACATGTATTTTGAGACGGATGGAGTATTAAATTGTGTAGAAAACATAAAACGACACTCATTTTGGTTCTAATTCAAAAGTCTAAAACGACACTTATTTTGGATCGGAGGTAATAACATTTATGTGACTTTGATTAAAAAAAACTAGTTTAATGTTATTTTGGTGTTATTTAAAACTATAAAAAGTTACACACTCATGATTCATGAACCTTCTTTCCTCATATATACTTCTGCTTCCTAGCTAATCATACTACAGTATACGTAGTACTAGAGTTCAAAGGGACTATTTTCCCCAACAATAATCAAGTAAAAAAAATGTTAATTTAAGAGGCGGATTTTTATTTTTATTTTTATTTTTTGATAAAGTAAGATTTCGGATACACCAAGGCGCTATCCGATAGCATCCTTTCGGATGAGGTCAATGAGACTTGGATCATTAAGTAATTCTGGGTTTCTGGTAGAACGGGTAATTCGGGTAATAAAATCGGCCATCTGATTACCTTTGCGAAGTATGTGAAAGAATCTCACTTCGCGAAACCCACGGAGTAGACAAGATATTTCTGACATTATTATTTCAATATCCCATGGGCATTTCGTCCCATGTTTAATGTAATCTTCTACTCCCTCCGTTCCAAAATACATGATCTTTTATTTTTTGACACGTTTTTTAAGGAGTGAATAACTCTATAAAATATCATTTTTTAATTAATTAATTTTATATAATTAAATACTTATTAGTAATAAGTATCAAATAGTATAAAAATTTTAATTAAAAAAATAATATTTAATAGAGTTTTCGACTCCTTAAAAAACGTGTCAAAAAGGAAAGGGACATGTATTATGGAACGGAGGGAGTATATAACATAAAAAGTTGTGTCCAGGGCCAATTAAATGCCCATTTATTTAATTATTTATATTTTATATTTTTTGTTTCAATTCCACAAAAATCACAAACATCTTCATGCTCAATGGTTAATAGAATTGGTTGATAGGGAACGTCGACAGCAGTGTCGGAGATCACAAACATCAGCCAGGCCACCGCAAGAGAACCAGAGCCCGACCTCACCCTTTGGCATTGGAGAAGATGGCTCGACCCGGAGGAGAAGTCTATCCCGACAGCAGTGCCGGATACGTCGACAGCAGTGCCGGAGAAGAGGGCTCGACCCGCCGACAGCAGTGCCAGAGACGTCGCTAGGGGAGGTGCTAAAGGGCTGAAGGTAATTTCTACCGATTTATGCAATTCCAAACTGCGTTTTCTACATATTAGGGATTTGAGTGTGAAACTGCAATTTCTATCGATTTCTCCTCAGGGATTGTTGAATCAACAGAAGCCGCAATTCGAGTGTGAAATTGCAATTTCTAACGATTTCTCATTAGGGATTTGAGTGTGAAACTTCAATTTCTATCGATTTATGCAGTTTCTATCATTAGGGATTCGAGTGTGAAAATTTGATTTGGTTGTCCTCTTTGTGAAATTTATGGTTCGAGTGTGAGAGGATTAGGTGTTTCTGTTTGCAATTTTCATTAGGGATTGTTGAAATTCAACAGAAGCTTGGATTAGGGATTATGGAACTTCAACAGAGACATTGATTTCAAGAAGTATATTTGTGTTAGAGGCTGATTTGTCATAAAACTTTGAATTCAGAATTTAGATTGAGGAGTCTGCATACTTTATTTCAATGCTGATTATTATTGATGATGTTTTTGAGTTAGAAATCCAATTAAATCTAATATGATTTTGTCTATGAATTTGATGACTTTTGTTGAATATATTCATCTATGTTAGGGCATTAGAATTTCATGATTGGAGTTTGTGTCGACGTTGGGCATTAGAGCTGCTGATGTCGTTAATGAGTTATGTATTTGATCTTGTGATGTATTAGAGTTAAGACATTTTGAAGACCCGGCATAGGCTAATCATAAGAACTTGCAAATTGGGTAATGAATGCTGACTTGATGAACTTGTAAATCGACACAAAGATGCCGATCGATCTCTAAATTTTTTCTATGCTTTGATTATTCCATGTAGGATGGGAGAATATATGGCGATACAAATTTTCATTAATTCTAGTTGTTGTTACTTTTGTTGTTGCTTCTGCTTACTGATTGATGGTTGTTGTTGCTTCTGTTTACTTGAATAAGTGCAGTAGCACTGAGTTAAAATGTTGTAATGATATGGTAGTTAGTTAGGCAAAAGCCTCTTGTATGTAATATGTAAGATTATCTCTTCTACCCATCAGTTGAGAACTTTTGCACCTAGTAATTTTCTGTTGTGGGTCTTAAGACATATGGTACATATAGTGTGTTCTTATGATTGCATTTCAATTTTTTTTAAACCTATTAGCTCAACGGTAGAGCAATGTGCTTCAACACAATGACGTGGGTTCGAATCCCACATAGGTTCTAACAAATTTTTCCTAGCATAAACACTTAAAAGTCACCTTTTTAAGCGAAATAATTATAGAAGAAGGGTTCTACATGCCGGAATCATAGGAGAAGGGTTCGACACAAGTAGTTTTTTCACTAGTTTATCCTTAAGAGGACAAGAACATCAGCCCAAGTCAATGAATTATTATCAGATGATTTACACATTATAAAAATAACTATTAGACTATAAGACCTAAACTTTAATGACTCTTTTTGAAGTTGTAGTGAGCCAAGTCACTTGAGTGTTCTGATCAATAATATGTGGAAAATCATAGAAACCATGTTGTCAGCTTAGACAGTCGGAATAATAAACATGTGCAGAGCACCTTTGTCTCAAGATAACCCAATGCATGTTGCTGTGTGATCACACCATCGCCTGCACATTCCTATAACAAAAATAAGTTCATGCTCCGGAATGAAGAGAAGAACAGCTCCATAGAATGCAAAAACAAGTATGTAAGAATCACAAAATAACTTGAAAACTCAAATTCAATATACATTATGAAACTAATACAGTAAAAAATAAGATAAGAGGCAAAGATCCAAAAATAAATTCAAGCAGCAGGAGAAGGTACATATATAAACAAGCTTGTGTCGAACCCTTCTCCTATGATTCCGGTATGTAGAACCCTTCCTCTATAATTCTTTCGCTTAAAAAGGTGACTTTTAAGTGTTTATGCTAGGAAAAATTTGTTGGAACCTATGTGGGATTCGAACCCACATCATTGTGCCGAAGCACATTGCTCTACCGTTGAGCTAATAGGTTAAAAAAATTGAAATGCAATCATAAGAACACACTATATGTACCATATGTCTTAAGACCCACAATAGAAAATAACTAGGTGAAAAAGTTCTCATCAGTTGAAGAGATAATCTTACATATTGCATACAAGCTGCTTTTCACAAAGAGGAAAACCAAATCAAATTTTCACAATCCCTAATCCAAGCTTCTGTTGAATTTCAACAATCCCTAATCAAAACTGCAAACAGAAACACCTAATCCTCTCACACTCGAACCATAAATTTCACAAAGAGGACAACCAAATCAAATTTTCACACTCGAATCCCTAATCGATAGAAATTGTATAAATAGATAGAAATTGAAGTTTCACACTCAAATCCCTAATGAGAAATCATTAGAAATTACAGTTTCACATTCGAATTGCAACTTCTGTTGATTCAACAATCCCTAAGGAGAAATTGATAGAAATTGCACTTTCACACTCAAATCCCTAATCCGTAGAAAACGCAGTTTGGAATTGCATAAATCGATAGAAATTACCTTCAACCCTTTAGCGCCTCCCCTAGCGATGTCTCTGGCACTGTTGTCGGCGGGTCGAGCCCTCTTCTCCGGCACTGCTGTCGACGTATTTGGCACTGCTGTCGGGATAGCCTTCTCCTCCGGGTCGAGCCATCTTCTCCAATGCCAAAGGGTGAGGTCGGGCTCTGGTTCTCCTGCGGTGGCCTGGCTGATGTCGCCGGCGACAGCGGTCCAGCGGTGGTCCAGCAGTGATCGGCCTGACGCTTCCCTCGCCGATCCCCTTCTCTTCTTCCTTCCCTTCAGTTTCACTGTAAGCGTAAGAGGAGATGACAAAGGGTTAACGGAGATTTCAAATCTGTTAAAATTAACTCCTCGAGGGTACGACGCGAAATTGATACAAAACTCAGGGGTACCGTGTGAATTTAGCAAAACTTTTGTACACCGTGCGAAATACGCAATACCACAGGGGTACCGGGCGAAATTTCCGTTCTTTTTATTTCTTCTTAATTTGTTATGCATATTTTTGTAAATAGAAATAAAATAAAGTTGTATAAAGAAAAATGTGGAGAACATTATAAGTTATCTATATAACATATTTTACTTTTCCTTTTACATTTTCTAAAATTTTATTATATAAGTAATATATTATTATTATTTAATTAGAAAATAGATAAAATAATTAAAATTACTCATTAGAAAATCAATATCTATATAAAACCTTAAAAGTTGCACCGAAGATATATTTAGTGCTCATTTATTTGATAATTGACTTTTAACAAAAAAAAATTGTTTATATTCCCTTAATTTCGTTTTTTCTTTGTGATATTTTCAAACTAATTTTTATATAAGTTACAAATTGCACATTAATGAAAGCTTTTCTTAGAAGCTCTTAGGGTATGAGCCATGTAATTCTTAGTCAAATTTTCTAAGTTAATAATGTAATTCTCCAGAGGTCATACATTTAAACTAATTTTTATATTTAGGGTATGATCATTTGTTTTAAAATCACACAATTTTTTAAATAATCAAGCATGTTTTTAGGAATAGATTGTTTTATTTCTCGCAGATTCTTCTTTATTCATACCGATGAATTTGTGTGAAGCTTCAAGTTTTATTTCCTTATAGATGCAATCCATGGAAACCAATAATTTAAAAGTTGTCGAGAGAGATCCGGCTGGTGATACATTAGGGTAAGAATTTCTATTCTCTCTTTTTGTTTCACGATTTGAGTTATCCATCCATTATATATAAAGTTGGGTATATGTAGTTAGTAGTATTAACTGCTTTTATTTTGTTTGTGGTAACCTGATAATTATTACAATTTTTTTTGATGTAATATGATAATTATTGATGGTACATGTAGTACATAGAAAGATTTAAGTATTGATATTTAATTTTGATGTTGTTGAATATTTTTGTATGTATCGTTTTTAGGTTATGAGTCGATGATGAATGGAGACATAGGGCTACATGTTTACGAGTGTAAGGGGCTCAAGGCCTAACTCTGAACGAGACTAGCATTAAATTTGGTTATTTTGAAGGAAAAAATATCTAATTATAAGCATTGTTAAACTATTTTATCTTATTCTAGCTAATCATTGTTTATATATAGTCTTACTTATAAGTAAGAATTAAGCGTGTCTCTATCATTTTATAATTTAATATTTTTATGAGTATCTTTAATATATTTTTTGAAATTTAAATGCAATTATAACGGGTATTGATTTCTATATATTAAAATATAATTAGTTATAAAACTAAAAATATTAAAATTATGCAATAAATTATTATTCTTATGAAAATTGATTATGTTAAACATTCAAGCATGTTTTCAACATATGTGTGTGTATTCTACCTACTTTGGTAATATATATTAGAACTAAAGGGTATCAGGGTATAATATGTCAAGGTTGATTTAATGAAACATATATTTCTTGGGAGAAATCAATGTGAAATATGTTAGGCGAAAGAAAAATCAAATAGATTGTTATAAGAAGTTAAGGTCCAACTCATTAGGTAGGTTCGACATTCTCCATTTATACTATTCGAGTCAAGACTTATAGATTACCCACACGACCTGTTTATAGGAAGTGAGTCGTCCTTACCAATTGAACCAACAAGTGCGAGTATTAGACACATATTGTTAATTGTTGATTACGCCAAACTCTAAGTACTCAAAGAGTATTTCATATTTGATTAGTGGATTCTTGATCATCAATGATTTTTTTTCCACTTTGATATTCGGTTTTATTACTATCAATTAACCTCATGTGTTATTTCTTACACTATTTACCAATTTTGTTTCCACTTTAATATTTGTTACAAAACACGTCCCCGGGCGGAGCACGGGTCCGCCCTCCTAGTTTATAATAATTAAAGAGTCACCTTCAATTATGAGTATGTTAGAACGCAATTCTATCGCCTTCTTTACCCCTAACCCTAATGCCCGGGCTTCCGATATCAAGGCCGATTGGTTTCCAATTGTCTCCACCCCAGCAGCAATCAGGGCACCTTTCCAATCTCGGATAACGAAACCTGCTGAGCTGTTGCAGTAGTCTGGTGCTGAGCCATCAAAATTGAGTTTCAAAAATCCCCGAGGGTTTTTTATCCACATCTGACTTTTCCTTGCCCGTTTTATATTGCCTATTTTTCTATCCCTTCCACTCCTTTTATCATTTCCTTCCTCAAAAAGACTATTAGCTCTCATCCTTGTTCATATGGGTTTTTATAATTTGGTTATAGTTGTCAATTGATTGATGTTTCTCTTGTCTGAAGACCACTTGATTCCTAGTAAGCCAAGCCACCCACCAACCCACCAACTAAAGGCCATTTCTTGTTTTTGTTTTCCATTCAAGTGTTCAGCCAATATGTTCACTATAGGTTTGATCTTCCTTGATGTTTGTATTGAGTCCATTACTAACTTTTTGATATTGTTCTCTAAGTTCATGAAGAACAAACTATATTTACATTCCAAGAATATATGAGTTGCGTTTTTTTCGTGGTGGTTACAGATTGGACAATAAGGAGGGATCACGACTCCTCGTTTAGATAGCAGTGACGCAGTCGGTAATCCCTCTTGGGTAACTTTCCATAAAAAATTCTTCACTTTTGGTGGATTTAAGAGGCGGATTTGAACTCAACCCAGAGATATTTTCACAAATAAGCAACTAGATAAAGTAAGAGAAGAAATGACAAAATAGAAACATGCATACAAGAGTAGCAGATAGAAGATTGAAGGCAAAAGTGTTATTAACCCAAGAACGTTCTTAATTGCCCCATGTGTATGTATGCCAGTTTGATGAGGAAATTTGAATCGTGCAACATTATCGAAAGATGCCATGACAAGTTTGATTTCGATGATGTGCTGCCAAAATGGGAAAGTATGACAGAATCTAAAACTCCTTACTTCGGCACTAACTATTTCTTTGGAACATGATGATTAAAATGAATACCATTTTAAAATTCCTTACTTCAGCACTAACTATTTCTTTGGAACTCCGTGCTATGTTTCCTCGTTCTATATCTTGTCTTTTGGTCATTTGTTTAGTTCTCTTCTCGCCTGTGTGGGTTTCCAGACTTTCAATTGGCTTTCACTGCGTTTGGGACAAACTAGAAATGAAGAATTACTTGCTGTCACCGAGTGAAGTGTTAGTTTCATAATACAGAATATACCCATATAGGTATGTCACTAATAATTACAGCAGTTAAGTGATATCATAAACAATGAAGCTAAACTAAAAACTAAGAAATAAAACATTTCTCTTTACCATGAATTTATTAGTTAACAAAGGCATGAAACTAGAAAAAAGTGGCAGGTATCAACAAGGTAAAGGCCTTTACCATGATTTCTTTAATCAACATTTTCACACTATATATGTTTGGAAGATGAGTTTGAGACCAATCGCTAATGGTTTCCAAACAGGTTCCCTCAAAAAGATAGTAGCTCTCTCATAATATCAGTCATATCAAGAGCATTAAGCAATAAGCAAACATCCATCATATACCCAAGTTCACAAATCAATAGTGCAAAATCAGAAAAGAGACGTCCATCTGCACGCGATATGCAAGTCCAGCCCCATCAAGAAACAACAAACTGGAAGTATATACTGACAGACAAAAATGGGAAAATGAGATTTTTCACAATCAACCAAAGCCTCACAGCAAAAGAAACACATAAGGTTAAAACTCATAAACTCAGCAAAATGTCACACTACTGGGACAGTGACACTAGTAGTTGTTCACCCCGTCGGGCACCACTGACTACTGAGGGGCTATACGATCATATGTATATACGATCATATAGAAACATACAAGGTTAAAACTCATAAACATTGCTGCAAAAAAAAATGTCACATATGCAAGTGTGTAGCAAAACATTGATGAAATCTCTTGAGCTGCTATATTTTTACCATCAATTTTTCCAAAGTGCATTTGAGCTCAGATCGATGATGTTTTCAAAAGTCGTTCATCTAGGTTGAAATTGATTCCTAAAAAAAAAACAGCATGAAACTATGGCTCAAAATATACATTAAATTTTAGCAACAACTTCTTCTACATTAAGCAATTCCAGCAGCTCACCATACTGTTCAAGTGGAGAGAAAGGGCATTTCGCTTAGTCAAGGCATGCATTTTACAAACCATAAGGGAAAAGAAGGCTTTCTACAAAGTCGTAAGCCATAACGACTCTATCACACTCAGCAAGTCCTTCCGTCAAAGTTTTGCAGGAAGTTTTTGTACCGTATAAGATTAACTTACCTATCGGTGTGAAGAAGTCAGTCATTGCTGTAGCTAGAATTTTGACATTTTCTTGTGGTTCTCCAATTAAATCTCCGAACCTTTCTTCCATATCCCTCTTATTTTCTTCCACGTCTTCCATTGCCCATAAAACATGTGCTATAGGTTCAGAAACTTCATAATGAACCATTTTAACCCAAGAATCTTCTTGCATCGAGTATATCTCACAGCTGTGAGGAAACCCCTCATCCACGCAACACACAAATGAAAGGCTGCCTTGCCAACGACAAAGTGCAAAATTGAAGTGACAAAGATTGGGCATCTCGATGACATCAAAACTTTCCTGCACGAAGTCAAAGGACAGTATGACCATAACACAATGTTCATTATCACAGGGATCACAGTAATACCAGGACTCATCAAGGAAGCCTCCCCAGTGGGCCACTCCTCCTATCATTACAGGCGGGCCTTCTCTGCAGGACCTCCATTTCACCAGTTTTTCGATTGGAATTACATCCCATCCATTTCGGAATGACGAGTAAAGAATGCACTTCACAACAGGCCTTGGCTGTATTATTACAACTTTGAATTCTTTGGTGGAAGGGTCAATCCAGAAACCATAACAAGTAGGCCTTGGATAATACCAGCTAAAAAACGAAGGGAAAGGGAGACTTGAAAACTTGCGTAACGAGGGGTTCCAAAGCACGAGGTTGTCATAATCACAGAGACAGACCACACCATGAAGGGTGCCAACAAGTACAGAAGAAAACCCATATTCAATCGGCTTACTTAGTGTATTGACCAAGGGGCGGGGGAGTGGATCAACCACAAGATATTTGCGTCGATGAGGATCAACGAGGAACCGGGGCTTCTGGACAAAGAGATGCTGCTGAATGAAGGCTGGAGAGTCGATGAGTCGCTTCCACTCTTTGCACACGCATCGGAAACGCAGCAAGGTTTTCACAGGCAAGTACTTGAAAATCAGGACTAAATTATCTTCAGGGATGTAATCCGACATGACAGAACTTGAATCTCTACATAAACATCAAAGTGGAGAGGGGAGATTGATTTCAATTTTCAATCGACGTAATTAGGGTTTTGCGTACTACAGTATTGAAGAGCTGAGATTGAACAAATCAGAATTAACTGGAACATACCTCGGGTTCGGAGATCGAGTTTCAACCTTCGCACAGCCAAACGAGGTATGGAATCGCCGATGGGGATCGATTTTGCCCCCCAGTGGTGCCCGACGGGGTGAACCACTACCAGTGTCACTGTGTCGCTGTCCAGTAGTGTAAAGGTTCGTCGATCGAAGAACGACGAGATTGAGACTTGAGAGTGCCACAAACCCTAGATATTTTGGGGAATTTTTCGCCCGCTAAACGAGTTTGACGATTTTCAAATTTTATTTCGTTTCGGCTATATACACCGCAAATCCCCACGTCATTAAGGACTTGCAAGTGGGGTGTACCCCCTTTTTTTTTTCCGAACCCGGACGTGCTTGCACGTCCTTGGGGACGTGCAATAGGGCACGTTCTTAAAGACGTGCTGCACGTCCTTAGAGACGTGCAAGCCCGTCCTTTAAAGACGAAGAGGACGTGCCTCTTCGTCTCCCATCGTCTTCGTCGTCTTCACAGAGAGAGAGAGAGCGCCGTCGAGAGAGAGAGAACAGAGAGCGCCGGAGAGAGAGACCGAGAGAGAGAAAGAGACCGAGAGAGATGGCGGAAAGAGAGGGAGACCTCGAGGCGGCGGTGGCGGCCTTGGAGGCCGAGGCGGAGGCGACGGCGATGGAGGCCGAGGCTGTGGCGCCGGTGGCGGCCTTGGAGGTGGAGGCAGTGGCGACGGTGATGGAGGTGGAGGCGGTGGCGCCGGTGGCGGCCTTGGAGGCGGAGGCGGAGGCGACGGTGATGGAGGTGGAGGCGGTGGAGGGGAGTGGTGGTGGTGGGGCATCGACTGGCGGCGGTGACGGTGGTGTGGCGGACGACGGTCTATTGCCGCCGCGGAAGCGTCAGACCATTGAGGTGTCCCCGGTCCCGACTCCACCGGTATGTTATTTGAATTATTATTTTTTTGATTTATTTTTAGAGTTTTAAAATATAATTAGATAGATAATATAGTTTTATAATAGAATATAATTGAAAATAGATTTTTTGAAAATATAGTTTGATAGATAATATATATTGTTTAATAGAATATAGTTTGATAGAATATAGTTTGATAGAATATGATTGAAAATATAGTTTGATAGATAATATATATTGTTTAATAGAATATAATTGAAAATAGATTTTTTGATTTATTTATATATTAAAATGTTTTTTTATAGTATATAGTTTGATAGATAGAAGAGAATATAATTGTAATTTGATAGAATATAATACATAGAAATAAATTACAATTGAAATACAATAAAAAATATTAAAATATATTATAATACTTCAAAAGTATTTAATTAACATTAAAATATATACTTGAATATATTAAAATAGATTCAAATAAATATAAATAAATTTAATTAACATTAAAATATATACTTGAATATAGTTTTAATTTAATAGAATATAATAGATAGTATATAATATATTTGAATATATTAAATATATTTGAATATATTAAAATATATTTGAATATATTAAAATATATTAAAATATAAAAATATATTGAAAGATAATAAAAAACATTAAAATACTTAAAAATATATTGAATACAGTAAAAAACATTAAAATATAATTGTAATCATTAATTAACATTAAAATATAATAAACGACAATAAAACATATGAAAATATATTAAAATACATCAAAAGACATTAAAATACATTACAATATACTGAAAAGACATTAATATTCAACTGGATCATAATAACAGGCTGGGACGCTCATAAGGGATGATGGTACCCTTCGGCCTATTAGGTTCGGCGACCGGGCAGCGGTCAGCCAGGTACATGAGTCGACGGCACCCCCCGAGCAGACAGTCGACGATCTGCTCGCGTCTGCAGAGCGCTTACAGCCGTCGATGGGGACGCTCCCGGTCGACGAGAACGACACCTTCTGGACGGGTATGCCACCTTGGGATCCTTCCGGCGATGCGACGATGGGGTTGCAGCCTTCCTTAGAGCCCCCTGAGGTTTTGAGTAGCTGCATCACAGAGGTAGTCGGTGGGCGACGGGCCGACATGGGTAGACCGCCTATTCGGGTTCCACCGACCGTCCCGGAGGCTTCTACATCCGGCACACAGGAGCCCGAGCCTTCGACCTCCGCCACACCAGCGGCTGTCTCCTTGGGGTCTGCAGATGATGTGATCCCTGACGTCGTTGAGAAGGATCACGACGGTCAGGAGGGGCAGGCTCAGGGCCAGGGGGGCCCACAGGTAGAGCCCCAGCCCATCCCTGCGCAGGCTGCCGCACCGGCTGCGCAGGTCGACCCTTTATTGCCGCCGGGAGATCTGCTACTGTCTTACCGGCATCACCGGGCATACGAGGTGTGGAGAGATCCTACGGTGGAGCTGCCGCTGCTGAAGTTCCACCACCGGGCGACTCACTTGGTGCCTTTCGATCCCTACATATTTGAGGGACCGGGGACCTGGGTCCAGGATCTGCTCCCATCCGGCGTCCCCCAGCTCAGGTCCCTCCATTGGCAGTGTGTGGACGAGTTCACCTGCACGGCCTTCTTGGAGCATTGGCACCCGGAGACCAGCTCCTTCCACTTTCCATGGGGCGAGATGACCATCACGCTGGATGATGTTGCTTGTCTGATGGGACTTCGGATTGATGGCCAGCCCTGCACGTCACATCTGCCCGCGGGAGCTCTTGTCCCCACCATCGCGGAGTACTACCAGCTGACCCCTGCGACTCTGAAGTCGTACAGACACGCTGGCGGCCCTCCAGTTACTGAGTTTACTCGCCGGTGGCAGCAGAGACACGGGCCGCTCGTCGACCCCGCCGATGATCCAGAGGTCGCGGCTGATCCTGATCAGATTCGGCTGCGCACGCATGTGGGAGGGGGGCAGCCCCAGGATGACCCTGATGGTCGGCTGTTTCTGCACAGGACCTACATGGGCATTGCTCTCGCCGCGATTTTGTTTGTGGACAAGTCGCAGAGCCGAATCCCATGGAAGTTGTTGGGCCTTGTCTAGGATATCCCACGTACGGCCACCCTTGCATTGGCTGCTGGTGCCCTCGCATGTCTCTACAGGGGCCTAGGCGAGGCTACCCGCTCCGGCGCGAAGGGCATAGACAGCTGCACGCCGATCCTACAGGTACGAGACCGTTGAATTAGAGTTTTTAGTTTACAAATATTTCAATTATATGCTAACAAAATACTTTTTTAATCCCAGGCTTGGATATGGCCGTACTTCCGTCGCTTCCGAGGTGATTTCTCCAGCGACCCGGCTAGGAAGGATGACCCTCGCTTCTACGCGAAGTTCATCGGTCCGAAGCAGCCACCGCGGATGACAGAGGGGGCGAAGCTGACGAAGATGTGGGAGCTGCGGGACGAGGTGGACCGTCTTACCGTCGATGATGTATGTATTCGAGACTCTATATATATTTTATAATTCTTAGCTGTGAATTAAATCTGATTTTTTTATTTATAGGTCGAGTGGATGCCCTTTGGGCGTGATCTGGACTTCGACGGCCAGTACCGTCAGTCCACCTATCGGGGCACCATCACCTTCTGCGGGGAGGAGGAGCCGTATATGCCCGATAGGTGCCTCCGGCAGTTCGGACGGGTCCAGGGGATCCCGCAGGCCGTCATCGCGCCGATTCAGGTCTGCCGCGACACGACCCTAAAGAACTCGAAGTACATGGCCGTGTTCGCCCCGAGCGACAACAGGTGGCAGGATCTGCAGGACGAGGGTCGCTTCTACAGGCTGGCCGATCACAGGCGCACCAACGAGGATTGCCAGGCAGGTGTCACTGCAGATTACTTGCCTTGGTACGCGTCTCAGAGCCGGCCGTACGTGCTACCGACCACGCCCCATCCCGACCCTCCGGCGCCCGTCCACCCGATCGCCATGGACCCTTGGGTGGACATCCCTCACCCTCCCGTCATCCGTCCGGCGCTGTTAGCCCTCTTTCATGAGCTCGAGGGCTATTTGAGGGCCCTGGCGAACGACCCTCGCATTGACCAGATACTGGACGAGCTGACGGAGATTGTGGATGATGCTTTACGTCATCCACCTGGCCAGTGATATACTTTTGTAGTTTGTATGTTGATATTATACATTTATATTTCAGATTTTGTATCTATCTATATATTTCTATTAGACTCTTCTCATTTCTTCAGAGTCATATTGAACGTAAACATCAAAAACGAAAACGTTAATATGATAAGGTTGTCCGATAACGAAAACGAAAACATTAATATGATAAGGTTGCCCGATTGTGTCAATATTGGCTAGGGTTTAAGGGTTTTGGCTAGGGTTTAAGGGTTTTGGGTAGGGTTTTAGGGTAAGGAAACTGCACGTCCCTAAGGACGTGCGGTTTCCTTACCCTAAAACCCTAACCCTAACCCTAAACCCTAACCCTAGCCAAACCATAAACCCTAGCACGTCCTTAGGGACCTGCTAAGGTTCTGCTTACAAATCACGCAACAGTGTCTATTTAGAGCGATTGAGGATAGCTTGGTTCCGCACTCCAAAACAAAGTCCGACTTCTTACAATTAAAGCGAAAGAGGATAGCTGGAATCGTTATGGCCGAACCACAAAGCAATCCTCGTGTCCAAGTATCTCAGGTACGTATAGGTTTCGTAGAGTCAACATATTTCGTATTCGTTCCGTTTTGTTCATATTTTCAATTATGTGAATACAGTTTCGAGACTTTACGTCTGAGTTCTCGGACCCAAGGGTTTGGAATGACCGTGAAGAAATGGTTACGCATTTCAAGGACTTGGGTCGGAGACACTGCATGATTTTAGTAATCAAGCGGTCTTGGACGGGGGCGTCGAATTGTCCAGGCGGGGTTCTCCTTGCCTGTGAGAAGTTTGGGGAGTACCGACCACGCGGGAGGAAGCTCCGGAGCACATAGTCGAAGATAAGTGGTTGTCCATCCTCTCTACACGGACACGAAGCTCCGCCGGGTCAGTGGCGCATGACGGTAACCCATGGTGTTCATAACCACGGGCTTTCCACGAGCTTGAAGGGTCACGCCATCGCCGGTCAGATGAGAGAGGGTGAAAAGAAGATGGCGAGGTGGATGAAGGAAGTTGGCACTCCTCCAAAAACCATTGGGTACGGATTGAGGCAGTTGGATGATACCAGCGTCACGTCAAGGAAGAGCCTTACCAACACGCTCGCCATGATGGTCGCCGAAGAAAGAGGTAGTCGGACGATGACCCAGGATACCTTGCACCATTTGCGGGAAAGAAGGTACTACTACGACTTCAGACGACATCCGGATGACGACAACGTCTTGAGCGACCTCTTCCTCGCGCATCCCGACGGGATACGCCTTCTCCGAAGGTTCCATTACGTCATCATAATGGACAACACATACAAAACAAATGCGTAAGTCACTTCATTACGATTACATTATTGCACATATAGCCAATTATAAAGTATTTTATATGTAACATATTTACACCTGCAGATATGGGATTCCTTTGTGCGAGGTGGTCGGGCTCACACCCTCAGGCAATACTTACTGCATCGCCTATGCCTTCATGTCGCAAGAGAACGAAGACACATACGCCTGGGTGTTGCGACAGCTTCAGATCTTGCTTGGGAGCGTTCAGCCTCAAGCTATCATGACTGATCGAGAGCTAAGTCTCTTGGCAGCGCTGAATGTTGTCTTCCCCGACGTCCAGCATCTCCTTTGTTGGTTACACGTGACGAGAAGATGAGAAGAAGTAGCTCTGAAGATCACGAAGAATTTAAACCATGCTGGCATCTTTAAGGGCAACTGTTGGGGACTGTTCGAATCGAGGTCGGAGGAATCATTCAACCGACGTCGTCGGGCGCTACGAGCTTATTGGCACCCATTCCCGGGTGTGGTGGCGTATTTGGAGTCGGTTTGGCTTCCATACAGCAGGAGCATAGTTCGATGCTACGTAGATATATAATGTCTTCCATCTCGGCACCCGTACGACAAACAGGTACAACCTTACTTCATATCTCCCATTACAATATGATATAATATCGAATATTTAGTGGTATGCACTTCAATGTGTACAGAGTTGAGGGTCAACACAAGGTTCTGAAGGAGGCACTTCACTCATCGACTGGTGACTTCCGCATCATGATCGATGCAATCCATAGAGTCAATGATTGTCAACTGCATGAGCTGCAAACTGCTTTGGAGATCGACCGATTCAAATAGCCAACAACGGCGTATAAAGTCAACCTTTTCGATGAGGTAAAGACTTTAATCTCCAAAAAGTGCTTCGATTATCTGTACAAGATGTGGCATGACGTCGTGAACCAAAAGGTTCCTCCGGTATGCACGGACCGACATTGGAGGGTTTGTTACGGGATCCCTTGTGTCCATGAGATTTAGGCATACGTCAACTCCGGCACTCCGATACCCGCCGAGGACATCCACCCGTTCTGGATGGATTTGACACGGAGTGACCTCGACGACATCCCACTTCCGTATGAGCTGTCCTCTTCATACACGGCTTCCAACGATGTATGCGAGGATGAGCTGCACCCACCCTCATCAGCAAGCGTCCGAAGGAAGGGGAGGCCTCGGGGGTCGAGGAATGCCTGCAGAACCAACCCGTTCTCATACGAGGAGGTAAGGGAAAGGTTTGAGAGAGAAGAAGCGCGTGCTGCTCGAAATGCTGCTCGGCCTCGTCCACAAGCGACCTCAGCTCGACGTGGACATGATGATGTGTTCGGAGGGTTCAACTGGGGTCGAAACAACGTTGATCCCTTCATGTTCGGTCATATTGAGACGGTGAGGGACACTGCTGCAGATGGTCATTGTGGCTACCGTGCTTTGACGGCTTTGACATCACCGATCGGCGAGACTGCTTTCCCGGAACTCAAAACGTTACTATGCAATCACTTGGAGGATTACGCCGATCTGTACGCCAGTTGTTATACGGGAGAGTACCCATTCCAGCAGTTCGTCGACTACCAGAGATGTGCCGGAGCCACACATTGTGATAGGAGACGGTGGATAGAGCTTCCCATCATGGGTTTAGTATTTGCGACGGTATATCAGATTCCTCTCGTCGTCCTAGCTTGGCATCATCCGTTCACATGTCTCCCCATGATCTCGCCGGCATCTGCTAACAACCCTCCCCAATCAGCAACTCTTGGTGTAGCCTGCATCGGAAACCAAGACCATTTTGCCGCGGTACGACTTCAAACGTCTTTTTTATTACCTATTCATGATTTTTATACATATGTCACTACTCTAACTCTAAATTTTTTTTCTCATAGATCTGGTTGCGTCCTAACGCTCCTCTTCCGCCGCATCCACTAGAATGGGTCGAACATCATCATCCGAGCGTCGAAGGATGGGATGCTCCGTTTCAAGCTCAGATTGAGAGATTTAGAGCCTTGCGTGCCGATGCCGGCCGTCCTTTACTATTTTCCTAGATTGTATTCCACAACTTTATTAAACTTATGAATGTAAACCTTTTTTCCCGTTCCTTGTAACGTTATTCGCATATTATCCGAATGAAAACCTTAACAATTCTTGTGTTCTGTTTAATTTGACCCTAAATCCTTCAAATCCACTAGCTATAAACACTTCAATTTTATCAATTAACATTACAAAACCTAAACCCTAACCCTAAACCCTAAACCCTAAACGCAAAACCCTAACTAGGGTTTGCACGTCCTTAACAACGTGCAAGCCCTGCACGTCCTTAAGGACGTGCAATGTTTAAATAGTGGACGTGCAAGCCTGAGGATTTGCACGTCCTTAAGAACGTGCAAGCACGTTCTTAAGGACGTGCAAATCCTTAATCCGGATTTGCGGTGTATATAGTAGCACCCTTTTATTTTAAGGATAAATTAATTGAAATAACCTGAAATTTGGTAAGATAAGTAGAGAGCACAACAAATTTTAGAAAGTGATGAAACATAATCTAAACTTTTAAATACAACAACTATATAAGTGTTCACGCTTCTAGCCTTCTAGTATATTTTTTCAAACAAACGCCAAAACTATGAAACTAATTTTTCACTCAAAACTATTACAGTAAATGGTAGTGGATATACCACTTTGACCGGCCCATTGCAAAAATAACCTCCCCCGGCCCAAAGAGCAAAAATGTCAATTTGACCCAACAAATTGCAAATCTAACCGGTAACCCAAACCTGTTGCAGCGGGTAAGAATTACGGTTGAAAAAAGTGAAGAAAGCAAACCTCACATCAACGTCTTAAGTCACAATCATACCTTCAAGAAACCGTAGAAATTCGAAGTGGAAACCGCCATTGGAGGGAAGAGAGAGAGAGAGAGAGAGAGAGAGAGAGAGAGAGAGGTGAAACTGGTTGCTGTGAGGCCGGAACTGAGGACGACGGCTGGAGATAGAGAGTTGAGGCGCTTACTGTGACGGCGGAAACCAGAGGGAGGGACGACCCGAGATTGGAGAAAGACAAGCCCTGGTGCCGATTTCGCCATTGAAGAGAGGTAAACCCCTGTAATAGATCTCGAAGCTTTCTCCTTTAATGGTAGTTAGAGGGATTCAAAGCATGTAAAATCAATTTAGGGCCGGTTGGAAGAATTGGGGGATTGGGGTTCGAAAAATGGGAATGGGAAACCCTAACTGGAAAAGTGGTCGGGGTTTTGGGGATAGGGGTGTTAAGGATGAAATTGAAGGTCGAAAATTGGTAGAAGAGGTTACACAACCCCAATCAAACAATGAAATTGGGGATGGGAAAACTCGTCAATGGCGAGCGGGGTCCTGCTTGTGGATAGGGGAAACGATTGAATGGCTAGGTATAGGAAAATCTGGGAAGGGTTTATTTTGTGCTATGTTGGTGGTTATTTTGTCTGAAACTGTGGGTATTGGGTATTTAGTCATAGAGGTGGGAAATGCGAACTTCAGAAAAATTGGGGAACAATGGCATGAATTTGCAGGATATCCAATGTCATCATGTTAATAGCTTTTAAGTTGAATAGCCAAGTAATTCCAATTTCATGCTCAGGTCATTTGAATGAAGCTTTTTGCCTGGAATTTATGCGCGCTGGGTAGTTAGATATTCTAATTATGTTTCTGTCATAATTTTGGGTGGTGAGTTTATGGGTTTGTTGTTCCTATCAAGTCATGAGTGTGTACCTAATTGGGTATTGTTTTGTTTTGCTTGATTTTGTATCTACTTAATTTGGACAAAAACCAGGAGTTGAGTGTTTGAGACCTAGTTCATACCGTATTTACTTGGCAATTGTGTGGTGTTGTCAAATGCAAAATGTTAAAACGTCTGGCAGGAAAATTAGTTTGACCGGTTATGCATTTGTAAGTACTGGCTAGGATTATTGCTGAAATGGGTGTTATCTGAATGACAGATTAAGGACAATGGCAAAAGGAAAAGGAAAAAAGGTGTCGACCCCTTCGAGCAAGAAGGTATAAGCTGTAATATCTTATGAGCCAGTAGATTAGGGGCGTTACTTTGTATGTGTATGTGATGTGAACATAGCTACTCTCTTTTTATATTTGTGCATGCGACTCTTGCCCTTCCTCCGTCGAAGTATTTTAGAGGGAGGTCCAACCAGTTCTCCAAGATGGGTGTACTGACGGGCATGGATGATGGGCTATCTGCAGCTGATTGGCAGATGCTGAAGGATAGCAGGCTCGGCGGCATTGTAAAGATAGGAGCCAATGTGCCCTACTGCTCAGCCCTTATCCATTACTTCCTGGAGAGGCAACTCAAGACCCTCAAGAAATGTGAGACATGGTATGAGATCCAGGGGCGACTCCTTCGGTTCTCCATCA
This sequence comes from Persicaria tinctoria, assembly GCA_037127255.1. Taxonomy (NCBI): domain Eukaryota; kingdom Viridiplantae; phylum Streptophyta; class Magnoliopsida; order Caryophyllales; family Polygonaceae; genus Persicaria; species Persicaria tinctoria. The sequence goes on along the minus strand of JBANSL010000002.1, from coordinate 90,684,292 downwards.
AGGAATTTTGCCTAGTCACGGGCCTCAAATGTGGTGCAAGGAATCAGGCATTTGAGGCGGAAGATCACAAAGCCGCAGTCTGGAGCTTCTTTGGAAGGGACAGGGTCAAGGTGTCCGACCTTCCTGTCATGTGGGAGGTCGCAAAGGCGAAAGAGAGAAGTAAGCGGAAGAGGTTGAAGCTTGCACTCCTCATCATTGTAGAGTGCATCCTGCTGCCAGGGGACGTGGGCAGGGGAGTGAAAGGGTGGGTGGTGTCCCTCGTTCAAGACCTCGACCGATTCTTTGACTACTCGTGGGGTAAGGTATGTTATGAAGCCACACACGAGAGTCTTGATGGGGGCACTAGTCAGGAAGGTGGAGCAGGGAGTGAAAGGTGGGAATGAGAGGTCCGGGTACTCGCTCAATGGATTCCCATTAGCGTTCCAGGTACGAGTTCAAACTTAATGCTATTCAATACTTGGCTAGATTTTTTGTCTGTGTGGCTGGGGTTATTCCGAGTATGGCAAAGGTGTTTGCTAAACTGGCTAGATACTTTGTACGTGTAGATTTGGATCTTTGAAGCGGTGCCGAGTGTGGACAACCACTTTGCCAACAGGAGTCGGGGGGCTATCTTTCCCCGATGCGTATGGTGGACCATAACGGAGGCCCACCTCCCCTATGAGAGGGTGAAGACGATGTTGGACATAGAGAATGAGGATGGGATCAAGTGTGATGATGCTCGGACGACCCTTATTCCTGAAGCGGCTGAGCGGGAGAGTTATCTGGGTGATGGGTACCCCCACGAGGAACCCGATGCCTTTTTTGACAAGGTGGCGAAGTCGTATGAGGATTCATTCCCACCTGTCGGCATTCAGGCACAAGAAACACCACCTTCCCCCAGCCATGTAGCCCCTGAGGATGCAACGATTATCACGATGCTCCGAGAGGTACTTACGCGGTTGTCGAGCCTCGAGAGAGCAATGGAAGAAATCAAGAGCCACGTCAAGGATGCAAAAAATGCCGGCCCAGAGTCAGATACAAAGCAAGAGGTTAGTCATGCCATGAGGCCGTTTTCACCCCTTAGTCAAAATTGTCAAATTGGCTATGATCAGTAACTGAATGGCTAGTTAACCTACGCACTTGGTAGGAGACTGTCTTCATGGAGGTGGACAAGGACAAGGAGGAGGATAATGGGACAGAAAACCCCGATCCATCTACGACAACACAGGGCGTTGTCACACAAGAGGAGGCTGTAACCCAACAGGAGCCCCCTGCAGTGGCTGCGGAGAAGGTGACGGGGAGCCCGCAACACACAACTCAAGAACTTGGCACCGACAACCCCGATCCTGCTCCCACAACTCAAGAACTTGGCACCGACAACCCCGATCCTGCTCCCACAACTCAAGAGCCTTCCCCTACACAATCCCCTGCAAAGCCGAAGCCTAGAGGGAGGCCTAAACGCGGCAAAAAGCAACAGGAGATTGAGACAAAGAAGGCGGACCCAGCTGCGACAACAGTAGTGGTGGACACCCAAAACGATCCCACTATGACGCAGGATGGCCATCCTACACCTGCAGCTCCTGAGCCGAAGGGGAAGGGGAGGCAGAAACGGACAAATCAGGAAGCTGCAGACGTAGATGACCAGGTCGTCACCGCAGTCAAAAAAAGAGCCCGTGTTGTCAAGTTCAAGCTAACTCCGGTACATCCGACTGAAGCTGCTGTGGCTGAGGGTCTAATCACGCAGGAGGAAGTGGACACCGTCGACGGGTGGTTGTCGAGGTGCGTTGTTATATTGGTCTCTATGCACCTTTCCCCCTTTCCCTTTAATTGTTTGCAAATAACGAATACGTCCACAGGGGAGGTCCCACACTAACTGCAGCACATCTTGGGACGGCAATCACACAGGGATTCTTTGAGATCCTCAGGACTCCGACGTTCTGTATGTCTACTGAGGTATGTGAACTATACCTTTTGAGTTCATCGTGTCATCGCATATGCACAGCTGCTACTAACTCTCTCACACCCTTGCGTTGCATACCAGCACATGGACCAACTGCTGTGTTTCCAACGGGAGAAAGTGCATGGAGATGAACCGAAGTACAAAGAGTTTGTCGTTATGGATAGCTTCTGGCCAATTGTGTTGGAGACGGAGTGGGCGACTCACACGACATCTACAACCGGGTACACTATCGGGAAGAAAATGATAGCCTACCTCGATGGGACGGCCCCAACGTTCATGGGGAAGAGCTGGGCTGAGGCAAAGTATATTCTCGCCCCTGTCAACCTCCGCAAGAAGCACGAGTGGACTGTCAACCTCCGCGGTAGGTCGCGTTCCACGCCTCCACCCTGTAGTAGTCATTCACTAGGGAGTACACATCCAGCCCTCGAGCCTTCGCCGCGGCTACGGCATGAGAGCAGGGGTACTGATCTATGTTGAAGTGTCGACATGTGCATGAACGGGCGCTGAGGTTCACCAGCCACTTCGAGGTTCCCTTTATGACCTCGAACTCGTGATCGCTTAGGGGCCTCGCAACCATGCATATGGATGCATGGTAGCTAGACATGATGGTCTTCGCAACCCAATCACTGACCACCTTTCCGGCTGTGCCACTTGCCTTCCTCCGTGTCTCAAACCACTCTTGCACCTTCTCGATGATGCTATCAAATAACGCTACAATCGGCATATCCCGAGGCTCTTTGAAGACGTTGTTCAGGCATTCAGAGTTGTTTGTTGTGGTTATGTTGTAGCGGTTAGCCAAGTAGTGAGACCTTTCCCAGTTGCGGAATCCTGCTAGACGAAGATACTGACCAGCTGCGGGGTTATGGGAGGAGAAGTCTGCAAACAGTTGTTTGAACTCGGCTATGGTGTATGCGTTGGTCATGTCGAAGTATAACTCCTGCAAGGAGCCACACTTGTGGTGGTGCTTCACATTCTGGAAGAGGTGATATGTGCAGCAGCCCTGCTTGGCAAAGGTGTAGCTGTCACGTATGCCCTTCTCGATGCTCACGTGCCGATCGGAGACCCACATCAAGTCTGTGGTGTCCGGGACGACTCGAAGCATTTGTCGGAAGAAGAATGCCCAGGATGCGTCATTCTAGCCATCCACAACCGCAAACACAACTGGGTAAATTTTGTGATCTGCATCCTGTGCAGTGGCAAAGAGCAATGTCCCCTTAAACTCGCGTGCGTCATTCTAGCCATCCACATCCGTGTTATACGTACCTTGTGAAAGGCTGGGTAAATGTATTGACTGGCTAGGTAAACAACACAAGTGGCTAATGAACATACCTTCCGTAAGTGGGGGATGGCTTCAATCCATACCCCAAAGCTGACGAACGCGTACTTGAACCTACGTTCAGCATCCCACTCGAGCCTGGTGTGGGAACCTGGGTTCGTCTTCTCAAGCATGTACAAGTAACTCGCCATTACCCGATACGAATCCTCGTCCGTTCCGTATAGGGTGTCCCTTGTTGTCGCCTTGGCGCGTCGTGCCTTCCAATAGCTGCAAGTAACACCAAGCTCGGACTTCGATAACGACTGTATGTGGGCTGGAGTTACCAGCTTACGGGTACCAGTGAAACTGCATTGCATTTCATCAATCGTATCAGGTTACAAACTGGCTAGAGTGTTATGAACACTGACTAGGACACATAATAGAGTGGCTAGTGTTTAACGGTAGGGGGTCAGTAATAATAATTTTTACCTGGATACAAGAGTCTTCCCAATAAGCTCGGACGTTGCCTGGCGATCGTGGTTGTGTCGAACATTAACCCCGCAGGTGTGCTCCGGAACATACTTCCTCACTTTCCACAAACTAGTTTTCAGGTATTTTGACGCACGGCACATCCACTTGCACTCGGGATCGATGCACACCACGGAGTACACTTCCGGCGACGACCTCTTCACATGTGTGTCAAAACAACCATCCAACGCAGACCACCTTACCCGGTTTTGGACTTCCTCCTTGGACTTCAACAACAAACCCTCATGAAGGTCAGTGTTCTTTTTTCGGGGGTCCTCTTCTTTCGGAAAAGCTTTGACCAACATCTTCTCAACATCCTCGGTCGACATCCCCGGGGATTTCCTCCTCGAAACCCATCGTTCGGCCTCGTACATCTCATCATCGGATGATATACAACCCACTGATGAAGTTTCCTCTATCGACTCCAATTTGAGTACTCCTATGTTTCCATACTCCTCCGACGACGAGCTCGCCAAGTTGACGGAAACAACCCTCCCTTTATGCCCTCCCAAATTTATATTATCCTCCTCATCACTACTCAGACATACAACTTGTTTCCCCCGGTCCACGTCCAGCAGTTTACCTCTCCTGTCCTCCGACGCGGATGTTGGTTCTGCCCTAGCTGTCTGGATGACCTTGCCATCAGTTTGGTTTTCCTTGCCAGTTGAAGTATTTTCCTTGCCATCAAATGTGCTATCCGAGCCGTTATCCGAATTCAGAAGAAGATGCGAGTTGGACCCATCGACTGTCATATCAACCAAACCACCCTCTTCCACCACGAGTGTCCTGTTGTCTCCGCCTGGTGATTTGCTGCGTTGTTCCATGTTCCCACAGATGGACAGACTTCCATGATGGTTGTGACCTTCGTTCACCGATGCGTACAAAGGAAGGGGCCATGTGCCATCGCCACCCCTTGAGTTGCAGTACTTGAAAGCATCCCAATCACTTTCATCATCCACTTGAATCGGATAACATCCCTCCGTCTTCGAATCGAGTAGATATTTCAACTCCAACTCATAGCACCTTCGGTCAACCGCGAGCTTCTCCATTATCTTACTCTTGACGGACCCAAACGACATGGTCTCCTCTATGAGCATTATTTTGTGGGCGTTTTGACCTTGATACACCCATCCTCCTTCGAGATGCTCCCATCGACCATTACAAACGAGAGTAAGTAATACCACCCCTTTCTCCCCTGCGAAATCATGAGGTTAAGATGGTCCTCTCAGTATATGTTAGAGGTAAGGGAAGAATGGGGAAAATTTACTACATGTGAATACAAAACATAAACCGTACTTACCCATTTTCGTTGAGGTCTGGATTTTGCAGATGTCACGTGTATCCCTGTCTATGGCTACATATATTCTGTTGATGACTAGGAATTCCTTTTGCCTGGCTAGTAATAGAATTTCTGGGTTTTATCCTTCCAACTAGACGTTAATGGCAGCAATAGAGAAGAAACAGATGTTTTGCACTTTTTGTGTCCACCTGGGGACCTCCTACATCTCCTTTTATACTCCCTCTGAAATCCCCCCTGTGTTTTCCCTCCATGTGGTTTTGGCGGGAATTTTTTTTGTGAAAATGTGACAACCTCTCTCCTAGCATTTAATGCTTGTCACCACACCCTCTCTCCTCCCTCTCTCACAAACGTCACTGTACCTCTGCAGCCATTCCTTTTGTTTAATTTTTTTTTTGGCCAAAATGATTACCTCCCTCCCTCTATACATTCGACACTTGTCCATTTTTTTCCCTCCTTTTCCAATGGTAACCGGCAACCCATTGTAACCTTTGCCCAATAATTTGCAAGAATGACATAATGTCATTCCATTGCAAAATTTTTAGGCGGGGGTCATTTTTGCAAAGATGCCAAGATTTTGGTATATCCATGCAAATTAGCCAAACTATTACCTAAGGAATAAGTTAAAAAAATTAACAAAAATTAACTCAAGAATTTTTTTTAAAAAAAATCTTTGATTTATGTCATTTGCTCATAATCCCACATTTTCTTAAACGGGATAATTTATTTTTCATTTTTAAAATTTTACAAATTATGTAACTTTGATTAAAATAACTAGTTTAATGTTATTTTGGGTGCTATTTTAACACTATAAAAGTTATGCACTTTTAAAGATACATAGGTGGTGAGAGGTGCAGAGTTTGTGTGCTATGCAAGACGACGACAGAGCAGACTGAATCGCACTTGTATTTTCGATGTCTTGTAATAATGGATTCGGAAGGAGGTTTGCGGCTGGATTGGGATAAATTATAAAGGAGAGTCGGATAGTGCTTGGTTGAATTGGTCCTGTGTGGCCATGTTTTTTACACATGCATCCATAGTTTTTTTTAGTGAACAAAGTCTGGTCCTCAAGCCCGTAACATAAAACAAAATAAGCAAACAACGAAGCGTTTACAACAAGCACTTCCGGGGTCTTGAAACACCCCTATAATCGTCCAACATAGGCGATAAGACACAGTCCGGAAGCTCTGCTAGGAAATGCAAACCAATAGGTAAAGAAAACACAAAATTTGTGATGGCATCCGCAACGTGTACCTCGTGAAAAATATGACGAAATTGAACACGTCAATCTCTATGAATGAAGCTATGACATATATCCACCAAGGCTGAAAGGAGGGGGTGTGAAGGCTTGACCTTCTTCGTAAATAACTTGATTACCAACTCCGAGTCCGACTCGACCACCACATTCTTAAAGCCTAAGTCCCAAGCTAACTCCAGACCTTTGAGTAGTCATCCCCAACACTCCGCAAGCACCACTGAGCAAGCTCAAATATTGAGCGTGAACCCTCCCATCTAGGCACCTTTGGAGTTTCTGAAGAGGCCTCCTGCAGCAGCACAAGAGTTTCGAGCCCCGTCAATGTTCACCTTGATCCACTCGGGCTGCATGCATCAATAGTTTGCTTTATCATTGCTGACATGATTGTGTTTCTGATTATCCTAATTCTCCACCATACAGTTGTCAATATCGTCTGTTGCTTTCTGTCAAGCTTTGTAAAAATACATGTTAGTCTTTGCTTTATGTTGAATTTTTTTTCAAAATATTCACAAAAAAATAAATATTTACGATAATATTCACGAGTTGAAACAATTTACAAAAATATTTAATTTTTGCAGGTTGCACAGAGAAACGCGGTCTGAGACCGCGTTTCATTCAAAAGCCAAAAAATTTGAAACGGAAATAAAATAAAAATAAAAAAAGTTAAAGAAACGCGGTTTAAAACCGCGTTTTATAAACAATTTTGAATAAAACGCAGTTTGAAACCGCGTTTATTTCATATAATATTTTTAAATATAAAAAAATTAAAAAAAAAGAAAAGAAAAAAGAGTGAAACGCGGAATGACTCCTTCCCAGATTCACAGAGCCACAGGCGGACATGCCCACACCCCATCCACCGCCGACCACCACCGCCCACCCTACAAGGCACGGCCGCCCGCTTGCCCACCGCCGACCACCACCATTCCAGCACTGTCTCCCCCTCGCTGGCGCCACCGCCAATTCGTCATCGCCGCCGAAGATTTTCCTCGAGCCCGACTTCCTCGCCGTCGTCTTTCCTCGAGCCCGACTTCCAGCACTGTCTCTCCTCGAGCCCGACTTTCTCAAGCGCCTCGATTCCTCAAGCTCTCTCCTCCGCCGACGTCTGCTCTCCCGGTCAATCGATTCCTCAAGCGCCTCGATTCGGCGGTGAATCAATTCAGCGGCGATGACGAATCAATTCGGCGGTGATGACGAATCAATTTTTCAAGCCCTCTCGTCTGCCGGTGAATCAATTCGGTGGGCGATGACGAATCGGCGGTGGCGGCAGCGAGGGGGCGACGGTGGTGGAATGCCGGTGAATGCGGCTGTGAATCTGGGAGGAAGAAGCATGGTAAAACGCGGTTTTGTTCCGCGTTTTACACTTTTTTTTTTTACTTTTTTATATTTAAAAATATAATATGTAATAAACGCGGTTTGAAACCGCGTTTTATTCAAATTTTGTTATAAAACGCGGTTTGAAACCGCGTTTCTTTAACTTAATTTTATTTTTATTTTATTTTCGTTTCAAATTTTTGGGTTTTTGAATGAAAAGCGGTCTCAGACGTCGTTTCTCTGGGCAACCTGCAAAAAATGAATATTTTTGTAAATAGTTTCAACTCGTGAATATTATTGTAAATATTTATTTTTTATTGAATATTTTGAAAAAAAAATTCTTTATGTTTAGGTGTGTTTGGTTGGATTGTCGTATTTTATCATATATTTGTCTTTCGGGTTTCTAAACCAGGTTTAGCGTGACAGAACATTCAGTAAAAAGGTGATATGTATGTTCTCATCAAAGTGGTTAAAAAAAATACAAGCCACTGGCACTGCAACTCCTTTGTATGCGAGTTGAGTGTTGGTAGGGAGTCCTTGAATTGGTAAATAAAGAGCAGTCAATTCCAGGATTCGAACCGGGGACCTATGGGTACTACCCACCAGGGGCGGCCGCAGGGGTGGCGGGCGCCCCCCCTCTAGAGCAAAAAAAAAAATTCTTTTTTTTTCTTAATAATAATTTTAGATTTATTCTATACTATTAGTATGAAAATGTGAAATAGAACACAAAACTTATATAGCCTAGTTGGTAAAAGGAGGGAAGAAAATTTGGGTTCCCAAGAGGTCACGAGTTCAAATCTCATTTCTTTTCCTTTTTGCACTATTTTTTATTCCTACCAAATTTTCTTACTATAAATGTCATATTTAAATCAATTTTTATATTTTTCTTTTAATATTTTCATAAGATAATTCATTATTTAACACATATATTTTTAGAAAATCTTTAAATTTTTATTCACATTAAGTTTTTTTACTATTAATGTCATATTTAACCCACAATTTATGAGGTTTTTTTGTCATATTTTTCAAATCCTATCAAATTTTTTTCATTTACCAATGACAAATTCTTTAAAAAAATTATAATTTTCTTTCAATATTAAAAAAAATCTTAATCAAGTATACACATATATATATAAATTATTAAATTATTGTAATAAAATATCATATTTATATACCATAATTTGTGATTTTTGTTTAAATATACCATATTTATAGTTTTCTTTCAATATATTTTTAAAAACTTTCTTTATTATATATACCGAGAGAAAAAAAATTCGCCAAAGAAAAATTCCGCCCCCCCCTCCAGCAATTCCTGCGGCCGCCACTGCTACCCACAAATCCTTTCCGGTGAGCCATTCCGGAATGGTTATTTATTGGTAGGGAGTCCATGCATTGCCAAATTCCACAAAAAGCTTTTAACTTTGAAAAGTAGTCGATGTCTCAAAACCAAGCGGTTTCATTGGGTTGCATGTTGTTTATTCCGGTAATAAATTCTAATGCAGTTGTCGTTGAGAATCACTCATCTTTACTTGATTTCTAGTATAGTCTATCCTCAATTTCGTTAATGGGTATTTTAGTGCATATTATTTTTTGAACGATTTCATCTAGGAAGACACTTCTAAGTTTCCCATCTTTCCATTTTTTGTCGAGTGTTGTTTAGTTTTGAACTTTTTCATACTCATTGATCTGGCAATTTGGGAGATGAATTCTTATATTACTCCATTCACCAATTAAGTAAGAAATTACACAAGTTAAGAAATTACAAAAGTTTAAAGTTTTTATACTTAGTTACACATTATTACATGATAAGAGAATATCAAGTTAACATTAGCTCGTATATTAAGTTTCAAATGGTGTCATTTTAAACACAAATTTACGGTAGTCTATGACCGTACATGTTTTAAAACTCGATCCATACACCAAAACCAATCGAAAACATCTCCACCCCCACTTACTTCCTTTCCATTTATTGAAATATGGTTAATTGATTAATATTAACTCGTATATTGATTAACATCTACGCAAATTTACGGTAGTTTATGACCATACATGTTTTACATTAGCTCGTATATTAACTTTTTATTTGAATGACAGAGCCATGTTGATGAGTTCAAACAACAACTGCATCATTCCAAGAGGCAACAAGAATTAGTTACTACATGAGTGGATGCTGAGTTTCAAGATTGTGCAAGAATTTCCAAGTGGGTGGTGGGCAATAAGCTTTAGCAATAAACGGCATCATTTAATTATCTTTAAGCATCTATGTACAGTGTTCATATCAGATTACACGCTAACTGACCAATCTGATTAAATAAATGTAATTCTTCATATCAATAAAAGATTACTCTTAATAAGATTATTAGGTCTATCGCATATAATATCACAAACATGGGCAATGAAATTAGATTTTATTGATTACAATAAATACATCCAAACATAAATACATCTTTCACATCCACATTATTTCTCACTTTACAAATTTACAAGTGGTAAATCAACATGTATAAATAGTAAACGACGTATTTTGTCAAATAAATGGAGTATATTTTTGTTTGTTTGAAGTGAAAAAAATATAATAATTATAGATTAATGATTCAGAGTTCATCTAAACCCAAGTACAAAAAGATTATTCATATTATAAGATGTTACTATGTAAATTAGTTACAAGTGTTTTAACACTTTTTACAAGTGTTTCTCAGCACAATGATGTTTTCACAAATAAGTAGCTGCATAGAGACTTGTATGAACTATCTATCGCTAGATATCTCCCTAAATCCATGCCCTTCTCTTCAAGCATTGCATAGAGAAAACATGCATTCTTGAGTAACTGATATAAAATTGAAGCCAAACGCGTAAACTCGTGAACCTTCTTGCCTCATGTATACTTCTGCTGCCTAGCTAATCGTACTACAGTATACTAAAAAGTCTTCTTTGGTGTCAATCAACAAGCTCAAAGGGACTATTTTCCCCAACAATAATCAATTTTAAAAAAAAATGTTAATTCAAGAGGCGGATTTGAACTCAGTGCATATTTTCACAAATAAGTAACTAGATAAAGCAAGAGAAGAAATGACAAAATAGAAAACATGCATACTAGAGTAGCAGATAGAAGATTGAAGCCAAAAGTGTTGAGCCAAGAATTTCTTAATTGCTTCGTGTATATGTATGTGAGTTTCCTGACTTTCAATTCGCTTTCACTGCGTTGAACTTTGAATTTTACCCACCAATGTTTGGGACAAACTAGAAATGAAGAATTACTTGCTGTCACAGTGTGAAGTGTTAGTTTCATAATACAGAATATACCCATATACGTATCTGACTAATAAGACAGTAGTTAAGTGATATCATAAACAATGAAGCTAAGCTAAAAACTAAGAAATAAAACATCTCTCTTTACCGTGAATTTATTAGTTAACAAAGGCATGAAACTAGAAAAAAGTGGCAGGTATCAACAAGGTAAAGGCCTTTACCATGATTTCTTTAATCAACATTTTCACACTATATATGTTTGGAAGATGGGTTTGAGACCAATCGCTAATGGTTTCCAAACAGGTTCCCTCAAAAAGATAGTAGCTCTCTCATAATATCAGTCATATCAAGAGCATTAAGCATTAAGCATTAAGCAATAAGCAAACATCCATCATATACCCAAGTTCACAAATCAATAGTGCAAAATCAGAAAAGAGACGTCCATCTGCACGCGATATGCAAGTCCAGCCCCATCAAGAAACAACAAACTGGAAGTATATACTGACAGACAAAAATGGGAAAATGAGATTTTTCACAATCAACCAAAGCCTCACGGCAAAAGAAAACATATGCATTTAAGACTTCTTTTGCATACTATGGCAGCAGCAATGTATATACGATCATCTAGAAACATATAAGGTTAAAACTGATAAACATTGCTGCATAAAAAAATGTCACATATGTAAGCGTGTAGCAAAAGATTGATGAAATCTCTTGAGCTGCTATATTTTTACCATGAATTTTTCCGAAGTGCATTTGAGCTCAGCTCGATGATGTTTTCGAAAGTCGTTCATCTAGGTTGAAACTGATTCCTAAAAAAACACAGCATGAAACTATAGCTCAAAATATACATTAAATTTCAGCAACAACTTCTACATTGAGCAATTCCAGCAGCTCACCATACTGTTCAATTGGAGAGAAAGGGCACTTCGCTTAGTCAAGGCATGCATTTTACACAACCCTAAGGGAAAAGAAGACTTTCTACAAAGTCGTAAGCCATAACGACTCTATCATACTTAACAAGTCCTTCCGTCAAAGTTTTGCAGAAAGTTTTTGTACCGTGTAAGATTAACTTACCTGTCGGTGTCAAGAAGTTAGTCTTCTAAACTCAAGTACAAAAAGATTATTCATATTATAAGATGTTACTATGTAAATTAGTTACAAGTGTTTTAACACTTTTTGCAATAAATTTGACTATTTATTATTGTTTATAAAGTTTATAGATTAATTATATTAATGTCTTTTTTTGGCTTTAAATCTCACTACCCCCTCTAAAATTCCTTACTTCGGCACTAACTATTTCTTTGGAACATGATTAAAATGAATTCCATTTTAGGCATTACACTATTGTTCAGAAACTCCATCGTCTTTTGGTCGGTTATTTGGTTCTCTTCTCAGTTCTCGCCTATGTGGGTTTCCTGGTGTTCTACTTTCAATTGGCTTTCACTGCGTTGAACTTGAGTTTGCCTAGCTACAGTTATTCCAATCACTTGAATTTTACCCACCACTGTTTGGAACAAACTAGAAATGAACAATTACTTGCTGTCACCGTGAAGTGTTAGTTTCATAATACAAATATACAATACACCCATGTGTGTGTCTGTGTGACTAATATTACAACAGTTAAGTGATCATAGACACGAATTTCGCAGTAGTTAAACAATGAAGCTAAGCTAAAAACTACTCATGTATACTTCTGCTTCCTAGCGAATCATATATAATACAGTATCTTTGGTATCAAATACGGAGTATTAATCAACAAGCTCAAAGGGACTATTTTCCCCAACAATAATCAATAGAAAAAATGTTAATACAAGAGGCGGATTTGAACTCAGCGCAAAGATATTTTCACAAATAAGTAACTAGATAAAGCAAGAGAAGAAATGCTAAACTAGAAAACATGCGTACTAGAGTAACAGATAGATGATTGAAGCCAAAAGTCTTAGTTCGAGAACGTTCTTTTTGGTAGGAGTATGTATGCCAGTTTGATGAGGTAATTTGAATCGTGCAACATTATTGAAAGATGCCTTGCCAATTGTAAGGAACAATTCTGCGAAGTCCTGTTTTCTTAAGCTTGTTGCCATGACAAGCATGATTACGATGATGTGCTAATGGTGTAATCAAAAAAAAAAAAAGGGAAACTATGACAGAATCTATACCTTTAGAACTTGAAGGAGTGGGAACTAGAGGATCCATAAGATTCATTCCACATGCTCTTGACAACAAAACAGACAGATTCTGCAACAAATAGTGCAAGCAGCGACAAGAAGCTACTAGAGAGTTAGAGTACATCAACAATAACAATTAACTAATCATCTCCAACGATGAACTGAAAAACGCTAACAGTGATATATAATGAATAAAAAAATCTGCTAATAGCCAGCTAATCATACAAGATACAATAAGCAGTATTCAATAAACAGTTACTATGGGCTAAGAGGAGTGATAGTAAACTAAAACCAGTATTTATATTCGCATATAAAAGTACTAAAGCGACAGAATGACATCTCAGACTACTAATAGCTTTCAAAAGTCGTTCATCTAGGTTCAAATTGATTCCTGAAAAATACAGCATGAAACTATAGCTCAAAATATACATAAAATTTCAGCAGCAACTTCTTCTACATTAAGCGATTCCAGCAGCTCACCAGACTGTTCAAGTAGAGAGAAAGAGCGCTTCTCTTAGTCAAAGCAAGCGTTTTACACAAACCTAAGGGAAAAGAAGACTTTCCACAAAGTCGTAAGCCATAACGACGCTATCATAATCAACAAGTCCTCTCCTCAAAGTTTTATAACCAGTTTTTGTGCCAAGTAAGACTAAATCACTTGTAAATGTCCTGGAGTCAGTCATAAATGTAGCTAGAACTAGAATCCTGACATTTACTTGTGGTTCTCCAATTAAATCCCTCATCCCTACTTCCATATCCCTCTTTCTTTTTCCTTTTTTCTTTCTTTCTTCCACATCTTCCATCGCCCAGAAAGCATGTGCAAATGGTACAAAAACTTCGAAATGAACCATTTTAACCCATGAATCTTCTTGCCTCAAGTATATCTCACAGTTGCGAGAAACATCCTCCTCCTCCTCCCAACACAAAACTGAAAGTGTGCCTTCCCAACGACAAGGTGCATAATTTAAGCGATAAAGATTTGGTATATCGATGACATCAAAACTTTCCTGCACGAAGTCAAAGGACAGTATGACCTTATCACTATCTTCATGATCATAGTGATCGTCGTACACATCAAGGCAGCCTCCCCAGTGGGCCACTCCTCCTATCATTACAGGTGGGCCTTCTTTGCAGGACTTCCATTTCACCAGTTTTTCGGTTGGAATAACACCCCATCCATTTCGGATTGACGAGTACAGAATGCACTTCACAACAGGCCTTCGCTGTATTATTATAGCTTTGAATTCTTTGGTGGAAGCGTCTATCCAGAAACCATAGCAAGTATGCCTTGGATCTCCCGAATACCATGTAAAAAACGAAGGGAAAGGATGGCTCGAAAACTTGCGCAACGAGGGGTTCCAAAGCACGAGGTTGCCAAAATCGCAGAGACAGACCACACCATGAAGGGTGCCAACAAGCACATACTCATTTTTAGTCGGTTTACTTAGTGTATTGACCAAGGGGCGGGGGAGCGGATCAACCACAACATATTTGCGTCGATGAGGATCAACGAAGAATCGGGGCTTCTGGACAGAGAGGTGCTGTTGAATGAAAGCTGGAGAGTCGATGAGTTGCTTCCAGTCTTTGCACACGCATCGGAAACGCAGCAAGGTTTTCACAGGCAAGCACTTGAAAATCAGGACTAAATTATCTTCAGGGATGTAATCCGACATGACAGAACTTGAATCTCTACATAAACATCAAAGTGAAGAGGGGAGATTGATTTCAATTTTCAATCGACGTAATTAGGGTTTTGCGTACTACACTATTGAGGAGCTGAGATTGAACAAATCAGAATTAACTGGAACATACCTCGGGCTCGGAGATCGAGTTTCAAACTCCGCACAATCAAACGAGGTATGGGATCTCCAATGGGGATCGATTTTGTCCCTTGGTGGTGCACGATGAGAGGTGAACCACTACCAGTTCACTGTCCCTGTAGTGTGAAGATCATCGATCGAAGAATGAAATTGAGACTTGAGACTTTGAGAGTGCCACAAATAGCTACATAGACCCTCTAAATTTTGGGAAAATTTTCGCTCGCTAAACGAGGTCGATGAATTTCATGTTTTTTTTTAAAGTCAATGACTAAAAATACCGGATCACTTGTGTAAGGTAAATCGAGAGAAATCGTTAGGTAGACTAATTGTCATGGTACAATTAAACGAAAAAAAAAAAAAAAAAAGATCCGGATCCAAGTTGAGCATGACAACAAAAAACCCGATACATGAAGAAGTCACGAAAACCTCGGGATGAACTATGAATAGCAAGAACACGGAGAAGTGACTAAACTTCTGTCTCGATGTCAGAAAGATGGGCGCAAAAAACTACCAATGGGAAAGTGACGTCACTTGTGTGGACTTGCTATATGACTCTAAAAGCACATTATGGGAGGAAGACACCATCTCAAATACATGATCACAACCCCCACCTAGACGTTAGAAAAAACTTCAATGGAAAAAACTTATAACAGATCGACCACGTCAAGATTAATTTTGTTGACTTCCAAGCTCCCGTCTAGACTTATTACAGGCTTTGTCATCCGAGACTCCACTCGTACAGTCACAACGTTTGACGGCTTGTAGTGTGGACATGATATCCCCATTGATGGTTGAAGTTATGTCGCTTCGTTCTAGTCTCTTGATGGTTAGGTATTTGGGTCTACATCGTGTTGATATTGAATGTGATAGCTTCACGGTCGTCAATTGTATCTTTGGAAAGTGGAAGTGCCATTGAGAGATCGAGATGATCATCACAGACATTCTGCATCTCCTCCAGGGCTTTAAGTGGGTGACTCACCTCAAGCATACTATGGACCATGAGGTGATCACACCTCATTTGGATTTCCTTTCTCTCACCCGGAAAGACGTCATTGGGTGGTAGGTTAGTAGTGTATGACATATCACAAAACTTTGCCTTGTATAAAAAAAAAAGTTAACAAAAAAAATAACTCAAGAAACCCCGCGTTTTTTAAGGGGGTAATTTATTTTTCATTTTTTTAAAATTTAACATTTATATAACTTTGATTAAAAAAACTATTTTATTGTTATTTTGGGTGTTATTTGAAAACTATAAAAACTTTGCCTTGTATAAAAAAGTTAATAAAAAAATAACTCAAGAAACCCCGCGTTTTTTAAGGGGGTAATTTATTTTTCATTTTTTTAAAATTTAACATTTATACAACTTTGATTAAAAAAACTATTTTAATGTTATTTTGGGTGTTATTTGAATACAATGGACCACGAGGTGATCACATCTCATTTGGATTTCCTTTCCCTCACCCGGAAAGACGGCATTGGGTGGTAGGTCAGTAGGGTCTGACATCACACAAAACTTTGCCTTGTATAAAAAAAAGTTAACAAAAAAAAAAAAACTCAAGAAACCCCGCGTTAACAAAAAAAAAATAACTCAAGAACCCCCGCGTTTTTTAAGGGGGTAATTTATTTTTTATTTTTTTAAAATTTAACATTTATATAACTTTGATTAAAAAACTATTTTAATGTTATTTTAGGTGCTATTTGAAAACTATAAAAAGTTACACACTTTTTTTTTTTAAGATAAGGTTTTTTGGTGTGACAGGTCTTGCAGGCCCACCACCCATTATCGTCTTTAAGAATGAGCATTTAGATCTCTGAATGGGAAGTCAAAGAGTCACGAACCAAGTGTTGGTGCAAACGTGTCACTATGTTCGCAACTTAGTTGACCTCGCGGAAGATATGACGTCAATAAGTTAACTCAAAAGACTGGAGAAGGAGAAGGAGGAGGGAGTCGAAAATCACCATCTCGATCTCCCATAGGCATTTCCAAAGGCCATTAATAGCGTTGAGAATGTCACCCTCCAGCCCTCCACCTCGATGTGTCGAAGCCCCAAATTCTTTGCTACTACAAATCCCAAAAGAAGGCCAAGTGTCATGCACCGGAATCGCATTGTGAAGCGTCACATGCCAACAAAAAAACCCTACAAGATTAATTACGATTTCCAAACCCCGATGTGGCTTCTCCCATAAAGAGTTTATAACCATCAAAGTTAATCTTGAAAGTCCACGTCTGGGGCGGTTTCCATCTTATATTCTTTTTCTTGCTTATGGATGGTCTTGTTATTGGTCTCTCGTGTTGAATCTCTTCCCAAGATACAATTTTGGTGGTATGATTGTGTTTCTAATTATCCAAATTCTCCATCATACAATTGTTAATACCGTCTTTTGCTTTTCTGTCAAGTTTTGTAAAAATACATGTTAGTCTTTGTTTTATATTTAGGTGTGTTTTGTCATATTGCCGTATTTTGTCATATATTTGTCTTTCGAGTTTCTGAACCACGTTTCGCGCGACAGGACATTTAGTAAAAAGATATTATGTATGCTCATCGGAGTGGTTACAAAAAAAATACAAGCCATTTGGCACTGCAACATACTCCTATTTATGCGAGTCGAGTGTTTGTAGGGAGTCCGTTCATTGCCATATTTCACAAAAAGTTTTAAACTTTGAAAAATAGTCGATATTTCAAATCCAAGCGATTTCATTGGGTTGTACTTTGTAGGTTATTTATTCTAGTAACAAATTATAATGCACTTGACATTGAGAACCACCCATCTTTACTCGATTTTCAGTATAGTGTATCCTCAATTCGTTTATTGGTATTTTAGTGCATATTATTTTTTGAACGATTTCATAAGGGAAGACACTTCTAAGTTTTCATATTTCCATTTTTTTGTCAAGTGTTATGTAGTTTTGAACTTTTTCATGCTCATTGATTTGGCAATTTGGGAGATGGATTCATCAATTAAGTAAGTAAGAAATTACACAAGTTTAAAGTTTTTATGGTTACACATTATTACATGATAAGATAACATCAAGTTACACATTAGCTCGTCTATTAAGTTTCAAATGGTGTCATTTTAAACACAAATCGATGGTAGTCTATGACCATACCTGTTTTAAGACTCGATCCATGCACCAAAACCTTTTTTTTTTTTTTTTTTTTGACGCAGAATAAAAATTAGGTTGGGTCGGCCGTAGCAGGACTCCTTCCTAGCGCATCCTTGCGGATGAGAGCACAGAGCTCTGGATCGTCGTCGTAGCAGGCGTCGGCAGGGGAAGCATGTGCACTACGCGCGAGATAGTCAGCCACTGCATTCGATTCCCTGAAAATATGACGGATAGCTACATAAGAAAAAGACAAAGTATCTAACAGAATATCAGATTGTAGGAGCTCGATATTCCAGGGGCACTTCCAGTCCCCTAGCAGAGCTTTAATAACCAGAAGGTTATCGCCCTCGATCAGGAGGTTACGAATATTCAGCTGTTTAGCCCGAAGGATTCCCATTTTTAGACCGAGGTTCTCGGCAAAAACAACTGAGACATTGATGCACGAGTTTCGCCCCATGGCAACCACTCGGCCGCACCAGTCCCTAATGACGAAACCGTAAGAAGCCGAAATACCCGCTCTTACAGAACCGTCAAAGTTAAGCTTGTAGCAGTCCATCGATGGTTTATCCCAAAGGCCCGAACGACTTCGACCCTTACCCTTGGCTGCGGTTGACGTAAAGCGACAGCCGGGATGGATTACCTTAGGAGGCAAAGGCGTACCTGAAGATGACTCAGCGTCAAGCAGTTTCGATTGTTTCCAACATTGTGTAAAAGTAGTATGGAAAATTTCCATTTCAGTAATGGATACTTTCGTCGTGTGGTCAAAAGCCAGTTGGTTCCTAAAGAACCAGATAGTCCACCACGCACATGCTAGAGGGCCGAAATGTTCCTTGCCCACCACCCGCCGAACCAGGTTTAGGGGAAAGTTTGAGCCCGAGTTGACGGCTAGGTGGGAAAGGCTCGGACAGCGGATGCGAAGAGTCCTAAGTAGGCTGATAGTAACCGGGCATTGAAGAAACATGTGCTTGTCTGATTCGTTTGTAATATCACAAAAGTGACACCCAGATGGTACAGAAACGTGGGACTTTTGTAGGCGTTCCGAAGTAGGGAGGCCATCCCGGGATATTTTCCAAAGAAAATGACGAACCTTCGGCGGAACATCAAGGTTCCATATCCAACCACAATCATAGTCTTGTAACCCCTTGTTGGCTGACAGCATGTTGTTTGCTGAGCTAGTCGAGAACCACCCATTAGTGCTTGGCCCCCAATACACTCGATCCTTCATAGGATTATTAGGCAGTACGATACCAAGCAGAAGCTTGATGTCATCCTGTGAAATGATGTTTGTTAAGCTAGAGAAAAGCAATTCCCTGTTCCATTGCAAGTTTTGGTTGATGAAGTGGGAAACTTTTATGTTTGAAAGGTCATTTGGTATCGGTTGGAGTACCCTGCAAGCCAGCGGTTCATCGCCGGCCCATTTCTGGGACCAGAAGTCAATGGAATTCCCATCACCAACAGACCAATGAAGAGCGCTTTGGAAATGATGTCGGATAGACATAAGGCGTCTCCACTGCCAAGAAGTGTTGCCTTTCGTTTGATAGGTCAGGATGTCATGTTCTTTGAGATATTTTTGGGAGATTAGGCGAACCCAAATATTGTCCGGTTCGGACATAATTTTCCACAACAGCTTCATCTGTAATGCAATGTTCATTGTTTCCGCTTTGTGAATACCCAAACCTCCTTTCAAAGTGTCAGCACAGATTTTGTCCCAACTAATCAGCGGGGGGGCTTTAGAGCTTTTGTTCCAGAAGAATTGTCTGTAAACCTTGTCGAGTTCTTGGTGAATGTGAGACGGTAGTAAAAAAGCTTGCATTAGGAAAACCGGTTTAGCGCACAGATTAGATTTGATAAGAACCTTACGTCCTTCGGACGATAGACTAGACGCCTTCCATTTGGTGAGTTGTTGTTTAGATTTTAGTACTACATCGTTAAAGGTGTCTTTGTTAGTGCGTCCGTTTACGATTGGGCACCCGAGATATTTGTCGAAGTTGTTTGCTTGGGGGATACCCAGGACCGCTATCGTGGCAGTGATAGCTGCTGGTGATGTGTTTGAGGAGGCTTGGAAGCTAGATTTATGTAAATTGACCTTCTGCCCAGAAATAAGGCAGAAACGATCAATAATGGACAGAACTGAAGAGCAGGCTGACTGTGAAGCTTTACAGAAAATGAGGATATCATCAGCGAAAGCTAAAAAAGGAATCTTAATGCCCGGATTACCAAACACTACTCCCAGATCTTTGTTAACCGCACTTTCCTGTTCCAGAGTTCTGGCCAAAACCTCCGAAGCCAAAACGAACAGAAAGGGTGATAGGGGATCGCCCTGCCTTAGTCCCCTAGTGGGCTCAATGAGTGTCGTAGGCTCATCATTCACCAGAACAGAGTAAGACACCGTGGTTACGCACTCTCTGATCCAACTAATAAACTTGTCGTTAAAACCGAACTTGGAAAGAACATTGAAAAGGAAGGACCATTCAACACGGTCATAAGCCTTCTCCATGTCCAGCTTCAAGGCGAGTAAGCCTGCCTTACCCCGTTTCAGCTTGAAGGAGTGGAAAGCCTCATGGGCTATCAGAATGTTATCCTGGATGGACCTGCCTTTCGTAAAGGCGCCTTGTAAGGGATGTATCAATTTTTCAAAAATCTTGGTAAGTCTTGCTGTTATAACCTTAGCTATAATCTTGTAAATGGTGGAGCACAAACTAATGGGGCGGTAGTGGTTAACTGTTGCTGGGTCATCTCGTTTTGGTAGTAACGTTATGAATGTATGGTTAGATTGTCTTAAAAGCGTTCCGCTAGAGAAAAAAGCCTTAACAGCTTTCGTGACAGAGGGCCCTACTGTACTCCAGAACTTTTGGTAGAAACCTGCCGAGAACCCGTCAGGACCCGGTGCTTTGTCCGGGCTCATAGAGAAAACCGCAGTTTTAATTTCTGCGTTTGATACTGGAGCGGTCAGCATGTCGTTTTCTGCTTGTGTTACTTTCGAGGGGATAACCCTTAAGTCCCTGGTAGTGTCCAGATCGCTTCTTAAGGAGGAGCGGAATCTAGCATTGAAGTCCGTTTCAAATTCTTGTTGAATAATATGAAAATCATCAACGACAGCCCCACCCGAAAGGGTGAGTGACTTGATAATTTTCCTTCCCCTTTTGGCCGAGGCGATTTTGTGGAAATATCCAGAGTTGGAGTCATTAAGCCTGGCATGCTTAACTTTAGCCCTTTGGCTCCAGTATCTTCGATGGAAATCGAGCATTCTTTCTCTTTTATTGAGCAGTTGCTTTAGTAATTTTATGTCGTCGTTATTGTAGTTTGACAGAAGCGAAGACTGAAGTTGTAGTAGTTTCTGATCGGTTGTCTTGATTTGATTGTTTATATTGAGGAAGGTTTTCTTGTGCCAACCTTTTGAAAGACGCTTAAGAAGTTTCATTTTTTGGAACAGGCAGTACATGAAGGAGCCCGATGAGTCAAGACGCCATGCCTGAGACACCAGATTCTTATAATCCCGGCGGTTTGCCCATGCTAGCTCAAATTTGAAAGGTCTGTTTTTTGTTTTTGCAGTCCGACTGAAATCTGTCGAGATTGGCGCATGATCAGATCTGGTGAAGGGATGGATCTGAGTTGTAAGTGAGTCAAATATAGTGAGGACGTCTGTGTGAATGAGGAGACGATCCAGTCTCTCAAAGCAGTGGTCAATTCCGTGTTGTTTCCGTTTCCAGGTAAAACGGCCCCCGAAGGAAGGTACTTCGTGTAAAGAAAATCTGTTTTTTAAGTCGGTGAGGCGGGTAAATCTGCCATTTGGCGGACACGCCCCCCCCATCTTCTCCGATGGGGAGCAGATGTCATTGAAATCCCCCATTATACAGTAAGGTATGAGTAAGTTTTGAATATAAAGATCGATTGATTCCCAAAAGGGCCCTTTCCTAACCTCGTCTGGAGGAGCATAAATCACCAGTACGGCAACCTTTCTGTGAGATATAAAGTCCGAGTAGTTGAAGTGTATAAAACGGTTGTTAACCGATATCAGGTCAATAGATCCTTGGCTCGAGGGCAAACCTTTCCATAGCAAGCAGATGCCTCCGGAAAATCCGGCAGCCGGGTCGAAAGCAATGTTAGTGAATCCACATTTCCGCCAGAAATTTTCGGAGGGAACCTTATCTGTTTTGGTTTCCAAAAGAGCTAGAACGTTTATATGATTGTTCTTGCAGAAGATATCAATATTAGTCCAGAAGTTTCTACTGCGAATACCGCAGGAATTCCAAGTACATATATTCATGGGAAACTAATTTTTGTATCCGTTGGTTCATGTATCTGTTGGTTTAGTTTTAAACGATAGTGTTTAGCTTGTAACGGTGACAAACACCAACCGACACTAAGTCTGGCAGCTCTACCCGGGCAAGAGGATCCGACGCCAAACGGCGGAACCAAGATAACGGGGAACCTTGAAAAGCTAGATAATAATGGCAAAACCGTAGCTAAATCATTGGTAATGCAAATGTACGAAATCACCCATGAGAATGAACCAAGCTTGGTGTAGCAGGATATGGTATAAAGTGATTGATCGATCCAAACAAGAAGGCCCATTGAGAGCAATCTAGAGTGTAATTGTAACCTGTGATTGTTGTCAAATGGGTACAATGTTATTATACAATTGGTTATAAAACTTTGCTGGTAGCAAGTTGATTTTAAAACATAATATACAATAATGGAGTGTGACTCCAAATTGGTGCGCCCAGCTAGAGTAGTAAAGCAGGACAGCCAACACCCAAGCTCTGAGAGGAAGCAGCAACATTCTTCATGACGCCTGGAGAGGCCAGAGAGCAGCCTAGTAAGGACCGCTAACAGCTGCAAAGCACACCCAAACGCAGCCCCGAGCATGGCTCCCAATAGCCGCCAGCCTACCCGACTTCGCCGAAACAGTCCAGCAAACCTGCAAGGACAGCAAACCAACAGCAAAGACGAGCACAAAGGGGAAGTGCCACAAAAGGGCTGGACAAGAGCAACCACAGTGCAAACAGGAACCAAGATATAATATAACGGGGTGCACTGCCAAAGCAGCTGCACCCAAGGCAAACCAACACAGCATACAAGCCAAAGGAAACAGAAATAAAAACCCAAAGCAAGGAACAAACAGCAGGCACCACGCCACCTGAAGACAGATAAGGGGCGCAACCTGGGAAAATACCAAAAGCCAAAAGACGGGGAGTCAAACCGACAGTGAAAACCGACCCAAAACCAACCGTCTCGGACATCAAAATTATGGTGTATAATCATAAAAAACTAGTTTTTGCGCTTCTTCGGTTGGGATGATGCAGAGTCATCCAAAGTGTTGTTGCCGGGCTGATTCCCGCCAGTGCCCCGATCGCCCGAGGAGCGGATACCCAACTTCTTGAATTTCCGAATTTGAGAGCTAGTCGGGCTCGAATTCTGAATGCCGTAGGAGAGATCAGAAGCAATGACCGGGTGAAAACCAGGAGGAACCACCGGAGCCGCCGGCAGATCAACCTCCATGGCCGGGTTCACAAACACCTGGGGGGTTGCAACAGGCGGGGAATCAGTCGGAGCACCAGCCACCTTGAGATTCTTGCACCAACCAAGCGATTCGTCATCAGAAGCGGGGAGCCCGTGGAGTCCTCCGTCAGCCATCGACGGCATCATCTTAGCCGCGGAAGGTTCGGCATCATTCGGAGGGGTGGCAAACGAAGTCGACATAGACCGAGATTCGGGCACGAAATTAACGGAAACCGTCTTCATACCCGACATATAAGGCTTGTGGCTAGTCTTAGTGTTGGAAGTCTCAGCCGAGACTCCCTTCTTGGACACCTTTGTCCATCCCACCTCCTCAGGCTCAACCCGAGGAAGAGGTGAATCCCAGATCACCACCTCATTGAAAGGCTTGGCAGGGACAACCCGATCCGGACAGTCATCGTAGACGTGATCCACAGCCCCACAAAACCCACAGCCAGTAGGGAAATCCTCATAATACATGCGTAGAGCGAGTGGTTTTCCATCCTCCCCAAGGACCGAGACACCACCACAAAGCTTATTAAACTCAACATTTGCACAGAATCTGGTGTAATCAAGTCTCACCCTTAGGTAAGAAAGCTTATCAAGCCGAATCAGAGAACCCGCATTGAATTCCTTAAGAATCACCGACAGCCCCTCGGCACACATGTATTCAATAGGCAGTTTAGGAATCCTTACCCAGATATCCAGGAGAGTGACATACGCCGTGAGAGGATCGAAAGTGGGATACCACTTCTGGAGAACAAGAATCTGTCCAAACAGATGGTAAGGGCGTTCCACCCACACCCTCTTGAGGTCAGCTGGAGCCGAAAACCGGGCATCGAACCACCCGTCCTCGCGTTCGACAAGCTCGAAGGGACCCACACAACGGCGCCATTCCGCCTTGATCTTAGCTTTGAGAGCAGGAAAGTCAGTATACCCACCAAAGAGAGTGCACAACAGAATGTGCTGGTTCTCAGCAATACTTTTTTTACGAATATCAGCCAAACGAGCAAAATAAGAAGAGCGATCAATGCTAGCCGAATGGGGTTCTACTGAAGCCCCAATAATAGGAGCCTCACCACCCATCTTAGCCTTACCCTTAGCCTCCGCCGAGAGAGGAACAGCAGCAGGGGCCGGAGCCGCAGAGGCAACCGGCGCTGCCTGGGCTTGTGTGCCGGAGGCCGGCATGCCAGGAGAGCCATGAGTATCTTGCGTCTCAGATAACGCCTCAAGAAAAGATTTAGAAGCCATGATTGAGAGGAAAGAAGAAGTAATAGAAGCAATTGCACAATCGAGACAGGAATCAGATGTTTTGCAAGCGCTATTAGCGTTAATGGCCTGGTAAAGCCTTAAATAAACAAAAAGCTTGTAGGCATATAGGGTACTCAATTGGGGATTAAGGGTAGCAGAAAAACTTACAGAGATGTTTAATTGCCGATGGGAAGTGACCACAGAGCGGGCAAGAGAGAGGCATCGACTGACCGAAGACACAGAGCAAGAAGGAGGGCGCGACCCCAACAGCCACCCACGCCCCAGCGAGACGCGACAGCTGCCGTCCGGCCAGACCAGACCGATCCCATCCCACATTAAGGCTCTGGAAAAGGGCCTCCCAAACCACTTGAGTGACGGATCTCGCCAACAGTAGCACGAATCAGAGGTTGCCACCTCCCCGAAAGGCACCTTTCGCAGGCTGAGGGAGGCGGAGTATTTGGGGGGGCTGTGTATGGTGAGATGATTCGACAGAATTGGGACAAGTGGTGACGAGGCCAGGCCAGTGGGGGTTAGATCGGGATCAGTCGTCGGCGGTTGCAGTGGAGCGGATCGGCGGACGCCATGGCTGGTGGTGGGCGGCTGGAGGGCCTGAGGGAGAGAGGAAGTGCGGCGCGTCCAAGCGCGTTCTTTTTTTTCCATTCTAGGGTTTCATGATTTCTTATCTTAGCTGTTTTCTCCATGCACCAAAACCAATCGAAAACGTCTCCACCCCCACTTATTTCCTTTTAATTTATTGAAATAGAGTTAAAGTGATTAATATGTCTTTAATTTAAAATATTACTCCATCCGTTCGGCAAAACTTGTCATTTTAACTCTCAACACAACTTTTAATAAAACTAATAATTACACTCCGTTTTTACTAATTTACCCTCATTTATTATTCACTTTTTACTTTATTAAAAACTACAACTTACAACACATCAATCAAATCAAGGGCATTTTAGTAAAGTAGAAGCAAAAATACCTAAAATGACAAGTTTTTTCGAACAAAAACAAAACTCTAAAACAACAAGTTTTGCCGAACAGATGGAGTAATAATTTTTTACTTGAATGTGCCGTTGACCGTTGTGGATGAGTTCAAACAACAAGTGCATCATTCCAAGAGGCAACAAGAATTACTGTAGGTCTATCGGATATAATACTATCACAAACATGGGAAATGAAATTAGACTTTATTGATTACAATAAATACATCCAAACATAAATACATCTTCCACAAAATACTATACAAATTTATAATCAGCTGTGAAACATGTGTAAATAGTAAACGGCATATTTTGTCAAATAAATAGAGTATATTTTTGTTTGCTTGTAGTGAAAAAATATACTCCGTAATAATTAAATATTCAATGATCCATAGTTCATCTAAACCCAAGTACAAAAAGATTATTCATATTATAAGATGTTACTATGTAAATTTGTTACAACTTACAAGTGTTTTAACACTTTTTGCAATAAATTTGACCATGTATTATTGTTTATAAAGGCTATAGATTAATTATATTGTCTTTTTTTGGCTTTAAATCTCACAAACATCTCTAAAAATTCCTTACTTCGGCACTAACTATTTCTCTTCTCGCCTGTGTGGGTTTCCTGGTGTTCTACTTTCAATTGGCTTTCACTGCGTTGAGCTTTGAGTTTGCCTAGCTACGGTTATTCCAGTCACTTGAATTTTACCCACCAATGTTTGGGGCAAACTAGAAATGAAGAATTACTTGCTGTCACCGTGAAATGTTAGGTTCATAATACAGAATATACCCATATACGTATGTGACTAATAATTACAGCAGTTAAGTTATATCATAAACAATGAAGCTAAGCTAAACACTAAGAAATAAAACATTTCTCTTTACCATGAATTTATTAGTTAACAAAGGAATGAAAAACTAGAAAAAAGTGGCAGGAATCAACAAAGTAAAGGCCTTTACCATGTTTTCTTTAATCAACATTTTCACACTATATAATATATATGTTGGAAGATGGGCTTGAGACCAATCGTTAATGGTTTCCAAACAAGTTCCTCAAAAAGACAGTAGCTCTCTCATAATATTAGTCATATCTAGAGCATTAAGCAATAAGCAAACATCCATCATATACCCAAGAGGCCAGGTTCACAAATCAATAGTGCGAAATCAGAAAAGAGACTTCCACCTGCACGTGATATGCAAGTCCAGCCCCATCAAGAAACAACAGACTGGAGGTATACACTGACATACCAAAATGGGAAAATGAGATATTTCACAATCAACCAAAGCCTCACAGCAAAAGAAAACATATTCTTCTTGAGATAAACAAGTTTTCATGACAAGTGAACAGATGACAGTAAAATATGCATTTAAGACTTCTTTTGCATACTATGGCCGCAGCAATGTATATACGATCGGATCATATAGAAACATATAAGGTTAAAACTCATAAACATTGCTGCATACAAAAAATGCCACATATGCAAGTGTGTAGCAAAACATTGATGAAATCTCTTGAGCTGCTATATTTTTACCATGAATTTTTCCGAAGTGCATTTGAGCTCAGCTCGATGATGTTTTCGAAAGTCGTTCATCTAGGTTGAAATTGATTCCTAAAAAAACACAGCATGAAACTATAGCTCAAAATATACATTAAATTTCAGCAACAACTTCTACATTAAGCAATTCCAGCAGCTCACCATACTGTTCAAGTGGAGAGAAAGGGCATTTCGCTTAGTCAAGGCATGCATTTTACACAACCCTAAGGGAAAAGAAGACTTTCTACAAAGTCGTAAGCCATAACAACTCTATCATACTTAACAAGTCCTTCCGTCAAAGTTTTGCAGGAAGTTTTTGTACCATGTAAGATTAACTTACCCGTCGATGTCAAGAAGTTAGTCATTTGTAAAGCTAGAATCCTGACATTTTCTTGTGGTTCTCCAATTAAATCCCCGAACCTTTCTTCCATATCCCACTTTCTTTCTTCCACGTCTTCCATTGCCCAGAAAACACGTGCTATAGGTTCAAAAACTTCATAATGAACCATTTTAACCCATGAATCTTCTTGCCTCGAGTATATCTCATAGCTTTGAGGAAACCCCTCATCCACGCACCACACAAATGAAAGGCTGCCTTGCCAACGACAAAGTGCAAATTTGAAGTGACAAAGATTGGGCATCTCGATGACATCAAAACTTTCCTGCACGAAGTCAA
Source organism: Persicaria tinctoria (assembly GCA_037127255.1). NCBI lineage: Eukaryota > Viridiplantae > Streptophyta > Magnoliopsida > Caryophyllales > Polygonaceae > Persicaria > Persicaria tinctoria. The sequence goes on along the minus strand of JBANSL010000002.1, from coordinate 90,656,414 downwards.
AGGACAGTATGACCATACCACAATGTTCATTATCACAGGGATCACAGTAATACCAGGACTCGTCAAGGAAGCCTCCCCAGTGGGCCACTCCTCCTATCATTACAGGCGGGCCTTTTCTGCAGGACCTCCATTTCACCAGTTTTTCGATTGGAATTACACCCCATTCATTTCGGAATGACGAGTAAAGAATGCACTTCACAACAGGCCTTCGCTGTATTATTATAGCTTTGAATTCTTTGGTGGAAGGGTCAATCCAGAAACCATAACAACTCAGCCTTGGATAATACCAGCTAAAAAACGAAGGGAAAGGGAGACTCGAAAACTTGCGTAACGAGGGGTTCCAAAGCACGAGGTTGTCATAATCACAGAGACAGACCACACCATGAAGGGTGCCAACAAGCACATAAAGCCCATCTTTATTCGGTTTACTTAGTGTCTTGACCAAGGGGCTGGGGAGCGGATCAACCATAAGAAATTTGCGTCGATGAGGAGCAATGATGAATCGGGGCTTTTGGACAGAGAGGTGCTGTTGAATGAAAGCTGGAGAGTCGATGAGTTGCTTCCAGTCTTTGCACACGCATCGGAAACGCAGCAAGGTTTTCACAGGCAAGTACTTGAGAATCAGGGCTAAATTCTCTTCAGGGATGTAATCCGACATGACAGAACTTGAATCTCTACATAAACATCAAAGTGGAGAGAGGAGATTGATTTCAATTTTCAGTCGACGTAATTAGGGTTTTGCGTACTACAGTATTGAGGAGCTGAGATTGAACAAATCAGAATTAACTGGAACATACCTCGGGCTCGGAGATCGAATTTCAAACTCCGCACAACCAAACGAGGTATGGGATCTCCGATGGGGATCGATTTCGCCCCTCACGGGGTGCTCTACGGGGTGAACCACTAGCAGTGTCACTGTCCCAGACTCCCAGGAGTGTGAAGTTCGTCGATCGAAGAATGAGATGAGACTTGAGAGTGACACACACAGCTATATAAACCCTAGAAATTTAGGTTGATGAATTTCAAATTTTATTTTAAGGATAAACTAATTCAAATAACCTGAAATTTGGTAAAATAAGTAGAGAGCACAACAAATTTTAGAAAGCAATGAAAAATAATGGATAGTGTTACACTTGAAACAGGTGCTATAAACCATTCCGGAATGGCTCACCGGAAAAGACTTGTGGGTAGTATCCAAAGGTACCCGGTTCGAACCCCGGAATGACCGCTCTCTATTTACCTATTCAAGAAACAGGTGCTATATGCACTCAATAAGACGAACTATATACCCGTCCGTTACAAGTTTTGAAACAAATATACGGAGAGATCAAGGATTCGTCCTTGAAAATTAAAAAGAAAAAAAGGCGGAGAGATCAAGGATCCGTCCTTGAAAATTAAAAAGAAAAAAAGGCAAAAAGCTACAAAAGGAGAAGAGAGAGAGAAAAGGGTGAGACTATATACCCGTCCGTTACAAGTTTTGAAACAAAGTTTTGAAACAAATATACGGAGAGATCAGGATCCGTCCTTGAAAATTAAAAAGAAAAAAAGGCAAAAAGCTACAAAAGGAGAAGAGAGAGAGAAAAGGGTGAGAGGAAAAAAGAGAGAAGACCGGTGTTTTAGAAAAGAAAAAGATTAGAAAAGAAAAAGAATAAAAGTTGTTTTGCAACTTTTTTTTTTAACTCAATATGATGGATCTAGGATCCAGGATCCATCCGTATATTAAAAAAAAAATTACAACGAGCGGATCTAGGATCCGTCATAAAGATTTCATATAGCAACTGTCATTGGTGCATATAACCACCCGGAAAATAATCTAAACTTTTAGACACAACTATACATGTATTCATGCTTTTTAAAGAAGGAACACTTAAATTTTAGAAAGTGGTGAAAAATAAACTAATTTTCACTCTGGGCATGTAATAGGGCTCAGGAGGTGTGGAAGCTCCTGCATGAAATCAGACAAATAGGCAAACGCACTGCTGATTTTAATAATTGGACAGAGAGAATGGTGCAAGAGAGGGATTGGGAGAAGGTTTGCTTATGGGCATATGCAGTGGCAGGGATTTGGCATGCCCGGAACAGTTTCTGCTTTGAAGGAGTGGACACACCTGCGATCTTCATAGTGGAGAAAGCGATGGAGGAGCTCGACCGACACAAAGGGAGCAAGGAGCAGAGGACGGTGAGCTTTCAACCACGGGAAACCCGGAATGAGCACGCTAGATGGCTTCTCCCGGGAGACGGCTTCGTGAAAATCAATTGTGATGCTTCGTCGGAGGCCACGAGAGGATGTGGTGTCGGAGTTATTGCAAGGGATGCTTATGGCGCAGTCTGTTGGGCTGTAGCGGAAAAGATACAGGGAGGATCGGAGCCCTTGGTTGCTGAGTTAGATGCGATGGTGAGAGCGCTGCAGCTGGCTCGCGAGAAGGGTGTTCCGGCTGTCATTATTGAAACCGATTGCGCGCAAGCGGTACAGGTGGTGCAAGGGAGAGCTTCCTTCAGGGGACCAGTGGGGAGGCTGGGATATATAAGGCGGGGTGTCTCGCTCGGGATTTCAATTGCTGTAGATGGAGCTTAATCGGCCGAAACAACAATCAGGCAGCCCATTATTTAACTCAAATGAGGCCAGCAGAGCAGATTGTTTACAATTCTGAATTTGAGTTCCCCCTAAACCTTATTAATATTGTAATTGGTGAATTGGAAGCAGAATAAAGGCAGTATGTTCATAAAAAAAAAAAAGGAATAAGTTAACAAAAAAAAAATAACTCAAGAAAATTTTCAAAAAAGGTCTTTGATTTATGTCATTTGTTAATAAACCACATTTTCTTAAAGGGGATAATTTGTTTTTCATTTTTTTAAAATTTACCATTTATGTAACTTTCATTAAAAAAAAATTTAATGTTATTGAGTGCTATTTAAAAACTATAAAAGTTATGCACGATTAAAGATACATAGGTGGCGAGAACCGCATCTTGTGTGCTATGCAAGACAACGGAGGAGAGTGAATCGCACCTGGGGTTTCGGTATCTCGTAATTATGAAGATTTGGGATGAGGTTTGCAGCTGGATTGGGATAAATTATAGAGGAGAGTTGATTAGTGCTTGGTTGAATTGGTTTGCACAAGAATGTGAGAGTGCAAGGCGAACATGATCTACTATATTTGGTTAGTTAGAAACGAAGTTGTGTTTGGAAATGCACCATGTAAGCTAAAGGAATATGCAATGCACATGATAGATATGTAAAGCCCGAATCTCTCCAAAGTGAAAAGGCAAGGTATCAGGGGAGGTTCGTTGGCTTTGGAAATTACTTACGTAAGTAGACGTGTGTTGGAAGGAAAGGCCAATTATGCTGAACATGGATAGAAGACATAGGTTGGTTTTGTATGCAGCATTTTAGGTGAGGAGTGCTCCTATGCTTTTTAATAGGATAGGTTTGAGGTTTTTTTTTGGGAGGATAGATTGGTCATGTGTTGCCGTGTTTCTTACACATGTCTCCACAATACAACACATGTTTTTTGTAATTTTGTTACACCCATATATAGATTTATCGGTTCAAGAAATTTATTCAATTACCATATATATAGCAGTGAGTTGAGAACATGATGAAAAATTATTAGCGTCGATCAAATTGGCGCCATCGATTGTAGCGTCGTCAAATGATGACATGTACACATGAATAAAAGTCTAGCAACGAAACAAACAGATAGTCGGAAACACTAAAGGACGATGGCACTCCGCCTTTGCGAAGAACGCGCCTCACGCGCCTTGAAAAAAACCCTCTTGACTCCCAAATTGGAGAACCCCTCCCCGAAGCAAAGAGCACAGCCTGAAACCCTAGGCTATTCCTTATTCATCGTCACCTTCAATCTGATCGGCCTCTCTTGCGCACCCAATGATGGCCCTATCCTTCTTCTTCATCCCGCAACCGGTTGCCAGATACGGCTCTGTGATGGCGGGTTCCGATTGGATCAAAGTACCACTTCAAATCACAAGTTTTCGTGCGGGATTAACCTTAATCCAACCCCGTGTGAGATCTGGACTGCTGAGGGTGAATCTGTATGCTTAAGCGCGATGATTGTTCTTGCGAGGTCAAATCGGCCTCCTCCATGGCTTTTCTTTGGGTATACGGACTCCATTTGGGGCTTGACCTGGGGGTTTTCGATTGGCGCTTCGCTCTATGTGGTTGTTGAAATTGATTTGGGGCTACTTCCTTTCATAGCCTCTATAACCATCCTGCATACTCGATTCCGGGTCTGTGATCTTCCTTTCTCTAATTCCCTCCTTCTGTTGTCGATTTCTCGCTATATAAGGTGTGGTTGGTGTGTGCAATTTCTCCACACATCCACACTTCTCTTCTCTCTATCTAAACTTTCAAGTGCAAGTGTTTCTAACAAAAATTTCTGGTTTTTTCTTGAGATTGCCACTGCTGCGGTTGACAATGGGAAGAAACCCTTGGTTGCAGATGATCTTGCTCCTGTCATTGCCAACAACTCCATGAGCAACAAAAAGTCGAAGGGCTCTAACCTTCCTCAGGAGATGCACCACTCCGATGATGGCTGTGAGGCGTCACGCAAAGCAAAAGCGGAGAAAAAGTTCAAGAGGAAGTCCTTCAATAGGGAGAAACTCCTTGCTCTCCAGCGCAAGGTCCAGGAGAATATCACCCTGCTCAATCAGTCCTCGCTATTTGCCACTATCATCGGCGATGTCCTAGAAGCCAAGGATGTCAGAAAGAAACTGAAGTATGTGTGGAAGTCTCTCTCTGGAGGTTTTCAGCTTATTCCAGTTGCTCACAACTGGTTTGCGTTGCGTTTTGATAAAAATGAGGACCGAGCATGGGTTTGGGACAACCGTCCCTTCCATGTTGCTGGGCAACTCATCCTCATCCGTCCTCGGAGGTTGGATTTTGATCCTTTGCTGGAATCTGTCTCTCTGTTGGACCTATGGATTAGGTTCCCTGGCTTGCCGGCTAAATACGTCCATGAGAGTATTCTCAGGGATATTGTGAGGGCTAACAAGCTGGGAACGGTCATTAAGGTGGCGGCTTTTAACTCTAAGGGAGCTCGCTTTCGCTTCCCTAGGGTGTGTGTTTCTGTCGATGTCACTAAAATTGCTGGCAGGGGGATATTTGTTATCAATGAGATGGGTGAGGTAGAGTCCTACCCTATGTGGTTTGAAGATTTTCCAATAGGGTGTGGAAGCTGTGGTGCTGAGGATCATGTGTTTGAGGTATGTCCGAGAAGGAACTTGTGCAACTTTGGTGCATCCAATGGTGCTCAGATGATGGCTCCTCCTATCACTACTAGAAAAGCTGATATTTATGGACGCTTTATCTTCGACGCTTTGAGAGAACGCCAGTGACATCTTTTAGCGAGCGCATCCATTTAAGCCACTTTCGACGCTTTTTAATGTCGCAATTTTAAAATTGATAGTTAGACACTTAAAAGCGTCCATATTTCCTTTTTTTTATTGAAATATAAAATAGGAGCAGACAAACCTCCCCTTTCTTTTTTATTCTCTCCCTTCAAAACCCTAAGAGCATCCGCATCCATGGAACCCGATTCGGTTCCTTAACTCTCATTTTTATTTTTCTCTCTCCTTAAGAAACCCAACTTAATTTTTAACTCACATCCCTACGACCCATTTTATTATAAACAAATAATATAAAATTGAAAATAGCCCCACCACTTACCCTAAACCTTTCTCTTTCCCTTTCCTCCCCTCTCACTCATGTTTCCCACCTTCTTTCTTTATTGGGTGTTTAAGGGTTTCTTAGTAATGAACCCATCAAATCATTCCTTACCAAAATACATTTCTCCTTTATTAATTTATTTTAAAACACCCAATGTGGGTGCTCTAACTCTTCCAAGTTCTAACCTCTCTCGTGCCGCCAAGCCCCTGGAAAATCATCTAGGCTTAGCTTATCGAGATTCAGACTTTCGATCGATTGTAGTTGCAATTCATCGACTGCTCATTGATGCAATTGGCAGCCGGACGAGTCTAGGAAACGTTGAGATCTGAAGCTTGGGCAACGAAGAAGATTGGAGATGCAGGTGCAATGAATCGGAGACTACAACGATCAATCGAGGACTAAGAGTAGCCAGAGAAGGGGGGATTTAAAATGATTATGGTAAGATTGATTGATTAGAGTTCATACGAGGAATTCACCCCATATTTTCTAGGTTTTGTTTTGCATTTTGATTGTTGTTTTTCTGTTTTGCAGGTTGTTCTTTCTCCCCCTCTCACTTGTAATCCCCTATTCCGTCTCCGACTTGGCCTCCGCTTCCGTCGTTACTTCTCCGGCGATGCCGCGCATGTCTCTGGCTTCCAACCAGCGCATCCTCCTAGGCATGTCCGTGGAGGAGCTTTAGCAGCATGTGGTCGAATTATGCGAGGTAATTGAAAATAAAGTGAGGTTTTGGTGTTTATTCTTGACGATTTTGCTAATGTTATCGATTTGGCTTCTGAATTTTGGACAGCAAAGTTACAGAGGGAAGCAGATTCATCATTTGCTTTACCAGAGGAAGATCAAGGACATCTATGACTTCGTTCAATGTGGGTTTAAGCCTCTCTTTTTGAAGTCATTACAGTTATTAGTTTAAGTGCTTGTTTTTTATTTGGGGGATTAGGGGAATGGAAGTGCGACAGTCGTTTAGGGGTAAACTGCTGGACGTAGGCTAGGCGGTCGGCAGATCGACGGTTTACCGGATTGGCGGATTGTCACGCAGCTGATGGTATGATTAAGGTAACCTACCTTCTTCTTTGCTTAGTTATTTAGTTAACATGAGTTCAGTCAAGTTGTGATTGCATTTGAAGAATTTCAGTTTGTGTTGTTTGGAATTTGCATTGCTTGCTTCTATCAATTGGATGTTTGGTATCAAACATTGCAACCAAGGAAATGCTCATATCTTAAGGCCTCTGAATGGAAATGGTTTATAGTTATGCAGAATATATAGGGTTAATGTTCGAGTATTCATGTCTTTTGAAGTGCATGATAATATGTTATAACACCAAAAGCTTGTGTTCTTCATTTGCAAATAGTTAATACTAGTCTATGGCATGGGTGCCTCATAGAAACCTACCTTCTTCTTTGATGTAACTATTTGGCAGAGGGGAACCTGCATACCTACAAACATTAAGTGTAGTAAATGTTGTTTTCATCCACCACAAACAAACACTACTAGTAGCAGAATTTACCATGAAAATTGCAAGAGAGCATGTAATAGTTAGCTGATGTAGTCTAGTCAAATGCTTCCAGTTAGGCAATAGGGCTGAATTTAAGTCTTTCTTTTACCTTGCAACTCCTTGATGGTGCGATTCTTGTTCTTTGGGGGTATAGTAATTATAATTATTATTTACCGTAGCCTCTACTTATTACTCTAGTGTATGGATTTTATGACAAATGCTCGAGAAAATGAGTATAATACCGTAGCCTCTACTGATTACTCGAATTATAAATTGTTGAGCTAATATGTATACTATTTTTCTTACTTGTTTATTTGCTTGTGAACTAGAATGAGAAATTGAAAATTATGTGTAGTAATATCTCATTTTCGCACTTGTTCAGAAATTGGAGGGTTTTACCGTAGCCTCTACTGATTACTCTAGTGTATGGATTTTATGACAAATGCTTGAGAAAATGAGTATAATACCGTAGCCTCTACTGATTACTCGGATTATCAATTGTTGAGCTAATATGTATTCGTACTATTTTTCTTACTCGCTTATTTGCTTGTGAACTAGAATGAGAAATTGAAAATTATGTGTAGTAATATCTCATTTTCGCACTTGTTCAGAAATTGGAGGGTTTTCCTCGTTGTAAGAGATGCAGAGCGAAGGGATGGGATTCACTCGGACAAGAAAATATTAAGAACATTGCTGGATGGATCAATGAAAGTGCAACCAGGAAGGTCAAAGAAAATGTTAAGCATTGTAATAATGATTCACTCAATACAAACTCCAATTCTTATGGTGAATACTTATCCGAAGTGTGTAAATGTATATTGTTTATTGTTCAGTCAATACAAATGATACTTTTTAGTTTGTTAAATACATTCTAGAGTAATTTGTCTGATGCAAAAATGGCAGAGAGAAACAATTCAATTGAGAAATAATTTTTTTAATAAAAAAATAAAAAATCTCGACGCTTTTTTGGATCCGGATCCTCTCCTCATATTAGGTGTCCTCATAAATTAATCTTCACCCTCCAAATAATTCAATGGTTAGGATTTCTTTGATTAAAAAAAAAAGGAAGAGACCCCACCAAAAAAAAAGGAAGAGAAACCTCCTTCTGTCTTCTCCTTCCACAGCCCACCATCGTCCCTTCCCAGCTAACCAACATTGTCGCCGCCACTCTTCCGTCCACCTCGCTGCACAGCCCTCGCCACCGCCCGCCCTCCACTCCGCACCTACAACCCACCATTGTCGCCGCCGCCTGCAACCGCCACTGTCCTCGCCGCCTCCTGCACCGCCCTTGCCTTTTAAGCTTTACAGCCGCACAATTACATGTTCCGATCTGGGGGATGGAGCCCTCCACTCCGCACCTACATCCCACCATTGTCGCCACCGCTTGCAACCACCACTATCGCCATCGCCGGCTACTGAATGTGTTTGCATCTCTCTCAAATTGAACTATAGCAATGATTCGACAGAGGATGAAATTGAACATTTGTTTGGTGCATTTGAGAAATATAGAATTCAATGGGGATTTTATTTTGTGTCATTATGTGTAATTCCATATGCCTACGAGGGAGATATTAGACACTAATTAATTTGGTGTTTGAGGAAATTGAAGGTTGATTTAGTTGAAGGAATCAAATGCAATTGAAGGAATCAAATGCAGGTTGATGTAGTTGAAGGAATCAAATGCAATTGAGGAAATTGAAGGTTACCGCCGGTGGAGGGAGGGAGAGAGTTTACTGAGATTGATGAGATAACTATTAATTAGTTTAGGAGAATTAATCTTAGCCCTTAATTCGATTGAACGGCTGAGATACTTTTATTAGGTAAATATTAGGCACTAGTTTATTAGGAGAGGATCTCAATCCTTTTTGGTGTTGAAATTGTGAAATTTCCTTTAATTCATCACACTGACATATTTAGACCACTAAAAGCGTCGAGAATTTATTGACACCCAAAAGCGTTGAGAATTGCATAATATCTCGACGCCAAAAAGCGTCGAGCAAAATTCGACGTTGAAATTACCGACGCTTTTATGAAGCGTCGAAATGAAAATTCTGGACGCTTTAAAGCGTCCAATATGGTTAAAAAAAGCGTCCATTATGGCCGTGTTTTCTAGTAGTGTATGCCTGATGATCAAGCCGATGCTAATATGGGAGGAGAGTGGGTGCAAGTTGCTGCCAGGAGACCAATTGTGAGGCCTCCACCTATGTTTGGCCATTCCAAGGAGGATCTTCTTAAAAGTTTTGGTAAGAATTTCACAATATCTTCTGATTCTTCTTCTTCTAAGTCTCCTGGGAGTTCTGCTGAAAACTCAGTTGCTGCCACTCCTATCCTGATCAATGGCAATGCCTTAGCCCCTGTCCCTCTATCAGTGGTGGTGCCTACTGTGCTCCCCTTCAAGTGTGCAAACCCAGGTGATGAGGAACTTAGTTTCAAGGCGGAATTGCAACCTGGTCTTTACTCCTTTGCTGCTGACGATGATGAATGCTTGGATTTTGATGAGGATGAATTTATGGAGGAATGTCTGGTATCTGATGGTCTCCCTGACCCTGGACTTACACAAGCTGATTATGATGTAATCTTCCGTGACATTCCCCCATCTGTTGAGTTCAAGCTGCCTAATCGAAGCACTCCTGAGCGCTTGGCCGAGTCTCTTTATGAGCATCTTGTGATTCCTGCTGTCTCTCCTGCTGTTTCTGACCATCAAGCAATGAGTGAAGGATCCAAATCTGAGTCGGGTAAGCGAAAGATGAAGACCGAGGAAGGTGATTCCGCCAGCTCCACCATGACTCTGATGGGTGGTAGCACTAAGAAGGGTAAGCATGTGTAGTGCATCAGCAGTATGGCAGAAGGGAGTTCTCTTAAGTGGCGAAGAGTTCCTCCCTGCCAAGTTAAGAATAAAGCCATTCAAGATACATGGTGGTGTAGGTTTGTGTGCTATTGTCGGGTGTTTTATTGGGTAGCCTTTTGGTTTAAATTGGGACTGTGTCGAAAACTCGAAGTGTTGTATGAACTCATTATGTGTGGTTGAGTCTGTCTATGTTTGGATAATGTTTGATTGTGGTAGGACTATTGTATGGAACATGTATTGTCATGTAATGTCTTATGGATGCATCCTAGTTAATGGTATGTTAGTTAAATTATATCAATTGTGCTACAATTTAGAGACCATTCTTATTGAATACAGATTGGAGATGACAATTAGATATACTGATTATTTGGACAAAAACAGTAGCCGATCAAATGATGATTATTTAGATACAATTAATCTCATGATAGGTCGAAACCATCATGCCAAAAATGTAAATAGAACACAATATCCCTGTATGAAGAACTCACCATGTTTCTTCATGCAACATAAAGGTGTCATATGAAGATTTGTTTTTGGAATATAAGGGGGATTGGTAGGCCTAATCTTTGGACAGAAATCAAAGCAATGCGCTTGAATGAGCACATAGCCGTAATGGCAGTAGCAGAAACTAAGACGGAGAGAATACCGAATGAGAAAACATGGTCGGGAAGTGGATTTAACAAAGCAGTTTGGTCTGCGGGCAATGGAAGATCGGGTGGCCTAGGAGTAATGTGGAACGAGAATTGTCTGCTAAACGAAACAATAACAATAGAAATTCATCTGCCAAGAATCATTGGTGTAAAATACTCAAGTGTTAGTAATAACTTTAACGGAATGATCTTCTTCGTTTATGGACCCCCTAATGCAGCAGAAAAGGCTGAATTCTGGAATGAGCTAACTAATATCATCTCCCAACAAACCCTACCATGCATGGTTATTGGAGATCTAAATGAAATTAGGAATAATAACGAGAAGATGGGAGGCACCATATACAATTTTAATAGATTTCAAAGATTGAATGACTTCAAGGACCAGATCGGACTTCTAGAGATCCTTGCGGTCGGAAATCCCTTTACATGGAGAAAAATGGTGGGTGGAGAGGACAGTATTAAAGAGAAACTTGATCGCGTGCTCGTACAACACCAATTTTTAGAAACTTATCCAGATATGATAACCACAAATGGAGCCTTCTCCACATCCGATCATTGCCCCATTACTATGATACTGAATAATCAATCTCAATTCAAGCCACCGCCATTTAAATTTGAGAATATGTGGTTGAAGAGAAAAGATTTTCGTAATGTGGTTAAACAAGCCTGGAGAACAAGTTATAATGGGTCAGCTATGTTTCGACTATTCTCAAAATTAAGAATAGTTAAACAGAATGCCAAGGTATGGAATAAGTCTACATTTGGGAATGTTTTCAGGCAAATTGATATTGTGGAAAAGGATCTTGTGACATTACAATCTGTAAATGCTTCCAACACACCAAATGGTAATAAAACCAAAGAAGCAATGCTCATCAAGAAAAAAGAAGCGTTATTAAGGTATCAAAAAGAGTATTGGGGCCAAAGGGCAAAATCTAAACACATTAAAATGACGGATTGCAACTCAGCATACTTCCATAGAATAGCTACAGGAAGGAGAAATAGGAAAATCATTCGGCAAATCACAACAGCTGAGGGAACATTATTCTTTGGTGAAGAAAATATACGTAATGAAATTAGACAAGATTTTGTGACAAGGTTTTCTAAAGAACAAATAAATAAAAGACTACTACATAATTATTTAGAACTAATCCCATCATCCATTACTGATGGAGAGAACAACTATCTTATTGCTCAACCATCTAATGGGGAAATAAAAAATGCGGTCTTATCTTTAGGACATAACAAATCACCGGGCCCAGATGGAATAACAGCCGAATTTTTCAAAGAATACTGGGACATAGTAGGGTTAGATGTTACTCGTGCGGTTAAAGCATTCTTCCATTCAGGCAAGCTCTTACGGCAAATTAACCACACCTTCATCACACTATTACCCAAATGTGTCAACCCCGCAAAAACAAGTGATTACAGACCTATAAGTCTTTGCTCAACTCTTTATAAAATAATTTCCAAAATCCTCACAGAAAGACTAAAAAGGGTAATTGGAAAACTAATTCATCCTCTGCAAGGAGCGTTCGTATCGGATAGAGCAATTCAGGATAACGTATTGATTGCACATGAGATTTTTCATTCCTTCAGAAACCGAAAGGGTGCAGATGGTTGGTTAGCCATTAAACTCGATATGGAGAAAGCCTATGATCGGGTTGATTGGGATTTCACATCGGCTGTCTTACAGAAGTTTGGATTTCATAATAAGTTTATCGACCTTATAATGGAATGTGTAACCACGGTCTCCTTCTCGGTCCTTGTGAATAACGGACCAACAGAAGTCTTTAAAGCAAAGAGAGGGCTCCGCCAGGGAGATCCGCTTTCCCCTTTCTTGTTTATCCTTGGTGCTGAAGTGCTAGCTAGAAAACTTTCGGCTGAAGCTCTTCAGCCAAAATCGGGTATATGATTCAAATTTAACCGTGCTACAGTAAGAATCCCATTTCTTTCTTTTGCGGATGATATCATTATATTCTCTAAAGGAAATATGGAGTCATGTAATAGGGTCAAAACGATTATGACCGAATATTGTCAAATATCAGGGCAAAAGATCAATTACACAAAATCCGCATTTCAATGCTCGTCGGGCATAGTGTCTACCAGGGTCCCAAGCATTGTGAGCACCCTCAATATAACCAATCAGACAAAACTGGACAAATACCTCGGCTGTCCAATCATTAACGGTCGAGTTAACAAAACAACATTTGAGGAGATCATCAACAAGACGAATACTCAATTATCTAAGTGGAAAGCTAATACTTTATCTCAACAGGGACGTTCGATCCTTATTAATTCAAATCTGTCTGCAAAGCCATTGTATGTTATGCAAAGCTTTATGCTACCAACATCAATGCACTCTAACCTTCATAAAATAAATAGATCGTTTTTTTGGAATAAAGATTTACAGTATAAGCCATTGATTAGTTGGGACAAAATTTGTAAATCTAAAAACGCAGGAGGATTAGGCCTAAGGAAAACCAAAGACATGAATATTGCCCTACAATTAAAATTATTATGGAAAATCATGGCAGAACAGGATAATATATGGGTCAAAATTATCACTGCCAAATATTTAAGGGACACCCATATTCTAAATTACCAGAACAATGGAAATGCATCATGGCAATGGTCACAGTTAAGGAAATTAATCGCCCCATTCCGGAAAGGTTTATGTTGGTATGTAGGCAACGGGAAATCTATTAAATTCTGGGAGGATAATTGGGGCCCACCTAATCCATTAAAAGAACAATGTACAGACATAGATAATATTGATCTAAATAGCACAGTGGACGAATTTATAGCCAATAACTCTTGGAGCATACAGAAACTTAAACAGGTTCTACCGAATGAAATAGTACAACAGATAAGTGCAATCCCTCTACCTGTCTGCCCCATTGAAGATAGGTTATATTGGTGGCCGGACAAGAAAGGCTGGTTCACAACATCTAGCGCCTTCAAATTAGTTACAAATGCTATTGAACCAGTAAAAGATGATAATGCGTGGATTTGGAAAATAGATGCCCCGCCTAAGATAAAAAATTTCTTATGGAAAGTATGCAACGAGCCAACGACGGTCTACCCACTGCTGGGAAATTGGCAAATAGAGGACTATCAATCCCACTATATTGCGAATTGTGCAACCATCACCACGAAGATGTTGTTCATTTGTTTTTCGAATGTAAGTTCTCTTCAATAGTTCAAAGTCTAGATACTGCAGTGAAAACCGTAATTGAAAATGAGATTAAATCATCCAGAAATATCAAAATTATAATGGGAAAGATTGGGCAAATATTAACTAAGGAGGAACAAAGAATGGCTTTCAATTGGTGGAGAATATGGTTAATCAGAAATCTTCTGATCTTCCAGCAGGAGAAACTGCCTACACAAATAGGTTTCCATCAAAAAGTGGAAGTGCACCGACAAAATTGGATTAGAGCAAACATGGTTCATCAGGAAAAGCACTATGAGAGCGGGCAAGAAAAGAGTTCAAAGGGCAAGAGAAAAATAAAGAACAGAGTAAGATGGAAAAAGCCGCCACCAAGTTGGATGAAACTTAATTTTGACGGATCCTCAACTCACAATCAGCAAAGTTCCACTGGTTTTGTCATACGAAATGAAAACGGCACAGTAATGGCAATGGAAGGAGATAAAATTGGAAAACAAACACCCCTTATGGCAGAAGCGCTCGCTCTAAGAAAAGGAATTGTGAGTGCAAAGCAATTAAATATTACTAGCAAACTCATTATTGAAGGTGATTCCCTCATTATCATTGACTACTTCAAAAAGGGTACAAAATGTCCATGGAAAATCGAACTAGTTTTATCTGACATTAGTTCCCTTCTAATTGGGATTAACGAAGTCTTGTTTACACATGTTCTTCGTTCTGGTAATTGCGTGGCTGATCGGGTTGCACACCTTACCCATGCAATTAATAATCCCAACCTTCACAGCGATTCTGATCTTTATAATCTCATCCAACAGGATGCTATCGGGTGATGACTTTGTCACACCCGAATTTTTACCGAATCAAAAAAAAAAAAAAAAAAGATAGTCGGAAACACTTAAACAATGCATCCATAAGGTGAGACCAACGGGATCCATCACGTCTGCGATTAGAGGTGGAGCTGAGGGGGAGCATGTGATTTCCTTTCATTTGCAAGTTAACTTACATGTGTTTTAATTGTTGATAACTTCGTTTGAATATATTATAAGTTTAAATCAGATAGTCGCTTAAAAAATTATGAATATTTGAATATTGAATACAAATTCATCACTTCAAATGTCTTTTAATCAACAATGATGTTTTTATATTTTACTCAACTTTGATATTATGATATTATAATTAAACTCGAGAGCTTCAAATCTAGACCTTATATTGCTCCATTTATCAATTAAGTAAGAAACTACACAAGTTTAAATTTTCCATAGTTGGTTACACATTATTACATAATAAGAGAACATCAGTTACACATTAACTCATATATTAAGTTTAAAATGGTGTCATTTTAAACAAAAATTGACGCTAGTCTATGACTATACCTGTTTTAAGACTCGATCCATACGCCAAAACCAATTGAAAACGTCTCCCTCCCCAACTATATATTTCCTTTCAATTTATTAAAAAAGGATAAAAGTGATTAATATGTCTCAATTTTAAAACATTAAAAACTTTTTAATTGAATGTTGGAGCCGACTTCATCATTTAAAGAGGCTACAAGAATTAGTGGATCCTGATTGCTGAGTTTCAAGATTGTCCAAGAATTTTCAAGTGGGTGGTGAGTAAGCAATAAACGGCATCATTTCATCAATCAGTCGAGAACTTTATGAAATATGCCCTGAGCTTCATACCAAATTTTCAATTCTATACACTTTAAGCATCTATGCACAGTGATCATATCAGATTACACACGAACTGACCAATCTGATTAAATAAATGTAATCCTTCATATCAATAAAAGATTACTCTTAATAAGATTATTAGGTATATGGTATATAATATCACAAACATGGGCAATGAAATTAGATTTTATTGATTACAATAAATACATCCAAACATAAATACATCTTCCACATCCACATTATTTCTCACTTTACAAATTTACAGGCAGTGGTGAAATTAGCACCAACTGCACCAAAACACAGTGTGTTTTGTGTATTCACAGTTGCTCTCTATGAACAATCAACAGCTTCATCATCAATTCATTATATTTACACTTTCTCCCCTCTCTCAAATTCACCTCTTCAACCAACAAGCTCAATCCATCTAGCAGAAGCCAAATCCCTTGCAACATCAGACACCTTGCCCTGCTCAACCTGCACCTTTCTCAGACTGGGCAGGGTCCCGAGGATCAGCTCGACGGCCTCTTCCTCCAGCCCACAGCAATGCACGACATCTAAACTCTCCAGGTGCTTACAACTCCTATTCATTGAAATGATGGAGGCCCGGGTGAGCCGTTTGCAGCCCCGAAGGTTCAGCTCAACTAGAGTGTTGCAAGAAGCTAGCATTGAGATGAACTCCTTGTCGTTCAGCGTCTCATTGTAGGACAAGTCCAGCTTTCTCAGCTGTCTTAGGTTCTGCCCTAGGGTTGTTAATAGCCCTGGAACTTTCTCGACTACATCACAGTTGATCAGTGCCAGTTCTAGGAGGGCCCTGCCCATAGCCGAGCTGAAGTTCTTCAGCCCTTCACCTGAAATTTTGATGCAAGCAAGCAATCTGTCATAATTAGAGATGCACAATTCCTAAATACCCATGTGACCATATGATTCTTTTGACGTGTTTGATTGGCCCGGATAGTTCATGCATTAGTACATATCAATTTCACAGAGAACACAACATTTTCCTTATGATTTGTGTTTCAGAGCACATATCACTCATTTCTCAGCACATCTCTTCTCCAACCATGCCCTTCTCCGTACCTCTCTTTGCTTCATATCTAGCTTGGGAGCTCATTCTAGGAGAGGAACCAAACAACATATGTTAGAAACCAAGTTTCAAGCTCACATCTATGCAACCCTGTCCCTAATTCCAACTCGATACCTCAAATTTTACCAACACAGAACTCCTAGTCTACGCGCGATTATGGACGATCAGGCCGTATGGGTGGGGAAAACATTGCAGTGGTTTTTATGTACATTATCAGCTAAATTCATCACCTTCTACCTTTCATCATTCATCTATAATCAAATACCAATCGAATTTGACCTACTGAAAACCTGGAAATGATATGTCAATGGAAATGAATAAACCAAACACCTATTTACCAGTAACGAGACAGCAGCTCTGCAGCTTGAGAGCTTTCAAGGTCTGAAACCGGACTGCCATGGCGAACAGATGCTCGTTGCCAAGGTCAAGCGGCAATCTCAAGTCAACCCTCTCCAAATCGGACCTGCAACTCATGATGAAATCGAGCAAACCCTGTCTACTCCCACCATCATACACCAACAGAGCCCTCAAATTCTCACAATTTGCCGCCAAATTGAGCAGCACAACATCTACAATCGACCTGCAAGCCCTCAATTCCACTTCCTCCACTCCTCGCAAGCAGCTTCGGAACGACGACAGCGCCTCTCCGCCATCTCCGACTCCCTCGCAGCTCCTCATCCGGAGCCGCCGGAGCCGGCCAGCTCCCAAGCTCCGCCACAGCCACCCGAACCCGACGTCGCCGGCTCTGATTCCGGACACGCTCAGGCACTCGAGCCACAAGCTGGCCGATGATTCCGGCTGCTGCAGATGGCCGAATAATTCGGCGTCAGATTCGGAGCCGGAGGCGGATGATACGGAGACGGAGAATTCGGAGAGGGAAGGGAAGTGCGAGAGGAACGAGAAATTCAGAGGCCTGGAGAGAGAAATGGAGAGGGAGAGTAGGTGGGGTTTGTAGGAGGAGAGGGAGACAAGCGTGGTGGCGGGGGAGGCGATTGGGCCGGCGAAGAATCGGAGGTGCTTGAGAGTCGCTGGAGCGGAGAGGGCGGCGGAGAGGAGGAGGCGATCGAACGAGAGAGATTCGCCGGCGAGGGTGGTGGAGGAGATGGAGATGGAGAGGGAGGAGATGAAGGGGTGGATGGAGAGGAAGGAGGGGAGGGAGTGCGGCGGAGGGGGGTCGGAGGAGAGGGAGAGGGCGGCGGTGGAGAGGCGGCGGAGGCGGAGCCATCGCCTGGAGACGAGGGAGAGCGCCGGCGCGGCGGAGGGAGGGAGGCGGTGGAAGACCTCGATGAGGAGCTCGTCGCAGAGGAGAGAGTCCATGATCGGACGGCTGGGGTTGCTCCGATCGCCGGGGAGAATGGACGGCTGAGATTGAACGGGAGAAGGTAATCTCTCTCTCTACCAACCACACGTTGATATTTTCTCCGTTTCTGGAACCCTCGTGTGTTTCTAACAGGTTGGTTCCGAGAGAGAGAGGTTAAGGGCGCGTTTGGTTGGATTGGAAGTCTTATCTACCTGATGAATCTTGTCAACTTGTTTTTTCCCCGGGAAAAAAACAAATGACACTTTAAAAGGAGATAAAAAATCTCAATTTAATGGAAGGAGAAGAAGAGAAGATAAGTTGTCACATTTACTTAATATAAGTTTGTTAAAAAAAAGAGAGAAAAAAAAAGATACGACAACTTCAGTAATACAAGTTAGCATGGAATTAATGGTATGTTCGATAAAAGAGTAGTTGAAATTGATGGATTATTATTTATGTAAATATATGTTACTCCTAATTATGATTTTTGGTAAATTTAGTTGTTGTGATAGTCAGTGGAAATTTATTAACGGAAAATTAAAAGTTTTGAAAAGTTTAACGGTTGGTGAAAAGCTTTGATTCCAAAAACAAATTAAACTAAAATCTTATATTTATTTTATTTAAAATTATATAATATAAAAATAAAAGGCTCTGAAAATCTACTGCTTGAGTTCTTTAATAATTTGCAAATAATGTTGAAAAGGATGTGTTTGAATTTCCACATTTAGGAGTTATAATCTATTTTTAAGAAGAGTTTGGATGCATATTTAAGAGAATAAATTTTACTTACGGCGGACAGTGTGCATCCGAACCCGGAACTACACCTGATTCATCGATGCAGGAAACTTGCACAAGACCCAAGCTGGGAGGTCTCGTTTGTCAATATACGTCGTCGACTGAACAAAGCAGCGGATGCTCTTGCCAACTGGTCACTTTCACTTACAGATGCTTTCACTGAGCATGCGTATGACTCCATTCCTAGCAGCATACTTATTAGTTGCAATTCTACTTATATGGCTGTAGCCTAACTTTTCTTCTATTATAATAAAAGGGGTAATCCCACATTTGAAGCAAAAAAAAAAGAGAATAAATTTTACTATAATTTTTTATTTTAAATAAAGATCAAACACTATTTATTTATTTTGGCTCAAAATATTCATTTGTTTTGGTCCAATATTTAACATAATGATTGTTAATATAATGTACTTTTCTATTAATACATACAAGCTCGTTATAAATTTAATATAATGAGAATCCAAACACACATGCATGTGAGCTTCAAAAAACGATTTTAATTTTTAAGTCATCAATAATTACAAACTATAATTATGAAACAAATGAAATTAATTAACATTTATTCCATGCTATATATATAGTACAACATAACAAAAATTCCTTTTAAAGTAAGAGAAAATATGAATTAATTACTCAATGAAAAAAAAAGAACAACAATTGGAATAGAAGATATTTCTAACTTTTAACATAATTATATTTTGATCATTGTTATTATACAGGACTAGAGTATATAATAATTTTCACATTGCGGTATATAGATACAAGATAATACAATATGTCAATACATGTATTTATGTTATTAAAACTTAAATTTTACAAAGTCAATTTCTAAAGGAAAAATTAAAGCAGTTTTTTTTATATACAAATATGGAAAATCATTTGAATGTAATGCAAGTTTTTGATATAAAAATATATCCTGTAATTTAAAAATATACAGGGTATTTTAAGGATAATATATGCTGATAAAAAGGGGTTTGACCACTAACACAAGATTCATCAAATAATACTACTGATTTTCAACTATACGTTATAACGATGATTAAAAAAACACTAGTTTATAATATGTTTACTCTATATTAATATGTTAATCAAAATACTATATATATTGGGGAATGTTGTAACTTGTAAGGTTGCAGTATACATGTTTAGACCATCTGCCACGGTAGTTTATAATTATAAGGTATAAAGTGATATATAGCATGTAAAATATAGCATGTTTGTATCCCTGTTGAATTCAATTGCCACCATAAGCATAATTTGAAGTCTGTATAAATGGCAACGGCTCTTTTCTTTTCAAATTGAAATATGTTAACGGCTTCGTTCTATCCTTTGGACGCTATATTCTATGCTTTACATTTGAGGGAACAACTGTTTCACTGTTTGTCACGAAGATTTGACGTCTCAGCTATCGCCTCTTGTTTGGTTGTTTGACATTTCACGGTTGAAATATGATCTGAATGTTCGTATTGGACGGAGTTAATAAACTGACTAAAATTATAAACAGGGTAAAATTTATAAACTGTTGGTAAAAGTAGTTAAAAATTTATGAAAAAATATAAACTCCGTATGAGGCGAAAAACAATTTATTTGTAAAAAGTGGAGTTTATTTGGTTTTTATTAGGGGTATTGTGGTACTTTCAAACCAAATAAGATAAAAGAGAATGGGTAAATTTGTAATTGTAGAAAAATAAACCCCTAAATAAGCTGCATTGGCCGGCTTATAATTAAACCAAAAATTTTAACCGGTTTCTGACTTTTTTTTGCTCCCATACCACCATTAAACCAGTTAATTTTTTTAACACCAACAAGATACTAATTTCAACCGGTTAATTTTGGGCAACCATACACAGCCATATACTCCCTTTGATTCTTTTTAGATTATAAAAAATACGTGTTAAAAAATAATACTAATAATAAAAAAATTAATATATTATATAGTTTTTAGCTCCTTAAAATACGTGTTAAAAAAGTCAAACGACATCATTTTTGAATAGGAGGTAGTATTTATTTGAGAGAGGGAAACTATATATGATTTTTTTTAAGAGTTTAAATAATAAGAGAGGGAAATTGTATGAGTGGATATTAAAGTTAGGTAATTAAATTAGAGAAATCAAATAAATTATGTACGTAAAACGAGAAGAAGAAGAATAATAGTTAAAATATTAAATGATGCGGTGTGATTCCTAATATTTAAAAATAAATAAAGGATTAATTTGGTGCGATGTGATTCCTAATATTTTATTCCCATAAGAGTATGGGTTCGTATGGGACGGGGTTAATAAACTGGCTAAAATTATAAACAAGGTAAAAATTTATAAACTGTTGGTAAAAGTAGTTAAAAATTTATGAAAAAATATAAACTCCGTATGGGGCGAAAAACAGTTTATTTGTAAAAAGTAGAATTTATTTGGTTTTTGTTAGGGGTATTGTGGTACTTTCAAACCAAATAAGATAAAAGAGAAGGGGTAAAATAGTAATTATGGAATATAAACCTCAAAATAAGCTTCAATTTACAGCTTATTTATAAACCCTTTTTTTAACCGACTAAAGCTTATTTGTTGTTCCCATACACCGTTTAAACCTGTTTATTTTTTTAACAGCTAATAATTTCACAGTTTTTAACCTGTTTATTACATTGCCATACACACCCTATATATGTCGATTTATAGCTAGCCTATCCATATCTCCATTTTAAATTGAATGATGCGGTGTCTTTATTTATTTTGATCGATGGGAAAATTGAATGATACACAACATAAGTCATTTTAAACTTGTTTTATATGTTTCAAAATATTAGATTGTGAAAAAATTTACTTTTTTACTAAAGTATTTAATGATTATAAAATATTATTTACTCATTTTAAACTCGTTTTTATATTTCAAAATAATTGACTTTTTTACTAAAGCATTTAATAATTATAATAATAATTTTGAATATTTTCATTTTATAAGCATATTTGTTTTTTAGTTGATTTAAGGATGTTGAAAACATAAAAAAAAAAGGAAATAATTTTATTTCTCGTTTTAAACAATTTTTTTATATTTCAAATTAATTGACGTATAGTATTTTGATAATTGTCACTTTTTGTTTCCCCGTGTTCGCTATATACACCCCAAATCATGCACGTCCTTAGGTTAAAAGGAGTTAATTAATTTTTTTTAAACGCTAATTAGTCAAAAGAGGTTAATTAATTTTTTTAAAACGCGTCGTTAAGGACGTGCATTTTTTACCTTTGAATTTGCGGTGTATCTATCAACACCCTTTTTTGCTAGGGAGGGACTCTATGGAAGGGAGCCTAGTATATTGTGGTGTGGTTACCTGATGGGGGTCCGATGCAAATTGGAAATGTAAAACCTGGTTCTAGGTATGGAATAAGATCAATCAAGTCATTTATCATATCAATCATCACAGACTCGGTTCTAGATTGAACTGAATCTAGATTAAACAGAAAACGAAAAGGACACCAAGTTTGTTTACGAGGTTCGGGAAAAATTCCCTACGTCCCCGGCTTAAGAGAGCGTTCCACTGTGCTCTAAGGCAAATCAATAACAAGAGTACAAGAACCTAAAGAGGGAAATCTGAACGAAGAACACAACCAGAATCAAGAACTAAACGGACAGATTTCTAATCTAAACTATTAGACTACAAGAAATCAGATTAGGAAGAGGAACTCCCTGTTTGAGGCATCTTCGTGAACTCGTCGAAGTTGCAGCTGAGTCGCCGTCATCGAAACAAACAGCCTTCGGATTCCTCATTCTATCTTCTTCGTACGTTCTTTGGTTGTAGATCGAGGCCTTCCTCGTAGTTCTTCGCAGCCACTCTTTCAATCGAATCAGGACCGAGTCCCTCGATCTTCCATCGGTCTTCATCTTCTCTTGCTTGATCGGATCTGCGATGTCACCGCAATCCTTGCCTGATCTTGCATTGTCAAGCTTCATCTTCTTCCTAAAGTATCGCTCAAGAGAAGGTCCCGGAGATCGCTCGCCCTCGAGCTCTCTCGCTCTCGCTGGATCTCCCTCACCTCTCAAGCACTCGGGCGCTTCAGATGTTGACGCCGCTCTCTTCTTCTCTCGACTTTTCTCTCACCGGAGAGCCATCCGCCTTATCATCACCGGAGCAGCCATGGGAGGGGCTCCCAAGATCTCTCGGCGGCGACGGCTCTCGCTGAAGCCCTAACCCTCGCTCTCTCACAATGTGTGCCGCCTCTGTGTATCTCTACGTGCTACAGTGTCGGGACAAGAGGAAAGTAGGCTTATATATGAAGCTTACCCTTCATCAAAACGCTGTGCAGAGGAGGTTGAAGACACGCATCAAGTAGCTGAAGCTTTGATGGGCTGGGCCTTGACAAGTCTGATGGTATGCAAGCCCATTCCAATTTAAGGCTATAGAAGACGTAATATAAGATATGTATAATACAGCTTATGTAAACTAGAATTACAATATCTCAACAATTGCCCTCTTAAGTCTAGTTTACGAAAGAAATCAGTAAAGAGAAAGAAAACCTAATAGCACAATGAAACGAAGTCCGTCATCGCTGTACCTGCACTTTCTCCACACACGGTTAGCAATACCAAGTATTAAGCATAACAAAGGAGATAGAAATTCACAATTTCAGCAGGTCTTTTTCATAGTAAAATCTAGCATATAAAGCATGAATTCAGCACATAAACAGATGCATAAAGACTTTATAGCAAGCTAGAAGTGTAACCATGAAAGCATATCTCATATAGACTATCAAGACATAAAAAAGTATCTAAGGGAATGAGTCCCTCTAGTCAATGAGACGCATGAGAGGCAATATGACATGTAATGTCCTCTCGAGGCCAATACCACAAGCAACACAAAAATAGCAAGCATTTATACAACAAATGAATGACAATTAGCAAGTATAAGCAAACTGATTTTTAATGCAAGTGAAGGCCAAAGCACATACTCTAATAGACCTAGACATGTAGACAAATCAAAGACTTTAACGAAGGTAATACATGAATTCATAAAAGTGAACAAAGCACTCAAGAACATGTACACAAAGTCAATGAACACGAGTAGTGCACAACTAGGTAACACAGGCATGACAGACACGCTGCAGAACACCACACACAAGGGAAAACAAACTGAATTTTGATTCCCATAGGAAGAAAACAGCAAGGAAGGAATAAGCCAACATAGGAAAGCCAACAGATTCAAAATGATCAATCACCCAAATTATAAAGCAAGAACTTGCAAGTATTTTATTACCTAAAAGAGCTCAAGCATGTGAATAGCATACATTTTTCATATGTAAGACAACACACGCAAACTCATGGCAAGACAACCACATGTCTAGCATGAGAAAGCACAACTCAATGAGCTTATGAAAGCATGAGAGTTGTCCTTTTACATTTAGGAACAGAAATACTTACCTTTGCCCCCTTAATTTGGTGATTGAATCAATTTTGCAAATCTCGTAGCTACCGTTTAATGTCAGCAATGGCTGCAGAGTGATGCTGGTTCAGGCTCCTCATGAGATTCTGAACACCTAGTACACTTGGCCTTTTTATTTTCCTTTACTTTTCTTCTTTTGTGGTGGAGAAGTTCCTCTGGTTGGTTTTTCTCCTTTACTCTACTATCCTCCAACTCCTAGAAGAGTCTGGCAGATGGGAAGGGCTGCAATGAGCCATCTGGAATCCCTTAGCTGCTTGGCTGACAAGTGACACGGTCACTTAACTCTTCAGAGAACGTTTTCTGGAAAAACAGAAGACTTGCTTAGTCATCTTAATCAGAAATATTTCAGAGAGGATAACAAAGAGAGTATACAAGGAGACAGGCACTTATGTGACAATGAACAAGAAATCCTAATATCATGATTTTGACAATGAGGTGCGGATTACGTAAAGCATTTAATCATGGAGATAAACATGCTGAACAACACACTGAAATCATGTAAAAGAAGGATTTACAACTGAACATGAACTTGAAGATTATATGCTCTAAGTTTAAAAGAAAAACAACAAGGTTAATCAATTAAACAAGCATTTAAATCCTAGTTTATGCCATGACAGATCATATGACACAGATCATTAGTAAGTAACTCAAGCACACATAGGAATTCAAGAACACAAAGTGTCAGAATATGTCATGCTCAAAAATACTTAATCAAAGACATACAACATCAGATTCAGTTTAGCAAGAGAAATTATCTTAGAAAGTGGCCAAACATAGATCACAAGATGAACAAGGATCAGAAGGTAAACAAAGATCAGACTAAACTCATCCAAGTGCAACACATTTTAGAAAATGTAAATAAAACTGAAAATAGAGAACAGAGAAAGAAGTAATCCCTGATTCTTCTTTAGGAGATACTTGATGGAGCGAGCATCTCCAAGGATAACCATCGTCATGGTTTCCTAGTCAGCCAACTTCGATGAAGCTCTCATCTCGAAGGAATTCCACAGTGTCAGTCGTGGTTCCTGATCTACATCCTTCTCTTTCTGGCTCAAACTCATGGTTTCACCTTTCAGTTTCCTTAGCACTTGTTGGGGGTTTCTCCTTGCAAAAAAAGAGAATACCAAGAGTTAGTGATCATACCCAATTATAGGCCAATAAGATAAGAATTTCTCTAAAAAACTGAATCAGGCATAAGCAAACAACAAAGACACTTAACAGAGATATCCCAATGTAGAAAACAGATCATGACATTCCAATTTGCACAAAAATGGGAAGCATGTAAATCTGAAATCATTTATGCATAGCATGAATAGATCTTATTACTCTCACAATCATGGCATCACAAAGTCATGAAGCAGACTAGAAGTAATATGCGTATAGGAAGTAACATCAAGATATATTATCATGTAAGCATAAACAAGAGGGAAACTCATATATGACACAAAACACATAATCTGAACAGAGGATAACGTGTTAAAAGCATTGAACAGGTTTACACATAGAGTAAAACTCAAGAAACTGTTCTAAGCATACAAGACATAAGAGTACAGATTCAGGAAACTACCATAGACAGTTTATCGGGCATTGAATATAGCAAGAAAAATTACTACAAACACGAGTAATTGAGAACTATATGTGTATGCCATAAAACCAGGTAGTTAGGTACCAAGAATCTATCTTAGAGTCATATGAATGCAATGAAACAAGTGATAGCATAGTGCAACAGAGAGTACCAAGGGAAAGAAGCATGAATGTTGTAGACCATATCAAGTTATGCACAAGACAAAGAAAAAACTCAAGAAACTTAGGAAAGTTACTCATTTTCGATGTTCACAAACACTTGAATAGACAACATGTAAAGCTTCAATTAATCCCAAACAAAACAACCAACATGCAGATCAGATTTTAAGCAGAACATCCTTTTCTAAATCATACAAGATAAAGAATAAGACATACAAATCTGACAGGACACCCAAATACCATGCAAGAAAACATCCAATTAACTACTAAAACATGCAAGAAACTAAGGACAAAGCATTACTGTGGCCAATAGTAATAATCATCCAATTTATCAAGCATAAAAACAAGTAGTTAAATCAGTAATGTATGAAGGTAGTTACTAGGGTGTTGAGCCTAAACAAAAGGTTGTCAAGCGATATAAATAAGGGCAATAAGAGAATGCAAGAGAGAGAATAAATCTGAAAACAATCAGAAACATGAGAGCACAGACAGAGCATGCAATCTGAAATTCAAGTAAGTCTCTTAAAAGAGCACCAAAGAACAAGTTATGGCAGGGCAAGTAATCCAAAAACTCAAAGCTATGGAATACACACGCACAACATGTTCATACTTGAATTAAAGGGAAGAAAGAGCACAACGGAACTCGCACTAAGAATCCTAAAAAACAGATATCATAAACATGCAATATCTGACAGGCACACATACATTTAGCAGATGAAGAATAAGCATCTTTAGTAGGTTTAAACTGAGATGCAACAAGTGTCAATGTACACAAGATTCATCAAAACAAGTATGTGGTGCAAAAGGATTCAAATAGTACATATGAGTCCAAGAGATTGACCAAAACTCAACCATAGTAGAACTGTACAACCATGAATTCACATAGAAAACAAAAGGCAAAACAGAACACATAGCAGGTTGATAAAACAATACCAAATAACCAATAGGATCTCAGAATTCATGCTCAAGAGTCACATACAACAATGTTTACTGAACTGAACTTTCAAGAAAGCACAAGCAACATGTCTTAAGGCAACTAAACAAAGTAGTAACCAACTTTCTTGAAGCATAGACAGTCAGAAACATAGAAAGTATGCAACGGAAACTGTAACTCATCTAAGAACATGAATATAAGCAGATTTCAAGCATTGTCACACAAGAAGCATGCCAGAAATAAAGAACGAGCCAACCATGCTCTGATACCAATCTGTAAAACCTGGTTCTAGGTATCGAATAAGATCAATCAAGTCATTTATCATATCAATCATCACAGACTCGGTTCTATATTGAACTGAATCTAGATTAAACAGAAAACGAAAAGGACACCAAGTTTGTTTACGAGGTTCGGGAAAAATTCCCTACGTCCCCGGCTCAAGAGAGCGTTCCACTGTGCTCTAAGGCAAATCAATAACAAGAGTACAAGAACCTAAAGAGGGAAATCTGAACGAAGAACACAAACAGAATCAAGAACTAAACGGACAGATTTCTAATCTAAACTATTAGACTATAAGAAATCAGATTAGGAAGAGGAACTCCCTGTTTGAGGCATCTTCGTGAACTCGTCGAAGTTGCAGCTGAGTCGCCGTCATCGAAACAAACAGCCTTCGGATTCCTCATTCTATCTTCTTCGTACGTTCTTTGGTTGTAGATCGAGGCCTTCCTCGCAGTTCTTCGCAGCCACTCTTTCAATCGAATCAGGACCGAGTCCCTCGATCTTCCATCGGTCTTCATCTTCTCTTGCTTGATCGGATCTGCGATGTCACCGCAATCCTTGCCTGATCTTGCATTGTCAAGCTTCATCTTCTTCCTAAAGTATCGCTCAAGAGAAGGTCCCGGAGATCGCTCGCCCTCGAGCTCTCTCGCTCTCGCTGGATCCCCCTCACCTCTCAAGCACTCGGGCGCTTCAGATGTTGACGCCGCTCTCTTCTTCTCTCGACTTTTCTCTCACCGGAGAGCCATCCGCCTTATCATCACCGGAGCAGCCATGGGAGGAGCTCCCAAGCTCTCTCGGCGGCGACGGCTCTCGCTGAAGCCCTAACCCTCGCTCTCTCACAATGTGTGCCGCCTCTGTGTATCTTTGCGTGCTACAGTGTCGGGACAAGAGGAAAGTAGGCTTATATATGAAGCTTACCCTTCATCAAAACACTGTGCAGAGGAGGTTGAAGACACACATCAAGTAGCTGAAGCTTTAATGAGCTGGGCGGAGCTGGGCCTTGACAAGTCTGATGGTATGCAAGCCCATTCCAATTTAAGGCTATAGAAGACGTAATATAAGATATGTATAATACAGCTTATGTAAACTAGAATTACAATATCTCAACAGGAAACAAGGTCAATCATTGGAACGGTCAAGTGCAACTCCTTGTGTTTTATGTAATCATGGAGAAGAGACTGAACTCTATATATATATGGTTTCATTGCCAAGTGATTGTGGAAATGGAAAAGTATGTTTGGGACAGAATAGGGATCCAAGGGCAAGAAGAGTCGCTTATAGAGTGGTTAAAGTGGTTTGTCGATGAGCCGGAAGTGGTGAGAAAGACTAGCTGTTTTCAGGCTAAGTTGCTATAGCATTGTGTGCTTTTGTTTATTTCGCATGGACAACTAGAAATAGACTAATTTTTAGAGATACTATTTGTAATGTTAGAGACTATGCAAGACATGTGATAAATGTTTGTAAGAGTCACGTTTCTATTAGGTGTAAATGCAAAACATCAAGAGAGATTGCTTGGTTAAGTATATTGATTGAATGATCTTTAATTTGGGATACATCTTTGGCGAAATTGGGTAGTTATACCCAATTCAAGTTTTTATTTGGTAAATGTACCCTTGGAGATTTTGTTTTTATTATGACAGATTTGCCCTTGATTTGATTGTAACTAATAAATCCATTGACGCTCAATCGGTTTCCATCAACGCTCAGTTTTTTCCATTCCTCTCTTCCAATAAGTGACGCTCATCCCATTGCATCTTCGTTGAAGTACGGTGATTGCGAAGACATTGAAGGTTGGTAAATTTGATTTATATGTTTATGTGATTGTTACTGTACATTCCATGGTATAGTAAACTCTAATTTGAGAACCCTAATTCAACTACGGAAGTGGGGCGCCCGACACAGACGCCAAAACTCGTCATCAACGTTTGTGATTTTCAAAAAAGAAGGACGATGCGGAGTAGATGAAAGAGCGAAGATGTAGGGTCGATGGAAGCTTTAGGGAATAGATATCTTATCTGCGGTTATTGTCTTCGCTTGTTGTTAGTTAGGGACAATAATCTAGGTTACAATAATCATTATCTATTTTTACAATAATTGTATGCTAATTATTTGATACCCGTGTTTACCAGGGTTCGGTCATTACAGGAAATCATTCATTACAATAATGTCATGATATTGTAGTTTGTTATAGTAATGGGTACAATAATTCGTTCATATAATATTACAGTAAATCATTAATAACAAGAATTGTATGCTACTTTAGTTGGTTATAGTGATTTCTTGTAATACAACCCTACAAGACAAATGTGAATGTGGGTATAGTAATGGTGAGAAGATTTCACTCATTACAGGAATTGGGTCATTACATGAAATCATTTATTACAATAATTGTATGCTATTGTAGTTGGTTATAGTAATGGGTACAAGAATTCGTTCATTATAATAAATCAGTAATTACAGGAATTGTATGCTACTTTAGTGAGTTATGGTGATTTCTTGTGATACAACTCTACAAGGTAAATGTGGGTATAGTAATGAGTAGAAGAGTTCATTCTTTACAAGAATTGATTACATGAATTGATTACATGAATTGATTACATGAATATTATTGTATTACAGGAGTGTGATTTCTTGTAAGTAACTCATGATATTGTATTACATGAATATTATCGTATTACATGAATGGATCGATACACGATTGTAATCAAATAATTTGAAGAGTAACATATGTTACCTGTAACCTAGAAAATTGTTGAAGTTGTACCCTAGAAAATTCTTCGTTGATAATACGTCTGCAGTAATCTAACTAAGTAGTTTTAAAAAAGATAAAGCTTGTTAAAATATCTCCATCCACCAATCTTTTTTAAAAATGATAAAAAAAAAAGGATAAAATCTGATTTGTTAACAATATCTTCCTCATCCATATTTTAAAAAAGGATAAAAATTGAAAAAGGTAAAAATTAATTGTAAGGGTAAATATGTAATATCCACCCTAAAAAAAAGTACAATTACCAAAAACAAAATGGAGGGAGTACAATTAGTTAAAAAAAACTTGAAAAACGGTATACTACACCCAATTTACTCTACATCTTTTTTACGGGACCCTTGGGTTGGTCTTTGTTCTTTTATAACTCGGTTACGTCTTTCAAATACATTTAGCGATTCAGGATAATTATAATTTTGAACATTTCCATCTTTTAAGCATGTTTGTTTTTTCTTAATTGATTTAAGGACATTGTAAACATAAAAAATAAAATAAGTCTTGTCTTATTTAAGTGTTATATATATTTAAAGTATCTTTAATCTCGCATCATATGTTATATATTGTTTCATTTCGTAATATGTTTTTTAAGTCGTAATTTAGTTTTAAGTAATTAATGAGAGCATGGGCATCGGGGGATTTAATTAGAGGGGGTTTTAGTGGGCTTGTGTCGGGGAAAGGAGGAGAGAGCTAGGGAGGGGTTGAGTTAAAAACTCACCCAAGGGTTTCCAACTTCCAAACTCCACTAAGAGCATCAGCACTCATGGGGTAACCCCATCCCTCTCCCTCCTCGTAATATTTTGACACCTCATTTTCTACTAACTCTACCACATCCTATAAAAATTTTAATTTTTATCCCACATTCATAAGTTTACTCCATTACTATTTTTTTAACTTTAATTATACCCCACCACATATTTTAACCAATCAAAACTCAACCCACTTAATAAAAAATAAAATAAAAAACCTCACTTTTATTAATTTTATAAAATTAAATGGGATGGGGGAGGGGATGAGTTTAACCCATTCCACTAGGGTTGCCCATTCCCCTTGGTGGAATGGGTTTTATCTAGACCTGTCAAACGGGTCATTCGGGTCGGGTTCGGGTCCGGTCAATTCGGGTTTCGGGTAAAACGGGTCTCGGGTAAAACGGGTTTCGGGTTTTTCGGGTTGACTCGAACTCGGGTTTGATCGGGTTTCGGGTCGGGTTCGGGTCGATTTCGGGTTTGTCAAATTTTTCTTTTTTAAATTAAAAAATCATTATTTAATAATTTTGTGATAAATTTTAATTATATATAAAAATAATAATTATATATAATTATAAATCAACCGGGTCAATCGGGTAAATCGGGTCAAAATTACCGGGTCAATCGGGTCAACGGGTTGAAACCCAGATTACTCGGAAAATTTCGGGTTTTTCGGGTTCGGGTCGAAAAAAAGTTTCGGGTCAAAATTTTCGGGTTCGGGTCAGAAATTTTCCGGGTCGGTCGGGTCGGGTCACCGGGTCGGGTTGTGTTTTGACAGATCTAGTTTTATCCAACATCCATGGGTTTACCCCATAGGAGGGATAGGGGAGGGTAAAACCAATGGATGCTGATGCTCTAAAACCCCTTCAAGTGGGTCCCATGTATATATATGGGTGATTTTTTTATTTTATTTTTTATTTTTTTTGCATGAGCCGTTCTACCTATATTGTATAATTTTATATAATTTTAGCTAGTTTTTAGTCATTAAATATAAAAAATAAAAAATAATCTTTTTATTAAAATTTATAATTTATTTTAAGCTATTAATAAACACCAATATTATATATGTTGAAAAAAATATAATACATACATAAATAATGTACAACATAATATTTTTATGCATATTGTATTATAAAAAAATTTAAAATTATTTTAGATATTATTAAAAAAAATTTTTATCTATTTATAGACACTAACATAAAATTAAATAAAATTGTTAAAGATGGTACAAAGATGTGAAGTATTTTTTTCCACCGAAATTGTTAATTAAAGATGAATTTATGAAAAATAAAATTAAATAATCTATTTCCCTATAAATATGTCCATCTCCTTCTCTTCCACACATCCATTCACCATCTCCTCAATTCTCAGCTTCCCGTATTGAATCTCTACAATCTTGAGATGGATCCAAATGACCCACAACACCCGTACAACTTCCGAAATTTTTTTACTAGTATGGAGAATTCCTCAAGTATGAATCCTCAACATCTCAAATCCCAACTTGTATTCATCACAATCTCCCATGACCCATCACTCTAATGCTCAAAACTTCTCAAATCCCAACTTGTATTCATCGCAATCACCTATTACCCCTACATCTCATGGGAGCTCTTATGGGGGTGAATATGTGGAGCCAAGCGGAAGGAGTGGCAAGTCTTGACGATATTCAAGATTCACCCCTAGAGGCTAACCATGCAAGAGGTACCCGTGGTGGAGCATCTCGTGGGAGGGCCACTCGTGGGAGAGGGGCTCGTGGGAGATCCGCTCGAGGAAGAGCCACTGGTGAAAGGGGAGCTAGAAACTCATGGAGCAAAGGTGAAGATTTGTTACTCATTAGTGGTTAGATTAACACAACCACTGATGGTCGAACAAATACTCAACAAACAACATGGGCTTTTTGGCAGAGAGTTGCTGATTACTACGACACCAATAGGGATGAAGATGCTATGCAAAGTAGTATAAATTAACTCAAATGTCTACCATTCAGTATCCATCTCTTTAGTTTCCTCTAATTTGCAAACGCAAACCTCCAATGGATCCTCAAGAAATGTATGACTACCTCACCCAATCTTCAGGTCCATCCACTAATGAGCTAACCCAAGCTTACGCCAAGTGGTTGTATCTATCCACAAAAAATAAGTCAAGCGTGGAGGCGGGAAGTTCTAGACCAAGGAGACCTCGAGCTTATATTGAAAGAGAACGTGAGAAGGGCCACGATCAGCTTGTCGCAGATTATTTCTCAGAGGACCCACCTCCAGTGTATCTAGATGCAGTTTTCAGAAGACGGTTCAGAATGCAAAGGCCATTGTTCTTACGCATTGTGAACCAACTCTCAAGCGAGGTCGATTATTTCATGTAAAAGCCCGATGCCACTGGTAGGCTTGGCCTATCTGCATTACAAAAATGTACCGCGGCTATGCGCATGTTGGCGTATGGCGTAGGTGCAGATGCGGTTGATGAGTATCTTCGACTAGGAGAAAGTACAGTCATGCTATGCTTATCCAATTTTGTGGATAGTGCCATAGCTTTGTTTGGTAATACATACCTCCGGAGACCAAATACAACAGATATACAACGCCTTCTTCATGTAGGAGCACAACGCGGGTTCCCGGGTATGATCGGTAGCATCGATTGTATGCACTGGGAATGGAAGAATTGTCCGACTGCATGGAAAGGCTAGTTCGAAGGCAAAGATGGAAGACCAACCATCGTGTTAGAGGCAGTAGCATCATATGATCTATGGATTTGGCATGCATTCTTTGGCACCCCAGGTACGTGTAATGATATCAATGTTCTTGATCGTTCTCCTGTATTCGATGATGTGCTACAAGGGATATCTCCATCAGTTAACTTTGAAGTCAATGACCATCAATATCATTTAACCTACTATCTAGCTGATGGTATTTATCCAAACTGGGCGACTTTTATACCATCTATCAAGCTCCCACAAGGAGAGAAGGCTAGGTTGTTTGTTCAATACCAAGAGGCTACTAGAAAGGATGTAGAACGAGCTTTTGGAGTCATGCAAGCCCGATTTTCCATAGTTAAAAACACAGCACTTGCGTGGGATATTACTTTGGTAGGGAGGATAATGAGAGCTTGTATAATCCTTCACAATATGATAGTGGAGGACGAGCGAGAGAACTACAGTCTTTCCTTTGATTTATCGCAATTCAATCAAGTTGAGGATACCGACACTTCGTATTCAAATAGGCGATCCATCCCCATGGAGAGATATATTGAAAAGCGAACGCAACTTTTGAATAAAATTACACACTATGCACTGAAGCAAGATCTGGTTGAACACATATGGCAAAAGTTTAGAAATGACTCTTAGGAAAATTAAAATTTTCTTCAAGCATTTCATGTAAGATTAAGAGTACTCTTTGTATTTTATTTTTATTACTTTTGTATTTCGATGATTTTCCATTTCATGTATGATGGAGAGTACTCTTTGTATTTTATTTTTATTGTTCTTGTATTTCGGTGTTTGTTTTGTTCCAATGAAGTTGTTTGCATTAAATTTTATCATCTATTTTTACATTTTGGATATTTTTTTAAAAAAATTATTCTATACTATTATTATATTAATTAACGCAAAATATAATACATATATATAGATAATGTATAACATATTATTATTATGTATATTTAAATATATAATAGATAATAATTGGTGAAAAGTAAATTAAGAAACTCTAGAAACTCATATGGATGTGGACGAAAAAGTAAGTTGGGGTTTTTAAGGAGAGAGAAAGTGATAAAGTGGTATTAAGAAACTCAAGAAACTCGCATTGATGCGGATGGTCTCAGATTAGGCTTTCATATTAGAGTATTTGTTTTTTTTTTTTAATTTGTGAGGAGGAGAGTAGGGGTGATGCAAAATTAGAGTAATGGTTAAATATAAAAGTAAGTTAAGTGTAATTATTAAATCTAAAAAGACATGTATTTTTTACAAAATTTTATGGGCTAAAAAGACATGTATTTTAAGACGGAGGAAGTAATAAAAAATAATATTTCGTATTCAATATAATAATATAATCGAGAATGAAAATAATAATTGAAGATGAGTATATTTGTAAATTAAATTGGTAGGAAAAGATGAGTTTTGAAATGTTATTGATAAAATGGAAAAAATAAAATTATGATGCGATAATGCGACGGAAAGATAATAATAAAATATTAGTATTAATATTGTAGTATTCAGTAAAGATGACCTTATACCAAAAAAAAGGGATTGATAAATACACCGGTAATTTTTACTGCATACACCGCTAATCTACGCAACCCCTTGCGGACCAAGCTACACTGCGAGTTGCGGACTAGTTTGGATGCTATGTCAAAAGTCAAAGTGTCAAACAACGTTCTAGTCCGCATGAGGTTACATTTCATAATTAGTCTGCATCCTAACGCAGACCTCTCTCCGCAATGTCTAGCGGACGTTTTGTCGATGACCTTTTAGGGCGTGTTTGGCACGATGCTGTTGTGAGCCTAATTTGTCATGTTTTACACTTACTTTTATATCGATTTTGCATGCATTTCACACATTTGGGTTGGAATAGTATAGAATCTATGCAGTTCACACTTATTTGCCAAATTATGGAGTCTACACTAGTTTCTGTTTAATTTCGCAGAAATCGTACGCACTTTGGAGCTTAAAGGAAAGTCATGAAGAAGCTAAGGATGGTGTGTCCGGAGAAAACACAATTTTTCACCATTCATCGTTCTGAATCAAGCTTTGATGTCTTCATGAAAGTTGTAGCCCTCGAAAAGAGCTTTTCAACGCATGCTCATATGCGTCAATCGAACGAACGAGGACTCGGGAAAGTGCGTTTCAAGAACGGAGCAGAATGTTGAAAGCACACATAACTAGTCGACGTCGACCAAACTGGTCGACATCGAGTAACTTTTTGGTCGACTTGCCTCTCAGAAGTCGAGAACGAGCACCAGACCACTCGAGAGCACAATTCTAGTCGACGTCAAGGAGTTTTGGTCGACGTCGAGTACATCCGATGAGTCCAGAACCTGCTCGAGCTCGAGTGCAAACCCGGAGGAAAAATCCTACTCGACGTCGAGGAGTTTGGTCGACGTCGAGGACTATCCAGAAGCATGTCGAGTCCGAGATCGAATTATGTCCAAGAAGATAGAGTTACTTGCAAGCCAAGATTGATTTGTTTTATTTCCAAATTTAATCATTAAGCTTTAGATAGATAAATTTAGATATAGATAGATAGTTCCTTCTTAGAATAGCTTGGATTGGAGCCTATAAATAAAGTCCTGGGGCTGATATTCAATCAATTCAAGCCAAGTCATCTTCGGGCGCAAGGGGAGAGAGAGAGAGAGAGAGAGAGAGAGAGAGAGAGAGAGAGAGAGAGAGAGGCGAGAGAGATAAGGAGGAGGAAGGAGACGAACGGTTGTAAGTTTTAGTTTATTTTATGATAAAGTTAATTTATTTTATTATGTTTTATTTCTAATTTTCTTCTTCTAGGGTTGGGGTGATCCAACATAGATATGTGTGTTTGATTTATGAATCCATGAATTTGTATGTCTTTATCATCATCTACCTATATGCTTAATCCTTTGCGAGAGTTTAGGAAATTCCTTATTCATGATATTGAAGCGAACGTGATCTTATTATTAATTTGGATAGTAATTAGGGTTTATTTGCGAGAGCTGACTAATCCTAATTAAGAAAAAGGTAGTAACACTTAGGATTTATGCGAATGCCTCTATATTCATATTTGTTAATGTCGAAAGTTATTTCATATAAAGCATGCATCTTTATCTGATTTACAATCTACACATATGTTTATTGCTGCGGTGTTCCCTAACCTTGGAAGTTTGCACCTTTATTATTCTATTTTCTTTATTTTAAAGTTTTTGCACATATACCCAACATCGACCACTACTTCCCCCTCCATCCCTCGGCATCGAGCAAGTCTTAGTCGACGTCGACAACAACCTCCTCACCTTTTTCCTCTATCCCTGAACCCCAAAACACACTAAACCTAGAACCGCTGACTTCTCTTATGAGGATGAACCTGACTCCTCTATACTATAGCAGGGGTCTTGACTACAAATTTATTTGGTCGAGAAACCCTCTCGTCAGATGCCTGGGGAGGTCCGCAACTCGTTGTGTAGCTCGGTCCGCAAGGGGTTGCGTAATGTCTTGCAGATGTTTTGTTGAGGGTCTTTTAGGCCGTGTTTGACACGATGCCCGGGGAGTTCCGCAACTCGTTGTGTAGCTCGTTCCGCAAGGGGTTGCGTAATGTCTTGTAGACGTTTTGTCGAGGGCCTTTTAGAGCGTGTTTGGCACGATGCTCGAGGAGGGTCCGCAACTCGTTGTGTAGCTCGGTCCGTAAGGGGTTGCGTAGATTAGCGGTATATTCAGTAAAAATTACCTATGTAATGCGGATCTACCAGAATATTAAATGTGACCATGATTCAATAGTTGGTTGTTGCATTTTATATTTGTTTTTTCTTCTTTAGTACTTTAAGCAACTTAATATTTATTTTTTATTTTAATTTTGATGAATCTATAATAAAAAAGATTAATGTCATTTTCTAAAAATATTATTTGTGCAATAATAATTCAAATATGTCAAATATTATAGTCATATCGAAGAACTCTTGAATATCTTAACAATACTACAAATTTTATTTTTAATTGAAAATCATAACTATATAATATATAGATTTATAATTGCATTTTTGTAAATTTACATAAATATTAAACACTTAAAAATAAATAAATAAATAGGCTTTGACCTTCAAAAAGTGAAAGCCAAATTTGGCCTTTGTTTTGGAATTAGGCCAAATACAAAAAGGCTAAAATAAGTTTTGACCTAAGGTGGGAGTAAAATTTGATCCAAACCCATTTTTTGGCTTACCATGGGAGATGCCCTAATATGGGGGTTCCTAATGTCTTCCAAATAAATGAATCTCAAGCATTCATTTAGATCAATGGTCATCATCCATTCTACTCTAATTTAATTAAATTCTTAATCTCTATTTTACTCTGTATTAAGTTCTTCTCTTCCTGATATTCGATCCCTCTTATCTTCTAGCATGGGACTTCGACGTCCTCCGCCACCCTTGCCGTCCAACTAGATGTCGGCTTTCCGCATCGATTGGGTGTACACCATCTTCGTCCTCTCTCTCTCTCATCTTCACTCTCTCTCTCTCTCTCTCTCTCTCTCTCTCTCACGCCCATTAAGGCCCGCAACAATTGAAGCAAAGTTGAAAATGATGACGAGGATAGCTTGATCCCCACCTAACAACATCTATTAGATCACAAATTGGTTTAATTTCATCCCAGAAACCTATCTTCAGGGGAAAAACTTTGTAAGTCTGTCCACTTATTGTAGAAGACCTGATGACAAGGAATTGAAATAAACTCTTCTCGTTGAGTCCAAGAGTTATTGTAGTTCATGAAAAATGCAGAAAATGTACTGCAATTCATTATTAGCCAATCTCAAGGAAAAATAAATTATCAACCCAAACCCCAATCACAAAACTGAACTAACGTGATTAAGAAATTGAGATGTGGCAAAATTGGGCAATAATTGATGAAAAGAGAAAAATAGAGTAGTGCTTCATCGTGCTAACTCAAGTTCCAATTTGAAGTCATCCTCTAAATCGATCGTTGATCCAATTGTTGAATACTACACTTCATTACAGGTTGTTCTAATGGGCGCAAACGGCGTTTACGATGGGCCGAGGGAGGATGAAGGGGCAGGACTCTGATGGGCGCGAGAGCGTGCAAAGGACGATAGATGCCCTTGATGGCCTAAAGCGAGGGCGGGGAGGGCGAAGATAACATGCCTCCAATGGGTTAGATGCCATTGCCAAGGGTGGCGGAGGGCGTTAAGCTTATGAGATAGAGAATACAAAGATAAGTCAAGGAACCGATTCAACTGAAGAAGTGGAGAACCTGATATTAGACAAATTAGAAATTTACGAATAAAAAAATCAGGAATTTGGGGGAAAATTAGGAATTAATAAAGAGAACGGATACTAACCATTGATTACTTTCTACGATTGAGATTGATATATTAGGAAGATATTAGAGCAAGATTATTGGTGAGCCCAAGGGCTCATTAATAGTCCACGTAGCCAAAAAAAATAAAAGAAAAAAGAAGAAGAAATGAGGTGGCCATGAGCCCAGGGAAAAACAACCTTGAAGATGAGTCCGGACTCATTGCAGGGAGGGCCACTGCAGCGCTGCCATGTGACAACGCTTGATTTTTTTTTTAAATCGATTTTACTCTATTTTTGTTAGTGTAAAAAATTAATTTTTTTTAGGGTAAATTGCAGCAAACCACCCTTAAAATATACCCCTTTGCACAAAACCACCCGTTAAATCAATAATTGCACCAAACCACCCGTTAAAGCATTTCTGTTAGCAAAGTCACACCCCACCAAAATTTCTGTCAAGTTTCTGTTAAATCTTTGAAATTACCATTTTATCCTTTATTTTTAAATCAAACTTAGTGAGAAGAAATAATTCTAAAATACAAATAAAAAATACCCACAATTTATTGTTTGACTTTGACCTTCAGGCTTCATCCCCTTCCCTACCTCAGAGTCCTCTGACTCTACCCAAAACTCCTAAATTCCTACTCACCAGTAAACATGTTCGAGAATGAAGTTGGATTTTTTTTTATTAATCATTTTCTTTCAAATTAAACACCACAAAAAGGATGATACATGATCCAAAAACAATTTGCTGAAGAGATAAACAAGCAAAGCAACACCAGATCTAGATATAGTGGCTTCCACATAGCATAATCCATGAGCAAAATAAAAAATTAATCTGGCATGGTCTATCTTCTCTAATCCATGAGCAAAATCAAAACTTAATCCATGAGCAAGATTATACAAGTTATACTATTTAATTGGGTATTCTACATTGTCCATCCTCCCTCATCTGGCACCTCCTTCAACCTTTCATTACTTCTTTACTCTCGGTCCTCTCAAACCTCCTCAATCAACTCCAAATCACTATAATCCAACCTCCAATATCAACGGGTTTGCTATTTGCACGGCGGCCGTCTCGCCATCCGCACGGTGGAGGAGTCGGGGTCGGAGACCGGCAGGCAATGTGGAGGTGTCGGGGTCGGAGATGGGCAGGTGCCGGAGTCCGAGACCGACAGTGGGAATCCCCTTTTCGCCAGCTTTCGTCACATCAGTCACATCGACTGACAAAGCTGGCGCGGGACAGAAGCGGTGCCGGGTTCCGAGACCGACATTGGGACTCGAGCGGGAATCTTCAGCTTTGTGTCCCATCAGTCGAATCGGCGTCAGTCTTCGTCAGGGAAGGTGCAGGCAGTGCCGGAGTCGGAGACCGACAGAGCCCCTGGCGCGGGAATCTTCAGGAGGCCGTCCCATCAGTCAACTCGGCCACCCTTTGCGTCAGCTTTGGCCACGCCGGTGTCGGGTTGCGCTCCCGCCGTAGTATAAATGGAAGGGAACGAGCCAGCCACTCTTGCACCAAACACACAAAACTCCATCTGTTTCATCAACTAAATCTCTTACTCTCTTTCGTCATAGTTGAGCTCCAAAATGCCGAAGTACATAACAATTATTTGACCACGGTTATGTAGGATTCTTACATATTATAATTATCACGAATTTATACGATTCAATGTTACTTACTTATTCGTAGTTCGCACCCCGAGATGTAGGAACTTATCAACCCATGCACGAACTATCGCCTCCTTGAATTCTGTGAGCCATGTGTCTTCAAGGTACTTCATAAGACCCCATCGTGCCTCCCATTTCGCCTTCATCACTTGTAGACGACCTTCATAACTTTCTTCTGTCTTTGACTCAAATAAGGCCTTGCATTCATTGTAGAAGGCGTTTCGCTTCTCGGTAGATTTCGTTATCCTACCCTTCATTTCAATGTTGCACATAATATGATAAGTGCACAACATATGCTTTACCGTGGGTAACTCCTCCCGAAGAGCCTTGATAAGACCCAACTCTCTGTCTGTAAAAATAACTTCTGGGAGTCGTTGACCGCACAAATAGCGTAGTCGCCTTAGTGCCCAACTATAGTGTTCTGCGCTCTCGCCTGCCATGAATACGAACGCAATTGCAAATGTGTTCTTCGTGCTAGTAATCCCTACGATTTCCAGCAACGGCATTTCGTACCTAACATTTTAATGAATTAGTCAAACTATTTACTACAACGTATGACATATATAAAACTAGTCGACAGTAATGTGATTCCTCTTACTCGTTCGTCTTGTAGGTCGAGTCCATCACGATAACATACGGAAACAACATCAGAAGATGTCGGGAGTTCGGATGGGAAAAAAACACATCAGTAACCTCGTCTACTCCTGCTTTAGAGGAATTCCGTGTGGCGATAAAGTATCCCTTTTGTTTGAGTTTGTGAATCGCTTGAGGCAGGTCCCTCCGTCCTTCTGCAGCGGTTCTCCGCAACTGGGCTCGTGCATTGTAGACTTGACGAATGTCAGTCACGCAGTCATGATCATCATACTTCATCCCGCGCAACATAACCCCCGGTTTTATCCCAATCACTGTATCCCGTCGAACCTGCCGATGTTGATCTGGAGTTAATCTACCGGCATAGGGATGTCCTAACATCACATCGTTTAGCTTGTGGTTATGCACACCGCATATAACCTTCATGGTCCAATTGTCAGCATCATTTTGACGACCCTCCAGCTGAAACATGCATCCGATCTTTGTCGTTTTCCCGCGCCTACTCACTGCAGGCGGAAAATCCTTGTCGACATCTGGAATATCTCTACCCCCTCCGTACTTATCACACACTAGACGAAAGGTACCCAAACCACTCATTTGGTTCTTCCATGACCGAGTGATCACAAGTACCATGTTCTTAATCTTCCCTACGTATCTAGCCCACGCCTTCATGTTTTCTTGATCTGCCCAATAACCATCGACTGTAAACATCGAACCATATTCTGTACCCACTTCTAGAGGTTGGTTTTGTTCCTGCATAATGTCACTTATGTACTAAGAACTTTTTTGGATTATATTATCAAAAATGCTATATTATATGATGCTTTCGTTTTACAAAACTATGCTATCTTATTTTTCGAGAAAAACCATCATATACATTCAAACTTAATGACATAAAGATTACCTCTATATAAACGTTTCGCTATAATATGATTAAATTCAAACCTAATTATATAAAGGTTCCGCTATATGCTATAATATGATTCTATTCAAACCTAATTACATAAAGGAAACGTTCCGCTATAATATGATTAAATTCAAACCTAATTATATAAAGGTTCCGCTATATGATATAATATGATTCTATTCAAACCTAATTACATAAAGGTTCCTCTATATGCTATAATATGATTCTATTCAAACATAATTATATAAAGGTTCCGCTATATATAAACGATACGCTGTAACAATATTAACTTACCCCGATCTTCTTCACGAGCTCCTCCGGATCGCTATAGCTAAAAATGTCGAACGGTAAATCGCCTCCGCCATCTTCTTCCGGTAACGCCATTTCCTCTGATGTTAGAATTTGTATTTTGAATCGAAAACTTTGTAGTTTAACTCGGGCATCGCTTTGTTATATATAGGCTTCGAACTTACCTCGGGTATTGGATGCAGGTTTGGGAGTCCGA
Source organism: Persicaria tinctoria (assembly GCA_037127255.1). Taxonomy (NCBI): domain Eukaryota; kingdom Viridiplantae; phylum Streptophyta; class Magnoliopsida; order Caryophyllales; family Polygonaceae; genus Persicaria; species Persicaria tinctoria. The sequence goes on along the minus strand of JBANSL010000002.1, from coordinate 90,614,181 downwards.
AACCGCCCTTGTCGTCTGCCGGTCTCCGACCCCGACACCTCCACATTGCCTGCCGGTCTCCGACCCCGACACCTCCACATTTCCTGCCGGTCTCCGACCCCGACACCTCCACCGTGCGGATGGCGATATGTCGCCGTGTGGATAACAAAAAGGAATATCAATCCCTCCCTTACTAAAACCCCCAACCCTGCACCAGATCTAAACAATTCTACCATCACCAAACGAAAATGGCTTCCTCTCTAACTTGACTCGCCTCTCCCCTCCAGCTTTGACTCTGACTCCAACCCCGATTTTGATCTTCGACCACTTTTGACTGGTCCCTCCAGAAGCTCATCGCCCATGGCTACTTCCGCGGCGAGGTTGAACCAGATCCAAAACTTGGCTTAGATTTGGTCACCCCAATTACTGCCTTAGATATAGAAAATGATGAAACTCAAAATAGATCCTAGGCTGGGTTTTAGAGAAACGGAACTTGTACATTTTGGGTGGTGTTTATTTTAGAATTATTTTTTTAATTAAATTTTGATTAAAAAAAGAGAGTATATGGGTAAATTAAAGTAGATAACGGAAATCTGACGGAAAATTTGTGAGGGTGTGACTTTGCAAACAAAACAAGTTTAAAGGGTGGTTTACTGCAAATATGAATTTAACGGGTGGTTTTATGCAAAGAAGCATATTTTAAGGGTGGTTTTCTGCAATTTTCCCTTTTTTTAATGTAATTTCTTTTTATCTACCCATAGACACTCATATTGCATATGTTTTTTTTAAATGAAGTTAAAGGCCTCGAGGTGGGCTCATTGATATTATATATATAATATAATATATATAATATATAATATATAATATATAATAGGGTCCTAAATATCTATTGTAATAAATTTCATTGAAATGTAATACTTGAAAGTAAAGGTAACATTATTCTTCAAATGTAATATTCTTATTAGGATGTAACATATTTTGTTAAAGAGAACAAACCCTATTAAGGTAACATTTACTTTGAAAATGTAACATTTTATGAAAATGTAACAATTTTATGAAAATATAACAATTTTGGTATCAAATGTAACATATAATCTCATTAAACAACCAATGTTACATTAACTAGTAAAAATTGTTACATTATGTCAAATGTAACGGCCGCAAATGTAATCTTCCGAAAGTGTTACATTTTCCTCTAATGTAACATATTTAAGGTGTAATGTAATAACTTTGAGTATTACACTAGGCCTTTATATGTAGTAGTGGATATAACATGAAATTGCCTAGTAAAGGAAAGTCACAATGAAATGCATATTTTCTTGAAAACCATGAAAGGAGAAAATTTTGAAATTATTTTGACATATTGCATGATAATAGGATGGATGACTTTATCTTTTCCATATAATGTTCATATGTTTATATTCCCTAGCCATACCAATGCTTATGCATCACAAATCCATATTATGCCTTATTTCAATTATTGCTCCACATGATCTAAATATTGCCCATTCTTTACCTTATTTCATATCCGGGGATTATGTTGAGAATGATGTCACATTATGGAGATTACTATATGGTATTTGTGTTGTTACTATCATTATTGGAGTTTGGCAGGAAATTGAAAATATATGGAAAATTTAATGAGTGAAAGAAAATCCGATCACCTCAGGAGATAAAGGTATGTCGACCATGCTCGTCGAGATAATAGTTATGCGAGTTAGGACACCAAGGTAAGGAGTCCAAAGCACTAAGTATCCGGGGACATTCATGACACCCATGTTTGCGACTCGCGAGAAGGCAGTGCTGAGGTTAGAGAGGTAAAAGCATAATATTGAAAAAAGCATTGAGCGAATGAGCAGAAGGTGAGAAATCTTATGAAGAAGGAATGTGGAAATTCAATTTGGAAATTACTCCATTTCCCTAGATTATTAGCAGCACATTGCCAAAAATTGTCCACCTTTAGACTTTTACCAAATCTACTCCTTATTGAGCTTAATTAAACTCCTCTTGATTATTGTTGCTTTGTCACTTATGAATTGTTTTTGCATAACACTCCTTTTGTGAGTAGATGTTTCTTTTATTCACATGCATGAATTTGTGGCATTAGTACTTTTTCGATGATGGTAATTGATTGCAGGGACATATAATAATGAATCTATGATGTTGAAAGTTTTGTTTCTTCCCTTGTATGACCATCCAAATTATTGCTTGGGGACAAGTAAGCTTAAGTATGGGGTGATTTGATGTCCACTAAAGTAATCATGTTTCTATGCACATTTTAGCACTTTATTCTAAGTACATTGCATATTTCGGGTTGGGAATATGTTGAATTTGTGTAGTATAAGCTTATTTGCCATAAATAGAGATCTACACGAGTTTTGGTTTAATATTGCAGAATTTGGAGCCATTCCGAGACGAAACCAAAAAGGGAGACGAAAGCTGGATTCTACTCGAAGTCGACTAGACTTACTCAAAGTCGACTACAATAGAGAGCAAGATCAAGTCGAGGACTGAAGACGCAACCACTCGAGCACGAGCTGTACTCGACGTCGAGCACACTTACTCAACGTCGACTAGCCCTGAAACCTACCCGAGCTCAAGAGGAGAATACTACTCGAGAAGCTGCGAAGAGAACTCGAGATCGGAGACCCTACTCGACGTCGACTAGAACTGGTTGACGTCGACTACGCTGAAATTGGGCCGCGAGTCCGTTGGGCCAATCCGAGGATGTGTGGATTACTTGGGCATGAAGCAAGGCCGGATCTATCCAATTTTATCAAGATCTATCTATGGAAGAGAAGGATTTATCCACCACATGGAGATTTAGTTGTTTCTTTTTTAGATTAATGTTTCTTTTATCTAAAAGGAAAAATCGACAAAAATAATACCAAGTATCAACTTTTGGCCATAAATAATACGAACTTTGAAATTGACCGTTTCATATATGAACTATCACCCTATTAACCGAAAATAATACATATGTGTATTCCGGTGAACTTTCCGACCAAATACACCACGTGGACGCCGGAAAACACACATGACATAAATTTTTGTCACGTCACCAATGTAAGTTATGCCGTGTCATAAATTTATTTTTCATAAAATTAAACAAATAGGCAAATAGCTACAGTACCTTTCGAAACAATGGAGGAGAGAACGAGCAGATAACATTGAGAAGAAAGTGAAGACGCCTACCCTCGATTCCATTGTTTCGAAAGGCACTATAGCTATTTGCCTATTTGTTTATTTTTTTTTTAAAATGAGAAATAAATTTATGACATGTCATAACTTACAAGTTTGGTGACGTGGCAAAAATTTATCCCATGTGTGTTTTCCGGTGTCCACGTGGCGTATTTGGTCGGAAAGTTCACCGGAATACAATTATGTATTATTTTCGGTTAATAGGGCGATAATTCGTATATGAAACGGTCAATTTCAAAGTTCGTATTATTTTTGGTCAAAAGTTGATACTTTGTATTATTTTTGTCCATTTTTCCCATCTAAAATTATATCTTTAGGATTAGATAGGATTTGCTTACCTTGGCTAGCAAGGATTAAAATATATAAATAAAGCTCATAGGGCTAGTTTTTAGGGCAATTTGCATAACTATACACTTTTTTTTTTTACTTTGCAAAAATGCCATTTTTTTGTGGAATTTGCAAAACTAGCATGTATGCTAGTTGTGCAAATAAAAATGGGGAAGGGTAAATCCGGTTGCAGGTCATCACAAAAGAGAGAGATGAGTGACCAGGAGAGAGAGATGAATGACTAGGAGAGAGAGAGAGGGGGGTGTTTTGGTGGGAAAATTGGCGCCAAAAATTGGAGAGAGAGGAGTGTAATGATGGCCTATGAGAAAAGGTGATGGGAAAGAGACTTTCTCTCCATTTGCAAAGTATAAAAAGAGAGGAGGAGAGAGAACACTCAGTTTCTTCCTCCCATGGACAAAAGTGCTGGAGAAGAAAGCCACCATTGAAGAAAATTCGTCGGCATCAAGGTCCAGTTGTAGAACACTTGTCGGCCTCATTCCTTGTTCGTGTCGGTGTTCAGAAACTTCCGTGTCACTTTGGTTTATGAGAAACCCTAATTCTCAGTTGCAATGGGCAAGCGTCTCTCTTGTTTCTCCTCATGTTTTGTGAAAAGTAGATACCTATGAACCATAGTGTTGATCACACTTTCCATTTTCAGGGGAAAACGCTAAAGTATGTGTCACTCTCGTCTTCAACAGTCGTTGGAACCAGTGACATGCATATGTATGTAGGTGACAAGGGTAAGGGTTCGGAGGTAATCCACTTGGGTGAGGTGATAGAGGCCATAGAGAAGAGTAAGGAGTTGGGTGCAGTAGACATTACAAACAGAGGTTTTGAAACTGGTGACAAGCATATGTATAAAGGGGACAAGGGTAAGGGTCTGGATGTGATCCAATTGGGTGACATAGACTACTCCTCAGATGACACGGTAAACTGCCAAGGTGACATGTATCAGGGGTTGGAGGTCATATCCACAAGCAGTCAGGAGGAGGATGAGGACGAAGACGTCACATAAGGAAATCACCCTTAGCACTTGTGTGAAGTTGATGATTACATTTATGAGCGTTTCTCCTACTTCGATAAGGAAATCACCATTGTCACCTGTTTGGAATCCCGTGTCACCTAAATTATTTATCGTGTCACTTATTTGAATCTGATGGTACGTCGATAACCAAAGTTTCGAGCATAACAACATAGTCAACTACCGACCAACAAATATCATAAAAATATCATAACATTCTACAACTTATGACCAACGAACATTATATAGAAAGCAACAAAGTTCATAGCAACGTACTACAATAACAACCTAGTCAACTACCGTCGACAACTATATGTTTGGAGCAACAACGTTCATAACAACATACTACAATAACAACAAAGTTTCCCCTCATCCTCTCGGCGATCTCTCATTGGTGTCTGCACACCTCCTACATTCCAATGGGCATCTTGCATCCCATTCACAACACCTTCCATTACCTTCATCTGAACCACACAGTACATAAATGAGGGGTGGTTCGCCAATGTTATTCGTAATTTAGGGAAAATTTACCCGTGTCACTTATTAAATATACCGTGTCGCTAGTTTATTTCCTCCTGTCATCAATGGTGTTCATAATTGGGACACAATTTTTTAGGCGAAACACTTACCTTGTCATCCATGCTCCGCATCCATGTACGTTCGTAAATAAACCCCCCAAGTGCATAAGATGTTCATAAAAGACTAACATGTACTGGCCAACCAATGTCATAAAATACTACACCTACTAACTAACGGAGATCATAATATTCTACAAGTTTTGAGCAACAAAGTTCAGAAAATACAACCCCAACAAACTTCATAGCAACCTAGGGGTATGAAAAGTACGCTCTGATAAAAAGTTGTCAGTGGTTTATTACAGTTTACCATGGAAACGGAGATCATAACTCCTTCATATGCTCTGTGTCGTAGCCTGTCATCCACTTCTCCCCATCCCCTCTACACACCCACGATGACAATGTTAGGTGAATGACGTCGTTTGTAGAATAATTGGAGACAAATACAGATGTGTGCTACCTTGCCATCCACCGGGCTAAGCCATCATTTTCAAACACCGATACAAGTCCCAGAATCGCGTCCGCGTTGGCGACGTCGTCCTTCCCTTTTTGGCCCTGCGGTTTCTTGGCGAGGGGGGCATATCTTCTCCATCACATCCTAGAGCCTTCCTAGTCTTCTTGCCTCGCACACCCTCAAATTTTGCAGCCTCAGAGATCTGAAAAATGCTTAGGAAGTTTAAACTCTCATTCCGAGATTTGGATATCCCATGTCAGCCAAAAGTACATGTCTGACTAACAATTCTAAACCTCCTAAAATCCAAAACTATAAGTTCGATTGAAAAGCAAATGCATCCCGACATGGGGGATAAAAAAACCCTAAGTCAACTAATCATATGCTTAGAAGCGCAAATTGAATAATCGTTGGACTATGCGGTGCCTAGGCGGGCCCAGGCGGCGCCTAGGCGGGACTAGTCGGGCCCAGGCGGCGCCTAGGCGGGACCAGGCGGTGCCTAGGCGGGACTAGGCGGTCCTGGACCAATTTCCGCCTAGAGGTCCGCCTAGGCTTAAAAATTCCTAGGTCCCGTCCCGCCTAGCGCCTAGGCGGCGCCTAGGCGCGATTTTTAGAACACTGACTTTTGCATTTATTTACTTTAGTGTTAGTTAACTACTACAAATTTGGGTTTATGAGTGATATTATGGATTATTATTACATTATATGAATTATTGACAAGTGTTATTCGTCAAAACATAAGGAAATAATCAAGTTTGTTCTAAGTCCGCCTAGGCGCCGCCTAGGCACCCGCCTAACCGCCTAGGCGCTAGGCGGCCACCCACCGCCTAGCGGCCGCCTAGCGCCTTTTAGAACATTGATTAGGACAATATCCTTTAAATATCAATATTTATGTGTCACCTTGAAAATGTCACGTGTCAGGAGTCCATTTACCCTTGTCACCCAGGTTATGTAGATTCTGCAGAAAACGAAGATGTGCGAATGAATGACATACTTTCCCATCCAATTCGAAACCCATATCACCCAATTTCTCTTTCAAACAATAAATTCCAAATCAAACAAGTTCAAACCTCAATTGTTCTTCTTCTATCGCCCAACAAAACATCCCCATATCCCAATTTTAACTCCCACCATTGCCATCCTCTTCGGCCTCCCTAAACACTAATTAACCGCAGGTTTCCCCTAACCATACCCGAAAACCACCCTTCTCGTCCTTCAATCACACCCACCATTGTCACCCCTCCACAACCCATCACTCAACCCACCATTGCCCTTCAATCCCTAAACCCCATTGTAAATCCTTCACCCACACATCCGACACCCCACGTTCACACAAAACGGAGAGGGGAAAGAATGATTTTGGGTTGATGGAGAGGGGGGCATACTTTTATAGTCCGACGGCGGCGTTCTTCGCTTCTCCTCCACACTCCGACATTGGTGGATCTTCTCCGGCCTCCTCCTTTCGAAATCGCTGGTTCATCCCCTTTTCATTTTCTTTCGTTTGAAATGGAGAGAGAAAACTGAAATGGTGGAGAGAGAGTATTCTGATTTTGCCCCTATTTTATTTTTCTTTTTTATTTGGCCAAAATTACATGAGATAGCCGGTATTGGGGGAGGTTTTACTTGGACATTTGTGCAAATTTGGGGGAAATGTGGCATTTGTGCAAATTTTGCCACCCTTCCGGTATTTTTGCAAAGTTTTTTGATTTTATGGTATTTAGTACCATTTCCTCTAGTTTTTATTCATTCGAATTTCGAGAGAACACAAGTAGGAGAGTTAGGAGAGAGAGCTTGGAGTCGAGAGAAGTTGTATTTGGCGAGAGCGGAATTGGCTTCAATCGGTTGTATGCTCTATTTTAGTTTATTAATGCAAGTAGTTATTTCCCTTTTATTATTGATGAATTTTCTTATGATGAAGAGCGAGTAGTCCACCTACTTCTAGGGTCAGAGTGAGCCCGACGATAGCAAAGCATGTTTGAGGTAAAGATTCGACTTTTACTATGTTTTGATCATCCACTACCTTTTATATGTTTATTACCTAATTAATAGAGATTCAGGTTAACCACTTGGATTATAAACATAAAATTGGCAGATATAATTAGAGTTTCTTGAAAGAGTTGTCTAATTGTTGGAAAAGGCGAAAGCTTAATCCTTTGATGTGATTTGCATGATTATCCCTCTTTATCTTGCCTTATGCATCTTTGGTTATCGTTGTTGCAAACCCCGGTCTTGGAAGTTTTCATTAAATTGTTGAAATCCAAATATGTCAAAACTGTTTCTTTTCTGTCCATACTTCGTTTCCATCCTTAAACTCTTCGTCCATCTTTCGCCGACACAAGTTACGAACTACAGGGCTACTCGACATCGACTAAACTTAGTCGACGTCGACCACTAATACTCGATCTAGGGTTTCTGCTCGAGATCGCTGCCGTTTGTGTTTCTGCAGGTACTCGACTACGACCAAGCCTACTCGACGTCGACTACACCAGTGACCCTTGCTTGCTCGAATTCAATTGTGTCTGACCCCTGTCGACTACACCTAGTCGAGGTTGAGTACTTCTGTGGTCGATCACCATTCGTGAGATTCGCCTGCTACCTGAGATCCGCTGACACGCTTCCTCGAGGATCGATCCTGACTTCATGTTGCTACATTGGGAGGAAGTCTTGTAATTATTTGTGTGGGCACGAATCTGGTTTGATTTATATTATTATATTTTGAACTCAATTTCCTCCTACAACACTAAGGTTGTCATACTATATGAAATATTTGCATAGTCATAGGAATCAATCTTTACCTTGTATCCTATGAGAAAAAGAACTTCATATCAAGATGTCTACTACCACAAGATACAAGTTCTCTTCTTTGTCCATCTTGATTCTCCCCTTCTCAAAATTGATAAATGAAGATCATTCATGTCTATCTTTTCGGCTCAAACTTCTTTAGTCTTGAATCTGCAATTGCTAAATAATTACTGTATATTATAATTTTTATCTCATTGTAATTTCCCTTCTTTGCTGCTCTTCTTGTAACATTTCTAGGCCAACAACTTTCTTTGAGATCCATGTGATCGAGTTGGCTGCAAAAGAAGGGACCTTTAACACTTATAAAGGCAATTCCATGAGCAATGTGTCATTTTCTTCTTTTTTTTTTTTTTTTGAAACGGAAAAAATTTGACCATAGAGCTAAGCTCTATCAGCCAAGAGCATCCTTGCGGATGAGACTACGCAACAGAGAATCATTAGGAGTCAAAGATCCGTTAGAAGAGAAACTATACGTGACAAGCGATCAGCCACCAGATTTGCCTCACGGAAGACATGACGAATCTCAACAGAACCAAAGAAGCCCAGCGAGACTAGACTGTCCGAGACAATCATTTCAGAGTCTCCAGTAGGCTTCCCCAAACCTTTTAGACTTTTGATAATTGTTAAGTTGTCTCCTTCAATGATTAGGTTCATGATTTTCAGTTCTTTTGCGGCTAGAAGTCCCTTCCAGAGACTCATGCTTTCACATCCACAAACCGAGGTAATTGGTGATGATCTGGAACCACTGAAAATAGGAGCACCTACGGAATCCCGAAGAATGAAGCCATGCGTGCCCTTACCATCAGCGGGGAGAGACCCGTCGAAATTCAGTTTATAAGTTCCATTTGGTGGGGGGTCCCATTTCGTTCTTTTTCTTTTCGATATTAATCTGGGTCGGTCAACATTTGTGGATATTTTTTTGTCATTTGCGCAGTAGTCCGGAGAACCCAAATGCGAGGTTTTCCAGATAAATATTTGTTCCTTTACAAAGGATAAGATGCGCCTTATGTCTGAGTTTATGTTTTCAAATAGCGTTTTGTTTCTAAAATACCAAACTCCCCACCATACAAAAGCTAGGTCTTCAAAGCTTTTTGTCCCAATTGTATTTTTGATGTCCCAGATTGTGTCGTTCAAGTGTTCCTCTTTGTTGAAACAGCCATTAATTATCCTAAAGGCACCTGGGTTATTTGCAATAAGGGTTTCCCTAGAAACAGGACAGTCCCAGAGCAGATGGTTTAGGTCTTCATAGAAGGAGTCGCAATGTGGGCAGTTGGTCGGAATACCAAGATGACGAGATGCTAGTCTAACCGCAGTGGGTACTCCGTTCTTAAGGATTTTCCACATGAATGATTTTATTTTAGGGGGGATATCTAGTCCCCAAACCCAGTTTATATTCGAAATTTCATGGTTTTTGTGTTTATGTATCATATCAATTGCAGACTTAATTTGTGCTGAACCAGCCATTTTTGCTCCATTTCCAATATAGTCTATCGCCCTGGATGTGTTGTGGTATTGGGGTTGTCTTGATTGTTTCTATTATATCATTAGGAATGATGTTCTGTAAATTTTCCTGTAATTTTTCTTGGTCCCATGTTTTGTTCTCTTTGAGGAAATGATTTATGTTGATTGTTTCGTCAATATGTTGCGTTCCTGAGATTAATGAATTTAGAGGCGTTGGGCCTAGCCACAGGTCACACCAAAAATTAATAGAAGAGCCATCCCCAATAGACCATCTTAGACCTTGTTTGAATAAAGGTATTAATTTTATTGACTGCGTCCATTGCCAGGATGAGGCCCCATGCTTTCGATAATTCAGAATGTTTTGATCTTTGAGATATTTTTCTTTGATTAATGTAACCCAGGGGCTAGATGGTTCAACTAATAGTTTCCAAAGTAATTTCATCTGAAGGGTTGTATTCATGTCCTCAGAGTTGCGAAGAGCAAGATCTCCATTTTTCTTGGTTTTACAAATCTCGAACCAGCTGATGAGGGGCTTATGATTCGGGCCCTTGTTCCAGAGGAAGTTTCGATTGATTCTATCGAGTTCTGTGTGAACAGATTTGGGTAGCATAAAACATTCATTTTCTTCTTCTTGAAATTCATAAACTTTACCTCGTAGCTCATAAAAATGTAATTTCCCCCCCCCCCCTCTATTTATCTTAATATTTCATATATATTTAAATTTAAATTTTGGGAACACTATTTTTCTTATTCAATTTTTAAAGGCCTAATAAATGCAAATTTTTTTTCTTCTTGTAACTCACCTCTCAATCTAGAATATTTATAATCCTTAAAGGAAACATAGATTTAAAATTTTAATTTTTTGGATTATGTTTTTCCTTCATTATTTTAAGATTAACATCAATAAAATGCACATTTTTCTAAAAATTCATAACCTTTTCTACTCCTAACACATTATTTTTTGTCTATTACATTTAAGATCTATATAGAATAATATTTATTAAAAATGTGAATTTATTTATAATTTCTTTGTAATACATGTTAGTTTTTTAAGGCTAAATAATCCATAAATTAATAATGTTTAATAAATTTGTAAAATATTTTTTAAAGATTCTAAAATGTTGAAAATTGATAGGGATATCATTTAGAATCTTTTTCAACATTTTAGAATCTTTAACAAATATTTTAGTGGTGACAGTTTCTGTTCTTATTTTAGTGGTGACAATTTTCAACATTTTAGTGGTGACAGTGTCTACGACCTTGTTCTTATTTTGATTACAGTGTCTATGACATTGTTTTTGTAGTGGTGACAGTGTCTATGACCCTGTTTTTTTACAGCGTGTCACAACTGATAAGAGTGGTGACAGTGACCCCGTAAAAAAAACTCTTGAAACAAACCTGTCATCAAAAAATTGTTTCCAATGTCCTAGGTTTTCCCTTTGATTACAGTGTCTATGAACCTATTTTTATTTTGGTTACAATGTCTATGACCTTGTTTTTCTTTGCTTACAGTGTCTATGACCCTGTTTTTATTTTGATTACAATGTCTATGACCTTGTTTTTGTGGTGGTGACAGTGTCTATGACCTTGTTTTTTTTGTTACAGTGTATATGACCCTATTTTTATTTTAGTTACAACGTCTATGACCCTCTTACCAGTTCATATATTAGAAGGAGAACTGTCCTCACATGTATTTTGGATTCTCATTAGCCCCTATAGGGTTTGTGCCTCCCTTGTCATAGGGTTTTTCCTTTGATTATAGTGTCTTTGACTCTTTTTTCATAGTGGTGACAATGTCTATGACCCTGTTTTTTTTGTTACAACTCTATAGGGTTTTCCTTTGATTACAGTGTCTATGACCTTTTTTTCATACTTGTGACAGTGTCTATGACCCGGTTTTTATAGTGGTGACAATGTCTATGACTCTCTTACCCATTCATATATTGAAAGAGAACTGTCCACCTAATGTGTTATGGCTTCTCATTAGCCCCTTTTGGGTTTGTGTTTACCTTGTCCTAGGGTTTTCCATTTGGTGACAGCAATCGTCTCTCAACGACGTACTATACTTAACATTTTAGGGTTTAGGGTTTAGGATTTAGGGTTTAGGGTTTAGGGTTTAGGGTTTAGGATTTAGGGTTTAGGACCCTAAATCCTAAACTCTAAACCATACTGTACATCACATGTTATTTTGGCTTCTCATTAGCCCTTTTAGGGTTTGTGCTTCTCTTTTCCTCGGTTTTCATTTGATTACAATGTCTATGACCCTTTTTTCATAGTGATGACAGTGTCTATGACCTTGTTTTTATTTTGGTTACATCATCTATAGGGTTTTCCTTTGATTACAGTCTCTATGAGCCTTTTTTCATAGTGTTGACAGTGTCTATGACCTTGTTTTTATTTTGGTTACATCGTATATGACTCTCTTAGGCTCTTACCCATTCAAATATTAGAGGAGAATTGTCACCACATATATTTTGGTTTCTCATTAGCCCCTATAGGGTTTGTGCTTCCCTTTTCCTAGGATTTTCCTTTGATTATAGTGTCTATGACCCTTTTTTCATAGTGGTAACAGTGTTTATAAAGCTATTTTTATTTTGGTTACAACGTCGATAGGGTTTTCCTTTTGATTACAGTGTCTATGACCCTGTTTTTATAGTGGTGACAGTGTCTATGACCCTATTTTTATTTTGCTTACAACGTCTAAGACCCTCTTATCCATTCATATATTAGAGGAGAACTGTCACCACATATATTTTGGCTTATCATTGGCCCCTATAGGTTTTGTGCTTCCCTTGCCCTATGGTTTTCCTTTGATTACAGTGTCTATGACCCTGTTTTTATAGTGGTGACAGTGTCTATGACCTTATTTTTATAGTGGTGACAGTGTTTATGCCCCTGTTTTTATTTTGATTACAGTGTGTATGACTCTCTTTTTATGTTTGTTACAACATCTACGACCCTCTTATATGATATACAGTACTAAAATATAATTTATTAACAAAACGCACAAGGTCGTGGGTAACGGTTACAATTTATTTATTAAAGTTATGCGTGTTTATATTTTTTTTAAAAAAAAAGTTCAAATCAAATTCATTTGTTTTTTCAAAATACTTTAAAAATTGTACTCCCGTATTTAGAAAACGGGAGTTATAAAATAGTTGTACTCCCGTGTTTAAAAAAGGAGGTGTAATTAAAATTTTACTTCTGTTTTTTAAATACGAGAGTACAACCCACTCAGTTTTATAACTCCCGTTTTTTAAAAACGGAAGACAAAACTAAAGTTGTACTCTCGATCCACAATAGCCCTCATGAACAGCCCAAAGAAGAGCCCAAGAAAACAGTCCACGATCATGACTCCTCTACACACAATGCCAGCTAATTCATCAAGAACAGACAAATTATGGAACCTTCCTGAATAGTGGGTACACCCACGTTTCCTGTACTCCATTATATATACGGTTGTGTAATCCAAAGCAACCGTATTCCTATCATTGTCTGCCTATTCATACTTTTCAGTAGAGAGCTTTGCTCTCCCCTCTAACCCCTAACCCTTGCTCCCCTTTCTGATCATCAATGGCCGATCGCTCGCCTTTCTATATTCCCGCTTGCTTTGCTGTTCTCGTTGCCGTTACTTGCGGTGCCAATGGCATCGCCTCTGGACCTCACCTTAACGCCGTCGTTATCCTGTTACCGCCTCGAATGACGAACACGATCGAGTTCCGTCTCCAGGGCAACAATGGCTGCTTCAAGTGGTATTCAGCTTCTCCGTATACTTCCCTTACTGATTTCTACCTGTTTTGGCTTTGCTGAGTTCAATTTCGCCGATTCTATCCGTAACTTGATTTGTGGGAATTTTGTTTTGATGCGATGATGTAGATCTAAAGATATGTCGATGTCGATTTCCCCGAATTTGTTGCCGCGGTTTTGTGACTGAGACTGCTTGATCATTTAACTGGTTACTGCTTTTGCGGTTCGATGTTGGAAGTTTAGTTTCTTGTGGAGCGGTGAAGTAAATGGATGCTAGTGTAGTCAGGGCCATAGGCAGTGTGATTTTGTGTTATGTGCAATTTGCAAATAAGCTTACAATGGATTGCTACACGAAGATGGTTGCATTTAAATCGTTTCAGAAATCGACGATGCAATAGTGCTTGTCTTTAATAAGTTTTATGGTTTTACCTGTGCTTTATATTTTCCCTTTGAACGAGGCTGGACTAAGGGATATGTTGTGATGTTTGGCACTTGATCTACTGTCTGTGCAAGAGGATGAGCTGATACATGGTAAGAGAAAATAGGGGTTTTGAATATATGAACATTCTAGCGTTTAAGATTGATATCCCATGAACAATAATAGGTCTCAAGTCATGCTCCAAACCAGCTTCTCTGCTATGCTCTATCGTGGATGATGTTTGTAAACCTTCATAGAGATATTAGGCAGTGAGTGGTCTTATTGGGTCTTTCTTTTTAGAGTTGAAAAAGCATGCTATATGATTACCACCTAGATCAATAGAAGGAATATATTTACCTCCTCATGCCTTATTATGTGTCTTGCCATCTTGATTCACAATATGTAAGCTATATAGTTACTATTTTGTGTTTACAAGTTTCCATGTCCTATGCTAAACGTATTATATGCCAAGAGTGAATGTACTCTTCTTAAAGACTTACACTAGTGGGAAAAATAGAAAGAAGCTGAAAAATGGATGCAAAGTTCCTTGAAGTTTGAAAGTCGTTCTCATTGTTTAAATCTCTCTTTTAGGTCATGGGATCATCATGACATTTTGTCTGTCATACCCGAATACGACACGTCTAACCACTGCTCGACTGGTGCCCGATTGAAATCAATTGCACATCTGCAGTATAAACAGCGGTCTCTTTCCGCCCACTATTAGTGGGCGGAAAGAGACCGCTGTTTATGCTGCAGATGTGCTGACAGGAGCAGTAATACGCTGCAAAGTGTTCATTGATATCTTTTCCAGAGTCCAGATATTTCATAGCTCTAATAAGCTTGACTTAGATGGTCTTGCCACTCTAAGCGTCCTTGCTTTTGATGCAGAAGGTAGTTTTTCTTATTTCATTACCCTAGTCTATTTTGAGATTCCACTTTGTATTCTTCCAGGAAATTTGGAATATGATGAATTGCCATTCCTCTTGCCTAGCTTATAAACCAATCTCAACCTTTCTTTCAAACTTCTTGTAGGATGGTGTGCTAGAGGCAGCGGTGTTACTTGGTAGCACATATTTTGGGTTTTTGAAATTTCATTTGGGATTTTAATATTCCTTATAATGTTACACGGTGTAAAATGTGGTGATAAATTGAAATTTATGTTGTCATGTGTATAATATATTCTTGATCTCAGATTCAGATGCAACTTTCTCCCTTTCCTATCCAAAAGCCCCTGTAACCGTGAGCTATAAGATGAGAGTAATACTGTATTTACTGTGCCACACCTCGACACTTGTAGTACAATATGCTTTAGTTGTTAATACGAAATTTTTGGTTCCAAGTTGATGCCATAATGCAAAGGCTGGAGAATGGATGTTTCATGAAGGAATAAATTTCTGCTAAACTAAATGTTTTTGTCAAGTAGAAAAATGTATGAGCTAGATCTGGAATCTATATTTTTGAATTTCCAAGCCATTGGCAGTGATTTCTATGCTTGGGAATAAGTCAATGCAGATGCTTTATGAAAGTAAGTAAACCAAATAACTAACGCTTTGTAAACAAACCCAATAATGAACTTATGCATGGAAAAAAGAAAGTTCTGAAATGTCTAGAGGTATTTTTTATTTTTCTTAAAAATCTCTGTTCTCACTCAAGTTTATTTACTCTGAGTAGTGAGTGCCAAAAACAGCATTAGAAGGTATTGTTGCTTCCAGCTAGTAACTTGATGAAATTTTATTTATCCGTCTTGTTCGTGGTTGTCATGCTGAAAATGCACAATGGATTTTGTTTATAGAAGTTGGCTTTTCATTTGGAGACCCTCATCCTTTGTCTTTCTTGACATAACTTATAGTCTTCGACTACAGAGCATAGAGATAGCACCTTCTTGTGTTAAGATGTCTGATGTTATTGTTTTGGTAGCTCCATCATGCATGCACTCGAGTACTCAATGTTCAAGCTCCATCATAGTTGGTACCTTCTCATGTTATGAAATTGGTATATTATATGCAGAAAAGATGTTATTTGGTTTAAATGATTGGATACTTGCCTTGCCACAATGTGCTTACTTGCCAGCAGATACACAACTTTTTGATGTGTTTTCGGTTGTCATATTTAATCGCTAATCATCGCTCTCGAATTGAACTTTTGTCTCCGTTGACATGTTATGCAGGAAATGTGTTTTCATCCTTAGCTGGCTTACAGTTTATGTGGAAACTAATGTCTGAAAGTACTGAATCTTCTCACCATCTTCTTCATGTCCCCTTAAAGGATTCTCCCTTGAGCGACTGTAGTGGACTTTGCGGGGACTTAAATATTCAAATAAACGTTGAAAACAATGTATGTAGAAATAGAATTGTAGGGTACTCTTCGTATTTCCCAGTTGCTCCTATGTTGGTCCCTTCCTAGCTGACTATGTTATCAAACATTCTGTGCAGGGGGTACACTCAGACTTGTGTGTGGTTAAAGGAGTCGGAATTGGGCGTGAGGTTGTTTCTGTTCATTTGCTCGAGCCGCAGTTTGATCGCCTGGAAGATAAGATTGAGTTAACTGTTGCAAAAGCCATCTTACTCGATCCATCTTCACCTCTGTTTGTTCTTATTGGTGCTTTTGTGAATTACCGTCTAAAAGTCATCCGTGGGAACATGCCCGAAGGTTTTGTGAGACAGATTCATTACTGCTTGTAAATTTGAATCCTTTCCATTTAATTTCATATACTTGTTGACTTGTTGTCCTTTTAGGTATATAATGAGTTAAATGCAATATATATGGACATAAGGGGAGTGCTTATTCTATGAATAATTTAGATACTTTTTGGGTAAAATGCTATATGGAATGGAATGTCTACAATATGGATAAATAATTCCTTTGGAGTGGTTAACACTAGAAATATTCTTCAAGTAATCAAGTGCACTCTGGAGCATTTTTCTTCTTGTGTGTTCTTTTGTTGTGTGCATTGTGGGCACACATAGTGTGATAAGATGCATTTAGTATTTTCTTTATTGAAGCTAGTTTGTA
Organism: Persicaria tinctoria; assembly: GCA_037127255.1. Taxonomy (NCBI): domain Eukaryota; kingdom Viridiplantae; phylum Streptophyta; class Magnoliopsida; order Caryophyllales; family Polygonaceae; genus Persicaria; species Persicaria tinctoria. Next base: position 90,597,187 of record JBANSL010000002.1, on the reverse strand, counting down.
ATGTTTCATAAATAATGTCAGATGTGCCTTTAAAATCAGAATTAGAACATCTAATCTGAGGGAGTTGTTACTGCTGATGGAAGGTCTTGTTTTGACGTGCGAGTACTATTTGTTAGCATTTTCATGTACTCCGTAAACTGTTTCTATTTTGACTTATATTACTTATTTTCATTGAAACAATAACATTTAATATTTTTCGACATATATCTACTTATGTCTTTACTAGTTAGCTCCAAATAACAGTGACTGCAGTTTAGATTTCTGATGATATTTTTTGCTTTTGGATTTTATTTCCTTATACTAGTGCAATACGAGCTTTGATTTCATAATTAATTAATATTCTTGCGCTATATTTGTGACTACAGCGGCAGAAACGGAACCAGGAATTAATGTTTGGGTGTGCTGGATTATCTTATGTAATGAAGAAAAATTATTGTGGACAGATTTGAATGAAAATAGAGAAAAACAATGATAAAATGGGTAGAATTAGATTTACTATCGCGTATATAATTTATTGGGTAGATAATAAAAAAAACTATTGTGAAAAATTTTGACCAAAAATAGAGAAATATAGTTATAATAACAATAGACAAACTAGATGGACATATATTAATTTATTGATAGTTGGGAAAAGGAAAAGTTAGTTGGGCAGATTCGAACCTGGGTTGCAACGATTACAGTGGAAGGCTTATACCACATGGACACTTCTTACTTTTTGTACCCATACTTCACAGTATTTATCATATTCTGAATGAAAAATGGGGTGGGCTGTGACAAAGCTCAGCCCACCCCTCCGTCCGTCCCTGTACAGCGGTGACGCTTCCTTCTCCATTTCATCCTTGGTCTGTGCTAAATTCATCCATTGCTGAAGTAGATCCTAAGATGGGTTTAGCTCATGCAATGAGGCTAGGGGAAACTAATGTTTTAGTGGAGGACACCTGGATTGCAGGACACATACTAGTGTCATCCCTCCATGTTGTTCTGCCGGGTACTATGTATTTATACATATTACCTCTTTCAGAAGTTGGTCATCCACCACACGTTGGTATGTTATTCCTGGCAGGAAGTACCTCATTGACGTAAAGGTTTTTTCAGGAGGATCTGAGGCCAAAGAAATCTTCATCACTGATGTAATATAGGTGGTGTATAAGTTTCACAAACAGATTGATTTATCTGATTTTTGTAAATTTTACCTGGTTGGTTGGTAACCCCCACCCCACCCATTCTTTCCTCACCTCTGTGCCTATGCTTGCAAGCATATCTGGTTTTCTATGTGGTGGTTGTTGTATTGTTTTGTGGGAGGGAGACTGAAGATAACTAACTACTATAAAGTTGCAATTTAATGATCCTTCCTAAGTGACAATACGTGGAGAAACTAACCAGTCAGATGTCCAAGTATCTATTTACAGGGTTTGTAAATTCCCCTATTGAAGATGCCTTTTTACTATTTTCATTATCTTGGCATTATTTTGCGGCGAAACTAATTAAAATAACCCGACCTTTAAGGGTGTGTTGAAAATATATTTCAACCTTTCAAATGTAAGATAAATATCCCGACCTTTAAGGATATGTTAAAAATATATCCCTACCTTTCAAGTTTCAAATGTAAGATAAATATATCAACCTTTATAAGTGATGTTCAAATAATATATAAAATAATTCTCTACCAAAAAAAACTAACATGGTATACATATGTGGCAAACTAAATTAATACAAAAATAAAATTTAAAAAAAAATATATAAAAAATTAATAGAAGGGTTTAAGAAAACAAGTTTTTCATTTATTATTTAAAAAAAAATTCAAGACACTTTATTAATATTTCAATTTTCCATATTATTCTTCTTTGTTCAATTGTCCCATTTTTTTTTACATAATTTATTTACTAAAATTCTAACTATTCTTCTTTCTATTCTAAATTTTCATCAAAATTGCGAAATTAGTTAAATGGTCCATTATACGAATATGGATGTTATCCCTCAAATATAAAAATAATCTAAATAAAATATTAAACACTTGTAAATATATCATTTTTTATATATATTTATATTTTATTAATTTATTTCTTTCCCTTGATAAAAAAAAATGTGGTTTAATAAAAACAAGGTTTTTAATATAGAGTTATAAGAAAATAGTGTGTATACAATATAAAAGACGAAAGATATGTAAATCTATAATTTTTTTATATAGATTTTTTAAAGTTTTTTTTTTAATTTTTTTTTTGTCGTATATGCATGTCATGTTAGTTTTTTTTTTTTGTACAAATTTTTTTGAGATATTATTTTAACATCACCTATAAAGGTCGAGATATTTATATTACATTTGAAAGGTTGAGATATATTTTTAACACTCCTTTAAAGGTCGGGATATTTATCTTACACTTCAAAGGTTGGGATAAATTTTTAACACACCCTTAAAGGTCGGGTTATTTTAATTAGTTTCGCCTTATTTTGCAATTTACTAATGTGAGATTTTTTTTTTGATCAGGTAAAAACTCGATGCACCGGGCAGACCCGGTGGATCGTTTACTAATGTGAGATGATTATTGCAGTGTGAATTTTGTTGGGCAATAACTTTTCCATATTCATTGAAGCAGCAATGTGCATGTACATGTGCAAAGCATGCTTTCGAAACCAGGATTTAAAAGTGGAGAAGGCTGAAGTCACCTTAGTAATAAAAAAATAAAATTAATATTGAATAATAATAATAATAAATCACCTTACGTATTATTAAGTCATAAAATATCATTGATATATCAAACAATAATAATAATAAATAATTGTATCTCAATTCTCAAGTATACAAGAAAGAATATTATGGGTTGGTTACTATAGCCTATCAAACAATAATAATAATAAATAATTGTATCTCAAGTATACCAGAAAGAATATTATGGGTTGGTTACTATAGCCTAGCCCATTAAAAAACAAATGACCTTACGTATGGGGGATTCGAACACTAGTCAAATGGGTGTATTGAACATGCTGAAACCATCTGAGCTATTACGACTTTTTGTAAAAATTTAACCATAATTGCTTTAAGTTCTTCTCCTAAATCCATCCGTGCCTGTTTGGAAAGTTTCAATCATTCTCTACTTTTTCTTTGCTGTTGTAGAATGAAGACTTGCAGTTGAAATATGATCAATCGAAAAACTGGAGGAGTCACCCAATCTCTGAAAGCGTTGCTGTTGAGTTTGGCTGGAGCAATGCAAGAATTTTAGATGTATATTCACCAGGACTTGAGATATTGTCAGCATCCTTGGCTTATCTGGGTGGTGATTCAGAGACAAAGCATGTAGTTCTTATAATTGGATAGGTCTTTGTACAAACATTTGGAGTTCAGTTCATTTATCCTTTCAATTTAATTTGTGGATATCTTATATAGAGGCTTGTGGTTATGAAAGAAGTTAGGATATGTGACAGAGTTGAGATTGGGACGGAACAACAAAATATTGTATCACCACGTATCATACTCCCTTGGGCACCAGTCGTTCATCAAGAACTGCAGCTAAAAGTGTTGGTATGAATCTGCGAATGTAGCCTCGATTTGTAAAGGAAAACCGCTTTAGAAAATCGATGAAAAAACTCGTGTTTGAAAGTGTTTAAGGCTGTGGCGTGGCATAAATGGAACCACCGCTTTACAAAAACGTGTGACAAAGCTGAATTAGCACCGCACACGTGTCACGGACCGACGGCGGTGGTGGTGCACGCGTGTGGGATCCCTATCCCAACTCTCAATAACCCTTTGAAAAACTCCTCCATAAAAACAATCCCCAAACCCCTTTTGTAATCAATGTGGGATACTAAAAGAAGTTCAAAAGCCACATTTCAAAACCCCCACATGAACATTTCTCCAACAAAAAGCAGTGGGAGGTTCGCATCCTTGTTTGATTTTTTAAATGCCATGTACTTGGTGATTTGCATCGTTGTTTGGTATTTTAATGTCATATACTTGGTGGTTTCTGACCTGGATTTCTTCTTTGTTTGCATGTTTGCAGGCTATGCACATGCACCAACTGATTATAATTGGGTTTCCTCTGATGTAGCTGTTGTTTTAGTCTCCGATGCAGGTGTTGTCCAGGTTAAAGGGCCTGGTAAAGCTACCATCAAAGTTGTTTCTGTGTTTGATATGCTGAATTTTGATGAGGTAAACCTATACTGTTGGATGCTTTATTGACATTTATAATAAGATAAGATGTTAGTGTTTTGAGCTTTCGATTTCCATGTGTATCTTCATTGAGAAAGATATTCACATATATGTGAAGCACAAATCTAACCAACATCTTGATACCCAATCCAGTTTTGAGACGTACAAGACTAATTTAATTTGTACCTTTGTTCTGTACTAACCTGGCTAATGATAAGAGTTATAAGATAGAGAGTTAATGAAACCCAACTGCTAGCACTAGTTGAATAGCGTGACCTTTGCAGTTGTTGTGATAGATTGTTTTCTTTTGTCATAGCAATGGAATCAACCAATAAATATAGGATTTATCTTTATTCTTTATCAGTTATTGGATTGCCATCTAAGTTACTTTTTGATGTTAAGGGTACTTTTATCAATTTTTACATTTACATTGCGATTTCTTCTCTCTATCTACAGTTGGTAATTGATGTACGTGCTCCCTCTTCTATGGTTATGCTGTCGAACTTGCCCGTGGAGGCAGTTGTGGGATCCATATCTTTTAGCTGCTGTGACAATGAAAGCATCAAATGGTTCGTTTCTTGAAATGATTGCAAATTTGAGTTTCTTTTGTACTTTCTCAATTAAAGGAATTTTCATTTGTCAAAGTATCTTACTCTGCAGGTGACTATTTTGATAAATGTGATGCTTTTAGTTCCTCCGTAAGATGGAAAGCTGGAAGTGAGTATTTTGTCATAGTCAATTCAACAAGGGATCCTTCTCTAGTGAATAAGGGCAACCATGATGACCTATGGCAGATGTCCATAGGTGAAGGATCCCTTGTTGAATTGACTATGACAAAATACTCACTTCAAAGGTTGGCAGAAAATAGATAGGTTGGACCAAAAAAGGTACCATAACCACATACACCGGAAGAGAAACATCAAAATTGGAGTTTGATATGTGCATCCACTTCAACTCAATTTAAAATCGCAACAAATAGAGTTCAGTTGGAGAAAAAGAAATTAGAGTTGATGCATTAATTCAAGGCAATCGATTGACATTTTCAATTCAGTTTTTCTAGGCTGAATGAGACCTCGATACATCCATGGTGCTCACCGAGTCACTCGTCCTCCTCGCTTACGGCGCGTGGCAACGGGCCTCCGATGGGGTGAACGGTGTCTAGATTCCTAATGGAGGAGGTTTAATGTGTGCTACTGTTATCATCGCTGGACCGATAATGAGAGGATTGGTGATAATTAAGGTTAATTTAGGGGCGGATAATCTTAACCACTGGTTCATTTTAAGGGTTGAGATTGTTATATTAGGAAGATATTAGGTAGATATATATTAAGAGAGGATCTGACTCCCCTAGTATAGATGTTAGTCGTTTATGGTGTGGTTAACTGGGGTCCGCTGCAAATTGGAAACAAGGTCAAGCATTGGAAACGGTCAAGTGCAGTCAGTTGTGTTTTATGCAATCATGGAAAAGAGACTAAACTCTCTATATATGGTTTCATTGCCAAGTCATTGTGGAAATGCAAAAGTATGTTTGGGAGGATAGGGATCCGACGGCGAGAAGAGTCGCTTATAGAGTGGTTAAAATGGTTTGTCCTACTTTCAGGCTAAGACTGCTAAGTTGCAGTGCCGACCCACAAGCAAGGGTAGCATGGGCTCCCGCCCTGGGCCCAGTCTGTAGTGGGACCCAACCTATAATAAAAAGTAGTATAGGTAATGTTTAACATTCCTTTATTAAATAGGTTTTCAGGCCCAATATATTAAAAATAGTCAAAGGGAGCCCAAAAAACAAAGCTTTCCTGTATTTAATTTGAAAGAGACTAAAGTTAAATTAGGCCCCCACTTGGTATCTGGAGTAATTCATTTTAATCGGTATTTGGAAAAACGAAAAAGGTAAATCGGTCTTGCCTTATCTTTAAACTTAAAATTAAAATTATGATTTAATTAAATAAATCCCCCTTAAATATAGTATTTTTTTCAAAAAAAAAACTTCATGATTAAAGGTTTTAGAACAACGTACATAAATTGATATTCTTGGAATTTTTTTTCAAAATATTCACTCAAAAATAAATAATTACAAAAATATTCACACTTTTAAACTATTTACAAAAATATTCATTTTTGTCAGATTGGACAGAAAAACGCGGTTCCATACCGCGTTTTATTAATACAATAGAAAATTTGAAATCGGAAAAGAAATGGAATAAAATTAATGAAAGAAACGCGGTTTCATACCGCGTTTCTTTCATTAATTTATCCCGGATGAATTATATTTATATATTCAATATTATTATTATTTTTTAAGTAGAAACGCGGAAACATACCGCGTCTCTATACTGTTTTTTTTTTTTTTTTCAGGTTGAACCACGGAAGAGGAAGAGAGGAGGCCGGAGCAAGGCGGCCGAGCACGAACCTGTCGGAGGACACAACAGTGACGTCGGAGGCAAGGGCGACCATTGAGGCGGCGAGAATGGAGAGGAGCGGCGCGCCCACACCGATTTCAGCAACTCCCGACTTCGATTCGAGGTCCCAGTCTCCCACTCTCGACTCCGAATCCGGCTCAAGCGGGGTGTGGATTCGAACAATTGGGGGAGAAAAGAAGGAGGATAGAGATGTCTCCGACACTGGTTGCCAATTGGGGGAGGAAGGAGGCCGGCGGAGGAGCGAATTCGGACAATTGGAGAGGAAGAAGAGGGGTGACAGTTAGGAGGAGAAGGGGGCGGTGGTATTGGGTGCCAGATCGAGGAGGACGAGGGAGACGAGGACGGCGGAATCAAAGGCAGATGGAGCCGACGTCGGAGACGAGGGCGTCGGGGCAGACCGTGAAGGAGGAGAGCGGCGGCGGCGGCGCAACCATCTGCGAACGAGGGGTGACAGTTAGGAGGAGAAGGGGGCGGTGGTATTGGGTGCCAGATCGAGGAGGACGAGAGAGACGAGGGCGGCGGAATCAGAGGCAGACGGAGCCGACGTCGGAGACCAGGGCGTCGGGGCAGACCGTGAAGGAGGAGAGCGGCGGCGGCGGTGGCGCAACCGTCTGCGAACGAGGGTTGCATCCCGTCCAAAGTTGAATCTGCAAAAAAAAAGAAAAGGAAAAAAAAAAAAAAAAAAAACATACAATAGAGAGACGTTGTTTAGTTCCGCGTTTCTAATTAAAAAAATAATAATAATATTGAATATATAAATATTATTCATCCGGGATAAAATTAATGAAAGAAACGCGGTCAAACCGTGTTTCTATCATTGATTTTATTCCATTTTTTTTCCGATTTCAAATTTTCTATTGTATTAATAAAACGCGGTTCCAAACCGCGTTTTTCTGTCCAATCTGACAAAAATGAATATTTTTGTAAATAGTTTAAAAGTGTGAATATTTTGAAAAAAAAATCGATATTCTTGCATTTGACAACCTATGACTCTTTTTAAGTACGGTATAAAAATCATTTAAAATATGAAAGCAAAAAAAGGTTTTAAGGCTCACTTTAATATTTTTCACAACTGTTACACATAAAAAAAAAAGTTATAAGTGATTCATTAAAAGAAAGAAAATGTAGTTTTATAAAAAAATATTTTGTTTTAAGGATGATTTATACTATAATTAGTCCAGGTCTTAAAAAAAATTAACCCTAACATTGTTGAGTCTATATTTATCACATATATTCTAAATTAAATTATTGAGTTGTTTTTAGTAAAGGACCTCCTTTTTTTTCCTGCCCTGGGCTTCTAAATTGATAGGATCGGCACTGCTAAGTTGCTATAGTGTGTGCTTTTGTTTATTTCGCATGGACAACTAGAAATAGACTAATTTTTAGAGATTTACTATTTGTAATCTTAGAGACTGTGCAAGACATGTAATAAATGCTTGTAAGAGTCACGTTTCTATTAGATGTAAAGACAAAACATCAAGAAAGATTGCTTGGTTAAGCATAGTGATTGAATGATCTTTGTGATACATCTTTAGATTGAGTAAGTAATTTAGGGTGGATTTGAGACATGTATAGTGAGAGCGGATTATGAGATTGAGATATACACAGGGACATGTTAGGTATACCGTCCACCTTTTCACGGGACCCTTGGGTTGATCCGTGTTCTTTTATAACTCGGTTACGTCTTTCAAATATATCTACTGATTCAGGATAATTATAATTTTGAACATTTCCATCTTTTAAGCATGTTTGTTTTTTCTTAATTGATTTAAGGACATTGCAATCATTAAAGAAAAACAAAGAAGTCTTGTCTTGTTTAAGTGTTATATTTAAAGTATCTTTAATCTCGCATCATATGTTATGTATTGTTTCATTTCGTAATATGTTTGTTAAGTCGTAATTTAGTTTTAAGTAATTAATGAAGTTGGGCTTTTAAAAAAAATAATTAACTATTGAGTTATATATATAGCCTTATTTAGTTTATAAATGTATTAATTTAATAATAATAGTTTAATAATAATAAATAATATTTTGTGTTCAATAAAATAATATAATCGAGAATGAAAATAATAATTGAAGATGAGTATATTTGTAAATTAAATTGGTAGGAAAAGACGAGTTTTGAAATGTTACTGATTTAATGGAAAAAATATAATTATGATGCGATAATGTGACGGAAAGATAATAATATAATATTAGTATTAATATTGTAGTATTCAGTAAAGATGACCTTATACCAAAAAAAAGGGATTGATAAATACATCGGTAATTTTTACTGGATACATCGCTAATCTACCCAACCCCTTGCGGACCGAGCTACGTTGCGAGTTGCGGACTACTTTGGACGCGAGCTACGCTGCGAGTTGCGGACTACTTTGGACGATGTATCAAACAACGTTCTAGTCTGCATGGGGTTACATTTCATAATTAGTCTGCATCCTAACGCGGATCTCTCTCCGCAATGTCTTGCGGACGTTTTGTCGATGACCTTTTAGGGCGTATTTGACACGATGCATTGGGAGGTCCGCAACTCGCTGTGTAGCTCAGTCCGCAACCGCAAGGGGTTGCGTAATGTCTGCAGACGTTTTGTTGAGGGCCTTTCAGGCCATGTTTGACACGATGCCCGAGGAGGTCCGCAACTAGTTGTGTAGCTCGGCCCGCAAGGGGTTGCGTAATGTCTTGCAGACGTTTTGTCGAGGGTCTTTTAAAGCGTGTTTGGCACGATGCTCGGGGAGGTCTGCAATTCATTATATAGCTCGGTCCGTAAGGAGCTGCGTAGATTAACGGGGTATCCCGTAAAAATTAGCGGTTTTAGCTTCCCCGAAAAAAAACAAAAACAAAATTCATGCCACAAAAAATAACTCCCGTCCGGAAAGGCAAACCCACACGGCCTCCTCACCAATCACATCTTCCCACGTGTCACCGTAATTTCCTTCCCGTTGCTTTTTCCCCCTATTTCCACACCCCCCAACCTGAGCCACACCCAAACCCCCGCACCGAGAGCTTTGCTCTCCCCTCTAAACCCTAACCCCTGCTCCCCTCTCTGATCATCAATGGCGTCCGATCACTCGCCCGTGTCCGCTTTCTATATACCCGCTTTCTTTGCTGTGCTCGTTGCCGTTACTTGCGGTGCCAATGGCATCGCCTCCGGGCCTCACATTCACGCAGTCGATATACTGTTACCTCCTCGAATGACTTACCCGGTCGAGTTCCGTCTCCAGGGCACCAATGGCTGCTTCAAGTGGTATTCAGCTTCTTCCGATACTTCCCTTACTGATTTCTACTTGTTTTGGCTTTGCTGAGTTCAATTTCGCCGATTCTATCCGTAGCTTGATTTGTGGGAATTTTGTTTTAATGCGATGATGTAGAGAGATGTGTCGATTTCCCCGAATTTTGTTGTGTGATTGAGACTGCTCGATCATTTAACTGGTTACTGTATACCGCTTTTGCGGTTCAATGTTGGGAGTTTGGTTTCTTGTGGAGCGGTGAAGTAAATGGATGCTAGTTTAGTCGGGGCCATAGGTGGTGTGATTTTGTGGTATGTGCATTTTGCAAATACGCTTACAATGGATTGCTACACGAAGATGGTTGCATTTAAATTGTTTCAGAAATCGACTATGCAACAGGGCTTGTCTCTAATAAGTTTTATGGTTTTACCTGTGCTTTATATTTTCCCTATGAACGAGGCTGGACTAAGGGATATGTTGTGATGTTTGGCACTTGATCTACTATGTGTGCAAGATGATGAGCTGATACATGGTAAGACGAAATATAGGTTTTGAATATACGAGCATTCTAGCGTTTAAGATTTATATCCCGTGAATAATAATAGGTCTCTAGTCGTGCTCCAAACCATCTTCTCTGCTATGCTCTATCGTGGATGATGGTTGTAAACCTTCATAGATATATTAGGTATTGAGTGGTCTTATCGGGTCTTTTTTTTAAAAGTTGAAAAAGCATGGTATATGATTACCACCTAGATCAACAGAAGGAATAGTTTTACCTCCTAATGCCTTATTATGTGTCTTGCCATCTTGATTTACATTTTGTAAGCTGTATAGTTGCTATTTAGTGTTTACAAGTTTCCGTGTTCTTCTATGCTAAGTGTATTATATGCCAAGAGTGAATTTCTTACAGACTTACACTAGTGGGAAAAATAGAAAGAAGCTGAAACTAAAGGGGATGCAAAGTTCCTTGAAGTTTGAAAGCCGTTCTCATTGTTTAAAATCTCTCTTTTAGGTCATGGGATCATCATGACATTTTGTCTGTCATACCCGAATACAACACGTCTAACCACTGCTCGACTAGTGCCCGATTGAAATCAATTGCCCCTTATAGCGGGCGGAAAGAGACTGCCGTTTATGCTGCAGATGTGCTGACAGGAGCAGTAATACGCTGCAAAGTGTTCATTGATATCTTTTCCAGAGTCCAGATATTTCATAGCTCTAATAAGCTTGACTTAGATGGTCTTGCCACTCTAAGCGTCCGTGCTTTTGATGCTGAAGGTAGTTTTTCTTATTTCACTATCCTAGTCTATTTTGAGATTCCACTTTGTATTCTTCCAGGAAATTTGGAATATGATGAATTGCCATTCCTCTTGCCTAGCTTATAAACCAATCTCAACCTTTCTTTCAAACTTTTTTTAGGATGGTGTGCTAGAGGCAGTGGTGTTACTTGGTAGCACATAATTTGGGGTTTTGAAATTTCATTTGGGATTTTAATATTCCTTATAATGTTACACGGTGTAAAATGTGGTGATAAATTGAAATTTATGATGTTATGTGTATAATATATTCCTGATCTCAGATTCAGATGCAACTTTCTCCCTTTCCTATCCAAAAGCCCCAGTAACCGTGAGCTATAAGATGAGAGTAATACTGTATTTACTGCGCCACACCTCGACACTTGTAGTATTCAGTATGCTTTAGTTGTTAATATGAAATTTTGGTTCCAAGTTGATGCCATAATGCAAAGGCTGGAGAATGGATGTTTCATGAAGGAATAAATTTCTGCTAAACTAAATGTTTTTGTTAAGTAGAAAAATGTGTGAGCTAGATCTGAAATCTATATTTTTGAATTTCCAAGCAGTTGGCAGTGATAGTTCTGCCCTACTTCTTCCATTAGTTCCTGCTCTGTGCAAAATTTGTCCTAGTTAACTTGAAAGTTTTCTGGAGAGTCATTTCTCTTCAGTGACTTCTATGCTTGGGAATAAGTCAGTGCAGATGCTTTATTTGTAAACAAACCAAATAAGTTCTGAAATGTCAAGAGGTATTTTTTTTATGGAGAGTTCATTATTTGTAAACAAACCAAATGATGAACTTATGCATGGAAAAAAAAGTTCTGAAATGTCAAGAGGTATTTTTTATTTTTCTTAAAAATCTCTGTTCTCACTCAAGTTTATTTACTCTGAGTAGTGAGTGCCAAAAACAGCATTAGAAGGTATTGTTGCTTCCAGTTCCAGCTAGTAACTTGATGAAATTTTAGTTATCCGTCTTGTTCATGGTTGTCATGCTGAAAATGCACAATGGATTTTGTTTGTAGAAGTTGGCTTTTCATTTGGAGACCCTCATCCTTTGTCTTTCTTGACATAACTTCTAGTCTTCGACTACAGAGCATAGAGATAGCACCTTCTTGTGTTAAGATGTCTGATGTTATGGTTTTGGTAGCTCCATCATGCATGCTTGGCACCTTCTCGTGTTATGGAATTGGTATATTATATGCAGAAAAGATGTTATTTGGTTTAAATGATTGGCTACTTGCCTTGCCACAATGTGCTTACTTGCCAGCAGATACACAACTTTTTGATGTGTTTTCGGCTGTCAAATTTAATTTCTAATCATCGCTTTCTAATTGAACTTTTGTCTCTGTTGACATGGTATGCAGGAAATGTGTTTTCATCCTTAGCTGGCTTACAGTTTATGTGGAAACTAATGTCTGAAAGTACTGAATCTTCTCACCCTCTTCTTCATGTCCCCTTAAAGGATTCTCCCTTGAGCGACTGCAGTGGATTTTGCGGGGACTTAAATATTCAGATAAACCTTGAAAACAAAGTATGTAGAAATAGAATTGCAGGGTACTCTTCGTGTTTCCCAGTTGCTCCTTTGTTGGTCCCATACTCCCATCCTAGCTGACTATGTTATCAAACATTCTGTGCAGGGGGTACACTCAGACTTGTGTGTGGTTAAAGGAGTCGGAATTGGGCGTGAGGTTGTTTCTGTTCATTTGCTCGAGCCGCAATTTGATCGCCTCGAAGATAAGATTGAGTTAACGGTTGCAGAAGCCATGTTACTCGATCCATCTTCACCTCTGTTTGTTCTTATTGGTGCTTTTGTGAATTACCGTCTCAAAGTCATCCGTGGGAACATGCCCAAAGGTTTTGTGAGACATATTCATTACTGCTTGTAAATTTGAATCCTTTCCATTTAATTTCATTTACTTGTTGACTTGTTGTCCTTTTAGGTACATAATGAGTTAAATGCAATATATTCTTCAAGTAGAGATGCTGAATGGATTGGAATGTCTACAATATGGATAAATAATTCCTTTGGAGTGGTTAACACTAGAAATATTCTTCAAGTAATCAAGTGCACTCTGGAATGTACAATTAATTGTTCTCTTCTCCTATGCACAGAGTGTGGACCATTTTTCTTCTTGTGCGTTCTTTTGTTGTGTGCATTGTGGGCACACATAATGTGATAAGATGCCTTTAGTATTTTCTTTATTGAAGCTAGTTTGTAATGTTTCATAAATAATGTCAGATGTGCCTTTAAAATCAGAATTAGAACATCTAATCTGAGGGAGTTGTTACTGCTGATAGAAGGTCTTGTTTTGACGTGCGAGTACTATTTGTTAGCATTTTCATGTACTCCATATACTGTTTCTATTTTGACTTATATTACTTATTTTCATTGACACAATAACATTTAATATTTTTCGACTTATACCTACTTATGTCTTTACTAGTTAGCTCCAAATAACAGTTACCGCAGTTTAGATTTCTGCTGATATTTTTTGCTTTTGGATTTTATTTGCTTATAGTGCAATACGAGCTTAGATTTCATAATTAATTAATATTCTTGAGCTATATTTGTGACTACAGTGGTGACGCTTCCTTCTCCATTTCATCGTTGGTCTGTGCTAAATTCATCCATTGCTGAAGTAGATCCTAAGATGGGTTTAGCTCATGCAATGAGGCTAGGGGAAACTAATGTTATAGTGGAGGACACCCGGATTGCAGGACACATACTAGTGTCATCCCTCCATGTTGTTCTGCCGGGTACTATGTATTTATACATATTACCTCTTTCAGAAGTTGGTGATCCTCTTGAGGGAGTTGAGCCCATTTCATCCACCACACGTTGGTATGTTATTCCTGGCAGGAAGTACCTCATTGGCGTAAAGGTTTTTTCAGGAGGATCTGAGGCCAAAGAAATCTTCATCACTGAGGTAATATAGGTGGTGTGTAAGTTTCACAAACAGATTGATTTATCTGATTTTTATAATTTTTACCTGGTTGATTGGTAACCCCCACCCCACCCATTCTTTCCTCACCTCTCTGCCTATGCTTGCAAGCTTATCTGGTTTTCTATGGGGTGGGAGATTGAAGATAACTACTATAAAGTTGCAATTTAATGATCCTTCCTAAGTGACAATACGTGGAGAAACTAACCAGTCAGATATCCATGTATCTATTTGCAGGGTTTGTAAATTCCCCTATTGAAGATGCCTTTTTAGTTTTTACTATTTTCAATATCTTGGCATTATTTTGCAATTTACTTATGTGAAATGATTATTGCAGTGTTAATTTTGTTGGGCAATAACTTCTGAACTTATCCATATTCATTGAAGCAGGCTCAAGCAGCAATGTGCATGTACATGTGCGAAGCATTGCTGCTAGCTTGGAAAGTTTCAATGATTCTCTACTTTTTCTTTGCTGTTGTAGAATGAAGACTTGCAGTTGAAATATGATCAATCGAAAAACTGGAGGAGTCATCCAGTCTCTGAAAGCGTTGCTGTTGAGTATGGCTGGGGTAATGCAAGAATTTTAGATGTATATTCATCCGGACTTGGGAAATTGTCAGCCTCCTTGGCTTATCTGGGTGGTGATTCAGAGACAAAGCAGGTAGTTCTTATAATTGGATAGGTATTTGTACAAACATTTCTAATGGAGTTCAGTTCATTTATCGTTTCAATTTAATTTGTGGATCTCTTATATAGAGGCTTACGGTTATGCAAGAAGTTAGGGTCTGTGACAGAGTTGAGATTAGGACGGAACAACAAGCTATTATATCATCACATATCATACTCCCTTGGGCACCAGCCGTTCATCAAGAACTGCAGCTAAAAGTAGTGGGAGGTTTGCATCCTTGTTTGATTTTTTAAATGCCACGTGCTTGGTGATTTGCATCGTTGTTTGATATTTTAATGTCATATACTTGGTGGTTTCTGACCTGAATTTCTTCTTTGTTTGCATTTTTGCAGGCTGTGCACAGACACCAACTGATTATAATTGGGTTTCCTCTGATGTAGCTACTGTTTCAGTCTCTGATGCAGGTGTTGTCCAGGTTAAAGGACCTGGTAAAGCTACCATCAAAGTTGTTTCTGTGTTTGATATGCTGAATTTTGATGAGGTAAACATATACTGTTGGATGCTTCATTTACATTTATGATAAGATGTTAGTGTTTTGAGCTATCGATTTCCATGTGTATCTGCATTGAGAAAGATATTCACATATATGTGAAGCAAAAATCTAACCAACATCTTGATACCCAATCCAGTTTTGAGACGTACAAGACTAATTTAATTTGTACCTTTGTTCTGTATTGACCTGGCTAATTTTCATGATAAGAGTGTTATAAGATAGAGAGTTAATGAAATCCAACTGCTAGCACTAGTTGAACAGGGAGATCTTTGCAGCTGTTGTGATAGATTGTTTTCTTTTGTCATAGCAATGGAATCAACCAATAAATCTAGGATTTATCTTTATTCTTTATCAGTCATTGGTTTGCCATCTAAGTTACTTTTTGATGTTAAGGGTACTTTTATCAATTTTTACATTTACATTGCGATTTCTTCTCTCTATCTACAGTTGGTAATTGATGTACGTGCTCCCTCTTCTATGGTTATGCTGCCGAACTTGCCCGTGGAGACAGTTGTGGGATCATATCTTTTAGCTGCTGTGACAATGAAAGCATCAAATGGTTCGTTTCTTGAAATGATTGCAAATTTGAGTTTCTTTTGTACTTTCTCAATTCAAGGAATTTTCATTTTTCAAAGTATTTTACTCTGCAGGTGACTATTTTTATAAATGTGATGCTTTTAGTTCCTCCGTAAGATGGAAAGCTGGAAATGAGTATTTTTTCATAGTCAATTCAACAAGGGATCCTTCTCTAGTGAATAAGGTCAACCATGATGACCTATGGACATCTGCCTTTGGTCCTCCTTGTTCTTGGACTTACATATGTGCAGCCGCACCTGGTCAGACAATTGTGCAAGCCAAAATGTCAAAGGATTACAAAAAATCTGATCATCTTTCAAGTGGACCAGTCATATTGAAAGCTTCTAGTCTTTTTGCTTCATTTATACCTCTTGTTGCGTATCAAGCTGGAGATGGGAATCAATATGGTGGTTCCCGGGTCGATTTGAATAATGTAGACTCGGCTACTGAGTTGGAAAAACTGGAGGACTTGTATCTTGTTCCTGGAACACATATGGATATTGAGCTCGTGGGGGGACCTGAAAAGTGGGGGGGAGATGTTAAATTTTTAGAAGCAGTGGATGTTCTTGATGATATGCAGCTGCTTTCCAAAGGAGACACACTTGTTCACCAAACACCTAGTATCTCCAGGAATCTCTATAGAATTTTATGCCAAGCATCGGGGAACTTTGTAAGTTTTCCTCCTTTTGCTTTAATGTAATGTAATTTATTACTATATTACTTGAATTAATAGACAACTTAGTATTGTCGAAGTGCACTTCCTTGTCACTTCTTTAACTCTCGTATTATTCAGAAACTCGTTTTCAAGCGTGGTAATTTGGAGGGAGCTGATCATTTGCTACGAGTGGTTGCCGAGGTGCATCTGTCACTTGTTTGTGCTTTTCCATCCTCGATTGTGGTTTTGGCTGATGAACCTGGTTGGCTTCTCTATCCTCCCTAAATTTAGATGAAGAAATCAAGGGAAAAATTAAATCATCTTTAATTCTTGGCTAAGTTGTATGTTGATACTTTATTAATTTGATTCAAACCTTTGGTAATTCCCAGTATTCAAATAAAATTTGGTCAGTTCATAGGGGATTTTATGCATAAAACCTTTGGACCCTTGGTAACAGCCGTCCAGTTGCATATTCAACCTCTTTTTCTGGACTAGCTTTTACAGAGTTGCTTTTGCAAGTTGAACTCTAATTGGGATTATTTAGTATTGAATCTCGTGTTCCATTTCTTAAGCTTAGAGGATAATAGTTCTGAGTAAATATATGTTTATCTTATTTATTTATTTTCCACAGTAAATACAATTGAAGTGATCAGAAATTCAATTCATGCGGATCGTACTAGTGATCATATCCGATCAGTGCCTATAACCGTAGCAAATGGACGCACCATTCGCATATCTGCAGTTGGCCTTTGTAGCTCTGGAAAAGCTTTTGCCAACTCATCTTCTCTATCTGTAAGTTGGGATTTGAAAGAGTGCAATGATCTGGCTTTTTGGGACGATGATTATAATATAAAGGTGTCCAAATCCAGTTGGGAGAGGTTCTTGGTTCTGAAGAATGCATCAGGACTGGTATTGTTTTACCTCTGCATCACAATTTTTATGGTTCTTTATTTTAGGGCATTTCTGATGCTGCATTTATACTGGATTCGAAGTCTGCAGATGGGTGTTTTGCTCAAACAGTTGCTTCTTGGCTACCTTTAGTCATCTTCTTTGACTGTTCTCTGCTCTGAATGTTGTTATTTATGTTACAAACTTACAAACAGCTTAAAAGTTACTTGTTTAAACTATGAACACTTTCTGCATGGTAACTACAAGGTTACAATCGGGTTTCTTGGCTTTGTACTTGTGTCCTTTGACATCTATCAAGGTCTGATTTGATTATGAGACCAGTTATAAGCTATATTCTCCATGATTACTTCTTTTTTACCTGTCCATTTTTGTTTCAATTTCAATCTGTGGTTCAATTTTACTACAAT
Source organism: Persicaria tinctoria (assembly GCA_037127255.1). Lineage (NCBI taxonomy): Eukaryota > Viridiplantae > Streptophyta > Magnoliopsida > Caryophyllales > Polygonaceae > Persicaria > Persicaria tinctoria. The sequence goes on along the minus strand of JBANSL010000002.1, from coordinate 90,579,437 downwards.
GATGTCCTCAATTCACTGTGAATCCTCTTTGGCATGTTTGATGAATTGCTGAATTAATGAGGCTTTCATTACCTTCAGTGCACTGTTCATGCCGCGGTTCATAAATATAAAGAAGGGTCTAAGAGTGTTCTTATTGATGCTGTCCATCTGCAGGTATATGGATCTCTTTTTACTTCTTAATTTTCTAATGTCTTTTGTCCGGGAAGTTGAAATATTAAGGCATCGTTCCTTGATTTCTTCAATTGGTAAATAATTGGCATAAAAGAAAACTTAAAAGAGTTGTTTTCGGGAGATACTTCTAAGCTTATTTATATTGATAAATTTTTCTCTTTAAATCTAGTGGTGGCTTTTTTTCCTGATAAACAACTTATTAATTGTTGAACCCTAGCAGTCTAGCACTAATGCATGTACCTTTGTCCTTCAAACATTTTAGTCAGCACTCCTCTCAGTTGTTTTCCTTCTTTCTTTTCTTAAAAAATATTTATATCAATTATAGCTTCTTTTGTGCGTGAACATAATTTAGAGAAACTTAATATGTAGGACTGCATATAGTTTCCCAGTACTTGCTAAGATTTTAGCATCTAACGTGTTTTAGATTTATTCCAATGATTGTTTTACATTACAAGAGCCAGGGTCTCCTTCCACAAAATTTAAAGATGAAAACAGAAACCTGCTTATTCATAGTCCTTATACTCTTATGTTTAACATAACGCAGCTTGTCTCTACTCTGAGAGTGGCTCCGGATTTCAACTTGTTGTTGTTCCACCCTGATGCTAAGGTAAATTTCTATTTCTAGATCTTTTCTTTGAAATATGTGCTTATAGTGTTCCTCGTATACTTTATTCTATCTCATAAAGTTTGCATATATGTATGATAATAATAGGTGTAAAATATATTTGGAAAATGATGAAACATTATTGTAAAGTTTATTTATTTGTGTTGAAGTTCTTGAATAGTAAAATAAATCAATATTGGTTATTCAGCTTCCCCTCTAATCCGTAGTATCTAACTATATGGAGTTATCTTGTTGTATGTAAGCCCAACTGTTCTACCACCATTGTGTTTCTTGCTTTTTCATCGGCTTACAGTTTTTATTAAGGTATAGATCATTTAGTGAGGCTAGTCCGTTGATGATTCACATGTATAGATAACATTTACATGTTATCAAGTCAATATTGTTCCATAAATAACTGTTGCTATTGTTTCTTTAGATCAATCTATCCATTACTGGTGGAAGCTATTTTCTGGACACGGCAGTTAATGATTCTCAAGTTGTTGAAGTAATTCAACCCTCTCCAGGTGTATGCTCACAGCTTACTCTTGCTCCTAAAGCGATTGGAACTGCACTTGTTACAGTTTACGATGTCGGGCTTTCCCCTCCTCTAGCGGCTACTTCAGTGGTAAAATCACAATTCTTGCGCACACCATATTTTGTTTGGTTGCTTCTTTGCTCCAGTTTGTACCCCTTACTTTATTACCTTGTCTTATCTTCTAGGATAGTTTTTAAGGTTTTTCTAATGTTGGATTCAGTGTATCCTTGTTCCTTAGAGTCTATGTTATGAGTGCCTTTGCTTGGATATTGTACTTGGAAGTTGGAACCTTGGTGACTTGCTGTCGTAAATAAATAATAATGTCTCCCTTTTATTTTGAAACTCTATCCTTTTCTTTTAGGCATTAAGTTTTTTTTTTCCAAAATATAAATCTGTATTTGCTTGAAGGGGGTTCTAGAAGGCTAGAACAAGGATGAGGGGGACGCAAATCTATTGTTCAGTTTTATCAAGAATCAATGCATATTTTTTTCTTGCAATCTTCTATAATTCTGTTTGCGATGAAGTTTATAATTATTGATTAAATGATCTTCATGCCTTTTACTGGTTGAGTTGTATCTAATGGATTTTTACATCTTTCAGGTTCAGGTTGCTGATCTGGAGTGGATCAAGATCATTTCAGGAGATGAGATCAGCATCATGGTACTATGAAAACTTCATGGCACTGGAGATGAACTTATGCTGCCTTTTCCCTTTTTATGTGATTATGATCATCGTTTGTCTACTTCTTGCAGGAAGGAGGTTCACAAAATATTGGTCTATTGGCAGGGATAAATGATGGCTTGACATTCGAGTCTTCTCAGGTTTGATAAACTGTTTGATTTGCATGGAGGCAATTGGATTTTGGTTTTGTAATGATTGTTTAAATGTGCTGGATTATCGGGTTATTATTAATGATTGGTTTAAGAACATTATTTGCTGGGTTATCATTTGCCTCAGAATGGGAGGTGGTGAAGTGCTGGTCTCTATTTTTTATACTATAGAAGGAAAACCCTACACTATGGCTAGCCTATTCCAACTCATGAATAATAAATACATTGGAATTATGCTTGTCAATAGGATAACTTTTTCAAAAGCTTATTACTTAACTAGAAACATTTTATATTGGATCGAAATACTAAACATAACCTGCTATTTTTTTCTCGTCTGTGGCCTTTTCACATGTATTTATTTCCTAAAGCGAGGTAGTACTGTTGTTAACCTACATAATACTATTGAATTACTAAAAGCAAATTGAGGACAGGTTTTACATTGTGCAATAAAAAATTTCAACTTATGTGGGTCTATATATAAGGTCAGAATTAATTACAGTGCTTGAGGTGGAATTACTCTCTCTTCGGGCAGTCATCCTTCATAAATTATGGAAGATTTTGGCCATTTATATTTTTTTATGCTGTAGGATTTTGATAAGTCATTTCTTTTTTCGTATTGTGATGAAACTTCTCATCTTTTTAAAATATCTTCATAAGACCAGCATATGCATGAAAGCGGACAATATAGTTGAATAAGACTTTTTTACGCGTTTCATTTATTCATTACTGACTAATAGTGTATTTTTCCTTGGCAGTATGTTTACATGAATATCTTTGTGCATATTGAAGATCGCATAATTGATCTTGTGGATATTGGTACTTTGTCGAGTCTTGGCGATGAATATATTAAAGCTTCAAATTTCACATTATATGGGAGACACATTGGGGTCACCACTCTCTATGTGAGTTCAATGCTTTTGTGTAATACCTTTGATGACTGAGTTTATTGTTGTTTTTCACTTTTGGGATTTGAATGTTTAATTCATTATCTAGGTTAGTGCTCGACAACAATCTGGTCTTGAGATACTTAGCCAACCAATCAAAGTGGAGGTCTACGCTGCTCCCATACTGCATCCAAGTGATATCTTTCTGGTGCCTGGTGCATCTTATGTGGTAGGGATAAAGAATCATCATATCTTCTTTTATTAGTCTAGTTTAATAGTTTTGAAATTAATCCTTGAAATTGAACTGCACTAGTAAGAAGTATTATTTCCCTTAATCTATTTTTAACCTTTTACTCATAATTTTAATTCATTCTAGTTTCTGTCACTAGTCTAATTTTCTACTTTCTTTAGTTGACTCTGAGAGGAGGACCATCATTTGGGATTACTATTGAGTATACTAGTGCGGATGATGATAAGGCAAAGATTGACCATTCTGGACGGGTTTTGGCAATTTCACCTGGAAATACGGTAAGCTTTTCTCCTTCATCACTAGCAGTAGTTAGCTTAGCTGTCCATTTTCAGCATAGCAAGAGGCAACAAAGATTTATGGAAACCATTAGCTTAGAAACTGCTGTAATAAAGATTATTTTAATGGCATGGATTCTTTTCAGAGATTAATTATGAATTTTTCATTCTTCTCACCAATCTCTGGCGTTGTTTTACCACTAATTTCAGACTGTAAATGCCATCATTTATGGGACTAGAAAAATGATCATTTGTCAAGCATATGCGGAAGTGAGAGTGGTGGTTCCAACTTCAATGAAGTTGAATGTGCAAAGCAAACGGCTTGCAGTTGGCCTTGAGAGCCCTATATATCCCCTATTATCAGAGGCATGGAATATACCTATCCCTGAGTTACTTAATTTATCGGAATGGCCGCTCTTTATTTACCTATTCAAGAGTTACTTAATTTATTTCTTTTTATTTGTTTATTTATAATTAGTCACTTACAACTCTTGCTTTTTGTAGGGTGATCTGTTTTCTTTCTATGAGGTCTGCAATAATTATCAGTGGTCTATTGAAAACGAAGAGGTAAGAAGAAATTCCAATTTATAGTCTCACGATCTATTACTTGGTGCTTGGAATGGTTCATCAGAGATGATAAGTTAACATTGATCTACCCCATTGATGAATGTAACTTTCTTCCAGGTGTTAGTTTTCCAAGAAACCAGACAATCTAGTGGAAAGCCTATATCTCCCTCATCCAGTCAGAAGCTTACTAAGTCTGAGAGTGTGCTAGATCAGATAGATGTTAATTTTATCCATCTTTTGTATGGAAGGTGAGCTTTATTCGCAGATCTTGAATAATTTAACTCTTTCATGTAGCCCTATTTTCTGATTGAATTTTGCCACTAAAGAAGTCGAAAGTTCAACCCTATTTAATTATCGATTTGAGCATCTTGACGCCACCATCCAACCTCATTTGACAAGCTTCTTAAACAATCAGCACATTACACTGAATTTAATAAAATGTAATTTTAGTGTCCTTTTTTGAAAAAAATATGTTTGGCGCAATGAGTTGATTGCTGATAATGAGTTTATTTTTGCTAAGGAGCTTATTGTGCCGGTAAGGAGTTTATTGTGCAAAGCAAACTTGAAATTATTAAATTAGTATAGCTCTTCAATTGGTTAAACTAAATTTGAGAAGACCCTATTGTATTCATGAAATTACAGCGGGATCCATTGTTTTTTTAATCTTATATTATCAGTTATTTTCAATGTCCGATGCAAACGGTTATGTTAGAGGCTATCTCTCATATTTTTTTCTTTTACTCTTCTACTTGACTTTGTTGTTGTTGTTGTTACTCTTCTACTTGGCGGAACAAAGGTTTTCTATCTTTTGACATTTTTTTTCCATGTAATACTGAGATTTTATAATTCTAATTTTCATGTTAATGTTTCTGTGAATCAGATCCGCAGGAAGAACAACGGTTTCGCTAAAATTCTCATGTGATTTTGTATCTGGTTCATTCTCACAATCGATGTCTTATGAATCAAATGTGATTATAGGGGTTGTGTCAAACCCTCCACTATGGATCCTTCCTCCTCATTATACTACATCAAGTCTTTTGCCATCTTCCTCAGAATTATACAGCAAATGGGATCCTCAAAATAAAAAAAATGCTGTGACAGACTCTATACTGGGACATTATAGTGTAACAGATGAACATCGCAAGAGTTCTATCTCAATTGATGGAAAGAGGATTAGAACAACAGATATCAACAGTCTTGCTTGCATTCAGGCAAAGGACCATACAACTGGAAGAATTGAGGTTGCTTGTTGTGTAAGGGTCGCTGAGGTAAGTTCATTGGGTCTGTTTCCATATATGCATTACAGCTTAGTTGACCTTTTATTTTTTCCATGAAAAAAAAGGGCAATCTAAACTACAATGAACTTGTGAAATTGACTAGATTTGTGTTCATGTGTTGATTGCAGTTAAGTTTATCTTTTTATAATTTGTTGTTTAATTAATGCAAAACTCTCTATGTGGCTTTTGTACTATAATCTTGACTGGTGCTTTATTTTCTCAGGTAGCTCAAATAAGGATTGCTAAGGTGTCCCATATAGTTGATCTTGCTGTTGGCACTGAAATTGAACTTATGATGAGTTACCACGATTATTTAGGTATTCAAGCCTCAGAAAGATTCCGACAAAGCAATGCCCTTGATGATTTCCTTCTATTTAATGCTGTATAGTTTAGAAGATTTTCAAGGAGCTTTATTTCTGCATTTGCTTTGTGTAGGAAACCCTTTCCACGAAGCATATGATTTGATTCGCCCTGATGTTGATACTAGTCATGGTGACATTGTTGTAATTGATTCCACTCCTTCTAGCAATGGAAGTATTATTATCAAGGTATGTAGCCGTTTTTCATAGACCGTAAGCCGATGAAATTATTGATTACCCCAATATAACCACACCCTTATCAGTGATGGTTACTGAAGCCAGTCAACGTGTTTCTGCATTTATATCTTTTCCTTGGCTATTTAATGTGACTTTCATTCCCTTTGTTTTACTAAAGGCTTTACGCGATGGAAAAGCTCTTGTGCGGGTGAGATTGGATGATGATCCTCAAAAGTCAGACTACATTTTGGTAACTGTTTTTTCTGTCTCCTTTCTATTGTTTTATCAAGCGTCATTAGGCCTTGAGATGTCTTTCCTGTGAACCAGCCAGATGGCTTCCAAGTTCCACCCAATAATGAGAATATTTGTTGAAGCAAATTTCAAAAAAGAATCGTATTTCATGAACATTTGTTTTTAGAGAGGGAGAGATATAGTCAAGTCATGGTATGTCATATTACTCATATACCATCCAGGATTCCAGGGTTATGGTAATCACATATTGTTTACCATTTAGGATTGTGACTTTCGGTTGTATGTTTCTTGGTGCTTTGTAGCCTTTGTTTTTTAGCCCTTTGAAATGTAAATAGGATGTTAAAGAATATGTAGTTTCTTCTACTTTGGTTCCTAAAACCGTCTTTATCTTTTTGCTACCCTTCATATTAACCATAAAATAATGATTGTCTGTATGATCTTCAGATCTCAGTTGGAGCTCATATATATCCTCAGAATCCTCTTCTTTATACAGGAGGTGTTTCCAACTTTTGTATAGAAGGTAGAGGTGCGTGATGTGCCCCATAATGTTTTTCCTTCGTAAATGATGTCAGTGTCATCCTTCTTTATTTTTTAATGATTAAAACTGGTTTCTTGGCCTTACTTGATTCCATGGAATGTTTTTATATTTTGGTCAAATAGCATTAGCTTATGTAGAAACTCTTTCGAATTGTGGCCCTAAATTTCTCTTTTACTTTTTCCTTCAAGGAAGAAAATAGGATCCTAACTCTTAAGAGTTAAGATGAAGTTTAAGATGGTCCAACTAAGAAATAAACAGTTTTGTAAGAGGCAACCAACTCCTACAGAGAAGAAGGTTCCCCGACTATGCATCATGATTCATGAATTTCTATCCAATGAGCTCTATCCCAATATAGACCTACATTGGCTGCAACTGGCCTTTTGAACCTGTATTCTTAAGACTGATAGTTGTAGTTACATTTAGATCCATCTTTCCTTGCCGCGTATCTTATATACTGACCAATGTTCATTGTACTGAACAGGTTTGAGCGAGCGAGTGTCTGGCCAGTGGTCAAGTGCCAATAGAAGTGTTCTAATAGTGGATCCTTTGTCTGGAGAAGCTCGAGCAGTTGGAGAGGGTGCAACAACAGGTATCTGGTGAACCCTTTTCTCCTTTAGCAATCATATATAGGAGTTGTTAATATTCCCATAATAACATGCCAAAAAAGTTACTTTTTGTACCCTTGTGTTTTATGCTCAAATATTTATATATGATTCTCTCATCCTATCATTTTCAATTTTGATCAGTAACATATAAAAGCTCCAATTTCACGCTGCAAACAAAAGTCAGTGTTTTGAAGGGTAATTTCATATTTGTTGATGCTCCTGTGGGGACCTTGACTAATGTTCCTTCATCAACAAGGGGATATAACTTTGCCGTGAAACTCAGGTATAGGCCTTTCAATTACCTTTCCAAATCAGGTGTTCTGCTTGTGCACATTTAACTTTTGAAATTATAAGAGCCGACAGTTTCAGTTGCGGTCTTGGACCGTAATTCTTGAGTCATTTTATTTTGCTTACGCTTGTTTACTCTGATTGGAAAACCAATTACATGTATTTGTTGAGGAGGGAGTAATTCACAAACACACAATGGTAATTTTATTGCAAAGTGCATGAGAAATCACAGTTCTATTAAAACCTGTGTTCCATTTTTAGCATATTATTCTCTCAGAACAGAGTATTCAAAGAAATTACTGTTCTGGACAATTGTCTTCTAACTTATTCTGGGCTAGACTCAGAAGTCACATTCAAGCTCCCTAATGTGCCTTTCTCCTTATTCAGATTTCAGGTTTAGAACAAGGAAAAAAATAAAGAATTATTAGAGGATGAAATAACCAACAGTCTAAGATGTAGCAACTTCAGATTATTGCAAAATTGATTATGGGTCTGTTTGGCACATGCCACTTATGGCATACAACTATACAATGCATCTATGTCAGCACATTATTACTGTACCAGACACCTTATTCGGCAACATTAGTTGTGACAATGGCATAAGCATATTTACCAAACAGACCCTATGTAGTATGTACCCTAGTATTAGAGCTGGTCTGACCAGGAGACCTTGAGCTCAACTTCTAGCTGCCCCAAAATTGATTAAGCAGAAGACAACGATATACCTGTCTTCATTCCATGCTTCTAGGTGCTAGCCCAAAGACAGTCTATGTAGGATAGGCTGATAGGGTACTTTCTTGCTGCAAAATCTCACATCAGTTCCTTTCTTTATTATAACCTTTTCGTTATGTACAAACTACAAACCTGCCTTCCGCAACTCCTTCAAATTCTAGCCTTTTTCAATATTCTTTTCATTTTTTGTTTAAGTGGTACCTCTAACCACATTTTGGTGCAAAAATAAAATACAGTTTATGAATGTTGCTATATTTTTCATGGCTTCTCAATATTAATAAATTGTCATGACTATTGCTGAAATGAATTGATCATATCTATTGAAGAGAAGTTAAATTCAATGGGTTATATTTTTACGATAATGGTGAATATGTACTCCTGAGTGAAGTTGGTTGTGCCCTCTCTTATCTTGTACTCATTTTGTCATTTTTTAGGAGTTACTGCCAAGTAATCTCTAACAGAAGGAATGGATCCTGCTTAATAGTTAATAGTTTGCAGTGATAAGTTTTCTTTGAGTCGAAGTCCCTTTGTGTTTCTCATGAGTATTGCCTTCTATTCCAGTTGGCAGGGTGCTGCAATACTCTCTTACATGAACTGACAACAATTATATAACCTACCTATCCATTTGTCATATCCTTGTTGATTCTCCTCACTCATGTACGGCTCCCCAGTTTATTGAAATGTTTGCCTTTGGATTCATAATCTGAAAAATGAATGTTTTGTTGAAATATTGATGTTACAGCAGCAACTCTGAATCTCTAAGGGGAAATGCGGCAGTTCCTTATGATTGTAAAGTGGAGCCCCCGTCCATTGGGTAGGTTTTTATTTTTTTTCTTTCACAGAAAGCATCTGATTTCTGCTGCTCTTTATGATTGAACTGCCTTACATTCAAACTTTTTCCATTTCCAATCATCTTTTGTGTGGGTACTTTCAGGGATGTCAAACCATGGAGGGATGTTGATACTGGGGATACTTACTGTCGTTTCTTCCCGTATTCCCCTGAGCATTTGGCACATGCTCTACCTCATTTGAAGGACATGAGAAAAGGCATATCCATTTCCATTCATGCTTCTTTAACAGAAGTTCCTGATATTTCTGGATATGCAACTGCACTTTTCGTTGGTGGTTTCTCCATTCTAGAAAGCGTAAAGGTGCTCCAGGGACACTAATTACTGGCTACGTTGTTTCAATTGTTTCTCTTTTGGTGCATCTGATTCGAGAACCGATGTGGGACGAGTGGTGTTTAATATTCTAATCATGAAACCTGTTATGTGCCTCTAATAATGCTTGAATATCTCTCTTGGTCAGGATTTGTTGCAGCTAAATTTGACCCAAGTTTCTAACCGAAACATCATTACTTTGGTGGGCAATACAGGTATTCCATGCCTCCAATAAATCTGTACTGTCTTTTCAAGAATTGTTCTAATTTAGTATGCCTCTAATCATGCATAAACTAGATAGTGCTCTGCCCTCCTACTGGAAGGACTATATCAATGAGCTTGCCAAATTACTAATCAAGTGCTTCAATGAACAAGCTAGAGATTCTCTGCAGATAATACTCAATCCACATGAGCTTTGACTTGTGGGAATGTTTTTGCTTTGCTGACTGCTCAACATATGATATTAGCTAAACCTCCAATGGTGCACTATTTCTCGTTTCTGTCTTTTTTTTTTTTAAATCAGGATTTGCATGTTCCTTCTGCATTGTTGTTAGAAATAAGTACGGAAATTGATACAACTTTCTCACCATGAAATTAAAGGATTACAATGCCTCCGCTAGTCTAGAAGTTGATCAAGAAAAGGAGTACTGCCATCAAAGGCCTGAATTCCAAGTTTCCAACCTGTCATATAAAAAATATGATCATAGTTTCCTTGCAAAAATTAAAAAAATTAAACTAAAAAATAAAAACTGTATAAAGTATAAACTAGGTCTTGGATGGGTACACAGCTCCAATACGGGAAGCCAAAATTCTTTTATTTTATAGAATTTGAGTTTTATCTGAACATGCACATTACTGGGCAGACATTCTGAGATAACTATATGAAGAGCCCAATTTTTATTTTTTTTGTACAGATGTTGACATCAATCAACATCATCATGACCTGCTAGTGGTCAGTCCAATCCGTAAACAAGATTCTGGGATCAATAGATCTGTACAGTATGAGGTAGGGTTCTCGCCCAAATGTTGCCTTTAATATCATCATATTCATGGAATGTCAACATCTACCTGTCTAACTCGTCAAAAAATTGTGTTAAAGCTAAACAAAAGATGTTTTAGTTAAGGATATGCATGTTGAATGATCAACCTGATTTCTCGTCTGATTTGTTGTCGCAGATAAAGGCTCTCGGAAATAAACCTTTTGTGGACAAGATCATATTTTCCCTCCCAGCCAATGGTCAGTCAGTCATGTCATATTTAGTTTTATTATACTTAGGATTAAATGAATAATCATGTGCTTGAATACCTACGTTTTATTCAACAGGTCAAAGGTTGGAAGTCGATGTGACTTATGAGCCAAGAGGCAAAGAACCGCCGTCTTCAGGCCTTACCTTCTTTTGGCAACTTGTGTTGGCTGTACTCTTCATTTTAGCCTCGTTAATACTCATTTTTGTAGCCCACAAAAACCCCCTTGATAGACCCAACGTCCCTTCGCAATCAGCAAGCCCTGCTGCTAGCAGGCCTGCACAGCCAGCACCGGCAACCCCTGAGCGCCGGAGTCCTGCTTCCATGAGCGATCATTCTCCTCGGACTCCCCAACCTTTTATCGACTATGTTAGGAGGACAGTCGACGAAACCCCATACTACCGAAGAAACGCCAGGAGGGACAATCTCCAAAACACATACTAGGGTGAAACAACCATGAGGGCTGCAGGAAAATGTACCGTGTTACCTTACCATAGCCTTGCCTATATGGACTATTTTTATTCTTCACGATTAGGTTGCTCCGTCTCTGTACAGCTTGCAAGGGTAGTATCTTAAACTCGTTATGGGGGTTGCTGGATCGGTTAATCGTTTTCCGTAGGCTTACTTGGCTCAAGTGGTGGTTTGTATGTAAGTCGCTGCATCGCTCCCCGGTTGTCAGCACCTTCAGAAAGCAGTGACCAGTTGCCCCTGCTGTCTATTGGATTTTGTAATAGGGTTGTGCAAACTCTGGTTGTGGTGTTTATTTTGGTTTGGTCTTTTAATGTTTTGTGAACAAAAATGCAGCTGGGTTTGAAAATGGAGGATGTTTTTTGTTGGGGGACGCTGTTGAAAATAATGATGTACTTTAGGATTAGTTGAGTTGGTGAGATCAGAGCAAGTTTATCTTATTTCAACTAATTCTAATGCTAGTTGTAGATGTAACTTTAGAAAATTCGATAAAAATAGGCAGCAATAGGCGGTTTGGATGAATGTGCTTTCCTTAAGCCTTTTTGTTTGTATGAATGTTGGAATCGGAATGTAAAATTTCTTAAATTCTTTGTTTGGATGAATGTTTGGATGAATGTTTGAATAGGAGGGAGCTTTTTGTTGGATATACTATCCGAATGAGCTATTTCTAAATATGTTTTTATAATAATAATAAGGGCTCAAACTTTTTTTTAAAAATAAAGTGAATTTTTGGTGTGGTTCATCAATTTTTTAAGCTTGGTTGTTACGGATGGATGATAATAGCTTTTAAAAAATGCGTCTATTAATTCCGCCACAAAAGATTTGACGTGGGCACCTAAAAAAGCTTTGTACTTCCGTGCCCTGAAAACGGAAGGGTAAATAGGCAATTAATTTATGCCTTCCGTGTTTGAAACACGGGAGTTCAAAATATAAGTTGTACTTCCGTGTTTGAAAAACGAGAGTACAACTTTTAGTTTTGCCTTCCGTTTTTAAAAAACGGGAGTTATAAAACTGGGTTGTACTCTCGTATTTAAAAAACGGAAGTACAATTTTAATTACCCCTCCCCTCTTTCAAACACGGGAGTACAACTATTTTATAACTCCCGTTTTCTAAATACGGGAGTACAATTTTTTAATGTATTTTGAAAAAACGAACGATTTTGATTTTAACTTTAAAAAAAAAAATTTGAAACAAACATAACTTTAATAAATAAATTGTAACGGTTACCAACACCCTTGCGCGTTTTGTTAATAAATTATATTTTAGTATATCATATAAGAGTAAGTAGTAAGTACTCTTCTTTACATACTTTAATATTTTTTCACTAATTTATCCAATAAAGAGTAAATAACCAAATTTATTGCATAAGTTATGTTTTGATATCCTTTAATGTAATGTTTTATAAATATTTAATCGTAAGAAGAAAATAAGAGGTGATGATGTACCAGTAATATTAATAAATGTTATGATAAAAATAAAAATAAACTTTACAATTAATGTATCTTATAATTATTTCAGAATTTTTTAAAAAAAAATCTTATGTAAAGTATAATACATATATATAGATATTTTAAATTACTCAATAATAATAATATCAATATCATTATAACATTGTTTAAATGTGATGTGTCATAATCAATAGTTATATTCAATGTTTTGAATTAAGCCCAATAGTTAGTAAATAAATTTGATTAAGCTCAATAGTTATATTAGATTGAATTAAATGTTTTGAATTAAGCCCAATATTTAATAAAATTAAAGAAAATAGATAATTAAAAGAAGAAGAAGAAGAAAAAAGGAGAATTAAAGAAAATCCAAGAAAAGTGGCAAAAAAAAATAGTAAGACTCATAAAATGCCTCTAAGATTGACACATCATCCTAAACTTTTCTAAATTAAGAGTTTATATAGATAGTTAATAAAATTAAAGAAAAAAGATAATTAAAGGAAGAAGAAGAAAAAAGGAGAATTAAAGAAAATCCAAGAAAAATGGCAAAAAAAAAATAGTAAGACTCCTAAAATTCATATAAGATTGACACATCATCCTAAACTTTTCTAAATTAAGAGTTTATATAGATAGTTAGTAAATAAATTTGATTATGCCCAATAGTTATATTAGATTGAATTAAATGTTTTGAATTAAGCCCAATAGTTAATAAAATTAAAGAAAAAAGATAATTAAAGGAAGAAGAAGAAAAAAAGGAGAATTAAAGAAAATCCAAGAAAAATGGCAAAAAAAAAAATAGTAAGACTCCTAAAATGTCTATAAGATTGACACATCATCCTAAACTTTTCTAAATTAAGAGTTTATATAGATAGTTAGTAAATAAATTTGATTAAGCCCAATAGTTATATTAGATTGAATTAAATGTTTTGAATTAAGCCCAATAGTTAATAAAATTAAAGAAAAAAGATAATTAAAGGAAGAAGAAGAAGAAAAAAAGGAGAATTAAAGAAAATCCAAGAAAAAGGGCAAAAAAAAAATAGTAAGACTCATAAAATGCCTCTAAGATTGACACATACTCCTAAAATTTTCTAAATTAAGAGTTTATATAGATAGTTAATAAAATTAAAGAAAAATGATAATTAAAGGAAGAAGAAGAAAAGAGGAGAATTAAAGAAAATCCAAAAAAATGGCAAAAAAAAATAGTAAGACTCATAAAATGCCTTTAAGATTGACACATCTTCCTAAACTTTTCTAAATTAAGAGTTTATATAGATACCTGAATATTATTGTTTACTCCTTCGTTACCATTGGATGTGTGGTTTGACATTCTTCTACTCAATTCGGCGGAACTAGGGCAAATACCGGTTATGGCTAGTATATTCGTCCTATTAATAAGAAAATCATAACCTTTTTTGACCCGAAAAAATAATAATTTAAACTTACCCTTCCGTTTTCTAAATACGGAAGGCAAATAGCTATTTTGTACTTCCGTATTTAAAACACGGAAGGCAAACATCTATTTTGTACTTCCGTATTTAAAACACGGAAGGCATAAAACAGCTTTTGTCTCTCGTGTTTGAAAAATGGAAGGTATAAAGTTGATTTGACCTTCCGTTTTTCAAACACGGAAGTTGTGTATAATATTTTCCAAAAAATAAAAAAAAGACATAATTATCACAGCACTACTTCCGTTTCTAAAACACGGAAGGCTATTTTTTTTTTGGGTGCCCCACTAGATTTTTTGTGGTGCGGTTAACAACGCCCCTAAAAAATAGAAAATAATCACCAACTTTTGACTTTATTGTAATTATTGGGTTTTTTAAAAATCACTTCTTATTAAATTTCTATTATTTTTTTTAGAAATATAGCACAATAATATGATGTATTATCAATAATAATAACAATTAATATAATATATTTTAATAATAACTAGTTCTTTTCCCGAACCATGTTCGGGTTTGTTTTTCTTCATTCAAAAAAATTGATGGATTGTGAATGATAACTTATCAAAGTTAAAATCAATCGAGCAACACTTACATGCCAAAATAGGATGGGACCCGTCAATCAAATAGAAAAGAATATATAAATACATTTGTCATTATGATTTGTTGACTTACTTGCTTGTAGTTTGATTTGGATTTCATAGATGAAGGATCAAGCCCGTTCGGGTGGAATCGCAATAGTACTATTTGTTCATTGTTCAATTTGAAAATAGTAATCGGTTGCGTTTGGATAAAGTAGCATTTTGGAGCTCTTCGGATAGCTAAAGTTGTTAGAGTAGCCGTAGCAATTGAATAAGCTATTTAAAGGACCGGTGTAAAAAAAGAATCAATTAATTAATAATTAATAATAATAAAAAAAAAAGTCTTTCTATCCTATGTCCTAAGAGCATAGGATAAAATTCTAAATTGGTAAAGGGTCCCTGCTAAAAAATAAACAACCCTAGAAATCTAATTACAACAAAAGTTAAACTATTTAAAACTATAAAAATATTTCTGAATTAGTACTCTTATACTATGCCCCAACGACATATAATAGAAAAACCAATAAAAAAATTACACAAGAGTTGTCTTCCCAAAACCTTGCTCAATCTTGCTATTGCTGGCCAAATCCATATATGAAGAACACATAGACCCTCCAAATCCAACAAAAAAAATATAGAAATAAAAATCCCCAAATCAAGGTCACCAATCAAACCATAAATAAGTTGAAAATGAAATTATGAGACCAAACTTAAATGCGAAATCCTCCAAATCAATGAAGAACACCAAATACACATTACATATAAAATCCCCCAAATCATGAAAGGTCACACAAATCAGACCATAAATCGATTGGGAATGAAATTCTAAAATCAAACATTGTTTAATTTGGGTACTTTTCGAAATAGAATTTGAGATTTTTATGTTAATGATGTTAAATTCCCGCGTGTTTTGAATTTGCAAAGTGATATTTTTCGTAAGCCATCAAAATTATGGAGGAGAGGGGCAGGAAAGCTACAAAAGAAATAAATTTCATAAGCTCTCAAGAGCTTGTAAAAGAAGTGCTCCAACAAATAAGCAGAGCAAATAAGCAACCTCCAGCTCTTCTTCAACCGCTAGTATTATATATAAACCATTTCACCTGGGAGTTTCAATAGTTCCAATGCAACAAATAACCAAGAAAGAGGAGAGTTGAGCAAAATAGTTAATACACGTAGATAATAAGTTAAAACACTAATTACTAAAAAGAACAACAACTCTGCTAGTATACCTAGCACAACACAACAAATCTCGATGTCTTCGACTCTAGGATCTCAAGCTGAAACTCGGTGATCGGAACTATGAAATGTTCTTTCGATGGCAACCGGAGCCTACAAACTGTAAAACCACTCGAAGATATATAATTGGAGCTCAATTCATTGACACTAAGTAGTGCAACATCTAGATTTCTTCACGGCAGACACATCATCCTTGCCGCCAACATTGATGGTCGTGGTTGGCACCTTGGGCACAGAAGTTGGATCATCCTCTGCTTCAAGAGCCTTCTTGCTGACATCCTAGTATATCCGGGTAAGAATGTCTTCTCCTTCTCAGCAAATGTTGTTTGGTCTTCCAATTCTTTCCTAGTTACTCTTTAAAGAGCAATAACATGTCTTATAAGTACAATTCGTTGATAATTCCTTCATGTTCAAGCTTTTAGGGTGTGCAATGTACCCCAAAGAATGTCATCCAAATATGTGAAGATTAAGACATGATCGAATTTCAGAAATTTGCATATAAAATTTAGATAAGAAAATTTATTTCATATAAATAGTTAAAGGTGTTCAGGGTGGGTTTTTTTTTTGATACAAAAGGTGTTCAGGGTTGTGATTTCCAGTAAACCTCATATCTTTCAAAGTTTTTTTTAGATTGTGAATATGTCATAATGACCTAGTAAGAGACGTAACTTTTTACAAATTGGAAAAGCACATACATAAAAGAGCAAAAAAGAAGGCAGAGAATAGCAAAATTAAAAGGATTTGGTCAAAACTAAGAAAAACATCAAATTACGAATCAAGCCAAACCTATAATCGAACAAAAAGTGGAATTGATTGTGAGAGAGATATTATCTTCACCTTATTGATAAGGTATCTCAAAGACTTTGGAATGCATAGGGATAGGCCTTTCTCAAAGCATTCGTATTCGATTATTTAGTTGAAAACCTCCCAAGCATCCTGACCACAAATGAATCTCTTAATTTCTTTTTCTCATAGGGAAAAATGACAAATTTGAATAGGAGATCTCAAACCGAGGGTTACCATTAAACCCGATCAACTTAACAATTTACGTGACGATCTCTTCTATTTCTATGTAAAATGTTTACCTCATAAGTTATGCTTTTGATATATCTTAGCAAATTGACCACATTTTCGGATTCTCCCTCTCATGTTAACATTCTCCTTGAAGGCATGAATGACCAAAAAAAAAAAAACTCCCTGAGTAACTAAAAGGTGAATGACAACTAAATTAGTGACATCAATATATAATTTTAGTAAAAATGATATAAAAAAAAGTGGGGATAATATGTTCTATTTTATATTCTCTTGGAAATACTTGGTTTATTCATGCAATCTTTGAAATTGAATTGCATTTAAAAAAAATGGGTAAGACCGGTAGTAGGGCTTGTTACCATTGTCGATGCTAAAATAATAAATATCATGAGAAAATCACACCAAAATGAAATTTACCCCAAAATAACAACATTAAAAAAACAAAATTACATGGATATATATGATGAATCATTTTAAGGCCACATTTTAGAAGGATAATGGGTGGATATAAATAATACACCCATGTTGTGTTTCACTGGGAGCCTGTGAAATCGACTGATCAACTTAGAAACTTCAAACTTATATTCATATGATATTTGCATATGATCAACTCAGATTGCATATGATCGATAAATAATTTCTATTTTCATTCAACTTAGAAACTTGTATAGTGGTATTCATATAATATTTGCATATAAAAAAGTGAAGTCTTCCCAATCAGATTGTCACATTGTGCTATGTAAATTGAAATTTTGTGGTATGTTTAGCATTTGAAGGTTCAAGCTCCTAAATCAAACAAAAAATAGCAAGTTATTGATATTACTAAACCTATTCTACCATTCTGTTTCGGCAAAATGAACACAGCCAATGACAAAAATAAAGAATCGATCACGTGTCACACTTACTCTGAACAACGAAAGCAGCTCAACCAACTCATTAATTAGTTCAGTTTATATCAAAAATCAGAACAAAGACATCACAATAACCTTTTGTCCTAATTTCATAATCAAAGTTGAGATTTTAGAGCACCTCTCATTTGCTAAATGCAAAACTTTCATTCATAAAAGAGGAAATCAAAGTTGAGATTTTAGAACAACTTAACTTCTTTCTCATTTCGGCTACAAAATTGGCATATAACAACCCTTTCTTCTCTTGACAAAACCAATAAGAAACCTATAGAAGGTTACATCTCAGTGAGTGAGGTAACCATCACATAAGTGTAATATTCACAGAGATCAAGCAACGCATCCCTAAAAACCATCACATATTTTTGTATAAACTTAAACTTGGTCATCTTAGTGAGTGCAACAATTTTGACCATAGTTATGATATAAAAGTAATCTCACAATTCTATCTCCCTTTGCTCATCCATAAACTCAAATGAATCAACACAAAATTTAAAACGGGATTATGAAATCACAATCACATTCACATGAGCTACCAACAATCACAAATCAAAACTTCACCAAATAAGCATTTCATCGAACACCTTGTGTGCAATACATTAACCCAAAATTCTCTAACTTAATCAACCTAGTATACATATCCGATTGGTAAGCAAAGGGCGAATAGAGAGCGTTTTAACTCGATTTGACGCATCCCGCCTTCAATTGCAATCGATTGCCACCTCCAGCCACCAATTCAGCCGCCCCGACTGATCACCAAATCAAACACAAACCAACAAACAAATCAGATCAAGAGCATTCTAATAATATGCAATTTGTAAAGCTAATCAAGAAAAAATCAGCAATTGAATAAGGGCGGGGGAGAACAATTGAAGAAGGGCAGCGCGAGAGCATCATCGCCAACCGCTGGAATGTACCACGCACACCCGTATTCGGTTCTTCGCGCCACCAAAGTCGGTGTTTGGGCTTCGCTTGGCTCCTCCAAATTCGTCGTCGGGAGCGATATTTGAGTAAGAGATTCCATGGGAGAGCTTCATATTTGTCTTCGAGAGAGGTGACAACCATGGACGGATTTCAGAGAGAAACAAAGCGTTTATTAAGAGAGTAAAGGCGCTGGCCAAAAAATAATAATTACTAACAGAGTAAAGAGGAGACTAAAGAACTTACCTTTGATGAAGAAAGTGCATTTGAGGAAGAACGATTTGAGGAATTGAGGAAGAACGATTATAGAATCCATGGTTACTTCAATTTCAGAAATGAGGTTTGAGCAGTTTAAGAGAACGTGGGTTGAGAAAGTGATTTATTAGGTTGCTCAAAGGATTGACACGTGGCTCAATTTTTGCTGAAGACGTTGCTTCTAAAATAATAAATATAAGGGGTGGATAATAGTTATTATTATTATTATTATTATTATTATTATTAAAATTTTAGAATGGGTGATCATAGGTTTTTCTTATAATGAAAAATGATCACGTCTGAATTCCAAACATAAAAACAAATAAAAAATATTCAAATATTTTATTATTTGAGCATATTCAAATACTTTATTCTTCGCTGTCGTCCGCAACAGTTGGGAGTAGTTCTTCTTAGATCGTTCTTGTTGTGGAGTTATTTTTACTTGCTTCATAGTGCTATTTTCTGTGTTCTTATTGTATATTTAAACGATTTCTGTTTGTCGAGCCTCTGAAGACACTAGGGAATCGGTAAAATAGCCTCTTTTCACCACTATCACTTATGTCTTATGTATGGAGTGTTAACCATTCAAGAGTAATGAACGATAGGTTGCCACGAACACTGCCTTAGTCATCACCATCTGTAGAGTGACTGAGTCGATCGAACTGGACTAAGATAAAAAAAAATCAATAAATATTAATAACAAGTAATTTTAAGAAAATAAAATTGTGTTTCAAATATTGTCTAAAATGTCCTCTAAGTAAGTCATAACAAGACACTAGCGAATTGTTACAAGTAACTTTATAATTTACATTTCCATTTTTTATTTCTCTTTGGTGGGGTTGGTGCCTGGTGGGAGAAATTTATGTTGTGATAGGTAGAGTCAGTCTGACGTAGGAGAATCCAAAACATATAAGGCGGTGAATAACAAACCACAAAATCTAAATATATTATGACAAAATTTTTTATTACTACATAAAATGAGAATATTTCATAGTATATTATATTATATACGTTTTCGGCTTTCTCCAGACCACAGGCGCCATCTGGACCGTTGAACAGAAATCCAAATAGTCAGCTGGTGACCGCCAGATCTAGGGTTTTATTAACCCCCTCTCTCTCTCTCTCCTCTGATATCCAAAACTCCAAAAACTTCGCCTTTCACCCCCAATCTATCTCTCTCTCTCTCTCTCTGACCCACCGATTCCGTCTCTGCCGCCATCGATAGCCGGAGAGAGCTTCACAACAGCTATGGAGTCCAGAGAACCTGAATTGAACCACGCCAAAGAAGACGCTAACGACCACTCCCACCACGACGATGACGACAGGTCTCATCCTCTCACAGGCGACGGCGCTAGCCCTGGGTTAGTTCAACTTTTGCTTTCTCCTTTCCTTCTCTGAATATCTTCGTTGTCTTTTTCTGTTGTTATGCGAACGGATCCCGTGGATTGCTCGCAATCTTCTGCACTCTAGGGTTTACAGTTGAACCTTGTATTCTAGGGTTTCTTTTTTCAAGAAGTCGAAATAGTTCTCCGTGAGTTTTAATAAAACCTTATCTTTAGGCTTTGTGAACTGTAGCTCTGAATTGCTATTACTGCTCTACGGACTGCAATTTTTATTGCAAGATTTCGTTTTGTCTTTATTCTGTTTGTTTATTTTGCGTGGTTTTGCAGCATAAGCACATAAGCATAGTTTGTATACCGCTTAAATTTAACGCATTCTTTGGTTTTGTTTGTCTAGTTAGTTTTTTGCTAATGTTGTTCATTGGAACGTTTTGTCAACCTGGGAAATCACTTAGAAACACCAAAGTCTGGTTATTTGAATTTGTGGGCAGGGTAGATCCCTTGTTGCCCTATGTGCACCTATGAGCTTGTTCTTGGTGGCCTTGGTTATTTTTGCCTCCTTTTGCTTTATTATATAGTATGATAGCTAACAGTGAAGGTAAAGGAGATTGCTTTAGTTTTCTAGTCTTTGGACTTAGTATTTGGTGTATGGTACAAGCTCTACATGGTTTCTGATTACAAGGAACATTGAATTGCAGCAAGATTTTCATAGGAGGTTTAGCTAGAGAGACAACTACTGGTTAGTCCTGTAATCTAGTTCTTCCGTTTTCACGGTTTTAATGCAGTGCTTTTGCGGTGTCATGTTTCATGTATTATAACACTGTTTTTAATGTTCGTGCAGCACAATTCATCGAGTACTTTGAGAAATATGGTGAAATCACTGATTCAGTGATAATGAAGGACCGCAAGACTGGGATGCCACGGGGGTTTGGGTTCATCACCTATGCAGATGCTGCTGTGGTCGATAAAGTTATCGAGGAAACCCATGTCATAAACGGGAAGCAAGTATGATACTTGTTGAATATTGATTTGTTAAGGGCTTTTTAGATACAATATCAAAAAAAAAAGGGACAATATGTAAATTGATATTGCTTTTCTGTCAGCTTCTTATGTTACCTTCCCTAATGGTGTAGGTTGAAATTAAGCGAACAATACCAAAGGGAGCTATTGGGACTAGGGATTTCAAGACAAAGAAGATTTTTGTTGGTGGAATACCAACATCAGTTACTGAAGGTTAGAGGGACCCTTATGTATCCTGACATGAACCGTTTTTGCATTGTCAGATAAATGTGTCCTATTTCAGATCACTAAGACTCTCCATCTGTAATCGCAGATGAGTTCAAGGATTTCTTTTCCAACTTCGGAGCTGTTAGTGAGCATCAGATAATGCGAGACCATGCTTCTAACCGGTCACGTGGCTTTGGGTTTGTTACATTTGAAGCAGAGGAAGTTGTTGATGAGCTCTTGTCAAAGGGAAACAGGATTGATTTTGCTGGAACAAAGGTTAGTATTTTGCTTTGGAATCCCTTTTTTTTTTATCAAAGAAACAAATGATTAGTAAACTTATACCTATTATGGTATTATGTACTGAATAGTATCTATAAGAGTACACGAATACGGTAAAAATCTTAAAATTAGCATTCAAAGATGACAACAATTTGAATGTGGTTTCACTAGATGTGTAGGTCTGTTGCTTTGCTATTGAAATATTGTTCATCCTAAAATGATTTGGTCTTGATGATGAAGTTTAGCATTGATGAGTTTGTGTTCCTTTTTGGAATTTAAATTGCTTCTCAGATTCATTGTTCAGTCTTTGAATGTATCTCTCAAGGTACCAAGCTTGAAAAGTTAGGTCCACAGAGAGAGTTGATTTCATTGTATACCGTTTCGTGTTCCATCCACAATCTACTTCACCTTGCTTTATCTTCTTGAAAGTCATTGTGCTGAAGTGGTTCTAGAACTTAAATTTACCCCTTTTGGTGGGAGGGAGTTCAACCATTCTTTCTCCGATGGCAATTTAAAGGCTGAGGGATTTTACTGCTAATGATGACATTTGCATTATGTTTTTATTGATAAAAATGAAAAGGGTGTTCATGTCTGATTTATTGTTATATGTAATAGGGATACTGTCAAAAGTAGTTTTTGCTATCAGTGTAGACTCTTTTTTGGTGGACGGGTAGTCAAGGATGGTTAGAACTTTTGAAGGTTACTGTGATTTCGTAATGATAGGCTTTCTCAAATTGTTATGCTAATTAGAACACAGACAATGATTTAAACTTTAAACATCTTTCTTGTTCTATACAAATGGAATTCAAAAGCTCTGGCTTGCACAAATTCTATTTGATAAAAGACACTGCCATCCCACCGCCATATACCACAGTCCTTCACCCCATCTCTGAAGGACCATTTTGGCATCATCGAGCACCAATTTTTGTAGCCAATCTGTGGTTGTCTTTTTGTTGGATTATTTTCAAGCTATACATTAAAAGCTTCAATGCCAATCCTTGTTTGATGGACTAAATCTAGAATTGGTCAGTTTTTTTCCACTGCTACTGCCACCATTCTAGCATTCATCACCTTTTCCTTAGTGAAAATCTACTCAGAATCTGATTGAAATTTTCACATTATTATCTGGTCTTGTGAGTACTCTTTTCAGCTGCAAAGCTATAATTTTTTTTAGCTTATTATAGTTTAAACAGATTGACCCATAACTAGTTTATTAAAAAATAGAGTAAAAAAGTTGGATGATGGGAGTTGCGTATGTGATGAGATGGTATGAACTAGACGTCCACTTTTGACAGTTATCTGGTACGTTAGAAGTGGTAGATGGTTTTCAGTGGCCTAGTGATCATAGGCAGAAAAGTTGAGGAGCTCGTTGGATAGTGGGTGAATTAGGTGACAGATAGTGTTGAAAAAAGTAGTAAACAAGTTAGAATTTGAAAATTTATGTCCATATGTATAGGAAGATATATCTTTGTTTGTGTTAATGATATTTTCGACCCTATTCATTTTTCATATATTCAGAAAAGTTTGGTAGTGTGAAACTGCGGCATCTAGCTGTAGTATACTAATAAGTTTATTCCCTACCTTGCAGGTGGAAATCAAGAAGGCGGAACCAAAGAAACCAATCGCTCCACCCTCCTCAAGGCGTTACGGGGATTCTAGGAGTGCATATGGTGGTGGTGGATTTGGAGATTCATATGGAGGTTATGGTGGAGGTGGTGGATATGGAAGTGGGTATGGCGCAGGTGGATATGGTGCTGGTTCTTACAAAGCTGGTGGGGCTTATGGTGGTAGAGCAGCAGGTGCTGCAGCCTATGGTGGGTTTGGCGGTGGTGAGTTTGGTGGTTATGGAGGATATGGTGGTGGACCTATGGCAGCTTATAGAGGAGATCCTTCCCCCTATGGGGGTGGGTATGGAGGATACAGTGGCCGTTATGGAGGTGGTTTCAATAGAGGCTATGACATGGGTGGTGGAGGTGGATATGGTGGTCCGGGAGACAGCTACGGAGGCTATGGTGCTTCTTCTGGTGCTGGTGCTGGCAGTGCCGGATATGGTGGTGCTGGTGGCTATGGAAACTCAGGTGCTGGTGCCGGTGCTGGTGCTGGTGCATATGATTCTGGCATGGGAGGCGGAGGCTATGGCGGAAGTAGTGGTGGACCTTTGTATGGAAGCAGTAGAGGCGGCTATGGTAGCGGTGGGGCAAGTGGCCGTTATCATCCATACAGTAGGTAATGTTGAAAAGGGTGGGGTTCGCCCATGACCTGGAAACGGTGGAAAACACTACCTACTGAGCTGCTTGCCTGAGTTCAGAAACTCGGATATGCTTAAACCGCGATGTTAGATCTTTTTTTGTTTCGGATGAGGCAACGGCGTTTGGTTCGGGATTGTTTTAGGTCTATATAACTGCATTTTGCATTCGTGTAATTGAGATTCTTGTTCATGTGAGCAGCTGATAAATCTCTGCTGAGCTTTGCATTTGTTGAAGCTGTTTATGCTGTTCTGGGCTAATATATGATTCAGGGAGCACTGAAACAAAAACAAAACTAGAACTAGTACTTTTTCTACTGCTGTATCAGGTTTCTTTGATTGTATTGTTAGAGTCCCATTTGCTTCTTTTGGTAGTATTAGTAGTGGTAGTTCGCTCCCTTGCAGGTCTTTGGCATCTTTGATCCATCAGTTAGTGAATTCACCATTGCATTTGTTACTTTCCAGTTTCCATTGTGATGTGCCGATAAAGTGGCTAACTGTTAATAAAAGGTCCGTTTGGTATGAACAACTTGTAAATATTTCATGCATCTTTTCTTTGATTTTAGCTAATTTCACCCATTCCCTATTTCCTACTATTTTATTTTTTCCCTCTCCTACTTTCCCTTCCACTAATCATTTTTTTTTCCTTTTCACAATTAATTTTCATCTTTGAATATTTCAAAGGGTTTATTTTAAAATATTAAATTAATATAAACCTGTCTATTTGTAATATTCATATATGCTATCACAATGGAGTCTATCTGGATTGAGCTTATTATATCTTTTCTTTATGAGTTTATTTGTATGAGTTTAATTCAAAATATTAAACTAATATTTTGTTTAATTGTATAATATTAATTTTGTTATTAAAATTTAATTTTTAAATAACCGTGTCATGACATGGGAACTGTACTAGTTAGTAAGAGTATTAATTATGTAGCTATTTATAAACTCTATAAAATCTCATTTCCTACCGCATATGTTGATTCGGCCACAATAGGATGTCCCGTATCGGAGTGTTTCCTATTTGAAATTATTGTTAACTATGATTCTTCTAGCTAATTTGTTCTCTATGGTATAATTTAATAACCTTAATTTAAAAAATATACCCGTAAATAACAATATCTAAATCTCATAAAAATATATTTTAAATTGAACAAATTGTGTATGGATCTTGTGTGAACACTTATTACGTGTGAACTATAAAAAAAAAAATTAAATAATTATTTATATATATCATAATGACTATTCGTTTGGCGTAATATAATTATTCATGTATAAATAGTTTTTTCCTGATAAAAAATTATTCGTCTATTGTAATATGATTATTTGTACCTATGCCGCTATGCGTATGAGCTATGTATGAATAATCATGTTGTTTCAACCGAATAATTTTAATCTTCAAGCTTTCCTTTAAATCTCAATCATTGATCTTCTTAAACCAGCGTTCCAGATTTGTTCACAAATTACACCGTAGGAGAGGTTTACAAATGATCTATAAAACCTCTTATTATAATGGCCTAAGTACCTACCTACTATGGGGGAAAAACAGATAAAACCAAAATATTACTGGTAGGAAAATTCGACTCTCTGGATTATATATTGGGTTCGTATGGGATGGAGTTAATAAACTGACTAAAATTATAAACAAGGTAAAATTTATAAACTGTTGGTAAAAGTAGTTAAAAATTTAAACAAGATAATCTCCGTCTGGGGCGGAAAACAGTTTATTTGTAAAACGTGGAGTTTATTTGGTTGTTATTAGGGGGATTGTTGTACTTTCAAACCAAATAAGATAAAGAGGAAGGGGTAAAACGGTACTTGTACAAAATAAACACCCAAATAACCTCCATTTTCTAGGTTTTTTTTAAACAAAATTTTTTAACACGTTTTTGTTTACTTTGATCATCCAAACAACCAAAAAAACTGTTTAAAAAATAAACACTCACAAATGATTAATTTTTAATAGTTTATTTTGTGATTGTTCGCTTACTTAAACGAATTCAAATTTCTACATCATATAAGATATTTTCGAAATGAATGCAGAGTTTCCCTATATATAAGATTTATCCGTAATGTTTACCAAAAAAAAAAGATTTATCCGCAATCAAACATATTTCCTGCAATAAATAACGGATTCCCAACGAACCGATATAAAAAGGGCGCGCTCTGACACCAAAAACACAAACCCCAAAACCCTCCTTTGCAAATTAAATCAACCTACTCTCTCCCAAATCCCCAATCCTCCTAATTTCGGATCGCTAAAATGGGAAGAGGCAGTGCAAACCCAACCATGATCATTGCACGACTCTGTTGTAAGAGTTGCACGACTCTTGTTTTAAGAGTTACACGACAATCGAGACTTGTGAAATTATTCTCAACATGATCTTATTTTATCTCAATATAATTCCATACTTTCTCAATAAACTGTAAGTTATCCATAATCTATAATTCCATACTTTCTCAATAAACTGTAAGTTATCCATAATCTATATTTTTTTATTTCTTTAACATTTTGTCGTGCCAATATAAGAGTATGTTATGCAAATATATCCGTAAGTTGTGCAAATATGACCGAGTTTAGTTTTTTTTTAATTTTAATTTACATTTTGTCATGCAAATATAACCGTATGTTGTGCTTGTGCAAATATAATCATACGTTGTGCAAGTATAACATTTTTTTGTGCAAAAATAAAAATAAAAAAATAGATTATGGATCACATCATAAAATATAGATAGTTTTTTTTAATTTCCATAATTATGGGGTAAGTTTTGTAATTTCATCAAAAGTCCTTCTTCAACCTTTGTCTGTCCAGATCCAACGCACGCACGCCGCCGGCTCCGCCTCCGGCTTCGCCTCCGTCTTCGCCTCCAGCTCGCTCGACCTCGATCGGATCCACAACACTCGCTCGACATCGCTCCGGTCGCTCGATTTCGCTCCGCCGCTCGCTCGACATCGCTCCGACACTCTCGCTCTTCTGCGCTCTCGATCTCCGTCTCGAATTCGACTAATTGGAACGGTAATTCGACTAATTGGAACTCGAATTCACCAGATCTCCCCACGCTGAATTGATTTGCCGAATCAATTAGCCGAATTGCAGATCTGCGTCGCCGAATTCAGATCTAGCCGGGGGAGGGTGCGAGCGAGAGCGGCGTCGAACAGGAGGAAAGGAGGAGCGCGCGGCGGTGGTGAACGGGAGGAGAGGAGGAAGATGAACGGCGGCGACGACGTCGAAGGCTTCGCCTCCAAATCCGGCGAGAGGGAGAGCGAGAGCGCGAGGACGAGAGAGAGCGGCCGGAGAGATCGAGAGAGCGAGAGGGAGCGGCGAGAGGATGAGCGTGAGACGTATATATTGCGTCCATTTCGCAAAAATGTCCCAAACGCGGCTATTTCGCAAAATCAGTCCATTTTCGTGGCTATTTTGCAAAACCCCCTTCTCACAATTCCCATTAATTGGACTTCCCGGGAATTCAATTCCCATGAAGTAACTTCTCGGAAATTTCAATTCCCACATTAAACCAAACGAACCCTAATCTCAATCATTGATCTTCTTAAACCAGTGTTCCACATTTGTTCACAAATTACACCGTAAGAGAGGTTTACAAATAATCTATAAAACTTCTTATTGTAATGGCCTAAGTACCCACCTACTATGGAAAAAACAGATAAAACCAAAATATTACTGGTAGGAAAATTCGACTCTATGGGGTTTATATTGTGATTGTTCTATTACTTAAACGAATTCAAATTTCTACATCATATAAGATATTTTCGAAATCAATGCAGGGTTTCCTTCTATATAAGATTTATCCGCAATGTTTACCAAAAAAAAAAAGATTTATCCGCAATCAAACATATTTCTTACAATAAATAACGGATTCCCAACGAACCGATATAAAAAGGGCGTGTTCTGACACCAAAAACACAAACTCCAAAACCCTCTTTGCAAATTAAATCAACCTACTCTCTCCCAAATCCACAGTCCTCCTAATTTCGGATCGCTAAAATGGGAAGAGGCAGTGCAAACCCAACCATGATCATTGCATTAGTAGCCCTTAGCTGCCTCATTCTTGGAACCCGAGCCGCCGACTTCACCGTCGGAGGCGCTTCCGGATGGACCTTCGGCGTCAGCACCTGGCCCGCCGGCAAGACCTTCAAGGCGGGCGATGTCCTTGGTAATTAAGATATATATATCAATTCTTTCTTTTAAGTTTGTTTTTTTAGTATCGAATTGGGACTAACCAAGTGCATCCTTTCGGATGATCAATTGTAGTGTTCAACTATGACCCGAAACGACACAACGTGGTGGTGGTGGACGGAAGCGGGTTTGCGGGCTGCACGGCGAGCCCGGGCTCGAAGACGCTCACTAGCGGGAAGGACAGGGTGACCCTTGTAAAGGGCCAAAACAACTTCATTTGCACCTTCCCTCAGCACTGCCAATTAGGGGTCAAGATTTCAGTCAACGCTCTTTAAATTATAGTACTCCGTAGTATTATGTAGCAATGTTTGGGCCTCTTCCACGGGGAGGAGTACGTTTTAATAAAAAATGAATTATCTTGCATAAATAAAGAAAATATCGGTTGTGGTTTCGTCAAATTCAAGTTCGAATCGAGTTGGGTAGCTTTGAAAAATTGAATTATACATTTAAATAATTTAATATGTCCAATGAATTCGTTTCTTTATCAAAAAAAAAAAAAAATGTTCATCTGATTTTGAGCGGAAAAAAAGTACTCGCCGGAATAGCCGCTCTTTATTTACCAATGGTTCTTGTTTTTTCTTCTTCTAAAGACAAGTCCAATAGTTTTTTGAAAATTGTTTCACAATGGAAATAAAAATTATAGTTTTAAAATTTTCTTTTTGGATAAGAATAGTTTTAAATTATTTTTGTTTAATTCTAACAGTTTTCACATGAAGTTTTTTTTTTAAAGAGAACTAGTACGATTCCCGCGTCATGACGCGTTTTTTAAAACTAAAATATTATATATAAAAATATTATAAATATTAATAAATGTTAAGATAAAGTCATAAAAAAACTTTACAATAAATTTATCTTATAATTATAAATTATCTCATAAAATTATTTTTAAAAAATCTTATGTAAAGTATAATACATAAATATAGATATGTTAAATTACTCAAAAATAATAATATCAATACATCATTGTTTAAATGTGATGTGTCATAATCAATAATTATGTTCAATATTTTGAATTAAGCCCAATAGTTAGGAAATAAATTTGATTAAGCCCAATAGTTATATTAGATTGAATTCAATGTTTTGAATCAAGCCCAATGGTTAGTAAAATTAAAGAAAAGAGAGAAACGTTTGGAAAAACGCTCTCTTTTCTTTGGGAGAGCACCACCCCTCCTCCTCCGGGAGCACCACCCCTCTCCGGGGTCTCGTTTTGCTTTCCGACTACTCTTCTCGTCGCCGGCTGTTGTGGTGGGTTCCTTTATCTCCTTTGGGAGCCTTAAATCTCCTTCGGGAGCCCTAAATCTCCTTCGGGAGCCTAAACCTATACCCTCGGGGTCTCGAATACTTTCCTGTATACTCCTCAACGTCGGATCTGGCTGCCGTGTTTTCGATCCGTCGTTTGTGGCGGCTGTCGACTGGTTTTGAGGGTTCCTCTCTCTCCAATTCCATAGTATCTGTTCGATTTCACTCCCGGCCTAGTGGTGGTCTTGCCCTCTCCGTTGTTGCCGGTTCGTGGTTTCATGGCCTTCCGGTCATCCTCAGTCAGGTGTCTATACCGTTCTCGCCCCCCCCCCCCCCCCCTCTTTCTCGTCGGTGGTGGTAGGATCGGTTGCCTTCTCATCCTCCTCCTTCTGATCAACGACTCCTCCCCCGTCTGGTCGTCGTCGTCGCTGGGCTCGGGCCTGGTTCCGGCGCCGCTCGGGGCGTCGGCCCCTTTCCCCGGTTCCCGCAGCGAACTCACCCCTCTCCGGGGTCCTGTTCACCCGTTTCCCTTCTGCCACCTCCGCGCCGGCCTTGCTTTGGCTTCGCTTCCAAACTTGCTCGCTCTCCTCCCCGTCTCCGAGTTTGGTCGGCGGCGGCATGTATTGGCACCGATTGGTTTCTCCCTAATTTGGTTTCCTAGGGTGTTGCTTTGCTGGGTTTCCTTGGGCCCGTTTGGACTTTTTGATGGGCCTTTTCGGCCATGGTGTTTCCACATTTCGGGCTGGCCTTTGAGGAGCAGTTCTGCGGCCCTGGTTGATCGAAGTGATCGTGTTGGTGGTGTTCGTGGTCTCCGAAGATCCTTCATCTAGGTGGAGGGAACGGCGTGTGATCCACACTTCCCCAGGTGTCGTCTTTGCCCTTCGTGGATTTCTGCTTTCCGTCTTTCCGGCGACGAGACATCGTGTCAGCTATGATGTCCCATGCGCCCGCTATCCACTTCTCCATGCCGGGTCTCCTTCTTCTCGCTACTGTGTCCGCTTGGGTGCTTAGGGTCTGGGGGTTTTCGGGGTTTTTGCGTAGTTCTTTTGTTGTATTAGGTGGCTGTATTATGCTTCCTTGTTGTATTTTCTTTTGCTTTGTTGTATGTTTAGACGGCTTGCCGTCTGCCGACTTTGTCGGCCTCTCGAGATCCGGGCCTGTCCGGTCTCGAATTATTTCCTAATAAAAAAAAGAAAAAAAAAGAGAGAATTAAAGGAAAAAGAAGAAAAAAAATGAGAATTAAAGAAAATCAAAGAAAAATAGCAAAAAAAAATGATTAGTTAAGACTTCTAAAATTTCTCTAAAATTGATACATCATCATAGACTCTTCTAAATTAAGAGTGTATATAGATATAGATATAGATGCTATAATTTTGAAAAAGCCTATTTATTTTTCAATTTCGTTTTTTATTTTAAAGAATGTGAAAAAAATATATTGAATGAAAAAACACTCAAATTTCTCCAAAACTTTACGTGCTTGTTTGTTTGCTCTTAAAAAAGGCTATTGGTTAACCCAATTTGATTACCCCAAATTCTAGAATTGATAATTTTGATTACAAATTTTACATAAAAATACTTTCTACTAAGATCTTTCAAACAAGATTAGTGTTTAATTATTTCCATTTTCTTTTCTTTACTTTTAAAGAAGCAAGGCAAGATTAGCTTTTTATTCCCTACGTACAACTAAACAAGTAAAAAATTTTATAAAACGAAGACCTGAGAAACATGGGTCAAACCGTCTGGCCTGCTTAACCCGCTCGGTTAAATTTGCTGGCTAGAGCAAGGCGATTGGTCCAAGCGGATCGGTAGGCCCAACCCAGTAGGTCCAAAGGGTCAGACTTGCGCCAAGGATCAAGCTCAAGCGAACTGGCTGGCCTGAGCCGCCTATATACATATATTTAATTATATTACTTATGTAGAATTGTAGTAAAATACTAAATATATATATTGATTATATAATTTATACTTGTACATCTATATACAATACTACTAAATGACTAATAGTATTCAAATCACATATAATTAAATTAAGGAATATATACAATACTATTAAATAAATTATTTTCAAGATTTTTTCCCATTGAAACTAACCTACACTAAAGATTATATGGTGTGATTTCAAAGTTGTATAACTTGTGTACCTTTGTTTTGTATGAAATTTCAATCTTTAGAGATACATGACACATATTGGAAAGTTTGGGATTAAATGCAAAAATGCAAAAATATTTCACGAACTTTTGATGGGCGGCCTGCCCTAGCCTTGTGGGTGGGCTTGGATAGTGAAGTTGACCCAAAAACCGGGCATGGGTCAAGCCCGACCCGCTATAATGGGCCAATATTTTTATATAGGCTCGGCCATGCCCATGCCCAGGTCTAGTGTTGGACTAGTGCTTGTTGGCACGTCAAATATTAATCTAACTTAAGATTAAATTTTAGATAAGATTTTTGATGAAATTTTAACCTTTGTAGATAGATTAAACGAGTAAATTCTTGTTTGACATGACAAATTATATAGAATTTTGTAAACTTATTTTTTTGAAAACCGTGAAAAGATTTGTCATAATTTTTTAAAAAACTCCAATAATATTGTGCCAAGCATACCCTAATTTTGTAGACATTGAACTAAGACTTGTTGAACCCTCTCACTAGTTTTCATTGGATTATTGTTTCAATCTATTTCTCTACTTTTAAAGTCGGTGCATTGGTTTCATTGCTCCCTAATTTATGTTGGAAACTGTCGAATTTTTCAAAAAAAATTGTGCCATCAGATTTAATTTCCACATGGGGTGTGTTACAAAATTACACTACATCTCTATGCGATTAGGTAAAGACTTCATGTATGTTAACCTTAAATATATAAAGTTTATTGACAATGTGATTTTTGTGTGTTAGCAAACTAGATTATTTATGCCCCACGACTGTAGCCTAGTGGTAAGGAGTAAGGGGAGGGGTAAGGAGGTCCCGGGTTCGATCTCTGCTTCCGCCTCTTTTTTTTGGATGAAAATCTAAGATTTACTTTGCTTCTTACCAGTGGGTCGAGCCGGTCGACGTAAGCCGGTTTACCTAGTACGTATCTCTTGTCGGTTGAGTCACGTGCTCGGGGTTTGTCACCGAATGTGGGTACCTCGTCATCAAAAAAAAAAAAAAATAGATGATTTATGCAAAATTGTAATGGAGTTATTTTCATTTATTAGAAAACTAGTCTTACTACCCGCGATCTTCGCGGCTTTTTCATAATGTTTATTTATATAAAATAACTTTCCCATAATATTTATGAAAACAACTTTAAAATTGCTAAAATCCTCATAGGTTATCATATTTGTTGTATATTAATCACGGATACTTTTTTAAAATTTATGGATGATTGAAGAAATATGGATAATTTTTTTTAACTCTATCATATTTTATTCTAGATTATGATCCCGTAAGAATTTTACAAATCTATATAAGATATGAAGTTAATTAATCACCATTTTTTCGATAAGAATAATCACCATTTTTCCCGTAAGAATCTTATACATATTATATTCAATCTTTTTTATTATTATAATGGATGCATATATTATAGGGAAATTTACAGAAAACCACCCCTTAAATATGGGTGTTTTCACTTAATCACCCCTTAAATTCAAAATTACAGAAAACCACCCTTTAACTCACCACCTCTTCATCTATTTTCATTAATTTGTCATTAAATATATTATATTTTAATATTTTTAAACTTGAATTTGATTATAAATATATTCAAAATTTGAATTTAAGGCCTCGATTATATTTTAAGGATAATTTTACTTATTTTTAAAAAACAATAATAAATATAGCCTACAATTATCATCTTAATGATTATATTTAAGTTATATGATTAATTGATAACCTAATTTTTTAAAATTTAGGTAAATTTAAAGAAAAAAGTTACATATAACAAATAAAATGGATCAAACTCATATTTTAAGTTGAAAATTATTAACTAATTATCATTATTTAAAAATAAATAAAGTGACCACTAAAATATAATCGAGCATTTAAATTCAAATTTTGAATATATTTATAATCAAATTTGAGTTTAGAGATATTAAAATATAATATATTTAATGATAAATTAATGAAAATAGATGAAGGGGTTGTGAGTTGTAAGTAAAAACCATTTAAAGGGTGGTTTTCTGTAATTTTGAATTTAAGGGGTGGTTAAGTGAAAACACCCATATTTAAGGGGTGGTTTTTTGTAAATTTCCCTATATTATATTCTATTCAAAATGTCAGCATTAGTGTAGTGTATGAATTAAATAATTTATTAAAAACCGATTAATAGCAGCATTACATGATCCTACATAAAACTCATCTTTAAACCTAAAATCAATCCTTTAATTAAATTGTTGGGAAATTTACTAATCGCTTGTATGATTGTATTGATTAAATATTAAATAATATAAAATATTTTTTTTCAGAAAGGCAATGAAGTAAAAGTTCAACAATTACATATTTTTTCTAGATAAAATATTCATAAAATAACTTAAGGTAAAATGATAAGATTTGTAAGATATGGGATTGAATATTTAGTATTAAAATTAATTAGGTAGACACATATATAAATAGATGGAGTTATTAATTGACGTGGCGAAAAACTCAACCCAGATTAAACCAGAGAATGACACGTAAGCGAATCGCACCAGAACCCGCCACATAGGATTTTCACGCCTCTGTTTTAGTATTATATATTGATATTGATATTTACGCATTGACCAATAACTAAAAAACACCTAATTTTTACTCAAAAAAAAAAAAACACCTAATTTCTTCAACCATCTACAAACATATGAAAGGGTTCTATTTACCAAAAAAAAAAAACATATGAAAGGGAACTGGTCCACTACCGCCATGTAGGCCTACTAGAAGCTCTCAGATTCAGCCATTTTTTGTGGTTTTATTTAAATTGCAATTCGATCTATCAACACAAAGGTTTGTGAATCAAATTAAAAACACTCATTATTTGTAAAATAATAATAAAAAAAGTCCAATACGACTTGACAAAATCCCGAAAGGGTTTGACAAAATTCCCGAAAGGGTTCGATCAAAATTCCGAAAGGATCTGGAAAATTATTTGTGTATTATAGATTAAATAATATATTCCCGGTCCTTCCTTTTATTCCGGGAGTTAGCACGCTTATTTTCGTCAGAGGTTTTGATCTTCCCTTTTTGGCCTATATGTGTTCCCTCATTTGGCGTCGGGTCCTTGCTTTGGCATGAGTGCGTTTAGTTCCGAGTTGGGTTGCAGTATCGGGCGTCCTGTATGATCTAGAGGATCGTGGAGGTGTTCGTGGTCTTCGAAGATCCCTCATCTAGGTGGGGGCAATGTCGGTGGTCCGCACTTCCCCAGGTTTCGCCTTCTCCGATGGTGGGTTACTGTTCTCCGCCTTCTCGGCGTCGAGACGCCGTGTGAGTCGCCGCGCTCTCCCGTGTTCTCGGCATTCGCGACTCGCCTTGGATCTCGCTCGACTCTTCCGCTGGCTGGCGACTTATATAGGTTTTTAGGGTTGCTTTTCTCTTCTGTATTAATTTGTGTGTTTGTATGTTGTATGTTGACGGTTTTCCGTCTGCCGATTCGTCGGCCTCTCGAGTTTCAGGCTTGTCTGAGCTCGAATTTTTACCTAATAATAAAAAAAAAAACACTGGTGGTGTGTCACGGGCAAGCACACATGAGGGGCCAGTCTTACGCGACGGACACTACTGGTTTCGTCCTACTTTAACTTAATCAAAAGAGCAGCTTCAGTCCTCAACCAGTTGTGTAGTGAGATGACCAACATATCATTCATCACTGTCAAGTCCTCGACTAGCGACAAGCTCCCCGAAGCTAACCGTGTTGGCCTGCCTGAACATCCGAAGGGTGATCACCTTAACTCCCAACACAACGCCAATGAAGCATCTCTTGTCTTTATATCGAGCATCCACCAGCACGTGTCTGTACACGAGGTCGCAGACCGTGTCAAACTCCATTTGTTATGTCTCTGGTAGGGATTAGGAGATTGAAAGGTGTTAGGCTCATTTCTCTTAACCATTGTGTAATTCTGAGTGTAACATTGGATGTTTATATTGTAAAGTTGATTGTATTGGTTTTGGGTCAATCCGGCCCAAAACTGATCTCAACTGCCCATAGGCTTTGAGCCCACTCGAGTCACAAGTTACTCTCTTGATGAGCTTGAGCAACGACATCGTTCTACTTTTGCTCTCCCTTATATGGGTAATGAAACCCTAATATGAGGTTGGAGAGAGATGCTTTCTTACTGTTGCTCTGTTCTGTCTCCGATGGCGATTTCTAGGGTTTCATCTCTAGCCCGCCTTTGTGAGTGTAGATCGAGCTCCCTTCCATCCAAAAACACTCAGTGACATCGTGTTGAGAGAGATTGGTAGCCTCTTTGCCCTTAGGTTCTGACCTTGGTGGCTGGTGTCCTCGTTGATGCTAATCATCGCTACAAATCTTTTCTGTCTCTTTTGATTTGGTTGTATACGCTTTTCATTATCAATACATTAGTTTCTATTTGTGTTTACTGGTGTTTTTGGAACGATTCTCTTCAAAAAGGAAAAAGGATTAAGAAATGAGAGATTAAGGGAAGAAGATGAAAGTTTAAGGATTGAAGAAGTTAGGGTTTATGAGTTCAGAGAAAGAACGGGAAAGGAACAGAGATTAAGAATAGAGAAGGTCAAGGAGATAAGAGTAAATGTAGGGAGAAAAGAGTAATTGACATTTGATTATGTGATGCATCAAATCTGCATCGATTCTTCTCCGCCGATCGATCTCGATCATCCTGCATAGATTAGAAGAAGAAGAAGAGGCGGAGCTCGCTCCCCCGGAGGAGCCTCCGACGCTCAAGTCAGACGGTGTCAGCCGTAGGAGAAACCTCCAAAAACCCTAGTTCATCACCCATATATATAATGGAAATTAGGGTTGAAATAAATGTTACCTGGTAAAAGACAGTTGTGCCCTCAAGTTCGGGCTTACATACTTTAGCCTTATCAGATACACTCCTATAACCCATTCATGACATCGCAAGGTTCGAGATCGATCTTTCAACCTTTTCTCCTTACCGTTACTCTCTCTTCAGGAGGAAAATGAATATGAGATCGATAAGGATTAATTAATTTAATTAATAATTAACTATATGGATTTAACTCTTTTAATCAATTTTTTAAGTTTATATTTTAATTGGGAGCCTTAGATGAAAGGAGGAGGTATACCATTGAGGATAGAAAATTTGGACCGCAAAGATGTTCATTGCCATCGTTTCCAACGTACCTACTCTTGAGCTGTGATTGTTTTAGTTGCGTGCAGTTGGTACGATACATATATATGTATTGTATCCATATCCTCCCATGTGCAATGATTTTAACATATTAGGGAAACTTCTCCCTCTGGAATTTATTGAACTCAAGCCACCACATTCATATTTTTGGTACTTGCAATATATGATTGGAAGGGTGAGTTTTGTAGCAATGGGTAGCTGAAACTGATGGATTAAGTGTGTTAAACATATTTTAAATCAGATCGTTCGTAAGTTCGTAATGTGTTTGGTAACCCAACTAATAGAGTAACTGATACAAATTAATTAACTGATGTAATATATAGGAGAAAATTAATAGAGTTCTGAAAAGTTTGGGGTGGGTAGCTGTTGAAATCCAATTTTATAAGCTAATTAAATTAAAATATTATATTTAACTTATTTAAAACTATAAAATATTAAAACCAAGAGTTCCGAAAAACTACCTCAACGTACATTGCCAAACGGACCCTGAGTATCAAATTTGGAAGAAAAAAATGGGTATGTAAATATGTAATCCATAGTGGTTTGTTTAACCTATACACATAAGTTAAAGGAACTATATTACTAAAGATTTCCTAAATTTCAATGAATAAACCTGAATTAATTATAAAATTGACAGATTCCCAAAATAGATGGTTGGGGCATAGTTACAAAAATGGAATTAATAAAATTCACACACATCAAACTCTTATGCCATATATATTACTTGTTCTTTAACACCTTGCTTTGGCCTG
Organism: Persicaria tinctoria; assembly: GCA_037127255.1. Lineage (NCBI taxonomy): Eukaryota > Viridiplantae > Streptophyta > Magnoliopsida > Caryophyllales > Polygonaceae > Persicaria > Persicaria tinctoria. The sequence goes on along the minus strand of JBANSL010000002.1, from coordinate 90,541,826 downwards.
CTACCTTAGTACCAAGACAAAATGTGTTACAAATTAACAATACATGTGGTTAGGCCTTGTTAAGTACTACACACTCACATTATTGTGTATATGGTAGGGCACTTTGGGTCTGTGTTTCTTGGAGCCTAAACATTGGAAAGTCTTGATCTGGCCCCGCTCCTTGTTCGTTCTACATCGCTTCGATCTAACAAGCACTTTCGATCGTCTTTCATTATAGACTTTGACAGGTTACCATATACTCCAGTTCGATCGACTCAGTCGCTCTACATCTGGATCGGGTACTGTATGACTCATTTAAGGGGTTGATCCTCCCACTCACAAGCGACTTAATTCGTGTTTTCAATTCGAATTTCGAATCCCTTGGAGTTGGAACGTAGCCCCACAACCACCATACCAACCTGCGATTGGTATGGATGAAAATCTTTGATATGTATGTAGTATTTGTTCAAGGTTAAATCCCTGTGCTTAAGGTGTACTTCGAGACCAAGAACTACTTATAAAAAGTATTCACTTAACCGTTTTTCCACTGTAGAATCAAATGATCTACCAAGTTGTAAGGGTTATGGAGTACTATACGTCTATACTATAGATTGCACACACTCAAATTGGAAGATGTTGCTTGGCATGTACGTTGGAGGATGTCATTATGTCATTGGAATTCATGTTTTTCATGTGTTGTTCTTCTCGATCTTTGTATATTTTTGAATCGATCGATCTGTACTTAAAATTAATACTCCCTCCGTACTAAAATATAAGACTTTTACTATTCACGCACGTTTTCTTAGGATGTTAAAAACTATATAAAATATTAATTTTTTTATTAATTTTTTTTAATAATCTCGTACTTATTAGTAAGAAGTATGAGATTATTAAAAAAAATTAATATTTTATATAGTTTTTATCATCATAAGAAAGCGTGCGTAAATAGTAAAAATCTTATATTTTAGAACGGAGAGAGTAAAAATTATTAAAAAAAAATGTAATTTTTCGTTTCGGACTAGAGGGGCTAACGTCATCCCGTGCCCCTAGATCCACCATTGATTGATATCAGTGTCATTTCATAAATAAGGTATATTGTGCAAAATTAATCAAATAAGGAGTGATTTTTTTATTTAATTTTAAAATAAAATAAAATAAAAGAGAATGCAAAGTTAGACAAACAATGGATAATTTTGTGAAAGAAACATGCAAGGCGACCCCCGAGAGAGGGGCTTACAAACTCAATTTTGATGGAGCCCTCCTAACATCTGGAAAAGGAACCTACGACTTCATTATTAGGAACCATGATGGTATGTCTGTTTTCTTTGGTGTTGGGCCTTCGCCAATTTGTACCGTGACAGGTTCTGAGAGTTTCGCACTATGGAAAGGAGTCTTGACAGCTCAAAACTTACCCATACAACACCTTACCGTTGAAGGTGACAACCTCACTACTATTAACAGTCTTAAAGGCTGCGATAGGCCCCCCCGAGATTCGGATATGATTGTCTCGGACAGTCAAATCTACTTGGGCCGATTCCAAACAATTGTGATTCGTCATGTCTATAGAGAGGCAAACCGTGTTGCGGACTATTTATCGCATATGTATCTTGTACTCTCTCATGTAGTGTAGCACCTGACGACTCCATGCTTCGCAAATTCATCCACTCGGATGCTCTTGGCTTATAGGCTATCCTATAGCCAAAAAAAAATCGGTTCAAGAAAAAAATGGATAATTTTGTGCCATTTCAAAATAAGAAATATTTGTAGGCAAAGTGGGCAAATAAGGGTCTTTAAAGTATCTTTGGTAAACCATAGAATTTTAATCATTTAAAAGTTATACGGTTATACGGAGTTATTACTCCGTATAACTTGCTATCTTTCTTTATTTTTGGTGTTCTCTATAGTTCAGATTTTGTGTTTTGTTATTTTTTCCCGAGTATTACTCCCTCCGTTAAAAAATATAAGTCCTCTTAGACTTAAATTTTTGTTTGAAAATATAACTCCTTTTAAGTTTTCTAGGTATTGGGATGTGATAATTGTTATTTTTTGCTCAAATTTTATTGGTTGATAAGGGTTGTGGATAATTAATGAAGGGTATAAATAGAATAACTTTATGATTTTTTTAATTTATGTGCAAATGTCTAAAATGACTTATATTTTTTAATAAAATTGTAAAGGCGATTTTTGGGAACTTTTAAAAAAAATTGTGACAGAGGGAGCTCAAACAGTCAAACACTCCCATATTTTAGGCGGTTTTTTTAATATTTTGTATTTTAAAATATATTTATATTTATATTATATGTATGTATATATAAAAAACAATTCCTATACTTTATGCGTTTCTGTGTGTCTGTTATTTTACCTCTCTCCTTTTTGCTAGCGAAGCATCAAAAGCAGATTTCGTTAACAATTCACAAATCACAAGAACACCTCCTCACGCATCCCAAATTCCTCCTCTCCCGTCCTCATCTCCACTGCCAAATTCAGCTCACAGCCTCACATTACAGTCACCTTGATCACATTCACAGAGAATGAAGCGCCAATTTTAATTGAAGAACCCTCGCAAAGCAATTTCGCTTTCTTTCATTCTCTCTTCTTCCATCTGTCGCTATCTCACTTCCGTTAAAGATAAAACCCCCAAATCCACTGCCATGATTAGTTCCATCGCCAGATCAGGTTCCCTCACTCTCTCTCTCTCTCTCTCTCTCTCTTTCCTTTTTCCGGGCTATGATGTGTGCTTTCTTGAAATGGGTCCGTTTTCCCTTTCCGGGTTTCTTTAATTGTGTGCTTTAATGGACAACTGATAGCGCTTCTGATATGTCTCTCGCCTTGTAATTGTGTAATTCATGGTTTTTCTACGGTTCTTTTGGCTGAATTTGATGTGAATCTTTGTGGCTTTTGCTTGTTTTGTTTGGATTGTAGCGTTTGATCTCTTTCTTGGGCGCTACTGATTGCTGTAATGCAGTTTGAATGATGTGTTTTTTTTTTGCCTAATTTGCTTTCAGGTTGATGTGATTTGAAGGTGCTTGCAACTGGTTCTTGGGCGACTGTTATCTCTCTTCCTAGTAAGGGTTTCAAGTAGTTCCTGTGGCGGGTTTTTGTGATTGACGGTGGTTTTTAAGGTATAATTCCAATAATGTGTCATTGAAATCTTCATTTACTTTGCAGTTTCAGTTTTATGATTCCAACACTTTCAGTTTCTTGGGCATCTATTATGATTTTTCCTGATATGGGAAGGGTTTTTTCAAGTAGTTCCTGTGGTGGGTTTTGTGATTGTCAGTGCTTTGAAGGTATGATTGCAATAATTGGTCAATGGAATCTTCATTGATTTGCAATTTTAGTGCTAAATTGGTGATTAATGGAAGAGGGGATCTTGGGTAAATTTTATCATTAATCCTGATTGATAAAGAATTTAATGTAGTTCCTGTGGTGGGTTAATTGGCTGTTTGGTGATTAAACAATGCGTTGGAAGGTATAATTCCAACAATGGTTCAATGAAATCTTCATTTAATTTGGAATTTTTAGTGCTAAATTTGTAATTAGTGAAGAGGGTTTCACAAGTATGTGTCCTTCTTGGCTGATTGATTGTCTTTCAAGATCGGTCATACATTTATCTGATCTGGCCTTTCCATTTTTCCTACAGAATGTTTACAGCAAATCGAACACTTGAGTCGCTCAGTGCTGGTATTAGTTCGTTGTTGAAGTCACAGAATGCATCTCATTCACCAAAGCATCATGGAACCGACAAGTCATCACGCGCGTCTAATGCATCCGTGTGTAAGGGGAAATCGGAGAATGCCAGCACAGGTCCAGTATTGGAATCCTCTACCAAGAAGCATAGTCCAAAAGGTGATTTGGAATCAATCATCAAACATCCTGTTGATGACAACTCTAAAACTTGTGATTCAAGTGGCTTGTTGAAGTCTGTAGATCCTCGTTTAGAACAGTATAAAGGAGTTGTTGGTCTACTACCGGCTGGGTTGGTAATCCCTAAATCTGATATAACTTTCTTCCCAAGTCCTGCCAACAGCATCTTCTCAACCACACAGTATAAAGAAGCCAAGCAAAGCTTCACAGAATTTAGTGACTGTGCTAGCAGTGTTGACAAGTCCCATGAGAGTGGTGAAGATTTCTCTGAGGGCAGGAAGATGAGTCTCTACAGAGGCAGTACTGGCAGTGACCTAAGCGATGACAGCAGCCTAAGTGGGTTTAGCAGTGTTCTTTATAAGCCTCACCAGGCTAATGATGTAAGATGGGAGGCAATACAGGCTGTTCGGTCTCGCTATGGGACGTTGGAGTTGAAACACTTCAGAATGTTGATGCAAATAGGGAGTGGTGATATAGGCACCGTATATCTAGCTGAACTGACTGGGACAAGAACTTACTTTGCGATCAAAGTCATGAACAAAGCACGGTTAGAGAGCAAGAAGAAGCTTTTGAGGGCTCAAATGGAAAGGGAGATTCTTCGCCGTCTTGATCATCCGTTCCTTCCCACACTGTACAGTCACTTTGAAACGGACACATCCGCTTTTTTAGTGATGGAGTTCTGCCCTGGTGGAGATCTTCATGTGCTGATTCAAAGGCAACCAGGAAGGTGCTTCTCTGAGCAGGCCACTAGGTATGACATGCTCAGTAATTCTTTCATTTCTTTGTTGTTTATAATGAAACAGAAAATTACAAAACAAAATAATTTTATTTATTGTATGTGTCTGAATATATTTGTTGAATTTTCAGAAAATCTTTATCCTTGGATTGTCCTTGTGTTGCTTATTTGTTTCACAGTTTAGTGCTTGTATATTGAAGGTTGATTGTTCATGGTGCTTATTTGGTTCACAATCTTTGACAAGTATAAGTTGCTTTGTTAGGTGACCCGACACACAGTATATACATTGATGCTTTGAGTATGTAGGCACATTGTTGATCAACTGTGATGGATGGATTATTCAAATTGGCAGATTTGAGGCTTTGATTCTTTGTTAATACTCCATTTTCAATCTCTGCTGCCTTCACTTGAAGCACAGGATTAGTGAAAGCGAAAAACTGGCATGATCTTTGATTCCCGGATTCATTGAAACCAGTCTGGCTGCTTGAATTCCGACAAGCACAGTAGTATCAGATTCTTGAAAGAGACCAATTCTGTACACTTGCTCTATGATGAAGTTCTGATTATAGTTTGACAATTCGCTTAATGCTTCTCATTGGCTGCAATGTTCGCAGGTTCTACGTGGCAGAGGTTCTCCTTGCTTTGGAGTACTTGCACATGCTTGGGATCGTCTACAGAGACTTAAAGCCGGAGAATGTTCTAGTAAGAGAAGACGGGCATATAATGCTCTCTGATTTCGACCTCTCCCTGAGATGTGCCGTCAGCCCAACTGTCGTAAGATCATCCACCTTGACCTTGGAGTCCAGGAGCTCAGGATACTGTGTAGAGCCAGCTTGTATGATCACTCCGGATTGCTCCATGCCTTTGTGCTTCTCTCCCCAGTTCCTAACATCGAGCAAACCCAGGAAGGACAAGAAATCTCGAGCTTCCAAGCCAAGGCCAGACACTTCCACACATCACCAAGTCACTCCCCTCCCGGAGCTCATTGCTGAGCCCACCAGTGCCCGATCAATGTCCTTCGTTGGTACCCGCGAGTACCTCGCGCCAGAGATCATCAAGGGTGAGGGCCATGGCAGTGCTGTCGATTGGTGGACTCTCGGGATCTTCCTGTACGAGCTCCTGTTTGGGAAGACACCGTTCTGTGGGCCAGACAACCGAGCCACTCTCTTCAACGTAGTAGGCCAGCCACTTCGGTTCCCTGACTCACCAGTGGTGAGCTTTGCTGCAAGGGACTTGATCAGAGGCCTGCTTGTCAAGGAACCCCACCGCCGCCTTGCTTACAGGCGTGGTGCCACTGAGATCAAGCAGCACCCGTTCTTCCAGAGCGTCAACTGGGCCCTCATTCGCTGCGCCACCCCACCTCAGGTGCCGCCTCCCTTCGTTGCTGACTTCACCAGGACCGCAAACTTGGCTAAGGCGCCGCCTACTGCTAGCCAGAACACCCTGGGCCCTGAGGTAAAGCCTTCGGGTACCTATTATGAGATTGATTTCTTCTAAACCAGTGCATTTGTTGGTGTGATTTGAGTACATATCTGGATGATATCAAGCCTGTATATCTACTTGGTGTGAGCATACAAGACGGATAAGGTCCGATTCATATGTTGTTCTTGTGATCCTCTTGTACTGCAATTTACAGTAAAGATCATATGACTCCTTGCCTTTAAGAGGCATTGGACTGCATTGGAAGATGATGGTTTCGGGTTCTCTTAAAGCACGCATCTTGATCCATGAATCGTGCTCTGTGCACCTATTTGAAATTGAAGCTGCAATTGCGCATCTGCATATGTGAAATTGAACCTGAGCAAGGTAGACATGAATGAATCATGATGGCATTGTCTTCAAGTTAAGCTGTAGAATTGGTAAGTCATTGCTAGCTGCTAGGAGATGCCTCAGCTGGATCACCTAAAAAAAAAAAAGTGAAGGCAGATTCATGAATTGATATATTCAAATGGCTATTCACTCTGTTCTAGAGTCGTCAAATTTATGAATTTGAATGTTTCAGTGTCAAGAACTTGAATTGTTAAGATTGAAACCCTGTCTAGGTTTTTGACATTTTCCCCACCTCAAATAAAAAGGGCTTGAAATGAAATTGATAATTTAAAAAGGTTCACTAATACATGTTGATTCAGTTGATAAAGGCGAATCGTTTCTTATAAATAAATAAAAAATTGTATATTCAATTATTGAGCAATATATGGAAACTTTCTATAGTCAAATTCACTCAAACTTTTTGCTGAAAAAAAATCCATAATTTTCTCTGAATGGTATTTTGACAAGTATGAAGCAAAATTATACTAATTATTTAGTTATTTTAATGGTAATCCATTTCAAATATCGAGAATTAACTTGGGTTACGGGTGTAGTTCTGGGTGTATTGACCGCATTTTTTAGTGTAACTGGTTATTCTAAAATTGGTAAAATTTGGTATATACCCATGAAAACTTTATAAATTGGGTATATACCCATTAAAACTACAAAATTGTTTATAAACCCATTAAATTATTTATATTTTGTTTAATTGTTCATCATATATTTAATTTATACTATTAAATATAAAAATTATTAAACTTTAACTATTTAAATATCAAAATTAGTTAACTTTCAAATAATTATTAAAATGAGACATTAATTTCAATTTCTCTCAAACTAAGTAATTTTTTTAATTTGATGTGATTTTACATTAAAAAAAATATGTGTATTTTATTTCTTTACTATGGTTTATGGTCTATAACTTAATTATTTTGAACTTATACATCAAATTTGATATTCAAAATAAAATCATTGGAAAAAAATATAATTATAATTATGTTGAAGTTTAACTTTTATATTAAAAATTTAATTATATTTTCTATCCAATAATTGTAAAGTGATAAATTTTCTAATTATTTTCTAATTATTTAATTTTAGCATATAATTAAATTTTAATCTAATTTTCACTCATTAATATTAGATCAAATATATTATGGACAATCAGACAGAATTTAAATGATTTGATGGGTATATAAACAATTTTGAAGTTTTGATAAGTATATACCAAATTAATAAAGTTTTCATGGGTATATACCCGATTTCGCCTAAAATTTAATATCAGTATCAAGTGTGTGCATTTCGCTTGACGTATTTGAACTTATTTGTATTGGAAAAGACTCAATTGAGTTTCTCAAAATTTTAAAAAAGACTCAATTGAAAATGACATTTAAAAGAAGTTGAGATTTAAACCGGTTTGTAATGTACTTAAGTCAAACAAAGGCGTATTTGCTATTTAGTGTGTGATGGATTTTTTTGTATGCATTACATATGTTATGTTTTTTTTTTTTTTACCGTGGGCAAGAAGTGGATCGACATGCGATCCTGAAGCCATCCGAAGATGACTTGTTTGACCCTCCGCAGAGGGTCGGCGAACAAACGAAAATAAAAAACAACAAAAAAAAAAAAACTAAAACAACGCAGAAAAAAATCCTAGTGTCTTGAGATCTTGTCCGAAGGCGGCTAAGTACTAGTTGCGATGATGTTGGACAGCTTCAAAACTTCATGCGACATCAACTGGGTAATTGTTGTTGTATTTGGAAGGAGAGGGATAAAATCAAGTTTGGGTTTTTCAATTTTGTGGATCTAGGAGGGGTCAGTGGAGTGGATGTGCTCGAGTCAGTGGAGCGGATGTGCTCAAGGGTTGTAGAGGAGTGCGAAGGCATGGATCGCGAGGCCGGAGTCTCAGGATCTTGGTCTTGAAAGAGGTCGCACATCGGCCACAGAGAAGGGCCGCGGAGCCGTTGTTGGCGATGACGAAGACTTGGGTACGGCGGTGCTGATGAGGCGGGGCCAGTCGAGGATGGGCCGCCGGAAGCAGACCATGGGCAAGACGAGGCGCGGAGGCGGTCAGTCGGTTAGGTTTGGAAAGAGGGCATTTAATTTTGATGGTTTTACTGGATAGCAATCCAATATTCTCAAAAGCTGAAGAGTGGGTGGCCGCTCAGGCTGACGGGGAGGAAACCGGAGACGGCGGCGGCGGCTGAGCCTAGGGTTTGTGTTTGGGTTGGGTTTGTGGGTTGGGTTTTTTGGGAGTTTGGAAGACTGTGGAGCACTGGAGCGGTACCGAGGCCCCCACTGTCTCGTGCGGTGGTGGCGGTGGAGGCAACCAAGGCAGGCAACAGAACCGGCAGGAGGTCTTTGAGAGACAAGACCGGCAGGCGGTGGTGACCTGGAACAAGGAAGACGGACGGTGGTGGCGGGATCTGGTAGCGGAAGCGCCGGTTTGAGGGCGGCTGAACAAGGAGAGAATCAGGAGAGGCCGGTAGGGGCGAAGGTGAGCCGAGGACGAAGGCGGAACCAAGGATTACATATGTTATGTTGTGTTGCTTTTTCACAAGGGGTGGGCGAAAGTGTAAAATCATCTATGAACGACGCAATGAACTTATACTTTATTGAATATGAAATTATGAACCACACAATAATGAGATATCATAAAATTGATTAAAAAAAGTTTATAAAATACTTTTTTATTTGAAAATATTTGCCCCTTTAACCTTTTCACAATTTTTTTTAAATCTAAAAATTATATAAAATATTAATTATTTTTTCAAATAAAATTTCTTACTTAAATTATATACAAAAAAATTTGCATACTTAAATAAGTACTCCCTCCATTACGAAACGGAAACGATATCTCCACCGCTAATTTTTACTATTTCCACCGCTAATCACCGCATAGATATGCGGTGAGTTAATGACGGTCAACGAACTCACCGCATATACATGCGGTAGTTCACCGCATGTATATGCGGTGATACCTACCGTATAGATACTCACCGCATCTTCATGCGGTGAGCACCCCCGTTCCGTTTCAACCTCACCGCAGACCCATGCGGTGGGTATCGGATAACTGGATTTGCGCGTAACTATTTGGAGGAGCTGAAGGGACCGATAGGAACCGATACACACCGCTTGGGTATGCGGTATTCGCCGACACTACGAATTTATCGTATAATCCAGGGACATCTGCAATGGTATATCCTACTACAGTGGAATTAACTTGTAATAAAAGCCGTGATCTGAAAAAACTCATATGTTGAATTGAAAAGAAAGATGATTAAAACGAAAGTGCGATAAATATAATCGATGACGAAAATATGGAGTTCGGTTGTGAAATGGAATAGACAAAGATACAACCCAATTGAACATATGAAGTTCAAAAAATGACATCAGAAAGTGGAAAATGCTAATACGGTAGGGGACGGCCACCATCACGACGGCGGTAAGCTCTATATCGTGCAATCCTCGCTGCAAACTGCTCTTCCCAACCGTCGATAGTGCGATCGTGATGTCGTGTCCATGTGACGTAGACTGGAGGAAGAGGTGAACCAGGCAACAACCAAATCTGTGAATACAAGGTTAATATTGATATCAGGAAAGAGAAACAAAACAGTAAGAAATTAATGAATATGAAATACGAAACGTACCGGAACGAAATGGTTGTTGTTGCCGACTAAAGCTATTCCATCTAGCTCCTCATAGGCCGGTACTGACGGGCCACCGGTGGCGTACAGAGGTAGGCACAACATAGGCATCATCTGTGACAAAATCACCAAAGGACGTTGGTGAAGCGTGGCAAACACCTCGCCCATGATCGGAATCTCCATCCAATACGTAGCATCATGACACGTGCCGAAATAGTTGACCCTCATGATGAGCTCATCTAAGGCCGGATAGTAATGGTACCGATCTTAATGCACCTGCAACTCAACGGCCAGCTCTCGTCGAACTCGAGGCCATGCGTCTTGTCCCAAGTTCAGAAGACAAGCTAAAGACCTATACCCACAGTGACCATCACCTGCAACATTTGTGACGGCTCGTACGAAAGTAATCATGAATTCGTCGATGTTGCCAGTGCCCCAATTGAATTCTACTCGAGGTAGATTTTGTGGTGGAAGCGTCGTAGGTGCTGGTGTTGGAATGTCACCTACAATCTCCGGAGCTGGCTCCGACGCTGATCGACCTCGTCCACGTCCCCTTCCACGACCCCGTCCTCGTCCTCTGCCTACTCCTCGACCCCTAGGAGGGTCGTCGATGGCAATGTCGTTGGACCCAGTGGCCTCCTCAGTACCTTCCACGTCATCTGTTTCGTTTGATGTCGGTTGACCCAGACCTCGGCCTCGCCCTCGTGCGGATCCAGTGGTCGCCTGTCTATCTGCCCGACGTTGAGCCCGAGCACGCTCACGTTCCCAAGGTAGATGGTTCGTCTGACAGGGGTGGCGAGTCCTCGGTCTCCCGGGCGGTCTGCGGTCCTCCGGGTCAGGGGTGGTCAACGGTGTATGGGAGGGACGATCCCCGTCGTTGAATGCCGACGCGATTCTCCAATGAGTATCCTCGTCCATAGCTCCGCTCTGGAACAAACTGATCATGCGCGACATGTCCACATCAGCTCTGCTGAGGGGAGTGTTATCCTGGACGTTGTCAACATGAGGCCTCTTGAAATCCAATTGCTTCCAAAAAATGTGTATCTGGGATGGTCTGATGGGTATCTGCGTGTCTCGACAAGCTTGCATGTCATGTGTGCATGGAAGACCGTAAACTTCTCTCCAGTATGCATCTCTGCATGGTTGCGAAGGTGGCTCGGCTTCCATCTTTGTGTAGATTTCGAACAACAGGTTGAAACATTCCTTCGACACAATATTCCGAATTCGATCGAAAATCCATAGGTCGTGGGAGTCTGTAGGCCAGGTGTTGTTCTCTCTCCCCAATGTATTCTTCACCTCCCATATTTGATCCGCCATCATCAGATCGATTGTGTTTATCACGTGAGTGAAATCACCGACTGCAGAGTTTAAGGTCTTTTTCAACACAGAATGAGCAGCCTCAACCCTAAAAGATAAGTGAGACTCGCAGGTGAAGATCGTTATATGTAAACAAATTACGTGTATAATGAATTTTATAATGAAAACGTATGCGCACCTGTTCATCGTGGTCATACCAAAATGCTGGATTGCGTCTGTCCATGCACGAACTATCTGCTCCGAGTAATCTCGTAACCACGTCGCCTCCAAATACGGCATAAGCCCTTCGATATGCCCCCACTCTGCATTCATACCCCTCCTTCTAGCGGCGAAAGTTTCAACCGATCTGGATTGGAACAGGCCAACACATGCGTTCTTGAAACGCCTAGCAACATCAAGATTCTTTGACTTCTGGAAAGCAGCTTCTTTGCATCGTCGGAGGACGTGCACTGTGCACAACATATGCCTGACATTGGGAAGAACTTCTCGTAGCGCCGCAATCAACCCCAACTCTCGATCAGTGACAACAACGTTAGGAAGATTACCTCGCATGAGGTAAACGAGCTGCCCCAACGCCCAAATGTACGTATCTGTGTTCTCGTGCGACATGAAGCAGAACCCGATGACGAAGTTCTTCTTTGTGAAAGTAAATCCAACGAACTCACACAAAGGGATCCCGTACCTGCACAATGAAATATTTGAGTTCGCATACCCTGGTGGGAAGGGGTAAAAGAATAAGTGTATATAGAAACTTACGCATTCGTCCGGTATGTACTATCGACGAGGACGACGTATGGAAACATGGCTAGAAGATGGCGAGCGTCTGTATGGGCGATGAATAGATCTTGAAGCATGTTGGGATCGTCAGGGAATCTCCTCATACAGTAGTAGTAACCCTTATCCCGCAAAATGCGGAGTACTTCCTGGGAGACTGTTCGATCTCCTCTCGCTTCAGCTTTAAACTTTGCTCTCGCATTGTACACTTGGCGCCGCGATGTGAAGTTCAACTTCTGTCGTGCGTCAGCTGTCATCTTCAATGTAGCTAAAATCGGTTTTGGTGGGGTACCAACGACAGTAAGGGCCAACGTAGTGTCTCTTTCATCTGTATCCATCTGTCCGACGTACGGGTGACCGTCCAATGCACCGGGGAGTAGATGGTTGTGCTTGCCATGAATAACGTCCAGACCCCATTCGCCCCGTTTGAACTCCACGCTAGACAATGCAAACGAACACCCCTCTATCTTCGAAACAGCTCTGCGCGTGTTCCCGCTTGCATCATCTCCGGCTACTCGCGGTCTCTTACGGGGAGTGTACTGGCCGTACTTCTCACATGCGAGCAACAGACTCCCACGCCTTGTAGGAGTGCTCCCCCAAGAACGCTTGATTGTCAAAACCATATTAAGCTTTAATGCTGTGCCACGACAGTGTTGTAGGAGATCGTCGCGATTGGTCCACGTCTGAGATGTAGCAAATTCGGGAGTGTAATCGCGGTACTCCTGGTTACGGGCCTGATCGTCCTGACCGTCTTCCGGCATCGGATCAGCCTGCTCCTCCAGTGGTAGCTGCCAGCATGCAAACAGTACATATATATTACGTGACCCATTCATGATTTCCGTCTGCTCTACTTCAGAACCTAATTTATTCCCCTACATTTAAAAACCGGTACCTATATCTTGGTTTCCATTCCATATGATTCCACTACCTATATTCTGGTTATTCCACTACCTATATTCTATCTACAACGACATTCCAAATGATAAACATTAATCACATACCGGAAGACGAGGGGGTGGTAAGTTATCGGCCATTGGCGTAGTTGTAGGTGCTTCCTCCCCTGGGCTTGAAGGTCGTCGATTGGTGTCGTCGTTAACCATATTAGAAAACGACCGTAGATGAGGTGTGAGGGGATTGGATGCATTCCAACGGAGAGCGGAAGACTTCTTATACAGTAACACCGCATACCTATGCGGTGGTTCCAGATGACCGTTGGTGTTGAATTATTTGAATTTGTGGGCCCACCACATAGGTACACGGTCTTATGGACACCGTATTGGTCTACGGTATTTCACCGCATAGGTATACGGTGCACAATCGTATAGGTACACGGTGAACCACCGTATATCGCATTCCCATGCGGTATGTATCTATATATACCCCATGGCCGGTTCGTGACATTTGCCATGGCGGAAAAGCGATGATAATCTGTGCGAACTAGTCATGGCCAAAGAATATTTGTGTCTTCTGATCGAAATCTTTGACCATTGACTAGTTTGCACGGGTTATATCGCTTCGTCTCATATATTAAATAAAATCCGTATGTATGCTTTTTTCATGGCTCAATAGCAATGATAGCCTAGGCAACATGCCACGACCGGCGATTTGTGTCTTTTGATTGAAATCGCTGGCCGCTGGCATGTTGCTCGGGTTATATCGCTTCGATATAGTGTTATGTAGATTCGATCTAAAAAATGCAATATGTGTCCACAGGATAATGTGAAAGATGTTGTGATAGTACACATGTACGTCCACAACATCTTTAACATTATCATGCGGATGACTGTTGCTCATCCGACCAAAGCTGTAAATGCTTCTGAAACGTACCGGTACGGGTACACCGTCATCTTCGTCTGTCATCGTAGTGGGCGTCTAAATTACATCTGTCAAGGGAGAATGAACCTCTTACAAGAGGACGAAGCTGGGAACTTTCGTCGGAACTCACGACGGAATTTCTGATCTTCGCACTTTTATAAGAGGCTCGCTCTCTTTCGACCGATGGAATTTGGACGACCAACTCCGATGGCGGAAGAAGATCACGATGTCCCCGTGCCAGTATGTTTCCGGTTTTTTTTACTACCGCATATCTATGCGGTGACGCATACCGTATAGATATGCGGTGACCCACCGCTTACACATGCGGTATTGCATACCACATAGATATGCGGTATAATTCTCGCATATAACGCGACATGATTCCCCGCTATAAATTACCGCCGTGCGATGTCGTGATTATTACAACATGGCGGCTGGTAACACACCAAGACCTTTCTTCTCAGTCTCAGGGAGCGGCCCGAGGGATTTTTTCTGGTGGGTAGAAGACGTCTCGCTGACACAAATATTGGTAAGCCACATTCTGTCGTTTGACATATAATTCACAATGTTCCGAACTCACTACGTACATCTTAAAAATTGCAGCCTCTGCCTTCCAACTTCGAAGAAGAATACGGGCTGGCCGACGTCGAAAGAATAACACTGACTAATGGGGTAGGGAGGAGAGGCACCAGCATCCGGGTTGAGCGCAACAGATCCGGGGCGCTCTGGCTCGCACAAGGATGGAATAATTTCGCGATATCCCGTGGCGTGCGCGTAGGCGCGAGGTTGATGTTTAGCTACTTAGGCAACTCTTGGTTTCGGGTAGTCGTAGTGCCGCCGGAGAATGTTTCACCATCAGAGGAAGAGAACAACAATGATTTCCTTTGATGTGTGACATGACGACGACGCGGCAAAACTTTGTGCCTAAGTTATTTTTGCTGTAATCTTATATCATTAATTAATATGAAAAATAAGGCACTCTATCCGTTTTCATGTAACGTGTTATTCCCTGAAATTATCAAAATTCATACCATGAAATGATGCCGCCGTGCTAGTACGTTGCTTCATGTCTTCGTTTAGAGTCCCTAATCCACGTGCTGGGACGCTGTTGTCATGTAACGGTGTAACCGTGATGTGACTATATCACCGCATTGTCTGATATGGCCGAACTCATCCATGGGGAAAAGATGATCGAACCTGTGCGCCCAGTGGTTGTCAGCTGGGTGGAACGACGCCTCCTTCTTGCACTTGGCGGACTTCGGTCTGAGCACTACGGTAGGTCTGATTGGATCAGCGGGAATGTGCTGAACCCAACCAAACAGAACGAATGACTTACATCCAATAGTTTTGTACAACCGTCCATGTCTTTGGCCAACTCCCGGGTCGCCTTGCCCAATCCCCGGTACAAGCACGACAAGACCCCTGCAGCTAGAGAAAGATGTGACACCTGCGCTGCATCCATAAACCTACGGATCACCTCCGGACACAATCTTCCGCTCGACTTGTCGATGAACAAGGTCGCAGTCGCAATCATCCTCAGCACAACACCCAAGATGCACTCCATATCATGCTCAAGTGGGGCGCCATCTCGAACCCGCTGTCGCATCGGTGCTATCTTCTGAAGGAGGAGCTGAACAGTAGGGCCTCCATGGGCCCATGCGCTCGTCCGCTCGTTTTGAGTCAAGCTGTAATACTCTTCAACTATTTCCCTCCAGGCGCCCACGTCATCCAAGTGAATACACTCCTCTTCGTCCAAACCAAGGCCAAGTATGAAGACCACATCGTGCAGTGTGATATGGTGATCTCTCCCCATGCGAAGTGAAAACTGTTCGTCTCGGGGTGCCAGTGCTCAACAAACGCACCGATCAGAGTGTGATCCACATGATCCCACTCGAAATCTCTCAGGTCCCAGAACCCAGTTTCCCGCACTGCGGGAAACCAGGACTCCCGTCCATCAACCTCCAACAACGCCTCTACACGGCCTAGCGATTGCCCTCGTCTCTGCACACGCACACCCCTACGCAAGGCTTCGTCCTCCCGTCTCCAAACAGCCTATGCAATGTGGGTCTCGTAGTCTCTCAGAAGGGAAACGGTATGTGGCCCCCCTGGCCATTCGGGTAGAACAACCCGAATGACCCCTGTCCTGATAGGCTCGCCATGCTGTCTATCACCTCCTGCACTACTCCCCTCACCATGCTGCCCAGCACCACCTGCCCTACTGCTCTCGCCACGCTGTCTCCGCCTCCTCTGCACTACACGGACAGGGGGCTGTGCCGCCTGGTCTCCTCCCATATCCTGACGAACATCGTCAGATGCCCCATACATCGGATCATGTCTCTAGTCTCCTCCCATATCCAACGACACATGCCTCGAAAGTGCAGCTGACTCAATAGGTGGGGCCGAAGAACTTCTCTGTCCACGTACATGCCTCTCATGCCCCCCCGGCAATCGGCACACCCTCCAAGTTCCTAGGTGTCGCTGATGGTGCCGCCTGCTGACTCCCGATGATCGGCTCAGGCTCGGCGGTCCTCGGCGTCGACGATGGCGCCGCATGCTGACTCCAGGCGTCCTCCCTACACCCGTAGAACCTACCGGGGTGAACGACGCAAAATCTATCTGCCCAACGGCCCATGGCTCCTGGTCGCCACCTCGAGCATGACTCGTCCCAACACCCACATCTCCGAGCAGAGGTGTCGTGTCGTCATACGAGTTCAATTGTTCGCTCGCAAACGCAGTCCCAAAGTAGTCCTGATAACTGTCATGATGAGTCTGCAACTGCTCTACCACTCTCTCAGCTCCAGTCTGCAAATGCTCATCCGTCTGCCGTGCTCGGTCCCCTCGTAGGTACTCCTCCACCATCTCAATACTCTGGTCGCCTTGACCGGACTCTCCGGTCGACTGCACCACTGGGTCATCCGTGTCGTCAGACATCAAGGCCAGCTCAATCTGCACCAGACTCTGATATGTCTCTATAGACGACTGGGACGTGTGCCCTAAACCGTCACTCTGGGTCTCCCTGACGGCAGCCTCGGTATCATCATCTACCGCGTCGCTATCCGTCTCCATAAGAACTGATACATCCACCAACGTCTGTCTCTCCCTAAGGGCAGCTCTCCTAGAAGATTGCAAAACCACCCTCTCTCCTAAATTTCTTGATAATGCAGTCTGTGTAAATTAAAATATATTTGTTAGAATCCTATCGCTCAATTACAATACTATATCGTATGACTGTCTAAATGTGGCAAGATTTTCGTAAGGTTTATTAATGATATCATCTTAATACTAACAATTCATAAGAAAACATAAATATATACTTATTCGATTTCAATTTCCCTACACCTAGTATTTGTCAGAATCATATGGCTCGAACACGATACTATATTGTATGACTGACTAAATGTTGCAAGATTTTTCAAAGGTTTATAAATGATTTCAACCTAATACTATCAATTCCTAAGAAAACATAAATATATACTTATTCGATATCAATTTCCCTACACCTAGTAACAATTTTAACATACCGTAGGCTGAGGCTGTGTCTCTAGCAGTGGTGGTACATCTGTCGTCCTCCGCCTCTGTATAGTGGGTTCCGGCTACATTATATATAACAATGAAATGTTAACACTATTTCCTTCAAATTAAAAAATAAAGCAAATTGATTTTTATAAACATTAAATGTTACCTGTAACGGATGTCTCCGAAAAGGACCGACATCATCAGCCGCGACTTTTCCACGATTGTCTTTCACCATCTCAAAACTCGGGTACAAAGTGGTGGTAGATATAGGGACGAGGAATGGACGGAACCAAAAGTCGGGCTCGGAAAGAAAGGAATCGGAGAAGATTCGAGTCGGGCTCGGAAAGAAAGGAATCGGAGAAGATTCGGTGTGTCGGAGAACTGGGCCCCCCACGCCTATTTATAATGGGTCCCCCAACGGTAACAAAATACCTTATCTCCATGCGGTATGTTCTTACCCAAATTTTAGATATTTTAAAAACATACCGCATACCCATGCGGTATGTTCTTTCCCAAATTTAAATATTTTAACAAACCACCGCATACCCATGCGGTGGGTTTCGGATAACTTCTACCCAACCGGGTTATCGTATTACGGACTCCGTTTTAGCCTAACCCACCGCACGTACATGCGGTGTTTTTATACGGTCAACAGAAATACCGCATGTACATGCGGTATGTCGGTTTAAAATTTGATTAAGTCACCGCATAGGGATGCGGTGGATTTGCGGTGTAAATAGTAAAAATTAGCGGTGTACATATCATACCCCATTACAAAATAAATGGATATTGACTTTTTACCATATTTTTTAAAGAGATAAAAACAATAGTATAAACAAGTTAATATTTTATAGTATAGTTTTCAAATTTTTTTTAAACATGTTAAAAATAAAATACCATCTATTTTAAAAAGGAGGTGGTATGGAATTAATTTTTTTTTAAATTATATTTAAATTAAAACGAAAAATATTTTAAGATGGATAGAATATGACTAAGCGATCTGAATTTATTAATTGAGACTTAAATAAAATCTATTTATCCAGATTTTATTAATTTTAATATCTATATATAACTTTAATTTGGAAGACTTTGCTTACGTGTCAATCTTAGAGAAGTTTTTGGAATATTGACCAATTATGTTTTTTTCCTTGATTTTTTTATTTCTCCTTTTCTCTTTTTTTTCCATTAATTTTTTTAATCCCCCATTCTCTTTTATTCTTAACATATTTACTAACAATTGGGCTTAATTCAAAACATTGAATTCAATTTAATATAACCATTAGGCTTAACTCACATTTATGTACTAACTATCTATATATCTATGCATAACCTTAATTTATAAGAATTTGCTTACGTGTCAATCTTAGAGGAGTTTTAGAAATATTGGCCAATTATGTTTTTTTCCTTGATTTTTTTATTTCTCCTTTTCTCTTTTTTTCCATTAATTTTTTTAATCCTCCATTCTCTTTTATTCTTAACATATTTACTAACAATCTATATCTATATATTCTATATATAACTTTAATTTAGAAGATTTTGCTTACGTGTCAATCTTAGAGGAGTTTTATGAATATTAACCAATTATGTTTTTTTCCTTGATTTTTTTATTTCTCCTTTTCTCTTTTTTTTTTCCATTAATTTTTTTTAATCCTCCATTCTCTTTTATTCTTAACATATTTACTAACAATCTATATATAACTTTAATTTAGAAGACTTTGCTTACGTGTCAATCTTAGAGCAGTTTTAGGAATATTGACTAATTATGTTTTTTTCCTTGATTTTTTTATTTCTCCTTTTCTCTTTTTTTCCATTAATCTATATATAACTTTAATTTAGAAGACTTTGCTTACGTGTCAATCTTAGAGGAGTTTTAGGAATATTGACTAATTATGTTTTTTTCCTTGATTTTTTTATTTCTCCTTTTCTCTTTTTTTCCATTAATTTTTTTTAATCCTCCATTCTCTTTTATTCTTAACATATTTACTAACAATCTATATATAACTTTAATTTAGAAGACTTTGCTTACGTGTCAATCTTAGAGGAGTTTTAGAAATATTGACTAATTATGTTTTTTTCCTTGATTTTTTTATTTCTCCTTTTCTCTTTTTTTCCATTAATTTTTTTTAATCCTCCATTCTCTTTTATTCTTAACATATTTACTAACAATTGGTCTTAATTCAAAACATTGAATTCAATTTAATATAACCATTAGGCTTAACTCACATTTATGTACTAACTATCTATATATCTATATATAACCTTAATTTAGAAGACTTTGCTTACGTGTCAATCTTAGAGGAGTTTTAGGAATATTGACCAATTATGTTTTTTTCCTTGTTTTTTTTTTACTTCTCCTTTTCTCTTTTTTTTTTTCATAAATTTTTTTAATCCTCCATTCTCTTTTATTCTTAACATATTTACTAACAATCTATATATCTATATATAACTTTAATTTAGAAGATTTTGCTTACGTGTCAATCTTAGAGGAGTTTTTGGAATATTGACCAATTATGTTTTTTTCCTTGATTTTTTTATTTCTCCTTTTCTCTTTTTTTTTCCATTAATTTTTTTAATCCCCCATTCTCTTTTATTCTTAACATATTTACTAACAATCTATATATAACTTTAATTTAGAAGACTTTGCTTACGTGTCAATCTTAGAGGAGTTTTAGGAATATTGACTAATTATGTTTTTTTCCTTGATTTTTTTATTTCTCCTTTTCTCTTTTTTTTTCCATTAATTTTTTTTAATCCTCCATTCTCTTTTATTCTTAACATTGAATTCAATTTAATTCAAAACATTGAATTCAATTTAATATAACCATTAGGCTTAACTCACATTTATGTACTAACTATCTATATATCTATATATAACCTTAATTTAGAAGACTTTGCTTACGTGTCAATCTTAGAGGAGTTTTAGGAATATTGACCAATTATGTTTTTTTACTTGTTTTTTTTTATTTCTCCTTTTCTCTTTTTTTTTCCATAAATTTTTTTAATCCTCCATTCTCTTTTATTCTTAACATATTTACTAACAATCTATATATCTATATATAACTTTAATTTAGAAGACTTTGCTTACGTGTCAATCTTAGAGGAGTTTTTGGAATATTGACCAATTATGTTTTTTTCCTTGATTTTTTTATTTCTCCTTTTCTCTTTTTTTTCCATTAATTTTTTTAATCCCCCATTCTCTTTTATGCTTAACATATTTACTAACAATTGGGCTTAATTCAAAACATTGAATTCAATTTAATATAACCATCTATATATAACTTTAATTTAGAAGACTTTGCTTACGTGTCAATCTTAGAGGAGTTTTTGGAATATTGACCAACTATGTTTTTTTCCTTGATTTTTTTATTTCTCTTTTTCTCTTTTTTTCCATTAATTTTTTTAATCCCCCATTCTCTTTTATTCTAAACATATTTACTAACAATCTATATATAACTTTAATTTAGAAGACTTTGCTTACGTGTCAATCTTAGAGGAGTTTTTGGAATATTGACCAATTATGTTTTTTTCCTTGATTTTTTTATTTCTCTTTTTTTCCATTAATTTTTTTAATCCCCCATTCTCTTTTATTATAAACATATTTACTAACAATTGGGCTTAATTCAAAACATTGAATTCAATTTAATATAACCATTAGACTTAACTCACGTTTATGTACTAACTATCTATATATCTATATATAACCTTAATTTAGAAGACTTTGATTACGTGTCAATCTTAGTGCTCGTTTGGATAAATGTAGGAAGTCTACTTCTCGGGAATTTAATTCCTGGGAAGTCTACTTTCCCATGAATTACACTTTCTGGGATTTTATGAAACATGTTTGGTTGAAAAATGAAAAAATGGTGGATTTGATATAGTGAGATAAATAAGGGATTTTTATTAGTAAAAAAAAAGGTGGAAGTTGTCTTACCATGTACCCCCTTGGTAATTCCAATTCCTGTATTTCACAGGAAGTTCAATTCCTGAGAATTTCAATTCCTGGGTTTTTGGAGATGAAAATTTATAACCAAACGCAGATATTTTATCCAACTTCCTGGGATATTTAACTTCCTGGGTTTTTCAAACCAATCCAAACGAGCACTTAGAGGAGTTTTGGAATATTGACCAATTATGTTTTTTTCCTTGATTTTTTTATTTCTCCTTTTCTCTTTTTTCCATTAATTTTTTTTAATCCTCCATTCTCTTTTTTTAATCCTCTATCCTCCATCCTCCATTCTCTTTTTGGAATATTTGTATCTCAACAACATTATTCCACACTAGCATGTACCTATCTCAAGAATAACGATTTATGAGTTCACAACACGTTCATCTAATCAATTCCTTCATGCACGCGGACAAGCAAGTACCCTATCACTTCATTTACCAGTCATGCCTGACATATTAAGATAATTTATACATGGACCGACAATGGACATATGCAACACAAGTTATGCAAGATCTAGCGAGCATCACATAATACAACATGTATGATTAATCACTCACCTTAGGTACACACATAAGCATATCAAGATGATATGGGGCCAATGCAGCATGTTAAAATGTATTCCAATAAACCTACTACAAGTATAGTCAAGTCCTACAGGGGGCGGTACAACAACTATCATATCACATACATTCATATTCACATAGTAAGACGAGTACGACAATTAATCATACGAGGGTCCAAATTTGGGAGGTATATGTCCTACATGATACTAGCAATACTCGTTAAACATATACATAGTCAACGAGGTCCAATTAAGTCAATTTAGCATGCTAAGACATTCATTCCTCATATTAAACATACAACAAGGGTTGATCACACTATCATGAACCTAATTCATGGAAAGATAATAATTCTGGAAGTTTCATACATATGGTACAAATATCTCCTCATAGAAGCAACCATGCAAGTTATCAACCAAGTCATGCTAAAATACCCCGACATTCCATGTCATGAAGTCATTAAGGAGGCTATCATTATAATCAGACAGAATTCCCTAAGGGCAATCACTTACTCATCACCCCGTTTCCCGTGGGACACTAGTATGACTCGCTCGGTAGGACACAATGACGTTCACGTTGTTCCCGAGAGATGAGGATAAACTCGTGTTTAGACTCCTATGGAAAGAAGACATGGTTGACCATTACGAGGATCAAAGGGGTGACTCCATGAGACAACTCACTCCTAACTCGAAACTACTTCAGTCATCACTCACACTAGCATACTCAAGTAATCCTCACATCCAACATGATTTTTGAAGGTAATTAGATGACCAACCCAAATTTCCCGTGGGAGATACCAACCTCTAGTACAAGACTCGGTAGAAGCATAGATGGTGGGATACGAGACAGGACTCGAAACGGGGTGAGCGGGTGCTCTTTGACCCTTGCTAACATGCCTAAATATTTTGGTGTGACGGATGACAAAGTCAGAATCATCAAAGGGTTTGAATTAAGGAAGTTCCATTCCGACAAGACAGAAATTCCAATGACATAAGAACGAGGTACTCTCCCGCTATCCCGTTTGCACAGTTACTCAATACATGATTCAAGTCGATGCATATTGATTAGTTCCCTATCCTAAGCACATTAGCACTCAGCATGGAAGTAATCAACAGGATTAATATGATCCCCTTCGAGAAGGATCGCCCTCGGGCCCAGTTGGATATAATGCATATAATCACATAAACGATCTATGCCATCCTTCGAGGGACGACTGACCGGAGGGGCAAATACCTCACGGCCCCCTAACCCAAGCTACTCCAACCCTCGGACTCCTTGGAGTCTTCAAACCCCATCTGTAAAAGAAGCTAGGATTTTGCCTACCCGTTCTCAACTACATCCGATAGGGATGGTCTAGCGCCTTTACTACCCCGTCGTTTCCCTTTGTTTGATTACCGAATTTATTGAGTCAAGTTCATATTTAGTCCATTTGAGTTAGCCATATTAAATTCATTTTGCCCTTTCTAAAACCTTTTGAAAAACCATTTGAAAACCTTGGGCCATTTCAAAACCACTTCAACCTATCATACTCGGTTTGCATAACCTCAGCTCTGATACCCCTTTGTAACGGCCCGGGATTATGATTCCCGAGTTACGTTTCGAGGGATTAAACCCCTCGTTAGGACCTTGCGCCCCGAGTACAGGTTGAAGGTTTCAAAACCTACTTTAATGCTTTCAAAGGGGGATTTCGTACCCAAAATCGAAGGGATCGTTGGAATCCCCGGGGAAATCCCCTGTACCTGTCGTAAATCTAAGCGTGGAATCAGAAATAGTGCGACTAGCGGAAATAAGTGTAACACAAGAGGGTGCCACGGCAGAGCCGGGTCAAAACAGAGTCAAAAGTATAAATCCAAAATATAATCAGAGTCTAGTGAAGTCTACACTCCAGCGCTCACTCTCCGCCGACAAAATGACTCGCGCAATAAGCAACCAGCACCGATAGGATGAACATAAATAATACCTAAAAAAATTGATATGGGGCGGGATCAGATCGATGCCCACTTAACTCTGCATCCCAACCATAGGCACACATATACGCTAATCCTAATAAAGATGCTTCTAGATGCATGGCGGAATATTAACACACTAACATGCTCCTAAGATCAAATGCATAATAATAATAAGGCCTTAGCACAGAATACCAAGTGGTATATCCCTCTCCTACCTCCACCCCTTCCGATAGGTGGAGACTGGCCAGCTCGTGAATGCATTCATTCATAATTGGGCGGCACGCATGCCTAACCCGCTCCACAATAAAGTCCGCATGCATATCATAATAAAAGGAAGTGCATGACTCGATTGACTCAGGGTACCCGATGAGGCTGGGCTACCCTATGGCCCTAGCAAAGACTTCTAGGACTATCACAGATAACGGCCGTTCTGTTTACATACGCACAAAGAAATAGAATGCTCAACGATCGATGCAACCTAGCATGGTACTACATGGCATGCTGATCATGAATGCAACACCTAGTATATCATGCACCTAAAGCAGGGAATAGCTCTATTCAATCTGAGTAAGCTCCGAAGAGACTTACCTGGCGGTGCAGAACAGCAAGACAAGCATTAAAGATCACCTAGATACATATCATAA
Organism: Persicaria tinctoria; assembly: GCA_037127255.1. Taxonomy (NCBI): domain Eukaryota; kingdom Viridiplantae; phylum Streptophyta; class Magnoliopsida; order Caryophyllales; family Polygonaceae; genus Persicaria; species Persicaria tinctoria. Next base: position 90,517,270 of record JBANSL010000002.1, on the reverse strand, counting down.
CGTCCATATAAGTCTACATTTAACCATCCAATCCCACAAGCACACATCAGTCAATAAAGTATAACCACAACATAATCATCATCTCATCAAGTTCAACATTTCATCACATTCCATAAGACCATATCATTCTCATCATCCCAATTCGCCACATTCGTATATTTGCAATAATACTCATATATCCGCATGATCGTATATCTCCAAATTTCATCATATTAATCATAGCTCACGAGGCATAAGTCAAACGATACGAAATTCTACATCTCATCATGCTGTTAGTCATTCATTCATGCCATTAATTCACACAAATCATGATATTAGTCAACCATTCACATCAATCATGCTAGTTAGTCACCAATCACATAATTCCCGAGTTAGTTCCGAAAACCGTTTAGAAGTCCGAGTCAAATAGTTATAAATTTCGACCTTGGAAAATGTTCGTCAAATCCCTTTTTCTAAAATCCAAGTCCCATGAGATTATGTTTTTAAATAACCGTAATATTATATATCTAGATCTCCAGAATAGGGTTTTATATTTTAAACCTCAAATACCATTATATAATATTATTAATACCGTTTCTATTTAATAGAGACCGGACTTTAGTTAAATTCTCCAAAATCATCCTTCTTTTGTGAAACTCCAAAATCCTAAAACCCCAGACCATTTTATAGAATAGGCTCGAAATTATTTGTTTCTTAAACCAAGCATCCGGCCCAAAATCCCCTTTTTACAAATCAAGCCCAAAATGTGTGTTTTCTTAAAACAACAAGTCCGGCCCAGAAACTCCCCCTTTTCATTTGAAAGCTGAAGTGTGAAAGAAGAATGGCCCCCAGCTGCTGATGTGGACGCCAAGGTGGAGGCAGCGGGTCCCACCAGGTCATCTCCTTCCCCTGCCTTCTGCTGTTCGAACGGAGATGCCGCCGGCGCTCGAGTCCGTCACCTTCCGGCCTCCCTGCTCGCACAGGCTCCCCCGCATCTCAAGCCCTTGACAGCGCCTCCCTCGCCTGCTCCCCTTTCCCTCTCCCTCGCTCGCATACGCTCTCAACCACGCTCGATCTCGCCGGACACTCGCCAACCTCTCTCCGACCACTCTCACTCTCGCTCTCGCAGTTAGCTCGGAAAAAGAAAGGAATAATAACACCCAGGAAGCGGACAAGAAGGAGGAAGAGTTAGGTGCTCACCGAGGGTCGGGATTCGATGTCGTTGGAGATTCGTCGGAGCTCCTCGGGGCTCGACCTGGCTGCGTCGGAGTCGAAACAAAGGAGTCCTTTGCCTAGGACGGAAGTAGAGGGTCAAAAGGTGAAACTTTTCGTTGTTTCGAGTCGGAAACAAAGATCGAAAGCTTACCGGGGGAAATCGGGCGCGTTGGGCTCACCGGAGGCTGCTGGGTGGCCCTGGCGTCTCGTGGGCATCGAGGAGGGGGGTCGGAGTTGCTACTGCTGCTGTGGACGGACAGAGAAATGAGGAACAAGGGTGGTGCTGCTCGGTGTCTCTCACTCGACAAAACAGAACGAGGGTGAAGGAGAGGTCGTAGCGGGGGCGGCGTCCTGGTGGCGGAGGCGTGGTGGTGGCGGTGGCTGAATGAACAAGGAGGAGGAGGAGGGAGTTCCCCTCGGCAGACCAAATGGGAGAAGGGGAGAGAGGTTAATTGGGTTTTGAAATGTGAAATGTGGGGAATGGGCATTGTGTTTCAGACCAGTTGGTCCTCTGCTACAACAGAGGGAGAAAGGCACTTTTGGTTGTTTGTCTTTTGTGTTTGTGTATGTGTGAAAAGAGATTCACAAATCTGATTTTCAACGGGTCAATTCAAAGGAAGGGGAATCAAATAACGAGGGAGGGAAGGAGAGGATAGGATTTGCCAAAAAGGGGAGGAGATGAGCTGGATAAGAATGGATTAAAGGAGACGGAGATTGTGGTCCCGAAGTCGGAAATTCGTTCCATGAGTTTTAAAATCCGGTTTAGGGAGTTTTCCGTTAAATTCCACCTTTAAATTTATTTTAATTATTTTTATTTTTATTTTTTTTAAAAAAATAGGATTTAAAAATCCGAGTCATTACAATATTTACTAACAATCTATATATAACCTTAATTTAAAAGACTTTGCTTACGTGTCGATCTTAGAGGAGTTTTAGGAATACTGGCCAATTATGTTTTTTTCCTTGATTTTTTTTTCTCCTTTTCTCTTTTTTCCATTAATTTTTTTCAATCCTCCATTCTCTTTTATTCTTAACATATTTACTAACAATTGGGCTTAATTCAAAACATTGAATTCAATCTAATATAACCATTAGGCTTAACTCACATTTATGTACTAACTATTGAGTAGGGTTGGCATGGTATGGTAACCACCAAAAAATGGTGATTACCACGTACCAACCACAGACTGATGGTATGCAAATTTCCATACCACGTACCAACCACACGTCATGGTTACCGCATATGTGGTAACCACGACTTGTGGTTACCATCGGTATATTACCATGGTTACCACGTTGTAATTCTGTTTGTATTTTTTTTAAACCCCTTGGCTACCTTCCGGTAGTTATCAAAGTTATCGAACGATAAAATATGGTTGTCAAAATTAATATGGTTACCACATATTAAAAGTTCAAATAAATCAAGTTCACAACCTAAAGTAAAAATCAATTCAAACCAACCAAGTTCAAAGTCTTGAAATAAATCAAGTTCAAACATTCAAAATGTTCAAGCAAGTTCAAACAAAACAAGTTCAAAGTTTTCAAACATTCAAAATGTTCATACTGTTTCTGGTAGAAAAAGTATAAAGGACCAGTTTAGGTCAAAATCAAAACACAAAATATAAATTAAAAACATAAAACTTAAAAGTAATAACAATAAAACATTAAATAAAAAAATTAATATATATACTTGGTAACCATGGTAACCATGATATTTAAATTTCATTACCATTACCGTACCATCTTCACGTGGTTACCACCAAGATGGTTACCACCATGTTGGTTACCACAAGTGTGGTTACCAACATAGTTGGTTTGTGGTTGGTACGTGGTTGGTATGGTAATTTCCGTACCATTTGTCAGCCCTACTATTGAGCGTAATTCAAAACATTAAATATAATTATTAGTTGTGACACATCACATTTAAATGCATGATCCAGATTTCAAAATTTCTAAAAAAGTTACAATGATATCGATATTATTATTATTGGGTGATTTAAAATATCTAAATTATGTATTATACTTTAGACGAGATATAAAAAAAATTATTTCATAATTATAAGATACATTTATGGTAAAAAAAAATTCTTAATTTTTATTAGTATTGTATAATATATTTATATATATTATTAATATTTTAGTTTTAAAAAACCGCGTCATGGCGCGGGAATTGTACTAGTTAGAGTTAAAACTAACTCAAAAAAAAAACGGAAATTTCACGAGATACCCCTGAGGTATCGCTTAATTCACGCGGTGACCAATTCTTTTACCTCTTTCACGTGGTACCCCTAAGGTTGTGTTTTGTTTCACCTCGTACCCTTCCTTATTTATTTTAACAGTTCTGTTAACTTGTAAATTAAAAAAAAAATCATTTTAATTCAATTGAAACCAAAGGGGGGAAAGACACGATGCACAGGGGAAAGCCGAACAGCACAGACGCGCAGAGGAGGGCCAGGTTGCTGGAGGGGGACTCGCCGGCATTGGGGCTGTTGGTCGCCGGCGTTGGGGCTGGAGGGGGACTCGACGGAACGGCGAAGCCTGATATTTTTCAGCATCAATTTCAATCGGGATCGAAACCTTAGAAATTCGTCGCCGTGACCATGGCCACCAAGGCACCAAGACACCCCTCCACAGCCGCCGCCCTCTCCATCTTCTTCTCCTCTACAAACTCTGGTGGCTCTGTATACAAATCTCTCCAAAATTTCAAACCCTTCAAAGTTAAACCGGTCTAAAATCTAAAGGAATTTAAGGGTATAATCCGTTGCTTCTAGGGTTTGAAAAGTTCCCCCAATTTCCTTCCCGAATCAAAAATCTTGAGGCTGGAATTGAAATTCCAATTCTATACCGTCTGGGACTCTTTGATTTGAGTTCAATTACTCAAAACCCCTAAAATAAGTTGATATAATCAATTGAAACTGACCAATTAGGAGCAACAACAGCAAAGAGGAGAGCAACATTAACGGAGCAGTGTCCCAAGTTGTTTTGAGCACTACAGGGTTGAATCGGACGCCGGAACAACTACGGACTCTGGATTTGTACTGAAGAGTTACTCCGACGCCGACGACGGAGCAAATTAAGCAAATCACCACGAATCTACGCATGTACAGCAAGATCGAAGGCTTCTGTTCTTCGCTTTGGGAAAAAATAAAATAAATTTCTTTTTTTTTTCTTTTAAACAACTAACGGCTCAGTTGTGTTTTTAACGGAAAGGGCACGAGGTGAAACAAAATACAACCTCAGGGGTACCACGTGAAATAGGTAAAAGAATTGGTCGCCGCGTGAATTAAGCGATACCTTAGGGGTACCTCGTGAAATTTCCGAAAAAAAAAAGTTTACTTCTAGAAGATCGGATTAGGCGAGATGTGTAAATGAAAATTTTAAAGAGGGGTAAAACCGGAACACAACATTAAAATATCTTGCTCAGCTACTTTTCAAAGAGCGAGACCGTGTCTTCCACGCGCCCGCATCTCCAACAAATTTGAACTGATATTTTCTCATTAGTATTTCAATCCCTCATTTATCATTCATTTCATTCTCCTCCAAGTTACTCTCTCTCTCCAAGCGGCGCTGAGGCAGTGGCTCTCTCTCTCCTCCGCCGCTCGAAGCCCTTGCTCCTCTCTACCTTCCACTACCTCCTACCTCTCCGATCTCTGCGCTCGCCGCCGAATATGGCCTCCCCCGACGCCGCCGTTGAAGACGCCGTCAAGTACGGATTCGAGCGCCCTGAGATGTACACGAGCTCTCTCGCGAACACTGCCGGCGCCTACGATCGCCACGTCTTTCTCTGCTACAAGAGCTACGAGGATTGGCCTTCTAAGGTTGAGGACTCCGAGACGGATCTGCTCCCCAAGCTGTTCTCCTCCGCTCTCAAGGCTCGCAAGGACGATATGAAAGTCAAGGTCGGTTGCCTAGGTCGCCTTGATATTTATCTTTTTTGGACTATTACTTAGTCGATTGCTCATGAGGCTTACTGGAATTTGATTATTTCTCGGATCTGGTTGAATCTCTTTTTTTTCCGTCCTTTTTTTTTTGCGCCGATTTGAGACTTGTGTGGTTTTAGATTCCGTTGTGTGCGTAGGAAATGATAAAAATAGAATTCGACTAGTTCCTTTTGATTCTTCTACTAAATATTGGAGGATTATGGATAGATCTTTAGTTTACGGATGGATAATCCAATTTATGTGTACGTCTTTAACGATATATTTTCTTTGAAAGCTTTGCGTCTTTGCGCGTTATTGTTGTTGCAGCTTGTTGAAATATGAGGTATAAAGTATAATTATAGAGAAATATGTGTTTCTTGTTTTTAGTCAAAAAGGAAATCGAAGGATATAGGTATTATTTATCTGTTTCTGGGACTTGTTTGTGTTTCTTTGATGTATTGTGCATAAGCAAATGCTGTTAGCTTATTTAATTAAGAAAACCTGGATTGCGTGCTCTGTGTAAACAGGGTTTATATAGGTATTATTCAATCCGTTATTGAGATTTGTCTATATTCCCTTGGTGTATTGTCCATATCAAATGGTGTTAGCTTGATTGATCAAGAAAACATGGATGGCGTGTTGTGGATAGGTGGATTATATTATTATGCAGCATGGATTTTGCTTTATTGAGTCAATGCTTTAATGCCACCAAGTAGTTATTTTCTTAGCTTGCTTTTGATAGAGTAAACTGGTTCCAAAATAGAAAATATCTTCTCTCTCTGCTGCTCTGCTATTTTTGGTTAAGAATGGTATGATTTAAGGTTATTTCATTGTTGAATGGCAGACACGTCTAACAATATGTGGAGGATGCGATGACATCACTTGCTCAGATGGAGATGTTCTGATTTTCCCAGAAATGGTGAAGTACAGGTAATAAGAGCTTTGGAATTTGCCGATCATGTATATGTAAAAAGCATTGTAGCTTGATCTTGTGATAAAATTGTCTTTAACATGGAGTGATAAATGGAGAATTGACGAACTTGAATGATTGAATTTCAAATACCCCAGTATTTTTTGTTTGTTTATTCTAAAAGTTTGTATGTTTCCTGAATCCTGAATTCTTATAACTCAAGGGGCGTGAAGGAGTCAGAAGTAGAAGGTTTTGTGGATGATGTGCTGGTGACTGGGAAGCAATGGGAAGCTGGTGTTCCGGAGACATTGTCTGGTGCATATGTGTTTGTTTGTGCCCATACAAATAGGGATAAGAGATGCGGTGTTTGTGGACCCGTCCTCATCGAGAAGTTCAAGGCGGAGATTCAATCCAGAGAGTTGACTGAGCAGATTTCTGTTTATGCTTGCTCACACATTGGTGGACACAAGTATGCAGGAAATGTGATCATTTTTGGCACAAGCTCTGAGGGGAAAGTTACTGGCGACTGGTAATATTGCCTCATTCCTTTTTTCAGCTGCTGATGTGTGCCTTCTATGTGTCTTTGTTCATGCATTTCCGCTGTCAGCTACCACTGTTTGGACTTGGGACTTATATTCATGGTTTTGCAGGTTTGGGTATGTCACTCCCGATGATATTCCCGCCTTGATTGATCAATACCTTGGTAGAGGAGAGATCATTGAAAAACTTTGGAGGTATATTATCTCCCTTCTTTGACTTTCTGTTTCTTTAATGCTCGGTTATTGATCAGGTTTGAATGTGTTACCATAGAAACTTGACATGATCGCTAATAAATTGAGAGCTTATGAAAAATGGCAGAGGCCAGATGGGTTTGTACAAGGAGGGCGCTGAAGAAGAGGGTGAGAAGGAAAAACACAAAAAGAAGGACTTTAAGAAAGCAAAGGAGATACCTCAGGAACCCAAAAGCGAAGAGATCAAGGAGAACGTGTCAGGCTGCTGCCAAGGTGTCAATGGAGTGTCATGCTGTCAAGAGCCACGTTCAGCAGTGAACGGTGAAGCTGGAGAGGCAAAGCCCAAGGAAGCCTGCAATGGAAACAAGAACATGAAATGCCTTTCAGCCTGGGTGGGAAAGTGGGAACATAGTGATATTCTAATGGGTGCTGCTATTGTTGGAGCCGTGGCAACTGTTGCTGTGGCTTACAGCTTCTACCGAAGGTCCGGGTGAACTGACCCTTCCATAACAAACTCGCAGTTTCATGGTCTGGACACTATCATACTCCCTTTTTTTTGGGTATCAAAGGTATGTCAATTGTAATAATCCCGAAACTGTTGCCACTCGTTACAGTACACAGTCTGGCTAGCAGGGTTTAAAAGGGCTAGATTCAGTAAGCATTACACTTTCCTTTAGTCGTTACTCTTTCTCCGTATTGAAATCTATTCTGAAGTATGTTGCAGGGTGATGCTTTTGAGATTTGATAGCAGTTTTAAGTGTCATTTTTGGAATGCATAGTGGATTGTTTGAATATGATGTGTTTCTTCTGGCCTAAGCTTTGGTCGTCCGGAAATGAAGTATCTTTTTCATCTTCACCAATGGAAACTAAACCAAGTGGGGAGCAATTGAAGAAAGTAAAACTCCCATTTATGCTTTAACAAATCAAATCTCGTATCTGGAGAATATAAATGTAAAATGTTAATCCCGGTTGAATGTAATTTCTGTTATCTTTATGGAGTTTGATTATATGGGATTTGATTAGTTAGATTGCATCCAATGTATAGTTTATGATTGGATCAAAAAAAAAATGTATAGTTGATGAGATTTGTGTCAAGCCTAAAAATATTTCAACCTGAGGACTTCGATGATTTTAGAAAAAAAAAAAAAAGTACTAAACTTAAAACACAGAGTTGATAAATCACACTTAAAACCCAAAAGCCCAATACTGAAGTTAAGCTAAACTTAAAACATGGGCTTAACGTAACGTTCATCATTTGTTTTAGTTCAAACCTTGAACGTTCAACCCGAAAACATAAGGTTCACCATTCATTGGTTGAATTTGAAACCAAATCAGCCATGATCACAGTGACGGATCCTGAAACGTTTAGTTGAGGGGCCGAAAAATTAATTTCTAATTTTTTTTCGGAAAAATCATCAATATTTGAAGTTTTCGGGTTTAATTATAGTATTAAGTTATGAAGTTTAACAAATGATGGGTATGATAGAAGTGTATTAATTTGGTAAATAATATGAAAAATAATTTATATCGCTTCAGTCTTGAAACGTTTATAACTTTTTACTCAGTTATCGGATTTGAGCTTATAATATATCAAATCGAAGCTATCGACGAGGGGAATATGTATATTAAATTTCATTTTTGATTGGGGGGGCGACTGCCACCCCCGGTCCTTTAAAGGATCCGCCCCTGATGATCATCAAACGCTCGTTGGTTGATGTATGATGTATCACTTGATTCACTTCCAACAAACAGAGAAGAAACTTTTGGTTGTGTTATTGTAGACTCGCAAGCTACTACAGTACTATTTTTCACATTGGACAGACATAACAATCAACACATTGATTAAAACCGAAGCTTTCAGACTTTAAAAAGGCATTAAAGAGGTCCAAATGTCAAATATAAAAAACCGGTACATTGAAGAAGATAACTCACGTGTCATTAACTCAATCAAAGTGACATTTTATGTTGTAGATTGAGATGATCATCTCAAACTCTTGTATGAATGTTTGGATTTTTTTTTTTTCGATCTTAGTCCAATTCTATCAAGTCGGCCACTCTACATCTGGATCAAGTATGCGTAGCCTTTTTAAGAGGTTGACCTTCCTACTCATAAGCGACTCCATGTTTCCAAAGAGATTCGAACTTCAAACTTATTGGCTAATTTCTCATACGTTTTTAGATAAATTAACTGTTTAACGGACCATCTGACTTGTTTTGACTAATTTCTCTCTATCTATAACCCTCTCGGTTTAATATATAACTTCAAGTTCCCATCCATCAAGGGAAAAAAAATACACAAATTGGTTGATATATTAAAGACAAGACAAAACAAAACTGATAAGAGTTGCAAATTGGATTGAGAATTCAGCACACTAAGTGCTTAGAATCATTTAGTTTTGGTTTGATCAAAATAAAAGGAACATTCACTGTTCCATTCAGCAAAGGATGAAAATGAGGTGTGACCGCCTCTTTCTTTCTGTGAGGAACAGATCCCCCAAACCCTACAAATCCGGAAAGGATTACATGGGGTGCTTATATACCCTGAACAAGGTCACTCACGTGACAAGGGTGTGCATTACAGCACAGCTGGCTAAGGCCTTCTACCACTACAGCTGTCTAAGCTGCTAGAAGACAAAATGCAGAAAAAAGAAAGGTTTTGCACTAGCTTATTACATGACCAAAATGTAGCATAATGTAGCATAGGAAATAGATAGAAAGTAGAGAAATGTGATGACTAACAGCATCACATATTATTCATAAAAACAAATCAAAATTTTATGTTTGGTGTCATGAAAACTATAGCTCCAATCCAACTTATCAAATGAGTTAGTGATAATTTAGACCTATAGTTTCTTGTTGATTTGAACACAACATAAATAATTTATTTTTTCTCCTCGTCTAGCTTCACGTTAGGTCAATTCGAGTAGCTTTCAAGAAGACAAGAGCACTTCAAAACAGAAATGATGCAATTTTACAAATTTATAAGTAATCGGTATACGATAAATGTAAAATACAATACCTATTATACGAATTCCAGCTAGGGCTCCTTAGGTTTAACACGGGAAATAACTTCTCAAGGAATTGGATTTTAACAAATTGCACTTTTCGGGAATTGAAAAACTAGAATTTTTGGATGTTAGAAATTAAAATAAGAGAATTAGAAATTCATAATTATAAAAAATAAAATTACAATTTACTCCCTCCGTTCCAAAATACATGGGTTTTTAGTTTTCGGCACGCTTTTTAAGGAGCAAAAAACTCTATGAAATATTATTTTTTTAATCAAATTTTTTATATAATTTGATACTTATTACTAATAAGTATCAAATGATATAAAAAATTTGATTAAAAAAATAATATTTCATAGAGTTTTCCACTCCTTAAAAAACGTGTCAAAAAGGAAAAGCCCATGTATTTTGGAACGGAGGTAGTATTACCTAAGAAAAGTAGATAAGTTAAATTCCTTTAAAATGTAGAAATTTATTCTTAGGAATTCAATTTCTTGAATTTTTATGTGAAAAAAATCTAACCAACGTATAGTTTATTTTAAGAATTTATTACCTAGTTCTTACTCTCTCCGATCCAAAATACATGTTGTTTGACTTTTTAACACGTATTTTAAGAAGCTAAAAACTATATAATATATTAACTTTATTACTCCCTCCGTTCCAAATTAAGTGTCGTTTGTCCTTTTCTGCACGTTTTTTGATGAGATAAAAACACCATAAAATATTATTTTTTTAATCAATTTTTTAAAATAATTTCATACTTGATATTCATATGTATAAATTTATAAAAACAAATTCATTAAAAAAATAATATTTTATATAGTTATTACCTCCTTAAAACGCGTGCCGAAAAGTCAAACGACTTTTATTTTGGAATAGAGGGAGTATTATTATTTGTTTACAATTTAATACTTATTACCAACAAATATTAAGTTGTAAAAAAATAACTAAAAAAAAAGTTGATATTTTATATAGTTATTTTTTTACGATATATATTTTGGACCGGAGGTAGTAGTTTTTTCTACATTTTTTCACAACCAAACGAGCGTTACGTGTTGTTACACCTACCTTATATGGCAATTTGGCCGAATAAAAATGTCTTATGATTTTAGAGATGATGATGTGTTCAATTTTGGGACGGTAATTACTTACATTTAATTTTTCCCTTTATAATACTGTACAAAGCAAGAGCCGAACCAGTCCCCAACCTGTCCCGCCGCCGAGCTCCGCCTCTCCCCTCCCCCATCCTCAACCATGGCGAGCAACCTCGGCCGTCGATTATCTTCCCTCATCAACAACTCGCGCCCCAACCTCGGCTTGTCAACTCGCTCCGCTCCCAACTCAGTGATCCGACTCGCGAGCTCATCACCGCCTCTTCACCAGAAGAACCAGGAACACCTTCATCAATCCAGTTCAGACACCAGCAGCCCCAGCGAAGCTCCAGAGAAGGACACCACTCCCATCCAAGAGACCGACGGCGCCTCCGATGACGAAGGTGGCGAGCATTTCAACAAGGAGACCGGCGAGATCGGCGGTCCCCGAGGCCCCGAGCCGACTCGCTATGGCGATTGGGAGAAAGGCGGCCGTTGCTCCGATTTCTAGGGCTCTGTTTTCGTTTAGGTTTTGATTTTCCATGAATTTGTGACGAATAATGAAAATCGTACTTGATCGATTGTTTTTGTTTTGAAGATGTCGATTTCAGTCAATGTAAAACCCTAATAATTTAGTAATTGATCCAATATTTACGCCAAGAACAGTTCAAATCCTCCGATCAGAGGCGGAAAACAATTCAGGATCCTAAGCGCTCAGGTTCGCAATCATCTGTTCTACCATTCTCAGCGTCGTCCCGTTGTAAACGTCTTCCTCGGAATCAATCCTCGCCATCATCTGCTCCAGGATCTCGTTCTTCTCCAACTGTTGCCTGTTCGATCCGCTCCCCGACGAATCCCTAAGATTCAGAAGAAGATTCCTGGCCAAACTCCTGGACCTCCGCGTCCCATCCACGCTCAGTTGCAGAAGCCCTGGCATAACACCTTCTCTAAGCATCATCCCTCTGTATTCCTCTCTGCAGGTTTGGCATATCAGATGGAGGATCCCCAGGGCGTGCTCCTTGCACTGCGGATTCCCGTCCTCGATCGTCTCCACCAGCGCCTGAAGAGCCCCTCCTGTTGCCGCAGTCATCCGGAGAGCAGCTTCAGAGGAGGAGACGATCTTCTCAAGCAGGGCTGTCGCCTTCTCCACGAGCTCGGATGATTTCTCCCAGCCATGGATGATGCGGAGGAGGTGGATTGTTGCTTGGGAGGAGGCTAAGGAAGGTAGTATTTGGTTGCAGGTTGAGAGGTTTTGCAGCGTGGCTACTGTGTCTAGAATTCCTTGCATGCTTATGTTGATCCTACTGATAATGCTGTTGTTGCTTTGTTCGTCGCCCCCAGATAGAAATTCGACGAGCAAAGGGATTGCTCCTGATGAGGCTATCGCTTGCCTGTTGCTCGCGCAGGACGAGAGAATGAGCAAGGTTGCTAAGGCTAGCTCAACGAGTGTCGTGCTTTGGCATGTCAGGACTGCTAGCAAACCTGGTATTGCTCCTGATTTCGCTATTTTGGTCTTGTTTCTGCACAAATTATCCGAATGTCAGACCATTGAAATACATTGAGACTGGTAGCATTAGGAAGAACTGAAAAAATAGGAATGCAGGTATGATCAGGCTTACCTTTCGCTGCCATAAGCGAGGCTGAGGAGGGCGAGCAGCGCAGCCTCAATGGCTTCATAATCACACGAATTGAGCATGGAAACCAAAGGGCAGATCATCCCTCTTTCGACTAACTTGTGCTTCTGCTTGCTTGTTAGGTTGCTAAGCGCGAGAGCAGCTTCAATCTGCTGCTCTCTTCTGCCATTGATCAGAGCTTCCATCGTGGCCTCCATAGCAAAGGTTTGCCTTCTTTCCTAACCTCCCACCAGCTTCCTCTATGTGATGTCTATGTTTTTAAGCTAAGCTGAGAGCCCTGAGGGATTGATTAAAATAGTGCATTGCTTGAGCATGTAAAATGCTTGCTCTCTCTCTCTGGAGGGTCCCCTTTTTGGGTATGCACAATTGTTTGGGATTGAAGCAAACTCCCTATTCTCTGATGATGATGACTTTTTACTTGGTGTCTTGATGTGGGAAATTCCAAAGAATGAATCCTTTGCTTTGCTTTTACAGAACCAAAACTAACTCCCTCAGCTTTATTTTTGTTCTCTAATATTTCTCTAGGCTTCCATTTCCCTTCTCTTTTTGTGTGTTTCTGTCCTAGGCCCGCCCCCTTAAGCTTGGAGTAACTCTTGTTGGCATGGGTATTAGTACTACTCCCAAGTCCCAACCTTGATGGAGTCTCGTATCCGATCTGACCCACATGATACCCATGTGGTCAAATCTTTGGGTGTTAGATTCTATCCACTGCTGCTTGTCATATGATATCTTATCCCCCTTAATTGGTACTCTATTCAATACTATAACTACCATATCCACAGTTACATCATTCATTGTTATGAGTGCTAACTGCTAAGCTTTTGTCCTGCCATACTGAAAATCATGGACCAATGAAACCTCTGCCCTGCAAATGGACTCCTGGAAATGTCACACAATTCACTGAATGCAGTATTTAGCCTACTTGATGTACATCAGCAACAAATGTATGACCACTTGACCACTTGTGTACTGAATTACTGATTATTAAGAAAGATTGATTGTTGTTTCAGTCAACCCGTCCTTCAATTTTGACCATGGTGTGATCTTATTGGTGCAAGGATCAAAATCTGAAATCTTATGCACTTGTTTTCAGTGGGGTTAGCTTGGGAGGAAGAAAGGAATTGTACATGAACACACCTGGTCCTGGAGGTAAGTTGGGACAGTCTCCCAAGAAATCATCCTAATGGATAACAAAAAACAAGGGATCTTGATCCTCTTTTTCTTTATTGGTCTTTTCTTTAGGGAAAGAAATAGTACAGTATCTAACTAGTTGGGCTAAGGAGCTAATCAGAATAAATATCTAGGGATCTCGATCATCTCCTGTTACGGCCATTGCCCTTGTCTCTTTCTTTATTTTATTTTTATATATTTTTTAAAATCTTTTTTTTTTTGGTCTCATATCTCCGAAGAGATCCATGTTGGTAATATCAATCATGAAATATTTTAGTTAGGTGATGTGGAATTTGATGTGGTATTGTGCATGCAATATGTTATTTCAATAATTGCAGTAATAGGATATATGATGTTTGTAAGTGGTAACTCTACAGTCTACCCTCTGAATTTTTACTTATAATAGGATCATATGTACACATTTCTATTTGTGTATCATGGTGATAAATCTGGATCATGAAATTAAGAAGATCGACAAATAAGATTAAAAGTCATTTGTTTGCGTCCAACTAGCCAGTCTGTCGTCAATAGTCCTTTATAATTAATGTGAATGAGATGATGTCTTATATCAAAACATTCTAACATTTTGCATGACTAATACGTACTCGGTTTGCAATGAAGTGTTCTGGTGGCTGATTACCTTCATGTTGGTGGTCACAAAATTACAAATTTATTTTATTTTAAAATGTGATTTGTGTGGCGAAAGTGTGTGTACACATGAGTAAGGAGACCAAGTATAAACAAGCTTAGCTTACGGAGAAAGCAAAGATCTTCCACCCTCTGGCTTTTAACATCCACAAGTTATCTAAAATTAGAAAGCTGCTCAGTGCTCATTTACCCCTGATTTCTGATCCCCCAAATCGCCAGTTCACTTTTGTCCTTCAAGTCTGATTCCCGATTTGCTGATCAACCCATTTTCATTTTATTCTTGTATAGGAAAGGGGCTAGGGTACGTTGGTTACTAATAAGACTCGACGATGATAGCGGCGGAACCAGGATATTTTTGTACACGTGACTCAGACAGTAAGAGTCATGTACCAACTAAAACCGTCTTTGCGCCAATCAACTCAACCCACTGGTAGGGAGCATGGTAAACCTCAAGACATTCTTAACAGTTACCACCCCTCCACACCACTGGGCCACCCGACTGGATCGAACAAATTTTTGTTCAAGTAGTAAAAGATAGTGAGGCTTGAATTTTTCATCTATGGGTTTTATCATTTTACTTTAAAAACACCGTATAAATTAATTGAAATATTGATTGGAAGTGCAAATAAACAAAATGAATAATCAGCTCATCCCTCGTACTGATTTTCACTTATCAAACCAACCATGTTGCTTTTAGTAGGCCGATTGTTTAATCGTCTTATTTACAGGGCTCTTTTTTAGTATGAAAATCAAATTAGAATAATAAACACGTTAATCATTTTATTATCTTATCCTATTTTATTTTGAAGGAATCTGAACTTTGCTTTAGCCGAAACTGTAAGCTAATACACTGTGGAGAGCTTATCACGGCCTTGGCTTGTCCCCTTTCTTTTTAACCTTTCCCTTTTTCTTTTCGATTTCATGTTGGATTTTGCACAAATTAAATGATTCAAGAGTTAATTATTTTAAAAGGTATTAATAGGTTAAGAGTTTAAGTACCCCTCCCTTATTGTAATGTTCCAAAGTGTATTTTTATAAATCATTTAATTAACATAAAACAATTGACATTGTACTTTTTTTTAATTCTCTGTAAAATCTTTTCAAGATACTTAGGATTTTGGATTTAGGGCATACATAAAAAAAAAAAAACGAACATAGTTCATTCCTAAAATTCTATGATATTCATTAATCAATAACATGAATAAGCGACGGAGTAGGAGCAACGTGAAAAGAAGAACTAATGCAAATGAGAAAGGGCGTAAATTCACCAATGATATGGAAAGACAGTCTCATATCAAATCTCTATAACACGAATTGAAAAATAAAAAAATAAAAAATAAAGGTAGCCGCGGATGAGTTCTAAAGATCAGCTAACAATCGCGTAGCCGCGGCATGAGTTCTAAAGATCAGTTATTTCCGATAAGTTATTTGTGTTCCGATACGTGCTTCGTAAAATCCTAAATGAGAATCATGAGTGTTTCACTGTTTCTAGCAAAAACCATATCAACAGAGAGAGTTTGATTGTTGTTTCTAGCAAAAATGAAAATGGAGTGTTTGTAGCGAAACCATCTCAACAGACAACAGCCCCCGCTCAAATTCACAGAAGCTAATACTGTATAAGTTAACATACGACGAAGTATGTATGGCCCAACTTCAGCTCAGATTCAAGCCCAATTAGCCCAGGGCCATTACAGAGCTAAAAAGGATACTGTGAATTAAAAAGAGGAAAAAAACGCCGTTGCCGGGGATCGAACCCGGGTCACCCGCGTGACAGGCGGGAATACTTACCACTATACTACAACGACATTTGTTTAGTGATTTTGGAGAAGATAATTTATAGACTCAGTTTACATTTGATACTCCGTAATTAAAAAAAAGGTCTGAAAGTCGGGCTAAAGCGGTCTAGATTAGGGCTTATATTCAAACCGAATGGCACTAATATTGAGTTGATTTAGAAATGAGGGAAGCTTAAGTTGGGTCTTTTTATACTCAAGCTTACAAATATGTTCAAACTCTGCTCATTTAGTAAATATACGACAAAGTCAAACTTTTTTCGAAAGTTCGATTTTTTTAGACTCAATCTTAAAAATGTGTATAAACTCTGCTTGTTTAGTAAATAAACGACCTCGAGCCAAACTTTTTGCGAACATAGAGCAATTGTACTTATATATGGTATAGTAACTCACGAGAAAATTTGTAAATCCCACAAAATTTAATATATTCGAACTTGAATTGAGCTGATCAACTCTCAATTTGAATCAAGTTTTAAAATGTGTTTATATTTAACTCGTTTAGTAAATGAACAAGTTAAACTGACCTTTTTTCAAATCGAACTCGTGTCGAACTTCATCTACTCGACTCATACAACATCTCTAGTCTAGATATTATTATTGGTTTGCGAATCCCCCCTAACAGATATAAAGTTCAAAGTACAATTAATGCAATTTCGTAACAACTTCACTTCTATAATCAGAGTAAAAATGGTAACACGAGTTTTTGAAACCAAATTTTGATTGAGCATCTTCCTTGTATAGTGAATCAAGCACTAGTTATGTTGATGCGGGACCATCTTCTACATCATCGTCTACACCTCCGGCCACGTCAATCATCTTAGGAGACGGATCTATGACTCGAGCCCGAGCTAAGAAGCTTCAACGCGACTCATTCTTATTTGTGAGTCATGCCTTGTTCTCGAGCACGGTTCAACTCCTCGAGCCTTCATTGAAGACCTACATGTGCATTGGGATCAAGATTGTCGAACCATCTTAGGCACATGCTAGGGCCGAATTTACTAAGTCTTAAACCTTGTTCTATTTCCTAATTTAGTAACTTTATACTTAAGTTATTTTAGGAAACTCTTAGGGTTATTTTTATATTTCTTTAAGTTAATTATTTTGTTTATTTCTTTTAGCCGAAATTGGCCTTAGACTAGGTTAAATAATCGGATCTGCCTTATAGAACAATCGGTTGAAGATTATTGAAGTTTCTCTTGTGAAAACACATTGAGCGTTCTAAAGTCAATTGATTCGAAGCATTGCTCATCGATTGCACAATTGGTAATTGATCTTGCTTGGTTTGCTTTGTGTTCATCAACCTCGCGAGAGCTTGGTGATCCTGGTAATCACAAGTCCCATCCTTGTGCCTCCAAGTTGTCCGCTTGGTTGTGTAAGGTTGTAGAGGTGGGCTTTATAGTCGTTGATATTTGGTTCCTACCCTCTTAGAAGGCATGGGGTCTTTATCTCGTTCTATTTTAGTTCGAATCACCCAATCTATCGGTCTTTCAATTCTTATTGTCGAGTCTGATTTTTATTTGATCGAGTCTTGTTGTTCTTTCCTTCAGTCGATTTCGAGTCCTATCGAGTTCGCTGCGTTTTGTTCTGTTTTGGTCGAGATCGAGTTGAGTCTTGTTCGTTCTTAAACACAAAACCTACAAACATAGAGTCTTTTCTTGTTTCTTGGTTTTTACTTCTTGCATCTTGAATTTGATTATTACTAATCTCTTGTTTGTGATTGTTGTGTTGCACTTAGCCCAAACACAACCTAAGCCGAGACCCCTTTGCAAGTCGAGCAGCCTTGGTCGACGTCAGTTCTTCTCCTAGTCGAGATCGGCCGGCCCTATTACTCACAAACCCTAGTTTGTTGCTTGCTTCTATCTTGTTCTATCCTAGATTTATCTATTTTGTTCCCTTATTTAAATTGCTCAAATTTGTGGTAGATTTATTCATATTATCTATCATAGATTATAAAAAAAAGGGCTTAATAGATATACTTACCATATTGGCTATAGTTTCATCTATATATTTTCTAAAGTTTCGAGTCCTCTTTGTTTCATAGATAGTTTTCTTGCATTAGTTAAAAAAAACAGTCCGAAAATTTAAGAGAAAAAAGAAAAAAGAAAAGAATACATTCAAAGCTTTGACCTAGGAGGATAAAATTCACTAGGGGAAAAAGTAAGCTTCAAAAAAAAAAAGGATTGTATCTAGTGCAAGAAAGCTTAGGGACCAAAAATTGGTGAATTTGTTATAGCCTCAATCGACAAGCCTTCATACACATACCTCCCAAACACAATTTTTTTTTAAGCCCTACCTTGCAACTACAACGTCCTTGTTAAGGTTTTGAATCAAAAAGAGGTAAAAGTCCAAGTTTTTCTTCCTTCTCTTTATTTTCTTTTGTTATTTTGTGTCGAGTACTTGATTTGCCCATCTCAAGTGATCCGGCCACTGTCGAGTGCCTTATTGGATGTGTCGAGTTCTTTGTGTGAAGTGTCGAGTGCATCTCAATTCTGCCGAGTTGCAACTGCTGTTATCGAGTACCTTACAGCCTTGTTGAGTGCTCAGTTGGCTATTTCGATTGCCTTGTTTGCTACTGTCGAGTGCACTTTCCTTCTGTCGAGTGTTTCCTTGCTGTGTCGAGTTGCTTTCCTACCGTCGAGTGTCTTCCAGCTCGTGTCGAGTGCCTGCCGAGTACCTGTCGAGTGCCTGTCGAGTGCTCTGCAGCCCTTGTCGAGTCCCTTGTTTGGTGTTCTTATTCATTCTCTTGATCTCTTATCTTGATTATCAGGTTCTTGCTTGAGTGTTGATTTGCCCAAGGCGGATTGCCCCAACAAGCTTGTCATACACTCATACCAATTAGAGAGAAGTGTGTGAGTGAAACACTTGGTGAGGTTGTTTATACTTTTCACTAACCTTTACTTAGTTCCTTGTTCGTTTTATTTGCAATGTCTCAGTAGGTTAACAACGGGAACGATGCCAACAATAGCAACAATGACGACAATTCCGAAGCAACTGTCTCCGTCGTGGTGTTCAACAACCCAATGAACACACTTAACACCACCTTGGCGGCAATGATGGATAGGCTGACGACATTGGAGGCTAGACCGACGGGTTCTAATACCCTTGGTGGTCAAGGTAATCCAAGGCATGCTGACAAGAGGAAAACCCGTCGTTGTTCTTGCCAAAGAATACTCAAACTCACAACTAGTATAGTGTGTAAGCAAGAGATCGATCCACAGGGAAATCTATCAATTCAAGTGCAAGTCTAATCGCTAATAGAGAATATGGTGGGTTTTTGGTGTGAAAAAGGTCCGCCTTTTATCAAAGCGGAAGTAAACAAACAAAGTAAATTGGGTTGTAGAATTCAATGGAGAGAAATAGGTTCACCTACAATTTATCACTTTAATTGATGAATTCGATCCTTGTTTCAGCCTCTAGTTCTTGTCTTTTCCTATCAATGTCATTGTCCAGATCTTAGGTAGATTACTAGTCCTACGAGTCCTAGCAACCCTTATCTCTAAATAACCCTAACACGGTTAAGATTCAACCTAGAGATAGCATTAAGATTATGAATTAACCAAGGTACACATAATATCAAGCTACGAGTCGATATTCAACATGTATTCAACTTCCTACACATCCAATTAGTCATACGAGTCCTAAAGGGATATGATTGCCACTTGGGTTAAGGTTCGCTACGAGGAATCTACAAAACCCTAGCAATTGAATGAATCTACTCTAACTAGTCGGCCAGGCCAGAGAGAATAAAACACATTCAAGCAATTAAGCGCAAGGAAGTCAAAACATTGCAATATGAATAAGAACTAGATTAAGAAACTCACAATTCAACAATCAAAGATCCAAATCGTAGGCGAAACCTCGAGAGTTTAGTTGCTCATGCTCAACGGCACTCTCAACAATGGTGTAAAGTGCATAAGGTCAATGAAAATAATAACTAGAAAAACCTTAAATAGTCTTTAGAAAGTCGGCCAAATAACTTAATAAAAAACCCTAAGTAAAGTCCAGTTTTGAATCGGCGTTTCTGTGAAGGCCGCGGGGCAGCCACCACAGGCCGCGGGGCGGCCAGGCGATCAGCGAAATCGTTCGACAGAGCTTCGAGCCGCGGGGCGGCTTTTACTGTTCATAGTAATTTTTCCGTTTCGAATTTGGTCTCGATGTCAACATGAAAGTTGTAGATCTCGGAAAGAGCTTTCCAACGCATGATCATAATAGTCAATCGGACCACCGAGGCCTCCAGAAAGTGCGAAACAAGTTCAGCATGTATGTCGACAACTTCTGTTGACTTGTTCTTCACTTAGGCTCTCTAACTTCGATTCCGCTCCCGGACTCTTCACTTTTCCTCCTCCTCTTCACTCTTCCTTCATCCATGAGCCTCCTCATTCCTAGTCGGATCCACATATACCTGAAATAATCCATAAAAGCGTGTAGATTCCGATTCCACCAACAACACAAGTATAAATGCAAATCTAGCTTAAACTATGCATTATGCACATCTAAATCATGCTAAATGCAACCTAATATGCCTATCTAAATGCATGCTATCACATGCCGATACGTCTAATGATGAAAGGGAAGTCCGGTATCCTAATCCTAACCCTAATATAAACAATCCTTTATTTGAAGAGAACAACTCCCCACGTGGGGAGAGATACGGTAGAAATAACGGATTTGTTAATGCGTAGGGGCAAGGACAGGGAAGAGGAAGAGGTCGTGGCTTCCAGGAGGAGTTCTACTACTCGGAGTGTGACGATGACTTCCAAGAGGAGGACTATTGGGAGCAACGTCCGAGGCGGAACGATAGAGGAGGTCGATACCAATACCGTGAGCCTAGAGATCCTGATCAGGACGGAATAGGTAAGGTCAAGGTACATATCCCTCACTTTGATAGTAAGACAGATCCAGATGCATATATTGACTGGGAAACAAAAATGGATCAAATATGATATTGTCACAATTTTTCTGAACATAAAAAGGTGCAGTTGGCTTCTTTAGAATTTCAAGGATTTGCTCTTATTTGGTGGAATAATTTGCTTAAAGAAAGAAGAAGAGCCCTTGATGCGCCTATCGCTTCTTGGAACCAGTTGAAAGCTTTAATGAGAAGTAGGTTTGTCCCTCAACATTGTGCTAGAGAGCTTAGACAACGCTTAGAAAACCTTAAGCAAGGTAATAAATCTGTTAATGAAACCTTTAATCTTATGCAAGAAACCATGGCTAGGGATAATGTCATAGAACCCTATGAAGATACTAATGCTAGGTTTCTTAGGATTTTGTATCCCACCCTAGCTCATGACATTGATTGCTTTCCTTACTCTACTCCTACTGAATTGTTACATTTGGCTATTAAAGTTGAACGTGGAGCTAGATACAGGAACCAAGGCGGAAGGATGACGAATGGGCAGCCCCAACCATGGCGCCAGAGCCGACCACATCAGCCCCAAGGGCGGCTTGACGGAGGCTACACCTCTCGGCCGAACCAAGCCCCAGGGAGAGGAGATGGCCGAACCAACCCTCAGGTTTCTGACAAGGGTAAGGCGCCTTGGACAGGACGAGATTCGTTTGGCGTATCTACTAGCCCCAAAGGGAGTAATCCTAACCCCTTTACTACTAGATCTAGGGACATTGTGTGCTTTAAATGTCAGGGTAGATGTCAATTTATGAAGGATTGTCCCAATAAGAAAAGTCTCATGATTAATCACTTAGGCGAATATGTATCTGACAATTCTTGTGATGAAAATGAAGAGCATGCTAGTGATAATGATCAAAACCTTAACCTGCTTACTTATGATGAAGATGATGATGTCATTGATTATGAACATGGAGAATCATTGATTGTTAGGAGAGTCTTAAGTGTTGTTCCTGCACCATGTGATGACAATCAACGTGAGAATCTGTTTCATACTAGATGCTTAGTTAAGGGTTAGGTGGTTAATGTGATCATTGATGGGGGAAGTTGTTGTAACTTAGCTAGTCAGGAAATGATTGATAAATTACAACTTCTTACTATTCAGCATCCTAAGCCTTATAGATTGCATTGGATGAATGATTGTGGTAATTTGAAAGTAAATAGGCAAGTTAAAGTGCATATCAAACTAGGACATTATGAAGATGATGTGTTATGTGATATTGTACCTACGCAAGCCTATCATATTATATTAGGACGTCCTTGGCAATTTGATCGTAAGGTCTTGAATGATGGCTTTACTAACAGGTATTCCTTTACTTTTCAGGGCAAGAACGTGGTTCTCAAGCCTATGACGCCAACCCAGGTAAGTAAAGGTGAGTTAGCTAAGGAGGCTCAGTCGAGCCACGTGTCTACCCTTACTCGGCCTAGAGAGGTATTCTTGGCTTCCAAGAGTACATTTTTGGCCGAGTTTGCGGATGGGGAAACAACCCTCATGTTCCTATGCAAAGGGTTGACCATGTTGAGTGAGGAGCTTAGAGATACCCTCCCTCCTCACATCCTATCTCTTATTGAAGAATATAAGGATGTATTCCCCGAGGACATACCAACAAGTATACCCCCTATTAGAGGTATTGAGCATCAAATTGATCTCATTCCAGGGTCTGCTTTGCCTAATAGTAGGGGTGGGCACAAATCCCGCAAATCCCGATCCCGTCCCGGTCCCGTCCCGATCCCATCCCGATCCCGGTGGGATTTAGGACAAAATAGCAAATCCCGTCCCGATCCCGTCCCGCAAAAATTATGCGGGACGATCCCGGTGGGATCCCGGAAATCCCGTCCCGTCCCACATATAATAATAATAATAATAATAATAATAATATTATTATTATTATTATTATTATTATTATATTATAGAATAATAATAATATATTATTAGTATTATTATTTTGAGCAAATATTATTTATAACTATAATAATAATTTTCAATTTATAATAATAATAATAATGATAATATATAATATTATAATATAATATAATAATAATAATTTATAATAAAATTATTATTGTTATTATTATATCATATTATATTTTTTTCTTGTAAAGTATAATTATTTTATAATAATAACAATAAAAATAAGTAATATTATTTTATTTTATTTTTAATTATAACATGGGATTATTATTATTATTATTATTATTATTATAAAACAACCTCTATTATTAAAGATCTTACATGAAATTAGATCGAAGCCGGCTAACAAGCTGGGCTCCGCATCCCCTATTATTATTATTATTATTATTATACCCATTTAGAGTTACAAGAGGCAAATAGCTAATTAAATACGGTATTCTTCCTAACTATCAATCTATAATTAGACAATATTGATAAATCTCGTCTCAATTCCTTTCCGTCCTGATCTAGTAAGATAATGTAGCCAAATATGTTGAACATTATAATGAATTATACAATCATTGTATGAATTAATAATAGTATTATAATATTATTATTATTATTATTATTATTAATAATATTATTATTATTGAATAATATAGTTGAGAATAATACCGTATTCAACATATTATACTAAATAATGAATTATGAAAGCATTTTTCACTTTGCAAATTTATATAATATTTTATTATTTTTATATGCGGGACAAGGCCCGTCCCGTCCCGATCCCGTCCCGTCCAGACACCATCCCGTCCCGAAAAAAAAATGTCAATCCCGTCCCGAAAAAATTTCGCGGGACGAGTCCCGTCCCGGCCCAATCCCGTCCCGCCCCGTCCCGTGCCCACCCCTACCTAATAGGCCTGCTTATAAAATGAATCCCACTGAAACCCAAGAGGTTCAATCCCAAGTCTAGGAACTGTTGGACAAGGGATACATTAGGGAAAGTTTGAGTCCATGTGTTGTGCCTGTGTTGTTAGTCCCTAAGAAAGATGGTTCATGGAGAATGTGTGTAGACTGTAGGGCAATTAACAACATAACTGTGAAATATCGTCATCTTATACCCCGCTTAGATGACATGTTAGATGAGTTGCATGCTTCTTCTATCTTTTCCAAAATTGATTTAAAAAGCGGTTATCATCAGATTAGGATGAAAGAAGGCGATGAATGGAAAATAGCCTTTAAAACTAAATTTGGACTCTATGAATGGTTGGTTATGCCTTTTGGCTTGACTAACGCTCCTAGTACTTTCATGAGATTAATGAATCATGTGCTTAGAAATTTCATAGGTAAATTTGTTGTAGTATTTTTTGATGACATTCTTATCTATATAGTAAATCACCTAAGGAACATGAAACACGTTTAAGGGAAGTACTTTCTACTCTTAGATTAGAACACTTGTATGCGAATCTTAAAAAATGTGAGCTATGTAATGATCAAGTGTCTTTTCTGGGTTTTGTAGTGAGCTCCAGTGGACTACGTGTCAATGAAGCGAAGATCAAGGCTATCCAGGATTGGCCTACACCGATGACCATCGGCCATGTGCGTAGTTTTCAAGGACTAGCGAGCTTCTATCGGAGATTTATGGGCAACTTCATCTCCATCGCATCCCCTCTCACTGAGCTCACTAAGAAGCGGTGTGAGTTCAAGTGGGGTCCACCTCAGGAGGAGGCATTTCGACAGCTCAAGGAGAAGCTCACGCAAGCCCCATTGCTGGCTCTGCCTGACTTCACTCGGCCTTTCGAGGTTGAATGTGATGCTAGAAGAGTTGGGATTGGAGGAGTTCTCATGCAAGAAGGTAAGCCTATAGCCTTCTTTTCTAAAAAGTTGAAAGGTGCATGTCTTAATTACTCTACGCATGACAAGGAATTATATGCATTGTTTAGAGTCCTTAATACATGGTCCCATTACCTTTGCCCTAGAGAGTTTATCCTTAGGACTGATCATGAATCTCTAAAACATTTTAAGAGTCGAGATAAACTTGATTGGAGGCATGGTAGATGGATGGAATTTATTGAAATATTTCCTTATGTTATAAAGTATAAGAAAGGAAAAGACAATGTGGTTGTTGATGCTTTATCTAGGAGACATGTCCTTTTGACCACTTTGGATTCTAGAGTCTTAGACTTTGTATACATTAAGGAATTGTATGAGAATGATGCTGATTTTGGGGCCATATTTCAAAAGTGCCTAGATAAGGGTCCTACCGACCAATTTTATATCTTTGATGGATTCTTGTTTAGGAAAGACCAAGTGTGTATACCTAGGTGTTCTCTTCGATTATTATTGGTGAATAAAGCCCATAGTGGGGGTTTAATGGGTCATTTTGGGAGAGATAAGACATACCACACACTTAAGTCACACTTCTTTTGGCCACATATGCTTAGGGATGTAGAACATTGTCTTAAGAGATGTATTGGCTGTTTAAAGGCCAAGTCTAAGCTCATGCCCCATGGATTGTACACACCACTCCCTATACCCTCAGCCCCTTGGAAAGATATTTTATGGACTTTATTGTGGGATTGCCTAGAACTAAGAAGGGGAGGGATTCTATATTTGTGGTGGTGGATAGATTTTCTAAGATGGCTCACTTTATTGCTTGCCATAAAACTGATGATGCTACCAATGTTGCTAATTTATTCTTTTGATAGGTAGTTAGGTTGCATGGGGTGCCGAAAACCATAGTGAGTGATAGAGATGTTAAGTTCTTAAGTCATTTTTGGCGAACATTGTGGAACAAATTGGGAACTAGATTGTTATTCTCTACCTCTAGTCACCCACAAACTGATGGCCAAACTGAGGTAACCAATAGAACCTTAACCACTATCCTTAGAGCCATTTTAAGAAAGAATTTGAAGCTTTGGGAGGAAGCCTTACCTCATGTGGAGTTTGCTTACAATAGGACCATGCATTCCTCAACTAAAATCACTCCTTTTGAATGTGTGTATGGTGTTAATCCACTAACCCCCTTTGATCTTACTCCATATCCTATGAGAGAGAATGAATCTTTTGACGCAGGTAAGCATGTTGAGTTCGTCAAGGAGCTGCATGAATGGACGCGTCAGAAGCTTTTGCAGACGGTTGAGTACAACGCCAATAAGGCCAACAAGGGGCGCCGCTTGGTGACTTTCCAGCCTAGGGATCTAGTGTGGGTGCATCTGAGGAAGGAAAGGTTTCCCAATGAGAGGAAGAGCAAGCTTGCACCACGAGAAGATGGACCTTTTAAGGTTCTGAAGAAGGTGGGTGACAATGCCTACAAGCTGGAGCTTCCTGGTACTTATGGCGTGAGTGTTACCTTCAACGTCACGGATCTCATTCCATATCTTGCCATGGACGAGGAATTGGATTCGTGGGCGAATCCTTTCCAAGAAGGGGAGGTTGATGCGGGACCATCTTCTACACCATCGTCTACACCTCCGGCCACACCAATCATCTTAGGAGACGGACCTATGACTCGAGCCCGAGCTAAGAAGCTTCAACGCGACTCATTCTTGTTTGTGAGTCATGCCTTGTTCTCGAGCACGGTTCAACTCCCCGAGCCTTCATTGAAGACCGACGGAGGGAAAACCTGTCGTTGATCCCGTCAAAGTAAACTTAAACCTATAACTAGTATAGCAATAAGCAAGAGGTCGATCCCACAGGGAAATTACTATTCAAGTGTGATTTAGATGCCAATTAAGTAACCAAAGAGGGGGTTTTTTGAGTGTGAAAGTTCCGCCTTTTATCAAAGCGGATTGAAGCAAACAAAAGTAAATAATTGTATTTCAGACAATTAGGAGAAGCAATTCTACCTACAATTTTCCACTTTATTGGATTGAAGCGATCCTTGTAACTTCTTCTCGTTCTATTAAGTTTCCTGTGAATGCCCTTGTCCCGACCTAATATAGTTACTAGTCCAACCAGTCCTAGCAATCCTTATCAATCGAACAGTCTCTAAAGAAGGATTTAACCCAATTGATAGCTTTAAGTTCAGAGATTAGCCAAGGTATTTGCAGTCCCTGAAGAGGGATTTAACAACACATTCAACTTCCTACTCATTCAATTAGTTCAACCAGCCCTAAAGGAACAAGTTTGCCACTTAGGTTAAGGTTCACAACCAGGAATCTACAAAACCTTAGCGATTGAATTGATCTAACAAGTTGGCCAGACAAGATAGAACAAAACAATAAACAATCAAGCACAAAGAAGTTGAAACATTCAAATATAGGAAACAAGGAACGAGAATTAGAAACTCACAATCAATCCGAATAAAGCTTCAAATTGCAGGCAGAATAGATGAGTTTAGTTCCTCATGGAAGACATCGCTCAAAATCTCTAAATTGTCTGATGAATAGAATAGAATAGAAGTTATGAAAATAACATAAAACTTGACATTTTAAAACATCAAAGTCGGTCATGAAAGAAATAAATAAGTTCTAGGGTTTTCATTAATCAAAACGCTGCGAATTAACGCTGACGACCAATGTTGCGGGCGCAGCATAGGTGTTGCGCCCGCCGCACACTGTTTCCTCCAACCCTTTGCAAATTGATTGGCCGCGGGCGCCGCAAGGTTGCAGCGGCCGCATCCAGGGGATTTTCACGGAAAATCTATCATGAATTCGCTCTTCTTGTCAACAGGAAAGTTGTAGTTCTCTGAAAGAGCTTTCCAACGCATGGTCATAATAGTCAATCGGACAACCGAGGCCTCCAGAAAGTGCAAAACAAGTTCAGCATGTCTGGCGACAACTTCTGCAGACTTGTTCTTCGTTTAGGCTCGCTTCTTCTTCTCAGGACCTCTTGAGATCTTCATGTAAGCTTCTTCGATCAACTAGACATTCTCATCCAATGCGTTATCAACTCATGTCTCCTCCTCGGATCCACCATTACCTGAAATAATCAATAAAAGCGTGTAGATTCCGACTCCGACAGCATAGAGAACTAATATGCAAATCGTGCTTAATCCATCAATGAAATGCATCTTAACCAAGATAAATGCAACCTATTATGCCTACCTAAATGCATGCTATCAAAGACCTACATGTGCATTGGGATCAAGATTGTCGAACCATCTTAGGCACATGCTAGGGCCGAATTTACTAAGTCTTAAACCTTGTTCTATTTCCTAATTTAGTAACTTTATACTTAAGTTATTTTAAGAAACTCTTAGGGTTATTTTAATATTTCTTTAAGTTAATTATTTTGTTTATTTCTTTTAGCCGAAATTGGCCTTAGACTAGGTTAAATAATCGGCTCTGCCTTGTAGAACAATCGATTGAAGATTATTGAAGTTTCTCTTGTGAAAACACATTGAGTGTTCTAAAGTTTATCGGTTCGAAGCATTGCTCATCGATTGCACAATTGGTAATTGATCTTTCTTGGTTTGCTTTGTGTTCATCAACCTCGCGAGATCTTGGTGATCCTGGTAATCACAAGTCCCCTCCTTATGCCTCCAAGTTGTCCGCTTGGTTGTGTAAGGTTGTAAAGGCGGGCTTTATAGTCGTTGATATTTGGTTCATACCCTCTTAGGATGCCTGTGGTCTTTATCTCGTTCTGTTTTAGTTCGAATCACCCAATCTATCGGTCTTTCAATTCTTATTGTCGATTCTGATTTTTATTTGATTGAGTCTTGTTGTTCTTTCCTTTAGTCAATTTCGAGTCCTATCGAGTTCGCTGCGTTTTGTTCTGTTTTGGTTGAGATCGAGTTGAGTCTTGCTTCTTCTTGGTCGTTTCTTGTTGAGTTCTTGAGTCTATTGTTTGATTGTCGAAGATCGGGCCAACCTACGGCTAACCCCGTATCATATGCAATTAGGGATTAAAATGGAAACCCGACCAATATTGGATACAACAGAATAGGGAATCGGTCCCACTAATGTCAGAAGCTCTCGCATTACCGGCGGAGCTTCTTTATGCAAAGCAAATACAGATTACCTCGTGGTGGAAGGGGACTCTCAAATAACCATTAATAATCTAAACTCTCAAGGTAGGTGTGTTCTTGGAAAATTAAACCATTAATGAGAGTCATAAAATGGATTGTGCAAGTATTTCAAGACGTAAAATTTAATCATGTGCCCCGGGAAGACAATAAGGTGGCTAATAAGGTTGCACATCTTGTTAGCGAGTTCTTATATGTGAAATAAGGTGGCTAATAAAATTGACTCATGTGCCTTGGAAAATTATAAACATATGTTTGATCTCCTCAGTTTGGATGCTATTGGTTAGGTTCTTCCCTATAAAAAAAAGGAGTAAACATGGTAAATGCACATGCTATTAGGATAACTTGAGAAAATTATAATGTTTCCATATTATTTTATTTCATAGGATTTGTTATTATCCTTAATTAGGTTTGCAATTCTTATAACTAATCTTCGTAATCTCTCTCTATATATCTATTAATTAATATTACTAATTCTGCTAGCATTTTGCTGACGTGTCACGCTCTCAATTAAAGTTGAATTTTTTATTCAAATGAGCTTTTCTTATTGGTCAATATCATTATGGAAACTTTAAAATATTTGTTTCCTATTTTAAATATGATTTGAATCCATTCCCTTTTTTATTTATTTTCGGTTATATTTTCATAAATATTGAGACATGTTTCCATTTTTTTTTCCGATTGCAATATATCTATTATCTATCTATCTATCTATCTATTAATATTACTAATTCTGCTAGCATTTTGCTGACGTGTCACGCTCATAATTAAAGTTGAATTTTTTATTCAAATGAGCTTTTCCTATTGGTCAATATCATTATGGAAAATTTAAAATATTTGTTTTCTATTTTAAATATGATTTGAACTCATTCCCTTTTTTATTTATTTATTTTCGGTTATATTGTCGTAAATATTGAGACATGTTTCCATTTTTTTTTTCCGATTGCAATATCTATCTATCTATCTATCTATCTATCTATCTATTATCTATTAATATTACTAATTCTGCTAGCATGTTGCTGACGTGTCACGCTCACAATTAAAGTTGAATTTTTTATTCAAATGAGCTTTTCTTATTGGTCAATATCATTATGGAAACTTTAAAATATTTGTTTCCTATTTTAAATATGATTTGAATCCATTACCTTTTTATTTATTTTCGGTTATATTGTCGTAAATATTGAGACATGTTTCCAATTTTTTTTTCCGATTGCAATATATATATTACTAATTCTGCTATCATTTTGCTGACGTGTCACGCCCACAATTAAAGTTGAATTTTTTTATTCAAATGAGATTTTCTTATTGGTCAATATTATTATGGAAACTTTAAAATATTTGTTTCCTATTTTAAATATGATTTGAATCAATTCCCTTTTTTAATTTTTGGTTATATTGCCGTAAATATTGAGACATGTTTCCATTTTTTTTTTTCCGATTGCAATATTCTCATAATTCGTCTACATACATTTCCTTATTAAATCATTTTCAAAATTTGTATCGTATCTATTTCCAAATAATTTATAAATTATAAAAAAATACTTTATACATATTTTTGTTTTAAACACGTGTATATATTAATATAGTATTATATAAATATATAAAATGATGTTCAAATTAAAATAAATCAAGCTCCCGTGCCTTCAAGGCACGGGTATTACACTAGTATAGTTAAAATCTCTCTCTCTCTCTCAATATAGTTGAAGAATAAGGAGTCAAGTATGTTTTTTTCCACCAAACTCTATCATTATACACCCAAATCCAAAATGAGATTTATTTATGTAATTTGTCAAAAGAAAAATATATAATGCCAAATGTAAATGTTATTCTCAACAATAACTAAAACAATTTTACTAAACTCTTCACTTTAGTAAAAACTTACATTCTTTAAATAAAAATAAATAAATAAAACCACCATTAAATGAGAAAGGCAAACAATAGCATTAAATCCCGAAAGGGTTTCTGGGTGTGTTTTACTAGGTTGCTCTTGACTGCATTTTCGGTTGTCCTTGGCGTTCCTTTTCTAAGTTGGGGCTCCGGCGTCCGATGTCGGGTCTAGTTGGGGTCGAGGCGGTGTGTATCGAGGCGACTCCGCGATACGGAAATTTCCTTGGAGGCTCGTCTTCACCGCCCACAGGGACTCCTGATGTACCGCTGGCCAGCGGTATCACTGTTTGGTGGTGCTTGGCGTCGGCTCTTAGTCTATGTTGTCCCCATCTTGTTTGGTTTAGGTTCGCTTGTTCGATTGTATTTGTGTGCTTCCCACCAGTTGTATTGCACCTTTTTTTCCTGTTTCTTATGTTGTATGTCTTGACGGTTCGCTGTCTGCCGACTTTGTCGACCTCTCGATGTATCGGGTCTGTCCGACCCTCGAATTATTTCCTAAAAAAAAAATAGCATTATCAAAATGGTGTATTTTGGGCTTATTTTTGTTAGTACAATACTAGTGTAATACCCGTGCCTTGAAGGCACGGGATTTTGATTCATTTCAAATTGAATATCGTTCTATATATCTATATATAATACTATATTAATATATACTTGTTTACAACAAAAATAATATGTATAAAGTATTTTTTTAATTTATAAATTAGTTGGAAAGCGATACAATATAATTTTTTAAATGATTTAATAAGGTAAAGTAGTAATAAAACTCAAACACACCACCTATTATAATTTGAAATACATATATAATTATGTATTATCATTAGGATAAAACTAAAAAGGAAAATATAAGTTGTCATATACTACTTAATGATTAAAAAAATCATAAGCACATGATTGTAAGAATACTTTTGAAGTTATGCAGATATCAATGTTCTAAAAGGCGCTAGGCGGTGGGTGGCCGCCTAGCGCCTAGGCGGTTAGGCGGGTGCCTAGGCGGCGCATAGGCGGACTTAGAACAAACTTGATTATTTCCTTATATTTTGACGAATAACACTTGTCAATAATTCATATAATGTAATAATAATCCATAATATCACTCATAAACCCAAATTTGTAGTAGTTAACTAACACTAGAGTAAATAAACGCAAAAGTACATGTCTGACTAACAACTCTAAACCTCCTAAAATCCAAAACTATAAGTTCGACTGAAAAGCAAATGCATCCCGACATGGGGGATAAAAAAACCCTAAGTCAACTAATCATATGCTTAGAAGCGCAAATTGAATAATCGTTGGACTATGCGGTGCCTAGGCGGGCCCAGGCGGCGCCTAGGCGGGACTAGGCGGTTCCTGGACGAATTTCCGCCTAGAGGTCCGCCTAGGCTTAAAAATTCCTAGGTCCCGTCCCGCCTAGCGCCTAGGCGGCGCCCAGGCGCCGCCTAGGCGCGATTTTTAGAACACTGGCAGATATACATAACTTATTCATTATTTTCATGAGAAAGATGGCTAGAAAGAGGGAGAAATAAATAGAGAAAATAAAGGTAAGATGGTAAAAAAAAGTGATCTAAGGCGTGTCATCTAAGATGTAAAATAAGTAATGCTTGTAGTTGTAAGTCATAACTAACTTTTAAAATAAGTAAATTGTAAAAAAAAAACTTTTTTTGGCTCTAATTGATTTTTATAATTAACTTTTGAAATCGAATATTCACAAATTAATTATTTTTACTAACTTTACAAAAAAAATTGCAAGTCTTAAATTATTGAAATTATAATAAGGTACATCTAGGGTGTATAAAATAAATATAGATGTAAAATATTCATTTTGGGGATAAATAATTTTTTCTTTGATATTTGAAGCCAAACACCCAAAATTAATCATAAAAGAGTGTTTATTTGTTTATTTTTAAATGATAATATATGCAAATTTCACATTTTCTTTTCTCAAAATTCTTCAATTTTTGTTTGTAGATCTTAAAATGTTATTCTTTGTATTCCAAATATTCATTTAAGATGTTTAAAATAAATGTAGTTTATCTCTAAAAAATCTTTTGTTACAAATTTATATAGATGTCATGTAGAATGTGCAGAGTAAGTATGGATTTAAAATATTCATTTTGGATAATTATTTTTCTCAATTTTTAAAGGTTAACATGTGCAAAAATAATTTCTTTTTAAAATTATTGATGTTTTGCTTCTATCTCCAAAAATATTTTTTAAAAAATCAATAAAAATTTAAGATGTCTATTGTTGATGTTTTACTTATTTTAAAAGTAATCGTTGGACTATACGGGTCGCTTGAGTTTCCATTGTTGGCTTGGGCCCGATGGCCCTCAGCTGAGCCCGTGGTTGGCCCACTGATCCGTATTTTTGTGCTTCGGGCCCAAGGTTTTGCCTTGGGCCCGGGGCAGCCCGAAGGTCTCAAAAAAAAAAAAAAAAAAAAAAAAAAAAAAAAACTGAGATTGAGTTTATAAAAATAGGTATTACTTGTATCAATTTTTTTACTCATTCTTTTATGTAAATGGTAAAATTCCCGAAAGGGTCTTACCCGAGAGGGTTTGATAAAATCTCGTTTGAGTTTGATCCCGAAAGGGTCTTCCCAAAGGGTTTTGAGTATAACCACCCGAAAGGGTTTGTGAAAATCCCGCAAGGGCTTGTCGATATTTTGTAGGTGAAAGTTTGGTGGCGGTTTGGTTCGAGCAGTTTGAGGCTCTGCTTCCGATGTTTTTAGGAGATCTTCCGCTTGGTTGAGGGGGGTGTGGAGTTTGTAGTCGGGTCTGGCTGGGGTCGAGGTGGTGCGCTCGAGGCGACTCCGTATCCGGGAGAGTTTCCTTGGAGTTCGTCTGCACTACCCACAGGCGATAGTGTCCTGCTGTACTACTGGCCCGTGGTGCTACTGTTCGGTGGTGCTTGGCTGCGTTCTTCGGCGGCTTCCTCGACTTTTTGGGTGTTTGGTCTTCTTGGAATATTTTGTTGTAGAGTTTATTTCTGTTCGGTTCATTTCGCTTGTTAATTGTATGGTTGTTTTTAGTTTGCTCTGTTAGACGGTTCGCCGTATGCCGACTTTGTCGGCCTTCGATGAGTCAGGCCTGTCTGACCTTCGAATTTTTACCTAATCAAAAAAATAAAAATAAAATAAAAAATAAATAAATAAATGTAAATTTTAAAAAGAAATATATAATATTATTGGTGAATGAAATGTATAAAGAAAGTCATGATATTAATGAAATAATGATATAAAAGACCACACATAATGATAATATCCAAAATTGTGGTCCGACGTATCAATGTACATAATATTTTCTTTGAAAAAAGAAAATAAATATATTTAAAATAGATAAAAAAAATTGATATAATTAGTATATCAATTTAAATAATCTTCGTATGAAAAATAGAAAACAAATATATGTCAAATAGAAAACAAATAATTTCAGCAATAATATTGACCAATAAGAAAATACCATTTGAATAAAAATTCAACTTTAATTATGATGTGACACGTCAGCAAAATGTTAGCAGAATTAGTAATATTAATAGATAGATAGATTTGTAAAATAAGCCCAAAATTCAGCCCTTTCCGATAGAAGTTTCCCCGTTCCCTTAACGAGAAAGAAAGGCAAACAACACAGCAGCATTCACATAAAGGTTAAGTAATTTCTTGAAAACAAGTCAACTGGGCCCCATTTCTGTTCCCCTACCTGATACAGATTTTGTTTCATCCTAGTAAACTGTGAAATACAACTCATCATTTTTTTCCCTTGAATTTACATAATTCGACTATTAATATTTTTATAAATTTAATCACAAACCTTATGGTTAATCAATGAATTGAAAGAGTTGTCATTAAAGTACAGTATCAATATATGTAATTTTCTTTTAAAATATCGTTTGCTAAAAAATTAGAAAAAATTTTATTTTAAAAAAATAAGGATTAAAATTCAATATTTTTATTAATAGATGAAGTATTTGTTTGAAATTTTATTTTATTTTTATCTTTTGAGCAGTTATCCTTGTTTCATTTTAAAATGAGAAACCTAATAGGGGTTTCAAGAATTCTAGCAAATTGCTTTTCTTTTAGTCCTATAATTTATTCATCATTATTAGTAGTATGATTCAATTAGGAAATATAATGTACAACGCACTATTTCTTAAAATGAGAAAGATAAAATTCTAGGAAATCATTTTTCTTTTAGTCCTATAATTTATTCATCATCTTTACTATTATGATTCCTCATTATAAAATATATAATGCACAACACACTTTTATTATTATTATTATTATTATTATTATTATTATTACAACATCAACACACTTCATTAACGTATCAAGTGGTCATCTAGAGTGCGTTTGCCTGAGTTTGTACCTTATTGTATTGTTGTTTGTTTTGGTCTAGACGATTCGATCTCCGGTGTGCCGACATGACCAACCCTCGAATTTTAGATATGTCAGAACTCGAATTCTTATCTAATTAAAATAAAAATATCAAGTGATCATCAACACAATTTTTCTAATTATAATTCTTTATCAAATACTCTTACCTCTAAACAAATATCTTATTTTGATATAAAAATAACTACATTATTATTAATAACTATTTTTAATAAGCAATCAAGAATTCAAGATCCATGTAAGCACTTAACAAAAGCAAAAATAAAATAAAATCTTACGGAGTAACGCTATTTTTTTTTTTCTTTTTTAAAAAAGGGCAACACTGAGTGGACCCACCCACCGAGAAGAAACAGTAAATTAGAGTAAACATTCCCCAAAGTTTCCTTTGGTCTGTCTGCCTAAGCTTGGGGAGCAAGGCATCCCTCTGTATTTGGCAAACTTGCTCGGCTTTTAGGTTCGGAGCTAGGCTTGGTCAACCTCGGTGGGTACCCATCTCAAGACTTTGAAAGACTCACTTTCTACAAAACAATTTCTTTTTTCTTTTCCCATGGACTTGCATCTTCTGAAGAAGTCCAAACCATTAGTATGTGTACTTATTGTAATGAAAGCAATAACAACAATTGCTATATAGAGTATATGTTACTTAGAGCAATGTCTAAGAAGAAAAAATTCATTTTGCTCCAAAAAAAAAAAAAACACAAGAAAAAATTCATACTCTTTACTTAATTATATTTAATTATATTGAGATGTTTTATTAGTGTTAACAATATAATAAAAATAAAAGAATTTTAAGTTATAATGACATTTTTGAAATCATGTTTAATTGTGTCGTTTTTTGGTTAGTTATATTTAATTGATTTAATTATTTGTTTACTTAACTATTTAATGTGGGTAATATAATATAATTAATTTCTATGCAATGGTAACCACTTAACCTTCTAGTTTCTCCATATTATAATTATTAGTTCATGATCTCATTTCAAACTAATTTGATTCACTTTAAAAAATTTGTCATTTTTATCAACTTTGTTAATATCTTATTTAAGATATGTTTGACAAACAATTATATTATTGTCTTATTATAATACTCTTCATTTCTAAATGAATGATGTTTTAGGACATTAAACTTATTTTATTAAATTTGATATTTTAGCTATAATTATTACTAACAGTAATTATTAGTACTCTTTTAATAGGTAATGAGTAATGATTATTTTCAAATACCCATGTAAATTCAAAAAATAATTATTTTTTAGATATTTTAAATTATAAAAATAAAAGAGACAAATTTTCTTTTAACAAGTAATCGTATCGTGGCGTCGGAGTCGTCGGGCCAAATACGCCCTAAAAGGCCATTGACAAAACGTTGTGGAGAGAGGTTCGCGTTAGGTTGCGGAGTCCTAACCTATATGTAAAAAAAAAAATTCAAAGCACTCAAGGTCTGCAACTTAGTGCGAACCTTTTTTTTTTTGGTTTCTTTAAAAAAAAAATTGTTTTTTTTAACCTATAGGTTAGGACTCCGCATCCTCACACTGACCTCTCTCCGCAACGTCTTGTGAACGTTTTGTCAATGACCTTTTAGGGCGTGTTTGGCCCGATGCCCGATGATGTCCGCAAGGGGTAGCGGACCTCGGTCCGCAGGGGTTGCGAAGTTTAGCGGCGTCTCCAGTAAAAATTAGCGGTATATTTAGAAAATGCTTAAAAAAAAAAAAAAAAAAAAACATTATCAGCGAAGCTTTGTTGAGGTCTTCACCCGAGCCTCCAGGTTCGGAATGTACGGAACCCATTATCGATGCTATTTTAATGTCCCATTCACATTGGCATCAGAGTGTTTTCCCGCTCTCACTCCCCCCTCTCTCTCTCATCTTAACTGGCTCTTCCGGGAGGCAGATAATCGAGAGACCCCCATGGCTATGTGTATTTAGCCTAAATCGTAATCTGTGCTTGTTCTTGATTCAGATAAATACTGTAAACGATTCAGAGGAACCTTCACTTTTCCCCTTCGTCTTCCCTGGTTGAATTTCGACGGAGGCCTTCAGGTGTTGGATGAGATGGCTAAGTAAGCCCTAATTTACAACCACTCTATGATTCAGTAGTACCAATACCAGCTCTATTGATTCGGATGCTTTGTGGGTTTTGTGATTTGAGCTTGTTCTCGAGTTGGGCTGTGCTTGATTTTCGATTGGGAAAGGGGTTTTAGGGTTTTATTGAGTTCGTGGCTGAATCGGTCGGCCGATGGCGTTTGAGGATTTGGGGCTTTTAGGGTTTCTGATGGTCACCATTTTGAGGGCTGCTGCATTTTGGAAATGATTGATTTTGAGCTTCGAATTCCAGATTAGGAGTTGGATAAGTTCATCAATTTTTCCCAATTTGTAAATACAGTTGATTGGATTCAAGCTGCTGATGTTTAATAAACAAAGCGTTTTAAGTTGAAATGTTCTTTAAAAATGGATCAAACATTACATTAGTAGAGTTGATTTCTTCTTTATATGCATTCTCAATCAAGTGTTTCAATGCTCATATAGCTTTGCCACCACAATGTGGGTTTCCTCTGAACGTGTTTTGATGTAGTTGGTTAGGCGCCTTTCCGGATTTGTACCCCCCTTTCCTATTGATTGGTCGATGTGATGTCAAATTTCAATGGTGCAGGTGTTGGCTAACCGATGGAAGGAGTATTGCAAGAAAGGTGCTGGGGGCACCATCATGTTCGACCAAGCAAATCAGAGATTTTGGGGTGAAGCGTGAATGCCCGAAGTGCCACTACTGGATTGACAACAGTGATGTAAGTCTCGGGTATCAGCCTTCAGTTGTACATGTGCATACATTGATGTCTTGCATTGTTGATTCGGTTTCTCTTATGCCTGCGTGATCGTTTGTGAATATGTTAAAATGTTGTTATCTACATTTTACTTGAATACAG
The DNA here is from genome assembly GCA_037127255.1 of Persicaria tinctoria. Taxonomy (NCBI): domain Eukaryota; kingdom Viridiplantae; phylum Streptophyta; class Magnoliopsida; order Caryophyllales; family Polygonaceae; genus Persicaria; species Persicaria tinctoria. Next base: position 90,479,215 of record JBANSL010000002.1, on the reverse strand, counting down.
TATAGCTGTATAGGCAATTAGGCATAGCAAGTGATGATCAATGACAGTTAAAGTCCAATATTTTAAAACATTACTGAAATATTTCGGTCTTTTGTGTTGTGTTTTTTGAAGGTAACTTATGAATGGCCTGGTCTGCCAGCGGGTGTCAAATTTGATCCAACTGATGTTGAGCTCCTGGATCATCTCGCTGCTAAACGTAGAGTTAAGAATGCAGTGCCTCACATGTTTATTGACGAGTTTATCCCAACGCTCAATGGGGATAGAGGGATTTGCTACACCCATCCAAAGAATCTACCAGGTAAAGTCTCTGTCCTACACTTCTACATCCTGGGGTGTTGAGTTTTACTCATGGAGTGAGAGCATTTCTTTGTACTATATGTCTATATGCAAACAACTTGCTCATTGTACCATACTAAATCAACTAGGTGCTAAGAAAGATGGAAGCTGCATCCATTTCTTCCATAAAACTGCGAATGCATATGCATCTGGCCTAAGGAAGCGTCGCAAGATCCAAAGCGAACAATTTGAGGAGAGAGTCCGCTGGCACAAGACCGGCAAGACCAAACTAATTGTTGATATGAATGGTGTCCAGAAGGGGCATAAAAAGATCATGGTCCTTTACAAATGCTCAAAGAAAGGCACAAAGGCAGTGAAATCCAACTGGGTTATGCATCAGTATCATTTAGGGGCTGAAGATGATGAGATAGAAGGAGAATATGTGGTTTCGAAGGTATCTTACCAACCGCAGAAGGAGAAGGACAACAAAGTTATGGTCCACGTGCAGAAGCAAACTGAGGACAACAATGTTATAATCTACGAAGAACCTCTTATGGAAATGAATCCAAATGCACCCAAGACTCCAATACCGAATCCCCCTAGACTTGGGAGTGCTGATATATTTGATGATGCCCCTGATCAGGTTAGCATTTACCAACTACTCTACCACATAGTGTACTTTTATTTGCTGTTTTTCCTGTCTTTATTGTATTATTTCAGTGCATGCTAAACATCATTTGTGAGGATTGGTTTTTGTAAATTTGATATATGTTTTTTGAATAGTTAGCTGTTAGCATAAGAAAATGTACAAGTAAGATTGTTTTATATGAGAAACAGATGATATCATATGAAATGTCAACTATATGCACTCATATGAATGCATAAGGATTTTGTAGTATCTTTGGATCCGATTAGTGTCATATCTCTTTTGGTTATTTTATCCTGCCTGTGTTTACAACTGAGCTGATCTGATTCTATCAGGGTCTCAAACCCATTGCTGAAGCATCTGGGCAAGCATATACTCTGCAACCTGAAGAAGATTTTAAGGGTAATCCAAACGGTGCTGGTGTATCTCAGGCTGTTGATCTGGATAGCATCGAGTTGTTGTGCACAGACGAGAACCTTGAGAGTTGTTATGGGTTATCTGTCCTTGACATCCTTGACTTCGATACTCCACCTGATGTTTCACTTGGGGTGAGTTTTTCTCTTTCATGACTATAAGCTAATGCGTACAAGTTGAGTAAATCTTCATATACTTGCTCTTTGAACGTACACTTAGACGAGAATTTTCTTGAAATCACTTGCAAAACAGCCTCTTTTAGCAAAAGATCACTTGTATTGGGGACTTTGTTAGCTAGCCATTAAACTGTTAAATTTCAAAGAGAGTAATTTTCAGTCTCTTCCTTCATTTTTTAATGTCCTGCTGATGGACTATTTCGCATGAGACAAAGGTCAAAGATGGTATTGCTAATAGAGGTTGTTTTACTTATGGTATCTTGCAATTTCTTATTTAGCAACTGATTTCATGTAATATGGGACTATTTCGCATGAGGTAAATGTAAATTTGGACTTGCTATTGTTTGCTTCTTTGCAATAGCAAGTAGCAGGAGCTATAGACAATTAGGCCTAAACCCTCTGAAAAACCACCGGTCTTTCCTATTAGCTTATCATTGAGTTTCTGCTGAACATATTTCATGACAGTTTGCTTCTGTTTCCCTATACAGGACTTGAAGTTTTCACAAGACAGCTGGTTGTTCTGAACATACAGCGGATGGTAAGCCCGCGTCTTCAGAGCAACTAGGTCATTCAGCATTACTTCTTTTTGGGCGCGAATCACTGTTTTGTCGGTATCATCCGATTGAGATTCCATACAAGGGTCAGCTGGGATATATTATATGATACCATTTCAAGTGCTTTGCGTTTTCTAGCAAAATTGAGTCATTTGGCATGTCTAGGGACCGGTTGAAGCTCAAAACTTTGTTAATTGTTATTACTTGTGTTGTGATTTGTAAATAGCTAATTGCTGTTGAAACTCGAAGGACATAAGTTGTGTTGTTGAAATCCCCGGGTTTTTGCGAACTCCATGAATGATTTAGTTTTTTGTATCTGATGTTGCCTCTTTTGCCCCATCAATCATAGGCAGTTCCTGCATTGTCGATTCGGTTTCTCTTATGCTTGTTAGTGTTTGCTGAGTATGAAAAAAAGGTTGCAATCTATCTATTACATGCTTGAACTTCAAGTATAAGAACACAGGCATAGCAAGATTCAGTCTTTCGTATTGTGTTTTTTTTTTTGTAAGGTGTTGAATTTGATCCAACTGATGTTGAGATCTTGGATCATCTTGCTGCTAAATGTAGATTTGGGAATCAATCAGATTACTCAATCACAAAAAATTCTATCTCAAAAACCACATGAAGGTATCATCCAATGTGGAATTCAGGAGGCTCGAAATCGGTTACAGAATGGGTCCTAAGATCTTGGTCAGAACCCAAGTGTAAATGACAGCAAAACCAGCTCCTGCAGGGATAGTAACAGCCCAAGAAGTTACAATCTCCGGAACTGTGTTCATCCCTCGCGCGAATCCCACTCCCATGACCGCCCCAACGAGCGTGTGTGTAGCCGAGATAGGCAGTCCCAGCTTCGATGCGAACAGCACAACCGATGCAGCTGCAAAGCCTCTCGTCGGTGTAAGCTCAGTGATCTTCTTACCTATGGTAGCTATCACTGTATAGCCCCACATTGTCAGCCCTGCCACTATCCCGAAACCGCCCCAAGCTAGAACATCTACAGGGATCAAGATCTCAGCTCCACCACCACCACCACTGCCTCCTTGGAGGATCGAATTTAGGGTGCACCCGTTTTCCTAAACCGTGTGGAAAATAGAAAAGGTTTAGGACTACTACATTGATACAATTATCTTAATCATCTTCATAGCTAGAGTTGATAGACTCATCCACTTTTTGTAAACTGTTTATCATAAGCTTAGATAAATCCAAATATATTATGTGATTTAATTTTGGATGAGATAAATCAAAAACCTGTTCGATTTAGAAATCCAAACCTATATCTATTTTATCTTAACCCCTTGAATCCTCTATAAATAACACACACCTGATGGGTGATTGGCACCTCCAAAACCAAAACACATTAAGCATAATTTGCACGGAGAAGAACCTAAAGATGGCGCTTAGAAGCAATCCCCTTCTTCTTCTCGCGATTCTCGCTTCGTTGTTTTCGATAGGCTGGTCTGCGCAGGATGTCAGTGTCACCCTACGAGGAGCGACATCCATTGCCAAGACCGACGACAACTTCATCTGTGCTACTCTCGACTGGTGGCCGCAAGACAAGTGTGACTACGGGCAGTGCCCTTGGGGCCAAGCCGGCATCCTCAACCTCGTAAATTTCTATCCTATGCATACATTCTGTATTCTGTTCAATATTTCTTGCATCATACGTTAAAGAATTGTTGTTTTTTTATTGCAGGATTTGAGAAACGAGATGCTTTACAAAGCTATCAAGGGTAAGTTTTAGTGTCGTAAACTTGTATTTATTTTGTACTAAAATTGTAAATCTATTGAACTATTGATTGATATAAAACAGCATTCAAGTCACTGAGAATAAGAATAGGAGGATCTCTGCAAGATCAAATTCTCTACAATGTCGGGAATGCGATTGAGAGCTGTCCGCAGATCCATAAAACGGCTAATGGAACCTTTGGGTTCAGCCATGGTTGCCTTGACATGAAAAGATGGGATCAGATCCACCGGTTGATGAATGATTCCGAGTAACCCATCTCAACTCCACTTAATTTCATCAATGCAACTTAAAAGAAGTGATTTTGTTTTGGTTTAATTTCGTCTTATGATTGTTTGCTTTGCAGTGCTTTGGTTACTTTTGGTATTAATACCCTCTTTGGGAAGATAAGACTCAATGGGGATGATGCCTATGTCGGAGCTTGGAACCCAAAGAACGCCGAAGACCTCATCAAGTACACCATCTCAAAGGGCTATAAGATCCACTCATATGAACTTGGTACTGCTCTCTCTTACTCTTTTTGATATCTATGATCCTACATTGTCATATATATAGACATTCAATGGGGCTTTGTGATTGTGTACTGAAGTCTGTTGGGACTCGGGATCGGGGGTAGTGTGTGCACGTGCGCCCATGCGTTAATAGCCTAGTACATAAGTCGAGCGGGGTTCCATCCTAAAATCAATTGGAATTAGGTGGGGTAGTCCATTAAGTGGGTCTCTTTTTGGTCTCTTCACATCTTTCATTCTCTCAACATTGTGATCTCCAGGAAATGAGCTATGTGGCGAAGGAGTATCCGGGAGGGTGGATGCAGTTCAGTATGCAGAGGATATGAAGACACTCAGGCATTTAGTGACCAAACTCTACCCTGATTCGAACTACCGGCCCAAGGTGGTGGGTCCAGCCGGCTTCTACGATGAGGAGTGGTTCAATACCTTCCTCCAGAAGTCTGGACCGAACGTCGTGGAGGCCTTATCCCACCACATCTACAACTTGGGTGCAGGGAGGGACCCTGATCTGATCAACAAGGTACAGGATCCATATTTCTTGAGCCAAGTGGCTGAAACATACAAGGACATCTCGCAAAGTATCAAGAAGTTCGGACCATGGACTGGGGCGTGGGTCGGAGAGGCAGGTGGTGCCTACAACAGCGGTGGCAAGGATGTCTCACACACTTTCGTTAACGGATTCTGGTACTTGGATCAGCTCGGCATGACCTCTACTTATGACCACAAGGTTTACTGCAGACAGGCCTTGATTGGAGGCAACTATGGCCTCCTTAACACCACCACTTTCATCCCGAACCCCGACTACTATGGGGCCTTGCTGTGGCATAGACTCATGGGGAAGAAAGTGCTTTCGGTTAGCCACAACCGCTCTCCTTATCTCCGCACATACGCACATTGCTCTAAGACCACTCCTGGTGTGTCCTTGCTGTTGATCAACATGGACAAAACTAGTGCATTCAATGTGTCGCTGACGAACGACCTCAACCTGATCCCGGGCCCTGGAGATGTGCTGACAAGATTCCAAGGGAGCCAGCCCAGGGAAGAGTACCACTTGACACCACTCAACGGCAACATTCAGAGTGATGTGGTGCTTCTGAATGGGACGCCATTGAGGCCTAACAGGCGTAACTTTGACATTCCTGCCTTGAGGCCGACTCTCGTCAATGCCACTACCCCGCTGCTCGTTGCGCCTCAGTCTATCGTGTTCGTCACCATCAGAGACCTTAATGCCCCTGCCTGTGCCTAACTCACATTTTCGCCTTACTGAATTTTAGTTGGTTTATAGGATCTCAGATTTACTTAATGTAGTACAGTTAGGATTTTAGATTGTCTACTACTAATAGTTTACAATTTACAACTTACATTTGTAGAAAGTTTTTTATTCAGATTTGAAAAACTTTTTTAATACTTTGAATCTTTACAGTATGTCAGTTTGAAATACAGTTTCTTAATTAGATTTCGTTCAGTGTTGTTGAATGTAATATATGGAGAATTATTCAGATAATCAGATCAGATGTTGAATTTGATCCAACTGATTTTATCATCTTGGATCATCTTGCTGCTAAATGTAGATTTGGGAATGAATCACAACAAAATTCTATCTCAAAAACCACATGAAGATATCATCCAATGTGGGATTCAGGAGGCTCGGAAATCGGTTACAGAATGAGTCCTAAGATCTTGGTCAGAACCCAAGTGTAAATGACAGCAAAACCAGCTCCTGCAGGGATAGTAACAGCCCAAGAAGTTACAATCTCCCTCACAGTTTCGGCTCTCACGCTGTTCATCCCTCGTGCGAATCCCACTCCCATGACCGCCCCAACGAGCGTGTGTGTAGCCGAGATAGGCAGCCCCAGCTTCGATGCGAACAGCACAACCGATGCAGCTGCAAACTCGGCTGCAAAGCCTCTCGTCGGTGTAAGCTCTGTGATCTTCTTACCTATGGTAGCTATCACTCTATAGCCCCACATTGTCAACCCTGCCACTATCCCGAAACCGCCCCAAGCTAGAACATCTACAGGGATCAAGATCTCAGCTCCACCACCACCACCACTGCCGCCTTGGAGGATTGAAAGCGCAGCTGCTAGGGGCCCCACGGAGTTGGACACGTCGTTCCCTCCATGGGCGAAGGACATGAAGCACGCCGAGAGGACCTGCATATACCCGAAAACTCCATAGACTATCTCCAGCTGAGTCCCAGTGGGTCCTGCAATGTCTGAAAGGAACCCTATGGCCTTGCTGTCTGTTTGGTCTGTTGTGTGTGAGGATTCAGCCTTGGCAAGGAGGTGTCCGAGCTGCTTCTTGATCACCCGGTAGACGATAACTGCTCCAATGGCGCCGCTAGCTAGTGCCTGCAGGAGGGCCAAACCCGCGGTTTTGCTTAGAGGGAAGGCCATGAAGGATATCGCGGTCACTCCCATGAAAACTGCGATTGGTGCTGCAGCTGCCGCGGCTTGTCCTGGATTTGGCGCGCTGTAGACGAACTATATACATACATTGAACCATGTTAGATAAGCTACATTGCTCAATTTGTCGCGGTTTTTAGCACTTGGTAGTAATGTCAAGTCTAGTAAGGGAAGCAAACATACCCGGCGGATGCACTTGTAAACAAGGAATGAAACGGCTGCTCCCATTAGAGGGGAGATGAGCCAGGACAAAATGACGCGGGCTAGCGAGCTCCAGAACACTGCATTGGCTCCTCCATAGACGAGACCGAAACCAACCATTGACCCAACAATGCAGTGTGTCGTTGAGACCGGCCAACCATAGTAGGAGGCCACCTGAATCATACCAATGTGACCACAGATCATCAGTAAGTAATTGTGGAATTGTAGTAGTTCATGAAAATTGAATTTTGACATAAAAACACCCTAAGTAGGAACTTCCCACATGGATGATTACATATGCCAGTAATACAGAAAGATAACAGAATTATGGCATTGTTTTGCATATTCCTTATCAGCTCATTTCCAACTCCATGTCCGAAATCAGCACATCATATGTTACATTGCGACTTAAGAACACGAGTCATCTATACGATTTCAGGCTAAGCAAGTAAGAATTATATCTGCAACCAAGTGACAAAAACATCCCACATATATCTTGCAAGGTTATTTGATTCAAACTACCCTCACCTGCCAAACATTAGGGGCCTGTTTGGCAGAGCTTTTCAAAGAAGCAGTTTTGCAACACATTATAGAGTTTGCCATGCCAAACAAGATTTTACTCATTTAGTTTATCCATAGAGGACAAACATTTAGAGTCTATTTAACACAATCTTTTTGGAGTGTTTTATATAGCTTTTTATAATTCTCAAGGAGATCGCTCCCTGTTATCTATTAGATAACCGATACCGGTTTAGAAAACGCTCAACATTTCACTTAAATTTAATCTACTTTAGATTTTCTTAAAAATTTATAATCTATTCATAGATTTTCATCAAGACTATAACTTGCTAGATTAATCACTGACACACCAAACATACCCTATCCAAAGAGAACTCCTAGTTGGCATTGTTTAACACATTCATTATCACCTCATTGTAAACTCCTTATCAGCAATCAACACATTGTCCCAAATCCCGGTTAGCTACTCATCTGCTCCTTATCAGCAATCAACACATTCTACGACGAATCATATACATACCTGCAACCAAGTACCAGCAGCAGCAAGGGAAGAAAGAAGACCAGAGAACAAGAGCATATCTTTTCCCTGAAACACATCAGCAACTAGAATCCCTTTCTGCATAGTACTAGTAACATGCCTCCCCATCAGCAGGGCGCCGGAGAACTCGAGCACCGCGGCAGTCAACACAGCCTGCCTGATCGACAGGGCCCCGGACCCGACCGACGTCCCCATGGCATTGGCCACGTCATTGGCCCCAATGTTCCAAGCCATGTAGAACCCAAATAGGAGAGTTACATAGGATAACACCTTAGTCTTGAGTGGCAGCCCTTGGCCCAATGAGCCCATGAAGATGGGCACTGTCAGTGCAGCCATGGCTATGCATAGAGATATTGCTGTAGCTGTCCCCGACGATATGTCGAACGCCTTCGCCATTCCCTGCAGCTCTAGCTCGGGTTTGGCCTCGCCCTCCGGCGAGGATGACATGGCGGCTGCCAGGTGGTGTGGGATGAGTTTGGATGGTGTCAGACCCAGAGTTGTTGGATAAGGTGATTGAGGCTTAAGGAGGCAGTGCTTCTTGAATGGTAAGATGGGTTCATTTCTTGGAAGGTTGTAGTTTTGAAGCTTGTAGAGCCTTGTGGTGGAAGGTAGACAGTAAGAAGGAGCCATTAGATTGCGGTTTTTCGACAAGCGAAAGAGGAGGAGGGTGTGATTATTCGAGGAGGGCGATGGGCGCCATGGAATCAATCTCAATCTTGAAGTGAAGATCAGAGAGAGGGAGAGGGGTGAGGAGTGCAGAATTTGGGTGTTTTTGCTTTGTTTGGTCTATTGTGGAGATGAGAGTGGTAGGTGGGTAATGGTTTGCTTTCAAAGAGCCATTCACCACCACAAACACACACCCAACACACCCCCAAGAAGAGTCACTATATGGATCCAGTAAGGGATCAGATCCTCTATCATTTTGACTTTATATTTCAAGATTGTGGATCTTGCCTATTTCATCCAACTTGTATCCTTTTGATGGGTTGTCTCATATCAATTGCAAAGATGTTGTATTACTTTGACAAATGTGGATCTTTTGGATTTTCCGTGAGGTAACCCGTGGTATAGTGTAATTCGGATGGTAAATAAGGGTTTTAAGTTTTTCGCCTGGTAACTCTGTGGAAAACTTGAAACTCTTGTTTACCACCCGAATTACGCTATACCACATGGTTATCTCGCGAAAAATCGGAAAATCTGTTGAGAGTGAAGGTGACCGATAGATTTTGGATGTTGACTGAGTAATTGTTTCAGATGAAACAATAGTTAATCGTGTTGATCGTGGTTGTGTTCGTATTATTTCTAAAGATTCCTCATCTAAGTCAAGAACATCGTTGTTCCACATTTACAGTAGAAACTCCCGACGCCAAGATACCGTGATAGTTTTTACCATCCCATATCTTTTTATACTTTGTCGATTTTTAAGTCATCCTCGTTTTCTTCTGACTGTATCTCCTTTGATTGAAATGATTCTTGTTTTCTTTAGTCTTCCTTTGTATGACTATGTTTATTAATCCGTCTACCAATTTTCAGCCTCTTGATACACCGGACATGCCAGGATTAAATTTCTTTCATTTTTCCCAAAGAAAAAACAAAAGATGACCGATAGAGACTCATCTGATCTTGTGGATAACATAAAGTAAGATTACAAAATCTAGAGAGGATAACGAACAAAACGTCCCCACCAAACTGGGCCTGGTTTATTGAAAGCCCAAAGTATTGGGCCATAAAGCCCAACCCATCTGCAACCATTGGGTTTGATGGAAGGGCTCGCTTCCTTTCCGCCTCTCTCCCACACTCCTCTTCTCGCGCTCTGCTAGTTCGCTCACTTCGGCGACGGCGGTGCTCTCTCTCGCTCTGAATCATCGTCGTCATCAGCGGCCCTTGTAGTCCCGATCAGCACGTGAGGTTTGTCTTCGTATTTTCTATTTCAATTTGTTGTTGAAGATTTGATTTTGTTTGCTGATTTGTGGTTGCTCTGAAACCGCCATACACAAATAAGCAGAGATTTTAAGAAAATTTACGAACTTGTTCTCTTGATCACCTCTTTGGACCGATCAGATGATTATTTGATTGCTTTCGCAAACTGAAACCTAGTGTTTGTGCGCGATTTTTTTTGCTTCATGCCTGGCTGCGATTTCGAATTTAAAGTACCGGATGTTTGAGTGTAACCCTAGTTGTTCTGTTGGGGCTTTAGATTGGATTGGCGAATTTAGGCGTGAAATTGGAAAACCATTGCCCAATTCCACTGTTTCTCGTTTCTCATTTCGATTTGGTCCCAATTCCGATTAGGTTTTCAAAAGCTGATAAATGAGTTATTCAGTGTCACTTTTGTTTGATTCAGGCAGGCTTAGCATTAGTTGCTAGATTTGAATGATATATATCTTACTCGAATTCTTTGTTGTCGAAGATACGTAGCGAGATCATAGCGAAGAGAGATTACAATTTCAATGGCCCATAGCAGTAGGAGGAAGCCAAACATTTTGGTAACGGGGACACCGGGCACCGGAAAGACCACAATGTCATCAGCATTGGCCGAGGCTACACAGCTTCAGCACATAAACATAAGTGACTTTGTCAAAGAAAAGAATCTACATGATGGTTGGGATGAAGAATTCGACTGCCATGTTATTAACGAAGACATGGTATAGATCTTAAACACCCTCCTATGAAAACTCGCTGTGACTGTCTTCAAATTTCATCTATAGTCTTGAGTCATTTGTAGGTTTGTGATGAGCTCGAGGATATGATGGAAGAAGGTGGCGTCATTGTTGACTATCATGGCTGCGACTTCTTTCCTGAGCGTTGGTTCGATAGGGTTGTGGTGCTTCAAACAGACAACACTGTGTTGTATGATCGGCTGAGCAAGAGGTAAAGTTATCCGTAATGTCATTTGACTGACTGCTGTGGTTTAAACTCCACCGAGTATTGAGTGAGAACATTGTTCTTGTTTCTTTGAAGGGGTTACGAAGGGGCAAAGCTAACGAACAATATTGAGTGTGAAATCTTTCAAGTGTTGCTGGAGGAAGCGAAATCAAGTTACCCAGAAGATATAGTGGTAGGTATGAAGAGCGACACCATAGATGACATCAGTACAAACATCGCAATGTTAACAGCCTGGGTAGCAAGCTGGCCTTCGCAATAGAACGGCAAGGATCACTTCAGATCGGACAAGAATGCGAGTAACATTAACGAAATGGTGCCTCAATACGGTCGGAAATTGTGTGGTCTTGTCCTTGTGTGTTTACGATTGAACATACGGGTTTGAATTTAGTGAAGTTGTGGTGGGCGTGGCGAAATGTCTGTATCATTCAGCTCTGGATTTAAGAACTGATAACAGCACCTTTTTTTTTTGGCTCTTTGTTTTGTAAGAATGAAGTTATTTTATGTTGCAGGCTCGTAGTTTTTTATACCTTGGAAAAATTGGATCCAATCCTTCATTGAGTTAACATGAACAATATTTGTTTTTTATTTATTATTATTAGGTAAAAATTCGAGACCAGACATACCTAGACCTCGATGGTCGACAAGTCGACAGACGGAAAACCGTAAAAAACAAACCAAAAATATAAAGATGGTGCAACATACAGGCAGACACGCTCTACAAAGTGAAACAAAACACAATTAATCCAAACAAGACGAGAACGTAGACGAATTAATCCAAACAAGACGAGAACGTAGACGAAGTCAAGTCTTGCTCTAGACGAACCTCCAAGTTAATCGTAGGCTAGCGGGACATTAGGAAGACGACCGTCTTGGATGTTGGTGTAGAAGAAGCAGAGGCCGGGAACCCTTTGGACACGGGGGTCGGATAGGAGATTCTCGAGTGTCTCGATGTTTATCCTGTGGGTCAGTTCGTAGTTGAGCTTTCTCTGCCTCCCGTAGAACCAGCCGAACATGATGCACGCGAGGATTATGGAGATCGCGAAAGGGATCCATCCGCCCTCCAGGAGTTTGTTTAGGACAGCACTGACATAAACTCCTTCCATTCCTATGAATGTGAAAGCAAAGAGGGCGACTAGTATCAGCCGCGTTCTCCAAATGGTTATCATGACGATGGTGAGAAGCACAGAGGTGATGATCATCACCATGGTTACAACAACACCTGCAAAACAGCATATATCCTTAGGCACACGTTACGTATTGTGTAATGTGATAGCGAATACAAGAGCTTGTTCAGGACGTACCGAAGGCATTTCCTATCTCTTTACCGTCTCCAAAAATAAGAATGACAGCTACACAAAGGATCATGAGGATGTAGTTTACTTCAGGTGAGTAAACCTCGCCTTCTTTCTTAGAGGAAGTGTGAACAATCTTCACACGAGGGAAGTAATCTAGCACAACCGACTGCTTGATGACGGAGAAGGTGGCAGATATAAGAGACTGGCTAGCAACAATTGCTCCAAGTGTGGAGACTATAAACATAGGCCAGTAAACCTTCTGGGGTATGAACTTGTAGAAACCATCACCAGAATCGTAGGGGTTTCAGATGAGGTATGCTGTTTGGCCCGCGTAAGTGAGAACCAATGATGGGTATATTGTGAGCAAGAAGGCAAGCTGAATGGAGGATTTACTGAAATGGCCAAGATCAGCAAACATTGCTTCAGAACCTGCTCAGTTAACATTGATCACATGAAAAATGGCTCCCATTACAATTAGCTTGTGTGATTGTGGAGGCAATGGACTGACCTGTTATACAAAGGATGGTGCCACTAAGCAACAACCAACCCTCCTTCCCACTTCGCGAGAAAAACTTGATGATGTAGAGTGGAGATATGGCCTTGAATATACTTGGGTAATGTTTAATAATGTTGTAAACTCCCACAATTGGTGTGGTCAAGGTCCACAGACCCATTATGGGGGAGAAGAGGAAACTGACTTTTGAAGTACCAAACCTTTGTAGCAAAAACAGGGCAATCAAGATTACCGCGGAAGTGCTGCAAAATTTGAAGCAAGAATTGTCAACAACAAGAACATCCAATGAGATATACTTCAGAAACAAGTAATTGCGGTGAATACTGAATACTAGTAAGTTTACTGGCAAGATTTTAAAGGAACAATTTTCTACAAAAACTTTAGAATATTTACCGCAAACAGATCATATTAGAATGATTGAACCTCCCTAATGAAACTGAGATCATCAAATTTTGGCACTTACATTTGCTGACTTTAGGAAATGGAGCTCTTATTCCATCAATTGCAGACAAGACTGGAAAAGGGAGAATTTCATTAGAAAACAAAAGTTTATGCAATGTAAGTTATGGCAATAAGGACCAAAACAAAGATAAAGACCTGAGATTGCTGGTGTAAGTATACCATCACCGATTATCATGCACATTCCGAGAATTGCGATAAAAAGCAATACCCTCTTAGCAAGCAGATTTCTTTCAAAAAAATTTCCAAGCCAAGTCGGCTTTTGAGTGCCTCCACGAACTGAAGAACGCGAAATTCCTGAAGTGTTGTTGGGAGAGAGGATTCCAATGTTCAGATGCCTGCAGAGTAGAGAATAGACCGCAAATGTGCCCCCCTGTGGAAATTCTCAGTTGTAAATCTCATCCTACAAATATCTCAAATGTTTGAAACTGAAGGAAACAGAAATACTGCAGGTAATTTTTAGGACTCGGGAACTTCAGACGTGTAGGTGTCTCTGAGTCTATCGATTTGATAAAGATCTAAGCAAGCTAATCGTGAAGGCTGAACAGCAAGATAAGCTAAACTGCTAAAGAGGCGAAAACAGACACAATGCGGAGTAGCAAAAGATCACAACAACAGATCACACATATACATGAAAGTACCCAGCAAAAAGAAGCTTCATCCCAAAAAAATTAGCCTTTTAACACACAAAAAAAAGTCACTAGGAAAATCCAGATCCTAACAATAAAGGCAGAATAGAACTAGAGCTAGCTCAGATAAAATTGAGATCGTTCATATTTAGCATGAAAACTACATGAAGCTAGTATAACTAGCAGAAAACAAGGCATTGACAGCAGTTTCAGGCTCATCACCCAAGTGGTAGAGCATATGTTAGGATACAACGGAACACAAATAAACACAGTCACTTACGCATATGAATTATCGGAAAGTTGCACTGAAAGAGCAAAGGCAAACAGATTAACTAGACAAGTTAGCCTGAACCTACCTTCTCCTTGATCATCAGCGTTGAGAGCAACCCCAACATACTTGACCACACCAATGAGAGTAAGTGTCCAGAACATAATACTGTAGATCCCCAGGTAGTCAGCTTCTGTTGGAGACTTCAGCGGCATCGATGGATACACATACAGCGGGGATGTAACCAACCCTCCGAAGACAACACCCAGTGTTCTGTATGTCATTAGAGCTGTGCTCCATTTGCCCCCCTACACAATCCTAACTTCTGAATTAGATTTTTAAACTCCATGTGTACCCCACACTCCATGGAATACCTTCTTTAATATCAACAAACAAATGAAACAAGCAACAATTCAAACTGCCTATACAAACACTTGTAGTGTATAAAATCTATACATCACTATTTGGCCTAGTGATTTTAACGTACAAGGTAGGAAATTTTTATTCAAGTGCCATGAAATTTGGCAGAATTTTATTTATATGTGATGGATCCTTGAATTAAAAAATGTCAATTGGGTGACATAGTGTTTCAATTTTTGTTTCATCTGTGAGATAACCTAATCCATGAGTGTTAACATGTGAAGTCACTAGTCACATAAAGCAAAGTTTGGTAGTTGAAATGAGCTATTGACTAGTTCTAATAACACCAAGTAGAGACGTGTTCATGTAGCCAGGTCGACCCAAACCCGTCGAGTTTGGACCAGTCGTTGATCCATCAGGGTCAAGGGTACAAACAAGTCTACCCATAACCCTTCAGGTCAAGCAATGAGTGAAGCGGTGGGACCGGATATGGTTCCACCTTGTGAGTTGTGACCCAATGGGTCATGTTTTTTTTCCAGTACTCCATCCAATCATAAATATAAGATGTTTTAGAAAGTATAGTTTGATCGACATGTTTTAGATTTTCTAGCTGTTGATTTGTAACGATGTGTATTGATTTGTGTTTCTTATTTTTTAAACTCTTTTGATTGGTTTTAGAGAGTATTGAAAATTTTAAAAATAGTAAAATTCATGAAAAAAATTGGTGTAATTATGATAATTTTAAATACTGTAGGAATGAATTTTCTTAGTAGTATTATTTTTGAGATGTGGCCCGCCAAATTCCACGATGCACTCGAAGTGGCGACATCAAAGGAATCCCTTTGGCAACTTCTATTGGAAAATAAATCTTGCCATCCACAATTTTTTTGTGGTTTGAATCTTATACCAAAGTGAATGTTACAGGCGGACATCATGTAGTCAAGTAAATTAAATTTGATGAGCATTATTACTGTACGAATTTACAGTAGTCATAAAAATCGTACAGTTGAATGTAGTTCATATAAGTAGGTCCCCATCTGTCACTTAGATTTTCCCAAGATACAAACTCTGGTTTTTCAAATTTTGTTTCGCCCCATTTAGATTCTTCAAGAAAACTTTCAAAAATCTACACAGCAGAAACAGCTTCTCGATGACCAAAAAAAGAAGAAGAAGCAAGACATCAAAGCAAAACTCGCAACAAAATTAAGGCCGATGAAGATATTTAACAAATACTCCGTAATTACATAAGCAGAAATCGAGGACGAAGACGAAAACACAAAGTGAAGTGCACAGCGACAGAACAATCACAAGACGGAAAACAACAAAAACAAAAATCGAAGCGCAGTCGAGAGAGAGGACCTTATCGGCGTTTCCAATCGGAGGATTGGGAGGAGGTAGAGCGAAGGGGCGAGTGTTATCGCGAGCTTCCACCACAACCTGGAGGGCCGTCGGGAGCACGATCGATTCGCGTGACTCCGGAGGAGTCGGGGCCGTGCTATCAGCCGACATTGGACGGCCTGGTTGTGCGGAAGGCAGTCGATCGAAGGAGGAGAGGAGGAGCGAATTGGGGGTTTTGGCTTTGGGTTCTGCAATCTGCAATTTCGAGCGGCCCCCCTATTTATAGGGCGGGGTGGAGGCAGTGGAAAGTGGAATCACTTGCTTTTGACTTGGGAATTGGGGGGGACTGACGGGGAAATCCGTGTTACGGTGTTACCTCCGTATGGTAATTTTTATACATATTTTTTTAGAATATCAATCTATGTTATTATTTTTTTAATAATTTCATAATTTTTAGTAATATATAATTATTATTAAAAAATTTAAAAATACGTGAAAATTAAATTAAATAATATACTCCACATAGTATGTTTTACCCAACAATTAAAGTATTGTAAAAAAAATTATATATGTATATCAGTATATGTGTTTTATTTTTAAAAATGTATATATATAAACAACTCTATAGAAAGAGTTTGAGATCAGTTCTTATATTTCATGAGTTTATGTGACTTTTGGTGTTGTACATAATTATTTAGATAAAAATTTCAAAATATTATATCATTGTTATGGATATTTATTTTTGGAAAATATCTTTTTCATGATGTTTTGATTTTTTTTTTCCAATTTTTTTTTTATCAAAAATTATGAAACTACTCAATATATAGTCTTATAATTCGTATTTTTTTTTTCCATTTTCGGTTCGGTTTGTGTTAAACCGATTTTTTTTAATATTTTACTATAGGCTTATAATTCGTATATGGTATGCATATCCCGTTCCGTCCCGCTCGCACACACACTTACTGTGTATACATGGTATATATAAATACATACATACTTTATACCTAGTGTATATATAAAAACATAGGCAATAGGAAACGATATCTACACCGCTGATTTTTACTATTTCCACCGCTAATCACCGCATAGGTATACAGTGGTCTTAATCCACTTTTTTCCAGACCCACCGCATAGGTATGCGGTGGGTTAGGATGACCGTATACATGCGGCGGGTTTTTGATAATTGGAAAGAGTTTGTAGTAGTTATCCAAAACCGTCGCCATAACCCATCTTATAGGTATGCGGTTGATGTCCGCATTTTTGGTCATATTTTGCATCATGTTTTCATCTCATTTAAGTCATTTTATTAGCTTTTGTGTTGAGAAAGTAAGGAAAATGTGTAGTTATGTTTAATATTGCAAGATATGGAGTCTACACAAGCTTTGGTGGTGTTTTTGTAGGTTTTGGAGGTGATTTGGAAGAGTTTTGACGCACTTTAGAGCTTAAGGAAAAATCATGAAAGCAATGGAGAAGCAAAACTAAACGCAAAAAGGGGTGTAGCTGGAGAAAAGCCTTATTTTCGCCATCCATCACTTTGATTCAAGATCTGGAGCCTTCATGAGATTTATAGTCCTTGAAAATAGCTTTTCAACGCATATTCATATGCGTCAATCGGATGAACGAGGACTCGGGAAAGTGCGATTGAAGACAGAGTCGAAAAGCTGGAAAAAATCAGAAGTTACTGCATTCACACAGGTACCTCGGCGCCGACACCTCAGACCTCGGCGCCGATACCCTGCGCACCAGCAAAAGATTCTGCGGGCTGTTTTAATTATTTGTTGGGCTTTTTAATTAGGGTTTCTTTTTAATTCCTTTTAGGATCTTTTAGTTAGATAGACTTGGAATATTTTATCTTTCCTTAGTTAGATTTTTATTATTTTCCTTGGAGATTAAGTCTAGAATTTCTATCTTTAAATAAAGCCTATTAGGGGCTGATTTTTGGGGGAAGGAGAAGACGACACGTACAGCGCGAGGGCTGCGCGCAGCAGCGGTAGGACGGTTTTTAGGGTTTTGTTTTGGCGTTTGGGAGAAAGTTTGGACGTGTTTGTTGCGATTGAACGCTGAATTTCCAGGTTTTATTTAGTTTAATTTCAGTTTATGCTTTCTTCTCTTAAATTCATGTTTATTTACTCCATGTTTGAGTAGTTCTTTTCTCTTCTAGGGTTGGGGTGAACCCAACAATGAGCATGTGTGTGGATGAATGAATCTATGTTTATTTGATGTTTTTATCTTATTCTACCTATGTGCTTAACCCTTTGATGAAAGTTTAAGGGAATTCATTGTTGCAATTGAATTGAAAGAGGAGATTGTTAACATTGATAGTAATTAGGGATCTTTGACGAAAGTAAAAGAGATCTAATTAAGAAAGGTAGAAACAAATAGGTTTTATGTGATCGCCTCTATTATCTATTTGTTGAGTATGCGAAAGCTATCTCTTTATGATAAAAGCATGACCTTTTACATGATTCATTGATTTGCCCATGTGTTTATTGTTGTGGTGATCCCTTGCCTTAGAAGTTTTTTTTCCTTTTATTAATTGAATTTCAGATTTTATGCTCTTATCACCACCCATCTATCTTCCATCTCTTTTGTTACTTTCAACCCGACAAAGCAACTAAATAAGAAGCGCTGACTCTCTCCTGTGGACGATCCTGACTCCCTATACTATAGCGGGGTCTTGACTATAAATTTATTTGGTCGAGAAACCCTCTCATCAAATTGGCGCCGTTGCCGGGGAGAGTTCAATCGCGCCTTGTTTAGTTGTTTTTAGGGTTTGGGAATAGCCCATCCCTTTTATTTTGTATATATTATTTTCCTTTATTTTTTCTTTTTATTTTAATTAGTTTTTATTCTTCTTTTATTTTAGTAGTCTATTTTTCTTGAACGTCACACCTCCCATCCACTCGCTTTATCGGTGCTGACTTGGTGCCGAGCCTTTGTTATTTGATTTGTGCGCCTGTTTGAGTTTTCAGGATTTGGTACAATATGGAGGATGCACAAGAGTATTATGATTATTTAGAAGCAAGGGCTGAAAGGGCTGGAGCGGATGAAAGACGGAAAGCAAGGATGAAGGAGTATGCGAAATTTTTTGCCGAGGTTGATGAGGATGATGAAGATTATTATGACTTTGATAGTTGGAAAGCAAAACAATCATCCGAGGATTCAACCAAAGCCCAAAATTCATATGGATCCTATCAATCAAATGAGGGGTACTATGCTCAACACGACCCATATGAGCCCTATCATCCATGGAGTATCTCACAACGAAAGCTTACTCGGGAGGAAGAACTATCAAGAGAAAGAGACAAGCTAAGGAAACAAATACGGATGCTTGAGGTAGAACGGGAAAATGCCAAGCTAAGGGAAGAGATACGCTTTCTCGAGGCGAACCCGCCTTGTCATCTATGTGGAACAAGGTCTCATCTTGCCCTTCCTTGCCCTAGCTTTTATCAAGAACCATATCCTTCCTATGAGCACTAGACATCTATGTGGAACAAAGCTGCAGAAGCCTCGGCGCCGACACCCTCAGCCTCGACATCGACCCCTCTGGCGGACAAATTGTTCCTGCAGAATGCTGAAAATGCTACAGGTGTCTCGGCGTCGACACCCCCTACCTCGGCGTCGACACCCCTGGACAAAGAAAAGTTTCTGTAGAAACTTGAGAAGGCTACAGATGCCTCGGCGCCGACACCCTGTACCTCGGCGCCGATACCCCCTCCTGAAGAGCGAATTGAAGAGCAACTTGTTGAGGTGGACGAGCCTATTTTCAGGGCCATTTCTACTCCGATCTCGACGCCGCCACTACCCTTGTTTCTAGAGAAGCCATGTGAGAAACCCCAAGAAGAAGAAAAAGAGATAGAAATTGTTGTTCGATGCACTACACCGCTACCTTTGCCATTCACGGCGAAAGCAATTCCCGACGATCTCGAACAACCGTCTTTCGCATTCAAGTATGGGGTCCTCGCAAAGTGGCACGTTGAAGATGAGGCACTAGAAGAAGAAGAAGTGGATGAATTTCTTCCCCCTCCACCATTGTACACCAAACTCCACAACGAAGCACATTTAATATTTGTGTACGACGGTGGGGAAACAAATCAAAGCCATACCAAGAAGAGGAAGAGGAACGCATATGAGGAAGGCACATTTGCTAAGTGCTTTCCAAGATGGTGTCTAGCAAGATCGTTGGAGGATGAGTGGGTTGAATGTTGGAGTGTCCACTCGGGAAGGTTCAAGCTCATCCACAATGAGAGGAAGAGAGGCATAAAAAGGCACAAGGAGCAAGAGCCATATCACTTGAAAATCTATCCCGATGTACCACCGAAGGATGTTCCACCACCATCTCCACCAGCGGAACCACCGGATCCACCACCTCCTCCAGACCCGGATTGAAGAAAAAAAGGGAAGTAGATCGAGCTATAGACTTTAAATATAGCGCTTACGGGAGGCAACCCGCTTTCTTGCTTTCTTTTCTTGTTTTTTAGTCTTTTAATTTTTAGTTTAGAGATTAGATAGCCCGAGACTTACTTTTTTTTTTAGTGAACATGTCCCAAATATCAGCCATGGTGCATAGGAAAGAGCAGAAGCATGCCATGAAGAAAGTCGAAGTGCTGAGAAGTATCGGCGTCGATGCAGTCCCTGTCGGCGCCGACCCCTGTGCAGATTTGCAAACTTCTCCAAATTGCTCCATTTTTGCATCATTTTCCATGTGAGTTTCTTTTTCCCTTTCCCTTGTTTTATCTTATTCAGTGAGGATACTGAAATTTTAAGTATGGGGTGGGAGAGATTCGAAATTCACGTGGCCTAGTTTTGCATATTTGTGTCTAGTCGTTGTTTTTGTAAAGTTGTCTTTTATTTGTTTTGCTTATTTGTGTCTTTTGTCTTTTTTTTATAGTCTATAAAAAACTGAAAAAATAAAAAAAAATTAGAAAATGTCAAAAACCACAAAAATATGTGTTTAATTCGCTATAATTGTTTTAGTTTGAGTTTTTATTTCTTATTTTTAGTTTAGTTTAAAAACACCTAACTTAGATGTCCAATGATG
The DNA here is from genome assembly GCA_037127255.1 of Persicaria tinctoria. NCBI lineage: Eukaryota > Viridiplantae > Streptophyta > Magnoliopsida > Caryophyllales > Polygonaceae > Persicaria > Persicaria tinctoria. Next base: position 90,458,443 of record JBANSL010000002.1, on the reverse strand, counting down.
AAATCTAATAATTGAGCTTGATCATGTAATATCCTAAGGCATACTTTGGATGGTTTAGCCTAAGTCACACAAAATGTTTTTATGTGAAATTTGACTTGCAAATGAAATTGAGCATATATGACTTTGGAATCTAGGTGATTGGAATCCAACATGTCCTAGTGAGTTACTTGGCCTATGGGGAATTATTCTTTATATATTTTTCCTTTCTTTTTGATGTGTGTATTACTCTTCTTATGCATTACCTCTTGATATTGCGGTGTATATCTAAGTCTTGAAACCGTTATGAGATAAATAGTCATTGCATAATTTGATCAAATGATAGAGGCACTCTTTATTAGCCACTTTTTATCCTCTTTTACCTACCTTATATATGTTTCCTTTGCTTGTAACCACTTTGAGCCTTATAGCCTATTTTTGTAGCTCCACAAAATTTATATTAGCCAATGTTTAGCCTTACCTCCTTATCCGGAAATTAAGACTTAGTGTTGGTAAAGATTGATGTTTGAGGAGTTGAGACACATGATTTGGTTGAAGAATGGGGTACATGTTTGGGTTGGTATTTTATTCTTCTCGCCACTTTTGTTGTGAAAGGTATTTTTGGCTCCTAAAATTAATAAATGCACATGAGTTCCGAAAAAAAAAGGAAAAAAAAGACAAAAAAAAAAGAAAAAAAAAAAGAATAGAATAAATGAAAAGTTGTGCATGAGCCAAATTTATCCTTATTTATTTTATGCGAGACATATTCGATATTTTGGGGTATTTGAAGAGTTGTGCTATATTAGATGAGTTTGGAAGTGTTTGTATATGATGGAGTTGTTTGATTGAGTCGAGTTGGAAATTTAGGAGTCTTTGGTTCCCGGATTTCTAGCACCACATAACCTAAATGATTCCATACCTTTTATTTCTTACCAAGCCACATTACAACCCGGCCGAATGAGTCCTTCTTTGAAGGCCATTGAGCCAAAGTCCTCTTGATGGTTGATGCATGTTTTGACATCTCGGTGGATTTATTTGTGATATTAATTGCAATTTCTATGTAGCTTATTGTCATAAAGGATCGAGTTGAGAGATGTACTTCAAGCCTAAACACATTTGAAAGGAAGTGAAAACACATTATTTCCCTTGAGTGGTTGGATTCTAGTTGCTTTGCCTAAGGTTACCGAAATATATGTGATGATGGTTCAATGCTTGTTCTTATTTGCACTTGTGCTAAATTGATGTTGCTTTTGACTAAGGCGAAGACTTGAAGGCATGTTAAAGGTCTTGATTATAGTTTGGTTATTGCTTGAGGACAAGCAAGTCTAAGTATGGGGTGTTTTGATGTCCGCATTTTTGGTCATATTTTGCATCATGTTTTCATCTCATTTAAGTCATTTTATTAGCTTTTGTGTTGAGAAAGTAAGGAAAATGTGTAGTTATGTTTAATATTGCAAGATATGGAGTCTACACAAGCTTTGGTGGTGTTTTTGTAGGTTTTGGAGGTGATTTGGAAGAGTTTTGACGCACTTTAGAGCTTAAGGAAAAATCATGAAAGCAATGGAGAAGCAAAACTAAACGCAAAAAGGGGTGTAGCTGGAGAAAAGCCTTATTTTCGCCATCCATCACTTTGATTCAAGATCTGGAGCCTTCATGAGATTTATAGTCCTTGAAAATAGCTTTTCAACGCATATTCATATGCGTCAATCGGATGAACGAGGACTCGGGAAAGTGCGATTGAAGACAGAGTCGAAAAGCTGGAAAAAATCAGAAGTTACTGCATTCACACAGGTACCTCGGCGCCGACACCTCAGACCTCGGCGCCGATACCCTGCGCACCAGCAAAAGATTCTGCGGGCTGTTTTAATTATTTGTTGGGCTTTTTAATTAGGGTTTCTTTTTAATTCCTTTTAGGATCTTTTAGTTAGATAGACTTGGAATATTTTATCTTTCCTTAGTTAGATTTTTATTATTTTCCTTGGAGATTAAGTCTAGAATTTCTATCTTTAAATAAAGCCTATTAGGGGTTGATTTTTGGGGGAAGGAGAAGACAACACGTACAGCGCGAGGGCTGCGCGCAGCAGCGGTAGGACGGTTTTTAGGGTTTTGTTTTGGCGTTTGGGAGAAAGTTTGGACGTGTTTGTTGCGATTGAACGCTGAATTTCCAGGTTTTATTTAGTTTAATTTCAGTTTATGCTTTCTTCTCTTAAATTCATGTTTATTTACTCCATGTTTGAGTAGTTCTTTTCTCTTCTAGGGTTGGGGTGAACCCAACAATGAGCATGTGTGTGGATGAATGAATCTATGTTTATTTGATGTTTTTATCTTATTCTACCTATGTGCTTAACCCTTTGATGAAAGTTTAAGGGAATTCATTGTTGCAATTGAATTGAAAGAGGAGATTGTTAACATTGATAGTAATTAGGGATCTTTGACGAAAGTAAAAGAGATCTAATTAAGAAAGGTAGAAACAAATAGGTTTTATGTGATCGCCTCTATTATCTATTTGTTGAGTATGCGAAAGCTATCTCTTTATGATAAAAGCATGACCTTTTACATGATTCATTGATTTGCCCATGTGTTTATTGTTGTGGTGATCCCTTGCCTTAGAAGTTTTTTTTCCTTTTATTAATTGAATTTCAGATTTTATGCTCTTATCACCACCCATCTATCTTCCATCTCTTTTGTTACTTTCAACCCGACAAAGCAACTAAATAAGAAGCGCTGACTCTCTCCTGTGGACGATCCTGACTCCCTATACTATAGCGGGGTCTTGACTATAAATTTATTTGGTCGAGAAACCCTCTCATCAGCGGTGGGTTATGGTGACGGTTTTGGACCGTTATGGCGACGGTTTTTGGCTTTATGGCGACGGTTTAAACCCAATGTATACCTATGCGGTGGTTTATGACGACGGTTTTGGACTGTTATGGCGACGGTTTTGACATGTATACTTCTCGACCCACCGTAAAGTATTGCGGTGACTCACCGTATACTTATGCGGTGGGATTGTTGATTGTCATTAAACTCACCGTATACCTATGCGGTGATTAGCGGTGGAAATAGTAAAAATTAGCGGTGAAGATATCATCACTCATACTTTATATATACAGTGTATAGTTAAGAACTATATATAAATACATATAAATACAGTGTATAGTCCACAAATCTCGTTCCGCCCCGTGCCAACCCCTTAGGTTTATAGTTCGAGATTTTTTTTAATATTCCACTGTGGGCTTATAATCTGTATACGGTTTGGGTTCAGTTTGAATTGTGTTAAACTTTTAAAAAAAGTTTTTTTTAATGAAAACTCGGTTCAATTATGTTAAAATCGAACCGAATACAAACCAAACCGGCAAATAACCGAACCGAACCTAATACTTTCAGTTCGGCTTTCGGTTTGAAATTTTGAGATTTTCGATTTCGGTTAGGTTTAGACCGATGCACAGCCCTAATTGCAGGTGCGGGTGCCTATTTATTTATGTACTTTTAGGTTGACAAACGTGCAAGGAAAAATGATCCGATGAAGGAACAAGTATCTTAATGTACGTTTTAAATGAGGCTATTTTTTCGGTATGGAAAACACATCCCTCATCTTGTCTACACTATAAAAATGTGCTTTTATGACACCAAAAAAAATGTGCTTTTAAATTAAAAAACCTAACTCTATTAGCAATTCAACATTCACATTTAATTTGTACAATTTTTTTAATTTATACTTTAGAGCATAGGTTAAAAAGTTGAATAAAAAATCTCCAAATTTTAATTATTTTATTCTTTTATATAATTGTTTTTCTATGTTTTGTTCCTTTTTAGATAGGGCATCTTTTTCAATTATTCCCTTAAGACATAAGTCAAAAAGATTATTATATTTTTGTTTTTTTCCTTATTTCGTACCTATCATGACGGTTAGTTCATTTGTTTCTTTGATACCATGTTAAATTATGCTGGGTCATACAATGTGGGGATCACACGCTCAAGTGCACACTCGCTAACCAAGTCGAGTGATGTTCCATCCTAAAACCAATTGGCATTAAGAGGAGTAGCATGCCCACTTATGTACAAAGCTTGTGATGATGCACTAAAATAAATATCACTTATAATCATATAAATAAACGAGTTCCCGCTAAATAAATTAACCGTATCTCTTATAACAAAATGTGAGGCAATCAAATAGTTGATTTTTCAACATCACTGCATATTGCGGCATATTTATATATATAATATTCGGTGAAATGTGAAAAATTCTACCAAATACTATTATGTTTTTTTTTCCGTTCAGTTCAGATGAAAACGTTCCAATTCCACTGAATAATTTGTAACATTCTACCGAATAATGTTTAGTTTTTTTATTCATCCATTTCAAATAAAAGAAACTTCAATTCCCTAAACAATACTTGCAATTCATATGAAGTGTTTTAAATTTCACCAAATAATGTTTCAAATTCCCCTAAACAATACTCACATTTCACCGAATAATGTTTTACATTTTACCGAATAAATATTTGTGCACAATGCACACCCTAAGGCTTGTGCATAAATGATCCATACACTATATATATATATATATATATGGTTGGGTTCAGGTGCAAAGGTCACCAAAAATGAGAAGGAAAGAAGCAATTTGATTGGTCCACGTGTCCAAAAGTGATTTAAAATAATATAAATTTCGCATAAAAAATCGCGTCGCCCAAAAGCTTTCCCGCGCGTTCCCACGCTCCACCACTCGCACCTCCTTCCCACTATACGCGTGTTCCCCACGCGCCATTTAAATTGGTGAAAAATTGGTGTTGCTGCGCCGTTTCGAACCTGGGTGCTGGTGGTTTCCCACAAACTAATGCGCCGTACCACTATACCAAATTGACTTCTTTGTTATGTATTGCCTTTCATTAATTTTATACCAGTATTTTGTTTGTCTTACTTCCGTAGTTCATTTAAATGTTCTTTGTTTTTTTAATACTCATTAATTGCTTCCCTTTTTTTTTCAAACATTAATTAAAATGTTCTATTTATTTACCGAATCACACCCAGTGAACCACACCCAGTGAACCACTCTCTATTCGGTCACTGAACCACTAAATTCGGTCACTGAACCAATCTCTATTCGATTACTGAACCACTCTATCCGATCACTGAACCACTATCTACTCGGTCGCTGAATCACTCTCTATTCGGTTACTGAACCACTCTCTATTCGGTCAATGAACCACTCTATTCGGTCACTGAACCAATCTCTATTCGATCACTGAACCACTGTATCCGGTCCTTGAACCACTATATCTATTTGATCACTGAACCACTCTCTATTCGGTCACCGAACCAACCTCTATTAAGTCACTGAACCAACCTCATTTAGTCACTGAACCAACCGATTTAGTCACTGAACCAACCCCTATTTAGTCACTGAACCAACCTCTATTTAATCACCGAACCAAGCTCTATTTAATCACTGAACCAACCTCTATTAAGTCACTGAACCAACTTATTTACTCGCTGAACCACCCTATATTTAGTCACCGAACCACCCTCTATTTTAGTCACTGAACCAACCTATTTACTCACCGAACCCACCTCTATTTAGTCGCTGAACCAACCTATTTACTCACTGAATCAATCTCTATTTAGTTACTAAACCAACTTCTATTTAGTCACCGAACCAATCTCTATTTAGTCAATGAACCGACCTCTATTAAGTCACTGAACCAACCTATTTACTCACCGAACCCACCTCTATTTAGTCGCTGAACCAACCTATTTACTCACTGAATCAATCTCTATTTAGTCACTAAACCAACTTCTATTTAGTCACCGAACCAATATCTATTTAGTCACTGAACCAACCTCTATTAAGTCACTGAACCAACCTATTTACTCACTGAACCAACCTCTATTTAGTCACCGAACCAACCTCTATTCAGTCACTGAACTAACATCTATTCAGTCACTGAACCAACCTCTATTTATACACGCTGGGTGATTTTTTCGGATGGGCTGCTCCCAAGCGAGGAGTCTAAGCGTCTGATCTAAATTAAATTCCGAATCAAACGGAAATCCAAATTGAAACAAAATGTGAATTCCAATTCCAGTGGCCTAGGAAATCCAAATTGAATCAAAGGAGGATGAAAGAGAAATGGAGAAACTGTGGGGATGAAACAGGTCCCCTAACATCACCAGCATCATTCGAAGCCCCAGACGTAGCGGTCGAGCCTACCGGTAGCAATGACTTCCTTGACCGTCGGACTTGGACTTCCATCCGACGTGCGTAGGGCTGCATCAACAGGGGAAGGCTTTGCCTCGTCGAGTACACGAGCGACAACGACGATGTCATTCTGAAGCGGTGCGGACATCGGTTCCACCATGTTTGCGTTGATCGGTGGTTGGAGAAGGAGCGGCGGTGCCCTCTTTGTCGTTGCGCCGCGTAGAGTGATCGATCGATAGATTGACGATAGTCATTGCAATTGTAATTTAGTTTGATCTAAATCGTAATTTAGCTTGATCTGAATCGAGTACACACAGCTCCGAACCGACGCCTGGAGGAGAAGGATTCGTCGAGCGGCGGGAGCACCGAGAGGAGGCGATCAAAGGGGAGGCCGTCGAGAGATCTCTAATTGTCGTCAATGGCGCTGCAACCGGCGCCGAAGCTGCTCCGCTCTCGTACACCGCTGGAGTTGAGGAAGTAGATGCCGCCGCGCTTGATATCGGAATCCGGCAAAACGATGACGATCCGGCAGACATCGACGCCGTGGGCCGAAGGCCGTTGGAGATGGTGAGGATTTCGCTCCCGTGTTTTTCCCAGAAGAAGGGAAGCGCGTGGGGGGATTTTTTTTGTTTTAAAATTTAGATATTTTTAAACCAATAAGATTGCTTCTTTCCTTCTTACCGGTATATACTATTCTCACTTGAACCCTACCCTATATATATATATATATACCCATCAAATGCCATATATATATATATATATATATATATATACCCATCAAATGCCACCTATAGGACATTAATTTGTCTCGAACCAAAATGACACTTGTCGGATTAGACACAAATGAAGGATGTGGCATATGAGATTAGCACTATAAATAAGGCTCGGGAGCCTAAAGATAAGGGGGTCGGTATTGGATGGCTCGATGAGCCTTCCCGAGCGGGATTTGTCTCGGTCAGTGAAAACCGACATTTGATGGAGTCCTGGGAGGACGGTGATCCGTGAATGGCTTGAGCTCGGATCGGCACAACATTGACAATAATATCGTCGCGCATCTCAACTAAGTCCGATCGTCTGAGTTCACCCACGTCCAACTTGATCCTGGGACCCGGGAGAACAAAATTATAAAATCGGGCTTCTCAATAGTTGTCTGCTCTCTCGAATACTTTTTTGTATATAAAAGACTATAATTTGCTCTCTCGAATAGTTGTCTGCTCTCAACATCATATTCTCAATAGTTGTCTGCTCTCTCTGGAATACTTTTTTGTATATAAAAGACTATTTTTTTTTGACGCAAGATAAGAATTAGGTCGGGTCGGCCGCAACAGAGACCCTTTCTAGCGCGTCCTTCCGGACGAGAACAAACAGTTCTGGATCATCCTCCCAGCTGACGTCGGCAGGGGATGCATGGGCACTACGAGCAAGGTAGTCAGCCACCGCATTGGATTCCCTGAAAATATGACGAATAGCAATATAAGTAAAGAACGAGATATCAGACAGAATATCAGCTTGTAGCATCTCTATTTCCCAGGGGCATTTCCAATCCCCAAGTAGAGCTTTTATAACTAGTAAGTTGTCTCCTTCGATCAGAAGTTTCGAAAGTTGTAGCTCCTTTGCTCGTAGCAAGCCCATCTTGAGACCGAGGTTCTCGGCATAAATCACCGATATATGAGTGCAAACCGACCTGCCCGCAGAGACTACCAAACCAGCAGAGTTACGGATGACAAACCCATAAGAAGATTTGCCACTCGGGAGGACCGAGCCATCAAAATTGAGCTTATAGCAATTTTGTGGGGGTTTATCCCACTTCCCAGTTCGATTTTGGCTCCGCCCAAAGTGCGAAGAACCCTTTGAACTGTTACGCTGTATATGGTTGTGAATCCGAGGGTTAGAGTTCAGTGGGTTCGTCGGGTCGTCGTCTAAAACTTTTGACTGTACCCAGCAGTGTACCGTTGTACTATGGAATAACAATATCTCGTTGATAGATACCTTGTTGGTGTGCTAAAAAACGAGTTGATTTCTAAAGAACCACAAGGCCCACCATGCCGAGGCTAGAACGGCAAATTTTTTGTGTCTAATCGCACATTTTATCTTGGTGAGGGGAATCACATTGCCCATGCCAACAGCGGCAGTAATATGCCCCGGGATGTGTAGTCGTAGCTCTTTTAGCAAGTCTGTAGCCATAGGGCAGTGTAAAAGAAGGTGATCACCTGATTCGTTTGTGTTTCCACAGAAAGCGCAACCCGCAGGTACAACCATATGTGATTTTAGCAATCTGATTTTAGTCGGTAAACCATCACGAGCGATTTTCCATAAGAAGTGTCGCACTTTAGGGGGCACATCGAGAGACCAGATCCAACCGCAATCGAAATCTGGCAACCCGACGTTCTTTGAAAGGAAGGAGTTGGCTGAGGCAGTGGAGAACCAACCATTTTTACTGGGTCCCCAATACAGTCGATCCGTAATTGGATTAGTCGGCAGAGTTATACCAATAATGTGGTCGATAACATCTTTTTCTAGAACATTTGTCAATGAGTCATAAATGCACCTTATGTTCCACTGGCGATTGGTGATGAAGTGAGCGACCGAAATACCTTGGAGATTATCTGGGATGGGGTTAACCGTCTTGGAACTTAACGGCTCATGAAATGCCCAGTTATGGGACCAGAAATCAATGGTTTCCCCGTTTCCAACCCTCCATTGAAGGGCCGGGAGGAACAGATGCCTGATGGACATAAGGCGGGACCATTGCCACGAGGTTTGGCGTTGTTTGTTATAACTGGGAAGATCACAGCCTTTCAGATATTTTTGTGAGATAACACGGACCCAGATATTGTCTGGTTCAGAGATTATTTTCCAAAGGAGCTTCATCTGGAGAGCTATATTCATAGACTCAGCCTTATGAATTCCCAAACCACCCTTCATTGTGTCTGAACAGATTTTGTCCCAACTAATCAGCGGTGGTGCTGCAGAGGTTTTGTTCCAAAAGAATTGACGATACACTTTATCCAGCTCATGCAGAATGTGGGTAGGCAACAAAAACGCTTGCATAAGAAAAATTGGTTTAGCACTAAGATTTGCTTTGATGAGCACACGACGCCCTTCAGCAGATAGATTCGAGGCTTTCCATTTCGTAAGTTGGTTTTTTGTTTTGAGAACCACATCAGCGAATGTATCCTTATTGGTCTTCCCGTTGACTACCGGGCAACCCAAATATTTGTCGAAATTGTTTGCCTGAGGAATACCGAGAACGGCAATAGTAGACGCTATGGCTGTAGTAGTCGTGTTAGGAGATGCTTGGAAGCTAGATTTATGAAGATTCACCTTTTGGCCTGAGATTAAACAGTATATGTCCAAAATTGACAGCACAGAGGTGCATGCTGATTTGGAAGCTTTGCAGAAAATAAGAATATCATCAGCAAACGCTAGGAAGGGAATCTTGATACCCGGGCGACCGAAGGTGATACCAAGGTCCCGACTAGTTAACGCTTGGTTATGTAGGGTACGTGCTAGTACTTCAGAAGCTAGAACAAAAAGAAAAGGGGAGAGGGGGTCTCTCTGTCTTAAACCTCTTGTGGGTTGAAACACCGTGGTAGGTTCGTCATTTATGAGGACCGAGTAGGATACAGTTGAAACACATTCCTTAATTCTGTTAATAAAGAGTTCATTGAACCCAAACTTAGCTAAGACTTGGAATAGAAAAGACCACTCGATACGATCATAAGCCTTTTCCATATCTAACTTAAGAGCAACCATGCCCGCTTTGCCTTTCTTTAGCCGAAACGAATGCAATGCTTCATGAGCGATCAGAACATTATCCTGTATAGCTCTCCCTTTCGTAAAAGCTCCCTGTAGAGGGTGTATAAGTTTATCAAAAACTGTGGTTAAACGTGCTGAAATTACTTTAGCTATGATTTTGTAGATTGTTGAGCATAAGCTGATAGGCCTGTAGTGGTTTACTGCAGTTGGGTCCTCACACTTCGGTAGTAGAGTAATGAATGTATGGTTTGTTTGTCGTAGAAGCCTACCGCTGACGAAAAAAGCTTTGACTGCTTTAATTACAGAAGGCCCCCACTGTAGGCCAGAACTTTTGGTAGAAACCGACTGGGAAGCCATCAGGACCCGGAGCCTTATCCGGACTCATTGAAAATACGGCCGATTTAATCTCATTGTTGGTCACAGGAGCAGAGAGCATGTCATTGTCTGCTTGAGAAACTAGCGTTGGAATGACCGCTAAATCTGGCGACAGATCCAAACCATGTGCCGTCGAGGCTCTAAAACGGATTTTGAAGTCACGCACAAATTCTTGTTGGATTGAATGAAAATCAGCTGTGTGCTCCCCACCTGGAAGTAGGATAGATTTGATCATCTTTCTGCCTCGTTTAGCAGTCGCGATTTTATGAAAATATCCTAAGTTGGACTCATTAAGTTTGGTATGTTTTACCTTAGCTCGCTGGCTCCAGTAGCGACGGTGAAAGTCAAGCATACGTTCTCTCTTGTTGAGTAATTGTTTAAGTATCTGAACATCTTTGTTATTATAGTTTGAGATGAGTGAGGTTTGTAACTGCATAAGCTTTTGATCTGTGACCAGAATTTGGTTATGGATATTACGTACAGTATTCTTATGCCAGGTTTTGGAAAGTTTTTTAAGAGTTTTAGTCTTCTGCATCAGTTTAAACATTAGAGAGCCCTGTGGATTTGTTCTCCAAGCTTGTGAAACTAAGTTTCTGTAATCGGCCCTTGAGGCCCAAGCCATTTCAAACTTGAAAGGTCTATTTTTAGGCTGAATGTTGTGGCGAAAGTCAGTGGAAATAGGAGCATGGTCAGACCTAGTAAAAGGATGAATCTGTGTGCGAATGGAGTCGAAGATGGTAAGCATGTCTGTGTGGATAAGTAAACGATCAAGTTTTTCCAAACAGGTGATAACCTCTTTCGACTTGCGCTGCCAAGTGAACTGGCCACCATAAGAAGGTACTTCTAGGAGTGATAATTTATTCTTCAAGTCTAGTAATCGAGTAAAACGTGATGGCGATGGATAGGCTCCGCCAAGTTTGTCAGCTGGGGAAGCTATTTCGTTTAGGTCTCCCATGATGCAGAATGGGATCAGTAGTGATTGTATATATAGGGAGATTCTTTCCCAGAAGGCTTGTTTGCGGCGCTCATCTGGTGGGGCGTAGACCACCAGAACAGCAAAACACCGTTTAGTAGTGTAATCCGAGTAGTTAAAATGAATGAAACGGTGATGGACCGAAATCAGTTCAATGGAACCTTGTGAGGTTGGGATATCTTTCCACATAAGACAAATACCACCGGAGAATCCTATAGCCGGGTCAACTGCAACATTTGAGAAACCGCACTTACGCAGAGTGCTTTCTGTAGGGACCTTATCAGTCTTGGTTTCTAATAGGGCGAGAACGTTGATATTATTATTTTGGCAGAAAATATCTATATTAGTCCAGAAATTACGACTCCGGATGCCGAGGGAGTTCCAAGTGCATATATTCATAAAAACCTTTGAAGGCGATCTGTTTGTACTAATTTGGGATCGACTTGCGCAGTCTTAATAAAAGAGAGCCATGGAATAGGTCTTTTAATTGTTGGAAGGTTTTGTGTAGGAATAAATGTGGTGCTCGACAAGGCCCGTAGGCAATGTGCGGAACATCTAATTCGAAAGGAAGATATATACATGGCATTAACCGCTATTGTTATGGCAATCAGGTGGAGCCTAAGAATGCCTGTAAGGCTTTGTAAGTGGCACCTTGTGGGATTTAACCGGTCATGTGTGACCCTATTGTGAGGACTGATTAGAACAAGGGGGGTAACCCCAATTTCTGTAGAAGTAATTAAACGGTAAGTAGTAACTTGTGGTAGATAAACCGTCCGAATGACAGACATTTGGTATAGTAAACCAACGAAATCCCAACTGATCAAAGAGTTACAACTGAAACCTAAAACATCCAAAGAAGTTATCTTATTACAGTCCGAGAACCAACACCAAAGTAAAGAGCATAAGCGGCAATGAGCAGCAGACGCATTGGGAAGAAAGAAGCCAGCAGCAGCAGTGGGCTGATGTTCGACCCTGAGAGGCAGCGCCGGGAGAAGCCAGCAGCAGCAGACGCCGAACGGAGCAAGTGCCCAGCAACAACACCGAATACAATGGAAAGGACCCAACCTGCACGAGTAACAACACACACGAGAGTCCCAAATCCATGAAGACCTGCAAACAAAACAAAGAAACCAGCAGCAACAAGGGTGGGAGCAACCGAGAAGCAGGGGATCCAAAGAGAGTGTAATAACACCAACATAACCTTCAAGAGAAACAACATAAAGTGGAAGATCCAACACCCCCAAAAAAATTAATGGCAAAACGTTAGTGAAAGAGCAAGTTGTAAAAACTTGAACAGGCCATGGCTTAACACAAGTCAAAGAGGTAGTAAGGCTCTAAGTCAATTCAGAACACTTTAGAAAATTTATACTTGGTAGAGTAATTTGAGAAAAAACATAGTTGATGATTAAAGAGAGTGGTGCATACACCAAGATAGTATGAGATCCGAGAAGGAAACATAAAAGTAATTGAATCCAAGCATATGGGTATAAGCCTGAAAACACAAACACAACTTCAATTGCAAATACATAATTTGCAAGACCCAAAGTCAAGAATAGAAAAGAAATAATGACACTGTTGTTAACATAATCAATATCCATAAGAAGCACACTTGCCAAGGCAAGCACCCAACTGCAGTGCCCATGATTGACCAAGTAACCAGGAGTACATCCTATAAACAAAGACAAAACCCACATAGAATAGAGCCTCGTAAGACCAATAGAGGAAGAAGATGTCCAAACATCATGGTAAACGTGGGGAGGCAAGATCATTAAGCACTCATACACAAGTAAAGCACTGTAGTGCAAATCTATTTTGGAAGCAATTTGTTTGTTATGAGTAATCAAAGCAAGCTTGATCAGAGTAAGCATACCCGCTTCGGTGTAAGAAAAACGCCAAAACAGGGAAGCCATAGGGGTACTTAGTCCGAAGAGGCAAATAGCTAAAACACGCTTGGTAGCAAAGAGATGTAATCCCAAAACAGACAAAGCCTCAATCAATTTTATTGATGCCATGGTAACAAGAACATACACAAGAGAGAAAACAAATTGAAAACAATTGTGAAGCGAGATGTAATCCCAAAACCCTTGAGCTAGGTTTACATTGCCAATTTGTCGGTGGGCAAAGAGAGTAATCGAGAGTTTATGTTGAAGAGAGAGAAGACTTACAGAACGCATTGAAATCGAAAGCACCTGCGATGACACCGTGAGGAAGAGAGAGGGACCAAGGAGCCAGCCGTCCTGTGAGGACCTTTTGTTCCTAGACACCTTGTAAGAATGTAAGACAATGCAATTGGTATAACAATTAGTCACCTGTAGACTACCGTTAATAAACCCACAACCATGATTGCAGATACCGCACGCACCTACGCCGGAGGTAAAGAGCAAAGTAAGGTAGCAGAAAGAGGTTGCTGTGAGAGCGGGGTTGTTACCCCAAATTGATCCGGTGGGATCGATTAAAAGGGCAAACTGCTTGTAGGCAAGAGATTCGGTTGTACCAAAAAAGAGGCGATCGTAGCCAAAAAACGTGACCGTAGAGTCAGATAGGTTAGGTAATACCTGGATTGAGGAGTTCATCATGTATAGGTAGATGAGACGGCAAACGCCTGACCTCACAGAAGCGCCAACAATAATCAACCGAAAACGGAGCCGCCGCCTGTGCCACCAACGCCAAGCCCAAACTCGACGACGGAGACACCACCGCCGCACCAAACCAAGATTGCCCGAAACGCGCCTCCAACTCCATCTCTTTGTTGAATAGCTTTTGATTTGCCCCAAACAAATCTCGAATTGGGGTTTACCCCTCCATTGCAAGTTTCCCGTCTGACAAACGGAAGTTTTTAGGATTTTGATTTGGGGGAATTGAAGATGCAATGTGTGAAATTGCTTTGTGGTGTTTTCAATACACTCTTGGGATAGAGGGTTGTGCTTGGAAGGGGCGGAGTTCGGGCTCCTTTGGGCCGGATTAGCGAGGACGACGACGGCGGCCGGTGGACAACTAGGGTTCGCCATAGAAAGTTTTTCGTCCATGTATATAAAAGACTATAATTTGCATATTTTGTCGTTGTGATTTTATCTTTTCTTACAATATGATGCTTTCAAATAGTCACTTTTTATACACCCTCGTATATTATGATTTTATCTTTCTTACAATAGGATACTTCCAAATACTCTCACTCTTTATACATTAAAAAAAAAACACAAAACTGTGTGTTCAAATATACTACGTAAGTGGTAGGCATTTCATATCTCATATTTTATGTAGAATTTTGAGAAATCTCAATTTTTGAGTTTATTTTGTTTTTTAAGTTATAAGGTCGGATTCATCCTTTATCAATAAAAACTTGATCCATTGTACAGAAACTTCACCATTTCTTATATTTTGTGCTAGTTTTTGTTGTGTAATCAATGTGGGACCAAATTTCATATCAACATGCTCCTTCAATTATAACCCACCAAATTCTCAAGTTGTCCCCCCCAAAAAGCATATCTAACTCGGACCTACCTTGATACCAGGTGAGATTTTGTGAAAACCCTAGTCAAACCGTGTAAAAATGAAAGTTGTATATATCGAGTTTGTTTTATTATTAGATTATAAGATCATATTAGGATTTACCTTCTTAAATTCATTTTCCCATATATTTTGTGTTAGTTTTTGTTGCACAACTGCCATGAGACAGGACTTCATCCCAACATTTTAAAATACTTTTGTCCCTTGAATTGGTAAATAAAGAGTGGCCATTCCGGGGTTCGAACCGGGAACCTATGACTATTACCCACAAGTCTTTTCCGGTGAGCCATTCCGGAATGGTTAAAATACTTTTGTCCCAATCATAAATAAAGGGCTATATATATTAGTCTTTCGGTGTGTATATATGGAACATATTAGCCGTAAGTTATGTGGGGATTATTGAATTGGCAATTTTTAGAGGAAAAAGAACATCTAAAATAATTTTTATAATTTAAAAATAATATCTACTTTCCAACTTAATATCGATTATAAACATACCCTTATACCCTAAAATAATTTTCCAAAACACTGACCCGTGAAAGAAAATCTGATGCATATCAACTGACAGTAGCCTCCAAATAAAGCTACTTTGGAAAATCTGTTAAGAGCGCGCTTAATAATATTTGGGTAAAAGTGATAAAAGAGAAATATCTCCAACAAGAAGGACTAATGGAAAGAACATCGCAGAACACTTATTGGCAATTTGGCAGACTTCTTCACTTACGAGAAAAATTCGCTCAAGGATTACTATGGATAGTAAGAAATGGAGATTCTATAAATGTTTGGAAAGATCCTTGGGTCCCCCCCAAACATAACCCACACACCCGCTGTCTAGCCTGGTAGGACTCTGCCATGGCTTCCTACGTAGAGAATGGCTTGTCCAGTTTCGTCATTCTTACCGTGAAGCAAATTCGGTAGTGGATGGGTTGGCCGCTTTCGCCCACTCATTGCCTCTCGGTACTCATGAGTTTTTAATCCCGCCCGACTGTGTCTCTCACCTGTTGATCTTGGATGAGTAGGGATTGGCTCGGTCGAGTTCTTTTGTTGTGTAATGTTTTGTTTGGTTTTGCTCTTGTATAATCTTATCTTATTTTAATTTATCGGTTTGGGGAGCCGCTTCTCCCCGTTTGCCCACCAAAAAAAATCTACCGAGCTTCCAAGAGCATTTGGATCCGAATCTTAAAGTAAACCAATTATTCAACACTGACAAAGAATGGAATGTCTCCCTTCTCCATGAGATCTTCCCAAATAACATTAATTGTTCAACATATCATTAAAATCAGAATCCCTCATTGGAACGCTCCTGATAAATTGATTTGGAAATATAACTCAGACGGTTTATTCACTACTAGGTTCGTAAGACAAATGGCCAACAATAACAACAACTACACAGAGGATTACAAGTGGATTTGGAAACTAAACCTCCCCCAAGAACTAAAAACCTCCTTTGGAATTAAGATAACAACAGATAGCCTTGCTACAAAAGAAAGATTAAATAGATATTTCAATAGAGTTCCATCTAGTTGCTTCTGCAACAATAACAACGAAGATAACAACCGACCATCTTTTTATCCTTTGCCCATTTACAAGAACTATCATTGCTGCTTATGAACATTTGGTAGGAAAAATCACTCCACTTATACCCAACTATTGCAGAAAAATCAACGATCTTTTAACTATGAATTACAACAAGAAAGCTATCGAAGAACTCTGTTTTCTATGGGAAAAAATTTGAGAATCTATGAACGATATGATTTTCAGGAACAAAAAGTCGGGAACATCCTACCAAATAGTCATACGAACTATGGTGGACCTTGGTGATTGGCAAGTTGCAAACAAAACAACATCTTACTGTAGTGCAGAATGTAAAGAGGAGACGTAACTCTAAATGGATCAAACCACCTAGGGCTATCTACAAAATCAACGTAGATGGCTCACTAAAACCCATAGGAGCTTGCCAGGGGGGGATTATTAGGGACCATAATGGTTTTGTGATTGATATCTTTCAATCTGAAACGGAAGCAACATCTGCTATCCAAACAGAAGCTACTGCGTTTTGTGCAGGTGTAAATTTAGCTCTAACTAGAGGCTTACGGAGAGTCATAGTGGAAGGAGACTGCTTGGAAGTTACCAAGACTATTAATGACAACAAATATGTTAGATGGCATGGGAAATTTTGCGGGAAGTGGAACTAATCAGGAATCTTAGCTCAAGCTTTGACGACATCGAATTCAGACACTGTACGCTTTTGAATCTCTCTACCTGTAGAGAAACAAGACAGCTGATTTTATAGCTAAGTCTAGGAATACTTGTACGCTTTTGAATCTCTCTACCGGTAGGAATCTCTGTAACATCATCCGTTTGGATGATCATGGTGACACCTTACTTCTATAAGGTATACCTAATTTTTGCCTACTGTAAATAAATAAATAAATAAATAAATAAATAAATAAATAAATGACATTCGACTAAAGTTTGGATACAATATATGAAAAGTAGATTTTATATTTTTGTAATCATAAAAAGGAGATTCTTTAAAATAAGGGTGTTTGTTGTCGCTCTAAACTTTGAGCAATTTGATGGATTGATAGATTATAGTTAGATACATAGATGTCGACATTTTAATTAGTTAATCGGTTTTCTATCCTATACACCCAGTATACAATAACAACCTTAATCGGGGAGGAAAAGATCCTCAAATTTGAAATTATTTTAGTTTTTTTTCATGTAATTAAATACTCCATAGTCCATAGCATATTGTAGATGCCGGCTAACAACATTAAGTTTGGTCCGGAGTCGGACATTCGAACTAAAAAGATTCGGTGGTCTTTATTTATTTTATTTTTTTTATTAGGTAAAAATTCGAGGTCAGATATACCTGAACCTCGAAGGTCGACAAGTCGGCAGTCTTTAGGGGATGCAATACGAGGACTTCTCAGGAGGTCACCCATCCTAGTACTACTCTCGCCCAAACACGCTTAACTTCGGAGTTCTGATGTGGTCGCATCCGATTCGGTGGTCTTTACTCTTTACAGTGGATTACACACCCTATATATATATATATATATATTAAAATATTAACAAACCGCTTATTTAATTTCCATTATGATTGTGGTCGCATATGTTTAGGATAGGGTTATTCTCTTTCTCAAATGTTAATTGATCCGATCACAATCTCGAATCTCAATCACTTTTTAGAGCGACCCCGAATTGTTTCTGGGGAGTTTTCTATTCCTTCTTATAAAAAAAATAAATAAAAATTATTCTAAGAAAAATATATAAATTAGAGTGGACTAGATGGACTTAAAAGAAAATTGATGGTTATGTTTCTATTTATAAAATAAATAGTGCAAGGCCCCGTATATGGAAAATAAATTAATACAATTTTATAAATAACCTAGGTAGATTCAAATAACTAAAAAATTATAAATATAAATCATTTTTTCCACCAAAAAAAATATAGATATAAATAAAATTAGTATGATAAATTATATAATATCTTTTAATTAGATTTTCTCAAAATATAAATAAAATTCACATTTATAAGGTAAAAGGTTTTTTTTTTCTTTCTAATTTGTTTTTAATTAAATCTAATGTAACTTTATAGATAGCTGATTTTTAAAAATATTTTAATATTCTTTTTTAGTTAAATATCTAGTACTAAAATATCTATTACGTTGCTTACTAAAATATCTATGTACGGATGAATTGTTAAAAGAAAATTGGCGGTTATGTTTCTATTTATAAAATCTATATAAACTCTTAATTTAGAAGAGTTTAGGCTGACGTGTAACACTTAGAGGGATTTTAGGAATTTTGACCAATCCTATTTTTCTCTTTAATTTTAATTTCATTTAATTTAATTATCCTTTTTTCTTCTTTTTAATTTAATTCTATTTCTACTTTAATTCTCTTATTTTTAACTAATCATTTTTTCTCCCCCTTTTAATTCTTCCAATTGATTTTCATCTTTAAAATAATCAATGGGTTTAATTGAAAATATTAAATTAATATAAACCTGTGTCTATTTGCAAATATTCGATATTATCACAATGGAGTCCATCTTGATTGGGCTTATTATATCTTACTTTTGTGAGTTTGTTATTATATGTTTACTTCAAAATATTTAAATAATATTTTATTAAATGGTATAATATCAATTTATTTTTTAAAAATCGCGCCATGGCGCGGGAAATATACTAGTAATGCATTAATTTAAAGGGACAAACTCTTAATACTTAATAGTAATAGCGTAAATATTTAATTTTAATTGTTAATTGCATCACAGTAAAAAAAATTCAAGGAGGGAGTTAGGAAGCCTCGGGTCCGATCCCTCCTTCCGCTCCTTTCTTTGGGTGAAACTACAAGAATTATCTTTCTTCTTACCAGCGAATCGAACCGATCGATGCAAACCGATTTACCCAATGTGTGGCTTTTGTCGGTTGCATCACACACCTGAAATTTGCCACAAAATTGTGGTTTCCTCGTCATAAAAAAAATCCATTAAAAGTGGTGGAGTATGAATTAGGAACAAATACGAGAGCAAATTAAAGTGAAGAAAATAGGATTTTTTTGGTAACTGTCCAAAATATGGGGGCTGTTTTGCAAAATGTCCATTTTCATAATGGCTTTTGCAAAATGTCCTAAATTGACATTTTTACCCATGACTAATTAAAACATTTTCCCTTGAACTCATATTCACTTCTCGGTTCTCAAAACCGAATCAAATCGCTCTCTCTCTCTCTCTCTCTCTCTCTTGACAGATCCAGTGACGGCGTTTCCGACTTCGGCGACTTTCTGACTCTCCGACCGAGGGAGGAGGCGGAGGCGGGGGAAAGGAGGAGGGATCCGGTGGAGCAGGAGGTTACGCAACCACATCGACAGAGGGAGGATGCGGAGGCGGGGGAAAGGAGGAGGGATCCGGTGGAGCAGGAGGTTGCGCAACCACATCGACAGAGGTAGGGGCGGAGGCGGGGGAAAGGAGGAGGAATCCGGTTGAGCAGGAGGTTGCGCAACCACATCGACAAAGGGAGGATGCAGAGGTGGGGGAAAGGAGGAGAGATCCGGTGGAGCAGGAGGTTGCGCAACCACATCGACAGAGGGAGGAGGCGGAGGCGGGGGAAAGGATCGGAGGAGGGATCCGGTGGATTGGGGCGATAAAGGAAGCAACGGTGGTCTGATTGCAAGATTGCAGGTACGCCATTGAAGACCATAAGCTGTGATTGTGAAGGTCTAATTGAAGATCTGATTGAAGCCTTAAAAGGCACCGCATACACCGAATTAAAAATTTTGGATTTTTGCACTGGCACCACCGCGCCACCTCCGACAATGATAGCACTACCAAAAACACAGGAAATAGCCACGGAATTTTAGCCACGTCGTACAGTCGTTGCCGAATCCGTAGCTGATAGCCACGACTATAGCTACGACCTGACAAGCCGTAGCTATAATAGCGTCGAATGAAAATATTCGTGGCAAAGCCCGTGGCTAGGGATGAAGAAATAATTTCGTGTCCGGAATTTCGGGGTTTTTAGCCACGAATATAAGTGTCGTGGCTGGTATCATGGCTATTAGCCACTACTTTGGCCACAATCACCTTTTCCGTGGCCGATTTCGACGCCATTTTTGGCGAGTCTTACCCGACATGTCAGTGTAGCCACGAATTTAGCCACGAATAATATCCGTTGCTGTACTCATGTCTAAGAATGTGAGGCATTTAGCAATATATGACCCGAGTTTGAGGTGAACAGCCACGAATTTAGCCATGGTTGGATTATCCGTGGCTGTATTCGACGCTAACATGGAGACGCCCATTATCACTTTGGTATATCCGAATTGAGGAAATTCACAAATTAAAGCAAATTAATTTGAAAGAAAATATCAATTTTTAAGCCCAAAATCTCACCAAAATAAAGGTAGGGCCTAATGATGGTCAAACCCAATTTTAGAGAGTCAAAGCCCAAAAAAGGTCAAGCCCATTAGTACTAGTCAAAGCCCAATGAATATGTAAGCCCAATTAATAACTCTCGACGTATTAAGAAGCCCAATTAATAGCCACGGTCATATCCGTGGCTAATGCCGTGGCTATTTACTGTTACCTTCAAATGACACACTTTAATTTATAATGGGATTTAATTTATTATGGGCCCAAATACTGTTATAATTTTTGCCGATAGGCCCATTAATGGTATATGTATTTATATATAAATAAATAATAGAATATAAACAAAACTAATAATTGTTAATTAAAATGTGTTTTGAGGGAAAAAATCATATAAGTAACTGATAATCGTTAAATAAATCCTTATATTAACTAATAAATTCATATGAGAATATTATGAGAGTTTATCTTGAGAAACAAATCATATAAGTAGCTAATAATTATAGAATAGAACTTTATATTATGCAATAAATTCTTATTCGATAATCTAAGTGAGTGTTTTGAAGGAAAATCGTATAATTAAGGAATAAATGTTTAATAAAACCTTATTTTAACTACTAAATTCTTATTATAATATTATAAGAGTATGTTTTGAGGAAAACTAATATAAGTAGCGAATAAATGTTTAATAAACCTTATTTTGACTACTAAATTCTTATTAGAATACTATAAGAATATGTTTTGAGAAAATCTCATATAAGTAATGAACAAATGTTTAATAAAACCTTATGTTGACTAATCAATTCTTATTATGATACTATATATAGTATGTGTTGAGGAAAACTCATATAAGTAACTAACAAATGTTCAATAAAACCTTATATTAACTATTCTATTTTTATTAGAATACTATAAGAATATGCTTTGAGAAAAACTCATATAAGTAACTAACAAATGTTTAATAAAACCTTATTTCGACTACTAAATTCTTAATAGAATACTATAAGAGTAGTTTTTTTAGGAAAACTCATATAACTAATGAACAAATGTTTAATAAAACCTTATATTAACTACTAAATTCTTATCAGAATACTATAAGAGTATGTTTTGAGGAAAACTCATATAAGTAATGAAGAAATGCTTAATAAAACCTTATATTGACTAATAAATTCTTATAAGAATACAATAAGAGTATGTTTTGAGGAAATCTCATATAAGTAATGAACAAATGTTTAATAAAACCTTATGTTGACTAATAACTTCTTATTAGGATACTATATATAGTATGTGTTGAGGAAAACTCATATAAGTAACTAACAAATGTTCAATAAAACCTTATATTAACTATTATATTCTTATTAGGATACTATATATAGTATGTGTTGAGGAAAACTCATATAAGTAACTAACAAATGTTCAATAAAACCTTATATTAATTATTATATTCTTATTAGAATACTATAAGAATATGCTTTGAGAAAAACTCGTATAAGTAACTAACAAATGTTTAATAAAACCTTATTTCGACTACTAAATTCTTAATGAAATACTATAAGAGTAGTTTTTTTAGGAAAACTCATATAACTAATGAACAACTGTTTAATAAAACCTTATATTAACTACTAAATTCTTATCGGAATACTGTAAGAGTATGTTTTGAGGAAAAACTCATTTAATTAATGAACAAATGCTTAATAAAACCTTATATTGACTAATAAATTCTTATTAGAATACAATAAGAGTATGTTTTGAGGAAAAACTCATATAATTAATGAACAAATGCTTAATAAAACCTTATATTGACTAATAAATTCTTATTAGAATACAATAAGAGTATGTTTTGAGGAAATCTCATATAAGTAATGAACAAATGTTTAATAAAACCTTATGTTGACTAATAAATTTTTATTAGGATACTATATATAGTATGTGTTGAGGAAAACTCATATAAGTAACTAACAAATGTTCAATAAAACCTTATATTAACTATTATATTCTTATTAGGATACTATATATAGTATGTGTTGAGGAAAACTCATATAAGTAACTAACAAATGTTTAATAAAACCTTATATTAACTATTATATTCTTATTAGAATACTATAAGAATATGCTTTGAGAAAAACTCGTATAAGTAACTAACAAATGTTTAATAAAACCTTATTTCGACTACTAAATTCTTAATAGAATACTATAAGAGTAGTTTTTTTTTAGGAAAACTCATATAACTAATGAACAAATGTTTAATAAAACCTTATATTAACTACTAAATTCTTATTAGAATACTATAAGAGTATGTGTTGAGGAAAACTCATATAAGTAACGAACAAATGTTTAATAAAACATTATATTGACTAATAAATTC
Source organism: Persicaria tinctoria (assembly GCA_037127255.1). Lineage (NCBI taxonomy): Eukaryota > Viridiplantae > Streptophyta > Magnoliopsida > Caryophyllales > Polygonaceae > Persicaria > Persicaria tinctoria. The sequence continues at coordinate 90,435,408 of JBANSL010000002.1, read as the reverse complement.
TTATTAGAATACTATAAGAGTATGTTTGAAGGAAAACTCGTATAAGTAATGAATAAATGTTTAATAAAATATTATTTTACTCTTATTAGAATATTATAAGAGTATATTAACCTTGTATAAAACCTTATATTAACCTTATTATTATTAATATTATTATTGTTGTTGTTGTTGTTATTTTATTATTTAATATATACTACGTATTTTTTAATTTTTGTTTTTAATGATAACAATAACTATTATATTATATTTTTATTACTATTATTATTTTTACCATCGGTGTCCGAATTTTTTTGTTTACCGCCCAACAAAATTTGGAGCGGTAAGTTTCCCGCACTCAAAAATTTGGGAGCAACCCTAATTTGGGAGCACCGCCTCATTCATAGTTTCACACAACCTCTTCCTCCTGTCTAGCCGCTCCATCCTCATTCCATATTTCTCTCTCCCAAAAATTTCAGATCTCTCTCATCCTCCCCATCTCACATCCACTCTTGTCCTCCGATCCTCCACCGGAGATCAACGCCGACAGGCACACAACACAGCGGCACAACACAGCTCTAAGGGCTCAGACTCAGATCTCCGTTGACTCGCAAAACCTCACTAGGGACTCAGGCGGGCAGGCGCAAGCGTCATCTTCTCCGTCGACTCGCACAGCCGCAGGCGGCATCTTCTCCATCGACTCGCACTGCCGCAACGCTATCTTCCTCCTCCTCCGAAATCGAATAGCAGGTGGGCGCGGGCAGGTCTGCAGGCGTCATCTTCTCCGTCGACTTGCACAGCCGCAGGCGACATCTTCACCATCGACTCGTACAGCCGCAGCGACATCTTCTTCCTCCACCGAAATCGAGCAGCACGCGGGCGCGGGCAGGTCTGCAGGTGACATCTTCTTCTTTGTTTTCCCGTTTCTCCTATTCCTTGTTCCCCGACTTGCACAACCTCATTAGGGTTTGTGAATAGGTGGGTCTGAATCAGAAGGAATTAGTTGGCGCCGAGTTTTGATTATGGTCTTACTTTGTTAATGGAAGAAAATTTGGCTCCCAATTTTGCTTATTCAGTGCTTATTTTGAATCCCTATGTGTTCTCTTTTGATGCAGTTTAGATTTGAGAACTCAAACGGTTTGTTGCCCTGTTATGTCGTGTCTTGTTTGAATAATTATTGATTAGCACATGAATTGTGTGATTTTTTATTTATTTTTTGGTATGTCATGAATTGTGTGATGGTATTGAAATATTGAAAGATGTTAAATTGGATAGATGTTTATGTTTGGAAATCAGTCCAGTAAGTTTGTTGTTTCAAATTCATCTCGTCTGTACATCCAGAATCAGGGCCAATTAAAAATGCTAGTTGAATGTTATGAATTAGCTAATATGTGTATCACAAACAAGTTCTTAGACAACAATTTACATAGCTCTATTGAATTCCAGCCTCATAAGCCGCATTTAAATTCAAGGTGTAAAATTGAATATAAAATTTCATAGCATGGTTAACCACTGCATGAGCCAAGAAGTGAGGAAGGCCTTAATAAAATCTTATTTGTGCTAACAATTAAGATTTTTTTCATACTTCATCTCATTCTCTTCCCAAACTGATCGTTATTTCAACATTTTTTTCACCCTTTCTGATTCATTAGATGAATTGCACAAGATTGAATCCGGTATAAAGGGTTGCTGTTGGGTACTGCAATTGTGTGTGCTGATTCTTGTTCATGAAATTTATGTGATTTTATTCTCAATATTAATCTATCATATTAACTCATGAGCCTGCGCCTACGCCTAATCTGTTTGATGAAATGATGTATAAGAAATTTACAACTTCCTTCATTTCTTTTTTCACCCTTTTTGATTCATGAAATGATGTATAAGAAATTTACAACTTCCCTTCCTTGCTTAATTTTTTCTGTTCTACAAGAAGGTGGATTTAGAGTTATGGCTATTGACTTAATTTTTTCTGAAATTCATTCATTTGACACAAATGGAATAACAAGTCTTTCACAATATGTGAAGCCACTGACCGAGTTTCTCAACAAAGTCTCAAATGGGAAAAAGGTTGTTTTTACCATATTTATGTCTATTATTGTTGAATTACTCTTTCATATTCTCTTTTTTGCTTCAATCCATTAGAAAAGCTCAACAAATAAACAAGTGATCAAATGAGAGATTCATTTTGGTCAATAGAGAATTCTTATAGAGTAGTTTAGTTAAGCTTTTGTTCTGTTGTTTTTTTTTTCTTGTAGCTTGCTTTTTCTTTGTTAAATGTACATCTTTGAATGATCCCAATTTTAAATGATTGCACCTCCTACTTTTTTTCCTTTGGGGTTTCTGTTGTCACAAGGTAATCAAATTGAGTTATCCTTTATAAAGTTCACGTTTTAATAGATCTAGCAAGCTGCATTATTGATGCTCTATTAAACTGAGGCTAGGATTCTTGTTTTAGTGTACAAGTTGTTTGCTGATTGAAGGTTGCATGTAAATGAACAAGTGCAGGAACAATTCAGCTCAAGTGTCCGACAAGACATGGTAGCTATTGGGGAGCAACTAATGGACGAGACTAAGAAGGCCAATGAATCTTAGCAGGAGAAGCTCCTTAGCACCATGATGCAGTTCTGTCAGGGCAAAGGCAAATCAAAGTAAGCTGTGTTTCTGTTTTGGGTTCCAACGTATTGTCTTCAGACTTTGTTGTATTTGCACATGTGTGCTGTTGAACTTGCGGGTTTGTTTTGATCGTGTTGTGTATGGTTGAACTTCTGGTTGTATTTTGGATAGTTGTGGATGTGTTTTGGATAAACAAATGATGACAGTGGTATGTGTTAATTTTGTATGTATTTGTGCCCAGCTATAATAAATAATCAGATTATATTAATTACCGAGCTCACAATATATATAGCCACGAATGTAGCCACGAATTAGCCACGAACATAGCCACGGTTATTATGCCACATGGCCACGTTCATAGCCACGGGCATAGCCACGGGCATTATGGCCACGTCTGTAGCCACGAGCATTAGCCACGACACTAGCAACGGCCTACCAAGAGATGTCCCCTGGGTGGCCACGACTTTAGCCACGACACTATTCGTTGCTGTATTCGTGGCTACAGCCACGGATGGCACCTTTCCGAACCGGCCACGGACATAGCCACGGGACTGTCAGATCGTGGCTATTAGCCACGGATATTGTGTCGGTGGCTGTTAGCGTCGAGGCATATAGCCTCGAATGGCGACGAACGTCAAATTCATGGCTATGCCCGTGGCTAAACCGTTTAGCCACGGAAATTCGTGGCCAATTCGTGGCTATTTGACCGTGGCTATTTCCTGTGTTTTTGGTAGTGTAGTAACTAATTGTTGAAATTAAGTGGAATCTGAAGTGGTATAGGGCTGTTTGGCAAGGTAATTTGATGTCATTGGAGTGTTGGCATTAAGAAGAAACACTATCTTTCGATTGATTAATCATATCTCTCGATCTGAAAAGAGATTGAAAAAATTACAAAAACAAATAGTTCAAAACCTGGGAAGCTTTGAGTGAGAAAAAGGGATTCAAAGAAGCAAGGGCAGTGCTGATAAAAAAGCGAAGCAGCAGGGGCAGTTACAAACAGGGGGGAGATTGAAGAAGATGAAATGAAATGAAGAAAAAATCAGTAAAAAAAACCTTAACAAATTCACTCAAAACACGTGCCATCTTGTTTTGGTTGTGTTTACAATAATTAATTAATTAAGCTCATATCAGTACGCAGGTAGTATATTACTCTAGTTTTGGGGTTGAGATTGCTAATAGTCTTGGTAGTGTCACTGCCATAAAAACAGTGTCACCACAAGCATACAAAGTGGTGTCACCACCACTGTAACAATGGAAAGAATGGTCAAGTGTTAATAGTCGTGTTATCAAAGAAAAATAGTAGTGTTATTAGCCGTGTCATCAAAGAAAAATAGTGTCACCACAAATGTTCAAAGTGGTGTCACCATAAGTGTATCAAGGGAAAGATTGGTCAAGTGTTATTAGTCGTGTTATCAAAGAAAAATAGTGTCACCACAAATGTTCAAAGTGGTGTAACCACAAGTGTATCAAGGGAAAAATTGGTCAAATGTTATTAGTCGTGTCATCAAAGAAAAATAGTGTCACAACAAATACTCAAAGTGGTGTCATCACAAGTTTATCAAGGGAAAGAATGGTCAAGTGTACGTTATTAGTCGTGTCATCAAAGAAAAATAGTGTCACCACAAATGTTCAAAATGTTATTAGTCTTGTCATCAAAGAAAAATAGTGTCACCATAAATGTTCAAAGTGTTATTAGTCGTGTCATCAAAGAAAAATAGTGTCACCACAAATGTTCAAAGTGGTGTCACCACAAGTGTATCAAGGGAAAGAATGGTCAAGTGTTTTTAGTCGTGTCATCAAAGAAAAATAGTGTCACCACGAGTGTACAAAGTGGTGTCACCACAAGTGTAGCAAGCGAAAAGAATAGTGAAGAGTTATTAGTGGTGTCACCAAGGAAAAACAGTGTCACCAAAGGAAAACTCTAGGACAAGGGACGATGTTTTGACGAGGTGTCATCACACATGGTGACAACTTTTTTTAACGACATTTTTTTACAATTTTTTTTATTTGGTGACAGCAGTGTAACCACTTCCGTCACCAAAGGAAAAACCTTAAAACAAGGGAAAAACATAGCCAAGTGGTAATATTGGTGTCACCAACATAAAAACAGTGTCACCACTCATATCGTTGTCACCACCACTTTTATCGTTGTCACCACCTCTATCGCTGTCACTACCCTTATCGTTGTCACCACCCTTATCGTTGTCACCACCACTCCTATCATTGTCATCACCACTCCTATCATTGTCACCGCCACTTTTATCGTTGTCACCACCCCTATCGCTGTCACCACCCTTATCGTTGTCATCACCACTATCTTTGTCACCACCTGATCTCGTTGTCACCACACTTATCGTTGTCATCACCCTTATCATTGTCACCACCCTTCACTGTCATCAACTCTATAGCTGTCACTAGCCTTATCGTTGTCACCACCCTTATCAGTGGACACTATTGGTGACACACAAAAATCGTGTCACCAATAAATTTTGAACATTTACCGAGGCGCAATATAAGAAAAACGTATAATATCACTAAAATATAGTGTCACCACACTATTATTACCACTTCAAATTATCATAAATAAATAAATAAATAAATAAAAATTGCAAAATACAAAGTCACTATGCTATAATGGGGTGTCATCAATTAATATGTACTGGGGTGTCATCAATTAATAGCTATGGCTTCCAAACCCCAGCAATGGGGTGTCATCAATTAATAGCTATGGCTTCCAAACCCCAGCAATCCAAGCCAATGGCCTATCAAAGACTAAAAATACAAGAAAAAAAGGCAAGACAACGTACACTGTTATATTCCTTTAATAAAAAAATCACTGGTATAGACCCCAATTTACAGCAATTTAAATCCCTGATTCAATCAACACCTCTCTTCTTCCTCTCGCAAAATCGATCTTGCATACGAGGAGAAGCTTAGAAATCGAAATCATTTGCATTGCAATTTGCAATCACACACCCCCTATAAATCTACTGTCATCAAATTAAATCTAAAGAAAACAAAAACCTAGAAACAAGATGCTTCATCTTCAATTGAGTTGCTACCTTTTGAATTAACACTTGCTTCATCTTAAATATTTTCGAAAACAACCAGAATCATAAGAGAGTGCAAGTCGGCGAGAGGTTGGCTGCAAGGGAGCCTGTCGGCGCTCTGCGAGCAGGAGAGAGGGCGAGAGGACTGAGCGACAGTGCGAGAGAGGAAGAGAGAGGAGGACTGAGCGCCGGATCAGTAGATCTGCACAGATACGGACATCAACAAAGAGGAAGACGCCGGCCGCCGCCATGGCCGTGAGCCTCCAGAGTGAACGAAGAAGACGCCGACATTGAAAAGAGGAAAAGGCAGGTTAATAATTAATATAAAGGCAGGGGCAAAACGGGATTTCCAAAAAAAAAATGGACATTTATCAAAAACTGTTTTTAAGTGGACATTTTGTAAAAGAAGGTTGGTAAAATGGACATTTGGCTAAATTTTTTCAAGAAAATATGAATTTGAGTCTTAGGCCATTAAATTTGATCGGTAACATATCTTGAGGATGATGCATGGAGATGTCAATAAAATCTTATATTTAAATGGCATATAATTATTTTTAAGGAAAATGATTAGAGTATATTAGAGACTATTATCTTGCATCATTTGCATGTTATAGAGTTGTAAAAAAAATTCTATGAGTAGAAAGTATATTTACCTTATATTAAAATTATGGAATGAAATAGGAAGAAATTGTGAAAATTCGGAGAAAAATGGGATTTCTTAAGAATATGAATTGGGTTGTAAGTTGTAACTTATAGGCTTATAGCCCATTTTTCTATCATATATCATAAGGGTATATGATAATTGCACTAATTTAGAAATATTTTTAAAATTTTAATTACTTTAGATTTTTTTAAATTTAGATTTTTAGAGTCGCTTATTTTTTTGGTAGGACTTTTTTTTTTTTCTGATTTAGAGTCTTATATTATATTCTTAGAACATATGATAAAAAGACAGAACTTATAATGATGTGTAATGTGTATGTGTCCAATACAATCTTCAAATTAAGTGACCCGTAGTTTGATTGAGAACAACGGAAACCGAAAACGACCAAGGTTTTGTATATGTTAGAATCCAAACGATTCAATAATCCCCCTTGGGGTTTGCCTTCTCATTGATTGACTTATATAGTGTTACATGACTTGTACAATAAGTTAGGAAATATAAATATATATGTGTTGTGAGCTGAATCTGCCATGTTTTACAGTAACTTTTATATCGATTTCTGTATACATTTCATGCATTTGGGCTAAGATAGTACATAATCTATGTAGTTTATGTTTATTTGCCAAATTATGGAATCTACACCAGTTTCTGTTTAAATCGCAGAAATCGAGGCGTTTTACAGCAATTCTACAGAAGGTCAGAAAAGCTCGGAAAACAACTATAGAAGTCCAAGGTCAAGGAAGCAGCGGAACCAGTCGAGCCAATCTGAGAGTCAAGGCTACTCGATCTCGAGTAAACCTTACTCGAGCTCGACCACCATGTCCGAGCACCGCCTTGTCGAGCAAGCCTGCTCGAGAGCCAGACCAACCCGACATCCGGAGTCTACTCGATCTCGAGTACCACTGGTCGAGATCGACGAAACCCAGCGCCACCACCCGGAGTCGATGAGGAGAAGAGCTGCCCGAGAAGCCGAGGACGAGAAGCCGAGCCACCTCTACTCGATCTCGACTAAGCCTTGTCGAGATCGACAAGCTACCTTGTCCGAGTCACCACCGAGGAGTCCTCGACACCACCAGAGAGCCATCTTCGACGAACCCTACTCGATCTCGACAAGAGTTGGTCGAGATCGACAAGCCCTTGAGTCCAGATCCGAGGCTTTCGAGGAGATCTACCCGAGAAACCTAGTCGGCAAGCCACTCTACTCGAGGTCGACTAAGCTTACTCGACATCGACGAACACCCTGAGCCAGAGTCCGAGCCTGTCGAGCAGAGAAGCCAGCCAAGACGAAGTCGACCAGAATTCCTACTCGACATCGACAAGACCCTTGTCGAGGTCGACCACACTCCAGAAACTTCTCGACGTGAGCTGTCCTAGTCGACTTGGGATTCCTTGGGCGTGAAGGAAGATAGCTTGGTCGAACATCTATCCAAACATATCAAGTTCTATCTATGGAGACAAGATCTATCAAGACATGAAGACTTACCTTAATTAGTTTTATCTTTTCCTTTTTGGTTTACTTCCATAAAACAATTTATTTATCTTTTAAAGCATTAGATATAATTTTAGATAGAGATATATATCCTCTTTCCTAGAATAGCTAGGGAATGAAGGCTATAAATAAAGCCCATGGGGCTCAGTTTTATTCATTCAATTTCAGAGCAAGACAAGTAGTTCCACATAGACAGTTTAGGAGTTCGAAGGTTTTAGGGTTTTGGCATTCGACGAGAGTTGGATTGCCGGGATTGTAAAGTCTTGGAATTTAGTTTTATGCAAGTTATTTTCTTTCAATCGATGATGTATGAGTTTGCGATGAGGCGCGAGTAGTCCACCCACTTCTAGGGTTGGGGCGAGCCCGACGATAGCCATGCATATTTGAGGTAAAGATCCGACCTTTATCATGTTTTAAGCATTTTCCTACTTGTTGATGTGTTTATTACCCATCTAATGGAGATCCATGCTAACAACTTGGATTATAAACATAAAATCGGTAGAGACAATTAGGGTTTCTTGAGAGAGTTGTCTAATTGTTGGAAAAGGCGAAAGCTTAGTCCTTTAATGCGAAGTATATGGTAATCTGTTTGGTTCTGCCTTATGCATGCTTGGTTATTATCGTTGCAAACCCCAATCTTGGAAGTCTTTTACATACAGTTTAAGTTCGAAGTCCCAAAGCATTTGTTTTTACTTTCTTTATTTTTATTCGTTTTATTTCCCTACCCTCGTCGATCTCGACCACACCCTGGTCGACCTCGACCACTGATTCTCGACCCAGAGTCGCTGTTGCTTACTCGTGCAGGTACTCGACCAAGCCAACTCGACATCGACCAGGCCTTACTCGACATCGAGTAGACCTTAGTCGATATCGACCACCTGTGCCTGTGTCTGCTGCCTTGTTCGACTGCCCGATCTTCTGTCGACTACCCTAGTCGAGATCGAGGACCCTGTTGTCGACTTCTGACCGTGAGGTTCTTCTGCTGCCTAGGATCCGCTGACACGCTTCCTCGTGGATCGATCCTGACTTCCCGCTGCTACATCAGGAGGAGGTCTTGTAATTATTTGCTTGGATCCAATCGGTTTGCTTTATTATTCGTATTTTATTTTGCATTCTCGATTTCCTCCTTACATCAAAATTGGCGCCGGTGCCGGGGAAGCTATCAATCGCGCCTTAGGTAGTCAGTTCTCACAGTTTCTTTGAGTGAACTCGCAGGTGTATGCGCAGTTCTGGTATCCTACCTGAGTTTGACGGCTTAGACGAACCGGAACGCCTCTTTCATATCAGAGCTCAACTGCAAAGAGCCATGTCGGCCGCTGAAACACAAGAACAACTGATCCAGAGGCTTAGGGCGGAAATAGAGGCCAACAATGCTGCTCTCGCCGCTGAGAAAGCAAGCAGGGAACAAGCAAATGAGCGCGCAAGGCAAGCGGAAACTGAGCTTGCCCAATACCCAACCACTGCAGAGGATTATATGCATCCAACGCTCGTCGTGCCTGAATCGGCGATTCTAATCCCTGATAACTCTTTCGAAATTCGCACTCAGTTTCTTATAGAGCTTAAAAATAATGCCTTTTATGGTAGATTTAATGAGTGTCCTCTTGAACATATTACCAATTTTGCTGATATGTGTCGTACTCTTGCTGAAGGTACCACCCTGGAATATGTCAAGATGAAAACTTTTCACTAGTCTCTTGCTGGTCCTGCACTGAAATGGCTGGAAGGACTGAAAGCAAGATCACTCACCACCTGGGCCCAAGTAGAGTAGGAATTTCTGAATAAATTCTTCCCACCAGCCAAAACAGCACATCCCCGCCAGAGAATCACCGCCTTCAAACAGAAGCAAGGGGAACCGCTGGCAAAGGCATGAGAGCGCTACAAGGATCTTCTGCGATCTTTCCCTACTCATGGACAGCCGCCCTATGTCATTCAGGAGATCTTCTTCAACTCTCTGGATCAAGTCACCAAGGACAGAATCAACCATTATACTCGCTATGAGTAATTAACAATGCCGCCAAGTGACACATGGGGTGTGCTGGAAAAGCTCACTAACTACGACAACAAATATGGGTCTACTTCAAACTATGAGGAGAACTCCTACGCCAGGCCAGCACCATCTATGCCACTTTATGAGCCAGCAAAGGAGATTGACCCGGATGTCAGGGAGCAGTTCTACAGAGATCAGAATCGTAAGCTCCTCAAGCAAGTCAAATATTTGTCTGTCAACCAGCCTTGCATCGAATGCGGATCACAGAGGCACACCACTACTGAGTGCCCACACACAGAGCAAGTCAGGATGGCAGAAACGCATGAAGAGGCAGCATATGCGGGGGTCCTAATCGCTATATGGGGGATCAAAGGCCTTATCAACCACAATGGAACCAAGGTCCTCCTAGGAATCCCCCACCCTACAGAGCTCCATGACATCCAGAAAGGGATCAAAAGAAGGATGATCTGCAGCTGATCCTTGAGGAGATGCGACGGAATCAGGGCACCATCAACAACCAGTTCCAGAACATCACCACCAAATTTGGGGAACTGGATATTTGGAAAAGAGGAATAGAGACTCAGATGGGTCAAATCGCTGCGCAGATCCCACGACAGCCCGACAAGTTTCCTGGGCAAACAGAACCAAATCCTAAGGGGACAACCGGACACGTCGCATCTATCAAACTCATAAGTGGGCATCAACTACACGAGCCAGAGGTCGGAAAACAGCAAAGCAAGGCAGAGCATCAACTCGAGACAGAGCAGAACCTGGTCGATCTCGAGGAACCCGTACTCGATGTCGACAAGACTCTGGTCGACCTCCACAAGCATCTACTCGACCAAGACCAGGAGCTGAGCTCGGACTCTGCTGCGCAGATCAGCAACCCGAGGTCGACATCCCAACTCGAGGTCGACAAGCCGCTGGTCGATCTCGACAAGCCTGTGGTCGAGGTCAAGGAGCATCTGGCCGACGTCAACGACTCTGCAGCATCTCCGACAGCTGATCTGGCTCCAAAACAGAAAAAGCCACTTCCTTTCCCTTCTAAATCTCTTAAAGACCCCACTGCGGGTAGATTCAATAGATTTGTCAATATGTTGCAAGAGCTAAACTTTTCTATTCCTTTTACAGAAGCTCTGCAAGAGATGCCTGGATATGTCAAATTTCTAAAGGAAATCTTGAGCAAGAAGTGGTCCATTTCAGAAATCGCAGGCGAATGCAAAGTACTCCACTTCCCTGAAAAGAGGCCTGACCCAGGTAAGTTTTCTGTTACTGTGGGTTTTGGTCAATATAAATATGATTCTCTATGCGATCTAGGAGCAAGTGTGAGCATCATGCCTTTATCAATCTGGCGGAAAGTAAAAATAGGATGCATAGAACCTGTGGATGCTAAATTATACATGGCAAATAATACAGTAGTCATCCCTACAGGAATAGTTGAAAATGTCCCAGTCCAAGTTGGTAAATTCTTTGTTCCAGCTGATTTCCTTATTATTGATTGTGCTGAAGATCCTACTAGCCCTATTATTCTTGGTAGACCATTCTTAGCTACTGCAGATGCCAGGATTAGTGTTAAGAATCGCTCGCTCACCTTCACCATAGGCGATGAGGTTTTGGATTTCTCTTTTGGCCCTGCAAAAGAGGAAATTTCTTGGTTGGAGGTGAAAAGCATCAGCACCGACGGGACTGAGCAAGCAGCGGAGGAGGGAGCCAAAACTGTACTCGAGATCGACGAAGCTTACTCGACCTCGACAAGCGTCCTCCTCGACCTCGACCAAGACTCGTCGAAGTCGACCACCACCACTGAGCCTGAGACTTGCCCAGAGTCTAAGTATGGGGTCCCTGTACTCTACCTCGACCAGCAGTACTCGACATCGAGTAGACCCAAGCCCAAAAATTTCTGTTTTGGGTCCGAACAGGTAAGTTCAGGTATGGATTCTACTCCCACTCAGTCCATAAATAAATTTTTTAATGATTTAAAGGGAGCTAAAACACCGTGGCGAGAGAATCTGCAGAAACTGAAGGCTGGAAGGAAGAGGAAGAAGGAGAAAGGAGATGATGCAAGCAACCACCTGACCGTTGAGCTTGCATACTACCATCAGGACCTAGATGATCCAGGAGAAGGGCCAAGCATGAGTGGGCCCCACAATAATGGTCCTTAAAGAGCAAACGGAGAAGTCGGCCTAGCGACTCTAAAATCTAGAGCTTGTATATAAAACTTTATGAACTTTTGGGACTTTTTTTTTTGGACTTTTTGGTTTTTGTTTTTGTTTTTTGGTTTTATGTCTTTTTAAGAACTTCAAATAGGTAGTCTTGTTTTTGGTATGGAATCTAACACTTGTAGGTAGGCATACACATAAGGATCGCGAAGAGTGGAATCGAGAAGTCCCTGAAAACAGTCAGAATCGACAAAGGCCAAGTCGACGACGACGAAGAGGAGAAGCCCAGAACTACTCGATCTCGAGTAGGCCAACTCGACATCGACGAGACCAGACACTCCTCGACTTCTGATTTCACTAGACGCAGACAAAGCTACTCGAGATCGAGTACCTTGTACTCGAGATCGACCAGCAACTTACTTGACCTAGACTGACTTTGCCTCCTCGATATGATCTTGTGAGTTCCTTCCTTTACTATTGTTTTTATTTGATTTTATACAGTGAGGACACTGTAAATTTTAAGTATGGGGTGGGGGAAGGGCTTACATTGTGCATATTTGATTTATTTGATCATATTTGACATATATGTGCACTATTTCTTTGAATTGCTACATGGCTATTTTTGGAATGCATTATTGATTTATGTGCTTATATGCATGTTTTCCAAAGTTTTGAAAAATGACCCCATTGAAATTTTGAATAATGTCATGGAAGTTTTATTGAACTCGACGATGCAAAATTGGATTCATTAGAGATATAGCATGAAATTGCCTAGTAAAGGGAAGTCACAATGAAGTGCGTTATTTCTTGAAAACCATGAAAGGAGGTAAAATTTGAAGTTGCTTTTGACATGTTGCATGATAAGATGATAGGAGGACTTTATATTTCCATATAATGCTCATTGTCTGAAATCCTAGCCTTACCTATGCTTATGCATCACAAAAGCCATAATATGCCTTATTTCAAATATTGCTCCACATGATCTAAATAATTGCCATTCTTTACCTTATCCGGAGATTATGTTGAGAATGATGTTACATTATGGAAATGTTATATGGTGTTTGTGTTGTGATTATTATCATTATTGGAGTATGGTGGGAAATTGTTGGAAATATATGGAAAATTTAATGAGTGAAAGAAAATCCAATCACCTTAGGAGATAAAGGTCGATTGACCCTGCTCTCTGAGATAATAGTTTGGAGAGATGGGACACATTGTGAGGAGTCCAAAGCACTAAGTATCCGGGGCCATTCATGACACCCATGTTTGCGACTCGCGAGAAGGCAGTGCTGAGGTCAGAGAGGTAAAAGCATTATTATTGATAAAAGCATTATGAAAGGGTGATGAATCGTATGAAAAAGAATGTGGTATGAATGTTTGGAAAGTACTCCATTTCCCCGGATTAAAAGCACCACATTTCCAAAAATTGCCCACCTTTAGCCTTTTACCAATCTACTCCTTATTTTGAGCTTAAATTAAAGTCTTCTTGATTATCAATGCTTTGTCACATAAAAATTATTTGTGCATAACCCTCCTTTTATGAGTAGATGTTGCTTTTGTATATTTGCACATGCATGAATCTGTGACACTAGTACCTTTTCGAGGATGGTAATTGATTGCAGGGTTATATGAAAATGAATCTAAAATGTTGAGAGTTTTAATTTCTTCCCCTGAATGACAAATAAAAGTATTGCTTGAGGACAAGCAAGCTTAAGTATGGGATGTTTGTTGTGAGCTGAATCTGCCATGTTTTACAGTAACTTTTATATCGATTTCTGTATACATTTCATGCATTTGGGCTAAGATAGTACATAATCTATGTAGTTTATGTTTATTTACCAAATTATGGAATCTACACCAGTTTCTGTTTAAATCGCAGAAATCGAGGCGTTTTACAACAATTCTATAGAAGGTCAGAAAAGCTCGGAAAACAACTACAGAAGTCCAAGGTCAAGGAAGCAGCGGAACCAGTCGAGCCAATATGAGAGTCAAGGCTACTCGATCTCAAGTAGACCTTACTCGAGCTCGACCACCATGTCCGAGCACCGCCTTGTCGAGCAAGCCTGCTCGAGAGCCAGACCAACCCGACATCCGGAGTCTACTCGATCTCGAGTACCACTGGTCGAGATCGACGAAGCCCAGCGCCACCACCCGGAGTCGATGAGGAGAAGAGCTGCCCGAGAAGCCGAGGACGAGAAGCCGAGCCACCTCTACTCGGTCTCGACCAAGCCTTGTCGAGATCGACAAGCTACCTTGTCCGAGTCACCACCGAGGAGTCCTCGACACCACCAGAGAGCCATCTTCGACGAACCCTACTCGATCTCGACAAGAGTTGGTCGAGATCGACAAGCCCTTGAGTCCAAATCCGAGGCTGTCGAGGAGATCTACCCGAGAAACCTAGTCGGCAAGCCACTCTACTCGAGGTCGACTAAGCTTACTCGACATCGACGAGCACCCTGAGCCAGAGTCCGAGCCTGTCGAGCAGAGAAGCCAGCCAAGGCGAAGTCGACCAGAATTCCTACTCGACATCGACAAGACCCTTGTCGAGGTCGACCACACTCCAGAAACTTCTCGACGTGAGCTGTCCTAGTCGACTTGGGATTCCTTGGGCGTGAAGGAAGATAGCTTGGTCGAAGATCTATCCAAACATATCAAGTTCTATCTATGGAGACAAGATCTATCAAGACATGAAGACTTACCTTAATTAGTTTTATCTTTTCCCTTTTGATTTACTTCCATAAAACAATTTATTTATCTTTTAAAGCATTAGATATAATTTTAGATAGAGATATATATCCTCTTTCCTAGAATAGCTAGGGAATGAAGGCTATAAATAAAGCCCATGGGGCTCAGTTTTATTCATTCAATTTCAGAGCAAGACAAGTAGTTCCACATAGACAGTTTAGGAGTTCGAAGGTTTTAGGGTTTTGGCATTCGACGAGAGTTGGATTGCCGGGATTGTAAAGTCTTGGAATTTAGTTTTATGCAAGTTATTTTCTTTCAATCGATGATGTCTGAGTTTGCGATGAGGCGCGAGTAGTCCACCCACTTCTAGGGTTGGGGCGAGCCCGACGATAGCCATGCATATTTGAGGTAAAGATCCGACCTTTATCATGTTTTAAGCATTTTCCTACTTGTTGATGTGTTTATTACCCATCTAATGGAGATCCATGCTAACAACTTGGATTATAAACATAAAATCGGTAGAGACAATTAGGGTTTCTTGAGAGAGTTGTCTAATTGTTGGAAAAGGCGAAAGCTTAGTCCTTTAATGCGAAGTATATGGTAATCTGTTTGGTTCTGCCTTATGCATGCTTGGTTATTATCGTTGCAAACCCCAATCTTGGAAGTCTTTTACATACAGTTTAAGTTCGAAGTCCCAAAGCATTTGTTTTTACTTTCTTTATTTTTATTCGTTTTATTTCCCTGCCCTCGTCGATCTCGACCACACCCTGGTCGACCTCGACCACTGATTCTCGACCCAGAGTCGCTGTTGCTTACTCGTGCAGGTACTCGACCAAGCCAACTCGACATCGACCATGCCTTACTCGACATCGAGTAGACCTTAGTCGATATCGACCACCTGTGCCTGTGTCTGCTGCCTTGTTCGACTGTCCGATCTTCTGTCGACTACCCTAGTCGAGATCGAGGACCCTGTTGTCGACTGCTGCCTGTGAGATTCCGCTGCTACCTAGGATCCGCTGACACGCTTCCTCGTGGATCGATCCTGACTTCCGCTGCTGCATCAGGAGGAGGTCTTGTATTTATTTTGCGTGGGCATAATCCGGTTTGATTTATACTTTATATTTTAAACTCGATTTCCTCCAACAACAATATGCTATTACACCCCCGCAGTCGAAACGGGAGGAGAGCGAACAGTGAGACTGTCTCTAAAATCGAGAAATAATTGACGCGGCAAACCCTTGGTGAAGATGTCTGCATACTTATAGGCGGATGGCACGTGAAGAACCCTGACATGACCGAGCGCGACCTTCTCACGGACAAAATGAATGTCAATCTCAACGTGTTTGGTGCGCTGATGTTGCACCGGGTTCGAGGCCATATACGTAGCAGACACGTATCAGTGTAGACCAGAGAGGCCCGAGATAGGGGGCAGTGTAATTCGAACAGCAGATTCCGCAACCAAGTGCATTCGGCAACGACGTTGGCCACCCCACGGTACTCGGCCTCGACGCTGGATCGGGAGATGACAGATTGCCATTTGGCAGACCAAGAAATCAATGTGTCATTGAGAAACACACAGTAACCTGACGTGGAGCGGCGAGTATCGGGACATTCAGCCCAGTCGGCATCTGTGTAGGCTACAATGGATGGAGAGGACGCCGAATGGATAGTGATGCCCAAAGAATGAGTGTCATGAACATACCGAATGATGCGCTTGAGGGCAGCGAAATGGCCGTCCCTTGGATCATGCATGAACAAACAAATATGTTGAACAACATAGGAGATGTCAGGACGGGTCAACGTCAGGTACTGAAGAGCACCCGCTAGGCTGCGATACAGGGTTGGATCGGACACTGGTTTGCCGGCCTGAGCACTAAGCTTAGTGCCAGGGTCGACAGGAGTGACTGCAGGATTACAGCCGGTCATGCCTGCTGATAGAGCATGTTTAATGTTGCATAATAGATTGCATTTAGCATTATTTAGGTGTGAATATTGCATTTATTTAGTTGAATTTGCATTATCACTTGTTGAGTTAGAAGAGGCGGAATCTACATGATTTTATGGTTTATTTCAGGTAAAGTAGATTGGAGGTGAAATGGATTTGAAAAGAGCAAAAATAAGCTAAGGAGAATACTTAGGAGCTGCTGGAAACAAAGAAGACGCAGCTCGGAAGAATCGCAGGCCGCCCCGCAGCATCGCTGGCCGCCCCGCGGCTCGAAGGAAGAAACGGAGGATATCGCTGATCGCCGGCCGCCCCGCGGCCTGGTCTGGCCGCCCCGTGGCCCGTGCAGTAGCTGGACACCGATTTTGGATTTTACTTAGGGTTTTGTCTAAGTTATTTTGGGCCGACTTTCATAAGACTATTTAAGCGTTTGCTAGTTATTCTTTCATTAACTTTATGCACTTTATTCCATTGTTGAGAGCGCCGTTGAGCATGAGCAACTAAACTCTCGAGGTTTCGCCTACAGTTTGGATCTTTGATTGTTGAATTGTGAGTTTCTTAATCTAGTTCTTATTCCTATTGCAATGTTTTGACTTCTTTGTGCTTAATTGCTTGAATGTGTGTTATTCTCTCTGGCCTGATCAACTAGTTTGAGTAGATTCATTCAATTGCTAGGGTTTTGCAGATTCCTCGTAGCGAACCTTAACCCAAGTGGCAATCATATCCCTTTAGGACTCGTAGGACTAATTGGATGTGTAGGAAGTTGAATACATGTTGAATATCGACTCGTAGCTTGATATTATGTGTAACTTGGTTAATTCATAATCTTAATGCTATCTCTAGGTTGAATCTTAACCGTGTTAGGGTTATTTAGAGATAAGGGTTGCTAGGACTCGTAGGACTAGTAACTTATCTAAGATCTG
Source organism: Persicaria tinctoria (assembly GCA_037127255.1). Classification (NCBI taxonomy): domain Eukaryota; kingdom Viridiplantae; phylum Streptophyta; class Magnoliopsida; order Caryophyllales; family Polygonaceae; genus Persicaria; species Persicaria tinctoria. Next base: position 90,417,920 of record JBANSL010000002.1, on the reverse strand, counting down.
GACAAGGACATTGATAGGAAAAGACAAGAACTAGAGGCTGAAACAAGTATCGAATTCATCAATCGAAGTGATAAATTGTAGGTGAACCTATTTCTCTCCACTGCATTCTACAATCACTTGACTTTGTTTACTTGCTTCCGCTTTGATAAAAGGCAGAACTTTTTCGCACCAAACCCCCCAATTTCTCCTCTTAGCGATTAGAATTGACACTCGAATTGAATAGATTTCCCTGTGGATCGATCTCTTGCTTACACACTATACTAGTTGTGAGTTTGAGTATTCTTTGGCAAGAACAACGACAGGTTTTCCTCTTGTCAAATTTGGCGCCGTTGCCGGGGACCTCTTCTTTAATTCTTGTGTTATTTTAATTTCTAACTTTTGTATATATTTACATCTAACCCCGTCGTGGACCTATCTTACAGTTCACGACACCTTATTACTAATATTTCTAGATGTTGAAGTTATGGCAGTTTCAGGGAGAATATTTTCACAACTACCTCACAAGAGTGCAAAATTTATTTAACATCCGTTATTCACGGGGTTTCTGAGATAGTTTGCGAGATGTGGTGGTTTGCGTTTTTGAGGGCATGGCTCCTCAGACCCGAGAACTTGCCAGGTCCATAAACAATGGAAGCTTTGCTGGTTTAGGAGTGTCGGGATTATGGGATCTTCTCTGCTACATGGGTGACCAATCGGCGGAGGAAGAATCCTACACTTCGACGTTTCAACCAATGGAGTACTCCGACCCATCCATGGAAGAGTCAACCATTGTCTTGATGGAGCAGATAGGGCAATTACGTGAGATAGTGAATCAAACTGGGGAGGCTATGAATCAAACTGGGGAAGCTATGAATCAAAATGGGGAAGCAATTATCCGACTCTTTAAGACATTGCAGGAGTTGATAGTTCAACAATGTCATAATCCTCAACTTGATGAAAGCCAAGATGCAAGCAATGATGAATTCTCTGATAATGAAGAAGAGCATCTAGTGGTTATCGACACGAAATCTCAGGGGACGTCCCTAGAGATTGAGGATGTTTCGATGCCCTCTTCATTCGTTGAAATCATCCCCAACTCGCCTATCAAGGAGCCAAGTCTGGAACTAATTTATGTGGTTCCCGAACTAGAAACTGGTACTTTTTGCAAATTGGGAGATTTTGGTGAATATGTCGATCCATGGAGCCACTACTTCAACAAACCACTAGCAGAACTGTGTTGGTGGTCCTACATACCCTCGAGGGAGAATCAAGCTCAAATGAAGGGTAAGTTGGTAATGGTTCTCATTGCTGAATTTCTAATTACCAATTGTTTCATTTTCAGTGTGTATTCGAATATCGGTTGGGCACGAGAGTTTGATTTGCTTTTGAGGGCGATGTCGATGTCCGCTTGAGTCTTGAATGAGTGGATGAATATAATGTCGAGCCAACGACGGTAATCAGAGGCGCTGCTTGGGAGGCAACCCAAGGTAAGTATTTTAGATTCTATTTTATTTGTGCATTTTACTACTTTTTAGTTTAGTTTTGGTTTTTGTTTGGGATACTAATGCTACAGAAAGGAAAAGAAGAAGGAAACAGGGCGAAAAAGGACGGGCCGCCCCGTCGCCAGCATGGGCCGCCCCGCGGCCAAGGCGACAAGCGAAATCCTTCGCGGAATCGCCGGCTGCCCCGTCGCCCACCCTGGCCGCCCCGCGGCCCCTTCCGGATAAAAACAAAAATTTTAGGGCCCCGTGTGGGCCCCCACTTGCCAAACATAATAAACCCTAACCACTCCTTTTTCTTTCCTCTTTCTCACATAGTCGCCCCCTCGCCTTTTCTTCCTTTTCATCTTCCTTCTTCATCCTCTTGAAACTCCATTGAAGCACACCTCCAAGTTTACTTCTTTCACCAAAATCATCCTACCTTCACCAAAATCTCCACAAAACTACTCTTTTCTTCCATTCTCATCTTCCTTCTACATAAAAAAAGCCACCCCACCACGACACTCTCCTAGATCTACACACAAAACCGCTCCTTCCAAAGTCTTTCAAAGGTTTTCTTTCGGATCCACTACAAAGAAGGAAGGTTTAGGATGTCGGAGAGCAGATCCGACGTCGGAGTGGATAGATCCAGAATTTCTCCGGCCGCCCCATCACCTGACCCGCCTCCCCGCGACCACCCCTATCGCCGGCCGCCCCGTCGCCCTACTCGGCTGCCCCGCGGCCTCTGCAGAAGCTGCCATTTCGTGAGTTCCTCTTGACTTTTCATTCTTTTGGGTAATTTTCTTCGCTCAGAATCACAATGTCGAGACCACATGGAATGAATAGAAATCAGAAGAAGAGATGGACTACTTTGAACACTATAAACTTCTTTGTAACGAAATTCTTTCATGAGCCTACCTTGAGATTATTACAGATGGGTGCCTGCACTAGGCAGCTATTAGAACATGGGGGCCTAAGAGGGTTTTTAGAGAAAAATGCTCCTACTTATCCGAGTTTATGTAAGGAGTTTCTAGCCACTTTGAGTGTGGGACGTACATCCATTGAGTTTCGATTATTGGGGAGGGGTCATGAGATGTCAAAGGAGAGATTGGCACAGATTCTGGGTGTTACTGCTGCGCCGACTACTGGTTGGCTTGATGTCTGCAAGGGAGAGGGCCCTGTGGCTTTCTGGATGGCATCTACTAGGGTGCCTTTTGAGGCCAAGAAGGGCCAGTACAACTCCGGCATTCGCCATCATGCCCTACGACTTATTCACAAGGTTCTTGCGAACACTTTCTTTGCTTAGGCGGAGGTCAACAAGATCTCGCTGAAGGATATGTCATTCCTATGGTGTCTGACGCCAGAGAGCCCTGTAGTTCCAGGTTGGGTAGATCTGTTTCTAATGAACTGCAAGGATATCCTGGACAAGCGCAGCAAGGCAACCATTAGCTTTGGGGGTCTTATCACCCTCATAGCTCGCGCATGCATCGATATGAGCGTTGTCCATGACATTCAACATGGATCATTTCTTTATGATGAGGCCCAGCTGAGGAAGACTGGCCACCTGAAGGGTAGAGCGCCGAGGTGGATCTGGAGGGCAGGCCATCAGGGGAGGATCCAGTTGAGATTGCCCCGTCATCTCCCATTTGGCCCTACAGCTGCTGATTTCTATATGGGGGATGAGATGGATGAGGAGGAGGAGCAGGTTCCTGATGCTGAGCAGGAAGATGCTGAGGATGTTCTCAGAGTTCAGACGGATTTTGGAGGAGCTGGACCTTCTGGCACAACTGGAGGTGTTGGTCCAGATAACTACTCGCTGGCACAGCAGATGGCTGATATGTGTCTCCAGCAGAACACTATGTGGGAGCATCAGCAGATGATGTCGCGTCGTCAAGACGCAATGTGGGAGAACCAGCAGCGGATGCACCAGCGCCAGGACGCGATGTGGGACCACAACCAGCAGCTGTACGTGGAGGTCGGCGACATTCGTCGAGATGTACGTGGCTTGACTTCCCACCTGGAGAAGGTCTCTGAGAGCCAGGCGGCGATCCGACGGATGCAGGAGCAGATATGGCAGAGGCAAGAGGACTTCTATCGATTCGCCTATCCACACAGTTCCCACCATATCCGCCGCCTCCACCACCTCAGCCGTGAGCATGTCAGTTGTTTCTTTTCTTTTCCCTTTTATTTTTATTTTGATGTTTTTGTTCTCTTTTCTGCATTGAGGACAATGTCAGAACTAAGTGTGGGGGAGAAGACTTGCAAACTCTCTGTATTTTGGTTATAATTTGCACTGCATTTTAAGTTTTAAGGTTGCATGTTTATTTCTATTGGTTGTATGCATATTTAGTTTCTACCAATATTTCTTATAAAAAAAGAAAGAAAAAAAAACAAACAGTTTTAGTTCTTGCATTATTAGGAATAGGTCTTATTTCCCCATATGGATGCCATTTGTCCTCTATATTTTCGATTGAGATTTATGCTCCATGATGTGCTTGGATTGTTGAAGCCTTTGATATATGTTTTCTATACTATTTGGTGGGCATGATTGATTAATAATTGAGCGCATAAAATCTTGAATTTTTGGGTGATCTTGAAGTTCTAGACATGTCCTGGTGAGCTTATTTTGGCCTATTCAGGACTACACTTTATTTAGTCCTCTTGCTTGTTGTGTGTACTCTCTTCGATTACTTCCTCTTTGACTTGCATTGAGATATCTTGTTCAAGGCTGCATATTATGATTTCTGCACATGACTTAAACATGATTGATGCACCTTTATTAGCCCTATTTGACTCTATTCCCACCTTACATATTATCCTTTGCTTGAAGCCAGTTTGAGCCTAATTTCCTATACTTTTATAGCTCCACAAAATTTTTCCATAGCCAATGATAGCCTGACCCCATCCGGAAATTTAGGAATAATTGGTGAATATTTATAGTGTGGAATGATGGTTTGTAGTGGTGGATTGTATGTTGGAGGTGTATTTATGAGATGTTTGATTCTTGCTAGCATATTTATTATTTGGGACCTAAGGAGGATAAAATTCACTTAGGGGTAAAAGTCAAGGAAAATCATTTTGATATAGCATGAATGATTAAAAAAAAAGAGAAAGAAGAAAAGAAAAGAAAAGAAAAAAGAATAAAGGAATGAGTTGAGTATGGTTTGCAAAGTTTTGTGCTTGAGATTGTTGTTGTTTGGCATTATAGAGATTTGGTATGAGAAGTTTATAAGTGGTTTTATGATTTGGTAGCTTCTTTAGTTCCCGGATTATGAGCACCACATGACCAAAATTGTTCCATACCTTATATGTTCTACCTTGGCCCCATTACAACCCAATTGAAAGACCTCATGATTTTTGTTGTGTGTAGAGTCACCAGCGGTGGAGATTTAGAACACTGGTGCAAGGCTCTTGTAGCTGAGTTTTTGAAGATTGAGTTTTGAGTGTAAACATTTAAACCTAAACACTTGAGCGAGAGTGAAATACATCTCCTTTGCGAGGTCTAGAATGGATATGGTTGCCTTATTTCATTGATTATTCCAATTATGTGCTATGATGTTATTAATCTTTTGTGTTTGCTAGTTTTCATGCACTTAAAGAATATTGAGGTGTGGATACATGAATTGCAATTCTGTGGGGCTGCAGAGTTGAGTTTTCTATTGCTTGAGGACAAGCAATGGTTCAAGTGTGGGGGAATTTGATAGAGCATGTTTAGTGTTGCATAATAGATTGCATTTAGCATTATTTAGGCGTGAATATTGCATTTATTTAGTTGAATTTGCATTATCACTTGTTGAGTTAGAAGAGGCGGAATCTACATGATTTTATGGTTTATTTCAGGTAAAGTAGATTGGAGGTGAAATGGATTTGAAAAGAGCAAAAATAAGCTAAGGAGAATACTTAGGAGCTGCTGGAAACAAAGAAGACGCAGCTCGGAAGAATCGCAGGCCGCCCCGCAGCATCGCTGGCCGCCCCGCGGCTCGAAGGAAGAAACGGAGGATATCGCTGATCGCCGGCCGCCCCGCGGCCTGGTCTGGCCACCCCGCGGCCCGTGTAGTAGCTGGACACCGATTTTGGATTTTACTTAGGGTTTTGTCTAAGTTATTTTGGGCCGACTTTCATAAGACTATTTAAGCGTTTTCTAGTTATTCTTTCATTAACTTTATGCACTTTATTCCATTGTTGAGAGCGCCGTTGAGCATGAGCAACTAAACTCTCGAGGTTTCGCATACAGTTTGGATCTTTGATTGTTGAATTGTGAGTTTCTTAATCTAGTTCTTATTCATATTGAAATGTTTGACTTCTTTGTGCTTAATTGCTTGAATGTGTGTTATTTTCTCTGGCCTGATCAACTAGTTTGAGTAGATTCATTCAATTGCTAGGGTTTTGCAGATTCCTCGTAGCGAACCTTAACCCAAGTGGCAATCATATCCCTTTAGGACTCGTAGGACTAATTGGATGTGTAGGAAGTTGAATACATGTTGAATATCGACTCGTAGCTTAATATTATGTGTACCTTGGTTAATTCATAATCTTAATGCTATCTCTAGGTTGAATCTTAACCGTGTTAGGGTTATTTAGAGATAAGGGTTGCTAGGACTCGTAGGACTATTAATTTACCTAAGATCTGGACAAGGACATTTATAGGAAAAGATAAGAACTAGAGGCTGAAACAAGGATCGAATTCATCAATCGAAGTGATAAATTGTAGGTGAACCTATTTCTCTCCACTGCATTCTACAATCACTTGACTTTGTTTACTTGCTTCCGCTTTGATAAAAGGCGGACCTTTTTCACACCAAACCCCCCAATTTCTCCTCTTAGCGATTAGAATTGACACTCGAATTGAATAGATTTCCCTATGGATCGATCTCTTGCTTACACACTATACTAGTTGTGAGTTTGAGTATTCTTTGGCAAGAACAACGACAGGTTTTCCTCTTGTCACCTGCACGTTCCACAATCTCACGGGCATACTGTTATTGGGACAGAAACAGGCCCGAGGATGTCCGGGTAGCAGCGACACCCAGAAAGAATGAGAGGGCGCCTAAATCAGTCAAAGCAAATTCTCGGTCGAGCAAATTGATGATGTCTGTCCTGAGGGAGTCACTGGAAGCAGTCAAGATAATATCATCCACATACACCAGTAAATATGCAGTCTGGGTGCCGCGGCGAAGGATGAACAACGAGGAATCCGAGCGACTGTTGTGAAACCCAATATGAATCAAGAAAGATGCAAAGCGTTGGTACCAGGTACGCGACGCTTGTTTGAGGCCGTAGAGAGATTTCTTGAGGAGGCAGACATGCTTAGGTCGAGTCTGGTCGATAAATCCCGGTGGTTGGAACATATATACGGTCTCATGAAGATGCCCATGGAGAAAGGCATTCTTCACATCCAACTGGTGAATGGACCAAGACCGAGAGACCGCCAAGTGCAGAACCGTACGAACAGTGGCTGGTTTAACCACTGGACTGAAGGTTTCTCCACAATCAATTCCGACTTCCTGAGATCGACCATTAGCCACCAGCCGAGCTTTGTAGCGTTCCAGAGAGCCATTAGATCGCAGTTTGTGGCGAAACAACCACATACACCGAACCACATTCACCTCAGCTGGACGGGGGACCAATTCCCAAGTTCCATTACCAATAAGAGCCCGATATTCGTCAGTCATGGCCGCACACCAATTTGGGTCTAGCAGGGCTGATTTGTGGGATGTAGAGAGGGGGGGAATTGGTTGTTTATGTGAGGTAATGGTACTGAGATCAAACAGGCGACGAGGCTGGACAATACCATCTGATGTCATCCTCAAGCGGAAGAAGAAGGCTCCACCTTGGGAGTCGTTAAAGAAATGGCGTTAATTATTTTATTATTTGTTATATATTAGGATTTTAGATTAAGTTTTATCTTCTAGGTTTATTTATCTTTAGGATTAAAATTCTATCTTTATCAACCTAAATTCTATCTTGCACGGTAGAATTGGTTCTTAGGTTTTCTATTTAAACGTTGTAGTTCTATTGAATTAAATCAGATTGAAATAGAATTGAAGAAACCTTTTATGGATTCAGGGTTCTTCGATTGTCAATCCCAAAGTTCTTGTGTTCTAATACTTTCGGCCTTCACAAAAAATCATCACCATCACCTTGTTCTAAATCGGCAACCCTAAATCAATCCCAACCCAAGTTTCAGAAACCGTCGCAAAGAGAGGAGCCTGCCCCTTGGCGACACCTGCGGCCTGACTCGCTCCCAGCGAGCGCGGAAAGGCGTCCCAGCGCGCACGCAGACGCCCAGGCGTCTTCGGCCTCCCCCGCGCGCACCTGCTCGCCCTCGCTTCTCCTCGCAGCCGCGCATTCCCGTTCGCCAACATCTTCGCTCCCAGCGAAGCCCTTCTGCGCACCAGTACCCGCACACCCTGAGGCCTTGACGCTTGTGTGCCCGGACCCTTGCGCGCCAGCCTTCGCAACTTTCCTCGCTGTTCTTCGTTCTCTCTTTCTGTCGCTATTGTTCAAAGTTCTCAATTGCTGAAAATTACTAAGTCCTAAACCGTCGCTATTACAGAATTCTAATTAGTTGTTTAAATTGTTCCAAATCAGGAGATATCAAAGAGCATTGCAAGATCGGAGCAAATATACGGCGTGGTTCTTGATCTTGAGCCCACAGGCGAAGGATCGGGTATCCCAAACGTATCAAGTGGTATCGGATTTCAGGTTAATGCAAGTTCTTTACTCTCTTGATTTCTTTATTGAGTGATTTATATTTCGTGCCTATTTTTCACCATAGCCGCTGCATAAAAGTTAAATCTTTATTGTTCACCCATAAAAATTGGCACTTTATTTTTGTTATTCTTTGTTTGGATCTATAATTTGGAAGATATTGAGTTCTTGACTGCAAGTTGTGATCTTTTATTCCTAGTTTCTACATATCATGCCTATGACTGTGATTCTTGGATTAAAAAGCATTATATGAACTTGCACCACTAAAGAACCCCAATTTTTCCAGTTTCTAGCCTATTTTTCCCATTTTCTTTATTTTTGCTTACTTTTAGATCATCGTAGCTTTTATTTTTATTTTGCTCTTCATTTTTCGGTTGCTACTCCATATTACAACAACTTTTTCCCTTATATATATATATAAAGTAAAATAGCCGAATTCAAATATATATATATATATATATATATTATATAGAGCATTCTTTCATCACATTATTGAGTTAGTAACTCTGAGTTCTTTGATTGCTACATGTTAGATGATCTAAACGGTTTTAAGCATTACAAAAGAACCCTACTTGTGTGATTTTGTGCTGTGCCGACACTGGAGCCTTGGTCACACCCCTTTTTCTCTGAACCGTGTTGCAACCGTCAGATAATAGTTGACGGAGTGTGTGCACTTGATTGCCCTTGTGATTGCTATTTTCGCCTATTACACATTCATATTATTCAAGCATCACATTGTAGCTCTTATTTCTCCACATTAAGCCGCTTGTTTATACTTGCTATCCTTGTTATCCGACTTGTGGCTGATTTAATTTACAATTTTGCTTCTTACTTGTTGTCCTCAATATTGCAAAATTCTGTGTCCAGGGGAATTGCTTGAATATTGTGCCTTGTTTTCTCGCTCTTTGATTTCTAAAACTTGAATCACTCTTAGGAATCGCTAGAGCTTGCATTACTTGGTTTCTGGTCTTTGCTTCGTTTACTTGTTGCTCTTCTGATATTGTAGGAACATGACGAACGATAGCAACCCCAACCCTTCCCCTATCCCACCTGCTGGCATTTCTGCTGATACTATGCAGTTCATTATTGACTCTGCTGTCCAAAAGTCTACTCTGGTGACGCGACAGGAACTGGCAGAGGCTGAAAATCGCCGAGCTATCGAACGTAAGGAGGACCATCTACGGTTATCTGACCTCATCAAACAGGCAATTGCTCGGCAATGGGAGGAGTCAAAACAGGCGGAGGCTTCTGGATCTACACCTCCTTCTGGAGGAAAACCGCCTCCACCACCCCTAGATACTACACCACCTTCGGGTACTGTGCCCCCTACAGGTAATCAGCACCCTGTAGGTAACACCTTTTATTCAGCTCAACCTCCTCCTTCTGGTCAATTACATTATCAGCTACGGTCTGCTACTACTAATCCTTTCCCTGGAGAGCATGACAACGATCCTTTAGCGGGCTTCAATGGCCACCAGGATCGCCCTAAGCACACTCACCCACGGAAGCAGCAGGGCCGACCCCATCAGCGTCCGCAACAACCGTTCTATACCCGTGCTAACTGGGATGACAGTCGTAGCAATCATGATCTGAATGAGACACCACATTTGGTTTTCTATTTAAACGTTGTAGTTCTATTGAATTAAATCAGATTGAAATAGAATTGAAGAAACCCTTTATGGATTAAGGGATTCTTCGATTGTCAATCCCAACGTTCTTGTGTTCTAATACTTTTGGCCTTCACAAAAAATCATCACCATCACCTTGTTCTAAATCGGCAACCCTAAATCAATCCCAACCCAAGTTTCAGAAACCGTCGCAAAGAGAGGAGCCTGCCCCTTGGCAACACCCGCGGCCTGACTCGCTCCCAGCGAGCGCGGAAAGGCGTCCCAGCGCGCACGCAGACGCCCAGGCGTCTTCGGCCTCCCCCGCGCGCACCTGCTCGCCCTCGCTTCTCCTCGCAGCCGCGCATTCCCGTTCGCCAGCATCTTCGCTCCCAGCGAAGCCCTTCCGCGCACCAGTACCCGCACACCCTGAGGCCTTGACGCCTCTGTGCCCGGACCCTTGCGCGACAGCCTTCGCAACTTTCCTCGCTGTTCTTCGTTCTCTCTTTCTGTCGCTATTGTTCAAAGTTCTCAATTGCTGAAAATTACTAAGTCCTAAACCGTCGCTATTACAGAATTCTAATTAGTTGTTTAAATTGTTCCAAATTAGGAGATATCAAAGAGCATTGCAAGATCGGAGCAAATATACGGCGTGGTTCTTGATCTTGAGCCCACAAGCGAAGGATCGGGTATCCCAAATGTATCACCATCCTTGCTACGAGTGGTCATAGGGTGGATGTTGGTGACGGTAGGAGCTGGTGGGGGTATCGGCGCCGGGGCTGGGGCTGGGGGTGAGTTGACAGGAGCAAGGGGAGTGGGGTAGGCCGGAGTGTGCACTGGCTAAGGCGAGGGTGAGTGTGGGGAGGCACGGTGGGGTGATGCAGCTGCCAACGAGCCATGTATGAAATGGGAAAGGAGCGGGGAGACATCATCATCAGTGTGACAGTCCTCAGAGGAGGAATGTGTGGGCGAGGCAAAGGGGAAGGTGGACTCGTCAAACGTGACATGGCGAGACACAATGAGTTTCCTGGTGGTGAGATCTAGGCAAATGTAGCCACGATGATTTTCAGGATAACCCAGAAACACACATGCACTTGATCGTGGTTGGAGTTTATGAGAGGTTTGAGCGGATAGATTTGGGTAGCAAAGACAACCGAACACTCGAAGGTGATCGAACCCAAGTGTCAAGAGATACAAAAGTTGAGTTGGGGACCTTTGTTTGAGAGTAGGAGAGGGAAGAATGTTTAGAAGATATGAAGCCACATTGAGGGTGAAATGCCATAGCCGAGGGGGCATAGAGGCATGACACAGAAGTGTGCGGACAACATTGTTGATGGTTCGGATTGTACGTTCTGCTTTGCCATTTTGAGGAGATGTGTAAGGACATGAGAATCGAAAAGCAATTCCATTTTTCTGAAAGAAGGGATGAAAGTCATTGTTGTCAAATTCCTTGCCGTTGTCACATTGGAAAGCTTTAATAGGACAATTGAATTGGGTCCAGACATATTGATGAAATTGCACAAATTCGGTGTAGACTTGAGATTTGAATTTAAGTGAAAACACCCATAAGAAATTAGAGCAATCATCAATGAACAACACATAATATTTATGACCAGCAGAACTAACAATGGGAGATGTCCACACATCACTATGAATCAATTGAAATGAACTAGTAGTAAAAGACCTAGAAGGATAAAATGGTAGACGGGTATGTTTTCCTAATTGACACGAGTGACAAAGAGAGGAAACATCCTCTTTATTACAATGAGGTAAACAAAAAGTCCTAAGAAGATTGAAAACAGGTGCGCCTGGGTGACCACAACGAGCATGCCACACAGGAGTCGACACGACAGACAGGGACAGAGGACTTGACAGTGTGGTGATAGGGTAGAGCTCGCCGGAGCTAGTGCATCTCAGTCGATGAGTTCCCGTTTGAAGATCCTTCACAGAAAAAACCATATGGGTCAAATTCAACAGACACATTATTATCAGTGGTGAACTGACAGACAGATATAAGGTTTTTGATAATATGGGGGGCAACCAGAACACGGCGCAGGTAGAGGGGATTGGTGGTTGTGGGTAGGGTGGCTTGGCCAGAACCCAAGGTTGGTATGCGAGAACCATTACCGACAATCACAGAGGGGGATGAACTCTTAGAGTTGATGGATGAGAGCATACCTTGGTTATTGGTCATGTGCGAGGAGGCGCCAGTATCCATGTACCATGAGTTGTCCGGCGGGTACAGAGTCATAGTGTTGAAAGACGCAGACAGATCGGATGGCGACATGAACCCTGCGTAAGGGTCTCCATATGCGGTGTGTGCCTGAGGATTGGGCGGGCGAGGAGCAGCACCGAGTATGCCCTGAGACGGAGTTGTCGGGAAGGGACATAGGCCGGGGTTCCAGCCCTGGAGTTGCCAAGGGGCATGTTGCTGCGGCTGCTGCAAGAAGCCAGGAACTTGCATCCATCCAAACGGTGTGCGCTGAAAGTGCACAGCCCCTGATCCACGTCCACGCCCACGACCACGTCCGCGGCCGCGTCCGCGCCCGCGACCTCTATCGCCAAACGATTGCCGCCCCGAATTGTCGGATTGTGGGGGCGGCTGTGACAATTTTTCTGAAGGCGGATCCGGCGGTGCGGTTGCTGCAGCGAGTGCTTTGGCATCAGCGGCAAGGGCGTCGCGCTTGTGACGACGCGTCTCCTCTAGCCGCACCATGGACCGACCTTGGCAAAGTCAGGCAGGGGTGATGTCTGCTAGATGAAGCTGACTACTGTATCATACTCATGCGTGAGTCCGACGATCATCTGGATGACCATCTGTCGACCGGAGAGGGCAGAATCGACGTTCTTTAACTGATCAGCGAGGTCCTTGAGATGCTGACAGTATTCGGAGACGGATGAGAAAGTCTCCAATCGACAACGGGAGAATTCGTTCTGCAAGTATACAACACACGATTCTTTGTTGTCTTGAAAGATGTTCTGCAGCCTCATCCATGCCGAGAGAGCGGTGGCGTCCGGTTCAAGGATGGTCAGCAGGAGATCCGACGAGATAGTTGCGTATATCCATTGAAGGATGATGGGGTCGAGTTGGTCCCAAAGGTCATCATCGACGGACGCAGGTCGGGGTACCGATTCATCAATGTGATCAAGCACCCGATGAGCCCGCTCTGCGACATGAAATAGGGCCGCCCAGGAGTTGTATTTGGTGTCGGAGGTGTCGAGAACAAGCGGGATGAGATGCTTGATGTTGGAGACGGCTAGGGTCGAGTGAAAGGGGGGTTTAGAAGGGGGAGGGGAGTCGGCAGGGTTGCCGGGTGTATTGCGTACTATTGCCGCAGTTGGGGTTGAGAACTTCGTCGGTGGCAGACATGGTGAGGCGGAAGGAGATTGCCGAGGGGGAAGACCGGCGGCTAGGGATAGGGTTTTGGGAGGGGCGGCGGTGGGTGGGTAGGGAAGAGGAGCACATAAGCCGAGCGGGGTTCCATCCTAAAACCAATTGGCATTAGGTGGGGTAACCCACTAGCTTATATACTAAGGCTTCTTTGTTCATATTGTCGACGTGGGACTCTTTTGGTCTCTTCACACCTTTCATTCTCTCAACACGCCACCGCACTTGCCTCTAGTTGTTGACACTTGGACAACGGGTCGCATCCCGGGTCGTCTTTCACCTCTAGTTGACACTTGGACAACGGGTCTAGCATCTCATTCTATTTTTAGCTAGCCCAGGATCGAGAGTCGGGCCGTTTGGCTTATCCGCTCTGATACCATGTTAGAATCCAAACGATTCAATAATCCCCCTTGGGATTTGCCTTATCATTGATTGACTTATATAGTGTTACATGACTTGTACAATAAGTTAGGAAATATAAATATATATGCTATTAGTATAATACGAATAAAGAGCTAATATTTATCCAAATGTTCATAACTTCATCGTCTAATCTCCATCGACTTCCTCATTTATTGACATTGCGTTGTTTTGAACTTGAATACTTATGTTTTATCTTTTTAGTATCATGATGATTAGTCTGTTTATCGTTTGTTTCGATCGCTCGATTTACTCAACACTAGTGTGCAGTATGTCGAATAAAATGAGATCTCATATCCATAACACTTTTATCTAATTATGACGACATCTAAAAAATTCGATGATTCAATATCGCGTTAAACTATTTAGAAAGGAATTACACAAGTTTAACCATGTCAGGGTGGTTGAGCCGGAAAAGATCTCAGGGTAGTACCCGATGGTCCCCGTTCGACTCCCAAATATGGCCGCTCTATATTTACCAAAATTAAGGAATTACACAAGTTTAAAGATAACAATTTTTCAATCGTATAAGGGCATAAGACAAGCAAGTGATATTGAAATATATCCCCTATAGAGAATTATAAATTACATATTCTGGATTTTTTTTTCTAAATTCCAACCGCTTTTCTATTATGGAGTTTACGCAAGATATATAAGATTTTCTCCAAATTTAGGAAATGATCTCTATTTTTTTTTCATTCTTTATTTTAGAGAATGTAATGATAACACGGTTAGACAAAAACAATCCAAATATTACCTCTGTTTAGAAATATAAGTCCATTAATTTTTTAGCACGTTTTTTAAGGAGTTAAAAACTATATAAAATAATATTTTTTAATTATTTTTTACATATTCTTATATATATTACTCATAACTATATAATTATGTAAAAATAAGTAATGTTCTATAGTTTTTAAGGTCGAAAATAAAAATAATTAATTGAGCATTGAAACCATTCCACGCCCACTAAATGCAACCAAAAGATCCACAGGTTAATGAACACGAGGTCAACAAAAGATGCACTCAGAAGTCAGGAGGGGATAGGGGCGAAGGCATAAAAATGTAGGGTTGACATGGTACGGTAACACCAAAAAATGGTGATTATTACGTATCAACCACTAACTGGTGGTACGCAAATTTTTATACCACGTACCAAACACAAGTTGTGGTTACCAAATATATTGTAACCATGACTTGTGGTTACCATCGGTATATTACCATGATTACCATCCTATAATTTTGTTTATATTTTTATGAAACCCCTTGGCTACCGTCCAATAGCCATCAAAGTTATCAAACCAAAAAATATGGTTACAAAAAATAATATTATCATCGCATGCAGTGTTCTAAAAATCGCGCCTAGGCGCTAGGCGGGACGGGACCTAGGAATTTTTAAGCCTAGGCGGACCTCTAGGCGGAAATTTGTCCAAGAACCGCCTAGGCGCCGCCTGGGCCCGCCTAGTCCAACGATTATTCAATTTGAGCTTCTAAGCATATGATTAGTTGACTTAGGGTTTTTTTATCCCCCGTGTCGGGATACATTTGCTTTTTAGTTGAACTTATAGTTTTGGATTTTAGGAGGTTTAGAGTTGTTAGTCAGACATGTAATTTTGCGTTTATTTACTTTAGTGTTAGTTAACTACTACAAATTTGGGTTTATGAGTGATATTATGGATTGTTATTACATTATATGAATTATTGACAAGTATTATTCGTCAAAATATAAGGAAATAATCAAGTTTATTCTAAGTCCGCCTAGCGGCCGCCTAGCGCCTTTTAGAACATTGATCACATGTTAAAAGTTCAAATTAATAAACCAAGTTCACAACCAAAAGTACAAACCAATACAAACAAACCAAGTTCAAAGTTTTTAAACAAACCAAGTTTAATTGTTCAAACATTCAAAATGCTCCTACAAGTTCAAATAAAACAAGTTCAAAGTATTCAAACATTCAAAATTTTCCTAGTGTTTCTATATATCTAGTAGAAATAGTAGAAATGACCAATTTAGGTCAAAATGAAAACACAAAATATAAAGTAAAAACTTAAAATTAAAAACATAAAACTTAAAGGTAAAAACAATAAAAATTTAAAAATATATATATATACCCGGTAACCATGGTATTCGGATTTCATTACCATTACCGTACCACCTTCAGGTGGTTGCCACCACGATGGTTACCGTCATATTGGTTACCACAAGTATGGTTACCAACATAGTCGGTTTGTGGTTGGTACGGGGTTGGTATGGTAATTTCCATACCATTTGCCAGCCCTATAAAAATGAGTAAACATGTGTCACATAACTAGTAATGGAAGTCTGATGAGGACTTGAGGTATATTTCCATTAATCTATTACTTTATCGGGGTTCTTTCGTAACGAGTCGGGATTGGTTGGGATCCTGTTAATGTATACGTAGCGACTCAATTTGTTAGCTTTAGGTGTGTTGTGTTTCATCTTTCGTTGTTTGTATTGCCTGTTCTTTTGCACATCTTCTGTATTCATGTTGTATGTTTGACGGTTTGTCGTCAGTTGACTTAGCGATCCCTCGAGCTTCAGATTTGTCTGAACTGTGAAGCTCGAATTATTACTTAATAATAATAATAAAGGTCTAAGACGTGGGATTTATGTTGCTAGTGAAAATTGATCGATCGAGAAAAATTGGTGATCGATTGATGGTGAACAGTATAAAAAAAAATTATACAAATATGTTAAGGTAGAAAGATCAGTTGGGATCAAGAGATGCAGCACCATAAGCTGTGTACACCCGCATCACATTGTAACTCAGCTCATGTAACAGATTACACATTGCATGCATAGTATAAAGGGGCTATAGGCGGGAATGTAACAAACTGATACAACACAATGAAAGTCTCTCAATTCATCCACTGTCATTTCCTCTCTTTCTGATCTGTTTCCATCTTTGTTCTCCTACCTTCGTCGATCTCGAATTGGTCGTTTGTCGACATGGTATCAGAGCTTGGCGACAACTCGAATGGAGGTCACAATCCAAATGAAGATCAGCCCGACACCGGAGGAATTGATCCGATGAGTGAACTGTATCTCCATCATTCTGATCATCCAAATTATGCAATTTCCACGCGACCTCTGGATGGCAGGAACTACGGCCATTGGAGGCGGTCAGCAGAGGTCTCCTTGTTCGCGAAGAACAAGATCGGATTTGTGACTGGAAACTGCAAGCGTCCGGCTACAAATGAACTTCTTCAGCATCACTGGGACAGATGCAATAATATGGTAATCGCTTGGCTTTTGCACTCGATTGACAAAAACATTGCGGAATCTGTCATATACTATCAAACTGCTAGTCAGATCTGGAAAAATTTAGAATCTCGTTTTGGAGCTATGAATCGCACTAGACTATTTCAGATTCAAACGGATCTAATTGCTGTTGAGCAAGGGAATCTTGGAATTCCGAATTATTTCACCAAATTCAAAAGAATTTGGGATGAGTTTGTTACTTTGGTAGAAGGAGAAACTTGTGAATGTGGATCCAGTCTTGCTGTGACAAGAATGATCCAGGATCAACAGGTGATCCACTTTATGATGGGGCTCAATGAAGCCTACCATGTGGTTCGAGGCAATATCCTGATGATGACGCCACCTCGATCAATAGATGATGCATACAGGTTTCTAGTCCAAGAAGAACAACAAAGAGGGATAAACAAGATGACAACTCCTAGTGGAGATGGTGCAGCTTTCTCCTCACAGTGTAGAGGTGGATATTCAGGACCCAAGAAACCATTATTCTGTGATCATTGTAAAGTTTCAGGACATGTTATGGACAAGTGCTGGAAATTACATGGTTATCCATCAAACTCTAGCACATCAGGCTCTCCATCAGGTTCGTTTTGTGACCATTGCAAAGTCGGAGGTCACACCATCGACAAATGCTGGAAGATTCATGGTTATCCGAACTCCTCCAGCAATTCCAATGGGAACACAAGCTCTCGTCCTTTCTGTACTCACTGCAAGACACTAGGACATGTGGTTGATAAGTGCTGGAAACTTCATGGTTTCCCAACTGACATGAACACTGGCAAGTCAAAGAAAGTTGTTGCTACATCATCCTCTTCTCCAATCACATAGGAGCAATACCAGCAGCTTCTTTCTCTACTGCAGAATCAGGAGGTCAAAGAGCCCACAGCTATGCTTGCAGGTAAGAATTCTTGTCTCTTTTCTTCTAGCCTTAATTCATCTTGGATCTTGGATAGTGGAGCTACAGACCACATGACTCCCCATCTCAACCTGTTCCATTCCTATAAACCTTTACCCAAACCAGCTTCAATCACCATGCCTAATAACAAGAAATCCGACATTTCATATGTTGGTAAAGTTGACATTTCTCCCCAGATTTCCCTTCAAGAAGTCCTTCATGTTCCAGATTTCCATTTCAACTTACTTTCCATCCAAAAACTTACACATGACATCAAGTCTAATATACTTTTTACACCCAATTCATGTATTGTTCAGGGCCCTTTGATGAGGACACCTTTGGTAATTGGAAGTGAAGAGAGAGGACTCTACATTGTACACAAGCCCTATGAGTTGGCACCTTTACCTGCTTTAACATCTGTATTACAACATGATTTTTCCAGTTGTGATACTTTGACACACAACTCTACTTTACCATCTTCTATTGATTGTAATACTGGTGGTTTTTCAGCTATTTGTAAGATTGAACTGTTTCATTACCGAATGGGGCACTTACCTTTTTCACAAATAAAATACATTGATGCTTCTGTGAATCTGTCTTCTCCTCCCACAATTTGCCTAATCTGTCCACAAGCCAAACTCCACAGACAACCTTTCTTTCCTAGAGATCACAAAGCTAAAGCACCTTTTGACTTGATATACTTTGACACATGAGGACCATACAAAGTAAGCACTCACAATGGCTATAGATATTTTCTCACATTGGTTGATGATTACTCAAAATGTACTTGGGTTTTTCTCATGGCATCCAAAACAAATACATTCACTATCTTGACCAATTTTGTCTCCCTCATCCATAACCAATTTCAAACCACCATTAAGTCCATGAGACCTGACAATGCAGATGAATTCACAGATCATATCTTGTCCAATTTCTTTGCTAAACACGTAATTTTACATCAAACCAGCTGTGTGGATTCTCCTCAGCAAAATGGGGTAGTGGAGAGAAAATACAAACACTTGCTTGAGGTTGCTAGAGCTTTGAAATTTCAAGGTAACATTCCTCTTCAATACTGGGGTGAATGTGTGCTCACTGCCACTTACCTTATAAACCGTTGTCCTCTCCCTGTGCTATCCAATAAATCTCCCTTTGAATTGCTATATCACAAACCTCCTTCATATAACCATCTAAGAGTTTTTGGGTGTCTCTGCTTTGTCAGCACCCTCAAAAGGGGAAGAGATAAGTTTCAACCTCGGGCCAACCCATGTGTATTTTTGGGCTACACATATGGGAAGAGTGCTTACACTGTGCTTGACCTCAAATCAAACCTCATTACTCATACCAGAGATGTCATCTTCTTTGAATCTCATTTCCCCTTTCATCACAGACACACCACTTCTGATATTCCCCTTCCTTCTCCTACTTTATCTTTTCCCTCATACATTTTCTTACCACATACCACACCCCCATCTCCCAATCCAGTTGATCACCCAAATGAAAGTCCCCCACATACTCCACATGACCATTTATCCCCAGTTACAACCCCTCCCTCACCTCTTGTTTTCACTCCTCCAACAAATCTCCAGCCAGATATTTCTAATGCCACTCAGTCAATTGATCACAACCCTCCTATAAGGAGATCCAACAGAGTTCATTACCCTCCTACACGGTTGTAGGATTATGTGTGCAATGTATGTTCCTCCTCTCACTCATACCCCTCTGCATTATTTGCAACCACTTTACCCACAAGTGCATATTCCTTACTGTCTCACATTACATCTTACATTGAACCCACCACCTACAAAGAGGCTGCCCAAGATCCAAACTGGGTTATGGCAATGAAGAAAGAGATAGATGCCTTATCTGTAAACAAAACTTGGGTGCTTGTTCCTCTTCCTGCAGGTAAGAAAGCCATAGGTTGCAAATGGGTGTTCAAAGTGAAGCTAAAAGCTGATGTCAGACTTGAGCGCCACAAGGCTCGTTTCGTTGCCAAAGGGTTCACCCAAGCTGAAGGCATTGATTATCATGAGACTTTCTCCCCAGTTGTCAAGATGACAACCATTAGATCCATAATTGCTTATGCTGCTGCTAAAGGATGGCATTTACATCAGATGGATGTAAATAATGCATTTCTACACGGGGATCTATATGAAGATGTTTACATGAAACTGCCTGAGGGATTCACAACTGATTCACACCTAGTTTGCAAGCTCCAAAAGTCCTTATATGGACTTAAACAAGCCAGTAGACAATGGTTTCACAAGCTGACCACTGCCTTGCTATCTCTTCACTTTGTTCAGTCTAAACTGGACTACTCTTTGTTTACCAAGAAATCCCATGGGAAGATTACCATAGTTGCTGTTTATGTTGATGATCTGCTGGTCACAGGCTCCGACCCTATTGAAATCTCAAAGCTTAAGCTCTATTTGGATAGACAGTTCAACATCAAGGATTTGGGAGTTCTGCATTATTTTTTGGGCTTAGAGGTATCTGATAGCCCCAATGGCATTCACCTATCTCAACACAAATTCAGCCAAGAAGTCATTCGGGAATCTGCACTCCAGGACATACATCCAGTCTGCACTCCTAGGAGATGTTTTCCAAGACGCTTCATACTACAGAAAAATGGTTGGTAAACTCAACTTTATTACCAACACTCGTCCAGATCTTTGCTTTGCAGTTCAATCTTTGAGCCAGTTCATGCAGCTCCCTAGAACATCTCATTTGGTTGCTCTTCATCACACCATCAAGTACCTATCAGGCACTTTGTCACACGGCATTGTCCTCAAAGGTTTTGACAGTCCCCAAGTTGCTGCCTACACTGATTCAGATTAGGCCTCTTGTTCATACTCCAGGCGATCAGTTACTGGGTTTTTTTCATCCTATTGGGAGGCTCTCTAATTAGCTGGAAATCTAAGAAACAAAGTGTTGTTTCTCGCAGCTCAACAGAAGCTGAATATCGAGCAATGGCTCAGACTGCAGCAGAAGTAACTTGGCTGGTTCGATTGTTGGATGAGCTTGGAGTGCATCCTCTCAAGCCAGTTACCCTCTATTGTGACAACCAATCGGCTTTACAGCTTGCTCGAAATCCAATCTATCATGAACGGACGAAACATATAGAAATAGACTGTCATTTCACCAGGGAAAAGATCATTGATGGTCTCCTTGATCTTTGTCACATTCCTACTTCTTCCCAGCTTGCGGATGTCCTCACAAAAATTCTCCCGTCTCATCAACATAATGAGTTACTTGGCAAACTTGGGTTGTCTCCACCCCAAGTTTGAGGGGGGTGTTAAGGTAGAAAGATCAGCTGGGATCAAGAGATGCAGCACCATAAGTTGTGTACACCCGCATCACATTGTAACTCAGCTCATGTAACAGATTACACATTGCATTCATAGTATAAAGGGGCTATAGGCGGGAATGTAACAAACTGATACAACACAATGAAAGTCTCTCAATTCATCCACTGTCATTTCCTCTCTTTCTGATCTGTTTCCATCTTTGTTCTCCTACCTTCGTCGATCTCGAATTGGTCGTTTGTCGACATAAATTTTATATAAAATATATTACTGTATAAATTATGTCAATTAATTATAATGTATTAAATTATCTCAATTATTTATAATGTAATTATAAATTTTATATAATATAGGTATTTAATTAAGATAATTTTCAATTTTATATTATTTTAAATATCTTTAAAATGAATTGCTAACTCAAAATTATTTCAACATGTATAATTAAACATACCCGAAAAATAAATTTAAAAGCTGTCTGTTTTCAAGATTTAATTAACTCTAAATCTCTAATTCCGGAGAGAGAGATGAAAGTTTTAAACTAACTTATCTCGTACGTACAAAATGGGGGATAATGGGCCACAACACAAGTAGGCATCATTGATTATCGAATTAGATTAGGCGCTAAAAGCTTGCAGTTTGACAAGGAGTGATGTCTTTTCATGTCTTTCGAATCAACTTCTTCGTGTTCATCATAGATAGATTGATAGTTATACTGACTGAGTGACTGCCCCGTCGAAATACCCTTTGTTTCAAGTATTTTACGATTTTGTCGTTCTCCGTCGCTTTTGTTTGCCAAAAAATCACCCCGTATTCATGTGTTGTTAGATTTTCATTAAATATTCTTTAAAAAACCAACATTATCTCTATACATATTACTTGTCACTATTCACTCTCCGCCTATCTTTACATACATATGTACAACTTCCCACACACTTTGTTAATTAAAATTATTCAACAATTCTTACGGTTCTATATTAGGCCTCATTCAATCCATGCCTAAATCTCTCCACAACTTCTATATGCGAGATCTTCTTCAATATCGTATCTCCATATGAGAAGAGTATTTTGGTAATTTACCAATTTTTTCTCTAAAACTTAGCGAAATCAGATATAGGGTGGTTTTTGGCAAACAAAAACTAAAGAGAAAATTGGCGTCAAAGGCGCAAATTTTCTCTCTAATTTAGTGATTGTCCCCCAAGTCCGGCAAATTGGGATTTTGTCCACCTAAAATTTTATGGACAAAATTATCCCTCCATATATAAACGTTTATGCTGTACACTCTCTCTTTAGAAGGAGAACGGAGAAACCTAGATCTAAGTCCGACCGACCTCATCTCCTCATATCTCTCCATCACGTTGCTCCGACGGCGCCTTCGCTTCCCTCGTCGCTCCAACGGCGCCTTCGATGCCCTCGCCGCTCCGACGGCGGCGGTCCTACGCCGACCTAGAGAGACAGAAACGGTGGGTGGAGGCCACGTTGCCCTCGCTGCTCGCCGACCTAAAGAGAGACAGAAACGGCGGCCTTCGCTGCCCTCGCTGCTCTGAATCTGTGCATGCGGTTTCAGATCAAAGCCAAGCTGCTGTCAAATTTCGAGAATCCAGTCTCCACCGCCGTCTCAAACTCAGGGGAAGATCTCCAGTGGTTCTCGGCCATCGCTGTCGGAACTCGAGGTCGGGGCCACCACTGCTGTCGCGCGCTGAAACCGGCGACCACAACCCCAGCGGATCTCCCTTGTCGGATCTCCATTGCTGAAACAGGTCTCTCTCTCTCTCTCTCTCTCTCTCTCTCTCTCTCTCTCTCTCTCTCTCTCTCTCTCTCTCTCTCTCTCTCTCTCTCTCTCTCTCTCTCTCTCTCTCTCTCTCTCTCTTCCACCTCCGACCTCCTCGCCGATTTCCGCATCTCCTCTGCCCTCTACCTGTCGCTAATCCGCACTCACCATTAGACAAACACCAGATCCAACCGCAACTCAGATCCAAAGGAGATCGGTGGGATCTGGTTTGAACAACGTCGGCGATGGGATGAGATCTGCTTTACCTGTAAACGGAGAGAGTTCCTGGGAGCTCAGATCGTTGATCGAAGCCGAGGAGGAAGGAGATCCGATTGATTTTCGTGGCACAGTTGCTGCAGCACAAGAAGCGAATGGCAGGAATGAGACATGTTGAGTCAAGGTTGATGGCGACGATAGAGATGCCTTCTCCCTCACCGTCGCTGCTGAGCATCGTCGGAGCAAGGTCTCCTCTCTCTCCCTTCCCCTACGCAACTGTGAATGTCTCTGTAACTTGATTAACAATTTCTCAATCTCTAATTTCAGCACTCCAATTTCAGCACTGGCAGCTCCTTTTACTTTGTTTTGTGTAGGTGGTCTTGAATTGGTCGTCCAAGCTAGCTAGGTCTCTCTTTTCTGGGGTTTTTGGATTTCTGATCTACTTTTTGTGTTTAATTTTCCCATTAAGGGAGTAAGGGTTTTGGGAGATCCAGTACTGCTTAGGATATTTTCGTTCTATGTTGATGTCGTCTCAGGCGGCTAGACAAATTCAGCACCACCACCACCAGCACATGATGGGAGGCGGAGGCGGAGGCCGGTTCAACGATACAACCTTTACCAAGATCTTTGTTGGAGGGTTGGCTTGGGAGACTCAAAGGGACACTATGAGAAAGTATTTTGAAGAGTTTGGCGAGATCTTGGAAGTTGTTGTCATCACTGATAAAGCAACTGGAAGATCCAAATTAAAGGCTATGGTTTTGTAAGTTTACCAAATCAACTAGATTTTTGTGTGTGTGTATATTACTTCAATTTCAATAGTTCAATAGGTGAATGTAATGTCATGTGATACCACTAGCTATAACCGTCAGTGCATGAGATGGAGTTGGAGGGATTAATAATGAATATTGAGATGGAATTAGGATGAGATGATTAATCCATTGTAAGGGTTTGTTTATAGGTAACATTTAAGGATGCAGAAGCAGCAGTGAGGGCGTGTCAAAATCCAGCTCCAGTAATTGATGGAAGGAAGGCCAACTGCAAACTTGCTTCTCTTGGTGCTCACAAGAACTGTCCCCCTTCTCCACCTTCCTATCCCCAAGGTTTTATTTATTTATATTATTAATTAATTTGTCTTCTTACTTAATTTCTTCCCCCACCTCTACTCTATATGCTGTATCTACCTCTTATTGAATAAATTGCTTGATGTTTAAAGAGTTTTCTTGTGGATATTTATTTGCTTATTGTATGAAGAAGCAATGTTTTCACCTTGCAGTGTCAATTACGCATCATTTTGGGGCTAAGCATTGCTGAAATGGATTAATGCAGCAGTGGTAATTAAGTGATTCATCATCCCAATTTTTCATTAATTAGTTGTTTTCACTTAATTTATGCATAAATTTCTTGACCCTTCGGATAGATATACTTGATTTGTTGTTAAGCGGGATTATATCGATCCATGTTCTATAGTAATTTTTCTAATTGGGGGCCGGGTTATCTTGTTGAATTGGTCTTTCCAGTGAATTGTTTTGATATAGATGTTTTTTGTTCTGCTGAAACCGATTTGATGATGCTGAAATCGATTTGCATCTGTAGAATCGATTGAAATCGACCCGCTGGAACGAGTTCTGGATAAAGGCGAGATCCAAGCGATTCGAAGTCTGAGAAATTTGCAAGAAATCATAAAAGAAGGTAATAGGAATTCTAGATCTCATAGAAAACTCGGCGATTTCTAAATCATCTCTTTATCCCGGGTGAAGGCCCTCTTGGATTTTGCATTTAGAGAATGATTTGTTTGATATTTTTATGTGAATTGGTTAGTTTGCTATTGTTTGATATTTTTATGTGAATTGGTTAGTTTGCTACTTTGATTGAGTTTGCTTTGTTGAGAGTTTGGATATTGACAATTTCAGCAGAATTTGTTTGCCTTGCTGAAATTGATTCTTATAAAATTCTATGAGCTACTATATCTTACAACAATTTCAACATCAACCATGTTGCTGAAATCGGGGTTTCAGCATAAACAATATTGCTGAAACCGTGGTTTTAGCATCAATAACGTTGCTGAAACTGGGGTTTCAGCATCAACAACAGTGCTGAAATCGGGGTTTCAACAATGCGGCAAAAAAAAACATTTTGCTAATATGGAGAGGGTGGGGGACAATTTCCTAATATAGGCAAAAAAATATGGCTTGTATAGTAACTGTCCCAAAAATAATGAGAAAATTTGCCCAACGGGCCTTTTTTTTGGGCCTTATTGAAGGAGTGTCTCCCAAGTCCGGCAAATTAGGTTTTTGTCCACCTCTAATTTTTTGGACAAAATTGCCCCTGAAATCTTAACTAAATCTGAGAGATTTCTAGGGTTTCAGCAACGCTTCTCTTTCCATCGGCCCTCTGTGAAACTTGCAGATCTGAGAAACTTGCAGATCCCCTATCCCCCTTCTCTTTCCATCGGCCCTCTCCCTCCACTGGATCTAGATCGGCCCTCTCCCTTTCTCTTTCGATCGGCCCTCTGTGAATCGATCGATCGATCGCTTGGTTGTTGTAGAGTGCAACGATCTCCCTCGATCTCCATTGGTGATGTCGGTCGCCGCTCCCTCTGTGAATCGATCGATTGATCGCTTTTCCGTTATCTCTCTCCTCGCCGTCGCCGCCGCCGGTTGTTGCGATCGGTCCAGATCTGGCTGGATCTTCAACAACGGCCTCGTTCCAGGGATCAGCTTCAAAACGACGTCATTCTCTACACTATCTGCGGCGCTCCGACGTATGTGGCTCCGGAGGTTATCTAGCGGCAGGGCTACGACGGCGCTAAGGCTGATATCCAGAGGTGGGAGGAGGCGCAGCTTCGACTAAAATCTTCAAGCCCCCTGACAAGTAAGTCGTTCCCCCCCTTTCTAGCTCACAATTTGATCTACTTTTCCGCGCTTCTGGTGAGATTTCCATCTTTATAATTTGATTTACAGTGTTCCTCGCAATCGGATGTGGTTGGATTTTGGATAACTTCCGTCCTGATGTGCTTTTAAATTCATAGCAATGACATATAGATTGAGTCATTGAGGCATCTCAGCAATTTCAGCAATTTGACCTTTATCTTCCGTTCTGATGTCCTGATATGCTTTGTTGAAAGTTTAAATATTGGTAATTTCAGCAATTTTTTTTTGTCTTGCTGAAACTTTTTCTTGTGCTGGAATGTTGAAATTAATTCTTATAAAATTGTATGAGCTGCAATATATTACAGACAAACATATATTTCAACATTTCAGCATTTTTTTGTGATATGAAATGCTGAAATTAATTCATTGTTGGGGTCAAAGTCGGATATCAAATGTTGTTTATGCAATTTCAGCATTTTTTTTTGCCTTGCTGAAACTTTTAGATAGCTTATTTTTACTCTTTTGGTGAGAACTCTTAGTTTGGTCCTTCTTTTTGCTGAAATTGTTGTTGCTGAACTTGCTTTAAAACTAGAATTAGCTGAAATTGTTGTTGTTGAACTTGCTATAAATCTCCTTTAAAAGCCTCTTAGCTCAATGGTAGAGCGATGTGCTATGCGCAAATACGTGGGTTTGAATCCCGCATAGGCTAAATTTTATATCCCGTAACACGATTTTAGCAACAATTTTAGCATCAACAACGTTGCTGAAATCGGGGTTTCAACATCAACAACATTGATGAAACCGTGGGTTTAGCATCAATAACGTTGCTGAAATCGATATTTCAGCAACTCCGGTTTCGACAACGTGAAAAAAAAACAGTAATGCAAAAAGAAAAAAAACTGCTGAAACATAGGGGGAACAGGTGATTCAGCAACCCAAGAAACGTGGAAAAAAAGAAATCAATTTCAGCAACTTCGGTTTCAGCAGTTTCTGCAACGCGGGAAAAAAAAAACTAAATTTCGTGGAATTTTTTTTTTTTTTGCTGAAAACAAAAATTTCAGCATGATGAAAAATTCGGTGGACAAATCCCAAATATGGAGAGGGTGGGAGACGGATTCCTAATATAGCCTAATTTCGTGGCCTGTATGGAAATTGCCCCAAAAATTAAGAGAAAATTTGCCCAACGGGCCTATTTTTTGGGCCTAAATGAGGGTGTGTCTCCCACCCTTGTAAAATTAGGGTTTTGTCCACCAAAAATTTTCTGGACAAAATTACCCCTCTAATCTCATGTATCCATTACCGTTTCAGCATCACAGATCCTCTCGTTTCAGATCTCGTTCATCGACCCCTCCCTCGCTCTTCCTCTCTCTCCTCCTCCTCCGGTCACCAGCCTCGCCTATTCGTACCCTCACCGCCGGAATCCGGAACTCTCCCCCATCACCTCTCCCTCGCCTCACCGGAGAAGAACGGAGATTCGGCTCAAATCCGAGGAGATCCGGCTCGAATCCGAGATCTGCCTGACGAACCGTAGATCTGAGTTGCAGCAGATCGGATACAAGCAGGAACGAATTCGGCAGAGGGATTCTTGCTCACTCCCTCCAGTCCTCGTCGATCAATCGATGATGTTGAATTGCTGGAGGCGGCGTTCATCGAAACCAGAGGATCGCCTGCGACAGTGCCGATGAAGACCGATGATCACTTTCGAGATGAATCGGACAGGGAGATGGTGAGGCCAGGCCTTTCTCTGCCAATCCCAGTCAGTGGTGCTCCCGGGGATCAGCCAGGAGGAGTTCGATTCCAAGGTCGCCGCCGAATCTGAATCCTCCGATCACTTTCTAAGTTAGATCCGCATCAATTTGTGGAGATTTTCGCCCTGCAGATTGCACTTTCGAAGGTGCTCATACAGATCCTTCTCCACAGCTGCGCATACTCCTCCCGCTTCATCAATCCCTTAATTTCAGCACATTAAAGATTTCAGCAATAGCAGAAGATAGGAAATCGGCGTTTGCGGCGGAGATGTAGGCCCGATGCCCGGCGGAGCGAGGATCCGGTAATCGTCTTCATCATATATAGAAGAGAACAGAGGCGTTCCGTTGTGAAAGGAGAGAGGATAGAGAAAAGGGGGAAAAGTGCTGAAATCATGTGTAGAGGTATCTAAAAATTTATTGCTGAACGAGGTACTTGAGAAATCAAATGATGAACACCAGAAGCGAATGGCAGGAATGGGACAGGTTGAGTCAAGGGAGAAAGCTAGGAAGGACCGAGAGCACAAAGAATTCCGGTTTCAGCATTTCAGCAACGTCGGTAGAACGAGGAAGAACAAAGAGAGCACGGTGAACCCCGGTTTCAGCATGATCAACTGGAGAGTGACTGCCTTGTTATTCCCTTCTTGGAGAAAAAGAAACGAAGCAATCGTCCGTCAGGTGCATTTTAGTAGTTTGATGAATTTCAGCATTTCAACAATTGATGAAATGCTTTACCATTTCAATTTCTTTCTCTTTCATTGATTAATTTATAGATATATAAATTATTGTGAATACAAATGTCTGGTGTATATTGAGTCTTTGTTATCAAATTGAGCCTTTTTCTAGATTTTTTTTGTTGAAATTGATTCTTATAAAATTTTATGAGCTACTATATCTTACAAGCATATATGACAACATTTCAGCTTTTCTGTTTTCAGTATTTCAGCATTTCAGT
Source organism: Persicaria tinctoria (assembly GCA_037127255.1). Classification (NCBI taxonomy): domain Eukaryota; kingdom Viridiplantae; phylum Streptophyta; class Magnoliopsida; order Caryophyllales; family Polygonaceae; genus Persicaria; species Persicaria tinctoria. The sequence continues at coordinate 90,389,309 of JBANSL010000002.1, read as the reverse complement.
AGCTTGTATGTATAACATTTTCAGCAGTGTCAACAATAATCACTTCAACATCAACAACGTTGTTGAAATCGGGGTTTCAGCATCAACAACGTTGCTGAAATCGGGGTTTCAGCAACTCTGGAAACGCGAAAAAAAAAAACCAGAAAAAAAAACTGTTGAAACAGAGGGTGACACATGGTTTTCAGCAATTCTGGAAACGCAAAAAAAAAAGAAAAAAAAAGCCAAAAAAAACACTGCTGAAACAGATGGTGGCACAGGGGTTTCAGCAATTCTGTTTCACCAACTCTGGAAACGCGAAAAAAAAAAACTAAATTTTGTGGAAAATTTTTTTTTTGCTGAAAACAAAAATTTCAGCATGATGAAAAATTTGGTGGACAAATCCCAAATATAGAGAGAGGGTGGGAGACGGATTCCTAATATAGCCTAATTTCGTGGCCTGTATGGAAATTGCCCCAAAATAAAAGGTGATACTCTGCAATATTGAATTTAAGGGATAGTCTTGAACAATATGCCCTATTTAATGAGTGGTTTTTTTGCGGTTTATCCAATAACTTTTGACAAACTTATTGACTAAACCTATAACCTTTTAAAAATCATTTTAAATTTTAATTCAAAAAGTTAATAATTAACCAACGGGATTTTTATAAAAAAAAATTATATATATTTTTAAATAAGGTTAAAAATACATTTAATTAGTCACTTAAAAAGTGTGAGTAATATTTAGGCTCCGTAATTTGTAGGCTTCAAAATCCTACCTTAAATCATTAATTATCATCAACTAATATATAGTTCGCTTTATTGGATTACTTTTCCTCGTTTTAATTCAATACAATTTTTAAAATCATTTCAATAGTTCGTCAATGATTTTTTTTTTCCAACAAAAATATTCTTAACTCGTTGGTGGGTCGATGAACTCGATTGATTTTGAAATCTAATTCCACCAAAGAATATATATAACCGTACACAAATTCGAAAACGATTTTTTTTTTTTTAATACAAGGAAAGATTTAGAATAGGAGACCACGGGCGATCTAACCCAATCCTAGAGCGTCCTTTCGGACGAGAACACGCAGTTTGGCACATGTTTGAAAATCACTATATATTCACGCGTTGTTCTTTTTTTTTTTTTTTTTTTTTTGAGAAATGCATGTGTTGTTTTAATCAATCGGATTGGGTATATATGTTAATTCCAATCTTGCTAAAGAAGAAACAAATATAAAAATAAAATAGTCAATATGGTCCCATTTGGATATAACTAATCAATCTTTGATCCCTCTTATCTTGTTTCTCTCGTTAATTTTTCTGGTTGGTAACAGGGACGAAACCAAAAATTAAAGTACAGTGGTGCGCTGGATTCCCATAGGGTTGACATGGTACGTTTATCATAAAAAAATGGTGATTATCACGTACCAACCACAAACCGGTGGTACGCAAATTTTCATACCACGTACCAACCATAAGTCGTGGTTACCAGTGGTACATTAATTACCATGGTTACCAAGCTTTAATTCCGTTTGTAATTTTTTTTTTAAAATCCCTTGGCTACTTTTTGATGGTTATCAAAGTTATCGAACGAAAAAATATGGTTACAAAAAAAATATGGTTACCATCTTTTAAAAGTTCAAATAAATCAAGTTCGCAACCTAAAGTACAAATAAATTCAAACCAACCAAGTTTAAAGTCTTCAAGAAACAAACAAAGTTCAATTGTTCAAACATTCAAAATATACCTGCAAGTTCAAACAAAATGAAGTTCAAAGTTTTCAAACATTCAAAATCATGTTCCTATTGTTTCTAGTAGAAAAAGTAGAAATAACCAATTTAGGTCAAAATCAAAACACAAATTATAAATTAAAAACTTAAAACTCAAAGGTAATAACGATAAAACATTAAATAAAAAAATTAATATATATACTCGGTAACCATGGTAGCCATGGTATTCAGATTTCATTACCATTACCGTACCACCTTCACGTGGTTACCACCATGTTGGTAACCACACTACCACAAGTGTGGTTACCAACATAGTCGGTTTGTGGTTGGTACGTGGTTGGTATGGTAAATTCCATACCATTTGCCAACCCTATTCCCATGTACCACCACGAAGAGAAATTACTGTGGAAAAAAATTGAATGAAAATAGAGATATATAGTGCTAAAATTGATAGAATTAGATTTACTATCTCGTATATAATTTATTGGGTACATAATAAAAAAATGTTATTGTGATTTTTTTAAAACAAAAATAGAGATATTTAGCTCTAAAATAGATAGAATTAGATAGACATATTATTGTTAAAAGGGGGAAAAGTAGTCATTGAGAGTGGTTGTTGGAGAGAGATTCGAACCTATGTCTTAAGCGTTACACTACAAAGCCCATGCCAATCGGACAATTTCTACTCTGTGTGAATTCTGATTTCAAAATGGGGTGGGCTGCAATAAAGCTCAATCCACCCCTCCTTCCGTGCCCGGTTGTTGATCACTATCAATCTCTATGATATCTTTTTAATTTTCGTCTGCTTGATATTGCTTTACGTGATGTAACATCATGTGTTTTTTGTTAATGTCAATTGTTCTCATGATGGTTTATTCATCTAATAACTTGTTCGATCTCTTAGCACATCAAACATCTTTGTCTGATGTACTAAATTATTATATATTTTTATATTTAAAAAAAGAAGCCAGGCAGGCAAGCCAAGCACAAGCATGGACCCAGGGGTGACCCGAGGTCCCCTCCAGCCCGCCTAATTTTTACAAAAATAGAATAATGGGTAACAAAAATAATAATAAAAATATTTATTAATTTAAGAATTTCGTTAATTAAAAAAAACATTATGAGAAAATTTTAGCCTATCCAGTCGATCCAAATTTTAATTTCTGATTTCGTGCATACTCTGCCATGTTTGTAGGTACTTCTCATAGTTGGAATTCAACCAATTCACACTCAATAACTTATGACGTCAACTCGTACTCTAAGATGTTCCTCATTTTTCATTCCTTAATTTTCCAAGTTGAATAGTATGTGATGTATTGTACCTGTCTAGATGGAAAACATTAATTGTATAGCAGGTTAGGTCAGAGGTTTTAAATTAAGGAGTATACTAATTAATTCAAATCTAGCTAAAGAAGGGAAAAAATAAATTCAATACGTTCCCGTTTGGATATAAACTAGTACTTTTCCCGAACCTTATTCGGGTGTTTTCATAATATTTTCGATCGAGTTTGACATATTAAGTACAAAATATTCGACACGTCAAATTAAATCGGAATGTGATGGGGATTTGACTCGGGTCCTAGTTCTAGCCACATTTTCCTTCCCTTTGAAATAACCAAGTGAGCTATGCGGAATTTCTGATTCAATCTACATTCTGTTTCTAATTATCACAAAAGTTCCACTATACACACACACACAAAAAAAAAAATTATATACATATTTTTTTATTTTATATATATATATATATTGCTTTTCACAAAAGTTCCCCTGTAGTTATTACAAAACCCCACCGCAATAAATTTGTAGGTTTTTATATTCATAATGTATTAGATATTAAAAAATGTGTTTCATGGCCATTAACTATTTCACATCATTGCTGTGAAATGTGCTGAGATAAAACTATGGATTCATCATTGTGATGGTTTTAAAGTGCGGTTGCCGGCATGTTACCATGGGAGTCCATATATTCCAAATGTAATCCAACGACAACAAATTTGTAGGTTTTTATATTCACAATGTATTAGATATTAAAAAATGTGTTTCATGGCCATTAACTATTTCACACCATTGTTGTGAAACGTGCTGAGATAAAACGATCGATTCATAATTATGTTTCATCCATATCTAATTGAATTGAATGTATATGTCTGTAACTATTTACATGCAGTTCACTTCAAAATATAATTAGTTTATTATAAAATAATAAACCGACATAATATAATAAGCATAAACTTAAATTGTATCAGTGTAACCGGTTATCATATTATTCATAATATAACCTTTTAAAAAATAGGAAACTAAATTTATAATTTCCCACAATTTAACCCCGAGTAAAAGTTGCTAAAAAAAAACCTAACTAAACCTAGACTCGATCATGTACCGCCCATAGCCTCGAATTCGTCGACCAAGTCTCCTCCTTTGTCTCCAATCTCACCTTCTACACCGTCAATCAGATGGTTGTGGCCTTCCATGAGTTGGATCCAGACGACATCTTCTTGCCATGTTCACTCTCTCTCCATGTACAGTGTTCACTACTCCCCCTCATTCTTAAGCTATCACCCTTTTAACTCTCCGAGGTCGACTGTCAAAGATGTGGCTCGCCTCCTTGCCTACCCATCTTGCAAAGAATAAGATGGACAAAGGGTTTCGTCGGGGCCAAGTCTGTCACAACCTACCTAGACCAGCAAGAGATTGAAAACCACGTTAACATTATAGACCGATGAGCTTCTTAAGATCAATAAATGACAAATTATACACACCATAATCTATTTATATATAGTATTCTTCATGATAGACCAAACTAAAAATCACGGTTAAGAAAACATATATATAATTTATAAAGGGGACAAGATACTCATGTCCGATTACAAACATATAAAAATCATGGCATTCACAAACTGATTTGATCCCTACACTAAGCATCTACAGCATTTATAAATTGCTAAATAGAAAAATCAAAGCCTCACCTTCCAGCGGATCCCATTCAACATCGGTAGCTAAAAATTATGGCTCATCGACTTCGAACATTCCATGATGCAGAAAAACTCAAATTCCTCAATACCTATATTTATTAAGGTGGAAGAAACATTAAAGTGGGAATTGTAAGGTTGTGAAACCGTTGTGCAGTAAATGTTATGAAACTCCTAATTTTGTGTTGATTGAAACTCCTAATCCCACTAAATGCGCCTAATCATAGGGAATTTTGTTGATTAAAACTCCCAGATTCAATATTTTATATATTGCCATTAAAATCAAAGTGTAAACATTTATCTAAGCTAAAGCATATTATCCATGACTAACCTCTACAGTCCAGTTGCTCTTTGATGATTGTTTTTGGGGGCTACTCAGCCTGCTGAATTAGCATAATAAGAACAATAGATAGGTTAGGTTAATTTGGCATCTCAATCCAAGAGGTCATTTGTGAGATTCAGACACATCACATATGAAAAATGAATCAAACAATTCATACTACAGAGGAACATGAAGCTATATAGTTTATTAAAAAATTGCACATCATAGTGTAAATTGAATCCCGTAACTATGATGCAATTTCAAGAGTTTGGTAATTAAAACATATCTTGAGTGACATTCAACTTTGTATAAATCATAGCACATCATTTTGCTCACCTTCAAGTTGTGATAAACTTTACATCCCATCTTCATGGCCTCTTTGAATGAGGTGACTCCAATAGGAAGGATCTTGCACTCCTTAAACAAATATGTTAATAGTTCTAGACGTGTCATACTCAAAAAATACAACATGAATAAGAAACAAATGAGCATCTACATAGCAATCTTGTTCTCTTCAAGTGATCCACCATTGATCACATTCACATTGACAGTAGGGGTGAGCAATATTATCTTTTTTTTTTCTAGTAAGCTCAACAATGTGCTACATTTAATCCATGCTAATCAACATAGAAATCCAAGCGAACCCCTGCGGCCCTGAATGTTCATCAAATTGAAATTGGATAGCTTTCTTAAACCCAACTGAAGCCAAATTTTTCATATTTTTCAAAAAAACACTCTAATTATTTGATACATTTTATCAAACACCTTGTGTGCAATTACTTAATCAATAAAATTCATTTCCATATTTCAAATGTATGCACTTCTTCTTAGAGACATTTAATCAAACACCTTATGTACAAAGATTAAACCCAAAATATAACAACTTTAGAACCTCAAATTTTACTAATAAATCCCAATATATAATGCAATCATCCATACAAGCACAAGAAGATGAAAGCTAATTAAAGTGAAGTTGTAATCATAAAACAAAATCAACCTAGACTAACCATCTAAACGTGCATCATCTCCCTCAAATTTCATTCAATCTTCTATCTTCAGGCTTGAAGAAATGGGAGAGTGAAAACCCATTACATATCACAATAGGAATTAATAATTTAGAACTCAAATAAATCAACCATAGTAGGAGAAGAGGAAATACCATTTGTCGGAGGAGATCGCAAGCCAACGTCGACGATCGATGCCTATTCTAACCGAGGTTTTTTTGCAAGAGAGAGTTCATTTAGCAGGGCCGATTCCACCGCTGTCAACTAACCGCCTCCCGCGACTTGCCCTCGTCTGCCCACCACTCGGATCTAAGTAACCACCTACCACCCACAGATCTAAGCACTTGAGATTAGCATGGATGGAGGAGGAAATTGAGCATGGATGGAGGAGGAAATTGAAATCGTTGAGCATGGATGGGGAGAACGTGGGTTTGTCCCTGAAGAAGACGCCTGCAAGAGAACATGGGAAGGAGGTTAATTTTCTGAAAAATCGCTTGAAAGGAGGTGGTTTCTTAACTTGAAGAGAGAACATGGGCTGCTGATGAGAATTCTTAGGGTTACTGAACTAAGGACACGTGGCGCAAATTTTTGCAAAGACCTTGCTTCTAAAATAATAAGTATAACGGGTGGATAGTCAATCGTGCTTAGTCCCTCCTGTGTTATTTTTACTCATTACGGAGTAGTAATCACTATCTATTTCTGTTGTGTCTCTTCTTTGTCCGTGTGATAGAGTTTTCTTGTGGGATGACAACATGTGTTCTGCTGATTGTTCTTGATCATAATGGTTTGTTCATCTACCAGCTTGTTCAGTTTCTTAGCAGATCTGACATTTTTGTCTAGTTTACTTAATTATTAACTTTTTTTAATAAAAAAGTCAGATAGACAAGCCTCTAGCCCGTTGTACGTACTTCTCATAGTTCGAATTCAACCAGTTCACACGCAATAGCTCATGAAATCAACTCGTAATCTCGTAGATATTCGTCATTTTCATTCCTTTTTCAAATTGAATAGTATTTGATGTACTGGCTAGGTGGAAAAGATTAACCCCTCGTTTGTTTTTATGTAAGGAAAGGTATATGGGTGTCCTTAATTTCGAAGTTTGCCCATTGTTAAATTAAGATTCTTTTAAATTAAGATTCAATGATCAGTTTAACCAATGGGATTTTTGTATAAAAAAATATTTCTGTAAATAAGGTTAAAAATGCATTTAATAATTCACTTAAATAGTGTGAGTAATATTTAGGCTCCGTAATTTGTAATTTTGTATGCTTCAAAATCTCACCTTAAATCATTAATTATCAACTACAAGTCTACAACTAATATTAGTTCGCTTTATTGGATTACTTTGTGTCGTTTTAATTCAATACAATTGGTGGGTTGATGAACTCGATTGATTTTGAAATCTACTTCAACCAAAGAATATATAAGCAAATTCAAAAACGATTAAATTGGCGCGCACATGTTTGAAAATCACTATATATGCATGCGTTGTTCTTCTTCTTCTTCTTCTTCTTTTTTGAGAAATGCATGTGTTGTTTTAATCAATCGGATTGGGTATATATGTTAATTCCAATCTTGCTAAAGAAGAAACAAATATAAAAATAAATTAATCAATATGTATATGTTCCCATTTGGATATAAATAATCAATCTTGTTTGATCCCTCTTATGTTGTTTCTCGTGTAAATTTCTCTGGTTGGTGACAGGGACGAAAGTCGAGTGTGCTGGATTTTCATGTGCCACGAAGAAAAATTATTGTGAAAAAAAAAATTGAATAAAAATAGAGATATATAGTGCTAAAATTGATAGAATTAGATTTACTATGTCGTATATAATTTATTGGGTACATAATAACAAAAAATTGTTGTGAAATTTTTTGAACAAGAATAGAGATTTGAACCTATGTATTAGGGGTTACGGTGCAAAGCCCGTGCTAATAGGGCAATTCCTATTGAAGACTCCACCTTGATTGTAAGATCTTGAGACTTGAGAGCTAACCTACATGTCTTTGAGAAATGATGATGAAAGACAAAACAAGACTCTGGTTTCAAGGTCTTGACAGCAAGAGCAAACTGGACGAATTGGATACGTCAAATATTATATATATTTATTTGTTAATGATTTTTATATGCAGATTTTATATTAAATATTTGAAAAGGTTGCTCATATTTTTTTATGCAGATTATATATGGAAGATTTAATGGCTGAAAAATCTTTTAGAAATGGCTGAAATTTTTTATTCAAGGAAAGAGATGATATGAAGATAAGGAGTGAAGATTGTGAAAAAGATTTGGCAATTCGAATTCAAATTTTCAAAAATCAGCCCGGCCTCTGCAACCTATAAAAGAGACGTTGTAGCGGAGAAGAAGAACACATTCGAGCATTCAATCTAACAAGCAAAGCGTTCTCCATTGCATTCGATCACCCATTGATTCTCTCTTTCTCCATTGTTGTTCTTGCTTTATCTTTTGAGAGTTGAGAGTTTCTAGAGCTTCATTGTACAAGTCTAAAGTGTTATACTAAGAGTATACATCTACTAAAACGTATTCACTAGGCTATTATTTCACGAGTGTTTTGGGTTGACTAGATAGTAGCGGGTGAGACTACAAGTTGAGAGAAGGGTTGTTCTTCGAAGTTGTATCTAGGATTCTAAGGGATCTGAGTTGACTAGATAGAAGCGGGTGAGGCTTCGAGTGCTTATAAGAAGAAGAGATCTTCTCGGTTGTATCTAGGATCCTTAAAAAGTGAAATAATAGTGCTTTTGAATCCTACGGGTTGGAGAACCCTGGGCGGGGACGTAGGCCAAGTTCGTGTCGAAACTCGTTAACAATTCGTGTGTCCATCTATTTATTTATTCTGCATTATACTTTGATAAGTTTATTTTCGTACATGTTCTGCTGAACAATTTTCTGGAATCATTTTGAGACCCTGAGTTCTGATTCAAAACATTAGGATTCATTTCAAGGCCTTGAAGTTCCGTCTGCAGAAAGTTTGCGAAAATTTGTCATACTCTATTCATCCCCCTTCTAGAGTATTGTTTATTACATTGTTTTACATCGCCTATTACGACTCTTCACCTATTTTGTGTCATATATTCAACTATATATTACATATTCTGAATTCAAAATGGAGTGGGTTGCAACAAAGCTCAGCCCATCAAACATGTTTGGTTTATTTGATGTCTTTTTTTTTTGCTTGACGGTGCTTTATGTGATGTAACAACATGAGTTTTTTTTTTTTGGTTAATGTTGATTGTTCTCATGGTGGTTTATTCATCTAACAACTTGTTCGATTTATCAACACATCAAACATGTTTGTTAGCCAAATCGGCAGACCTCTAGGGTTACGGGTTGACCCGTGACCCGACAGGTTTGGCGGGTCATGGACCCGATGGGTCAAAGAACATACAGCGAATGACCTTGAATTCCAATTGAAAAATTGAAACGGTGACTTCGATCAAAAGTGGATGACGGCGCCGAATTGCTAATTAATTAGCAATCGCCAATTAATCCGAGGAGAGGTGTCATTGTGGTGGCCGGACCGGAGGTAGGAGGAGAAAAGAGGAGAGGTGAGGCGGGAGGATCAAATTAGGGTTATGTGAGGAAGAAAAGGCTTTAATACCATGTAGAATGATATAATTGATGTAAAGTCCTTCTTTAGGGTTTCCATTCATTGATATAACATATATATATATATATATATATATATATATATATAGGTTACAAAGGTATTGGGCCTTAATGGGCTTTTAACCCACTATACAATATTAAGACATATGTAATCTATCATGGTCGAGAGTTTTGAGAAAATGACCCTCCAGGTCGACAATTTTTTTAAAAAAAAGAGAATGTTTTTGGATGTAAAATTAAAAAAAATGAAATATTTTTTAAAAAAACATCCGATCCGTCGACCCGCTGGGCCACTTGGATCCGTCGACTCATCTCCCCTCCAGGTTCAGGTCATGAGTTTCTGATCCATGACCCATCGGGTCCGACCCGTGAACAGGCCTACTTCTAGCATGTTGTACGTAGTACTTCTCATAAATTGGAATTCAACCGATTCACACGCAATAACTTATGACATCAACTCGTACTCTAAGATGTTCCTCATTTTTCATTCCTTCATTTTCCAAGGTGAATAGTATATGATGTATTGTACTTGGCTAGATGGAAAAGATTAATTGTATAGCAGGTTAGGTCTGAAGTTTTACATTAAGGAGCATATATGCTAATTCCAATCTTGCTAAAGAAGAAGAAGAAAAAAAATTAAAAAAAATCTATACGATCCCATTTCAATATAAATAGTCCCTCATGTGTTATTTTTCCCCATTAGTGATCACTGTCGATTTCTGTCTCTTCTCTGTCCGCGTGATAGTGTGTTTTGTGATATGACATTGACAACATATTTTCTCTGGTGATGTCGGTTTTGTTTTTATAATGGTTTGTTCATCTACCAGATTCTTTAGTTTATCAGCATATTAAACATTTTTGTCAAGCATATTGAATTATTACCTTTTTTAAAATAAAAATAGGTCAGATAGACAAGCCTTAACCCAAACATTGTACGTATGTACGTACTTCTCATAGTTGGAATTCAACCAGTTCACACGTAATAACTCATTAAATCAACTCGTAATCTCGTATATATGTTCGTCATTTTTCATTCCTTTTCCAAGTTGAATAGTATATGATGTACTAGCTAAATGGAAAAGATTAACCCCCTCGTTTGTTTAGACCATTTTTACGTTATTCATTAATCAATATTCTAACCATGAACCATCAATACTATCTTTCTCTCAATTTCAATACAAAATTTACTTCTTATTTCCCCATTTGATTACCTTATTTGATGATAATGTAATCATATCCCCTAGGATTCTCTAACCATTTCCCTCTTTCCTTCTTTAAACTAAAAATAAAATAAAATGGTGATCGTACAAATTTTACTTATGAAATTTAATTCATTTCTCTTTTATTCTCTACTACTCAAACAAACAAGACCTAATTGTATAATAGGTTAGGGCATAAGTTTTTAAGTTTTATAGGAATCTAATCTCTAGAGATCGAATTGAATAACAACACACAAAAAAGGAATCTCAACTCAACACAGGAAGTTTACGTTGTATTGGAGAATCAACGGAGTGAGTGGTAGTGACGTGTTTGTGCTTTGTACCCCATGAGCCTATTAGCCCTAAGGGTCCGTTTAGTATTGATATCGATATTGAATATCAACCTCCGATATATGATATATAGTGTTCGGTATTCCAAGATATCAAGTGATATTTGATATATGTATTTGGTATTACCATATATCTATATCGCTTGATATCTAGATTTCGGATTTGAGCTTATTTGATATACTGATTTTGAGAGAGATCACTTGATATCGATATCGATATCCTGATACTAAGATATCAACCGATATCGATATAGTGATATTGATATTTTAATATCTAGACTTCGACACCAAACGGCACTAAAGAGTTTCCAAGTATCTCACAAGTCACACCCATGAGCCTATTAGCCCAAGTTAAAATGGATCATAGTAAGCCCAAGACAATTCTTAGTGAGCCCATGTTGTGAAGTAAATATATTAGGATAGATAGGACTAGAAAATTAACTCTAAACTTGTATTTGTGAACTAAAACCAACACTGTCGTGCCTACTTTGATGGGTTTGTGACCAAGGTTTATAGCTAATATACCAATTAAATTAAAATTTTAATAACATCTATATAAACTCTTAATTTAGAAGAGTTTAGGATGACATGTTAATCTTAGAGGCATTTTATGAGTCTTAAGTCTTAACCAATCATTTTTTTTTTGCCATTTTTTTTATTTTCTTTAATTCTCCTTTTTTCTTCTTTTTCTTTTAATTCTTTTTTTTCTTTAATTTTACTAACCATTGGGCTTAATTAAAAACATTGAATTCAATCTAATATAACTATTGGGCTTAACTCAAATTTATTTACTAACTATTGGGTTTAATTCAAAACATTGAATATAAGTTATATAACCATTGATTATGACACATCACATTTAAAAAATGTTATAATGATATTGATGTTATTATTACTGAGTAATTTAAAATATCTATATTTATGTATTATACTTTACATAAGATTTTTAAAAAATAATTTTCTGATACAATTATAAGATACATTTGTTATAAAGTTTTTTTTATGATTTTTATCTTAACATTTATTAATATTTTATAATATTGATATATATAATATTTTGTTTTTAAAAAAAATGCGCCATGGCGCGGGGATCGTACTAGTTAACTTTAAACTTGAAATGAAAATAAATGAATATACTAAATATAGCATAGAAAGGACAAGCGTCGGATAAGTGTTGTATTGTGTTTGAGTGTTTAACACTGGTACATTGCTTCCTTAGAAATGATTTTAGAATATAACCTCGCTTGTGTGCTAGGCTACTAGCGCATGTGCGCCCGTGCACACGACCCCCAGTTATCGGTCCGAGTCGTGAATCCAAACTGGTTGAGAATAGTTAAGATATAAGAAAATTGAGCGTTATGCATAAGATGTCCGCATAGAGTAAGTATGAGAAATGGAAATTAATTTGGTTTATTATAACTTGTTAAAAGGGAAAGGAAATTAGTTAGAAAACTAGTACTTTTCCCGTACCTTGTACGGGTGAGTATTTTTATTGAAATTTACCGTTTTAGTTCCCCCTCTACTATGAATATATTTCATTTCATTTGAATTGTTGTCGATCATGTTATCAATTATAACCCTCGTTATAATACAATAACACTTACAATCACAAACAAAAGTCTCATAATTACGGTCAAGTTTGATATCTTAAACAAAATATTCGACACATTAATTTTCTACTAACATATTGCTCTTGCTTCTTGTCGTGTTGTTCTTTGAAATCTTTGATTATCATGATGAAATACTTTTTTATTGAGACAATCGATACTTCAAATTTGACAAAAAAAAATAGTAAATCACCCGCTCCTACGCTTCTCCTAGTATCCATCCTAATTGAAGACAAAGAAAAGAAACCTTATAGTTTTTAGCTTAAGAAAGCCGAATTCGGATTCTTTATGATATTTTATCTATTACACATCATTCTGCACTTTTTAAATTGATCTAAATTATAAACCAATTTGATAAAGATACCCTAAGTTTAAATGTATAAAGTATAAACCCTATATAGCTAAAGAATTTTAAAAATGATATTTAGTGTGTGTTTTTATAATACTTAGACCCTTAATTAGAAAAAAAGGAACTCTATTTGTAAGTGTATAAACATTAAGAGGCCAAAACATTAAGGGAAATTTATAGATATCAAGAATCAAGGCTCCAATTATTGATCGGAAGAAACATAGTTTTAATTTATAGATATTTTTAATTTTAAATTTCTGTAATTGTAATCTTAGAAATTTTTTATTTTTTTACTGGCGACCCTCTGTGTAGGGTCATTCAACCCATCTTTTGATGGCTTCAAGATCGATGGGTCGATCTTCTAGATCGCCGAGTCGATCTACTTCTTGCCTACTGTAAAAAATAAAAAAAAAAGAGGTTAAAACATTAAAAAAATGTTATATCTCTCAAATTGATGGAATGTGAAAATTAGTTGGGCATGACTTGTGTATGTAGAAAAAAAATTATGAGTACTCGGTTAGGTTTTAGATGCAAGAAATTGATAGATCGTAAATGATAACTAATCAAAATAACATTCTTATAGTTGGTGTTTTGTATGAAAGATTTAAAAATGTACAATTGTCTAATACGTACAAATGTCTAAAACGACATTTTTTGTTTCCTTTTATTTGCTTTCTTAAAAATGTACAAATGTCTAAAGCTACATTCTTTAATTAACGGAGTGAGTATTGAAGAGGACGATGAGCAAGTTTCAACAAAATCAAAAATTGTACAACTTAACAGCACTAAAGTTAGGCATAAGAGAAAACAAAATTACCCCTCTCCACAAGAAAAGGCTACAAAACCGGAATAAGCTATATTGTGAAATTGGCCTCAGATTTGTCCTGTCTTATAAAATTCCACAAGCTATAAAAAAAAAAAAGCAAATTGTACACAAAATACTAAACCCGAATGGGAACAACGGGTTGTAATGGCTCAAATTTGCCTTGTCTTCTAAAATACTGAACTACAACCACCCCAATAGCAAACATATATCATTTGTTCCTTAAAAAATATCATTTTTGCGGACCAATATACCAGCCCCCTCTGCTGCTCCAGCCTAATAAGTGTGTACCTCATCAATAAAGAGAATAATCTCAACACTCTGCTTGATTTCTTCCATCAACTTCTTTAGTCTTTCCTCAAACTCTCCATGGTATTTAGTTCCAGCCACAAGAAGACCTGTGTCAAGGGTTATAACCTACAACAATAGAAGTTGGGGTTATAACCTACAACAATAGAAGTTGAATAGAAAATAGTTTATCACTATCAAGACAAAAGTCACAAAAATGAATATCAAATCCTAGAGAGAAAAAAGAATGGCAAATTGGGCATTCTAATCTTGAAGTTGCATAATTTTAAAGAGACACGAAAGCGAAAGCCTATGGGGTCGTTTTTGTAACTGGATAACCAGCACAGAAATCCGTCTTTTACTAAGCCAATGCCTAGTCAAAAAGATTTGGCATCAGAAAGCACATTGACATCGTTAACAGAAAAAAACAAAAAACAAATCAGACATCTTGTTTTCTATGTATCGTCCCAATAAGTACCGTGAGCACACTTTATCAAACTGTATAGTCTGTATGCATACAGGCGGAAAGTCCTACCATAACAATTTGGTATCAAGTCTTCCTATGGCCTATTCATGAATCAATTTCTTGCACAAAGGCACCTTTATTTGGATATATAAAGAGGGATCAAACTTGTTTAATGTCCTGGTACTAAAGGAAATGAATCTGCTCAAATTGTATTTTCAGTTTCAAAGATACAAGTACAACAAAGGGGGGGAATAAAAGGCAATATAAGGAAGTGATCAACACTTAATCACTATGAAGAGAAATGATGTTCAAAGTCAAACCTGACTAAAAAACAATACTCGAAAAGAACATGCAACATGCTAAAATCTTACCGTATGGACTGGAGACCAGCGCTCACTTGCCAACTCATATCCATTTGGGTCATCACCAGGTGGATGAAGAATTGAATTGCAAACCTTTCCATCAGAATAAACGGGCAACAAAGAAAAATGTGTTTAGAAGACATTATTATGTTCATATACAACCATTAGAAATGTCCATAAACCAAGTAACACGTGAAGGGAGATATTCAACAATGGAATTGAAACTGAATAGGTCTCACATTACTCCAGAAAAATGACCAAAACAATTCTATAGCTATCAAATGTCCGAGTTAAGCTTCTGAAATGTCAGAACATACAGTGCTAAAGACACATATGGACATATTTTTATAACTAAGAAAGGAAAGATAACACACCATTAACAGAGGGTAAGGACTCAGTAGCCATCAACAGAGGTGGAACTTTGTCACTTTCTCAAAAATTCTTGATTCCATAAGTGAGAATACTATAAATTTTACATTGTCACTTTCTCAAAAGCGACAAATGCTACACCACACAAAGTCTCCACAAAGCTGTTGTTCATCACCGGGCTCCAGAAATTCCCTATAATGTCATAGAAAGTCACAAGGGTGAATGACAACTGACGAATCATAGACTCCTAGTCTCCAAAAAATATTTATATTTCTTTTTAAATAAATATAAAAGAAGCCAAAAGAAATGGAAAGAGACAGGAGGTAGTGGCTTTGATTTCATGAAGTAACCATCTTATTGTCTAAAATCAACCTAAATCAATTGGAATTTGCAAGTAGCGAGTCTAAAATCAAAATCCTCATCACCTCTACCTCTCTAAAGTGGAAACCAAAATAGAAAATATGAAAATGAAAATCAAACAACTAATAAACAAAAATATGACAACTGATAAACAAAAATCAAAATCTCTATTCCTAATTCAAAGTACAAAATTATCAATTTCACGCATCAAAATGATACTTTCACTCGATTTTACCACTATCAATTATATCAAAGAATAGAGAGATAGACGAATTCAGTGTGCATAGGAGGGTGATACCGTTGGAGAGTTCAATTAGCAGCAAAGTATATTTCAGAATCTACTAACAATGTAATCATCTACTCCAGAACCTAGCCCAGAACTGCCAGGTGAAGAGCTGAGAGTGCTTGAAACACGGAGTCGTTGCATATTCGCTTCCTTAGACCCAAGATCTAAGCATGAAACATGATTTGATAGATATTCAAGTGGAAGATGGCTCTAGAAATGCACAACCTGGAAAGTAATCAACTGCATCACCAAACTGAATAAAACAAAGTAAGCATTCATCAGATTTTTTTTTACAAGTTAACAGCTTTATTGATCACATTTGAGGGGGCAAACCAATCCTCCTTTTCATTGTTCGTTGATTTTATTGATCTAGTGTCTCTTCCTCCTTTTCATTCTTTTTCAGCATCAATTCAAAAAAAATTCATAGACTCTAAAAATTAATTCTTAAACATCACTCAAGTAACTTCCCCTAAAAAAATCCACCTCTTCAGAATTAATGATTGTGAATCCAAATTAATGCTGATAAGAGCTTAAGAAAGTGGGAAAATGAGATGAAATACAATTGACAGATATAAAACAAAAATCATAAGGGATGTTGCTACAAGAGCAGTTGCAGCACTCTTTCAAGCCACCTACCCTGCTGTCCGATATCCTACAAGAGCAGTTTCAAAGGGTGGTGCAACTGCTCGCTGTAGGCTAGCTCGTATTCTCTTAAATCACATAGGTTGATCAGTGAGGAAGTATACCAAAACAATATAGTGAGCACCTCAAACAGATTAAAGATTGGAGGCATAGGATTCTCGATGATAGCATTGTATCACATGTGATTGCAGGGCAAGGATAAAAAAAAGTCTAAGAATATTCAGTTACATGTGAATATGAAATGCCACAAACATCAAGGAAAAAATCTAGATTTTAGAAGATGGAAATTGTCCACAAAGATAAATACCAGTTTCATAACTGCCTGATTTCATTTGTCAATCCTTGCAATGCGAGATCTTTGTCTTTCTCCCTTCTAAATTCTCCGATAAGAGTAGCTTCATATTCCTATTTGTGAAAGGACATATTCGTGAGCAAATCAAAGACAATAACCTCAATAAAGCCAATTACTGGAGAAAAAGGCAAAACCTAAGACATTCTCTTACCAGATAAAAGTGGGCTAAATGCACCACTATTTAGTCCTTCCCATTTAAATGCCCCCGATGATCCTAGAAGCCCCATGGATAAAGCATCTCCAGTGAAAATCCTTAATGAAACGTTGATAACTTCAATAAGATATGCCAGCAATGCAGCTGCAAACTCCTACATCAATCATGAGTACCATGAGCCAATTTCACACCGTCATGAAAGCAAAATTAATATCAAAACTCATTTCACAAATCAATTCAGTTCAACCTCCCAAATTCAACAACATTCATATAACCGCAATTAACCAAACCATTAAATAATGTGACTTGTTCTTTACCTCATTTTCTGCAAGAAGCTGCTCCAATTCCTTCACAACATTTTCCTCGTGGATCAGTAATTATGAATCAATTGCACATATACCTATCAAAATCATAAACATGTTTCCTGAACAAACATAGCATAATATAATTCTATTATAAAACTAAGAATTTAAAACCCCTAAAAAATATCAAACATCTATTCAATGCAAACTCTACCAGTTCACCCCTCATTGTATGCAATTACGAACAACCCTAAATCAATTCAAAATCGAAACGGTATCTTAGAATCGAAAACAAAACTAAATCGATTCAATCATAAATCGACCAATTTCTCAGAATAACATGAAACAACCCTAAATTAATTCAAAATCGGAACAAAGCCATACCTTGGCGGCCCCAAATCGAGTCCAAATCGAAACAAAGGTCAGCGCCGGAGCCTAGGGATTCCAGGTGTTGGCGGATGCTCCAAATTCCAGCCCTGCAACATGACGACGAACACACCTTCCATAGATCACGTAGCTCGACTTTCTCCCCTTCGCTGACAGTTTCAGATAACAAAAGCTTTCTCTTCCCCCCAGCCTCGCCCCTCAAAATATTCCTAGGATCGTCCACCACATAATAACTATATTCACACTCAAACTTGGGGGGAACCTTGATACTCCCGCGCCACATGATTTCCTTCCCGACATGAAGAGGGCTCAAATTAAGGCCCTTCGTCACATTCCATGAACCAAGTAAAGGCTCTGAGCCACACACGATTAAGCTCTGGCCCTAGGCGGTATAGTAATCTATTCTGAAGACTAAATTCACCGTTCTCGCAGATTTGTCATCGGAAAATAACTCCTTCTCCGCCATTTATTCACACACTCGCAGCTAGGGCAGATCCAGATGAAACTTCTGATAAATTGGCTATCACAAAACCTAGGTTCGCAATTCGAAATACAAATCCGTTCTGTTAATTACTGATCAGATCTATGATTCAAGTATTTGGAGGAACTGGGATCGGAATCCAACGAATTGAAATTGCAACGAAAACATAAAGACCTAGAAATGGAAATCACCTGATTATGAATCGGAGAGCGACACAACTCGACTTGAAAGCATCGATGGTACGAAACACACAGTCCGAATCCCATAGCCTTAAAAGGCAAATTGTAACAGAATTTGAGAGAGAGCGGATACAAAAGCCAAGCTCCGAAATCCAACTGATTTAGGAATTCCATTGAAGACATGTACTAAATACAATGTGAAGAGATTCAGAGGACGAAGAAAAAAAAAAGAATAATAGTTGATCTTTAAATACCTTTGTATAAAGAGGCATGAAGCAATGTCGGTTAATTAGGCGCACATGCTTTGGGTCTTGTCTTTACCAGATCTGTCTACTATTAGGAGCTCAACCTGCACCAGATAAACCATTTTATATTCGAATATTTGAAATATGATTTGAAGATACTGAATACAAAATTGGGCAGAAATGAAGAAGAATTTTGAAGATCTTGAATATTAGAAGCAGAATGAAGGAAGACAAAGAAATTAGGGACAAACCTTAGGTCTTGGGCACGACTGAAGCAACCCCACAGAGTAGGCACGACTCAAGGAGGCAGCGATATTCCTTTAAGACAATTGACGCACAGAGAAACACGAAAAATCCAAACTGTAAGACAATTCAACAAAGACACGAACTTAAACTGATCAAACAAAGGCAAACCCCAATTTTGCCGAGTATTTTGCAATATTTGACTGTAACATAATCAAGTAATTTTTAAGGGGTAGGAAAACTACCTCCTCCATATCACCCAATTTATTTATAATCACAGCAAGAGCATGCTTTGCGTTTCTGATTATTCCAAGAACAAATCCAAGAACAAATACCTGCTCTCGGAGGAGGTCTTTTTTCACACAGATTTCATATGCCTGGAATTTGTTTAAGAACAGTCAACCTTTTTCAGTTCAAAATTATATATTGGAAGAGTAAATAAAACTACCCAAACCACCAATGAACAATACAAACCTTCTCCAACGTGTAAATTGTAATAGTCAAGGCTAATGTGGGAGCAGAAGCAAAACACACTTGCCTTTTTATAGAAGCTCAGTATTGCACCAGCATCAACACTCTTTTGTTGCTTCTCCTTAAATATATCAAGCAAAATCCTCTTGGTCTCTAACTCTGAATCAAAGGGAAATGTCTTTTGCATTTAAGACATAGGAGTATCTCAAATCATGCATAATCCATACACTGACACAAGTAACAAAACAATGCAAGGAAAAAAGAGGGAAGAAACAAATTAGCACAAACATTATCTTGATATGTATACCAATAAAAGAACATCACTGCAACAAAATGGAATTATAGCAAAAATCTCTACATTTTTTCTCCATATTCCCTCTCATAACCCCCCTACACTCCAAAAGCAAATGCATTAATGACTATTAATTCTTAACCCAATGCCAGACATTACAATTTCACATGTATTTGCATCTCATCAACTACGATGAGTTTTTTTTTGCCAAGATAAGCATATCACTTTGTAAGATAATATAGCTCCCCCGTTCATCTAAACATCTTTCACCATATATCGAATAAACCATTAAACCCTAACCGCAGAACACGATTTGAGGCACTTAACTTTTTTTAAAAATAACCAATTGGGAAACAAACACAAACATCCACAATGAGCTCAAATCAGGCAACGAAATGGATAAATAAGAGCTGTTCTGATAAACCACAGATAAAATGGAAGGATCCATACCCATGAGAGCTTCGGAGCTGAGTCCAGCGCCGGTACCGATGTAGAGGCGGAGGTTTCGAACCCAAAGCATCTTAGAAGCGGGAGGGATCTTCCTCTAGGAAGTGGGGTCGTCGCCATCGCTGGATCCACCACCGTACATCTTCGGATCGAGGTACACCTCTCAATTTGCAAAATTAGGGTTGCTAAAGGCGGGGTCGTCGCCATCGCTGAACCCTAAGGAACCGTTCGTTTCAAATTGTGAAGAAGGGGGGAAAATTGAATCCTCATGAAGCATGAACCCTAAGTAATGAAATTGAAAATCAGAAGAGGAAGATGAAGATGGGCAGGCGATCTAACCTCGGCGAAGGAAGAAGACAAAGTCCTGAGCGGGATATCGAAGCCGGTTGAGGAGAAACCGGGTGGCAGCGGTCGCAGGCGATCCATTGAAGAACGCTCTTTGATATGAAAGAAAGGAAGAGAGATATGGGGAACCGGAGGCAGGATGGGAGAGACGAAGAGAGATATGGGGAACCGGAGATCCGGAATGGGGAATCTTCCCGTCAAATCCCTTGACTTCTTCCGTTCTCTCTCTTTTTGTCGGAGGAGATCGATCGATGCATTAACGGGAGAACGTGGGTTTGGAGGAAAGGGAAGGCAGTTTCTTATTTTTGTGAAGAGAGGGACACGTGGCACAAATTTTTACAAAGGAGCTGCTTCTGAAATAATAAGTATAAGGGTTGGATGTGAAATAGTGGTTGGTAATAGAATAAAAGAGGGTATGTAATCAGATATACGATGGTTTTTGACAAACAAAAGCTAAATAAAAGGGTGGTTTTTTATTACAATATTGAATTTAGGAATAGTTTTGAACAATATGCCCTATTTAATGGGTGGTTTTATGCGGTTTACCCTTTAACTTTTGACATACTTATTGACTAAAACTATAACCTTTTAAAAATCATTTTAAATTTTAAGTCAAAAAATTAATGATTAAACAACGGGATTTTTATATAAAAAAATTATATATTTTGTTAAAATAAGGTTAAAATACATTTAATAACTCACTTAAATAGTGTGAGACTGTGAGTAATATTTAGGCTCCGTAATTTGTATGCTTCAAAATCTATATACCTTCTTAATTTCGTATACCTTCGGCTTACGTGACGATCTGTCTGCACTTCACTCCTGTTCGACCAATCACCTTTTTTCTATTTTTTTTTTCATTTAATTTTTTTTTTCTCCCTCTTCAGCCTTTCGCCCCAATCCCCCTAGGGTTAATTTACCTGTGTTTACAATCCCGTCTTCCTCCTCACGCGGCTCGCCCGCCTCCACCGCTTCCTCCTCGCGCCCTCCCAATCCCCTCCTCCGCTTCCTCCTCTATTCCGTCTCCGTTTCTTCTCTCTTCCTCCTCCGCCGGCAAGGTTAGACGCCCTCCTCCTCATCTTCGTCGTTCTGCGCTCCTCTTCGCCGGTAAGGAAGTAGCAGTCGTTCTCTCATGGAGTCTCCCTCCGCCTCCAAGAAGGCCAGGGTAGACCCTCCTTCACCAATGGCAGCTCCGTCTCCGTCAAGCGGGTAGGCACTCACAACCGCATTATCCACTGCGACGATGCCCTCGGCTGCTTCATGATTCGCCTCTTCGACAAGTTCTCCCGCGCCGACATCGTTTGCACTCGCGACTCCCAGGTTCCCGTTCTTTCTCCCGCTTAATTGTGTAGAATTTATTAGAAATCGGAGAGGAAGCCAAGGTTTTTAGGTTTTGCGATTGTGTTCAAGGTTCTGGAGACGCTCGACGCGGTGCTGGATGTAGGTTTTGCGATTGTGTTCAAGCTTCACGCCATCGGATTATTCAGAAGGGATTCGGTGAGGTTTTTGCCCATGGCTTCTCTACCAAGCTCAGCAGTGCTGGTCTTATCTAGAAGGTAATTTACATAGTAAATTCATCATCATTGGTTTCGTTACAAGCTCTGATGAATTTGTCTTTGTTGGGACTTTCTTTAGCATTTCGGAACCCCGAGGTAATTGCCAAGGGCATCCAGACGTCTCCAGATTGTTTATAGCTGTCTACAAAAACTTCATGGAGGTAATTTCATATGTGTTGTTTTGCTTTCCTTTGTTTTAAAGCTTTTCTTTGGGAGACCAAGGATTTACCGAGTTTGTTTCCTTCTTGCTTGAGATCAATCCAAAGAAGCGCCCATCGGCATCCAAGGCCTTGAACACCCCTGTCTTTCATATCCTTATGAACCCATATCATCTTAGCATTGGAAAGTTAGCTATTTACGATGAGATTTCACTTAATTTTGAAATGGATAGTCATCTCACCAGTAACAATGTGGCATTATGAAAGTTTACATCTATTTGAATTGAATATCATTGGAAGGTTAGCTAAGGTTAGCTATTTAGCTGACTGTTCTTTTTATATTGTACTTGGCAGGCACTCACCTTAATTCAACAAGATTTCCTTGGTGAAGCTACTTGTGTTCTATCTAAGGTAGATTCCTTTCCCAATAACCTTATTATCGACTGTGTTGATTTCAATAACTTCATATTTCTAATCATTCATGAGTTTCCTGCAGGAAAATTAATTTATTATCGAGTGTCTTGATTTCAATATCAGCAAAATTCATGAAAATAATTCATATGTTGAGTTTCCGCATATCATTTATCGTTCTTCGCTGATATTGATACTTCGTTTGGATCGTTTTCTAATGTCATTATAACTGCTTGCACTAGGAAACTTAAAAAATCAGCCTATGACCTTGAGATTATCTAAAGAATCAAGGCTGGTGCTAATTTGGTTAAATCGCACAAGGGCCCTGAAAAGGTTTTTGCCATGATTTTGTTATGTGATTTCTTCGTGAACTTTCTATTCATACACTTAGCCATGCTGATGATATTCTCTTTTCTAGGTTATAAAGGGTCAGCTTTTGGTGGATCGTTTATAGAAAATCAATTTTATAGCTTTCTTGATTACATCTCTAGCGGATTTGAACTTAACTACATGGTTGTTGTTGATTTCACAGGTACATTTGTGAAAATCCCTCTTGAGTGCTTCTTCTTAATCATGTAGGATGTTGACATCAAATTTAACCTCCTTTTTGTTTCAACTTCATTCCAGCTTCGAATGGAAACCCTCAAATTCCAGACTCCTTGCATCGTATTGATCCGTCGATTGCTTGATGCTTACTAGCAGGTCATTTCTCTATCATTCAAGTTTAAATAGGTTTATGTTACATGTCCTTCAACTTTGCATGGAGTTGTGAACGATAAAATTTGTAAGGCCTAATTTCATATTTATTTTCTAGGCTATAATGGATATGGGAGAGGTTATACAATTTTACGATCGTGATATGAATTTTCTTGCTTGGGGCTTTGGTGGAAGGGTCAATGGCAGCATCTCCCATTGCTTTGGTACTCCTTTTTATCCCTCTCCTTTTACTATGAAGTATAGTCTCTAGAATTATCTTTCTTATTTTATTATTCATCGTTTCATACGATGCATTCATGGTTTTCCTGGTGTGCTTTCTTGGAAATTTATGTCTTTTCATGTTCATTCTATACAACTAATGCTACCTGTAATGTTTATGGATATAAAGCAATCTTATGTATGAAAATACCTATAATCCCTTTATTCTTTTCTATAATTCATTCTTTACAACAATCCAATCTATAAAACTTTTTTTTTTGTCATTTATTTCTGAAATTCTATAGCTCAACGTCTGTTTTAAAGGAAATTGTGTAACTCGATTTCTACAACTCCTTTCCTACAGCAGGTGCATTTGTGTTCTCTATTTTATTGTTTTATTTTCTTTATGATTCTATGAACAGGCGGGATGCAGCAGGTGCATTTATAAGAGGAGAACACACTGCAACCCTAGAAATTGGCTCTTTCAGATTGAGTGATGCCAAGTTGTCTGCACTTAAAGCTGTATCTGATCTCTTTGGTTCCATACTGCCTACCATGGTGCGTGAGTTTATGAATTTGTTGATTATATGCTCATACTAGAATGCTTTAAATCCATATCTGATCTCATTGTATTTATTTTTTGGGCACTTTAGGAGCATTGGGCATGTTTATAATATAACTTCTGACTGATATGCTTTACCATGATGTAGCAAACTCCTTATTTCTGATTTTATATGGTCTGATCTATATATTTTTAAAACCCTTGCTATTTGCTAAAAAAAATCATCTATTTTAGTTTGGAAGGAGTAATACGAATGAGCAGGGCTAACAAATGGCTAATATGCAAGATGTTAACGGAACAGAAAGTGTTTACTTAATGGCCTTATAACTAGCAAGTGAAAATGTGGAAATCGAAGCACAAGTGGAAACGGAAAGGTGTTAAGAGCAAGTGTAGGAAGTTTTGAAAAATGGTGAAATGAACTAAATGTATTTAAAGTGCAACTCCTAAGGCTGACTGGGTTCATTTTAAGTTTGAATGTTCATGATACTTTATGTTTTTCTGCAATTTTGCCATAGTTTATCTAATTTTGGTTTTCACAAATTATTTCAGGGCATCTCAACTCATTTAACTTTGCTTTCTGGTGTTTTGATGTTCAACATCACCTATACTTTGTGGGATGTTGGGGTTGCTCCCTGGTTGAAACTGTGGCATCCAATATCTGTGTCATATTCGAACAATTTTGTTGTTTTAGACTTTCCAAACATTTGTTTATATTGTATTTATTTATTCCTTATAATAAATATTTTATATTCTCATTTATTTGTATTTTTCCATCGCAATCGCGCCATGGCGCGGGTATTACACTAGTCTTACCTTAAATCATTAAGTATCAACTAATTTATAGTTCGCTTTATTGGATTACTTTGTCTCGTTAAGGTTTTTTTTTTCCAAAAAAATATTCTTAACTTGTTGGTGGGTTGATGAACTCGATTGATTTTGAAATCTACTTCAAACAAAGAATATATAAGCAAATTCGAAAACGATTAAATTGGCACATGTTTGAAAATCACTATATATGCATGCGTTCTTCTTCTTCTTTTTTTTCTTTTTTTTTTGAGAAATACATGTGTTGTTTTAATCAATCGGATTGGGTATATATGTTAATTCCAATCTTGCTAAAGAAGAAACAAATATAAAAATAAAATAATCAATATATATGTTCCCATTAATTTGGATATAAATAATCAATCTCCTCTTATGTTGTTTCTCTCTCCCGTGGGTATCTTGGATATATTCCCTTGACAAAAGGGGAAAAAAGTAGTCATTGAGAGTGGCAATTGGAGAGATTCGAACCGTGTCTTATACAATCTTTAATGGTGGTACTATGGGTACCATAGCTAATTTTAAAAATAGAAAATAAAATAAAATGTCAGATTTTTTTAGTAAATCAATGTAATTATGTGAGATGAGTATCATATGTATGGTACCCACTTTATTGGTTCTCCCCACTTTTATATTTTATACTACGTATTTTTTTAATAGGTTATGATACTCAACTAGAGTACCACAATTAAAGATGTTCTTAGAGGTTACAGTGCAAAGCTCATGCCAATATGTTGAGAATGTGAAGAGACCAAAAAGTCTCACATTGATTATATAAATAAAGAAGTCTTAGTATATAAACTAGTGGTGTACTCCTCCTATTGCCAATTGGTTTTATGATGGAACCCCGCTCGGCTTATGTACAAGGCTATTAGCGCAAGGGCGCACACGTGTGGACACGACCCCCGATCCCGAGTCCCAACCGACTCACTCAAACCAAAACCCGACCGAATTCGAAAATTTAGCGTTGTGCATAATCCGAACCCGAAACTGAGCCCGACCGATATTGACCCGAATACAGACAAACCCGACTCAACCTAGATCCGACTCAAACCAAACCCGACCCGACCTAAATATCCTTGAACAACTATTTTTTAATTAAATGACGTTGAAAGAACTCCTCACATGTATAATTCCAATATTACCATATTTCAATGAAATTAATGATGATTAAAACGAGCCAATGAGTAGATTATATATTGAATCATATTTAATTTTACTTGAAAAAAAAATTGAAATACATAAATAACATGAATTACATATTCAACTTAATAAAATTGAAAACCCGAAAGTCCCAATGAACATGATTCTGCAATTTCAACCTAAACAATTGAAAGTTTGAAACAAATATAAACCCGCTTCTACTTGAAACTTGAATGAAACCGACTCGAAACCCTAGCGAGACCGACCCGATTTGACCGAAAACCCGAATGAGTCAAACCCGATTATGACCGAAACCCGACCAGTCTGAGATTCACTTTGACTAAATTCGACCCGACTCGACCAAGCCCGACACATAAATTTTATCTGAGTTGACAGGACTCATTAGTGACCCGACCCGAATGTGATCGATTTGAACCCAACCGGATCACTTAAATTGCCAGATTCAGACTATATATTACTTATGGTTATCACTATCGATCTCTATGATGTCTTTTTTTTGCCGTCTGTTTAACGGTGCCTTATGTGATATAACAACATGTGTTTTTTGTTAATGTCGCGCGATTGTTCTCATGGTGGTTTATTCATCTAAGAGCTTGTACAATCTCTCAACACATAAACATGTTTGTCTGGTGTACTGAATTATTATATTTTTATATTAAAAAAAGCCAGACCCGCATACCTCTAGCATGTTGTACGTGGTACTTCTCATAAATTGGAATTCAACCGATTCACACGCAATAACTTATGACACAGGGACGGAAGGAGGGGTGGGCTGAGCTTTGTTGCAGCCCACCCCATTTTCAAAATAGAATATATACTATGTAGTTGTAGTAAATGCACAAAATACTGATTGTCTTGTTGGTATAGGAGTACTTGCACCACACCCCTCAGGTGATGGGTTCGAATCTCTTCATTTTAGCCCCATTGTTGATTACTATTTCCCCCATTCCTAGTTACTTTTTTTCCCCTTCTCTAGTAACTTTTTTTCCTTTCTATCAAATAATATGTTCACCTCACTGTGCCAATTTTATAGCTTTCACTTAAAATTTTACAAAATAATTTTTTTAATATATATATGTACCCAATAAATTATATACGATATAGTAAATCTAATTCTATCAATTTTCATCACTATATTTCTCTAATTACCATTCCTTTTTTTTTGTCAAAATAATTTTTCTTCCTGGGATAAGGAAATTCAGCACACCCCGACTTTCATTTCTGGTACCGTCCCTGTTATGACATCAACTCGTACTCTAAGAAGTTCGTCATATATTTCATTCCTTTTTCCAAGTTGAATAGTATATGATATATTGTACTTGGCTAGATGGAAAAGATTAATTGTATAGCAGGTTAGGTCAGAAGTTTTACATTAAGGAGTATATATGCTAATTCCAATCTTGCTAAAGAAGAAGAAGAAAAAAAACGTCAATACTTTCCCATTTCGATATAAATAATCACCCTTGTTATGAAACCATGAATGATTGATGTTTCACCTCTCCACTCTTTCACCTCCCTTAACTCCCACATGGTGGAAAACCAAAGAGCCACATTTATGCCCTACTTATCTATTGTAATTCCTTGCCTATATAAGACCTTGTAACCTTACTTGGAAGACACAAGCAATAGATCGAGATCTATTCTCTCTATTCTCTTCCTCTCTATACTCTCTTATTCTTACACATATTATAACACGTTATCAGCACGATTGCTCGGTAAGATTTCACCGATATGTATTATATATATATACACTGCGCATGCCGTACCCATGTACTTATATGCATACGCCTGCAGTTTGTTTCTTGATATCATACGGCATGCAATAGAAGTTTGTTCTTGCGCCTAGATTTTGATTAATTAGCAATGATTAATTGATATGCAGTAGTATATAGTGATCGATATCCAGTAATATGTATGTTTGTTATAAACCGGCTGCCACTGCATTTTATTTTTGGTTGTTAATCTGTGCAATATGCAAAGCCCAAACATGGTGATAGCATGCAATTATATATATACCACTTTTGATTTTGCATGCAATTATATTAATTTGTTTAAGTGCATAAGGTCAAATCCCCCTTTTGCTTATCCGATTAAAATTGCATAACATGATCTTGTTTAATTTGTTTGGTTCCTTTATATTATCGCATGCCGTATATGATGATCTTGTTTAATTTTTACTGGATATATTGTTGTTACTTTTTTTGTTATATCTCTTGAAGAGATTAACAAGTATGGAGTTATCCCCCGAAGAGGATATACTATATATATTTGAAGAAAATTGTCCTTGAAGAGACAAGAATATTTATCATCCCCCGAAGTGGATATATATGTATTATTAAGCATCCCCGTAGGGATGATCGATTACCTCCCCTGAAGTGGATGGTTGATAGAAATTTATACTTGCCTCGTGCGAGGTATGAGTGGATGCACTTGAGCTTGCACGATTTCAAGAAGGTCTTGGACTACAACTCTGAAATACATCGTATTGCATCTAAGCTGAAATTGTGTGGAGAGAACATACAAGATGCGGATATGTTGGAGAAAACCTTCTCAACTTTCCATGCATCAAACATGTCTATAACAATTATATATAGACAATAGTCATTGAAAAGACAAATTGGTATAAATAAGAATTATAACATCCCCGTAGTGATGTTTATCGAATTCTCCCTTCAAGTGGTTGAATCAATCAAATTTGTAGTATCCCTGAAGCGGATAAAGTAATATCAATCCCTGAAGTGATTGAGAATCAATCGGTCGTATCCCCTGGGTGTGAAGCGATAAATCACCCCTGAAGTGGTGGGAATCTCGTCCCTGAAGTGATGAATAATCGATAATACCTCATCTCCAGAAGTAGATGAATATGGACTCATCATCTCATCTCCATAAGTAGAAGAATGTACCAACATAAATTATATCACCCTGAAGTGGTGAGTAATATCCCCTGAAGTGGATATAAAGTAATTTCGACCATGAAGTGTTGAATTAATCAAAATCCCGGCCCCTTTCAATCCCTGAAGCGATTGGATCAATCGGCCGTACCGTATCCTCTGAAGTGGATGTTATTTTATTATATCCCTGAAGTGATAACCGATCGAATTTCATCCCTGAAGTGATGAATTATTTATTTATTTTATTTATCTTATTTTTTATGTTTATTTTAATTATTTTTCATCTCCCGAAGTAGATGAATTATCTCCTGAAGTAGATAAAATTGTTAAATTTATATATCATCTCCCGAAGTGGATTAACGAAATCATCTCCCGAAGTGGATGAACGAAAACATCTCCCGAAGTAGATGAACGAAGGCATCCCCTAAAGAGGATGAGCACATTATGCTCATAAATCGTTCCTGCAGTAACGATAATAATCTCCTAAAGAGATATATGAAAAGGAAATTCATAAAATGTCTCACTATCTCATCAATACATATTTATCCCTGAAGTGACAATATTCATTCTTTGATCTAAATTGATGATAAGTTTGTCTAATCTCCGAAAGATGAATTAAAATCATACCCTGAAGTGTATGAGCTTTATTTTAAAGTTGCACATATAATCCATGAAGCGATGTGTAAGTAAAGATATATATAACCCTTGAAGTGGTTGTATACAAGTTGTCTTCTCCCTGAAGTGAGTAATAATCAAACGTACCATTTCTTGAAGAATATGGTCAATGTTTATATGACAACTCACTATATTTTTGAATTGCAACTTATCATCTTTTGGAGTATATGATCGAATTACACATAATAGGGACTAATTGTCATGAAGTAACAATATTCATTTCCTGAAGTAAATGAATGATAAGAGATATTATTGTATAAAGATGATTTCAAATCATACCCAGAAGTGTATGAATAAAATTATTATGAGTTTACTTATTGTAATTCAAAGCTCAAAGTGTTTCCCGAAGAAACAACTTATCAAGAGTTGTCTAATGCGGAGTTTTGTTTGACAAATGAACATTTGGGAGAAAGGTTTACCACAATCCTGTAGATTGTGAAATTTTTCAACACCAACCTAAGAGCCTGAAGACTCTATTGGAGGATTTTTATTAACTCCTGAAGAGTAAAGAATATTTTATGAACTCTAAAAGAGTAAAGGATTTCACAAACTCCAGAAGAGTATATGATCCTAATTTTATCATTTGTACTCCTGAAGAAGTACATGGAATGTGGGTTTTATCATATTCAGAACTATTTTTGTCTGGTTGATACAACCAATAGAAGTAACCACATAACACGATCCGGTTAAGAATGTCACTTCCTGACTATCCTCTAAGCATTGCCTGAAGCATGCCCCTCCGGTAGAGGGTGTGAAAGAGGTTATGGTTAAGCGCTTGACCAAAGTTATTGTTGTGGCTTATAGCTAGGTCTGTTATATGGTTAATTCTAAAGGTCTTGAAGAACATTATAAACGACTCATACCTGAAGTATGACACCAACGAAAGTTCTGACAATACCCATTCAATGGCATCTAAATCTAAATTAAATGGATCACCATATACAAGGTTCAATGGTTGAATATTATGGTTTTAAGTGTCAAACAATTTTGAAAACCTGAAGTTTTCTCAAACAATCTTGAATGGAAAACCAAGATGAATACCATATAGCTCCAGAAGAGCATTGATCTTGTTACCTGAAGTAACAATGACACATATGTATGAATTGACATGGTATTGAACACCAATATCTCATACGACTAGCCAGAAGCAAGTCTTACGGAATTGAGAATGTATATATATGGTTTATTTGACACTCACTTATCCCATTGAAACTTATCACTAACCAGAAGTTAGTTAATGATAAAATATTTTTTCTTTGTGGCATACGGTCACTCATGTGAATCGATGATGTGCGGGATCATTGAGATTCTATCGGGATCATTGAGATTCACATAGACACCCACTAAGAGGGACCAGAAGATCCTCAATAAGGGTGACCGAACATATATGGTCTATCATCTTGGCAAAATTAACAATAAGACCATCTATATTGAGAGTAAATGCAAAGTCTCTAATGTCTATTGATTGGATTCAATGAGACAACTACGGAACATTATCATATAGACCAGTGTAATTCCAATATTATAGATGCCTTAACACTTTGGTCATATGAAACATAAGGTAGAGAAGGTTATCAACCACATTGTTGAGCATAAGGTAGCTCACGACGACCCAGAAGAGTCGTTGGTCAAATGGGCCCATGCATGTTTGCATTTCGAATTTGACACAATAACATCTCCCTAATTATCTCCAGAAGAGAGCATGACATTCAAATGTCTTGCATGAGCAACACATGTTCAATATATGACTTGATTTTGTAGTTTGACAAATAAGCATTTACTAAAGGCCAAGAAAGTGACAAAGTCACAGATACTAGCTCATTTGGAAGTTCTAGAAGTAACTCCAACTCAATGAATATCAAGTGATTCTCAAGTACACCAGAAGTGTTGGAGATCCCTAGGCTCTTTGTATATGATTCCTCAGAAGTGGAAAGAGCCTATGAGAACATGATGATCATCAAACAAATGGATGTCGACATCGAAATCATAGTAAAAGAGCTAGAAAGAAGCAATTCATGCAAAGATGGATTCTGTAAACATGATGGCATTGGACATGTAGTTCCAACACCGAAAAGTGCAACATTAATTGGTTTTAAGTGGGTGTTTATACAAAATAAAATATAAAGTCAACTTGAATGCACAAAAAGTCGACCTATCAAAGGTTATATGTAGAATCTATTCACTAGAAGTGAATATAGTTTTGGATCTAAATGTAAATGACGGACGTGCTATTTGCATACTCATATAAATGAAAAGATCGATTGAAAATGCCTGAAGCATTAATGTCAAAGCCCCGTCACATATAATTGATTAAAGATCCATATAAAGAGTACCTGAAGTACCTATAATTATGAAATTGGTGACATTGTATTAGGTCTCAAAGTACCATACAAAGTTGTACTCTTTTCCTTAATCTTGATTTTTATCCCACTGGGTTTTTCCAAGTTGAGGTTTTTAACAAGGCAACTTAGACACCATTTAATACACTAGATCCCCCAATGATCAAATGGCACACTGGGTCCTGAAGTACCTTATGATTGTGCATTGAAAGCAGCTTAAGAACAAGACATATAGGTCAAGCGCGTCGATGTCAATTGCAATATATGAAGACATTTTGGCTTGTACACTTCAAAGAAAATTATCAGACTCAACCATGAAGCTCATGAAGTCAGAATTATCAAGAAATTCGATGAGCTTATCGGAATGAGAAAGCTCCAAGAAGAATGTTGAATTCAGGGGGAAAATATACGCACTGCACTCTTTTTCCCTTCGATCAGGTTTTGTCCCACTGGGTTTTCCTGACAAGGTTTTTAACGAGGCAGTATGATCAACGCGTATTAAACAACATCTGTACTCCTTTTTCTCTTAGTCCTAGTTTTTGTTCCATTTGGGTTTTTCTAGGCGAGATTTTTAACGAGACAATTTGTAATGTTAGAGGTGTACATCCAAGAGGGAGTGTTATGAAACCATGAATGATTGATGTTTCACCTCTCCACCCTTTCACCTCCCTTAACTCCCACATGGTGGAAAACCAAAGAGCCACATTTATGCCCTACTTATCTATTGTAATTCCTTGCCTATATAAGACCTTGTAACCTTACTTGGAAGACACAAGCAATAGAGATCTATTCTCTCTATTCTCTTCCTCTCTATACTCTCTTATTCTTACACATATTATAACAACCCTTGCTTTTTTGTTTTTGTTTTTTTCCGTTAGTGATCACTATCGATTTCTGTGTCTCTTCTCTATCCGCGTGATAGTATTTTTTGTGGTATGACAACATGTTTTCTCTGGTGATGTCGGTTGTTCTTATAATGGTTTGTCCATCTACCAAGTTATTCAGTTTCTCAGCACATCAAACATTTTTGTCCAGTATATTGAATTATAAACTATTTTTAATATAAAAAAAAGTCAGATAGGCAAACTCTAGCCCGAACGTTGTACGTACGTACTTCTCATAGTTGGAATTCAACCGGTTCACACGTAATAACTCATGAAATCAACTCGTAATCTCGTATATGTTCGTCATTTTTCATTCCTTTTCCAAGTTGAATAGTATATGATGTACTAGCTAAATGGAAAAGATTTAACCCCTCATTTGTTTTTAGGTAAAGAAGTTTTTAGGTAAAGAAAGGTAATGGTTGTCCTTTTGAATTCAGGCCATTTTTAAGTTAATCAGCGATCAATATTCTAACTTTCATTACTCTCGGTCTCTCTCTCATTTTTAATACAAAATTCATTTCCTATTTCCTCATTTGACTACCTAATTTGATGATAGTGTAATCATATCTCGTAGGATTCTCTAACAATTTCCCTATTTGCTTCTCTAAACTCACAAAAAAAAATGGTGATCGATCGTACAAAATTTACACATGAAATTTAATTCATTTCCCTAATTGTATAACAGGTTAGGGCATATGACAAAGTTGGAGCTAGGGGGGTCCTAGGGGGTCACGTGACCCCCCTCTCATCCGACAAATTACTTAGGTGTATTCTCCTCGTCGATAGTTTCGTTAAGATATATAATATGCCCTAATCCGACATCTGAGTAAAATGTTATAAATGTTTGAAAATTACAGCAATATTAATCACTTTAGTTTTATTTCAATATACTATAATACTTTAATATTTTACTTAAATTGACCGTACATTCACATATTATAATTCATCTCAAGAGCTTCGAAACCATAGGTTGTATTACTTGTTTTGAGAATATGGTAAGAAGTTACGCAAGTTTAAATCTTTTATATCTAGTTATACATTATTACATGTTAACAATACAATGTTTATTAATTTATTGCGCTTTATATCTTTATTTTTTGTTTTTTATCCTTATTTTTGTTTTATATATTTGTAGTATTTTCGAAACCATATATATAGGTTGACACTAGTTTGAACTATCGAACACGTTGTGTTTTACGATTTTTTTTCTCGATCTTATTGTCGACTACTATGGTGACCCCCTGATCAAAACTTTCTGACTCCGCGGGGGAACCCGCGGGGAAACCTGCGGGGAATGTAAACGGAAAAAATTTAGCGGAGACGGGATTCCCTGATGGGGACGGGGACCCGACGGGGGACATTTTTTATCTCCGCACGGGGACGGGGGCGGGGACGGGGGAAATTTTCACAAACGGGGACGGGGACGGGAACGGGGAGGGTACTCTCCGCCCCAAACCCGTCCCGTTGCCATCCCTAGTCACACCCATGAGCCTATTAGCCCAATTTAAAATGGATCTTAGTAAGCCCAATAGAATTCCAAATTATCCTCATCCTCATAATCATACTCATAGGCCCATTGGCGATTTTCTTAGTGAGCCCATGTTGTGAAATAAATATATTAGGATAGATAGGACTAGAAAATCAACTCTAATGTCGTGACTACTTTGATGGGTTTGTGACCAAGGTTTATAGCTTCTGTACCAATTAAATTAAAATTTTAATAACATTAACTTTAACCTTGCAATGAAAATAAATGAATATACTAAATAGCATAGATTTGGATTAAAAAAAGAAAAGAAAGAATCCACATAAAAAGGGTCATGAGAGAAGGATCAATCAAGTGTCCAACAAACATTGGAGATCGATTTGCATTGATGATGGGTTAAAAGGGTAGCATATGATTGCACATGGGGGCTATGTATATATGTCACATGGTTTGGCTTCCATCATCTTCATCGCCATTAAAATCCTATATACAGTAACAAATGATGCCCATATAGGCATGTACGCAGAGAGCAAGTATGAGAAATGGAAATTAATTTGATTTATTAGAACGAACGTGTTAAAAGGGGAAGGAAATTAGTTAGGAAATGTGAAATAGTCGTTGGGAATAAAATAAAATAAAAGAAAATAAAAGAGGGTATGTCCCCACATCGTTCGCACATGACGTACTTTCTCTAGTCTCTACTACTTGGTGCTTGCCCACTCTCTCCCCATTCCCTTCCATTATTTATGTTGAATAAGGTAACCGACAAATCCCATATTGAATGATTTGATAGGTTGCTTCTTAAACACCATATGTGTTTCTGCTATTTTTTTTTTTTTTTTAAAGGAAGATAAGAAATTCAGTACTCTAGACAAGCCAAGAGAAACCGAGAGACCGGACAAGCCGGTGGATGGACTAACCATCATGTACAACAGAAGCAAACTGAAGCAAATGACAGAAATAAATGACAGAAGCAAATGACAGAAAATAAAAACTACGAACGTACAAGCCATCCTACACTGAGCAACACAAGCTAAAGAAGAACGAAGCGACCGCCCAAAGGGACAACGCACACAGCAAACTCTGGGGACCAGCGGGCACCTTAGATTATGGACTCGAAGAGCCTTCAGATGTCAATCGCACATCCACGACGTCATCGAACATGACACATCAATCAACGCTCACAAGAAGCCTGCAACACAACAAGAATAGTGCAGTACACTAACCTGCAATACAACCACCAACCACACCCAAGCACAATCAAACCCCAAGGCCTCGTCTCAACCCTCAAGGACGATAATAAAATCGTGGACGGCTATCACAAAGATAAGCCTAAAAGAGGCGATACAAAACAAGGCAAGGAAGAGAAACCGGGCATAGATGAAACAGAAAGCGATTGAAAGAGCGGACTGTAACAAACAAAAAGGCTGGTGGCGCCGCTGAGAAGGAGCAAGGAGGCAACCGGAGCCGAAGGAAACAGCGACGGAGCTCCAAGCGGAGGACCGAGGTGATCAGTGGAGCACCGGTGGAAGGTAGCGGAGGCGGTGGCTACGGCGGTGGAAGCCGAGGCGGAAGGAGTTGAAATCCTTGGATTGAGGGCGAGGTGAGCCGATCACATGCGATAAGACAGGGAGGCGGTGAAGGGGAGCCATGGTGATGGCGGCGGCGGGATGGTGGATGGTGGTCGGGACCAAGGGCGGATGTGTTGCCGGAGTTGCTGTTGGGCGAGAAGGACGACGGTGGGAGTCGGACGACCAAAGTATTTGGTGGAGCAGCAGTGGGTTGCGGCGGAGCGGAGGCGGTGGCTAAGGCGGTGGTCGGAGAGTGTAGTGGCGGGTGGCCATAGGTCAGAGGGGACCGAAAGGCTTTGGGCGAACGAGGTGGAGTTGGACCGGAGAGCACCGGTGGTAGGCACAGTGTGCGTTGCTGGGCAAAGGAGGAGAGGGCGGCTAGCCCCTGGCGGCGGCAAGCCAAAGCTCTCAAGAGAGAGCGTATTAGGGTTTAGCGGTGTTTCTGCTATGAATCTTGTATAGAGAATCTTTTTATTCCTGTCAAAAAAAATTTAAAATGTATCAACATCGGAGACCAATGAATTTTCATTTTTGAATCGAACTATAGCGTAGAACAAGTAGGTGTAACGATTGAGTTGTCAATTTTTAAATAAATTTTGATTCGATTTTGGGTTTGTCAATTTTTAAATAAATTTTTAATCTGGGTTTCAAGACATTTTTAAATAAATTTTGGGTTTGTCAAATGGGACATTTGATTTTGGGTTTGTCAATTTTTAAATAAATTTTTAATCTGGGTTTCAAGACATTTTTAAATAAATTTTGGGTTTGTCAAATGGGACATTTGATTTTGGGTTTGTCAATTTTTAAATAAAATTTTAATCTGGGTTTCAAGACAAATCCAAAATCGACCAAAAATGACCCGAAACTGGGTCAAACCCGGGTTCGAGACAACCTGGATGTACCTGGAACCCGTTTCACTCGGGACCCAAAGTGACCCTACCCGAATGAACCATTTGACAGGTCTAATTGTAATACCTGAAAAATTAAGCAATAAAGAGAAGTATGTCTTTTTACTAAAAATGAAACATTAAAGAATAGGGGTATAATTGTCTTTTCATATTAAATTATGTGAGGTTTAACAAGAGAAGAGGTGTGGGTGGTTAGTTGCAAACAACATATATTTAATGGGTTGTTATTTGACAATTTTTTAATAAGGGGTGGTTATTTGCAAACAACAATGAATAATGAGTGGTTATTTGACAATTTTTAAATAAAGGGTGGTTATTTACAAAACAACAATGAATAATGGGTGATTTTATGCACTTTTGCCAAAAAAACAAATCTCCCTGTTAAGACATTTAAAAAAAAAAGTCCAGTTTAAAAATGATTGTTGCCCTACTATACGAACTGTACAATTTAGTAATTTATGAATGCCGATTATTTTAATACGGAGTAATAAAAATGAATTTATAAAAAACAAGCGACGCGTCGGGTGAGAGGATGAGAAGTAGCGGCGAAACACTCCTCCGTCGCCGGATTGGTTCCCCATTCACCTTGCCGGCGACACAAAGAGATGCGAGATGATGCAAGGCGCCAGTGTACCACGCCGAAGGGCCGTAGCCACAGCGGCCTCCCTCGATGCCACGCCGACCGTCCTTGCTCGCACACCATCGCCCATCAGGCCATCATCCATCTGCTGCTGTCAAGGGCTCCGAATACCCTACAACCACGTATCTATTGTTGCCATCAACATTGTTGAAGAGATACAACTTTAGAAACCTTTCTTTAATGAAACCAACATCGGCTTCATGTGTTACAACATTAGGCCAGTCTACAGTGTTCGTCACTTTTATTTACCTCTCGCTTCGACTGCGGAGGCATGTTAAGGAATAATCAATAAATTCCTATTATTTAGTATTTTCTATTAATTAGGTTAGATTTGAATTAGTCAAAGTAGTTGAGATTATCTCTCTACCCACTTTCTCCATTATCTTTTGTAATTTAAATATCACTGATGCTTAATGAGAATTAACACAATCAGTTGAAACACAATTGAATTGTTTTCATGGTATCCGAGCCTTCTTAGCCTAACGGCTCCGATCCTCCAAACTAATGACTTCCGCCAAACCAAAAACTCTTCAATGGCCAAAACCATGTCGGCCTTTCTTCCTTATTCCCTAACCGCCTACCGGCAATCCAATATTGGCTCCGGCCATTACAAAACCGCTTCCGCTCTAACAAAAAAAATTTGGCTTTTGCCATTCCAATTTCGGCCAAAACCATGTCGGCCTTCAATCTTGTTCTTGTTTTTCGTTGGCTAAACCACATCTTGGCCACACAAAATTGGCCAAAACCCCATGTCGGCCACACAAAATCAAAACCCTCTCTCAAGCCCTTCCTTCTCCATCCTCTGCAATCATCCATGGCGGAGATCAGGGGCCACTCGCACATCCGCGGCCTTGGCCTCGACTCCGCCTTAGAGCCTCGCGCCTCCTCCGTGGGCCTAGTCGGCCAGCTCAAGGCTCGCAAGGCCGCAGGCGTCATCCTCCAGATCATCAAGGAGGGCAAAATTGCCGGCCGCGGCGTCCTCATCGCCGGCCAGCCCGGTACCGGCAAGACCACCATCGCTATGGGCCTCGCAAAGTTGCTCGGCCAGGAAACCCCCTTTGCGATGCTCTCCGCCTCCGAGATCTTCTCCCTCGAGATGTCCAAGACCGAAGCCCTAACCCAGGCGTTTCGCAGATCCATTGGCATCCGCATCAAGGCCAATAATGACTAGCTACCTCACAGATATGTTTGCTTGTTCAAGATCGGACTTTGAATTTGCCGTCCGTCTTGCAGGGGAATGTTAGGAATAACCGAGTTTCCTATTATTTAGTTATTTAGGCTTTATCTTTTAATTATTATTATTTTATAATTAGATTAGGTCAACTTTAGTTAGAGTAAATCTCTCCACCTTAATCTCCATTACTTCACATTGTAATCTCTATATATTCTCTTTAGTGAATCAATAGAACGTGTGTTCATTGACACCAAAAACTCGACAGAAAATACTAAATAATAGGAATTTATTGATTATTCCTTAACAGGTGGATCCAACAGCTAGAGATCGATGTTTTTGATATACATTTTTTTTTAATATACTTGGGATTCTTTTTCGTTGTTCAATTTGTGTAAGGAGAAGAAGATCTTATACTTGAGATGTGGATTTCATGGTTGTTCTACAATTAGCTATGATTTGAGATGTAGGACCTCGATTGCCACTTCAAGGACACAGCAAACCTTCAGAATTTTAGAGTTAAATTTGGCAAAGTTTTGTATTGATAGGTTAAACAACAATAACAATTTCAGTATGTCACTCCCCGTGGTACAAGTTGGGTCTGACAGTCGAATGGTATGCACTATTTCTTTTATTATGTTGAGAGAGTTTTCGGGGGACACAGAATAAGTATTATAAATAAACATATAAATAAATAAATAAAGAGCGAGAAGGAATGAAACAAGGGGTACAAGATATGTCTCCATACTCTCTCCAACGTCAACATAGATAATACTTCTTTATTGTATCATATTACAAGTCATCTCCTTTGTGAGTCCCAAAGCAGTTAGGTCCTGTCTAATTACCTCGTTCCGTTTCTTCCTCGGTTGTTGTCTTCCTCGTCACACACCCTCGATCGTTAAACTGTCGCACCTACGCACCGGTGTACTCGGGTCTCTCCGGCATCTATTGGATTGATATATGGGTCCGTTGTCGCAAGCGCTCCTCCAACGTCGCCCCTTGGCTTGGGGCTCGGTTTTGCGTCCTCCTTCCATCTCTTGTTGTGGGTTTGACTTCGGTACGATGACTGATTTTCTACTCCGGCCGGTTTCGATAGCACCGCCTGTGTGGCTTGTCTCCTTCCCGGCTTCGTGTCGGGCTTTCTCTCTCTTTTTCAGCCTCGACGGGCTCGACAGCGCCAGCCGATTGGCTGCTAGTCCCTTGACATGGTGATAGTTTGTCGTCGACCTCGGCCCGGTGGCTCCGTTGCCACTGATTGGTCTCCATGGACTATGGTGTGTCAAGTCTCGCCTCTGCTTGGGCCCAAAGGTTTTCCTTGTGCCTGAGGAGAGGGTCGATCATTTATGCTTTAGGCCCAAGGTATTTCATGGGCCCGAGACAACTCGAAAATGAGTTCCTAAAAAAAAAGGAAAAATAGTTGTGTTTCTTAATCCTAAACAATACTAAAGCAGAAGTTGGACTGCCATGTGTCAGCTTCGGGTTAAAAAAATTTCCCGCCTTTTTTTAACCAATCACATTATGCCACATGTATATTATTTTCCACCTACTTTGAATATATTTGTTTTAGTATTCATTTTCTTATTTATGGTAATCATATCATTAATTGTATACTATTATATATATAGTAATCAAATAATTTGTGTATATTTTGTTTGGACCTTAACTAAAGAACTATATTTTAAAAAATATAGTAAGTTTGTTAATTAAGCATATATCTATATATATCTTATTTTATTTTTGTTGTTAATAATATATCAATATATTATAGTGGGTATATATATATATATTTGTGCAATTCTTCACTATCAATAAGATGTTACATTAATTTGATAAAAAAAAAAAGATGTTGCATTAAGTACGTATTTCGAATGTAATCTAATAAGTAATGCATGTATCAATTTAGTGTTTATTTATCATTGATTTTTTTTAATATAAATACTCAAACATGTATTGTGAATACACGTAATATGTTGCTACCCGATTCGATCCTACAATTCCAACGATCCTACGATCTAAAAATGAAAAAATAATCCTGACCTTTTTTTTACGATTCTAACAATGCTATAAAATATCTTCATGGGTGTTTTTTTTTATGATTTAAGATAATATTTATCTAATATGAAACATATTAACTTTATTTTTTTTTAAATTCATCATGTGGTGGGATCTTACGATTCTGCGATTCGATTCTATAATCTGATCCTTACACTTTTTTTATCGATCCAATCCAGAATCCTGATTTTAACATCATCCACACGTACAGTTTTTTATATCCATGTGTTTATGTTGCATTCTTGTACTCTATTATAAATTATTTCCATTTTTCCTGCCCATTGTATCTTTTTTTTTATATTATTCGATCACTTTAATAATATAACTCACAGGTAGTTAATTGCTTAACTTATTGCACATCCGAAGCTTATAATTTGGGATGAAGTGCCAATAATTAGTAACTATGCCTATGAAGCACTTGATAACACCTTCAGAGATATTCATAGATTCCATAATGATCAAAGTTTGGATCAACCATTTGGTGGAAAGGTAGTTGTATTTGGTGTGATTTCTACCAAATTTTGCCCGTAATCTTTGGAGCAAGTAGAGAAGATATTGTCTTTTCATCAATAATTCTTCTAATTTGTATTGTTGCAAAATCATGACATTGACCAGAAACATGAGACTTCATCATTGTTGTTCATCTATTGCACACGGGCATCTCTTAGGACATTTACAGAATGAATATTGAAAGTTGGAGATTGATGGTACCGTAGGTATTCCTAAAGACAAACAAGTATCTATTGAAATTTCACCTAATCTACTTATATCAAATGTCACTCATCCTATTGTATCGATTGTGGAATTTACTTACCCGTTACTCATGTTGAATTTGTTAAGTGATGAATACTTCCAAGAAGATGGTATTCTTGCCCCCACTCATTATTGTGGACCAGGTGAATGATTATTTATTATCTATTGTGTTGGGTCATCAAAATGAGTATTTGAGCTCAGATTCTATTTGCATATAGCAGATGCAATTCAACTTGGTGATGATTACACCCCCCCCCCCCCCCTCTCCCCTTCCCGGTTAGTTGAATAGTATTAAATGTTCTAATCTCCTAAATTACAACTTGAAACTTAAGTTCGGTGTTCCCATCATGTTACTTAGAAATATTGGCCAGTCAGCTGGTTTGTGCGGTGGTACTAGGCTTATAACCACCCGCCTTGGAAAGCCCATTATCCAGGCAAAGATCATATGAGCCGGTTGCAATATTGGTCGGTTGGTTTTTATCCCTCGCATATGGTGCTTACTACTTCAATTACTCATTTGCCTTTCAAGCTTAAAAGAAGGCAATTTCTTGTGCTTGTGTGCTTTGTCATGACAATCAACAAAAGTCATGGGCAATCACTTTCATATGTCGGTGCAATAGCTAGATCGAGTGACATCAAGGACAGGGGTTGGCGATTTTAATTTGTGACAAAGATGGCCAATTCATGAACACAACAACTAATGTTGTCAATAAAGAAGTTTTTCATAATTCACACTAATATATGATATTTCTTTTATTCCTTTATGCTCATCTTTCTCTATTAATTGCTATTTATTTGTTATATTTTCTCATCTTATTCGTAGTTATTTTTTCTTTTTTAGTAGGGTTTTTCATATTTATATTTTTTTATGGATTGACTCATAGCATTGCATTCAAGACTCTTTCTAACAGTTTTCCTTTTTTTGGATTCTAGATTTTATATAATCATGTAACTTTATGAATTTATTTATGTTGGATTTTAGTACAATAATTTTTTAATATTAACATCTGGTTTTGTTTTTATTTTATAATTATTCATAATTTTTTATTTAATAGTTAATTCAAATCTTTTAATATATCCGTGCATTTGCACGGATGATGAACTAGTATATACTATATATATAAATTTATGTATTTGATCAAAATTCCGTAAGGGTCTCGATAAAATCTCAAAAAGATTTGATCAAATACCGCAAGGGCTTGACGAAATTCTTGTAGGCGAAATCTTATTGGCGTTTTATTCGAGCAACGTGCGGATCTGCTTCCGACGTTTCTATGAGGTCTTCTACTTGGTGGGGTGGGGGTGGAGTCTGGAGTCGGGACTGTCTGGGGTCATGGTGGCGCGCTCAAGGCGACTCCGTATCCGAGATTGAGCTTCCTTGGAGTTCGTGTGGACTATCCACAAGAGTTAGTGTCCTGTTGTACGCCTGTATTGCTGGTCCGCGGTGCCTCTGCTCGGTGGTGCTTGGCTCCGCTCTTCGTCGGCGTCCTCACAACTTTCTTGGAAGGTGGTCTTCTTGGGTTGTCTTGTTGTAGAGTTTTATTCTGTTTGTTTCACTCGCTTGTTGTCTGTATTTTTGTCTTTTTAGGTTGTATGTTTGACGGTTCGCCGTCACGAATAGTCAGTCAGTCCTGTATGACATTCGAACTATTACTTTATATATATAAAAAAATTGTTTGCAATACAATTTTTTTTAAAAAAATAACAGTGGCGTAGTTTAGAAGCATCATATGATATTTTGTCTGATATCTCGTGTGACCGACTATCCTGCTCGTAGTGCCCATGCATCCCCTTCCGACGTCAGCTGTGAGGATGATTTAGAACTGCATGTTCTCGTCCGGGAGGATGCGCTATTAAAGGTCTCTGCTGCGGCCGACCCGACCTAATTTCTATCTAGCGTCAAAAAAAAAAAAATTCCTCGATATTCAACGACGCTACTCATCTCTATCTACTAGGTAGAGGAAGCGCGCTTTGCGCGCGGTTGTCCCGCTGCTATATCGATCACAACATTATGGATCTTACATCTTGTCAATTTTGGATCTCTGTTTCGATACTGTTTCATCTATTTCTACAACTTGAGAACTTGGATTTTTACAGCGATTGATCGGATAAGCCATTTACCTAACAGGCTGCTGGGTGGTGGTTCTCTTTCTTCTTTGGAGGAGTCAGTCGTGCGTTCCTTGCAGACTTGCAGTGGCGAGTTGGGCTACGGCTTTGGCTGCACCGACTTCTTCTTCTCCTTCTTTTTCTTATTTACATTCTTGAACTTGGGCTACATCCTTCTTATCTCCATTATCAACACTCACTCCACTATCAGCTCAGCCTCGTTCCTCTCATCCACTGCCTACCAGTTAAGTTCAAACAACATTAAAACTTCCAATGGTATTTTGTATGTTGTGACTTGCAAACGTGAAGACATTTATTTAAAAAAAATATAAAGAATGGTAACATGCTTGAAGAAGCATGATAATGGCACAATATAATTTTACAATATGGGAATAATAGCAACCCCATGGGTGACAACAATAGAAAGGTGAGCAGCAGAAT
The DNA here is from genome assembly GCA_037127255.1 of Persicaria tinctoria. Classification (NCBI taxonomy): domain Eukaryota; kingdom Viridiplantae; phylum Streptophyta; class Magnoliopsida; order Caryophyllales; family Polygonaceae; genus Persicaria; species Persicaria tinctoria. Next base: position 90,345,170 of record JBANSL010000002.1, on the reverse strand, counting down.
ATAGTTGTGGTCTCAAATCCTCACAATATTAAACAACAAAATTTAGTTGTGGTCTCAAATTCTTGAGTTTCTACAAAATCCAAACATATAGGGAGGATCGAATTTCAATCGCCCGAACAAATTGAAAGCATAAAAGCAAGATACCAAATGCAGAAACAAGCTATGGGTTGACACTCGATAAAAACAGTGCGTTATACTTGTTAAATCTAATCTAATACATGAAAACGAAAAACAACTGTCTTTGATCAGAAATGTTTTACTTGAATGCAGTGTAGGGCAGTGTTCACACAATTTTCAAAATCAGCAAAAAGTTTCACCAGTCACGTGCATCAAAATTAGAAAATATTGATATTATGAAACTGTAAGTTACACGCAACATATAAAAAAATAATGGCTACACACTCTTAACACTACTGAATTAGAACATGATCTGCTTCCAATTACCATATCAAGTCAGTGAAAAAATTATGCTTTAATATCCATAGTCCATACCTCAAACTTATTCCAAATTTCAAAGTTCAAACACAGGCTTGTATGTTCATCAAATGAAAGTGTAAATCCAATTGAAGGAGAATATGTAGAAGCATAGCCCTATAGTTTGATGTGCTAAATTCAACATAATAATAATAATAACATACCTTAAGCACAATCATAGGTTGAAAAAGTGCAATAAACGGAGGTGGTTCTTTCCCTTCTAATATAGGACCCTGCAGGAAGCATGGACACAATAAATGTTAGCAATAAAGCATATGCATTAACATGCCTTCCATTCCGTTCATTGAATATTGTAGTAGCCAAGTGAGAAGTTGTTTGCTCTTCCTGGAGATGAATCAACACGTGTTAACACAAAACATGCTGAATAATGAGACTGCAATAGTATAGAGCACGGGTTCAGCATACGAACATTATGAGGGTTGCAAGTTTTCCCATCAAGGAATCAGTTCTCTCCCTTGATTCTCTACACTGCTCTTAGATCAAATCTTCAAGATTCCGAATGAGGGGATAATCAGATGGCTGCCCGTACAAATTTCACTTGAGTAGCTTGCTATTATTAGAATAATCAATAATCAATTGCCAATGTTAATAAAAGGTTGCTGCTTTCCATGTATTCTTTTGGTTTAAAGGTCAGCTCATAAATCATAAAAGAGTTGTGAACAACTGTGTTATGATAACCATTTTTAGTTTTTGACAAAAAAAATCTCTAGCTTTGAAATTCAGAAAGTTTTCCCTGTAATCAACTTTAGTTAACAAGAATATAGGTACTTTACACTATAAGCACATTATCCCTTCCTCAAGTTTTATCAACTAAATTTTCTAACCACAACCATGTCATAAAATATGAATTTCACTTTGGTAAAAGGAAGAGTTATTATACCATGACCTATCCCTAAGCATCAACAAATGAAGGAATGTGAGTTGAATAAGCAAGAGAAAACATCTGTGTGGCTTAAGGTTCCAGTTGGACCTGCCTGCATACACCAAATAAACAAAGCATTTCTAAGGTTTTATTTTATTTGTCTTTGCATATTTGTGTTCGGGAGCACGTCATTTCATGTCTGAGTATGGACACTATTCTTGGATGTTTTTTAAAGTGTCCACGTCAAGTATCTATCAATACCTACGTAATAAAGGTATGACTCTAAGCAGATTATTGAATAATCTTTGAAATGACTTATAATGCAAAACCTGGCAAGTGCTCCAGCCAAATCCCTTAATTTTGAAAATCCAGTTCCCTAAAAGAAGAATAAAAATAAATAAAGAATTGCTACAAAGAAATCAAATGTAGGTCGAGATAAGAAAAACGACTTGAACTAAAGCTAAAACTCACCGGAGGAACTGAAAGGCAGGAGGGAAGAAGGGGGTAGAAATTGGAGGACAAATAATCAAAACCTGGTTCCATGCAAAAAAAAAGGGAGGAATTTAATTTAACTGAAGGAAACAAAGGGTTATCTGAATCCAGGGGCAGCGAGAAGAGAAAGCAAAAATAACCCACCTGAAGCAGACGATGGCAAAAATAAGAAGAAAACCTAATATAAATATTTGAGAAAAGACTAAAAGTAAACAAATAATCCATGATCTAAGGCTTACATTCACATTAATTCACAAAAATACACGAGTGGTTGTGCTTGAGAACCAACAAGAATTAGCTCTGCTTCTCCTTGCGATCGTCCCCATCTCCAGGCTGTTGTGGATCTGTGGCAACAACACGAGCTAGATTGTATGAGGCACCTTACATTATCGTGCTTCTCCTTACATATATCAATACCAGTGAAAATATCAGGATTGATATGAACACAACCCTGGGTAGAGTGCTGTGAATTAACCATGCCCAGTAGCCCGTTACAAGGTACAAAATGTTGACGTCAATTATAGTGACTCTTAAGACTCATGAGAAGACGATCATCTGCAAAGAAGTGAAAGGGAGGGGTAATGGCGAGTCTTTTGATGTTTGTTAGTTAATCATTGAGGTAGAATGTATAGGAGTATTAAGAGTGATTATATCTTTGAACTTCCAGCAAGGACCCATATTTGTAGAGCCGCTGCTGAAGTTGAGAAGTAGAATGAGTTACTTTTTCAGTTAGCACCAAACCTGAATGAAGAAAGAGGTTGTGCCTCTGAAGATATTGAAAGACATAGGAAAAAGCAAGAAAAGTCAATTGAGCACTCATCTCATCTGACCTCGTTTCCCAGTTGCAATGACATGTCTCTCATCAGCTTCAAGCTGAGACTTTTGAAGCGTTCCCACGAGTACTGCCGAGACGCCTTCCTCAAGTCAGTGCTTGCCTTCATCATTAAAGCAAACTCTTTATAGCTTATTTTGTCATCCTGCAGGGAATAAAAAATGAAAGCACGAGCTTGGAACCAACCTTTACAAAGCACTAATGGAGCATCCAATGACAAATAAATTGATCAAATTCTAGCATTAACCTTGTCAGTGCTATGTGAAGGCGTTTTAATCTCAATGAAGCCTTTTTTAATCTTGTATAAGAAAGAAAAGACTATGTGAAGGCGTTTGTCATTTTCATCTTCTTGAGGTGCACTGAAACAGCAATAAACTCTCCATAGTTTAAAGTTCCATTATCATCATCAGCCTGCAAAAAAACAGATCTATGTTTGGTTAGAAAAACTTGGAAGATCCGCATTAGGGATATTTTGTCCAAGCTTAGCCAATCCAGCCCTAAGCTGTAGGAAAGTAGGAGAAAAACACTTGGATCAGACATAACGCAACCTCTTTTTACTCCAAGCAAAACAAGTCCTCTAAACTTTCAGAAAATAAAAGGAAGGAAATGGGGAAGATCTAGGGGAACAATATCAAGTGGTAAAGAGAACGACCAGGTCCAAAACATGGATTCAATGAATAGAGAACTTTTTCATTCTAAATCTACCACTTTAGTGATCTAGGAAAGGAAAAGGCTAAAACAAATTAACAGTAAAAGCAAGAAGCTGAAGAGAATGGAAATGACAAAGCAAATCTGAAAACTCCATAAATAAAATGGACTACATGAGAAAGGGAACAAACGGACCACATGAGAAATCACAAAATGATATTTCCAAATAACAAAAGCGTCGCAACAACATAAACAATACAAATACTCAAAGCTCAGGTAAGGGGCAAAAAAAATAATGCATTAAATATTTACAAAACAGATTAAATATTTTAGATCTCATGAGTTACGAAATGGGTAGGTTTTTTTAGATCTCGATTCATTTTATAAATATTTTCTAGAGTAAAAAATGACTTGAAGACAAACAGAAAATGAGCATACAGATTTCTTATGATGTCGCTGGTATAAAGTCGAGTTCATTGATCAGTGGAAGATGGAAACTTACCGAGCTCGTATGCCTTTGCTGCTATGTGGGCTGAGATTTTCCTGATTCCTCTAAATGGCGGGTATAAGAATCCTTTGGCGAAGTCATCAGCCGTTACCTGGGCAGCTAGAGCCTCGGTTGTTGGAAAAAAAAAAGGAAGTTGTAGGAACTCGTCAATCCACAAGAGAAAGAAACACTGTGAACAAAAGTTAACATAACACAGGTCTCTGTTTTGTCTTTTGTAATATTTCTTGCTCATTTAAAATAAATGTATTAATAAAATAATCCAAAATAAGAAATTCCTAACTCCATAATACATGTGGCAGAAGATATCTCATTCCTGACCTATCTTATGTTAGGGCCATCTAAATCCATCTTGTCAATCATTGGATTTTGCCCTTAAATGATCTTACTTCTAACTACCAAGAATCAAGAGTCCATATTCAACTTGCCATATTCATTTATGCTTCAATATATTGCTATTCAATCATGAGAACATTTTTGCTCCCAACACTTGACTTAAGAAATTCACCCAATGGAAAGGCTAAATAGGGAGTTAGGGAGGGAGGGTGAAGAAAAGTTTAATTGAGAGATTATAACAACTAAAGCTTCAGATTTTACCTGACAAAGAAATTAACCTCAACATTTTCAAATTTGAATGATTCCTACATATATAGTGAAACAAATGGTGTTGCTCTTCACACTCCACATAAAAACAGTGTCCCTCCTATTGTGCTGGCCAATATGTAGGAAGTTCTAATCTCCCTTATAAGGAAGGTTCCATTGTGCAAATGTCTTCGCATTCAGGATAATTTTTTTTAGTATGCTCCAAGCTTAAATCATCATATCTCCTTCAATACTTGGCCAAATGCAACCATTCAAAGCTCAAAATGCTCTAAATTGAAGCTAGTTTCTAGAAATCTAAGCTATCAGCAACAGTTCAGCCCACGAATCTCCCAAAAATTGCAGCAAGTAACCTGCTGTCAATATTTTTCCCAAAGCGGTAAGGCCACTTCTAATTAAGATAGCTCTCTAATGACAAAGAATTTGCCCAAGTCCTTCGTAGGCCACCAACTACAACGAGTTAAGAGGATGATGCAAAAATAATCAATCCATTCTCATCATTTATTTGCAAATGGTGATGAAAACAGTAATGTGACATGTACAGTTTTTCAGATTTGCTGTTGAAAGCTTAAATCATCATATCTCCTTCAATACTTGGCCAAATGCAACCATTCAAAGCTCAAAATGCTCTAAAATGAAGCTAGTTTCTAGAAATCTAAGCTATCAGCAACAGTTCTGCCCACGAAATTCCCAGAAATTGCAGCAAGAAACCTGGTCTAAATATTTTCCCCAAGATTTTGTTGGATAAATGGGGTTAGTTTTAAGAGTGATCTTACAAAATGAACAGGTTTTTTAGAGGAGAGAGATTGATACAGAAATGCAAGCAGAAAACATGTGGGTTTGTGTAAAAAGATATTAAAGTAGAGTGATTCACATATTGAACTCTTCTAGTGCTGATTTGGGTGGCGTTTGGAAGCCCTAACAAATGGTGCAGGAAGATATTGAAGTCGAGTGATTCAAGAATGGTACTTTAACAAAAAAAAACAGATCGACTCTAGAATCTCTCATGAATGTATACCACCAAATCATAAACCAACAACAAGAACCCTCAGGCCCTACAATTCGAAATCTGATAACAAAGAAACTTTAGCCAGAGAATTTGAGAATGAAATTCGAAATCAATTAACCCTAAATCAAAACCCTAATTCTAACCCACAAGATCAAGCAAAGCAACAACAAGAAACACAAAAAACATCCAAAATTAATTATGAAATGGAGAAGATCGAGAAAGTTAAATAGGACTCACAGAATGAATCAGCACCGAAGATGGTGGCTACATCGGCGATGGCTGGCGATGGCATGAAAAACGTCGGAGACTCACAGGATGAATCCGCGCCGAAGACGGTGGCTACATCGGTGATGGATGAAAAACGTTGGAGGTGGCTAGGATAGCTGCTGAAGGCAAAGAATAAGACGTGAGAGTCGGTGAGACAACCAGAGAACCAATCGACAACCATTGGAGAGGAAGAAAGAGACGACGGTGAACAAAAAAAGCAGAGACAGAGAGTAGTATAATTTCAGAATTACATGAAAAGACAATAAAGGGTATTGAAACAAAAAAATAAACAATTTTAAATTCAATGTTTCAAGGGCAAAATAGAAATTAAACGTCAGGGGAGATGTCAGCCATTGAACAGTAAATCTGGACTTTCCTCCTTTAGGGTAGGAGAGATTGATAACTTTGACTGTTCACATATAACCTTGCTTGCACTAGTTCGGGCTAATCTTCCCCAAATTGAAATTTCAATCCCTAATATTCGAGAGCTTGATACTTGATAGGGAAAAATACAGAAAGGGGGAAAATGGGTTTTTTCGATCTGGAAGAGCAATTCGCCTTCTACGGTGCTTACCATAGCAACCCGATCAACATCTTCATCCACATGGTCTTCGTATGGCCGATCTTTTACACGTTCCTTGTTCTATTTCACTTCTTCCCCTTCAATATCGGCCTCGTCCTCACATCGATTTCCTCCCTCTGTTATGTCAAGTGGGATAAGAAAGCTGGCTCCCTCGCCGCTCTCCTCTACTTCCTCTGTTGGTTTGGGGCTTCCGCCCTAGCTACTCGCCTCGGCTTCTCTCTTGCTTGGAAGGTATTATTTCTCTACTACTCATTTCAGTTTTAGTTGCAATTGAATCATATACCAGTTGATTTTGATTTTGATTTTGATTGGACTCTCGGAATCATGAAACACATCATTGACCTAGCAATCCAGGCTTTCTCTACTTGTTCGTCGACCTAGTCGTATACTTGTTCACCATGTTGTATCTTTAATTCCTTACACATTTCAGTTTTAGTTTCCTTTTGTGATCAGTTCCTTTGGGGCCACTGGCCTGATTGCTGATTGGTAAAGTATCTCCTTCCTGGCATTTCGAGTGAAGGAGGCGTGTAGTCAGTCTTAATTGTAAGAGCTTCTCCAACAGCTTCCCCAAATGTTTTTCTAAAATGGGGAATCAATACCAAGTTTCTCCAAATTATTTTAGACCAAACTCCAAAAGCTTCCCTATAATAGAGAATTTCACCTTCATTTTATTTTTTAAAAAAATAATTTATTTAAAATTATTGTACACCATTTGTGATTTTTTTGACTTGTTCACACATAGAATCGGTTTGGTAGCTAGCTAGGATAATTAATTGTTGACTTGTTCATAGAGGCAATGGGTATAGTAGGGATAATTAAAATCTATATTCACAATTGTATGGAATTTTTTTACAGAAAACAACAACACATAATCTGCTGTAAATTCACAGCAACTCAACAAGTGCAGCAACTATAGCATGAAAAAAAATTCAAATTGTGAAAAGATTGGTTAGTTTAACTTGTGATAACCATAAGAATCTTGCCATGGCATGGAATAAATGTTTTTTTTACAGAAAACAGCAACACAGAAACACATAAACTGATGTACATTAACAGCAAGTGCAGCAATCAGAGAGAAAGGAGATCTTGTTCTCTTTAAACTGAGGTGTTGGAGGAGGCCACTTGTGGAGCTGTTTTGGAGAGATTTAAGCTGATCACAATCACCAATAACAGCCACTGTTATAACAAAGTTCATAGCTAACAACCATGACATTGGATCTTATTTTTCATCATAAAAGAGCTAGAAAAAAATCTGAAAAAACAGTCACTGTTATGACAATGTTCATAGGTAAACACCATGACATTGGAGCTTATTTTTCACCATAAAACTGCTAGAAAAGAGGTGAAAAAACATCCATTGTTATGACAAAGGTCATAGCTGAACACCATGACATTGTGTCTTATTTTTCACCATAAAAGTCCTAGAAAAGAGCTGAAAAAACAGCCACTGTTATGACAAAGGTCATAGCTGAATACCATGACATTGTATCTTATTTTTTTCACCATAAAAGAGCTAGAAAAGAGCTGAAAAAACAGCTGCTGTCATGAATGAAAAAATCATATCATTTAAGCTTATTTTTTACCATAAAAGAGCTAGAAAGGAGCCTGAAAACACCTACTGTCATGACAAAGTTCAAAGAAGCAAAGCCATGATGGTCACCAGAAACAATCTACAAAAAGAGTTGTTCAAAGTCCTTTAACACTTCCACAACTGTAAATTATATGGGTGCGTTAATTAAACAAACATACCAGTCTCCCTTTTGTCCAATGGCTTTTCCCAGCTTCCAAAATGAAGCCCTTTTGTATTCTTTTAATCCTTTCCAGCAACCTCCTGAAAGGCAATCCCATTAACCTCTTTTGCTCAAAACGGACTACAAAACTCATTAAATTTAAGAGAATTGGATACTATTACAAGTGCAATTCAATTAATTTGGACGATCAAAGGCAAAAGAAAATTAAAGTGGTTACATAGTCATATCATATTCATATCTGTAGTTCTGTACAGATTGTCAGATTTCAAGCATGAAATTCAAATCATTAATAAAGTGAATGCTTCATTTGGAGGATCTAATCAATAAAAACTGTTTTATTTTGTTGGCTGTGAGGATTGACAAATCCCCAAGGGTTTTCTAGGAAGCATAATAAAGCAGGGGGCATTCATACGATATGATTGGAAAAAAAAGACTTACATAGTTCACAGCTGATACTGGCAAGTGGCAACAGGTAGGATCGCGCCTCCTGACATAAACACACAAAGAAGCATTCTGTTATAGACAGATTTTTATCATCATTCTTTGAAACAAGGAACTATCTTCTTTTGGTACCTGCATTCCTCAAAAGCTGAAGCAGATGAAGGGTTGCAAACTTGCATTATATATTTCAAGTGTTAGCATTCTGGATGATTTATTGGCAAAAGCCGAAAGTAATTCTACAAGTAATGACAGTGCCAGTGCATACATAGAAGTAATTCCACAAGTAATTCAACAGCAATACAGCACACCTAAAAAATCAGATTTTCATTCTCTAAAATTAAGATTTATATGATCATATAAATCCAACAGCAATACTGCAGAGCTGCTGTAAATTCATCAGCAACAACACATCTAACAATCAGTTCCATATTCTCAATAAAATCATATTGTTATTCTCTAAAAAATCAGATTTTCATTCTCTAAAATTGATATTTATGTGATTGTTTATAAAATCAGATTGTCATTCAGATTTTCATTCTCTAACAAATCAGAACAATATAACCATTAACCAGCATTTTCCATTCTTTTTGTGTTGATTGAGGTTCGTTGCTTGGTTGATGGTGTACTCTTTCAAGGCTGAAATATTTCCATCAGTTCCGATTTGTTGTTCAAAAGAGCATCCCAATCTGAATTGCTTGGTTATTGAATTCTCAAAAACGTTTTTGAATTGCTTAACAATGAAGGCTCAATTAACTTTGAAATTTCACCGGAGCATGAAAAAAATTTCACCAGAGCATGAAAAATGTTCTTTGATTAATTGACCCAACAGAGGTGGAAGAAGAAGAGAAAAATAGTTCAAGAAGGCTCACCTGTAGAAGCAGAGTCTTCTTTGTTGACAACTTGTCGAGCAGAGCAATCCAAATTCAAAGTCGGTTTTTGAGAGTTGAAAGTGGAAGAACGTGGGAAAAAGGGTTCTCCAAAAAATTTAGCGTTGCTCCACATTTGGGGAAGCTACCCTAGTTTTCTCATTCCCACCCTATTTTGGAGAATGGGCTGGGGAAGCTGTTGGACCTGAAAATGGCCCAAAATCCCCCAAATTCAGAATTTTTTCCAAAATAGAAAACCTCTTGGAGTTGCTCTAAGGCTCTCTTTGATATTGATATCTTCCTATGTATATATCCAAAAAGGGGGAAATTCAATACAGTATCAGTTTATACTAAACACTATCAATACCAAATGGGGCCTAAGAAACACGAGGATATGATCTGTTCAGGCAATGTGGGACTCGGTACTTCGACCCAAAAAATAAATGTGGGACTCCGTACATTATACCATAAATTTCTCAACTGACAGTATAGGTTTAAAGGTTTCAAATTGGGACATCAGGTATTCTGTGTTTTAAGCTTTGGTGGCATCTTTTCCACCATATGATTTTGAAACCATCCTCATGAATGATTGTTTGATCTTTGCCACTGGGTGTTTGTTCTTACTCATCTATCTTCATCCTTTTCCACCTTAGTTGCTATCAATATCCTCTTCCTTTTCTTTGCTATATCCGTAGCTCACATTTCTTTAAGAGGAAGTATTCCTATGGTCATTTCAACATTAAGAACTGGTCCTCTTGTGCTGGACTACAACGGCTCTGAGTGAGGCGAGTATATGAAGACTGGAAAGATCCCTTAGGCTGCTGTCATATCGCTTGTTTCTTGTATTTTTTTCTAATCAAGTTTTCTGTTAATTATATACCACCATGCTTTCTATGTGCAGTTTGTCCTGGCTGCCCAACTGCTTTGTTGGTCGGGACAGTTAATCGGCCATGGAGTGTTTGAGGTAATAAATCAAACAGGAATACTTTATCCTGAACTGGGAAATTCCCTGCTTTTATTTTCCATCCAGGCACGTTGAGTCTGAATTCATTGAAGCATATGTTATACTGAAAAATATGCAGAAACGAGCACCGGCTTTTCTGGACAATTTGGCTCAAGCTGCTCTAATGGCTCCATTCTTTGTGCTACTTGAGGTATGCTCTCTCCAAACATATGCTACTGATCGGACAAACTGGTTTTGTTGGCTTGTATATTCTTTCAGCAGCAAAAAAAAAAAGTGGCGAATTAGGAACATAGGATTCAAGGGATTAAGGAGATTGTTTTGCCCTTTGCAGGCACTTCAGGCATTCTGCGGGTATGAACCATACCAGGGATTTAATGCAAGCGTAAAGGCTAAGGTTGATGTGATGATCAAAGAGTGGCAAGAGTCAAAGCAAAAGAAGATGACTTAGCTCTCGTGCTCTCTTTCACCGGAGAAACCTTAAGAGTCTCGGAGTTTTGCTTGTTGATGATCGAAGATGGTGTATACTTGTATCAGTTGAATGTGCTTTGAAATCTGTATGCCCTAATTGCAGTCTTAATTTCGGTACTGTTTTAACCCTTTTAAGACGATCCCAAATTATTGTGTGTAAATGTGTATTTTTAAATATTTTTTAACTCCATTGGTTGTTTTGGTTGTGCAAATGTATACAACTATACATTTGAGGACACCACTTCCCTATGTGCAAAAACTATTACAAAAAGCAAGACAATTTTATTGGTTAATTTTTTTATGATTTTATTTTAAATGAATTGTATTTTAATGATATGTAAAAAATGCACATTTCACCAATAGAATAAATTATTAAAACTAATGTGTATTTTTACATATCTTGTGCAAATGTGTACAGAGTGTTACTCTCCAGACTAGGGTTGGAAATAACCCGCAAAAAAGTGGGTGACGGGTGGAGCGGGTGATGGATGGATTATGGGTGAAGATTTTCCATCCATAATCCGCCCCATTAACCCACCCATTAAGCCGCCACGCACACCCGCACCGCAAACCCGCATAAAATCCTAAAATTTATATATATAATGTGTGTGATTTTACCATTTTACCCTTTTCAAGTTTAACTTCTACAAACCCTAATCCTTTATTAGTGCTTTGCCCACCAAAATTCATTTAGAATGGATATGGTTTTGGCTTGCTTTTCCACGTTATAGCAAAGGATATACTGGATTAGTATATGATTAGTATAGAGATATATACCCTTCCACTTTCAAATTTCAATTAGCTCGTAATTTCAGTGCTTTGCCGATCAAAAATAAAAATAAAAATACATAAACACACCCCCTTAATTTGTAATTTTGAGTTAGAATTGATCCACTTGTGTTGATTTGATTTTTTTTTTGTTTCACCCATTGGGTACTCGCTCCACCCGCATCACCCGCGCGGGTCGGATGCGGGTGATGGATGGAGCGGGTGAAATTTTTTACCCGCGGGGCGGGTGATGGAGTGGCTTCATCCACCCATAACCCGCCCCATTTCCACCCCTACTCCAGACCGTCTCAACTAATGGTACTATAAAAACAGTGTTAAAGGATACTAGAAAAGCGGTGTTAAAGGATACAGTGATACTCTCCCAAGTCGCGATTGAGGCTAATCGTCTTTATATTTCACTCGTCCAACACTCGATGCCTGCTAACACACTCGTGTGTATCCGGGTCTGCTTCTTTTGTTGGACTAATTCCAGATGTGTGAATGTTGTTTATAAAGGCTGAGAAAGAACATAAACTTTGATTTACATACAAGCAAATGAAAATTCTATTGAATTAAAATCCTTTTGGTCTTAAGAATGTAAACAAAAATACTAAAAATAGAAAGCACGTAAAAACATGATCTGTTTGTACATTGCAATTTTCATACCATATTAATTGAGATAGCAAAATTATATTGGCTAATTGATGTGGCTAAAAAATTAATACTATATTCATTCAGAATATAACATGCGAATTCCTTCAGAATATGAAACGTATGCGAATCACCCAAAAACCCGTTTCAAACCTCTATTATAATATATTATATATAGATTTAAAAAAAAACACTGGGGTAACAAGTCGGATTGTGTACACCCTACCCTCCAACCCTTCCTACTCCACTATTTTTGTTTACATTTTTTAAATTTCAAAAAAATAAAAAAAATATATGTATATTACTAACATCTGTATTTATATATTTATAAATATTAATTTTGAAAAATCATTTTTTAATTTTTTTGATAATTGTATTTTGTAAAATATTGTCTTTTTAATTTTAAAATATTGTAAAATACGATTTTTTAAAATTAACCCTCCGTTCGGCAAAACTTGTCATTTTAGCTTCTTTCACAAGTTTTAAGTCAATTAATAAATGTACTAATTTACCCTCAATTATTACCCTCATTTTTTACTTTATCGAAAACTACAACTAACAAACCATCAATCATATCAAGGGCATTTTTGTAAAGTGAAGGGCAAAATACCTATAATGACAAGTTTTTTTGAACAAAAATAACACCCTAAAACGACAAGTTTTGCCGAACGGATGGAGTATAAATATATAAAAGTAGATATTAGTAATGTAATTATAAATTTTTAATTTTTTTTAAGATTAAATAAATATTAAAATGTTTTGCGATGCAGGCCTGCAGGGAGGGTAGTAGGGAAGAGGTTGCACTACCATTCCGGAATAGCTCACCGGAAAGGACTTGTGGATAATAGTCATAGGTCCCGGTTCGAACCCTGGAATGGCCGCTCTTTATTTACCAGTGTTCTAAAAATCGCTAAATATTTTAATTATATTTCATTATATTTTAATATTTAGCACATATCACTAATTCATATAATATAATAATAATCTATAATATTGCCCATAAACCCACATATTGGGTCCCTAAATGACACTACTAGTGCAAACGAATACAAAAGGTTTATCACCACTCGCCATGACCTAAGTGAACGATAACAAGTAACAACACAATTTGTTAAATTCCATTTAAAACTCATACAATTCATTCATTTCCAAATTTCCAATTACAATTTACAAGAGGCAAAAAAAATGCCTGAAGTGCCTGCAAACGGCAAAACAATCTCCTCAATCCCTTGAATCTTATGTTCCTAATTCGCCACTATTTTTTTTTTTTTGTTGTTGAAAGAATATACAAGTCAACAGAACCAGTTTGATCAGTAGTATATGTTTGGAGAGAGTATACCTCAAGGAGCACAAAGAATGGAGCCATTAGAAAAGCTTGAGCCAAATTGTCCAGAAGAGCCGGTGCTCGTTTCTGCATATTTTTCAGTATAACATATGCATTCAATGAATTCAGACTCAATGTGCCTTGGATAGTTGGATGGAAAATAAAAGCAGGGAATTTCCAAGTTCAGGATACAGGATACAGAATACAGGTGAAAAGGTTACCTCAAACACTCCATGGCCGATGAACTGTCCCGACCAACAAAGCAATTGGGCAGCCAGGACAAACTGCACATATAAAGCACGGTGGTTATGTCATGCCCTAGGGCTATTGAGGTTGAATTTAGATAGAATTTGGGAAAGGAAGAAGAAGGAGATGAGAGATAGAGTTCATTCAGACAATGGAAGAAGATAGACAGAGGGGGTGGGAGATAGAAAGAGATTAGAGGAATTGATTGTGTGATTATTCATTGGATACTTTCCTAATACAATATTAAGGGTATTTATACATAATACCCTTTTCCTAATACCATAGCTACTATCCCATACATGACAGGTATATAATTAACCGAAAACTTGATTAGAAAAACAAACAGGAAACAAGCAATATGACAGCAGCCTAAGGGATCTTTCCAGTCTTCATATACTCGCCTCACTCAGAGCCGTTAAAGTCCAGCACAAGAGCACCAGTTCTTAATGTTGAAATGACCAAAGGAATACTTCCTCTAAGAGAAATGTGAGCTACGGATATGACAACTAGATCTTAGGTATCGAGCTTCAAATGCAAGTCTTGCATGGAACTATTAAACCTCAAGACGTTGACTCGATGTTGAGCTTCAGGCGCCCTGAAGCTCAACACAAGCCCAACTACTAGAAAAATGCAATTAGACATCTGTTGTCAACAGATGTCTTTCAAAAAAAATTCCGATCTCTATGTGCGTGTAGTAAAAGATCAAAAACTTTCACATCGGTTTTAAGCAGATGTCTTTTCTTAGTTAAAATATCTGTTTTATTTTGAATATAGACATAAATCAACCCCTCAATTTTGTTTATTACATGTTTAGTTGTTATTTAACCCTCGTTATTTTTCATTTATAAGCTTTTGAAGATATCCGCACGAAGCCAAATTTTGATATTCACATTACTTTTTTTAAAATAACCAATGTATTAAAATAAAATAGACATCTTTTTTATTATATTGATTTTGTGTATATTAATTTCATATATATAATTTGTGATTTTTTATTGTTTTTAAAGTAATCTATAATATGTAATATGTACATAACTGATGTATGAATATGATATGGACATCATTTTATATTTTTATATAGATGTTGTTGGTAGCAAAATATATCAATTTGTATTGACAATGTGATGTAAAAATATATGTTATACATTGATTTAGATTATTTAGACGATGTCTATAATAACACTAGCATCCATTTTATGTAATAATTCAATTTCATAGGTATTAAAACACAACACTTTTCTTCTATAATCCGATGTTTTTTCATTTGATATACAACCTTTGCTCGTATAATAAGATTTTGCAAATGATAGGTGCTTTAATGAACATATACATTAAGATAAATGCGAAATCAACATTTACAAATGATAGGTACTTGAATGATACACTTTTACAAATGATGGGTACATTTAAATAATGGGTACAAGGATAGTTTGGTAGCCCTTAAGATGGCTATCCTGGGCACACTTCCAAACACAAACTATGCAGAAACCGGAATTGGAGACCCTATTCCAGCTTGAGCCTTAAAGGAAAGATAAAAATAGTGGACAGAGATGGAGATATACAAGGAAACATATAATAATCTTAACATTGTATAGAGAGAAAAGAAAGAACTCGATAACCAAGCAGGACCTCGAACTCGGAATCTTGAAGAGCGGCGACTCGGCAACTCACACCAAAGTAACCCTAGACACAAATTGTTAAATTAGTCTGAATTAGAATCAAATCGAGAATCAAACACAAAATCAATCACTCTCCAAGTCCAGTCTAGAAACCGGATTAGGAGAGTGCTCTTTTGAAGACTCTGGTTCCATCTAATTTTACTAAAATTAGAGAGGCCTTTTAAAAAAATGTTCATTATTGTAATAACAAAAAATGGAATCTGTCAAGACAAAAGGAACCACGTTTTGCTTGGGCTTCAATAAAATACCAAATCAATTTCTTTCTTTGGCTTCAACACTATGCCGCAATCTTCGCATTCAATCTCCAAATCAAGCCCTTGACAGATTTGTGGCCTTCATATTGCTATTGCGAAGGCCTTAACAATAGCTAAAAAGCAAAGAAAGAACGTATAAGAAACTAATATACTTCCAGAAGGATGTTCAGCATCAGAAGCAAGAAAAAAAAGAACAAAGAAAATATGCCAATTCTGTGTAGATATTATATGTTATCCAAAAGATTAAACAAAGAAAACTAACTCCCTCATGAAAATAATAATTCAAATATGAAATCAAGATATCTTTCATGTCAATAAACTTAAATGGATTTGAAAAGGATAATGGTAGATTAGTATAAGAAACTTCTACCATCCAATGTCACTGAGCATTCAAAAGGATGAGATGTAGCACCTGTCCATTAGATGTTTACAAGGCATTTCTAAAGAGTTCCCAACAACTACGACACGTATGCTCATCTGACAGAGACAGACAACATATTCAAGCAAATGTATCAGCTTTTATGATCCAGTGAGAAGAAAGAGTAATACAAGGATATGTACACATAAGTAACAAACAAAAAGAGTAAAATGTTCTCTTTTTTTTTTTTTTGAGTTTAAACATTTTCCATTCATCCAAAAAAGAAGAAAACAAACAATGGCAATAAGAAACAAGGTCTACCTTGATAAGTGCATCAATATTTTGAAGTTTTTTCTTGTGATTATATGTAATGTGCTTGAAATCGAATCAATAGAGATTGCGGCTGACCACAGGCAGCACTCATGTTCTGGCTGATACATCCAGTTCAGCAGGAACTTCAAAGCAGCTACTTTGACAGCATGGGCAGATGTTGGCACGCCCTACAAACAACATATTGCTAAAGTAGTAAGGGATTTATGAAGGATTATTTCAACTAAACAAGCAAACTGAGAACTGAATAATCGAATTACATCAAAGCAATATCATCAAACTAAGCATGTTGTAATCAGATTTTGATACAGTTCTTGCTAAACATAACCATGGATTACTTATGAAAGGCGGAAGAGGCCAAGAATGATTGATGAGTAAATATGCCCTTGGTTTATATTAATTTTTTTTAGTCATAATTGTTTCATGCTATTTCCTAAATTCCTATTTTAATCATATCTGCAGTTAATTAGTAGTCATAGGTATTGTCCAGTTAGTTGGGTTAGTGGTCAGCTTTATTAGCTTAATTTTCTCCTAAGTCAACGAGCGATTAGGTTGCTTGTTAGAACCTTATCTAAAGTCTATTTAAGCAGATTTTGGAGTCTTTTGTAGTCAGCTTTTGTTAATCAATAGAAATGAGTCGTGGGAAGAGTTTCCCTTAAAAATTCCTCATTGTGATAATGGAGCTGGTTGTTAATGTTTGTTGTCTTTATACAGAAAAAAAGGTAATTCAATGTGAACATGACTTTTAAATAATACCAAACCAAATAGGAGACATTTAACTAAAAATGACATTGGTACCATGCTAGCAAATAAATATGTATAGATATTCTTTCTACATAAGCAAATGTTAACCTATTTATCTTCTATCTTTTTGTTAAGAAAAGAAAGAAAAAAACCCACCCAATATTTTTTTTTTGGATATGAGTGTATAAGATGTAGAGTATCTTCTAGAGAAGAGGCAATATGAGTGTATAAGATGCAGAGTATCTTCCTTTTACATCCACTAGCATCCTCATAAAGAGTGATTTAAGTAGACCCAAAGTCTCAAACCATGATAAAGCAACCAAGAATGTCTAGGAAAGAGGCTAAAACGCATACTCCAATGGGAAAGAGAAAATGGTCTCAGGATGTAATTGCCTCTCTGCAATACAAAGAGGTTTCTCATTGTATACACAACACACTTCACCAATTCTATTTTCTTTTATCCAGACAACACAACTCAATAATTCTTTTATCCAGACAACACAACTACTAACATGAGAGAAGGATAAAAGAGAGAAAATTAACATGGTAAATCAAAAGTATAAGGGATTCAGGTGTAGTTTTGGTCAGCTGATGTAATAATATCCAGATGCAAATATTCTTACAAATTTTTTATTTTCAGGGACAATTTATGCTTATGAGGTGATGTTCCTTTATGCAATTGAATAGGAATTTTTCATTTTCGTTTCCAAGATTCCCATATATGACTAAAAGCATGATGCTATATTATTTTCATATCCTGTAAAAAAAAAACATTACAGAAGTTTGTACAGATATGCATGGAACTAAAGCAAGCATTGGTAAACTAAGTAGGGCCTCAAGTTGTATGAGGTAGAAATACAGCAGCCCTATTTGAACAGGATCAGCTGTTAGTCTAAGTTAAGAGTAACTTGTCTTCTCCGATCAGGATTACAACACTGCTCTTGTATAAGGATTTTTTAATAATAAATGGCCTAAAACCCACCATTTTGAAATCATGAGAAATTTCAATGACCCAAGAAATGCCTCAAATAGAGGGAAGCAGCCCACTTACAAGTTACAATAGTTCAAAGACTTAATAATTAATAAAAATCTCAGAAGGCGATACATATGATTTGTGGAGAATCAACTCATTTACTCATGTCAATGAGTTCAGTACATTTATTTTCTAGTTGATTCATTTCTAAATTGTCTCTGCAAATTCAATATCTTTTTATCCATTTTACCATTTCTTGAGATTTTTTTAATTTTTTACCCATAATTTTTGTAGTGGCTTCATACTTACAACTAGTTAATAGTTATCTCCAAATCATAGGTCTTGGTAATAGACATAAATGCCCTACTTAATCCTTCATAAAGGATAATGACAGTACCATATATTGTACAAGCAAGTGTAGAGCTGCAAGATTAATGTCATAGAGTTTCATTCATGTTCTCAATTATTCATTGTCTCCCACCAAGCATTTAAAATCCACACATTACACATTCATCCCAACACTCATCAAAATTTCAGACTAAGCAATTCTGAATCACACAACTCACTAACAAGTGAAACTAAAAAACTAACCTCTCTAGATAAAAAGGTTTTTCTTGGCCATCTCAGTATGCAATACAACCTTCGTTTCTGCGTCAAAAACCTTATCCTATCAGATGAATCAAAAACAGAAAAATTAGCATCCAAAATAAGAAATTGGAAACCATTTAACAAATCTAACCCTAGTTGATCCCTGGTAGAGCGGAAAGGGAGAAAGGGAAAACCTGGCGAGCATCTTTGGCAACGTAAGCATATTCTGCAACTCCTCCTTCGTATCAGCTGAAAATCTCGACATAAAATTGCAAAAAATGTCAAAAACCCTAAAATTTGCGGAGAAGAAAAGCCAAATCAAACACCAAATTGAACAACAAAGAAAATTACCGGCATTGTAGGAGAGCCGCTAGCAGTGAAATAGATGGACGGAGGAGGGAACTTTGACTATAGTGACTCGGGTGAGGGGGTACCAAGAGAGGGATTCGAGTGTAGAGAACCAAAAACCAGGTCGATGAGGTGGGAGTCCCGTCAAGTGATGGAGGGAGGGAGACGGCGGCGAGGAGGAGATGCAGAGACGATGTGAGTGGCCATCGAGGAGGAGGAGATCTCAGATCTGAAGGGAGGGAGACGGCTGCGAAGAGGAGGTGAAGTGATGATGTGAGTGTCCGGCGAGCTGAAGGAGATCTCGGATCTGGAGAGAGGGAGACGGCGGCGAGAAGGAGGTGAAGAGATGGTGTGAGTGGTTAACGAGGAGGAGGAGTTCTCTAGTAGTGAACTTGGGTTAGATTTTCTACTTTTGAGTTGTGGCGAAGGAAATAAGCATAAAAAGTAACAAAGAAAAGGTGAAAGATATTGATACCAGCTAGATGGAAAAGGATGAAGATGAGTAAGAACAAACACCCAGTGGCAAAGATCAAACAATCATTCATGAGGATGGTTTGAAAATCATATGGTGGAAAAACATGCCTTGAAACGGTAAATATATAGATAGTGGCAAAAGCCAAAGAGTAACAAATAGTAAGACCATACCAAAAGTAAGTAAAAGATGATACTACCCGCAAAAGTCCTACTACATGAAGCTACCCACATTAGACCGACCACCAGGATGCTAACGGAATAACTGATGTACCCAAGCTTAAAACACAGAATAACTGATGTCCCATTAATAATAATAAAAAAAAGAATACCTGATGTCCCAATTTAATAAAACCTTTAAACCTATACTGTCAGTTGGGAAATTTATGGTATAATGTACGGAGTCCCACATTGCCTGAACAGATCAGATCCTCGTATTTCATAGGCCCCATTTGGTATTTTTATGTAGATATTAGATATTGGGAGTTGATATTTGATATCGTGTTTAGTATAAACCGAAATTGATATCACTTGATATCAAATTTCCCCCTTGTTGGATATACTAGATACATAGGAAGATATCAATATCAAGGAGGGCCATACACTTAATGACTGACGACACACCTCCTTCACTTGAAATGCCAAGAAGGAGATAATCTACCAATAAGCAATCAGGCCAGTGGCCCCAAAGGAGCTGATCACAAAAGGAAACTAAAACTGAAATGAGGATACAACATGGTGAACAAGTATACAACTAGGTCGACGAACAAGTAGAGAAAGCCTGGATTGCCTAGGTCGATTATGTGTTTCATGATTCCGAGAGTCCAATCAAAATCAAAATCAAAATCAACTGGTACATGATTCAATTGCAACTAAAACTGAAATATAATACCTTCCAAGCAAGAGAGTACCCGAGGCGAGTAGCTAGGGCGGAAGCCCCAAACCAACAGAGGAGAGCGGCGAGGGAGCCAGCTTTCTTATCCCACTTGACATAACAGAGGGCGTAAATCGATGTGAGGACGAGGCCGAAATTGAAGGGGAAGAAGTGAAATAGAACAAGGAACGTGTACAAAATCGGCCATACGAACAACATGTGGATGAAGATGTTGATCGGGTTGCTATGGTAAGCACCGTAGAAGGCGAATTGATCTTCCAGATCGAAAGAACCCATTTTCCCCCTTCTGGATTTTTCTCTAACAAGCTCTCGAATTTATTAGGGATTTGGAATTTCAATTTGGGGAAGGATAGCGCAAACTATTACAAGGTGATATATGAACAGTCAAGTATAGATGAGTAGCGTGGTTGAATATCGAGGATACTTCCCGCGCTCTTCGTCCTCCTTTCCACAAGACCTTGCGCCGGGTCTTTTTTATATATTTTTTAATTTTTTTTTTTAGTAATTATACCCCTAAAATACGGGTCGCCTCCGGGCCCAAGGCATTACCTTGGGCCCAAAGCATAAGCCCGAAATAAGGGGGAAAGGACCGATGCCAACCTTGCAAGGCAAGGATCGGCAAACATCACAGGCTGACGACGGGTGGGAGGCTGAGGCGGCCAGGAAACGGTGGCGAGGAAATCGAAAGCCGCAGGGAATCAGCGAGCAGGTACACAGACGCTCAGCAACAACGGAAACCACGGTACCGTCGGTAGCAAGAATCGCCAGCGGTAAGCGGATAAATCCGGTAGAGCCAACGATGGAGGAAGAAGGAAGATAGACAAACATAACATCCATGGAAAGAGACCCAGTTTGTTGCACAACGAAGGAGTACAGGCAATGCTTTGGATTTCTACTAATACATGGGGTCATTACATTTTGCCTCCCGATTGCACAACGAAGGAGTACAGGCAATGCTTTGGATTTCTAAGAATCCATGGAGGACGCACGATTCGGAAACCCAGTTTGTCGAAGATGAGGCCTTAGAATTCACACAAGGCGGAGAAAACCCAGGAATGGATCGACGACTGATCGACGACGGCGAGTATGGAAAAGATCTAGCGCACAACGAAGAAATTGCAGATTCATTCGAAGTGTTGAACCAATAAATCAAGGAGGTCCCGGATGATCTTCTAAATCAGTCTAAGAGTTCGGTGCAGGATGAGTCGATGTCCTTAAGCAGGGCATCGATCTTGTCGAGTCCTTCGTAGAACTCCGTCGTTGTTGAATCCATGGTTATGCTTGGTTGATTCAAAACCGCGGAATCGAGCGCCGACTGCCTCTGATACCAATTTGTCATGTCCCAAACATGATTCATGAGATTGAAAGGGGAAAATGAAGAGATTAGGGTGGGGAAGATGAGTTTAGGGTTAAAGAGAGAGAGTAAAGGGTAAGAGAAAGAGTAAAGAGGAATTTGATTGATTATTCAATGGATGATCTCTCTAATACAAGATATGAGTATTTATATTCTACTAATACATGGGGTCATTACATTTTGCCTCTTGAGTCGGATTAATTCCAGATGTGTATGTTGTTTAGATAGGTTGAGAAAGAACATAAACTTTGATTACATAGATTATTACAAGCAAATGAAAACAAAAGTATGTGTCCATGTAGGGACGAATCCACTCGTCCAAGAACTTTGAATGGGAAACACATTGATAGGACGAGTTTTATATATATGCGGGTGTATCCCATGACTATATTTCTTCGAAATATGTTCTATTTTCACCCTTTATCTGTGATATTTTAACTCATTGATAGATAAATTTTTTATTCCAATGCCCTACCACAAAACATGCAATACAACAACTCTCTCCTAAAATCCATAACACTCTTCGATATACCTACGACACCAAGTCCAACACAAACGAAGCATTATGTGCACTGTTTGCCACCCTTGGCAAGTCAGTTTTTCCTCACTTGCTACCGCTTGGTGGTGCTCTTGGTACTTTAGGAACAAAGCCCTTTTCGATAAACTCAATCCTAACTCTAAAACAATAGTATCCTATATAAAAGACCAGTTATCTAATTGGGAGAAGGCTAAAATCGATGACATAAGTTCGGATCTAGAAATATAGAATAAAAATACTGGACCTCGTAAGACCAGAAAACGCATACCCAAATGGACTAAACCACGTAACAATTGGTATAAATTAAATTTCGATGGAGCTCTGTCCTCTGGCAACTGCAACACTTGTGGATTTCTTATCCGAGATAACTTGGGTTGTGTTCTGTATTCAGAATCTGGTACCTCTCCTCTTTCTTCCGTTATTGGATTCGAATGCTTTGGTTCGTGGAAAGGTATCCTTAAAGCAGTGGAACTTAATATTACGCGTATCTGCATTGAAGACGACAATCTCAGTATTATCAAATGCCTTAGCGCAGGCGCTTCTAGTTTTGGCGAGATAGAGATGATCTTATCTGACACTCTGTGCGCCATGAAGCAGTTTTCTGAATTTAAGATCTCTCATATCTGTAGGGATGGCAACCGAGCCACTGACCGTCTATCTCACCTTGGGATCGATTTCTCTGGCTCCTCTCTCCCTACTGATACAGTATCATCCGAAAGGATGCTCTTCGCTAGTATGCTTTGCTTAAGTTACAACCAAATTCTTTCTTGTTAAAAAAAAATAAAAGATAAAAAAAAAATTGATAGATAAAATTTTAAATTAAATAAAAAAAATATTTTTAACTATAATAAAATAAATAAAAATGTAATCAATCAATATTTTTTTTATTTTTTTTTTGGATTAGGTAATAATTCGGATGGAAAAAACTCTATCCGAAAGCATCCTGACGGATGAGGCCAAGAAGGCCTGAATCAAAGTATAAATCTGACCCCCTGGTAGAGTAGCAAAGGTGTGCAACCTTATCCGCTACTCGGTTACCAATACGGGGAATATGAGATATACCAACATTCTTTACTCCTTGGAGAAGGGCTTGGATATCGGACATAATCATCTCTATTTCCTAGGGACATCCGACTTTTGTACTTAGGTAGTCCGTGATAATTTTTTAATCACCTTCTATTATTAGATCAATTATCTTTAATTCCATAGCTTTTACCACCAATGTAATCAATCAATATAACTTCATGATAATTATTTCCTTTTTTTTAAGAAAAAAACAGTGGAGTAGTTTAGAAGTATCCTCGATATTCAACCACGCTACTCATCTATACTTGACTGTTCATATATCACCTTGTAATAGTTTGCGCTATCCTTCCCCAAATTGAAATTCCAAATCCCTAATAAATTCGAGAGCTTGTTAGAGAAAAATCCAGAAGGGGGAAAATGGGTTCTTTCGATCTGGAAGATCAATTCGCCTTCTACGGTGCTTACCATAGCAACCCGATCAACATCTTCATCCACATGTTGTTCGTATGGCCGATTTTGTACACGTTCCTTGTTCTATTTCACTTCTTCCCCTTCAATTTCGGCCTCGTCCTCACATCGATTTACGCCCTCTGTTATGTCAAGTGGGATAAGAAAGCTGGCTCCCTCGCCGCTCTCCTCTGTTGGTTTGGGGCTTCCGCCCTAGCTACTCGCCTCGGGTACTCTCTTGCTTGGAAGGTATTATATTTCAGTTTTAGTTGCAATTGAATCATGTACCAGTTGATTTTGATTTTGATTTTGATTGGACTCTCGGAATCATGAAACACATAATCGACCTAGGCAATCCAGGCTTTCTCTACTTGTTCGTCGACCTAGTTGTATACTTGTTCACCATGTTGTATCCTCATTTCAGTTTTAGTTTCCTTTTGTGATCAGCTCCTTTGGGGCCACTGGCCTGATTGCTGATTGGTAGATTATCTCCTTCTTGGCATTTCAAGTGAAGGAGGTGTGTCGTCAGTCATTAAGTGTATGGCCCTCCTTGATATTGATATCTTCCTATGTATCTAGTATATCCAACAAGGGGGAAATTTGATATCAAGTGATATCAATTTCGGTTTATACTAAACACGATATCAAATATCAACTCCCAATATCTAATATCTACATAAAAATACCAAATGGGGCCTATGAAATACGAGGATCTGATCTGTTCAGGCAATGTGGGACTCCGTACATTATACCATAAATTTCCCAACTGACAGTATAGGTTTAAAGGTTTTATTAAATTGGGACATCAGGTATTCCTTTTTTTATTATTATTAATGGGACATCAGTTATTCTGTGTTTTAAGCTTGGGGACATCAGTTATTCCGTTAGCATCCTGGTGGTCGGTCTAATGTGGGTAGCTTCATGTAGTAGGACTTTTGCGGGTAGTATCATCTTTTACTTACTTTTGGTATGGTCTTACTATTTGTTACTCTTTGGCTTTTGCCACTATCTATATATTTACCGTTTCAAGGCATGTTTTTCCACCATATGATTTTCAAACCATCCTCATGAATGATTGTTTGATCTTTGCCACTGGGTGTTTGTTCTTACTCATCTTCATCCTTTTCCATCTAGCTGGTATCAATATCTTTCACCTTTTCTTTGTTACTTTTTATGCTTATTTCCTTCGCCACAACTCAAAAGTAGAAAATCTAACCCAAGTTCACTACTAGAATACTGCAATTAGATATCATGTGATTTAAATCTGTCAACAAATCAACAGATGTTAAATTAATTTATCACATCAATATTTTTTTTTGTGATGTTTAAAATAGTTTATACAATGCTCAAATATATAGACAGATGTGAAATTGTTAGTTTAAAAAAAACAAAAAAAACGCGTGTTCAAAGGGAAAGGCGGGATTAAAACACTTAGAAAAAATTTGGAGCCCGGGCTTCCAAATTTTGAAATAACACTTGAAAAAAAATTTGGAGCTCTCCCTTCCCTCACTCCCTATAACCTCGTTCTACTCTCTCTCTGGACCCGAGCCCCCAAATCCCCAAATCTTTAATCATCTCTCTCTCTCTCTCTCCAGATCCGAGCTTCCTCTCTCCGGCGACCGTCCTCCTCGGTTCACTGCTCCTCCTTGCTGCCGTCTCCCTCTCTCAAGATCTGAGATTTCCTCCTCCTCGCCAACTACTCACACCATCTCTTCACTTTCTCCTCGCCGCCGTCTCCCTCCCATCCAGATCCGAGAACTCCTCCTCCTCGTTAACCACTCACACCATCTCTTCACCTCCTTCTCGCCGCCGTCTCCCTCTCTCCAGATCCGAGATCTCCTTCAGCTCGCCGGACACTCACATCATCACTTCACCTCCTCTTCGCAGCCGTCTCCCTCCCTTCAGATCTGAGATCTCCTCCTCCTCGATGGCCACTCACATCGTCTCTGCATCTCCTCCTCGCCGCCGTCTCCCTCCCTCCATCACTTGACGGGACTCCCACCTCATCGACCTGGTTTTTGGTTCTCTACACTCGAATCCCTCTCTTGGTACCCCCTCACCCGAGTCACTATAGTCAAAGTTCCCTCCTCCGTCCATCTATTTCACTGCTAGCGGCTCTCCTACAATGCCGGTAATTTTCTTTGTTGTTCAATTTGGTGTTTGATTTGGCTTTTCTTCTCCGCAAATTTTAGGGTTTTTGACATTTTTTGCAATTTTATGTCGAGATTTTCAGCTGATACGAAGGAGGAGTTGCAGAATATGCTTACGTTGCCAAAGATGCTCGCCAGGTTTTCCCTTTCTCCCTTTCCGCTCTACCAGGGATCAACTAGGGTTAGATTTGTTAAATGGTTTCCAATTTCTTATTTTGGATGCTAATTTTTCTGTTTTTGATTCATCTGATAGGATAAGGTTTTTGACGCAGAAACGAAGGTTGTATTGCATACTGAGATGGCCAAGAAAAACCTTTTTATCTAGAGAGGTTAGTTTTTTAGTTTCACTTGTTAGTGAGTTGTGTGATTCAGAATTGCTTAGTCTGAAATTTTGATGAGTGTTGGGATGAATGTGTAATGTGTGGATTTTAAATGCTTGGTGGGAGACAATGAATAATTGAGAACATGAATGAAACTCTATGACATTAATCTTGCAGCTCTACACTTGCTTGTACAATATATGGTACTGTCATTATCCTTTATGAAGGATTAAGTAGGGCATTTATGTCTATTACCAAGACCTATGATTTGGAGATAACTATTAACTAGTTGTAAGTATGAAGCCACTACAAAAATTATGGGTAAAAAATTAAAAAAATCTCAAGAAATGGTAAAATGGATAAAAAGATATTGAATTTGCAGAGACAATTTAGAAATGAATCAACTAGAAAATAAATGTACTGAACTCATTGACATGAGTAAATGAGTTGATTCTCCACAAATCATATGTATCGCCTTCTGAGATTTTTATTAATTATTAAGTCTTTGAACTATTGTAACTTGTAAGTGGGCTGCTTCCCTCTATTTGAGGCATTTCTTGGGTCATTGAAATTTCTCATGATTTCAAAATGGTGGGTTTTAGGCCATTTATTATTAAAAAATCCTTATACAAGAGCAGTGTTGTAATCCTGATCGGAGAAGACAAGTTACTCTTAACTTAGACTAACAGCTGATCCTGTTCAAATAGGGCTGCTGTATTTCTACCTCATACAACTTGAGGCCCTACTTAGTTTACCAATGCTTGCTTTAGTTCCATGCATATCTGTACAAACTTCTGTAATGTTTTTTTTTTACAGGATATGAAAATAATATAGCATCATGCTTTTAGTCATATATGGGAATCTTGGAAACGAAAATGAAAAATTCCTATTCAATTGCATAAAGGAACATCACCTCATAAGCATAAATTGTCCCTGAAAATAAAAAATTTGTAAGAATATTTGCATCTGGATATTATTACATCAGCTGACCAAAACTACACCTGAATCCCTTATACTTTTGATTTACCATGTTAATTTTCTCTCTTTTATCCTTCTCTCATGTTAGTAGTTGTGTTGTCTGGATAAAAGAATTATTGAGTTGTGTTGTCTGGATAAAAGAAAATAGAATTGGTGAAGTGTGTTGTGTATACAATGAGAAACCTCTTTGTATTGCAGAGAGGCAATTACATCCTGAGACCATTTTCTCTTTCCCATTGGAGTATGCGTTTTAGCCTCTTTCCTAGACATTCTTGGTTGCTTTATCATGGTTTGAGACTTTGGGTCTACTTAAATCACTCTTTATGAGGATGCTAGTGGATGTAAAAGGAAGATACTCTGCATCTTATACACTCATATTGCCTCTTCTCTAGAAGATACTCTACATCTTATACACTCATATCCAAAAAAAATATATTGGGTGGGTTTTTTTCTTTCTTTTCTTAACAAAAAGATAGAAGATAAATAGGTTAACATTTGCTTATGTAGAAAGAATATCTATACATATTTATTTGCTAGCATGGTACCAATGTCATTTTTAGTTAAATGTCTCCTATTTGGTTTGGTATTATTTAAAAGTCATGTTCACATTGAATTACCTTTTTTCTGTATAAAGACAACAAACATTAACAACCAGCTCCATTATCACAATGAGGAATTTTTAAGGGAAACTCTTCCCACGACTCATTTCTATTGATTAACAAAAGCTGACTACAAAAGACTCCAAAATCTGCTTAAATAGACTTTAGATAAGGTTCTAACAAGCAACTTAATCGCTCGTTGACTTAGGAGAAAATTAAGCTAATAAAGCTGACCACTAACCCAACTAACTGGACAATACCTATGACTACTAATTAACTGCAGATATGATTAAAATAGGAATTTAGGAAATAGCATGAAACAATTATGACTAAAAAAAATTAATATAAACCAAGGGCATATTTACTCATCAATCATTCTTGGCCTCTTCCGCCTTTCATAAGTAATCCATGGTTATGTTTAGCAAGAACTGTATCAAAATCTGATTACAACATGCTTAGTTTGATGATATTGCTTTGATGTAATTCGATTATTCAGTTCTCAGTTTGCTTGTTTAGTTGAAATAATCCTTCATAAATCCCTTACTACTTTAGCAATATGTTGTTTGTAGAGCGTGCCAACATCTGCCCATGCTGTCAAAGTAGCTACTTTGAAGTTCCTGCTGAACTGGATGTATCAGCCAGAACATGAGTGCTGCCTGTGGTCAGCCGCAATCTCTATTGATTCGATTTCAAGCACATTACATATAATCACAAGAAAAAACTTCAAAATATTGATGCACTTATCAAGGTAGACCTTGTTTCTTATTGCCATTGTTTGTTTTCTTCTTTTTTGGATGAATGGAAAATGTTTAAACTCAAAAAAAAAAAAAAGAGAACATTTTACTCTTTTTGTTTGTTACTTATGTGTACATATCCTTGTATTACTCTTTCTTCTCACTGGATCATAAAAGCTGATACATTTGCTTGAATATGTTGTCTGTCTCTGTCAGATGAGCATACGTGTCGTAGTTGTTGGGAACTCTTTAGAAATGCCTTGTAAACATCTAATGGACAGGTGCTACATCTCATCCTTTTGAATGCTCAGTGACATTGGATGGTAGAAGTTTCTTATACTAATCTACCATTATCCTTTTCAAATCCATTTAAGTTTATTGACATGAAAGATATCTTGATTTCATATTTGAATTATTATTTTCATGAGGGAGTTAGTTTTCTTTGTTTAATCTTCTGGATAACATATAATATCTACACAGAATTGGCATATTTTCTTTGTTCTTTTTTTTCTTGCTTCTGATGCTGAACATCCTTCTGGAAGTATATTAGTTTCTTATATGTTCTTTCTTTGCTTTTTAGCTATTGTTAAGGCCTTCGCAATAGCAATATGAAGGCCACAAATCTGTCAAGGGCTTGATTTGGAGATTGAATGCGAAGATTGCGGCATAGTGTTGAAGCCAAAGAAAGAAATTGATTTGGTATTTTATTGAAGCCCAAGCAAAACGTGGTTCCTTTTGTCTTGACAGATTCCATTTTTTGTTATTACAATAATGAACATTTTTTTAAAAGGCCTCTCTAATTTTAGTAAAATTAGATGGAACCAGAGTCTTCAAAAGAGCACTCTCCTAATCCGGTTTCTAGACTGGACTTGGAGAGTGATTGATTTTGTGTTTGATTCTCGATTTGATTCTAATTCAGACTAATTTAACAATTTGTGTCTAGGGTTACTTTGGTGTGAGTTGCCGAGTCGCCGCTCTTCAAGATTCCGAGTTCGAGGTCCTGCTTGGTTATCGAGTTCTTTCTTTTCTCTCTATACAATGTTAAGATTATTATATGCTTCCTTGTATATCTCCATCTCTGTCCACTATTTTTATCTTTCCTTTAAGGCTCAAGCTGGAATAGGGTCTCCAATTCCGGTTTCTGCATAGTTTGTGTTTGGAAGTGTGCCCAGGATAGCCATCTTAAGGGCTACCAAACTATCCTTGTACCCATTATTTAAATGTACCCATCATTTGTAAAAGTGTATCATTCAAGTACCTATCATTTGTAAATGTTGATTTCGCATTTATCTTAATGTATATGTTCATTAAAGCACCTATCATTTGCAAAATCTTATTATACGAGCAAAGGTTGTATATCAAATGAAAAAACATCGGATTATAGAAGAAAAGTGTTGTGTTTTAATACCTATGAAATTGAATTATTACATAAAATGGATGCTAGTGTTATTATAGACATCGTCTAAATAATCTAAATCAATGTATAACATATATTTTTACATCACATTGTCAATACAAATTGATATATTTTGCTACCAACAACATCTATATAAAAATATAAAATGATGTCCATATCATATTCATACATCAGTTATGTACATATTACATATTATAGATTACTTTAAAAACAATAAAAAATCACAAATTATATATATGAAATTAATATACACAAAATCAATATAATAAAAAAGATGTCTATTTTATTTTAATACATTGGTTATTTTAAAAAAAGTAATGTGAATATCAAAATTTGGCTTCGTGCGGATATCTTCAAAAGCTTATAAATGAAAAATAACGAGGGTTAAATAACAACTAAACATGTAATAAACAAAATTGAGGGGTTGATTTATGTCTATATTCAAAATAAAACAGATATTTTAACTAAGAAAAGACATCTGCTTAAAACCGATGTGAAAGTTTTTGATCTTTTACTACACGCACATAGAGATCGGAATTTTTTTTGAAAGACATCTGTTGACAACAGATGTCTAATTGCATTTTTCTAGTAGTTGGGCTTGTGTTGAGCTTCAGGGCGCCTGAAGCTCAACATCGAGTCAACGTCTTGAGGTTTAATAGTTCCATGCAAGACTTGCATTTGAAGCTCGATACCTAAGATCTAGTTGTCATATCCGTAGCTCACATTTCTCTTAGAGGAAGTATTCCTTTGGTCATTTCAACATTAAGAACGGGTGCTCTTGTGCTGGACTTTAACGGCTCTGAGTGAGGCGAGTATATGAAGACTGGAAAGATCCCTTAGGCTGCTGTCATATTGCTTGTTTCCTGTTTGTTTTTCTAATCAAGTTTTCGGTTAATTATATACCTGTCATGTATGGGATAGTAGCTATGGTATTAGGAAAAGGGTATTATGTATAAATACCCTTAATATTGTATTAGGAAAGTATCCAATGAATAATCACACAATCAATTCCTCTAATCTCTTTCTATCTCCCACCCCCTCTGTCTATCTTCTTCCATTGTCTGAATGAACTATATCTCTCATCTCCTTCTTCTTCCTTTCCCAAATTCTATCTAAATTCAACCTCAATAGCCCTAGGGCATGACATAACCACCGTGCTTTATATGTGCAGTTTGTCCTGGCTGCCCAATTGCTTTGTTGGTCGGGACAGTTCATCGGCCATGGAGTGTTTGAGGTAACCTTTTCACCTGTATTCTGTATCCTGTATCCTGAACTTGGAAATTCCCTGCTTTTATTTTCCATCCAACTATCCAAGGCACATTGAGTCTGAATTCATTGAATGTATATGTTATACTGAAAAATATGCAGAAACGAGCACCGACTCTTCTGGACAATTTGGCTCAAGCTTTTCTAATGGCTCCATTCTTTGTGCTCCTTGAGGTATACTCTCTCCAAACATATACTACTGATCAAACTGGTTCTGTTGACTTGTATATTCTTTCAACAACAAAAAAAAAAAATAGTGGCGAATTAGGAACATAAGATTCAAGGGATTGAGGAGATTGTTTTGCCGTTTGCAGGCACTTCAGGCATTTTTTTTTGCCTCTTGTAAATTGTAATTGGAAATTTGGAAATGAATGAATTGTATGAGTTTTAAATGGAATTTAACAAATTGTGTTGTTACTTGTTATCGTTCACTTAGGTCATGGCGAGTGGTGATAAACCTTTTGTATTCGTTTGCACTAGTAGTGTCATTTAGGGACCCAATATGTGGGTTTATGGGCAATATTATAGATTATTATTATATTATATGAATTAGTGATATGTGCTAAATATTAAAATATAATGAAATAACCAAGTTTTTTCGACATCCGCCTAGGCTCCGCCTAGGCGCTAGGCGGCTACCCACCGTCTAGCGGCCGCCTAGCGCTTTTTAGAACACTGTTATTTACCAATTCAAGGGAAGAGGTTGCATTGCAGATTTGCAGGTGATCTGCTATGGTGGAGCAGTTTAGAAGTATCATCGAAATTCAACTACGCTGCTCAATGCTCATCTCTCTCTATTTGATAACTTGACTGTTCACATATCACCTTGCAATAGTTTGCGCTAATCTTCCCCAAATTGAAATTCCAATCCCTAATAAATTCGAGAGCTTGTTAGGGAAAAATCCAGAAGGGGGAAAAATGGACTCTTTCGATCTGGAAGAGCAATTCGCCTTCTACGGTGCTTACCATAGCAACCCGATCAACATCTTCATCCACGTGTTGTTCGTATGGCCGATTTCGTACACGCTCCTTGTTCTACTTCACTTCTTCCCCTTCAATATCGGCCTCGTCCTCACATCGATTTCCTCCCTCTGTTATGTCAAGTGGGATAAGAAAGTTGGCTCCCTCGCCGCTCTCCTCTACTTCCTCTGTTGGTTTGGGGCTTCCGCCCTAGCTACTCGTCTCGGCTTCTCTCTTGCTTGGAAGGTATTATATTTCAGTTTTAGTTGCAATTGAATCATGTACCTGTTGATTTTGATTTTGATTTTGATTTTGATTTTGATTTTGATTTTGATTGGACTCTTGGAATCATGAAACACATCATCGACCTAGCAATCCAGGCTTTCTCTACTTGGTCGTTGACCTAGTTGTATAGTTGTTCACCATGTTGTATCCTTGATCGTTTCAGTTTTAGTTTCCTTTTGTGATCAGTTACTTTGGGGCTACTGGCCTGATTGCTGATTGGTAGATTATCTCCTCTCCTTCATGGCATTTCAAGTGAAGGAGGTGTGTAGTCAGCCTTAATTGCAAGGCCCTCTTTGATATTGACATCTTCCTATGTATCTAGGATATCCAAAAAGGGGGAATTTTTTTTTATTTTATTTTTGATAAGGAAATAATTCGAGGCCGGACAGGCCCGGACCTCGAGAGGCCGACAAAGTCGACAGACGGCAAGCCGTCTAAACATACAACAACGAAATAGAAAATAAAACAAAAATACATCAAAAGAGCACCCAAAGTAAACCCGGAAAAAACCCAAGATCTAAGCAAACCAGCGGACACAATATCGAGAGGAAGGAAGTCGTCGCGGAGAAGTGGATAGCGAGCGCATGGGACAGCTCTAGCTGACACGATGTCTCGCCGCCGGAAAGACGGAAAGCAGAAATCCTCGTAAGGCAAAGGCGACTCCTGGGGAAGTGTGGATCACACGACGTTCCCCCCACCTGGATGAGGGATCTTCGGAGACCACAAACACCACCAACACGATCACGTCGATCAACCAGGGCCGCAGAACTGCTCCTCAACCCAAACTAACCACGAATCAACAGACGGACACCAAACCACACGAGCAAATGAAACACGGCCGCAAGGAGGACGAAGAGCGCGGGAAGAATCCGGAATTTACCTTTTAATTTTCCCACAAGACCTTGCGCCGGGTCTTTTTTATATATTTTTTAATTTTTTTTTTTAGTAATTATACCCCTAAAATACGGGTCGCCTCCGGGCCCAAGGCATTACCTTGGGCCCAAAGCATAAGCCCGAAATAAGGGGGAAAGGACCGATGCCAACCTTGCAAGGCAAGGATCGGCAAACATCACAGGCTGACGACGGGTGGGAGGCTGAGGCGGCCAGGAAACGGTGGCGAGGAAATCGAAAGCCGCAGGGAATCAGCGAGCAGGTACACAGACGCTCAGCAACAACGGAAACCACGGTACCGTCGGTAGCAAGAATCGCCAGCGGTAAGCGGATAAATCCAGTAGAGCCAACGATGGAGGAAGAAGGAAGATAGACAAACATAACATCCATGGAAAGAGACCCAGCTTGTTGCACAACGAAGGAGTACAGGCAATGCTTTGGATTTCTACTAATACATGGGGTCATTACATTTTGCCTCCCGATTGCACAACGAAGGAGTACAGGCAATGCTTTGGATTTCTAAGAATCCATGGAGGACGCACGATTCGGAAACCCAGTTTGTCGAAGATGAGGCCTTAGAATTCACACAAGGCGGAGAAAACCCAGGAATGGATCGACGACTGATCGACGACGGCGAGTATGGAAAAGATCTAGCGCACAACGAAGAAATTGCAGATTCATTCGAAGTGTTGAACCAATAAATCAAGGAGGTCCCGGATGATCTTCTAAATCAGTCTAAGAGTTCGGTGCAGGATGAGTCGATGTCCTTAAGCAGGGCATCGATCTTGTCGAGTCCTTCGTAGAACTCCGTCGTTGTTGAATCCATGGCTATGCTTGGTTGATTCAAAACCGCGGAATCGAGCGCCGACTGCCTCTGATACCAATTTGTCATGTCCCAAACATGATTCATGAGATTGAAAGGGGAAAATGAAGAGATTAGGGTGGGGAAGATGAGTTTAGGGTTAAAGAGAGAGAGTAAAGGGTAAGAGAAAGAGTAAAGAGGAATTTGATTGATTATTCAATGGATGATCTCTCTAATACAAGATATGAGTATTTATATTCTACTAATACATGGGGTCATTACATTTTGCCTCTTGAGTCGGATTAATTCCAGATGTGTATGTTGTTTAGATAGGTTGAGAAAGAACATAAACTTTGATTACATAGATTATTACAAGCAAATGAAAACAAAAGTATGTGTCCATGTAGGGACGAATCCACTCGTCCAAGAACTTTGAATGGGAAACACATTGATAGGACGAGTTTTATATATATGCGGGTGTATCCCATGACTATATTTCTTCGAAATATGTTCTATTTTCACCCTTTATCTGTGATATTTTAACTCATTGATAGATAAATTTTTTATTCCAATGCCCTACCACAAAACATGCAATACAACAACTCTCTCCTAAAATCCATAACACTCTTCGATATACCTACGACACCAAGTCCAACACAAACGAAGCATTATATGCACTGTTTGCCACCCTTGGCAAGTCAGTTTTTCCTCACTTGCTACCGCTTGGTGGTGCTCTTAGTACTTTAGGAACAAAGCCCTTTTCGATAAACTCAATCCTAACTCTAAAACAATAGTATCCTATATAAAAGACCAGTTATCTAATTGGGAGAAGGCTAAAATCGATGACATAAGTTCGGATCTAGAAATATAGAATAAAAATACTGGACCTCGTAAGACCAGAAAACGCATACCCAAATGGACTAAACCACGTAACAATTGGTATAAATTAAATTTCGATGGAGCTCTGTCCTCTGGCAACTGCAACACTTGTGGATTTCTTATCCGAGATAACTTGGGTTGTGTTCTGTATTCAGAATCTGGTACCTCTCCTCTTTCTTCCGTTATTGGATTCGAATGCTTTGGTTCGTGGAAAGGTATCCTTAAAGCAGTGGAACTTAATATTACGCGTATCTGCATTGAAGACGACAATCTCAGTATTATCAAATGCCTTAGCGCAGGCGCTTCTAGTTTTGGCGAGATAGAGATGATCTTATCTGACACTCTGTGCGCCATGAAGCAGTTTTCTGAATTTAAGATCTCTCATATCTGTAGGGATGGCAACCGAGCCACTGACCGTCTATCTCACCTTGGGATCGATTTCTCTGGCTCCTCTCTCCCTACTGATACAGTATCATCCGAAAGGATGCTCTTCGCTAGTATGCTTTGCTTAAGTTACAACCAAATTCTTTCTTGTTAAAAAAAAATAAAAGATAAAAAAAAAATTGATAGATAAAATTTTAAATTAAATAAAAAAAATATTTTTAACTATAATAAAATAAATAAAAATGTAATCAATCAATATTTTTTTTATTTTTTTTTTGGATTAGGTAATAATTCGGATGGAAAAAACTCTATCCGAAAGCATCCTGACGGATGAGGCCAAGAAGGCCTGAATCAAAGTATAAATCTGACCCCCTGGTAGAGTAGCAAAGGTGTGCAACCTTATCCGCTACTCGGTTACCAATACGGGGAATATGAGATATACCAACATTCTTTACTCCTTGGAGAAGGGCTTGGATATCGGACATAATCATCTCTATTTCCTAGGGACATCCGACTTTTGTACTTAGGTAGTCCGTGATAATTTTTTAATCACCTTCTATTATTAGATCAATTATCTTTAATTCCATAGCTTT
This sequence comes from Persicaria tinctoria, assembly GCA_037127255.1. Lineage (NCBI taxonomy): Eukaryota > Viridiplantae > Streptophyta > Magnoliopsida > Caryophyllales > Polygonaceae > Persicaria > Persicaria tinctoria. Next base: position 90,309,135 of record JBANSL010000002.1, on the reverse strand, counting down.
TACCACCAATGTAATCAATCAATATAACTTCATGATAATTATTTCCTTTTTTTTAAGAAAAAAACAGTGGAGTAGTTTAGAAGTATCCTCGATATTCAACCACGCTACTCATCTATACTTGACTGTTCATATATCACCTTGTAATAGTTTGCGCTATCCTTCCCCAAATTGAAATTCCAAATCCCTAATAAATTCGAGAGCTTGTTAGAGAAAAATCCAGAAGGGGGAAAATGGGTTCTTTCGATCTGGAAGATCAATTCGCCTTCTACGGTGCTTACCATAGCAACCCGATCAACATCTTCATCCACATGTTGTTCGTATGGCCGATTTTGTACACGTTCCTTGTTCTATTTCACTTCTTCCCCTTCAATTTCGGCCTCGTCCTCACATCGATTTACGCCCTCTGTTATGTCAAGTGGGATAAGAAAGCTGGCTCCCTCGCCGCTCTCCTCTGTTGGTTTGGGGCTTCCGCCCTAGCTACTCGCCTCGGGTACTCTCTTGCTTGGAAGGTATTATATTTCAGTTTTAGTTGCAATTGAATCATGTACCAGTTGATTTTGATTTTGATTTTGATTGGACTCTCGGAATCATGAAACACATAATCGACCTAGGCAATCCAGGCTTTCTCTACTTGTTCGTCGACCTAGTTGTATACTTGTTCACCATGTTGTATCCTCATTTCAGTTTTAGTTTCCTTTTGTGATCAGCTCCTTTGGGGCCACTGGCCTGATTGCTGATTGGTAGATTATCTCCTTCTTGGCATTTCAAGTGAAGGAGGTGTGTCGTCAGTCATTAAGTGTATGGCCCTCCTTGATATTGATATCTTCCTATGTATCTAGTATATCCAACAAGGGGGAAATTTGATATCAAGTGATATCAATTTCGGTTTATACTAAACACGATATCAAATATCAACTCCCAATATCTAATATCTACATAAAAATACCAAATGGGGCCTATGAAATACGAGGATCTGATCTGTTCAGGCAATGTGGGACTCCGTACATTATACCATAAATTTCCCAACTGACAGTATAGGTTTAAAGGTTTTATTAAATTGGGACATCAGGTATTCTTTTTATTATTATTATTAATGGGACATCAGTTATTCTGTGTTTTAAGCTTGGGGACATCAGTTATTCCGTTAGCATCCTGGTGGTCGGTCTAATGTGGGTAGCTTCATGTAGTAGGACTTTTGCGGGTAGTATCATCTTTTACTTACTTTTGGTATGGTCTTACTATTTGTTACTCTTTGGCTTTTGCCACTATCTATATATTTACCGTTTCAAGGCATGTTTTTCCACCATATGATTTTCAAACCATCCTCATGAATGATTGTTTGATCTTTGCCACTGGGTGTTTGTTCTTACTCATCTTCATCCTTTTCCATCTAGCTGGTATCAATATCTTTCACCTTTTCTTTGTTACTTTTTATGCTTATTTCCTTCGCCACAACTCAAAAGTAGAAAATCTAACCCAAGTTCACTACTAGAATACTGCAATTAGATATCATGTGATTTAAATCTGTCAACAAATCAACAGATGTTAAATTAATTTATCACATCAATATTTTTTTTTGTGATGTTTAAAATAGTTTATACAATGCTCAAATATATAGACAGATGTGAAATTGTTAGTTTAAAAAAAACAAAAAAAACGCGTGTTCAAAGGGAAAGGCGGGATTAAAACACTTAGAAAAAATTTGGAGCCCGGGCTTCCAAATTTTGAAATAACACTTGAAAAAAAATTTGGAGCTCTCCCTTCCCTCACTCCCTATAACCTCGTTCTACTCTCTCTCTGGACCCGAGCCCCCAAATCCCCAAATCTTTAATCATCTCTCTCTCTCTCTCTCCAGATCCGAGCTTCCTCTCTCCGGCGACCGTCCTCCTCGGTTCACTGCTCCTCCTTGCTGCCGTCTCCCTCTCTCAAGATCTGAGATTTCCTCCTCCTCGCCAACTACTCACACCATCTCTTCACTTTCTCCTCGCCGCCGTCTCCCTCCCATCCAGATCCGAGAACTCCTCCTCCTCGTTAACCACTCACACCATCTCTTCACCTCCTTCTCGCCGCCGTCTCCCTCTCTCCAGATCCGAGATCTCCTTCAGCTCGCCGGACACTCACATCATCACTTCACCTCCTCTTCGCAGCCGTCTCCCTCCCTTCAGATCTGAGATCTCCTCCTCCTCGATGGCCACTCACATCGTCTCTGCATCTCCTCCTCGCCGCCGTCTCCCTCCCTCCATCACTTGACGGGACTCCCACCTCATCGACCTGGTTTTTGGTTCTCTACACTCGAATCCCTCTCTTGGTACCCCCTCACCCGAGTCACTATAGTCAAAGTTCCCTCCTCCGTCCATCTATTTCACTGCTAGCGGCTCTCCTACAATGCCGGTAATTTTCTTTGTTGTTCAATTTGGTGTTTGATTTGGCTTTTCTTCTCCGCAAATTTTAGGGTTTTTGACATTTTTTGCAATTTTATGTCGAGATTTTCAGCTGATACGAAGGAGGAGTTGCAGAATATGCTTACGTTGCCAAAGATGCTCGCCAGGTTTTCCCTTTCTCCCTTTCCGCTCTACCAGGGATCAACTAGGGTTAGATTTGTTAAATGGTTTCCAATTTCTTATTTTGGATGCTAATTTTTCTGTTTTTGATTCATCTGATAGGATAAGGTTTTTGACGCAGAAACGAAGGTTGTATTGCATACTGAGATGGCCAAGAAAAACCTTTTTATCTAGAGAGGTTAGTTTTTTAGTTTCACTTGTTAGTGAGTTGTGTGATTCAGAATTGCTTAGTCTGAAATTTTGATGAGTGTTGGGATAAATGTGTAATGTGTGGATTTTAAATGCTTGGTGGGAGACAATGAATAATTGAGAACATGAATGAAACTCTATGACATTAATCTTGCAGCTCTACACTTGCTTGTACAATATATGGTACTGTCATTATCCTTTATGAAGGATTAAGTAGGGCATTTATGTCTATTACCAAGACCTATGATTTGGAGATAACTATTAACTAGTTGTAAGTATGAAGCCACTACAAAAATTATGGGTAAAAAATTAAAAAAATCTCAAGAAATGGTAAAATGGATCAAAAGATATTGAATTTGCAGAGACAATTTAGAAATGAATCAACTAGAAAATAAATGTACTGAACTCATTGACATGAGTAAATGAGTTGATTCTCCACAAATCATATGTATCGCCTTCTGAGATTTTTATTAATTATTAAGTCTTTGAACTATTGTAACTTGTAAGTGGGCTGCTTCCCTCTATTTGAGGCATTTCTTGGGTCATTGAAATTTCTCATGATTTCAAAATGGTGGGTTTTAGGCCATTTATTATTAAAAAATCCTTATACAAGAGCAGTGTTGTAATCCTGATCGGAGAAGACAAGTTACTCTTAACTTAGACTAACAGCTGATCCTGTTCAAATAGGGCTGCTGTATTTCTACCTCATACAACTTGAGGCCCTACTTAGTTTACCAATGCTTGCTTTAGTTCCATGCATATCTGTACAAACTTCTGTAATGTTTTTTTTTTACAGGATATGAAAATAATATAGCATCATGCTTTTAGTCATATATGGGAATCTTGGAAACGAAAATGAAAAATTCCTATTCAATTGCATAAAGGAACATCACCTCATAAGCATAAATTGTCCCTGAAAATAAAAAATTTGTAAGAATATTTGCATCTGGATATTATTACATCAGCTGACCAAAACTACACCTGAATCCCTTATACTTTTGATTTACCATGTTAATTTTCTCTCTTTTATCCTTCTCTCATGTTAGTAGTTGTGTTGTCTGGATAAAAGAATTATTGAGTTGTGTTGTCTGGATAAAAGAAAATAGAATTGGTGAAGTGTGTTGTGTATACAATGAGAAACCTCTTTGTATTGCAGAGAGGCAATTACATCCTGAGACCATTTTCTCTTTCCCATTGGAGTATGCGTTTTAGCCTCTTTCCTAGACATTCTTGGTTGCTTTATCATGGTTTGAGACTTTGGGTCTACTTAAATCACTCTTTATGAGGATGCTAGTGGATGTAAAAGGAAGATACTCTGCATCTTATACACTCATATTGCCTCTTCTCTAGAAGATACTCTACATCTTATACACTCATATCCAAAAAAAAAATATTGGGTGGGTTTTTTTCTTTCTTTTCTTAACAAAAAGATAGAAGATAAATAGGTTAACATTTGCTTATGTAGAAAGAATATCTATACATATTTATTTGCTAGCATGGTACCAATGTCATTTTTAGTTAAATGTCTCCTATTTGGTTTGGTATTATTTAAAAGTCATGTTCACATTGAATTACCTTTTTTTCTGTATAAAGACAACAAACATTAACAACCAGCTCCATTATCACAATGAGGAATTTTTAAGGGAAACTCTTCCCACGACTCATTTCTATTGATTAACAAAAGCTGACTACAAAAGACTCCAAAATCTGCTTAAATAGACTTTAGATAAGGTTCTAACAAGCAACCTAATCGCTCGTTGACTTAGGAGAAAATTAAGCTAATAAAGCTGACCACTAACCCAACTAACTGGACAATACCTATGACTACTAATTAACTGCAGATATGATTAAAATAGGAATTTAGGAAATAGCATGAAACAATTATGACTAAAAAAAATTAATATAAACCAAGGGCATATTTACTCATCAATCATTCTTGGCCTCTTCCGCCTTTCATAAGTAATCCATGGTTATGTTTAGCAAGAACTGTATCAAAATCTGATTACAACATGCTTAGTTTGATGATATTGCTTTGATGTAATTCGATTATTCAGTTCTCAGTTTGCTTGTTTAGTTGAAATAATCCTTCATAAATCCCTTACTACTTTAGCCATATGTTGTTTGTAGGGCGTGCCAACATCTGCCCATGCTGTCAAAGTAGCTGCTTTGAAGTTCCTGCTGAACTGGATGTATCAGCCAGAACATGAGTGCTGCCTGTGGTCAGCCGCAATCTCTATTGATTCGATTTCAAGCACATTACATATAATCACAAGAAAAAACTTCAAAATATTGATGCACTTATCAAGGACGACCTTGTTTCTTATTGCCATTGTTTGTTTTCTTCTTTTTTGGATGATTGGAAAATGTTTAAACTCAAAAAAAAAAAAAAGAGAACATTTTACTCTTTTAGTTTGTTACTTATGTGTACATATCCTTGTATTACTCTTTCTTCTCACTGGATCATAAAAGCTGATACATTTGCTTGAATATGTTGTCTGTCTCTGTCAGATGAGCATACGTGTCGTAGTTGTTGGGAACTCTTTAGAAATGCCTTGTAAACATCTAATGGACAGGTGCTACATCTCATCCTTTTGAATGCTCAGTGACATTGGATGGTAGAAGTTTCTTATACTAATCTACCATTATCCTTTTCAAATCCATTTAAGTTTATTGACATGAAAGATATCTTGATTTCATATTTGAATTATTATTTTCATGAGGGAGTTAGTTTTCTTTGTTTAATCTTCTGGATAACATATAATATCTACACAGAATTGGCATATTTTCTTTGTTCTTTTTTTTCTTGCTTCTGATGCTGAACATCCTTCTGGAAGTATATTAGTTTCTTATATGTTCTTTCTTTGCTTTTTGGCTATTGTTAAGGCCTTCGCAATAGCAATATGAAGGCCACAAATCTGTCAAGGGCTTGATTTGGAGATTGAATGCGAAGATTGCGGCATAGTGTTGAAGCCAAAGAAAGAAATTGATTTGGTATTTTATTGAAGCCCAAGCAAAACGTGGTTCCTTTTGTCTTGACAGATTCCATTTTTTGTTATTACAATAATGAACATTTTTTTAAAAGGCCTCTCTAATTTTAGTAAAATTAGATGGAACCAGAGTCTTCAAAAGAGCACTCTCCTAATCCGGTTTCTAGACTGGACTTGGAGAGTGATTGATTTTGTGTTTGATTCTCGATTTGATTCTAATTCAGACTAATTTAACAATTTGTGTCTAGGGTTACTTTGGTGTGAGTTGCCGAGTCGCCGCTCTTCAAGATTCCGAGTTCGAGGTCCTGCTTGGTTATCGAGTTCTTTCTTTTCTCTCTATACAATGTTAAGATTATTATATGCTTCCTTGTATATCTCCATCTCTGTCCACTATTTTTATCTTTCCTTTAAGGCTCAAGCTGGAATAGGGTCTCCAATTCCGGTTTCTGCATAGTTTGTGTTTGGAAGTGTGCCCAGGATAGCCATCTTAAGGGCTACCAAACTATCCTTGTACCCATTATTTAAATGTACCCATCATTTGTAAAAGTGTATCATTCAAGTACCTATCATTTGTAAATGTTGATTTCGCATTTATCTTAATGTATATGTTCATTAAAGCACCTATCATTTGCAAAATCTTATTATACGAGCAAAGGTTGTATATCAAATGAAAAAACATCGGATTATAGAAGAAAAGTGTTGTGTTTTAATACCTATGAAATTGAATTATTACATAAAATGGATGCTAGTGTTATTATAGACATCGTCTAAATAATCTAAATCAATGTATAACATATATTTTTACATCACATTGTCAATACAAATTGATATATTTTGCTACCAACAACATCTATATAAAAATATAAAATGATGTCCATATCATATTCATACATCAGTTATGTACATATTACATATTATAGATTACTTTAAAAACAATAAAAAATCACAAATTATATATATGAAATTAATATACACAAAATCAATATAATAAAAAAGATGTCTATTTTATTTTAATACATTGGTTATTTTAAAAAAAGTAATGTGAATATCAAAATTTGGCTTCGTGCGGATATCTTCAAAAGCTTATAAATGAAAAATAACGAGGGTTAAATAACAACTAAACATGTAATAAACAAAATTGAGGGGTTGATTTATGTCTATATTCAAAATAAAACAGATATTTTAACTAAGAAAAGACATCTGCTTAAAACCGATGTGAAAGTTTTTGATCTTTTACTACACGCACATAGAGATCGGAATTTTTTTTGAAAGACATCTGTTGACAACAGATGTCTAATTGCATTTTTCTAGTAGTTGGGCTTGTGTTGAGCTTCAGGGCGCCTGAAGCTCAACATCGAGTCAACGTCTTGAGGTTTAATAGTTCCATGCAAGACTTGCATTTGAAGCTCGATACCTAAGATCTAGTTGTCATATCCGTAGCTCACATTTCTCTTAGAGGAAGTATTCCTTTGGTCATTTCAACATTAAGAACTGGTGCTCTTGTGCTGGACTTTAACGGCTCTGAGTGAGGCGAGTATATGAAGACTGGAAAGATCCCTTAGGCTGCTGTCATATTGCTTGTTTCCTGTTTGTTTTTCTAATCAAGTTTTCGGTTAATTATATACCTGTCATGTATGGGATAGTAGCTATGGTATTAGGAAAAGGGTATTATGTATAAATACCCTTAATATTTTATTAGGAAAGTATCCAATGAATAATCACACAATCAATTCCTCTAATCTCTTTCTATCTCCCACCCCCTCTGTCTATCTTCTTCCATTGTCTGAATGAACTCTATCTCTCATCTCCTTCTTCTTCCTTTCCCAAATTCTATCCAAATTCAACCTCAATAGCCCTAGGGCATGACATAACCACCGTGCTTTATATGTGCAGTTTGTCCTGGCTGCCCAATTGCTTTGTTGGTCGGGACAGTTCATCGGCCATGGAGTGTTTGAGGTAACCTTTTCACCTGTATTCTGTATCCTGTATCCTGAACTTGGAAATTCCCTGCTTTTATTTTCCATCCAACTATCCAAGGCACATTGAGTCTGAATTCATTGAATGCATATGTTATACTGAAAAATATGCAGAAACGAGCACCGGCTCTTCTGGACAATTTGGCTCAAGCTTTTCTAATGGCTCCATTCTTTGTGCTCCTTGAGGTATACTCTCTCCAAACATATACTACTGATCAAACTGGTTCTGTTGACTTGTATATTCTTTCAACAACAAAAAAAAAAAATAGTGGCGAATTAGGAACATAAGATTCAAGGGATTGAGGAGATTGTTTTGCCGTTTGCAGGCACTTCAGGCATTCTGCGGGTATGAACCGTACCAGGGATTTAATGCAAGCGTAAAGGCCAAGGTTGATGTGAGGATCAAAGAATGGCAAGAGTCGAAGCAAAATAAGTTGTCCTAGCTCTCGCGCTCTCTCTTTCACCTCAGAGGCGCAGAGTTTTGCTTGTTGATGAAGATGTTGTATATTTGTATGTGCTTTGAAATCTGTATGCCCTAATTGCAGTGACTGCAATGCTTAATTTCGGTACTGTTTTCACCCTTTTAATAAGAGTGTTACTCTCCAGACTCAGTCTCTACTAATGATACTATAAAAGCTGTGTTAAGGGATAAAGTGATACTCTCCAAAGTCGCAAGTCAGGCTAATCGTCTTTATATTTCACTCGACCAGCACTCGATGCCTGCTAACATACTTGCTCGTGCGTATCCGGGCTGCTTCTTGAGTTGGACTAATTCCAGATGTGTGAATGTTGTTTAGATAGGTTGAGACTTGAGATAGAACATAAACTGATTACACGGATTATTACAAGCAAATGAAAATTCTACTGTTGAATAAGAATGTAAACAAAAATGCTATAAAAAATTGAGAAATCACGTAAATCGTGCTCGGTGGCCTAGATTTATCACCAAGAACAGAGAACGAAATGAAGAAGAGGGAAACCTTTGGTTTTGAGTTTGTGTATTCAATCGTCTGGGTTTGTTACAACAGAGCTCAAGCTATTTATAATAGTTGCACACCGAAACTACCAATTTGCCCTTAAAGTTGTAACTAACACACCCAAGCTCACCAATGATCTAACCCATGTATACTCTAATATAGTTTCTTGGAAACTCCAATAAGATGCATTTGTGAGCCTTTGGACCAAACTTGTCCTTACACCCTCCACGGATCAATGCATAGCACAAGCAACCTACCACTCTCAGATGAGTATAATCTGGGGCCTTGCCATATATCCTCTCATAGGGCGTAACCCAATTCAAGACAACAGACGACAAAAGATTGATAATGTGAGTGGCTGCCAATATGCAATCACCCCAAAACTGAATTGGCAAGTGAGCATGGAACCTAATGGCTCTAGCAGTTTCAAGAATATGCACGTGCTTCCTCTCCACACAACCATTCTGCTGAGGAACATAGAGAGCTGACTTCTGATGCACAATGCCTTTGTCAATGAAGAATTGTGCACATTTGAGAAGCTCAGTCCCATTATCACTCTTGACCTTCTTAACCTTAGTGTCAAATTGAGTTTCCACTAATTTGACAAAAGACATCACAACACCCGGGACTTATGATTTATCCAAAATCTGATAAGTTCAAACTGTTCTACTAAAATCATCAAAGATGGTGACAAAGTACTTGACACCTAACAAAATTGGAAACTCTGTATGGTCCCCACAAATCAATATGAATCAGTTCAAAACAAGAAGAAGCCATTGATTTGCTTACTGAAAATGGTAAAGAATATGTTGAACAAAAATGCGCGATATAATTGTACAACACATTTTATTTAATTTATAATATTTGAGTTCGACCCCTTTTGGTTATCCTCTTGATTCGAAGTCGTATCGATACCAAGATTTTGTTGGTTTTGGTGATTTGGGCTGCACCCGAATTTTAGCGGGTTGCCTACGTATCTCTTGGAAGAGAATCAAGCCTCACGTAGTTCAGAGTGTTTTGGATTTGGTTTCATTTTCTTGTATGCATCAGAGGATGAAGTCCAAACCCACCTTCTACGAAGGGTAGCTCGAACAACATTCCACCCGAGTAACCTGAGCCCACCTTCTCAGAAGGGTAACTCAAGTAACCCGCCTATCATTTGCATAGAAAACGATTTTAGGTGGAGTTTGATTTGATTTGACTTGAGATTTGACTTAAAGGTCAATATGGGGATTGTGATTGAACTCGTTTGTGAGTTTCCTACGTACCCTTTTGGAAGGGATCAAATCGCACGTAGTTCTTGACGAGAGGAATTTAATTTGTTTAGTTTTGACCTCATATTCATCTAAGAGTGAATTTAGAGGCAGCCGATTGAATCCGATATATATTGAATTTTAATATCGAATTTCCTACGTAACTCGTAAACAAGTATCAAGTCTTTACGTAGTTCTTTTTAACCGATTTAATTTTTACTTCGGTTTGGTGATTGAACTCGACGAGCTTTTAGCTTTGTATCGAGCTTCCTACGTACTCGGTTGAACGAGATCAAATCAGTCGTAGTTCATTAGAAGAACCATTTTAATTTAATTGGGTTTGACCTCAAATTCATTTAGAAGTGAATTTAGAAGCCGACGACTGTGCCCGATATATTTTTGAGATTTAATATCGGGCTACCTACGTAACCGATTTTACGGTGTCAAGTCTTTACGTAGTTCTACACGAACCGATTTGATTTTTGGTTTTAAAAGTGTGATCGTTTGAAGATCGGGATTGAACTCGACGAGCTTGTAGCTTTATGTCAAGCTTCCTACATACCCGTTTGAACGGGATCAAATCTTATGTAGTTCTTTTTTAAACCAAGTTTGATTTGGTTTTAAAAAATTGATCATTTGAGGATCGTGATTGAACTTGACGAGCTCGTAGCTTTATGTCAAGCTTCCTACATACCCGTTTGAACGGGATCAAATCTTATGTAGTTCTTTTCTAAACCAAGTTTGATTTGGTTTTAAAAAATTGATCATTTGAGGATCGTGATTGAACTTGACGAGCTCGTAGCTTTATGTCAAGCTTCCTACATACCCGTTTGAACGGGATCAAATCTTATGTAGTTCTTTTAAAATGACCAATTTAATTTGTTTGGTTTTAACCTCATATTCATTTAAAAGTGAATTTAGAGGTGGACGACTGTACCCGATATATTTTAAGGATTTAATATCGGGTTACCTACGTAGCCGATAGGAGGCGTCAAGTCTTTACGTAGTTCTAAACGAGAACCGATTTTAATTTAGGAAAATTCGGTTTAAGCTTTTGACTCCATTTTTGTTTAGGAGCCGATCTGAGATTGACCCACTCGAATTGATCGGCAAAGAATTTTTTACGAGTTTAATTTTATATTTTTTTTTATCAAACTCGAATTCTTAACTTGTGCCAATTATAATTCGTATAATTTAGTGGGTCGGTTTCGTAATTCAACCTATATTTGGACAATTTCAACCCGTATGTTAATGTGTATATATGAATGTTAATTGTCTGCTTTGCTTTCGGTTAGCTAATTAGGCCCAGATTCTCAATTGCTAACCGGCCCAACTAATTTGCAAATGACCCCGGCTCACTTTCTCGAGCCAGCAGGTTTTTTTTTATTGCTCTTTTTTGTTTGCTGTTCATCGTCCTCCAAGCTCCCAGTCCAGGCGACAGAAAATCACCATTGTAGTCCTCGATAGCGGCGAGCCTTTTACCCACAGCTTTGGAGCTCTGGCCTTGGTCGATTGAAATGGAGGAGATAGGGCAAGAGCGGAACGGACTGAGTTCAAGCTGCGACGCAGTCTCAACTCGAATCTCGTCAATTAGGTACGCTTTAGGGTTTTCTTTGTTTTTGTGAATTTCACCCTAGATTTTGGATTCAATCCGATTTCTAGGCGACTTTTAGCCTAAATTTCAGACTCTTAATTGAACTCCCTCCCAGTCAAATGCTCAATATCATTGCTGATTTCTTTTTGCAATTTGCAATTTGATTTGAGCCTTTTAGGGCTTTCGGTTTAGGTAGGCAGAAACCAAAGGAGCAGGAGAACTGGGGCTGAACTCGGGCTCTGGAAATTTGAGGACGGTCCAGAGGAACTCTGATTTTGAGCAACTGTGAGAGATGAGCAACGTCTCAAGGGCCGAGTGACAGGAAGCGAGGCCATCAACTCGACTTAAGCAGGTGAATTTAATTTTTCCTTTTGTCCTTTGTTCTCTCTGATTTGGGATCTGTAGTTTGGGTTGATTTGAATTTGGATATATGAATTTTTAGGAATTGTCAATTTGCATTTTTAACTCCCTTCTCCAAATCCGAATTGCAATGCCTGCCATTCCATACTCTGCAGTTACAGTTATCTTTTTGTTTAGGGCTTTGTTTAGACTTGACTTAGCCTTCTTCAAACTGCACTGCTGCTGCTTTATGATTTTCTTTTCTTTGGTGATCTCTAGTTAGTGTTTAAGGCCCTTTCGTTGAACCTAATCAAAAGCTAGAGTTTCCTGTGCTTGGCTGGTGAAATTTCGCCAGAGTTTCGCCTATGTTTGAGGCGATTTTGGGATTCCGAGACCCATACCAAATGCTTAAAATGATATAACTTCACAAAGCTATATAATTTTGCACCGGGGGGTCTCGAGAATCCATTTCGGCAGCATTTCGACTTGATTTATGGATAGTTTTGTGGTTCCAAAATCCAAACCATATACTTAAAATAAATATAACTGTACAAAGCTATATCATTTTGCATAGGGGGATCTTAGAAGCCATTAAAACTACCTTGGTTCCTTCTTCTTTGCGGTAGGAACACAGGTTTGCTGATGTTTGTTTGGTTTTTCTTTGTGTTTGTTGTTGCAGGTTTCTCCAGGAGTAAGAAAACCAGCCGGGAGGAGGAAAAAGATGTGTTTGGTAGACTGCTTTCTTTGTGCTTGCAGGTGGAAGTGCCGAAGGAAAGGGCTCTTGATTTGTACTCCGTATGTGTTTACAGGCAGTTATTGCATTCAGCCAGGAAGAGAATCCAGAAAAGAAAAACTCCCTGCACTCCTTTTCTTTTTATACAGGGTTCTCGGTGGAAGTTATTAGACCCACTTCCCCACTCTTTCTCCTGCACAGTTTTTTTTTATTAACTGTAGGAGACTAGGAGTTACTGTCAGTTACTGAAACTTTTGCAGCTGTGCTTTTTTTTTTTTTATAACTACCCATTTCATCCGGGCTGGGCTTGTTTAGGTTGAGCCTTTTGTGTGAGCCCATCAGAGGCCACATCTTTTGTAGTGGACTTACATTTTAATCTAGGAAGTCCAATCTCATATTGCCCAATTTTATGCTTTAATGAACAAAATTGGCAACATTTTAATATATATTCAATGTGATGGAGTCATTTCTGAAATCACCAAATTTTGACCTCCAACAGTTGCCCCCCGAACTTTGTGCGTGTGAAATGTCGAACACGTTCAAAGTTCGTCCTTGTGTTATTTATGCAACATGTTTGGTTCTTCCGGACCTCGGTTAAGGAATCATTTTGTTTGATTTATAGTCCGAAGAAAATTTGAGCTTAAATTGTACCGATTAAAATTGATCAAGCAAGAAAAGCAATTCTATTTAGAACTTGCTTATGACCAATACGATACATTCTGGTATGGGTAGGTGAGAGTCGGAATGATTTTCCTTCTCTATATTTGATTTATGCTTTTCTAGCTTTTCAACCGGTTTGGCTATTGAGCTTTCAAAGCGATTGAATTTTTGGCTTGAGTCAATTTTGTTTTGACTTTTTGCCGATTTGGCTTTTGGTCGGAGAATTTTGACTTCAAGCTGAATTGGGATTTGAGAGGTTTAGGTCTTTTTGGTTTTGAGAGAGAATAAAAACATTGACCATTTGATTAGTCAAGTTTTGAGGCAATTTTTGGTTTACGATTCCTTGGAAGGAACTTTTGATTTATAGGACTTGAATTGATCATCACATTTGGCCGTAATGATCAAAGTCGGAAAATTTAGGCAGGAGCCTTTTGTTTATTTCTCTTTGTGAGATTGTCTTTGAAAGACCATTTCTTTCTTCTTCTCTCTTTTCTTTTGCCTCATTTCCAATACATGCACAAAATGTGCAAGTCTTTGAAAGACTATATTCGATTTTTGTCCTTGTAGTTGAGACAATGCTCATATGACTACAAAAGGAAGAGAATTTGATTTCCTTCTTTTTTGAGAAAGAAGTTGTTTTGTTTGTTTTTGTGGCTGCACCTAGCACTTTGACTAGCTAGACTGCCTACGTACCCCCTTTGTGAGGGATCAAGCCGTTCGTAGTTCTTTGTGAACCCATTTTTTCATATGCTTCCGGGTTTTTTGATTTTCGGACTAATTTCAAGTCCCTCTTTTTTTTTTAAATGCATCACTCGAATTATTCAAGCACACCTTCTAGGAAGGGTTTCCCAAATAACTCGACTATCATTTGCAAACCGGGATTTTTTCCTCTTTTTTTTTCTTTTTCCTTCTTTTTTTTTTTCCTTTTTTTTTACCGCATCATTCAGATCACTCGGGCCCACCTTCTAGGAAGGGTTTCCCGAATAACCTGACTATCATATGCGAACCCGGAAATCTTTTTTCTCTCTTTTTTTTTTTTTTTTTTTTTTGTGCGACTGAATTTGACACATATTTGTTTTTGATGCCAAATTTCCTACGTACCCCTTGTTGGGGATCAAGTCTTAACGTAGTTCTTAACGTTCTGACTCTCAAACTTCATGTGAAAAACTTTTTCACAAATTTTCCGTTTACACATGAATATACCACTTCGCCTTCGGTATTTGAGAGCTCATATGCCCCTTTGGGAAAAACTTTGGTCACCACATAAGGACCTTCCCATTTCGATTCAAACTTTCCTTGCGCTTTTCGATTAATGACAATTGGTCGACGAATGGTAAGAACCAAGTCACCAATAGTGAATGAGCGAAACTTGACCCGCTTGTTGAATGCCCCAGCTACTTGAGCCTGGTAGATTTCAAGCTTTTGTTGCGTTGCTAGCCTAAGCTCATCTAATGCTTCAAGCTCGGCTAAACGGATTTTGACATTCTCCTCGGGGTCGGTAACTTGAACCGCTACTCTAAGAGATGGCAATTGTATCTCTAGTGGTAAAACAGCTTCGGACCCAAAGACCAAGTTGTATGGTGTACAACCTGTCGATGTTCGGGTTGTAGTCCGATAAGCCCATAATGCCTCCGGTAACCGTTCATGCCAATCTCTCTTCGATTTTGAGACCATCTTCTTGAGAATTTTGCATAGCACCTTATTAAATGCTTCAGCTTGGCCATTCGATGACGGATTATAGCTAGATGAAAAGCTATGCTTAAACCCGAATTTCTCACTCAACTTCACCAACATTTGATTCTTGAAGTAAAGAGCGTTATCGGAGATGATCTTCGAAGGCACTCCATATCGATAAATCAAATGAGTCCTTATGAAATTGGCAACTTCTTTAGCTCCTACCTCCTTCAAAGGTATAGCTTCGGCCCATTTGGAAAAATAATCCGTAGCCGCCAAAATATATTGGTGACCTCGGGAAGAAGATGGTTTTATGCTCCCTACCACATCAAGACCCCATGCATTGAAAGGCCATGACAAAGTAGTAGGATGTAGCATTTGAGGAGGTTGATGTATGAAGTCGCTGTGAATTTGGCAAGCATGACAAGCTTTAGCGAAGTCCATAGCATCTTTCACCATAGTAGTCCAATAGTAGCCTAACCGTTTGATTTGATTAGCCAATTTAGGACCTGCTTGATGCGCTCCGCACACTCCAGCATGAGTTTCGGCTAGAATGTATTTAGCTTCTTCTTTGGACAAACACCTTAGCAAGATTCCGTCAAATGTTCTTCGATACAAAGTATCATTCTTAAGTAAGAATCTTGACACTCGTCTTTTAATGTCCACCCTCCTTTTCGCATCATCGGGGAGGACTCCATGACGAAGATATTCAACAAGTGGTTGTCGCCAATCCGTTTCTTCCTCAATTTCATAAACGGAAGCGACCTCCACTTCTTCTTTTGGCTCATTTCGCTCCAAGGATGGTAGGAGCAGATGACGTTCACCGATGGTAACCTGAATTTCTCTTTCATTTGGTAACGTCAACGATGAAGCTAATTTTGCCAAAGCATCCGCCTTGTCATTCTCACACCTCGATATATGTACCACTTCAATTTGACGGAATTGATGTGTGAGATATTTAGCTCTTTGATGCAAAGGGATCAAGTTTGCGTTTCTGACCTCGTATTGCCCATTTAACTGTCTGATGACTAATTGAGAATCACCAAACACTTTTAAGGGATCAACACGCAATTCAAGAGCTATCTCCAAGCCGATAATGAGCGCCTCATATTCTGCCACATTATTTGTGCAATTCTCCAAAAGAGAAAATGAATAAGGCACTATTCCATCACTTGGAGTAATGAACACGATACCCACACCAGCCCCTCTTTTTGTTGCAGCGCCATCGAAATATAACTGCCAGGACTTTTCTTCCGTCATAAAGACTTCTTCATCTGGCAAATCGTCCGACAACTCCTCGTTATCCGGAGTGGGATGGGCTGCTAAGAAATCGGCTATGACTTGCCCTTTTATTGCCTTTTGAGGCACATATTTGATGTCAAAAGGAGCTAGAAGCATAGCCCATTTGGCCAATCGTCCCGACAACACGGTTTTTGATAAAATGTATCGCAGAGGATCAGCTTTGGATATTAATGTGATTTGGTGGGATAAAAGGTAATGTCGTAGCTTTTGGATGGCAAAGATCAACGCCAGACATATCTTCTCCATAGCGGAATAATTCTGTTCTGCCCCCACCATTGTCCGGCTAATGTAATACAAGGCATTTTCCTTTCCATCATCATTATTTTGAGCCAACATAGCCCCTAATGATCGCTCAAGACTTGCGATGTACAAAATCAAGGGCCTTCCTTGAACTGGCGCCATAAGAACTGGCGGATCGGTCAAGTACTTCTTGATGCTCTCGAGGGCATTTTGGCAAGCTTGATCCCAAATGAAGGGAACATCTTTCTTCATCAACCTTAGAAAGGGTTGACATCTCCCCGTTAGGTTCGAAATGAACCGCCGGATATAAGCAAGCCTGCCTTGCAAGCCTCGCAGTTCACGGAGATTCCTCGGAGCTGGCATTTCCATGATCGCCTTAATTTTATCGGGATCAATTTCTATTCCTCGACCTCGAACAACGAAACCAAGAAACTTTCCCGATGTTACACCAAAGGCGCATTTAAGAGGATTCATTTTCAACTGGTGCTTGCGCAACCTTTCGAAGATAATTTTAAGATCATTTATATGATCCTCCCCCTTCTTCGTTTTCACCACAAGATCATCCACATAACACTCAATGGTGTTGTGAAGAAGATCATGAAATATGACCGTCATGGCTCTTTGATAGGTTGCCCCGGCATTCTTTAACCCAAAAGGCATCACATTATAGCAATATGTGCCTAATGGTGTGCGGAAAGCCGTTAGCTCCTCATCTTCGGGATGCATTTTGATTTGATTGTAGCCCGAAAATCCATCCATAAAGGACAAAGCTTGGAACCCCGTAGTGGAATCAACCAAGAGCTCTGTTATGGGAAGAGGGAACTCATCTTTGGGACATGCTTCATTTAGGTCCCTGAAATCAACACAGATGCGCAGCTGGCCATTTTTCTTCTTCACGGGAACAATGTTAGCCAACCATATCGGGTATTGGACCTCCCGAATGAATCCGGCCTCGATGAGCTTATTGACTTCAACTTTGATTTGTACAGTCAACTCGGGCCGAAAACGGCGTTGCGCTTGCTTTACCGGCTTTTTTTCTTCCGAAATGGACAACTTATGCATTGCCACCTTTGGATCTAATCCAGGCATGTCTTGGTACCCCCAAGCAAACACATCTCGATATTCATGGAGAAGTTTTTCGTATAATCCTTTTTCCTTGTCCGTTAGCAAAGCACTAACGAAAACAGGCTTAGGATTTTCTACACTCCCCAGATTGATCTCTTGAAGTCTATCGACCGTGGCTTGACCACCATCCTCCATTTCCGGTGGAGCCGGCTGGATTACGTTAACAAAATCCTGTGAATCTTCGGCCGATTCACTCTCGCTAGAGGCCAACACCATGTTCACCTCCTCCATTTGAGTATCCATTGGACCCTCCGGCGTGCAAGTAGGAGCTTTTGACTTCTTTTTCTTAAGCTTCCACTTCTTATTTTTCTTGCCATTGGCTTTCTTGTTCTTGGATACACTGGCTTCTCCAAGTCTCTCAAACACAGAAACTTTCGGAGAACTTACTCCTAGTCTTCCAAAGACCGAGACTCGCGGAGCGTTTGTTGTCTCTTGCAAGAACATACTTTGCTCATGACTTGTAAGAGTCATAGGCTCTAAGAATTTGGCCGATAACAACTCGCCTTCTTGCGAAAGCTGCAAATCATCCATCGAGATCTTGCTAGGGGGATTTTGTTGGCTTTTGCATTTCCACGAGGGTTTCGTCACCTTAATTTTGACTTTTGTATCAAGCTTTAAAGAGACTTGTTCATCGGGCAACTTAGATGATTCGCCCTTGAACACTACCCTCGTGTCTTCATTTCTTTCCTCTCCGAAATGCCGATGAATGACCAACTTCTTCTTAGGCACAGATTGGTCAATCTTGCGGAGAGGACAAGTGTAACTCGTCATTAAAGAATTCATGGCCTTCTCCGTGGCACTTAACGGCTTTTGACCGGGTTGGCGCTTGTCTTTAGGTGTGTATTTGAACAACACCTTCGGACGAGTCACTTGCACCTCCTTCTTGCAAACAAGAGAGATTTTAGGCGGTGACGACTCTTTTCGGCCAATCTCTTCTTTTTGAGGACTTTCAATTCTACTATCCTTTTTCGCTTCTGAACGAGTGCTAGGACTACAATACACCGATTTGTAGAATTTGGCGTCCGCATAATTAACGCTTTCACCTTGAAAAGGATCACTATCACCTCGGATAGTCCTCTCATTCCCGTTCTCATCGGTGTATTTTAAGCACTGATGAAGTGTAGAAGCGATTGATTTGCTAGCATGGAGCCAAGGTCTTCCAAGCAACGCATTATAAGAGGTCCCGGCATCAATCACATGGAAGAGTGCATCTTTGTAAAGATCATCCAGAACCACCTTTAAGGCGATAGCACCTAGCGCTTTTTGCCCCACTTGGTTGAATCCTTGAATCGTGAGTAATGTTGGCGATAGATGCTCAACGGACAACCCCATCGCTTCCAAAGCCCGTAAAGGCAATAAGTTTACTGCGGACCCACAATCCAATAGGATTCTATTCAATTTGGTATCCCCGACCATACCCGTTACATATAACGGCCTGTTATGGTCATTGCTCCCCAATTGGAGATCTTCATCGGAGAAGGTTATACATGCCATACAGGAAGCGCAATGAACCGGAGGAGCTGGTGTGACTTCGTCGACCTCTACGTGATCAACTTGGTCTTTATAATCTTCCGGATCCATAAGAGCTTGAATTAAAGCCTTCCTTAGGTCGGTCGACATTTGTAGAGCATCATACACACTTAGACGTGCTGGAATGCGCTTTAGGTGACCGATAACATCATACTTCACCTTCTCTTTATAAGAAGTTTTTCGAAGTGACATCGGCACTCGTGGTGCAACATCTTTTGGATTAGATGCCCCAACCTCCCTGTCTTTTTGGTTCGGTATGGAAGCTTCTTTGTCAACCGCCTCCTCAAAATTTGTCGTCTTTGAGGTCTCACCAATTGGTGACTCCTTACCCTTTTCTTTTTCATTGGGTTTAGAGGAAGACAACCTTTTTCCCGACCGAAGAGAAATTTCATCGACCTCTTCTTCCTCGACCATGTCGGCCCATGAGGTCATGCAACACTGGACGATTTTACTCTCCCAAAATAATTCTTCATCGGAAGAGTCATCGACAACTTCTCCTTCCCGGAACAATTCTTCATCGGAAGAATCATCAACAACTTCACCTTCCCGAGGTAATTCTTCCTTGGGAGAGTCCTTCTCTAAAAGCTCTTTTGGAATATAATCCATAAGAGTGAACATTTTGCGTCCGGATTGAGTATACTCTTCGTCGGACTTACTCTCGGGCTTCTTATTCTTCTTACCCTTCTTCTTGTTTTTCTTTTTCTTATTTTTCTTTTCGGGCTTTCTACCGATCATCTTATAGCCCGTAGGTCCAGCTCGTCGGGTGGTCTTGGAAGGAGACCTTTTCCGACTTACATAGACCTGCCACTTAGAACCATTCTCGCCCTCACCATCCGGCGGAAACGATTCTTCAACGTTTGTTTGCATCAATACGTCATATAAAGACATGCCACCTGGCCCGTCTTTTGGCATATTCGGATAGGCCCATACAGTACGCACCTCATTGCGCATTTGAAACTGCACGGGGACAGCCTTCGGAGGCAATGATACTGTAGGAATGGCGTCCTCTTTGACAACCTCCGACGAAGGGTTGCTCTCTACCTCTTCCGCTATCGATATAGGATTCGACGAAGCGGTTTGGTTTTTAGAGCTTACTCCCTCAATTTCAATCTCACCCTTGTTGATCATCCTTTCGACAATGTCTTTGAAAACATAGCAGTCTTCAATTGGATGACTAACAATACGGTGATAAGGGCAATACCTCGGATCACCCGTTTTGTTGACTTCATTGGGCCTCTTTGACTCCGGGAGAGATATCATTTTCTCCTTTATCAACTCGCTGAATATACCCCTTACATCTTCATCATCAAAGGGATATTTCTTTTGCTTCCTCTCCTCGAGAGTTAGCCTTTTAAAAGTTTCTTTGGCCTGACCCTTCTCATTTGCCCTAGAAGTACTCCCGGAGGGCTTTCCTTGGGGCTTAATGAAGGTAGCCATCGATTCACCTTTTTTCGCGGGTTTTCTACCCTCTTCTTTCCTTACTTCGTTAACTTGAGGCCGACTCGCCCCGATTTTACGCCGAGCCAATTGACGCTCAACATTGCAGGCTTTTGACACCAAAGCATCGAAAGCTTTCGGTTCCGCACTGCCTACGTGCACCGCTAGCTCGGGAATCAAGTTGTTAGTGCACATTTGCACACATGCTTCTTCACTCAATTTTTCCGGGCATTGCAGTCGCAAGCTTCTCCACCTTGCAATGAAATCATTTGCAGATTCATTTGGCCGTTGATGAGCATTTGCAAGATCCATGATGGAAACTTTGGCCTTTGAGCTCACAAATTGGGCCAAAAATTCTTTTTGTAGGTCATCCCAAGTATGGATCGACTCGGGCTGAAGCTGCGTATACCACGTAAACGCGGATCCTCTTAATGATTGGACGAACTGCCTTATCAACAATTGATCCCTTAAAGCAGTTTCTCCGCACGCGGAGTAAAAATGAGCTAGATGCTCGTGAGGTGAACCATGAATGCCGTCAAATTTATCAAAAGTCGGCCTTTGATAGTGCGGAGGGAAAGGAATTGCATCATAATCCACAGGGTATGGCTTTCTATAGCCAATCACTGGCGGACTTTGGGAGATCTTAAATTCCCGTATCCCTTGAGCGATCAACTCCTTTATCTCTTGGGGAGAGATAGAAGAGCTACTTTCCTCTTGTCTTTGCTCTTGCCGGTTTTCGGAATTTTGTTGTTGCATTTTATCCATGAGGAGCTGTATTTGAGCATCTCTTTCCTCCAGTTTTCTCTGTAATTCCTGGAGTTGCTCTTCAACAGTTGAGGCTCCAGTTACTAGCACCGACATGCTTTCAACTTCCTCCTCGGACCCCTCATTTGATCCGATACCGCTAACAACTGCCGTCGGAAACTCATCTTCATGAAACAACGAATCCGAATCTCCGTATAAGGGAGAGCTTTGTTTCTTCTTTGTTATAGCTGGCGGACTTGGTGAACGAGTAACTACGCCGGCATATGACGTGGTCTTAGATCTTGACCTTGTCATTGGTCCCTCGTACCCTTCCATATAAATAGGGAGTGAGGTAGCTTTTCGTGGCACCACTATGCTCTTTCCTTTGTCCTGAGCTTGAAAAGATGCTTGGACATCCTTCTGAGGCTCCGTCGGCTTCAACACTTTGACCTTCGGAACTTTGGCTTTCCGATCTCTCTTTTTTAAAGATCCTTCTTCGACCTCCTCCTCCGAATAGGAGGTAACCATGACTTGTTCCACATGGTTCATATCGCAAGGAATTGAACCAAAGAAAATATGGCTTGAGCTCGCGGTTTGAGGTGCGATGATAGGCTTGTTTGCCTCAATGAGGTCTTTGGCAGCCTTCCATAGGGTTGCGTTGGCCAGGTCCAACGCCGGGGATGGGGCCAACTTGCGAAGTGCCCCAGCCTTCCCGCGCTGGGATCCGCATTTTCGCCCCCTTCTCCTCCGGGGCTTGTTCTCCTTCTTGGTCTCAACCACCGGTGGAATGGAGCCCTTCACCGAATTATCATTTTTCTTGATAATTCGAATGATAGGCCCCTGGGACACAGCACGGGTTGGCCTACTCGCACTGCTACTGGCCACACTGGCCTCCCCAACTCGGACATAAGCCGGCTTCCGCTTGATGAAGACTTTGGCAGGCTTTTTGTCACTTTGTCCCGATGAAGGGACAGATGCTCTTGGGACCCAAGTCTGCATCGCTGCATCCTCCTCGATGGCCTCGAACACATTGTTTGTTGGGATCTCGGCGGAGATGGAGTCCCTGGTCACATCAAACTGCACTTTGAAAGATCTCTTCCTTAACCAACGACCACCCTCTACGAGGAAAGTCGCCGGTAGCTCGTTGAACTTCACGATCGCTCTTGGTGCCATTTTCCTTGCAACCAAAATAAATAGATAAATATTAGTATCGAATAAAACTAAGAGATGAAAAGGCAAAAAGTGTCCCACTGGGCGTGCCAAAAATATGTTGAACAAAAATGCGCGATATAATTGTACAACACATTTTATTTAATTTATAATATTTGAGTTCGACCCCTTTTGGTTATCCTCTTGATTCGAAGTCGTATCGATACCAAGATTTTGTTGGTTTTGGTGATTTGGGCTGCACCCGAATTTTAGCGGGTTGCCTACGTATCTCTTGGAAGAGAATCAAGCCTCACGTAGTTCAGAGTGTTTTGGATTTGGTTTCATTTTCTTGTATGCATCAGAGGATGAAGTCCAAACCCACCTTCTACGAAGGGTAGCTCGAACAACATTCCACCCGAGTAACCTGAGCCCACCTTCTCAGAAGGGTAACTCAAGTAACCCGCCTATCATTTGCATAGAAAACGATTTTAGGTGGAGTTTGATTTGATTTGACTTGAGATTTGACTTAAAGGTCAATATGGGGATTGTGATTGAACTCGTTTGTGAGTTTCCTACGTACCCTTTTGGAAGGGATCAAATCGCACGTAGTTCTTGACGAGAGGAATTTAATTTGTTTAGTTTTGACCTCATATTCATCTAAGAGTGAATTTAGAGGCAGCCGATTGAATCCGATATATATTGAATTTTAATATCGAATTTCCTACGTAACTCGTAAACAAGTATCAAGTCTTTACGTAGTTCTTTTTAACCGATTTAATTTTTACTTCGGTTTGGTGATTGAACTCGACGAGCTTTTAGCTTTGTATCGAGCTTCCTACGTACTCGGTTGAACGAGATCAAATCAGTCGTAGTTCATTAGAAGAACCATTTTAATTTAATTGGGTTTGACCTCAAATTCATTTAGAAGTGAATTTAGAAGCCGACGACTGTGCCCGATATATTTTTGAGATTTAATATCGGGCTACCTACGTAACCGATTTTACGGTGTCAAGTCTTTACGTAGTTCTACACGAACCGATTTGATTTTTGGTTTTAAAAGTGTGATCGTTTGAAGATCGGGATTGAACTCGACGAGCTTGTAGCTTTATGTCAAGCTTCCTACATACCCGTTTGAACGGGATCAAATCTTATGTAGTTCTTTTTTAAACCAAGTTTGATTTGGTTTTAAAAAATTGATCATTTGAGGATCGTGATTGAACTTGACGAGCTCGTAGCTTTATGTCAAGCTTCCTACATACCCGTTTGAACGGGATCAAATCTTATGTAGTTCTTTTCTAAACCAAGTTTGATTTGGTTTTAAAAAATTGATCATTTGAGGATCGTGATTGAACTTGACGAGCTCGTAGCTTTATGTCAAGCTTCCTACATACCCGTTTGAACGGGATCAAATCTTATGTAGTTCTTTTAAAATGACCAATTTAATTTGTTTGGTTTTAACCTCATATTCATTTAAAAGTGAATTTAGAGGTGGACGACTGTACCCGATATATTTTAAGGATTTAATATCGGGTTACCTACGTAGCCGATAGGAGGCGTCAAGTCTTTACGTAGTTCTAAACGAGAACCGATTTTAATTTAGGAAAATTCGGTTTAAGCTTTTGACTCCATTTTTGTTTAGGAGCCGATCTGAGATTGACCCACTCGAATTGATCGGCAAAGAATTTTTTACGAGTTTAATTTTATATTTTTTTTTATCAAACTCGAATTCTTAACTTGTGCCAATTATAATTCGTATAATTTAGTGGGTCGGTTTCGTAATTCAACCTATATTTGGACAATTTCAACCCGTATGTTAATGTGTATATATGAATGTTAATTGTCTGCTTTGCTTTCGGTTAGCTAATTAGGCCCAGATTCTCAATTGCTAACCGGCCCAACTAATTTGCAAATGACCCCGGCTCACTTTCTCGAGCCAGCAGGTTTTTTTTTATTGCTCTTTTTTGTTTGCTGTTCATCGTCCTCCAAGCTCCCAGTCCAGGCGACAGAAAATCACTATTGTAGTCCTCGATAGCGGCGAGCCTTTTACCCACAGCTTTGGAGCTCTGGCCTTGGTCGATTGAAATGGAGGAGATAGGGCAAGAGCGGAACGGACTGAGTTCAAGCTGCGACGCAGTCTCAACTCGAATCTCGTCAATTAGGTACGCTTTAGGGTTTTCTTTGTTTTTGTGAATTTCACCCTAGATTTTGGATTCAATCCGATTTCTAGGCGACTTTTAGCCTAAATTTCAGACTCTTAATTGAACTCCCTCCCAGTCAAATGCTCAATATCATTGCTGATTTCTTTTTGCAATTTGCAATTTGATTTGAGCCTTTTAGGGCTTTCGGTTTAGGTAGGCAGAAACCAAAGGAGCAGGAGAACTGGGGCTGAACTCGGGCTCTGGAAATTTGAGGACGGTCCAGAGGAACTCTGATTTTGAGCAACTGTGAGAGATGAGCAACGTCTCAAGGGCCGAGTGACAGGAAGCGAGGCCATCAACTCGACTTAAGCAGGTGAATTTAATTTTTCCTTTTGTCCTTTGTTCTCTCTGATTTGGGATCTGTAGTTTGGGTTGATTTGAATTTGGATATATGAATTTTTAGGAATTGTCAATTTGCATTTTTAACTCCCTTCTCCAAATCCGAATTGCAATGCCTGCCATTCCATACTCTGCAGTTACAGTTATCTTTTTGTTTAGGGCTTTGTTTAGACTTGACTTAGCCTTCTTCAAACTGCACTGCTGCTGCTTTATGATTTTCTTTTCTTTGGTGATCTCTAGTTAGTGTTTAAGGCCCTTTCGTTGAACCTAATCAAAAGCTAGAGTTTCCTGTGCTTGGCTGGTGAAATTTCGCCAGAGTTTCGCCTATGTTTGAGGCGATTTTGGGATTCCGAGACCCATACCAAATGCTTAAAATGATATAACTTCACAAAGCTATATAATTTTGCACCGGGGGGTCTCGAGAATCCATTTCGGCAGCATTTCGACTTGATTTATGGATAGTTTTGTGGTTCCAAAATCCAAACCATATACTTAAAATAAATATAACTGTACAAAGCTATATCATTTTGCATAGGGGGATCTTAGAAGCCATTAAAACTACCTTGGTTCCTTCTTCTTTGCGGTAGGAACACAGGTTTGCTGATGTTTGTTTGGTTTTTCTTTGTGTTTGTTGTTGCAGGTTTCTCCAGGAGTAAGAAAACCAGCCGGGAGGAGGAAAAAGATGTGTTTGGTAGACTGCTTTCTTTGTGCTTGCAGGTGGAAGTGCCGAAGGAAAGGGCTCTTGATTTGTACTCCGTATGTGTTTACAGGCAGTTATTGCATTCAGCCAGGAAGAGAATCCAGAAAAGAAAAACTCCCTGCACTCCTTTTCTTTTTATACAGGGTTCTCGGTGGAAGTTATTAGACCCACTTCCCCACTCTTTCTCCTGCACAGTTTTTTTTTATTAACTGTAGGAGACTAGGAGTTACTGTCAGTTACTGAAACTTTTGCAGCTGTGCTTTTTTTTTTTTTATAACTACCCATTTCATCCGGGCTGGGCTTGTTTAGGTTGAGCCTTTTGTGTGAGCCCATCAGAGGCCACATCTTTTGTAGTGGACTTACATTTTAATCTAGGAAGTCCAATCTCATATTGCCCAATTTTATGCTTTAATGAACAAAATTGGCAACATTTTAATATATATTCAATGTGATGGAGTCATTTCTGAAATCACCAAATTTTGACCTCCAACAATGTTGCTTTGCCAATACACAAGGTTCACAGAACAGTGCATCATCAAACACATATTTACACCCTTGAACATGTTTCAACTTTGAATCAGAAATATGCCCAAGCCTAGCATGCAAAACTGACTTACTAGGACATTGAACAACTTTATTACAATGTTCTTTATTCATCATCTTATCAAGAACATCTTGAACTAGGGTTGGCATGGTATGGTAACCACCAAAAAATGGTGATTACCACGTACCAACCACCAACGGGTGGTATGCAAATTTTCATACCACGTACCAACCACAAGTCGTGGTTACCGCATAAGTGGATGTGGTAACCACGACTTGTGGTTACCATCGGTACATTACCATGGTTACCATGCTGTAATTTTGTTGGTATTTTTTTTAAACCCTTTAGCTACTGTCTGGTAGTCATCAAAGTTATTAAACAAAAAAATATGGTTACCAAAAATAATAATATGGTTACTACTTGTTAAAGTTCAAATAAACCAAGTTCATAACCTTATCAATTCAAATCAAGTTCAATTTCAAACATTCAAAATGTTCCTGCAAGCTAGTTCAAACAAAACAAGTTCAAAGTCTTCAAACATCAAAATTTCCCTACTGTTTCTAGTAGAAAAAGTATAAAGGACCAATTTAAGTCAAAATCAAAATACAAAATATAAAGTACAAACTTAAAACTTAAAGTTAAAGTTACAAACAATAAAACATTAAATAAAAACAATTAACATACACACATACTCGGTAACCATGGTAACTATGGTATTCAGATTTCATTACCATTACCGTACCACCTTCGTGTGGTTACCACCACGATGGTTACCACAATGTTGGTTACCGCAAGTGTGGTTACCAACATGGTCGGTTTGTGGTTGGTACGTGGTTGGTATGGTAATTTAGGTACCATTTGCCAGCCCTATCTTGAACTGTGTTGGCAAAAACTCATTTACCACCTTTAATATCAGCTCTAAACAACCTTCACTACTAGAAAAATGCAATTAGACATCTGTTGTCAACAGATGTCTTTCAAAAAAAATTCCGATCTCTATGTGCGTGTAGTAAAAGATCAAAACTTTTCACATCGATTTTAAGCAGATGTCTTTTCTTGGTTAAAACGTCTGTTTTATTTTCAATATAGATATAAATCAACCCCTCAATTTTGTTTATCACATACTCACTTGTTGATAAATATCCATGATTTTTCTTTTATAAGCTTTTGAAGATGTCGACACTAAGCCTAAATTTTACATTTACATCACTATTTTTAAAATAATCAATGTATTAAAACCAAATAGACATCTTTTTTTTTATTATATTGATAAGTGTATACTAATTGAGTAATTTCATATGTATAATTTGTGATTTTTTATTGTTTTAAAATATACTATCGCATGAAATATGTACATAACCGATGTATTAATATGATATATACATCGGTTTTTATTTTTATAACGATGTTATTGTTATTAATATATATCAGTTTATGTGAGCATTTTAATGTAAAATCATGTGTTACACATTAATTTAGTTTAATAGGACGATGTCTATAATGATATCGACATCCGTTTTTTTATAATAGTTTGATTTCAAAGATATGAAGTCACTCCATTTTTCATTTATAATATGATGTATACAACACCATTTGCTCGATATAAGACATAATGCACTCTTATGGAAATGAAAAGATCATACTTTGATTAACTTATAAACATACAATATACATACAATCAACAACCTACAAAAGTTAAAGTCATCAAAAGCATACAAGTTACTAAGAGGTCCATCTATACAAGAACTGCCCTGATTGTTCTATCCACAACCAAAGAGGAAGCCATCAAGGTAGACAATGTGTACAAAACCTTAAAAATATTTGGATCAAACTTTTTATGTGCAAGCAAAAGACTTGGTAGTATCTACTCTTCCTTACTTTTCGGCCTCTCTCTGGATAGAAGTTTCTGAATATCTACATACTGCTGATCCTTAGACGAGCTGCAATTAAACACATCAAAACTGTTTTCTCGTTTTGCACCACAAATGTTAAGAACACAAGATTACATCTTACACAAAAAAGCACCTCAACGAAGCAACTTCATTTCATAGGTCACCAATGCCAGTCTGAAACTTCTCATTTTCACCCTTCAACTGATCAACATAGGCATCTGCAGCTACAAGAAAACAAGAAAAGGAAAAGAAATGACGAAAACAGGAAATTGATATGCAGTAGGAGGGGAAGAATCAAGTCATAACAAACCGTACCAAAAAAAAAAATCAAGTCCTAACAAATGATTAGGAAGTAGGAGGAGAAGAATCGGTTACCAACACCATTTCATTGGCCTTCTGCACACCCACATGCCTTGGGAGGCGTTGTGTCCCTGAAATCAAAGTCCACAATCAGTTTATTATCCAATACTTGTGTAGACCTATAGAATAACCAAGGACAGATAGAAGAGACGAAAAAACTCTTTCAAACCTCCCATTCCAGGAATACTTCCAAGTGACAGTTCTGCCAACCTAAGCTTTAGGAGCTGCAGTACGAGTATGAAATATAAGTCAAGAAATGTGACCATTTCCAAATATTTCAATAAATAGATCAATGAACACAAGTCAATAAATGAGAAGGGAATATCTAAAGACCATTTTTTTTCATCAGGATATTTCATTAGCATTTATTTATTTTTTTCAACCTTGCTGAAATACAGACAAAATGAAAGGTAATCATCTAAGTAATTAAAAAAATAAAAGATATCCTGCATCACAATTCAGTCACGCTAAGATGTTACATCTACATCCAACTATCCAAGTAATTGAAAAAAAATGAAAGAAAATAATGAGATCACCTCTCAATAGAGCAAGGGTGGCAAGCACCACAATTCAGATTCCCGCCATCAGCTAGCCAGCATCGCAAATTAATGTAAAATATGAACTTTCTCATAGATATTCTTCTCTCATGTCTCATCATTGCCAATGATCAGTGACCAACATTCTGAAATAGTTGAAAGTACTTGCAATTAGAAATTAAACCTAAATCTAAGAAACTATATAAATGATAGATATCATCATGACCACCTCTCACAAAAGAAAGGGCGGTCACCACTAAGAGCAACATTTCAGATTCATGCCATCATCTAGCCAACCACTTCTATTCTAAGAAACCCAACAACTCCATAAAAAAGGATATGGAGAAAGTGAATGTTCAATCACGGTTATAAGAAAACAAAAGAATGGGACACTATGCAAAAGAAAGGAATCTAAAATTCATTCTAATGAAAATTCGTCTCCCAAAGTTAATGGTGTATGGAAGAAAGGAATGATTCACACATGATCAGTTAGATCCATCACATAACTAATGAAAATTCGTATCCCAAAGTTCAGACAGAGAAACTGAACCTATCTGAAGTGCACAATGGAATCAGAACTAGGGGCACTGTCAACAATGATCGAAAAGAACTCTTATCTTTCTAAAAGTCATGATATACTAATACCTTATAATAATGATCGAAAAGAACTTGTTGGTATGATTTTAAAGTCTCATTTAATGAAGTGGAAATGGCTTTGAGAACAAAAAAAACAAGTAGCTCGGAAGAGGCCAAGAATTCACATTTTTCTTATATTTGGTTCCAAGATAAAACTAACAATCCTATTTCTAAGATAAACATCTCAAAACCTGATCCTAGGAATGTGCTAATTGTGAATAATGCCTTTGATGCGGACAAGAGAAGATAAAATCATTACCAAATCAGCCTAAAAAGAAAGCTTCAGATTGCAACCCATCAGACCACCTAACTAATAACTAGGAAAACCTGAAACATGCAGAGAAAATCAACTAGGAAAACCTAAAACATGCAGAGAAAATCGAATATCAGGAGCAAGTGAATCAACCCCAAGGAACTCTAAAATTTCAAACAACAACTTTCTGAAGTGTACGTCCTTTGCTGTTGACTTGATATATTATTAATCAAATAACAGGAGGAAGCAAATTCAACAAAAAATTGAACAAGAGTAAAAGCAGATTGAAAAGTAGGAGCAATCTTACAATAACAACAAATTGAACAAAAAAAAATCAAACAACAAAAGCATCCATCAATTAAATAAGTAAAAATTGAGCATCAAATGAACTCTCCAAGGCATTGACTAAAAGAGACAGTTGTGATGCCAATACAACCTTCATCTCTCTAGGTCCATCATTCCTAAAGATTAACACATGTATGGGGCATGTATTCTTATAACCAAAAAGAACTAAAGATGAAAATCACTAATTCATGCCATTCAAAATTTCCAAAGTACACAGCAAAATATACCCCAAAAAAAATCAGCAATGCAATCCATTGTCAAATTTCTCAAAACGACTCTTTATTATCATAAAGACGATGAATTAACCAAAACAACATCATCATGTACTCACAAATTTTCAAATAATAATGTTGCTTTTTGCATCCGAAAGAAATCTCACCTTCTTCTTTTTCGAACCTTTGTATACTGTTTTCCTCAATGAAGGGTATAAGACAATCCACTTTTGATCATCCTAGAATATTGAAAAAACGACGATTGGTTACAGAACCGAGGCAAGAAACGCATAAATGAAACCCTAAAAATTTGAATCTAGATCTAGAGGGAACGAGAGAGAAGTAGTTCTCTTCTTCGTTGAATCAAGATCTAGAAGGATTTTTTGAGAGCGAGATGAGGGAGATGATTACCGAAGAAGATCGATAGAGGCGGTGGTTGAGTCGTCGTCTGCAGAGGCGGTGGTTGAGATGATTACCGAAGAAGATCGACAGAGGCGGTGGTTGAGATGATTATCGAGGAAGATCGACAGAGGCGGACCCTCCACCACCTTTTAAACCGAGAACATCAATAGGAATGGAGAGAGGCAACCTTCGTTTCGGAGTCAAAATCCATATCCTATCAGATGAATAAAAAATGAAAATATTAGCATCCAAAATCAGAAATTGGAAACCGTTTAATAAATCTAACCCTAGTTGATCCCTGGTAGAGCGGAAAGGGAGAAAGGGAAAACCTGGCGAGCATATTTGGCGGCGGCGAGGAGGGAGGGAGACGGCAGCGAGGAGGAGATGAAGAGACGGTGTGAGTGGCCAGCGAGGACGAGGAGATCTCGGATCTGGAGGGAGGGAGACCGCGGCGATCTCAGATCTGGAGGGAGGGAGACGGCGGTGAGGAGATGAAGAGATGGTGTGAGTGGCCGGCTAGGAGGAGGCCGGAGATCTCGGATCTGGAGGGAGAGAGACGGTGGCGGGGAAGAGGTGAAGAGATGGTGTGAGTGGCTAGCGAGGAGGAGGATATCTCAGATCTGTAGGGAGGGAGACGCCGGCGAGGAGGAGCAATGAACCTAGGACGGTCGCAGGAGAGAAAGCCTGGAGAGAGAGATTTTCGAAGATGGAGTTGGGTATTTGGGGCTCGAGTCTGGAGAGTAGAATGAGGTTAGATGGAGTTGGGTATTTAAGTGTACCTTCAAATTTTGAAGCCGGGCTACGAATTTTTTTCTAAACGTTTTAATCCCGCCTTTTCCACCGAAAGCGCGTTTTTGTTCTTTTTTGAATTAACAATTTTACATCTGTCAATATATTTGACAATTGTGTAAACTATTTTAAACATCACAAAAAAAAATACTGATGTTATAAATTAATTTAACATCGGTTGATTTTTTGACAGACTTAAATCGTATGATGTCTAATTGAAGTATTCTAGTAGTGCTTCCTTGGACTCTTCTTGGTACCAGCACTGCATGCCCACTTTTAAGGTCCTGAAACACACATTGTGTTTTGTGAAACTTCACTTCCACATTACTATCATCAATAGATTTCCCAACAGACAACAAATTAATCTTGAATTCAGGAATCAACATGACATCATGAATATCTCCCACTGTCATGACTTTCTTAATCGTTCCATCAGGCAAAAAAACAATAATAGGATGCTTAGGACTTCTCTTACATTCAAGTAACTCAGTATTAAAAGTCATGTGATCCGTCGCTCCACTGTTTGTGATCCATGAATTTGAACAACCATGAAGATTTCTAGATAAACTAAGAGCAAGAGCAAGGTAATTACTCGTGTAACTGACTGAAGCAGTATGTGTTCCTTCCCCTTCATTGCTCTCAACACCTCTTGGCATACAACATTGATCAAGCCATTAACAAAATTCTCAGTTTTGTTCATCACATCATCATCCAAGGGAGAATCTTAATCTGAGCAAAGTACTCCACAACTGTACAATTTCCCCGTGTCAAGTTGCTTAACGTCTTCTTCAACTGATACAACATAGGACCATTTGTCTAAGCAAATCGTTCCACGATTTCACTCCACAATTGCTTTGATGACTCCACATACATGAAGCCTTCAGCAATGTTACTTTCCATCGAGTTCAGGACCCAACAACGGATCATGAAATCACAACGAAGCCACTTATGCATCTCTACTTGATCAAGCTTCGTTTGCGAAAAGGTTCCGTCGATGAAGCTGAGTTTGAATTTGGCGCCATTTTCACCCCATGACTCCAACTCAGGAAGTTGGATTCGTTAAACTTGTGCGCCACCAACTGAGATCCAAGATGATCAGAGTTGGAGAGAGCTAGCGGATCATTTGAGTTGCTAAAATTCCCAATTTCTCGACGAAGGATTGCTCCAAGGTTCTCTCCCATTTCGCTCTGCTTCCGAACACGATTTCTACAATCTTCTTGCTTGAATATGTCGGATCCTCAACCGCGCAACTCTGATACCATGAGAAATCACAGTAATCGAGCTCGGTGACCTAGATTGATCACCAAGAGCAGAGAACGAAATGAAGAAGAGGGAAACCTCTGGTTTTGAGTTAGTGTATTCAATCACCTGGGCTTGTTACAATAACCTCCAAGTTAATAGGTTAGGTTATTTTAAAAATATTAAGTTAATAGGTTATATATTTGTCAAATACTCTATGTTAAATTAGGTTTGAGGATTCTATATACAAATTACGCTTATATTAACAAAAAAAGGTTTAAAATTTTAAGGGCCAAAATGTTAATGTGTTAACTGAAAAATTATTTTATGCTCGAATTCGACTACATATCACAAGATTCAACAACCAAATAATCAAGAATATACAAAAAAACAATATAACTTTTGAGTCCAAAATATTTTTATGACTGTCACATGGAGTGTTTTAGTTAGAAATTTGATCGAATTTTGAAACCATATTATAATTTTTTCAACATGAAAATAGTTTGTATATGAATTTTTAATCATTAAAGTTTGTATTATTTATCTGTTGTTCAAAATTGAAAGTTTATCTATTTAAAGTCGCATTTTCTTATAAAAATGGCACAAACTATTTGATGCACCGTAAGTTGCAAATAATAGCAATAACCTTTTTATCCTTTTTGTTTTGTTTAATAAAACTAATGAAACATGTTGTCTTAACTAATGAAACATGAATTTCAATGATTTTTTTTTAAAAAAACTTGTTGAAAGTAGTTATTGGGTTATTATTTACATTTGATCACATAGTTGATGCTATTTTTCGTAATATTAGAAGTTTGTGCTATTTTCACAACCACCCCAAAGTTAGGGCTATTGAGTTCAATTTGCTCTTTTCCCGTGCCAATTTTTGGCAACACAGAGGAGTGTGCGATAAACCCTTGCAAACTGAAAACCCCCAAATTTCTTAAAGACTGCGTTTCTCTCTCTTTGCATCTTCAATGGCGACGGAGTTTCCCTCTTCCTTTCTCTCCTAAAGCTTCCAATTTGCTCAGCAGCAAACCATTTCTGCCATGTTCGCAATCACAATTCTTCGAAGACGATCTCTCAAATCCCTATCTTCCCTCCTCTGCAGCACCATCTCCAAGTACGCTTTTCTCTGTTTCTGTCTCTTTAGCTTCTTCCATTTTCATCTAATTGACCTAATTGCTGTTTGCGTATCCAAATTTTCAGGGATGAGGCGGTATCGGGAGAGATTTTACGGAAATCCTTGTCGATGAATGCGGCTTTATTACCTTCCGGTTCAGAAAATGGCAATTTCGATTTGAATGCTCGGTCGGAATGGACGCTGGCAAGTGTTCGGTGGATGTCGTCGGCTCCGAGAGGGAGGAGCATGAGGAGCAAAGTCGAGCAGAGGATGCAGAGGGAGGCCGGTAAAACCCTAAAAGAGATCCGCAGAGCTAAGAGGTTGAAGCTCAAGCTCATGACTGAAGAGGAGAGGCTAATTCATCAGCTCAGACGGGTAAACGAGCTTCAATTCAGAATTTAAAATGGTTGATTGATTCATTAGGGTTTTTATTATTTTTGCTCTGAATCAAAACTTCCCCATGTTTATCTGGATGTTGATGATTGTGAAGGTATATTCATCTAGTACCGATTGACTACTTGATTGTGTTTCTTTCTAGTTTATATTTGGAGGCTGATTTTGATTTGCCAAAACTAACCTCTAGTACTTTTGACAAGCCATTTTCCGAGGTATATTCATGTAGTACCGATTGACTGCTTGATTTTGATTTGCTCTGATACATTCATTTTGTCTTGTGTCACATTGTCACATTTACTTTTGCAAATGATGAGTTAAATGGATTATTTGGGTCATTCCTTCTTTTTATCTGCCCAGTAGAGTCGTAGATTCTTCTCGTATATCAGTGCAAGTGCGAAACATGCTTGCTGATGGATATGGACAGGTTGATATTTGATTTCGATTTATACACTGACATGATCTTTGTGCTGAAGCTAATGTCAAGTGATATTTGATGGCTGCAGGCCAAGAAGAAAGTGGCTCTACTTCTACAGAAGCTCAAGAAATACGAGCTTCCAGAGTTGCCACCACCTAAGCATGATCCGGAGCTGTTGACTGCCGAGCAGCTTCAAGCCTATAAGAAAATAGGCTTTAGAAACAAAAATTACTGCCCCGTTGGTGTTCGTGGTGTCTTTGGAGGGGTTGTTCAAAATATGCATCTTCACTGGAAGTTCCACGAGACTGTGCAAGTTTGTTGTGATAACTTCCCCAAGGAAAAGATAAAGGAAATGGCGATTATGATTGCAAGACTTAGTGGGGGCATTGTAGTTAACATACATAATGTCAAGACTATTATCATGTATCGTGGCAGAAACTATCGGCAACCGAAGAATTTGATACCTATTAACACCCTTACGAAAAGGAAGGTATGTTTGAGATATTACTTATTGTCCCAACTCCCAAGTATCTTGATTTATGGTATATATTTATAGTAGAACATCTAGTAGGAAGAATCAGAGTTTTAGTTGTTTTTTTGGGTTCAGATTCCATAACAGTAGCACCTCAATTGGATCGCTATTAAGAAAAGGTACCATGTTAGCTGTGACCCGTGGTGAAACCCACCAGAGGTTTCCATGATGATTCTTTGAAATTTGAATAGTTCAACTCGTCAGTTGTACTTGTTCATTGCTTTAGCCCTGAATGTTTACGAGCTTTGAATTTTTATACTGATGATCAAATACAGTTCAACACATTGTTTTGACCAAGCAGTACAATTTGTGGGCTTGACTCAGTTTACTTTCATTAACTTTCTTATGTAATGTATTTTGATGATGATCTTTTTATTTGATATATTGATTTGTTTGTGAAATACAGGCTCTTTTCAAGGCCAGGTTTGAGCAGGCACTTGAATCTCAGAAATTAAACATAAAGAAAATTGAGCAGCAGCTAAGGCGAAAGGGCGTAAACCCTGAAGATCCCGTTGCTATGGCTAGCATACAAAGAGTGGCAGCCACTTTTTTCAATGCAATCGACGAGAAGGAAGGAAGCCCTTACATTTACCGTGGTGATGAGAATACAAAAGTTGAGCCACAGAAAAGCTTGGAACGGTCGGAACCAGTGGATGATAGTGAGGATGAAGAATTGGACAAGTTCATAGCTGAGATAGAGGATGCAGCTGATAAGGAATGGGCTGCTGAGGAGGCTGCAGAAGAAGAAGACGTCGGTAGACTCAGGTATTGGAACAAAGAAGATTTTAGTGGAAGATTTGGGAGATCTGAACGGATCGGAGGAAATGATTTTGACAATGGAATGAGAGGTGTTAGATCTCGGAAGGATGTACATGAAAAGAAAAGAACATTTGATAGCGATGAGGAAGATGACCTTTCAGATGGCAGTGAAGAGTGGGAATCTGATGAGGAAAGCAGTGGAAGTGGCTTTGGGAGACGCCCTCATGGTGCCGAAGCCGATCGTACTCCTTCAAGAGTTGAAAGAGGCAACAAGCAGCAATCACGAGAAGCTTATCGTGGTGATGGGTTGAATCGACGGATAGGAGTTGAATCTAGAGGAGAAACGGCTGACTCTGCTTCAGAAGAGCCGTTGAGTGACATGGAAAATGCCATGTTTGAGTTAGAATCTGATGAGGAAAATCACTCAAGAACGCCGAGATCAACAAGCAATGCTTATAGAGGGAATAATGACAGAGAAGATTATAATCAATTCGAGAGACGCAAGAACACGAGAGTCAGTAACAGACATGGTTCTCGAGCCAGTGAAGATGCTTCAGGAAGTACATACAGAGATAGAAGCGCCAAACGTGATACGTTTGGTAGAGGTAATAACCATGATGATAATGCCACAGACTCTAGACCGAGCTCCCCCAAAAATCGGGTTGTGAACAAATCTGAAAGTGAACCAGATATGGAAGTGTGGGATTCAGATGACATGGAAGATATTGACACGGGTCCGCTGAGAGCAGTCGAAGATGATTACAAGAGCTCCTTTGGAGAGGCCAGTTACAAAAGGAAGGAAAACGATGACAAGTTATTCGAAAAGAAGAGAACTGCACAAGCAAAGGACGACTATTGGGACAGCGATTGAAAATTCAGAATTGCAGATTTAGCTATAAGCATCAACCAAGGAGGGCCTGTTCGAGAAGTGCGAAGAAATGCGCTGATTGTTCTTAACAACCCTGTGAGCATGCATCTGGATTCATTCATCATGTCTTTCAGGTGTGAACTGTGATGCGCGTTGCTTTGACTCCGTGTATTCGAGAAAGAACGTTTCGGTTGCCAAGAGAGCGACAAAGAACGTTTTCGATACTGTTGTGATCGCGACGTCCTCCCTGATCTGGGGATGGTAGTTTTTTTTTGGCAAGGGGGTGAAACTGAACAATTGTGAGGCTATATTAACGAGTTATTGTTTCTCATAATGTCCCAATTGAAATGCAATATGTAAAGAAGGTGGCTCATGGAGTCATGGGTACAATCACTTGTGTTATTGCTAGCAACCCATATGCCTAAATAAACGTTTTCTGAAATAATTTGGGGTTGGATTATGGTCCATATATTGGATTATGATTCAGATTGGATTATGGTCCATATATATTGCATTTCAATTTTCAAGTTAGTTTTAAAATTTGGATTATGGTCCATATATTTTTATATATATCCAGTTTGGTTGGAATGATTATGGTCCATATATTTGGATATGATTCAGATTGGATTATGTTCCAGTTTAGGACATTTGGGTATGATTCAGATTGGATTATGGTCCATATCCTAAACAATACTAAAGTAGTAATTGTTTTATCACATGTCACATTGTGGTTGAAAATTCTCCCGCCTTTTTTTTAACGACTAATATTGTGCCACGTGTGAATTTTGTGCCACCTATTATTTACTTATTTATTTTAATAATTATTTTGTTATATTATTTGTGTATTATTATACACGTGTATATCTAGATAATGCTATACATGTCATTTTTGTCTTTTTTATTTATTTATTTATGACGTGGAGGTTCCGAGGTTATCGACTAATCCTCCACGGATCGAGCACTAGCCTGCAAAGTACTCGAGCCGGGTAAGCCAAGCGGCAAACCGTAAGACAAGCTAACCCATGCCAAGGTAAACCAAGGCATGAGTACCCACTATATATAGCACAAATTGCTCATAGTGGGATTTGAACCCTTGACCTCATGGTAGTGAGGCACAAGAAAGCACTTCACTCTTACCACTAGGGCAAGAGCTAATTGGTTTGTGTCTCTTTTATTTGCCTACCGAGCGAATCACATATTGTTTGATACAATGTATTTTTTGCCTTGCAATTAAAGATATATTTGCCTACTAATCACAGCCGTATATATTTTTAATTTATATCTTTGTTAACTCTTTACACTTATCTATATATATATACTTTTACCAAATAAAATCACAGCCATACCAAACAATTACACCGGCCCGTATTTAATTGGTAGGAAAATTATTTATACCTTAAAAAAAAAATTTGGACAGATCGGTAGGCATATTAGATCAATCATATACAATATCATTTATAACTTAACAAAAATTAAAACATATCGATCTTAATTTTAGTCGGTGTCTTTGTGTTTTTATTTGCTTTATTTTTTCTTTTTATATCATTGTAACATTCATTCCTGATTTCGTCTTCAACTTTATTTGTATTTTTAGGTAATTTACGTTTTTTTACATTAGGTAAAAAATAGAAAGTCTTTGGAAACCAACTGATAATTTACACTTATTATGTTTTCATAAAGAATCATCTTTGTCAAATTTATATAATTTGTAATCTCTCTATATTGCCACAATATTGATTTAATTTTAGATTATGACATATCATTACTAATATAAACTTTGTCAACTTCATTAAAAAATTTCCATCCAAAACCTTTGTCCAGTGATATATTGCCACAATATTGATTAAATTTTAGACTATATCATATCATTACCAATATAGACTTTTCATTGATAATAGGTTGAATTCCTGCCAAATTTATATAATTGGTAATCATATTATAATATCTTTCAAATTTAATTAATTTAAATTTATATAGTTGCCAAATATATTATATACTATTTCTTTTACATTTGTGTTGTTGTAATTAGAATATTGGAATTTTAGCTAATGCAATATTCATAATTGTATATTTATTGAAGGGAATATCATACCATATTTGAATAAATGTTGAAATATTATTTTTTTTCAATTTATTTTAATTTAAATTAATATTTTCATGTTATTTTTGAATGTATTTCAATTAACTTCATTTACTTTGATGAATTATATACAATATATTTTTAAAAAGTGATTTTAATTAATAAAATAAAAACTATAAACACTAAATTGTTTGAAACTATATATTTAGTGTTTTCTTAAGCTTTGAATATAGGTAAGGTAAGACATATTTTAATCTATACATTTGTTCTTAGCTTAACATTATCGATTTTTTTAACATTTTCTCTAAGGACATAGGTTAAGAAACCACATTTTAGTCTCTTCAACAAGTGTGAAATTTAGAAGACAAGTATTCTTAAATGAAAGAAATGTCTTTTTTTTTCTTTTGGGGCGCGGAGGATCGAGACTGTGAGCCACCTATGGTTTGCTTGCCCGATGATCAAGGAGGTGCAACAACGGGTCCATGCTTGGTTAAACATGATTAACAAATATGACTAATTAAGTCAAATATATTAATCTTCAAAGATGATTTGGTGTCATAGAGTTCCAACAATAAGATAAAAGTATCTCTTTATAAAGAATTTATACGTGTCTTGAATGTTTCATTATCAAAATACTCATATTTTTTTATAAAGGGTAAATGACCTCTTCATCAAATTTTGTTTGGTTTTACCTATTTTGAAAAAAATATTGCAATAAATGAAGTTATACTTATTAATTTAAAAAAAATCACCAAAATGTTATTTATTAATTAAAGACAAATATCTTTAAGTTATGAGTTAAATGAAGTTCTCTTACACGAATTTGAAAATGAAGTTTATAATAATAAGTATTATTTTTATACTAATTTTAACAATTTTTAATTATAAATGATAAATATTAATTTTTAATGCGATAATATTTCTTAGCAAAATATAATATTATTTCATTGATCAAATTAAACATTCACATACTTTATAACAAAAAAAAATAAAAAAAAATTATCTGAATGGTTATTGAAGGGATTTTGTTTTAACAAGTATGTTTTCAAACCTTTTGGATTCGATTTTGTCCAATTTTTTTTTTTTCAAATAAGACAATCTTTTCGCATATTGGGATATAATTTGATGGATAACTTTTTTTTTGAAATATTTTATATTCTAAAAGTTTAAGCTAATATTATATGGATATATTTTCATACAAAGAAAAATACTAAATATATTGAATAAGTATAAGTATAACTGTTGAATCCGTGCATAGCACGGGTATAGGACTAGTATATTTTTAAATTTTTGTTTAGGTATAAAAACCGGAACCAAACTGAAAAAATCAATTTTGGTTGGAATGAACCGAATGGTATAAAAGGAAGGAAGAACCCAATCAGTTTTAAAAAAAAAATCTTATACAAAATTGTTTTAATAATTTTTTAATATTTTACAAAACTTTTATTCTTCTTAAAAAAAATAGGCATGAATAATAAACGATACAGGTGAAAAAAAGGGAAATTCTTGAAGTCACAATGCCACTCCAATACTCCATATGTATAAACACTTCAACCTTATTTGTATTGTCCCTATTTCATCTTTAAAAAAATCTAATTTGTATTTTATTTATCCAAAAGTATCTCATAAAAACATGAATTTTGTATTATGTGCATAAATAAATCCATTATATAGAATAGAAAGTCACAATCACAACCCATTACCCTTTCAAAACGAGATAATCCAACTATGGCATCACACTATAGACCAATTAGTTTATACTCAACGATATATAAGATAATCTCCAAAGTAATGGCGACAAGACTAAAGAAAATTTTACCAAAGATTATCAACCCATTACAGAGTGTCTTTACTGTTGCCTGTTGGTAGGTCAATACAAGATAATATACTAATGGCAAATGAAATCTTCCACTCATTCTCAAAGAAAAGGGGAAAATCCGGCTAGATGACAGTGAAACTCGATAAGGAAAAAGTGTTTGATCTCGTTGACTGGAACTTCCTACTCTCTGTAATGGACAGTTTTGGCTTCTCCCCACAATTTACCGGATGGATAAAAGAATGTATAACCACAGGTACCTACTCGGTCTTAGTAAACAATGAGCCTACGAAACTCTTGACTCCCGAACGAGGACTTAGACAAAGAGACCCTCTATCACCATACCTCTTCCTCATTTTGTCAGAAGTCCTAACTCGTGGACTATACCAGGAATCAGCGGCTCATCGGAGTCACTTAGGTATTTCAATCACACGTAATGGAAGCAGAATTCCATTTCTGACCTTTGTAGATGACATTGTAATTTTTTTGCATCAGCAACACAGACTGCCTGCCACCAAATCAATAAGGTACTCTGAGAGTTCTCGTCACTATCAGGGCAAAAAGTAAATAGGAATAAATCACAATTTCAAACAACCCCAAACATGACACCAAGTATGAGAAATGCTATTCAGAACGAATTAGGGCTTGTTTGGTATGGATTATCGGGAATCAAAACTTGGTAATCGGAATGAAGGATTCCCATTTTCATGTTTGGTATAGCAAAAATGGGTATTCGGAATGATTACTAGTAATCCACTCATCCCCAATTTCAAGCCCATTTTATTCCTGTCCAAAAGGTGTGGAATCCCCTCATCCCCAATTTCCCACAACCGTTGCTTCTCCTGCTCCTCAGAGCATCTTCCCCCGTAGGCCATAATGGCTAGGGGAAATAGCCTACCAAAAGATAATATTCTATGGAATATTTTCTTTTGGCCTATTGTACGGTTTTATTGTTCCCACCGTAGGTCAATTTTGGCAGGCTACTTTTCTATAAATACTCATATAATTTAGAACTTTCACATCTCATTTCCGTCACTCGATCCTATCATTATCATTTTGATTTGAATCAACAATGAATTATTCTCAAATATCATCATCATCTCACTCTTCAAATGAAACTATTGAGATTTTTAATTCAATCTTTGATTCATGATTCAATAGTTGCTTGTGACATTTTATATTTGTTTTTTCTTCTTTAGTACTTTAAGCAACTTAATATTTATTTTTTATTAAAATTTTGATGAATCTATAATAAAAAAAAAGATTAATGTCATTTTCTAAAAATATTATTTATGCAATAATAATTCAAATATGTCAAATATTATAGTCATATCGAAGAACTCTTGAATATCTTAACAATACTACAAATTTTATTTTTAATTGAAATTCATAACTATATAATATATAGATTTATAATTGTATTATTTATAAATTTACATAAATATTAAACACTTAAAAATAAATAAATAAATAGGATTTGGACTACCAAAATTGGAAGCCAAATTTGGCCTTTGTTTTAGAAATAAGCCAAATACAAAAAAGCCAAAATGGATTTTGGCCTAAGGTGGGAGCAAAATTTGGCAAAAACCCATTTTTTTGGCTTACCATGGGAGATGCCCTCATCACAACAACTCTGGTTCTTCTTCATCTCCATAGCCACCGTCCAAATACGCCGATGAAGTCGCCGCCAACACCATCCTCCGCCCCAACTAGATCTGTTTCTGCCGCCATGGACCAGATCTGATGGTATCGTCGTCGTCCTCCATCGTCGGCATCCTCCGTCATCCAGATCTGCCTCTAGCAACCGTCGTCCATCGTCGTCGCCCTCCCTTCTACCTGGCCAGCGCTCGCCGTCCTCCATCGCTG
Organism: Persicaria tinctoria; assembly: GCA_037127255.1. Lineage (NCBI taxonomy): Eukaryota > Viridiplantae > Streptophyta > Magnoliopsida > Caryophyllales > Polygonaceae > Persicaria > Persicaria tinctoria. Next base: position 90,266,365 of record JBANSL010000002.1, on the reverse strand, counting down.
TCGCCCTCCCTCCTACCAGCCAATTCTCTCCGTCGTCATCCTCCCTCCTACCTGCCCCCTAGTTGCCCTCGATCTCCCTCCTGCCTGCCGCCCAACGCTGTCCTCGCCCTCCTCCTTCTCTCTCACTACCGCTCAGACCGGTTGCCCTCGCCCTCCTCCCTCCTCTCTCACCACTGCCCAACCCGCCCTCAGGCTCCCTGTGTTGCGGTCGATTAATTTGAGAAATTGCTAAATTTTGTTTAATGAATTTATGAAATTGATAACTTTAATTTTTTTGAATTTGTTTATTTTATGATTAATTTGAGAAATTAAATTTGTGTTCTTTTGAATTGGATAGGTTGAATTTGTGTATTTTTAGGTTGAATTTTTGAATTTCTCATTCCGACATTATACCAAACAACATGGGTCGGGAATGACTTATTCCGATTTTTTATTCCGATTCCGATTTTCATTCCCATTCCGATTACTACATTTATACCAAACGACCCCTTAGAGATTAACTATACGAGCAATCTGGGGCCATACCTTGGTTGTCCTATCATTTGTGGACGAGCCACCAAAAACACGTTTTCTGACCTCTTAGACACAACAAAAATACAACTAAACAAATGGAAAGCTAATTGTCTGTCACATGTAGGAAGGTGTACACTAATTAAAACAATTCTGTCAGCCAAGCCTTTACACCTTATGCAATGCTTCCTCTTGCCAAAAACAATACACACTGAAGTACTGAACTAGATAAGATTAATAGAAACTTTCTCTCGAACAAGGGACCTAGACATAAGCCACTTATTAGCTGGTTTGGAGTCTGTAAGGAAAAGTCTCACGGGGGTCTTGGGCTCCGAAACTCTGAAGATATGAACAAAGCATTACAACTAAAACTACTATGGAAAATCTTAGCTGAACCAAGTAACTCGTGTGTATCCATTATCACAGAAAAATACATAAAAAAACACATATCACAGTATCTAGTGGCGGACCCAAGGGGGGTCCTAGGGGGTCACGTGACCCCCCCCCCCCCCCCTCGGCCCCAAAAATTAGTAATTAAAAAAAAACACCAAAACGACGTCGTTTTGGGGTTAACCCTAAGTTTCCAAAGGTCGTGCTAGTGCTGTGCGTTCTCCTTCCCCGCGACCGCCTCCTTCCCCACATCTCTCGTGCGAGTCGTGCCTGTGCGTTCTTCCTTCCTTGAACCACCGTCGCCGACCATTTCCGACTCCGTCGCCGACCGGAGCCACCGCCACGGCCCCGTCCTGTGGCTGTGTTCTTCCTTCCTTCCGTCCTATGGGCCTGTGGCTCGCTGTGTTAACCGCATCTCAGTCGAGTGGCCTCGTTCTCTCTCGAGTAGTCGACAGGAGGAGCCACGCCGTCGCCGATTCGCCGACCGGAGCCACGCCGCCTCCAGTCCAGTTCTCCTTCCGCCGACCAGAGCCACGCCGACGCCGCCTCGTTCTCTCTCTCTCGAGTAGTGGTCTACCGTCGAAGTGTCAATCGAAAGTCAAAAGGTAATCTTCGGTTCTCCAAATTACAAATTGATTGTGATTATTGTTTTAGAATTGAGATTAATGTTGAATTGTAAATTTGTAATTTGATTTTTGATAGGAGATTGGAGTGGGATTGAATTAGTAGTTTGTTTGAATATATAGATAGAAACATGGTGAATTTGTTATTGAATTTAGATTTTCTAATTGAGATTGATGTTGAATTGAAATTGTTGAATTGAGACTGTTGAATTGAGATTGATTTTAGGATTGAGATTGACATTGAATTGGATTTGAAGTGGTTAGCATTTTGTTTGAATAGATCGAAACATGAGATTGATATTTCATTTTGTTTCGAATTGAGATTGAATTTTGTTTGAATTGAGATTGATTTTAGGATTGATATTGAATTGAAATTGATATTTCATTGAGATTAATCTTAAATTGGTTAGCATTTTGTTTGAATAGGAACATGGATAAATTTGTTATCCGAACTAAGACTACATCTATCCCAAATGTTGGCTCCTCCGCTACTCCAAATCAATCGCAAGGGATTGGCGGAGACCGATAGTGTGGTTGGAGAAGATGTGAGTGTAGATGTGGTTAGAGGTGATGTGGTTGTGGATGGGGTTAGGAGAGAAAAAAAGAGCTCGAACAGAAAATACATGTGAAGGTGAACTTGAGTTTAATAGTGATCCAAGGTTGCGCAAGCCTATTGATGATTATGATCCTTCTGATAGAGATGAAATGAGGAGAATGTATACGGTTAAAGGTCCTTGTCGACCATTAACACATGATTTTCCTCGAACTGAATTCGGACAGAAGAGTAGGTCTTTTGTGAAAGATTGGTTCAAGAAGTGGGATTGGTTAGAGTACAGTGTTTCTAAAGATGCTGCATTTTGTTTCTGGTGTTATTTGTTCAAGCCTAATATGAAGAATAGAGGATCAGGGTCTGATGTGTTTGTGCAAACGGAGTTTCGTAATTGGAAGAAGGCTTCTGAAAAGTTCAGAGATCATGTGGGATGTGCTGGAAGTTATCACAATGAAGCTCGAACTATGTTCTTTAAATTTCAAGATCAAAGACAAAGTATTGAAAGGTGTATTTCTTCTGGTAAGACAATCATTGGCTATTGCATACCGCATTCGTTTGACCGCAATATTAGGGAGAATCCTCTTGGCAATTGGCCCAACTCACGAAATTACTTCCTCTCTTCAAAGATGGCATTCGTTGGTGCATTGAGAATGGTGAAAATATCAACTTTTGGAATGACCATTGAATTGGCAAATCGCCTCTTATCACAATGATACCGGATCATACGCAAATCGACACTAGCATAATCACACATCAATACATAACGCAGGAGAAAAAATGGAACATAAAAAAGTTACGTACATCCCTCTAGAATATTTTGCCTAACGACGTAATAGAAATGATAATAAGACCATCAACAACCATGGGTAAACCTCTTACCCATTTTATTTTCTCTCAACCTATTATAATTTTACACCTCATTTATTTTCTTGGTTTAAATATTTGTTCACTTTTTCTACCTTATCTTAAAAGGTTTGGTCTACAATCATGGGGAACCTCTTACCTCTTTTCAAATTTATTTTCACATTTTCTTTCCCTTTATCATGTGTAACATCATATCTTTCTTTTACTTTTTGATTAAAAACAAAATTACAAAAGGGAAGAGGTTAACTCTCTCTACCAAGGTAACCTCTTCCATTCCCTTACCTTAAGGTATAAGCCACAACCAAAGGGTTACCTTTTAGTGACCTTAAGGTAACCAAAACCCTTGGTTGTTGATGCTCTAACATCCTACCAAATAATATACACATTGACAGATTATAATGGAAATGGAGGAAGAATGGATGGTTCAGTACTTTCTCCGCACTACAGATGATCAACAACCAAAAAAGTCACCAGAAATCTGACATGAGATGGATCTAAAAACTCGATATACCATCAAAAGTCAAAACCTTATTATGGAAAATATCGAAAAATGGTCTACCCACATCAGCGAAACTTGCATCACGAGGGATTGGAATCCCTACCACGTGTCCACACTGCGCCTCCAATTACGAAGAATTACCACATCTACAATGGGAATGCCCCATCACCCAAGCAACGATAAGAAATCTTGACACTGGCCTGATAACAATCCTAAACAACTGTTTTACAAGCGATGTTGACCTTAACAATGTCATTTGTGACATAAAAGAGAAAATAGGAACTAAACGATTTACTAAACTAGCATTTGGATGGTGGAGTATTTGGTACTCACGTAACAAGACTCTATTTGATAATGCAAACCCAGATATACAAAAAATCACTGCTTTCTATAAAAATCAAACCCTTTTATGGAACAACTCAAAACAAACAGATGACCTCACGAATGGGCAAACTCAGAACAACAACAACAAAGAACCCCAAGCCCGCTCCGCTAGAGCCAGAAAAAGGGCAATATGGCGACCTCCACCTGTAGGCACACACAAACTAAACTTTGATGGCACCTTTTCCTACTCTTATGAAGGCTCATTTGGATATATCATAAGAAACCATACAGGCAAACCAATCTTTTGCAATGTTCTAAAAGGCGCTAGGCGGCCGCTAGACGGCGGGTGGCCGCCTAGCGCCTAGGCGGCTAGGCGGGTGCCTAGGCGGCGCCTAGGCGGACTTAGAACAAACTTGATTATTTCCTTATATTTTGACAAATAACACTTGTCAATAATTCATATAATGTAATAATAATCCATAATATCACTCATAAACCTAAATTTGTAGTAGTTAACTAACACTAAAGTAAATAAACGCAAAAGTGCATGTCTGACTAACAACTCTAAACCTCCTAAAATCCAAAACTATAAGTTCGACTAAAAAGAAAATGCATCCCGACATGGGGGATAAAAAAAACCCTAAGTCAACTAATCATATGCTTAAAAGCTCAAATTGAATAATCGTTGGACTAGGCGGGCCCAGGCGACGCCTAGGCGTGCCCAAGCGGCGCCTAGGCGGGACCAGGCGGTGCCCAGGCGGGACTAGGCGGTTCTTGGATGAATTTCCGCCTAGAGGTCCGCCTAGGCTTAAAAATTCCTAGGTCCCGTCCCGCCTAGTGCCTAGGCGCGATTTTTAGAACACTGATCTTTTGTGGCGCAGGCTCATCCTCTATTTCATCGGTCACTGGTGCCGAGGGTATGGGTCTCTGGAATGGTATCAACGCCCCACGACAACTCAACATCGCCAATTTGATCATTGAGGGTGACAACCTAACCATCATTAACGGCCTCAAGGGTTGTGGGAAACCTTCGGGCGACTCAAAAATAATTGTCTCCGACAGTCTAGTCTCTCTTGGTTTCTTCCATACATTTGAGATTCATCAGGTCCTTAGGGAGGCTAACCGAGTTACAGATCGTCTCTCGCATCTCAACTTCGCCGTCTCTGGGTCCACGACACCTGACGATTATTTGGTTCGTGATTTCATCCGTTTGGATGCTCTTGGTATATAAGGCTCCCTTATTGCCAAATTTTTTCCAGTTCAAAAAAAAAAATCCCAACCCATTACCATCCTTGATAAACGTAGAAAAATAAACCTTTTCTACATGCGTACAAATATTGGAATTGATTGAAATCTCAAGCTCGACCATGACAGTTGAGTTGCCCTACATCATGGAGTTACATGTATTAAATTATTAATCTCAAATTTTAAAATTACATATTTGCACAAATTCAAACTCCTCTACCACTCAAAAATCTAGTTATCTACACTATGCAACAACAACCCATTAGATCCCGCGATTAAGCAGAGTATGTGGGTCACATTTGTACGCACTTTTTCCCTGAATGAATCGAGAGAGTGTTTTCAAATGACCCGGAACGAAGGAGACAAGAACCACATGGAAATCGGTCACAGGAAAAGGGGAAGCATAGACAAACGAACACAACAGCACACCCCCTAACTCTAAACATCTCCTCCAGGAACGTACAAGCTCCAACCCCGTGAGATTAGTCGGGCTTACAAAGTGAACCAAGGATAATCATGAAAAATCGGAATGTGGCCATGAAACACCAACTCTGTAGGTTGAGAAATTTACCTTTAAACCGGGGATTGATTTTGAACTCTTGGCCACAGTCCAATCAACCCTAAAGATGACGAAACAACTGCAGCTAACTCCTTAGAAATGGTGAGCACTGATGATGGAAAAATCCAAACTCCAATTCCTGTGGATGACAATTTCAAAGGGAAAATCTGCACATCTCTTACAAGGAGAGCCAAGCAATTTTGGGTGCGCCAAATTTTGATTCTTTTACTGATGGCGATCATAACCTTCTTTAGTGTATTTCAGTCGAGTGCGTCTCTGTAGCCACTTATTTAACTTTAGACCATTCTGCCTATGTTTTTGTTGAATAGCTCTACAAAGATTTTTTTTTTTTCACTACAATGATCTTTTTTCGAAAGCAAAACTTATCATCTTGATGAGTGGAACTAGTGTTTCCCAAATCAAATTGAGTGGAAGTGGACCATCAAGTTGTTGTCCCCATTTACATCAAAACCTTGACAAAAGGTGGTGGGGGCTCGACGATTTTTCTTGCCAAATTTTCCCATGAAAAAAGCACAGCAAAGAAGGGATAGAACTAGATTAAGGAAAAAGCCCATCTACTTTACTTAAGTTCCCAATTTTCATGCCTCAGCATAAGTTCCAAACAAATTGCAGTAAAAGATAACAAATTCTGTTGTGAAATCTCATTAGAAGCAAGGAAGAATCAAGTTCAGTATAAGCGAATTTCATGTAAATATTGAACTTACGTCAGAAAAGACCTTTTCTGCAGCTTTTAGCGACATGGGTTCCCTAGAAGTTGACACCAGCAAGTAGGCCACTTGGTACCTCCAAGGAATAAACGAAGAATAATCAGATAAAATAACGAAAAACAAAAGTAATGCTGAACAGGTCAAGGAGATCATAACAAAGGAAAATCCAGATCCTGGAGCTGTGCATTGTCATTAGTTGGAAGCCCTATTTTTCTTTCTTTTCTAAGTTTAGCCCTTAATCAGTCACATGGTGCAACAGAAAAGCTGGTACACTTGAAAATTCTAATCTCAGACCTTTCCTAATCAAGCAATAAGAGTCAGCATCATTTTGATAAAGCCGTTTGCTCAATAATTCAGCTTCTGATATCTCACTTATTTCTTGATCAAACATAAGCATCTCAGTGATACAAATTTCAACTTGATTAATAAAAAGAAGAATTGACTTAAAGAGTAAAAAGTGCAAATGTCGCCACAATCGTAGTACATAAAACCTTTAGATCTATGTTATGTGGCAAAAGCACAGTCAAGGAATCAGGATGAATAAGATCACATATAATGAAGACTAGAACAACAAATTAACGTACCTGAAGCAATAATCCTGCAATGCTATGCCTATGTCGGGAATCCAGTCGCTCTACAAAAGCCACTAGACACCAATTGCAAGAAAAGAGTTAAGAAGGTGAGAAGGGAAAGTACCGTAATAGTAAGGCAATAGACCTTACAGAAGAAACCTTAACGGCTTTAACCAAGCAATGGATACAGCTGGGAGAAGACCACCAATGTAAGTGAAAATTTTCATGTAGAAATTGGTTACTGACGACCATATCAAAAATAAAACCCCAGTAACATAAAAGTCTGGGATATATTGATCTAAGTTTAAGCATCTAAACACCATTCACTAACATATAAAATTAAGCTAAGTGAACAAAACCAAGCTCAGCATCGCACTGAACAAGATGTGTCTCGATCTACAGAAAAGAGGAATATACAAGCATCTCCCTTACAAATCCAAAAAAGAAGGCTAACCAAAGAATAAGATGGGTTTGCCTCAGCCTCAAGAGCAGCAATCAGTTCCAACAATTGGCGATAAGCAGAAGTAGAAAGCCGGAGTCTTCAGTTAGATTTCCTTCCCAATGTCATTACTACCTCTGCCTCCTTTATAGACTCTTCGTTATTCGACACTAACACTCAGCCACTTTCTCTAACACAATTCCCGGGCAAAAGATATTTGTACTTCTCAGCATTCTCCAGTAGATGCGAAGGAAGATGAACTCCCGAATAAGATCGAGGAATAGGCCCCATTTTCCCTATGATCTCCCTAAACGTGTGCTCTTCTGGGAGCATGTCGAATAGGTCAGTCCCTTTGCAGATGATATCCTGGATCCTTTGTGGGTTAAGGAAATGGGGAAACCTCACTCTGTCATTGTGACTGTATGCCTTCATCTTAAACACGAATTCTTCAATGTATCGGAAACAAAAGCTGCAATGCCAACCACTATCGGCAAGAAGGTAATCCGTCTGGCGGAAGTGGGCATATCTAGTCTTTCCTGGTTGATACCTGTGAATCGAAGCTCGCCAACTATCATCATCAGCCTTGAACTCAAAAGAGTACATATAGTTCCTCAGCCGGAGATGAAGGATGGGTGGAAATCCATCACACCACCTCAATAGATTAACAGTGTGCCTGCTCGGTATCTCATCAACATCAGACATAATTAGCAGATCATCCTCTTCAATCCCAGCAAGCCTAAGCAATTGGTCAAGGGCTACCCTCTGATAAGCCTCTTCAATGAAAGGGTTTTCGCCCTTCCTGAATCTCCCTCCAATTGTTCCATACGTTAGCCTAGGCTCCACGAACTTGAACCTGTCCCGGTCGATCCCAAAGAACATAGGCTTCCTGATCCCCGTGAAAGTAGAGTTTGATTCCAAGAGGACAAACTGAGAGACATAGGGATACAATTCCCTCCACCGAATTTCAAGCATGTCAACCTCATTGTTGAACAGAACAGCATCAAATACTCTTCTTGGGTACGCTCTGATTCCCCAACCGTGGAGTTTGCAAAGGGTTTCCATGGTGACATTATCATTGTAGTAATGAATCAGTTCCGTGAAAGGCTTCGGAGGGGACTCCCACAAAGGCCTTAAGAAGTAAGTTATCTTCTGACCATGAAGATATACACCAATGATCAATGCAGGAACAAAAACTAGCGCAAAGATCACAGTCTTTATGTCAATCCCTTGCAGGATGCATCTCAACCTTGCCATGCTCAATGCTGCCCGGGATCCCTGCGGTCAATTGACCAACAAACGGTTAATTGCTTTCCAGTGACTACTGCTTCCCAATGATCCACATTATAAACAAAAGCATCTACCAAAGTGAGAAACTCACAAAATAAATTGAGATAATCTGATGGTAGAAGGTTGAAAATAGGACAAACGCTATAGAACAAACTGCAGCTTAAGGAATCAAAATTACAATTAAAAAAAGGGCTTCTCAGATTTGGTGAGGGTTTGATGGAAAATTTTGGAAGTCTAAAAACCATAGGGAGGGATTTAGGTCATCAGATTTGGTGAGGGTTTGATGGTGGACAAACTAAAAATTAAAAGAGGATTTAAATATAAATTAAACATAAACCTAGAAACACACACGCAGTAAATAACTCAACTGGCGATTGTGAATGCGAAACCCCTTCAAATTCAAAATTTGGGGTTTAATTAAGAACCAAATTGGGCGTAACCTTTCAACTGCACAAAACGAATGCATTGAGTACTCTCAAATCAACTATGCTCAGATTCAATAGAAGAGAAAATTTCCAAAATCACTAACCGCTGAACAAATTCATCAAACAAGAAGAGCAATTAGGGGATACAATACAACTGATCAATCGAAGAAGAACAAACAAGGGAAATCAAATTTCATGAGAGAAACTGCTTTTCTCCCCCAAATAAATTTACCTGGCCACAGTAATCTTCACAAATGGCGTCAGTTTTCTTCGAATTGCAGTACTCCTCAGACATCATTGTGTCCGGGAATCCCAAAACTGGATTAACTTTCTCCGATTCGTTTCAAAAACCCCTGAATGCCAAAACAGAGCAACCGAGATTGAAGGCAGTGCGAACCTAGATCGTAGGAACCACAAAACCCAGATCAAATGGCGGAGATTTAGCCCCTGAAAACTCTTTTTTTTAGCGGTGTACACAAGAGAGAGAGAGAAAGGGGAAATGGGTCTTGTGCAGCTCGGCGCTGGACTTGAACAGTTATAGCCGTTTGGCGTTTGGTGGTCTCTCTCTTGAACCCAGAGAGAGAGAGAGAGCGGTTACAAAGTTACACCACAAAAAGTCGTCACAGTCCCAGAGATAGAGAGGAAGAAGGAAACTGCAAGTTCGATGGAGTGGTGGAGGTGAGTGTGGTCGTAAACAGGGTCTGTTGGATCTATTGGGTTGGATTTCCGATTATTATGGTATCGGATCATTGGATCGAAATTTTTTTCTTTTCCAAATTGAATTATGAATTTTAAAGAAATTGTGAGTTGATTTTTCTTTATCATGTATATTTATGAGTTTATATGTTTTTCATTTGCTTTATTGCTTCAGGTAATTTACATGCACGGAATCAAAAATTAAAATTTGGGCGATTAGGCTGAATTTTCATTAACAAAAATCTTATTCTAATAAACAAATATATAATTATTTTTTTAGTAATTTTTCCTTAGTTTCTTACCTATTTTTAATTTATAAAAAAAATGAGGTGAGCTGGAGCGGACCCGAGCCCGCCCCAACATCCATACGTGGTTTAATGTATGTCTATTGGGGTGGGGGTATAATTAAACGAATAATAAAATGTAGCGGTAAAACGAAATAGTATTGTGTCGTATTCATGTGAATATTATGTTATAGGAATACGAAAATACGAATATTATGTTGTGTCAATATGAATATGAAGTAAATATGAGAGTTCGTTTGGTTGGCAACCTAAAAACCCAGGAAGTAGAACTTCCCAGAAAGTAGGAGAAATTCCTGTGTTTGGTTGGTGTTTTTGAAATTAAAAAACACAGGAATTTAACTTCCCGTGGAGTTGAATTCCCCCAAAATGGAGGAAGTTCACTTACCTAGTCTCCCCTAGATAAGTTCAACTTCCCCCATTTTTAACTTGGAAATTTCCATTTCCTGCATTTAATCTCCTAGAATAAAAAATCTACCAAACATATTTTTAGAATTCCCGTCAATTGGATTTCCCGGGAATTCAATTCTCATGAAGTAACTTCCCGGGAATTTCAATTCCCACATTGAACCAAACGAACCCTGAGTATATGAATATGATATTGTTTATATTCACATAACATAAAATGAATAACATCATATGCATATTCACACCCTATAATATTCACATATTCATGTCCACATCATGTCATATTCATATTAATATAACACAATATTCATTCATTTCACCGTTATAACTTACAATATATTTGTCGTTTCACTATAACTCTTGTCTATCTGTTTTATATAAAATGATCTTCGAGTCTTGACGCAGGAGAAAAAATGTGTTTATCTCGATCTCCATCCCTTGTTTTAACAAGACAATGCGGATTGAGATCATCTAGTCCGCAATCACGGTCCATTATATGGTCCGTATCAGGTGATTGGTTGTGCCGAACTATTTTATTATTTTTCCTAATAAATATGGTAGTATTATAATTGATTTCAACCAATAAAAAAAGGCGGACTATAGAATGGACTATAAATGCGGACCAGAAGATCCTCACCGAGACAATACTAGCCGACTGGCATTGTTCTTGATGAATATGATAAAATTGTAAGTCTGATTTGAGTGGATTTGATCATGCTGCTCGTAGAATTAGATTTTGCAAAACTCTAAAAAAACATTAATGTATAATAATATAAAAAAATAACATTATAATGTTTTTTGGGGTTAAAATTTATAAACTGATATCTTAAGCTCCAGACTTGTCTAAATTCGAATTTGTACTTGATCAAAAAAAAGTGTAAGGTCATTTCTTTTTATGCCGGAATCAGATGAGCAAGAGATGCTCTCCTAACTTTTTGAGGCTACATTTGGTAATGCAAATATATTTTTAGAGCATTTGATTTTAATACTATATAGTTTTAAATGCAATAAAAAAGATTTTAGTTTAATTAGCTTTTAAAATTAGATTTTCAATACCTACACACCCCAAAAATTTCATAACTTTTCTTTTTATATTAAAAAAATCTATTTTTTTATCCTCTCTCATTAGTTAGTTTGTATTAGCTACCCTAATAGTTAGAGATATCAAAATGTCAAACTAGTTTATAAATAGTTTGATTTAACATATATTTAACACACATAATCCATCAACTTCAACTATCTTAATCAATTTCACACTCGCACCTAAGCCATCTTGTCAGCCACTTGATTGACTTTGCGAAAAACGTGAACACAAGACTATCACTCGAACTGCCGAATTGATTTTGTTGTTCAATACGGAGTAGATTATTAATCAACAATGAAGTCTTATCACTAGATATATATAATGCACTAAAATAATCAATCTCAATGCCTAAAGATAAAATAATCCAAGGTACAATATTTATAAAATAACTCATGTTAGGTTTTACAATCACTTGAGATATAAGATAAACACATAAAATGATACGTAAATAAAATCGATGAGGTCATTATCAACCGTGATTTAAATACATTAGATTTCTCTATTTTAGTATACTATATAGATTAGAATTAGATATAGATAAATATCACTAGTATTTATAGGGGTTCACGTACAATTCACATGTCGAGTTGAGTAAGTAGGTTTCCATATTACCTAGCATATGGACTAGATATAAATAATGACAAAACATTATAGTCAACTTAATAATGCACTAATTATGGCTATTGGCATGTTAAGTAATAAAAATGATTAGGAACCAATATCCTAAGCCAAGGTACATGTATAGTTCCAACATAATAAGGCTAAATTTTATAGGATATATATATTGATTTTTAATCAAGTTTGACTTTCTAAACCATTTTCACCCATAAATACTACAAACTCATTAATTTCCTATCAACCAACACTATAGTCACTATAAAAATCGTCTAATACTTCCCAAATTATCAAAATTTTAAACATATAAATAATATTATATGCTCTTAACAAAATTAATCAAATGAAGTTTTTAGTTTTATACTAAATTTAAATATAGTATAGTTAAATATGTGTAAATTTTGGTGAAAATTGAATCTTAAATTTTTTAAATATTCAACTATTGTGGATTTGAGGCTATCCCAAGTTCGTCCCAACAAGCCCCTAAGCATAATACCAACTTAATTAGAATATGCAAATTAAAATCTATTATACGATAAAATATTTAAAACGGATATTTCATGTGATAACTCTGAATTTTGATTTTATTTAACGTTGGGTGTGTTTGGATTCCAAATGTATCCACCCCTTATACTTCTTATTTCAGAAGCAGCTTCTTTGTAAATTTTTTTGCCACGTGTCCCCCTCTTCACAAAAATAAGAAACTGCTTTTCCCTTTCCTCCAAACCCACTTTCTCCCACGTTCTCTCCTCAACCGCTTCAATCCTTGAGTAAAACTTGCTTCTTCTTTTCTACTTCCATGTTCTCCCAATACAGTTCCACTCCCAATTTATTAAAGTCGGCCACTTCACCGGGTTTGGGTTTTCCACAAATTTTTTTAGGGTTTGTTTGACTTCTCCCAATTCAAAACCCTCCAATTCCCGATTTTTTTGTTGAGATTTGTCGGAGAGGGAGGGCTTGGAGGAGGAAAGGACCACAAAGATGAAGATGGCGGTGGCGGCCGGCGATTTGCAGGTGGCGGCCGACGAATCGCCGCGAATTGAATTGACGGCTCTCGTGGTCTGGCGTCGTTGATCTAGGCGCAACAACCGGTTTGAATCCTCGATTCCGGTCAGGATCGAGACAGAGAGGGCGAGAGGTAACTAGTGCGGGGACGGTTGGCCGAGACAACGTCGTTCTTGGTCAGACATTCCTCGGCGGCGGCCGGGTCGGACCCGAGCCGGAGGTAGAGGAGGGGGCCCCACCGCCAGGAGAGGTCGGCGAGGGAGCGGTGGAGGGGGCGGCCCTAGCGGAGGAGGTAGAGGTGGGTAGGTGGCCGATGACGGGGAAGGAGAGGGGCGGCGAGGGCGGGAGGCGGCGGAGCTTGTGGAGGAGTTGGCCGACGACGGCGTGGAAGATTGGTAGGAGTTGTGATTCACATCGAAAAGCTTGAAAATTAGTTGATACTTTATGTATCCAATTTTACCATTGAGAATTATTTTTTCTTCGGGAATTTCACGAGAGTGGGATCCAGAAAGACATTATCGGACACTTTTTTCATTAGCAAGAGAGGGAGTTGAGAAAGGAAAGGTATGAGTTTGGACTGTGTGAGTGTGATAGAGTTGTTATTCATCTATGTATAGGAGTTTTAATGTTATATGTGTTAGTTTGTACTGCTGGATTTCTTAGACAAGTATTCCGGGTTTGTGCTTCATTTTATAATTTTTATGGGGGCTAGCAGTCCAGAAGAAGCAGCAAGATGGATTCATTGTGTTCGAGAAGCATCACTAAAGGTTCGAAACTATTCCATTTTGCTAGGGAGCAAAGAACTCATATTGAATATAGTACATTATGATTTGATTTGATTTGGTTTTATTCCCATGAAATCAATTGTTCTTTTTTCTTTCTAAATTCCTGTTGCAGATTGTTGAAAATTGTTTGGTCATCATCAAATCTTGGGTTTTATCAACACTGTAGTTGTAATTATGCCTTGGGGGGTGGTTGCTGATTTGGTGAATGGTGAAGCAAATGGTACTCATGGTAAGGATATGAATCCAGCTCAAACCAATGGGTGTCCCAAGTGCACTTTGAGCCACATGAGCCCTGGGAGTGTGTAGAAGGAAGGCAATTGTGATGTTGTTGCTGTTGACACCTCCATTGACCAACTCTATGATAATGTCAGGTTTGTTTGTATGTCAAATACTTAGATGTTTAACGATATGCACCTTCTATCTCCTTTTAAAGCTAATCCAGACTTGGCAAATGATTCATCTATTGAGGTGATGATTATATGTCATGTAAATAAAAAGCATGTTTCTTGGATTCTTATACTTTTCTTCATCATTAGTGTTGTTGAACTTCTAGATTAATTGGGTTCTTAAAGCAAATTCCAGGTTTGACGGGATCCAAATTATTAGAGTGTCGGATTGTATGTTGCAGATTGTTGAGTATGTGGTTTGGATTGTGTTTAGGAGGCTGAGATAGCATGAACTCGCCGACATTCCCTTAGGGCACTTTTGAGAGCCAAGCTCTTCGTGTGAGTCTCTTAAGTTGAACCTTGCTCAATATGCAACCCATTGTGTTCATTAACTGCGGAGGAGGTCAAATGATAAGCTTATATTTGAGAACTTAAAAGGGGTTATATACTTTTGTTAATATTTTGTGAGTTAATCTACATTTAATTTTCTTGATAAGCTTATATTTTTGTTTGATATACCATAGTTGTTATCTATCCTTCATGATTATTGTGGATTCATCTATCTATCAATCTATCAATACTAAAACTAAAACCAGGGCAGTCCCATCCAGGAGGCTCCGTTCCGGATGTCGAAATATAAGGCATGCCACATCAATACATCATCCACAAAAAAATTCTCACATTCCAGGAGTTCTTTAGGGACTTTGTGAAAGCTCAGTTACATATATTTTTGTTTGAAGTAAGATTATATTCTAAACATCCATGAAGTTGGTGTTGATTTAACTTGCAGATTTCACTGTGTAATTCTTTCATAGTTTTCATCATTGTGTAATCAGTTTACAACTTATTCAATGTTTTTAAGTAATGAAGTGTTATGGAGGTCTTAAATATATCTTTAATGATAGTATATATAGATTGTCAATGTAAGAGAATCCAAAATTGCATGCCATTCTCTCCCTGCTATTGAAAAGATAGATTTGATCCTGATCCTTTTTTCAAAAATATATGGATTGATGACCAAGTTTCTGGTTCTTTGCTATGCAAATGATTTGTCAATCTTCTTTTTGAAAAAAGAAAAGATTTGTTAAACCTGTTATTTACATGTTTTGGTGATTCAGCATATTCTTAAGGTGAGGTTTCCTTCTCCTAATGCATTTTCACAGTTGAATGTTACAGCTAAATGCTAATAGGTGCATTTTTTATAGCTGAATTTGAAATCTGATTTTTGTTTACAACACACATATGCATTGTTATTACTGACAATAGGTTATGATACTGCTGAATTTTACATCTGATTTTTTTTATAACATAACAACTGCCTAAAGATGCATTTCAGCATTTGTAATTTTGTATAGATCATGGTGCAACTATATTTTTAATAGCTGAATTTTACAGCTGCAGTGTCATAGTATGAGAAAGGAGTGGAATGCAATGTGAAGGTCATCTTCGAGTGGCTACCATGGAACTGTATGAGATGCAAGTGTTTCAGGCATACGAATACATCATGTAAGACCCCTTCTCGCAGAAATGAACCTGCGCCAGGTATTGTTGTTGAGCCAACAGCTGCGTCCTTGGCGGATGGGGATACTATGGCTTTGGTGGAAGGGAAGCGTGAGAACAAGGAGGATGGGGATATATTGTCAGAAAGTGCAAACAAGGTTGTGCAACATAATCCTACGGCTGGTTTGGGCTCTACCGAGGGGGATACTAACCACGTGCCCTTTGATTTGGCTAAGAATGAGGGATCGATATCTCTGACTGATGGCAAGGGATGCACTACTGTTTCTCAAGGGATCCATGCTGATTTAGAGGAGCCTGAAAAAGCTGAAGCTCTGGTTCCGGACCATGAAACCTCCCTGGTTTTTGCTCGAATGGTACGGTGGCTGCTTCATGGGCTACGGATTCGGGCATCTCGACAACAAATTAAGGCAAATTGGAGATTGACAAGTGTGAGACACCGGAGTTGAGGAGATACCGTGAAATCAATGGGATTACAAAGGGATCCTACTTGCTTCGAGACACTAAGAATTGCATTTACGGGGATATAAAGGTGTCTTTGCCAATAGATGAATTATACAACGCCATGTCGGAAATTAAAGATCTGATGTGTGGGAGTAAAGATGCTGAATTTTTCCTAGCTGACTTGGATGTCAAGGATAATGAGGACTCCTCGACTGATGACGACTCTTACCAACCGGACTGAGCTCCTGGTCGTGTGGTGATGTTGATGTGTGTTGGTGATATATGTTGCTATGATATTTGCTGTCGTGGTACTTGCTGTCTGATCGGTGTTGTGATATTGCTAGCATTCAAGATGTATGCTATATTACGTTTGAGCGGGAGTGGTCAGATGGTTTGACTAAGAAGTAGAAGAAAGATGCTTTATATCTTACATATTGTATTATATATTTGATGGCTCTCAATCTCATACGTTTACATATATTTATATTTCTATAAATATATGTCAATTTATGAGCTGTGCTTATATATAATTGGATATTTCTAGCATTCAAGATGTCAGGGACATCATCAATCACACCCTTAGTATTAGCTAATATCTTTTCAAAAGTTTGACCTTATCTGCTTAGGATAATTTTGCAGTTTGATGGGCAAGTCTCTCAATTTTGTCTACGTCCAAACTATTTATTGACATCCCGTTCAAACATGACAATTTTCTATGAATATATTTCACCTCTCTTAAAATTATTTTTCATACAATGGTAATTCACAATGTGATTCAATTTTTCAAACAATCTTATACTAAAAGTATATTCATATTTCTTTTCCATTATCTCTTTATATTATTTTCATTATAAAGACATCTCTTTAGATTATTGATTTTATTTCAAATAATCCCTGATAAATATATCTTTTTTATTTTTTGCAAAAATAAAAACAACCATTAATTTATTATCTATATGATTTTTATATTACTACATCCGTATCTGTATAATTGGCCTTAATGCCTTATGATAACTTTTTTATTAAACAAAATATTCGTTCCTTTGAACACTAATGATAAAATTTTCTAATTTTATTAATTTATCTCATTAATTGTATTTGATTTTCAAAATACTCAATGAATACTCCAACTTCTCATATTATCTTTTTCTTATTGATCCATTTTTCCACATTATTTACTTGCTAAAATTAAACATACAATACTTTTTTCTAATTAAGGGTCCAAGGCATTAAAAAAACACACACTAAATATCATTATTTTATTCTTTAGCTATATAGGGTTTATACATTTAAACTTAAGGTATTTTTATCAAATTGGTTTATAATTTAGACAATTTTAAAAGGTGTAACATGATGTGTAATCGATAAAGTATTATAAAGGATCCAAACTCAATATTCTTAAGCAAAAAACTATAAGGTTTCTTTTCTTTGCCTTCGGTTAGGACGGATGTTAGGAGAAGTGTGAAAGTGGCTGAGTTACCATTCTTTGTCAAATTTGAAGTATCGATTATCTCAAGAAAAGAAAATTTCAAAGAATAACATGAAAAGAAGCATGAGCGATATGTTAGTAGAAAATTGATGTGTTGAATATTTTGTTTAATACGTCAAACTCGATCGAAAATATTATGAAAAACCCGAACAAGGTTCGGGAAAAGAACTAGTTATGTTTATAATGCAAAACGATAAGGCGGTATTTGATTAACAAATTTTTTAAGGTGTTTAAATTATGATGTTTTTGGATCCCGCGATGTATTAATTATAATGCAATTATTGTATCTCGATTTATGTGATTATTTTGTTAAATTATGGTTTTACCTCGATTTTTACAAGATTTTTATTTTTCCAACCATACACTCACATAAAACGAGATGAAATAATTGCATTATAATTAAAATGTAATGGAATCCAAACACACCCGTTGTGTCCATTCTAGTTAAATCTTAAACTCAACGTTGACTTTGGTTTCAAAAATGGGGGAAATCAATAAATCAAACCAAAACATTATGCACTTTGTGAATCATAGCAAATTGATTCAGATCAATCTCGTTAGATGAAGAAATCATGTATTTGAGTCTATAAAATCGTTGGGCTCATTTGGTTGAACGTGAGAAGTACACTCTCGTGAAAATATTTTTCATTAATTTAAGAACAAGTGTTTTCTTGAAATTAAACCAAATTCAATTTATGACTAATGGGTAAAAAACGAAATGTATTTCACTCAGAGGTTAATTTCTTGAGACTAACAATGACGGTAGTTCAAGGAGTTTGTAACACCCCAAGAGTTAGGAGTTGCACATCAGACATCAAATACTATGAAAAGCCGTCGAAGTGATTTATAAGTTGTTTAAACTCAACCAATGTTAAAAAAGAATTCTTCATTTTTAGGGTCATAAAGACAATAGGACAATGCAAAAGGTCTCAAGTTCAGTTTTAGCGATCTCGAATCGAGTTTTTTCCGAGTCGAGCTCGAGCTACTTGACTTGAACAACAACCCTACTGAATCTCACCATTTAAGAAAGTTCGTGGTTGATAGTACATGCTTCAATGTTCTTGCGCAGCTCAGTTATGACGTTCATATCATGTGGCTATGCAATTTGATGACAGTAGAAATGACAATGTGTCGGGTGATTGGTGGATGAACCCTTATTTCACCCAATCCACCACCCATATCCACTTCACCCACCACCCATCGGGTGAGCGTGTGAGATGGGTGAAATATGGGTGTTTTTTCGCCCATTTAATTTTATCTATTTCCGTATAATCCAAAAGATAAATTGTTATATATATATATATATATATATATATATATATATATATATATATATATATATATATATATATATATATATATATATATATATATATATAACATACGACTATAATAAAAAAAGTTGTTACAAAATAAATAAAACTGTTAAATGATATTACATCTAATAACATACATAAAAAGTCAACATTAGAAGATACAATTATTATTTCACTCGAGTTTCGATGTCGAATCGTATGTAATATTAGAGATTCGGGTTAGAAAGGGAAAAAAATTTATAAAATTTTATTCATAATCACAATAATAAAATAAGCAAATAGTATATTATATTGTAAATGGGTGATGAATGGAAGCGGGTGGAAAAAATCATCACCCACATCCAACCCGACTCATCATCCACCATCCATCATTCACATTCCGACCGCTTTTTTTTTTCCGGGTTTTCATCAACTCTTTTGAGTCGGGTGATTCAGATCCGAGTCGGATGCGGGTAAAATTGTCATTCCTAGATGACCCATTATTGAAAACCTTTATTGCTTCTTCCATCTCAAAATTTATGTTACTTTATTTTTTGACATTTTTTTAAAAGCTAAAAATTGTATAAAATATTAATTTTTTTTATTAAATTTTAAAAACAAACTCATACTCATTATTATATTATGAATTTATATAAAAAAAATTAAAAAATTAAAATTTTATAGAAGTTTTAATTAAAAATGTGTATTTTGAGATAGAGGAGTAGTAGATAAAGAGAATGATATTATATTACAATTTTATTTTATTTTTTTACTTTAGTGAAAACTATAACTAATATAATATACGTATGAATAAAAATATGATCGTGTAAATTGGAAATTAAAATATCTAAAATAGCATTTTTATTCAAGTTATTATTGTAGTAATAAAAGTTGCAACACTAATGCTTAATGGTAATGTGATGGAACGTGCGTATGGAAGGGGGAAAGGAATTGGAAAGACATATTCTCATTTATCATGGAGAGGTAATACCGAAATACAGTATAATGTTGACATCTCTATGATTTCACATCTCTCTGGTTTATATTATCCCACCTGGTATGATTTTGGTTGTAAGGGCTACTAAAGGTCTGGGGTTTCCACTTAAGGCATCTTAAGTATTCCTTGAATTGGTAAATAAAGAGCGGTTGTATTCGGGGTTCGAACCGGAGACCTATGGATACTACCCACAGGTTCTTTCCGGTGAACCATTCCGGAATGGTTGCATCGTAAGTATTCCACAAAGTAGACAAATACACCAGGATTTAAATATTTCTTTCATTAAAATATTTTATTGAACTTTAAGTAATATAATAGTGGTTTATATAATATGGTCCATTAAACCAAAATTATGTGTTTATCACTCCGTCTGTTTCGAACGTTTTTTAAAGAGGTAAAAACTTTATAAAATATTATTTTTTTAATCAGAATTTTTTCATAAATTGATACTTAGTATTAATAAATACCAATTTATAATAAAAGTTTGATTAAGAAAATAATATTTTATAGAATTTTTTACCTTTTTAAAATACATGCGGTTTTAACCCACAATCCAGCCTCACTTTCAAAACACCTACGGACCTACCCCAACTTTCAAGACCTATCTTGTCTCTTGGGGTCGTTGTACAGAGACCCCAAACTAAGCCTGACGCTGAGCACATTCACTATCGTCTCGACTCTGAGTGTCATTCAGGGACACTTAAACTCTCTATACAAACACAGCTTGCAACTCTAGGATTTGGGGTGAACTCTTGAAGTGCTTAAACAACTCTGACAAAAAAAAAAGTTTCGGTTTTGGATCGTCATGAGAAAATAGAGAGTTGTTTTACGGAGCTACCAGACTTTGCATTAAAGGAGTTTGTCCTTGAAATCTACTTATTCCTAAAACACCTGAAAAACCTAAACATTCATAACTGAACTGTATGAGACAAGTCCAATGAAGTATATGAAGGTCTGACTAAACATAGCTACCGGGACGTTACCCATCATATTCACCCTCAGCAAACTTGTTTTCTGGATAGTAAACAGCAATGACTTGGTTCCCACCAAACTTTCTTCCATTCATCCCCAGCCTTGCCTTGGCAGCACTTTCAACGTCGGCATACTCCAAGAACACCTAAAAAGACCCAGAAAACATCAAAAAAACACAAAAGGTGAGTGTGATATTCAACAACACCACCACAATCCAAATACCCAAGAGAACGGTTAAAGAAGAAGTGAAATACCTTTCCAACACCAGGTGCCGGTTCTCCATTGGGATTAGGGCGCGGGATGACAACATTTACCAAAGAACCTGACAAAAGAAACCAAATTCCTCACAAGATCGAAGTAATAATATTCATAGTAAAAAGTATTAAGATTGAAGTAGAATGCATGTTTGGGGTGTTTCCCATTGGAAGGACTTGGCTGGTTCCCATAACCCAACTGAATCGAAATCCAATAGGCCCCATCCCATGGTCCCCATTCATTACTTTCATCCTGATCCTACCCACTGCCACCCCCAAAATGGGAGTGTCAACGTGGACAATAAATAGTCTAAACCCTAAAGCAAGCTTTTGTTTGTAAATAGGAAAATGATGCATTGTAGAATCACCCAACTGACTAGAAATCCAATAGGCCCCATTTCATAACTTCCATCCCGATCCCGCCCACTACCACCCCCAAAATGGGAGTGTCAACATGGACAATAAGTAGTCTAAACCCTAAAGAATGCTTCTGTTTGTAAATGGGAAAATGATGCATTGTACAGGCAAAAGGGCATCTAATGTGGCTAGAGGAAACTAGACATTAGTATGAAGCTATGTCTTACCAAATTTGCCTCCTTCATCCCTCATGTCCTCCACAATGTCTTCATACTCCGCGTCATCCTTGAGATCATCCACAGTCACACAGTGGGTTAAGCATACAACTTTAGTGGGAAGACCACCTGGTTGCAGCATCATTTTCTGCAAGAAAAAATGATCACATCAGCCTCAGAGAAATGTATCTTCCCCAATCCAAAGAGCATAAGCAACTCTCTCAATCATATTTTTTTTTAAAAAAAAAAATTGCATGTAAGCCCATAACAGAATCCATCAAGCAAATATAAATTCTATGGACAAACAAGTAAATAATAGTAATCTTTTGAGTTAACTGAACTTACCTGCAGGGCAATCTGTTGTTGCGCATGCAACAAAACACTCTCCTGCTCAGGCTTGGGTTGTGACACACCCTGGTTTGCCCGCCGAACAGTAAGAGTTTTATCCCCCATTTTTATTCCATTCAGAGCTTGACAAACGATATCCGTAACTGACACGTCTTTGTAAACACAAAAGGCGTATCCTTTTGAATTTCCAGTGTCTCTGTCTTTGACTAGATCAAAACCCCTAAGTGGTCCAAATGCTTCCAAAAGCTCCCGAACCTGAAGTTCAGTGAAGTAATAAGGAAGCCCACCAACAAATATCCTATCAGGTCCTTCAAGACCACCCGCAGATCCTGGACTTAAACCCACAGCAGCAAGGTTTAGATTTGGGCTGGGTTGACTGGGCCCAAGAGTAGCAGCAAGTGATGGGTTGTAGTCACTAGGTCGCCTCACTTTAACAGGTGTTCCCTGCATAGCAATATAATTAAAACAACAAATAAGCATGATAATCAATATCACATTACAATTAGGCTAGCCCGTATTCGAGAATATTTTTTTAAATTTCAGAGAAGTACATTATTGAAATTAGTATGGCAAGTACTAAATCACAAAATATTAGGTGAAATAGGGGACCCAAATCAGAAGTGCTACTAAGAAAGAGGGGTGCAGAGAAAGGCTCTGGTTGGTTTAATAATTACTAAATGTTACAAAGAAACAAGTAACAAAGGCCATGATAGCTAGTGTAAAGAAGTGCATGTAAGAGTTTAATAAGAACCGAAATTTGCAATTTACACATTTGAAATGTTAAAAGAATTAGACAGTCCAGCTCATTATATGAACATGTCATTGCAGAAATTATCAAGTGAAAGTTGTACAGCCATATTGCAAATTTATGATTGCCAAGATCTGTTTAAAGTTTTAACGAATGCTAAAATAATTACATATCGCCTTTCTTTTGCAGTTTGGACCCAGAGATAAAAAAAAAATGTAATTCAAACGCTGCACTTAAGATAAGCTATTGAGGCAGAACTGTTATAGGAGCAACGGCCTAAGAACGGAAACGGAAGGAAGGTATTTACCTCGAATATAATACCATCCAGAGCCATTGCATTACTTGCCTCCTCAACAGACCTCATCTCCACAAAAGCAAATTTCTTCTCATGATTAATATAGACATTCACAACAGCATCACCTGAACATAACACTCCAAAGGTCAGAAATATCCGAAATAAATCCCAAGCATGATAAATAAACATGACCCTGAAAAGATGATGACAAACACCTGGGCCAGCAGTGTTTCCTCCAATTGCGGTCATAACATGGCTGAAATATACAGCAACAGACTGCAATTTAAGATAACAATGAACACTATTAGTTCGGACCATAAACACTAAGATTTTCTAAAAAACAAGTTAAATAGCAGGAAAGACGGTAATCTTTCAAGGGCCAATTTAGGTTGAAACTAATGAGAAATCAATCTAGATCACCTTTATATCATTTTTTTTATTAATCATGATCAGCTCATGCTCCCTCATTCCCATATGCTTGCTCTTATTCCATTCCCAATGGTAGGCATGGGTTTGAAAATAGGGATCCCATTCTTATCCCCTTATCTTAGTTCTTGTTATTAATGTTTTCATGATTTGGAAACAAACATTACACAAAATAAGTAAATATTAATTGACTGCAAAACCATATATATTGCTTATCTGCATGATGAATAAAAGAAATACCTGTTCATTGGCAGTTGGGGGAAGACCACCAACATAAACCCGCCGAGCATGTCTAGTAGCCTGCAAGTTGATATCAAACACACTTATTAACCAATCAAGGAAGGCTACAACAATGGAGAAAAAAGAATTCTGATCTGCGAACCTGCTGAGTCATGGCTTGAACAGGCATCACAGGAAGAGTTCCAAGCTGAGAGGAGAAAAATGATGTAAGGACTTGTAAATGAATTAAAATTTTAAATTAGCCAATGCAGGAAAATAAATACCTGTCCTGCTAATGCATACATATTCGAAAACATCCCAGGAATCGCAGCAGTTGCCCCTGGAATTTGACCTGTAAAAACTAGCAAGTCAAGTAGAGTCCAACTCCAAGAGAAACATACCAATACTATAAGTTGAGAGAATATAAACTTCCATTCTAATAGTATTTACATAAAATATGTCGATGACTCTCAAGTGGAACTTATTCAACAATCCAATGGAGGAGAAATCCAATCTTAGCTTTGAACTTAAATGAATACTACTGAAACAGCCATTAGGTGCCAGTTAAAATGAGCAAGACCCAACCTGAGGTTCGTTTCTTCCTTGAACATTAAAGCTACAGAAGTCGGCTCACACCCAGTGTCAGCACAGTGGGGCAAGTAGCCCAATATTACCTTCTTACAAGAAAACAGAAGACACAAGCAACAAACAAACACCACCACAAGAAGAAAACGAAAAAAGTTTCTCAGTTCCTTGGAAATTTCACCAGTTAAACAATTAAGAAAAAGAAAACTGTATGCTGTTCATCACACTTCTCCATGCTTAATAATATAAGAAGAATCAGATAAATAACTAAATAAGCTTACCCAAAAGAAACCATGCAATTTGGTATGAACTTGCACACTAAATCAAGAAAAAACAAGGGAGTTATAAAACAATTCTATCATTCTATTGCAGAAGGCAACGCATACCAGTAGCAGCAGCAGCAGCAACGGTAGCAACAGGGGCAGCACCAGGCAAGATTGCAGCAGGGGGTGCCATGTCGAACCCACTTATTCTTTTACTGCAAGCCATAATTCAGTGAATTAATAAAAAGGCATAAGAAGGTTCAGCACAATGCGAGGTCTAGAAATTTCCTAAGGCTAAAGTGCTAAACTATCAGTAAACTGATTCCCAACTTTAAAACGCCATACAATATGGCTGTACGGACACTGATACAGTGATACTACAAGAAACTAGAAATTCAAGACTTTTCAATCCTTAAAGTATCTACGAGGCATATTCCCTTTCAATTTCATCAAGGCCACAAACTTGCTTCAACACATGATCTCAGCGCAAATGAAGAGTAGTGCACATGGATAAACTAAATGTGAACAGATAGAAGCATATTGTAGAAGAAAGGCCATTTATTAGCAGAAAAACTTATTGCCTATTTATTTCTTTCTTTATCAGATATTTGGAAAGATACCAGAAAGAAAGTAAAAGACAACAGAGAGTGATCTACCCAGGGCATGTGGCTAATGTAGACACAAATTAAGACACTAGCTAAGGAGTGATTTACAAGTTAAGGAGTGGTAAGTTCCCTCCTGAAAATAAAGAAGGAGAAATCTTTTTTTTTATTGATGCTAGGAGAAATCTTCTATTATTAGATATTAAGCTCATATTCATACACTGATTTTATGATATATCCCAATCTGCCAAGAAATAAAATAGAATTATGGACAAAAAACATGGATAATCTAAGAATTTGTCATGCAGAACATCATCCACCAATCACCAATGGTGTATGTTCTGTGGTGGAGCATCCAAGAAACATGATATTCATAATCTTAACTTACACAATGCCTTGTTCAGTCCAATTGGTCGAATGCTGCCAAGTAGACCACCGTTTCATTTATTGGTAGTGAAACAGTTGAATTTTTAACTATTCAATATACAAAACCTTACTGCGAAGCTTCACAAGGAAGACAGAAACCAAATCAAGAAAATGTAATAAACTCAGATGAATATTGAAAATCTACAGACTCCAGCATACCTTTTCGAGCGCGAGCGAGAACGGCGGGGGGAGTCAGAGCGTGATCTTGATCTATGATGAGATCTAGCTCGGGAATGAGATCGCGACCTACTGCTGCGCCTATCATCTCTGTCCCTTTCATAATCTCTTCGTCTAAGAATAGCAAAGATAGGTATGTTAGATAGATAAAATAGTAAAAACAAAAAATCTGGCCCGGTATTGGAAAATGATTATCCAGCATTACCTGCGCTTGTAATCATCATCATCATCCTCTAGGTCTCGGCTTCGCTCCTTTCGATCACTTCGATCTCTATGTCGGTCTTTATGACGATCTCGCTCCCCGTCTCTGTCCCTATCTCTTTCTCGATCTCTGTCCCTATCTCTGCCCCTATCTCTGTCCCTTACCCTATCCTTATCCCTATCCCTGCCCTTGTCTCTATCCTTCTCCTTTTCTCTATCTTTCTCACTGTCTTTCTTCCTATCTCTATCCCGATTTCTTTCTTTCTCCCTATCTCTGCTTCTTGAAGACTCTCTTTCATAATCATGGGAATCCTGCAAAGGAAGATAGTGCACGAACAAACTATGAGTTAATATTTTCAAACAAACAATATCCATTCTTATTTGCAATTATAAAGGCTAATCTTAAGTTCAAGAAACTAAAACTCTAAGAAAGGGACTCAAACTTTGCACAGTTACCATTTTCCCCGCATACATAACAGCAGAGAGTAACAGAAATGATACTTTGAAAAATCACATCAACTGAAACTGATTTAGGTGGTAACATACAGGCGGTACTAATTGATCCAGGTTTCTTACGGTTTTTTCAACAATTGGCACAAAAATGCAGTACAAAATGGATCGAAAGGAATAAGTCGCCCAAACAAAAGATGCATTCTTCCAGGATTCTTATTAGATTTCAACAATTGACACAAAACTCCATTGCAATATGGATTGAAACAGAATTAACTATTCCACATAATGTTTTTCGAGAATAATCTTACAAATGCAGTCTTCTCTATTGCGGAGCCAACTACGAAGAGAATAAGATTCCATCTAACCATCCAAAGAAGTGTACGAAGGAATAACAATCCAGGGAAAAAAAATCAATAAGAGAGACGGTTAGAACCGAAACCCTAGAAAAAGACAGAATAACAATTAAAAAAGCACAATCTAATCAAGGAGAGGGGCGCATGGAAACGAAAACCATAGCTGCAAAATAATCAAGGAGAGGTGAAGATTGGAAGCAAAAACCCTAGATCAGGAGAATTTTACCCGAGATTTGGAATCGTTGTGATTGTCAGCGTCGCCATGGCTACCACTGCGCTGCCTTGGAGGTGAACCAGAGTCTTTTCCATTGCCATCAAACCTGTCTTCTTCGTAGTCCGACATTGTTTCCTTGGGTTAATCTCAATATCTCTTCGTCGTCTCCGTGTTCTGGAGAGTTCGCCTCTGGAGGTTTTCCGGGTGAGGGCGTGCGTTGTATTTACGTTTGTTCTGTCTAAAGAAAGTATATATAGAGAGAGCTCCGGCCCACGTTAAGTTTAGGCAAAGATATGTGAGGACCTTATTGGGCCTATCGCCTACCGATGTGAAGCGACTAAATTATTGGTTTTGAAATTTTAAAAATAAAAAAATTGTATATCTCTAGTATTTCTTCCTCCAAAAAGATGAAATCGCTCACCCTGATGCCCCTCATCCCGCCCGACCCAATGGGGATGGTGAGATGAGGTATTTCTAGTATTTCTTATTCAACTATGGTATGTGTTCGAATCGGGTGAATCGTGAGAGTGTTCGTGGTTTTTAAAGATCTCTTATTTAGGTGAGGAAACATTGTTGATTCGCATTTATCTAATATTTCATAATTTTAGGAGTCTTCCTCACAAGCTGGTGATCTTTTTTGTGATTTTGTTGAGCTTTGAGTCATCTTTCCTTATTTGATTCGCGTTGTGTTGTATTGTTTCATGATAGTTAATTCGTCCGCTGATCCGTCGGTCTCTCTGGATAATAAGTTGATAAAGTGTCTCGTCAAAATTTATTTCAAAAATATCAATACCAATAATATGTTAATTGACTGATACATAACCTTTAAAAAACCAAAAAAAAACAAGCACATACAACCAAACTTTAAGCAAAACATAATCGTTTTGCAAGTCATGTGTATGTAGACTAGTAAAGTCGCAGATGCAGTTTGAGAACTTTTACAAGTGGACAGAGCATTGTTCATTCGTTAATTTTTTAATAAATACTCCGTAAATGTGAAATAAATTATAAAGAATCTCTTTAAATAATGAACAAATTCATATTTAAAAATAAATCACATTTAAAATATGCTAAAACCAAAATTTCCCCTAGAGTATATTATTTTCCAAATTCATACACGAGACCACTTTCTTAACAATCACGATAAGACCAAAAATATGAATGATTTCTCAAAGTTGGCATATGAACAATTCATATTATATTACTTTTTTTTTTAGCTGGTAAATATATATATGGGTGTAACCAAGTTACAAAAATAAAGAGACCAACACAAAAGGTCTAGTGGGAAAAATACATACGGTGTATACCTCTTAAAAAGCTACCTCAAAAAACTCCACAAAAAAACCTCCAAGCCCTATTCACGACAAGATTCCCCCCTATACATCAGCCCTCTAAGTCTTAAAACTCAAAACCAAATCAATATCTACGACGTAACAAACCCTTTACCCCTGCCATCTCTGCCCTCGACTTGCCTTTGCATTTAATGGCTATTCGATTCTTGCAAGCCTTGACAATCATATTATATTACTTTAATTACACGCATACTACACATTCAAACCTTTTTTTAAATCTAACTTGGGTTCCTTGGGGTTGAAAGGTAAAAAAAATCACTTCAATGTAAATATATAAAATAACATTAATGTAATCTCACACACAACCATGGTTCGCACTTTTGCACTACTTCCATGGTTGTACTTGTGCCTTCGTGTAATGGCCCAATCTCACAGAGTGAAAACTTGGATGTTTGGTGTCTAGGAGGTATTTAGAAAGCTAACAAAATGAGAATATGCATCCTACCAGTGTGTGAATTTGTACTGCCAGATCAGTAAATTGCCCTAAAAAGCTCATTACCCTTGAAAGTTGAAACAAGCTCAATCAAACAAAAGAGTATTTCTACTATACATCTAATTTACATCCTCATGCTTCCCTTTACTTGACAAAGGTGAATGTTACACGTCGAAATGGGCAGAAGAAGCACAATTTCCATCATAATCTTTGCACATCTATTACCAGGATCCTGAACAACTACTTGGCAGAAGAAGTACTTGGTGCTCCATCGCCCCTCTTCAACACCCAAACAGAACCATTAGATTCGCAGAATTCACTCATTACCTGAAAGCAGGAAAAAACGAAAGACGCTTGAACATGAAATCGCTTATTGAACCTTTTCACATATACCATCAAGCAGGGTTACAAACTACAGCAAGCCCTCGTATACCAAATATAATACGAATAGATAACTGATATGCAACATCATATCTAGAAAAAACAAACTCTAGCAAAGAATTTAAAAAAAAGATGAGCAAAACATGAAAATTTTCATTTTTGTGTGGAAATTTGAGCTATGGGAGCTGATCATGCATCTAATTCTTGTGAAGTTCTGCTTTGATTTTCAAATCATTCTTGAAATTTGTACCCATTAATATTGGACTATCAAACATTTCCCCCCATGGTAAGATAACAATGTCGTAAAATGAAGTTTTGAAATACTGGGATAGTCATACCTTGCGGAACTCATCATTACTTGGCACCTTTTTAAGTTTCATTTTAGCAGCTTTAAAAACTTCAGGCTCCTTTACCTTTGCATTAGGTCCTTTACCAATAAAAAGGTCAATAACAACATTCCTGCACAATGCACATCATGTAAGCCAATATCAGAATTTCATATCACGTCATCTTCAAGAAGATAAATTTAAAAAATCACATAATCTACACATGGCTTATAGAAAAATTAAAACATTAACCTCAGTGGATTGAGTTCTGGATGCTCCGAGGATGATTTCAGAACAAAAGCCCCATGGATATTAACAGCCACTTCACTGATAACTTCTAAAAGCTCTTCTTGAGGAGCCTCAAGACCGAATGCAGCAACCTTAGCTACACTATCAGCTTTTTGATTAATGCTCACAGCCATAGATCGTAAACCTTGAGAAATTAACTGGAGGCTGCAAGGAAATGAAGGATGTTGGATGAAGTGTGTATTATAATTAGAGCAGACGGCGGAATGTGATACAAAGGGCTATTTAAAGTCCTCTATTGAGCCCAAAACGAAAAGATAACTGATTTTTACAAATCAAATGCCCACAGCCTGACACAAGGAATTCCACTGAAAACAGCTTCTTCATAGTAAAATGGATATTTATCAGTTTTGTATCATCACATTGGGATAATAAAATTTCAATAAAATGACCTATGTACAATGGAAATTGAAACATGAGATTCTCACCTGCAAACCTTGTTGGCTTGAAAAAGTTTTCGCAGAGCTATGGGAAGAGCTTCACGGGCTTCATTTGACATGGTCCTTGTCTCAATACGCACTCCTGTAGCAGATACTCCTGCATTTCGATCAGAAATCTGTGATTGATGAAGCTTACCAGAAACAATGGCTTTTGGAGGATTTTTCTTCGGTCTCATCATCTCTTGCAATTGCTCCCCTTTCACTTTCCACCTTTTTTCAAACTCTTCAATGATTCCAGGGTAAGTTTTTATAAAGAACATGTCTGTAGGTTCTTTAAACTTCCAATCCTCACACTTGGGCCTTTCAATAGCTAATTCACTGAGGGCATCCATGCACAACGGTTTAGGAATCTTTATGCCGTCCAAATCTGAATATTTAATGGTTGTGCTCTGGCTGAACAGGAAAAGTACATAATCTCTTGCTACGACAAAAGATATGTTAGCATTTGGATACCGAATCGCTGTTTTTGCAACCCAGTGTCCTTGTACTACTAAAGCAAACTGCTCCAGAGCCCGTAATACATCTACCAATTCATGGTCAGGTGCATAATGTTTAAGAACATGAAATCTATGAAGGGAAGGCCCCTGCAATGAAGTAACCCAGAAATGACAAACAACTTCTTCAAGTGGTTTTATTTCAAAACCAACAAAAAAAATACTCCGTAATAAACAAAATGAAACATTGTACTAGAGATGTTTGACGAGAGACATCAAAATCCACCAAACAACATCATAATAACTTGAAATAATAGATCTTGGCACATACCTCAGTAAACAACAACCTTAAACGTTGATCCAATGGCAATAAAAGCAAGGACCTGCATTCACTCAAGAATAGAATAAGTTAACAACGAGGTTTGACTGCAATAAAATATATACATACATACATACATACATACATATACGTATAGGGAGGATTCCTGTTACAACGGGCGCTCATGTGGGAACTAGAACAGTGCATTTTACGCATAAAATGGAGCACTTTTAAAACTGAATGCATTTTTGGAATAAACTAGTGCACTTTAATGTGCAACTCGTTGCACTAGTTTTGAATGTGCATCAGCTTAAGAAATACACCAGTTTGTGTATAAAAAAAGTGCACTAGTTTAGCCACAAGAAAAGGGCATCAATTCTTAAAAGTTCGCCATTTTATGTCAAAGTGCATTGTTCAGTAAGAACAATCCAATAAAAAAAGAAAAAGAAATTGGTCCTTGGAGCCCCAGAGAGCCTATTAATTTTTAAAAAAGTAACAATAATAGATGCTATTTTTACACTATCTATAGGGTGTTTAATGGGATTGTTACAATTATGGACATTGATAAGGGAAATGGTCCATAAACATTCTACATGGCTACATGTGTTAGCCAATCTTCATACAAATTCTACACTAGAAAAGACTTCAAAACATTATTTGATACAAATCACAAGCCTGCAATTTATCAATGGCACCTTAAAACGTATAACCCTGAAACATCAACATAAGCTGATGATGTTATCTAAATTTATCCAGGCTTAGAGTTTAGACTGACACCCACTGCCTGACAGTCTACATAATGTCATTAGCAGTAGCCTAATAGTTAAATGAATCTCCATTAATCATTCAAAGAGTATTTCACAAGATGAACCAAGATGTCAGTTAATGTAATTAGGACGAGAAATCAATGACAGAATTAGTGTTCACACAACTTCAAATTGTCACAACAGCGATCTGATGCACTTATAATCCAATAATCACCTACTAACTTGAGCCCCCAAAAAAATGTGCCACCAGATAACGCCATTGTCAGGAATGTCATCAAGCAAAATTTTCATAAAGAGTAAGAAGCAATAAATCCTAAACATTAGGTGCAATCCTGAAAATCATCAGAAAGAATGACTACAGCATGATATTGTGCAAACATAAACAGTAATTAACAAAAGATAGAAAACATAAACGAGATGAATTTACCTTTTAGATGGTCCTACAGGCTTTGTTTTGTCTATAGCAGGTGGAGGACACAAAGAATCAAGATACTCAAGCCTGAAAACAAGACAAAAAATATCACCATAAAAAGATTTGTGCTGGCATTAAAATATCTCGAATCAATGGCCTGAGACAATAAAGACACTAAAATCAGTTGACAAACGGGATACATACGGTTTCATTGGGAATGTTAATGAAGATTTAACTCTAGAAAGCATCTTATTTCTATATCTAGCTGATAAATCACTACTCGAGCCATGGAACTTTAGGGTGATACAAGGTTCATCATCTTTCAGGTCCATAGCCCTATTTGGATTTCCGGATGACTCTGCTGTTGCAACTTCCGAAACATTTTTCTTTTTTGATTCATTCGGATTAAGATACTCCGTTGATGGTCTAAGTTGCCTAACTGCATGAACTGGGTTTAAGTGCAGCTGCAAGATTAGGAAAAAGAAGAATGTCTCAGGATTAATATTGACATAATGGAGGCACATTCAACATAAATGGAGGCACATTCAACATAACCTAACATGGATTAATTCAAACTATGAAAAAATTATTCACTGTGAAATTTGGCATGTTATAAATGAATGTGTATCAGCTTCGAAATACATTACAGTGAACCTGAAATCGAACACCTGAAAAGTTTAATTAAGGTATCTGAAGCTGATATTGTTATAGAGTGATATTAGACTAGAGTGATTGTTCCATAATCTTAAAGAACTACAATCAGAACTTTGACAAAAGAAATAACCAGACAAATAAAAACCATGCAAATTAATAATTAAGAAAATTAATTAATTTAGGATTGAAAAATAAAATAAAAGCAATATACAATGAAAATGATAGAAGAATATACCTCTTGACCCGTAAATACACCAATGGCATGGACAGTTCTTGGGACTGGCCTCCACTTGGTTGATAGTGTCTGGATAATAAATTAGAAAGCACAATTACATAATATCCAAGATGCAAAACAGGCCCATTGTTAAGGCACCACTGTGTAGAGTTCATCTTAAGAAGCACAAAGCAGGTATCAGAAACACAAAGGTATAACCAATATTCAAAATGAAGGGCACTTTTCAAGCAGCCTGAAATTGAGCAGAAGGTTGCATCTCTTAAGACAGACAGAGCCCATAAAACTGTAACTAAGCCAAGACAAATCAAAGACCTTCAAAATTTGTTGAACATTATATACAACTAGCAGCAGTGAACAACTTGGAGACATCAACTCTATACTTGAAGATAAGCTCGATATGAAGAAGCAATAGATTATACTAATGTATAAGTTGGGAGCGTCAAACCAACCATCTGCTTGTTGAGTTTGGGGGCACTAGGAGCCCCAGCATCATAATTTCCATTATCTGCATTCAAAGCCAAATCAATTTCTATATCTGCACTAGCTGGTTTCACTCTAACCTGCATCCCAAATATCCAAAAAAAAAAAAAAACATTGTTATTCAACTACCACGGAGATCAAAACGAAATCAGTACGGCTAATCAATGTCACAATACCTCCTTGCAACCATTCTCTAAATCATAAGGACGCCAAGAAGGCCGAAGAGGATATTGCAAAACAAAGAGCTGCAAATAGAACAGGACTGTGAGCTAAAATCCGACACTCAAAATTGCAAAGCAAAAGCAATAGCACAAAAGGAAGAAGTAGAAGCGTTTATATACCTTAGTTCCTTCATCAATCGGAGCCGGATTGAAGTAAACATCGATTTCACGAACAACGTAATCTTCTTCCTCCCGATTTCGCTCCTCTCCAGCAGCGTCCACGTCCATGGGCTCTCCGCCGCCGGCAATCGCCAATTTCGCGCCGTTTTCGTTGGAAGCTGCCAGAGATGGGCCGGAAATATCCAAAATAGCACCGTCAATAGGTTGATCTGAGCGACGCTCCGTCTTGACGGGGACTGGAGGACCGCCATGGTTGCTCGACTGTACGGAGGAACGAGCAGCTGGCTTAGGCTTTGATTTCGGTTGGAACCTGGATTTGGGGACGAATCTTGAGGGCTTTGGCGCTGGTGCGCTTGATCCGTCCAAGTCCATCTCGCTCTTCAAATTCAAAGGCAGGTAATTTGTGCATCAATTTGGATTCCCGCGTGTTGTAACCAAAACCCTCGAAGATTCTTCTTCACTTACTGCTCCTGTTGCAAAAGTTGTGACTTTTAATCCGAACTCTATGTTATTTTGTTTTTAAAAGGAAAAATGAACAAAAATAATACAAGTATCAACTTTTGGCCAAAAATAATATCAAGTATAAACATTGTTATTCAACTTTTGACCGTTTTATATACGAACTATCGCCCTATTAACCGAAAATAATACATATGTGTATTCCGGTGAACTTTCCGACCAAATACGCCACGTGGACGCCGGAAAACACACATGGCAGAAATTTTTGCCACGTCACCAAACTCGTAAATTATGTCATGTCATAAATTTATTTTTCATTTTTTAAAAAAAAAGAAAAATTAAACAAATAGGCAAATAGCCACAGCACCTTTCGAAACAATCGAGGAGAGAATGAGCAGATAACATTGAGAAGAAAGTCAAGACGCATACCCTCGATTCCATTGTTTCGAAAGGTACTGTAGTTATTTGCCTATTTGTTTTTTTTTTTAAATGAAAAATAAATTTGGTGACATGGCATAACTTACAAGTATGATGACGTGGTAAAAATGTATGCCATGTGTGTTTTCCGGCGTCCACGTGGCGTATTTGGTCGAAAAGTTCACCGGAATACACATATGTATTATTTTCGGTTAATAGAGCGATAGTTCGTATATGAAACGGTCAATTTCAAAGTTTGTATTATTTTTGGCCAAAAGTTGATACTTGGTATTATTTTTGTCCATTTTTCCTTTTTAAAATACAATACATCTCTGGTCCAAGTTTCGGGTCCTTGGGGCTCAAGTTTCGGTTCCTTTGGGCCCAAGCTTCGGATCCTTGGGGTCCAAGTTTCGGTTCCTTCGGGTCCAAGGAAAAAAAATCGAAAGGGTTGAAACCACTCTTTGAGGATACCGCAAAAGGGTATGAAAATCCCGAAAGGGCTTGAAAATTCCTGAAAGGGTTTGACGAGCCAAATTGATGAAATAAATTTTCCCGAATTAAATTCTGGAATCTTCTCTCGCTCTTCGCCCTCCTCGCGACCGTGCTTCGTGTCTTTGTGTTGGTTGGGCGTCCGTGTGTTCGTGGTTAGTTTCGGTTGAGGAGCAATTTTGCGGCCCTGGATGATCGAAGTGATCGTGTTGGCGGTGTTTGTGGTCTCCGAAGATCGTGTGATCCACACTTCCCCAGATGTCGTCTTTGTCTTTTGTGGATTTCAGCTTTCCATCTTTCCGGTAGTGAGACGTCGTGTCAGCTTCTGCTGTCCCATGCGCTCGCTATCCACTTCACCACGCTGGGCTTCCTTCCGCTCGATGTTGTGACCGCTTGTTTGCTTAGGGTTTGGGATTTTTATGGGTTTACTTTGGATGGTTCTTTTGTTGTATTCTGTGTTTGTACTTCGTTCAGATCTTCGTGATCTCATCCTTCGGGATGCTCTCGGGTTGGTTAACCACCACCCGAATTCTAGATAGTGATGATTTATAGTGAATATTAGAAAAAATAAATTTATGAAAAAGTAAATAAAATAATGATTTTTTTTCAAAGTTAATTATTTTATTAAATTTTGTGCAAATAACGTTTGGGAACGGAGGGAGTATATATTTCAGAAAGGCAAAATGGTCATGGATAGAACAATTTCTTGCCAAACTTGCAAAAATAGACCAATGGAGGAAAATTTGCACAAATAGACCCTTTTTTTTTTGCACAAATGTGCCCGTAACCTCACCCATTGTAGCGGGTTTTGGGCTGGAAAAGAAAAAAAATAAAACATAAAAAAAATTGGGTGAGTTGACAGGGCAATTAATGCCTCACATCACCACACACACTCTCTCTCCATCGGGACTCCATCTCTCCATTTCCAAAACTCCAAACCGTTCGAAAGGGATAGGAAGAAGAGACGACGCCGACGACCACCAAAACCCGTTCGAAGAAGAGACGGTCGGGAACTGTCGGAGAAGAGAAGAATGCCGGCGACCACAAGGTACACCCTCTTTCTATGTTGTCCGTTTTCTTCGAATCTGGGGTTTGGGATGGGAGGTTGAAGGAACCTACTATGGTGCATGGTGGTAAGGGATTGAACGTCAAAGGTGGGTTCATGGATGTGTTGTGGAGGGGTGACAATCGTGGTTGCGATTGAAGGAAGAGAAGGGTGGTTTTGGGGAATGGATAGGGCAAACCGGCGGTTAGGGTTTAGGAAGGCCGAAGAGGATGGCTATGGTGGGAGTCGAAATTGGGAATGGGAAAGATTAGGGGTTTGATTGAAGAGAAGGATGAAGGTTTTACATGTGTTTAATTTCGAAATCTGGTGTGGTAAAGAGAAAGGGGGTGACATGGGTGGGGAATCTGGGTGACATGGGCTTAGAATCTGAGACTGTAATTGGGTGTCTGACATTGGGTGTGGAGTTCGATTGGTATTAGGTATGGTAAACGCATTTCCATTAGTTTGAAATTGAGATTTCGGGAGTTGATGTGGAATGTATGGCGTCATTGGTTTAGAAACTGTCTGACATTGGTGACATGGGTTTAGAAACTGAGTGACAAGGAATATAAAATTTCTGGAAAACCTATTGTTGCTCTTAAACTGCAGGAGACAAATGGTACGGACAAAAAATGCAAAGAGTGACAAGCAGCGGGAGCCCCGTTACTATATCCCGGAAGAAAAGCAGGTAAACCAAGGGTCGAGGTTGGCGATGCTTGCCAACATCGATAACTACGTCGACCCGTACGATTGGGATAAGCTGCTGGACAACCAATTTTGCGGGATCATCCAGCTGGCGAACTGGTGCCAATTCTCGTCCCAATTAGTGCATTACGCACTACAACGGCAAGTGGTGACCAAGAAGAGGTGGGAGACATGGTATATGATTCAGGGGAAGCTCCGGCGTTTCTCGATGAAGGAGTTTGCCATTGTCACGGGGCTCAAGTGTGGCCGAGTGAAGCGTACGGTAATGGAGGAGGACAACAAAGATGTGAAGGACTTCTTCGAAACGGAAAGCGTGAAGGTGGGCGAGCTTCAGTTCGCCTTGAAGACGGACTTTTGGGTGAGATGTACGCGGAGGACATCATTGGTGAGAAAGTTGGAAAAAGCGATGATGAGGACAAAGTATCGGGGGCACGAAAGGAGAATGAGGAGGTAAGTTTATTTTTGGATGACATGTTGTGCTCTGTTGTGTGACACGGGATTCAGGGGGTTGAATGTTTTTGTTTTTCACATTCAGGTGCATGACGTTACCCAGACTGAAACAGAATAGGGTGGGAAGGCTGATGAAGAACAAGTTGCTAAGGTCAGGTCCAGTGGCCTGCGTCACTTCATAGAAAGAAGCTAGTCATATTGGAATCCATTTAACTTGTAGATCGGTTTTGCAGGTTGTTGATGTTGATGTACCACAGGGGACTGTTACTGAGCTCCGGAAAGAGCCGAGCCAGCAAGAAGGTGATAAGGTAAGGTCTTGTGTTATGTTGATGTGGAAGTTGGCAATGTCGTTATGAAATGATGATGACATGAATTATTATGTAGAGAGACATGGCGTTTTATGTTGTGCGACAAGATATATGCGCATTAACTGAAACTCCTGAAAGGGTTGAATTTTTTTGTTAGGCCGAACATGTCCAAGGGGTTACAGAGAGCTCAAAAGCAGCCGGTGGGGAGCCTGAACAAGCAGACGTGGATAAGGTAAGCAGCTCTGACATTGAAATTGACTTCTGAACTTTTATTCAGCTGATGCTACTTTATTGAAAACACTTATTGGACCCCTTTTTGTTTTCCAGGTGGAACCTGGTGATGTTGTACCAAAGGGGACTCGTACTGAAGCCGTGGAGAAGTCCCGACAAGTTGCTAAGGTACGCTCCCTGTTGCCCGTGTCATTCATCCTTTATGTTTTCAATTGTGGCATGGGGATGTTAGGTAGGCGACAGGGGTTGTTATGTTCGGTGACATGAGAATTTTTTTTGGGAATTCAGAGGTTGTTCATCGACCAGGTATTTCAGAGAAAGGCGTCCAAGAAGACGAAGAAGGATGAAGCAGTGGGTGTGGGCCCACCGGCGAAGAAATCGCGGGCCTCTAAAGGGAAGGACGACGTCGTTCCCGGTGACGCTGTTGCCGTGAGACTAGTTTCTGCGGCCGACTATGAGGCCCTACAAGGGTGGCTCGCAAGGTAACCCATCGTCTCATTTCAGTCTTCATTATACGGCAAGGTTACCCATTGATTAATTCCACTCCATTGTACAGTCCAGTGCGGACGCTGAGAACCGGTCAACGAGCTGCGGCAGGGACCTGTCAAAGGAGTTCTTTACCACCCTCCAGACGCCCCGCAATTGGATCCACTCAGAGGTACGAAGCTGGTATATTGTAGTTGTTATAACGAGAACGATAACAGACGAAGAAAGACACAGAGATTTAACGTGGTTCGACAACGGTGTGTTGCCTACGTCCACGGGCAGAGAAATAGGGATCTTTATTATGGAGGCAAACAAGAAAACTAGGTTACAAATTGTTAGGTTTATGAGTATATATAGTGCCTCATGAAACCCTAGTCACACAATGGGCCTAAACCCAAAACAAATAATAAGCCCAATTCAAGGCATATTAACAAATCTCCACCTTGACTTGAATCCTCTCAGATGTACTACCAATCGCATTGCAGCGCCAGACATACCAAATGCAATGCCATGCCAGATGTACCAGATGCGCCTTCAATGTCGGATGTACCAGAATCTCCTCTCAGAAACAGATGCACCGTGACAAGTTTCAGACATTCCTCTACCTCAGATTTGTCCTCGTATGAGGACCCAGATTGCCCCGCAGGGCAGCTCAACAGTTGGTGATATTAAACAAGTTCAAACCGTGTTGGAACTTGTTCTCCGGAACTGGCTTGGTGAACATATCAATAGGATTATCAGATGTTCCCATCTTCTTCACCCTGATTCTCTTCTCAGATTGCCAGTGTGCTGACTCGCGTTCAGAAATATCAGCCTTGTAGTTGGATGGAACACCATCCTCCTCCTCCTCGGCCACATGCAAAGCATATCCCACCAGATCGTCAGACCTGGATCTCGCAGACCCTCTGTTGTCAACCCTTCTTGGTCGATCTAGAGCAATACTCTGATGTACAACTCCACCTGTTCCTGTGTCTAGTGGTATATTCTTTGTCTCACCAGTATCTGACTCAGTAGTACCTGTTTTTTATGATTGGTCAGTGACCAACTC
The DNA here is from genome assembly GCA_037127255.1 of Persicaria tinctoria. Classification (NCBI taxonomy): domain Eukaryota; kingdom Viridiplantae; phylum Streptophyta; class Magnoliopsida; order Caryophyllales; family Polygonaceae; genus Persicaria; species Persicaria tinctoria. The sequence continues at coordinate 90,226,700 of JBANSL010000002.1, read as the reverse complement.
AGGTGCCTGAGTCTCTGCTGGAGTGAAGTTCAACTCCACCTCCTCAGCAACAGTCTCCCTAACGTTGACTGAAACAACATCTGCAGCACCTGTGACTGCTGAACCTTGTAGGGTATACAAAGTCTCCTTTCCCTGCTTGACTCCTTGCAAAACCACATTAGAGCCCTTAAACACGCGCAACTTTCCACCATAACCTGTGTATCTGAAACCCTTGTCGTCCAACACAGTTAGGGATATCAGATTCTTTTTCATAGATGGCACATGTTTGACTTCTTCCAATGTGCGAAACTTTCCATCGTTTGTCCGAAGCTTGACTGAGCTAATCCCAACAACCTTGCAGATGATGACATCGTTTCCCATAGAAACATTGTCCTTTTCTACACATCTATATGTTGTAAACAACTCTCTTCTAGGACATACGTGACATGACGCACCTGAGTCAAGAAACCACACATCATGATCTGTGCGATTACCTACTAGTAGAACAATATCTTCCTCAGAAGTATTTCCACCATGAACAACTGCTGCAGATCCAGATTTCTGCTCTTGTTGCCTCTTCTTAGGACAGTCATTCTTCCAATGACCTTTCTCCTTACAGTAGTTACAGACGTCGTCTGGTTTAGGGCCTGATTTGCGACCTTGCTTCTTGCCCCTTCTACCATCAGAATTGCCTCCGTTGGCCATAAGCCCGGAAGCCTGATTGTCTGTAACCGACGCGGTTGCCTTCAGACGCAACTCTCTGCTGTGAAGCGACGATCTGACCTCTTCCAGTGTGATGGTATCCTTCCCAACGACGAACGACTGAACGAAGTTCTCGTATGTGGGGGGTAGGGATACCAGCAGAATAAGAGCAGCATCTTCGTCCTCCACCTTAACATCAATATTACGCAATTCAAGTAATAACGTGTTAAGTTGATTAAGATGATCTCTGAGTTGTGTACCTTCCTGCATACGCAGCCCGAACAACCGTTGTTTCAGAAGCAACTTGTTTGTTAGAGACTTTGTCATGTACAAACTCTCCAACTTCAGCCACAAGCCGCCAGCAGTTTCATGATCAGCAACCTCTATTATGACATCGTCTGCGAGACACAACATGATCGTCGAATGAGCCTTCTCCTCAAGAAGACCGTACTCAGCGGTGGTTGTATCTGCCCCTTCTTGTCGGCGGTTAACGGTGCCCATAAACCTTGTTGCTTCAGCAAAGCCCGCATCTTTATCTGCCACAGACTAAAAGAGTTTCTTCCAGTAAACTTGTCAATATTCACTACAGATCCAGACATCATTCTCGACAGAAATCACAACCAAGCTCTGATACCAATTTGTTATAACGAGAACGATAACAGACGAAGAAAGACACATAGATTTAACGTGGTTCGGCAACGGTGTGTTGCCTACGTCCACGGGCAGAGAAATAGGGATCTTTATTATGGAGGCAAACAAGAAAACTAGGTTACAAATTGTTAGGTTTATGAGTATATATAGTGCCTCATGAAACCCTAGTCAGACAATGGGCCTAAACCCAAAACAAATAATAAGCCCAATTCAAGGCATATTAACAGTAGTTATCACATTTGATTATGATTCGCCTTGCATACGCATTTGGGTTGCATTTGGACTATGTTGTGGGTTGTAATGGGGGTTAACTTGTCGCAGCACTTCGACCAGTCATACGTAAAGCAGTCGCGGAGAGGGGTGACGACATTGGCCGTCTAGTCGTCGTCTTGGACTCCTACAACTCAGACGTCGGGGGTATAAGGCGAGTGGCAGAGCCCTCTCATACTTCGATGGGCGGTCCCCGACGCCCATGACCCGTCCGTGGGCAGGCGTGGACCTCGTCATCCTACCTCTCAACCTGAGGGGCAAACATTGGGTTGTCGTCGCGCTTGATCTGAAGGAGTGACAGGTGAAGCTGTATGAATGCGATGTGCACTGCGTGATAGACCGCCAGCTCCCACCCCTATTGATGCATGTTACCCACCTCGTCCCCATCATCATGGATGTACACGCTGAGTTGAAGGCGATGTATGCATCGAAGGTGCCAACCCCGTTTGGCATACACCGCGACAAGCGCCTTCCGCATAACAAGCTCAGGTATGTTGGGTGCGATGCCTGTATTTCATTTCACTAGATGATATCTCCTCATCTCTTTTGACAAAATCTCTGTCATTGCATTGGTGACTATGGCCCTTACACGATCAGATTCATGGAGCTCCTCATGGAGACCGATCCCACCTTCGATGGGCTGGACGACACGTTTATTGGGGCGTACAGACAGATGCTAGCGGCTGCCATCTTCCATGGTCGACTCGGTGGACGCATAATCTGATTTTCGTTGGGGTGTAGTTATGGAAGTGAACTATTGTCGTTTTTTGTGAACAACGTTGCTCTTAAACTTGTCCTTTGGTTGTTTCGATACAATTACCTTGAATAGTTGAATTAGGGGCTGACAATTATTTTGTGGTTGGACATGAATGCTGGAATTAGGACTTCGTACCTATTGTACTTGCTTGATTACGACCGTTTATTTATGACCTTTTTGGGTGTGTAAATGACTTGATGCATATACACAAAGAAACAAGTTCGGTAATTGAGATGAAAACCGACAAGGAGATTCACTCAAGGTGACACGAGGATTTCAACACATGGCAGAGGTTAGATAATTCAGTTGGGCAAAATGGCAAGCACGTGGATGCAAGGACCTTACACGTGCGTGGTAGACATGACACTTGGCTATATTTCATATGAAGTTACCTTATTTTGACTGCCTGCATAAAAAAAAAATATCCCAAAAGGAAGTTACATTTGCAACAACTTCCATTTACTACAGTTGGGGTAAAACAAGGGAATTTCCCAAAAGATAAGGGAATAGTTATTGGATTTTTACCTACAACCACGTGAAGGGAGAGGCCACGTCGGAGCAAGTTGAGAAGGGAGGTTGAGAAGTGAGAGGCCACCGATTGCAGCAAAGGCCACGCCGGAGCAAGTTCATCGTCGGATTTGAGGTAAGCCGCACACCGTTTCCTTCAAATTCCCTCCTTTGCTTTCTGAAACTTGGATCCCACTTGTCACTCTTCGTTGATTGCAAATCTGAAAATTGTCTCCTTATCCCAAAAATTGTTCAGAGGATGGATGGGTGCAGTTGACGAATTCGGAGGGTGGGTTTGGGGTATCCAACATGAAACGATGAAATTGGGTTGAGGGAGTTGTTACATGTCAAATTGGGAGGGGAAATTAGGAGTCGGGGATGTACTGGTTTGAGATTGAAGATGAACGGGGGAGTGTGGGCCTGGGATGCGATTGAAGAAGATCGAGTTTAGTGACATGGGTTTTGTAGTTGGGTGACACGGGGTAGAAAACGTGACATGACATTTTTAGTATGTTGACATGGAAACTTTAGAAGGGTGACATGGGGATAATGACGTTGTGGGTGTATCTGATTCCGTTTAGGTTGACATACTTGTAGGAAAGAAAGATATGGTCCGGTCACAAAATTTAAGGAGGAAGGGAGTCCGGCCACCGAAAAAGGCGGAGCCACGGTTCGTAGTCCCAGAGAAGAAGCATTTCCGGGGACGTGTAAACCTAAGTTCGAGAGTGTCGCTGCTCGTGCACTTGGATGACTGGATCGACCCGGTCGACTGGGAGAAGTTACAGAGAAGCCAGCTTCAGGAGGTTGTTGAATTGGCAAACCGAGTACAATTCTCACCACATCTCGTGCATTACGTCTTGCAGCGGCAGCTCGCAACGGAGAAGAAGTGGGAGATGTGGTACATGCTGCAAGGGATGCTTCGGCGCTTCTCGATCAATGAGTTTGCGCTCGTGATTGGGTTGCGATGTAGTCGAGTGCAGGGAGTATCCATGGAGGAAGACACGAAGGCTGTGAAGGACTACTTCTCAATGGACAACATGACGGTAGGTCAATTAGAGTATGCATTCAAGACATCTCTCTTCAGGGAGACCAGTGCGAGAAAGAGGTTCAAGATAGTTCTCCTCCTCATCGTCGAGGGAGTTTTGTTTGGACGGGAAAGCAGGAACGCGGTGCAGGGATGGATTGTTATGCTGTTGGAGAACGTGGATCGGTTCTTGGCATTCCCTTGGGGCAGGGTGGTGTATGAGGCCACGCATGCCTCGTTGTTGGGTGTCATACAACGGCGGATCGCTGATATGAAGCCGAATGTTGACCGACATGGCGACCGCCATGCCTATGGACTCACCGGTTATCCACTGGCATTCCAGGTAACCTTCTCGACCGTAGTTATATTTTATTTGTTCAGAGGAATTTATGACATGCAGTGTCATGTGTGGGTGTTGTAGATTTGGCTTTACGAAGCGGTACCGGACATTGGGGTGCAATTTGTAAACAATGTGTCGAAGACGGCGTTGCCTCGCATGTTGAGGTGGGCTGCCGATGACGACAATATAAGCTATGAGACGATCTAATCCCGCATGGACCCGGAGGAGATGGAGAGCATAAAGGTTGAAGACAACCCCATACTAGTCCCAACCGACAGTGAGTTTGAGTTGATGTGCGGGTGCTTCTACACGCATGAGAAGCCTGACCTGCTGTACGATGACGTTGAGGCTGCGTTGGCGCCCCGTTATTATGGTGACGACTCCAGCAAGGCCGCAACAAGTTTTGGAAAGCCTTATGGGAACAATGAACCCGTGGATGGCAAGGTGGCGAAGACACTTGAACTGATGTTGGAGAGGCTGGGATCTATGGCAACGTGGATGCGGAGCATGGATGACAAGGTACGTTATTCGCATATTTCTTGTTTTACCAATATCTTCATAAAATTGTTTAATGACAAGGAGAATTACACTAGTAACACATTATATTTAGTTGTATGTCACGTAAATGTCGGTGACTGTTATCAATTTGGCGAACCACCCCTCCTTTATGTTATATGTGGTTCAGATGAAGGTCTTGGAATGTGTTGTGCTGGAAGTGAGAGATGTCCATGTCAAGGGAGGACGTGCGCATCAACACACGAGGGGTTTCCGTCAAATGGATGGGGGGGATCATGGAGAGGACGAGGACGACCACCACACGGTCGCAACACCGGATGGTACACCTAAAGGGGAAGAGGTCGGGAACATGGATGGTATACCTAAAATGGATGACCTGCCACTTGAAGGATCGCCGAAGGAGGTACATTTTTATGTAAGTGGACATTGTATTTTCTCTAAAATGTGAGAAGTGTGTTGTTGTTAATTGACATGCAATTGTTAGTTCCGTGACACGGGAGTCGAAGGCAAGAAGACTAAGAGGGATCCGGGAGATCTTGGAGACACAAAGTCCCCCCCTGCGAAGAAATCGCGGGGCCGAAAAGGGAAGGAAGTAGTCCAATCCGCGGACGCAATGGAGATGGGACTTATATCCGTGTCCGACAACGATGCGTTCGGCCGGTGGATGGAAAGGTACCCCAAATCTGTCTTTGTATCGACAATGTGCTAGGAACGATGTCTGTCACATAACATTGTCGTTGTGGCCATGTAGTGGGGATGTGAAGAAGTGGAAGAGTGGATACGGCACGGAGCTGACAAAACCGTTCTTCACAACCTTACAAATGCCCACATATTGGGTAAACAGTGAGCTACAAATGCCGGCTCAGTGTTGTCCTTTGTTTATTGAATGCAAAATGGCTTGTCCTGATGTTTGTCATTGACGCGGCACATGGAGCAAGCATGCTATCTTCTACGCAAAGGCCTAACGGAGAGGGCATGCGAAGCTAGCAGTCGAGTTGCGGTTGTGGACTCCTATTTTGGGTGGCTTCTGCAAACCGAGTGGGAAAAATATAGCAGCAATGCGAACAACTACGAAGTGGATAAGAAGCTACTTAGCTTCTTCGACGACCAGTCCCCGACGACTGTGGGCATGTCATGGGCAGGGGTGGAACTAATCCTTCTGCCTTTGAACCTCATGAATGTGCATTGGGTCGCCTTAGCGATTGATCTGAACGACTGGCAGGTGAGGGTTTATGATCCGGATGTTCACATCGTGATAGATCGTCATCTCCCAACACAGTTAAGATGTGTCACACACTTCATCCCCGTACTGATGAATGCCCACCCGGAGTTGAAGGCCACCTACGCGGACAAAGTGCCAAAGGAGTTCACCCTACACCACGACAAACGGGTACCACAGAACAAGCAGAGGTAATTCCATGCCCAGCCATAATTTCAATATCGTCGTGCGGTACGGTGTTAGCCGGACCATTTGAATATGACCATTCGCATCCCTATAGCAGCGGAGATTGCGGACCATACACCATCAGGTTCATGCAACTCCTCACCGAAGACGCCCCGACATTCGAGGGACTGGACGACGCATTCATCAGGGCGTACATGCACATGCTCGCTGTGGCCATCTTCCATGAAAAACTGTTATAAACCAGTTTGAAATTTATATGACTGCGTGGTTGACCTCGTTGCCGAACATCCGGTACTTGATCTTTGTTGATTCATGTCGTTGGTTACAACTTTTAGGACGTTATCATATCAGTTGGTTAGTTGTTTCACTCATTTATGACATTGATTGCTCAATAGATGTAATACTTTTATGAACATCCCCTGTAGTAGGGGTTTTCTCTATCCCCGTACTTGCTTTCATATTGAATGTGTGAAATTAATGGTGACACGTAATATATTATAGGTGACACGGGCATATAAACATGTGACACGGGTAAAAGTTGACACGTTAATTATGACAGGTGGCACGAGAATAATAACAGACGACATGTGAAATTGATATTGATGCCATTTGGATTTACAGAAAAAGTAACTGTGCATCCACAAAATACCTGAAGTTTTAAATCAACCTACTTACCCAAAATTACACCAAACTACAACGCTCAATACCTGAAGTTTGTGAAATGTGCATGGACCCAAAGGGGACTCCAATCTACTTACCCCGTTCCCCAACCTAGTTACCCAAAATTGCACCAACCTAATTACACCAACCTACCTAGCTACTAACCACAAAAGTATTACGAAGTTCTTAACCACATACCTTTCGAAATGGTCCAACCCCTGACCCCAAAAACTGATAATGCAAAATAAAACCCAGCTTTTGAGGTAAGTCGTTGGACCACCAGTAGAGCAACATAGCCACGAACGACGACGCTTCCCGCGAGAAAACTCTCCCCGGGATGGGTACCTGGATGTCTTGGGCCGACCAGGCCGCCGCTTCAGAGCCGGGGGGAGGCATGCCATGCTGGACATGCCAGGGGGAATCCTCCATTCTGATCTTGGAGGGAGTGGGTATAGCACATCCGCGTAACACGCCTTCCATGCTGCGACTTTGTAGAAGTCATTAACGAGAGTGTAGAAATTGATCCCTCAGAACTTGGCAGCGGCCATGGCATGTGTGAATGGAAACTGGTCGATGTCGAAGCGCTTGCATGTGCAGGTACGGGCACTCAAGTTGACAACCTAAGAGGAGAAACCTTTGCGGACAGTGAACTCGTGTGGGCTGAGCGCTTTGACAACCAAGCAAATTGACATCGCGTAGTTCTTCTTCAGATCATCATCAACAAATTTGCTGACCTTCAAACCCTTGACGTTACTTTCTTTCCGTCGCTTGTAAAACCACTCGGAGGTGGTTTCGATGATGGCATCAATCAACGCAGTGATTGGTAGGTCGCGTGGCTCCTTGAAGACAGAGTTAAGACACTCGGAGTTGTTCGTTGTCAAAATGTTGTAGCGAGCCCCCACGAAGAACGCTCGGGCCCAATTCTGGAAACCAGCCTCTTTCACGTATTGTCTCGCCGGGGCGGACTGTGCGCAGAAATCATAAAACAACTTGTCGAACTCCGCCCTCGTGTACGCCTTCGCCATCGAGAAGAACAAATCCAGCAGCCCCGTCACACCCTTGTACTTGCACCTAGCATTACAAAATAGACGCCAAACGCAGAACCCTTGCTTCGCAAACACATAGTGGTCCCTAATACCTTGGACGATGCTCAGATGGCGATCAGATACAAACATGAGGTCCAGTGTGTCTTCCACAACATGTAGCATGTTCCTGAAGAAGAAGCCACATGACCCATGATTCTCCCCATCGACAATCGCAAATGCGATCGGGTACACTTTGTGGTCTGCATCTTGGGCTGTGGCAAAAAGAAGTGTACCCCTGAACTTACCTTTGAGAAAACTCCCGTCCACTGAAATCACCTGCAAATGCACATCGATAAATGTTGGATTTGTGACATGACTTATCCTTCTGGTTGACATGTTCAAATAAAGAGGTGACACGGGGCTTACCTTTCGAAGGTGGGGGATCGCCTTGCGCCATACCCCAAAGCTAACAAAGGCGTACTTGAATCTTTGGGAGGAGTCCATCTCTACCCTAGTATATGTCCCGGGGTTAGTCTGTTCCAGAACGTGCAAGTATGGAATAATATCTCGGTAACTATGTTCATCGGTCCCATGCTTGACCTCTCTCGCCGCCAATCGTGCCCTTCAGACCTTCCAGTAGCTGCACGTGACGGCGCCGTAGTAAGACTTCGTCAGTGCCTGCACTTGGTCGGGAACGAGGTTCTTCCGAGTGCCGGTGAACCTACAAGTTATAGGCCGAGTTACTTTCCCCCGCACAAAAACGACAGGTGACAGGTGAAATATTAACATGTGACAAGGATTACAGTATTCACAGCTATCGTCCAACTTACTTGGACACGAGGTTCCGGCCAATCATATCAGACGTAGCATGTCGGTTATGGTTGTGGTTCACGTTGATCCCACATGTGTGCTCCTGGACATAATTGCGGATGGTCCACATAGTGGTGTGGCGGTAAGGCGAAGCCCTACACGTCCACGTGTGTAACGGCCCGGGATTATGATTCCCGAGTTACGTTTCGAGGGATTAAACCCCTCGTTAGGACCTTGCGCCCCGAGTACAGGTTGAAGGTTTCAAAACTTACTTTAATGTTTTCAAGGGGGATTTCATACCCAAAATCGAAGGGATCGTTGGAATCCCCGGGGAAGTCCCCTGTACCTGTCGTAATCTAAGCGTGGAAATCAGAAATCGTGCGACTAGCGAAAACAAGTATAATACAAAAGTGTGCCACGGCAGAGCCGGGTCAAAACGGAGTCTAAAGTGTAAATCCGAAAAAAAATATAATCAGAGTCTGGTGAAGTCTATACTCCAGCGCTCACTCTCCGCCGACAAAATGACCCGCGCAATAAGCAAACAGCACCGATAGGATGAACATAAATAATACCTAAAAAAATTGATTTGGGGCGGGATCAGATCGATGCCCACTTAACTCTGCATCCCAACCATAAGCACACATATACGCTATACCTAATAAAGATGCTCTAATGCAGTACGAAATTCAAACACACTAGCATGCTCCTAGTTCATAATAATGTGCAGAATACTGTAAAGGGCCCAAGACAATACCAAGTGGCATATCCCTCTCCTACCTCCACCCCTTCCGACAGGCGGAGACTGGCCAGCTCGTGAATGCATTCATTCATAATAGGGCGGCACGCATGCCTAACCCGCTCCACAATAAAGCCCGCAGGCATATCATAATATAAGGAAGTACTCGATTGACTCAGGGTACCCGATGAGGCTGGGCTACCCTATGACCCTAGCAAAGACTCTAGTTACTTCACAGATAACGGTCGTTCTGTTTACATACACATAGAGAAATAGAATGCTCAACGATCAATGCAACCTAGCATGGTACTACATGGCATGCTGATCATGAATGCAACACCTAGTATATCATGCACCTATAGCAGGGAATAGCTCTATTCAATCTGAGTAAGCTCCGAAGAGACTTACCTGGCTATGCAGAACAGCATAATAGGAAGTCTGGCACCCATCAATCATAACACAAGGTATCGCCTAGATACATATCAAAACACATATATAAGTCTATGTCTAATCATTCAAACACTCAAAGCATACATCATTCAACGAGAATAACAACCATATCACAATCGTCATTTCTTCAAGTTCAACCATTCATCACATCATCACATTCCCCAATACCATATCGTTCTCATCATTCCATTAATCCACCTTCATATATATTCATAACCATATATTCGCATATCGCATAGCTCAAGTGCATCATATTCATCATATCTCAACGCATAAGTTAACGATAAATAAATCTTAACATTTCATCATGCTATTAGTTCGCACAAATCATGATATTAGACAATCATCACACCAATCATGCTAGTTAGTCATTGAGCACATAATTTCCGAGTTAGTCCCGAAATCCGTTTTGAAAACCGAGTTGACTAGTTAGAAATTCCGTCATTGGAAAATGTTCATTAAATTCCTTTTTCTGAAATCCAAGTCTCATAATATTATTTTTGTTTTAATCACCATAGTATTATATCTTTAAATCTCAATAACAATAATATTTTATATTCTGAATCTCAATTAATATTATATAATATTTTAAATACCATTTTATAAACACTTTCATAAAATATTTCCAAATCCCTTAAAAATCCCAACTATTTTTATTTTATAGAAATCAACCTTTAGTTAAATTACCGAAAGCCACCCTCATATTTGCAAATTTACAAAACCGATCCTCCTTATTTATTTAATGCCAAAACCGAGCCTTGTTTTAAATTACAAAAGAATGAGCCCCATTTATTTGAAACCCAAAATGAAGACCCAAATCATTTTGTGTTCTAAAGGAAAGGCCCAATTCATTTTTATTTTAAAACATCCCACTCGGCCCATCAGAAAATAGGCCCAAACAAGACATTCCCTGATTTTGTTTTAAATGGAACCGAACCGGACCGGTTTTATTTTATAAAGAAAACCGAACCAGACCCCTTAAAAAGAAACAAGAGAACCGACCCAATGCCCCACTGTTCATCATCTTTCCCAAGGCTCTATTCGACAAATCTGGGAAAAGAAAAGGGGGAGGAGAGGGCTCGCCGGCAGTGGCCCTGAGCTCCGGCACTTTCCCGACGCCAAGGACATAAAACAATCAAGAAAGGGAAGGAGGAGGAGGAGTGCTCACCGAGGCGCGGGTTCGATTCGCCGGAAAATCTCGTCGGTGTGCGATTGGGCTCGTCGGAGTCGAATCTGCGAACGATAAGGCCTGGGAAGGGTGGGGAAGGTTAAAGGCGGGTTCTTTATGGGGGTTCCGATCGAAAGAAGAAGGAAGAGAGCCTTACCAATCTCGAATTGAAAACGGGGCGACGAGGGACTCGGGCAGCTCGGGGGTGGTGCTCAGGCAGTCCCTGGGCGTCGGAGATGGCGAGTTTCGTGCTTGTTCTGCTGGGGCTCTTACTCGCCGAGAGAATGGAGGAGGGGAGAGTTGCTTGGGACCTCGAGCAAACGGAGGACGGAGTGGAGCGACTGCGTGAACAGAGGGAGGAGAAAGGAAGTGGCGACGAGTGTGGTGGCCGGGAAGCACGAAGTGGTGGTGGCGGGTGGTGCTCAGGTGGCCTGCTGGCTTTGAAAATCAGTGGAAAGGAAGCTCCTTGGGGTTTGTCTGGAAGAGGAAAGAGGGGAAGAAGAGGGAGATTGAGGCAGTGCTTGGAATGGGTTTTAGGGTGATTTGGTGCCCAATTTTAAGGAGAAATGGGAGGGAATAGACTGAGCTTTGAAGGAGAGTTTGGTTGGATTAAATTAAGAGGGAGGGGAGATACTTTTGCTTTGCTGAGGCCACTACTGCCGAACAGAGATGGGAGGGGTGAGCTTTGGCACCTTGCCAACAAATAGGTGAAACATGAGGGTAAGGTTGGGTGAGGAGGGGGTATGACTTACCAAAAATGTGGGTAGGAAGGTGCTAGGAAATTTCATCCATTTAAAAATCACAAGGGCATCATTTGACTAAGCTTTAGGTAAGCGTGAGCGAAAGAGACAAGAATTGTGGTTCTAAGAGCAGAAATTTGAATTTTATTAAATTTAGAACGAGTTTTACTGGAAATGTACGATTAAATTTCATTTTTAATTTCCTTTTTCCGACAATTTAGATTGGAAAATCCGAGCCTTTACATTATCTACCTCTAAAAACAAGTCTCGTCCCCGAGACTAAATTCATTCTAAAGTAGGGGATGAAATTTTAAATAGGTGAGTCCAAGGATCACACAATCGATCCCGTAAGTGCCTCACAAGGGCCCTTGTGAGGTTCTCACAGTATCGTCGTCATGATCATAATATCCCCGATAGTTCGTAGCGAGAATGTGGTATGGGCCCTTACCACACCCTTACCCCGACTTCTCAGTCATATCATACTCAAAAAGCATTAAAACATCTCCACTAGGTCTTAGCAAGCAGTCCATAAGGGCCCTTATAAAATGCCTGTATCCACTTCGTGGAGCATCCTAATGCAAGCTCGGTCAAAAATTTAAAAGGGGTGCCTTAGTTTGAGAAGGGTTAGCCTCAAAATCATTGAAATTCTCGACCGCGTTCGATTTCTCCAAATCCAAGTTAGTCCTTTTGAAACTCCATTCAAAATCCCTTAACCCGATGTTAATCAAGCAAGTTTCAAATTTCAGGAGGTGGAATCATCCACCTCTAAGGCTAATCTCAATTTCCTTCCTAGGTTCCAAGTCTGAATCAGATTCATCAATTCTGTTCTATCATACTAGCAATTCCAATTCAAGGCATCATGTAACATATCAATCGTATAACATAGCAATCATATCACGCGTTCATAAACAGATCACATTCATGTCAAGGATAGTCACATATAATAACAGATCTAGCATAGCATCGCACATAGTAGGATTCATCATATCATATCACCAAAAGATGCACCTCATATCAATCAGATAAGCATATCGTACTTACGCTAACTACCAGACATCATCACATTAGAGGCAAACAGGTATTTCCACCCACTAGTATTTCATCAAGCTTAGGGATAACTATTGTTAGTACTAACAGCTAACTATTGTCTATGACGATACTTCAAGGAATTATCATCATCTATAGCATAGAACTAGCACCAAACTCGGCCCCCAAGTAAAGCACACATTAGATCACATCCTCAATAGAATCTGTCTATAACTACCAATCATGACAAGACACGACCACTACCCATCATCTGTTGCATTAAGATCGACTTCACCTAGGTCCACTAACTCAATCCAATACCAGTTTTAACTATCATTGCATCCCGCTCATACACAGACCCTCTAGCCTCCCAACAATCCGCAATCAAGGCCAATTATCCAATCCAACTACTAGGTATTTCAACCCTCACGCCATCAAGCCATCTAAGGGTCAATCTGCTTCAATGCCCCAATCTCAAGTCCTAATCTTCACCTTCTAGGAGAAATCTCAAGTCCTCTATTGAATCGCTCTCACAATCAATCTAGACGCTTCTTAAAATCTCGCTTACTCTTCATAGGCTCTCAAGCCTCTGCCTGACCATAATCTCCCCAAAGAGACATCTCAAATCACCTCTCTAACCTGATCACACTTTCCGCACCACTAATCACTCTCACTAGCCATCCACCTCTAAGAACTCAACTCATACATATCATCTCACACATGATATTCCCGACCAACTCTCACACGGAAACCCAGCTAGTGCTACTCCCAACCACGAATCACCAAGACCCTCATCACCCGCACCTATCCTCAATGACCAACCACTGATTCTATCTACGTACTTGTCCCATACCGAATCTCACGAACCCTAAACATCCATGACTCCTCAGCCGGCCTATTCTAGATTCTCGTCTCAGCATATTCCCAAATTTCCTCATCCTAAATCTTGATAAACCTTAACCTTTTGAAATCCTCAAGTCGTCCTACTTCTTAACCATTCCACCTTACCGCCCCAAGCCCTCTTTTACCGATCATCATTTCCGTAGAGTCCCTAGATCGTCCTCATCCGAGTTTCCCAATTATCGCAACTTAGCCAACTCTCTAAAACATTCTTCCCCTAGTGTTCGCAATACTTATGATTTGCCAATTTCCCAATTTCATGCTCAAAATCTCCCTATCTCGACCTCAAACCCACAATCTTACGAGAAATCTCAACGACATTCTTGCCTAACTACCAGCCCTTCCTCGAGATTCATCTCACGCCCTCAAATACCTCAATAGCTACAATAACATCCACTCACAACTCTCGATTCATTCCCTAACCTAAAATCCTCCAACAACGCATCTAGAAATTCCTTCACTAACGAATTCTCCAAGCACTACCAATCGTATCGAGAAAAATTCCCAAATACTCATCACGCGTACATCCTTGATATGAACAACCTAACACCCGAGATCGATAATTTCCCAAACAACCTTGTACTACTCTTCCTTAGCGATTCCTCAACCTCAGCCTTTACCAAGATCGCTCCCAATCGCCACACATACAACCTAGTCCCAATTTCCACGATTTATTAGACATTCCTTAACCGATCATCCTCAACGCTGCCCACCTATAGAACTACACTGACTACCTATACTCACACCCACTCTCAAGGTCGCCCAAATGAACTAGTCTAGACCTCAGCCAACCACCCTTCTATGCCACGTGCTCACACCACACACCCACGACCTACCGACACATCTTGCTAGGATCTATCCCTCGAAATCTCGCCACGCTAACTCCACTCCTCACCTAATACCTACCTGGAAGCTCAAATATACTCATTGACCACTATCTCTGACAAGTCATAACTCACTCGACTCTACCCAAGCTAACACATCCTTCATGCACTCCATCTCGCACAACCAATGACCACCTCGAAGACCTCAATCTACCTGCCATTTCCTGATCCGTCTCACCAAGGACTCACTCGACTCGTGCACAAGAAGGAAACATCATCACCTATATAACTCGTAACCGATTTACTAGCAGGTCAATGCGCGTAAGCATAAAGGCACATCATCACAGACACAAGTTAGTCAGACAAATATTCACTACCAGCTCAGCATATCAGTCATCACACATTCATTTAGTCAGCTCCAAGCCTATCGCACGACATCAATTCCAATTCGCGTAGGAGAGAACGTCACTTTTTGAGTCATCTAGGAGGATTACGTCCGCAACCGCCATCTTCGAAAGGCGCTCGTCCTTTGGTGACGTCGATTCTAGGGTCCATGGGCCCACCACGCTTCCGTTGCGCCACTCTGATGCCATTCGATCGCTTGTTTTCTTTTCTATGTCGATGTCCATCAAGGGGATCGCGAGGGGTTAGAAGTTACGGAGATAAGGGAGAGACAAGGGAAGACGACACACACCCTCAAGGATTTCAGACATGCACCAAGACTAGGGACGACGAGATCGAAGATAGAATCCCAACCCGCGGATTACAATGATGCCCCTTTGGGTGTTCCATGAGGTTATAATTATGGCACACAAACACATAAAAATCACGAATATCTCAACAACATTGTTGCACACTAGCATGTACCTATCTCAAGGAATATCGACCTATGAGTCCACAACACGTTCATCTAATCAAATTTTTCATGCACGCAAAACAAGCAAGTACCCTAACATTTCATTTACCAGTCATGCCTGACATATTAAGATCATTTATACATGGACCGACAATGGACATATGCAGCATAAGTTATATATGACATAATGAGCATTATAGGATATCACATATACAATTCATTACTCATTTTAAGTGTACACATAAGCATATTAAGATGCACTCTAATAATCATGTCAGGTGATATGGTGAAGTCATTTGGGCATAACAATTATCACATCCAATACAAACATATACATGTAGTATGACAAGTATGACACATAGATGCATGATGGTCAATAATTAGGAGATGTATATCCTACATGATACTATCGACACTCATTAAGAAAATACATAGTCAATGAGGTTCAATTTGATTAACTTAACATACTCAGAAATTCGTTTCTCATGGCACCCATACAAAGAGGGTTAACCACACTATCATGGACCTAATTCAAGGGAGAGTAACAATGATGGGAATTCATAGATTCGACACATATATATTCGTTCATAAGTGCAATCATGCAAGTTATCAGACAAGTCATGCTGAAATATACTAACACATCAAGTCATACAATCACAAGAGGGGGGGCCTACTATTATAACCAAACAGAATTCTCTAAGGGCAATCACTGACTCATCACCCTGTTTCCCCGTGGGACGCTAGTATGACTCGCTCGGTATGACACAAGGACATTCACACTGTTTTCGAGATGAGAGGGTATAATTTGTGTTTAGACTCTCGTGGTAAGAAGACACATTTGACCAGTATAGGAATCGAGAAGGATAACTCCATAAGACAATCACTTCCAACTCGAAATTGTTTCATTGATCACCCTCCCTAAACACTCATGAATTTCCCATATCCACACACCCCCGGAAGTATCTAGTTGACTGACCCAAATTTTCCCGTGGAAGACACCAACCTAAGGTACGAGACTCGATAAAAGCATTGGTGGTGGGATACAAAACATGACTCGAAACGGGGAGAGCGGATGCTCTTCGACCCTTGCTAACATGCCTAAATGTTTTGGTGGGATGGTTGACGGAGTCAGAATCATCAGGGGTTTGAATTATGGGAGAGCTATTTCGACAAGACAGGAGTTCCAATGACATAAGAACAAGGTATTCTCCCACTATCCCGTTTGCACATTTATTCAATACATGATTCAAGTCAAGGCATACTGATTAGTTCCCTACCCTAAGCACAATAGCACTCAACATGGAAGCATTAATCAACGTGATTAATATGATCCTCTTCAAGGAGGATCGCCCTCGGGCCCAGTCGGATATAGTGCCTATAATCACATAAACGATCTATGCCGTCCTTCGAGGGACGGCTGACCGGAGGGGCAAATACCTCACGGCCTCCTAACCCATGTCACTCCAACCTTCGGGCTCCTTGGAGTCTTCAAGTCCACCTGTAAAAGAACAAGCTATATTTTGCCTACCCGTTCCCAACTACATCCAATAGAGATGGTCTAGCGCCTTTACTACCCCTTCGTTTCCCTTTGTTTGATTACCGAATTTATTGAGTCAAGTTCATATTTAGTCCATTTGAGTTAGCCATATTAAATTCATTTTGCCCCTTTCTAAAACATTTTGGAAAAACATTTGAAAACCTTGGGCCATTTCCAAAACCACTTCAACCTATCATACTCGGTTTGCATAACCTCGGCTCTGATACCCCTTTGTAACGGCCCGGGATTATGATTCCCGAGTTACGTTTCGAGGGATTAAACCCCTCGTTAGGACCTTGCGCCCCGAGTACAGGTTGAAGGTTTCAAAACTTACTTTAATGTTTTCAAGGGGGATTTCATACCCAAAATCGAAGGGATCGTTGGAATCCCCGGGGAAGTCCCCTGTACCTGTCGTAATCTAAGCGTGGAAATCAGAAATCGTGCGACTAGCGAAAACAAGTATAATACAAAAGTGTGCCACGGCAGAGCCGGGTCAAAACGGAGTCTAAAGTGTAAATCCGAAAAAAAATATAATCAGAGTCTGGTGAAGTCTATACTCCAGCGCTCACTCTCCGCCGACAAAATGACCCGCGCAATAAGCAAACAGCACCGATAGGATGAACATAAATAATACCTAAAAAAATTGATTTGGGGCGGGATCAGATCGATGCCCACTTAACTCTGCATCCCAACCATAAGCACACATATACGCTATACCTAATAAAGATGCTCTAATGCAGTACGAAATTCAAACACACTAGCATGCTCCTAGTTCATAATAATGTGCAGAATACTGTAAAGGGCCCAAGACAATACCAAGTGGCATATCCCTCTCCTACCTCCACCCCTTCCGACAGGCGGAGACTGGCCAGCTCGTGAATGCATTCATTCATAATAGGGCGGCACGCATGCCTAACCCGCTCCACAATAAAGCCCGCAGGCATATCATAATATAAGGAAGTACTCGATTGACTCAGGGTACCCGATGAGGCTGGGCTACCCTATGACCCTAGCAAAGACTCTAGTTACTTCACAGATAACGGTCGTTCTGTTTACATACACATAGAGAAATAGAATGCTCAACGATCAATGCAACCTAGCATGGTACTACATGGCATGCTGATCATGAATGCAACACCTAGTATATCATGCACCTATAGCAGGGAATAGCTCTATTCAATCTGAGTAAGCTCCGAAGAGACTTACCTGGCTATGCAGAACAGCATAATAGGAAGTCTGGCACCCATCAATCATAACACAAGGTATCGCCTAGATACATATCAAAACACATATATAAGTCTATGTCTAATCATTCAAACACTCAAAGCATACATCATTCAACGAGAATAACAACCATATCACAATCGTCATTTCTTCAAGTTCAACCATTCATCACATCATCACATTCCCCAATACCATATCGTTCTCATCATTCCATTAATCCACCTTCATATATATTCATAACCATATATTCGCATATCGCATAGCTCAAGTGCATCATATTCATCATATCTCAACGCATAAGTTAACGATAAATAAATCTTAACATTTCATCATGCTATTAGTTCGCACAAATCATGATATTAGACAATCATCACACCAATCATGCTAGTTAGTCATTGAGCACATAATTTCCGAGTTAGTCCCGAAATCCGTTTTGAAAACCGAGTTGACTAGTTAGAAATTCCGTCATTGGAAAATGTTCATTAAATTCCTTTTTCTGAAATCCAAGTCTCATAATATTATTTTTGTTTTAATCACCATAGTATTATATCTTTAAATCTCAATAACAATAATATTTTATATTCTGAATCTCAATTAATATTATATAATATTTTAAATACCATTTTATAAACACTTTCATAAAATATTTCCAAATCCCTTAAAAATCCCAACTATTTTTATTTTATAGAAATCAACCTTTAGTTAAATTATCGAAAGCCACCCTCATATTTGCAAATTTACAAAACCGATCCTCCTTATTTATTTAATGCCAAAACCGAGCCTTGTTTTAAATTACAAAAGAATGAGCCCCATTTATTTGAAACCCAAAATGAAGACCCAAATCATTTTGTGTTCTAAAGGAAAGGCCCAATTCATTTTTATTTTAAAACATCCCACTCGGCCCATCAGAAAATAGGCCCAAACAAGACATTCCCTGATTTTGTTTTAAATGGAACCGAACCGGACCGGTTTTATTTTATAAAGAAAACCGAACCAGACCCCTTAAAAAGAAACAAGAGAACCGACCCAATGCCCCACTGTTCATCATCTTTCCCAAGGCTCTATTCGACAAATCTGGGAAAAGAAAAGGGGGAGGAGAGGGCTCGCCGGCAGTGGCCCTGAGCTCCGGCACTTTCCCGACGCCAAGGACATAAAACAATCAAGAAAGGGAAGGAGGAGGAGGAGTGCTCACCGAGGCGCGGGTTCGATTCGCCGGAAAATCTCGTCGGTGTGCGATTGGGCTCGTCGGAGTCGAATCTGCGAACGATAAGGCCTGGGAAGGGTGGGGAAGGTTAAAGGCGGGTTCTTTATGGGGGTTCCGATCGAAAGAAGAAGGAAGAGAGCCTTACCAATCTCGAATTGAAAACGGGGCGACGAGGGACTCGGGCAGCTCGGGGGTGGTGCTCAGGCAGTCCCTGGGCGTCGGAGATGGCGAGTTTCGTGCTTGTTCTGCTGGGGCTCTTACTCGCCGAGAGAATGGAGGAGGGGAGAGTTGCTTGGGACCTCGAGCAAACGGAGGACGGAGTGGAGCGACTGCGTGAACAGAGGGAGGAGAAAGGAAGTGGCGACGAGTGTGGTGGCCGGGAAGCACGAAGTGGTGGTGGCGGGTGGTGCTTAGGTGGCCTGCTGGCTTTGAAAATCAGTGGAAAGGAAGCTCCTTGGGGTTTGTCTGGAAGAGGAAAGAGGGGAAGAAGAGGGAGATTGAGGCAGTGCTTGGAATGGGTTTTAGGGTGATTTGGTGCCCAATTTTAAGGAGAAATGGGAGGGAATAGACTGAGCTTTGAAGGAGAGTTTGGTTGGATTAAATTAAGAGGGAGGGGAGATACTTTTGCTTTGCTGAGGCCACTACTGCCGAACAGAGATGGGAGGGGTGAGCTTTGGCACCTTGCCAACAAATAGGTGAAACATGAGGGTAAGGTTGGGTGAGGAGGGGGTATGACTTACCAAAAATGTGGGTAGGAAGGTGCTAGGAAATTTCATCCATTTAAAAATCACAAGGGCATCATTTGACTAAGCTTTAGGTAAGCGTGAGCGAAAGAGACAAGAATTGTGGTTTTAAGAGCAGAAATTTGAATTTTATTAAATTTAGAACGAGTTTTACTGGAAATGTACGATTAAATTTCATTTTTAATTTCCTTTTTCCGACAATTTAGATTGGAAAATCCGAGCCTTTACAACGTGCACTTTGGGTCCACACATACCACGACTATCACCTTTGTTGTAGACCTCTTCGCCGTAAACTTGAAGCAATTCTCCACCGCATTCCAGCGAAGGCGAGTCAACACCTCAGCCTTCGATGCGAATAGTTGTCCCTCCAAAAGTTGAGTAATGTTGCGTCGTGGGTTCTGGGTACGAGTCGTTGCTTTATCCATCATAGCATCAATGTTCTGATTCGTAGGTGGGGAGACGCTAGTCCTGGGCTTAAAATTTTCAAGTTCCCTCATCACCTCTTCCTCGACTTCCTCCTCCACCAACTCCCTCATACTCCTTTCCTACTCCACATCGTTGGATTTCAAGTCATCCCAATCTTCTTCGAGCTTCACTTCATAATCTTCGGCCTCGAACGAGCTCCAAAACTCTTTCGCGGGGGTTATCCCATCATCATCCTCTTCCTCGCTGGTAAGGCATATCACATCCAAACCAGGTCCCGTCTCACCTGAAGAGGTATCCGTGTCGCCCAACTCTATCACCTCAAGACCTTGTACCCTGTCACCTAAACGCATTCCATTGTCACCTGACGTTTTACCCTTGTCAGGATTGTCCATCGCAGGCAGACCCTGTATCTTGTCACCTGAACACACTCCCTTGTCACCTGACGTATTACCCTTGTCAGGATTGTCCATCACATGCAGACCCTGTACCCTGTCACCTGAACACATTCCCTTGTCACCTGACGTATGACCCTTTTGAGGATTGTCCATCCCTGCCAGCTTCTTACTCTTCCGTATGACCTCGGTCACCTCTCCCCCACCATGTAACACACCATCTACACACAAGGGAGTTTGATGTGCCTTAGCGGATCCATCATCGTTAACAATCTCAGTCAAATTGTCCACTTTTTGCGACGAGGGTGGCCCACTGAGGTGTTCTTCCCCGGCAGGTTGCTTCACTTCAAAGCTCTCCGTCTCCAATGGCCCGACATATATCGTCAGGGGCCATGGGTCTTCTCCGCACTTCAAGTTCTGATATTTAAACGCCTCGAGGTCGTCATCGTCAGCAATAATGATCTGCTGACCCCCTTATTTCGACTTCAGCACGTGCCACAACGCCCACTCTGCATATGAGGCACCATCGCCACCCTTCAGTCTGATTATGTTTTTCAAAGAGTTGAAGTCGATGTCCTATTTTATCATGATATTCTTCAGCACCCTCGAACCCACATACACCCATGTACCTTTCTCAACCACCGAAGAACCATGGAGGATGAGAGTGACACATACCAAGGTGTTGCCACCTGAAAAACAAAACCAAAGTTCAAAAGAGAGATTGATAGGTATCTAACGCCATAGATGAAGAGTACTTTGCATAAAACACTTACCCCTTTCTTCTGCCATCAAAGGTTTCTAGGGCATCACATTGACACGGAGATTTTGATCAGTGACAGGTGCACAGATTGAAGCCGACACGTGCTCTGGAACTGGAACAACAAGTCGGGAGCTTGTCTTCCATGGCGGAACATTCTCCTTCTCTCCCATCTCTCTCTCTCTCTCTCAATGAGTTTCTAGTTCAGAAATTGTGGGGGAAGAAAAAAAATGAAAAGTTTGCTCTTTATACCATACAAAATGGAAAAGGGTTCCACAAAATCACATCACATCGCCCTTTCTCTTCCAATTTGGCACCAAACCTTCCTCTTTCTTTCCTCTCACATGTTCCCTCCCTTTTGGTTCACCTGCTACCGGCCATTTGGGTCACAATTTATATTTGCACAAATAACATCATAGACCACTATTTTATTTTTCAAAAACATGTTCTATTTGTGCAAACATTTTGGAAAAGTAGTCTACTTGTGCAAATAGCCCTTTCAGAAATCCCAATATTCCAAATCCTTGGTCGCGTTAATCTACCTTCCAAATCATCCCCTTGTTTCTTTGGTGAATAATACGGTAGTTTGTTTCATAGCTATATGTATTATATTATAATATAAAACTACCTGTGTTTGTCAAATTGAATACTAATATATGAAGTATCTAGTTTCTAGGATATGAAGCTACTATTTATGCATGATGTTGACAACGTTTTTCAAAGTCGTGGGAGATTTAGATGGTCACTATGTCAGAAAACGTGAAGAGGTCTTGTGGCCACAATTTTACAAACCCTTTTGAATATTGTTCTAAAAGTAAGTTTATTTTTTTTAAAAAAAAAAAACTACAAGTACAAACTAATACTGCTTGGCAAGCCCTGGAGCAATCCAATTTTTTTTTTTTCAAATCTTTACATCTTATCTAGTTGGTGATAGAAGAGGAAAACAATTTAACATGTCTTAGAGTTTGTGAAATCATGATCGTCTAACCTCTCACGATTTATAAAACCATTACCGACAATGTTTCCACAGCTTCCAAACCATCGTCAACACAAAGAAGAAAAAAAAAAGGACACAATGGAACCCATTGACAGCTCATACAATACCGATGTGAATGGATGAGTGACTCTCTCCTTTACATATCCGAGTTCGAATCCATAAAACGAAAGGTGTTATTTGACCTACCTGCTGCAAAATTTCGGACGATAAATAATCCTTTGTGACACACTTCTTCAGTTCTTCATATGAAATGATTGAGCAAGCACTTTGTAAGAGGGGCAATGATTTTGGAGGTAATCCTCGATCATAGGCATAGCCGTGCAATAATCGGGATTTGAAGAGCTAGGTTTTCGGGTCGAGTAAAGTTTTGAGCAGTAAAAACAGACATCTACTTAGTGCAGCAAGTTCAAAGACTGCAAAGAGCTCTGTCATAGTGAGCATCAGAGCAACAATGGTGTCACCGTATGAATGAGCAAAGGGCCGTTAAAGCTTACACTCCTTACAGTAGACATGAAATGCTTACATTCACGCCGAATGCTTATTGAAACATAGCATTAACAAATAGCAAGGCATACAACGATAAATAAGACGACCAACGTTACCAGAAGAGAATGAAGGGACACTATAGGCTTGTAGCTCTTTTGTTCAACTCTGACAAGGAACTTTCAGAGGATTGCTCTACATGCTATGAAAATAAAACCTTCGCCCAAATCAGCAGACGGATTATGCAATTACGAGAGCTAGTATACACGACAAACAGCAAAAGCTGGATCCAGACGGTTGGGAAGAAATGGATTTATCATCTTCAAATGAGATTTATTGTGAATGAAACGTATGGATGGGTGTCTGCTTCGCCTCCAAGGCCACTCATTGGCCCCACCTCATCTTCAGGCTTCCAGTAACCACTGCATCCAAATCAAATCAAGAAGGGATGGTTACATTTCGGATGATAAGTGCCGCATCATATATTGTGCACGCTCTTAAAGCAGTGTATGTGGGTCAAATAAGAATTTGCAACTCGCAGTTGATAGTTTTACAAAGTGAACTGAGCAGTGTATGTAGGTCAACCAAAAATGTACTTTTTATCCTGAAGCTCATGCTTTTTCAGGTTACAAACCCACTTCTTCAACAAACAATGCATAAAAAAAGTGTACGATATCAACAAGCTTCAACATAATATGAATGAAAACAAGAAGAAAAACCAAAGTGAAAAAAAAAAAGAAACAATGCTAACTGGAGTAGTAACTGCAGCCCGGTAAAAGCAGCAAGTGATGCAGCAAACTTTGCTTGCTTACAACCCCTCTTTCCCATTTCTGTTGGATTTTGCTTGAAATAGTTTTTATAATGATGAAGGATGATTTAGCTATCTCATTTATTAGTCATGGGCTACATACTTTGGTAATATAAAAGCTATGTATAGGAAATCAGTTCCATTTATGCAAGGTATCACAAAGTTTTCTCTGCCTGTATGCACACACTTTGAGTTTTAAGTGTTTAACAATCTGTCAACTAGGGATGATCTGAAATGGTTGAAGATAGCATGTTGTTGCACCTTAAGCCAATATCATGAACACAGGTACAAATCTAATTCCAGGAAAAATAATATTTATACAGTAGCTATTAAAAAAATGTTTGAGATAAGATTGGGAAGAGATTATCTGTGGAGTAGTGGGTGGATATTGAAGCTTTGGTGTGTTTCAAAATAATAATATCACAAGTGAATGTAAAAATAATTGGAAATATAATCTTAAGCATACTTCCCAATCATGAAGTTTGTTAGTCAAAATGTAACATAATCATAATCTGATTTATATTTTTTGGTTATGGAATTCTTCGGCTCTTTCTCTCTCCCTCTCTTGAACCTTCACTTGGAGTCATAGTAGATTAGTAGCAGCCCCAGCTGCATACTCGCAAAGTGTAAGGAATCTAATAATAGTTTGCTTCTCCTTGCTACTAAGTGATAACATAGATGCCGTCTTTGAAACAAAAACATCTCATGAAGAACCATTTTTTATAATCAAATATAATCCTAGTTCTTCCTTGCATGTCTCTAGTGCCTAAAGCTTATAAATAAATAATCACATACATGCATTCAAGAGCGTAGTTTTACCTGTTTGCACTGTCACATAGGCGTTCAAGAATTGCACGGACTTTCTTCTCACTTTTTGTGCTTGGAGATAGGACAGATGCCTGAAGTAAAAAAGTGAAAATATACTCAACAACACGAGCAACAAAAAGACAAATCAGACTGTTCTACCAGAAGAGTTATGTACCAGGAAAGATGGTGGCAAGCCATATCTTAATATACTCTCTGTAAATACACGCACAGCACAGAAATGCATCCAAGCACTGAAAACCTGTAATGGAGTTTAGTCATTCAAACATATGTTCCAGACTCCCAATAATGCAACAGTAACAACACAAAAAATTATTAGCAACAAGGTGGTATCCTGCCCAAGAAAGGATCTCGGGGAAAGATCAGGA
Source organism: Persicaria tinctoria (assembly GCA_037127255.1). Lineage (NCBI taxonomy): Eukaryota > Viridiplantae > Streptophyta > Magnoliopsida > Caryophyllales > Polygonaceae > Persicaria > Persicaria tinctoria. The sequence continues at coordinate 90,201,590 of JBANSL010000002.1, read as the reverse complement.
AGGAGAATCCCCTCATGGAGAGGGTTCAAAAGCAAATCCCAATAGATATAGACAACATTGATCCTGATCCCTGAGATTCCTGAGAACAATCTATCTTCTACCATAATACAGTTAGCAGTTGGTATTGCTAAGCATCTAACACTTTTCAAGAATATGATTTCATAGCTCCAACAAACCCATGGATTTCAACTTTTTTACCTTCCAACTAATACAACTGTTCAGTCTTACCTCCCCATAACTGGAATAGCACCATTGCAGCAGGGAGCTTCTCAATGATTCCTGATCTTGCATCAATTTGTCCACCTCTTGCTTCCTTGAGTCTTGTGCTTCCAAATTATATTCAAAGTCACGAATCTGACAGACATTATAAAGTTAGATCAACATAAACAAAATTCATGAGCATCCAATATAATTTTATTAAAGGTTTATTTGCAAAGAATCTGCAACTAGGAACTTTAGTAATTTGGAAAGTTCTCACAGAAACTTTATTGGGAAACTTATGATAATGCAATCAAACCATAAAAAATAACTCACTTGAAATCCTCTTTCGCGGGCTTTTACTCTGAAATTGTCGGCAACACGGCCAAACATTGTAACAGTATAAAGAGCATATTCGTTATCCTCATGGAGCTTTTTGGTTGATCTTGGAACCTGCAAAAAAAATCAGGTCTACTATTCATACCAAGCAACAAACGTGTTCTAGAAGTAATAACAAATCTGAAGGTTCAGGGGCCATAAGAAGTCTCTAACTCTTAGACTAGAAAATAGGTAGCCACTTTTTTTTCTTCTTGGCATAGGCATTTTTTTTTTCCGTTGAAAGCGTGGCATAGGCATTACAGCAGGCATTAAATAAGTGGAAAAGAAAAGGGCCACACATGCAATCCTTACCACATAGTCAGTCAAAGTTTCATAGCTTGATAACCAATCTTTCTGTGAATATTTAGGAATAACTGCAAGCAGTGTCACCAAATGCTCCGAGTTAACAATGTCTTCTGGCTTCACAAGGTTGGATAGATCACGGACAGCTAAGCTGGGATAATATCAAGCAACTATTCAGAAAAGAAGAAGAGGAAAGAGAACAAAAAACAGAACAACAAATTCAAACTGTTATTCACTGATGTGCGAACCAAAGCATACCTTCCAGTCTGCTTCCGGTTTATTGCATTAAGTTGACTCCGGACATTGGTATATTCAGCAACCCGGATCTGAAAAGGCAGAAAGTTAACAAGAAGCCGTAATTTTCTCCATCAGAAGTAATTATCTATGTCATGAAGAATTAGAGGCCTAATTAGCCAAACTATATCACAAAATAAGACCTCTTAGCTTAAGAGCATTTCATGAAAATATTTTTGCTATCCTTTTTTAGTGAGACAAAGTCAATTGAAAACATTCTCCACTTCTACTAGTAATCTCTAACGATGACAAATCCGAGCGAATGGAATAAGGACAAAACATAAGGATTAACTTCAAAAGTTCCAGAATTTTCCTACACAATGGGCATCTTCTTGGTCAAAATAATATAGAAAATGTAAAGATACTTCTTCACAGAAACCACTATCATAAATTTGGGGACAATACAACATGAATCACACTCTTAACCATCTAAGACCATTCAACAAGTTGACTGTTGACTTACCACTAGCTTTGATAGAAGGAAAAAAGTGTTTCTAAAAATCATCATCTATCCACTGTGCTATCTCAAATTCTTTGCTTTAACATCCTCTCACAGTGCACAAGAAAACAATTGCAGGATTAAAAAACAGCTCGGATCAAAGAAAAGAGATGAAAATAAATCCTCCACCAAATTTACTGTGTTTTACTAAAACTTCAATGAAGGCAGAACAAAACATAAAGATAAGAAAGCTTCTGAACAAATCACACAAAGCTATCACTGGAAAAAGCATAGACAGAGATGAAGGGGAAAATACCTTAAGATCATCCTCAACCTTTGCCACAAAACTGTGGATACTATCAACTATCTCACGCAGTGGTGACATGGTAGGATACTTGGCTTCATCCCAAACAAACCTGCAAAATACACAACAATGCTTCATGAAATGCCTCAATCTAGCACCTTGAATTGAATAGCATAGGATCCTCCCTAGTCATCTCACCTAGTAAGATAAGAATCAATGGGAACTCCATCAACAGTCAAAGATCCTGCCTCGACACCAGACGATTTCTCCAAGTCCTCGATCTGACGCCTGATCTTGTGCGTCACGCTTTCCATAAAGTTGTTCGACTACGGAAATTAAATTCAATCAAATCAAAATTCAAAACGCCAAAGCCAAAGCCAAAAATCAATCAAAATTCTCTCAGTATTAAATTCAATCAGGAATTGAAATCTCACCTTCAAGAGATCGTCGCTAAGAGAGAGGAGCGAATCGAGGGTTCCTACACGAAGATTAGGCACACTGAACTGCGAAAATTCAAATAACAACAAATCTCATGAATAATCGACTAAAATCGAATACAAAAATAAAACAAAACACGAATTAAAACGGCAGATCGAGACGGAGGGAGGAAGAAGTACTCTGTAGAGCGGGGTATCGAATGATTGTTTGGAGATGGCCTCCTGTAGGTTTGCCCAGAGAGAAGAAGCTGATGACTTGACGGGAAGAGACACCATCCAGTATCTGGTCGCCATTGTTGATCTCCAAGAGGAATCAAGGGGCTCTTCGATCGGTGATCTGCCAGGAACTCGAATACACGGAGAGATGGAGAGAGCGCAACCGGATTTCAGTAAACAGCGTGATAAGGCGTTGTTTTGTTCTACAGGTTCTAAAATTAAATAAAGGAGAAAATAGGAGAAATTAAAAAAGGAGTGTTTCCTCCGTTGCTCAGCGTTTTTGGACGCTTCTCAATAAATTGGGTGTGTTTTCTAATCGAACAAAAAAAATGAGACGCATTAATCATTCATGTGTCCGGCTCGACCCCCAACCCATTATAGACCAAAAAGAAACTGTAAGCGAATATATAATGGGGGGGAATGGTGGAGAGAAAAGCTGGAATCCATTCTCCCTGAAACTATAACAAAAGAAATCATCAAAATCCCACTTCCCATCAATCCCCTCGCGGATAGGCTCTATTGGTGGCCGGACAAAAAGGGATGGTTTACAACATCATCTGCCTATAATCTAATCTCGTCCAAAAACCAAACAAGGTCAGATGGCTTCACATGGATATGGAAAATAGATGCTCCTCCAAAAGTGAAAAATTTCATGTGGAAAATCAAACAAAAAGGATTACCAACAACCACAAGATTAGCCCAGAAGGGGATTGTTGTTCCTAACACATGCATACTGTGTAACCAATCAGCGGAAGATGATATTCACATATTCATAGAATGCCCCTTCAATAACTTTCAACAACAATTTCCAAGAGAAATATCACAAAAAGTCAATACACTAATATCAGAAAATCGAGACATGGATCAGATTCTCCAGCTACTAAGTATCACCCTATCAAAAGACAACATGCAGAACCTAGCCTTTAGATGGTGGACTTTGTGGTTGATGAGGAACCAAATTATATTCAAAAATGCCAAGATCCCATCTCTTGTGGGCATTAAAAAAATAATTCTGGAAAATATTGACGGCCGGAGGAAAACCATGAAATTGGACATTGTAGACGATGATGATCCTATTATCCGGAAAGGAGGAAAAGTCCATCCTAAAAACACAACAAACATTACTCGATGGAAAAAACCACCCGTGGGCAAATACAAACTAAATTTTGATGGATCATATTTGTCAAATGCAAAGAGTTCCATTGGCTATATTATACGGGACTGGAATGGCATCCCAATTAGCATGGACGGCAGGGAGATTGGGGGACACTCTCCTATTATGGCAGAAGCATTGGCTCTACGACTTGGGGTGGAAAAGGCTAAGGATTTAAACATCGACAACTTAATCATTGAAGGGGACTCAAAAATAATTATAGATTTCCTAGAGACACAAACAAGCTGCCCTTGGGAAATAGAGTTAGTTATGTCAGATATTCAGACAATTCTCCTAGGTATAAAGAATATAAGACTGACACATATTCCCCGTCTTGGTAACCGGGTAGCTGATAAGGTTGCACACCTTTGCTACTCTACCAGGGGACCTGATCTATACAACCACACAGGTCTTCTTGACCTCGTCCGGCAGTACGCTTTCGGATAGAGTTTTCTCATCCGAATTTTTACCTAATCAAAAAAAAAAAAAAAAATGTGTCCGGCTCGACCCTGTTAGAGTGCTAGTTTGTTGAGCTGGTCGACGCAAGTCGATTAAACGGGTGCATGACTTTTATCGGTTGGATCGTCGCGTGTTTAGAATTGGTGTCTTCGTCTAAAAAAAAAAAAGGATGCATGAGATATGAGGGTCTGATTTGTGCAAAAAAAAAAAATAAGGCAAATTTTAGAATTTTGAGAATTTATCTTTTTTTTCCTAAAGATTCAACAAAAAAATAATTTTCAAAATGTTACTCCGTATTTCTTAAGAAATTAATTTCATAAAGTATTTACAATTTGTGGAAATTATATAAAAATTAAAACAAGAAAGTAAAATTTTTCAATTTTTTTTTATTAAGTAAGAATTCGAGACCAGACATATCTGAATTTTGATAGGCCGACAAGTTAGCAGATGGAAGACCGTCAAAATACAACAGAATATTATAAACGGTGCAATACACAGGCGGATCGTACCAAATAAATGACGAATCTAAACGAACTAAAACCAAACACGTCGGGATATAGATTACGAACGGAGTCAAACACCGCTGGTCAACGATATATCAGGAGTTCATGTGGACAGTGAAGACTAACCTTCAACGACTTCAAGGGAGCACCTTCTCGTACACAAAGTTCCCCCGTACACACCACCACGATCCCAGTCAGTCCCGACATCGAGCGTCAGAACCCCAACGAGGAAGAAAAACGCTTAGTCAAACCGATGTAAATGGGTGGAAGGGTATCTCCAATCTTGTTTCCTTTTTTTTTTCCTCTTTTTTTTTTTTTTGTAATGAAACGGGCGATAATTTGGGTGTGGCAAGACTCTACTGCTGTGCATCACCACCCAAGAGCTTCGTTTCAGATAAGAACACGAAATTCTAGATGAGAAACTAATATAACCTCTTCCACTAAATGTCGAAGATAGACCACCTTATCAACAACCAAATTGACTTATCGGAAGATGTGCTCACATGAGGTTGAAACAAAATCATGAAGTAACAAAATAACGTCAGAAATAACAATCACCACCTCCCAGAGACACTTCCACACACCTCTGACAGAGTTTATAATGGCAAGATTATCGTTTTCGATTTCAATGTGATGCAGACGAAGAGATTTTGCAACCAATAAACCATCACGAAGGTCAAGAGCTTCCGCCATGAGTGGAGAGACAGACCCATAGAGCGACACATTGCAAGCCACCACCTCAGGTTTACACCATCTTATGATATTCTTTTTTCCGAGGGTTGTTTATGGGTTTGATTCTCATTGTTTTCCCTCATTTTTGTCTGACTCGTCTTTTTTAGTTGTTTTCCAGTTTTTCATGTTTTTTTTTTATTACGGCTACTTGCAGCTCATCTACGGTTCGTAAATTGTGGTTTCCGAACATAATTTTATTTCATTTAGTCCAAATGAACCACCAGGAAAAAGTCAATGTAGCTTTTTGTTCAGGGTTTAGACGTCGAAAGATCTAGTTGGTAATGATTTTTATACTTTAATTACTTTTGTCCGCATTTACTATTTATCGTTCAATATTTATATCTAAAGATCCAACGGTTCTTAAAAAAATTATTCCGATAAAAAAATATTAGAACAATACTTGTTATAATTTATGAAAAACCGTCATAAACCACAATTCATCCATATATATTAGTTAATTAATCTATATTATCTAATATAATACTAAAACACATGTTGGAGGATGCCACATGGCGGATTCTCCTTTAATCATCCTACGTGTCACTTTTTACTTAAATATGAACCCACCTTTTCATTTAAAAAAATTATCTCAATTTAAACTTTTAATAATCAAACTAATTTATTAATTTAACTAAATAATCAAACTAATTTAAAAGTAATCAAGTAATTCAAATATGTATTAATTATCCAAATCTTCCATTTTATTAATTTAACTAAATATGTTTAATACAAATCTTTATTCATTATCAAATCTTTATTTATACATTTTGTTTAACTTAATCACATAATACTTTAATTCAATCTTAATTTTATACATCACATTTTTAAAAAATTTAACTGCATAATTTTTGGACATATTACAAAGTCCATATCGATCTTCAATTGATTCGATATTTAACTAATTTTTAAAACACTCTCGAACAATACTTTATTGTTAGGGAGGGTTTAAAATTAGTTTAAATCAATCAATAAATTATTTATTTATTGTTGAAATAAATTATATACTTATCTCATTTTGATAGTTTTTTTTTTTATTAATTTCTATTGAATCTTTTATTAAAAATAGTTGATTTAGTTACAATTAATTACTACTAAAATTAAGATGCTTTGATTTTCTTTTCTTTTTTTATAGATTCTCTACTTTAAATAATTATTTCACCTTAATTATTTATTAAATTAAAGTAATTGTATCTTATGTATTTTAAAATTAATAAATCTAATTAGTTTCTTAGAATATTTTTTTAGAATAATTTATTTATAAGCTAACTACCAAGTAATACGTGTAAAACAATCTAATTAATTTATTTATAATACTTTTTAGAATAATTTATTTACAATCTAACTACCATAGTACCATGCACTTTCACACACGTAATTGGAAAAATATTGACTCAATTGTTTAGAATTTCCTTACGAAATCGATTAATTTTCCTTAAAAAATATCTTAAGTTGTTTTTAATTAAATAATGATTTGTTTGAACTTTATCTGAATTTAATGACTTGACATAAATTTTCATTTCTTTTTTGTCATAAAATCTTAAGAAAATAGGAAATCTTTTAATTTGTATTACCTTTATTTCATATTTGATTTTATTAGAGATTTTCGCTAATTCCGTGTATATATTTTCTTCTCATATATTACCATTTACATTATAAAATTGATTTCGTATTTTTTTTAATGCAAGATGGTGATGAAGATGAATGGTTAATTTCCATAACCAAGTGATCTAAAAAGAAAATTAACATATATACTCTACAAGATTAGAGTATGTATGCTTCACAAATGAAAATTGAATATTAGTATGATTAGAGCATGTATGTTTCCTTTAACATAAAATAATTTCATATTTCATATTTCATATTTAAATGAAATATTGTACGGTTATTGTTGATGTTAGGCAAATAAAATACTTTTTTGAAATATAAAATTTGAATACAAGTTCAATATTTTTGTTATCAATAAGTTATGAGCTCAATTCCCAATCCTCATTTTGTTTAATGATTGTTCCTCCACTTCTTCTTCTTCTCAAACCCGACCCAGGGAGGAAGGTGAGACATTGACGTTTTGCCACATATATTATATACTGATATAATATAAGCATTATTTGTTTTATCCAAATTTATATTATTTTGCTATATTGTTTTCATATTATTATAATAGTATAATATATCTAACATATAATGTAAATAAATTATGGTAATATCTTCTATAAAATATAATACATTTTACAAATCCCGTGCGTTACGCACGGGTACTACGCTAGTTATAATACTAAAGGAGAAGTCGCTTACGACATGTGGCGGCTTCTCCTTTAAAGTAGGGTTTTTTTTGGATTTGTTAATTAAATAATTGCATATTTAAGTAATTAAAGTATTTATTAATTAAAGTATAGAATTTGTTAGTAGGATTTTGCCGAATCTATGGTGGTTATGATTTTGGATCAGGTTAAGTGGTTAATTAATTTTCCGATCGGTTACCATTAGATCACGTTGTTACGATTTCATTTCATTTTCACATATATACTGAGACTAAGTATATAATTGATTGCAAATTAATTTAGCCGGTAGTAATTGATTCTCTAATTGGAAGATGTAGAGGAAGGAAAGGTTGACGTACGTAGACGTAGATTTTATTTTCAACCGAGCTACCCACAACCGAGCTATCCACACGATGACAAATATTAAATGTAATTGTAATAGGAAGCATCGGAAAAAAAGGTATGTTAAATATTATTTTAGTTTAATTTATGGGCTTGTGAGATTCATTTCGGTTTGATTGAGTTAAATCAATTGATGATGGAGTTGTTTAAACACGTATGTGCACATTAATTTAGTTTATTTGTTTGTGCGGATTAGTTTAGATCGTTATGGAATTCATTATGGAGTTTATTCGTTTGCACTTTGAATTAATCTTTTTTTTTCAGACGATGAAAACGCTGAGTGTAGCACTCGAAAACGTTGAGTGTTTAAATATTTATTAGTTTGTTTGCACTATCCGATCTAATCATGTATTTGAAATTGAAGGTGTCAATTAGGTTTTGGTCTTGATTGGATTTTATATGTTGATGTGGCGTCTTCTCCCTTAATATAGGAATATTAACCAATTAGGTATTTTTCAATTTTTAAATAAACTATTATTTATTATAAATCAAATTACTTATTTAAATATGTAATTAATTAATTTATTAATTTTTCTCTAAATCTTAACCGATTGATTTTCTTTTTAAAATTCTTTATATTAATTTCATTAAAATTATTTTGAATCGGATAGTATTGCAATTTTAAATTTGAATAACAATTCAGATAAACTTAACTAACTAACAAAATCTAATTTTGGTTTTCTTTTTATTATTTATTATAAATCAAATTACTTATTTAAATATGTAAATAATTCATTCATTCCTTTTTCCCTAAATCTTAACCAATTGATTTTATTTTTAATTTTATTTTTATTAATTTCATTAAAATTATTTTGAATTGGATATTATTGTAATTTTGAATTTGAATAACAATTTGTATAAACTTAAATAAATTAAAAAATCTAATTGGTTTTCATTTTATTATTTATTATAAATAAAACTACTTATTTAAACACATAATTAATTAATTCATTCATTTTTTCCCTAAATCTTAACCACTTGATTTTCTTTTTAAATTTCTTTTTATTAATTTCATTAAAATTATTTTGAATTTTATATTGTTGCAATTTTGAATTTGAATAAAAATTTGGATAAACTTAAATAACTTAAAAAATTTAATTGGGTTTCTCTTTATTATTTATTATAAATCAAATTACTTAATTTAAATACATAATTAATTAATTAATTCATTTTTCCCTCAATCTTAACCGATTGATTTTATTTTTTAATTTATTTTTATAAATTTCGTTAAAATTATTTTGAATTGGATATTATTGCAATTTTGAAATTGAATAACAATTCGGATAAACTTAAATAACTAACAAAATCTATTATGGATCTTTTCAACAAGAGTGATATACAAAAATACCCTTGTGTCTTCCATTCTATAAATTCTATCATATCTCCATCAATGTGTCTTCCTCACTATAAGTTTTTATTGATCATTCTAATTTATTTTAAATTTCTTACAATCTTGTCATCGGTCTAATTTTTAGCATTTTATCTTTCTACTTTGTTTGTTTGTTTATAATTTATTCAAATTGACTCTTAATTAGTTTGTGCATGCAATTGTTTGTTTATAGGATAGTGTAAAAGTAAAACTTTGATAATCGACTTGATTTAGTTCAATTTGTGTTTTTCTACCTCCACTCAATAACGTTATAGTTTTCGAGGTGAGTAATGTACAAATTTCTATTCTATAATTATAATTTACAAATTCAACTATTAATGTCTTTCTATGACCTTTAATGTGAAGGGTTTCATTTCTCTATTGGGATTAAAAAAAAACTCTCTATATTTTCAAAATCTTATTTCTTTTTCATTAAAATAAATATTTATGCGAGTTAAAGATGTTATAGGTAATCCAATTCGATCAGTTATCGATTCTCTTGCACTCACATTTATCTAAAAATTAAGATCTATATGTTTTTAGTTTGCCGTTGTTGATGTGAATTCCCATATCTTCCTTTATTATGTTTGATTGGAAATACATGCTATTGTTAATGAAATCTCTTTTAATATATGTGTGTGTGTGCGCGCTCAGGGTAAAAACAAATCTCAACTATTTATACCAAGAGATAAAAACAAATCTCAAGTATACATGTTCATTTACATTGTTCCACAATATAATTGATGACAGATGCATTCAAAGACGACAAATGCATTCGAAGAGAAGAAGAATAAATTAAAGAAAAAACGATTCAACTCTAAATAATAGACATTTAATATATAATTTAAGATTATTTTTACATACATGCATTTGGGTACAAATATTAATCAACAATGGGATAAAATTTTGTCTTTAATTACAAATTTTCAAAGTTTTTTTACTATTAAATATATAATAATTAACAATGTTTACAAGTACTTAGAGTTTAGAGTTTATTTAGAAAACAAATTATACATTTTCTAATATTAAACATATTAATTTTAATAAAAGACCCGCACAAAAGTGCGGGTACTAAACTAGTTAATAAAATAAAAGTAAAAATTATTTAACTGCCATACTTATAAAAAAAATATTTACTAATAGTTGTTATTTTAGTTATATCTCGTATTTTTTTTTGAAGGAGTTTGAAAATATTTACTGAATTTTAATTATTTTTATTTAAAAAAAAATAGACTTTCTAGGTTTTTTTAGTGAATCTTTTTCAATTGTATACTTTAGCGGTTAAGATTTTGCAGCTATCGATCGCTAAATCGTAATATCCTATAAAACGCAAGGAGATCCTCTACTTCACTTCCTACTTCACTCCCTACATCACAAAAATATTTTAATATATATATAATCTTAAAAAAAAATTCTAAAAAAATATATTTGTATTACTAACATCTATTTTTATATATTCATAAAATTTTATTTTGAAAAATCATGTTTTGAATTTTTATAATAATTGTAATTGGTTAAATATTGCCTTTTTAATTTTTAAAAATTGTAAAACATGATTTTTCAAAATAAAATTGTATGAGTATATAAAAATAGATGTTAGTAATATAAATATAATTTTGATAATTTTTTTAAGATTAAATATATGTCAAAATATTTTTGTGTTGTAGGGAGTGAAGTAGGAAAGTGAAGTAGAGGATCTGCTATAAAACCAATCCCACGTGGATATGTTTCTTCTACAGTTTGCCGTCTTGCCTGTGTCGCTCTCTTACACACCGCCATTGGAGACATAACGCCACCTGCACTTTTCCGGCGACTGCGCCGATCGGAGAGAGTGAGGAAATCCCCAGATTGAGAGATGTCGTCGCCTGACATTGGCAGTTTAGTCGACAACTCAAAGGAGCTCGATCGGCTTCGGAAGGAGCAAGAAGATATAATCACCGAGATCAATAAAATCCACAAGAAGCTTCAAACTAGTAAAAGCCCTATCTCTTTTCCCCTCATTCAATTTGTTTATCCTCCGGTGTCGATCACAGATATTGGACCCTGTAATTTTCGAATTGTCCCGGATTGGTTTCGTTTTATGATACTACCTTTTGTGGTTTTTGTTGGAAAATCTGGAATCTCTTCAGAGTATAACTTCTCAGGATTCTCAATTTGTTGGGATGTTTTTGTTTGCGCTGAGTAATTAGAGATCATTCGCTCCATTGAGAGGACATTGACGCTGTTTCACTTTAATTTGAAATTAAAGAAGGGATAGTAATTGCTTTTTGTCATTTGGCTATTATATATTTATATCTGTCAATTGTACAGCGTTCCTTTTTCTTAATTATTGTTTTGTCATTATATGTTGTTGTTATGGAATTTTTCATAGCAAGAACATAAATAAATGGAGAAAACAGCCTACTTGAGGGGAAAAGATGGATGAGGAGAGGGTTTGGGCAACACAATTTCTTCGTGAAATTGGATAAGTTCTGTCTGATTTGGGGCAGACAATTCGGAGAGATATAATTTGGTTTGATTGCTATTTGCCTTGACTGGTCTTTGATGTTTTTAGGTCATTTGGTTGATAGATAAAATTATAGGATTCTTAGATGTAGATGCCATTATCACATTGATCAATGCCGATGAACACTTCGAGCTCTGTGTGAATTAAGTATACTCGTGATACAGGGATCATGAAAATAAGCAAAGCAGTGAGAAACATATGGGAATGCCACATGTTCCTGATATTTTTTCATGGCAATCTTGTGTTGTTGTATTATATGCACTATTTTTTAGTTGTGAATTAAACATCACTGGTTTAGATAGGATTGATATTCGGGTGATTCATGTAGTGCAACTGAAGATTGTGGTGGCCAATTCTTTCTTTGATATCAGAAGTAACTGCAGAAATTGAGTAATGTAATTAAATTATGCAACTATCATATAAGATGTGAATCTTTGGGAGACATTCTGTGTTACTGCACGTTATGACAGTAACAAATGCAAATCGAATTTGAAGTTGAGGGATTAGGCTGAAGAATTTGACAGATGAAGGACAGCTTGTATTCTAATTAGTGAAACTTTATTGAAATGGTGCAAGGAAGCCTGGCGATACTTCTGATCATCTTTAATTAAGCTGGTGATACTGAATTACAATTTCTGATCTCATTTCCTTCCAGCTCCTGAGGTAGTCGAGAAACCTGGTGATACTTCTTTAATTAGGCTGAAGAATTTGTATATGCATGCCAAGGAGCTTTCAGAATCTGAAGTGAGGTATTCTATTATTATTATCCATATACTTGTGCATATGTAATTGTGATATGTGTATAAATATTTGCCCTTGCCGTCAATGAGTGGTACATTGAAGTTGAGGGGATTCCATTTCAGTTTTGTTTCCAGTCAGTACTCACAAAATTAACTGTGATGTGTATAAATATTTGCCCTTGTTGTCAATGAGTGATACATTGAAGTTGAGGGATTCCAATTCAGTTTTGTTTCAAGTCAATACTCACAAATTTAGTATGTTGAATGTAGCGTTTCCAACATACTGATAAGCCAGTTGGATGCTCTGCTGCCTCCTGGACCCCCTGGACCTTCTGGACAGCCACGGAGAAGAATAGGTACATGCTTGAGCCTTACTTCATCAATTAGGTTGATGGTTAGACTGATGAATAGCTTTAGTGCCACCAGGCCCACCACGTAGAAACTAGAATGTTTCTTTATCAATTAGGTTGATGGTTAGACTGATGAATAGCTTTAGTGCCACCACGTAGAAACTAGAAAGTTTCTTTATATGCATGTTTCCCTCGAAACACATGGCTTTTGGGTTCTGGTTGATGCTTTAGTAATTGGTTTTGCTTATATGGATGCTTTACCTTTGGTTCCTGCTTGAGATGCAGAAGGCAGCGATCAAAAAAAGAAACGAAAGCCTGATTCAGATGGCCCAAGGGTCTCTCCTTCCTTGAGAAATCAACTCGATAATTGTGCTAACCTAAAGCGGGAACATGTAAGTATTGTTCGTAATTTATGTTGCTTTTGAGCTTTTATTAAGGCCCTTCATTTCACGCTAACAGTATTTCTTTCTTTTGAATGATTGTGCTGTCAAATGCTATAATGCTTAACATGCATTATGATTTCCAGGTGGCAGCAAGAGTAACTGGAGAGGATTCTGAAAAAGATGAGTATATTGTTGTGAAGGTCATACATTTTGACAGGGAAAGTAGAGAGTAAGTTCAGCTTCGTTAAGTCCTCTTATGAGAAATGGCCCAATGGGTAATCGAATGCAGGGACAAATGAAAGAAAATCCCCTTCTATGTTTCAGAATAACACGTTAGCTTGTATACTGTAGCTACTTCGTGCTGGGTATTTGCATTGAATTCTGCGGCATAATGGGTGAAAGATTAGGCTTGGATGAGTTTGTGTATGATTGTTGGGCTTTAGTCCTGGCAATTAGCTAGGAGTTCACTGTTGTCATTTGTTATTATCATTAAGTAGGTTGTGTTGTTTCAGTAAGTTAGGCTAGTTAGATGGATCATAATTCATCATAAGTCCTGTCGTTCTTAATTCCTATAACCAACATATCTATTTATTAGTCTATAAAAGGAATATATTTATATGCTGCGGTGATGGGTGCCTGTTGTGTGTGTGTGTGTTTTTTTTTCTGTTTAAATACATTTATTTATCTTAGTTATTTACTATCTGTTCTGCACACGCAGATTTGAACTGATTGATGAGGAGCCTGGTGAAGATGAAGAGAATGTCGGCCCAAGGTAGCTTTATTATGTCCTTTTCGGTAAGAGTGATGGATAGGCAGTGCTGCTTTATTTTCTCTGTAAACAAGGCTTTGTGCTTCGTATATTACACTGAGCTTCTATTAGTCCTGAGCTCTTTCATTGCATTAATTGGGTGGATCAGTGTAAAAGGCGGAGAATCTTTACAGGTCATCTTTTACCCGCATGGATCATGTCTTCACTCTTCATATGGCCATTTTGCAACTTTTGCGTGCCTAGTCAACAAACTTATAAGTTGGTCTTTCAGAATTCAGATTGCTTGGAGTCATTGAGTGATGTTGCTTTTGCATCATTTTTTAGAAAATTCAAGCGGCCCATGACGGATATTATACCTTTCCCTAAAAGAAGTGATCCTTCATCTGCCCAAGATTTCCCTCCCGGCAGAGCAGTTTTGGCAGTGTATCCTGGCACCACGGCACTTTACAAGGCAACCGTTGTAAATTCTCGCAAGGTAAGTAAATGCTCATTTACAGTGTGACCTTGCTCACTGTCAACTTTACAAGATTACCTTATTTTCAATCACTAAAATATACCCTGATGCGAGACTGATTGCTTCTTATTATTGCCTCATTTCGGGATTGATCCAAATTGTCACACAAAGCTTCAGAGGAAGAATGATGAGTAAGTAACTTGTGCTTTTTAGTTCATTTTGTGCAGAACCTTTTTTAAAACCAAAATTGAATGTAAACCACCTATTATGTATATTTTGTAAAAATCAAGGGGTCATGCATAGTAATATTATGACCCTATTGGATCCTGTTTCTAAAAGAATGTGTTCTGCTATCCAAAAGGGACTAGCAGTGTAGCTTATTGCCCAATGCCCATTTGACTTCTATAGTTCTATATCATCAAATAACTATTCAACATCGACACCAATACCCAAGAAAAAACATAAATTGTCCCAAATATCACGTATTAATACATATTTAACGGCTATATTGAACATTTTGTACATTTTCTTCATGTTTTTTTTTTATCAAGGGTAAAAGAGGTGCAGGAATTAAATTGCTAACAAAAATATGCATCCTGGTTGTTTAGTGTAGTTTGTTCGGGTATATCTCATACAGTGGAACCGAAATGTTGCTTTATATTACACAATAAGATCATGAGATCTAAGAATTAGTATCACATTTACCTATAAGATAAGAAGTCCCTTTTATCACGGTATGAATTCTTGATTCCAATTTGCAAATGCTGCAGGTATGTGTATTTGCTTGAATTTGATGACGATGAAAGTGACGACGGTACCATGCCCCAAAGAATCGTTCCTTTCTACAATGTCGTTCCCTTACCAGAAGGACATCGCCAGTGACCTGACAGGAGATCTTAAAATAAACTTCGACCAGTGAACTGGTTATCTGATCAACTGATCCTCGCCATCTTCGTGTAAATTATAGTGCGCAGGGTACATTATTTTTTTGGCTGATGCAAGTACGGTAAGTAGGGCGCTTTCTACGCGCTCTCATTAAGCACTCGAAGCTAGGTGATATTGCGGAAAATGGGACTGCTATTCTGCTATGGTGCTAGGAGATTTGGTTTGTTAGTTATGCTTTTAGTGTTACAGGGAAGGGTTTTGATATGGATCTAACTATTATTCCTGTTTGGTTCCTTTGCTCCATTTCTTTCATTTGCATTTATCTTGATTGGGGCAACCTAAAGATGTTTCCTTGTGAAAAACTACTTGAAGCTAAACACACTTTGAACCAAAGGTGCATCGACCCTATTGGTGTAACCAAAAGATGGTTGGTTTGTGAACAATATCACGAAGCTACACATACTTGAATCAATGTCGATGTGTTGCACCAAATGTTTTCAAATCAGGAGCTATCCAAAGACCCGAGCTATTGGGTTTTGATATTTTACCAAAAACACACTAATCCATTTGACCCTTAAATTTTACTCCTTCCAATTTTTAATATAAGACATTTAACTTGTGTGCACGTAGTTTAAAAAGCTAAAAATTATATAAAATATTGATTTTTTTAATAATAAGTGTTATAATGTAAAAAATTTAATTAAAAAATCAATATTTTATATAGTTTTTTTGCTTATTAAACCACGTGCATAAAAGTGAAATGTCGTATATTAAAAATTGGAGGGAGTACTAGTTAAATTGAGTTGAGTTTGAACCCATATTTGGGTTGACTAAAACCCTTAAACCGCGGCTTTACCTTTGCGAACTCGAGTTCGAGTTGGACTTCCATCACAAATATGAGCCATATAAAAAATCTCAAAAAAATGGAGATGATGTTGCTATATGCATCGAGATCAGGTGCTATATGGACTTATACAGAATGGATTATTGATCTGTTTGAATCTCAAATTGACACGTGTTCAACAATAAATATGTCTGATATTATAACAAATTCAATCCAATTCAAGAAACTTAAATTTAAAAAAATCAAAACGAACTGATCAGATCCATTCATGTATTTATATTTTTTTATTTCTGTTTTTAAAAAACTTTAAGTTTTTTTTTAAAAAAATATAAAAAACACATGAACGGATCATAAATTCGTAACTTATATTGAACGGATTTTGGATCCGTTCATTTCTTTTGTAAATGTCAAACATATTTAATGTCGAACACATATCAAATTGAGGCGCAAACAATTGTAAAATCGGTTCAGTTCGAGTGCATGTGACACCTGATCTCAGCGAACATAGCCTTGCCGCTGAAAAACCAAAAGATATTCGTGGCGATAACGGTTAACCAAAATCCATAATCGAAACAACTTCGGATAGGAGTTCACTCACTTACTACTTACTAGTAGTCACTTTCGGTAAGTCAACCTTAGGCCGGATCCGGACATGGGGTCTAAACCCGTTTACCCGAATACCCGGCCCGAACAATTTTTCCAAAAATTACTTAACTTCGCACATAAAATAAGACCTAGCCCCAGTTTTGCGTTTGAACCGCCTCCTTCCTCCGCCCCGCCGTAACGCACGATCACCGTTCACCGTTCACCGCTCACCGCTCACCGCTCTGCCTCTCACCAGACATCAACTCGACTTCCTCCCCCAACTGTCAGGGTGCGTTACTTGTAAACTAACAGAAGCTTTTCCCGAATCCTGAACTGATTTCTGGTATTTTAATTGCGAATTTAAGCTTCGTTTTATAGTTAGTTATCTATTTGTTGATCGAAGAACTCGAAAATGTTCCAGATTTGTTCGTTCATTTTCCCCAATTAAGTTTGTGGCCCTTTTAGATTACGAAGTAGGAAGTTGTAATTTGTTGGGAAGTGATCAAGTTTTTATCAGTTGGAATTTGCTGGTAAATGCTACATTAGTTGAAAGTTGGATTCTTTGCTTCTGTTATACACTTATTTTGGTCTTGTGTTTCACCTGCAAGATCTTAATTTTGCAGAAGATGGAACACGGTACATATAGGAATCCTAGTGCATCGACGTTTTCGATAACCGAAGAGGATCACACTTTAGCTAATTCTCTACGTTATATCCTCAATCAGGAGTAAGTTCGCCTTCTCCATCTGTATTCCAAGTTCCTGATATCATCTGTAATCAAGTAGAACAAATTTTGTATTTAGGTGCAGTACTTATATGGTTATCTGAAGATTGGTTGATCATGTATTGCAGTCCAAAGATATCGTTTTGTGGCTATAGCATTCCTCACCCTTCTGAAGCCAAGGTTAATGTCAGGGTCCAAACGACCGGTGAGATAACTTTCGGTTATGTTTGGCTTTCCTACTTTGCTGTGTTTAATACATAGATTGAGATAACTGTTGTGGGAACCATTTAGATTGTTACCATAGAATCAGTTTGTTTAGATGATACAAGTTGCTATTTGCTAAATAGCTTGTTTGATTTGAATGCTACTTTGATTGAGGCTGCATTTGTACTCTGCAATCTCTTTTTGGTCAAGACTATATATAAGGTTGCAATCAATGTTACAATATCTGCCAGCTGAAATTTGTTGTTGTTGTTGTTGGAAATAGCCCAGATCGTATGCTAAGGTCCCTAATCGTTTGCTCATAGAAAAAGGTATCAGCTCCAATCCAACAGCAATAATTGAATGGTAGCAGTGGAAAACATAAATCATTGCTGGCTGAAGCGAGGAAGTAAACCGTCTATCCAACATTCACCCACGCCCAAGGGAGGGCATAGCAGTTACTGTATAACTAGGGATGACACCCGTCCTGAGTCCGATTTCCATTTATTGCTATTAAAATCTCTCAATGGTTGGGCTATACCCCTAAAACGCTTATTCCTGAGAATCCCAATGAGGTCTAAAGTCTCTCCATGGGCCGGGGATGGAGATATCTCTCCTACCCCTAAACTTTTCAAAAACAAAAATGTGGACGAAGAAGAACAAACAACTTCACTTGTGCATGACAAAACCAGGAATAAGTGTTTTTTAAGTTAACTGTGTGATTTATGAGATCCATATAGTTAGATACTTGGATTGAGAAAACTCGCTGCTTTTTAATTTTTTGCTGCTGCTGTTGTTGTTTGTGTGGAAATTGCAGGGAGAAGTTAACAGTTTACAAGTATTTTATATGATTTTGTTTGTGATTTGAGAGAAAAATATCGTTCTTTTGTTTCTGTATATGAAATATATGATCCCTCCTCAAGCCTTTTTGTTTCCCTCTCAATTTCAAGGTGATCCGGCTAGTGAGGTTTTGAAAGATGGTTGCCAGAATCTGATGAGTTTATGCGAGCATGTGAGGAAGGTCTTTGATGATGCAGTTACCACGTTCAAGAGTAACAAAGCCTCCAAGTCTGAGTCAGACTCCATGGATGATAGTGACTGATTTTTGTGATTGATTTATCCTCCCCTTCGAATCAACTTGGAAATTTTGCCTTTGTTTTACATATAACAGGTAATTTATTGAAAATCTCCCATCTAGCTGCTGTCTTCTTTGTAATTTTCCGAAATTTATTTTCAGTATCCAATACGGAGTAGGATGTAAATGTGGAGCATATTCCCGCAGGCAGTATGAATGAGATCAACTTTAGAGCTACTAATCAAGCATTTGATCAGTTAACTAGTATTAAGATGCAGCTCGTGATGCGTACTCCTACTGTGCCTTCTCATTTGCCCGCAAGCTCACAGCAGCAACTGTGTAAGTATATGTGGCCCTATTTGAATTGTCTCTTTATTTGATGTCCAAAAATGAACTTAAAGCGTGCCTATGTCCTTTTGCTGAGCCCCTCATGCTCACTTTTGGGCAGTTGTGTTGCCTCTCTTGTTAGAGGCTGCACGAGCCCAGGTTGTTTGCTCATCAACCGGTTCTTCTGTGTTCATGAGAGCGTGTTTACATGAGCGGAGAAATAATGAAGCCACGAGCCACATGTGGGTAAGAGACTTCCCACCGTTGAAGCTGGATTGAATTCTATAAGAATTATGGTTCGATTATGGGGTTTGACATGAGGCTGGGTGGTACGCGAAATCATCGCGATATGAAAAATGTTGCATCACTAAGCGGCTGATTTGGTCATGTTGGTTGAAAGGCCCACATATATCTCAAATTCATGGGAAATGTTAGATACGAAATAAGCAAAATGGAGGACCGTCATACGCACCATTGATGCAAGAGGGATCCAATCAATTTCTCAAGGCACACAAGAAGCTAGATTTCGAGCATCAAAGATTTATAATCAATTGTGCGAGGGCACATTTCGGTGTAGCAATGACTAACCGATTGCCGAAAGAATGTCGACAATGTTATTATTGCAGGAATGATATAAAGAACTTCAAGCGCGATGTAATGACATATACTTATGTGGATGATGCTCAGATGGTCCTTGACAGGTTAATGCAAAAGAGAAAGAGATCGTCTATTTTGATAATGTTGTTGATGACAACAACTAGATGTTTAGATTATTCTGGTGCGATCCAATTGCTTGAGCAAATTGTGGCATTTGGCGATGTTGTATAGTTTGACTCAACCTACAGAACCAACAAGTATGTGTTTAGTCTCTTTAGAATCATTGTTACGTAGAATTGGTATATTTTTTCGGGCAACAAAAAATTAAGACTCATTGCAAGTATGACTGTATATTCACTATTCCACTAAATAAAGTTTCTGTAATGAGTCTTTAGTTTCTGTTGCCGGGAAAATATACCAATTCTATAGAATAATGATTCAAAAGTGACTTAACACATATTTGTTGGTTCGGTAGGTTGAGTCAAACAACACAACATCGTCAAATGCTGCATAATTTGCTCGAGCAATCGGATCGCACCAGAATAATTTAACCATCTAGTTGTTGTCATCAACAACATTATCAAAGTAGAATGCTTATGATCCCTTTCTTTACCGCATAAACGTGTCAAGGACCATCTGAGCATCAGCCACATAAATATATGCCATTACATCGCATTTGAAGTTCTTTATATCCTGCAATGATGACCCTCCATGGTTGGAATCTTGTCGACATTCCTTCAGTAATCGGCGAGTTATTGCTGAGACCCAAATGTGCCCTCACACAATTGATCATGAATCTTTGATGTCTGAAATCTAGCTTCCTATGTGTCTTGAGATATGATTTGATCCCTTCTGCATCAATTGGTGTGTATGACGATCCTCCATTTTGCTTATTTCGTATCCAACATTTTGCTTATTTCTTTACCTTCATTGACTTCAACATTGCCGCGGATATCATTCACTCCTGGTGGCTATGTCCATCCCTGGAGCTGGATATGAGAACTACCACTGGAGTCACCGTTCACACCCTATCAACCGCCGCAATTTCTATCTTCTTCCATCGATCGGTCTTCGAGCAAACGCCACTCCATTTTCTTCTTTTGCGAGGAATTCGATATGATACATATTCAATTTCTAAGTTTTTTTGTGGAGGTTTTCGAATTCTAAACCATGAGGTGAAGGTTGGAGATTTTGATTTTGGATTTACGTTCCCACGATGAATAAGGGAGAAAGCGACCTAGGGTTTAGGGAGATGCAAAGCCAATTTTTACTCTATTTAATTATATTGTTTTGAAATTGATGGAAATTGAGAGCTTTGATTTTCTCTTATTTTCGATGTAATTTGTTAATGAGGTTGAATTCAAGCACTAGGCTTAAATTTTATGTGGATTTCATTTTGCGTCGAAATTATTAGGGTTTTAGACTTTTAGTTTAGGCGAATCTAGTTCTAATCGAGGAAACAGAGATGCTAAGTTGGTGATTTCCTCGTAAAACCACATTGAAGCTTAACCCTAGGGATGATAAAGCTTAATTGAATTCAATCAAGCGAATTCTGAGCATTGATCATTGATATTTTTCAGATGCAAACCTCCCAGAGCTTTGTTTTACAAACTGAAGCCCCAACCGTATGTGTGTTGACATAAAGCTGGTAAGGCCCAAGGGAAATGGGAATCAGAAACATCATCGTAGAGGGAGATAACCAATAACCGCTATTGAAGACATGACAAAAGTGTCTCGGGAAATCATCAGAACCGTTTGAAGAGAAGATCCAACAACATCACTTTTAGACACTGTTTATGAGAATATAATGTTTGTGCGGACTTCATTGCTAAATCTAGTGATACTTGTAATATGATTACCCTCCATTTGAATAGGGAGGTTTGTACCATCATCCAAATGAATGATTACGGTTGATCTTTGCTTTTCAAAGACTAACTGTTGTAGAAAAAAAGCGAATTATTGCCATTGAGTTTGTTGATCTAATTTGGAAGATAATGAACAATATGTAATTATTCCTAATTTTATAAAATTTTCCCAAACATTCTTATTACGTATATTTTGAGTCTAAATTATTTCTTTTTTTTTTCAAATTCCGGTAATTGTATTACTTTTGGTTTAATATGTTATAGTTTCTATATTAATATGTAATTTTTAAAGTTCATATTATTTTTGGTTCACCGGTGATAATTCATATTATTTTCATTCATTTTTCCTAGTTTTTATATATTGTTGAATAAATTGACCAATAATTATTTTAGATTGGAGAGAGTATTATATTTAAATATACAATGAGAAAATAAAGTTAAGACATTGATAAATTTTAATTGCTGATGGAGATTATCAAGACCATCTCCAACAACTTCCCTAAATTTTTTCTAAAATAGGAAACAAAATACATGTATTCTTGAGGCTATTTTGGATGTACAATTCAATTTCGGTAGTCATATTTAATTTCAGTTGGAAAATGCAATCTATATTCTTCAAACTATTTTTGCATTAACTCTAACATTTTAATTATTTTTGCCTTAACTCTAACATCTGGCTCCATTTCGAAGATTTTGAGAATTATTTAGTTTTGAAAAATGCTGCAGATTTAGAAAATATTCTATTTTTTATATTGCTTCTCTATCTCGAAGAATGTGACTGAAAAATTATTGAACCAATTTTTTTGCGACTTCTCTATTTTGAAGAATGTGACGGGGAATTTTTTTGACTTAAAATTTTCTATAAACTCCAAAACCTAATTTTGCAGTAATTTCGTCCTTAATAATATAAAAATTCACACACCTAATCAATCACCTTCTTCACTTCTCTTCTCATCTGCCCGTCTCTCTACTCGGAGGTCTGAGGTCTCCTCCCATGGCCGCGGCCGCTACCTTTCTCGGAGCACCCCGACCTACACGCGGAACACGCCATCCCTCCCTCTATCTCCAATCTCCTTCAATCAAGGCCTCCGCCTTCTCCTCCGTTTCTCTCCAACCCTTCGTTAACCCTGCAAAGCCCCGATCTTTGATCTCCTCCATCTCCCACAAATCCACCGCCGTCACCTCCACCTCTTTGTCTCCCTTTATCTCCCCGTGCTCGGATCGCCGCCGGCGACACCTGATTGTGTGGGCGGCGCGGGGGAAGTTCGAGCGGAAGAAGCCGCATTTGAATATCGGCACGATCGGACACGTTGACCATGGGAAGACGACGCTTACGGCCGCTCTTACCATGGCCTTGGCTTCCTTGGGAAACAGTTCTCCCAAGAAGTACGATGAGATCGACGCTGCTCCTGAAGGTAAATTGCAAATCCTCAAACGATCTTCTAGTTTGGATTTTGAAGTAAACCTATCGAAATTTGATCGATTTTGTTATGTTCTATGAATTGATTAGGTTTAGGAATGATTAAGCTTTAAATAGCTAGTGTATATCTATTCGATCGATCTGCTGTGATTTTCAAGTAGATTGTGTTGGAATTCACAGACTTGAAGGATCAATGGGCCCACCCAGGCATCTAGATCTTGTCATTTTTGGGATTGATTACATGTTAAGATGGGGACTGCAACATCTGGATTTGCAGTTTGTCTACTTGTGTGACACTTGAAAAAGAAATCTTGCTTTGTTGAAAGTCAGATGCAGTGGAAGCCTTAAAGGACCACATAAATAAGAGAGAGGAACAAGAGTGAAAATCACCGGTTTCATGAATATGTGGTTGGTGTTGGAGGGAGGGGAAAAACTCACAGTTGAGCATGAGAGAGACTTTAAGGATTTGTTTAAGATAGCTTCGTATCGGGTTTGAATAAGGAACCGGGTTAGGCAGGTTTAGGGCTATAATGTCATTCCCATATCTAATTTTTGGAATCACCCAACCATGAGATTGAGAATGGGTATGAACTCATGTATTAAAGCTGAGAGGGTTCGGTATGCATTCCCAAACAAGCCAAACACTCGATACACATTCCTGTATACGACAGATCTCTATGTAGAATATTACCTTTTTTATTGAAGAATACTAGGTTCTGTTTTTGCCTTTGCCTGCATTTTGTGCTGTTAGGTTTTACAGAGTATATCATTTTTCCATGTTTCAACGTGCAAACCAGACATGCAGGTATGAATGAGAAAACAAGAGAGCTTAATGTTTGTGGATCTATCGACTTATCCTAGTTGTCTGATCATTTGTCATTTTTATCAGGATATAGGAGGATGTTTATGCAGTATCAACCAACTTATCTTAGTTATTTCACTTGTTCGACTTCTTCTAGCTTGTCTTCATCAGTCATCACTAGTCACTGCTATATTTGTACAATGTGTTTACGTTCGTTTGGTTCTCCAAACTCTTTGCTTCTGACAAGAAGACGAAAAACGTAGCCTTGTTTCATTGTTCATGGATTTATGGTACCTAAATTTTGGATTTTACAGCAAAAAAATGTCATTGTCCAAGTTTCAGTTTGTCATAAATGACAATGATGTGTATGTTATGTTCATTTATATGGCTTTCTCTTCTGTGTTACTCAGAGCGTGCCCGAGGTATCACTATTAACACTGCAACTGTTGAATATGAGACGGAGACTCGTCATTATGCCCATGTTGATTGTCCCGGACACGCTGATTATGTGAAGAATATGATTACCGGCGCTGCTCAGATGGACGGTGCCATACTTGTTGTGTCTGGTGCTGATGGACCCATGCCCCAGACCAAAGAACACATATTGTTGGCGAAACAAGTTGGAGTACCCAATATGGTTGTCTTCTTGAACAAAGAGGATCAAGTTGATGATGAGGAATTGCTACAGTTGGTTGAATTAGAGGTTAGAGAACTCTTATCTTTGTATGAGTATCCAGGAGATGAAGTCCCTATCGTTTCGGGATCTGCACTTCTTGCTCTCCAAGCTTTGATGGCAAACCCTAAAATAAAGCAAGGAGAGAATCAATGGGTTGATAAGATATATCAGCTGATGGATGAGGTGGACAACTACATTCCAATTCCCAAGCGGCAAACTGACTTGCCCTTTTTGTTGGCCGTGGAGGATGTGTTCTCGATAACTGGTCGTGGAACTGTTGCAACCGGGAGGATTGAGAGGGGAACCGTCAAGGTTGGGGATACAGTTGAAATTGTTGGGTTGACAGAAACCAGGACGACCACAGTAACGGGAGTGGAGATGTTTCAGAAGATACTGGATGAGGCCCTTGCAGGGGATAATGTCGGGATTCTGTTAAGGGGAATCCAGAAAGCAGATATCCAGAGAGGAATGGTGCTGGCAAAACCTGGGTCTATTACTCCTGTTTCAAAGTTTGTCGCCATTGTGTACGTGTTAAGGAAGGAGGAAGGGGGTAGACATTCACCCTTTTTTTCAGGTTATAGGCCACAATTTTACATGAGGACCACAGATGTTACCGGCAAAGTGACAAAAGTTATGAACGACAAGGACGAGGAGTCAAAGATGGTTATGCCCGGAGACCGGATCAAAATGGTTGTGGAGCTCATTAGACCTGTTGCTTGTGAACAGGGGATGAGATTCGCAATCAGGGAAGGCGGGAAAACAGTTGGTGCTGGTGTGATTCAGTCAGTCACTCCGTAAATGCAGCTTGTCATGGTTCGTTCATACATTGTGATGCATATGCCGCTGTGAGTTGAATCGAATTAGGTGCTGAACTTCAGTTTTGTTCCGTAAGTTTATTAGCTGGAAATTTATACAAGTTTGGTGTAAAATAGGAAACCATTTTCCCCCCTTTCTTTTTTCCTTGTTTTCCCTCCTGGTTGTTCTTCAGGAGAAGTATATATTAGAAGGAATGAGGCGAAGAAACGCGACAGATTGAATGTCCAGCTTCATCAGTCTCTCCAAGACTCCAGCAGCGTCTTTGATCAACCGACCATCTGCATTGGAAGAAGTTTGGTGTAACATAGGATACTGTGTTCGGGATCACTGAAACAGGATGATAATGTTAAAATCAGGCCTTTGAATCTTTGATTCACTGTCCATGCCTCCATGGTGATACCAGAGGATGACGCAGGTCATGAGACTACTCAATCTGACAATTTCGATGGGCGAAGAGCTTGCATTACTCTTTTCACCACCCATGGGTACTTAACCAAACTAAAACTCAAGCTCTAATACCGACCCAAGTGAGAGAAGTTGTCTGAAAGGGACTGGACCGAGCACTGCCGCTCAGGAGCACCACGAGTCACACTGGTAACCGGTGCAGTTCAGGGGTGGTCCAATCCTGTTTGATGTGAAGTGTCAAACCATCTAATGTAGTCTATAATAACAAGTAACAACAAATCGAATCCATCACCGTTTGCTAGATTTCTAACTTCAAATTGAGAGCATGTATTCTTCTCATTGTGAGAAACTGCAAAAATGACCCTAGTCTGTAATCAGTCTAAAGATGATTTCAAGCCAAATCATGACAGAACCAAACCAAAAAAAAAAAAAGGACTCATGAGAGACCCAGGAGGGCTCCTGCGATGGCATAATCGACAAATCCGAAAAAAGTGGCAACTTCAGCCGAATCGAAAGCTGTTTTACAAACACAAGTTTCTTCACAATGCATATCTTCTATCTAACATGTTATTATGAAAGCGCCTTACACTAGTTTGTCACACACCTCAGAGCTTTCACAATCATGTTCAGTTTCCTATACACCTAACCGTAAAGTAACAAATCTGGCAGGTCTGAATACCTTCCCTATCATTCATTGCCTTCTCATCTTATCGACGATGTTCCTGCTTTTCTCCTCGAGCCTCTCGCTCATCTTCCGACCCAAGTCCATCATCCTTGCCTTTCTTCCCAGTCGTTTCAGCTTACTCTCTTCCTCTTCACCGTCGTGGTTTTGTCCGTCCTTCAAGCTGAAGTAGTTTGGTGGGTTTTGTAAATGTTCCGGTGATTCGTCTTTCTCGAGTAAAGGGGTGCTCAGTTCATTCGCTGACTTGCTGTCCTCAGAACACATGTCAACCGGAGAAGGGTTTGCTGCAGCTTCTGAGGAATTACTTTGAGAATGGTCAAGAGAATCATCATTGCTATTTTGCTTGTTGTAATCAATGATGTGCCTGCTCTTTTCCTCGATCTTCACACTGATCTTCCTGCCCAAGTCGATCATCCTTGCTTTTCTTCCCATCCTCTTGGGTTTACCATCGTCCTCTTCGCCATCATGGCTTTGCCTATCCTTCAAGCTCACATAATGAGGTAAGTTCCGTATATGTTCTAGTGATCCAGCTTTCTGCAATAAAGAGGTCCTCATGTCACTCATTGAGCTGCTGCCTTCAGATTTTGTATCCACTGGAGAAGGGTTGGCCACAGTTTCCAAGAAATTACTTACTGAGCAGTCAAGAGTATCGTCATCTTTACTTTGGCTGTTGTTTATTTTGTTGTCTTGAGTGCTCTTCGGATTTTCCTTGTTTCCTTCGTTTCCTGTTGACGGTTCATCAGGTTGTTCAAAGTTATTGCTCACTTCATTTGGAACTGTTGTGTCACCATTCACATCCCGTCTGAGCCATGCAAAAGGAGCGACAGTTCTTGGAACCCAATCTTCTTTCTCTGCTAACATCCATGGAATGCATAAACTCTCGCAATTAGGAAATACTAACGCGTCGCGAATAGCAGCCTGCATTATGACAGTAGATCCAACATAGTTGCGTTATTCTTCTTTCTCGATGCTAACTTTCTATTTTCTACAAGAAATTGAACAAAATCATAAAAATGCTCGGTTCAAGTTTGAAAGAAAATTGACTTGTAGAAAGGACCCATAGAAGACCAAACCAGTCTTGTCTTTCATATTATTTTGTTTAGAATATTATGAACAAACAAAGAAAAGTTAAACAGCCTCGAAACGAAAAAACTGTGTGGCTGGGGTGTCAACCCTGCATACAGCACAATGTTCATCATCTTGACTGTTATTGCCAATTCCATAAGATCAAATAGTACAATACTCCCAGTGCCAAAAGGGTTTGACTGGGAATGATCGGTTCTAATAAAAGGGTAGTGCATATCTACAGCAATAATAAAGCCTCTGTCGACTACAACCTTCTTTTATGGGGGCATTGTAAATTTTCATCTGCGTAATCGTGTGATATCTAAAAAAAAAAGGTTTTAACAATATTGTCAGTCTAACAATACTACCAGTTGATTTTCTAAAGCCTCTGGCAATCAAAGGATAAAGTTTTAGGATGAAGGGACTTGAAGAATTCCCTTGGCATCTTTCTGCACCTATCATTCATCTTAATATGCCCGATCTAGCAATACTACCAGTTGATTATTTTTCAGCATCAGATGTCAGAACAAAATGAAATGGATGGCATCCAGCAATTTTTGTCAGGGAACTGTTATACTGAAATTGCAATTTCATTTACTTCATTTAGTTTTATAATTTCGTTTTTCACAGGACCTTATGCCATCAACTCTTGCACATCTTTGATTCTTTTTCAAGCCTTTGCCCCAAAAACAAGAAAACAAGAAAATATGAAGAAGGTAACAGATGAAAGATGAAAGCCAAGACCAGAAATGAGCTCTTGGAAGGAGCTTCTCTTACCTTAAACCGATTCACCAAATACAACGAGATGTGGGAACTGGTAATTTTATGATCACCAACGAAGGACTCCAGGTGAAAATCGATATCAGGCATGGATGTAAAGCCAAACCACAGCTGATCAGATGGAGGAGGTTTTATGCGTAACTGCATCGATCCTCTGAGTGATCCCACCCTTATAGCCAACATGAAAGGTACCTTCAATTTAATGGCAATCAAATCAAACACCCATGCAACCATCACATATCACATTATTAATGCAAAAAGAAGTGTACTTTTGTACTTTTCCTTGTCAAGTTATCTCTTATGAGACATCCATAATTATAAAAACAGACATAGGAAGCCAAAATAAAAAGATATATATCACCTAACAGGTACATTGAGCTCTTAGAGATCGTAATACTGAAATAAAATTTCCCTAGTCTCCAGATCGGTTTCCTAATATTTTTATCATCACTTGCTTCCTTTTTCACATGACAAATATGATGCTTCAGCATGGGACTAGAATGCTAAATTCATAGTGCAAGTCAGCACAATATACACCCTGTGTATTTGCTAGAAGGAGTGAATAGATAGCATTGGTCAAAGTTATGTTTATAATTTTCCCAGACTAAACTTTGAAAACAAGGCTGGTTGTTACAGGCATTCATTGGTTTAATGATGCTGTTTTATTTTAACATAGGTAGCAATACAGTGTAGAATTGTAACATATTCCCCACAATTCAATCTGGGTTCACAGTTCAATGTTTGTGAGGTCAAGAATTTTCAAAAAAGTGTCTGTATTCAGGAAACCAAACATTTATCTTTAGTATAGAACTCGACATTAAAAAGCATAACAAATCAATTGCAAGAGGATGAAAATTAAGATGGTGACATACCTGAGCAACATGCTTAGCCACTGAATTTACAATAGACTTCCACCTCGATCCTGAGGTTGCTGAATTACCACCACTCTTGGAGCAAGTGACCCTTTCTGTTACACAATATTATAGTCAAAGATAATATGCACTTACATTTCTTAGAAATCACCATTTATCTTTGATAAATTCAGAATGCAAGTCAGCACGATATACATATTACTTAGCTTCTATATATTTGTGTAAGATACAACTTTGGATATGGCAACCCTAACTTCTAGTTAGAATTGGATGTAATAATAATCTACAAAATATTCCATATTGATTTATAATATCTGAATAGCTGAAAGAAGACTTTACCTTGTCAAAACTTTCCAAGAAACTAAGAATATGAAATTTGAATTGATGTACTTTCACATAGTGACACTATTGTATATATGCTCCCAATCCCACCAAAAGTCCTATGGGATGCCAATAAAAATATTTCTTCCCACCAGAGGTATTGTGGACATAACAAATATCCCAAACCCTTCATAGAACATCTTCATAACAATGTTCAAATTTATTTTATATAACAAATTTGGGCAAACTGCGAACCCAGATCCATTTGTTTCCCAGTATCTAGCCTGAGATCTCTATGATTCTATCACCTAAGGAAATTTCATCAAATCTGATTCCTCTAAAAGATTTTAGACACATGGTAGAATTACTAAATATCCGTATAAGAGGTAGAACCAAATAGAAAGCCTAGTGAGATACAACAATATGGCATCCTTATGCGATTAAATTGGTAGCAGTCTCAGAAATGGTTTATGATACAACAAATAAATATTAGATGATAGAGGTGGAAATGGCAGTGACAGAAGGAAAAGGTAGAATTAAGAAAATTGGACAATATACTTTTACGAAAAAGAGCTAAGAGCTAGTGAAACTAATTATCTATACAGAAGATAACAATCATCTAGCAAATTATGGACTATGGAGTTTCTCTCACATTTGTAGACAAGCTTACCAAGCATGTAAGAACTGTCACATTTTGCATATCCTCGATCCAAACATTTTGACCGATGAAATAATTTCAATATATGCATTATAAGCAACTAAATAAAGTTAGCATTTCTTTTACAGCATTCAGAGTAAACAACGTAAAATAAGAATGATTTAGCAATTACCATGTGAATTATTTCCTTCATTCTTCTGCTCTACTAAATCAACTGTCTCATCGGAGCAATTTAATTCCTCCCCAAAATGCTCAAACCCGTTGAGAATATCAGTTGCCACCCCATCAGCAGAGCTCAATTCCACATTTGGATCAATAGTACCATTTTGAAAATCATTGTCGTGCACATCCAGTCTGACCTCAATATACAAAACCATATCACCATTGTATTCAACATCCATTTCAAAGGCCCACATTTCATTCATTTCCGTAGGAACAACCCTCATGCTTTGGATATGAGGTGGTAAGTTACCAGGGTCTATGTCAGTGCAAATCATAGCTCCA
Source organism: Persicaria tinctoria (assembly GCA_037127255.1). NCBI lineage: Eukaryota > Viridiplantae > Streptophyta > Magnoliopsida > Caryophyllales > Polygonaceae > Persicaria > Persicaria tinctoria. The sequence goes on along the minus strand of JBANSL010000002.1, from coordinate 90,170,839 downwards.
ATATAACTAGGAATTGTCATGCTTGAGAGTGTTCTCTGTCATATAGAAATCATAAGGGGGAAAAAATGCAAGTCAGCAATCTGTAGGTTAAGAAAATCAGTACATTCAAACACACCAGATTGTAGATAGGGATCCTAGAAGAGATAAAGCAATAAGCTGGACAGAGCATTATTTGCAAATTTAAGAGAAATTCACAGTTTACAATAACACCATACATAACCTGGTAGTGGATTTATCCCACGGAATGCATAATGTTTTTACTACAGTAGAGATATTAGGTATTTCTGCTACTTCCTAGTGAGTAGTGACCCATAGGTTACAAGCACCAATAACAACCTTGATATAAATAATAAGATCAGATTGAGAGAGCCAAAAATAGATACAAAGTAAAGACTAAGATTAACATAAACCTGAATTCGGTCTTTCAACGAATTCTTTATGACCGAATTGCTCTTGGCATCAAAAAATAACCTTGAAATAAGCAAATTCCAACATAGAGTCCCTTCATCAATGTTAACTTTTTCATCAGCTTCTGCATCAAAGACCTCTGGGGCATGACTTCCCAAATCAACTGACTTTGTTTTTGAAGAAGAACTATTGTCGTCCAAGCAAGTATTTGCCATCTTTCCTGAAAAAAACAATGGTAATAAATCTTTTGATCGAATTTTCCCAGCAATCTCTTATCACATACAAGATTAAGATAAGGGAAATTTTTCTTACTGTCTAGTGCAGACTTAGAAGTCTTTTTTGCAATCTTTTTCCAAAGTAGGCGAACCTTAGATTGAGGTAAATCAATCCTACTTGCCTTATCCTGTGAACTAAGCTGATAACCAGGGGGTTTAACAAAAGAAGGATATCCTTCAGTTAGAGATCTCAAATAACATACAAAATCTTCACTGGTCGTCGAGAACCATTCTATTGTTTCCTTTTTATCACATGAGGCAACCCGGAGAGCGTTACACCAAGATTCCTTTTCCCAGGAAGTTTCCAGGTATATGAATAACATTTTACTTCCCCCATATAGAACATTGTTGCTCTCCACTTTGATAGGGTATCTTTTATTCCTGTATAAGATGAAAAGAAAAATGAGGATATAATAACATAACAGAATACTATAACTCCAGCAGTCCTTTTCGTACTTAATTCCAGATAGATATAAAGAACAAAACAATAGAACCCTAGAACTCTCACAAATTTTGCCAGAAAAGGAAAAACTGCACATAACTCAGACAACTGATTACATGATAAAACAGAGAGGCTGAGTATTTAAATTTCCCAAGTAAGCAGTACGAGAGAAATGAACAAGATATTTCATTTCAAATACAGGGTATTATATTTTCGCAATATTATCTCTTTTTTATGGATCACATGTTTTCAGTTTCATAAGTCTTGTAAATTTAGGATCCACTATCAACACCCCGCCCCCCCCCCCCCCCCCCCCCCCACCTGCCCCCCAACACACAAACATGGCAATCATCAAAGTTGGAATACTATATTAGTTCAATCACATGTTAGTTTTCACACTTCAAAATTCCATCTTTCAATCATACAATCAACATCACAAAGCATTGGACACAAGTTAGGACATACAGAGGTAGGTGAAGTATCTGAATGGCTAGATTTATTGTTAAGAAATTAGAGATGTGTCTAATCGTCCTTCACCAAGAGCAAACACGTCATACTGGTGCTCCTTTCTATTCCCAGTTTAATTACTGTACTAAAGAACATAAGAGAGGAGAAATTTTTTGATAATTTCTTTCATTAGATCTAGACAATTAATATAGATATAACAAAAATGAAAGAAGAAAATGTACTATCAAGAAGCCAAGTAGCAAAACTCATGGTATGCTAGGGACTTTGGACTTGCCATTTTTTTGAGGACATGCCTGTGGCTGAAACCGCAATAACCTTGCAACCCTTCAACATTATTGTCGTACGAGAACTATCTGGTTCTGTTAGAAACAGATATTTGCCTTTTATTGTTGCAGATCTTGGAACAGGGAAAACCTCCACAAAATCCCTTCTTCGGTTAGGTTCTCCAGAACCTGGAATCTTAGGGACCTTTTGGGGCTCCAGAATCCAGATCACACCCTGCTACAGATTAAACATTCCAAGAGACAACCATTCCTTCATGAGTAGAAGTGTGAATTATAGGTGTTGTGTTATAATGCTGATAGAGATCAGAAAGGGGATGATAGCAAAACCCAGGCATACTCTTTAAACCAGGCAAAATAAGGAGCAAAGACAATGGTGTGCAAGATAAATTTTAAGGGGAAAATCATGAAACCATTATTCGGCATGCCATTCAATTCCTAATGACATCATAATTAATGATTGCAGCAACTTCAATCAAAATCTGTTAAATGCCAATGACTAAATGGTCCATGGGCTAGTTCCCATTTCTCCCCAAATGCAAAAGATTGAGGCGGCAATAAACCCTATCAGTTGCGTGTAAAGTGTAAACATTCTCAAGAATTCTGAAATAAGAAAAATGTATTCCGTGGAAGTGTCAATCAAACATGAAGATTTGAAATTCAATTTCCAACTATTAACAAGCTTGAGATTCACTATTCCCGCTTCAAAATAAAAGCCTCAAGACAAATCATCAAACCACAAAGAACAAGAATCATCACATGCAAGCAAGTAGACCAGATCAAAGCACTCATTTCTTCCTCAACCATTACCTCTGAATTCCATTTCTATGAGACTATGACTACACTTTCTCCCTCTCCGACTTCAAATCAACGCTAACAGCGAACAAGCACTCGAAGTAGCGAGGAAAAAAAGAGGAGAGAGAAACCACCTGCTTGTAAGAAATCTTGTCAGACGAAATCAACTCGCTACCACCGGAGATCTGCCGATGAGCAGCATCCGCCGACGACTCCAACGATTTCGATTTGGCGACGATCCGCGAGACGATAAAGTAAACAACAGCGGCTTCAAGCGCAACGACGGCGATCGCGCCGGCGACGAATCCCGCAAGAAGCGCAATCAGCGCCGACATCGCCGACGATTGATCTGCAACCAGTAACAGCGAATCTGGACAAATCAAAGCAGTTCCTAAACACCTACACCGAGGCTGAAGATCGCGAATTCGAAATCTGGAAATGGGAGCGAGAATGAGAATAGCATTGATTCTCTCTCTCTCAGAGTCTCTCTCCCCCCTTTCTTGCAAGTGTGGGTTTGAGCGTGTGGACAGTGGCGGTTGGTCACGTTTATGAATAATTCGATTCCTTTCAAGAGAGTGGAAGGGGGATTATCGTTCAACTAATTGCAACTTGCGATAAGCAAATAGATTAGTATTTTTTTTAAGCAAAAAAAATTATATTTTTTAAGATTTTTTTAATAATAATTGAAATTACAGTATAGATGATGAACAAATTTTTAAATTTTATAGGGAAATTTTGTGATATACAATAATTTTGAGATTATCGGCTAATCTTTCACGTGTAAAAGCACTCAATTGAGAAAGTTAAGAAACAAGTCGGTATTATATTCAAATCAATTAAGGTCACAAGTTGGTGTAGTGGTTGTACGTGGGGCATCCCATGCCAAGATGTTCGAAGTTCGAATCCCCTTGAGTACCCGATCCAGATGTAGAGCGACTGAGTCGATCGAACTGGACTAAGATAAAAAAAAAAGGTCAATGCACCCATTTATCATAAATTGTTAGAAGTAGTATCCATATCTATATTTTATATAATACTTTAATTTAGAAGACTTTGCTTAGGTGTCGAATTCTCCTTCACTTTAGCAACTTCAACCAATCAATTTTTTTCCTTTTTTTTAATTATTTATTAACTTTAATTTTTTTTGTTATTCTTTTTATCTCTTTAAACCATTCACATTTTTTCCCCTTTATTCGTAATATAATTACTAACTATTAGGCTTAATTCAGAACATTTAATTCAATCTAATAAAGATGTTTGGTTTACCTCAAATTTACGTACTAATTATTGAGTTTAATTCAAAACATTAAATATAACTATTGGTTGTGACACGTCACATTTCAACAAAGTTACAATGATATTGATAGTATTATTACTGTGTGATTTAAAATATCTACATTTATGTATTACATGAGATTTAAAAAAAATATTTCAGAATTATAAGACACATTTACGGTAATGTTTTTTTTATGATTTTTATCTTAACTTTTATTAGTATTTTATAATATATTATTAATATTTTAGTTTAAAAAAATCGCGTCATGGCGCGAGAATTGTACTAGTTTGAAACAATTAAGTTGAAGGTAAATTAATTGAAATAATTAAAAGGAAAAAAAACAAATTAACAGTGAAATTTTTGCGGAGGTGGATTTCAAATTATGAGATAATTCTCTTCTTTATAGAGGTCGGAGAAATTCAATAAATAAAAGTCAAAGACAATTTGAAAAGGAAAAGGAACTAATGGAAAGAAAGACATCATCCATAAATCAGATCCGAAGTTGAGAATGGGTGTCTAAGAGCAACTTCAATGGTGGTACTCCAAGTACCATAACAATAAAAATAAAAGGAAATGTAAGAAAAAGTCATATTTTTGAAAGAACCCAAAAGAAAAAGTGAGTTCAAGTATCATATGATACTCAATATGACACAATACCATAGAATATTACCCAATCAAACATTAATAGTGGGTCCTATTTGATTTTTACTTACCCAAAAAAATTGAAAAAAAAAACAATTTTGATTCAAAAGGTGAAATAAGATACTCATGTTAAATACCATGATTGTGGAGTACCAAATATCAAAATGAGGTGGATGAGAGAGAATTGATAAAAAGTAAGTTATGATACTCAATATGAGTATCATGGTTAAAGATGCTCTAAAGGTCTTTGCTTTCAATGGAGAATACTTTTATCATAAAGAATACACCAGCGAACACAAATATGAAACATTTTGATGTACATTCAAGATTCCCCCAAGATTTTTACTGATGTTTCTAACTTATAAAGATTTTTATTTAGCTAATCTTTGTTTTCCTCGATATATGAATCTATATATCGATTTAATTACATAATATTAAATGAGAAATCGCATTAGCTATGCGTCGACTTCTCCTTCAAAGTATAGTTAATCAAATCATTTTAGTTATACGATTTTTCAAATCATTATAGGATAAGAGACTACAAATAGAAATATTTTTCAAATTTAAATGATTTTAGCTATTTTTAAAAGTGCTTTCCTATGGTCTATGCATCCAAATATAGAGAATTTTTCCTAGTCTGGGTTGCTTATCCTATACCCCAAGTGCATATGGTAAAAAAGATACACTTGTCTAGTTTGTAAATAAATAAAGCATTATATATATATATATATATATATATATATATATATATATATATATATATAATGCTTTATTTATTTACAAAGATACACTTGTCTAAAAGTAGATAATCCTAACTAAATTTAAGAAAGATTCTCCAAGCGGATAGATTACGTAACATCATAAATGTATCTATTTCATTAAATTGCATCTATTAATATTACTAATTCTGCTAGCATTTTGCTGACGTGTCACGCCCACAGTTAAAGTTGAATTTTTTATTCAAATGGTATTTTCTTATTGGTCAATATTATTGCTGAAATTATTTGTTTCCTATTTGACATATATTTGTTTCCTATTTTTCATACGAAGATTATTTAAATTGATATGCTTATATCAATTTGTGAACTATTTTAAATATATTTATTTTAATTTTTTTCATAGAAAAGATTATGTACATTGATAAGTCGGACCACAATTTTGGATTTTATCCTTCCGTGTGGTCTTTTATATCATTATTTCATTAATATCATGACTTTCTTTATACATTTCTTTCATATCAATAATATTATATATATTTATTAGGACCAAAACTTTGGATACTATCATTCCGAATGTCGGGTTAGTTGAGAGTCGGATCGGGTTTGGGTCGGGTCGGTTTTGCTTGTGTTCAGATCTGCACATTCTACATGACATCTATATGAATTTTTAACAAAAGAATTTTTAGAGATAAATTACATTTATTTTAAACATCTTAGATGACTATTTAGAATACAAAAAATAACATTTTAAGATCTACAAAGAAAAAATTGAAGAATTTTGAGGGGAAAAACAGTGAAATTTGCATATATTATCATTTAAAAATAAATAAACACTGTTTTATGCATAATTTTGGATACTATCATTCTGAATGTCGAATTGGTTGAGATTCGGATCGGGTTTGGGTCGGGTCGGTTTTGTTTGTGCTCAGATCTGCACATTCTACATGACATCTATATAAATTTGTAATTGGGTTTGTACATTCTACACGACATCTATATAAATTTTGAATAAAAATTTTTTTAGAGATAAATTACATTTATTTTAAACATCTTAAATAACTATTTGGAATACAAAAAAATAACATTTTAAGATCTACAAACAAAAATTGAAGATTTTTTAGAAAAGATAATGTGCATATATTATCATTTAAAAATAAATAAATAAAAACTGTTTTATGATTAATTTTGGATAGTTGGCTTCAAATATTGAAGAAAAAAATTATTTATCCCCAAAATGAATATTTTACATCTATATTTATTTTATACACCCTAGATGCCCTTTATTATAATTTCAATATTTTAAGACCTGCAATTTTTTTTATAAAGTTAGAAAAAATAATTAATTTGTGAATATTAGATTTCAAAATCAGTTAGAGCAATTTTTTTTTTTACAATTTACTTATTTGAAAAGTTCATTAAGACTTACAAGCATTACTTATTTTACATCTTAGATGAGGCGTCTTTGATAAATTTTTTTTTACCATCCTACCTTTATTTTCTCTATTTATTTCTCCTTCTTTTTAGCCATCTTTCTTATAAAAATAATGAATAAGTTATATATATCTACATAACTTCAAAAGTATTCTCACAATCATGTGCTTATGATTTTTTTAATCATTATATGATAGTTTATATTTTCCTTTTTAGTTTTATCCTAATGATAATAATTATATATGTATTTCAAATTATAATAGGTGGTGTGTTTGAGTTTTATTACTACTTTACCTTATTAAATCATTTAAAAAAATTATATTGTATCTCTTTTCAACTATTTTATTAATTAAAAAAATACTTTATATATTTTTTTTTTGTGTAAACAAGTATATATTAATAATTTAATATGGTATTATATAGATATATAGAATGATGTTCAATTTGAAACGAATCAAAATCCTGTGCCTTCATTTTTTTTTATTTTTTTTTTGATTCGGTAAAAATTCGGATGTGACAAAGTCATCATCCGATAGCATCCTGCTGGATGAGATCATAAAGATCAGAATCGCTGTGGAAGTTGGGATTATTAATTGCATGGGCAAGGTGTGCAACCCGATCAGCCACGCAATTGCCAGAACGAAGAGTATGTGTGAACAAGACTTCGTTGATCCCAATAAGAAGGGAGCTAATGTCAGATAACACCAGTTCGATTTCCCATGGACATCTTGTACCTTTCTTGAAATAATCAATGATAATGAGCGAGTCACCTTCAATAATGAGTTTGTTAATATTCAACTGCTTTGCACAGATAATCCCTTTTCTTAGAGCGAGAGCTTCTGCCATCAGGGGCGTTTGTTTTTCAAATTTTCCCCTCCAATTTCCATCACTGTACCGTGTTCATTTCGTAAGACAAACCCAATAGAGCTTTGTCGATTTTGATTTGAGGATCCATCAAAATTAAGTTTTACCCAGCTTGAAGGCGGTTTTTGCCATCTGACTCTTTTGTTAATCTTTCTCCTACATTTTGACATACTTCCCTGCCCACTCTCGCATTGTTTGTTCTGATGAACCTTGTTTGCCTTTACCCAGTTTTGACGATGTACTTCCACTTTCTGGTGGAAACCCATTTCTGAGGGAAGTTTCTCCTGCTGAAAAACAAGAAGATTTCTGGTTAACCATATCGTCCACCGGTTAAAAGCCAGTCTTTGTTTCTCCTCATTCGATAACATTTGTCCAATCTTTCCCATTATAATTTTGATATTTCTGGATGATCTAATTTCATTTTCAATTACTATTTTAACTGTATTATCTAGATTTTTAACCATTGAAGAAAACCTACACTCAAAGAATAAATGTACTGCATCTTCATGGTGATGGTTACACATTTCACAATAAGGTGGTATTGATAGACCTTTGTTTGCCAATTTCCCCGCAGTGGGTAGACCGTCATTACATACTTTCCATAGGAAATTTTTGATTTTAGGCGGGACATCAATCTTCCAAATCCACACATTATCGTCCTTAACCGGATCCATGGAATTTGTAACTAACCTGTAGGCACTTGAAGTTGTGAACCACCCTTTCTTGTCCGGCCACCAATATAACCTATCCTCAATTGCGCATACGGGCAATGGGATTGCACTTATTTGTTGTACTAAGTCCTCGGGCAGTACTTGTTTTAGTTTGTGCGTGCACCAAGAGTTATTGGTTATGAATTCGCTCACTGTGCTTTTTAGGTCAATACTGTCTATATCTAAACAGTGTTCTTTTAACGGGCTAGGTGGGCCCCAATTATCCTCCCAAAACTTAATAGATTTCCCGTTGCCTACTGACCAGCTTAACCCTTTCCTGAAAGGAATGATTAATTTCCTTAGCTGTGACCATTGCCACGAAGCATTTTTATTGTCCCGGTAATTTAGAATATGAGTGTCCCTTAAGTATTTAGCAGTGATAATTTTGACCCATATGTTATCTGGTTCCGCCATAATTTTCCAAAGTAACTTCATTTGTAAGGCGATGTTCATGTCTTTGGTTTTCCTTAGACCTAATCCTCCTGAATTTTTAGATTTACAGATTTTGTCCCAACTAATCAGTGGTTTATATTGTAAGTCTTTATTCCAAAAGAAAGATCTATTTATTTTGTCAAGATTAGTGTGCACTGACGTTGGTAGCATGAAGCTTTGCATAGCATATAGTGGCTTCGCAGACAAATTTAAAGTTGTTCTATCTTTTCTTTTCTTTTTTGTCATTTTTGTTATGTAGGTGATATTTATATAATTAAAAAAAAATGGTAGTATGGATTTATTTTTTCATGCAATTGTTTCTATATCACTAAAATTCAGGAAGAAAATCAATTCCACCACTTTTGATTATACATCCTATGCCAAGAGATTCGAAATTCGAATTCTCTTGAAAACATGGATCACTTGTGTGTAACAGGGTCAATCCCTTAAATGAGTCACGCAGTACTCGATCTAGATGTAGAGCGGTTGAGCACGATCAAATTAGACTAAGATAAAAAACAAAACAAAAAAAAACATCCCCTACCCGAAAAAATGGCAAGACTTTAAAACCATTAGGTACTTTCATCTATTTGCAAGACTCATTTTTTTCTCTCTCAAACATATGTTAGAGAATGCTTATTTTCTTACTTACTTAATAATACTTATAATGTTTTTTAAGTAGCTCAATTTGATTCCAATTATTAAAGTTCCTTATTATTTGCCCTTTCTATTTTATTTTCACTTTTCAAAATGTTAGAAAATACTTATTTTTTATTAGTATATTTATGTCAAAAACAATGACATATATTTTAAAATAAAAGTTTGTGCAATGTACATGTACTAAACTAAAAATATGAATATGGATCGCACTTTTACTAAAAATAATACTCCTAAAATACATTAATTTTCCTCAATTTAATTTCTGAAAATATATATACCTAAAATTATCAATTCAATTTTGGCCTCCAAATACTTGTGCATCCTTTCTTTATAATAATAATAATAATAAAGGTCAAACATGTATAAGTTTAGGTTATTCCTTTGTTTTTAGTACTTTTTACGCATTTGTCTCAAGTGGCTTCAATTAAGGGGAAAACAAATGTCAAACAACTCTTATTTTATTTTGCATAAAAAAAAAGGGACAAATCGGTCCGTGTAGACTTTTTCGATAACATGTTTGATTATCACGTCAATCACAAATCTATTAATATTACTAATTCTGCTAGTATTTTGCTGACATGTCACGACCACAATTAAAGTTGAATTTTTTATTCAAATGATATTTTCTTATTGGTCAATATTATTGCTGAAATTATTTGTTTCCTATTTGACATATATTTGTTTCCTATTTTTTATACGAAGATTATTTAAATTGATATGCTTATATCATTTTGTGATCTATTTTAAATATATTTATTTCCTTTTTTTCATAGAAAAGATTACGTATATTGATATACGTCGGACCACAATTTTGAATATTATCATTCTGTATGGTCTTTTATATCGTTATTTCATTAATATCATGACTTTCTTTATACATTTCATTCATATCAATAATATTATATACTATTAGGACCACAATTTTGGATACTATCATTCCGAATGTCGGGTTGGTTGAGAGTTGGACCGGGTTTGGGTCGGGTTGGTTTTGTCTGTGTTCGGGTCTATTTCGAGTCGAGTCAGATTTGGGTCGGGCTCGGTCTCAGGTTTGGGTTACAGATGACTACGGATTTTCGGGTTTCGGTAGAGTCTGGGTTCGGGTGAGTCGGTCGGGTTTCTCAGGTCGGGTCAAATTTTGCCAGCTCTAACCATGATGATCAGATCAGAAGCCATATATATTAATTGGTCCACATATTTATACAAGTCTTATCCATAATTTGTTATGTAACCTTTTTAAAAAAATTAATTAGAATATCTAAAAAAAAAAATTTGAAATATCAAATGTTTACATAATCTTATATTTATATATGTATATAGATAAATTGACTAATATATTGAAATGTGCTAACTCAAGAATCAATAAGAATATTTAACTCAAATGTCAAAATAAAAATTAACTATAAAAAACAATGATTGCCAAAATCATATTTCTTTTTAAAATTTACATTTATTATACAATATAGACATCTTAAATTTTTATTGAATTTTTTTAAATATTTTTGGAGATAGAAGCAAAACGTCATTAATTTTAAGAAGAAATTATTTTTGCACCTATTAACCTTAAAAAATTGAGAAAAATAATGATCCAAAATGAATATTTTAAATCTATACTTACTCAACACATTCTACTTCTACATGAGATCTATATAAATTTTCAACAAACGATTTCTTAGAGATAAATTACATTTATTTTAAACATCTTAAATGACTATTTGGAATACAAAAAATAACATTTTAAGATTTACAAACAAAAATTGAAGAATTTTGAGAAAAGAAAATGTGAAATTTGCATATATTATCATTTAAAAATAAATAAATAAACACTCTTTTATGATTAATTTTGGGTGTTTGGCTTCAAATATCGAAGAAAAAAATATTTATCCCCAAAATAAATATTTTACTTCTACATTTATTTTATACACCCTAGATGTCCCTTATTATGATTTCATTATTTGAAGACCGGCCTACAATTTTTTTTAAAGTTAGTAAAAATAATTAATTTGTGAATATTCGATTTCAAAAGTTAATTATAAAAATCAATTAGAGCCAATTTTTTTTTTTATAATTTACTTATTTTAAAAGTTAATTAAGACTTGCAAGCATTACTTTTTTACCATCTTACCTTTATTTTCTCTATTTATTTCTCCCTATTTGTAGCCATCTTTCTCATGAAAATAATGAATAAGTTATGTATATCTACATAACTTCAAAAGTATTCACACAATCATTTGCTTATGATTTTTTTATCATTACATGATATCTTATATTTTCTTTTTTAGTTTTATCCTATGATAATAATTATATATGTATTTTAAATTATAACAAGGGGTGTGTTTGAGTTTTATTACTACTTTACATTATTAAATCATTTAAAAAATTATATTGTATCTCTTTACAACTAATTTATAAATTAAAAAAAATACTTTATACATATTATTTTTTGTTGTAAACAAGTATATATATTAATATAGTATTATATATAAATATATAGAATGATGTTCAATTTGAAATGAATCAAAATCCCGTGCCTTCAAGGCACGGGTATTACACTAGTTATATACTACGTACTACGGAGTATTTCCGATTGGAAATAGTTGTAGTTTTGAAAAATAAAGTACAAAGTTTAATTAGTGATATATGAGTAAGAAACTCGCTCTTTATTTACCAATTCAAGATATATGAGTAAGAAAGATTTGAACAATAAAATCTCTTATAATAAATTCCGAAAAAATACGAGAACTTATTTAGTGATGAATTGAGTAAGAAAGACTTAGGGTTCGTTTGGTTAGATGAAGTCTACTTCTCAGGATATGAACTTCCCATAAATTCTACTTTTCGGGAATGGTAAAAAAGTGTTTGGTTGAAAATAAGTTCCCGTAAATTCGATTTCTATCTTTTGTTTGGTTAAACATAGAAATCGATACTCCAAGAGCTTGGAGTATCGATATCAAGGGAGAGACGGAAACTTCCAAGGCATCTCCAACCGAAGACTCTTGAGAATCCAAATCGGACAAACAAATTAATCCAGTTCCAGCCCTTGAAGGTAAATTTGTGCTTTCTATAGGTTCCTGTCTTGGTAGAAGAATCGAATGGAATAGGCGGATTGAATGGTGTTCACTTCACTACATTGAGGTGTTGACTGAGTGCGAATTGATGAGCCGTGTGAAAATCCACGGTGCACACCATGTGTTTGTAGAAATGCCTGGGTGGCTACCGGGTTAGCAAGTGAAAGATGCAAGGCAGGATCTCATGTCATGGTAATCTAATTATGGTTCGTTACTGCTTTCGTAAACATTTATATGCTATTGATGTTTACTTATGGTAGCTTAATTAATCTGTACATTCAGGTGTGAACATCGGTGCTTTTGATATCTGTTATTCCTCTAGGAAAATGGCTGTTTTATTATGTTTCCTTCTTTGTTGTTTTGATGTTTGTTGCCAAGCATTAATGTAGACTATGTCCTTAAAATATCAGGGTAGAGGCAGATTCATTGCGACATTTTTCAGCCAAATATTGTCCATTGTTGCCACCTTCTAGGTCAACCATTGCAGCAACATTTAGTCCTGATGGGAAGACACTTGCTTCCACACAGTACGTTTCTTTTATTTTTATCCTTGTTGGGCTTGGCTTCTTGTTGAGGCTTTAGACTCTTAGAGGAAGAGCTAGTCTTGGTATTATTCAGGTTCAGTTGGTCCCAACTAGTGCGCTGGCAAGATGAACCCGATGACAGGAAATGTGCAGGGAACAGGAGCAAATCTAAATCCTTGGAGGAATCACATGGTCAAGACCAATTGAAGCCATTATTCCCAGAGTACCCATATAGGATGAAGAGGACTTGTACGAGTTGATTGAGTTTGGTTATGAGAATAGGACATCACACAATACATAATAGGACACTGAAAGTATTGATAAACAAGTGATCCATCGTCATTTATAGGTCAGGATTGATAAAATGATACCGTGATTGAAAGTAATATCAGGATTAGCTAAAAGTAACTAAACCAAACCATGAATTAAATCCTGAATTCAAATACATAAATAAAAAGGAACAAAACAACATATCAAACTGCAATCCCAATAGCTAGCTAGGAAACCACAAGAAATAAAAAAAATGTCCAAGCATATAGGAATTGACAAAACTCAAAAGTCAAGCAACAAACTTTCGATGTAAGCTTTTCTATAATCTTCTGGAAGACTGAAGAAGAAATCAACTTCAAATCTTCTTTGACACTCCCAACACTTGAGAAGGAGTGAGTCCTGAAATCCTCATCACTTCAGAAGGGACTTGCATTCTTCTATCAGCTGAATCAGACTCATGCTTAAAACAATCAGCTAGACGACCAATGTGCTCACCTGCATCTTCCATCATTTTCACCATTTTTTCCATCCTAGTAGTGAATGCTTGCATAATTTCGCTATTGTCAATCTTTCTCTTTCCCTTCTTATCAGATGGCGCAACTAATTTTTCTGCAGGTGCTGGCTGTGTACCCAAGCCAACAGTTTCTTCTAAGTCAATAAAAGCTGTTTGTTCCTCATTCCGGCTAATTTCCTCCACAACATCTCCAACCGTTTCAGCATTTTCTCCAGTATCTCTATCTTTTCCAAATATTTTATCCAAGTCGTTAAAGAATGAAAAAGACTTATTTCTTAAACCCACTGCATTTTTGTGACTCTGGCAACACAAGAATGCAAAAAGAAATAGTCATATTTCATTGACAAATTAAGTTAAAAAACAGAAAGTACTAAATTGATATAATGAAAAACATTTTTTTACCTTTATCCATTCATCCCAAACTTCTCTAGGACATGTCACAAACTTGTGCACATCATCCCATCCAAAACTACTAGCATTTGGCCCCAACATCTCAGCAATAACATTGTATTGGCTTCTTAATAGTTGGACTCTAGACTAAATATGCGGTTTTGCCTTCATACGACAGCCATGCAACTTTTCTTCCATAATTAAGCTTCTCAAGCTTTGTGTAGGCACCGTGTTTGAATTGTCCATTATCCCCTTTCCAACCATCGTAGTCTATAAGCTCAAGCATAGAGGTAATAAGTGCTTCTATCCTCATTGCTCTCCCACCTAAAGCATGATCTTGAATTGCTGCTACCACCAACATTGTTTTGATTCATTCTATATAGTGAAAAGGAAAATAAATAAATAAATACAAGAAACCATGTACTACTAGATCAATAAATGAAAATAACTTATCCAAATAACAATGCCAATCATCATTTATATGAAATAACAATGCCAATCATCATTTATATGAAATATGATGATTATAAATCAAGAAAGGAACAAGTGGAAACATTTATTGGTATACAAGCTAAATATGCCTCCTTTGTAACCATGCCTCGAACATCTCAGTGGCTAAATCATTTCTAAATGAATTCCATTCATTGCTAGACTCAAGCTCTTCAATAGTGGACTGATCTTCTGGTTAATCTTCACCATCATTTAGCAAGGCGTCCAATGGGTCATCTTTCATGTATTCCCGAATAAAATTATGTAATAAAGCACATGTCATTATTATACGACCACAGGTCTTCTTATCCTACCAAGTAGAGCATCTTAAGATACCCCATCACATTTTTAACAATCCAAAACATCTCTCTATAACATTTCTTGCTTGAGAATGCTTCATGTTAAAATACTCTTTCGGTGAAGTTGGTTGAGCGCCCGTCTTCCAATCGCTCAAATGATATCTCTCACCTCGAAATGGTGTTAAACACCCTTCACAATTCATATATCCAGCATCACAAAGATAGTACATGCCTATAATTCAGTGAGGAATTGTTGTTTTAGTTATTGGTCTTATATAAGAAAAAAAAAAAAAAATCCTAAAACCGAAAAGAACATGTTACTAAATCTATTACCTCGTGGAATTATAAGAGGATTTGGCCTAGACAGAGCATCTCGAAGTACTTTATTGTCATGTGCAGAGCCTTCCCAACCGGGTAGTATATAAGTGAATTGTAATTGTGGTGTGCAAGCTCCCAAGACATTAGTGGTAATCTCTTTCTTCCTATTTCTGTATTTACTTTTCTCATCTTCTGAGACACGAAGCTTAATATGTGTTCCATCTAGTGCACCCAAGCAATTCTACAATGGAAGGTATGTGTTTTGTTTCAATAACTTGTTTATGCATTCATTATTTTATATATGTGTGTGTGCGCGCGCGCGCGTGTGTGTCCAAAACTATGAATGTTCAACACACCTTAAACCACCTCCATCTTTCATCTTGGCTATCAGCAACCACTAGGTGGGGTTTCTTTAAAAGATAACCATGGCATCTAATTACAGCACAAAGAACTGCATGAAAGTGTCTAGAGATTGTCTCACCACTTCTTCTAAAATGAATTTGAGTTTTTCTATTTTTTGTATGGTGAGAAAGGGTAAACAGAAATAATGCAGCCATTTCCTCTAATGTTGTATTCTTATTCCCTTTTAACCTACCAACATCTCTAAGCATATCACATAACATATTAAAGCATTGCCTATCCATCCTAAGGTTATCCAAGCATGCCACATCACTTCCTTCAATCACAGGTCTAAGGTTTAAGATCCTTGCATAAGCTCTTTCATGTGATGATCGATCGAATGTGTAGATTATAGGCCTTTGCACTTTGAAACTCATGATTGAACACAAATGAATAAACTCAACCAAAAGCTCTGCCATCATAAGCATCATATTGTACAGTGTCACAACACATGCAACAACCATCTTCTTCCTTTTATTCAATGGTATACGAGCCATAACTGTGTCTGTAACCATATATTATTCCAAATTAAAACCATACTTTAACATACAAATATAACAGTAAAAGCATAAGTATAGTAAGAACTATTGAATATTACTAAAGTTAACTAACAAATAAAACTACATGTATGGTCTAGAGACAAAGAATCTCATATGCAGCCCTCTAATTAAACATTTGAAGCTTTGAAGTAATATCTGCAAATTGCAACACCGTTCAAAGCAAAATGAAACATAACTACATCCTATTTAATAATCCAAAATCGAGATAATGAAACTATTGAGATATCATATCTTCTTTGTAAAGATCCTAGTTTATCTTGTATAACAACTAACTTATCTTGTATCCTAAGATAGTTAACCCTAGCTTTCTTGTATAAGTACATGCTTAAACTTAATGGAAATATAAGCTCCTACCTAATTTCACATGGTATCAGGCTTAACGATCCATATCTAAACACAACCTGACCGTCACCATGGCCGCTGCCCCCCGCCGCCCTCACTCCGGCTCCCCCCTACTATCTTCACCCATCTGATCACCCTGGCCTTGCTATCTGTCCCGTGATCCTGCGCGCGTGATGAGAACTTCCAATGGAAGATCGCTATGCGCAACACCTTCTCTGCCAAATTCAAAGAAGGTTTCCTAGATGGCTCCATTACCGAGCCTACCGCAGGTTCTCCCGACGCTGCCTATTGGAAACGTGTCAACTCGATGTTGATCGGTTGGATCGCTCAATCTATCGAGCCTTCCCTCCGCTCTAGCATCACCTACTTCGCCACGGCTTGTAATTTATTTATTATTTTCATTTCGGGTAAGACCAAGTTATAATTCAACTTTATTTTTTTATAATTCTTTATTTTTTAACTTAGTTTAATTAATGAACATAAGTATAATTCACGTTTTTTTATAATTCACGTTTTTTTTATAATTATGTTTATTTCACTTATATTATAAAAGTCGGTCATATAATTCACGTTTTTTTTAACACAGTGTAATTTATTTATTTGACGTTTGGATAAAAAAAAAGTTATTTATTCAAACTTCATTTAAACAGGATCGAAGTATCGTACAATCCCGAGTTCGCCTTCAATTAATAATTTAAACTCTCGTTAATGGTCCGCTTTTTTATAATAACTAAACTTA
Organism: Persicaria tinctoria; assembly: GCA_037127255.1. Taxonomy (NCBI): domain Eukaryota; kingdom Viridiplantae; phylum Streptophyta; class Magnoliopsida; order Caryophyllales; family Polygonaceae; genus Persicaria; species Persicaria tinctoria. The sequence continues at coordinate 90,153,527 of JBANSL010000002.1, read as the reverse complement.
CTAAAAGCTTTATCCACAAATGTATAATATATATTTTTAGCTTTAATACGAAAAAAATGAACAAAAATAAAATAACAAGCCTTTTTTTAATAAATAACAGGCAGCGACTTGTCGATACGCCTGCGGGCAGTTATAATGAGAGACAGCGGATTGCCGATAAGCCTGCGAGCAGTTATAATGAGAGGCAGCAGATTGCCGATAAGCCTGCGGGCAGTTATAATGAGAGACAGCGAATTGCCGATAAGCATGCGGACATTTATAATGACAATTATAATGAGGGGTTACTGATATCACACTCTCCTCTTGCTCTCTCTACGCTCAGGTACGCTCTCTCTTCTCCCGTTATTCTCTTATGTCCTTCTTCTATCTTTCTTCTCTCCTTGTTCTTGACTTTGGCTTGTTGGAATCTATGGGCAATCCCAAATTCGAAATCTAGGGTTCGTCGTTCTTGACTTTGGCTTGTAAATTAGGATTTGTGCATTTATTTGGGCGATTTTTGGATTGTTGTTTTAGGGTTTGTTGTTCTTTGCCTCTACAATTGAAATTAGGGCATGTACAATCTGAAATTAGGGTTTGTAGATTAGGTTTGTTCAATATGAAATTTGTGTGCCTTGTATATTTGAAATCTCTAGAGTTTGATTTTTTTGTATTTTGTAATGCGAATTTGTTTCATTTCTCTTGATTTGTTTGAGATTTATTTTGTTCAATTGTTATGAATTTGTTAGCTGCGATGAAATTTGTGTGTTATTCTGTTATTTTGATTTTCTTGTGAACCTTCGTTTGTATGTCATGGGTGAACCCTTCGTTTGTATCTGATATCCTGAAATTTCATTCCAACCGGCAGATATCAGATATCAAATTCGATTTCAGTGTGGATGGCCCGACGAGGGAGGTATTGCTCTCCTCCATTGATGCTTCCATATTGTACAAATACTGTCATGAAATCGATTTGTGTTTGCTGTAAGTGGGAAAATACCATAATATTGTACACTAGATGGATAAAATAATTGCCTTTTGTATTAGGAGGAATAATGGGAAGAGGCCTTACCCGGATGATATATCTTTAGGAAACCAGGAGAGGAATGAGAAAAAAAAGCTTCTCATTCTTGATGTGAATGGGTTACTAGCTGACATTGTTTCGGACCCTAAACCGGGATACGACTTTGGGAAAATGGTTGCAAAGAAAGCAGGTATTTACATTGTTTGAAGACCCCTTCTGATGTTGTTATATGCACAATCCTTAGGTCAACATGTTATTTTCATTCTTGCTATGTCTAACATACTTTAATCCGTCTGCCAGTGTTTAAAAGGGCGTTTTCTAATGAATTCCTTCAGTTTTGCTTTGACAATTTCAATGTAGGGATTCGGTCATCAAGAACCAGGTACTTCTGAAATAGGGTAGCTTCATTAGTCTACCAACTTGCATCTCATGTAATCATGTCAAAATCTCTTTGATATCCTATGTTATATTCTCTTGCATTACATTATTGCATTTGACGGGAGTAACTTGGATAGTATTGTGGACTACATCTTGGGAGAGAAAAAGAACAAGTTGTTGTTCTGCTGGGTAAGAATATTAATTTCGTGTTTTTGTTTAAATATTCAGTTTTGAGTGAGTGTTGACCCTACATTCTTTGCATTGGTTGTTCTTCTTGAACATCTTCACGAGCTCAAGAGTCGAACATAGAATTACCGTGCAGAATAAGGATCATTGCACCGATTCTGGCCACGTGATTCCTTGGGAGAATGACAAACCACTGATTTTTAAAGAACTAAAGAAGTTGCGGGACGAGGAGGACCTAGCTCTTCCATGGGAGAAGAGTGACTATGACGAATCTAACACCCTCTTAATAGATGATTCACCACATAAGGCGCTACTCAATCTAATAAGTAGGAATTGATGTCAATGTTGATTCACATAAGGGCATATATATATCTTGGTCACTGTACTTCAAACCTTTGCTTTCTTTTTCATATACGATTCCCATTTGTTCTATTCTTGACATAGAGAAACACGACCATTTTTCCTGGTCCATATACGTATCTGGATGTAGAAGACAAATGATTAGGTGAGACTCGCAACTTCAATAAATATGCCAATTTTGGTTGATGGAGGGTTTCTATTAAGTTGTTATCGTTGGACTTGTGATTTTTTGACAGCGCCTGCCGGCTTCCTTCATGAATATATTAAATATGTAGCCAAATCAGACCATGCCCAGAAGTTTGTTGGGGAAAATCGCTATGGAATGAGGCCTATCACGGACGGATGTGTGTTATGGCGCTTCTATGCGAAATTTCTTGAGGGAACCATAAGAGGAGAGCGATGATGACGTGGTAGATGAACCACATTGGTGATGTAGGGGCTGTTGTAAGATCGCCCACTTTTGTCGAATCAAGGCATGAAAGACCACCCTACAACAATGTATCGCCAACTTTGTGCTGGGTGTATTTCTTTGTATGCGCATGACATCTGTAATGACATAGTCAGTTTTTAAAAAATGAACTCATTTAGCTCCCAAACAAACAAATGTGTATGGAATTTGAATAAAATGCCAAGAACAAAGATATGCCCTCCCTTCATTTATTAATACAGGTGATCTTGTTCAAAAAGAATATTTCATTCACGAAGAGACCACCCCCTACTGCTAGACCAAAGTCAAGTGAGTAGTCCACCACTACCAACAATACCAAATTCCTAAACACATACATGGTCGAAGTACATACACAAATACTCCATACTTTCCTTTAGCATAAACAGTCAAAAACTTCTTTTATCTTTCTAGTTGGGCCGGAGGCAAAGGTAGGTTGGGCTTGGTGATATATGAAAATTTATGACATAAATTTAGGCCACCTTTTATATTGCACTTTAGCCCAAACGTAGCAAGTTCGATACTTGTGCAAGCATATGTCGCAACCCGCGGGTTGGCCCGCGGCCTCCTTCTACGTACCTCGATCAAATACTATATATTTGAAGTACGCATAGAAATAAATGACTTCTATTGTATTTACAGAAATTACATGTGTTATATATATAATCAATATGACTTGATTATAAATATTTTTAATTATACAATGACTTAATCACATTCGCTTTTTTTTTTTTAATTTTGCAATGACTATTGAAGAATGTATAAAAAAATATATACTTAATTCAATAAAGAAAAATAGAGAAAGAAGGGTTGGTTTATACCGCTGATAGTATTCAAAACTACGATGTACATAAGTAGTAATTAATTATATTAATGGTTTAGGGTGCCGATTTGGCAAAACTTAAAAAGTTGGGTCAACTTTAGTAATCTAGGGTGGTGATTTGGTAAGAATAAAATTGTGGTGGTCATTATAAGTATATATGTTGGGCTTAACTTTACATGCGATTTTTTTACGGAATGGTACCCCTGAATTTATGTCAATTACGGTTGGTGTCTCATACTTTATTTTTTGTCCGAATGGTACCCCTGAGTTTTGTAAAAAGTTCGGCTCATACCCAAAACTCGTATATTCTCTCTTTTAATGAATAAAACCACCCTTTATTTTTTTTCTTTTTTCACAAAAAGCCCTTTACTTTTAACATTGAACAAAACTACACATTATGTAACTAAATTCAACAAAAAAGTTACAAAACCACCTTTATTTTTTAAAAATAACAAAATCATACATTATTGCCAAAGTTTTAGCAAAAAAACACCCATTGTTTCCAAATTTTTTTAAACAAAAGCAAACATTCTTTTTAACATTACACAAAAGATCCATTTATATGTTTTTTGGTTCTTGTAAAAATGGAAATCTCATTATTTGTCAAAAATTGCATGTACAATATAATCACCCATTATTTACAAAATTTTGCAAAAATCCACCCGCTTTTTATGTGAACAACAACGGTTAACCTATAAAGTATAAAAAAAAAATACTTCATAAAATTATACTTTGCGTAAAACCACCCTTTATGCTTTAAAAATGAACAAAACCACTTCTTATATAATAAAAGAAGGTATTTTTCATTTATGTTGTTTTGGAATGCATAAAACCTAATAAGATAAGAATGATTAATCTTTTATTATATTTTTCTTTTATAAGAGCAGAAAATGACACAAATAAACTTTACTTTTCTTTTTCAATAAAATTCTAATCGAGTATTTGGTAAAATTGATCAGTCACATTTACAAATGTTGAAAGTTAGTGAGTTAGGTTAAATATTGTTTTGAAAAATAATAGGGGTAAATTTTTTTTGGAAAATAATTAGTGTTTTTTTTTTCAAAGTATGAAAAATTAATATATCTTTTGCAAACGGAATATCCCCAAAAAAAATGACATTCTTAAAGCTTCACATCTTGATCGTCCATTTACATCAATCTAACGGCCCACAATCTGGATCCATGTGAAGTATTTTACACCAATACTATAAATTGTTTTAATTTTTAATTTTTTTTTAAAAGAAGACCTCTTTCTTGGGGGAAAGCCTATTTCGTTATCTGTGTGTAGGCCTGCTACTCCCCTCTCCAACTTCCAATAACACGACTACCTTTTTTTTTGTCTATACACATCAAACGTGATAAGTTTGAACATACACCTTAACTTTGCAATTCATTAATGTATATAATTATGATTACACTCCAATAATCTCCGGGTTATATTTTATAAAAAAATTCATTAAATAAGTTAGAAATATATTTATAATTAGTCTCCAATATATCAACACATACCAAAATGTGTATAATTATAATTAGTCTCCAATATATCAACACATACCAAAATTTCATTAAACAAGTTAGAAATATAATTTCATTAAACATGATAGTTGGCGATTTTGTCTTCTTCCACTAATTAAGGCTCGCTGAGTCGCTGCTCCTGTCTTCGCTCTCATGTTCATTAGCTAATTCTCTATTCAATCAGTTCCTCTCTCTAGTCAGTCAATTGCCAATATTGTCTTCTGGCGCTAATTAGGTCTTTGAGGTTTGTATCTATTGCTCCATCTTAAATTTCTGATGGCTTTTGCCTCTGTTTGCTCCATTCAGTTGGCAATGTTGACTATCCATGTTTAATTTCTTCAATTAGTGTTTGCTTCGATTATAGATCATGTTTTTAAATGTATATGATCCAGTATTATTTTTTTGTGATGTCATAAGAAGAAGCTTTTCTCTAGATTTACATTTGCTTGTGTGTTTGTATGATTTCTATTATTGCAACAGTATATAGTTCAATTGCTGGTATATATTTTTTGTGGTGATATACTTTTCTCCCTGATTGGCTTTTTTCATTGGCTTACTATATGTATAGTGTAGGATGAGAAATAGTTAGCGGATAGTTGTAGAGAGAGTTGCGAACAAAATGCCCCGGTATATATTTTTGTGGTGACATACTTTTCTCCCTGATTGGCTTCTTTCATCGGCTTACTATATGTATAGTGTAGGATGAGAAATAGTTAGCGGATAGCCGTAGTGAGACTTGCGAACAAAATGCCCTACCATACTTTGTTTTCCTCACTTAAAGAGAGATACAATTTCGTTATATGTGACCAGGAGGGACTAGAAATTATTACTTGCAAAATATGAGATATGATTATATCCATTGCCAGTAAGGCATTTGCGAATGAATAACTGATACATGTATGACTGTTACAAATTTTGTTGCTTTTATAAGTAACTAAACTCTTCTGTAGGATTGAGTTGATTGTATAGATAAGGTTTCAACTGAAATTCCAGATCTAGGTCTTCAATTATTATTTTTTCGCCTATGGGCATTGTACCAATGTAGCTATCAAGCTTACATGTGATTGTAACTTCTCATCTTGGCATCATTGTTTTTTTTTTTGTTGAATAGGGGGTTCCTCTGCTATATGTCCCACTTGAGGTTGTCATGTCCAAGTATTACGGTGAAAGTGAACGCCTTTTAGGAAAAGTTTTTTCTCTAGCTAATGAGCTTCCTGATGGTGCCATAATCTTTCTGGATGAGGTATGTTAATCAGCTCTTTGTGCTTAATGTAATAACGTGTGAAAAACTTGCCCATTTTCCTTTGTCATTTTCTTTTTTTTTTCTTTAAATAAAGCTCGTTAGTTGCTTCCACTTAAGGTTTTTTTTAGGGTCGAGTTGTTTGCTGGAGTGGGATGAGCAGATTCAGAGTCACTAAGCCGGTAATATTGTTGCTGAAAAGGTTTATCATATTTTATTAAAGTATGGTGATCTATTTGTTATAACTCCATTAGCTATTTCCTTAGATCTTATACACTTAGTATTTCATTTCTTATGCAGCTCTAAGGCATGTGGTTTTTTTTTAGGGCGACAACTGTCTAAAAGAGATATCATCGTAGTATACAGGTGGTGTGTTAGTGTCTCAATCTTGAGTAAATTTCACAGTAATTGGAAACTTTTATTGGATCGTCGGTATTTGGTTTTTCTTCTATTGCATTCTTAAAAATTAATATGTTACTTCTCATTTCACTTGGTTTACATGGGATTTTATCTTATTTTTTATTTTTCTTCTAATTAAGTTCTCTAAATTGTAAATTTTGTTTCATGAATGATCCCTTTATTGGTTTTGAATAAGGTACCTAAACTGATCATTGTAATGCAAGTAGCCTATTCTTTCTTTTTTATGAAAACCAGTCTATGGTTCCACCCGCTTCTTTGATGTATGAGACATAACAGGTTTTGATATTGCTCATACATCCTCTAGGTGATATTTCTTTGCCCTTCTGGATTCATTTTCACTTGTTATTTTCATATGTTGATTTATTTATCATCATTCATCTTTGGCCTTCTTTCAAATTGCTCATTAATTTGCTACATCCTTGCTGCTGTGCTATTAGAATTTGTCACAGATGATTGGCCTTCTTTTTAACATATGAACTTTTGTCTCAGTGCTGACCCTTGATCCTGTTGTTGGAGCCGTAGCTGCTGGTAATGCTGTAGTCATAAAGCCATCCAAGATTGCTCCTGCAACATCTTCATTGCCTGTAAAATATGTACATGAATACATGGATAATTCTGCAGTTAAAGTTGTTGAAGGGGTTGTTCCTGAAACTACCGCACTACTGGAGCAACGCCGGGACAAGATCTTTTACACTGGTATGCTCTCTGGTTCCCATTACACAGTACTGAGCCAAAACGCCTAATGAATTAAATTCTACTGGACCCCTTAATTCTCCTTTGTGGTACACACTTGACTAGTTGTCCCATATATCTTATTCAAAGTTCTGTATATTTCTTAAAGTGTTTGGTTCTATCTAGATCTCTTTTATTTCGTCAAGCAAGAACATGTCATCCAAGATGCCACAATTATACTGGACAACTCTCATCAGTTAATGTGCATCAAACCTTCAAATTAAATCATCAAGAGCTGAAAGGATAATCTTACTCTTAGCATGCAGCAGTAGCATAAAATTTAGAATGTAGCAATGTTCGTCCTGAAAGGCTGATAGAAGTTCCTTTTGTTTAAAGAATATCCTGAACAGTGAAATATAAATATGGAAGTCAATGATTTTATATTCTGAAGATTAGTTGACACTAACCTTAGGAATGCTGATGAGGTAATGGTGCTCATGAAATGTTTTTCATTTACCTAAAGGTTGCCGTCAAAAGAATGTGTGGGAAAGTGGGGATACAACAATGGACAAGCCTGCATTTCTGCTGATTACATTATCACTCCCAAGGACTTTGCTCCAAAGCTGGTAATTTTTTCATATTCTACTTGATAAATGTGTAGATGCAGCATTGAACATGCCTTTATTTTCACGTGAATATATTAGCACTACAGTTTACCAAGGACGTTGCTTCAAAGCTGATACTTCATATTCTTCTTCAATAGTAATTAAGATAATGGTTTCTTGAAAAGTCCTGGTTTCATTTAACTACTATTAATGCAGGTGGATGCTTTGAAACAATGCACGGGGAAGTTTTTTGGGGCAGAACCACTTTCATCAAATGACATGTCTCGCATTGTGACTTTGAGTCACTTTGAACGTCTGTCAAAACATATGGATGATGACAAAGTTTCTGGAAAAATTGTTCTGGGAGGTCAAAGGGATGAAACTGAGTTGTAAGAATCAGTAATTTTGTTCTATCTGTTGTATTTATGCTTTTTTAGCTTTTGTTCCATCTGTTGTATTTATGCACTTTGTAGAAGTTCTTATAGGTTATAACTAATTAATTCATCTTTTTTTTAAAAGAATGAATGGGGTGATTTATATTTGCAGCAAGAATTGAACTTGACTATTTGTTTGATATTTCATTGAGTTTATTAATTAATAAAGCAGGGTTATATAAATATTAAAAATGGGTTTTTACCCCGGTTTAGACTGGGTTAGAAACCTTTTTTTTTTAATAAAAAAAATGCCTTTCTCGGGAGTTTTTTTTAACTCCCAAAAGAGTCTATCGGGGGTTTTTAAAAACAACTCCTGAGTGAGCTGAAAGTAGGCTGGCGGGTGGGGATCAGCATTCTCTCGGGAGTTTTTATAAAACTCCCGAGAAACATCTATCAGGTGAGCGAATAAAAGGACGTGAAAAACACCCGTCCGCTTTGTAAAAAAACACCCGAAAAACGTCTAACTTGTACTAGTATATATTTGCTTTAAGTTATACTTTAATCTTAAAATAAATTGAAAGTTAAAAAATTAATTGAAAGTTAAAAAATTAATGAAATTTAAATTTCTACCTTAGGTAACTTTTAAATAATTTTAAAAACCAGTTGAATTTTAAATATCAAGGTTAGCTGAATTAAGTTTTAAATATGGGGCGGGCGGGAGCGGATCCCAACCCGCCACTAGTTCCGTGCTTGAATACGTTGATGAGATGATCAGTTTATACAAAAAAAACTCGTTGGAACGTACAGAGTATGGTATTTCACATGCATGTACAACTACAACGTATGATCGTTAAATGCACTGAATACATAATTATATATATTTTGAATAATCATTATCATGAAAAAACATATTGTGATAAATATTGAAATAGAAATGACGGTTATACAAATATACTCGGTATATGATTTTCTTTTTTATAAAATAAACATAATTTTCTAATTTTGAAAATAAGGATGATTATGTTCTAAAGTAGTTTACGGAAGAAAGATTCCTTTTTCAAACACTACAGCCGAGGGGAGACTTGTGCAACTTTATAGGAAGTTGTCATTTTGAGTTGACAACAACCTGCGCCTCGGGCTGTGGTGAAAAAGACAAATGAGGGAAACATGAGCAGAGGAGACTCCCTCCATTTTGAAGCAATGCATAATGGGTAAATTTATTTCCACATTTATTCAATCTTAAAAAAATTATAAAAACTATTTACATATTCCATATGTTTATAAATTTTATTTTTTTTAAATCCATGTTTTTAAATTTTTTATAATTATATTTCATAAATAATACCTTGGTAATTTTTTAAAAAAATTTAAACATAATTTTTCAAAATAAAAACTTCTAAAATATTATAAGGGATGTTTAGAATATGTAGGTAAAGAAGAGAGTAAGACCATGGACGTTTATAATATGTATGTAAAATGGAGGTTTCACTTTACACTTTTATATTTATGAAAGGGAAATGTTGATTTATTTTACTTAAATTTTTTTGTTGATGATCGAGATTATTAATATTAATATTAATAAATATAATTACAAAAAAAAGAACACAAGTAAATGCAGATATATATTATTAAATTACTTAAACGGAAAACATGAAAACATTTGTAATTATAAGGCTAACTATACGTAACCCAATACTTATTTTTTTTTTAAAAAGTCGAACTTCATTGATTAATTAAAATGACATTACACCAAAGACAACACCTAAAATAAAACTCCAACTTCAAAACCATATGCCAAAATAAAACAACAACACGCATCAAGGATCAACCAATATTAATAATGAAAGATACTCGGAACATAACAACCGACCAATAACAAATATATTAGTAATCTATGATGGTGATTTGGTAAGATTAAAATTGTATATTCACATTCTAGAAAACCCCCAAATTTCAATTTTATATTCACATCCTGATCGTCCGTTTACATTAATCTAACGACTCATAATCCGGATCCGTGTGAAGTAATTTACACCAATACCAGAAATTATATGTTTTTTTTAAAAAGGACATCTTGGGAAAAGCCTACGGCGCAGCCTACCCGCCAGTAGGCCTGCTACTCCCTTCTCCATTTTCCAATAACGTGATTACTTTTTTTTTTCCCCAGAAATTGTATTGTTTTTGGTCGAAATAACGACCATACACATCAAATTAAGTGGAGTACGGAGTATCAAACTTTATCATTTTGAATATACACCTGAAACTTGCAATTCAAAATATAATTATACTTACTCTCCAATAATTTCTGAGTTATATTTTATTTGAAAATTCAATAAACAAGTTTTATAAGCTTAAATGCTTTGATGGATATATGCATAGTATTATATATTTGAGATAACAATTTTAGGTTATATATATCCATTTACGTTAGTAGTATGAAATAGTGAGTATAAAAAAAACATTAGAAATTCATATATAACATTAGAGGATTATATGTATGTTATAGAGTAATTACGTTATTGTAATTCGTCAAAATATAACTATACTTATCATATTTACTTGGGCGATTACAATATTCGTCAATTATATTACTAAAAAAAAATCTTTCCAGATTATTACTTTCTAAAATTTTATTTAAATGTTTTATACATAATGTAATTGAAAAAAATTCAAATATAATAAATGCATCTATATATAATTTTAAATAAAGTAATTAAATTGGTATAAATATCCTAAATAAGTAAATTTTGAGATTATATGAAATACTCAAATGTCATAAACCAACAACATACTAATAGTCAAATGTCACAACATAATTTCAAACATAACTTGACGCCTTAACCAACAGCAGACACAAACAGTACAAATAGTTAAATTTCATCAGTTTAAACACAACTACAACCATAAACCAACATCATATAGAAACACTAGGGCCAACCTCCATCACGATCTCCTCCGCTTGGTCCAGGGCCACGATGAGGCCTACGAAGAGTTGGGTGATTGGTGAAACAACTTTCTCTCGTTTTGCCTCGTGTGGTGATCTGTCTGATCATATCTTCAGATGGTGAATATGGGATATAACTGGGCCAATTGGAACCTGCATAATTGTCGAATCCTTCAATACGTAAAGCAACCACCTCTTGAATGTCCCGGCATGTCTTGACCTCAGCAGCAAGTCCGTCTAACCTGGCGTTGATTGAGAGATTTGAGAGTGATAGGTCTTGAAAATCACTGGCACTAGATTCCTGTCTGTGTTCGATACGAGTGACCATATCGAAAACTGTCTGTTGGTTGGCTAATACCTCTCGAAGTGTCATCTCAATATCAGTCTGTCGGGTGATAATTCCTTGTATCCCTTCCAACACTTGCTGCCATGTACCAGATGAACTTGAACTACCAGGCTCAGTCTGACGGGGGATAATATGCGCTCCTCTATCGTGTTGGCTTCTCGCTAATTGTTGTTCGTCAGTGTCCATCGGGGCAGCTTCCTCCACAACCAGAGCCTGAGTAGTATTGTTTGGCAGCATACAGAAGTCGGCGGGGCTTGGGCCACAGGGGAGTTGACAGGGTAAATATATGCTATGAGGAAAGTACGAGGGTGTTTTCCAATGCACATGCCCGGCATTTGGATGACTCAGTACATGGGCTGTGATCAGACTCTTTTCATCGAACAAATGTGAACCATTGTGGGGACAGAACCAGTCGGGCGGTTCTTGTTCGAAATGTCTGGCGATGACTGTGATCATACCTCCTATAGCTAACTTCCCCTTAGCGGTCGGCTTCCCTTGTTCTCGAAGACAACTTGAAAGAAATATTGAAGCCCAGTCAGTCACGGCATTACTACTTTCGAACAAGGTCCAGAACCATCCCAAATCTGCGACAGTGAACTTGTTTGTCTCACTTTGACCCATGAAAGCCATCCTAATTGCTTTGTGCACCAAAATCAAGCATGGATGAATCAACTTGCTGTTTGTTTCCCCCTTTCGACTGTCAAAATCAGAACCTGTGACCGCAGACCAAACTTTTGCAATCTGATCAGTGGGGGGCTTTAACGCATTCTTTGTAGGTGGACGTGAAACCCCTATGATCTCCCGCAACTCAAGATGGGTCAGTCTCCGCTCGACATCATTCAGGTTAAAGGTAATTGTATTGCCCTCATCATGGAGCTCAAGTGTTGAGAGAAATTCCAGCAAATATCTTTTATATGTTGGGGCAGTTTTCTCCAAAAAAGCACCCAACCCGCACTGATCCAACAACATCTTCGTAATATCGAAAAATCCAAGGCGTTGCAGTGTAGGCACATCAAAGAATTTGGTGGGCACGATATCTATTTTGGCTAACGACTCCCACCTCTTCTTCTGCACTTTAGTAAGCTTAGCCAGCTTCATATAATCCGGGGCCATTTCAGACAGAGCAGTATGTTGTCTAAATCCCTGTAAAAACCGAAAGCATTCAAAATCACAAAGATAATCGAAAGAGCAGCACAATTTCCCCCAAACGAAAAGAATTGCCTGACATTAAGAAAGTGCAAAATTTCACTAAAACAAAACGAACTCCACAAACCCTCATGACAAAAAAATGATTCCCCATCGTGTCGGACCCACTGTTATCGTGTCCGATGTTAAGATCAAATCCTCGTTCTTGACTCATCAGTGATGATAATAGTACTGTAGAGGGATACACAAAAACGTAATGAATGTATGATGGTGTTGAACCAAATCGAGCGCATAAATTAGAATGAAATAATTAAATTCAAACCCTCACAAAAATCGAACAAGCACAATTTAAACCCTATTCCAATGCCCGCAGGCCTATCGGCAAGCCGCAGGCAGTTATACTATTTTTTCATGTGAGAATATAAAATACAATTTTGTTGCTTAAATGTTTTCTTATTTAAAATAAATATATAATATCCTTGAGCTGGATAGTGTCATTGTGTTATTTCTCAGTTGTTTTCTCAACCCCCAAATTATACTTTTGTGGCTTCGGACCAATGCCCGCAGGTCTATCGGCAAGCCGCGGGCAGATTACACCTTATAAACAGCTCTTCTTCTTAGCTAGATTGCCACAAATCGAATGCAAGATTACACCTTGGAACCCTAGCTAATCACTAACATTATACTTCTGAGGACCCTAATCACTAATCTTCAATAAACTTGTATTCGAATGAACCCTAACCCCAAGTATTCGATTTCGAAAAATAAGAGGCTAATCGGTTTGTTCATACCCTAATCTTCAATCAACTTGTCACATTCGTGAACCCTAATAGACAATCAATTTTAATCAAGTGTTTCTCACATCCTTGAACCCTAATCAGTTTGTGCAAACAAATGAAAACGGCTCCATTGAAGATTCAAAAGCAACATGCAGACTTCTAACTGATAAAGAATAGTATGTCTAACCTTAAATCGTTAGCGAGTTCGGTGATCGGAAACCTTGAATCCGGCGAGTTAGCTCTTCATTCCGGCCAAAACTTGTGAGGAGAAGTGTATTACCGTTTGGAGAGGGAGAGTTTGAATAACTTGTGAATTTGTAATTGAATAAATTGTATATTTGTAATTCAAATCTAGGTTAGAAGTAGGGTACTCATTAACCTAGGCTAGGCTAGAAGTAGGGTACTTATTACTTACTTTTCAGATTTTTTTTATTTTTATTTTACATAATTACCTCTGTATAACCCAAAATTTGGGTAAGAGTAGTATTTTACTATTTTCCGTCAAGTAGTCTTGAACTATGGAACAAGTGTTGGATCCTAACCCTGTTGGATCACCATGCATTTTAATAATAATTTCATTATGACATTTTTCTGAAAGTGACATTTAAGGTGTGTTTGGATTACAAAATACGTAAATTATATAATATAATTATTTTAATAATAATTTATTTGAAGTGTAGCTTAAGCTGATGCATTTTTCAAGAAATGCATTACTCCAATTACAAAACTACATGATAATATATTTTCCCATTTAAAGCCTGAAAACACATATAATTAAGATCTAAACAAATCCTGCTATTTGGAAAAGATAAAAACACTTGAATCGGATTTACGGTACAGGTTAACCGGATTCGTATAGCTGGGTAGACGAAAAAACAGCGTAACTTGCAAAGTTGCAAGATCTGTGTACAAAAAAGAGGGCAAAGCAGCAAACCATGAATTACACCAGTAGAACTGCAACCATCATAGTTTAAACAGCCAAAGAACATGGACATGGAATTTCATGAAAATTACACAAGGTTTCTTACTCTCCGCCGATCGCAGAGTACCCGAAAAAACAAGAGAATAAGAGGAGCACTGATCTTGAAGAGGTGCTCAATGCAGCCTTGTTAACTCCTCCACACTCTTGCATAGATCCTCGACGGGGATGCTCATAGACTTGGAGATCTCTTCCATGCGATCGCGGTTGAGGTCAAGGAACGACTCGATGAGATCCCCGTCCAGGAAGTTCTTGGCGTCGACCGTCTTCTTCTCGTTATAGAACGACCTCCAGTGCTCGTGGCTTAGTCCTCCCACGCCCTTTACGATCTTCCTCAGGTTGGTCTGAAGCTTGTCCAGGAACGCGTACTGCTCGGATGGAAGCGATGCGATCACCCCGATAACGCCGTTGATCGTCCCAAAGATGACGGTCGGGATTTGACCGACGTCGGAGTCGGGAAGGCGCATGACGAGGGAGCCGTGTCTGAACCTGTTGATGAATTCCCCGAGGTGGTACTCCCCGACCACCTCCAGACGGGCCCGTTCTTCATCTGTGGCTCCTTCGCTGTTCTTTCGGACTGTGAAGAGATTGTAGTTATTCTCAGAACCTAGATACACATCGTCGTCCAGGATCTCAACTGCTGTCATCCAATTTGCGTTGTAGTCGCGTGCCCGTTCCTCAATAGCACCTTCCTCATGCTGAAGACAGATACAACATTAGAAATCACTTGAAGCACTGAAGTGACAGATCAACCTAAATCTAACAAAAGATGATTTGACTTTGAAGACACAAGGCAACTCAACTCGAAGATACAGCATAGTATGCTCAACTCACCTTGTAAATTAGCAAAGAAATCGACTTCATCAAATCACCAACAACGATGAAATCACCACGAGTCTGCACATACAAGGCAAGAATATGCCCATGATGTCCACACTCAGACTGCAACTCACGAGTACCGTCATCTCGAAGCACCCACTTATAGAGCTGGATTTTCTGATTGATGCCAGCTAGTAGCTTGCCGTTGAAAGCATTAAGCGCGTAAACAGCCCCTTTAGTTTCCTTCTCAGCTATGAGCTGCAGTTTCCCATCTTCAACAACAAAAACCAAAATCCTCCCCTGCACGTCACCGGAAGAATAAAATTGTTCAAACAGATAAGCAAGGGCAAATGAAGAGACAAGGAATTTAAATGTTGGGAAAGAAAGAAAATACGCAACAGCATTGTCATATAAATGTGTCTAAAGCCCTCTAGTTCTCTAACCAATTTCATCTCCCCTTCTACTATCTATCCTACAGAGGAAAATCAATGACTAGTTTCTAGGAAATCTTATTGTAACTGTAACTGAACTAATCCCTTCCAATATAGTTTATACAAGATGAATCATATGTGGCACTATGCAACTGACCACTCTTTATGGATCCAGATAAACAGGTATCAAAATTTCAAAGGATGCAGGTTATTTTACCTTCGTAGGCTCGTTTTCATCGGGCAAAACATATGCTGTCCCTACACAGTAGTATACATTGTTGTCATCTGAGAAAGAGCAACTTAATATGGAGCAACCGCATTCAAATGTATCAAGTGGATAAGTCGATATAAAGTCGAAAGTCTGATCATCCAACAAGCGAATAAAGTGCATTTCAGACTCTTCTGCACTGGCTTGGTTGTTCTTCAAACTACAAATGGCGAATGTCCGTGTCTGTTCTTGATGACAGATGCGACGGGCATGCTCCCCAAGGGGAATGGAGCGGATGTGAAGCTTTTGAATATCATCAATCGTGCCAATAGTGAGTTCATCCTCTTTCGCAATCGCAAGGCTGAAACACAATCGATAAATGTAACCACTAAATATTACCAATTACTCTTCTACCAAAAGCTCTATGAGCAACCTGAACTCCTAATAAAATCTACAATATGGAAATATTTCTTATGAAACACTCTAAGTTGACAATATGGAAATATTCATTTCCTGTTCTATCATACATAAATATGAAATCAATTATAACCAAGCAATTGCCTCAAATAATCCATCTCTATATGCGCCATATTGACATAAAAACTGTTAGGGAATGTCCATTTATATACTCCTTAATCAGTAATCCCTATGTGTCATTTACCCTCCCTTTGCAACTTTTGGGAGGAAAAAATAACATTTTAACTCAATATTTCTTATGAAACACTCTTATATTAACTCAGTTGTACTACAGCAAAGATTGGGTAGAAAGATGCAAAAGGAGAAATCACCTGTCCGGAAAAGCAGCTGTGTTGAAGGGGCACATATAGCTGACTTCCTTCAAATTCACATTGCTGTAAAGGAGCTTTTTGTTACTACTGTATATAACGGTGGGCCGATCCGATGCAGCAAAAACATGTGTTGAGTTCTTGGATGAGAAAGTCCTCAGGGTAATTGGTTGAGTACCAAGTGACACCTTCTTCCGATCACTTAGTGTACCGGCACTTGTATTCAATGTGAAGTTCAAGAGGTGCCCATCTCCAAGGGCACACAATAAATAAGATATCTGGGGGAAAAAAAACTTGTGAACATGCTCTTCCAATGAAACTTCCGACGAAACTACTAATAGTGGTTACCACAATGCAAATAAACAAGTAATTTGACATAAAATATTCAATGAGTGAAGTGCATTTAGCCAGCTTCAATGGCTAATTATATGCTCAACAAACTTGTGTGTTCTGAGTCTTAAGACATTCACTTTGGATCCCCTCAAGCATTCCATGACATTGAAGATTCTGTTCACATTGCCATTTATAAACTTAAACCTAACCTATATATACAGGCATGGAAATTCTTACCCCTTCAAAAGAACACAGTAGGACAGAACGAGGAATAATCTCTCCGCCCAGTTGCTCCTCTGTCTTTAGATCAAGATCAGGAAGAGAGAAAACCCGAACACTTATATCAGTCCACATTCCAACAGCAGCCAGTTGACTTCTGTTTAAATTTTCACCAATAGGGTTTATATCAAGGCATGAAATTTCATGTTCAAGCTTCTTATGAGCTACTTCAGTCAAAATTCCATCACCAATTTCCAAGTAAACAAGAAACCGACCACTGGTTGCCAACAGCACCTGTCAATTACAGCAAATACAGGTTTAAGATGCTAGCACTTATTCTTATCTAGCACTGAAGCTTGAGATTCCAAACAAACCTGGGTGGAATTTGCCGTCGCAACATTAATAGTATATTCTGAAGGAGGTTTCCATTCATTTCGTAGCTCCCTAGAAAAGGAGCTAACCAGTCTTACAGAACTTGAAGTGACCTGCAGCAAATTACAAATAATCAAACATAGTCCTTTTTGTAAGGAGGAAAGAAATGCACTCCAGAAAAAGCACTCATAAAGCGGATAATCCAACATACATAAAGAAGAACGTCGTTATTAATTAGTTAGCAAGACCACTTGTGCACAGAGAGAGGGTAAGGGAGAAGGGAAGTGAGGAGACCAAAAGATTTAGCAGTCATCTCTGTCAGCTTACATACACAAAATACACACAGATGCACTTTATCTGTAAAATAGAAATGACAAAAAAGAAGCAAGAACTTTAAAAAAAAAAAAGACCGGACAAATACGGAGTATAAGACAAATTGGAATACAGAGTACACTGTTGCAAAAAGGAGAGAAATGAAAAGGATGATGCCAACCAAATGAAAGATCACGTACTTGTATAAGTTGGTTGAACACAGCATCACTGCAAAACAAAGTTTGAAATTGAGAATCAAACCCTTCTATCTCTGTTTCTTCCAACTCATCTTCAGGATTCATTGCTAAAATTCGTGTTTCATTGATAAAGCTGACAACTAGAAAGGTGTCGTATATATCATCAGTGGAAGATCTCAATGACCACATTCCTTTGATGCCTTGAAGTTCTACTGATGCCTGTAAGAAAACCGCAGATATCAGAAAGTTGTACAAGAAACTAACTAAAAATATTGAGTAGAAAGTAGAAACAATAAAATGGACCTGTTCGTTGATTCCTATCCCATTGCGAACAACACGAAGAGAACCATCTTTATATGCACCAGAGCATGTTACGACCTGGCCTTGACCTTGCCGCTCAAGGTCCACCACACAGAAGTCAACAATAGGACCCAAATTAACATATCTCTCCAAAACTTCAACATATGATCCTTTAACATCAGGTTGTAAGTTCAATTTAATGAGCTGGTGAGAAAATCATTGTCAAGCATTAGAAACACTTAATGATTGTGAAGGGAAGAACTAAAGCAAAAAAAATTATAACTCACGACTATAATTCTTGCTCTGCATCTACAGCCAAACTGACAAATATATAACAATCTCAAAAATGAACTAAACACACCTGAGAATCTCCATAACTTGAGCCAACATAAACAAAAGCATTGTCCAAATATGATATTGATGATGCAATAGATGTTTCTCCCAAAAGCTCTATTTTCAGTCCAGTGACCCTGCAAGATAGAGAGTTATATTGAATAATGATCAGAATATCATGCAGAATAAAATGGAAGGTAGAGCAATGCTACCTTGTGTGATCAATAAAAATAATCAGCAATTTATTTTTCTGTCCATGTTTTCAAGGCTGAAAATTAGACAAACTAACAGCAGATAACTTTTTTTTATCCAAATGTAAGGTAAAAACGACATCTACATGGGGCATGCCCTGGTGGTTTCAGTAGGCAATAGCAACAGATGCCACAGGTTGGCTACGTAACAATAATGAAACCTACGGAGTACCCAAAAATACCCCATCTAAGAGTTAGTGACGTCGCTTAAGATAAATGGGTATGTATGATCCAGCAAATTTTTACATATACAGAATGCATTTTCTAAAGCAACTACACAATGCTCTATCCTCTTGTTCCCCTCACTGGGACCCATGTCCCTCAACAAGAGGGCATTTAAGATTACAGTGAGGTAAAAGCAACAAGAAATTCAATAATGTAGGAACATAAGTTTTCTTCCTACTTTTTCCTATTCACTACCCCCCCCCCCCCAAATCAAATTGTACTTTCATAGTTTTATGAACAGAAAAGTGTCCAAAGACCCAAGATAAAATATAACAGCACGTCTTACCAACTTTTTTAATTGTATGATAGGGGGTTTAATGTTACTTTTACAGGCTTAAGTTCCAAAATTAAGATATATATACAATACTGGCCCATTTCAAGGGAATAGAAATGAAGAGTAGAAGAATAAAATAAAAAAAGGACGCATTTCCTTTGTCCCCAAAATAAACCAAGAAATCTTCAAAGTTAGGAGGGGCACCAACTACCGGAGGATCATTCAAAAAATACGGAACTGCACAACATAATGATCAGATCACTCACTTCTCTTTCTCATGGGTGATAACAAGTAGGTGAAGGAGCCCTGAGTGATCACCAAGCAGATACCTCGAACCATCAGCATCAACTCTTCCATAAGCCCTAGTGATTGACTAAGAACAAAACAATGCAGCGTGTAAAATATCTAGGCCCGTCCAAATACAAATTCTTATATTAGAAAACACCATTTGATAATTTAAGTACAAGAAAATCATGAACAAAGAGCATAACATGCTAAATAACATACAGGTCTGATGGGAATCGCTTTGAATGCAGTGGCACTGCAGTATACGATTGTCTCCTCACCAACAATGATAACCCCACAGAGTGGTGGAGGAACTGGTATTAACAAGTCTGCACCATTGTCAAGATTATTCTGAGACCATGGGCCCTCAACAAAATCTTTTTCCTTTAAGGAAACCTCATATGTTTTGACATGGCGGGCATCTTTATTGTCCTGAAATAAACAACAAACCGCCGTCAGTCTTGTATTATGTATATTAAGAATAGTTGTGATCAAATTTCAATGTCACAATAAGGAATGTAGTGTTTTGTGGCACACTAGAGCAGCATTATTTCAAGCAAAATAATTTCCTCATCATACCAAGAAAAATAGTATTTACAAAATATCTTTTTCAGAATCACTATTTCTTTATCAAAAAAATTGTTCTTCTAGAACTCTGTAACCATAAAAGGCCATGTATCACAATGTAAGCAGACTAAGATTAAGACCTGGTAGAGAACTACAATTGTAGGTCTTGAACAACCATAAAGAAACTTTATGTCCAGCACTTGTAGCTCCTCAAGCCTTCAAAAACAAGGACCAAACTGTTAGTCGGATAAAGCAGATTAATGGCCAAATTAAGTCAATAAACACTACTGGTTCAGCAGAATAGCCCCCTTTATGTTGGAACTCAGACCTCATTAGTTTTCAGTTTTTAAAGCATAATTCAGACGCCAACAATGAGAAAGGAAGAAGCAATCTCCAAATAAGTTCACTAGTTGCTTAAGAAAATATCCTACATCAATCTTGCAGTACTAGCATGCAGAAGACAAACATGCAACCCAAGTTTACTTGTCTATTAGACTAACATACTCCTGCAGTAACATGCATAAGATATAACTATCAGACCATATTATTGATAAGTAAATAACAACTTGACAAAGCAAAGGTTATTGAACAACAGTCTTTTGTACAGGTCAGAACATGACCGCTTCTAGGGAGAGAGAGATCACGATGGACACCTGGCAGACAGATTGCCTTAAAATCTTGAGGGGGGGGGGGGGGGGGGGGGACAAGGAGAATTAAGGTAACTCATCAACATCAAGAATAAATAAATAACAGAATTTCTTATGATCAAGGGCAATTAATGCATCAGATAAATGAGTATATGAGAGATCTGAACAACATTTACCTAATGTTGAATGCTTCCTTGAGCTGTCCTTTATTATCAAATGGGATAACCTGCACAAATGCTTGAGCACTTACTCTCAACAGTCTTTCCATAACTGATAATCTCCACATATTTGAAACTAAAACATAGGACTGACTGCCTACCTTGAATAATCCATCGTATAAATGTAGTCCAATTAATCTGCAATCAGGATCAATAATGCCAATCTGCACAGAGAGCCCCGCTCAGAAGACAAAACATAACAAAAATTAATTGATAAACAAGTGAAGACATTAAATAGAAAATCAAAATAGGAGAAATAAGTCCAAAGCAATATTAGCAAATTAAAACTGTTTCAGCACTATATTATGGCATATCCTGACTTTCTGAACCAAAAAAAAAAGGTAACTCCTGACCATTACATAAAAAACACACCTGGCCATTGTCCGTGGGTCGGCCAATGCGATCTGAAACATCTCCCATGGCTCTGAAAATTAGGGCAATGTAACTTAGTTCACATAAAAGAGCAATTACTGCCTATTTTAAACATCTTCATATGGCAATGTAGTCTATTCTCAAAAAAAAATCTCTAAAGAGATGATATTATAAAGGTTAACAAAGTTTCTATTTCTAGTAGAATGAACTTATCATCGTTGAGGAAGATGATATAGGAGAGGAGAAAAATAAAACAAGAAGAATGAATATGTTCCCACAATTGTAGATAACTACAGAAAATCATAGATAAGGAAATTAAAAGAGTCGATAAATCCTCCGCTTATACCTGGTAACAAGTTCTGATGTTTCAGGATCCCATTGAAGAACACAAAATTTATATCTCTCTGTTGCAATGAATAGGAAGTCTTGAGCTTCGCCCTGCAATTAAAAATGAAAAGAAAATCCAATCAACTGATCATCCAACCGGCCTGCAAAGTGGGAAACCTGTAGTAAAGTGTACTCACATGAGGACGAAAAAGTTCAAGGGTTGCGATCCTCCCATATATTGGAACATCCAACATGGCCTACAGAACCAAAAGAAAAAAATTCATTAACCCAAGTACAAGAAGGGTTCTCCGTTCTCCGGTAGGAAAGGGAGAAGATAATCAAAAGACTCCAGAAGGAAAGAAGAGAGGAGTTGTGAATCATCCAAACCAAGGAATAAGAAATAAAGACAGCAGCACAATTATCCAATTCTTCAAACAAGGCTATGGTAATTGGTAAGTACAAATTTCAATCCAAAAGATGTGGAATGCTTGGCCTTGCCCTAAAAAACTTGCTCTGAAATTCCATCAGCCCTTCTAACGGTTCTAGTTGGTTATTTTCAGCAATGTTACTATTGATAATGCATTCAGAGAAAGAGGACCTTTTCTCTTGAAAAGCATAAAGATAGTGTAATCTCCCTCACCATTCACCAACTACTCTTTCCGAAAGATAAGGCACAAGCCTAAATTAAACACCAATAGAATTAAAGAATACATTAAACAACGAGCAGGAACACAGAACAGATGGTACAAGAGATAGACTTGTGAAAATTGGCACAATACAACAAAGTTCTATTGAGAAAACAACAAGAGAAAAGGTATATCAAAAGAATTTTGCGGGAAACAGTACAATGTTCACTCGAAAATGGTCCAAACTACCATTTAACAGCTTTTCATATAACACAAAAAAAATAGAAATTCCTATTGTTCCATCTTTTTCTATATAGTGAAAATTCTACAATATCTATGTACAATCAAGTGCCAACATTAAGAGTCCATTCCTTGCATTAGACCATCTGTAGAACAATAACTCAATTTATTTTAATGTATTAGTAAGTTACATGTGATAAACTAACCAATTAGAAGGTAGTAAGGGTAAGACAAAACACCATAAAGTTACACATGGTTACATATTCCTGATGCATGCATATCAGTTCATGGTCGATAAATAAATCAAAATTGTCAGATGATAGAATAAAAACCAGGCACACTCAACTCATCATTCACAAAAAAAAATTAGATATGTGAGCTGTAGATAGCAATCGTTAGTTACAATTTACAAGATACATCCCAACCTTGTACCTAAAGACCTGATCAAGCTTGGGCCAGATGAGCACCAAGTCAGCTGACCAAGTTACGGGTAGATAAATTCTCAAACATAGCCATCTAAACATTATCAAAATATATGCTCGTAATGTCCCTTACGATGTAGGGATCACTTTTCTGTACAAAAATAGGCAACATCTTTCCATAAAAAAAGCATGAGAAATATGTCCCAAAAGTCCAATGTAGACCAAAAAACTGAAGCACATGGGAATATGAATATACAATGAATGAATAGTGATACATTGATGGGGTGGAAGATGGAGACAAAATGTAAACCATGCACTTTTTCCCAAAATCAAAAGAAAAGAGAGGATTCAGCATACCTGAAGGCCCTGAGGAGTGAGCAAGTGAATCTCAATCCTTGTGCATTTCCTGAGATAGTATAAAGTTCTGATGAGTATAGTGCTCTTGGATAAAATCATGTCCCAAAATACTATATGTATAAAACAAGGAAACCTAATAACTGTTATGGGATCAAACTGAAGCAAATCTCAATGGCTGGCAAGATGTGTATAAATTGGCTACATGGGTACCTAGCAAGGCCTAGTAGGTTACTGGAAATTTTAGAACATTCCCGTGTTATCCACATCCCAATGACAATACTCACAAAATATCTGAGCTCTTTTCATATAATTTACAATTTAACACAATATGCTGGATCATGACAAGCATTAATTTGTGAAACTAGTAAAGTACCCTGGGGCATTACATATTATAGTGACGCATGTTTCAGTTATCTTTGTGCCATACAGCATTAAAAATTAAGTTAAACTTTATTTCGACGAGCCAAAATTGTGAAAATGATGTGACGTAGATGTCAATGGAATTTTATATAGTTTCAAACATAACACATCCTTGAACATAAGGGAACTTCATAATTCATAATTCATAATTTGGAAATGTACTTTTTCCCATTCAAGGAAATTCACATAATCTTTAGATTCATCCAGTCAGCTAAACTATATCTGCTCAATGATGTGATCCAATTCCTCCCATTAGGCTAGAATTTGCTCACAAATTTCAATATTTATGCACTTCTCTCTTGTAATACAAATTTCAACAGCAACAAAACATTTTTAAATCCAGACAATGAAACAGCTCCACATCAATCTCAGGTTCCAACTACTCTACTCCCTGAGCAAATTGCGGGAATAAAGTGTAAAGACTATAAAATTCAAAATCAGAAATGAGAAGAAACAATTCCTTGTAGCAGGCTGGAATCTTTAAGCATTTCTTCGTTGCTAGAGAGCAATTCCAAAAGAAACTGTTCTAGTTCCACATCAATTTCAGGTTTCAACTGTTCACCTCCCTGACTAGGCAGATTACGGTAATAGAAACGATAGCAGTTCAAAATCAGAAATTATAGAAACAAACGGCACGATATTCGAACCAGAGCTCCTAAGAAGATGATTGGCACAGGGAAATGAAAAACCCTAACACCAAGAAAAGCGAAAACTTCGGAGAGTAAACCATGGGGGGAGAGAGAGCATACGCGATGATTAGGTTGAGTTCTTGGGGGCTGGTGAAATTGCCGACGCAGGAATGGGTGACATTGGTGGGCTTGTGAGCCGTCACCACGTAATTCCACGTACTCATCTTGTCGTCCTCTCAGATTCCTCGCTGTCTACCGGAAGAACCAGAGATGGTCTCTATCTCTCTCTATCGTAGAGTGATGTAGGAAGGGGGTGAACTGGAAAAATCTCGAAGAAAGGTGGGGAGTATCTCAGTGGAGGTGCGATGGAGGAGGGAGAGGGAGACTGCAGAGGATTGCACGAGCACTGCAGCTTAGGCTCGTTTCTAGGGCTCCATTGCCGGTCTATAAAGTTGCGGACCGGAAATAATTCCATTTCGAGCCCGAACCGGTTCTGGTCGGCTGGGTCTGTTTTTAAACCCGGTTCGCATAGTAAATCAATTGAATCGGCCGAGGAGTGGCATTTTTTGTCACGTCTACTGCGAGTCTAGGGCTCGTTTGGATGTCAATCCAAAAACTTTGGAGATATAAGAGTTTAGGAACTTTCATGTAATTAGTGAAATAAGAGTTCCTAGGTGTAAATAGATTGGTTGTGGTTGTTAGGTGGTTAGCTGGTGCTATATAACCACTTGAACACTTCTGTATTCCTTAGGCTTAATGAAACAGAATTGGTCCTCCTCCAACCAAACTCTATCTCCTTCTTTCAAGCTTAGTTTTCGATTCTCTAATGGTGATTTGATCACCATTTCAAATGGTATCAGAGCGCAGGTGAAGTAGAGAGCATCGGAGGTTCAAATTATGATCACAGATTCAGCCATAGCAAAGCAACCTTGAGATTCCAGTTTCAGTAGTGATGGTGACGCCGAATGAAGTTGTCCTTGAAGCTTCGCAATTGCAATCGAACGTCCTTGCATCCGGAGATCCGCTCGCCCTCACCAATTCAGACCATCCATGTGCGCAAATCGTATCTCTGCAATTGACTCGGTTAAATTTCTTGAATTGGAGTAGGAATGTCAAGATGGCATTATGAGCGAAATGTAAACTAGGTTTTATCGATGGAAGCTGCAAGAAACCTAGTTTAGAATCATCAAAGATGGTTGAGAGCCGATTATATGGCCAGGTGTTGGATATTGAATTTAATTGGGAATTCAATTGCGAAAACTCTTATGTATGTAGAATCTGCGAGACAGCTATGGGACGAATTGGTTGAGCGATTATGCCAGACAAATGGACCACCGTTGTATCAGCTCGGAAGGACCTTGGCGTCGCTAGAACAATGAAACAAGTTAGTTGGGGAATACTATGGCAGGCTCAAGAAGATCTGGGATGAGATCGGGAGCATTGAAGGATTACCTGAGTGGCTGAGTGCGAATGTGGAATCTTGGCGCAGTGCAAGTGCAGCGTGATTCAAAAGATTCTTGATAAGGAATCCAGAGCGAGACTGGTGCAGTTCCTTATGGGACTGAATGAGGAATTTGATGGAGTTAGAAGCAACATGCTGTCATCTGAGATATTGCCTACTGTGAATAGGGCCTTTTACATAGTTCAGCAAGTTGAAAGGCAGAAAATGGTTACAAGATCGATCCAGGTGGATCAAGAAGGGTCTGCTATGCATGTCAAGAGGCAGTATCAAGGTGGAAATGGCAACGAGAATAGAAATGGAAGAAAATAGTATAGATCTGACTTCAAGTCCAAAGGGGACAAGAAATGTGATTTTTGTCACATGAAAGGGCACACAAGAGATGAATGTTACAAGCTGATTGAGTATCCAGACAAGAGTAAAAATGGATACAAGAATGGAAAGCCATATGGAAATAGAATGGCCAATGTTGTGGATGCACAGGAGCAGTGCAGTCCTTTTGATACAGCAAATGAAGAGCATTCAATTGATCAAGCATTAGTTAATGCCGTCTGTAGAGAAATGGCAAAAATGTTCAAGGGAAAGGAGATCATGGTGGATAACTGAGTCTCTTCAGCAAACATGGCTAGCACTTCCTTAGGCATTCCCTCAGCAAACTTGCTTCTCGAGTGCTTTAAGTGCAGCTTTTAGTAGAAGTAGTTCTGTGTGGATAGTAGATTCAGGGGCTACTGATCACATGGTTACAAATGTGGATATGTTGATTAGAACAAAGAAGCTTAGTAAGCCTATCAGATTTATCTTGCCTGATCATAGTGTACAACTTGCGGACACAGTTGGAGAATTGGTCATAAATGAAATTATAAAAAGCTTGTAATTCATGATGTGCTTGTTGTGAATGGTTTTCAGTATAATATGGTGTCAATGACCAGATTGTTAGATGATGGGATTCTAATCAATGTGAATCCTGACAAATGTGTGTTACAAGACCCTATCACTAAGGAGATAGTGGGCATTGGACAAAGAGTGGGAGGATTGTTCATCCTAGAAGATTCTGAAGGCAAGATAAGATCTAAAAGTCAAGAGCATGGACTAAGAGTTAGTACTTGTAATAAAGCTGATGTGGGTCACACGGCTGAGTCAATAAGAATAATCCATGCTAGGTTAGGTCATTGCTCAATAAGTAAACTAGAGCACTTAGATGTGATCAAGTGCAAGCCAGTAAAGGATTTCTTTTGTGAGAGTTGTACTTTTGCCAAACAGTCAAATCAAAGCTTTAATATAAGTGAATTTTTAGCTGCAAATGTGTTTGATCTTGTGCATTTAGACCTTTGGGATCCATATAAGACAACTACCTGGTCTGGTGCTTCATATTTTGTGACATGTGTGGATGATCACAGTAGATGTACATGGGTTTATCTTATAAAGGATGAGCTGCAGGTTTATGATGTGCTTAAGTCCTTTGTGGCTTATGTTGAGACTCAGTTCAGTACAAAGATTAAGATACTCAGAAGTGATAATGGCACTGAGTTTGTGCAAAAGAAATGCAAAGAGTTGTTCAGTGAGAAAGGGATTATACACCAGAGGAGTGTACCTGGAAACCCCCAGCGGAATGGGAGAGTAGAAAGGAAGCACATGCACATCATCGAGACAACAAGAGCTATGAGGATACATGCTGCCATCCCAGTGAGATTTTGGGGAGACTGTGTGTTAGCAGCAGTTCATGTCATCAACTTGCTTCCTAGTGCTGTAAGGAACTGGAAAGTACCTTATGAAATGTTGTACAAAAGGATTCCAGATTATGGTCATCTAACGGTATTTGGTTGCCTCTGCTATGGGAAACCAAATCAACCTAAGAAAGACAAATTTGGTTTGCAATCCGGAAAATGTGTATTCATGGGTTATCCAACAGGCCAGAAAGGTTATAGACTGTATGATATAGACAATAAGTGTTTTATCACTAGCAGAGATGTGATCTTTCGAGAGGAAGAATTTCCTTTCAAAGATAGCAAACCAAAGACAAATGAAATGATAGTTGGAGTGGACCTGCCACTAGTTAATCCAGCTACAGATGAGAACGCATGGAGTTCAAGGTCACAGAGGTCTCATGAATCGTCCAACACACAACAAAATGAGCAGTCAGAATCAAGCAGTGTCAACAAGCACATTGTTGAAGACTCTGAGAGCAGTGTAAGGCAAGATAGTGGGAGAATGGATGAAAGACCAGAGTTTAATCATAGTCCTACAATACCTATTCTTGAATTGCACGAGCAAATAAGAGAGATAAGAATGTCTGAAAGAGTGGTCAAGGCACCTACAAGGCTGTAGGACTATGTGTGTAGTCTTAAGCCAACAAACTCAGTTTCCACTTCCTTCCTGGTTCAGCAGCTGTTTGACATGTCAGATTACTCAGATGATTTTGTGGGTTCTCTAGCAAATGCTTGCAAGATAGCAGAACCAGTGACTTATGCACATGCTAGAAGCCATCAGGAATAGGAGGAAGCAATGAGGAAAGAAGTTGAGACATTAGAAGCAAATCAAACCTGGATGCTTACTACATTGCCTAAAGGCAAGGAAGCCATAGGATCCAAATGGGTTTATAAGGTAAAATACATGCTAGATGGAGAGGTTGAAAGGTACAAAGCCAGGTTGATGGCAAAAGGGTACAACCAAGTAGAAGGGAAGGATTACAAATCCACATTCTCTCCAGTAGCAAAGCTAGCTTCAGTAAGGATGTTGATTGCCATTGTCACTACCAGGAAATGGAGAATCCACCAGTTAGACACTAATAATGCGTTTTTACATGGGTTCCTAGAAGAAGAGGTTTATATGACTCCACCCTTGGGGTATGACAAGGCTCAGAAGGGACAAGTTTGCAAGTTACATAGATTAATGTATGGGCTTAAGCAAGCATCAAGGCAGTGGAACATTGAGTTAACTGCATTTCTAGTTATAAAAGGATATGTGCAATCAAAGAATGACTACTCAATGTTCATATGAAGGGAAGGAGATAAGGTAGCAATGGCATTGGCCTATGTAGATGACCTGTTGTTCACAGGGAACGATGAGGAATTCATTGTTGAAACAAAGAAGGGTTTGCACACAACTTTCACCATCAAGGATCTGGGTGAAGTTAGATTCTTTTTGGGGATTGAAGTGGCCAGATCATAAAAGGGGACTGTATTGAACCAGAGAAAATATGTGTTGGACATATTGAAAGATTCTCATATGGTGGATTGTAAAGCAACCTCTTTTCCTCTCCCTACAAGACTGAAATTGTCAACAGAAGAAGGGGAATGTTTGAAGGAACCAGAAGAATACAAAAGATTAGTTGGGAAGTTGTTATACCTCAACATTACAAGACCATACATCTCGTTTGCAGTACAACACTTGAGTCGGTTCCTAAGCAATCCAAGAGAACCTCACCTAAAGACAGCAAATCATGTGGTGAGGTATCTAAAAGGAACTGCAAACATGGGGCTATTTTATTCTTCAGATTGTGATCTAAAGTTGACTGCCTATAGTGATGCAGACTAGAGAGCCTGCAACTTCACAGCAAGGTCTGTTACAGGGTATTGTATGTTCCTAGGGAACTCAATGATATCATGGAAGACAAAGAAGCAAAAGACAGTGTCGAAATCCTCAGCTGAGTCAGAGTATAGGAGCATGTCATCAGCAGCTAGTGAAGTGGTATGGTTGTACAGAACTTTGCAGGATTTGGGAGTGATGATTAGTCTACCAATTACAATGTATGGAGACTGTTGAACAAAAATGCGCGATATAATTGTACAACACATTTTATTTAGTTTTTAATATTTGAGTTCGACCCCTTTTGGTTATCCTCTTGATTCAAAGTCGTATCAATACCAAGATTTTGTTGGTTTTGGTGATTTGGGCTGCACCCGAATTTTAGCGGGTTGCCTACGTATCTCTTGGAAGAGAATCAAGCCTCACGTAGTTCCGAGTATTTAAGTTTGTGTGTTTTAACATCTTAAAGATTTTCATGCATCATTGGATCGTATTAGGACCCACCTTCTCGGAAGGGTAGCCCTAACATAAATCACACTATCATATGCATGAGATTTTCTCGTGTATCACCCGAATAAATTGAGCACACCTTCTCGGAAGGGTTTCCCAACTCAACGACTATCACTTACACGGAAAATCATGTTTGTTTAATTTAAATTTAATTTTAACCCCGTTTTCACTTTTAAGGTGAATTTAGAGGCCAGCGACTGTACCCGACATATTCTTGAGATTTAACATCGGGTTACCTACGTAGCCGGTTTCTCGGCGTCAAGTCTTTACGTAGTTCTTTTTAAGGACAAGTTTTATTTAATTTGGTCGGGCGACTGAATCCGATATATATGAATTTTTAAAATCGAATTTCCTACGTAACTCGCAAACGAGTATCAAGTCTTTACGTAGTTCTTTTTAACCGATTAAATTTTTACTTCGGTTTGGTGATTGAACTCGACGAGCTTTTAGCTTTGTATCGAGCTTCCTACGTACTCGGTTGAACGAGATCAAATCAGTCGTAGTTCATTATTAGGACCGAGTCTATATTTGGTGAAACTCGATTTGAGGTTTTGACTCCGCTTTTTTTGTTTAGGAGCCGATTTTGAGATTGACCCACTATAATTAATTGGCAAAGAATATTTATGAGTTTTAATTTAACATTTTAATAAAACCCAAATTCTTAATTTATGCCGATTATAATTCTTATATTTTAGTGGGTGAATTTTGTAATTAAACAAAATTTCTTTTAAATGGGCAAAGATATATACGTGTGTGTTGTGTGTATAATCAAGCCCATCCCATTTCCATTTTGTTTCAGTGATAGCCGAGCCCAACTTGTTTTGTGACTTGCTTCCTTTTTCCAACAGAGATGTGTCTTTTTTTTTATTATTGTTCATCCTCTTCCTGGCAACAAAAAGGGGAGCTTCAATGGCTGTCGGAAGCAGCTGCGGTACCACGGCTGGAGTTGCTGGCTTTGGGTGTTGCCGGGCTAGAACAGAGAGGTGGCGAAGCAAGGTGGATCCGGCTGAACTCGGGCAAAGCGGGGGCGGAGCTGATCGAGCTAGGGTGAAACGAGAGGGGTGTGGGTCAAGCCCCGACAACCCAGAACGAGTCACCGTTGGGGTGAGGACGTCGAAAATTTGTGTGAAGAAAAGGTGCAACAGGTTTGTCTTCTCCCTTTCCCCCCTCAATTTGTCCTCAATTTGATTTTGAGATAATTGGGGCTGAATTCAATTTTTTGATTTGGGGCTTACTACTTCACCCGATTAACAAGGGTTTAATGAGCGAATTCTTTTGAAACGGGACCCCATGACCAACTAGATCAAAGGGGAAGATGCGGATGAGTTCCGACATCAACAACCGTCAGAGGTTCTCGAGGGCTTGCGAGCCCGGGTGCGGTGTTCTAACTATCAATGGACACGAACAAAGGCACCACGAGGAAGCGGAGGGTAGCTATGGCTCGAGCAAGTCAGGTTGGTTTCAATTTTTGTTGATTCCTACCAACCCCTGATTTTGAGACGTGAGAGCCACTGGCTTGTTTTTTTTTTTTATCTTGTCTGAGATTGTATTAGATGATTCCTTGTTTACAGTTCTCGATTGCATTTTGAGATACACTTTACTTAGGGTTGAAATTGGTATGAAATTGGAACCAAATGTCTTTTTTTTTCTCTCTTGAAATTACAGTTTGATGTTGCTCCTTTCAAATTAACCTATTTAGGGACCTGCCGGTCTTGAGAAAGGAAAATTGATTGCCTTTGTTAGACTTTGGTTCAACCAGTATGCAAATGAACTTAGTAACAGTTTGCACACAACTTTGTTTGTTGAACTGATTCATCCTCAACTGAGATTTGATGCTCAACTTCCATTTTATATGGATTTTGTATTTGTTTTAACCTATCCCAAGGTGAATCAAGGTGAGGTGACAGTAGGTTTTAGTTTACTGTCTTCTTGAAATTCTGATGGGGGTGATGAGTTTAAATTTAATCTCAGCTTTGCAATTGTTTGTGCCTAGCCTAAGTGCCATTTTGTACAGCTTTGGTTTGCCTAGGCTGAATATAGGTCATGATTATATCATGCTTTCATTTTCTCCAATTTGTTCAAGCTACAAATCGGTAGGAAGGATACTTTGCTTGGCATTTAGTGTGCTTTATGCTGAATTAGACATTAATTAGGAGTCTAACTGTAGAGTTATCTAGTTAGAATATCCAGTTATGTATATTTGTTTTAAACATTGATGCAAGCTGGAAATTGGGCAGGGCTTCGCCTCTCTAAACCGATACACACCGGGATCGAATGTAGTGGCGAAAGAATATCCTTTCGAGCCAACTACGAGAGTATATGCTCTCAACCTATGACGTGATGGACTCTAGGCGAAAGAAAATACTTTCAAGCCTATGACAAGCCCAAACACTAGGTGAGAGCATGTGAACCCAAGCCCGGGTTAATCTTCTCTATTGTCATGTTTACTTGTACCTGCAAGAAATGAGAAAAACTAAAAGAGTTGGCCATAGGGTCTACCTACTGCACAAAACCTTCACCAAAGTGAATACAGAAACTGATTTCTTTCTCTCTTTGTTAAATCAGCCTTTTTCTCTCTTGCTTTTTTACTCTCTCAGCACTTGCTCTGTAACCACCCCCGTAGGCCTTTAGGACCTCTATTTATAGGGGGCTAATTGGGAGCAGTTACTTTCTTGCAGTTATCCAGCAGTTACCCCACCTTTTTATTTCTTTCTCTATTTTTTTTTCTTGGATGAAAAGGCTGAGAACCCCCACGTTCAATAGGATTAAGGGTGGTTACAACTTACCCATAACCTCCATATTTAACAGTTTCTTTCTTTCTCCGCCAAACTGATCGATGGACCCCACATGTAATTGGGTCATTTTGGGCTGATATGTTAATGGGCTTTTGTTTTCTTTTACTCTTTAATTTCACTTCAGCCCATTATGAACTTTAATGTAGAGCACATCAACAATCCCAAATATGAATTTATAAAATCCATAAAATTTGACCCAAACAGTTGCCCCCCGAACTTTTTATGTGTGAACTTTTTGATGAACACATTCAAAAGTTCGGAATACTCATTAGCTTAATGTGTGAAAAACTAGGTCCAGTCTTATTATCTTAGCCCTCATCGGCATATGATAATTTCGAATTTTGACTCTAATTCACAAACATAAGCTCCAGACTTTTGAGAGTAATTACACTTTCCTCCCTTTGTCTCATTTACTTTTAAAAAGAAATAAATTTAAATCAGGACAACCAATGAGATTGTATCTGTAACAACCTCCCTATCTGATTGAAAATTTGAATTTGTTTATTTATTTATTTATTTAGAGAGATTTCGTTCCTGATATCCTCTTATGACTGATTTATATTTGGATATTCTTCTTCTGCAGGACACACTTTGCTCTTTCTAAAGAGGCGTTTCAGCAAGGGTGAATAACAATGGGTGTAACAGCGACCAAGGTATGTACCTCTCCTCCTCTGCTTGTGGCCACTCTTCCTTGTTTATTATTATTATTATTTTTAATCCCTGCAGCCTTTGACACAATGGTTCTCTGTGCTTTTGTCAGAAATTCACTATGAAAGCTTATGGTGAGGTCGGCTCTCAAAAAGCCCCAAGGAACAACAGCAAAGAGGTTACCCGAGGTCCTTATTACAATAGGACTCTTTCTTTTACCGAACTCAAGGTTAACTCACCCAGCGTGGAATTAAAGTTTCTGTTCAAAAAGGAAGAGGTCCCAGAAGGTAATCTGATTTGCTCTTTGTATAAAGATGGAGATTGCATATGGCCCCGCAAAGATCTTGGTCCAAGATTTAAAGCCACTCTTCTTGAGAAGGTGTGTCTCGAGGATGATCTACGCATACCAAAACGTGACTTCTATCCAACCTTGAAGAGGCTCATGGACGAACGTAGAAACTGGGGCGTGGAATTCACTTTTAAGGGTATATCTTCCTTCGTCCCATATCTTATGGAATGGACCGAATATATTCTCGGCACCTACAAGGGACCATTGAAGCAAGCTGGTGTCTACGGGCTTGTTGGAATCTCGCAGTTCCCATATAGCTACACCAAGGATGTTTGGAAAGCCTTTTGCGAGCATTGGGGGCCTTTGACGAACACCTTCCATTATGGTGGGGGGAAGCTAGGGATTTCTTTGAACGACCTGAAGGTAATTGGTGGTCTTCCCATTTTAGGCGAGCCTTATGAGGAATATTTGCCACCAAATGAGCTACTCTTGGATGATGCTCATTACCCTCCGACAGTAGCAGAACTTTTGCGAGTCCATGCTGACCTTTGTGAACACAACAATACTTCCGAGGTAATTAAACCCTAGTTCGCAGCACTGTTTATTCATCCCTTTTTTCCTTAAGCAACCGGCTAACTTGTAAATTCAAATCCTTTTGATAGGTAACTTGGTACTAGTGGATTCGACACTTTTTCAGGGGTGAGATGAGGTTTTCAGCTTATGGGGAAGACCATCCCGTTGCCCGTAAGAAGAAAATTAATCCCTCCAATTTTGAAGAGAAATCAAAGGCTTCGTTACCTCGGTATATTTCCAGCGAGGGCGAGCTAGCAGCCTATTTGGCTCTTTTATTGAGCAGGTTTGTTCTGCCATTTGGGTCGAGATCCGTTAGACCTGAAACGTTTGTGATGGCTTCACTTATGGCTCAAGGAAGAAGAATCTCTCTCGCTCCTACTGTATTGGGACATATTTATCATGAGTTAGGAAAAGTGGCCACCTTTCCGGGTAATCCGGGCAGTGCCAAACCTAACTTTGGTATTCATTTTATCGTTGGCTGGCTAGCGGAGTATTTTCCTTGTTTATATCCATGTCGCCCTCATGATGAGTTTGATGATAATTTCCCTACTTTAGCAAGATATGCCGGGGTTATTGGTCATGAAGTAAGTCTCTATCAAGCTAGACTCATTTTTAGAGGTATAGAACGTGCATCATATCGGGCTGTAAGTTTTGGACTAGGAGTGGGTGATCGAGATTACATTGATTCTGCTGATTTGTCCGATGAATGTTTTGAACATTTGTTAACCATCCGCACTGCACTATTGCCTGTCCGTTTTGGAACCACTATGATGTTAGAGCCCTATTACCCGAATAGGTTTGCCCGACAATTTGGGTTTGATCAAGGTATTCCTGCTGACTCTCTCTCATTTCCCTTAAGCCAACGCAGCAAGAAATCTCTGGAAACCCTCACCATTGCCTCCGCTCAGCTGATGAAAAAGGACACTGGGGTTATTTTTAATATTCCCCACTGTTATTACGTAGGTACTTATACTTATAGCTACTGTGGATGGTGGGCTAGGGTCTCTGCACCATATTTGGCACAATCTTGCAGCCAAATAAAATCTGTTCTAACCGGTACGCCTTGCATCGAACGGGAGCCTGTTTTTCAGATTACAGATACAAGGATCATCAGGGAGGGGATGAAGGGAAAAGTGACAATTGAGGAGGTTGAACAAAGCAATTTTTTGCAACGCAGCCCTGAACAACACAGTTTCGAACACCGCAGTCCCGAAGAGTGCGAATCTGAGTTGCGCGGGTCTAAACAACGCGGGCCTAATCAGCGCAAGCGGAGGAGCAGGTCAGCTCACTCAACCAGATCTTCACCCTCTATTTGTGGGGATTCAAGTGTTTATGTGCAAGGGCCTACTCTCTCAGCTGCTGATCTGACTGAAAGAAGACCTCCGGGTGACAACCGATACTTCAAACAACAACGACGGGGCAATAGATCAGAAAGCTCTTCCTCTATGGGGCGTTATGATTTACTCCCTCGAGCTAACTTTTCTATCCCACAAGGTGATGTTCTTGATGAAGACAACTCCACTTTCGACGTGACGGCTGACAATGCAACCGTACTCGCTGAGGTGACAGCTGATACTGTAACTGTACCTGCTCAGGCAACCGCTGATATGGCAACTACACTTGTTGTTGCTGATGTAACCGCTGATTCGGAAACTGTACTTGTTGTTGCTGATGTAACCGCTGATACAGCAACTACACCTGAGGTTGCTGAGGTAACCGCTGATACAACTACTACACTTGTTGTTGCTGAGGTAACCGCTGATACAACAATTGATGTTGCTGAAGTAACCGCTGATACGACAACTACACTTGTTGTTGCTGCGGTGCCCCAGGTACCCCCTTTGGGCATGGACATAGAGCCCTCAGGTATGATCCCTATTCCCTCGATTTCGGTGAGCCTACATGATATGCTTGCACTTGTGCCGGATGATTGGATCCGTGACAGCCTCATTACCGGCATTAGGAGGATTGCAAAAGCGTTTTCAGATTTACAATCTCCGAAAGAGTTATTAGCTGAGAAAGCTTGCATCTTGCGATTCCTTGGGACAGTTGAAGCTATTGCTAAGACTAATAAGATTGATCTTGTATGGTTTATCTCAAAAGTTCAGACTCTCATTGATGATGTTGAAGCCGCTGCCAACATTTCGAACACAGTAAATGTAAAGCATATTCAACAACTTTCAGTACAGCTAGCTGAAAGTTCTTCTCAGCTTGCATCAAAGCGGAACCAGCTTGCTCATTCTTTGGATCACTGGTCTTCTAATTTGCGGGAAGAAGAACAAGCACTCCTCCTTTTGAAGGAGAGGGTTCGTGAAGCAGAACTCAAGCTCGAGTCCCTTAAAACTGAAAAGGTAGCGCAGAAGGCTGCACTACAAGGCTCTATCCTTGAAGAGGAACAAGAAGTGCTACTCATTCAAGTTGAATTGGACCGGTCGGGGCAAAGTCAGCTCGTGGAATTGCAGTCGAAGGAGACCAACATCCAAGCTTTGGCTAATGAGATCATAGCCTTTTCCTCATCTTATTGATTGGTTTCTAGTTTAATTTAAACATTTGATGTAATAATTTCCCAAAGCGTGCTACTGTTTAGTTGCCTACTTTGGATTTGGGATTTCATTTAGATTTAAAAACACTTTATCAATGGCAATCTTTTGTGTAATTATTTGAACCTCACATTAGGTGAATTTTCTCCTTTTGATCGGTTACTGCCGTTAGCTTTGCTCCACTTTACAGCATGTTCATGTATATTTTTTTTTATTTCTTGAAAGTGAAGTTGACTTCATTACAACATTGATTAATGCAATACCACATGACTTAGAGTTGCATGAACTCATGGAATTACCTGCCCCAATGACTCATGTATCATTACTTTAAAGAACACAAGTCACGCTTATACACCAGCAAATTTATAAGACCCCAACGACCCTTAAACATAGCTACCCATGCTTAAAAGATGTGGTCCATATGAATTTAAACAAACTGGCCCAACTTCACAATCACACAATTTGCGTAAACACGGGTATACTTCAATCAAAGGGACAACTTGGTGTTGAATTTGTTTTTGGGGCTGCGCCTAGCATTTTGATCAGCTAGGTTGCCTACGTACCCTCTTCGTGAGGGATCAAGCCTTTCGTAGTTCATTCGGACGCCCATTTTTCACGTATTCTCCTGGGCGCCTCGATTTCGGACTAGCTTCAAGTCCATGTTTTTTCCATTCACCGTTTTTTACCGGGAATTTTTTTCTTTTTTTCTTTTCTTTTTTTTTTCTTTTTTTTTTTTACCGCATCACTCGGATTATCTGGGCCCACCTTCTAGGAAGGGTTTCCCAAATGACCCGACTATCATATGCGAACCCGGAATTTTTTCCTCTTTTTTTTTTTTTTTTTTTTTTTTTTTTTGCGCGACTGAATTTGGCAAATGTTTTGATGTCAAACGTCCTACGTACTCCTTGTTGGAGATCAAGTCTTAACGTAGTTCTTAACGTTTTGATTCTCAAACTTCATGTGAAAAACTTTTTCACAAATTTTCCGTTCACACATGAATATACCACTTCGCCTTCGGTATTTGAGAGCTCATATGCACCTTTGGGAAAAACTTTGGTCACCACATACGGACCTTCCCATTTCGATTCAAACTTTCCTTGTGCTTTTCGATTGATGACAATTGGCCGTCGAATGGTAAGGACCAAGTCACCAATAGTGAATGAGCGAAACTTGACCCGCTTGTTGAATGCCCCAGCTACTTGAGCCTGGTAGATTTCAAGCTTTTGTTGTGTTGCTAACCTAAGCTCATCCAAGGCTTCAAGCTCGGCCAAACGAATTTTGACATTCTCTTCGGGGTCGGTAAGTTGAACCGCTACTCTAAGAGATGGCAACTGTATCTCCAGTGGTAAAACAGCTTCGGACCCGAAGACCAAGTTGTATGGTGTACAACCTGTCGATGTTCGGGTTGTAGTCCGGTAAGCCCATAGTGCCTCCGGTAACCGTTCATGCCAATCTCTCTTCGATTTTGAGACCATCTTCTTGAGAATTTTGCATAGCACTTTATTAAATGCTTCAGCTTGGCCATTTGATGACGGATTATAGCTAGATGAAAAGCTATGCTTAAACCCAAATTTCTCGCTCAATTTCACCAACATTTGATTCTTAAAGTAGAGAGCGTTATCGGAGATGATCTTCGAAGGCACTCCATATCGATAAATCAAATGAGTCCTTATGAAATTAGCGACTTCTTTAGCTCCCACCTCCTTCAAAGGTATCGCTTCGGCCCATTTGGAGAAATAATCCGTAGCCGCCAAAATATATTGGTGACCTCGGGAAGAAGATGGCTTTATGCTCCCTACCACATCAAGACCCCATGCATTGAAAGGCCATGACAAAGTAGTAGGATGTAGCATTTGAGGAGGTTGATGTATGAAGTCGCTGTGAATTTGGCAAGCGTGGCAAGCTTTAGCGAAGTCCATAGCATCTTTCACCATAGTAGTCCAATAGTAGCCTAACCGTTTGATTTGATTAGCCAATTTAGGACCTGCTTGATGCGCTCCGCACACTCCAGCATGAGTTTCGGCTAGAATGTATTTAGCTTCTTCTTTGGACAAGCACCTTAGCAAGATTCCGTCAAATGTTCTTCGATACAAAGTATCATTCTTAAGTAAGAATCTTGACACTCGTCTTTTAACGTCCACCCTCCTTTTCACATCATCGGGAAGGACTCCATGACGAAGATATTCAATAAGTGGTTGTCGCCAATCCATTTCTTCCTCAATTTCATAAACGGAAGCGACCTCCACTTCTTCTTTTGGCTCATCTCGCTCCGAAGATGGCATAAGCAAATGGTGTTCACCGATGGTAACCTGAATTTCCCTTTCATTTGGTAACGTCAACGATGAAGCCAATTTTGCCAAAGCATCCGCCTTGTCATTCTCACACCTCGATATATGTACCACTTCAATTTGACGGAATTGATGTGTGAGATATTTAGCTCTTTGATGCAAAAGGATCAAGTTTGCGTTTTTGACCTCGTATTGCCCATTTAATTGTCTAACGACTAATTGAGAGTCACCAAACACCTTCAATGGATCAACACGCATTTCAAGAGCTATTTCCAAGCCGATAATGAGTGCCTCATATTCTGCCACATTATTTGTGCAATTCTCCAAAAGAGAAATTGAATAAGGCACTATTCCATCACTTGGGGTAATGAACACAATACCCACACCAGACCCTCTTTTTGTTGCAGCACCATCGAAATATAACTGCCAAGATTTTTCCTCCGTCATAAAGACTTCTTCATCTGGCAAATCGTCTGACAACTCCTCGTTATCCGGAGTGGGATGGGCTGCTAGGAAATCAGCTATGACTTGCCCCTTTACTGCCTTTTGAGGCACATATTTGATGTCAAAAGGAGCTAGAAGCATAGCCCATTTGGCCAATCGTCCCGACAACACAGTTTTTGATAAAATGTATCGTAGAGGGTCCGCTTTGGATATTAATGTGATTTGGTGGGATAAAAGGTAATGTCGTAGCTTTTGGATGGCAAAGATCAACGCTAGACATATCTTTTCCATAGCAGAATAATTCTGTTATGCCCCCACCATTGTTCGGCTGATGTAGTATAATGCATTTTCCTTTCCGTCATCATTATTTTGAGCCAGCATAGCCCCTAACGATCGCTCAAGACTTGCGATGTACAAAATCAAGGGCCTTCCTTGAACTGGCGCCATAAGAACTGGCGGATCGATCAAATATTTCTTGATGCTCTCGAGGGCATTTTGGCAAGCTTGATCCCAAACGAAAGGAACATCTTTCTTCATCAATCTTAGAAAAGGTTGACATCTCCCCGTTAGGTTCGAAATGAACCGTCGGATATAAGCAAGCCTGCCTTGCAAGCCTCGCAGTTCACGGAGATTCCTTGGAGCTGGCATTTCCATGATCGCCTTAATTTTATCGGGATCAATTTCTATTCCTCGACCTCGAACAACGAAACCAAGAAACTTTCCCGATGTTACACCAAAGGCGCATTTAAGAGGATTCATTTTCAACTGGTGCTTGCGCAATCTTTCGAAGATAATTTTAAGATCATTTATATGGTCCTCCCTCTTCTTCGTTTTCACAACAAGGTCATCCACATAACACTCAATGGTGTTGTGAAGAAGATCATGAAAGATGACTGTCATGGCTCTTTGATAGGTTGCCCCGGCATTCTTTAACCCAAAAGGCATCACTGTATAGCAATACATGCCTAATGGTGTACGAAAAGCCGTTAGTTCTTCATCTTCGGGATGCATTTTGATTTGATTGTAGCCCGAAAACCCATCCATAAAGGACAAAGCTTGGAACCCAGTAGTGGAATCAACCAAGGGCTCTGTTATGGGAAGAGGGAACTCATCCTTGGGACATGCTTCATTTAAGTCTCTGAAATCAACACAGATGCGCAGCTGACCATTTTTCTTCTTCACGGGAACAATGTTAGCCAACCATATCGGATATTGAACCTCCCGAATGAATCCGGCCTCGATGGGCTTATTGACTTCAACTTTGATCTGTACAGTCAACTCGGGCCGAAAACGGCGTTGCACTTGCTTTACCGGTTTCTCTTTTTCCGAAATGGACAACTTATGCATTGCCACCTTTGGATCTAATCCAGGCATGTCTTGGTACCCCCAAGCAAACACATCTCGATATTCATGGAGAAGCTCCTCATATAATTCTTTTTCCTTGTCTGTTAGAAAAGCACTAACAAAAACAGGTTTAGGATTTTCGATGCTCCCAAGATTGATCT
The DNA here is from genome assembly GCA_037127255.1 of Persicaria tinctoria. Taxonomy (NCBI): domain Eukaryota; kingdom Viridiplantae; phylum Streptophyta; class Magnoliopsida; order Caryophyllales; family Polygonaceae; genus Persicaria; species Persicaria tinctoria. Next base: position 90,112,571 of record JBANSL010000002.1, on the reverse strand, counting down.
CTTGAAGTTTATCGACCGTGGCTTGACCACCATCCTCCATTTCCGGCGGAGCTGGCTGGATTATGTTAACAAAATCCTGTGAGTCTTCGGCCGATTCACTCCCGCTAGAGGCCAACACCATGTTCACCTCCTCCATTTGAGTATCCATTGGATCCTCCGGCTTGCAAGTAAGAGCTTTTGACTTCTTTTTCTTAAGCTTCCACTTTTTATTTTTCTTGCCATTGGCCTTCTTGTTCTTGGATACACTGGCTTCTCCAAGTCTCTCAAACACAGAAACTTTCGGAGAACTCACTCCTAGTCTTCCAAAAACCGAGACTCGCGGAGCGTTTATTAATATTTAATATAGTTTCGTGCTTGACTTAAAAGGAAATGGAGGGAATATATTATTTGTTGTGCAATCAAGTCAGGGACGGAACCAGAAATGAAAGTCGGGGTGTGCTGGATTTCCTTATGCCAGGAAGAAAAATTATTTTGAAAAAAAAGGGGAATGGTAATTAGAGAAACATAGTGATGAAAATTGATAAAATTATATTTACTATCTCGTATATAATTTATGGGGTACATATACATAGTAAAAAAATTATTTTGTAAAATTTTGAGCGAATAGAAAGGGAAAAAGTAACTGGAATGGGTTGTTGAAGAGAAGGGGGAAAAGTAACTAGGAATGGGGAAAAAAGTGATCAACAATGGGGCTATTGATTTCCTTATGCCAGGAAGAAAAATTATTTTGAAAAAAAAAGGGAATGATAATTAGAGAAACATAGTGATGAAAATTGATAAAATTATATTTACTATCTAGTGAATAATTTATGGTGTACATATACATAGTAAAAAAATTATTTTGTATAATTTTGAGCGAATATAAAAGGAAAAAGTAGGGGTGCATTGCAACCCCTATACCAACATGACAATCTACACTTTGTGTCCCTTACTTCAACCACATATTACATATTCTATATTGAAAATGGGGTGGCCGGCTACAGCAAAGCTCAGTCCACCCCTCCTTCCGTGCCTGAATCAAGTGTGAAAGTCTGAGAAATGATTGTCTTTGTTTATGTTATTTTATTTTTATTACAAGGTCATGGAAAAATTAAGTTATTGTATAAAGTTTTTACCATTTTATATTTGGTGATTTGTTTTCCTAACCTACCCTACCAACGTGGGAGAGGTTTTTTAAATTCCACATCACTCTAATTAAAAAGTCTTTTCTAGTTCATGACACATTTTATTTTAGAGCAAATTAAAAGTGGTCCAATTTTGGAAGATGTGAATGTGTGAAACAGGCCAACAAGTTATTATTATATATATATATGTGTGTTTGTTAACTTGTTGAGTGTTGTTATGTATGAAAATAAATATAAAATGGACTTAGCAATGGGATCGATAATGACAGAATGAGATGAGAGTTCATGAAAAATAACAAAGAGATTTAAATCATCGAAGGAGGTTTTCTCTTACGAACCGTAACTAATGATTAAAATTTTATCAAATACACGGTTATTCGTTGAGTTCCGATAGCGACAAGCGTTTTTGGCCTAAAAAAAAGTTTATCGATATGAAAAGTAGGTATCAGCAGAACCGCGTGTTTGACAAAATAGAACTATACAGATAACAGACCAATTAAAGCGCAGAGGAATTGATCACTAGTCGCCAAGTGATATGAGCAAACAGGCCCGTGCCTGAGCATGTGCAAGTGGCCCAACAGAACAGGGCCCCCAAATTTTTAGGGGCCCAATATTATAATTGTTATGTATATATTTATAATTGTTTAGAAATGATAAGTAATGCTTCTGTGGTCCCCTGGTAGTTCCTTGTGTGCATGTGGAATGCGAGGCCCCCTTTTCCCTTCCACCCAGGTTCGACTCTCCCTCCTTTCAATTCTTTAACTAATCGTTTTGATTATTTTTTTTCAATATTCTATGCTTTTCTTTTCCTTTTTCTTCCTTTGTCTATTTTCCATTACCAATTACCAACTTTTTTTATTGCAACTAATTAGACAAATATACAAAATCATGCATGCTTTTATTTTTTTAAGAAGCATCTACAACCTTTTTATCCTAAATGTATTTGGAAACATTTAATAATTATCACATTATTTCTAAATATTTAAATTAATTTAATCTAAATTTTGATAAATATATTATTATTTAAATATTTTCAACATTTTGCAAGTATAAAGAGTATTTTGGTCAATTTTTAAAAGAAATTTTTTTGTGTTATTTATAATATTTAAATTTATTGTTGATTTTTTAGATGTTTTTTTATCCAAGTAATTGTGCTATTCCTCATTTTTCATTATTTAAATTTCAGTAGGATTAACAAATAATTTTAAAATAATTTAATTTTATTCATATAATTTTTCTTTTAAAAAAATTGTACAGGGCCCCTAATATGATTGGCACGGCTCTGAGCAAAGTCATCGTCGTGATCATGATATATATCATTATCGGAAAAGAAACTAAGCTTAGGAAAATTGGAGGAACAAACCAGCACTTGTCCATAGAAAACGATAAGTGATGATGGGGACTGTGGTTGTTTGATTAGAATTTTTATTTATAAAAAATATGGCGCTTATTTGTTCATTGATTTATCTATGGTTTCGATATCTCAGAAACATCCTATTAACTAGGTCGGAATTTGTATTAGAACATCTTCCATGGTAAGTCAAAAATTGGGTTTTGGCCAAATTTTACTCCCACATTAGGCCAAAATCCATTTTAGCCTTTTAATTTTTGGCCTATTTCCAAAACAAAGGTTAAATTTGACTTTCTCTTTTGGAAGGTCAAATGCTATTTATTTATTTTTAAGTGTTTAATATTTACGTAAATATATAAATAGTACAATTATAAATCTATACATTATATAGTTATATTTTTTAATTAAAAGTAAAAGTTGTAGTATTGTAAAGATATTAATGAGTTCTTCGATATAAATATAATATTTGACATATTTAAATTATCATTGCATAAATAATATTTTTAGAAAATGACATTAATCTTTTTTATTATAGATTTATCAAATTTATAATAAAAAATAAATATTATGTTGCTTAACGTACTAAAGATATAATCGACTAACAGAAATGAGACGTGAAATAACGAATTTATATTAGTATTTATAGGAAATTTAGTCTACCAAAATTGGCCTACGATGGGAATAACAAAGCCGTATAATAGACCAAAAGAGAATATTCTCTTTTGGTAGGCTATTTCCCCTAGCCATTATGACTTACGGGGGAATATGCTCTCGGGAGTTACAAATTAATTACACACTAGTGGAAAAGAAGCAATGGAACCTGGTTGACCGGCTACAAAATCACATGTGAGGAAGAATCTTATACTACGTACTACGTAATTTTTTTGCAAAGAAAAATGACTAGTTATATTAGATAACGTTTTTTCTTTTATACGTTCCAATGATATAGGATAAGAAGTTTTACTAAAAAAAAATTCCCTACCAAACATATAGTATCGATTCTAGAAAATTATTTTTTTAAAAAAATAATGTTACGGAGTATTATAATTTTTAAAAATATTTCCAAATAACCGGTTGGACGTACCGATACTAAAAAGACCATCATTGGATATAGAGTTTCGGGATAGAGTTTTCTTGGAGTTCGTCTGCACTACCCACAGGAGTTAAAGTCCTGCTGTACTACTGGCCCGCGGTGCTACTGTTCGGTGGTGCTTGGCTGCGTTCTTCGGTGGTTTCCTCAGCTGTTCGGGTGTTTGGTCTTCTTGGATCGTTTGTAGTAGAGTTTATTACTGTTTGGTTCACTACGCTTGTTATTTGTATTTCTGTTTGTAGGTTGCTATGTTAGACGGTTCGCCGTCTGCCGACTTCGGTCGGCCTCTCGATGAGTCAGGCATGTCTGACCTTCGAATTTTTACCTAATAAAAAAAAAAATTCATTGGACATAGTTTAACCTATACCTCAAAAGTGTAGGTTATAAAAGCCGGAATAAAAAAAGGAAGTCTCTAAATCAATGTTAAAAAAATGACCCACAACAACAAATTAGGGTTAACAAGGAAAATTTAGTGGATGAAGTCTTATCATGATGGCAATTTGGTATAAAAAAAAAGTTTCGATGTACAAGTAGGCATATCACCATATATTGATCAAATGAAATGGTTATTTAGATTAAGAGTTTTTTTTTTATGTATAAAAAAATATATAGGAGTTTCTTTGGTTTAAAATTTTTAACCTCGGTTTCTTTTTCAGTCTTAGTAAACAACGGTCCAACTTCTGTGTTTCACCCATCCCGGGGACTATGACAAGGAGATTCTATTTCACCCTTTCTGTTTATTCTCGGCTCTGAGGTCCTCGCTAGAAAACTGTCCGCGACAACGAATTTTGATGGGAAGATTGATTTCCGGTTTGGCCATTCGGGTTCTCGTATTCCATTCCTAGCCTTTGCAGATGACATCCTAATTTTTTCTAAGGGCTCGGATGATGCTTGTCGCCTGGTAAAGAATACAATTGACGAATACTGTCAGATTTCTGGTCAAAGGGTGAATTTCCAAAAATCCGCATTTCAAACAACGACTGGTATAAACCGAACTAGAATTGCTGATATCCAAAGTATTCTGGTATCACAAATGAAAAATCCCTTGAGAAATACTTAGATTACCCGATCATTAATGATCGTGTTAGTAAAAAAAACGTTTACGAACATCATTTGTAAATCTAAAGACCAACTTTGCAAATGGCGCGCGAATTCTCTATCCCAATAAGGACATGCCACTCTTATCTCGTCTAACCTTTCTGCCAAACCGCTTTGTGCTATGCATAATTTTTTTCTACCCAGTTCTGTACACAAAAAACTTGACCTAATTAACAGAAAATTCTTTTGGAACAAAGACGCTCAGCACCGACCTCTGATAGGTTGGGATAGAATATGCAGATCAAAAGGGAAAGGGGGAGTTGGTTTACGAAAATCCCAATACATGAATGAATCTCTGCAAATGAAACTTTTATGAAAAATTATGGCAGAACCCTTTAACCCTTGGGTGCAAATTATCAAACACAAATATATTAAAACTGTTGATATTCTATCTTACAAAAGGGTGGGTGGTGCGTCTTGGCAATGGTATAAGCTTACTCATCTCTTGCAAAAATTCATAGCAGGCCTTATATGGTCTGTTGGCTGGCTGCTCCATTAACTTCTGGAACGACTGTTGGGTCTCCTTGTCTTCCCTAAGCTCTAGCTGTAACGGGCCCTGCACACACAATGAGAATGAGTTTGTCTGTGATTACATCATAGGGTGTAAATGGTGGGAAGAAAAACTTCGTTCAGTCCTTCCACCGCAGATTGTGAAAGAAGTTATGAATATACCACTACCTCGATGACAGACTTTACCGGTGGCCTGATAAAAATGGGTGGTTTACTACCTCCAGTGCGTACAAGTTTGTCTCCAACCACCATACTCTTACAGATGATTTAAATCCATGGATTTGGAAAATCTCAGCACCACACCTAAAGTAAAAAACTTCCTATGGAAGCTTAATCAATCGGGTCTTCCAATAAAACAACGCCTCGTGCAACGAAATTTTGCGCTTCCGCCCACATGTGACCTATGTAGCCAATCATGTGAAGATGAATTTCATTGCTTCATTGAATGCCCATACTCCAGCTCCCGTGCAGTCCTTGGTCGAGAGACGACTCACAAAATTACGGATCTAATCCCGTCGTCTAGGAATATTAAATTGTTCCTCCAAAACATTGGGGCTAAGTTCTCCAATTCGGAAAACACAGCTAATTGCATTCACTTGGTGGGCTGTGTGGAAAAATAGGAACAATCTCATTTTCCGGAATGAACCACTACCGTCATCTGAGGCAAGTTCGTTTCCTGTCAGATCACTTATTCAATCGTGGAATCTTGCGTCTGTGTTGGATTCACACGACGACACGACAAAATAGAAACCTACAAAACCTAGAACCAAGACAAGGCTTGGTGATCCTGCGACACACAAAGATAAGACTAAATGGCTCAAACCTAAAGCTGGTTGGTATAAGTTAAATTTTGATGGATCCTCCCTGTCTAATAGAAACAGCTCTACCGGATTCACCATTAGATACTGGTGTGGTCAACGCATCTTCTACTGGGGTGAGCGGGTTGGGAAACAAACTGCAATTGTGGCCGAGGTTTTTGCCCTGAAATCCGGAATCAAAAAATCCTTGGAGCTTAGGCTTCCAAAAGTCCATATTGAGGGTGATTCCCACATTATTATTAATCACCTTCAAAAGGGATCTCCCTGTCCCTGGGAAATTAAGCTTATTATGTCAGATATCAAAACTCTTCTAACAAATTTCAAGGAGATCTTATGCTCTCATGTGCCCCACATTGGAAATCGAGTGGCGAACAAGGTCGCCCATCTTGGTCACTCGGTTGAGGCGTCTGGTTTCGTTACTGATCACGGTTTTCTGGACCTCATCCGCAAAGATGCTCTCAATTAGTCTCTGTTTCTGAATTTTTTCCTAATAAAAAAAATTAACCTATAAATGAATATAATATAGGGACCTTGTGGGAAATATGTCATCTCACATGGTTTGGATAGATTTAAGCTTTTGGTATTGGGGTTAATTGTTTTGATTTTACCAATTCTATTTCACGGTTGTTGCAACAGCTTAGCGTGTGCCCAAAGCTGAAAACACACTTGTATAAATAGCTCCTCACTACTTGTAATTGAGACGATCAAGTCAATACAATAGTACACATTTTTCCTGCTTTTTTCTTTTCTACATCTGTCACATGGTATCAGACTAGGCTTTCTTCCTCTTCAATGGCGGACGATCATTCCACTCGATCTGTTGCCTCTTTGCTTGATCCGAGTGATGAGCTCTACCTTCATCATTCTAATCATCCAAACTATGTCCTCTCCACTAGTCTTCTCAATGACCGAAACTATGTCTCATGGCACCGATCTGTTGAAGTCTCCCTGTTTGCCAAAAACAAAATTGGCTTTGTTACAGGTACTTCTCCTCGTTCTCCAGTTGCTTTTCCTCTTCTTATTCAGTGGGAGAGATGCAACAATATGGTTATATCTTGGCTTCTGCGCTCAGTGGAGAAAGACCTCGTTGAATCTGTGTTACATTTATGAACTGCTGCACTAATTTGGAACAATCTTGCTACTCGCTTTTATCGATCTAATTGAACTCGAGTTTTTCAGATCCATGCCAGCGTGATATTTTCTCGATCTCATAAGGATCTATGTCAATTTCATCTTATTTCACCAAATTAAAGAAGCTTTGGGACGAGTACACCTTATCGATTGAGGATCGATTGTCTGACTCTGGATCTGTGCTTATGATTCAGAAATTGCTTGATGATCAGCAGGTTATTCAGTTTCTCGTTGGCCTCAATAAGACATACATTTCTGCTCGTGCTCAGATCCTCCTGATGCATCCTTCTCCTTCTTTAAATGAGGTTTATCAACTAGTTTTACAGGACGAGGAACAACGTGAGCTTGGATCTAAGCATGCATCTAATTCTGAGGTCACTACTGCTCTCTCTTATCAGAGATCTTCTTATTCTTACAAACCAGCTACTAGCAGAGGTCAATCTTCTTCATCTCGTGGTCGTGGTTCTCCATCCGCTGGAAGAGGACAATCTGCTGCTGGTCGTGGTACACTTTTTTGTGATCATTGTAAGATTGGTGGCCATGTCATGGACACTTGCTGGAAACTCCATGGACACACTATTTTTTGCGAGTTTTGCAAGCTTGGAGGTCACATTGTGGACAAGTGCTGGAAGAAGCATGGTTATGCACCTGGAAAAGGTCCTATTGTTGCTACAGTTGCTGATTCTCCTTCCTTGACGTCTGAGCAGTACAATCAATTGCTTGCTTTGTTGAGGAAGCCTAATGTCACATCATCTGACACTGCAAGTTTCTTAGTAGGTACAAACTTCAGTTTCCTTACTTCTAGGACTTTTCCAACTTGGATCATAGATAGTGGTGTCACCGATCATATTACTCCCAACCAAACTCTCTTCTCTTCTTTAACTGCTTTGTCCAAACCTATTTATATGACTATGCCTAATGGCAAGACTGATGTTGTTTCTCATTCTGGCACCATATCACTTTCTCCTTCTCTTACCTTATCCAATGTCCTTCATGTGCCTGATTTTTGCTTTAATCTCTTATTTGTAAAGAAACTCATCAAAGACACTCATGCTAATGTCCTTTTCATTGATCACTTTTGCTTTCTTCAGTCCCCTTCGATGAAGATTCCACTTGTAATTGACAGTGAGGTTAAAGGTCTTTATATTGCAAACATGTCTTCTGTTAGTAAGCCAGGTCGCCCTTTGATGAAGATTCCACTTGTAATTGGCAGTGAGGTTAAAGGTCTTTATATTGCAAACATGTCTTCTGTTATTAAGCCAGGTTTTAGTCCTTCTCTAAATGATGATGTATCTTCTGTTTTTTTCTCAATAAATTTGCTCGTTCTGCTACACTTTCATCTCATTTACTTGAACTATGGCATTTCCGTTTGGGTCATGTTCCATTTTCACAATTAATGCATATAAGTGTCATTGATTGCAGTGTTAGACCTACACATTTATGTAAAATCCGTCCTCAAGCTAAACAACACAAGAATTCTTTTCCTGTGTCTTCCACACGAGCCTCATCTCCTTTTGATCTTATTCATCTTGACACTTGGGGTCAATACCATACTCCTACACATGATGGTCACAAATACTTCCTTACTCTTGTTGATGATCATACCAGATCCACCTGGACCTTTCTCATGCCCACTAAAAGCAGTGCTTTGTCCATTCTTTCTACCTTTCATGAGTTAGTTGTCACTCAATTCAACACTAAAATCAAAGTCATATGTTCTGATAATGTTGTTGAGTTATGTGGATCAAGTGCTTCACAATTTTTTTCTTCCAAAGGAATAATCCATCAAACCAGTTGTCCTTATACTCCCCAACAGAATGGCATTGTAGAAAGGAAACATAGGCACCTCTTAGAGGTTGCTCGTGCTCTTCGGTTCCAATCCAACTTACCTTTATCCTATTGGGGAGATTGCATACTTACTGCCACTTACCTTATCAACAGAACACCTTTACCCTCTCTGAATTTTCAATCTCCCTACTTCCTTCATTTTCACAAAGAACCTGATTATCATCTTCTTAAGACTTTTGATTGCCTTTGTTTTGTTTCTACATATCCTCATACCACTGATAAGTTTTCACCTAGATTCAAACCCTGTGTTTTCATTGGTTATTCCTTTGGCACATTCATCATACCAGAGACATTATTTTTCATGAATCTCATTTCCTTAATTTGCACCATAAACCTCCCCCATCTAATGTTATGTTGCCTATTGTCTCTGATGTGGACTTTGATCTCATTTTCACTCCCATCATCACCCCCTCTCCAACTGAACCTCCACTTGATCCTCTTCCTCCTACTGAAGCTCCATCATCATCTCTCATTCTTCCTATCAGGAAGTCTTCAAGGACTCACCAACCTCCTGCTTATCTCAAGGATTTTGTTTGCAATCTAGGACCTACCTCTATTGCCTTGATCAATGTGGTTACTTCTTCTTCTTTGCATGATTCTCATTTTGCTTTTCTTAGCCATATTTCTTCTTTTACTAAACCCTCCACTTACAAACAAGCCTCTATTGATCCTAATTGGATTTATGCTATAAATAAGGAAATTGATGATTTGACTGCTAATGCTACTTGCAACATTGTTCCTTTACCACCTGGTAAAACTCTCATTGGATGTCGTTGGGTGTTTAAAGTTAAGCTCAAGTCTGATGGTAGTTTGGAGAGATATAAGGCTTGGTTGGTGGCTAAGGGTTTCACTCAAAATGAAGGCATTGATTTCCATGAGACTTTTTCTCATGTTGTTAAAATGAATACCATCCGGACTCTCATTGTTGTTGTTGCATCAAAGAAGTGGCATGTTTACCAATTAGAGGTCAACAATGCATTCCTTCATGGTGATCTTCATGAAGAAGTTTATATGTTGATGCCCGAGGGTGTTCCCAATCCTAATCATCATGTCTGCAAACTCAAGAAAAGCTTGTATGGTCTTAAACAAGCTTCCAGACAATGGTTCCATAAACTAACCACTACTCTTCAATCCCTCAAGTATGTGCAGTCCAATAATGATTATTCTGTTTTTATTAAGCATTGTGCCTCCAGTATTACCATCCTTGCAGTGTATGTGCACGACATATTGATCACGGGTAACAGTGACACAGAAATTGCGTTTCTCTAAGGCTTCCTGCATACCACTTTCAACATTAAAGATCTTGTCCATCTCAACTATTTTCTAGGAATGAAAGTCACCTCTCTTCCTGATGGGTTTGCTGTCACTCAATCAAAGTTTACAAAGGAGCTTCTTCTAGACTTAGGTCTATCTGCTCAGACTAAACCATATGTTACACCCTTACCTCTTCATATAAAGCTCAATGATATTGTTGGCCAGCTCCCGGAGGATCCTAACAGTTATAGAGCTTTGGGTGGTAAGCTCAATTTTTTGACAAACACACGACCTGCTCTCTGCTATGCAGTCCAAACTCTTAGTCAGTTCATGCAAAAGCCTCACTCTTCTCATCTTGATGATTTATTGTACACTCTGGGTTATGTTCAAGGCACTGTTGGTCAAGGCATCTTACTTAATTAGTGCTCGTCTCCTATTCTTAAGGCCTTCTCGGTCTCAGATTGGGCTGCTTGCCTTGTGACTCGGAGATTAGTCACCGGTTACATTGTGTTTCTTGGTGATTCACCCATTAGTTGGAAATCCAAGAAACAATCTGTTGTTTCTCGAAGCTCTTCAGAAGTTGAGTATAGGGCAATGGCAAATGTTGCAACAGAGATCACATGGCTTGTTCGTCTCTTCCAGGATTTCAATGCTTCTCCAATTCAACATGTTACACAGTTCTGTGACAATCGATCGACCTTACAAATTGCAACCAATCCGGTTTTTCACGAGCGTACCAAGCACATTGAAGTGGATTACCACTTTCTCGTGACAAGGTCATGGAAGGCCTTCTCAGGCTGTCCTTTGGGACTTCTTCTGAGCAGTTGGCCGATATCCTCACCAAAGTTTTGCCTTCCCCCTCCACATCAAAACTTTATTCTTTTCATGATGGGGATCTATCATCCTCCAGCTTAAGGGGAGCTATTGGGGTTAATTGTTTTGATTTTACCAATTCTATTTCATAGTTGTTACAACCGCTTAGCGTGTGCCCAAAGCTGAAAACACACTTGTATAAATAGCTCCTCACTACTTGTAATTGAGATGATCAATTCAATACAACAGTGATAGGGCTACAATAAGCCCGTACGAAACTTGAGGGCACCACTGCCTTTTACCGGGTAGCATTTATTTCAACCCTAATTTCCATTATATATATATATGGGTGATGAACTAGGGTTTAGGAGGCTTCTCTCACAGCCGACACTATCTGACTTGAGCATCGGAGGCTCCTCCGGGGAGCGAGCCCCGCCTCTTCTTCTTCATTCTTGCAGGAAGATCGATTGACACGGAGAACGATCGAGATATAGATTTTGATGTATTACATTTGGCGCCGTTTGTGGGAATCGATCGAAAAGCCATGCGATCGGATACCCCAATCTAAAAAAAAAAATCTCATCCTTTTACACAAATCGACCAAAAAATCCCACTAGAGAAGGGCAATGAAGGTGAATCGAAGACGGTCTTCAGATCGGTGGTTCAATCGACTGGTTATGGGACGACGAGGCATAGGAGGCTCGGCCTTGGCCCAAAAACCCTAGGAGCGCCGCCGGCATCGGACCACAAGACAAGGGTGCCACGGCTCACAAGACTGGTGAGACACACCCCTCTAGTCTTCACCCGCTCTGTCTCCCCCTACGCCTCCCATCGCAAGTCCACCGCCACCGTAATCGGCATCGCCGCCTCCACTTCCAGCGTTGAATCCGGAGCCACCACTGCGCCCTCCGCCGACCGAAACGATGTACTCAACTGGATCGCCCTTCTAAGGGTTCGAAATCCATCGGATCCGAGCCTCCATCGCCACCATAAGCCACCCAATCGCCGCCTTGTCCCCCGAAGATCGAAAGAGGCCATGGGAGGCGCGCAGGCTGTGCACGAGGAAGATAACGGCACCAAGTCTGGGGGCCCGGGGCACAACCATAGCGATTCTCGCACCCATTGCTCGACATTGCAGGGACCCCTCGTCGGGTTCGATTCGCCGCCGAGGATCCCGCGTTGAAGTCTTGCGCCGCCGCCGCCTCCTTCAAACCCTGTGAGGAAGACGATACGAAGAAGACGTTACTTTGCAATTACAAAGTAATTAATCTGAGGGTTACTTTTCCAATTGGGATTAATTACAAAGTTAGCCCAAAATTCTTGGAAATTGCAGCCCAGCCCACACATTTAAGCTAATTCTGGAAAAAGGCCCAACTTCCATAAGGCAGCATGTCACACTTGGAAGTGCAACGTATCATGTCCGGCCGGTCCAGCATATGAGACTCAAAAGTTAAGTTCTCTATGTCCTACTTTGATTAAAAGTTTGATGTTTAGTTAATCATATTGCATGGTTAATTGCATCTTAATTCCTAGCTTTAATCGGTAACATATAAATTGTTGAAATGCTTATATGCGCATCTATGTACAAAATAACATTATGTTAAAACCATAAAAAACAATTACAGACTCGCCACTTATGGCCAACAAGAATCGCCACTCATGGCCAAATCATCGCCACTCATGGCAAAAAAAAACGCCACTTAAAGCCAAAAGAAAGCCGATTTCAGGTCACGAGAACGCCACTTAAGGCCAAAAGAAAGCCGATTTCAGGCCACGAGAACGCCACTTAAGGCCAAAAGAAAGCCAATTTCAGGCCACGAGAACGCCACTTAAGGTAAAAAGAAAGCCGATTTCAGGCCACGAGAACGCCACTTAAGGCCAAAAGATCGCCAATTTCAGGCCAATAGAACGCCACTCAAGGCTAAAGAATAGTCACTTAAGACCACCTAAAGCCAATTCTAAGCCATAATAACGCCGTTAAGGGTCAGCAAAAGTTAAAATCAAGCAATAAGAATGTCATTTAAGGCGAAATACTCAACCCTAATGAAAACCATCGAATTGTCAATTATAAATAAAATTCAAACGAGAACGTCAACAACTAACAATATCTCTCATTTATGGCAAAGAATTCATCTAATCATTTTGAACAATAACTTTCGGTTGATCAGTTAATAACGCACCAACTGCACTATATTGTGTTATTCGGTTGAGAATGCTAAAACTTGCAGGATGGAACGAAGACAAAGGGCAAGCATCACTAGTGATCTTTGATCATAACAAGTGAAGAGTATCAAGTTATTCGTCTTTCCTCATCACTAGATCGTGAAGAGGAAACCCAAGGGGCAATTGATAGGGCTAAAATAAGCCCGTACGAAACTTGAGGGCACCACTGTCTTTTACCAGGTAGCATTTATTTCAACCCTAATTTCCATTATATATATATATGGGTGATGAACTAGGGTTTAGGAGGCTTCTATCACAGCCGACACTATCTGACTTGAGCGTCGGAGGCTCCTCCGGGGTGCGAGCCCCGCCTCTTCTTCTTCATTCTTGCAGGAAGATCGATTGACACGGAGAACGATCGAGATGTAGATTTTGATGTATTACAAACAGTACACATTTTTCCTGTTTTTTTCTTTTCTACATACTGTCACATTTGGTAATAAGGTATATCTATTTTTCGAATATAAATGTTGTTCATATAGACATCACCTAAACCGTACAAGTGGCCCCAGTCGGGGTGCCTCACTGGTGGGGAGCAAGGGGGGAAGTCAGGAGGTCTCGGATTCGATCTCTACCTCCGCCTCTTTTCTTGGGTGAAAATCTAAGATTTGTCTTACTCCTTTCCAGTGGGTCGATGTCGGCTGCCGGCTGGGTCACGTGCCCGAGGTTTGTCACAAAATGTGGGTTCCTCATCATAAAAAAAAATGTACAGGTGCTAAACTATATTAATACATTCGTGTGACACGATTAAACGGTTTCGAGTATCCGATACGATTATCCGATTTATGTCGGATACTCGAATATGTCCACCCCTAATCAAAGCTACTGAAGTTACTACCAGTGAAGAGGTCCAACCAAAGAGATTGAATCTATATTATGAGTTGCAACTTACAAGATTTTGCATACACATGGAAAGGAGCAATGCAGTATCTCCCCATTTGGCAATTTGCAATTAAAAACGACGAGTCATTGGATCAATGTGAATTAAGTGATCGACCCCACAGCAACAAATTGGGGTTGACATGAAAATTCCATCCATGAAGTATTATTTAAAGACTTATAGACGACAATTTGGTACACAAACACTTTGGACAGATCGACAAGTAGACATATCACATCTCTTGCTTAAATGAAATGGTTGTTTTAGATTAAGAAAAGTATTACTCTCGTTCACTTAATAAGTGTCGTTTGACTTATCAACACATTTTTTACAGAACTAAAAACTGTATAGAATATAACTTTTTTTTTAAATAATATTAAACTTATAACTAATAACTATAAAATTATATAAATAAGTTAATATTTTATACGGAGTATAATTTTCCGTTCTTTAAAAACTAATAACTATAAAATTATATAAAAAAGTTAATAAAAAAGTTAATATTTTATACGGAGTGTAATTTTCCATTCTTTAAAAAATGTGTCAAAAAGTGAAAGAACACTTATTAATGAACAAAGACACATCGAGTTTCGGATATGTCTGAACTCGAATTCTTAAACTAAATAATTCTCCAAAGACACATCGAGTTTCCGAGGTTATCGACTAATCCTCCACGGGTCCGGGCCCAGGGCCGTCCAATCAATTTTGGAGGCCCGAGTCATAATTTTATAAATTATAAATTTTATATGTAATTTTTATTTATTTTTTATATCTTAAGATGAGTATGTTAAAAGAATTTAGATTATTTTTGTTGATATTTAAGGAAAATTATAAAAAAACTCTTTAAAATAAGAAATTTTAAGAAAACCACCGATAAAATTTATATTAAAAATTTTATACAAATTGTTTTAATCCATAGTACAGATTACGTAAGCAAAGATATTTATCGATCTTTTACTCTATAAAATTTATAGTTATACAATATTAAAAATAATTTATATACTGCACGTTTATATATATATATATATATATATATATATATATATATAATATTCTAAAACTCCTTGAAACATATTATTTCATTCAATTCAATTAATATAAATATAGCTACGACCATATGAATATTTTTTTCTTGAATGTCCATGTTAATAAAACTAAAATTGTTCATGAATGACATAATTATAAAATGAAATTAAAAGATTAGCTGTATTTAAATTTGAATTAATAATTTGATACTCTATGACTTTATGAAATTTATTGAGGCCACATAATTAGTTACATAAATGAAGAGAAATAGGTGGGGTGGCCTGACCAATAGAAATTTCTTGAATGTCCATGTTAATAAAACTAAAATTGTTCATGAATGACATAATTATAAAATGAAATTAAAAGATTAGCTGTATTTAAATTTGAATTAATAATTTGATACTCTATGACTTTATGAAATTTATTGAGGCCACATAATTAGTTACATAAATGAAGAGAAATATGTGGGGTGACCTAACCAATAGAAATTTCTTGAATGTCCATGTTAATAAAACTAAAATTGTTCATGAATGACATAATTATAAAATGAAATTAAAAGATTAGCTGTATTTAAATTTGAATTAATAATTTGATACTCTATGACTTTATGAAATTTATTGAGGCCACATAATTAGTTACATAAATGCAGAGAAATAGGTGGGGTGACCTAACCAATAGAAAAAAATGTTAGAATGTTAAGAGTTGTGCTAAATCTGGGATTCGAACCCGTGACTTTAAGAAAACATGCATGTCCCGTAGCAATTCAACAACCACCACGCCAATAGACATTTGTGTTAATTTAAAAATATTTTATTATATATACTAAAATTAGTAAAAAGTGAGGCCCCGTAAAATCGGAGGCCCAGGGCGGTCGCCCGCTTTGCCCTCCCTCATGGCCGGCCCTAGCCTGCAAAGGATGCGAACCGGTTAAGCCAGGCAGCAAGCCAATGAAGCAAAGACACATCGAGTTTCCGAGGTTATCGACTAATCCCCACGGGTCCGGGCCCTAGCCTGTAAAGGATGCAAACCGGTTAAGCCAAGCAGCAAGCCAATAAAGGCTTGAACACCCACTAATACACACATTGTGTAAGAAGTGGGATTTGAACCCTGACTTCTTGCAAGGGCCACCTCTCCCTTACCACTAGGGCAAGGGGTCATTGGTATATCAAAATATAAGTTTTTTTTTTTTTGATGACGTGGAGGTTCCGAAGTTATCGATCGACTAGTCCTCCACGGGCCGAGCACTAGCCTGCAAAGCACTCGAGCTGGGTAAGCCAAGCGGCAAGCCGCAAGACAGGCTAACCCATGCCAAGGCAAACCAAGACATGAGTACCCACTCAAGCACAAATTGCTCCTAGTGGGATTTGAACCCTTGACCTCATGGTAGTGAGGCACAAGGAAGCACTTCACTCTTACCACTAGGGCAAGAGGTCATTGGTTATCAAAAAAAATGTTTCACATCGGTTCTATCAAAATATAAGTTTTTTTTTTTTACAGTAGGCAAATATTAGGGAGAATTACATAAAATGTAATTCACTCCCTGGATCATCCTGACGGATGATGATACAAAGTTCCCTGTTAAAAGGGATGGTATTCCTATTCGTAATGATACCAGTTCTAGCTATATAGTCTGCAACCTTGTTAGCTTCTCTGTAGCAGTGGTTGAATTCGACATGATTAAAGTGCTCTCTTAGCCGATTGATGTGTTGTACTTGACGTAAGACTTCCCACTTTGTGTTCTTCCCTTCCTTGATTGCCTTTATAATCTCTTGGTTATCTCCTTCAATGACAATTCTCCTTATACCTAATCTTCGGGCGTGCTCCATTCCTATTTGAATAGCATAGGCTTCAGTTTGGAGGATACTTCCTCTTTCCGTTACCTGGTAAAAAATATCCTTAATATGACCCTGAGAGTCTCGGATAACTCCCCCCACCTGACAAGCGCCCGTGGGTTTCACGGAGCCATCTACATTAATTTTATAGATAGATGTTTGGGGTTTGGTCCACTTTGCTCTTGATCTCTTGTTCTTTCTTCCTGACTTGATGTTTTCCTGTTTTGCATAATTCCAGTCTTTAATGGCAGAGATAGCAGTTTGAGCTACTATGTTCGGAGGGGTTATATGTTTTGTTTTGAAGATGTGATTGTTTCTAGCCTCCCAAATGGCAAGCCATATGAAGACTATATCATTAAAATTACGGTTGTCCTCTTTGACCTGTTCTATGTTGATTAGGTGACCATCTCTGTTAGGGAGTTGAAAATAAGCTTTTGTCATTTGTTCGTAATGGGCGATTACTTCTCTCGTATATTGGCATCCTAAGAGGAGATGATGTAAGTCTTCACTTGTTTGATTGCATAGGCAACATTGAATCGGAACTCTATTAAAGTATCTATTTAGGCGTTCTTTCGTTGGGAGGCCATCTGACATGACTTTCCAAAGAAAAGTTTTTTGTCTTGGTGGTAGACATAGGTTCCAAATCCATTTGTGGTTTCCTGTTACTTGTTCTTCATTTCTTAATATTGTCTTGGCCGATTTTGTAGAGAAGTTTCCAGAGGGGCCAGGTTTCCATATAACCTTATCTTGGACCTGCCAATCTGGGATATAGATTTTGAGAATTTCATTCTGAATGTTAGATGGAAACATGTTGCTAATTAGTTGGGTATTCCATGTTTTGTCATTTAAGATGAGATCACTAACCTTCATATTTGGGTCATGGTTATTTAGAAAATTTGTTAGCTTTATGTTTGGGATCCAAGGATCATTCCAAACATTGATTGATTGACCATTCCCTACTAGCCATAAGAGTCCTTTTTCAAATTTTTCCCGGATAGAAAGAAGTCTTCCAAATTGTCAGGAGGTGTCCTGATTTGTTCTTTGTTGGATTCTTTGATTTGTTAGGTACTTCTCTTTGATAACTCGTACCCAGATGTTGTTTTCATTCGTGTAGATTTTCCAGAGAAGTTTCATTTGGAGGCTCTCATTGAGCTCTTCCGCTTTCCTAATGCCTAGCCCACCTTGATGTTTGCTTTTGCAGATTTTATCCCAGGAGATCAAGGGTGTATACCTTTCAGAGTTTAGCTTATTCCAGAAGAAGTTTTTATTTATTTGATCAATCTGATTTAGAACACCTTTTGGTAACAGGAAGTTTTGCATTAGGTAGTTTGTTTTAGAACTCAGATTTGCTTGTATAAGAACTGCTCTACCTGCTTGGGATAGGGTAGAGGCCTTCCATTTCGATAACTGTTTTTTGAGATTTTGTATTGCTTCTTCAAACATATTATTTTTGATACGTCCATTTAGGATTGGTATACCCAGATATTTTTCGAGGGTTTTAGAAATTGGAATGCCCATACTTTGTGCTAGATCCCTTGCTAGGTTTTGGTTAACATTTCTTGAGAATTGAATAGAGCTTTTGTTATAGTTTATCGTAAGGCCTGAGAGATTGGAGAAATTGTTTATCATGTTTTGTATTGTGTTAAGACTTGTATGGGCTGCTTTTGCAAAGATGATTGTGTCATCTGTAAATGTGAGGAAAGGTATAGGTGTGCCATCTTTAGTAAGTTTGATGCCAACCAGTGAATCATCAAGGAGAGCTTCCTTATGTAATTCTCTAGCAAGACTTTCCATGACTATTACAAAAATATAAGGGGCTATAGGATCGCCTTGCCTTATACCTCTGTTTGGGTTGAATTGCTTGCCTGGTCTGTTGTTAACCAGGACCGAAAAGGTAGTGGAAGAGATACATTTCATTACCCATTCAATCCATCTTGGGTGAAATCCAAATTTGTTTAGTATGGTTTGTATGAAACTCCAATTAATTTTATCATATGCTTTCTCCATGTCTAGCTTTAAGGCCATCCAAGCCTTTCTGCCTTTTTGTTTATGGAAGTTGTGAAAGATTTCATGGGCAATAAGAGTATTATCTTGGATTGATCTACCTTCCACAAAGGCTCCTTGGAATGGGTTGATAATTTTTGGGAGAATAGGCTTTAATCTATTGGCTAGGATTTTGGAGATGACCTTGTAGATCGTATTACAGAGACTGATCGGTCGATAGTGATTTATGTTTGATAGGTTGTCTATTTTTGGGATAAGGGCTATGAAAGTTTGATTGATTTCAGATAAAAGGTGTCCAGAGTGAAAAAAGGATTTGATTGTTTTACAGAGAGAGCTTCCTACAATTTGCCAATATTTTTTGTAGAATTCTGGAGGATAACCATCAGGTCCCGGGGTTTTGTCTTCTGCCATTTCATCTATTACTCTTTTGATTTCAGATGAGGTTGGAACGGCTATTAGACTCATATTTTCATCATTCGTAATTTGTGATTGAATATTGCAGATCTCCTGGGGGTCAATGGTTCTTTGTTGATTACCAATAAACCTTTCCGACATCTCCTTGGTAATATGGTCAGCTATGTTGTCAGGGTCCGAGATAGTGTGGCCTTGTTTTGTGACAAAGGTGGTAGTAATTTGTTTGAAGTTTCTAATTCTTATCGAGGACTGGAAAATTTTTGTGTTTCTATCAAAAAGGTTGAGGTGTTTTGTTTTGGCTCGTTGTTTCCAGAATTTGTAATTGTATTATATAAGCCTATGTTTTTTGTGTTCTAATCTTTCTAGTTTCATTTTCTCACTATTCGTAATATCTCCCCAAGGTAGTTTGGTTTGGAAATTTGAGATCTGGGACTCTACGTACTTAAGCTGTCTTGTTATATTATTCACATTGTTCTTGCACCATTTTTTCGTGTTTATTTTTAGTAGTTTTTGTTTGCGCGTGAGTTTGTAGGCATGAGAGCCATTGAAATTGTTATTCCAGACTTGTCTTACCATTTGCTCATAAGCTTGATTTGTTGTCCAAGCCATCTCAAATCTGAAGGGAGAGCCCTTGCGAGGTAGTGAATTTCCAATCTGAAGGGTGATGGGGCAATGGTCTGATGTAGTGAAAGTATGATGCTTGGTTCGAAGGGAGGGGAACCAATTAACTATATCTTGATGAGCCATGATTCTATCAAGTCTCTCATAAGTGTTGTTTATGATTTGCTTATTCTTTCTCCAGGTGAAGGGGGAGCCACAGTAGGGGAGAGTGATGAGATTGAGCTCTTCTTTTACATCATTTAGCCTTCTGAATCTTGAGAGGTTGGGCGTAAGACCACCCACTTTCTCTGTATCATTTTCAATCTCATTGAGATCTCCAATAACAAGGGCAGGTAGGTGGTGTTTGTGAACAATAGTATAGATTTCATTCCAGAATTGGTCTTTTTCATGTTCAACCGAAGGTGCATAAACAAATAGGAGAGCTAATGTATGGTTTTCAACACTAAGTTTGATCATAATATATCTTGTAGATAATTCTAGGACTGCACTATCGTGTAGTGTATTTTGCTTATATAGAACCCATAGACCACCCTTAGTACCAACAGACGCGATACAGATGGCTTTATGGAACCCTGATTCTTTAAGTTGAGCCTGGGAGGGGTTAATCGTTGTCTTAGTTTCAGCTAAAACCAGAATATCAAGTTTGCTGTTATTTCTAAGGAGGTTTAGTTCTTGACAGAGGAGAGGACGTTTAGTCCCTCTTATGTTCCAGTAGCCAATATTAATCATCAGGATTCCATTGACAATAAAGGTTGCATTTATTCATATTCCCTTTAGGATTACAAATGTAGAGAGTAGATCTAAAGTACTGAGTAATCAATTGTGAATTAAACAAACATATGAGAGTGACAGTTGAGCGACAAATTTTGCAGCTTATGGTAGCAGAGCTAGTCTTCTCTTGTGTCTTCCAGGTTCCTTTTGATTTCTTGATTGAGCAAGAACTGTGAACAATAGCTAGTATATGTCTGATTGGTTTTGCCTGAGCTTTCTCATTATGTTTGATAAGTAAGGTTTTGTGATGAAGGTTTGGGTGGCTTACCACCACACCATCAAAGAGACAAGATGGGATGGGGTGTAGCCAAAGGTTTAGAGGGATAAGGAGTAGAGTTATACCTGTTCTTTTGGGTTGAGTACATCCCACCTTATTCTTGGAGGTAGAGGGATGTCTGCCACAAGTGGTTCTTGAAGCTCTGCTAAGAAAAACAAACAGACACAACAAGCACCAACCAGGCATAGAAAAGCTAACAGGAGAGAGCACAGTAGTGAAGGAAAGCCTGGAACACCAGGAATCATAGCAAAGATGTCTCCCAACAGAAAAATCAGGTTGCTGGGAGAGGCATAGCAAGCACGAACAGAAAACCAAGTTCCAACAGCAAGACAAATAACAACAAGATGTCCAGAAAATAAATAAAAACAAGTGCAAAGAATAACATAGATTGGGATAAATGAGCAGGGGTGTATTAATTTGGTATTGCCACTTAAACTGATCATTTTCATCCCGTGTGTCTTCTATGGTTGGTCTTTTTTCTCCTTGCAGTAGTAATCTTTAGAGGAGGCTTCAATATTGAGAGCATAGAGTGTACATTTGTGAATTTTGGTGAAGTTCACTAGTACTATGGTTAAGCTAAGCGCATAAAGTAAATCATAAATGGATCCACTTAGGTAAAAAGAGGGAGCATAGTTGAGGCCGAGGGTAGATACAACAAAAAGGTGCTGAGACAAAAGAGAATTTGAGCGAGGCCCCAAATTCATATGTAAAACTTTAAGATCAAGATCATGCAAGTTTCTAGGGAGCCAACTGTTCAAGTATAAGATAAATCCATAGGTAAGATTATAGCTAATATAATTAAGGTGGAGAGAAGGTTTATAGAATAACTCACCTGATTGATATCTCGAATGGAGGCATGCAACCAAATTTTGTGGCATGGTCGGCCCGGAGCAGCACCCCACTCCCGCCCGATGGATTGTGCTTTCGTTTATCTTCCGAGGATCTTCACCCAGGTCGATGAAGTAGATCAAGCCTGAGATGCTTGTACTTCTATTCCAGCAGGTGAGGGTTGTATTTGAGATTGTGGTGAGGTGGTGCTCGAGGTGAGCTGGGCAAAACAGATTGCCCCGCCGGAGAGGCCATCGACGGCTGGTCAAGGGCATTCTGTTTGGGGCTATCAAAATATAAGTTGACGAAGCCTTTATGTATGGATTTTAAACATAACATAATTGCTACTTACTTCTTAGGCTGGATCCAAATTCTAGTAACCTTACAGTAAAATTCTTATATGAACAATTTTATTTTATAAAATAGATTTATTATCTAATAAATGGAGATTTTTTTTCCGTAAATCGTTATATAAGTTTTAGCTTGATTTTTTCCTGTATCAATCTAAATTTATACCATTGAGTTGAAAAATCATCTCTATATTATCGTTTAGAAAATCATATCCATCTGATCAGATAAGAGTTAAAATAACAATTTTTAAAAAATTGTTTTCAATTAAAAAAAATTATAAAATTATTATTTTATATAATTTTTAACTTATATAAAAAAAAAGTATAACTACTTAGACCTCTCCAACCTCCCTACAATTTTCTCAAAATAGGAAAACAAGATACATATTTTTTAAATTATTTCGATTTTTAACCCCAACGGTTTCTCCATTTTGAAAATTTGGAGAATTATTTAGTTTAAAAATCCTCTTTATTTTTTTCCGCTGCTTTTCTCTTTTGAAAAATCTAAACTAAAAAATATCTTAAAATTCTCTAAAAACTCCAAAATATGTAAACCGGATAAACGGTTAGAGATGCCGAGTATATATCAAATATTTTTATAGTTAAAACTTAAAAGTTAGTAAAACTTTATAGACTGAACCTTTTGGAATCCCACTCCGAAAATTACGTAACCCGGTTTAATTACTGGGTTGCTTGTACCGTAAAGATACGCATCAAGCAGGTGTGTTTCTTTTTGTTTCCCCTCACATTTTAAAACTAATATTTTTTTAATGGATAATCATTGATATTGTTAAGTCTACTGACCAAGTTTCATTGATGAAGCAACCAATTAGCTTTACGCCAAAAAAACAGACAACCAAGAAACTTCCATGTGCCTCCTCATCACCTTCCCCTGCCCTCTCATGCACACCACTGCAGCCCACCAAGCAATAACATTTTACGATAATTTACATAAAATCACCACTTTTCTTAAAATAATTCATCCATTGTAAAATCACACAATTTCACTTCTAAACTATTTACTCTAACGACTAACGAGGTTAAATCATCATTTGACCAGCAAAGTGATAATTTCATTAGCAAATACCAGTTATTTAAAATATCAATTATTTTATTATTTTTTTTAAAATTATTTTATACTTAATACAAATATCTATAAATTTATTTTAAAAATACTTTAAAAATCAATATTTTATATATTTTTTTATCTTATTAAAAAAGGGGCAAAAAAAATCAAATAATAAGTTTTTTTTTTTAGATTATTGCATTGAAAGAATATATAGTTGCTTAACATTGAGGATGCGTTAGAGAGGGCCTCTGCTGCGGCCGATCCGACCTAAATTTTATCTTACGTCAAAAAAAAGAAAAAAAAAGTTCCTTAACATTGAAGTTAAAAGAATTACTGTTGATAGGAGGAGTTGTGATTTGTTGAAATAAAAATTTAAAGATTTAACAGAAACGTGTAATTTATTAGTAATTTATATGGATGGATAATTTCATGAAAAATATGATAACTATGGATAAGTTTGTGCAATTTATCAAATATTTAATCCCAAAATAACGAAACTGATGAAAAGCACGCAAACTTTTCTCCGTTAAAAAGTGTTTTTCCTTCCACGAAAATCATATTTAATCCCCAAGTAATTGATCGTGATAGGATTGATCCTCCCTCCACCTAATAGCCAACCAGAAATCGTCGCCTGGTTGAATCTTCAACTCGTTCGGAGTTCCCAGATCTTTCATTTGCGTTCTAGAAGTCAATTCGGTCGTCTTCAGCCGCCATTGGTAATTTTGGTCTAAGTTCTTCGATTACGGCTTCCTAGAAACATCTGTTTTCATTTGCACGCTAAACTATATATCTACCTTCGTTCTTAGATTCAGCTTCCGTGTTCGGATTTGAGGTTTCTTTGAGCAAATCTATCAATTAGGCAGTTTTTTAGCGCTTCTCGATTGCTTCGACCGAGGTTTCGATTTGCAGCTGCAGTTCTGAATCTGATTTTAGGTTTTGAATTGGATTTTTCGGATTTCTGCTTGTCGGCGGGGTTTTGATTCAGTGATTCACAGATTGGAAGGAGTACGTTATCTGTTGTTGAGAAAATCAAATTGTTTGATCATCCTTTGACGTCTCTGCACAGATTGTTGATTAATAAATGGGCGGAGGCAGTTCCACTCCCAGAGAGACGCACTGGCAACAATCTAACTCGTTTGGCTCGAGTTCTCCGACATGGAGTGAACAAGGTTACTCTCAACCGACTTATGAAAATCCACAATACGCTCAGCCTTATTATGCGCCAGAGGGTCAGTATAATGTGCCGACACTGCAGCGGCCACCAAGCCATGCGAGTCACCCTCATCAGCCCACGAAGAAGTTTGATAGACGATATTCCTTGATTGCTGATAGTTATACATCTTTAGAGCAGGTAAACTTGGAGGTTCTGGTATAATTTAGCTTATAAAGTTGATATATAATCTGAGTTATTGGTATGTTAATCAAGGTTGTGACTGAGGAACACAGGTAAAGGAAATCTGCAAGTGATAATATCATTTTCTTGCTGCTTGATTGGGACGTTTTCTCATATCAAGCTTCTGCTATGTGCAATCAGCCATGAATTGTCCATTAACTCCGTATAGTTTGTTTCTCGAGCGAGTAGACTCTGTTTGTGAATTTTTTGCTTCTTGATAGTGCAAAATCATTGTTTTGTATGTTAACCTTAAACGTTATGTGCAACTTTTGCTTGGATATTGTACTAAAGGAAAAGACTTTTGTATCCTTTTAGGTGACTGCTGAACTTGCACGGGCGGGTCTTGAGTCTTCTAATCTCATCATTGGGATCGATTTTACAAAGAGCAATGAGTGGACAGGTGGGTGTTGGTATCTTTTTTCTTGTGTTTTGATGTCATACTTGATCATATTTTAACCTGTAATTTGGTAATAGGTGCCAAGTCATTTAATAGAAAGAGCTTGCATCACATTGGGGAAGCTTTTAATCCTTATGAGCAAGCGATATCTATTATAGGGAAGACATTAGCGGCTTTTGATGAGGATAATTTGATCCCTTGTTATGGATTTGGAGACGGTATGTATGACATGCATGTCTTTAATTTTTTAATACTGATGATGGACTTCCATATTTTGAGCTGAAATTGATAGTCTTGATCCTCCTGGCAGCATCTACTCATGACCAGGATGTCTTCAGTTTCTACCCTGATGAAAGACATTGCAATGGCTTTGAGGAAGTTTTGGGTCGTTACAGGGAGATCGTCCCTCAGTTACGGCTTGCAGGTTCCTAATTTGTTACTCAGTTGCTTCATGTTTTCCTTTAGGGTTATTTTAGTAGCACAATAATTAATTTTAAGCATCATCTTCTCACAGGACCTACATCATTTGCCCCAATAATTGAGATGGCCATGAGTGTTGTGGAGCAGAGCGGTGGTCAGTACCATGTCCTGTTAATTATTGCTGATGGCCAGGTAGTTCCTTGTTAGATAGCGGTAGTTACTTTCTTGCTTTTTTTTTGGTATAAAAGGTCCTTGGGACTGCCATATCCCCATCACAAGTCATAACTATCATAAACCATAGCCCGAGTTAAGATGACATGATCAGTGAATCATAGTAGCAATTCTACCTTTCTCAAATCATTGTGACACTGTTTTACTGAAATAAAGGCCACAGTTCTACCTTTCTCAAACAATTGTGACTCTGTTTAGTGTTTAGTGACTAGACTAGATGCTGTTTCACATTAACCAGAGATGAATATCCTAAGCCTCTATTTCTTTCTGGGCCGATTGAATGATGAACATAAATGGGAATTTTATATAAAAAATTAATCATATTTATTTCAAAACCACTTAATTAAACTTTACTCACATGCAAGGGGTTGCCTCTAGAATTGAAAAAGAATGAGTTTCATCTGAAAATGGCATTGAATCCAAGTTCCCAAGATTTCTAGCAAATCATAGGGATTTTCTCATTCTGGACGTAGTTGGGTTTGGCTAAAATCTGGTTGTGATAGGACCACTTCTTCTTACAGGTTACAATTTTTAATGGATCTTTGCATTCTGGATGGTGATCATCCTGAGTGTAGCTGGGTTACGTAAGGTTGGTTTTAATGGATCTTTTCATTTTGGATGGTGATCATCCTGGATGTAGTTGGGTTTATGTGAATTTGATATAATTGGATGGATTCTTCTCTGTTATATGCCATGC
The DNA here is from genome assembly GCA_037127255.1 of Persicaria tinctoria. Lineage (NCBI taxonomy): Eukaryota > Viridiplantae > Streptophyta > Magnoliopsida > Caryophyllales > Polygonaceae > Persicaria > Persicaria tinctoria. Next base: position 90,086,101 of record JBANSL010000002.1, on the reverse strand, counting down.
TAAACCATATTCTTTTTTATGAATGAAATGATAGTGATCTGAACTTTACTTTGGAGAGATTATCTTGAGTTTGGTTTTAATAAAATAGCTCACAGGTCACCAGAAGTGTTGATACTGAAGGTGGGCATCTAAGTCCCCAGGAGCAGCGGACTGTTGATGCAATAGTGGAGGCAAGGTAAAGTGGTTGTTGCTTTTGCTTAGTTTGTGTGCAGTTAGTTGTCAAAGCCTAACTTGATGTCTTTATCTCTTTTTATCAGCAAATATCCTCTTTCAATTGTGTTAGTTGGGGTTGGTGATGGGCCATGGGACACGATGAAAGAATTTGATGACAATATCCCTGCACGTGACTTTGATAATTTCCAGGTAAGATATCCTCATATTGCATTTTTTAATGAGTCAAACAGATCTACCTTCATTTAACCTTACTGTTGTTAAAGTGATAATGGAGACTCTTGTGTTTTTTGTTTCTTTAGTTTGTGAATTTCACTCAAATCATGTCAAAGAATGTCAGTCCAACACGGAAAGAGACAGAGTTTGCTCTCAATGCATTGATGGAAATTCCATCCCAGTACAAAGCCACTTTAGAGCTCAATATATTGGGGTAAGGGACGAGTTGGAAGTTTGCTTATTCTTTAATAAATCGTGTGCACTAGCCACTAATAATACAAGTTTTGCCCGCCACTTATTTTACCATTCTAATTGAGTGCAGTAGGCGTAGAGGAAACTCCAATGCGAGGGTGGCACTTCCCCCGCCAGTGTACAGTGCACCATCTTTCAAAACCTCACGCCCCCCAAGCTTTTCAGCTACACCTAGCTATTCAAGCAAACCCAGCTTTTCAAGCACACCTAGCTATTCTAGCACACCCAGCTTTTCAAGCACACCTAGCTTTTCAAGCACACCAAGTTATCAGGATTATCAGCAGAGCTCATTACCTTATCATCATAACCCTGAACCTGTAACAGCTCCGCCTGCTCCAAGTTCGTCAACTTATGAGCACCAGGTAATTTATCTTTACTGTTCTGCATTGATCTAATCATTCATTGTTTTCTTCATAGTCTCTCCTTGCATTTGCCTTTTCTTAAAATTGTTTTACTGGGATAAATATACTTAACAACATAATTTTTCATTATCAATTACCTTTTCAAGAGTTCTGCACCAATTCTCAGATGTAGTTTTACGATAAATTATTTACTAGTAATAACATTTTTATCCAAAGGTACTTGGCTTTTCTGAGAGGTGAGAACCAAAAGAAGAAAGCATATTACTACTATGAAGCTCTTTAATGTAGAGCCTAGAAAGAAATGATGTTGAGAATACAAAAGGCTTTTATTTTCATAATGCCAATGAATTGCTTCCTGTCCCTGATTCTAATCTAATTGTTTGGATTATATCCCAACTCCTCAGTTCTTGAGGTAGGGAATTGGAAGTTGACAGTAACCAACACTAGAAATTTTCAGTTCACCCGAGAAACCTCAGTTTTGGCCAATTGTAATAAGAATATCAGTCCCTCACTCGGCAGTTGTCGCACTACAGCTTATAACCCCACCCATATACAGCTATTTATTTTCTAGGGACCTGCCAGTGCATCCAAGTACACATTTGTTATATGTTTTGTTTCAATGTTTTTGATTAGAAAAGCTGCCTTGAATTTTGCTGCAAGGTGAACTCGAATTGTTGTAGTGATACTAATCTTGCCTTTTCTGTTTAATCGTATAAACAGTTATGCCCCATTTGCCTTTCAAATAATAAGGATATGGCCTTCGGCTGTGGACACCAGGTAAATCTTACAAATGAAACTTCTGAATCAATTCTTTCTTTTTTTTCGTAAAGCTCAATTGCAATACACTCATTTTTCTTGCTCTCTTCTCTTTGGCAGACGTGTTGTGATTGTGGGCAAGACCTTGAGATATGCCCAATTTGCCGGAGACAGATTGAGACCCGGATAAGGCTCTACTAACCATCTTCCTCCTCAAGGTTATTCCAATATTTCCTATCATAATTCTTTGGTTGTTTGTAAGTCAGATTGGCTCTTAACGTTTTTTTTTTCAAACATATGAATTATCTTCGCCCTGTTAGTCGATAAAGGTTCAAAGTGTACATCTTTTTGTGCTCTGTACATACCTGTCTCGTCTTTTGCTTAAAACTAGAATCCGCGTGAGATAGAAACCCTTGTACATTCTTGTCAAGAGTGCTGCGTGATTGAAGATTGCAAGTAATGAAGTTTTAGGCTGAATATATATATATCAATCTTATGTTTGAATCTTTGATGCTCTCGCTTGATGTATAATGTTGTTATCTGTACCATGGAAAAGCTTACATATTATGGACATGTTAAGTGGTGACAAAACACTACTTCGGAAATGGCTAAACGTACTCTCGCCTGCAATTTCAAATATTGCTTCACGAGCTAAAACTATCTCAAAAACATGGCCAAACACGCTCTAAGCTTGCGACTGTAGAATGCTATCGTTCTTATTAGTGGCACAAAATTTTCATAAATCCGAAATAGCTCCTAACTTGGGTAGTATGAAAACGAACATTTTGTTGGGTTTATATTGTTTTTGCCTTTTTGGTTATAAAGTTGGGATCTATCCCATTCTTCTAATACAAAAGTTAAAAGTTAGTTGGGATCCACCAAGCAAAACTGTTTATATTGTTTTTGGTTACAAAAGCTTAAACTATTGGATATTGGGTGTGTTTGGCAAAATGGCAGCTGTTGGAGAAGCTGAAGCTGTTGAATTATTTGAGTTAAATATATGTTAATAAGCTAGTATAGTGTTTGGTAAACCTAGCTGTTATGGTAGCTGTTGAAAACTGTGAATAAAAAACCAAGAGCTCCGAAAAGCTTGGGTGAATAACTGTTGAAAAGCTTAGATTTCAAAAGCTAATTAAACTAAAATCTTATATTTATTTCATTTAAAATTATAGAATATCAAAACCATAAGCTCCGAAAAGCTACTTGTTTTTGCCAAACATAATGTTTTTTATTACAAAAGCTTAAACTATTGAGTAGGGGTTATACCTCAAGGTGGCGAATAATAACACAATACACCAAATTTTAGTTATTTTTTTTGAACCCTTTTCATTATCGCCTAAAAAAAGTTGGCGATTATTTTATACTACTATTTATTAAAAATGTGTTCCATTGATTACAACTAATGTAAAATTTATATTATTTCCTGCAATGTAATAAAACTATTAGCCATCTATTTTTATTTTTTTTTGAGAACAAATCAACTAATCATTCCATTTCCTCTAAAATGATTGAAACAATGTTAATCGGCATTGTATGCAAAGAAAAAAGTAGAGAATAACTAACAGGCCTAATGGCTGCTATCTCATGTGCTACCCTATTTCCATCCCTACTAGTACTAACATGACCTCAATCAATCGAAGCGAAAGAAGTCGACAAAGTCTTTATATCCGAAAGCAGATTGTAGAGGATCCCTCTCCCTTGACACCCTTGTAGCAGCTTGATGATGAGTGCTTGGCAATCGGACTCAACCAGGATGTGTTGCAGACCCCTCTCCTTGGCCAATTGCAGCGCCCATCGAACACTCTCCGCTTCTGCTATCTCAAAGTTGGTCGTCTGCTGAATTTCCTTTTGGGCACCGAACATCAGCTCACCCCCATGGTCTCTGCATATAACTCCAATCGCCGGCTGGGACTCGGATGCGAAGCCTGCATCACAATTGATCTTCAGGGTGGTCGCATCCACTTAGCCCTCCTTCTGACCACATGTGGTTCATGTCTAGGTGTTGTCACAACGTCCCTGTGCTCTTCAAACTCGGCCAACATATCATCAACTTCCCGTAGGATCTCATTCGACAGCTTCTGCACTCCTTCAAAGACTCGCTTGTTCCTAGTCCCCCCCACAGCAGCCAAGTTAGCGTGGCCCATCGTTGTCTCTCCTTGATCGAAGTCCCCAATAATGCAGCCGCAACAGCCCCTTGTGTGGTGTTCGAGTTCAGCCATTAGTTTAATGGAAAGAGTTAATGGACGGCAAGTTTATTCATGTATGGTTGGTATACGTCACAAGAATAAACGTGATTTTGATTAATCTTCACGTTGCAATCTATTGCTTTCTTCCTCCACCTGTAGAGTGTTTTTTTTTTTTTTTGAAACGGAAAGAATTTTTGACCATAGAGCTTAGCTCTATCAGCCAAGAGCATCCTTGCGGATGAGACTACGCAACATATCCACCTGTAGAGTGTAGATATCGATAGATATGAGATCCACAATTGCTACGATGAAAATGATATTTTCTCAAATAATTACTAGATTTAAATGGACAATTTTTTGAAAAGTTTAACATAAACGGGTTAAAGGATTCACACCCTTTTCTCAACAACATTAACATTAGTTTTCAACTTCACTGTTTTGTAAATAATGCAGTAGAAACCTTTCAGTATATTGCTTATAGCCCCCCCATGAATAATGGCCTCATCTACTCTCCATTACCTACTCTAGGTGTTAGTGGACCAATTTTTTTCAAGAGAAAAGAATTCGGATGAGATCAGACTCTACTGAACCACCACCTGAGTGCATCCTTGCGAATGAGGATACCAAGCTCAGTGTCGTAAAGGAGAGACGGAAGGAGCTATGGGATGACTGAGTGGAGGAACCCAAACGATCGTGTTGGCGTCGTGGTTGATCTCTCAAAAGATGTGGATACACTGGAACAGAGACCTACTTAAGAATGCGTAGTACATTGTTTTCCCCATAGTAGTAAATCCTTGGTTCGCCCACCTCATATGGAGGTGCTTTGATGCCAACGACCAAGAAGTCGTTAGCCCATTTCGTACTATAGGGAATAATCGTCATAAAAGAGTTTGGTCCTTATAGAGCGGCGAATTAGGTTTTACCCATAGCCCTTCTTGCTTTGTTGGCTTTGTTAAGTCTCATTCAAGCCATTGCACAAATTACACTATCAGTGACAATGCTTTCAGATACAGGCATTATGAGTCACCAAATGGTTAGGTAGCTTGTAACTTGCATGCTACATTATCACTTTAATTGCAAAGATAATTGATTGGTCGCCATCCCTATTTCAATCCGTACATTATACATATTACTACCTCCACCTCTAATTGTAATATGTCTTCTCAAATAATTCACCTAAAGAAGACAAAACCTAATACCTACTCTTTTATCAACCATATATGTTCATAAATAACCCTAATGCCCATTCTAAATAGGCAAGGCACCTTGACTTGTTTGAAAACTATATGTTAAAAATTGTATAGCTAATGCCAATATGTAGATCAATACTCCCTCCGATCGGAAATAAACGATGTTTTCACTTTGGACACCTAGTTTTAGGAGCTAAAAACTATATAAAACCTTATTTATTTTAATTAATTTTTTCATAATTTAATACTACGTACATTACTTATTAGTAATAAGTTCATCTCGAGAACCATACCTGTCTGGTATCGAATTCTTACTTTATATATATAAAAAAAGTTCATCTCGAACCGTTTGCTTGAAACTATAAAACTTCCACCTTTCTTCGTCTCTTTCAATTTGGTTAAAGCAAGCCCAACAACATCTGCAAAATAGGAAAAAGGGGAAATTTTAGAGAAAAATGTCATTTTTCTACCCCAACAGCTCCTGCAAACCTTTCTGCAAAATAGAGAAATTGGAGGAGAGAAGAAAAAAATCTGTAAATTTAGAGAAGAATAAATTATCTCTATAATTTAATGTTTCACACCTTCCAATGTAAAAATTGTCATTTTTCCATTGTAATGGAGGATATGCATTAATGAGAGTATTTTGTTTTGCTAAAAAAAATAGTATATTATAAATTTATATATTTATTATAGTGTATAATAAATGTAAAAATCTGTAAAATAGAGAAGCTGTTGGAGTTAGGGTGAATTTTTTATAGATATTTTGACATTTTGATCTCTAAAATAGAGAATATTTACAATATCTGTTGGGCTTGCTCTTATACGGGTCGGGGCCAGATAGCCAGATAGGTGACCCACACAAGATAAGGCTACACAATGTCACAACCAATGCCACCCCCACACTCATCTAATACATTGAATGCAAACCTGCCAACAGATTCAGCACTCTAAGCAAATAAGCACTAATAACTCCCCCAACCAAAGCCTTTATGACTACTACTACACATGCAAAAATTGAATGATCTTCTATAATGTAAACGGAAAACTAAGCAATACCCATTTACTTTCTCCCCCAAATCTCATCTGGGTAACCCTTATTTTAATTCCCCTCTCCCACCCCCAAAAATTAAGTCACAAAGATGTACAAAATCTCAAGGCCCTCATACCAGAAGCTTAAGAAGGACCCCACCCTGTATGATGATGAAGAGAGGCAAACAGTGAGGCAAATCCAGCACCAAGAAAGGCCAAGGAGGAGCAGGTTTAGGGTTAGGAGGAGGTGGAGGTTCAGAGTCCCAAAGCTGAGGAGGTTCTTCAAGAGGGTTAGGAGAGGGAACCTTGTTGGGGCTTGGTCCAAGGTTGTGAGGAGGTTGAAGGAGAGCCAGAACCACTTTGGTGACCTCTTTGCTGGCAACTACCTCTTCTTGCAGATCACTCCTGACTCCTTGAAGTTCAAATCAAAAGCTCCACCACCACCTCTTCCTCTCCCTTACTTGTCCTATGCAAGGGCTTGATGGTAATTTCCCACCCCCTTTTTTTTTTGGGACCCCTTGTTTGGGAGTTCAAGTTCTGTCAATGGCGGTGAAGATCTTCTAGTCCACTTTTTTTTTTCATTCGCTCTGATTGGTGAAAAATATTGTTATAGTTTATCGAAATAATAGGTACATGAGTGATGAGATTAAAGTGGGCAGAAGGATCTTTATTGATGTTTAGTGGGAGAATTGATATTGTACTATATAAAGTGTGATAGCAATGCTTCTTGTGTTGGTTAATTGTGTAATAATTCCTTTAGTTATTGATGTATGACTTGAGTGAGTAAACCAAATGTGAAGTTCTTGATGATTGGTAAAAATGTTAGTACTTACTCCCTCCGATCCAAAATATAAGTCGTTTGACTTTTCAACACGTATTTCAAGAAGCCCAAAACTATATAAAATATCAACTTTTTTAAAATTATTTTTTTACAACTTAATATTTGTTGGTAATAAGTATTGAATTGTAAAAAAATAATAATAAAAAAGTTAATATATTATATAGTTTTTAGCTCCTTAAAAACGTGTTAAAAAGTCAAACGACTTACATTTTGGATCGGAGGTAGTATAATTTATCAAAATAGAAGTTACACATATGAAATGAAAGTGGAATGGAGAATGTCTACTGCAGTTTTAGTTGGAGAATTAATGTTGAGTATTAAAGTGTGCTAATAATGTTTCTTGAATTGTGTTGGTTAATTGGGCAATAATTTCTTTAGTTAATGGTGTAATCAGTAATGTGTACAACTTGAGTGAGCGATTTAGGGTCAATTTGGTAACACGAAGCTGATGAGGTAGCTGAAGCGGATAGGGTAGTTGAAGCTGATTGATTAAGTGTGTTAAATATATGTTAAATTAGAGTTTTCATAAGTTATTAAGGTGTTTGGTAACTCAACTGATAGAGTAGCTGATACAAACTAGCTGATCAGATAAGAGAAATTGAATAGAATTCTGAAAAGCTTGGAGTGAGTAGCTATTGAAAATCAAATTTCAAAAGTTAATTAAATTAAAATTTTATATTTAGCTTATTTAAAACTATAAAATATTAAAACCAAAAGCTTCGAAAAGCTATCTGTATTGCCAAACGGACCCTTACATTTTTCCTTTTGTGAAGATGTGAAATAAGGAAAAACTTTTAAATTGTTGGGGAGTTATACTAATTAGCTCTAGGGGTGAGGAATTTCTAGTCCATAATGATAATATAGTTTATTTGGTGATTTGATTTCTCTGATTGGTCGAAATGGATTTGTTTAATCTTTTTTTATATATATATATAATAAGTGGGTTGATTTGTACACATAAAATAAAATGAACTATAAAATAGATTATAATTGTGGATTAGACGATCTGATCGATCTAGGATTAACCAATAATAGCTCACAAAACTTGATCTCGAGATGATTTATACGAAAAAGTGAGAATAGGGCGAATTAATTTTTATCAGTTTTTCTTGCATAGTGTGGTAAAATTCTTTAACCATTCCGGAATGGCTCTCCGGAAAGGACTTGTGAGTAGTACCCATAGGTCCCCGTTTCGAATCCCGGAATGGCCGCTCTTTATTTACCTATTCAACGTAAAATTCTTTTTTTTAACTAATTTGTAGAAGAAACAAGGACATTTCTATTTTCTACCAACAAACTTGCTAGATATTGTACCTCCTAAATCCTAATTTTCCGTTTATGGGTTCTGAATTTCCTTCTCCATTCCTTTTCTATGGCAGTAAGGGTTCGTTTGGTTCAATGTGGGAATTGAAATTTTCAGAAAGTTACTTCATGAGAATTGAATTCCCGAAAAGTCCAATTGATAAGAATTGTGAAAATGTGTTTGATTGATTTTTTTTAGAGGATTAAAAGAGGAATTGAAAATTTCCAAATACAAAATAGAGTAAGTGAACTTCCACCATTTTGGGGGAATTCAACTTCCCAGTAAGTTGAATTCATGCGTTTTTTAATTTCAAAAATACCAACCAAACACATGAATTTCTCTTACTTTCTGAGTTTTTAGGTTGTCAACCAAACGAGCTCTAAGTTTTCCAGAATTTGGAATCGATCAAACCATTTTTCCCTCATTTTCTTTGTTGTTTTCTCTTTATTCGGTGGCTCGTGTTTCTTGAAATGTTAAGAGAGCAAAACTGCAAAAGAGTCATATGTTAAGATCAGTGTGAATAATGCAAAATTGGTAGGTAGATCGACCAATGAGTTACTTCTACTGTTATTGTCAATTGGTTTTAACATGAAATCTTATATTTAGTTCTCCATTTTATTTTATTAAAAACAACTAACTAACAATCTTATCAATGACAACTGTGTAAAATAAATATAAAAATACTTAAAATTACATCTTTTACATAATACTATTTTTTTTAATAAGTTAAAAACTATAAAAAAAATAATTAATTGTTTAAAATAATTTCTTAGACTATAAAATAGACTTGACTTCATAAAATTATTTTTTAAATTTGCAAAAGTTGACATTTTATATCATTTTAATTTTAACTCTTTTAAAAATATGCATAAATACTAAGTGATGTTTTTTTCCAGAGCGGAAACGGTAAGAAATACACTATGAAGTAAAGTATTTTAGAATCTAATAATTAATTAGATCACCATATTTCCGGGTAGTGCAGTTAGCTAAGGAGAGAGGATTGCAACATATTCAAATCGAGTCTGATTGGCGTTAGTAACAAAGCTTCGGAATGGGTGCCAAGGAAATGACGTTCTGTTTGTTTAACCTTATTTCTGACATTTTAGCAGTGTCGTCTTATTTTCAGTCAATTGTTTGGTCTTTTGTTAGTAGATTAGGCAATAAGGCGGCACATGAATTAGCAGCCATGAGACCTATTAGTCACTCGTTGTTCTTTTCTTTACAGTCACTACCAGACTCTTGGCTTTGGTTTTGATTAACGAAATGGAATGACCTCATGGTCTTGTTCTCAAAAAAAAAAAATCACTATAAACTTTTAATACTACACTCCACTGACTCAGACTCAGCAATTGTTATTTTTAAATAGAATATATATATAGGGTGAGGTTAAAGTGAAAAAGGGGCTTAAGATGAAAATTTATCTTAAAGTGAAAATAGGTAAACTACACACGCGCCTAAACTACACACGCGCCTATACACGCGCGCCCAGTTTAATACGGAGTATCTCTCTTCATCCATCTCCTCTCCGTACGCTACACGCTTGGCTGCCCAGTTTAATACAGAGACGTCGAATGATTAGCCATGGCGTCTCCCTCCTCCCTCCTCGCTCGCCTCTTCGCCGTCCATCGCCGCCCTCGCCACCAATTCTAGAATTGGTAGCATCGATCTTCAAAAACGTCGGAGTTAATCACTATATATAAATGTAGTTAGCGTTGCAGTTCGTGTAATGTTGATCGATCATGTATGAGTGGCTTTTGGATGGTGATGGAACTGTAGTATATAATTGTCGACATGTTAATCCTTTTCGACATCAGTTGCAAATAGGAAAAATAATTAGCTTTAATCTATCTATAAAATAAATAAATTGGGGATTTGCAATACTAGAAAGAAAAAAAAAAAGTATGAAAAAATTGTAGGGTTTTTGGAGAATTGCAACTGTTATTACTCTTCTGGTCGATTGCTTTCAATTAAGGATTTGAATTTGGCTCCTCTCTCTTGACTCTGAACTCCGATTAGGGATTGCTTCCCATTAGGGATTTTAGGTTGAGATTGAAAACCTAGGGTTTGATTTAGGAGCGGAATTTGGGGCTTTTTGCCAAAAGCCAAATTGATTGAAATTGATGATATGGTTGTGTTGTTGGGTTGATTTTGAGCTAATTTCATGTTCATATCATTGTCAAATTGTTTATAGATCATTAGCTAATTGGGTTTTAGAATTTTATAGTGTGATATGCTTTAGAATTTGGGGCTTTTTTTTCAAAAGCCAAATTGATTGAAATTGATGATATGGTTGTGTTGTTGGGTTGATTTGGAGCTAATTTCATGTTCATAGCATTGTCAAATTGTTTATGGATCATGATCTAATTGGATTTTAGAATTTTATTGCGATATATTTTAGAATTTGTGGTTTTTTTGCCAACATCCAAATTGATTGAAATTGATTATATGGTTGTGATGTTGGGTTGATTTGGAGCTAATTTCAAGTTCATAGCGTTGTCAAATTGGTTGTGAACCATGAGCTAATTGGATTTTAGAATTTTGTTGCGATATGCTTTAGGTCGATTAGGTTCTTCTATTTTAGCATGAAAATCATAATGTAGCCTATTAGCTCAATTGGTAGAGCAATGTGCGTTTGCACAAAGATGTGGGTTCAAATCCCACATAGGTTACATAATAGACAAGAGCGCAACAATCGCAAATTGTTAATCATGCACATTATAATCTTAGTTATGCACAATTGTATCCTACTTTTGCACAATCCTATCTTACTTTTGCACAATTGTATTATTAGATATGCACAACATAATGTTACATTTGCAAAACATAGTGTTATATTTGCACAACTTAAAGTTATATTTGCACAATATAATGTTATATTCGCACAACATAATATTATATGTGCACAACGTAACATTATATTATTAGATATGCACAACATAATGTTACATTTGCAAAACATAGTGTTATATTTGCACAATATAATGTTATATTCGCACAACATAATATTATATGTGCACAACGTAACATTATATTATTAGATATGCACAATATAATGTTACATTTGCAAAACATAGTGTTATATTTGCACAACTTAAAGTTATATTTGCACAATATAATGTTATATATGCATTATATCATCTTATTTGTGCACATTATCATTTTATTATTGCACTTTATAATCTTATTCATGAACGGGAACACAAAAAAAGCAACCATAAATAGCTTATGCGGGATTTTGAACTCGAACCTTTGTGCATGTGCACATCACTATACCATTTTTTGAGCTAATAGGCTTTTAATGGCACATGTTGCATTAAAGTACAAAACTGTCATAAAATAGCGGTCCATAAAGAAAATTTTTGGTATGACACATTATGAAAATGCACATTAATTAATAATAACATTTATTGTATTATTTGTTCACTTTATATTTTGTAATCTCATCTTTTTCCCTTTTTAAAATAAAGACAAAATTGTGATGTAACATTCTTGTTGTATTTTTTTAATATTATAGTTGCACCTAACAATATTATTTCAAATAAAAATTACGGGCTAAAATCTGTAATTTTCATAATTGAAATAAGGGCAATATTCGTATGAATGGAAAGTTTGGGGGAGGCGTGTGAAATTTACCCCATAATTAGGGTCATTTAACCATTTTTCCATTTACTCATAAAATTAGGCCCATTTACACCAAAATTAGGCTCATTTATTCATTACTTATTTAATTAGGCCCATTTACCTATAAATTAGGCCAATTTACAACCAAATTAGACTATTTTCACTTTAAGAGAGATTTTCATCTTAAGCCCCATTTTCATTTGAACCTTTACCTATATGGAAATTTACAGAAAACCACCCCTTAAATATGGGTGTTTTCACTTAACCACCCTTAAATTAATAATTACAGAAAACCACCCTTTAAATGATTTTTACTTACAATTCACCACCCCTTCATCTATTTTCATTAATTTATCATTAAATATATTATATTTTGATATTTTTAAACTTCAATTTGATTATAAATATATTCAAAAATTTAATTTAAGTGCTCGATTATATTTTAGTGATAATTTTGTTTATTTTTAAAACCAATAATAAATATAGCATAAAACTATTATCTTAATAATTATATTTAAGTTATATGATTAATTGATAACCTATTTTTTTAAAAAAAATTTAGATAAATTTAAAGAAAAAAGTTACATATAACAAATAAAATGGATCAAATTCATATTTTAAGTTGAAAATTATTAACTATTTATTAAAAATAAATAAAATGATCACTAAAATATAATTAAGCCCTTAAATTCAAAATTTGAACATATTTATAATCAAATTTGAGTTTAAAGATATTAAAATATAATATATGTAATGATAAATTAATGAAAATAGATGAAGGGGTGGTGAGTTGTAAGTAAAAACCATTTAAAGAGTGGTTTTCTGTCATTTTGAATTTAAGGGGTGGTTAAGTGAAAACACTCATATTTAAGGGGTGGTTTTCTGTAATTTCCCCTTACCTCTCTCTCTCTCTCTCTCTCTCTCTCTCTATATATATATATATATATATATATAGAGAGAGAGAGAGAGAGAGAGAGAGAGAGAGAGAGAGAGAGAGAGAGAGAGAGAGAGAGAGAGAGAGAGAGAGAGAGAGAGAGAGAGAGAGAGAGAGAGAGAGAGAGAGAGAGAATGGATCAAATGTTTACAAGTCTTAACATGTTTTGTGTTAACAAATCTGAGGCGTTGATTGAGTGAAAATGGAAGGCTGAGATTTTTTAATTTTTTGGGTTAATTGATAATTGAAAATTAAAAACCACAATCTCACGTTCAAAACAAGTGCGTGTAATTCAACCCTAACCTTACTCTATAATTGATGCAGATCGAGGGAAATTGAGAGGATCTAATGGTACTCAATTGCATCCCCAACGCCGACCACGCCTTCTTCCTCTTCCAGTGGTCCTTTGCAATCGCTGTTGCCGGTATCACCGCTGGCCCTGTTGCCGAGAGGACCCAATTCAGCGCATACTTCGTCTTCTCCTCCTTCATCTCCGGCAGTACGACGATGATTCTGGCAGCCATAGGCGGAGGCCGTCCAGCGGCGATTGCGGTAGCGGTTTGGTGCGGTTCGACGAAGAAGAACTCGGATGCCCGGGCTGTAGGTCGGCGACGATGTTCAGAAGATCTCCGGCTGCAGCCTCCGGTTGCGAGTGAGGGCCTCGAGCAGGTAGGCGGCGATGGGAAGGGATGAAGAACATCTCGATCCCAGGCGGAGGCGATTGGCTATGGTGGTTCCGGATCTGCGGAACAATCAATTCTCAGCAGCTTTAGTTGGTGGTCGAAGTAGCCCTCTGAACATCGCAATGGGTAAGTTACGAATCTTTGATAATCTTTGTTACTCCTTGTTGAATCTGTAGTTCAAAATCGATGTTTGTTGTGGGTTTCGATTGAACATCGATTGTTTTGAGTAACGGGAAGGTCGAATAAGGTTTTTATGAATTTTTGTTCAATCCCGCTCCCCATCGATTGATTGAAGATGAAATTAGATGAATAAATTGGTTATTGTGATGAATGAAGTTGAAATTTGTTTGATTGAGTCGAATGGGTTGTCAAATGAGTTGATGATGTGAATATGTTATGAGTATCCTTGAGATATAAGTGAATCGTTTACGAAATCTTGATAATAATTGTGAGATTGGATTAATAGTTGATGAATTTATATGAGTTATAGATGAATATTTGACAAAAGATGATGAATATGCGTGAGAACTAGATGAATATGTGATGAATATGTGATGAAATTAGATGAATAAAGTGTTGATTATGATGAATGTAGGTGAAATTTGTTTGATTGAGTCGGATGGGACGTTGTCGATTGGGGAACTCAGCCTTAACCATGACGAAGACAGATCGGGGGCGTCGGGATCTTCTTCCTGCTCGAATCTCCAGCCTAGGTGGCACCGTCGCTGCAATGGCTTCGCCGCCCCGCCCCGCCCCGTCTTCGGCTCCGCTGCAATGGTTGATAACTTCCTCTATCTTCAAGTCATCTCTTTTTTTTCCCTTTTCTTCTTTGTTGAATCAACATTTTTGTCTTTGAATTTCAGGGTTTTTTTTTGTTGAATCAACATTTTTGTCTTTGTATTCGACAACTTCATAGTGATATTCGGTGATAATAAGCAATTATTCGGTGGAATTCATATGATTGTTCTATTAATCTCATGTTCAGAGTTACTATTCGACAAGTTCATAGTTTCTATTCGGTAATAATAAGGAATTATTCGGTGATAGTGAGGAATTATTCGACAAGTTCACAGTTTCTATTCGGTAATAATAAGGAATTATTCGGTGATAGTGAGGAATTATTCGACAAGTTCACAGTTTCTATTCGGTAATAATAAGGAATTATTCGGTGACATTAAAGAATTATTCATATGTATGTGGTTAATTAGAGGTGGAAATCAAGAATTACATTTATATATTCTTTTAACCTAGCGAATAATTACTGTCAACTTGGCGAATAATTACTATCAGCCTGGCGAATAGTTGAAAAATTGACAACCCTTTTGCTATTATTGATAACTCATATTTATAGACGAATAATAACAATCAATTTAGCGAATAAATACTATTATCCTAGTGAATATTTACTATTATCCTAGCGAATATTTTCATCGAACGCATAGTGGAAGCAAAATCTCCCCATCCCCAAAAAAAAAACGTTACCTAAAAAAATCAACGCATGCGCTTCCTCTATAGCAAGTTGGCTATTAAAGTGGTGGGACCTACTTTTTTTTATTTAAATAAAAAGGGAAAGTCTCAATTAATCTCACCCATTCATTCCTAATCAATCAATGGCTTATATTTGTTAACACAAAACACAATAAGGGGTGTAAACACCTGACCCAACCTCTCTCTCTCTCTATATATATATATATATATATATATATATATATATATATATATATATATATATATATATATATATATATATATATATATATATATATATATATATATATATATATATATATATATATATATTGAATTATCGATTCGGTGGAAGTTAACTATCTCTATCGATCACGACGTGGAAAAATTACAAGTCGAACACGGGAAGTATCAAGAAGCTACATGTATGATGTATTGATGTATGTATTGTGTGCATCCAATCCAACTATATTTGCTAAGTAGTGAAGTAGCCAACTCTAATATATATATGTCGAGTCATAATCACACTTATTATTAATTTCTCATACTCTTATCCATAAATCATTTGGAGTATATGTTAAATTAGTTTCGTAACTTTGGTCGTATAACAACATCTCTACTTAGGGTTCGTTTGGTTAGCAACTGAAAAACCCAGAAAGTAAAAAAACCCAGGAAGTAGATGCAATATATGTGTTTGGTTGAAGTTTAAATCACAGGAAAACCCAGGAAGTTAAATTCTCAGGAATTTAAATTCTTCCATTTCAAGAGAATTTAACTTACCTACTTCCCCCTAGGTAAGTTCCAATTCCACCTTTTATAAAAAAGAAATTTCCAATTCTCCTATTTTAATTCCTACCATTTAAAATTCAACCAAACATGTTTTTTTCAATTCCTGGGAAGTGCAATACGTGGGAATTGAATTCCCGGGAAGTAACTTCCTGGGAATTGTTCTTCCCGTGTTAAACCAAACGAACCCTTAATGTCAAAACAAACGGAAAAATAATTAAAAAAAATTATGTGAAATTATTTTTTTTGGTGTATACTTATTAAGAATATTTTTTAAAAAAATATTGAAAAAACACTAAAATTGTGATTTTTTTTAAAAAAATTGTATTTAAATAATTGAGAGTAACAAAAAAATAGAAGAGAAACAAAAAAATATAGAAAAAAAATCACGAAGAATTAATTTTAAAACAATATTGAAAGAAAAGGTTAAATATATAATTTAAACATAAATATAACATTTTTTTAATGAAATAGTTGATAGAAACAAAAAATATAGAGAGAAATCAAGAAGAATTAATGATATAGTAAAACAAATAAAAAGTGAAGGAGTTGAGATTTGAACAAGACCTTTTGATTTTATTTTATTTTTTTTGATTAGGTAAAAATTCGATGGCCAGACAGGTCTGGCTCATCGAGAGGCCAATATAGTTGATAGACGGTGAACCGTCGAGCATACAATCCAAAATAAACGGTGCAATACAAAAGCGACAACTAAACAACTCCAGACGAACCTAACCAAAAAGAGCTGAGAACAACACGGACAAACCCCGGAGCCAAGCGCCACCAAGCGATTGTAACGGCCCAGAATTATGATTTCTGGGTTACGTTTCAAGGGATAAAACCCCTTGTTCGGATCTTGCAATCCAGGTACGGGTCGAGGTTTCAAACTCATTTTAAGATTTGTAGAAAGAGGGATTTCAAACCCTAAAACCTCGAAGGGCCGTTGGGTACCCTTAACCTGTCCTAAGACTATGTCGCGGAAACCTTTTCAAACGGAAGTAAAGCGGAAGTAAAGTACAGATACAAGTGCCACGGCGGAGCCGGGTCAAAACGGAGTCAAAAGTATAAATCCAAAACAATATAATCAGAGTCTGGTGAAGTCTATAACTCCAGCGCTCACTCTCCGCCGACAAAATGACCCGCGCAATAAGCAAACAGCACCGATAGGATGAACATAAATAATTCCTAAAAAAATTGATTTGGGGCGGGATCAGATCGATGCCCACTTAACTCTGCATCCCAACCATAAGCACACATATACGCTATATCTAATAAAGATGCTCTAATGCAGTACGAAATTCAAACACACTAGCATGCTCCTAGTTCATAATAATGTGCAGAAATACTGTAAAGGGCCCAAGACAATGCCAAGAAGAAACCCGACCCAATACAAGGTCCAGCCCACAAGCTTATAAAACAAAAGAAGAGGAAGACCCAAGCTCAACTAAAACCCGGTTCAACAATTGGTATACCCGGATACATGAATCCGGCTCAAGCCCAACCCGGAAATCAGGCCCAATGCCTGTCTTCTTCCCCACACGGCACGCAGACGAACAGAACCCAGAGACGGACGGGAACGGACGAAGGAGGAAGAGGAAAGAATAGGGGGCACTCGCCGGCGGCTGTCTCACCCGACCACCCTCAATCTGACCGGAAACCCTCCCCGACAACAATTCACACGGAAATAGCGAAGCGAAAGTAAGGAGAGAGGAAGAGGAATCTCACCGAGGGCTCGAATTTCTCGCCGGAAAACGCCATCGGGCTCGATGTGGCTCGTCGGAGGCGGAATCCCACGAATCTGGGCCTGGGATGGAATGAAATGGCTTAAAGGTGCGACCTTTACGGTGTGCTGGAGGGAAAGAAGGAAGAGGAGAGGCTTACCGATTCGAATGAGAAAGAACAGGGATTCGAGGAGGAAGAACGGCGCTCCTGAACGGCCTTGGCTGCTCCTGGATCGGACGACTGCTGGTCTCGTCGGAATGGAGGATACAAGAGCTGCGGGTTACTCAACCGAAACGAGAGGGAGGAGGGTAGCTGCTCGGGCGCTCGGAAGAGCAAGGATGGCGCTCGACGGGGATGCTGCCGGCGGCTCCTGGGACCACTGCTCTCAGTCCGGCGGTCGGAGGGGTGCTGCTGGCCGACGCTTGTCGAGGAAGAAGAAGGCGAAGACGGTGAGGTGGTGTGGTCGGCGGCTCAAGGAGGAGGAAGGAGGAAGGTGGTGGCGTGACAATGGGGCTGCCTTGGTTATAGGAAGGGGCTTTTGTTTTGTGGGTTTCTGGGCAGAGGAAATGAAGGGGAAAGAGTGGGTTGCTCCTGGCAATTCCAGACATGGGTTTTGGGATCTTTTGTGAATGGAGAAAAATGAGGCAAGAAGGAGCCTATACATTAGGGGTTATGGGTGTTCAGCAAATGGACAAAGTATGCAAGCTGTTCAACAGAGGAATCTTTAGGCTGTTGAGCCCTTTGAACTCGAGAGAGAGAGAGAGAGAGGGTAAAGAAAATGGAAAGTAGAGGAATATATTTATGTGTGGTCCCTAAGACATAAAATGCTAAAAGAATATACCCGACATTTAAATTCGAAACTCGTTAATCCCGACTCTATTAAAATAACGCTTCAAAATTAGGAAGATATCGACATCCCAAGATTTATTATTATTATTATTATTTTCCGACTTAAATCCATTTTATATTATTTGTTGAAATTTATTATTTAAAAATCCGGGCCTTTACAGCGATGACACCGCTGGCCAGCGGTACATCAGGAGTCCCTCCTGTTGGTGATGAAGACGAACCTCCAAGGAAATTTTTTCGGAATACGGAGTCGCCTTGATGCACACCGCCATGACCCCAACTAGACTCGACACCGGACACCAGAGTCCCAACACAGACTAGGACTGCCAAGAACAACCGGAAACGTCGTCGAGAGCCACCCTGTATATCACGCACCAATAAAAACCCTTACGGGAGATTGTCAAGACCCTTACGAGTGGGTTACTCAGACCCTTGCGGGATTTTTCTCCTTTTTTTTTTTACACATAGATGACAAATCCATATCCTTGGGCCCGAAGGACCCAAAGGACCTGAAACTTGGGCCCTAAGGACCAAGGATGACGAGACCCGCCAGGGGAGATTGACAACGAGCCGCTACACCCACGCCGGAGTACCAAGGGGTGAAGACTCTGGTACGCAAACGGAAGCAGCGACTAGAGGGAACCACAGCCAGCCGAGCGAAGCCAGCAACGCCGGCGAGAGGCGTGGACGGATCCAGCAGATGCGATTGAGAGACAAGGAGGCTAGGATGCGATTGAGAAATTGGTTTGATATGGGGATGGTGGCAATAGATTGTGTAGAGATCAGGGTTGTGGGGAGAGATTTGGACTGAAAAACTTTGGCCAATCAAGATAGAATCCGGAATCGAGACAAGGGAAGAGGCTGAGGGGTTGGACAGCAGCGCCGCTGGCGGAGGAGAGGAGAAGGGGATGTCGGCGGAGGAAGCCCGGAAGGTCACATACCGGAAACACCAACGGGAACCGGCGATGGCACAAAGGGGAGGAGAATCTGAATAAATAGGAATGGAAAACGGATTTGGAAGAAGTAGATTGCTCAGAGACCAAAAGGTCGGAGACGATTGAGAAAATCCTCACAATTTGGTTTCACAAATGAGAGTTTCTCTTTAAGACCTTTTGATTTTGATTCTTCTTCCTTATTTCCTTTAACACTTAAACTAGATAGCACTCTTGTTTGATTTTGATTTTAAGGGTTAGCCACTATCAGCCCCTAACCTTTTTAAGTGTTAATTTTAATCCCTAACTTTTTACATATTGCTACTATTGGTCCTTCCATCCAATTAAATGCCAACATTTTATTAAATGTACATTTTATAATTGTTTTTTCTAAATGAAAAACTATTTTAGTTATTGAGCCTCCTTATTAACTATTTTTATTTGTTATTTTAATACAAACTCTTGTATTAGAGTATAATTTATTACTCCCTCCGTTCGGCAAAACTTGTCGTTTACTATTCACGCACGCTTTTTTAGAATGATAAAAACTATATAAAATATTTATTTTTTTATAATTTTTTTTAACAAGTTTGTACTTATTAATAATAACTACGAAATTGTTAAAAAAAATATTAAAAAAACTAGATATTTTATATAGTTTTTATCTCCTAAAAAAGCGCACATGAATAGTAAAGTGATAAGTTTTTCCGAACGGAGGTAGTATATTTTAAGATTTTTCACATATATATTCAAAATTTTATTTGTAAATTATAACTTCACACAATGAATAAGTTTTTAATGTGAAAATACTATATGTATTGATACATAATTAAAAAAGTTAAAATATATGACGTAAAATCCAATAGGAAGAAGTCCTATATTAAATTTATTTGGGCATTTTTTTAATTATCCTATTTAAAGGAATACATTTATTTTACATAATTTATGTGCTACATGTTTTTGAAAGATTGGTAAATGTAATAAGTACTCTATTTGTATCAAAATAGTGGATGCTTAACTTGTTGACACATTTTTTTAATAAGTTAAAAACTACACATAAAATATTTTTTTAATAATTAGCAAGTCGGAAAAAAAATCAAATATTTTAAGATTAAGGTAATATTGAACGGGATCCCTAAAATTCATTGGACGGAACCATTCTCTAATCTCTATTGGATTTATTTAGAAAATTAAATAGTTTTATTGTTTAGTTTAATTAGAAAATAGACGGGGGACCAAATAGTAGCAATACCTAAAAGGTTAAGGACTAAAAGTAACACTTAAAAAGGTTAGGGACCGATAGTGGCTAACCCTTAAAGGTTAGGGACCACCAAAGGAATATACCCTTTAAAAAATTTATATTATCTTAAAAATACTAAATATATGGATTTTTTTTTTGTATTTTTTTTTCCGCCAGGGGGTGCTCAAACACCCCCTAGCTCCGCCCCCTGGGTCAGTCTATAATATATTTTTCCCTCCTATTTTTTTTATTAAGTAAAAATTCGAGATCAGGCAAGCCTGATTCTCGAGATGCTGACGAATCGGCAGACGGAAACCGCCTAAAACATACAATACAGTACAATACAAATCGAAAGAGACGCAATGAAACAAGCAGAACAAACTCTACAAAAGAGACGCCTTAAGCAGAACTACTCCTAAAAAGTTGAAGACATTGGCGAAGAGCGAAGCCAAGCGCCACCCAAACAGTAGCATCGCGGTTGATGAAATGAGATTATATGACTCACCCTACTTTGGTTTATTTTTTGTCATATACGATTAACCTTTATTGGGGATTGTTGATCCAGAAAATATGTTTTGTCAATAATGGTTTGATTGAAGTCGAACTCGACTGTTAGATTACCTTGAGAGTTGTTAGAGACTTTTGGTGACATCAAACTATAATATATTATGTGTTTGTGTAAACTATAATATATTATGTGGACTATAACCTAAGAGAATGTATGAAGAGGGTGATCTTGCTAAAATTGAAAAAGACACATGAGAAAAAAGAGTGGTGTTGGCCTTGAGGACTTCGAGCATTGGTCTAGGAATGTCTCGTGCAACCTGGAAAAGACACAAGAGAAAGTCTGTAAGGGATGTGACAGAGTCCCCGTCACTAGGCAGTAAGGTATGCTACTGTCTAGTGACGGGGTGAGAAGATTGACGAAATATTTAATGAGCTCCACAAGATATCCCCGTTATATATTATTGGAAAGTTAGAAAAAGTTAGATAAAGCATGATTTGGAAGAAATCCTTATGGATGAAAAATGTCCATTTGAAATATATTTTTTATGGATTGGTTGGAAAAATATTTTATTATGAGATAAAATGTTTGTTTTCATGTTTGAAGAGGTTATTGCTTTAGAGAAAAAGGATTGTTTAAGGTTATAAGTTGCATCTTATTTCTAATTCCATCTAAAAGGTAAGCCTCCTTCGTGCTAAAATCATAGAAAAAACTTTAAAGATGTCTAGGAAAGTGGAGAGCTTGAAAACGGAGGTTTTGTCGTTAGTGAGTTGTCCAATAAAGCGAAGGTTCTGATAAGGAATCAAGACGTGCGACGACCTTTGTATGATTTTGTTTTTGTTTTATGTTCATTTGTTTCGATTGTTTGACATGGTTTGGGTTGGGATAGATTTGCTTATAATTATTATAAGGATCAGTTCGGTCCACAACACTACGAGTTGCGTTGGTGAAGTCTTAGATGTCCTTATCTCATTACTATATAAAAGCCTAACTTAAACATTACTATTCACAAAATATAATTACCTATTTGTCCTTCCCTTTTTTTCTTTTTCATAATCCAAAGTAGGGTTATTTTGGGTATTCTAATTCCCATTTTCTTTTACCACCCACCTAGACCTGAGCATGGGCCGGGCCGGGCGGGCTTGGGCCGGGCCCGGTATTTGGGCCTAGTGTCTTGCCCAAGCTCGCCCTCTTTCCCGGGCCGGGCCGCCCACCGGGCCAAGCGGGCCTAGGTTCTCAAATTCGTTTTATGTCCGAAATCGAACTAAAAAAGTGGCAAATTACAACATTGTATAAATACTTTCAAATACGAGGCAAATATGGACAATATTAGCTTACTAACAAATGCAAATCAACGTTATAGTGTGCCAATACTTTTAAGCGGCACTCGAGCTATGCGAGAGAAATCATTTAGGGTTTTTATTTCTCAATTGGATTTGATTTTGAAGATGAGAACGTTTATGACTGGGAATAGTTAGCACTTAGTACTAGTATGACACCGGTAATATAGTTATAAATTATAGAAATTATGTATATATTTTTACAATACTCTATATAATTTATATAATTATATATAATATTATTATAATACCGGGCCGGGCCCATCGGCCCGCTTGGGCTTCACTATCCGCCCAAGCCCGGCCCACTGGCCCAACCGGGCCGGGCCCGCCGGCCCGTTTGGACCAACTACTCTGTCCAAGCCCGCATATTTTGCCGGGCGGATTGGGCGGGCTGGGCGGGTTAGCCCATGTTTGCTCAGGTGACCCACCCTACTCCCAATCTTTTTTTTAAAAAACTTTTTCCCATTCTATTTTACTCCATACCACCACTCCCAATAAATTTGAGAACTTATTATCCATTTCCTTTCACTTATCTTATTTTGTTTAAGCTGTTTTTTAGCATTTCCAGGTTTTATTGTTTATGGACTAATGATATATAAATTTATGAATTTCTTAAAATAAAAAACTACTGGCTATCCGCCCCTAGGAAATTTGTGATTTTTCGTTTTTCCATACTCATATAAATTTGTGATTTTCTTAAAAATAAAAATTCGCCGGCGCCGCTTATTGACAGGAGGAAACTGTCGTTGTTCCTATCAAAAGTAAAACTCAAACCTACAAACTAGTATAGTAAGCAAGTAAGAGGTCGATCCCACAGAGAATCAAGTATTCCTAAGCAATGTATATTTACCAATTAGTAGAAAAGAGGGGTTTTGGTGATTGAAGATGAGAAAAGAAACTATAAACAAGTCAGTAGAGATAACAATTGAGACAATAGTTTCATCTACAAATATCCACTTTAGTTTGACTAGTTGATCCTCGATTCTTCTTCAAGTTCTCTTTTCATCCTATTATTGTTCTTGTCCTGATCTTGTGTAAATTACTAGTCCTACGAGTCCTAGTAACCCTTACTAATTAGATAACCCTAACACGGTCAAGATTTAACCTAATAGTAGCATTAAGATTAAGGATTAACCAGGATACATGCAACACCAAGCTACGAGTCAGCATTTAACATATAATTGATTCTCTACACACCAATTTAGTCCTACGAGTCCTAAAAAGGCATGATTGCTACCATGGATTAAGGTTCGCTACGAGGAATCTACAAAATCCTAGCAATAATCTCTACTAGTTGCGCGGACTAGAAGAAATCAACAATATTCGCAAAAGATTCAATACGAATCAATAGGAATAGAACAAGAATAGAAATCTCACAACTTTATCAAACCAAAGCTTCAATCCATAGACGAAACGGAAGAGTTTAGCACTCCATGGCCATGGAGGCTCTTCTCTAGGGTTCTCTCAATTGATAGTCTCCAAGTGCATAAAACTAAAGAATTAGATCCTCCAAATAAAACCCTAAAACTTACTTAAAAAGCCTCAAAAGAGTCGGCCAAATAATAATTCTAAAAACTAATTAAAGAGACAAAAAGTCCATTAAGCAGATTCGGCGTTTCTGCAGAGGCCGCGGGGCAGCCAACCCAGGCCGCGGGGCGGCCAGGCGATTTCGAAATCCTTCGCCAGAGCTTCGGGCCGCGGGGCGGCTAGTACTGTTCACAGCGATTTTTCCTCTTCGAATTTGGTCCCGATGTCAACACGAAAGTTGTAGATCTCGGAAAGATCTTTCCAACGCATGGTCATAATAGTCAATCGGACAACCGAGGCCTCCAGAAAGTGCAAAACAAGTTCAGCATGTCTGGCGACAACTTCTGCTGACTTGTTCTTCACTTAAGCTCTCTAACTTCGATTCCGCACCCGGGCTCTTCACTTTTCCTCCTCATTTTCACTCTTCCTTCATCCATGAGCTTCCTCATTCCTCGTCAGATCCACATATACCTGAAATAATCAATAAAAGTGTGTAGATTCCGACTCCACCAACAAAACAAGTATAAATGCAAATCTAGCTTAAATTATGCATTATGCACATCTAAATCATGCTAAATGCATCCTAATATGCCTATCTAAATGTGTGCTATCACTTATGAATATGAGTAATTAGACCTGTCAAAACACGATCCGACCTGGTCGATCCGATCCGAACGACTAAAAATTTTTAGGTCAAGACTCGAAAATTTTGACCTGAAGTTTTTTTCTGACCCGAACCCGAAAATCCGGTAATTTTCAGAGTAATCTTGGTTTAAACCCGGTGACCCGATTGATCCAGTAATTTTGACTCGATTGACCCGGTGATCCGATTGACCCGATTGATTTATAATTATATATGATTAATTTTTTTATAGTTATTCCAATTTATTACATTTTATAATTACAATCACTTGATCATTCATTTTCAAATCAACTTTTATATTTATTTGTATTGTGTAATACTTCTTTCGATAATATTTTATTTTTGATTTTTCATCACATTTTTCTAAGAAGATAAGAACTCTAAAAAAATATTAAAATATTAAAACAATTCCATGCTTATTACTAATTGCATGAAATTATTTTTAAAAAATTATTTTAAAATTTGATATTTTATATATTTTAAAATTTTATCAAAAATCATGAGAAATAATAAAAATCAAATATTTTAGATTAGATATAATATATAATTACAAGCACTAGAACTTATGAACCACGTCTTTAATTTTAGCATTTGAAAATTATCACAAAATTACCAAATCATTTTTTTTAATCTAAAAAAGAAAAAAATTGGCAAACCCAAAATCGATTCGATTTGACCAAAAATCGGGTAAAACCTGAATTCAAGTTAACCAGGATCTACCCGGGATCCTTTTTAACCGAAACCCGTTTTACCCGAAACCCGAAATGACCCGACCTAACTCTACCCGAATGACCCGATTGACAGGTCTAGGAGTAATGTATCACTATGCAAAATTTCCGAAAAGGAAATTAAAAAAGGGGGATTTGCAAAAATAACCCCTCTTTGGGAAATCTTTGCATGCCTAACCCAATCTGAAAAAGAATTGCACACAACCGGATATCCGGGTTCAAGGCACAACCGGTAGCCCGTTGCAAAGGAGAGAAAGGGAAGAGAGAAGGGGATCGGAGGCGGGCGAGAAAGGAGGGAGAAGGAAGGGGATCGAAGCGAGGCGCAGGCGGAGACATCTCCCTCGACGGTGGATTGCTCAAGGCGAGGAGCTGGCGGAGGCATCTCCCTCGAGGCGAGGCGCGGGTGACTAGAAGGGGATCGGAGGCGGGCGAGAAAGGAAGGAGAAGGAAAGGGATCGAGGCGAGGAGCATTCAGTGCCGACGACTTCCCCATCTCTCATCCACGCTCGTCTCCCTTCAATTGGAATTCTGGAAAGCGTCCAGGATGTTCAGAAATTTTAGGGTTCGAATTGCTCTTCATTTGGAATTGCAGGTTAGTTAAATCAACCCGTTGTTGTTTCAGTTTCCATTGTAGGTTTGGCTTTTGTTTTTACTTCAGTTGCAGTTGAGTTTGTTCAAAATTCGAAATGAAATGTGGATGAACTAAACAAGAGGAAAAACAATTGATGCTTGAGTTCATAACAGGAAGAAATTCGAAGTGAAATGTGGAAATTGAGACTGAAATTGAGAGTAAAGAAGGCGGAGTCACTCAGGGATGTCACGAGGATCATCTCTTTTCATGGCTTTCCGGTGCAGCACGAAGCTGCTTCTATCTTCACCTTCCCACGTTTCTTCCATGTGCTCGCCCTTTCGTGCTCTCTCTCGCCATGTATTTTCAGTTTTGCAACAATATCGCTCTAATTGAGGGGAATTTGAGTTTTATTTGAGTTTGATTTGTGAATCGTACACATCCAATTTGATTTGCGAATCATACACTTGCAATCTCCCTCGACGTTTTGAGAGTCGAATCCCTCATCCTTTGCTTCTGTTGCATTCAGATTGCTGCCCTTGTGCTTGACTTCTTGTGTTTGGCTTCTTCTATTGCATTTAGATTGTTGCACTTGTGTTTGGCTTCTTATGTTGCATTCAGATTGCAGCCCTTGGTTTCCTCTTTTTTTTTTTTGGTCGATTAGCTTCCCTTCTACCGGTTTTTCTAAATTGAAAGGGAAATTATTGGAAGATGAACACTAAATATAAATATGTATATACGTTGGGAATTGATTGCAAGTATATATATATATATATATATATATATATATATATATATATATATATATATATATATATATATATATATATATAGAGAGAGAGAGAGAGAGAGAGAGAGAGAGTATAGATCATATGAGAACAAGCCTTATTGAGTAAAATGAGAATAGATCTGGGGCGTTGATTAAGATAAAATGGAGGGTTGTGATTATTCCTAAATAATTAATTATTTTAATTAAAAAAACCAGAAAATGGATCCTCCTTCCCTCATTAATGCGCGTGAATACACACACCAAATCCCTACAAATCCCTACAACACCATTGGACTGCTCCACATAGAGGAAAGAGAAAAGGAGGAGCGGCGGCCAAAACCAACCATCTGCGACCGAAATCCGACGGCGATGGCGGGTGAAGGCGTGATGGTGGCGAGGAAGACGGTGAAGGCAGGACGGCGACGGCTATGGCGGTTGCAGAGGCGAAGGTGGCGGTGGCGACGGCTATCGGACTCCAGATCCGGCCTTCCTCAGCCCTCGCTCTCCAAATCTCGCTCTCCGTCGCGCCTCCTCGCTCCTCGTCGCGCCTCTCCAATCCGGCCTTCCTCCGGCAACCACAAGCCCTCCTCGCTCCCCCGTCGCGTCTCGCTCTCCGTCGCGCCTCCTCGCTCCCCGTCGCGCCTCTCCAGTCCGGCCTTCCTCCGGCAACCACAAGCCCTCCTCGCTCCCCAGTCGCGCCTCTGCAGAGGCCTTCCTCGCTCCCCGTCGCGCCTCTCCAGTCCTGCCTTTCTCCGGCAACCACAAGCCCAGATCCGGCCACCCTTAGCCCAGATCCGAGCCCCACCACACCTAGCCGCCACCAACAGCCCCAAATCCGACCACCCTAGCTTACAGCGACGGAGACGAGGCACCCTTACAACCCCAAATCCGAGCCCCACCATGAACAGCGACCACCCTTACAGCCCCAAATTCGAGCCCCACCATGAACAGTGCATCAACGAATGAAGTAAATCAATGGGTGAGTTCAGATTTTTTTTTTTATGGTTAATTGATTGGTTGATCGATGTGTTAGGTTTAGGATTAGTCGATGAATACGGTGCTTGTCTGACAATTGAATCAATTGGTGAGAATTTTAGAGCTAATTGAGAGAGATGAGAGGTCGATCGGTCATTATCGACATCCCAATTGGGGTTTGGCATGTTATTGTCAATTATTCGTTTATTTTGTGAGGATTTGTAGCCAATTGTGTATGAATAGACGTCGAATTTGTGTTGTTCCGTCTAATTTAAGAGGTATTCGCAGGAAAAGTTGAATTATTCATATGTATGGACCGATGTGTTCTCATGTACTGTAATTTAGATTTCAATGATACTGTAATTTAGATTTATTCGTTTGTATGTATAACTTTATTCATATGTATATAGGATAATTTGGTGGAAGTTGTTTATGGGTGAATTTAAATATGTCAATGATCAAGTGATACTATCGAATAATCAAGTGATACTATCGAATAATAAAGCGATATCATCGAATAATCCATCGATACCATCAAATAACCGACCCATACCATCGAATAATCAACCGATAATCAATCATATACGAGTGAATAATCATCTATATATCACCGAATAATCATTCATAGACGACCGAATAATCAATCATTTATAAAGATCTACTCATATACCATCGCATAATCTGCCGATACCATCGCATAATCTGTCGATACCATTGCATAATCAGACGATACGATTGAATAATTTAGATATACTGTCGAATAATTTGAAGAGAGTGCACCCCACACGCCCTCATTCAGCAAGTGGGCAAAAAAACGACGTGGGTCCCACTGTTTTTTAATTTAAAAAAAGCCAAAATTGCCTATTAATCTCAGCCTTCCATTTCATTCAATCAACGTTCCAGATGTGTTCTCATTTTACTCAATAAGGCTTGTTCTCCCATGAACCACCCTATATATATATATATATATATATATATATATATATATATATATATATATTAAGCATACATGTTTTGAATTGATTGCAAGTATTTATACAATATCAAGGCGGTATACATGTTTTGAATTCTTGTTTTGAGAGTCGAGTAGTGCTTGATTGACTTTGGTGCTCTGATCCTTGGATTCGCCCCTCCTCCCAAGCGCAACTGATTTTCTGTTTTGCTGAATATATGTTCTCAAAATGTTGCCACCATGACAAGCTATGGTCACCTACTACTGCTGCTTATGCCCATTATATACACGTTCCTCATTTATCGTTTATTGACCTTTTGTTCATCATGGTCTCCATAGGCTGCTCGCACCTTCAATTGGCTTGCAGCATGACAAAGCATTAACAACTGCGATTTAATGTTTAGTCACATGGTTAAACTTTTGTGTCATCAAAATCTGGTATTTGTATGTATCATTGAATTAGTCTTGGGTTAAACAAGTATGCTTGTGTGCCTCTTTCATTGAAGATTCATTACGCATGATTGATCAAGAAATAGATTAATAGAATATGGAATCTTGATTCGTGGATCAGGGGGTTAGTTATATTATTCCTCAAAGCCTGATACAAGGTATGGTAGTGTGTTTTAGGCGAGGATAAGGTATGGTAGCAAAAGCTAGAAGGTGCATCTAGTGGGCATCAGTGCAGAATCTAAGAACACTGATATTAGGATGGTGATGAAGCCTACTGGATGCTTCCTCCTCTCTTTGTGTGTGCACACTGAATCTTTGTGTGTTTTTTGTGTTCATGTGTGTGATTTTGTTAATTACCCCGGACTGGACACAATTTGGTTGTCTCTTCTCTTTGTGTGTGCACAAAATTTGGTTTTTGTGTTCATGGTTGTCTACTGGACACCCTGTGGCCACTACTACAAAAAAGGGAAAATAACCCGGACATTTGACCCTTTATAACCCGGATATGGTCCGGGTTAAAAGTCAGCGGGTTATATTCTCAGTACACTATATAATCCGGATCTAATATCCGGGTTATTTTATCCGGGTAATCTGGTTATTCATACGGTATATACACCATTCGGTCCGGGTTATTTAGGGTGTTAATATAACCCGGACATTAGAATATCCGAGTTATTTTATCCGTATAAGCCGGGTACCCATTGGGTTTATACACCATTCGGTCCGGGTTATTTGGGGACCGGTCCGAGTTATTTGGGGGTGTGAATATAACCCGGATATTACACTATCCGGGTTATTTGGGGGTGTGAATATAACCCGGATATTACACTATCCGGGTTATAAAGGGCTTATGAAATAACCCGGATATTTGAAGTCTGGGGAGCATATACACTATCCGGGTTATTATATATTGTAATATTTTAAATTTGCTCGGAGCATATACACCGGATCGTGCATATCCGGGTTATATTCTCTCTTTTTTCACGGTCAAATCGAGAACAAATAACCCGGGGATTTTGAGGTCCGGGTTATATAATATGTTTTGTTTTAATATAATATATTCATATTTCATTCAATCCACCTGTATAAATGCATAATCCGTGCATGCATGTGCCTTAATACATACACCACTCAGAACATCTCAACGAATATAATTACAAAAGTGGAAATAGATTTACCAAAATATAATAATCCCGTCATAAAGAGTACTTTAACACCATCCAAAATATAAAAATCTCGTCATAAAGTGTATGAAACCATTATCTAAAGAGGAAAACATATAAGTTTGAAGACCATGGCTACTTCATCATTGATCAATCAACCTGAAAAGACAATTGTAGGCAAGTTAGTGATGGGGAAGAAATTTTCTCTATGTACAAGAACAAGACATTTTAGTTATTGAATCTTGCTAATAT
The DNA here is from genome assembly GCA_037127255.1 of Persicaria tinctoria. Lineage (NCBI taxonomy): Eukaryota > Viridiplantae > Streptophyta > Magnoliopsida > Caryophyllales > Polygonaceae > Persicaria > Persicaria tinctoria. The sequence goes on along the minus strand of JBANSL010000002.1, from coordinate 90,055,689 downwards.
ATGCATTCCATACCACCTAAAATAAGACACGGATCAAATACTCTAGGAACTCCTTTCGAACGTCATCAATATCCTGTTCTGAGAACGTTTGCTGTTTTCCATACCACTGAACATATTTGAATAAAATAAATTACATTTTTTATTAGCAACAATAATATAATTTAATTTATTTAAAAGATTTAATGTCATACCACTTTAGGGACCATTGCGCTTCTTCGACAAACTATCTCTCGCATAAACTTCAACACGTAATATCCGGACTTGATTGGATTCAATTGTGAAGGACACTACAAAGAAAAAGACGAGCAATTTCAGAAATTAAACTTGGCATCATATAATTAATATGGATGTAAGAGAACACGCTCAAATCTAAAGACAATTAACCTGTACTCGAGTCCACAGTGTTTGCTTTCGGGGCTTGTTCTTGTCCAAACTAGTAAATGTAAAAGCATAACTCCTATATATATATATATATATTCAATAGAATGATATTTTAGTAAGAACATAAAATGCAACACCTAATATCCACCAAAAGAAAGGTAAAGCAAAAAAATAAGGAGAACATCACATCAAACATGTACTTTGACAACAACAAAAGTTAAAGAATAAACCCTAAGCCAAAATCAAACAAATTTTATAGAAGACAAGAAATCAATACTTACAAGTCAATTAAAACTCTTGCATCATTTTGTATTGGCTCGGACAAGGAATCAATCCAATATGCATAACCCATTTCAGGCTGCAGCACCAACAATACCCAACGATTCCTACATGCAAACAAATGTAAGTAAAAAATATGATTGTAAATATATGAGACAAGTACAAAAGGGATATAGTAGTTACTGGAAATTATAAGGTGCAAAATAGATTCAATCCTTGATATTCTCTTTCATGACATTGGATATATAAGTAGCCCGCTCTTGTAAGGTCCCTCTTTCATTTTGAGGGGAAACTAAACTTGGAGAAAGAAAGCCAAATCTGGCTTCAACCCCTTCACAACGGGTTTCAAACAAATAACTACAACACAAAAATATGAATTAGTTTGAATTAAAAAGATTTTATTCATAAACTAAAAACATTTAAACAAATAACTAACCTCATATATATAGACACATGGGCACTTTTTATCTCATTAAGGTCGAGCCATGTTTGAATTATTTCCTGCCCAACTGAGATATCAAGATGGTCCGATCCAAACAAATCTTTAGGGATTTTGACAACTTGCAACTCAGATAATTCGTCCAACAACCATCGAAAATCATCAACAATACTTGGAACGGAATCCACATCCATCACATCATTGTTAGATTCTTTGGTTGATGTCTTGACAATATTATTATCCTTGGATGACTTGTTGATCGAACTCCCATTTTCCTTCATAATTGAGTAAATACATAAACTCTTGAGGTTTTAAATAATTACTAGAAATAAATTATTAAAAGTCAACAACTTACCATAATGGGCAATACTAGATGAGCAGGCCATGCAAGAAAGTGACCAACAGCCTCAAATACAAGAGAAACCTCACTAGTAGGAAATGGCAATTTTACATCACCTTGCATAGGAGTAACTATCTCAACCTTCAATTGATTACTCTCCAACTCTTTATGGTGTAGTAGGACGGTTCCCGAAGATAAGTGATACACGCGCCCTTTTGCCACCTCCTTCTCGATGTTAGTCACAAATAAATTGCATCCACTCCATCCCTATCTATCTATAAAACATAAAAAGTTGTGTTCAAGAGTCATTTATTGCTACTATTAAGTACATGAAAATTTACACTATTTTTCTTTTCTTATTCAATTTGAATCAACTTGCTTTCTTTAGCTCAATGGTTATAGTTGTTGGGGATTACCTCTTGGTTGAAGGTTCAAATCTTCATAGCTACATATTTTTTTTTCATTTTCCACTTTTTCATAGCAACATCTTTTATTCATTTTTTGGTCATTAAATTTATATATGTAATATATAATGTTCGTTTTTTTTTATCAATTTAATAAATTGTCAATTCAATTATTTATCCAATTATATAAAAATTATGTTTATTTATTAATTATTAATTTAACTTTATTTTTTTCATTAGAAGGATTGTCTTTAATTCAAAAAAATAATAAAGGATTTCTTCATAGCTACATCTTTTATTATTTTTTTGGTCATTAAATTTATATATGTAATATATAATGTTCGTTTTTTTTATCAATTTAAATTAATTGTCAATTCAATTATTTCTCCAATTATATAAAAATTATGTTTATTTATTAAGTTAACTTTATTTTTTTCATTAGGAGGATTGTCTTTAATTCAAAAATAATAATAAAGGCTTCTCTTTTCATCTTTCAAATGAGTGTTTACTATCTCTAAATTAGTGTTTTTTATAAATAATAATAAAAATAAAATAAAATAATAAAAGCATTTGGTTTATTAAACCGGTTGAACCGGTCCAAACCAAGAAAAATAAAATAAAATGGAGAACCGGTTCAAGTGAACCGCTCCTTCCTTCTTCCTCCTCCTTCCCATGCGCGTTCAAAGTTCAAACCATACCCTTCAATGGTGGTTTTAAATTTCGTGACGTTTCACCTCCAAAACGTCTTTATTAACTTTGATTCAACATCCACATGTCAAAAACGTGTTTAGTTTGTGATATCATCAACGAATTCAGCCCCGTTTTCGTCCAAGTTCGTTTTGCCCCAAATCGAATTTGGTGTCGTTTGGGATTATTTTTCAACCGTTTCTTGCAATTGAATACACGACATTGATCACCAGAAGAAGAGGAAGAGATTGGTGCAATCAATTTGATATTTCGTTCTCATTTTAAGATCGACTATAAAAACCCTTTCAACATTCGGAAGCTCCGTCCACCATTGAAGCCCAATCTCCAAGCTCTGAATCTGGTTCATCATGTTCTAAATCATGTAATCTACAATCCCATTCAATTTTTTTTGAGAAAAGCATGCAAAATAGAATATGCCCAATTTCATATTCGATTCGTCGGAGCCACCGCGCCTGGCTTCCTCCACCGCTACCGGAGCCACCTACCGCCTCCCATATGTGCGCCAAGGTGTAGGGATCCCACAACCATCGCCTCCTCCGTCGCATGATCTGTCGGCGCCGCCAGGCATCGCTGTGCCGGATTTGATTTGTTGCTGTGTCGGGCGGTAGGAAGAAGAAGGCCTAACTACAAAAAAACTCTCAAACATTCTGTTTTGGTAAAATATGCCCTTATTTCAGCCTTACAATTTATAAAAAGTATCCCACAGTTTTAGAATCTATTCTAACTCGCATAAACTCTTAAATTCGCAGCGATGTCTTTCATTATTTGATTAATCATTTGTTTGTTGCTTTTTTTTATATATATTCTTACACTTTCTCATATATACCTAGCATTGGGTAATTTGGGTTTGATAGGTTGATATATTCTTTCTATTGTTTATCAATCACAATTCAAAATTTTATGCCTATATCATATTTATTTTTCTAATTTTTATTCTTATCTTTTATTTTGCAGATTAGTTGGGGAGAGCTATATTATATATATCTTCCCTCGATCATTCGATGACCCGTAAGAATTTTTTTGTTCCCTCTTTGATCTTTCATTCATTGATTAATCAAAAATGTTGTTGCTCTATTATTTAACATTGGATTTTATGTGCTTATATATTTTTTTATTGTTTAATTTTATCATCATTAAAATTTGTATACCTACATCATAGTTATTTTTCTAATTCGTATTCTTTATTTTTTTTGCATATTGTTGTAGTCCATTTGTTGTATAAACATTCCATATTCAATTTTGGAAACACTTTAATATATTTTGGTTTAAATATATATAGTGTATGATTCTAATTCATTTTCAATTTATATATAGAAATATTTATTATGATTTTTATTAGCATTGATTTGTGTACATGGATGATGCAACTTCTACTATTTTTATTTTTTTTTAATTTTTGAGGATTAATTTTTATTTTATTTTTTAGATTACTATTTTATGTATTAATTTTTATTCTTTAACCAAGTTCATTTATTTGTAAAGAAGTCATTTATGTTATAAGGAGTCTATTATATTAATTTAATCATTTCATTCATGTCTATAAATACAAGTCCGATAAATAATTTATAAATCTATATATATATATATATATATATATATATATATATATCATCTATCTACCGATCTATACGGTCTACACAATCTATATCTATATGTAGTAATAATAATAATAATAATAATAATAATAATAATAATAATAATAATAATAATAATAGTAGTAGTAGTAGTAATAATAATAATAATAATATATAATAGAAAAGTTGTGTTCAATCTTATAAATGCATACCTAAAATCCTTTTATTTTCTCAATTTAAAATTTTAATTTATATTTTATTGAATTAAAAAAATAATAGCTATCTTTCATGTTCCCCATGTTTATTTATTACTTTAAATTGATTTTTTGCATTAAATTTAATGCCTTAAATTCAAAAAATAAATGGTTCTCTTTTCATATTACAAATAATTAAATGTCAACTTATTTGGATTCCGAGTAGTAATTTCATCCCCAAAGTCTTCGGGCCACGATAGTAAAATTAATCCGTTTTTATGCTATCATTTCTTTAACTTCCTTACAAGTAAAGTTAATTATATTTAAATAGTGCATTGTTATCTTTTTGAATTGTTATAAATTAAGATGGTATTTTTTATTTTGAAAATTGATATAATATTTTTTTTTCAAATATCTTCCTATAAAAATATTTATCATTAAATAAAAAAAATACATGCAATAGAAGTTTCACCATATAAGAAACTTCTCGGTTGAAGCAAAATCGATGTGCTTAATTTTAAAACATTATTATTATAAGTTTAAAAGAGTGCATATATCTAAATATTTTACCAATTGTAACTTATGTTAATAAAAATGAGTAATTAAAATATTTTGTTTATTATAAAATTTATGTCATGTTAATTTTTGGTTATTCACCTGATTGATATCCCATGTTAAAATATTTGGTTTTTCACCTTATAATATCAACTCATTTATTTTATATAAAATCTTACCCCGGGCGTAGCACGGGTCTGCCACCCTAGTATTTATATAAAACAATGTAATCAAACATTCAATATATGTTTTTTCCACCTCAATAACAAGTTTTAACATAATGACTTCAATCTATAAGAGTACTTACATCTTTTGGTGTACCAATTGAGTTACCTCCAATGATAGGACAAGATGCTTTACCACTTGGCTTAATAGTATCTTGAACCACGCTAATTGGGTTTAAAGGCATGTTTGGGAGTGGTTTATCAGGAACATATTGCTTTCTTTCATCCAATAATTGTTGAATGAACTGTTTCATTTCTTGTCTCTCTCGTCTCTCGGTCTCAAGCAATGAATCAATTTTAGCCTTCATGCTCACTTTCAATTTCTTGGTGGCCTCTTCAATCAAAGCCTCTTGAGCATCCCCTTGGGAAGATGACGCTTTACGAGAAGCATGACCAAAGTAGTCACTAACATTGACATTTTGCCCAACCCCTCTAACACGTCCTGGGTGATCTTCCTTTCCTAAGGCCGTTGACAAGACATCTTTCCGTGCACTGGAAACAAACTCCCCCGTGGATTCTTGTTCCAAATGAAGATCCTATACACCAACATTGTACATATAACACTTGAAAATAATAAACATACTTGCAAAGACAATTATACGTATTCTTCCCATTTTAAAGTGTTATTATACTTACAATCTTTTCAATCACTTCTCATGCTTTTTCACAATACTTGCCATCTTTGGTTTTTCTTGCTTCCTTCCATGGAATTGCTCGAGATATAGTAGATGAGGCATCAATTCCATGTTTAACTTTCTAGAATAATCATTTGTACCATATAAAAGAAAAAATGAGTGATAAAAATAAAGAAGGTCCACAAGTTATTGAAATTTACCTTAAATAAAATACTTACATAGTTATCTTCAATACCGGCATAAAACACCATGGACATATAACAAAAACTGCACACCCACTTAAAGTATATTCATTAAACACCATGGACATATAACAAAAACTGCACAAGTTATTGAAATTTGACCCTCTATAAGTATATTCATTCTTGAGTGAAAGGTCTCGAAACTTGTTACTTTTCTCCTATTTACACATGGAAACTATTAAACACCATGGACATATAACAAAAACTGCACACCCACTTAAAGATGAAGAGAACAAATCGCAAGAAAAGAATTAAGAATCAATTGAAATCGGACAATCTAAACATGCTAAGGCATCTATCAATAATCAATAATAGTGCTTGTGAAGATTGGGTTGAACGAAAAAGTACCTGAAATTCTTTAGATTGGGTTGTTTTCACAAATTGAGTCCATTGTTCTTGAGTGATGTATGAGTCATACATTTCAGGGGGAGTATTCACAACCGCCTTTGTTTTCTTGTCAAACAAATGGTATCGTCTCAAGTCTGTTTTGAAAGTCCTCCATAAATCCTTAGCTTTCTTCACTGTCCAATCTCTCAATTCGTCCGGAAGTTTGAAACCATCCTGTAAGATTTTTATATAATATTATGCAATATAAATTTAAGAAGAAGACAATATACCATTTGTATAATTAGATCATATGCCCAACCAAAACATCTTTCCAAATCTGATCTTTTTCATCATTAGAAACGAGCGTCCAATTATCTGTGGTGATTGGCACTATTTTCTTCGCTACAGTCCCGATGAAGGTGGACAATTTCGCCGCATTTTCCCCCACAGGCTGGCGACGAGGATTCAATCGTATTTCTAGTCGCTTTCCCTCAGCTATGGGCTTCGTGAAATCCTTTAGCAATGAAGCCCCTCTAGTCCTAGTAGTATTTTCTTGTGGCTTGGAGGGCGGAGCTGGATGCTCAACTTCGGTGGGTTGAGAGTCTTTTTCAGAAGGTCTATTTTTACGCTTTTTGCGACTCATCTGCATACATAAAAGTACAAGAAATAACAAACACATTGAGTTAAGATAATTATTTGAGATGAACAAACATGCATGGCTCGCCTTCAAGCTCCATAGTGGATGTGAAAGGGATATTCCTTTCGCGATAATGACATCTGATGACACGCATTTACGCCAATAGGCACTTTTAGAATCAAAATCTTAATTGGATTAAAAGTTAAAATCAGCAACAAAAGCAAAAATCAGTAGCAACAGTAGAAATCATATACATATGTAATTAATGTTTGTTCTTATATTTTCAAGTGGAGTTTTAGTGCATTTAAATGGTAAGTACAACAGCAAAAAAAGTAAAAAACAACAGCAATCAGTAGAAATCATATATTATACACATTAAAGTAATTAATGTTTTCAAAATAATACGACATAATAAAAAATCAAGATGTGCAAAACAATTTAATTGACTAACATTTATCTAAAAAAACTTGATTTACAAAGCATTAATTATAATATTTCAAATTATTTCCTCTTTTTTGTTTGATGTGTAGTAGTAGATGCATCGTTTTCTCCTAATATTTCTTCGTTAAGCCAAATGCCTTCACCATGATCATCTCGTACATAAATCTCCTCTTCAGTTCCACTTTCCTCGGAGGATAGCATTTGTTTAGAGCCACTACTCTCAACATATAAATCTTCCACTTCTTCAACATTATTTCTCTTAGGTGTGAACATCACGGTAGACCATCTCGAGTCAACAAGGTCCGGCACATAAAACACTTGAGTAGCTTGTGATGCCAATATGAATGGATCATTAGTAGGTACCGCCTTTTCCAGAGCAACCGAAATAAATCCCATCTCATCAACTCGGACTCCACTATTTATATCAACCCATTTACAACAAAACACCGGAATTTTCAACTCTTTTGAGTATATTAATACCCAAATGTGCTCAATGACACCGTAATAAGACATGCTAGCATATACAGGATTCTTGTCTTTTGCACCTGCAACATGCATTGCATGTGCTTCCAACGTCACCCCACTGTTTTGAGTTGCACTTTTATCATCTTGATTCTTGGTGTAGAAAGTGCAATTATTGATGACAAACCCGGAGTAGCTCATTGCTTGGAACCTGGGCCCACGATGCAAAGATCTCAAATTTGCTGAGACTTCCTCTCCAGACTTCAGCTGCATACTAACTCGGTCTTGAAACCACTGAATGAAAGTGTCATTATGTTCAGTCGTAATCCACTTCTCGCTTTTATTAGGATTTTTGCTGCGTACGTTGGCCATGTGCTCATCTACATATGGTTGAACTTCTTCTATGTTGTGTAGCACATATAGGTGTGCTATTTTCCACTGCATCTCACGTTTAATAGTTACCATTTGGTATCCTAATGTACCCTTCCAATCCAATTCTCCCATCTGCGGACACTTTGGGAGACCAATGGATTCAACATTGGATAAGTAATCACCACAAAATTCAACGGCTTCTTCAACTATATATCGTTCAACAATGCAGCCTTCAGGATATTGTCGATTCATGACATACCCTTTCAAAATTTTCATATATCTTTCAAATGGATACATCCATCGCAGATACACCGGTCCACAAATCTCAACCTCTCTTACTAAGTGGATGGCTAAATGAACCATTATGTCAAAGAATGAAAATGGAAAGTACATCTCCATTCGACATAGGACATCACTGATCTCACTTTGAAGATATCCCAATTCATCACGATCTATGACCTTGCTACATAGTTTCTTGAAGAAGAAACAAAGCCTGATTATGGTGAATCTCACATGTTTAGGCAAGATTGAGCGGATAGCCACCGGTACCAACTGTTGCATTAGTACGTGACAATCATGAGTTTTCAGCCCTACTAACCTCAAGTCTTTCATTGACACAAGGTTGCTAATATTTGACGAGTACCCATCCGGAACTTTGATGCCACGAAGAAACTTACAGAAGATACTAATCTCCTTCTTTGAAAGAGTGTAGCATGCAGGTGGCAAATACGTACGAGACCCTCTCTTCTGCGGTTGTAATTCTGGTCTAACACCCATCACCTTATAATCTTCTCTAGCTTTGATGTCGTCTTTTGTCTTTCCAGGAACATTCAACAATGTACCAATGAGACTATCGCAAATATTTTTCTCAATGTGCATTACATCAAGACAATGTCGAACAGAGAGATCTTTCCAATAAGGAAGATAAAAAAAATTGATTTCTTTTTCCACCCATCTCGTTGATCTTTATTCTCCGTGTTTTTCCCAAATCTCACATCTATTCCATCCACAATAGCAAGCACTTCCTCTCCCGTTAATGGAATCGGGGCACTGCCTTCTTCGGTCGAACCATCAAAAGCCTTACGCAACCTCCTATAATGATGGTCCTTATCTATGAACCTTCTGTGCCCAAGATAAGCAATCTTATGACTTTTTTCCAAACGACATGCGTAGGTATTCTTTCCACAAATTGGGCATGCAATGTACCCTTTAGCAGGATAATCATTTATAGTGCAAAATAGCATGGCACGCAGACGAAAATTTTCTTTACGATGTGCATCGAACACATCAATTCCATCTTCCCACATGTCTTTCAAATCTTCAAAAAGGGGTGCTAAGTAAACATCAATCTCAAATCCAGGTTGTTTTGGCCCCGAAATCAACAAAGACAGCATCATATACTTGCGTTTCATACACAACCATGGAGGAAGATTGTAAATAACCAGAACTTTAAATTTCTTTTAAAAGGCAAGATACATGAACATTCAAGGCAGGCATCAAAGTGGATTAGATGGATGTTTTCAGATAATACACCAATCAGTGAAATATAAAACATAGCTCATAGTATAATGCTTTTCTTTGAAGTGGGCGAGAGAGCTCATAAATGAGAAGATAAAGGCAAATAAATAGGCTAATGTGACGTATTTTGGAAGTGTATTGTGTTCTAAAGTGATTATGTTTACACAGAATTATCATCATTTTTTTTTCTTGATTTAAGAAATTGCCATATGAACAAATAGCTATAGATCCATGTTTGGACTTAAAACATCAGCTTGAGCAGTTTTATGAAACTAGTCGTGCTTTTCTCAGGATAACCCCAAAGCTATTACCATTTCATTCTTTCATCAATAGCTTCTTATTGATCGAAATCTCATTGCTATCTATCTACATTAACCTTTCTCTTTCCTTGACAAGTTTTAAGGGATTTTCATTTGCAATTAACATATACTACGTATGATATATGACCAGTTAACCCAAAGACAAGACTTGGGAAAGATATTCACCTTAGACTTTAGAGTAAATGCAAACATTTGAAAACCAAAAACAATAGAACGTACTGCCACACAAAATACACAACAAATTCAGCTTCATTCATACATGAGAGGAAACAACAAAATTCAGTAACTTGAGCAGAAGAAGAGAAATTAATTTGACCTGTCAAGTGCTCTGACAAACATTTCAGAGGCAACAACAACAAGAAGAGTAGGATCTGGCTCAGTACCCTTGGCCGGTCCTGTGTCCCAATGCCCTGGGGCCTCTTTTTGCCCCTTTTCCTTGACAGCTTCAACACCCTACGCACAAATGGGAACTTAATTAACATGACGCATATATCCTTATACATGACGGATGTCAATACTAACATGACAAATGTCAATACTAACATGACAGATGTCAATACTAACATGACAGGTGGACTAGTTCAATTACAACATAAGACTATTTCCATACAACTAAGCAGTTGCTCGACGGTTACCTTTCCCCCCTTCTCTTGCTTTGATCTTTCGAACCCTTCTCAACACCTTTACTACACCAAATTTGAAATGGTATTCATACAACCAAGCAAGTTCGCATTCCCACCCTTATCATCCAATTCCGATAACATGATTGCAATGTCTAGATCATGACAAACCGACTGACTAGAGATGTACCTTGCATCATTTACACTAACACAAAACTACTCCAATGTGAAAACAATATCTGGTAGGATTAGCCGGATCAATCATGACATTTGCGAAGAATCAGAGAAGCAAACAATGTCCTCTAACAACATGGAAGTCATAGCAATTATACTAGCAGTTTGAAAGAATGATTAATCGCGGTCAGAACATATTCCTGATGAATGTTTAAGTCCTAAAAGATCTTTAAAAAAAGCCATCACAAGAGAGATTGTGAACCAAACACTAACCAACATGAAATTTCAAGTTTAGAACAGATTTACAAATTGCCAATATCATCTGGAATTTGAGTTTGGTAGCAATTGAAACGAAATTGGACAAATCTGATGAGCAATTAAGTAGTTGCAGCTTTAAGAAGGAGAACTGATGCTGGAGGATTTTTGAGTATGAAAGTAAAGCTCTTATCCTGTCATCCCAAAGCAAGAAATCAAAATTGTGACTGAAAATTGAAATCCAGGACCATCAGGAAGCAGGAAATCAACATTCCGAGATATAGGATATGTACGTGCAGGAGAAATCAAAAGAGAATAGCACGCACATCGTAGATGGTGATTTCGACAGGGATGACAAACCGAGAACATGATATTCACAAACCCTGGCTTTCCGTCAATTGATTTCAGAATCAATCGGTAGCAATTAGCGCGACGAACTTAAAATTGTTCACACTCAAGAAACAAATTGAGATTGAAAAGGAGAAGGATTACCTTTCTTAGGTTTTCCGAGCTCCCATGGCTTCCCTGTTCTTCTGCTCCCTTGCTCTCGCTCAAATCCCGCTCCAGCGTCGAGCTCTCCCTCACATCTGCAGCGCCGAGCTCTCCCTCACATCTGCAGCGTCGAGCTCCAACGCATGTGCTCCTTCCTCCTTCCTCCTTGTCCTTGTGGACTTGATCCCCTCCACTCTCAATCTCTCTCCCTAATTTTCTGCTATAGATTTGGGGCAAGAGACAAGCAAAGGAAAGGGAGGCACCACCGGTTACTCCAGGTAAAAATTACCGCTTGGGGTGCAATTTTTTTAAGGGGGAGGGTTAGCCTTTGCAAATAGTATCAGATAGTGGGTTATGGGCACAAAGTAATCTGGATGGGGGGTTATTTACTACAATTCCCTCATTAAAAAATTATATGCAGAACTTTCAGCCCCTTCTTCCAAACACATTTTCTTCCCCCTTTTCTAAAATTTCCTAGTGTAAATGAAACATATACCCCATTGAAAAAACTCTTGCATCAAAGGTAAGCGCAATGAGAAGGTGCGAGGGAATACCTTTTATCGTCGGAGGAGTACGAGGAAGAGGAGTAGCTGTCAGAAAATGTGTGTGATGCTTACGGTTTTATTTGGCCTTGAAGTTCTTTCTTTCACGGATGTTGAGCGACTCCCTGTTTTAGTTATTTTTATAAAATTGCGAGTTCATTGTCTTTAGGATTTCTGTATGGTTTGCTTTCTTCTTTCTATTCGGGCAAGATTCAAAATCCTTGTAAAGCAATTTTGACGCTAACCTAATTTGATTTTTCTGTTGGTTTGAGTTGGTTTGGTTCATTCTTTGCAATTGTTGTGGAAATATTAAACTAAAACAATTTGGAATTTGCCTCAAAATCTACATCAAAGTCTTGCTTTTGATTTGTAAATATGTTGAATACAAACATGAGTACTGAAATCTTTGTGAAAATTTCACTAGATGGGGAATTTACAGTCCCAATATTACAGTAAGAGAATGAAGAACAAGAAGCAACTAGGGGGAATAGACATAATAAGAAACCGACATCAGTTCTAAGCTCCATCTTCCCTGGTGTTATCTTGATCATATTTGTTGGGTTATTGATGGATATTTCAATCGATATGTTACTATGATTCAATGATATAACATTTGTATCATCTTATGCAGAAGTCATAGAGGATTCCCTGGTGTTATTTTGATCATATTTATTGGCTTCTAATCATTTATATGTTCTTAATCAATTGGTATCCATCCTTTTTTTTTTCTTGAATGCAGCTTAATCAATTTTAGAGCATGAAAGCCGATCACTGTTTTTCATTCCTTTCTTGGCTAGAGGATATATTGTCTGGATCAACTTCGGGTGGAATCCATTATTCAGGTGTCCTCGGAGGGTGGTTCAGATAATAATGGTTGTTGAGCCACCCCTTAGTACTATGATCTGCACTCATAATTTGAGGAAGGTTCATATAATCTAACTCTCCCTTTTTATACATTTCAACACTATTTATAATAATTATGGAATAAACTCATTCCCTTTATTTGAACAATTAAACCTTATATTTTGAGTGTATATAATAAGACAATTTGCTAAAAATATATTTTAATGATGATTACAGTTTTATCCTTAATTTATTTCATCATTGTGATTTGCATCAGGGAGTTATTAATATTATCATTCATTTATTTTATTTTATTTTGTAAGTCCCGATGGTGAGTCTTGTTTTAAATTTTAACCTTATAAATATTATTAATTAGTGTATACAAGTATGTATACAAAGGGCATGATTTATTTGACATCAACCCTGAATATTCAAATTTGGTGTAAATTTTTTAAAATAATTAATAATCAAATTTGTCGATGGGTTTCACCACTTGAGGTTGCATGTCAAATTTTTGGTTTTGATTTATTTGACATCGGCCCTTCTGTAATTCCACTCCAAATCCATTTGCCTAATTTACACCCGGTTACTTTTAGAGATTATGAAAACCTAAGATCCGTTTCTAAGGATGAGAAGCGGCAAAAGACTATGTTAATGGAGTTCTTTATAGTAAACCAAAAATTCCTTGATCACAAATACATGTATACTGTTTTCCTCTTGTATTCATATTAAATTTTCAAAAGTACATTATGATTTTATATATTAAATCAAGTGTTAGATTAGGTGGGTCTATTAACTGATAGTGCTATTTTAATTTTCTCATCAAATGTTTATATGATATAAACTATCATAGAAAAAGATGGAAAATTCACATTTATAAACTTGATAAAATATATGAATGAATGTATCATCAAAATATTCATTCTTCTTGTATCAAAATATTCATTTTTCTTGTCTAAAAGAAAGTGTATAAATCGGTACACGAGAGTTAAAAACTACAACCGATAGGCCAGTAATATTATTCATGAGCCTTACCTTTAAACATACTCGAATTGACACTCAAATGCTCATATAGTGCAAAGCATAGATAAGTAAATTCGAGTGAATTTTATTACTATGTCGTAATTGTTTAATTAAAACCGCGAACTTCAAAGTATATTTGCGGATAAAAACAAATTAATTAATCTTATGTGTGTGTGTTTAATTTCATGCGAATTTAAAGGGCATATATAGCGAAGTATGTAGTTTAATTTGAATTGAAGTTCAATTCATTGATGTATTATATAATTTACATTTTGCAATATAAATCTCGAGTTTAATCTATAATATATATGACCTTCTCGGGGACATTGATGAAGTTAAAAGCTGAAGATCTTGAATTTTATAACTTCAAAGTTGGGTTATTTGAACTTATGCAATTGAAGAACTAATTGCATCAGTAGATTGAAATCAAAGAGAATCGAAAAAACTCCATTGGAAGTCAAGAACCACAAGCTCAACTGGTTCAGTTTGTTACAACAGTTTGCAACTGAAATCCCGCCTTTTATAGGCTTTACAAATTGTCCAACTAGGACCACATGGGAAATTACATAAATGCCCCTTTGGTGGTTAGCTAACCGAGCTCACTCTCACATCTAGCTCACACATACACACTCATAGGTTATTCCAAGTTGGATGTTGTTTATTCTTACCAAAATTGAAGATTGATACAGTAAAGTCCATTTTTAGAATTATGTACGTTGAATATATTTAAAATAGTTAAAATTGGTAATTGATTGATGATTGGATGATATCAATATGAAGATGACATGTATGTACATAAATGAAATCTTGGTAATAAGTCTTACCGTCAACAAGTATTGAAATACAAAGGCACTTGGAAGCTAAGCCATGAGAAAATCTTTGAAGGATTATAACTTGCATGAACATCTTAGTTCTCAATCTACTTCAATTAGAGCTACTAGATATCAAAGATGCTTTTAACAGTCCAGTTCCAAAAGAATATGTTGGCTCATGGAAATTGCTAAACAAGAAACAATAAATTGCATACAAGTGCATTATGGAACATGTAAAAAGAAACAAACTAGCATTTTTTTTATTGATGGCCCGGATGGGACTGGTAAGACATTCTTATATTGTGCTTTATATGTTAAGATCGGATTGGTGAAGAAAATTAATTTACCAAATGATACATGAGGAATTGCAACTTCAAATATACCAACTGGGAGAACAACTCATTCTAGGTTTAAACTACCACTTGATGGCAACATTTCAGTTTCATGTAATTGATAGCACCTAGTTTTATATATTATTCATGTGCATTTAGGTTAGTTTCATGCATCATTTTAGAGTATTTTTATTGTCTTTTTTGTGTGGTTTCTGTATTATTTATGATTCAGAGATCTACACAAGCTTTGTTTGTGTTTTGTAGGTTTGGGTCGGTGATTTGGGCTAAATTGCATGCATCTAATGGAAAGGGATTGAAAGAAAAGCAAAAGAGACGGCTCATAGAGCAAGTATATCAAATGAAACACTCATAGGAGCTCAAGGTGGTGTAGCACAACTCGCGGGATAAAGGCGTTTGTGCAATTTTCAGCTTCAGCAAGCTGTCACGACTCGTGGGAGGCCTTCACGAGTCGTGACAGGTGAACTCATCTCTTTGAGGCGTACTGCAGGCTGTCACGACCCGTGAGAGACTCTTCACGAGTCGTGACAGTGCCAGATCAGCCCAACCTTTCACATTTCCGTTGTTTGTTTGGATGAATTAAAACCATTGTAATTTCCAGATTTCTAAAGGGAGTTACGTTTTGTTTGGAAAAGGCTCAGGCCGAAGTTGGGAGATGGGAGTTGAGCTTTTGGTGAGTTTTTGGAGACTAGGATTTTGGAGAAGAAGACTTGTTCGATTAATCAAATTCCGGTAAATTCCGTTTTCATCTCTATTGTTCTATGTTTGTCTTGCCGAATTTGATTGAATCAAGCATGTACTTTTCCATGAGTGGCTAGATCTCTTGTTCTAGGATCGGGGTGATCCCGGCGATGCGGAAATAGACTCGTTCTTAGTATTGTTTGATTGATTTCTGATTTTGTTTGGTGATTTAATCCTATTGCGCCAGCCCTAATCGATGAGAATTGGTTAGAACTGATTTTGGGTTTGAAATCGAAAGACTAAAACCCTAAATTGGAATTTAGATGGTGAATTTAGGCCGAAAGGCTATTTGATCCATTGGAACCATAGGATTAAACCCGAAGTTTAGTTGATCGAAGGTGAAATCGAACTTCTTGAGGATTATGGATTGTGATAGATATTCTAGATGATCGTTATATCAACTGAGACCGAAAGGCGAAGTTGATGTGATTTTCATTTAGAATTCTAAGTGCTTAAAGGTTTCTAAATTGGTTGCTTGAAACCAAAAGGAGATCGTTAATCAATTTAGACACATTCGCTTCGATTCCGAAAGGAGCTTTGCGATTAACTTAGACAATCTACCTTTACTTTTGAGTTAGAAATCATTCAAGCGAGAATATATTTTGGTCTATTGACGATGCATCGTTGGTGAATCCCTAGCCCTAGAATATCTTCCATACATATAATTCTCATATATTTTATCTGTGTTTGCTATTTTTTTACACACACTTTTTCCCTCAATTTATTCGTTACTTTTGGGCTTAGTCGAACTAGTTTGAAATTGACAATCGATATTCCTCCGGTCCTTGTGGATACGACACTTTATTACTACAACTGAACCCCATACACTTGTGGGTGTAGGCTTTTATCCTATCAGTAATGTTTCAAAACAAACTAATTTAGTAGAATTACTAAGAAAAACACCCCTCGTCATTTGGGATGAAGCTTCAATGGGCAAGAAGAGTAATATTGAATCATTAAACACAATGCTACAAGATATATGCAACAACAATGCATTATTTGGTGGATTTTTTTTAGTATTTTGTGGCGATTTTAGACAAGTGCTTCCAGTAATAAAAACTCAATGTGAAGCTGGTGAATCCAGCTTGGTAAGTTCGTATCTATGGCCACAATTGACCAAGTTCAAGCTTACTAAAAATATAAGAGCACTTGATGATCCTGCGTGTTTTTATTTTCTTCTACAACTTGGCAATGGGAGCTTACAGAACGATGAACATAGTTCTATCAACTTACAACCAGAAATGATTAGATATTTTGACATTGAAAATGATTGTAATCAATGCTCTTTTAGTTTTGTATATCTTCCATGAAATACAACAGTTCAAGGATAACAAAAATACTTTAACAAGCGAGATATTTTAGACCCTAAAAATGAAGATGTAGACAATATTAACAATGAGCTACTACGTTGTTTACTAGGGATGACTACAACATATAGAAGTTTCGATACAATCCTTCATGATCAAAGTCATTTATATCTTGTCGGATTCCTTAATACATTATGTCCTTCGGAATGAGCCCCCACGAAGTAATAGTGAAACCAAACTGCCCAGTCAAATTACTATTTGCTACGAAATCTTGATCCTCCTAACAGGTTGTGTAATGGAACAAGATTAATCTGCAAGAAACTCTTCAAAAACATAATCCATTGTCAAATAACAATGGGTCATTACAAAGGCGAACATGTGTCTCTACTAAGAATTGCCAAGCAAACATGTAGTAAATTACCCATTTCAGTTTCAGAAAACAATTCCATGTCAAGTTATGCTTTGCTATGACAATAAACAAGGCTCAAGGGCAAACACTAGAAAAAGTTGCAATGTACTTACGACAACCGTGGTTTTCGCATGGGCAGTTATATGTTGCTTTATCTAAAAAAAGGATTTGATCCAACAATACAATGTTCAGGAATAAATCAGATGACACTTACGCTACCACTCTCACAGTTGTTAACATTGTTTCATTTGAATTATTATATAAAGCGGGGGTATTGTAGATGACCATCTTAGTAATTTTCAAAAGCCTTGGCTTGTTGGGCATGTAAGCACTTTGTCAATTTTAGGTAGGTATTGGCTATCGTCTTTTTTAAACTTTTTTAAACTTGGTTAATTCCATCTAATGTTACTAGATTCATATTGACATTTATGTTACTCAATTGCAATGTTTTAGCACTGATGTTTTTTAAACCTGTGGTTGTAGGAATGCAAAAAGCATTTTGCAATATTTTCAATTACATTCCAAAATGTATTACTATTGTTAAGTTTTGTTTTATGCGGGCCTTAAAGTTCCATATGACATCTGTGGCATTAGATTAAAGTTGAACAACAAACTTAGCACATGTTTGTCGTTAAGTTTAAGTTTCGGCCCTTGTAATTCCGCCACATTAATGCTTGATTATTGATGTATAAATGAAATGTTCGATGAAATTATGATTGACATAAATATCCATATGAATTGTAGTATACTTGCACCAATGTCAAGTTTAAATACTTATAATCTTACCCAACATACTTGATTCAAACCCAAATTAATGAAAGTTCTCCTAGAACACACCATATTTATACATTATACATTATACATTCAATTCATCAACAAAATACGAATATAATCAACAATCTGATTCCACATGCAGGTGCACATACAACATAAACTCGCGCGCATCTTGCGCGCGGCTGCCAAACTAGTTAATAAAAGAAGTAGACTTATTCGAAATCCTGGCCAAGGCAAATAAAGATTGTGGTTTTCATCCCGCACTACCTGTGTGTAGTTAAATGGTTTTCACCATAAATCATGTGTCCTGCGTTTTTATATTGCTTGTTTAAAGAAGTAATATACTTAGTCTACATCGACCATTTATGTTTAAACAAACATTACATTTTTTTCCATTACTAGACTCTCTCCATTTCATAATATTTGTTAGGGCTGGCACGGTACGGTACCATGGTAAATTTTTCATTACCACGTACCGTACCGATACCCCTCGGTATGGGATTTTCTGTACCACGTACCAACCGAATAGTTTCGGTACCGAAACTCTTGGTACCGAAAGTATCGGTTACCGAATGTCGGTACCGTGGTAACCGAAGCCACTATTTTCATTCTTCGATTTTCGTTTTATACATTGTGGTACCATCGGTACCGATGGTACCAATGACAGATTATGCTTGAAAACGAACCGACTATCCTTGGTACCAACGGTACCACGGTATTTTATTTTTTTTAAAAAAATAAAATATATATTTTACTTTAAAAAAAAAATTAAATATATATTCGGTACCAACGGTACCACGGTATTTGGGTTGCCCATACCGTTACCGTACCGACTATCCTTGGTACTGAGACTTCGGTTACCGATTCAGTCGGTTACCGACTTCTTGATACCAATGACCTGTTGGTACGGTTGGTAATCGGTTGGTATGGTAATTTTCGATTACCATACCAACCCTACTATTTGTCATTTGACCTTTTAATATATATTTTTAGAAGCTAAAAATTACAATATAGAAAGTACCAAAATTTAACTATTTAAAAAAATATATATATAACATTATACTTATTACTTAAGAATGAAATTAAAGAATAAAATAAAAGAGTTGATATTTTATATACGGAGTTTGGTAAATCACCATCAATGCACAATAGAGCAAAGGATTCAGATCATAAACAACGTGACAAATAGCATACGTTTTTAAAAGGTTGTAAGAAATAACATAATTATAAATTTTAATCAATAACCCAACAATTACGGACAAAGGCAACATTGATGATCAACAACAATGGAATCAAATCCTTTGTCCTCGGTGTTTGTCCCCTTCCAAAATTATTAAAAATTATTTTTGTTAATTAAAATAAAAAGAAAATTAAAGGGATTTGTGAGATGGGACAGGAGACGGGGATAAGGAGTGGGGACAAAGGATATGGTTCCGAGGACAATGACTTCTCAATTAACAAATCCTTACAACATTTTACAGAAGAGCAATTCCTTCTTATTTGTAATCCACTTTTTTTTTGTGGGATATTTGTAATCTACTCCATCCGTTTCACAATACTTTCAAGTGTCAATACATGTCCTTTTATTTTTTAACACGTTTTTTAAGAAGCGAAAAATGCTATTAAATATTATTTTTAATTAATTTTTTAATATAATTTGATATTTGGTAATACGTAAAATCCCACCACTTAGACAAAAAAAAACTTCTGCATTTATTTATTTTTAATATAAAATACGGAGTAAATCAAATGAGATATAAATTTTTAAATACAGTAGAACGAAGTAGTCTAAGGGTGTGTTTGGATTCCATTGCATTTTCATTATAATGTAATTATTTTACCTCGTTTTATATATCCGTTTGGTTGTAAAAATAAACATCTCGTAAAAACCGAGGTAAAACCATAATTTAACCAAATAATCACATAAATCGAGATAAAATATTTGTATTTTAATTAATATATCGTGGAATCCTAAAATATCATAATTTAAATGCCTTAAAATTTTTGTTAACCAAACACCCCCTTATCATTTTACATTATAAATTTAATGCATTTGAAATCCAAACACACCCCATACTCCATCCGTTTAAAATAAAAGTCATTTGTCTTTTTCTGCACGCTTTTTGAAGAGACAAAATCACTACTTCTTATAAAATATTATTTTTTTATCATTTTTTTTTTAATAATTTCATATTTAGTTAGGGTTGGCATGGTACGGTAACCACCAAAAAATGGTGATTACCACGTACCAACCACGAACTGGTGGTACGCAAATTTTCATACCACGTACCAACCATAAGTCGTGGTTACCACATATGTGGTAACCACGACTTGTGGTTACCATCGGTACATTACCATGATTACCAAACTGTAATTTTTTTTGTATTTTTTTGAAACCCCTTGGATACCTTTCGGTAGTCATCAAAGTTATCAAACAAAAAAATATGTTTATCAAAAATAATATGGTTAACACCTATTAAAAGTTTAAATAAATCAAGTTCACAACATAAATTACAAACTAATTCAAACCAACCAAGTTCAAAGTCTTAAAACAAACTAAGTTCAATTGTTCAAACATTCAAAATGTTCTTGCAAGTTCAAACAAAACAAGTTCAAAGTCTTCAAACATTCAAAATGTTCCTATTATTTTTAGTAGAAAACCTAGAAATGACAGATTTAGGTCAAAATCAAAACACAAAATATAAATTAAAAACTTAAAACTTAAAGGTAATAACAATAAAACATTAAATAAAAAAATTTAATATATATATTTGGTAACCATGGTAGCCATGGTATTCAGATTTCATTACCATTACCGTACCACCTTCACGTAGGGCTGTTATATGAACTGAACAGCTCGAGCTCGGCTCGGGCTCGACTCGAGCTCGCTCATTTATTTAAACAAGCCAAGCTTGAACAAAATTTTAAGCTCGGTTGAAAGCCCGACTCGTTCGAATAAAGTTCGAATAGCTCGAATTCTATGAAATTTCTAAATTTTCCTTTTGAGTTTACATGTTATAACCAAGTAGAACTACTTAAAGCTCGAAAAAAGCTCGGCTCAAGCTCCTTCATTTCCTAAACAAGTCGAGCTTGAACAAAATAAAAAGCTCGTTTAAAAATTAGGTTCGGCTCAGCTCGAGCTCGTTTAACAAATGAACAAGCTTGAACATGTCAAACTCAGCTCGTTCGGCTCGAATAACACCCCTACCTTCACGTGGTTACCACCAAGATGGTTACCACCATGTTGGTTACCACAAGTGTGGTTACCAACATAGTTGGTTTGTGGTTGGTACATGGTTGGTATTGTAATTTCTGTACAATTTGCCAACCCTATATTTAGTAGTCATAAGTATAAACTAGTCATATCCCCGCGCCATGGCGCGTTTACATTAAAAAAAAAGTAAGAAAAGCAAAATAATATATTAGTACATACATTATAGTATTATATTGTATATTAGAAGTATATATTAATGATATTTACAGACCTACAAATATTATTATAAGAATTATAAGAACATAATAATACGAATAATAATAATAATAATAATAATTATTATTATTATTATTATTATAGGAATAAGAATAAGAATTAAGAAATAGCAATAACTATATGTCTATATCGCTACGTAGTGAAGAATAAAGATCATGACAATGAAAATTATTATTTACAAAGCAAATTGAATCAATAACTTCAGTTGGGTTGATGTTGCAACGTTGTGAAAGATGATGCAACTAATTGTATGCTAAGCAAATGCCTAAAGCATCTGCTGTCTCAAGAGAATGTAGGCTCCAAATTCAGGATTTTTGATTCGTTCATTTACTTGAAATTTCAAGTGAATGATTATTTTTATATTCTTGTCAAAAACTCTCTTTGATCTAGCATTTTACATTATGCAGTTTTTGGCTATGAACGACATTCAGTTTTGCCAATTGGGTGTGTCCCACTTGCTAATCATTCTCACTGGCGACTTTCCATTTTCAAAGATTAAATTCTTGCAAGTATATAGCAGTAAGTTTTTACTAAGGCTTCATTGCTGCTTAGAGATATTTTTTTAATGTTCCCGTCATTTTCATTGGTCAACTAAAACTATATTAGGTGTTCTACACTCCATTCCTCATGCATATATGGGCATAGCTTGGACTCTCTCCTGCTACTAGGTAAAGATGCTTAAATTCCAATAATTATGTAAACTGGATCCTAGAAGGAAATTATTCATTTCCACCGGCATAAGAGCCTTCTGACGCTTACAATGGATGAACACAATCACAATGCGGGGCAAGTTGTGAAGTTTGAACACAGTATAACGTTTATTCATATTGCCCCTGGTTGAACTTAGTCTTGCTCTGGCTCAATCTTCACCTCTTCTTCTGTTTGGTAGTAGACATTTCGAAGTCATCCTGCTGCTCATCTCCACTATCAATCGCAATTAAGGATGTTGATATAACTCCGGGAAAAGATAATCAGAATGAGTATCCTAACAGACATGCAAAGGATTGGAAAAATTAGTAAAGTAAATTGAGAGCATAATATGTGATGGGTAGGTAATTCAGTTACCAGTAGGGAAAGAGTATGTGCTTTGAATTGCTCAATACAGTTTACACCAGCTGTCATGTTCTGAACAATGTATGTCTTCTCCCATTCCTTCACAAAACGTCTGTAAACACATATTTGAGCATTTGGATGGCAAAAGGAAATAAGAAAATAAATGACAAATACGAAGATAAGTTGTGAATGTATGAAGAATATGGAATAAAAACTATTTACCCTAGCTTGCTTGTCATGCAAAGTTGTGACGGAACACTGAACAATCGATTGAAAATCTTCATCGAACATCATCAAAGAGGCAGAACCAAAGTTGTGACGTGGTCGTGGAATCTGGAGAATCAACTGCAAGGAAAAAGAAGCATTATAAACATGGTGTATAAATGGCTCAGATTATCAGGAATGGTTAAGAAAATATCAGGTGTTACCATTACATACATCAGTTAAAGGTGGAGCAAATTGATGTATAGAACTCGAGCCAAGGTAGCTGTTATGATCTGCAAAAGGTATAGACAAAAAAAAAAGGCGTTAAATTTATAAGGGAATGAAGCAAATATCATAAGGGAATGAAGCAAATATCGTACCTTTAGAAATATCACGCAAGGGAGATTTAAGACCTTTAGAAGGATTTTGAGTAACAGCTGCACCATGAGCTGTTAAATATGAAAGTTTGAAGATGCTTAGATATGTATTAGTGTATAACATGATTTAGTAAAAAATAAAAAGATAAGTACCAAGCAACTAAATGGAACCAAAGCTCGACATAATTATAGTACCAAACTCCTTAACATGATCAGCACTTCTTCAAATGAACTTTGCTCGAATGTATGCTTCAATTCGATATCCCTATAAAATAAAAGCAACTAAATGGAATTAGAAGCAACTAAATGGAATTAGAGCAATGGAATAAAAACCCAAACATAATGGTTTATATAAATGGAGAACACGGACATAATATGTGATTGAAACATGGATAAAGTATGAGAAATGTTCGAACCATTTCATCAATGAGAACTAACTCCAAGGCTGGTTTTGTGTTTGATCCAGGAAAAGGGTCTTTAGAGAACATGCGCATAATGAACGCTTTGATGGTAGAGCCTTGAGCTATTTCCTTGATTTTAGAAACTGTGGTTATCGCATCCTTCAATGCCATGGTGAACAAATGTGAGTATCGATTGATTGATGAGATGATGGAGAATGGGTTAATAAAGGACCAGTATTTATAAAAGGAGAGGGAAAATGGATAAAATCAAATCAGCTAATAAGATTTGTTGAAGAAATAAGAAGAAAATAAAAAACTAACAAATTCTATAATAATCTGAAAAAACAAACCAATTATCGGATAAGTTGCAAGGGTAAAATCAAACCTAATTACAGAAAATAGGAATAATAAAAAAAATCATCGGATAAAAATACTAAAATACTAACAACACCAGTAAATGAAGAAAAACCAATCCAATAATCATGGGATACTAACAACACCAGAAAATCTGATACTAACAAATCCAATACTCAAATCAGAATCTAACAACAACACTAAATGAAGAACTCCAAATCCAATAATCATCGAATACTAACAACACCAGAAAATCGGAAACTAACAAATCCAATACTCAAATCAGAATCTAAGATGGTTTGAGAAAAAATGAAGAAAAACTAAAATACTAACACCACCAGTAATCATCGGATAAAAACAAATCTGACTCAATCAAAGAAAATAGGAATAATAAAAAAATAATAAACAAACCTACAAAAATAAGTCAGTATCTATATCTATAGGTGTTGCATTGCAGGTACATAATTGATCAAATTGGATGTTCAGGCAAATCGTTTTCTATTGGTATTTTCTTCCCTAGTTTCAGCTAGTTCAGGCAAATCGTTTTCTATTGGTATTTTCTTCCCTAATTTCAACAATAACCCTTTGAGTTGTGAAATGCCAATGGGGCGAACTGCAATTGAAAGATTGAAATGAAAGAGGCAAACCTAATTCCAGATCCAGTAGCGAACATCAAAACAGTAGGAAGATATCTCGACAGCAAATCCGTTCCCCAGCGGGGTTGATCTGGTGTTCCCCAGCGGGGTTGATCTGGCGTTCCCCAGCGGGGTTGATCTCGACAGATCTGGAATTCTTCCTTGTTGGCGTCAATGAGAAGGAGATGGAGAGGTCAAGAGTTGGGCTCCTCTTTTTGTTTTATCTTTGTTCATCTAATTGTTTGAGTGAGATAGAGGGGTGGGGTTTCGAGATAAAGATATCTCAGATATGTGGTGGTGGTGGTGGTAGCGGCAGTGGAGACAGCGGAGGTAGCGGTGATGGTGGCGACGACCGCGGTGGTGACGGCGGCGGTAGGAGGCGCAGATGGAGATTGAGTCATGGAGGTGGACGGACGGAGGAAGGAGAATGAGATGTCAGGCGGAGAAGAGTCTCGGAGAAGGATGAGAACCCTAATTTCCACGTTCAAAAAATGAAAGAAAAATAAAGAGAAAATTAAAATAAAAGGAGATTAAAAAGAAAATTAGAGGGATAAAAAAATATAATTGGTTAAAATGACTAAAATCACTCTTGGGTTGACACGTCAGCTTGAACTCTTCTAAATTAAGAGTTTATATAGATTTATAAAAAAAATTTGATTAAAAAAAATATTTTATATAGTTTTTTACCTTAGGTGTAGAAAAGTCCAACGAGTCAACGAATTTTAATTTGAAACGGATGGAGAATATTTTGCGGTCGGGTGACTGGGTGAGGCGGAGAGGTCAGCGTGTCGTATCGGTCACCACACACGTCATCACCTTTCCCTTTATATTTCTTTTCATTTTCCCTTTTTTGTTTTTACTTGATTTGCTTCTTACAGACGAAGACCTCCTCCTGTAAGCTACCAGCCCACCACCACCAAATTTCCTCCCTTTGCCAGTTTGCCTCCTCCTCCTCCGAAGCTTCCGCCATGTCCTACGACTACCTCTTCAAGTACATCATCATCGGCGATACAGGTTCCTCTCTTTCCTACTCTCTCCATTGCCATCCTTCGATTCGACTATCGATTTTTTCTGAAGTTTCCTGCTGACTTGGTTGATCTTTTTGCTCTTTTTCGATTTTGCTTGGTTAGGCGTCGGGAAATCGTGCTTGCTGCTACAATTCACCGATAAGAGGTTTCAGCCTGTGCACGATCTCACTATCGGCGTTGAATTCGGTGCTCGTATGGTCACCATCGATGGCCGCCCTATCAAGCTTCAGATTTGGGACACCGTTAGTTCTCTTTGCCTCTTTTTTTTTTTTAATTTTATGAAATTAGTTGCTGTTTTCGAAATTCAAAATCTGAATGTGTGGAAATGGCGGGGTGTGATTGAAGAGATGATGGATTTTATCGAAATTTTGCGGATTGGAAAGTGTTGGAATGAGATGAAATCGATGCATATGCATTTGCGAAGCTTATAGAGGAGATTTGCTTTGCAAAGAAGGGTTTAATTTTACCGGTTGTGCACTGGTAGTGGTAAATTCTCAAGCATTGTTATGAAGGATGGCTGTGTTGGGGTTTCTTTGGAGACTTGTGCTCTTCCTTGTCGCCTTTCAACAGGATCATTTTATGTGGATAGATTGCTAACCGGTTATAGTTATAGTTTGCTTCTGTAAAAGATGTTTGCATTGTAGTGAAGTATAGATTGAAGTTGTTTTGACATGTGTACTTGACTAGAATCGACCATTTACACCATGGTTTCATAGAATTTCTTGCCCTGTTTTGGTATGCTCGTAACCTGCCATGGTGACCTATCAGTTTAGGCTGTGGGAAGGTATTCCTGTGAGGACCTTGGTTAATCGCCATGGGCCAGAGGGGAGATTGAATGAAAATTACAGTAGTACTTAATCTCGTTTATTGATGCTATCGGTATGACCTTCCTGCCATTCTGGCTGTGACAAAGTGTCTTGGAAAGTTGTGTTTATTGTCTGGCGGAATCTTTCCTCGCATCTTCATCAACTTCTGATTGAATGCTTCAAAATTTTGTTTTACCCTCCCTTGCATAGAAAGAACGAGTTTGATGTCTTTTCCGGTTAGAGTATTTCAGTTTCCTATTTCACTCATCTCATCTAGTAGAAAACTAGAAATATCCCCAGCAATGAGCTTCTGGCCTTCTGTTATTTGCTGAAGAGCTGGTATGATATTATGGCACAATAATGTTTTAGATGGTTGTTCCCACTGTACATTGGTGACAACATTTAACATGGAGCTCAAAATGTTGCAGGCTGGCCAAGAGAATTTCAGATCCATTACTAGATCGTATTACCGCGGTGCAGCTGGAGCGCTTCTGGTTTATGATATAAGTCGGTAGGTTTCTTTTGAGTATATACATAATACATGTGTTTGCTTATGAATTTGAATGCTATTTACCTCTTCGGCTTTAGTTTTGTCTGAGATTGGAACGGTAATCTCTCAGGAGAGAGACATTCAACCATCTGGCTAGCTGGCTTGAAGATGCTAGGCAGCACGCAAATCCCAACATGACAATCATGCTTGTAGGGAATAAATCTGATCTTTCAAATCGAAGGGCTGTAAGCAAGGAGGAGGGTGAACAATTTGCAAAGGAGAATGGCCTTTTGTTCTTGGAAGCATCTGCTAGAACAGCACAGAATGTTGAGGAGGTAAAGTGGGTTTTGCATAAACCCATGACATTAATGTTTTGGAAGCTTCTTACATCCACTACTAAAACACCTACATCAAATAGTAAAATGCTAGTCCTCACCGTAGATTTATATCTTGCAGGCCTTTGTAAAGACTGCTGCAAAGATTCTTGAAAAGATCCAGGAGGGTGTATTTGATGTATCTAATGAGGTAAATTTTTTTAAAACATTTACCCTTGAAAGCAAGATGGAAACTAGCTTAACTATTAGGGTTTGGTTCATGTACATACTCTTGTGATTTGATTAGAACTATTAGATGGGGGCTCCTATGGATGTGTAGAAGCACATACAGTATAACAGGGGAGGAAAATGTGGCTGTGTTTGCTTCTGAGGTAACATACTGATAAGAGTGTAAATCAGAAAAAAAACACAATATATGATTGAACACACCCAGTGTCAGGAATACACATAACTCTTTAGGGAAAATCAATGGGAACAACCCACGGCTGAACTACCAAGCCTCCAGCAGAGCTATAAATGCTCTCTGGTCGAAGGAGGCAAATGCCTTTACTTATTTTCTGGACCATGAACACCTTAGGCTGAGTCCCCTCTTTATACTACTTCCTCCTACCCCATAGGTCACCTTAGCGAAATCCCTCATATCTGTGAGAGGTAACTAATTGGATTCTAGGTCCTTCCTGTCTTCCTGACCATCATCTTGAACTTTCTAGATAATTCCAGCCCAATTACTAGTACCTACCAGATATCCATAATCATCATCCATGAACATAACACATATACATCCAAATATCCAATTATCCAAATTCCAAAATACAGTAGTAAAATACAATGCCTGGCTTTGGCTTTCATTAGATACATACTTGGGTGATAAGTTCTGTAATGAACATGGGTCATTAAGATTCTGTGTTGTTTGGCCGATAAATTTTAATTTTGACCGTTGTGATGGTTGCAGACTTCTGGTATTAAGGTTGGGTATGGCCGCCCACAAGGTCAGTCGGGAGCAAGTGGGACTGTTTCTCAGAGAGGCGGATGTTGCGGCTAACTGAAAAACTACAAAGATCTAACAAACCTGTTGATCCATCTAATACCTTGTGGATTTCTTTGCTAGTATACCTCAGTGAGTGGCAACTTCTTTTGCTTCATACTGTCTTGGTTTATGATGTACATTCTTATATTTTGTCTTTCTCATGGAGATGATTCATTATCAGATCAAGAAGAAAAAATATTTCCCTCTTCTTGAATTCATTTGTCAAGTGTCTTGATACACGTTGGTTTGTCCAATAAGCCATTTGTTAAAGGTTGTTATGTTTGGTTGATGTTAAATTAATGGCAGAAGACTGATAATGCAAGTGTGCAACAGGCAAAGCCTCAAATGTCCTCGTCGAGTCATAGACTCATAGGATACCTGTCAAGTGGCTCACCTGCATCAGGTTTAAGTCATTTGTGAGTAAAACTGGATATGGGTCATAAGCCGCCCAATCTATGTTTAAGATTGTCACTGCCACTGCCTTGGAATCGAACTCAGAGATATCTCTCATAGGTGGTGACGGCTACTCGAAAATGTCTCTCGTTATGAGGTGGCGTATTAGTCGTCGTGTCCAATGATATGAGATTGAAGAAAGACAGAACCTAACATAATAATGTACATTGAAGGAGAATGTAGAGTGTGTTACATCATAGATGGAATGAATTACCTTAACGATGACAATTTCGTAGACATCATCAAGTAAAGATGTGAAACATTCATGTTACAACCAATGGGAAACGGAAAGCAATGGGAAACGAGTGAGCTTACGAGCTCACTCGTTCCCGCTTGGATTTCTAGTCGAATGCGTATACGAAACGGAAAGCAATGGGAAGAATCATATGATTCTCTCCAAGCAGAACGTGATTCATGTCCATCCTACACTCCTACTACCTTCAAGCATCAAACAAAAAGATAAAACAAAATAATCAGCAAGAAAAAAACAGTGTTAAAATCAAAAGCAAACGCAAGGAACCAAATCTTTGCTTTGTTTGTGTACTCTCTTTTGGGAGAAGAAAGGTACGTATTGGGTAAAATTGTGAGGCATGACCTACAAGGGAAAGACAGTATCAAGTAAAGTAGCAATGCCAGATTGCACATTTTAAGCACAGCTTTTTCCCCACACACACTTCCTACCTGAGGTGAGTTGGTAAGAGACTCTCATCGACGTCAGTCAATCAGATTTTTAAATTTGAGCCCTGTGAATAGAGAACACTCATATTATAGGTCATTACTGGTTTCGATCGGAAAAAAAAAAAAACCTAATTGTCCTAATGTAGTATGAGAACTAAATCCAGCTTTGGGTTTGGCTTCATCTGTCGTCTTCGTCTTTATCCTATTTGGTTTAGGTCTCCTGAGTTCCGTTTATTTGTAGAGTGCGTTTGTCTGAGTCTGCACCATTTTGTATAGTTGTATGTTTGATCTTTAGATGGTTTTTCGTCTGTCGGGAGTGCCGGCTTGTTCGGCCATCGAGTTTCAGATATGTCTGAACTCGAATTCTTACCTAATAATAATATTAAAAAAAAAAAAAACTAAATCCAGCCAGCTTCACTTGTAAGTTGTACCATTCTAAGAGTCCTTAGGGCTCATGGCATAGAGTAGGGGTGTTCCTATAGAGTCCCATAGGCCATAAGGCTAAGGATTCGATCCTTGCTTTCTGTTGCCACCAAAGTGAATTAGATGATCTTCACCGTTACACAAGATTTTACGACATTAGGAGGGTTACCCATTCCACATAAGGGTCGACTTTCGGATAATAGTATCTTACACATTTTCGATTTCGGTTCGATTTTCTTTGGATTGAATTTGTTTCCTCAAGTCGGGTCCGGACCCGGGTCCGATTTCATATGAATAAAAAAGTAGACATCAAGATTTGTAAATTACCTTAGCTATTAAAAGTTGTGGATCCATCTATAATTAGTGTTAAAGTAGGATGTCATTTTCTTGACAAATATAGTATAAGAACAAGGATCATAAAGAAAGATATACCCTAATCTTAATGATCATTTTTACACTTTAATTGGCCTTAAATCTTGAACTTAAAAAAAGGTGAAAAATTGCATTTCACTACTGCCTCTAATCTTGGCTTCTCATATTCAGCAAAGTAGCCATGAATTGAAAGGACACAAAAAAAAAAGACCAAAACTTCACCTTGAATGTTTCAATTAACAAAACCTCATTGGAAGCAAAGAAGTAGATTCATCTAAGCTTTATTCTATCTTCACCTCCTATATAAATCACCACACCCAAATCCCATTTTCACAGCACAAACACTAAGCAACATCTTCCAGTACCATCACCATCTCTTGATCCACATTTTTTCGGCCCTCGAACGATGTCGAGCAACCAATCAGCACCACTTCACCCACTGCAGCCCAGGGCCACCTATGACCGGAGCCTGCCACCCTTGGCACCGCCGCCACCACCACCACCGGTCCAGGTCCAGGACCCGGCAATGAGCAACATGGGCTCCATGGGTTCCATGCCTCCTAGGGCCCCTGTCCAGCCCATTATGCCTGACCCTGTTGGCCAAATGGGCTCAATGGGCCCAACATCCAACCCTGCAGCAATGGGCCAGTTGGTCCCTGCTGGGCCTCCTCCCATGACCCTGACTGCACCTCCTCCCCATAGAGGCTCTATGGTGCCTCTTAACCGGCTCGGTCTAGGTGGCCCTTTGGGAGGTTTCCATGGCAAAGGTGACTCAAATGCACTCTACTTCAGCTCCGACGATCGCGTCCTGAGCAAGCACGTCGAGGAGACCCACGTTCCCGATGATAGCCGAATCGACGAAGTCAGGCCGTTGTACTATCTTGTGCAAGATCTTCTTGCACAAACCACCAAGACTGTCCAAGAATCTATCCCGGTATGCCCTTAACATATTCATTAGTTGTTGTTGTAAGCTTAACTATGTGTTTTTACCGGATTTGTCGGTCTTCGTAGGGTACTATAGCTCGCAGGGAATTCGCATTGGAATCAAGAACAATGCAATCCAGTGTCAACATTCCGAATCTATCGCTTATAATAGAGCGCATTGCCTGCGAGGTTAAGACATCAAGCATCGAATCGTCTCTAGAAATGATCTTTGCAATGCATACATGACTATCTTTATCCTAACATGAGTGTGCTCGGATGCAACAGTTGGCTGCCAGGCGATGGGGCGCGGTGACAAGTGACGCGCACGAGACCACCATGTCGATCCTCAAGCTGCTTTCGCACTTCAGCTGGGAGGCGAAGGCGGTCCTCACCTTGGCCTCATTCGCCCTGGGCTATGGCGAGTTTTGGCTCCTGGCCCAGATCTTCACAACCAACAGCCTGGCCAAGTCCATGGCCCTGCTCAAGCAGCTGCCCACGGTGCTTGAGCACACTGGCTCGTACAAGAGCATTTTCGATGCCATTGACGAGCTTGTCCAGGCGATGCTCGGTGTCACGGACTGCGTCATTCGGATCAGGGAGCTCCCCCCGGTCTACGTTCCCGAGGATGATCCTGCTGTCAAGGCCGCAAGGACTCAGATTCCGATTGCGGTGTATTGGACTATTAGGAGCGCGGTGACTGCAGCTACGCAGATCACCGCCCTCACTAACATGGGATACGAGTAAGTACAGTAGTAGTTAGACCTGTCAAAACATGACTCGACGTGTCTTTTAAACTTGTATACTTCAGGTACATGGTGTCAACCTCCGAGGTGTACGAGCTGCAAAATCGGACACACAAGCTGGTAACGATACAGAATCACTTCATGTCGATACTCAAGAAGTTGATGGAGCGGATAGGTAAAGATCGCGAGCTTATTTCCTTCTATACAACCATTGATTCCAACGTCGATATGATAGCATTCATCGGTTAATTTCATTGATGCAGATGAGAAAAAGGAGAATGAGGCTTATGAGATGCTAGTGGCCGTGATCTACAAGATGATCCATGTCGACAACATGCCTGTCCTGACTCGCATATTCGTCCAAGAGGAAGCACCGGTCCTCTACGATTGTGGCAACCGAACAAGGGTCTATCTCGGCATCAAACTGTGACATTATATGTATAAACTCTTTACCATCATAGCTAATGTGCTTAACCTTTTGGCCTTATAGGTTCACCTTGACGCGGTAAGGAGGAAGAATGTCCTATTGCTCGTATCGGGCCTTGACATCTCCATGGAGGAGCTCTCTATCTTGGAGCAGATATACAATGACTCGAAGATCCACGCATATGAGATCATATGGCTCCCCATCGTGGACCGGTCTGTGCCATGGACCGAAGCTCAACAAGCTCAGTTTGAGAGGCTCCGAGGAACAATGCCATGGTACTCGGTCCACCACCCTTCGGCTATCACCAACGCATTCGTCAAGTTCGCTAGGGTGCACTGGAACTTCAGGAGCAAGCCTGTCCTCGCTGTGATGGACACTCGAGGCCGAGTTCTTAGCCCTAATGCCATCCACATGATGCTGATCTGGGGAAGCAACGCCTTCCCCTTCACTACCGAGAGGGAGGAGATGCTCTGGAAGGACGAGACCTGGTGCCTCGATCTCCTCATCGATGGCATTGACACAACCGTTCTCAACTGGGTACGTGTTTCGACTCTACTTTCTGAGCTGTGTAGTGAAAAGCTGCAGCAAACACACCCGCTGCTTTGACTGCTTTTCTCTACACCGCTCAGCTGGTGGGCCCCATAGTTCATATATACATATACTAAAACTGATGCATGGTGATTACAAACTTTGCTGTATGGTGATCAGATCCGAGACGATAAGTACATCTTCATCTACGGAGGAGACGACTTGGACCTGATCCGGAGGTTCACGAAGGAGGCACGGGCAGTGGCTCAGTCAGCGGGGATCAACCTGGAGATGAACTACGTCGGAAAGAGCAGCAAAAAGGAGGTGGTGAGGAAGATCTGCGGGGCGATAGCGTCGGAGGGGCTGAGCAACTACTGGCAGGACCCAGCCATGGTGTGGTTCTTCTGGAAGAGGATAGAGAGCATGTTGTTCTCGAAGATGGAGCTGAAGAAGGCTGACGACCACTCCGACCTCATCATCCAGGAGGTGAAGAAGCTGCTGAGCTACGACAAGTTCCCCGGCGGGTGGGCCCTCCTCAGCCGGGGCTCGGAGGTCATCCTCCACGGCCAGATGTCCACCGTGCTGCTCGCCCTCGCAAAGTACGAGCGCGAGGAGCCCTACTGGAAGAAGACCATCCCACCCTTGACCTTCTCTGAGGCCTTCAGGCAGCAGACTTCCAGCATCCATGTCCAGGACCTGCCTTGCTGCAGGTTCGAGTTCCCGGCCGTGGCGGACCCGGTCGGCCTGCTGTGCCCCGAGTGCCACCGGGGCATGGAGAAGCACACCACCTTCGTGTGCTGCCACGAGGGTGGTCCCCTTGACCGCCCAGCATTGCCTCCTGCTACTGCTACTACTGCTGCTGCTGCTATGGAGAATATGCGCATTTAAACTACACAAGAGAGATGCCTTTGAGTGGCCTTTGGAAGCCTGATTGAGACAGGCAATAAGATGATCATGTTTGTGTTTTTGTGTTGTTTCGTTTCGGTTTTCTTGCAATGTAATAAGGTATCAATCACATGATGTTTCATCTGTGATTGTTTTGCTTGTGATTTGAACTATCCTATATGATATGGTAGTTTCCTTTTTTTTTTGTGGTACCAATGGTTTCACATTGCATTTAAGTTATACCAGTGGTTGAGTGAGCTTATGCGAATATCTAAAGCCAAAGATTAGCTCTGGAATGAACAATCACACCGCACGTTGGCCGTTGGGCATGAACATTTTTGCTCTACCATTCGAGATAATAGGCTATAAAAACCGCTTTCAACTTCAGAACAAGGAAAATTCAAGTTATGACAGCAAATGCAAGTTGGTAATTCAGTATAAACTAAAGTAGTCAGGCATGAGTGCATGACCATTGACCATTGCTTGAAACTATGAAGTGAATTAACTGATAAGTAAATGAAGCAAAATAGCAAGTAAATACGTAGTTAAACCTGTGAGCTTAGAAAGAAAATAGCAGCTTCTTATCAAGTATCATCATAACATTACTTCCTGGTTCCTTCTGAAATAAGCCTATCTACTACTAATAATAAAAATCTTAACAAACAAGGCAATAAGATGAACAGATTGATGAAGTGATCAAAGTATCAAACCAATGAATGACACACTAGTACCAAATCATAATTGAAAACTGGCCATTAGCATAAGACACTAGCTAGTGATGCCACTTACAATATCAACAAGAACAAATAGCTACAATCCATTACATATTCGACTCTAATTCACAATACAAATTGAATGACAGCAACCAACTAAATTTGATTAATAAATGACAGAAAACCACCTGCAACCCTTCATTTGATGTTTACAAAAATGTCTAATTACCACTTTATCAATAGTGTTGAGGTTTTGGGGAGATAATTTATAAGGGTTTTGATATTCATCAGCCAAAAAAATTCTTCTTTTTTTTTGCTACCAGTATCACTTTTGCTCCATTTTTAAAAAAAACAAAAACAAATCAAAGAGAATGGACTTTAAAATCATTAAAACAATTTAGGTTGTAGACTTATAGCATTTTATTTTTAAAAAGTCCTTTGGTTGGATCTTTTAAAAGAAAGAAATTGATGACTGTTTTTTTTTAAATGTAGTTTCCAGAAAAGTTTTGTGCTTTAGTTTACTTAATATAATATGTATTTTATTTATTAATACCGTTTGCTCACCAGCAAAAGTCGTTGTAGTATAGTGGTAAGTATTCCCGCCTGTCACGCGGGTGACCCGGGTTCGATCCCCGGCAACGGCGATATCTTTTTCTACAATTCATACTCCTTTTTTGGGCCTAATCTCATCTTGGGTTATGCTAATTGGGCCTGATTCTAAACAAATGTCGTTGTAGTATAGTGGTAAGTATTCCCGCCTGTCACGCGGGTGACCCGGGTTCGATCCCCGGCAACGGCGAATATTTTTTTAATTAAATTCACACTCTTTTTTTGGGCCTCTGTTGATTGGGCCTGATTCTGAACTGAAGTTGGGCCATACATTCATACCTTGTGTTCATAACACATTACATTACACGTAGTAATCTATAAAAATTTAAAAATTGTTTTAATTTCCCTCTTTGAAGTTTCAC
This sequence comes from Persicaria tinctoria, assembly GCA_037127255.1. NCBI lineage: Eukaryota > Viridiplantae > Streptophyta > Magnoliopsida > Caryophyllales > Polygonaceae > Persicaria > Persicaria tinctoria. The sequence goes on along the minus strand of JBANSL010000002.1, from coordinate 90,019,978 downwards.
ATCAACCCTCTCTCCTTGATGAACCCTTCATGTTTAGTGCAACATCAAACACTTGTGCATTGTCGGAGTTGTTACAAGGTCAATTTTACGTTGTTAATTTATATGAAAAATCCTAATTATATTCCAACCCTTTTTTTCGGGTGTAGATGTCTTTTATTTCTTGTCTTACATAATTTGGCAATATTTGCATTTTCAAAACCTATTCTAATAATCTATTAATGTGTACACACATCTCATGTTAGGTTTTGTTTTGCGCAACATACTTAAAATATAACCCATATGCATATTTTTTTAATAAAAAAATATATGAACACTAAATTTATTTATATATACTGTAATGGGTCTTACTAACTTAGTTAGTAAGGATGACGTATAGTGACCAGTAGGTCACGAGTTCGAATCCCCTCTCTCCCCATATTGTAATGGACCTAGTGCCTACTTATGAACCAAAAAAAATAAAAATAAAATATACATTATTATTATTATTAAATAGTAAAAAAAATTGTTTATATATATTATTAAATAGCTACTAGATAATTCCCTTGTCCATATAGCTTGCTTAACAACAAATAGCTAGGGGTCAATTCTTCTAAAATCAAGGAGTCCAAGTCAAAGACAATGACTACATTATCCAATCAAATTTACTACTTTCGTCCGAATATGTCATTTTAACCACATACACCATTTTTATAGAAATTAACACATACTCAGTATACTACTAGTTTATCCTAATTTATTAGGATGCTTCACTTTATAAAAACTATAACTAATAATTCACTAATGGTCATTACAAGATATTTTAGTGAAATAAAATCCAAAATACCTAAACTAATATATTCTTAAAAATAAAATTGACACTATAAAAATAACATATTTTACGAAACGGGAGTATAATATAGCAATTAGCACACATCTTGTTGTACATTGAATATTAATTTAGTGTAAGAATAAGATTATATATGAATAAAAAGACATGCCTTTACAAAAGGTTAACAATGCCTTTGTTGGACCTTCCACGATTAACTACCAAAAGGCAAAAGTGTAAGAAAATTAGACGCGCACATCTAATTCGGGATCTCATGTATGAATTGATATGAACAATATAGAGGGGAAAAGTCATACCTTTCTTGTGCGGAATCTTGATTCGAAATCACCTTTGGAGAAAAGAGCCTCAAGCGCGACTCCTCTACTTGGTCCACACGAGCACGGGATTGGATCTCCTTGTCTCCGTTTGCTAGAACGAATGATCGAAGGATTGCAACTTACACCCTACAACTGGTTAGGGAGGCTAGCGATTTGTGGTAGGAGAAGTTTTGGAGGCCCGTACAATCCAATATTAGGTTAAGACTTATTCTCAATAAGTCTCCTTATATATATATATTGTAGAAACTAGGTCAACTTATTCCTAATAAGTCACCTTTATCTTTTATCTTCTATCCACAAACTATATCAACAATAATAACTTATTATTATTATTAATCAATCATCCAATTCCTAATACTCTTTGTGTGTGACCTTATAGGACCTGAATAAAATAGCAATAGATTAAATATAATTTAATCTATAAATTATAGTTGGCTTCTAGCAAAGCACTATAATTACCTAAATTATTCAGATTATAAATCTCCATTTTAATCACATTATATCATTAGTATTTTACACATCAATTAAAGGACACCAATTCCTTCAATCTCCCACTTGTCCTTAAGTGGATGTGCGGTTTCAATTCCTTTGTCACTTAATGTTCAATTTGACGATATGATAGCATCTCATGTTATCCATATTAATTCAAATTATTTCTCGATCCTGAGCTTGAGCTGTCAAATAAACAAATGATTACGTATTAATCCATTTGAGCATGGCCATGCATTTTACAGTTCTTACTCTTCGAGTGGCCCGAACATTATTCCTACTCAGATATATCCAAATATCCAGAATAGGAGGACTTCTCCAATCTTGCGTGACTATAGCTCCCACTTAAATTTTAGCAACCCCAATCACTGCCTTTATGACTGTCTTTTACGGATCAGCGGTTGACAGTGTCAAAGGCTACCAATCATCAAGTGAGAGGGATATCACACTCATGTCTGAGGAACCTACTAATAATATTTTAACCTTAAATTCTTTAACTTATTTGAAAAATCTTAAGGCAGGTCTGCCTAACAAGTATCCACCATACCTGTCTATACAATTGATTAGACATCTCTATGTCCCTATAACCCGTGAAACTTGGCGCTATCAATCAACTTGCATAATAGTCTATATTAAACCATTTATGTCCCATTTAATGATTAAGACTATGGCAAAGCATAATTCATAATATCAGTTCACTTAATAGGGTCTCAACCACCACGACTTTTGCAGCGATCCTATTTGATAATCATAAACTATTAGGACATTTTATTCAATTCTAAACCATAATTGAATAATAGTGAAATTTTATTTCAAACAAACATGATGAAAATATGTTTCAACAATCTTGATCAATATCTAATGCGTTAAACATATAAATCAAATCCATTCACCAATGGACTTGAGTCCCTTAGCTCTAGTGTGACTATCATGCTTGGGCATGGGAAGAGGTTTAGTCAACGGATCTGCTATGTTGGCATCCGTGTGTATCTTGCATAGTCTCACGTCACCTCTTTGGAGATAGTCTCGTATGACGTGATACTTCCTGAGCACGTGCCTGGATTTGGAATTGGAGCTTGGTTCTTTGGATTGAGCAATGGCACCATTGTTGTCACAATAAATGTCAATTGCTTCAACCGCTTTGGGAACCACACCAAGCTCGGCTAAAAACTTCCTTATCCAGATAGCTTCCTTAGCAGCATCCACTACAGCGATGTACTCAGCCTCTGTTGTAGAATCAGCTACTGTGTCTTGCTTTGAGCTCTTCCAGCTCACAGCTCCTCCATTAAGAATAAAAACGTATCCGGATTGGGATCGGAAGTCGTCTCTATCTTTCTGAAAGCTGGCATCAGTGTATCCTTGAACGATCAACTCATCATGACCACCGTACACTAAGAAATCATCCTTAGTTCTTCTCAAGTACTTGAGGATGTTCTTAGCTGCACTCCAGTGTGCTTCACCTGGATTCGATTGGTATCTGTTGCACACACTTAAGGCGAATGCAACGTCTGGGCGAGTACATATCATGGCATACATAATGGATCCTATTGCTGATGCATAAGGGATCCGACTCATTCTATCCAGCTCAGCAGGTGTTACTGGACACTGCTTCTTGCTTAGATATAGACCATGTTGCATGGGCAAAAATCCCTTTTTGGAATCTTTCATTTTGAACCTGTCTAGAACCTTATCTATATAAGTTCTCTGACTTAGTCCAATGAGTCTCTTGGATCTATCCCTATAGATCTTGATGCCTAAAATGTACTCTGCCTCTCCAAGGTCTTTCATTGAGAAATGCTTCTTGAGCCAGTCTTTTATAGACTCAAGCATTTGAATGTCATTCCCAATGAGTAGTATGTCATGCACATACAAAACCAAGAATACAACTTTGCTCCCACTAAACTTTTTGTAAACACAAGGTTCTTCTTCACATCTGATGAATTCAAACTGTTTGATCACTTCATCAAATCGAAGGTTCCAACTCCTTGATGCTTGCTTAAGTCCATAAATGGATTTCTTAAGTTTGCATACCTTCCTAGGATTTTGTGGATCCTCAAAACCTTCAGGCTGTGTCATGTACACATCCTCTTCTAAGTATCCATTTAGAAACGCGGTCTTGACATCCATTTGCCAGATCTCATAATCATAATGAGCTGCAATTGCTAGGAGTATCCGGATGGATCTAATCATAACGACTGGTGAGAAAGTTTCATCATAGTCAATACCATGAATCTGTTTACCTTTCCATTCTTGTCTGTTTTGAGTTTGTAAACCCATTTGCACCCAATGGGTACTATCCCATCTGGTGGATCTATCAAGTCCCATACTTGATTCTCAGACATAGAATCCATTTCGGACACCATGGCATCATGCCACTTCTTGGAGCCTGGACTCATCAAAGCTTGCTTATATGTAGTAGGTTCATCGCTTTCTAACAACAAAATGTCTAGACTTGTATTCAATATGAATTCAGCAAATCTATTTGGTAGCGATCTTGCCCTTTATGATCGACGCGTGGGTTGAGCAACTAGAGGTTCCACCATAACATTTTGTGGGTTATTGGGAATGGGGTCTTGCACCTCCAATTCCACCTCCTCCATTGTATGAGTTTGAGTTCCATCTTCTTCTGGAATTAGGTCCTCAAAGCTCACAGCCTCAGTCATGGAGTGATCCATGTCTTCTTGCTGCTCGGTTTGTTGCTTCTCTCGAACCTCTTCGAGATCAACATTTCTCCCACTTGACTTTTTGGAAACAAACTCTTTTTCCAAAAAGACACTATCCCTGGAAACAAACACTTTGTGCTCGGTGGGATTGTAGAAGTAGTACCCTTTAGTTTCCTTAGGGTACCCTACAAAGAAGCACTTATCTGATTTGGGTGCGAGCTTATCTGCTAGTAAACATTTTACGTATGCTTTGCATCCCCAAACCTTGAGAAAAGACAAACTTGGAACTCTTTCAGTCCATAACTCATATGGTGTCTTTTCTACAGCCTTAGATGGAGTCCTGTTTGGTGTGAACATTGCGGTTGTGAGAGCATACCCCCAGAAAGATATTGGAAGATTAGCAAAACTCATCATTGATCGAACCATGTCCAACAAGGTCCTATTTCTCCTTTCAGATACACCGTTCATTTGGGGTGTTCCGGGTGGAGTTCGTTGTGATAATATCCCACAAATTTTCAAATGATGATCAAACTCTTGACTCAAATATTCACCACCACGATCAGATCGGAGTGCCTTAATTTTTTTGTCAAGCTAGTTTTCAACTTCATTCTGAAATTCTTTGAACTTTTCAAATGATTCAGACTTATGCTTCATTAAGTAGATGTAGCCATATCTACTCAAGTCATCAGTAAAAGTTATGAAGTATCTATACCCACCTCTAGCTTCTGTACTCATAGGTCCACATACATCAGTATGTATTAGTGCCAAGAGCTCAGTTGCCCTTTCACTTACCCCAGTAAAAGGTGACCTTGTCATTTTTCCCATTAGACATGACTCACATGTGTCAAATGATTCACAATCAATTGATTTCAAAAGTCCATCTTTATGGAGCTTCTTCATGCGATTTAAGCCTATGTGACACAGTCGACAATGCCATAGGTAGGTGTTATCACCCGCGTCTGATTTTTGCCTTTTGGTACTTACGTTGTAAATGCCGGATGTTTGATCCAAAATGTAGTGTCCATTACTCAACACAAAATCGGCATAAAAAATGTTATCTTTGAAAATAGACAAGCGTTGATCTTAGCAAGAATAATTGTAGCCTTCTAAATCCAAAACAGAAGCCGCAATAAGGTTTCTAGTAATAGACGGAACAAAATAACAATTATTAAGTTCTAAAACTAAACCAGAAGGTAAAGGTAGACTATAATCTCCAACAGCAAGTGCAATAGCCTTTGCTCCAGTTCCAGTTCGAAGATCTACCTCTCCCTTGGCCAAGCTTCTACGCCTTTTTAGGCCCTGCACATTCGTAATAATGTGAGAACCTGCACAACCTGAGTCGAATACCCAGCTAGAAGCATTAGCCGATAGGACTTCTATAACATGTGTACCTGATTTGGAACTCACAGTTCCATTCTTATTATCCTCTAGATACTTTGGGCAATTTCTCTTCCAGTGACCCTTGGTATGACAGTAGAAACAATCATGGTCAGCAGCTACTTTAGCTTTCTCAGAAGTGTTCTTGGGTTGGGTAACTGGTTTACCCTTCCCTTTTGCATTCTTTTGCTGTCCAGATGCCCCTTTCTTTTTCCAATCGAGGAAATTATTGTCGTTCAACTTATTCTTCTCAAGAATTGAACGCAAATTGATGATGGTTGGGTTATCGTTTCTGTTCATGATATCTACAACATAGAACATGCAAAATATGAATCATGTTTGTCATGCAAAAAGCTTAAAATTTAAACATGCTTTAAATGTAAATAAGCTAATGCCATTTTATCCATAAAATAAATTTTCCTTTGAATAAAATGATTCCAAGATCCTATTACAGATAAGACATTAGCGTGCTTTTGCACTACCCTAACTCTTATGTGACAAGGTAAGTAACTTTTACTAGTTATAACATTTATAACTCTTGGTTGATAGATCACATCTTATGTAAATTTATCACATGCCTCAAAATCCAAAACTTTGTCTTTTGGTCTTTTGTTGAGTAGAACCAATTCAAGGCTATAAATCCCTTATATAGATTTACCCGTACTATCCCAAGGTCAAAGCATGGACACTTTGCTTTGGCAAAACCTATCCATCAAATTCCAAGGGCCTCATAGGTTATGAATTGGAAAGGCATACTCTCAATTTTCTTTTAAGGGAACTAGGTTTGTCATGCAAGTCTAATTATCAAGTGAACAAACAACATAATCAAACATGCAAGCATAAACCAAACACATGCATAAAAATAAATTGTGATCCTAGTATGGCCCCTAATGAAAAGAAAACCAAAAAGATAAATCTTCAAGGTTCTTCTAGCTTCTTGGATCCTCATCCTTGGTTCTCCATCCTAGAATCGCCTTTTGGATCTCCATCCTTGAATCTTGTAACATCTTCTTTTGTACAATGTATAAATAAATTTACTTTCAAAAATTAAATTACAAAAATACATAACAATACGCAGATCGTGTACAAAAATACATAACGATACGCAGATCGTATTTATATGCTACTTGGGCCATACTAGTCACCGCATGCAATAATATCAAATATTAAATAAATATTAATCACAATTAATATAATATCAAAAATATTAATCAAATTAATATAAATAAAAATAGAATATTGATCATATTAATAAACTATTTAACTCAAATCAATTAAATTATCTAATAAAATAATTAATTTATTATTCTTGATATTTTAATTCAAAATAAGCAATCATATATATGGAATTAATTTTATGGTAACTATTACCTTGTATAATTGGATATAATATTTCATTAGGGATAAGATATCTACTATATCTAATTAAGGTAATTTAGGATCTTACACTAAAACCCTAATTGCCGCCCCATCCACTCCCACTCAAATTTTTGTAACAATTACAAAATCTTTTGATAATTGTAGGATTAAGATGGTGGTAAGTTTTCAGAAAACTTGAAATTTTAACAAATTAACATATGAATCAAATTCACACAAAATTTGTCAACTCTTAGCATCAAAATCATGAAGTTTCAATTTCTAAGATTTAAATGAACTTCTGCTTTCATAAAATCACATATTTCATAATTTGCACACGAAATCTTATTTCTTGTATAAATTACACCGATTGATTGAAGGAACATCAAAACAAAAACCTTTTTCCAATCAAGATTGAAAATTGATCGATGTCAATACTTCACGTACTACCATTCCAATATCAATCTATGTGAGATTAATTAGCGAGTTGACTTCAATCAAACTAGTGCAGAAATCAAATTTAGCGGTGTATATATGAAATTGATGTCGTGCCAAGTTTAGCGACGTATGAATCGAAATCAAATTCCGATTGTAAACTTGTTTAACCTATCAAATTTAATATATCCAATCAATCAAAATCATAATTTTAATCATACAAATTATTCCATATATCAAATATATTGCTAAATTGAATCAAAACTAACAAGAAAATCAATCGATCATATCAATTTATGCAAGAGACTCTGATACCACTGTAGGAAAATTAGATGCGCAGCGGAAGGGTAGAAAACTATTTTCTAACATCTAATTCGGGATCTCATGCATGAATTGATATGAACAATATAGAGGGGAAAAGTCGTACCTTTCTTGTGCGGAACCTTGATTCGAAATCACCTTTGGAGAAAAGAGCCTCAAGCGCGACTCCTCTACTTGGTCCACACGAGCACGAGATTGGATCTCCTTGTCTCCGTTTGCTAGAACGAATGATCGAAGGATTGCAACTTACACCCTACAACTGGTTAAGGAGGCTAGCGATTTGTGGTGGGAGAAGTTTTGGAGGCCCGTACAATCCAATATTAGGTTAAGACTTATTCTCAATAAGTCTCTTTATATATATATTGTAGAAACTAGGTCAACTTATTCCTAATAAGTCACCTTTATCTTTTATCTTCTATCCACAAACTATATCAACAATAATAACTTATTATTATTATTAATCAATTATCCAATTCCCAATACTCTTTGTGTGTGACCTTATAGGACCTGAATAAAATAGCAATAGATTAAATATAATTTAATCTATAAATTATAGTTGGCTTCTAGCAAAGCACTATAATTACCTAAATTATTCAGATTATAAATCTCTATTTTAATCCTATTATATCATTAGTATTTTACACATCAATTAAAGGACACCAATTCCTTGAAAAAGTTCACATATATACTTGTACTTAGATTTCATGTAAGACCATTTCTCTCGTTGGAGAGATGAAGAAAATAAGTAAATTCAAATACAACTCTATGAAACGACGATAACAAAATATACTGCTTGATACAAAAATAGTCTTTACTTGGAAAAAAACCTCATAATAAATTGAATGTGAAACTCGTCTTCACTTGGAGAAAAGCATATAAATGACGGATATCATACTTATCATTTGATATGTGAAGCTCGTTTATAATTAGGAAAAAACATATGAAATTACGATAATACTTCTTGAGAAACAACTCGGGGAAAAGCATATGGAATTACTATGATAACACACATATCACTTAATGCGAAGCTCATCTTCATTTAGTGGCGGAGCTATAATTTTTTTTAGAGAAAGAGAATTATATACATGTGGTCATTTTAGATTAAAGCAACATAACAATCTCTAATTATATAGACACCATGAAACATCGGTGGACCATATGGTGTGGGTGGGGATGAGGTCCACACGCCCGAATATCTATCAATTGCACTTGATGATTTAGTGTCTTAAGACCGACAAGCCCATTAGATCAGGAACCCACACCGTACAACTCTGATACCATGTGAAACATCGGTGGACGATATGATGTGAGGTCCACACATTCGAGTGCACTATACGCTAATCAAGTCGAGCACACAAGATCAGTGAGGTTCCATCTTAAAATCAATTGCTAATAGAATGAGGTGTCCACCAACTTATATGAAAGAATTTGATTCTTTATATTATCCACGTGGGATACATTTGTATCCTTTCACATATTCAGCAAACACCTTCCAGTGATTTTGTCGACCTAAGATAGTTCATTTTCCATTGGATCATGTGAAGTATTTCTTAAAATTTGGTACTATCTTGGTATCATATTCCGTGAAAACTTTAAAATTGTCTAGTTTTCAAGTTTTCGTTGAATTCTATGGCAATGAGTTAGACGAGAGGACGAGGGTGGATGGAAATGTTAAGACCTTTGATTATTGGTTGTGTGATGATCAAGAATGAAATGAGAGAGTGAGAGAGTTAGTTAGGACATTGCATTTCATTATGATCAAGAATGATTTCTCAGTACACTTTGCCCCCTCTTTATACAAGTTCCTAACATCACACCCTTCCTTAACAAAGACCTTGTCCTCAAGGTCTTATTACATTGAAAAATCTGGAAATTGGTGTAGGATGTGCCCAGCTGGCTCCCATGTTGATTCTTCTACTGGTAAGTTGACCCATTTGGTTAGCCATTCCACCATGGGCTCGCCATTGGCCAAGTGCTGAACCCTGGTGTCCAATACATCCTCAGGTGCTACTGAGATGGATCCTGCTTCGTCTGTGATTGGTAACTCTGGTTAGAGTGCAGTGGTAGCTCCAATCTTCTTCTTTAGCTGAGAAACATGGAAGACTGGATGCAGCCTTGAAGAGGTTGGTAATGCCAGTTGATAAGCTGCTTCACCTATCCTCCTGATCACCTCAAAGGGCCCATAGTACTTTGCACTCAGTTTCAAGCACTTCCTTATGGCTAAGGATGTCTGTCTGTAGGGCTGTAATTTGACCATGTCACCTTCCTGGAGTCTCCTTTCAGTCCTCTTACTGTCAGCATAGAGCTTCATCCTCTCTTGAGCCACAGTTAGCCCTGACTTCAATATTCCCAGTGTGTGCTCTCTTTCTTGCAACCACTCCTCTACTGATGTTGTGGTCACTTTGCTGGCGCCTAATCCCAATTGAGGTGGTGGGTACCCGTATAAGGCCTGAAAAGGTGACATTTTCAAGGCTGTATGGTAAGCTGAGTTGTACCACCACTCAGCTAGGGTCACCCATCTTGCCCATTGCTTTGGCAGTGCAGAAGACATACACCTCAAGTATACTTCCAAACATTGATTCACTCTCTCAGTTTGCCCATCTGTTTGTGGGTGGTAGGCAGCAGAGAGCTTGAGAGAGGTTCCCAGTTTAGCAAAGAGTTCCTTCCATAGGTGGCTTGTGAACACCTTATCACGATCTGACACAATGTCCCTAGGAAGCCCATGAAGTTTAAACACATTATCCATGAAGAGCTGGGCTACCTGAGTTGCAGAGAAAGGATGGCTCAACAAAATAAAGTGACTGTATTTTGTTAGCCTATCCACAACTACCATGATCACATCAAATCCACCTGACTTGGGTAAACCTTCCACAAAATCCATGCCTATGGAATTCCATGGTACCTCTGGAATTGGTAGTGGTTGTAGGAGTCCTGGAGATGCTACTGTCTCATGCTTGTGACGTTGGCACACATCACACTCTTGGATGAATTTTTCTATGAATGACTTTAACTTAGGCCAATAAAACAAGGCTTTTACCCTATGGTAAGTAGCTCGCATCCCTGAATGACCCCCTGCTGCCTCAGAGTGAAAAGCAGTGACTATCTTGCTCCTCACTTCTTGTTTTTGCCCAATCACAATTCTGCCTTTGTACCTCAGGATATCTCCATGCCATTTGAATTTGGATGTAGAATCCACAGCTGCTCTTGGGGCCAGCTTTTCTATCTCTTCATCCCCTTTGTAGCTATCTGCCACTTCATGAATCCAAGCTGGTTTGATCTCTATCAAGGCACAACAAGAGCTTGGTTCACTGTGTTCCATAGAGCTTCCCCTTCTGGATAGAGCATCAGCCACAACATTGCTACTCCCCACCCTATATTGTATAGAGTATGACAATCCCAGAAGTTTTCTAATGCCCTTTTTCTGGAGATGAGTTGTCACTTGTTGGTCAAGGAGATGCATGAGGCTTTGGTGATCAGTGATGATCACAAAAGGGTGAGGCTCTAGGTAGTGGCGCCATTTATCTATGGCACACAAGACTGCCAAGAGTTCTTTCTCATATGTGGACAAGAGCAAGTGTTGTCCACTAAGAGCTTTGCTGATGAAGGCTAGTGGCTTGCCCTGCTGCATCAATACTGCACCTATCCCTTCATCACATGCATCTATTTCCACTTGAAAGGGGAGGGTGAAATCTGGAAATGCCAGTACTGGAGGTTGAGACAAGGCTTCCCTGATCTGGTGGAATGCTCTACTCCTGTTCTCATCCCATTTATAGGCCCCTTTTCTTAATAGCCCAGTCAAAGGCTTGCATATAGCTCCAAAATTTCTGACAAATCTTCTGTAATACCCAGCTAAGCCCAAAAAGCTCCTTAATTCCTTTTCATTTCTAGGAATTGGCCATTTAATTATAGCTTCAATTTTTGAGGGATCGGTGGCTACTCCTTCTGCAGAGATCACATGCCCCAAATACTCTACTTTACCCACAACAAAGCTACATTTGGATTTCTTGGCATAAAGCTGGTGTTTCCTCATACTCTCCAGGATTGTCACTAAGTGAGTAATGTGATCTTCCAAACAAGTGTTGTAAATGAGGATGTCATCAAAGAAAACTAACACATATTTTCTCAGATATTCAGAAAATACCACATTCATTAAGGATTGGAATGTGGCAGGGGCGTTGGTTAGCCAAAATGGCATCACATTGAACTCATAATGGCCATTATGAGTTCTGAAGGCAGTTTTGTGTACATCACAATCAGCTACTCTCACCTGGTGGTACCCTGCACGAAGGTCAAGCTTTGAGAAGATGGTAGCACCATGAAGCTCATCCAACAGCTCCTCAATGTTGGGAATGGGATATTTATCCTTCACAGTTGCCTCATTTAACCTCCTATAGTCCACACAAAACCTCCATGTGCCATCTTTCTTCTTCACAAGCAAGGTTGGTGATGCAAAAGGGCTTTGACTATGCCTGATCAAACCTGTATTCAACATCTCCCTGACATGCTTTTCAATTTCATCTTTTTGTCCATAGGGGTATCTGTATGGTTTGCAGCAAATTGACTGAGTGCATGGCTTAAGAGGAATGTTGTGCTCACATCCTCTCTCCGGTGGTAAGCTTTTAGGCTCCTCAAAAACATCTTCAAACTGGGTTAGCACCTCCTGCACAGTTGTTGGTGTTGCTTCTTTCTTAGCAGACAGGTGGAAAGTTTGAGCAATTTCAGTTGCCCAAGCCAGCTCCTCATCTTTAGCTAACATCTGTAACTCTTTCCCTGTGACTTGTCTTACAGCAATTTTCTTGGCATCCTCCAAAATGCCTTGCAGTTCCACCCTTTTTCCTTCTTTAGAAAAAGCTATTGTGATCTTGTTATAGTCAAATTGGATAGGACTATAATTCTTCATCCAGTTGACTCCAAGAAGAAGTTCAAATTCCCTAATCTTCAAGGCCCTTATATTGAATGCATAGCTGCCTCCTTGTATAATCCATTTGAAGTCCCTGCACTCTTGCCTACAGAACAGCTTTCCCTTGTTCAACCCTTCGACAATCATCAAATTGGCTGGTGTCAGCTTGAACCCAGCTTCCCTTGCAATCATGGGATCTACAAAGCTGTGAGTGGATCCACTGTCAATTAAGACATTGATCAGTCTATCTCCTACATACCCCTTGACCATGATTGAAGTGTCAGCCCCATTCCCTGTCAAGGCTCTCACGAATCCTTCTTGCTCTTCTGTTGTTTCTGGCAAGTTTGGTTCCTCTCCCGGATCATTTCCTTCTATCTCTTCTGAATCTTGCACCAGTAAATGCTTCACCGAGAAGGAGTTGCACTTGTGCCCAACGAAGTACCTTTCCCCGCATCTAAAGCATAGCCCCTTCTTGAAATCGGTGGCAGTTTTGCTGCTATTGAACCCTCCTTTATACCCTTCTTGATGCCCAGTTATCCCCGGCCGCCATGGCGACTTACTGATTCTCATCAAGGCCTGGACAACATCGTTATGCAGTCTGGCTAATTCCAGTCCCTCGGCTAAGTCTCTTGGCCGGCCAAGCTTCACCAATGGCTTGATTTCCGCCTTGAGCCCACTAATATAGCTGGTGACGAAATAGCTCTCGGGGAGGTGCGGGTTGTAAGACAACATTCCTGCTCTCAATTCCTCGAATCGCTCATTGTACTCTTCAAGATCGGATGTCTGGCTGAGTTTGTTGAACTCTTCGACAATGTCAACGCCTTGCTTCTCGTCGAATCTGCAACAAAGGGCTTCGCTCATCTCCTTCCAACGAACTCCCCGGCGCTGCATCAAGTAACCTTGGATCCATGTATCGGCGTGATCGTGCATATACATCGCAGCGAGCTCAACCTTTTGGTTTTCTTGGATGCCGAATAGCGAGAAGAACTTCTCGCACTTCCTAACCCAGCTCCGGGGTTTCTTCCCGTCGAATTGGGGAAAATCGACTTTCGGAAATCGATTCTGATTGGCAATGAATCCTTCATTGCGCATTGGTGGCGGTCTGTAGGCGTTGGTATCCTCCGGAATTTCCCGATTGACCGCCGGTGGTATCTTTTCATGCTGCTCGCCATTGCTGCGTGCTGGTGGTTGCTGAGAATTCATTCGCATCCATTCTCCCACTTGCGCCACCAGTCCGTCTGATGATTTCTTGATTGCGATGATCGCTTGCTGTTGATCTTGGAGAATCCTGCACTGATCGTCCTGCTTCTGCATCGTCTCCATCAATCTCTCGTGTGTCGTCGCCGTGAATTCTTGAAGATGAAGCAGCTGAGATTCCACCTTCTCCGTCACTTTGAGACGAGTTCCTTCCGCCATTGCTGAAGCGCGCCGAAGACCTCAAGCTAACTGATACCACTTTGTTAAGACCTTTGATTGTTGGTTGTGTGATGATCAAGAATGAAATGAGAGAGTGAGAGAGTTAGTTAGGACATTGCATTTCATTATGATCAAGAATGATTTCTCAGTACACTTTGCCCCCTCTTTATACAAGTTCCTAACATGAAATTCTCCGGTTTTTAAGGGGTCGCTTGGTTTAAATTTTAAAAACGTAAAGGAAGAAGAAACAAATGTAGTCTAATTATAGTTTAAGATACATTGTTTAAAATTTTTATTACTACCCTCTCCTCCCAACTTATCATACAACAATTTTTCTATCATATGCCCCTTAGGGCATATAGTAAGATTCTAAATTGGGAAAAAATCTCTATAAAAAAGGTAAGCGACCTTAAAAATTTAATTAAAAAAGGCTAAACTAATTAATTTTTTTTTAAAAAAAATCCAAATATAGTGTCTTATCCTATGCCCTTGAGCATATGATAGAAAAATCGTTTATACAAAATTGGTTTTGTTTCACCTTATTTCAAGCACTCATTTGAGCATGGTAACATATCTCATTATCTCCTATACTCCTCTAATCATTATCCTTCTATCTTATTTTTCACATAAAAAATAGCATTATTCTCTTATCTAGATATATTTTCATATGAAAAATTTATTTACATTCTGTTTACCTTCCGTTCTTATACCAAACGAGTTCTAAGTTCTTAAATCTTGGTTCATTTTCTAGCTCAGTTGTGTTCTTCCGTTTTTATTTTGTTACTTTTAATTTTGAGCTACCTTTTTTTTTTTTTTTTTTGATTAGGAAAAAATTCGAGTTCAGAAAAATCTGATACTCGAGAGGCCGACGAATCGACAAACGGACTAGCCGTCAACAAACAACATACTACAGAGGCAGACACAAATAAACACACATGAAAGAAAAAGCCCAAACAAGCCAAAAGAGTCGTCCGCCAGTAGAAAAGACGAGGGAGATCCAAGGTGGGCCACGAATGCCGAGAACACGGCGGAGTGCAATGACTCTCACAGCGACTCGACGCCGAGATGGCGGAGAACAGTAACCCACTATCGGAAAGGGCAGAACCAGAAGAAGTGTGGATCACCGATGTTGCACCCAACATTTTGAGCTACCTTATTTATTGTGTGACAATGTGACATTGTATTCGAGGATTTGCTGATTTTGGAATAAAATGTTGGGTTTTTCCATTGGAAAAATAAGATTATTTTTAGAAAAACTCATAAAAATTCAAATACAATCTGAAAATTTTATGATCAAAGAGAGAAAATATCTGAAATTTTGGTCTCTCCCACTCGCACTGTCGCACACACCGGTCATCCTCCATGAGAAATCTTCATCAATTCAAAAATAACGACACCTGCAAAAATGCAATTATAAGTAAAAAAGACGACACCCATTTGAGTATTTGACAATTGACAACCCATTTTTTTTCAAATTCCATCCAAAGCTCTTTCCACAATTATCCATGGCGGTCGATCGACAGGTCCCACCCTCCATTACAGTGCCTCCTCCCTCCCTCCCAATTCCATGGTGTAAAGTTAATTTTAATTAATAAAGCACCAATCTTTATCTCTCCTCATTCTCCCTCTCTCTCCTACTGCCATCACAAAACAAGGAAAAAGCACCTCCCCACTCTCTCTCCCTCTCTCTCACTCTCAAAATAGGGGAAAGTGCTCGCACTCTACTACTCTGAATTTCGGGGGGGTGGGGATGGGCGGGGTGACGTCATCAATGGCGGCGAAATTCGCCTTCTTCCCGCCGAATCCGCCGTCGTACAAGGTGGTGACGGACGATCTCACGGGGCTGCTACTCATGAGCCCGTTTCCGCACAGGGAGAATGTCGAGGTGATGAAGCTTCAGACGAGGAGGGGGACTGAGATTGTCGCTGTCTATGTTCGGAATCCCATGGCTTCTTCTACCCTGCTTTACTCCCATGGCAACGCCGCCGATTTGGGGCAGATGTATGAGCTCTTCCTCCAGCTCTGCATCCATTTGCGAGTCAATGTCATGGCGTAAGTCCCCCTCCCTCCCTCTTGCTTTTTCCCCCAATTTCAGTTCAGCTTCACTGGTCTAGGGTTCCAAGCTTGCACCTTTTTGGTTGATTTGTGTATCTAATCTGAATTTGATCTTGTTCTTAGTGAATTTAATGAGCTTTTATTGATTGAATTCTTTGCTTTTATTTCTTTAATTTTGATTTCCATGTAGCTCCATTTTTTCTGGTTGATTTTAGTCTAGTTGAAGATCAAATTTTAACATAAATCAATAATAAAATAAACTCAATCTAGATTATAAATTACTTGCCAAACATAACTAAAAACATTGTTCAAGATTTTATTGTGTTTTGGGTTGATTTGTATTGAGGCTTCTATGCTTTGTTGATAGGGTGAATTGTGTGTTGTTAACAGTTTTGTGGTTTTTTTTGTTTATAACTGGTGCTTCTTTGTTTTTGTACATGATTTTTGCAGTGAATAAGCCTAGAGATAATCCCTTTAGGTAAGTTTGACTGCTTGGTAGATGATGTGATTGCGACTGCCACTTCTCGTGTTGTTAGATTAATCCTTCTTAGCTTTTAGGTCGCGATTCGTTGACAGGCATGGGGGATCAAGAATCGGTTTTGGGATCCCCTAGTGTTTGGTTTTGAGGTATTTGATCTTTTCAACCTTATGAAATCCAAACCCAGTTTCTCTTTTCAACTGCTTACCCGACGAATCTTATTCTACTTGAGATGAATAGAAAACGCTAAGTGCGTATTCCATTCCAGTGTATTGAACCATCCATAGGTTTCGGCTTCAGTCACAATGCAAGCCTGCTATAGACCAACCGTGTTGATGCTTGATCCGAGAATAGTGTTGACGAAATGAATTATTTCGTAGCTCGTGAGATTTCTTGGATCCTGCAATTGAAGTGCATGAATCTCACCAAGAAGTTACTGACTAAGGTTTTTGTACAGCTGGCCTGGCTGCTTAAAGGCAGTAGTCATAACTTGAAGCTTACTTCAATGGCACCGCCTCCGATTTTAAGCATCAGAGGTTGTGCATTGTTTTCTTTTACTCGTTTATTAAGTGATGTGGAATCTATGATACACGCAAGCAGGAAATGGAAGCGACACTATCACGGGAAACACAATTTCTGTTGCAGTTACCATAGTCTTACCTAAGGATATGTGTGTTTGTTTCCGAGTTTCTCTAGGAAACGGAAAACACTGCATCTTTGGAGTTTCTGTGTAACTTAGTGCGGAATCCATGCTTTGCACTTGTCAATTTCTTCAATTCGATCATGTCAGACATCAATGGCTTATTTTCTTGTTCTTCAATTCCTACTGTTGGACGAAAAATGCTCATGGCGTAATTGATGATTTTGTTGCAGATACGATTACTCTGGATATGGTCGGTCTACTGGGAAGGTATACTAGTACCAGTTTCTCGGATTGAAGTCAGTTAGAAAATTCCGATTGATATGATTTCCCTTCCCATTTGCAGCCATCCGAGCAGAATACGTACGCAGACATAGAAGCTGCATATAAGTGCCTTGAAGAGAACTATGGGGCTAAGCAAGAAGACATCATCCTTTATGGTCAGTCAGTTGGCAGCGGTCCAACTCTGGATCTCGCTTCTCGTCTGCCTAACTTGAGAGCCGTTGTTCTGCATAGCCCTATACTTTCGGGCTTAAGAGTCATGTATTCTGTGAAGAAGACGTATTGGTTCGACATTTACAAGGTAATGGAGGCCAATCTCTTCACTCGCCTTTTGCCAACTATTTTCCTTCCTAACCGATATATTTTCCGTGCCTTGTTTACAGAACATCGACAAAATTCCCCTTGTCAACTGCCCTGTGTTGATTATCCATGTGAGTATGCACTCGAAATAATCTGTGATCAAATTGTTCATTCATCCTTGAAGATGATTCGATTGTTGCGTTGCTTATTCGTCTCCAGGGAACTGCAGATGAAGTAGTTGATTTTTCCCACGGAAAGCAACTATACGAGATGTCCAAAGAGAAGTACGAGCCGCTATGGCTCAATGGAGGGAGCCACTGCAACCTAGAGCTCTACCCTGAATACATCAAGCATCTAAAAAAGTTCGTTTCCAGCTTGGAAAGACCGCCTTCTCACCGTAGCTCTAGGAGAAGCGTGGACCAAATCGAACAGACGAGGAAGAGCAACGTGCACGAGGTTTCCCGCAAGAGCACCGGGCGGAGGGACAAGCCACCGAAGCCAAGCACCGACAAGAAGGAGAAGCTAAAGAGCCAGCCGGGTAATCCGGATAAGGTCGACAAGTTCAGGATGTCGTTCGACCAATCGGATCGATCGAGGAGGAGCGTCGATTGCCACGAGAAGACGAGGAAAAGCGTCGATGTTCCGCTTGAACGTGCTCGTAAGAGCGTCGATCAGTTGGACAGAATTCGGACAGTCTAGTAGTATGTACATCTTCAACCTTTCGATAGACTCGCCATGTCGTGTGCTCTTACTTGTTTTTCTTGTATA
Source organism: Persicaria tinctoria (assembly GCA_037127255.1). Classification (NCBI taxonomy): domain Eukaryota; kingdom Viridiplantae; phylum Streptophyta; class Magnoliopsida; order Caryophyllales; family Polygonaceae; genus Persicaria; species Persicaria tinctoria. The sequence continues at coordinate 90,001,355 of JBANSL010000002.1, read as the reverse complement.
CTATTTGTGGTGTTCATCTTCATAGAGGGCTTCCAATGTATGACAGATCCTGGGTTGAAAGTAACAAGTGATTTGGTGTTGAAAGTGATGAACTGATGATCAGTGAATCTGGTTTCTTGTTGATGACTTGATGCTGAAAACTTGTGATGAAAAATGTGTGTTAATGCTTAAGCTAATTGATAATTGTTGCTTAAGATTTTGGTGATTTGATGTGTAGAGATTAGATGCACTGTTTTTTGTTGTTGTATTATGGTGTTTGGAAAAAAGCTACCGTTTGGCATACGACTTCCAACTTGGCCTAGTGATTCAAAATTTATTCAAATCATTGCAATGCCCATTAGAGTATCCAACGGGTGGATGTAGGGGTATGGGTCACGTGACCCTCTTTTTTTTTTTTAAGTAATAATTCGAAATTAGATAGGTCTGATTCTCGAGAGGCCGATGAGTCGACAAATGGAGAATTATCGAACATACAACAGAAATCAGAAAAGGGTGCAAAGAACAAGCAGTGCGAACTCTACAAAAGAAATAATTTAAACAAACCTAAACCTAGCAAGTTGGGGACATAGACTAAAAACGAAGCAAGAAGATTGGACTCATATTAACCGGTGTAAGTGTTTTCTAATAAAGTAGGTGATTTTGCATTTGGGTTAACTTGGATTTTGTTATTATAATTTGGTCCAATTTTATTTATTTTTTGAATATTGGTCCAATTTAATTCAAGAAATGACAGGTTTTATATTAACTAGTTTTTTTTTTGGAACCGAAAATAATTTGACTTTAAGGGGACCCTAAGAACCAAGGGCATCCATACGAATGAGAAAGCAAAGCAAAGAATCGTCAAGGCTAATATGTCTTTTCGATTTCATTGTAATCGTCATTTAGAAAGAATTAGCTATGATTTTTTTTTTCTTTTTTATAATTGTCTACTGATTAATACCAGTACGGAGTAATAAGTATAAAATTATTATAAAAAATTGATATTTTCATATAGTTATTCTATAATTAGAAAAATGGATGTAAATAGTGACATACTTAATGTTCATGATGTACTTTTCCAAAAGTATACTTTATAAATGTTTGAATATCCAATCCTTATGCATTAATTTATTTGAGAGATTATTAGGATTGTCAAAGTTGAGGTTTTGAAAGGTCAAATCCCAAAATCTTTATTGCACTAAACTTTAGTTGATTTATTTAATAATTTATGGCTTTAAAAGGTCACATGTGATATGTTGGACAACCTAACAAACTTTAGTTTGGCAAACTGGGCTTTCTTGTCCTACGAGTTGCCTGTAGTAGGCCCACTTACTCAAATTAATGGCATGTATTATAGGGACCTTTCAAAATCCAAGATACTAAGTGAATATTTTAAAAACACTTAAATATCCCTTAAATATCTTTTAAATTTTTTTTATACGGATTAGTACTTCTTACGTTGGATAAAATATGTCATTTTAGGATGTTCATTTTATTCAGAAAAAAAAATGTGATTCTAGGTATTTTAGGCAGTATTTTAAGCTTTACCTTATGAAAATGCTCTTGTAGTGATTAGTTCTTTGTTATTGTAGTTTTCGGTAAAATTAAAAAAACATAGTAAATGAGGGTAAATTTAATTTGCATGTGTTGATTTTCTGAAAAATTATGCACAAATGTAAAATAACATGTTTGGCGAACGGATGGAGTAAGATATCAGATTATTTTAAAATTTTGATACTTTATAGAGTTTTTTTTTATATCCTTACAAATATTTTAAAAGTCAAAATAACTTAAATTATGGGACAGAAAAAATACTTTTCTAGATATAAGGCTAGCTATTTTTCAAAAAAAAAATGTGCATTTTTTAGTATATAATATTATTAAAGAGTTTTATTTTTTTTGGTAATTTAGGACAAAGTTAGACGGGTTTTGTACTAACTATAATATTTGGTCGAAAAAAGGTTAGAGAGGTTGGATTCAGGGGCGGAGGGAGGGGGGGCATGCGGTGGCTCGAGCCCCCCTGAAAATAAATGTTTATGTATATATAGTGCAGAAGGTAGGCACGCTGCAGCAGGCTTGCACAATTGGTTGGAGGTGTGTCCTGGGGAGTGTGATTCGGAATTCGATTCCTCCCGCCTCCAACATTTATTTTAAACCCTCTAATTTTTTTTAACCTTTAACCTCCTTCTAAACCTCTGTTTTTTTTAAAAAAAAATTCATTTCCCCTTTTGAATTTGAGTATGAACTTTGATGTATAAATTAATTTTTTACTTTGTGGTCTTTTATTTTTAGGATTATGAATAAATTTATTACACGATCTAAGAAGTCATCTATTGTAATTTTTCATCAACTACTGAAATTTTTTTTGAGCCCCCCTCGACATATTCCTGGCTCCGCCCCTGGTTGGATTTATACTTTATTTAATCAGAATATGTATATTTATATTGTGTGTGATTTTGTTATCCTTCATGTTGTTCTCAACATTTTTGTGTGATACTCTCCATAGACCACATGCTATAGGTCATAATTTGATCACCTGAACTTCCTGGATAACAATTAACAGTAAAGTATAGGCTGGACTAATAATTTAAGTATCCATAAATTTATATAATGAAATAACATATCTTAAACAATCAGGGGAGGAAAATAATAGACCTGCCTTATCCATATTTGACCCTACTCTTAAATTTTAGAGTCATGTTGTTTAGCTCTTCAAATATCAATCTATTTTTTTTATCAAAGATTTGTTTTTTAGCTCTTCAAATTTTAGAGTCATGGTTGCATTCAAGACTTCTTCTCCAATAGGGCTGGAAATCACCCGTGGGTGACCGACTCACCCGACCCACCTGACCCGATTATACGGGTGAAAACCCGAAAAAAACCGGGTGATGGATGGGTGACGGGTGGGTGAAATGGGTGATATGTTTTTCACCCATTACCCGACCCATCACCCGACCCGCTTAACCACCCGTTAACCCACCCGATTATTTAAAAAAAAAATCTTAGTTTATTAAAAAATATAGCCGAACATAACTACATATTTCTCCGTTTTCTAATTCTAGCTTCTCTTTTTTTTATTATTATTAGGTAAGAATTCGAGCTCAGACAAGCCTGAAACTCGAGAGGCTGACGAATCGGCAGACGGACTAACCGTCAAAGTACAACATACTAAAAACACAAATAAGCATAGATGAAAGAAAAAACCCAAACAACCCGAAGAAGTCGTCCGCTAGCAGAGGAGTCAATGGAGAACCAGGGCGAGTCACGAATGCCGAGAACACGGGAGAATTCTAGCTTCTCTATTTGCTAATTGTTTTTGTGCAAAAACAAAATCTAAAAGAATATAAAATTATTTTTATTCAACCCCACATCACATCTTTTAAGAAAAATTATTTTATCTGTTTTGCATACACTATTAGAGCGTTAGCAATTTCGCTCGTTTCAGCGACTTTGTTAGCATTTAGTGTATTAAGGCATGATTTAACTAAATTGTTTTTTCTTCTTTTAACTATGAGTCTAGCTACGGATTATAATTCATCTCATTTGATTTGATATTAAACTTTTAATGTTAACTTTGTAAGATGAGGATAGTGATATACTGTATGAATAAACTTTTTATACATTTAATAAGATTTCCACATTGACATGGTTTGTGAAATTATCGAATATGATCGATTTCTAAGTATGTCTCGGGACTCGTTTTCTTTTAATTTACTTCACCCGTTTACCCACCCGATTCACCCGACGGATCGGGTGATGGGTGAAACTTTTAGACGGACGGGTGATGGGTCGGGTGAATTTTTTTTGTGACGGGTCGGGTGGAAAAATGGCTCCACCTATCCATCACCCGACCCATTTCCACCCCTCCATCCTGCTTCAGTCTTTTACAAATCGTCGCTTTCTTGGTTTTGTGGTTGTATTTATTTGAGATGTATTTCTATCTACCAATTTACCGACCTCTCGAGAATCAGACTAATTTGATCTCAAATTATTACCTTATAAAAAAAACTCCAACTCAATAGGACTGGTATGAGGGCATTTAATTTTAAACTATGCTCGCCAAATTCAAGCTCTTGGTTAAATAACGTGATAAAAAAAAAAATCAAAATGATTAAATTATGAGACGAAAAGAGTATTTTTCTAGATATAAGGTTATTTTTTTTAAATGTGCATTTTCTTTGAGTATAATTATTTTATTATCTTTTTATATGTATCCTAAAATACAATAAGTACGAAAGTATCACAAGGTTGATATTTTATAGAGGGATTTTGTTCAAATTAACCTTTAAGCATATTTGGTTAGCTAGATAGGCCCATTAATTGTTTTTTTAGTATGCTTAGCCCATTAATTGTTTTTTAGCTTGCTTAGCCCTCTTAAACGGTCAATGATCAACCGTTGACCGGTCAACGTTGACCGTTGACCGGTCAACCAATTTTGATGCCAACTTTTTTTTTTTTTTTTGATCCCAACTTTTTTTTTTTTTAGTTATGCCATATTTTACCATTTTGATGCCAACATTTTTGTGGTGACAATTTTATATAATTGATGGCATATAGGGGTGTGCACCGGTTGAAACCTGTAACGGCCCGGGATTATGATTCCCAGGTTACGTTTCGAGGGATAAAACCCCCCGTTAGGACCTTGCGCCCCGAGTACAGGTTGAAGGTTTCAAAACTTACTTTAATGTTTTCAAGGGGGATTTCATACCCAAAATCGAAGGGATCGTTGGAATCCCCGGGGAAGTCCCCTGTACCTGTCGTAATCTAAGCGTGGAAATCAGAAATCATGCGACTGGCGGAAACAAGTATAATACAAAAGTGTGCCACGGCAGAGCCGGGTCAAAACGGAGTCTAAAGTGTAAATCCGAAAAAGTATAATCAGAGTCTGGCGAAGTCTATACTCCAGCGCTCACTCTCCGCCGACGAAATGACCCGCACAATAAGCAAACAACACCGATAGGATGAACATAAATAATACCTAAAAAAAAATTGATATGGGGCGGGATCAGATCGATGCCCACTTAACTCTGCATCCCAACCATAAGCACACATATACGCTATACCTAATAAAGATGCTCTAATGCAGTACGAAATTCAAACACACTAGCATGCTCCTAGTTCATAATAATGTGCAGAATACTGTAAATGGCCCAAGACAATGCCAAGTGGCATATCCCTCTCCTACCTCCACCCCTTCCGACAGGCGGAGACTGGCCAGCTCGTGAATGCATTCATTCATAATAGGGCGGCACGCATGCCTAACCCGCTCCACAATAAAGCCCGCAGGCATATCATAATATAAGGAAGTACTCGATTGACTCAGGGTACCCGATGAGGCTGGGCTACCCTATGACCCTAGCAAAGACTCTAGTTACTTCACAGATAACGGCCGTTCTGTTTACATACACATAGAGAAATAGAATGCTCAACGATCAATGCAACCTAGCATGGTACTACATGGCATGCTGATCATGAATGCAACACCTAGTATATCATGCACCTATAGCAGGGAATAGCTCTATTCAATCTGAGTAAGCTCCGAAGAGACTTACCTGGTATCGCAGAACAGCAAAAGGCAATCAACCAGGCAATATGAAATCCGACACGTCACAGATGATCACCTAACAAGTATAAGCACATCAATGAGTCTATCTCTAAGGCACACAAAGCATGGATTTATCACACACACAACTTCACCATTTAACATAATAACCGTCACATCATCATTCCATAATATCAACTTTATCTCATAATCTATCATCTCAACTTCTCACAACCATACTCAATATAATTCTCCAATTCACCAACTTAGGATAATTCCCATTTCATACTTAACCAATTTGCATGCCATCATTTCAAAATCTTACTTAGCATATAATTGCACATCTTCAACATAATCATATAACATTTAACCACAATAATAAATCACCATAATATCATATATTAAATCTCAAAACAACATTTTATATTTTAAATCCCAATAACTTACATACTACTTCTAACATCATTTCCTTTTAACATCTTTATAAAATATTTTCTAATTCCTTAAAAACTCAACCATTTTCATTAATCAAAACATCACCTTTTAAATTACCAACCCAACCTTACTTTATTTTAATTTACCAAAACCAATCCCTTATTTGTAAAAATCCCCAAACCGGCCCTCATGTTTTATAAAACCCCAAACCGAGCCTATTGTTTTAAATTAGCCCAATACTTGGCTTGTGTTTTTAGAAGGAAAAAGGCCCATTATTCCCCCTTTTTAAATCTGAAAATGGGCCCAAAAGATAGGCCCAAGCTACTCTTTCATAAAGCCCAAAAATCAGGCCCACAACCTCCATTCTAATTCTTCCATTTGAGACAACGTGGAAAGAAGGAAAAAAAAGGGGAGTGGGGCCAGGTGAGGTGGCGCTGAGGTGGCAAACAAAAAGAGGGGGGTCCATATGCTTCTTCTTCCCCAGATTTTCCAAAATGAAAGAACAAAGGGGAGGGCTTGTGCGTGTTCGGCAGAACAACGAAGGACGAGGGAAAAGGGAGGTCGTCGGCGGCGGCGGGGCTGGGCTCCGGCCACCAGGAACGACCACTCCGACACCCACACACACGAAAACGGAAAGGGAAGGGAGGAGGAGAAGAAAGAAGCTCACCGAGGTGTTCGACGCCGGAAAGCTCGGAGCTCCGGGGAGGTGCGTTTGGCTGCGTCGATGGTGATTCTTCGAGCGAGGAGGCCTGGGAGAGGTGCGGGGTGTTAAAGGCGGAACCTTTGGCTGATAAAGGGTGAAAGAGGAGAGGTCGAGAGGAATCGAGACTTACCGAGTTGAACGGAAACAGGGGCGGTGCCTCTGCTGCTGCTGCTGGTGGCCGGCGACGGAGACTGGCGGGGAGGCGGTAGTCGACGGAGGTGTGGTGGTGGAGAGGCGAGGTGTGGTGGTGGAGAGGCGAGGTGGGAGCTCAGCTCTCGGCGATTCCTCAAGGGAGAAAGAAAAAGTCGTTTGGTTTGTGTTGGTGTGGGGTGTGGAAAGATGTGTTTGATTCAGATTTTATGGATAAATCTTGGGTTTACTTGAGACCTTGGTTGTACCCATTGGATAAAGCATGGCAACTTCACTCCCATTTTTGGTAAGTCAAGCAAGGTAAGAAAAAGGCTACATGTGGGTGTTGGGTTAATTAGGAAGAGATTGAAAGAGATGGGAAATTTTAAAATTAATCTCAATTTGCGGAAACCAATGTTGAATTGGATAAGGATGTGAGAAAAAAGGACGGAATTGAGGTCTCGAGTCGGAAATTTAAATTCCAGCTGATTGGTCGTTCAAAACCCGAAATGAAAGACGGAATTAATTTTTAAGTCGGGAAATTTGGGTCGGAATTTATTTTAAATTCATTTTGATTTTCTTTTTCCGAAAATTAATATTTTAAAAATCCGAGCCTTTACAAAACCGAACCGGAACCGGAATATTCTAAATATTCAAACCGATAACCGGACCGGTAACATTCCGGTTCGGTTTAAAACCGACCCGGAATATATAAAGTCAATCCGGATCTGGAACCGGAACAACCGGAAGTATATACGATTATTTTTTTTCCATAAAATTTCTTTGATAATATTATATTTTTTTCACTTCCACCGTAACAATTATGCGGAAATTTTTTCTAGTCCCGTGCCGATGCCGTCCCGCAAATATTATGCGGGACGGGACGCAAGACGAAGAATCCTCGTCCCGCAAATCCCGTCCCATCCCGCATATATATAATATTTTTATTTATATAAAGAAAATAAAATTAAAAAAACATTAAGTATATGCTAGCAATAGTATATGCTACTGTAATTAATAAAACATTTAAGTATATGTTACTTGCTACTGTTGTACTAGACTACTAGGTATTAGTTAATTGCTAAGTACTACGCATATGCTACTGTAATACTCCGTAGGATATTACTTGCTAGTTGCTACTTAATTTTAGTGTAATTATATACTACTATATGATAACAATTAATGATTAAACAAATAAATCTTGATCGGTGTTGTAGCTTATACGTACAAAAATTAAATTTTCGGTTTTATCCGGTTTAAATCGGTAAACCGCCGGTTATTACCGGAACCGTAATTCACAAAAGTTATCAACCGAAAACCGGCCCGGAATATCCGGTTCGGTTATAAGACCGGTTCTACCGGTTCGGTTCCGATTGGTTTTCCGATCTAAACCGAAATCTGCACAGGCCTAATGGCATAAGAGCTTAAAACGTGGAATCAAAATATTGTCACCTTATTGTCACTTTTCTAATGAAATGATTGGATGACTTTTTTTTATGCCACTTTTTTAAAACATTGATCACATTTTTTGTGATGTCATATTTCACCGTTTTGATGCCAAAATTTTATTACATTTTATTTTCACTCTGATGCCACTTTTCTAATTAAATTATTGGATGACACTTTTTTTAAACTTTGATGACATTTTTTGTTTACTCTAATGTCACGTTGATCATTGATGCCATTTTGAAAAATTTGTATCACATTAAAGAAAAAAATGTCATCAAAAAATACTACTTTGAAAAAGTATCATCAAAAATATGGCATCACGGTAAAAAAAAATATTATCAAAAAATTGACATAAAAAAGTGGCATCAAAGTGAAAATAAAATATAGTAAAATTTTGGCATCAAAACGGTAAAATATGGCATCACTAAAAAAAAAGTTGGCATAAAAAAAAAAAAAAGTTGGCATTAAAATGGGTTGGTCAACGTTGACCGGTCAACGGTTGACCATTGACCAACCCACCCAATTGGGAAGGGGCTAGGGCAAAACTAATTAAATTGATTAATGGGTTAGGTGACGTTGGGCGAGCGACCACTTGGAAGAGAGAACGAAAAGCCGCGTAGCGATAGAGCAGTGCAGCAGAAGCGTGGGCCCATAACCCACGGGCCTCAGGATCTATAATGTCGGCGGAACGGGCACGCATCGAGGATTACGGTTACTGAGTGAGATATGACTTGCAAGCGAGAGTGTCCTTTGTTCGAATTGTTAATTCTTCTGAATTTTTTGGTGATGATATTGCGCTGACCTGACGATGAGATTTACGTGTTGATGTGCTGACTTGATATGATTTTGCACCTTATAGTTGTCTGATTGTCTATTGTCTATGATGGTATGATTTTGCGCCTTATAGTTCTAATGTGCCATGAACCATGATGCCTGGATGTGTTGATACTCTGAGTTGCTAAGCATGATTTGAATTCCTCTGGTTGTAAAATGTGAACTACATATGCTAAGAGACCTGAGTTGTATCTGATAAGGTTATAGTGCAATATGTTAGCTTGACTTCAGTATGTTCATATATGATGGTTGCAATGATTATTGAGCATGATGGTAAATTGAGACTTGTTGAACCCATGATGTTATGTTTATAAATGCTAGTTGACATGATGTAGACCTTGTGGTTGATAATTTTAATTATTGCTTCTTCCTTAAACCTGTGGGTGAGGTCGTTGGTAGCGTGGTAGAAGAGTGGTGAATGAGCTTGAGTGGTTAGGATGATCGGGGATGTTAGGAGATAAGTCGCAAGAGAGAGGTGTTGGTTTAGGTAAGACTGAGTGAGCTTTAGGAATTTTGCAAGGCATGATGCTGGTGATATCTTGGGAAGTGTGGAAAGTGTAAGAAATGGCCTTAAAAGAAGTGAGGATATAGTATGAGAGGGTACTCGGGTGTAGAGTAGAGATAGGAGTTGGATTCTTAGAGGTGGATGGTGTGTGCGAGAGTTGGTGGAATGAGGGCGAGATTTGCGCATCGGGATGAATTGGGATTTCTTTGGGAAATTTTTCTGAGATGACGTTGTCGGTCTAGAAGAGGATTAGTCTTGGCTTGAGAGTGGAGATGGGCGAGTGGGGATTTTGTTTTATTTTGACTGGTATGATGTGAGGATTTTCTTGATGATGTGATTTATTTATATTTGCTGGCATGACGTTAGATAATAACCATGATGCATCTGATAGGGAATATATTACATGTTGTTATGCAATACTGAAATCTAGTTGGTAGTGACAACTGTTACCATGATGTATTAATACTTTGATATCCTGTTATATTGGTTTAGAAGCATGTTAGGACGTGTGGTGATATGATATATGAAGTAATGATGAGTATGAACTATGAGATAATAATGTGCTATTATGTGGAAGTATGATGTTTTATTATGTGGTAGTAAGCATGATGTATACTATATGGTTGACAAGCATGATTATTGGCTATGTAAATGATGAATATGACTTGAAGTATAATCATTATTATTATATATGAGATAATGGTGCATGATTTCTAAATGATTGTCATTCGATATTGTGATGAGTTAAGGTGATGTCTTTCAGAGCATGCTGACATTTTGGTGATTTATATACTACTTGATCTCCCATTTTCTGAATCTTAATAGCATGACTTTGTTGTGTTGATATGTTAACGTGATGAATCTATTCTACTTGTGTTGCAATATCGATATGAGATAGTGAGATTTGATGTGTACTGACGTACTAACCCCATAACATTTAACCTGTTGATTTCTGGACATGTGTGCTTATGTGATGAGTGATGAGCATTCGATTATGCAGTTGTGACGCAATTAGTATGATGTAGATATACCTTATGATTTGTAGTAGGTTGAAGTTGTTGTTCCTTTGTTACTTGAGATTTGTTGGCATGTTTGTGTCTATGTTAAACGGTTGTGTGATGGTTTGTGACTATGGTTGATGTTGAGATCGCCATATGAGGGGTGGCTGATGATGTTATGAGTTGATGAGTTGATTTACTTATGTGGATATTGAGTTGAGAATGATGATTGAGTGATTTTGGAAACTAGGAAGAGAATATGGGATTAGCCCTTAGAGGTGGATGGTTCCACCTCCGTGCTTCTGGAATTGATTGATGGTTATGCGAGAAATTGATCTAGTGGTTGGAAGATTTTGACGAAATCTTGATTTGAAGGGATTTGACTTGTTTTGGTGTAAGGTTGCTTGATTAGACGTTGGATTTGAAGATTTTGAACGGTTTTGGAAAAGGGCCGACTTTGATTGTAAAAGAATGAACAATATCGAGAATTTTGAGGCTAATCTTTATTTTCAATTGAGGAATCCCTTTAGAAACTTTTCAAACCCGGGCAACTCTATGATACTTCACGAAGTGGATACAAGCATTTTATGAGGGCGCTTGTAGGGTGCTTGCTAAGACCTAGTGATGACATTATAGAACTTTTAGAGTTGTGGTACTTCCGAAAAGTCGAAGCGAGGATGTGATAGGGGCGCTTATTGCATACTTGTCAAGGCCAATTGGAGGTGTCACGATCGTGACTGGGGTGTTGTGAGAATCCCGGAAGACGCAACCGAGATGCTTACAAGATCCTTGGACATGGTCCTTGTACTCGTCAATTTCAACTTCATCCCCTACTTTATTGTGGTTTTAGTCTCGGGGACGAGACTTATTTTTAGAGGTGGATGATGTAAAGGCTCGGATTTTTTTTAAATAATAAATTTTAATAATTAATAAAATAAAAGGGGTTTATGTCAAAAATTCGGATATTTGAAAATCCTCATATTCGCCTTAAAAAAATCGTATTTTAAAATCCTTCCGGCATCGTTTTAAAATTTTGATATTGACGGAATTTGACTCCGCTTTCGAGTTGCGAGTCTTGATAGATTAATTTAATTCCGGTAATGATTTACAAATACAATTTGAAAATTTCTAGTCGGGATAGAATCGAGCAAGTGGGTTTCGGGATTTTATTTGAGATATTTAAAATTTGATTGAAAACTTAATTTATTCCGTTAAAGTCGGGATTAACGAGTTTCGAATTTAAATGTCGGGTATATTCTTTTAGCATTTTATGTCTTGGGACCACACATATATATATTCCTCTATTTTCCATTTTCTTTATCCTCTCTCTCACTCTCTCTCGAGTTCAGATGGCTCAACAGCCTAAAGATTCCTCTGTTGAACAGCTTGCATATTTGTCCATTTGCTGAATACCCACAACCCCTAATGTATAGGCTCCTTCTTGCCTCATTCTTCTCCATTCACATGGGATCCCAAAACTCATGTCTGAAATTGCCAGGAGCAACCCACTCCTTCCCCTTCATTTCCTCTGCCCAGAAACCCACAAAACAAAAGCCACCACTGTTTCACCTTCAATTCTCCGCCTCCGCTCTCCCGTTGCACCACCACATCACCCATTTCATCTCCTCCTCGGATTCTGTGAGCCACCACCACTCTCGGCACAACCTCACCTCCGGAAACCACCAGCCGCGGAGCACCGCCTTGAGCTCCTTCCGAGCACCACCCGAGCCCCATCGAGCACCACCAGCACCTCCTCCTCCCTAGAGGCGGCAGTAGCAGCAGCAGCGGGGGTTCCTCCGACGTCAAGAGCCGAGCCAGAGGCCATCGGAGCCGCGTCGCGCACACCGTCTTCCTCGCTACTCCATTTCTGAGCGGTAAGCACCCATCCCCCCTTCGTTCAACCCAAATCGATGCAAAGGTCCTCCTTTGTGACCATTTTCCCCTAAACCAGGTCCCAGAAGTTCTTCCCCGTCCTCGGTGAGCCCGATTCAACCCCGACGAATCCTTTCCCGGCGAGCCTTCGAAAATCTCGGTGAGATTTGTTCTCCCTTCTCCTCGCACTTGTTTCTTTAAATTCCTGGTAGAGCGCGGTCGGGGAGGGATTTCGATCAGTCCGGGGTGGGTTGAGTCGAGAGCGGAGCCACCGGTGGCCTGAGGTTCTCATCCTCCTTCTTCCGCCGTTTCTTTCCGCCGATTTGGACAGAGCTCTGTTCTGGGTATGTGGGAGATGAGTCCCTCTTTCTTTTCTTTTATTTGGGTTGGGCTGGGTTGTGACCTCAGATCCGGGTTTGGGTTTCTGGGTTATTGGACCCGATTTGAGAGAAGGTTTGGGTGGGCCTAATTTGGCGGGTATGGGTTGAGTGTTGGGGCCAGATTTGTTCCTTATTCCGGGCTCCCATTCCTTCTTTCCCTTTTGTGGGCCGGGTCTCAGAAACGGGTTGAGGGTGTTGGGCCTTTTCTTTTGGGTTGTTTTAAAGATGTTATATTGTGTTAGGTGTTTATGATATATTGTTATATTATTATGTTATTATATATTATGGTGATGTGATATGATTTATAGCTTATCATTATCTTTATTAAATTATCCCGATTTTGAGATAATTAGATTTTCTGAAATTTAATATATATTATGAATTATTTTGAAAATAGATTAATTGAGATAAATATTTTGTGAGGATTTAAATATGGAATTTTGAGGATTTCGAAATAATATATTTGATGTTGTGTTGTTATGTATTGTTGACAAATTACTTTAAAAAGTTTTCAAGTTTTTGGAATTATCTCTTTAAGGATTTGTGTTGGAAAAAACAAAATGCCGGAATTATTTTAATGGTATGAAATTGTAAGTTGATTAAAGATTTAATGTTTATAAAGGGATTTTGGCCAGACATGATTTGAGAATTGTTTTGAATATGAGTTGACTTAAATTGGAATTTAAGAGTTTGGAAAATATGGTTGGTACAATTTTATGGATGGGTTTTGATTGAAAATGAAATGATTTTGGTTGATGATGATTATATCGGACAGGTTTTGGAAAACAGTTTCACTATCAGTTGGTTTTGAGTATGTTGGGAACTTGGGTTTCATATGTATGAATATCGGTCTGGTAGCTTATGGAAATGGCTTGATGATAGGTGTGTATTGCTTTGGACTTGCAATTGGGCCCTTGCTTGTGTTATATTGTTGTTCTGCATCTTCAGGTAAGTCTCTTCGGAGCTTACTCAGATTGAATAGAGCTATTCCCTGCTTTAGGTGCATGATATACTAGGTGCTTGCATTCATGATCAGCATGCCATGTAGTACCATGCTAGGTTGCATCGATCGTTGAGCATTCTATTTCTTTGTGCGTATGTAAACAGAACGGTCGTTATCTGTGATAGTCCTAGAGTCTTTGCTAGGGTCATAGGGTAGCCCAGCCTCATCGGGTACCCTGAGTCAATCGAGTACTTCCTTATATTATGATATGCCTGCGGGCTTTATTGTGGAGCGGGTTAGGCATGCGTGCCGCCCTATTATGAATGAATGCATTCACGAGTTGGCCAGTCTCCGCCTGTCGGAAGGGGTGGAGGTAGGAGAGGGATATGCCACTTGGCATTGTCTTGGGCCCTTTACAGTATTTCTGCATATTATTATGAACTAGGAGCATGCTAGTGTGTTTGAATTTCGTACTGCATTAGAGCATCTTTATTAGGTATAGCGTATATGTGTGCTTATGGTTGGGATACAGAGTTAAGTGGGCATCGATCTGATCCCGCTCCAAATCAATTTTTTTAGGAATTATTTATGTTCATCCTATCGGTGCTGTTTGCTTATTGCGCGGGTCATTTTGTCGGCGGAGAGTGAGCGCTGGAGTTATAAACTTCACCAGACTCTGATTATATTGTTTTGGATTTATACTTTCGACTCCGTTTTGACCCGGCTCTGCCGTGGCACTTGTATCCTTATTTTGCTTCCGTCTTGCTTCCGTGTGAAATGAATTTTGCGAGTTAGTCCCCAGGACAGGTTAAGGGTACCCAACGGCCCTTCGAGGTGTTTAGGGTTTGAAATCCCTCTTTCTATTAATCTTAAATGACTTTGAAACCTCGACCCGTACCTGGATTGCAAGATCCTAACGAGGGGTTTTATCCCTCGAAACGTAACTCGGGAATCATAATCCTGGGCCGTTACACTCTACACATAGACATCAATTTTGAATATATTTGATTAAATTTCGAAAAAAATATTTGTTCAAATCCAATTATATGTAATAATACCTTAAAAAATATTTTTACTTATATTTCATTAACTTTGACTATTAGTAATAATTATCATTTGAAGAATTTATAATGTTGTTTAAAAAATATAAATTATGTGATATAAGGTAATAATTTTCATGATTTATCTACAAATATGGTTATATATGCAGTCACCGAGTTAGTTTATAAATAGTATTAATTTATGAATAATATTTTTTTTACGATATTTAAATGAATTTTTTTATGAATAATATTTTTAAATGAAATATATTAATATTGTAAATTAATCTAGATTATAGAAAATGAGTCGAGAGGGGTATAATCGTAAATTGATTTGGTAGAAAATGATGGAAATAATTATGGGATGGGGTATAACTGTAAATTGAATTGATAAGAAAAGATAGATTTTGGGATACTGGGGATATTATTGATAAAGTGGGAAAAGGGAGAATGAGATGCTAGGATGATGTGGCGGAAAGAGAAGAATAAAATATTAGTATTTCTAGTATCTCTAGTATTCCTTGATAAACATGGCCTAAGTCTTCTATGAAGATAGACAAGTAATAGAGATATCCCTTTCTCTGCCCTCTTATTCCCTATATTTACAACAACTCTCAATTCTTTTGACTAGTTTAAAAATAAAACTGGTTTTTCAACTTCAACTACGGAGTATTTTTTTTTGTTTGTGACGTGGAGGTTCCGAGGTTATCGACTAGTCCCCCACGAGTCCGTGCCCTAGCCTGCAAAAGACGCGAACCGGTTAAGCCAAAGCAGCAAGCCACTAGACAGGCTCACCCAAGCCAATGGAATTTGAACCCTTGACCTCTTGCAATGAATGCTTGAGCACCCACTAATTACACAAATTGTGTAAGGAGTGGAATTTGAACCCTTCTCTTGCAAGGGCCACATCTCCCTTACCACTAGCCTAGTGGCTTGCTGGTTAATAGGGTTTTTTTCATTACAAATACAGCATGGTCAGTTGCAGTTACAACTACAAGTTCCCCCAGTTAACCAGCAATAAGCAAATAAGTATCATATGCCTAAAACAACAAAAACACTTCCAAATGGACATAGGTAAGAGTTTCATATCACTTCATAGTTCCCATGCTCTTCAGTACCGGTTTCAAACATATCCGTATTTTCTGGTTGGATATGCCGTTTAGTATAAAACCTAACATCATGAATATTTCCAAGGAGATCAAGGAGAGCTTGGAAGGGAGTCAGGAAAAGACAGCTCTTTGTATTGAACAATGGCTGTGGGCGGTATGTTCCCAACGCAGATCTCGTGCACTGTCTTGAAAAGGGGAAAGGAGTCTAGCCAGCCATTTTTCCTCAAGACCTCATAAACTTCGTTTGCTGTTGAGACGCCCTTCAAGCACATAATATATAACTTCATCAAGATTGTCAATAACGCGCTCTTCAAGCACATAATAATATATAACTTCATCACGATTTTCAATAACGCAAGAAAATGTGCAGTACGTTAAGAAACAGAATTCCATTGGAGATAAGGTTAGGTAATCGAACTGCCATTGTTTGACAAATGCTCATTTCATTTCATGAGGTCCCATTATCATTTAAGTGATACAAGATCCAAATGCAAGGGTACCAAATGACATCTATTAATCACAAGGTACCTACTTGTAATTATGTTAAAGATCAAGGTATTGAAGTGATTTTTTCCTAGTTTTTGTCGTATTCTTCCTTTCATAGTATCCAAGTGGGTTGAATGTCACTGCAAATTTTTTTTCCCAAATAAGAGGAAAAAAGAAGCCTTTGTGTCATTTATAGTATTAAACCTTACCTGCAGTTTTTGGCCTTGCAGCATCTCTGCTTCAAGTTCTTCAAACGACCTGAACATGTTTATAAATGGAGTAAGGTTAGGGATTTAGTGTACAAGATTGGAGTTTTCCATCCAAACCAGTAATGATAGAGGAGCATTAGCAGAGCATTAAACCTCTTTCCACCATGCCTTGCGAAGGCCTCTGAGACTCTTCGATTTCTGCCTCCCACTATGACGATCAGCTTAACCATCAGAAAGAAAGGCAAAAATACTGACATGCACCAAAGTACCAGGAGCGGGAAGCGCAAAGAGAAAGGAAGTTCTTACAGCATGTCGTGATGAGGTCAGCCACCCCACAACTCTCCAAGAAGGTTCCATCTCTAACGGTTGGGAAGAGACGCTTTGACAAGGCCCTCATTTCCTTCAAGCCAATTCTCATGATTGCAGCCTAACAAGAATAAAAAAAATATTTGGAATTCTAGAAATGTGAGAACCAACATTATTGCATTGTATCATAAAATGAACTGAGCTCATCTGAAATGGTAAATTTGCCTCACTTTTGTGTTATTCCCCATCTCCAAGCCGTCCACGAGGCCTGCCAATGAACATTTTCATTAATTACCGTGATTTTGTTGATCAAGTTTCACTTCAAGGAAAAACAAAGAATCATTTATTCAATCACAGGAAAGTACTAACCTGCAGCTACAGCCACAACGTTTTTCAGAGTTCCGCAAAGTTCAACTCCTTCAACATCTTGGACCTAAGCCTTGCACAAAATGTCCAACATTACAAGAGAATTTTCTGTCATATCTCAGCTGACACAGGCGTGATGAGACATCAAGAACGAAGCAATATAAACTAATATAACATGTATAAAGTCAGTTAGCATGTAAGTTCCTGTAATTCTATATAGGTACAAAATCAGTCAACATAGATTGCAGGACTCACAAATGAGACAACAAAATAACTTGTATTAAACAGAAGAGCCCATCTCTCTGCAGCCTTTTTGTTCTCCCGGTATCCAATAGTCGCTTCGCTAAATTTCTCCATAGCAATCTACAAAAGCAAATCTCATAATTAACATCTTCAAATTCCACCCTACAGAATTCACAATACTTCTCTCCCAATGATTTATATATTATGACCTCATTAGCAATATTTGCACCCATCAGAACACAACAATCGATCCCAAGTACTTGAGAGATGAGGCTCGAGATCATGCAGGGACCTTCCACCTTGACCTGCATCCCTTTGATCAATGAGATAGCTTCCGCATCCTTCCTTATCTTACCAGCCAGCGCCTTGCAAATCCTCCCAATAAACTGATGTGGCGTCACAAAAACCAGCTTGTTTGCATCCTTCACTGCCATAAGTTTATACTTTTCTTAATTCTCAATCCCATATCGAAATCACGCACAAAAAAAGAAATTGAAAAAATCCACCCATAGTATGCACTCCATTAGCAAAATGTACACCTGATCAAATGATCTTAGATGGCATTTTGCTAACAAGATGTACATAATGGTATTTCTGTTTGCAATTTAGTGTCTATTTGGTGCACAAATAAGCTCTTTTTCCGCCATCTGTGCACTGCCCATATTAAACAAAATCTTAGCATTTTGCAGGTGGATTTGTTAAAAATGATCTGCCTAACTGTTTATTTTCTGCTATTTGCCTTGTAAGATACTCAATTAAATGAATGAAACTGATTATTATAATCAATCAATCATAAACCAGACCCACCAGCAGTTTCAAGATCAGGCTGAGCAACAACATTACTTCCAAGCTTTATCCCAGGAAGATAATTGACATTTTCCTGCCAAAAAAATCGATCACAAACAGAAATGAAACCCTAGAAACAAAGCAATCAAATTAGGTTTTCGAATTGTTTGTTCTTACATTCGTTTGATTGATAACTTCCGTTAGCTTTCGGCCGTCCGGCAAGGTCTCTTCATACACCCACATGGTAACCTCATCTGAATTCCGAACCCCCCACACACACACACGCAGGCATAAAATTGGGATCTCAAACTCAAACTAGGTAACCGACAATCTAAAAAAATTCCCAAATCGACGTCGACAAATCGAATTGATCGATAATTGCATCATAGCAGTAGTAAAAGTACCGTGGAAGCTACTGAGAGTGCGAGTGTTTGTCGCGATAAGCTTGGCGGCGACGCTCCCCCAATTACCGCTGCCAATCACGGCGACTTTGTAGCTCGGAGAAGCTCGTCCGTTTTCCATGGATGGCGACGAGAGAGGAACTGGAAGGATTTCTCCTGACGATGCGAAGTGAGATTGGGAGGTTTACGTACAGATGAAAAAGGAATGTGTGTTGGAAGGAATCAGAATGTGTTGGAGAATCCACCAGGTGCATGTGAAGAAAGCCACCATCTTCGAGAGCTTCAATGGAATTAATCGAATTGTGCATTAACTACTTTCTCTTGCCTCCCAAAATTAAATAAAAATAAAATTACAATTATAAAATCAAGGGTAAATTACAGAAAACCACCATTTGAATAGGTTAGTTGTCTTTCACAAGCTGGACGTTGCACGCTAATCAAAACAACACTCGCCGCCAAACCGGTGCACATAATGCAGTGCTTTATGCTACCCAAATCGGTCCACACAACCGGAACTTCTTATGGAACAAAGGACCTAACCATAAGCCCATAATCGGGTGGTATGAGGTTTGTAAAACCAAGGAAAATGGGGGGCTTGGCCTCCGCAGCTCTGAGGACATGAATAAAGCCCTTCAGATGAAATTACTTTGGAAACTACTTGCTGAACCAAATAGCCCATGGGTAACACTAATCAAAGAAAAATATCTTAAAAACAAGAACATTCTCACATACCGAAAGCATGGAACCACTTCCGGGCAGTGGACACAGTTAATAAAACTAATCCCTTTATTCAAACAAGGTCTACACTGGTCTATAGGGGACGGTGCCTCTATCAACTTTTGGCAGAACCAGTGGCTGGGCCAATTGCCTATAAGTTCATTTATCATGGGAACACAACAAATAGACGAGACAATTAACATAAAACATTTCATCACAGATAACAAAGCTTGGAACGAAGAAAAACTACAAGAAGAGCTACAAACCATCATTCCAAATAATCTAATTGAAACAATCAAAACCGTTCCTATACCGCAACATATACAGGTAGAGAGACTTTATTGGAAATGGAGCAAAAATGGATGGTTCAGCACAAAGTCTGCAATTGATATGATACATAAGCACAAAAAACATGAAATCTCAGATATAAACTGGGTTTGGGGACTAGATATCCCCCCAAAAATAAAATCTTTCCTGTGGAAAATCCTTAAGAATGGAGTGCCCACTGCTGTCAGACTAGCTTCTCGACACATTGGTATTCCGACAAACTGCCCCCACTGTGACTCCTGCTATGAAGACCTA
This sequence comes from Persicaria tinctoria, assembly GCA_037127255.1. Lineage (NCBI taxonomy): Eukaryota > Viridiplantae > Streptophyta > Magnoliopsida > Caryophyllales > Polygonaceae > Persicaria > Persicaria tinctoria. The sequence continues at coordinate 89,981,341 of JBANSL010000002.1, read as the reverse complement.
AACCATCTACTTTGGAACTGTCCAGTCTCGAGGGAAACCCTGATCAGCACTAACCCGGGAACATTTTGGAAAATTAATGGTTGCTTCATCAAAGACGAACACTTGAACGACACACTATGGGACATCAAAAATACAATTGGAACAAAAAAGTTTGAAGAACTGGCCTTTGCTTGGTGGGGTATCTGGTACTTTAGAAACAAAACACTATTTGAAAACATAAACCCGGACATAAGACGCATCCTATCCTTCATAAAAGAACAAATATTTATCTGGAAAACATCTAATTTAAATTCACCGGACTACTGTACAAGCAACAACAAATCACCCACAAAGCTTGACAAACCAAGATCAATATCAAAGCGAAAGAGAACCAAATGGGAACCCCCACCAAATGGAACTTATAAACTAAACTTTGATGGGTCTCTACCTGTTGCTGGGTTGGGCACCTACGGCTTCATCATTCGTGACTCTATAGGCTCACCAATTTTCACTGGCAACGGACAATCACCAATCAACTCGGTCTGCGGCTGTGAAAGTTTGGGCCTCTGGAAGGGTCTTCGGGCTGCAAAAGAACTGAAAATAACTAACCTTATCATTGAAGGTGACAACTTAACAATAATAAAAAGTTTGAATGGTATGGGGAAGCCTACTGGGGACTCTGAAATGATTGTCTCTGACACTCTAGTCTCGCTGGGCTTCTTTGGTTCTGTTGAGATTCGTCATGTCTTCCGTGAGGCAAATCTGGTAGCTGATCGTTTATCACGTATCGCTTCCGCTTCTAACGGTCTCTTGACTCCCGATGACTCTCTATTGCGTAGTCTCATCCGCAAGGATGCTCTTGGCTGATAGAGCTCTGCTCTATGGCCAAAATTTTTCCGTTTCAAAAAAAAAAAAAAAAAAAAAGAAGAAAAAAGAATAGGTTAGTTTTCACAAAATCACTCTTAGAATAAAAGTTTACAAAAAAAATCATTCATAAATTTACGCGTTACCTATATACACCGCAAATTAACGTCCAATTTGACGTTGTAACAACGTCGAATCCAACGTTGTAATTTTACTTAAAAAATCCGGACGTTGTAACAACGTTGAATTAGACGTTTTTACTACGTCAAATTGAACGTTGCTAATGCGGGCCAAGATCGGGCCTAATACAATACTACCTCCGATCCAAAAAGAATGTCGTTTGACTTTTTAACACGTATTTTAAGGAGTTAAAAACTATATAAAATATCAACTTTTTTTAAATTATTTTTTTACAACTTAATATTTGTTGGTCATAAGTATTAGATTATAAAAAAATAATAATAAAAAAGTTAATATATTATGTAGTTTTTAGCTCCTTAAAATACGTGTTAAAAAGTCAAACGACATTCTTTTTGGATCGGAGGGAGTATATTAAAAAAATTAAAAAAAATTGATGAGCAACGTCCTTTTGGACGTTGTGCGTGTGTGTGTGTTTTTTTGTGTGGTGGGTGGGCGTGAAAATTTGTTACCCTAGCAACGTTCGATCCGGCGTTGTAAGCCCGGTTATGCCCGTCACTTCGCACATTACAACGTTGAATCCGATGTTGTAATATAATTAACACTACAACATCGAATCCGACGTTGATTAGCCGCTCTAATTCGCGGATTTACGGTGTATATAGGGACACCCTAAATTTATGGTGCTTTCAAATAACTGCTTATGACCCTTTTTATGTGTAAAAAGTTATTAAAAAAAAAGATGTTAATATTTCATATTTTCTTAAATATTTTGGTTACTTTATTACTCCTTCCAATCGGAAATATTTGATGTCTTAGGAGGCGAAATTTGTTCAACGGTATTTTTTTTTTATTAAGTAAGAATTCGAGATCAGACAAGCCTGAATCTCGAGAGGCCGACGAATCGGCAAACGGAAACTGCCTAAACATACAATAAAATGAAACACCCCCGACTGTATTCTCCTTTTATGACGTCACTTTGTAATGAATTATGACATCGGAGATGAAGTTTTAAGGTAAAATTTTACAAAGCCTTGTCAAGCTTAGAATTTCGTGAGATCAAGAGAAGATCCGCTAACATGTCAAGGATTGAGTAAAAAGACTATAAAATTTATTGGATATTTAAGACATGCCTAAGAATAAGTTGCTAAAATATTCCAAAGTGGTAGAGTGATAGATTGTTGGAATATATATATGAAGGATAAAATAGGTAAACTTCAAAACGTTGGGTTGTTTATTGTAATTATCATATAAAGTGGGCTAAACCCAAATTAATTGCCACGTTGCTACGTATTTGGATTCACATGAAATGGCAAGGCAAATATGTTGAGACGTGTGTCCATACACGTTACAAAATCTCATTGGATGAAGACTCCTATAAAAAGGAGGAACCGAGCCATTTCAATTTCCATACCGTCGCCGGTTTCATTCACTCGCCATACCATCTTTCGATTTAGATTTAAGTTGATAATTATTCGGTCGTTGTATTTTACTGTATATCGTTATAATACTCGTATATAATTTAAGGTATTTTTTTATTAGTCGTTATGATGCTCTTTATTATTAAGAAATTTGGGTATTTCTTAATATGATACTCCCTCCGTTTCCAAATAAATGACTTTTTCAAGTCAAACACGTACTTCTAAGAGGGTAAAAATTATATAAAATATTAAAATTTTAATTAATTTTTTAAATAATATTATACTTAAAATCAATAAGTATGAGATTATCAAAAAAAAAATTAAAAAAAATTAATATTTTATATTATTTTTATCACCTTAAAATACGTGCATGAATAGTAAAAAGTCATTTATTTGGAAACGGAGGGAGTATAATATTAGATAAAACGGATATTTCTTTTAAGTTGAGATAATGTCTAATTATTTTGGATTATATGACATTTCTAAGTCGTTATAATGCCCAATTAAATTTAGGAAAAGTAATCCTAAATTAAGTTTGCAAGTTCTAATACTGTCTGGACATTTTAAAAAGGGTGTTGGACAAGTGATTACCAAGAAGTAAAGGGTATATGTTTTTATCCGATTAAATAAGGATTATTTTAATGAGAGACTCTGCCGAAATTGAAAGGTAAAACTATTGGACATAAGCTAATAAAATTATTATTTGTCTGATATGTACGATGTGGCCGGGTGCGCCTCGATATATAGTTTGGGACGTCAATCATGATCCTACATCTTCAGAGGGAATTAAATCTCTTGGTTAATCCTCATCTTTACTATCTTTAGACTTCGGGTTTATAACCAAGTCAAGTGACTTTGTCACATTTGCTCTTCGTAAAAGACTCATTGTCTTTCTTTTAATCAGTGTCAGTTGTTAATTATCAAGTATTTCTATCCGTTGAAAATAAATTGCAAAGTCTATTTATTCTTGCAATTTATGTTCATTCCTTTTCTGTTCAAGCTAGGGAGTTTTAATATATCATATTCTTGCAATCTCTATTCGTTCCTTCTCTATTCAAGTCGGTTATATACTTTTCAAGTGTGGACCTTGGTTGATTTTTAGACCATATCCTTATTTATTATGTAAGTTGAATATATGTATAAATTAGTGTCTAGCTTGACGGCTAACGAGATAAATTTATATAGTGGGAAATTACACGGGTTCATCTAATGAATCCTTATAATGTGACACATGTGTGTTACTAATCTAGTATCAAAAGGAGTGTTAAGCGTGTGCGTGTGTGCGTGAATGTGCGTGATCATAATAGGTCAAGACTTGTTACGTCTTGCTCTATAAGCTTTTCATGAAAAGTTCATTTTGAATATTATCAAAATGATACATTTTATCCAGTTGAGTGGTAAAATAGACATGTACCGGTATGACGTTGCTACTGTTACGTCAAGTACAATGTGGTTCAATAACGATATAAGTGAGTTATAAATAAATATTTCGTAAAATAAGCATTAATGCCTTGTAGTGGGAATTAAGTAATCATTGTTTGATATCATTCGAATAATGGTATGTGTGTTAAGTAAATATTTTATCCTTATGAATTATCCAAGTCATTGTGGAATCAATGTGTAACCTAAAGTTGTGCAGTGTAAATATTCTATATAATTTACTACTTTGTAAATTATATATCTCCTTAAACCCATACCATATTACGGACACTGGTTTTTAAGTGATTATCATCTATTCCGTTCCGTCATTTGCTAGTTCTTCACCAAACTAACCAACCATGTTGTGAAATGGTTGGCCGGTGTGCCTCATCTGCATACGATGTACATCAGTCAAATTTTGCAGGTTAGGTAAGGAGGCCTTGAAGAGTTGACATTGTACAAGTAAATATTTTAAACGTTTTGTTATATAATAAAGTCTTTCAAATTTCTATACTTTATGTATGAAATTTCACTTTATCTTGCAACATTACGGAAAATATATGTAAAAGCTTTGCAAGATTACGGAAATTTCTATACTTCAAGTCTTCTGCTATAATATATTATTGTACAATTACAACTTTCGATAAAAGAGTTTTCTGGTTTAATTCAGTTTCTTTTGTTGAATGTGTTGAACGCAGATTTATGTAAAGTTTTGAATCAATAACAGTTACTTTGTAATAAAAATAATAGTCATATCTTCCGTTGTCATTCTTTTAAATTATTTATTTATTTATCATCTTATTTATGGGAGCATGATTGCATGTCCCTATAAGCCTAAGATAAATATGAGACCATTCAAGTCTGTATAATTATTGGCCGGCGCTGCAACATTCCCTCGTTTACAGAAGAGGGTGTTACATAAAAAGAAAAATGGCGCTAAGAAACAAGCAAAGATAACTCTGTAACACGAACGGACTAAGAAGAACTTCTCTCAACAGTTGCGGACGATGACGAAGAACGAAGTCAAGCATCACCAAAACAGTAGTGCCAACGATATTTAATACTCTTTATAAGTAATAATTACACTCTTTTTTCCTTTTGCACTAATAACAATATAATTGTTCCTTTTTTTTGTTTAACCAATTACATTTGTGCATAATAAATGTGATGGAGAAGTAAAAAATATTTGATGGGGTATTTAAAGGTGGAAGTGACATTTCTTAATCTTTGTGTATATCTCTAAAATATCAAATATTTTCGATCGGATGGAGTATATACATTATATAACTAGGTCATATTAAATACAAAAGGTGATAATTTAACATTTTTAAAATAGTTTTTACACATAAAAATGATCATGGGTGGTTATATGAAAGCAAAATAAATATATGGGTGATTTTACATAAACTTTTATTTTAAGGGTGATTTTTATGAAAAGTCACTTATTTTAGGGGTGGTTTTCTTGTAATTTACCCTAAAATCAATCATAAGGTATTTCTACGTAACCCAATAATGTTACTCCCTCCGTATGAAAATAGTTGACTTTTTTTACATGTTTTTTAAAAAGTTAAAAAGTCTCTAAATTAAATATCATTTTTTAAAATAATTTCATAACTAGTCTATACCTCGTGCGCAACGCACATAATTTTTAAAATTAATCTAAGTACACTTGTATTATTTTTCAGATGTTATCATATTAACAGATGTTATCATATTAATCAATGAGTTTTAAATGATGTATAAAACATAGTATTCGCTTGAAAAACATATTCTCGACGTAGTTTTAGCAGCGGCGTCATAAATTCGTCGTCTTTGTCATGACTATTAGCCACGAACACACGGACATCAAAAGTTGGTGGCTTATAAAAGCCGTAGTTATTTGATAATTTTTTAATAGTGTTGAGATTTGAATGAATCTTGAAGTAATTCATTTGTTGACATTTCCTCGACGAGATTCAGCTGAATTTCTTCCAAATCTTTAAATGAAGATCCTCTTTGTTGAGGCAATGCAAGTAGAAATTCAACGACCAATATAATTTCCTTCAATTTACATTCCCACTGTATGCTTCATTATTATTACTAAAAGGGAATCCGCTTGAAAAATTAAGCAAAAATATCACTTCATTAATTCCTTATGCAGAATCTGAATAAATCATCGCATCTGAAGGAGCCTACTTCAATATCCGGATAGCTAGCAATTCCAATATCTTTCATATATAGGCTAACGCTTCCATACTTGCCACGTGTACCCGCGCGTGACACACGAGATTGTAAAAAATTATATAATGTTATTTTATGTGATTTTCGAATCCATAATGTTCAAATATTACATAATCCGATTATATCAAAGATATGATCTAATTTGGTGAGCAAAGGATTCGAGAAAAATCAGTAAGATAATGTATTCAAGTTCATCAATAATAACTTTTGTGATTGTGATTTCTCACCTCTTTAACCCCTTGAATAATCAATACAAGAAAAGAGGATATTTTGGGACGGTAAAACCTTCCATTCTCGACGGTTTAAACCGTTGAAAATTCTACTGTCAGAATTTTTAACGTCATGAATGGCAGATGGTAATTTCTGACGCTTTTGGCTGTCGAGAATGGCAAGTGGTAATTTTCGACGCTTTTGGCCATCGTGAACAAATCTCAACACCTTACATTGTCGAGATTGACAATTAAATTTTAACTCTATATGCCAATCTCGACACCATAGGCGTCTAAAATGACAAAATTCTTGACACTATTAAGTTTAAATTCCCGACACATAGTGATGTCGATCAAGCTTTTGAGCCTTTGGAATGAAGCTTTTAGAATGGTCAAGCTGAGATAGATTTTACTGAGTAGATCTTATAATGTGTCCTATGTGGTTCTCTTTAATCGAAAACATCATCTCTTGGCAATCCCCAACTCAAGTTTATGAAGTTGAAACTAACCAGCCATTGTTGAATCCAATCCAGATGAACACAAATGATCCAACACGAATCTCCCAATCAAATTGGATATCTCTGTTCATGAACGCCTTGTTAAACTTGATAAATCAAGGCACAAACCTCCTGCAAAACTACAATCTCAGAGGCTAAAATCATCGGTACCGCCTTTGAGGTTCTCCTGTGAACATACAGACAGAAGCTTCAAGTTTGATTCCCAACATTTAGAGCTATGAATCCTATTATGTATTCACTTGTACATTATGAAGGTACTATCTGACAATTACATCTGCATATGGTTACACTACCGAAATACGAAACAGGGTCCAAGTACCTAAGGTTGCGCAATTCTAACCTCTACAACGCTATGATTCATAAACATGTACAGAGCATCCGATCCGAGTCCTACCCACAACTAATGCAACCTTCATTTAGGAGAAGATGCTTCAGAGTCATGTCTACTCCAACTAAGCAATCTTCATATAACTACAGGTTACGTACTTCCACCCGTGCAAGGATTTTTACATGCCCCACTACTTCGAAACACTGATAATCTGCACAGGAAATACGAAGAAGACGATTTGTATGGGAAGATTAAGCTTCACACGTCTATAAAACATGGGACCTACCTTTGAGCTTCACAGTGACAGTGAGAATGGAACTTTCGTCTTCATGATAAAGACGATAGTAACTTGTGGAACCGTTGTGCCCTAGATTGGTTCTGTTTAGCAGGTTGATCTGCACGCAAGTTTCTCATTCTCTTTGATGGCCGAAAGAAGAAGTCTTCAGTGTCCAGAACATAGTATATCTATAAGAATAATCTTTATGTCAGCACCATAAATTTGGTCATACAATAGATCCAGGGGCGGAGGCAGGGGGCATGCGGTGGGTCGAGCCCCCCCCCCCCCCCCCCCCCCCCCCCCGGAAAAAAGCAAGTCTGTATATATACTACAAGAGGGGGAATAGGATACAAAGTGAATTTGTAGCGCAGATGGTTGGACTCCGCCACTGAATAGATCACAAAATAAACCACTGCAAATATGCAAGAATCCGATCAGGAGAGGCAAGATCAAACTTTATAAATATTCCATTCATTTCTATTGTAGACTAATTTTTTCCTTATATGGCGGGTTACATTTAAGACCTGGATGAATACCCCAAATGGTGGAGGGGGACTTTTTGAAGTTACTCAAACTTCACAGCAGGTATTGCAATCTTTTTCAAATACCAATAACAATTTTGAACATTCAACCATTTTGTCAGGAATTGAAGTGACAGCTCCAATGCTATCGACATAACCAAAGTAAAAGGGAAAATGAAGAACCCATTTTGTTAATAATGTTTAGTTATTTGGCTACCAAATGCATGAAACATAAAGCTCTAATGCTATCGCTCGGTATTCACCGACTCCGGCCCCCAGACCCACCTTAAACGCCGCCCCATTTGGCCTGCCGCAACCATCGCAATGCTGGATTTGCAATTGACCTCGATGGGAAGAAGAAGAAACAATTTTTAGTAGCCATGGACGATAGCAATAAGGTTTGATGTAAAACCTGGTTCTAGGTATATCGAACAGGTCAATCATTCAATAGTATAGACTCGGATCTAGATTGAACCGAATCCTATCGAACATAAACGAAAAATTGACACGGAGATTTGTTTACGAGGTTCGGGAAAAGTTCCCTACGTCCCCGGCTCAAGAGAGCGTTCCACTATGCTCTAAGGCAAAGACAGTAACAACAGTACAAGATCCTAAAGAGGGCTTTCTAACCAAACGAAGAATACATACTCACAACAATGAGCTAAACAACTAATAAGAGTAAACACATGAAGGAAAGACAGATCTAGACAAGAAGAAACTCCCTGAATCTGTGAGACGTCGTTGCGGACTCGTCGGAGTCAAAGCCGAGTCGCCATCCACCTATCTGTCGTCATACGGATTCCTTCGAACTCTATTAGCCGCACCAGTTGTGGATCGAGGACAAGATCTCTCGATCTTCCTCGACATCGCTCTTCGTCGCTTCCTCTTTGATTGGATCTCGCGCCTCGATTGCTACCTCCGATCAGGCTTTGTGCTGCCTTCGATCAGGCTTTGTGCAACCATGCTTCTTCTTCTTCCTTGAAGCTCGCTCAAGAAACGGTCCCGGAGATCGCTCGCCCTCGAGCGATCTCACTCACCAAACCCTCTCGCTCTCGAGCTTTCTGCGCAGCAGCCATGGAGCTCTCTTTCTTTCTCTCTTTCTCATCTTTTCTCTCACCGGAGTGCCCAACGCCTTATCATCACCGGAGACGCCATGGGAGAAGATCCCAAGCTCTCTCGGTGGCGCTTCGGGCCCTCGCAGCAAACCCTAACTCACGCTCTCTCTCGATGCCGCCTCTGTATTCTCTCCGTCTGTTTGCTACAGTTACTGAACAACAAGAGATGAGGCTTATATATGGGCTGGAGCTGTTTTGGGCCAAGACCAAACAGATGGGTTGCAGACTTGTCACAGTTCAAAGACAAGATACATATATATGTGATATATAATCAAGCTTATAGTAAACTAGAATTATATAATATATACTCAACAATTGCCCTCTTAAGTCTAGTTTACGAAAGAAAACAGGAAAGAGAAAGAAAATCTAATTGCACAGTGGAACGATATCCGTCATCGCTGTACCTGCACTTTCTCCACACACGGTTAGCAATACCAAGTATTAAGCATAACAAAAGGAGATAGAAATTAAGAATTTCAGCAGGTCTTTTTCATAGTAAGATCTAGCACATAAAGCATAAATTCAGCATATAACAGATGCATAGAAATTTATAGCAAGCTAGATGTGTAACCATGAAAGCATGTCTCATATAGACTACAAGACGCAAAAGTCTCCAAGGGAAGAGTCCCTTTAGTCAATGAGACGCATGAGAGGCAATAGCACATAATGCCCTCTCGAGACCAACACCTCAAGCAACTCAGAAAACAGCAAGCATTTATACAACTAATGAATAACAATTAGCAAGTATGAGCAAACTGATTTGATGCAAGTGAAGGCCAAAGCACATACTCTTAACAGACCTAGACATGTAGGCAAATCAAAGACTTTAACAAAGGTAATACATGAATCCATAAAAGTGAACAACACTCAAGAAGATGTACCCAAAGTCAATGAATAGAGTAGTGCACAACCAGGTAAATAGCATGAGTAACACGCTGTCAGACCACCACACAAATACAAGGGAAAGTCTACATGATTCCCATAAGAAGAAAATAAGATAAGAAGGAAAAATAAGCCAAAAAACATGAAGCCAACAGTTTCTAAAAATTGATTATTCACCCAAATTACAAAGCAAGAACTTGCAAGTATTTTATGATCTAAAGGAGCTCAAGCATGTGAAATAGCATCCATATGAGATGTAAGACAACACATGCAAACTCATGGCAAGACAAACATATATCTAGCATGAGATAGAGCACAACTCAGTGAGCTTGAGAAAGCATGAGAGTTTTCCTTTTAGATTTAGGATAAGAAATACTTACCTTTTCCCCCTTAATTTGGTGAGTGCATCAATTTTTTTACTGTTGATCGTAATGGCAACTGATTTGCAGCTGGTCCATGCTCACCCTGAGCCTATGAACTCGTATATGCTGCTGTCATTTATTTTCCTCACTTGAATTTTCTTCTATTCTTGGTGGTGTAGTCCACTGGTTGGTTTTTCTCCAATACTCTACTATCCTCCAACTCTTAGAAGATTCTGGCAGATGGGAAGGGCTTCAACGAGCCATCTGGAATCCCTTAGCTGCTTGGCTGACAAGTGACACGGTCACTTAACTCTTCAGAGAACGTTTTCTGACAAAACAGAAGACATGCTTAGTCATCTTAATCAGAAATATTTCAGAGGATAACAAAGAGAGTAGACGAGGAGACAAGCACTTATGTGACATTTAAGATCCACACATAAGGGAAAGGAATATCACAATCAGTACTTAATACATAAACAAGAAATCCTAACAGCATGATTTTGACAATGAAGTGCGGATTATGTAAAGCATTTAATCACGAAGATAAGCATGCTTCAACAACACACATAAATCATCTAAATATAGGATTTGCACATGACCATAAACTTGCAGATTTATATGCTCAAGTTAAAGGAAAAACAGCAGGGTTAATCCATAAAACAAACATTTAATAATCCTGGTTTATGTCAAGCAGATCATATCACATAGATCTTTAACCAAGTAATTCAAGCACAAGTAGGAAAAATTCAAGTACACAAGGTGACAACAGAATTTATCATGCTCAAGGAATTACTTAAACTTAAACACATAACACCTGATGAGATTTTAAACAAGAAAACTATCTTTGAGTAAGGCCAATTAGAGATGACATGAAACTCATAAATCACTTCAAGAAATAGAGATCACATAAACTCATGATAGTGCTAGACATTTTGAAATGTAAATGAAAACTGAAAATAGAGAGATGAACAAGAGGAATCCCTGATTCTCCCTTAATCAGATGCTTGATGGAGCAAGCATCTCCAAGGATAACCATCGCCATGGTTTCCTAGTCAGCCAACTTCGATGAAGCTCTCATCTCAAAGGACATGGTTCCTGATCTGATGTAATTTCCTTCTCTTTCTGGCTCAAACCCCCAAGGTTTCACCATCAGTTTCCTTAGCACTGTGTATTGTTTTTCCCCTTGCACAGAAGGTAACACACTGAGTTAATTCTCATTTTCTTACAGTAGGCCAATAAGATAGAAGTTTTCTGTAAACTTAATCAGGCAGGTAGCATGCAACAGAGAGTTCCCACAACATATAGAAAGAACAGATCAAGTTAATCCTAATTTGAACAAAAATAGGAAACATGAAGATTTGCATTCATAAGGGCATAACATGTATAGATTTCAGAACTTCCACCAATAAAGCATCATGAGCATAAACTTTAAACAATTTACATAAGACATGAATGCTAGAGAAAGGAAGTGTAACCAAAATCTTATCATGTAAGCACAAGCAAGTGGGACACACATATGTGACAATACACATAATCAGAAATGAGAATCACATGTTAAGGGGCATGCAACAGGTTTACACATAGAGAAAAAACTCATGAAACTGTCCTAGATATATATGACATACAAGTGCAGATTCAGAATACTGCCATAAGCAGTTAATCAGGCATGAATATAGCAAGAAAAATTACTACCAACATGAGTAATTAGGAACTATATATATATATGCCATGAAACCAGGTAGATGTGCACCAAGAATCTATCACAAAGTCATATGTATCCAACACCAACAGTGATAACATGGGACAACAGAGAGAACTAAGGGAAAGAAGCATGAATGTTGTAGACCACATCAAGTTATGCACAAGGCAAAGAAAAACATAAGAAACTTATGAAAGTTACTCATTTTCTATGCTCACAAAACACTTGAATAGACAACATGTAAAGCTTCATTTTAATCCCAAACAAAACAACCAACAAACAGTTTTGACAAGAATTTGAATATGTTAACTATATCTCTATCATACAAGATAAAGAAGGACATTCAAATATGCACAAGAACCCAATATGCCAAGCAAATATACATTCAATTAACTACTAAAACATGCAAGAAACTTAGGACAACATATTACTGTGATCAGGAGTAACAAATATCCACTTTATCATGCAAGAAAACAAGTAGTTCAATATGAATGTAAAGCTGGCAGTAAGTAGGGTGTGCAACACAAAACAAGGTTGTAAATAATGAAGGTAGGGGATGTTAGAGAACATGAGAGAAGATAAATCTCAGCAGAAAATCAAGTCAGACTCATAAAAGAGCTCTAAGAACAAGTTATGAAGCAAGGCATGTAATCCATAAGCACCAAGCTGTAGGAAACACTAGCATAACATGTTCAAGACTTGAATAGAGGGAAGAAGAAGCAGCAAGCACAAAGAACCTCACATTAAGAACCCCAAACATCAGATATCATATACAAGAGAAATCTGACAATCACACACACTTTCTAAAGATGATGAATATGCAGAACATAGATGCTTTAAATATAGATAACAACTATGTCAGGAGGCACAAAATTCATCAAATCAAGCATGTGATACAAAAGGAGTTCAAACAAGCACATATCAATCCAACAAAACTGACCAAGATCTCAACCTATATGCATCTGTACAGTCAAGAATTCATATAGAAATCAAGGCACAAGATAGAACATATGTATGGTTGAAAGAAATACCAAATAACCAGCCAGGATCAGAAGATATCATGTTCAAGAGTTACAATCATCAGTGAACACAAAACTGAAATTCAAGAAAGCACAAGGAATCATATCCTGAGGCAACTGAACAGAGCAGTAACCATCTTTCTTGAAACATAGTCATGCAGGAACACTTAGAATATGCAGCGGAAACAGTAACTCAAACAAGAACATGAACAACAGTAGATTTCAAGCATAATCAATTAAGAAAACATGCCAGAAATCAAGAACGAGCCAAGGCTCTGATACCAATCTGTAAAACCTGGTTCTAGGTATATCGAACAGGTCAATCATTCAATAGTATAGACTCGGATCTAGATTGAACCGAATCCTATCGAACATAAACGAAAAATGGACACGGAGATTTGTTTGCGAGGTTCGGGAAAAGTTCCCTACGTCCCCGGCTCAAGAGAGCGTTCCACTATGCTCTAAGGCAAAGACAGTAACAACAGTACAAGATCCTAAAGAGGGCTTTCTAACCAAACGAAGAATACATACTCACAACAATGAGCTAAACAACTAATAAGAGTAAACACATGAAGGAAAGACAGATCTAGACAAGAAGAAACTCCCTGAATCTGTGAGACGTCGTTGCGGACTCGTCGGAGTCAAAGCCGAGTCGCCATCCACCTATCTGTCGTCATACGGATTCCTTCGAACTCTATTAGCCGCACCAGTTGTGGATCGAGGACAAGATCTCTCGATCTTCCTCGACATCGCTCTTCGTCGCTTCCTCTTTGATTGGATCTCGCGCCTCGATTGCTACCTCCGATCAGGCTTTGTGCTGCCTTCGATCAGGCTTTGTGCAACCATGCTTCTTCTTCTTCCTTGAAGCTCGCTCAAGAAACGGTCCCGGAGATCGCTCGCCCTCGAGCGATCTCACTCACCAAACCCTCTCGCTCTCGAGCTTTCTGCGCAGCAGCCATGGAGCTCTCTTTCTTTCTCTCTTTCTCATCTTTTCTCTCACCGGAGTGCCCAACGCCTTATCATCACCGGAGACGCCATGGGAGAAGATCCCAAGCTCTCTCGGTGGCGCTTCGGGCCCTCGCAGCAAACCCTAACTCACGCTCTCTCTCGATGCCGCCTCTGTATTCTCTCCGTCTGTTTGCTACAGTTACTGAACAACAAGAGATGAGGCTTATATATGGGCTGGAGCTGTTTTGGGCCAAGACCAAACAGATGGGCTGCAGACTTGTCACAGTTCAAAGACAAGATACATATATATGTGATATATAATCAAGCTTATAGTAAACTAGAATTATATAATATATACTCAACATTTGAAGTGAGCAACTAAATAAATCAATAATGTCAATTTGAAAACACATCCAAAATGCCAATAATTTCAATTAAAAGTTATTTGACCATTCCTCAAAATGAAGAATATGTTGGAATGAAGACATAAATTTTTTAGAGAAAATTGATTTTCATTCTCCATTTTAGAGAAAATTTGCAGAAGTTGTTGGGAATGCTCTTATAAGATAACCTCCATAATGGAGAAACCGTTGGAATTTAGCCCAAAAAACTCCATTTTAAAACTCCATAATGGATAAAACTCAGAATATGTGATTTATAATTCTCCATTTTTTTTAAAAAAAATTTAGGATCGTCTCCAACAGGTTTCCTAATATAAATTTTTCCCAAAATAGAGAAATAAAATACATATTCTTCAAATTATTTTTGCTTTAACTCCAATATGTTCTCCATTTTGAAGATTTGGAGAATCGCTTAATTTGAAGAATATTGCAGATTTAGGGAATCTTCCCTGTTTTTTCTGTTGGTTCTCCATTTTGGAGAATGTGATAAAAATCTGTTGGACCAAAAAATGCCTTAAAAAACTCCAAAATCCCCAAAATGGGGAAATGTTGGACCAAAAAATGCCTTAAAATTTCCCCAAAATGGAGTTATTAGGAGTTAGGGTCTCCTACCACATCTTTTGCACTCCACGGTGCAACATAAAATTATTTTAGTTATAATTTTACATTTAAAAAATAAAAAATATATTTACATTCCACATACTTGTATTTACATATTTATAAACTTATATTGAAAAAAATCATATTTAAAAAAAAACTAAATTTTATTTTCTAATATAATTAATCTTTTAATTTTATAAATTTTTTGAATGCAACATGTAAAAAAACTAAAAGTATATGGAATGTGAATATATTTTAATATTTTTTAAAAGTAGAATTATATCCGAAATAATTTAGTGGTGCATAAAGGGTAAAAAAAAATCCTAACTCACTGTAATTTTTTTTATTAGGTAAAAATTCAAATGTGCACCAAGCGTTATCCGAGAGCATCCTTGCGGATGAGGTCTAGCAGACCTTGGTCGTGTAGTAAATTAGGGTTATTAGTACTGCGTCCCAGGAAAGCAATCCTATCAGTGACACAATTACCAGTGCGAAGTATATGTGAGAAAAATACTTCCTTAAACCCCCCAGCAGTGAAGTGATATCCGACATGAGGATCTCAATTTCCCAAGGACAGCATTTTCTGTTCTTAAGATAATTGATAATGATAAGGGAATCCCCTTCGATAATTAAGGATTTTATCTAGGTTCAATTAATCCTTTGAATTGCTTTGATAATACCTAGACAAAGCGCACTAGCTTCTGCCACTATAGGGGATTGTTGTCCGATCTTTTTGACATCCATAGAAACCGGCAGCCCCTCGCAGTTTCTGATTATAAAACCACTCGTGATGTCACCCTGTGGACAAGAAGACCCATCAAAGTTTAGTTTGTGCCATCCTGGAGGCGGTGTTTTCCATTTATTGTTCTTTCCTTTGCTCTTTCCATTCATACTCCTCTTTCGAATTTTGTGTGAAGATTTGCCGTCCTTTGATTCTAGCCAGTGAGAATTGGCAGTAATCCAATTTATTAGAAAGTGATATGCCCTAATCTGAACTTCCTCTACATTGTAGAGGTGCTTTTTCTTTTCTGAACACCGGTTGGTTTCACTCACTGTAATGAACTAATTAATGATCACACTTACTTTTTTTCTAAAAATAAAAAAAGTGATATTTCATCAAAAATGATAAATAAACTACTACTCCCTCCGTCCAAAAATACATTGTCTTTACTATTCACGCACGTTTTTTTAAGAAGGTAAAAACTATATAAAATATTAACTTTTTTATTAAAATTTTTTAATAATTACAAACTTATTATCAATAACTTTGTAATTATTAAAAAAAATTAATAAAAAATTTCATATTTTATATAGTTTTTACCTTCTTAAAAAAGCGTGCGTGAATAGTAAAGGCAATGTATTTTTGGACGGAGTTAGTATTTTTTAGTGGATACAATGCACAGTTAATTACAACTAATTTCACAACCGTATATCCCGTAAACTTAACCTGCAAGGCTGCAACACCAAGCCTGCCTCTTGGTAGAAGACTTTAGTTTTGATTAAAAAAAATAACTTATAAAACTCGACCAAAAAAAACTTTTTTTTTTAATTTTTTAGACTTAAAATATTTTTGTTGGAAATCGAATCTGACTGTAATTAATAATTAATAATATAGTTTTATCAAATAATCTAAAGCCTTGCTATCTTTCTTTCTAATTAATAATAATAATATAGTTTTATCTATAATAATTAATTGGTACCAAAAATCAATCTTTAAGAAAACTAAGATTATATCCACAACATAAATAAATAAAATTTTAATCTTTTAAACGAAAATAAAGTGAAACAATATCCAAAATAATAAAAAGTTTAGACTATTTACATAACTCCTACAAACAATTATTAGTTAATTAAAAAAGATAAAAGAAGATTTGCAAAAAAAAATCTATCAACTTAATCTTTACGTCATCGAAAAAAGAAACCTATATATATAAATTCTATAAACCTAAAAACTAGTTATCATTCAAGCTTTAGATTGAGTTTGTTCCAACGCATCCATCCATGGATAACATCCCTAACAACAATATTAACTTCCAGCAATCCCGCTTTCCCGCGGGAAATCACGCCGATTACTTGCCGGCGGGGAATCAATATCAGTTTCCCGATCCGGCGTTTCCGTGGAACAATTACGGGCCGCCACAAAATGCCCTCGGGCCCAGAGGCTCCGGCGCCGACGGGTGGGTCGGAGGGCAACCGATGGGCAATGCGCCTCCGGCGGGCTTCTCTGATGTCAATTGCGGCAATCCCTGGCAGTGGCCTCAGCAGCAGCCGTTCATCAGCAACTCCGGCAATCTCCGACAGTGGCCGCAGCTGCAGCCGATCATCAACGACTCCGACAATCCCCTACAGTGGCCGCAGCAGCAGCCGATCAACAGCAACTCCGGCAATCCCCGGCAGTGGCCGCAGCAGCAGCCGATCAACAGCAACTCCGGCAATCCCCGGCAGTGGCCTCAGGCCGGCAATGGGATGCAACCAAGTTACCTGATTGGGGTGCCGGAGCCGCAATCGCTGGCCGTAGCCCCGGAGGCCGCTCTGATGACAACGCGGGCAGTAGGCTCGGAGTCAGCTCTGATACCAACAACAATGACAGTGCCAGTGCCAGAGACATTGCCGGCAGAGGCAGAAGCGTCTATGAGGATCATGACGGAGGCGTTCAAACCCAGACGATGGTCCCGTGAAGAACACATGTATGTTTTAACTTACTTTCATGTCTATGAATGTGTTTAATTATCATGATTTTAAGTATGATTTGGATGTTTTAGAACAAAATAAATTATTTGTTGATCAATCTTAAAATTTCTCCTCTTTTATCATAGAAAACCTTTTAAGAGACTGAATCGGAAAAGATTAGAAGAAACTAAGACTTAGGGTTTGGTCAGGCATGGGTTTTTGTGCTCTTTACTTGCTGCCGAATGGTGCTTCAAATGGTTTTCGGCTAATCATCACTGATCAGTGGTGGATTAATTCTTAGGATTAGTGATTAATACTTAGATCTCGATTGAGATCAACTGCTCCAAACAACTGCCCTTTAACGTCTCTTTTCACCACCCGAATTTTGAAAAATAATAAAAATTAAAATTAAGAAAAATTAAGAAAAAAACATTTGCACTTTAAGTCTCTTTTCACCACCCGAATTTAAAAAAATAATAAAAATAATTAGAATTTGAAAAAATTAAAATTAATAAAAAGGTGATTAAAAATAATATTAATAAGTATTTATATTATATTAAAAAATTACTTAAAAAATCAATATTTTATATAGTTTTTAGCTTCTTAAAAAGTGTGCTAAAAAAGTCAAATAACATCTATTTCTGAACGGAGGTATTAGATAGAGAACAGTAAGGATACGGGGATTTCGAGACAGCAGATTCGGACCGAAAATGGTTAGGTTTTCTTAGGAAATATGGTTGGTTAGAGCATAGCATATGAAATTAGGGGAAAGATAACAAAATTTGTATGAAAAATAAATAAAATATATGGTAATAGTTAGACTATTTACTAACAAATCTTAATTTAAATATTTACTAATCTTCATAAGATTACTTAATTATCAACTTTCCCTACTTAAAGAGGAAAAAAATCTAGATACGGTATCTTATTCGGTACTATTTAATACTCCGTAATAGACAAGTTATAAATTTAATTGATTGATAATTGCTTTTTTAATGGGATCCTCGAATTTAGCCCAACAGATAAACTAACTCAACAGTATAAGTATTATAATTATTATTATTATTATAAGAAATAGTAAAGCTGCATATATACATCGATCTTTATAAACCCTAGTTATCACAAATTTACGAGGTTTAATTTACCCACATACCCAAACGATTTAATTTGGTTGCAATCAATCAATTAAATCAAGATTCAAGAGTCTATAATGTTTTAAATTAAACTATCTATTTTTTTGGGGGGTAATGTTAAATTATATATATACACTGTACCTTTTATGAGCTCTTTGACTTTGGTATGTAAGAACGTTACCGGAAGTGCAGGGACTGATCTCATCCAAATTATAAAAAAAAAAACAGTATTGATTCATTTGAATGTTGATAAATTTAGGCTGTTTTTGATTGGACTGAAGCAATACAAAAAAGGGGACTGGAAAAGCATATCAAGGCACTTGGTGAACACCAGATCGCCGA
Source organism: Persicaria tinctoria (assembly GCA_037127255.1). Classification (NCBI taxonomy): domain Eukaryota; kingdom Viridiplantae; phylum Streptophyta; class Magnoliopsida; order Caryophyllales; family Polygonaceae; genus Persicaria; species Persicaria tinctoria. The sequence goes on along the minus strand of JBANSL010000002.1, from coordinate 89,962,276 downwards.
CCCAAGTAGCCAGCCATGCTCAGAAGTACAATAAACGCCGGGTCGCCGCCAAAGGCGAAGCTACTACCTCTGATGCCTCCACCAGGAAGAAGAGGTCCAGCATCCATGACACCACGGTTGAGGATGTTGGCGACGTCGACGACGACGAGATTAAGTCGTTACAGGACATTATCAATGCTCAGCTTTCCAAGACTACTAGTACGTGATCGACTCTTAGATTGATATGCACTTACATGGGATTGTATGTTGTTGTATATACTATATACGGCGCAATAAGTCCAACATATAAGCCCGACTAGGCTGTCAACCTTTGAAATTTTGTTGAATTTCTTAGTTTATGGACTTTTGATATTGGCTAATTACATTTTCACCTACATACATATCGATATATGCTCATAGGAAAGTTGTTTAGGTTTTTTTTTTTTTCTAAATTCTTTTTTCATGTAAGAACTAAAAGTTGTTTAGGTTTTTTTTTTTTTTGGCTGTTGAGATTTGTGTGATATTGAAAGTGTTGATGAGTAAAGATGGCCGGTGACAGAACATGCCTAATTATGTCGATGACAAGGCACATCTCCGATTCGATTTTACTCGAGTAAATTCAATATTTTTTGTACAAATGATGGGATTTTTTTTTGACATTTTCAAAACCAGTGAACGGAACCCCTAACAAATGTAAGGGGTGGGTGGTTCTGTGCAAACAATTGGGTTCTAAAGGATGCTTATGTAATTATTCATTTAATGGGTGATGTTGCGCAAAAAAGCTATTTGGAGGTGGTTTCTTGCAAGTTGGTCATGATTTTACGATAACTCCAATCCACACGAGCGTTCGGAGTGGCTATATGCGCCCAACGCTTATGTTAGATACACTTCATACAAACGGATTTATCATAGATTCGTTTCACTTACAATTTTACACTTGTTCACTAATTATGGCAATTTCGTCTTTCCTCCTTTTTTTAGTCTTATTTTCTTTCTCTTTTTTATTTTTTTGTTTTTTAATCTCTTAAGACGGCTTAAAATTTTTATTTTTTATAAAACGGACAAATTTAGGAACTGTCCTTGTTTTTTTTTTTTCCACAAAACATAATAATTGTCAAATAGGTGTCATAAACGGATCCAAGATTTGTCTGAGTGATATACCAAGTTACCAACTGCTCCAGTGCATATAGCACAATCCCTAGTGTGTTAATATTGAAATAAAGAAGTTGGTATGATTGATTGATGGTAAGGTGCAAACAATCGCCAATTAACCAAAGTGTACACAATAAAATGAGCAAATCATAGTTTTAGATGCTTGCTTGTCAAAGTTGTGTTAGTGTGACTATAAATTGTATACCTGATTCACAACATTGTTAGACAAAGCCTTATTGCACAGTTCATTGTGTAGTAATTCAACCCTAGAAAGTCGAACGATTCATTAATCATAACAACTAAAATTGGTGAACAAAACATTTACAAAAGGAGAGCTTCAATGTCTTTGATGTGGAAATGGAAGACATAGTATCCATAGGTAACCATTCCGGAATGGCTCACCGGAAAGGAATTGTGGGTAGTATCCATAGGTCCCCGATTCGAACCCCGGAATGGCCGCTCTTTATTTACCAATACAAGGAAGACATAGTGAGACCGTTCTAGTGGCACCGTGGTTAGCGCGCGGTAAGAAAAACTGGCATTTTACTGCATCCCGAGTTCGATTCCAGTTTGTTGCAGCGCACATTCATTTTAAACTATTCCGGAATGGCTCACTGGAAAGGACTTGTGATCCCGAGTTCGATTCTAGTTTGTTGCAGCGCACATTCATTTTAAACTATTCCGGAATGGCTCACTGGAAAGGACTTGTGAGTAGTACCCTTAAGTCCCCAGTTTGAAACCCGGAATGACCGCTCTTTATTTACTAATTAAAGGAAGAGATATTGAGTTTATTGCAGCGCACATTCATTTTAAACTATTCCGGAATGGCTCACTGGAAAGGGTTTGTGATCCCGAGTTCGATTCTAGTTTGTTGCAGCGCACATTCATTTTAAACTATTCCGGAATGGCTCACTGGAAAGGACTTGTGAGTAGTACCCTTAAGTCCCCATTTTGAAACCCGGAATGACCGCTCTTTATTTACTAATTAAAGGAAGAGATATTAAGGCTGTTACACATCGATATCGAACCCGAAAACAATATTCGGTCGACATCCACATTGCAGACGCATAAGGAACACATAGTATTTGGTAAGATCAGCCCACCTACCAACTCGAAATGATCTCCCATGGGTAGTTTTCGGCACATGATCAGCTCATACGACAGCTGAAGTCGAAATGATTCGCCCTAAAAGGGATTATTGTTACTGCCAAAGAGTTAAAATCTATAGCTTAGGAATGTTCAGCTCAGAGGACCAGCGGGCTGTTGCTGCGTGATGCAGTGGATATTCCCGCCTCCAAGAACGATTTCTCTTGCTCCTTCGATTCCGACCACCTGTGACAACGAATCCATATGCCTTTTATAGGTTCTGATAATGAGAGTAAAATACAAACACAGTACATCAACGAATCCATATTACCTCATGATCAGGAAATGCTTGTGACAGAACACGAATAGCTTCAGCATCCCGTTTTGGATCTCCAAACTGTGGAGCTATGATGCCGCCATTGGCGATATAGAAGTTCACATAAGACGCAGCAAGTCTGGTGCCAGTGAGTCTCGGCTTAGCCTCACCGTCCTACCACAGTACATCAAAAGGTTCACAAGAGAATCCGGTCAATCCACCATATTTACTGCCAGTTCGCAGCGTTTAAGAATCAAACCCCACTGTCGCAAAATAACCCAAGGCAATCCTAGTTTCTTTGCAAATAAATGGATACAGAAACAATTCAAATTAACAGTTTAAAGTGATAAGAAAAGGACTGATAATGATTTGGAGGTCAAATTCTACTCTTAAAAGCCCATCAAACTTGGAAATCATGGAGAAAGAAAAAGATACTGCTGAACAAAATAGTTCAATAGTGATTAATTACAACTGGGCGGAAATTTTGTTTAAGCACACAGTCAAAAATTAGTCTGGAAATTGGTAACAGACTTACCTGAAGGACACCAGCTGCCTCCTCGGCGGTCATGTATAATGGACCAGGAACGTGAAGTTTAATCACTTCCAATTGTCTACCATTAGCATCTCTAGTGTTACAAAGAACAGACATGGCTTCCACAGATCGTTCATACTGAGGATCTGATTTATCATCAGTCCAGGATAAGAGTACCACACCAGGTTTTGCAAAACAACACATATTGTCGATATGACCATTTGTATCATCATCGCCTGTAAAATATTACAAACTGTCTCAGCTTGATCAAATAAAGATTCAAATATAAATAGCCACACACCACAATGTAGAAATATAAAACTATGAAATTAGCTAAAAAGAGAAAGAGGATGCCATCTCGGATCTTCGTGACAGGTTAAAAAACAGTATCAGGCAACAAATAAAATAACTCATAATTTAAAGGCATCTGCTTTACTGTTTGTCATGAGTTGATGTTGAAGTATGTAAAAATGTAAAACAAGTAGACACATGGAATCTGAGCAACATAATTACCATGTAGTCCACGAGGCAACCAAATAACCTTCTTCACACCAAGGTAAGCCTTGAGATTATCTTCTATCTGGTCTTTTGTCATATGAGGGTTCCTATTCGGGTTAAGTAGGCACTCCTCGGTTGTAAGACATGTCCCTAAAAGAAAACAAGGCAAAAAGTATATCTTTTCTGAGCATATATTGTTTCTTACTTGAGCATCTACATGTGATAAGTCGATACAACCTAGTCAACAGAAGTTCTTTTTACTCAAAGCACAAACTTCCAGTTAGCATCAATGATCAATGATTTTCTGAAAACAGAAATGAAACATCATGTACCTTCCCCGTCAACATGAATGCTGCCACCTTCTAGAATCATGGAATGAGGAAACCTTGGTAGCCTTTCAACACCCAAAATCTAGTGGTGAACGAACGGTTAACAATCATCAAAGTTGAGTTAAAATTGACTATTTGATCATTGATAAAAATCACTAACCTTTCTTGCAACATGGATGTCAAGGCTCCAATCACTATAACAACCATCTTCAGAACCTAGAAAAATGCTTTACAAGGTAAAATAACTTCCAAGAAGAAAGCAGATCTACATATCTAATTGAGCCACAAATCTAGGCCCCTAGCACCAAATTAGACCACGGAATATTTTGTAAAGATTAAGCCTTACCTCCCCAACTGTTGAAAGTCCAATCAATCCCAGCAACGTTTTGCTCTGAAGCACTTGAATTAGGTTTGGTGTCCCTTACAACAAACTAGTTTACCGTTAATGCAAGAGGTTAGCTACTTAGCTAGTGTGGCCAAATATTAAATCTGATTATACTCCGTATATGATTAAATGCAGAGAATTAATGGAAGGAAAGCAGAGACAAGATGGAACTCACAGTTGGACCCATGTCACGGAACCAAGAGTCATTCATACTCATCTCTAGAACCCTAATGCTAGGAGGTAACTGATTCCTTGCATTAGCCCACTAAAAATAAACAGAATTTCAAGTTCAGGAGATCAAAAATCGATTACAGACCAACTTGATGCATAGGCAAAGAACTATTCAACCAAGTAATGGTTGCATTATAACCAACCTGAGCAGTGGTAGCACAAACAGTAACAGGCTCAAATCTTGAAATAGCGATCGCTACTTTAGCGAATACATTCTGACCATGCACTGCCTTCTCCCTCCAGTTATCTGGCCGTTCCTTTTGTGTCAAAAGTCACAATAAGTACAAAACATAAACAAAGTAGAGCGTCACCAATGGAAAACTGGGGGACCATGAGATTTCCAGATTTAACAACTACAAGGCGCTTACAGCGTGCAAAAACATGCTACGCTGTAGTGCGCAGAGAGTACACCCAAGCTAGATCAATTACTATTTCAGTCAAATGAATGCAACAAGGTACTCAGGCATGCTTAATTGCAATCATGAGGAAGTATCAAAGTACTATTTCTATAGCTTGATTAAACAATAGCAAGGAAAATATGCAGGAAAGGCTGCTACATTACATGATTCAACCTTAGAAGAATGATGAACAGCCATTAATATCTCTATCAAAGGTTAAGATATTTGGGGATTGTTAAAAAAACAAAATGGAAAACACCAATGCACAAAGTGAATTGCACCAACACCAAAAGCATTCCAGCAAAAATCGATCAATTGCACTACTTCGTAAATCAACAAGCGTCGAAACATCACACAAAACGACTTGCTTCACAGCTTTCAAACAGAAACAACAGTTGCCGAGTAGAACATATCAAATTGGGAACCCATGTGACCAGCAATGCTTCCCAAAATTAGTATATATGTGTCCATTACATAATACATACCATCATCCAGATCCAGAAAACTCATCACAAAGGCTAAAATCAGTGTAGAGCTTCAATCACACACATTTCAGAAGCCATTTTAAAGCCTACATTTATCACCCGGTGTATAAACTAGTTGCATCAGATTGGGGAAACTAGAATCTAGTTTCCAAACATAGCTGAATTCGTTAGAGCTGGTACCAGAATCGGTACGGAAATCCAAGGTAAAACGCAGGTATGGAGTTAGTTCATTCCGATAAACCATTCCAAATCGATATCTTCACCGTACCAAACACGCTAGTACAGCACAGAGCTTCAATTGAAGCACAAAGAAAGCAACTCGAATGGTAAAATTATGAAGACAAATAATGGAGGGAGGGAGGGAGAAAGAGAGATTACAGGCCAACCAATCCAAGATTGGGAATGGGGTTCCCACTCCGCCGGCATGCGGTAGCCATGAGATGCAGGAGTCCCTTCCAAATCCATTGCTCTCTCAAACTTCACCTTTGCTCTGTCGGGGTCGGCGTCATCGTTGTCAGCCTGTCACTCCTACAATTTTATCGCTTCTTAGTACGGAGTACGGAGTATTATATTATAATGGAAATTTACCAATTAAGAAAAGGAGTAATAATGAATTTGGAGGATGCAACTAAGCAAGTGAGCAGCAAGTGATGCAACCATTTTGCAAACGGGCCAAACCGAACCGAACCGAACCGAATGCCCATTTTCCCGGAGGATTAAACCGAAGGCCGAAAACCCTGGCCTTCTGTATTATGAAATTCTGAAACCAAACAATTGCTCTGCAAAACTGAAATTACAGGTGCAAAATAACAAATTAAGGGTAATAAAATTAGATTAGCAAGAGAATGGTGAAATCTTGGAAACATACGACTTGGATTGGATTTGGGTTTGGGAGTGAGGCTGCGGGACTGCCGGAGAGGGAGAGGGAGAGGACAGGCGAGAAGCACTGGCGACGGTAGGGGCAGGCGAGTTCGGCGAGGCGGCTAGGGGAATTCAGGGATTGGGATTGGGAAAGTAAAAATTGAAAGACCCGTACTCACTAGTCACTACTCACTGTAAAGGAAATATGTAGTACCGAGTATGTACGTATTTATCAAGGTATTTTTTATTTTTAAATTCGGTTTATTCGGTTCAAAACCGAAAATTTCGGTTCGGTTTTGGACCGAGATTCGAACCGTATAGTCCTTGGGCGATTTTAGTTCGGTTTTCGCGCCGGACCACATTTTGATAAGTAATTAACTCTATTATTGCTAATTTAATTATACATAAATAAATATCTCTAATTTTTTTTATAAAAATTAAAAATTAATAGATATCGTGATAGATAGGGAAAAAATAAATAAATTTACATGCAAATCCAGTCTACCAAAGATTATAATCTTTTATTTTTTATAAATGTGTAGGCTCGTACATCAGTAGAAGTTCCCAAATAGGTATTAAGAAATGTAATGAAAAACAACAAAATTACTAGATAGACCGAGCGCAATCGCAAGGCGGAGGCAGCCAGTGTGACGGTTCTGGGCGACAGCATCCCATTCCCCTCTGACTCCCCGTTCACCAGAGAATTGTAGGTGTCAAGGCCTGCTTGGAGGCCAAATCCGGTAGTGATTGAAGCCCTGAAAGACCAAATTGTTTCTGCACTTCCAAGCATACCAACCAGGCCATATACTTCTCATTTCCCCCAACATTATTAAAGACCCAATCGCCAATATCCTCCTGAGCACCAAATTAAGAAGGAGCTCGGCGGCTGGGACACCCAAGTAGTCCCCGAAGTCACTCGATTTAGGGGTACGGCTACTGATGCCGTACAGAAGCTCTCAAGACATGCCTTAATCACTCCCGCTTGGTCAGCCGACGCCTCTCCGAATTCGTCCGCAGATCCAGAGGGTCATTGCAACTACAACAGAATTACTCGATAATTCTCCATTACCTCCTAAAAATGGTGCCAATAATCTCATCTCAGTTTCATTGATACTTATTTACTTTTTTACGTTTGTAACTGTTCAATTTTTGTTAGAATATACTGTAATATATAAAAGGAGGGATAAATTTGTAATTCATTAAATTTAACCAAATTATTTTGGAGGTGGCAATCAAAGTTATTTAAAGGCTGGTTTTCTAAAAAAATATTAATCTTAAGTGTTTATGGTAAATGGATATATTTAAAGGGTTATTTTCGGTAATTTAGCCTATGATATATCCCAATCCCACTGATTGGGACAAGATTTAGCCCAATTTTATGCTTGCATCAACCAACCAATATGTTGTTTTTGTTTTGATGTTACAACTTAACTTGGATCTGGTGTGCATTTAGGGTCAGATTCTTCCATTACATCCATATTTCGGGTCATTTTGGCTACGAGTTAACTTGATCTCATCAATGTCATCTCTCTTAGGGTTTAAACGAGTTCTCAGGCTCGAATGGATCAAGTAAGGTATTGCTGGAGAAACACGTAACCCAACTCAATCGAGGCAAACCCTAAATATTCACATAAACCCCCAAAAAATTGACCCAATCAAAGACAATGGCAGCAAAACAACTGAGAAATTTTCCATGTATGATGATACCTTTGATTCTATCTGAGCGAGATAACAAAGTAGTACAAGCCACACAATGAGTTCAAATGGGGAGGAGACCGGTCTTAAAATAGCAGCCATGATACAAATATGTCACATTAATAACACAACCAGAGATCATACATAGTACTGAAGATCATAGAACAGGCTCCCTGAATTCGGAACACATAGCGGAATGAGAGAAGTATTATATGTTGGAGAACCTTAGCCTGTCGAGTTTGCGTTGTGCTTCTGCAGCGCTCGACGAAGCTCCCCTAGGAAATCCATCTGTGGGCCTGACATTAACTGAAGCAAGGGATTGAAGAAGACAAATGGGTCGTCAAAGATGGTAGAGGAACACGAGTGGAGATCAATTCAGATTTCAAAGCATTGGGTTGAATGGTGTACCTGATGAGGAAGCCTGAAGTTTGACCAAGCTGGTGCCGGGGAGCTGGTGTACATGACTGGTCTTTCTGCAAAATGACGGAGCGAGATTTACTCAAAATTCATCAACATCTATTTCCAAGCATAAAAATTACATTCATCATTCCTCAGTTTAGTAGTTTTGGATTATAGGTCAAAAAGTACTCTACCAGTCTACCCAGCCCTAAAAATCTTCATGATATGCAAAGATTATGGGTTGTGCAGGTTTCGACACATCCACTCCAAGATTACTTTGGGCTCTAATTTAAGGTTTTGGGGTTGAAAACTGTCCGTCAAACCCAACACTCTCGCTTTCAAATTGGATTACATTTTAAGGGGCATAAGTATATCATAACCCATCGACTGATTCATCGATACATTTGACGTCCAACAATCTGGCAGATCTTGCCAAGTCTACTGTCTAGTCAAGCAATATGGTTCTAGGAAGGAAAGTAAAAGATCGATAAACAATAAAATAAACACAATAATTATAACATTCAGCGTTAATAATATCTTGTTTAGGAATAAACTTTCTCCCAACTCTTTTGATTGCAAAGGAAAGTTCAAAAGGAAGCAAAAAGAATCGTCTACAGCAAAAGTTGCCAGACTTTGCTCGCCAAATTTGAAGTTGTTTCAAGATTTGATTAATGTATTTTTTTAAAAATAGAAGAAGCGTAAGTAGGTTTAAGCTTGTTGACCTCTTCACAAGCTCAAAATCATCAACTGACTTTCTCAAGGCAATTGTGTTCAGGAAAATGAAAATTTCTAGGAAAATTGTCTTTCAGGGATTTAGTCCAATTACTCATACTGTCATGATTCCATCCACAATATGTTCAGTTAACAACTTAACATCTCTTGAAATTCTCAGTAAATGAAAAGCAAGCAAAAGGTATGGAAATCTGCTCACCGGATAAATCTATTTCAGGGTCATTATAGGAGTTGATAGTAGCTTCCCAGCCTGCAATTTGAAAAGGAATATATAAATACTTTATAAGAATCAATTCCTAAAGTAAACATTCATCTTTAAAACTAAAAAGCGTGTGGCAGTAACACATACGCTCATGCAAAAGCTGGGAAGCATCACTTCTAGCACATCCATTTAGAGCTATCAACCTTCGATGGTGGCCTTCACTTAGAGAATTGCTACCACGGGCATCACTAGGTATATTTCTGAAGGTAGTTATGTTCTTATCCATATCGCTTCCATGGAATGAACTCGTTTTTTCGAGTCGATCTGCATAACATAGAGAGAAACTTCATATCACAGTAGAATATTTCTAGACAATAGAAACCGGCATATATTGGTTGCAAATAACTGAAGCAGTCCACTTCTTCAAATGCCTGGTTCCAAACTATATATACTAAACTCAGAAGTGTCAAAATTAGGCTTTTTTTTTTGGCGAACGTCAAAATTAGCTAATTAGAAATGCAGAATTTGCAGAACCACTAGTTGCAAATTATTTGTACTCTTATCCAAAGTTCTTTTATTTCTTGCGCAACCACTAACTTTTCCTGAACATTTATTAATGAGAAATGCTGAATTGACTCCAGAACTTCTTGACAGCCAGACAGGCTTGTCGAGTGGCAAAAGTTACAAAACAACCAACAAACAGGACTTCTAGCCTTTCAACTACAAAGTATGTCCGCAATATAGTGCATCCAAAATCGTGATAGATTCCCTTGCCTACTAATAGAGACACAGTTTCAAACTTAGGACCGAGATGGGAGTGGATGAAGACAATTAAAGGGTGTAACTAACAAAATAACATTAATGAGATAGCACCTGCTATCCATCATAAAAAGAATGAGTAATAATGTGAGGCGACTGAGCATGGGACCTTATACTCTAGTACATACCAATCAAGATTCTTTCACATCCATAATCCTCACTTAAATGCGGAAAAGAAAAGGAAAGAAAACAACATCAACAAATGATACAGATAATCTGCCATATGCCCATAGCATATTGAAAACCTTCATCTATTCAACCAAGATACCATATATGACCATAAAATGCCCTATAACAACATCCAACATGTTCATACCCTTTTTGCAGAAACTTCACTTTGTTTTCATAGAAAATTCAAACAATGGACAAGATTAGTTTAGCGAGATGTGTTGATTGCATACAAGGAGTTTATCTGTCCAAATAAGAAGCTTAAAGGGGTCTATTTGTGTGGATAACGAGCTTATAATATATAATATGACAATACAAAGATGCTCATAAGGAGCTAATTGTATAATGGGTGGGCGCCAAACTAACCAACAAGATTTGGATCTAACTAGGCTCAAATATGTTCATAAATCAAGAATAAGCAACGGGTGCCAAAAGACCCAAAGGATTCATGGCATGAAACAAGAAATAAGATTAACCCAAACCCCTATACCCAAAGCTCAGAGGAATTAATGAAATATCCCAACAAACTCTCAAGCAACATTAACTTGTAATTGATTCATTCAAATAACTGAAAAAACTTCATAAATATGAACCTCCCATTTTAATATGTTCATCTCCTCTACAAAACCCTCAGACCCCCTTCTGAGATAGATCCTCTTTTAAATAAGACAAACACAAGGATTTTATATTAATACTTGAATCAAATACTCAGGTCTAGTCTCAAACTTCAAGATCCAAGCAAACAAGCCTCACAAACCCAAAAATCATTCCACTTCCTTACTCGGATTCACTACCATTAACCTAAAGAAAAAGCTAAAAACGGTTCCTTTAGACTCACCTCCAGATTTACGCCTGTTAAGACCACGGCTCCTGCATTCCAAATCCAAAACCAGTAAACCCCCAATTCAATGGGTTCGGCCGAATCAAACTCGTATTGGAGAGTTACAGAGAGAGACCTTTGATTGGGTGGAGCGTAGCGTTTGATGGGGGCGGATGCGGGATTGGAAGGTGGGAGATCAGATTGAGATGGGTTTTCCAGCATTATTTACAATCAATTGGCTGTTCTTCCGGTGAATTTGATCTGAGCCCCAAACACCCTCTTCTTCCTCCTCGGGTTGGCCCCAGAAATGGGTTGCGTCCAGACCAGGAACAGTGAAGACTGAAGGGAGAGAGAGTAGGAAGAGAGAAGCGTGAAAGCTCTCTAATCTATTGTGGAATTTCTCTTTCTGTCCTTCCCTTCTTTGTTTTCCCTTTTCTTTTCTTTTTTTATTTACTTTTAGTGTTAGGATTTTATTTTATTTTTTGAGAAAAAAAGTTTTTTTGATTATTATAGTAACTTTTAGCCAGTTTTAGGTGTTTGCAGTCAACGTTCTATTATAAATTTATAATAATTAAATAATTAAATAAAGCATGAATGAACGGGTCCTAGGTTTGGATCGTGTTTGTTTTGTTTTTAAATTGAAATTAATTCAAAAAAGAGCATCCTTATATACGAGAGCAAAAACTTAAGATACGAAGTCAAAATAGAAGCATCCATCAAGAATTGAAACTTGACAACTTTGTTAGTCCCTTGATTGACTTCTCTAAATACATAATAACATCTACAATTATCAAATAATCGCATCAATAAGAGCACATCCGGAGCATAATAGTTTTTAAGGGCGGATTTGTGGGTTAACTTAGACCGCGGGATGATTTTGACCCTTAAACCAAAATCCAAGGTGAAAACCCGAGGCTTGAAGATCAAAGGCAATGTTCCAATGATTTTCCCAAAAAAAAAACCATCTCAAAAACAATCAAACAAACTAGAACAAGAATAAAAGAACTAGGAAAGAACTTATCGGAGTGCGTAAAACTGAAATGGAAAACTTGAACGCAGTGCTAATGAAAGCAGTCTCTAGAGGAGGAAGGGTTCGATAAAAATCTTGGAGTAAAATAAAAAATGGTGAAAACTTATCTTTTTCACCATGGCATATAGGAGAATAAATAGCGGCTCTTCGGCTCCCCTATGAACTTGCACCCAAAAGTCCGATGGGGTAGAAGGAAAACTCAAAACAAAACCAGGAACAAACCTTCCAAATAAGCAGATCTAGAATCGGTCTTCACTCAACTTCTATCTGAAAAGCCAGAAACGAACCGAGGAGATGTGACGAAACCGTGTATTAAAAAGGGAGGGACACACCATAAGTGTATTAAAAGGGGAGGGACACGTCACTCACGGACCACATAACACACCAAAAGCCAATAGCGAGTTGCGGACCCAAACCAAAGGGAAACGCATGCAACCCGAACACGTGGTGACCATACCCACAACCCACAAATCATCTGAAAAACTAATACTTGGCACTTTAGAACCGCCACCTAGATGAGATGTCTGGAACACATCAACTACTATACTATAAAAGGGCAGATTGAAAGCTAAATAAAGGACTTTTAGACACGAGAACAATCCATTATATTTTTAAATATATTTTTAGATCCTTTCCAGTTCAAGTGGGTTTAGCCCACTCTACATTTGGATCGGGTTACTCTAGACCCATTAAGGGGTTGACCCTCCCACTCACAAGCGTTTCCATATCTGGATCGGGTTACTCTAGACCCATTAAGGGGTTGACCCTCCCACTCACAAGCGTTTCCATGTTTCCACGGGGATTCGAACTTCGAACCTCGAGACATGGGATGTAGCCCCATAACCACTACACCAACTTGTGATTGGTATATTTTTAAATATATATATATAAAAAAAAAGGTTAGGACTATTATAATTTATAAGTATATAAATAATACGAAATTTTATTTAAAATATTGAAATTGAAAATATTAGCCTCCCTTCGATGCTACCCTTGAAGCAAACAATTATGGTAATATAGTAATATTGGACACGAAATTACCCTCGATTTTTCAAGCTGTAAGAAACTCAAAACTATTCTAGCCATTTTGATATTTACATAATTACATTAGCCTAGAAATATGTCAAGGTTAGACCCTGAAAATTTTCGAGCCAATGTCGTGGCAATAAGTATAAAGCTAGGGATACTTGTAGAATTAGGTTAAAAAAAAAAAAAAAAAAGTGCACAAGGAAAAATAACAATCATAACGATTATAATAACCACATCAATCCATGGAAGTATGGAACCTGCGGAACGGTACATGTACACTTGACAGATATTCCTTCTTCAATCGATCCATTGCCACAAAACACACACACACACACACACCCCTTGTACAAGTTTGGGCTCACCCTCCCACTCCCAGCCATATGTATATATATTTTGCCTTCAGCCATGAAACTCTTCGATAAACGCAGCTCCATAGCGAACAAATACAAAGGGTTTTTAACAAACACGCCTTCGTTTTGAAAGGCAAATGACATTGCAATTCAGCACACCCACACCGCTACATCAATATCAGCTAGAAAGGAATTTTGACATGTAAAATGAGGGCAAATGATCGCATACCACCTTTAATGATATCAGTGGCGCATACCATCAAGGCGGATGCCAACACGCCACTTTGTGGAAAGCTGCACAACATGTTACGCAAAGAGGCGGCAGCAAATCCCCTGGGCCCCATCAGTATGGAGTAAGGGGAAACAATTAGTCAATGTCGTCTCAATTAGCATGTATGTCGCAGACATAGCAAGCTCTGGAGATGAGCACCAAGTCCATGTACAGTCCTAGAAGTTGAATTGCATTCTTACGACTGTATAGTCAGTCCCCGGGATCACAGTTAAAGTGAGATCACTCCAGGCTTTGGGTAAATGCAAATTTTAACATCATTCACTGGCTGTAGTCATAGCAAGGCTGAACTCCTGTGCAAGTTTTGCAACCGAACCCCCTCTTCTGCAAGATAGCAAAGAGACGCTTGATTTTGTTAGATGGACAAAAATGAAGGCATGAGATTTTGGCTTTGTTTGTAGAGTGTCATATTTTCATGAGGTTTTCTATCTTTAGCTCATTTTCCTAAGCCATCTTATCGGCTTCATTTAGCTTTATTGACTTATCATGCCAAACACACCCTTGTATCGCTATGGAGTTGTCGGATTCTGACCTCATAAGGGATGGCAGGCAGCGTTTTGCTCTTTCCAGTTCAACAAAGCAAAGGTTGCATCGTTCCACCCTAAAGTGTTGCCATTATACAAGTTCAAGTGAGAAAGAAAGTCCAATAGGTAGAAAAAGTGTAAGATAAATAGATGGCTCGAAGTCCTCAGACCTTTGCTCTGCTTCAATGTCCACGCCAACAAATGGAGTTGATGCTGACACGGCTGAATAGATGACTGAACCAAATACTCTCACGAGCTTTACGAGCATTTCCAATGAAACTTCTAAATGCCTGTAATAGAGAAGAAGGCTAAAGAAAGGGTCTTGAATCTAATCATAGGAAGTGAAGGGGGCTAGATTATCAAAATAAATAAATAAAGATGAGGAGAGAATAATGCAATAAACCTGCCCATGTCACTTTCGAGAAGCCCAGCAAGAAGTGGCAAAAGGACAGTACAAATTTCCAACGTAACGGCATCAACTCTTTCTGCTAACAAGCTGACTATATCTGCAATGACCTATAGGCACATAAAGAGAAGCTGAAGACAATGTACCAGCTTGTGGATTTGATAAGCACACTAAAAGACTGATGAAAAAATGGAAGCCCTCAAGAATGTCTAAGAAAATATACTTACACCGTGATCACCCATTTTCTCTATTGCACCTATCACTGCTTTGATATCATTTCTCTCCCAATATCTTCGGACAATCTTCAAAAATATCATTTGAAGAGGTCAGTTATCACCATAGTCAAACAAATGAACTAGTCACATTAATAACTTCTGAGGTGAATATAATAATACCCCCAAAAAAATTCCAACTTCAACAACAGACTATAGAGCAGTAGAGCCTAAATACGCAACAAAGTAAATAACTGATTCGATTCATTATATCTGGAATCCTTCAAATTGTTATCTCGTGGGTTCTTTACTTTTCCATGAGAGATGAGTTTCTTTAGGTTCATACCATATGGTTTACAGTGGAGCCTATAAGCTAGAGGGAAAAAGTTCAATAACAAAAAAAAGGTGAGCCTAGGCCACAGATATTACAGAGGAAGAGAAGGCTCTATTAGTAAGCGAGAAAAGAAGAAATCGCATGGGATGTTCTTCTGCAATATATATTTTGACTATTTAGCCTCCAAAAAAAGCTACTGCCACTTTTATGTTCAACATCAGTTTGAGAAGGCAAATAGGCAATGCACTTCCTCTCTGGGGCTTCTCCTTAGCTAGAAATAACATTAAAATCTCAAAATATAAAAAAGCACTAATGCAAAGGAAATTTTCTTCAAGTAGGTTTACCTGCAACTTGGCCAGACGAGTTTGTATGGTGCTCAAGAACTTATCATGTTTCTCCAATAGGTCTGCTAAAGCATCCTCCTCGCTAACAGAACATGTTTCTTTTTCAGAAGTCGAGGGATATCCGCGTCTAGTCATCTAAAGATGGATATACGAGGCAAGTTAACACGCACAGAGAAAGGACAAAAGCAGGGGAAAAGAAGAAAACTCATGTATACATGTCAAGATATGAAAACCAAAGCAAATGTGTAATGACTCTACTGAGTCAATGAAATGTTAGGATTTCAAATTTTCAATGGCAACCGACAAAAACCAAACAACAACAAAGTTTGATCATCATGCAGGAGGGCCTGGGACAATGAAGGCTCCAAATATTTTAGGACAGCTTATGACAAGATAGGTAGCACATGAATAACATGAGGAAACAACTACCATATAAGTTCAAAACTAGACCAATTTTAGCATTTTCTTCATGAGAAATACTCAGTTAACTACCATATAAGATCAGTTAAAATAAAAATCTCTAACCCTTATACCACATCCAACCCCACATGCTCAGCATAAAAACGTATACATGCTGATATTAGCAACTGATAAAAGAGGGAGGGATGAGATCAGGAGGATGAGAGTATGAGACCATAACACTGATATTTAGAGATATAAAGCGGAGAGACGGGCAGATTCAGGGTGTGGGTTTGAGACTTGAACTCAAAGAACGACGCTGTTCAATGATGCTCATGGTTTACACAAAACACCCACTATTTTGGGGCACTTTTCCATATAATGGTTGTTCGTTAGTCGTTACTTTTATGTTCAAGGAAGTGAAGTGGTTACTTATGAATCAACAATTTTTTAATGAAAAAGTGCTTGGAGATGGCATATTGCTAGCAAAATAACAAGAAACAATTTTTAAAAGGAGAAGTGTGCTTGAGTGACATTTTGCAAGCAAACCCTGATAATAGGTGGTTTGTTTGTTTCATTTTTTTGAGTGGTTTTATGATAATGACATAACCATTGCCTAATTTTACGTAGTTTACCCCTTTCACTTTTCCCTTTTTTCTTGAAGAGACCTTTCCCTTTTTACTTTGGCTCTGACAAACATATCTAGGCATTTGCACTTGATGGTTCTTGGTAAGACATCAAATTATTTCTGAAAGACACATTTCAGGCTTAGAGAAAATTGTGGTCCATGTGGACATGATAATTCCAATTACAGACCCAAACTCTCCCATTCCTGGAGATTAGAAAGAAATACACTGAAAGGGGAGCCTAATTAGAGATGCCGACTTTTATTCCAAGATGGCAAAGATGAGAAAACAGGTGGGACATGGTGCTATGTTCAAAATCACTTGGAAGATCAGATGTACAGACATTAAGTGCTTAGATGTTTAGGAATTGATGCACTCAGGCACCTCCAATGTGCAGTAAATTGCATGGGAAAATGCATAAAACATGCTTAAAATGTAAATGATACAAACAGATGAAATAGTGACTGCATAATGGATAGAAGCAACTTTACCATGTTAGTAGTAGGGTGTGGTTCATCACCAATGACTGTCATAGGGAACTCGTACCCAGGAGATTTCTCTTTCCTCTCCTGGTTAGCAGCAACTGAGCGTGTTCTTCCTAATTGTGTTTGGTACAGCAAGTCAGTCATAATATAACAAGATCAGTAACTGCTATCTACCTCAATTTGATACAAATATTCAAGAAGTAATCACATGATGGAAATACCTGTCCTTTGAACTCTGTGCGAACCTACATCCTTGCTTGTTTGCATCCGCTCATCTGACAAGAAAGCAAAATAAATGAAATTATAGCAACTGCCCCATTATAAATTTGTGTAAAGAGGGCAATGCTATTCCAAGAGTGGAAGCTGAAAATGTCCAAATGCATTAATGCACCGAGGATAGATTTTCTTTTGAGATGTGTCAAATTTAAATCGACTCCAAATCTGAGAAGATTAAATATTCTAACCTTTCTCAATTTATCACTTTATTTACCAACGCAACCATAAATGGAATTCAACCAACTAAACAATTCCAAAACCAAAGTAAAATAAAGCATTGGACTATAGCCGATATGATATGAATATATGACTATATGAATGAAAAACTTTGCAAAGAAATATATGGTGGAGAGAATAGACTATCAAATATTGCCAACAAGACTAGCTCGTTTATCCATATATAAATGCAACAATTCAACCAACTACCTTAGATAAATACCACCAGATAACCCCCAGAGTTAGGAAGCCCCGAAAAAAATGGTAATCCTCACATGGGTTCAATGCTATCAACAGCAAAAAAAAAAAAAAAAAAAAATGATACGATACTAATTTTAACCTAAATTTGTCTATATCCTGTTCAAAAAAAGAACTTTCCAGGTCTAGAAGTAATATACTGGAAAAAAATATTTATCAAACGAATAGTAGGGGTTTATAATGAGGCAAAGATTCTAGAAATCAATGTTGTTTAGATTAAGATCTTATCTTTTCAGTTTTCACTAAAAAGAAGCACGATGATAAGATAAATGCTCGAAGAAGAAAAAAAATAAACACGAAGCAAGGAAAATCACATACAACTTCCTTGCCGGTGGCCAGCATTCTGCTCTAGAATGGTTTTATTTTCATGCTTCAAACCATTAGACCTGTCATCCTTCTGGTTATGTTCAGAAGTGGGAAGATTAACGCTCAGGCTCCTGACAGAGGGCAAAAAGTTCTTATTTGTAACACTGTCAGGTTCCAGAGGTTTGACAGCCCTGGACTCAGGCGGAATGGAAACAACAGAACCCACTGACTCTTCACTTGCGTTTGAAGGCCTTCTAAAGCTAGATGATTTGGACAGTGAAGCAAGTGGGATTGTTCTTCCCACAAAATTTTCTTTTCTTGTTTCACCAGTCCCACTCGATCTTGAATCATTTCTTGGGACAACAACAGGTACCGTATCATACTTGCTGTAGGTTGTAAAATTGTTTATTAACTGCGACCGCACAGCATTTCTTCTCTGAGATACTGTGGCAGCTGTGTTCTTTGGACTAGTGCTTAAACTTAACCTGTGAGGGGTAGCAGGTACTCCAGCAGTAGCTTCACCACAGACAATGAAACCAGTTAGAATACAATTCAAAGATAACTCCAAGCAGAGTACCATGAAAATTTGGATGATGAAATGGAGAAGAAATTAAGACAACATCCTATATGAAACTTACATGTTACAGCTTTAGAATCCTTATTTACAGCAAGTGGTTTTGTTGGAGTTGGTACTCTTCCCACAGGTTTTGTCTCTTTCTCAAATGAATCTGAATTCTGCGACGTCGATAATCGCCCAATACCAACCTTAACATTGTTTTCAGCCAGTGCCAAGGAGTTCCTTCCAGAAGAAGAGTTGGTTTCTGAAGGAACATTTGAATGTGTATGAACAGCATATGGTTCGACTCTCTGTTTGAGGGTATGAAGCAAAAACATCAGGAGAAAAACAGAAATGTTGTTTAACATTCTAAAATTCAAAAGATGGAAAAGCATTTGTAGCTCTGAATCCTCTGACAGCTGCACATACCGAGATGTCCACAACCCATACCCCAACACAACTCTGATTGTATGAGCAACCGAGAAGCTTCCCTTCATGAACATTAAGATCTGATAATGTGGACCATCCAACATCCACTGTATCATGAGAAAGTATTGGCTCCCAAGAAAATACCTAAATAAAACATTTAGGTTTAAATATGAAATACAACAACAACAACCCAGTATCTCACCGATAATGTGCATATCTCACCTTTAAACTTTCATGCAATCCGCAAAGCAGAGTCCTACCATCAGGATTGAAGGTTATGCACCGCACTCCGGACAACTAGGTAAGGGAAAAGGGGGAAAAAGAAAGGGAGAAACGTCCACATGAGCAGCCGGAAAGATGTGAACCAAGTAACCAACGCATAAATTGTTGGTATTGTTCTCCAAAATCTCTCTCACATTAATATAATTACCTCAGGTCCCGCGGTTCCAATAAGCTCAAAGGTTTCAAGATCCCAAAATTTAACAGTCCTGTCTGCTGAACCTGAATGAGCAGGACAAATGTCAGACCGAAACAGCACAACAAAACTACATCAACGTACATACTGTGATTCAGAACCACGAAGACTATGCAATAAAATCAAAGTTACAAGTGATCATGCACTCCATATTGGGTTGGCAATTATAGGATCATAGCTGGTGAACTCGTGAAGAAACACACTTTACAAAATGTAACTGTCGCAATAACAGCTTTTCCCACAGTAATCTCCTTTTTAGCACTTCCCATGCCCCAATGCATTGCATAGCCACAGAAAACCTCATCCAAACTTGTTTTCTACAGTTTTTGAAAAGGCATATAAATGATGAATCCATTCCTTGTGTTTGGTTCAATTTTTTTAGATAATTTCAAGCCATGCCATTCCACTTAATTGCCTAGTTTCTTATATGTTTCCTTTCATACCTTTATTCAACAAATTACATCCTCACCAATTTACCTACATGTAACGAGATGCACCAGTAGATCTGGTGCATAATATAGCACAGGTTCAAACTGTGGGATATATTCATTTCTTCACTAGCAAAAAGTTTTTTACTGGCAAAGAAAAACTAAGGTCTATTAATAGAGTAGCAAGAGCATATTACACTTCATTTTAATGGATCGCAACCCAAATGATTTCCTTAGAACTGCTGGTTTCTAATAATAGGCTAGAAAATGCATAAATTCAGCAATATGTAAAATTTGCAACCTGTTGCTAAGAGGAACTCGTGTGGATGAAAATCTATAGATTGAACTTGTCCCTCGTGATACTTGAAATCATGCAGCAACTTTCCTGCAGTCAAGTCCCACAGCTGCATACAAATCACATTGAAAGATTCACATGAGCACACATGAAAAGATTAACTCAACACCCTCTTAAGAGCTAAAGAGAAGGGAAGAAATCAAACTATCACCTGGGCCCTGAGCAAAATATCCAGAAAATAGTAAAAATTCAAAAGCAGTATCATTTTGCTAACATCTAGCTTATGTACATGCATGTTTATTAAGAATAAAATAGAACTAGATGATTAAATTTCCCTGAGTAAAAAGAATAATAATTCTCCCCCTATAGGCAACCAAATCATAGGCAGTAGGTACCATAAAAGTTTGAAATTCATACCTTGACCGTATTGTCTTGACCACCTGAGACAATCCATCGCCCATCAGGGGTAAATCTAATTGCATTTACCCCCCGTGTATGACCTTTATACGTATGAATACAACCCTTTTTTCTGATATCCCATATCTTCAGATTTGTATCCAAAGAACCAGATGCAAAGAACTCCCCAAATGGATGAAAATCAACAGAAATGCAGTTTGATCGATGTCCAGTTAATGTGCGAACAACTACAAGTAAATTTAGATTCACAGTGTAAACAAATATGACCACAAGCCTCAACAGCATAGTTAGAAAAGGAGAAAGTGTTATAACGTGGTTTTGACATACTCTTTGACTCTTCTAGATCCCAAAGCTTAATAGTACCACTTGCTGCTCCAGCAGCTACTAGCACTTCTGAAGAATCAAAACTCACTGAATCAATCCCACTAGAATGACCTGACAAACTCTGCATGAAAAACAACTTTCAGTAGGGCAACATTTGCATGTACAATTTCGAAGGATAGAACCTGTTTCAAAAATTTTTGCCAGTAAACACAAAAGAAACAGATATCCATTCATCAAGTGCAATAGCACAATTTAAAAACCAAGAAGTTCTATTTTTGCTATAGATAACCCACAAAACCATCTATTCAATCATATAAAAAGTTCCCCATCCCCATCCATTAAGCCAGATGGTATGCTTTTCAGGTGAAAAAACTTAACAAGACTCAAAAGCATAACATATTACATTATGCCCAAAATGTACATTTGAAACAGGCAAAATAGGTCCAACGGCAATTTTAGATGGGATGTAGAGAAATGAAGGGACTTTTCATGACATATTTATTAGAATGGTGATTTTGTAGGCATTGTCTATTTTGCTACTTTTTGGCTCATTCAGATGCCAAGCGCTTGGAAAGACATTGCTGTTTCTCAGTTAAATATAAAATGAGGATTGGGGAATTCAGTGAATCAGCAGAGTCCCTCCTCCTCTAGCATGTCTAATTTGCCGTCACTTCAACGTGAACCCGCAACTTAAACAATAAACCTCATGTAAATGCTTCATATTTTCTCTCCCTATAACTAAGGAATCACACAATGTATCACTCAATATCTTGCTGGAAAACAAACCGGAGTCCTAATATCATTTGAAGATAACAATCTGAAGAGGTTTTCACAAGTTTAATATGGTTTGCAAAACCTACAACTGTGTCAAAGAAAAATGAAGTGCAGCATTCCTACCAGCATTTATGCATCTATTCAGCGTGTAGGTAGAATACCGAGGCCACACAGCAGTGGATTAAATAGAACAAAAGCATCTAGAAAATTGATGGGAAAATAATCCCACAAATTCACTCTAGTGGACACAACATACATATTCGGAATGCATTGCAATTGTTAATGGCTACAGCAACCAAAAAACTAAGTGAGACTCTACAGCACTAAAAGGAAGATGACAATGCAGCTGAAACTACAGAGAAAATTACTTACCGCTATTGCATTGGGCTTTCCAATCGACCAGATATTCACTTTGTGATCTTCTCCTCCAGTGACCAGAACCCTAGATGACTTCTTACCAATTTTAAGGCAGTTAACTGTAGAAGCATGCGCTACAAATTCCTCTTAATTATGACCAGTCAAGGACTGCAAGCACATTTAGCCAAGAAAACTACTACTTCCTACAACACAGTAATGGCAGGGAGATAATAGGGATGAAGATTTGAGCATATCAAGCAACTCAGTACACATGAGAATAAAAACTGTTGTTCTCCAAGTTGATCCTATCCAACTCAGATCAAACAAGCAACGAAGAAAAAAATTGCCGATGCGAAGGATACGTAGCTTATAAGCTGGTTTAGACCCCATGTGGGCAGAGAACAGAAAGAAGCAAGGAATCAATGGAGATCAGCAAGGCTTTTCATCTTATCATGGCTCCATCCGTTCAGATCTCCGCAACCACCTCAACACCTATTCTCCAACCATTCGCATAATCAATCGTGATCATTAGCTCCACCAAATCCGGCAAAAACATCAAATTCAAACCAAACGAAATCAATTCGAAGCAATGTAAGGGCGAGAAATCACCTACCAAACACTTCCACTGATAACAGGCGAAAGCCGCGAAACCTAAGGTGCTAATTTTTCCTCGGAAGCTGCCACCGACAATGATTTTTCCTCTTCGCGGTTCTCACTCTCGAATATACGAATCTCTTCGATGAGATATAACCCCAATTCGTCTTCACGGATGAACTGGAAACGGAGGAAGTGGAGAAAGTGGAAATGGCAGTGCGGTGAAGAACTGTTTGATCGGATACCTGTGGTTTGAGTTTGCGCTCCTTGTAAGAGGCTTCGAAATCTGCGACTAGATCGTTGGCGAAGAAGTGGCAAAGAAAGTGGATGAGGAGAAAAGGAAAGAGGTTTCCCGTTTCCAGCTATGGCGGACGGTGGAGGAGAGAGAGAGGGGGGGAGGGGGGAGGAGGAGGAGAGCCTTTCACGATTTTTTGTTTGTTTTTTCAAGTTTAATCAAAAGAACAGTGCGGAAATATAGAAGGGGCCTGCCTAGCGTTGTACATACTCCGTATAATATATATTTCCCATAAATGATTTTGATTTATACCGGTATTCGGTACTCGCCCGTTGTGCGGGTTCTTAATAGACAAAATAATGTTTAATTTTATTTTATTTTTAAAAAAATTAAAGGTTATAATAGTTTGGTTGATATCTTTGGATATTTTAATAACAATAAACTAAATTCATAGTATGCGTAGTTCAGATCAATATACAACATATTTTATATAAAATTACTTTATGTTTAATATAGATAACATGACAACTTAAAATCGAAAGAAGTAAAAAAAGTGAATAATAATCTTTAGCAACGTAATTATAAGGTTGGATATTTATAAAAATAATTGAAAATGACAAAATTAAATTAACTTATTAATAATTAATCAAATATTGGATAGATTATTTGATATAAAAAAAAGATAAGTTTTCTTGTAACATTTCCAAAACTAATTGACTAAAAAGTGGATCCAATCTCAATATTTATGATCTTAAATAAAAAATAAAAAAAAGATATAAATATAAAATTATTACACCTAAATCACACTCTCCTAAACTAAATGCATATAAATATACCTATAAAATTGGTCCTATTCCAACCAATTTTCTTTTAAAAAATCAAAATATTAGATAGATTATTTGATAAAAAAAAATAAGTTTCCTTAATTAATTAAGATATAAGGTTGAACTATATACAAATTTGTATCCATTTTAAAAAATTTATTTAGTTTAATGAAGTGTATTGTCACATTATTGAGTATTTTTTTCCCTGCGATTTCCATATCACCAACCCCCATATGGGGGAAATTTGATGAAGAGATTGAATCCAATCAAACTTGCATTTTAATTAGTAGAATATAGTTATTGATATAAATTATTTTTTAAGTTTGGATTGATAAAAAGAAAAGATATAAATTGTGTATTCAATTAAGATAGTGATGTAGGAGATGTTAATTGTTTTCAAATGTCCATAATTGGACACCCAAAAAAAATTGTGCCAAAAAAAATAATTGTATGTCGAGTCCAGGGCTGACAGACAAATTTATAAAAAAACCAGGAAAAGCCTGCAAATGTCATACGATGAGCTCGGAAACAAAATTTTATAAATGAAATATTTTAATGTAAACAAAATACCATACGACGAGATAAAATACAATAGAAACAGAGACAATGAACAGGTACTCCTACTGGTCAAAGTGAGTCATTTCATTCTCATTCTGAAATCAAAATTCATAATGAATCAAATCTCCTCGAGTAGGATTCGAATCTACGACAAGTTAGTAAACAGTCGACCGATGTGCTACTTAGAAACAACGGGAGATTCGATCTCGTAGCGTTTAATTTCCGTTCTCAACCCACGACCCTAAGCTAAAAGATGTAGATAAAAAGAAGCTTAAGAGTTATGATGATGCATTCGCACTGTGATATTGCTAGGAGGAGAGGGTGACTTGCAAAGTGAGATTGAGTAGACGAATCGAATGACATATGGAGGAAGAGAGGCTTGATGATAGTGGGGATGTTTTAGATGGAGTATTTTCTTGTCTTTCTTTAAGCGAACAACTCTTTTGTAGTTTCTAGACAAGGTACTCCTTCATTATGTATGAACTATTGAATTGTATGTGTTGCATGATAATGTACTAACGTTCGTAATGTTGAACATTATATCACAATTGTTGAGCTACATATTGCAGCATTCAGGTGATCATCATCATCATCAGACAATGTCCAGTGCAGCTCCATGAGAAGGCCGTAGACTTGTGTTGTATAGGATCAATTCTCACGTAACAACCAAGCTTCTCCTTCTTTGTCTATAAATAGATGAGCCGAGCTCTATAACCAATTCACTTAATGAAACAACCAGTTCACTTTCTCCTTCAATTTTCTCTCTCTCTGATGAGCTTTGCGTTTCCAGTGGAAGATTGAGTCAATTGATCATCAATTGACATGGTATCAGAGCGGAGTGATGATTCTGATGCTCGGAACTCCCACGTCGGAGGAATCGATCCGATTGATGAGATTTATCTTCATCACTCGGACAATTCGAATTCTGTGCTCTCTACTCGTCTTCTTGATGGCAGAAATTATAGTCATTGGCGTCGTTCTGTGGAGGTTTCATTGATGGCAAAGAACAAGCTCAGATTTGTCACCGGAACTTGCAAACGGCCGGCCACGGATCCTCTTCTCTAACAACACTAGGATAGGTGCAACAACATGGTACTTTCTTGGCTCTTTACACTATTTCAACAAGGATATTGCTGAGTCTGTAGACTGTAGTTTATCGTCGAACTGCAACTCAAATTTGGAAAATTCTGGAAATTCGATTTGGTGTGGCAAATCGAACTCGTTTATATCAAATTCAGAAAGATATTATCGCCCTTGAGCAAGGAAATCTCAATATTCCAGATTACTTCACCAAATTTAAGAAATTATGGGACGAATACATGACTTTTGTTGAATGTGAATCATGTGACTATGTGAGTGTGGTTCAACCCTTGATATGTCAAGGATGATTCAAGATCAGCATGTGATCTTCTTTTTGATGGGGCTTAATGAAACTTACAACAGTGTGAGAGGAAATATACCGATTCTTGATTCAAGATGAGCAACAAAGAGGTTTGAACAAGAGTGCTCCTCCTGGAGGTGATGCCTCTGCATTTGCTTCTCATTCTAAGGGAAGTTTCTCTATTTTGTGAGCACTGCGAAGTGTCTGGTCGTGTTATGGAGAAGTGTTGGAAGATACATGGATATCCTTCCAATTCAGGTGGCTCTTTTTTGTGATCACTGCAAGGTAGCAGGTCACACTATAAACAAGTGTTGGAAACTTCACGGTTATCCAACTAATTCACAGAGTTCAAGCAATGACAACACACAATCTCCTGCTGGTTCTCGCCCATTATGCACTCATTGCAAGTCTCTTGGTCATGTTATTGACAAGTGCTGGAAGCTACATGGCTATCCTACTGATCATCCATCTGTAGGAGCTTCAAAGAAGGTAGCTGCTACTGCTGCTTCCTTCCCTTCAATCACTCAAGAGAAATACCAACAGTTGTTGTCCCTCATTCAACACCAAGAGGTCAAGGAACCCACTGTTATGTTGGCAGGTATGAGGTATTGTCTCTTTTCTTCATTGCTTAATTCCTTTTGGATCTTGGGCAGTGAAGCCACTGACCACATGACACCCAACCTCAGTCTCTTTCATTCTTTTGAACCCTCTACCATGTAACACCCCCTTTTATAACCCAAGGGAATGTCACAGCGCCAGTAGTTACTCGGACTTTAATGTCTTCATAACCACCTTAGGCTTTAAGGGACATACAACCATGCTCCCATAAACAAGATGATAATATTAAATACATAAATAAAGTACAATTAAATCACGTAAGACTTTAAGTGGAACAAATAATTAAATGTACAACAATGCCGTTACAATATTTCGATAGCAAAAACAAGATAACATTTATACTTTAACGATAAAAGAGACTCTTGAATCAAAACGATGGTAAAATACTAAAAATGTTTGAAGACGATTCCGACTCGCATTTCCAACCTTCGATCTTGTAGTGCTTTATCTAAACCCGTGGAAACCAGCCATCCAAACAAAGGACGGTTAGTTCGCGAGAACTAGCAAGTGACGACACGAAAGCAAAGACAACTTTGGATTCAAGTGACCATGAAACGGTAAGAATTAAATCCAAATGAGATTTGAATATTTGAAGTGAATTGGCTTATTTGTGATCCGACCCTCCTATGACACGGATAATCCAAAAGGATTGAGTAACAAAAGATGTATTAGGAATCATATTCCGATTAAGGATGGAATATGACATAGCTTGGAACGATTCTTGATTACTACCCATTACATTATCAATATGTTTGTATAATAACGTCTAAACTAAGTATTGGTTCAAAAGGTACTCGATGTGGCCCAAAATCGACCCAGAGGGCAGGACTCTTCCGGAGAGTTTTAAACCGCGGGCTGAGACAGTCGATTAAGGGTTGATCTTGTGTCCCCCAATACCTAGTTCAAACCATGTTCGTTACTTACACATTAATATTCACTCACTTACACACATGATATGCATTTTACGTCGCATTTTACGTCTTTTATCTTTTTATGGACTACTACCGGTCCCACTCTGTCTATAGTGGATAGCGACCTACAACCATTGGTTGTGTAACACCTCGCATGGAAGTGTAGTTTCATGAAACCTTAAGACCGATGAGTAACGGCCCCGACCTACACTTTACTCACACTTCACTTTACCATTTCACATTGCTTTTCGTTGATTGATTGACTACTTTACTTTACAATTCTTCACATTACTTTACAATTTTAAATTTATGATTCACATTGCTTTTGATTGGTTTGGATTCAATTTAGTTTCACTCGCAACAAACGATCCTCACATTATTACTGCTTATTTACAACATTGATCACAACGAAATAAATAGAATGGATACATAAAAGAAACATATCCCTTTCTTAACCAATCAGCATGAAAGAACAAAAATAAATCATGCTTTAATAAACATGTGGGTATCTATGTCATTAATATATATATACGTCGAATAATAACATTACCCAATTATACTTGCTAAATTCAAGCTAACGGATAAATAAATCACACAAGGTGGATGGATTGTAATTTATTTTAATTAATTTGGCAAGCATTTCAAGGAACGAAAACAACAAGACACGAAGGCACTGAAATGAGCGGAAAAGCTCGGAAAGTCACTTGCCTCGATTTGGAGTTGCAAGCGTTAACGATTGGTAGGATTCGAATTCTTCGTAGGGGTTGACGAGCCTCTGCGAGTTAACGGAGTTGGAAGCAATTTATGCCCAAATAAAAGTACAGGTTAGAATCTGAAATTTTGAAAATCGAAAAAGGGCATATTTTAACAAAAATAAAAGAATGGGAGGTTTTACGCGATTCTGTTTCTTCTTCCTTCAACCCGACACGCTTCAAGCAGGTGTTTTCCGACGAGGTTCTAGCACGACTTCGGCGAGACACTGGCGGCGGCCCGGCTCACGGAGGCGCACGAGGCTGGAAGCTACGACTTCCTGACGGCTGAGCGCTCCTCCGGGTGGCGGATGGTGGCTCCGGCAGCGGCGAACGAGGGCTACCGAGTGGCTCCGACGAGGAGACTCGAAATTGGGGGTTTTGGATTCGGGATGATTTTCTGATAACTTTGTGAAGGTAAACGTTGCTAGAGGCGTTTGTAACAGGAATAATGTTCCTGCATAGCTCCCCTCGCTATGCGTTCTATCCTCATCTCAATTTGGGTATTGTTATCTGAATTTCATAAGTAACTGTACTGGGTAATTGAACTGGGCTATTTTCATTTGGGCTTTATTATGTTATTTTTCCTTAGCAGGCCTTTGAGCCCTTTAGGTTGTTTGATCTGTCATGTTCATCGTCACCATCTATATGTAATCGATTGTGCTGCTGAAGCAGGTAATCAAATACAAAATCAATTCCCAATTCCCAAATCCCTAAATTCTCTGAAATCTCTCTCGTTACTCTATTTCTTCTTCTTCCAAATCCCAAATCTAGTTTTCCTGTCTCAATGGTATCAGAGCAATCGGTCTTGGACTGATTTCGAGCATAGCTTCTGCGCAAATGAGCACAAATCGAGATGTTACACTTTCAGATCTCAAGCAAGTCATCGCCGAACGTTACCGGTCGTGGTTCTCAGATCTGGCGGCCATGGATGACGAGGTAAGAGATCGATCCATTCTTGTCAAGGTTCATGGTGAGGAATACCCAATCAACGATTCCTTTTTAGTGTATCAAGCCTTTTTTGAAGTCGGATGGGTTGAGGAGTTTAGCTATATATCAATTGCGAGCGGATTTCAATATCGAGTTTGTTTTCGAGATGTTTATGCTGCTCATTGTGCATTCGATTTCTATAATGGGAGATATGTTTCCGAGAGATGTAGATTTGAGGTCTCCTTTGTGAATGAGGTGATTAGATCTCATGTTCAGAAGGTGTTCGATGGATTTCATAACACCACACACAAGGAGTTGTATACAATTGTTGAAACCTCGCACCAAACTGATGAGTTAATCCAGGAAGGAGCAACATGATTCAAAATCTCCAGTCAATCGGTACAAATTGAGGATGAACCACCAGCAGCAGAAAAGAACTCCGAGTTGACTGCCCACCACGTGTTCGACAAAACGCCAGAATTCATGGAGAATTGGACTGAGATGTCGGATTCATTTCCTAAGGAAATTGTACTGGAAGAAAACACAGTGAGCTCAATTAAGGAACAAGGTGCACTGGGTTCTGATCCGGGAGGGGGATGTTAAGTTTGAGCGTCTGCAGTAGTGGTTTGCTGGGGAAATCGTCCAAGTGTAGAGGCGTCAATCCTGTCCTTGCAAGGTATCTCGTCACTACGGGTGCTCACCAAGTGCTCGACGAAATGTCACCAAGAATATTTGGCCAGAAGGTTGAGGGTTCAGAAGACTCTCTGAAGGAGATTTATGAGAACCTTAAACTACACGGATTCTTAACAGCGAACTCCCAAGAGCAGGATGAGCATATTGGGTTACAGACGTTTGATCCGGGAGGAGATTTAGCCGTGAGTATAGCCCTTCAGTCACCCATTGCTATTGCTGATGTTATTGCTCCATACTTGGTTGCCAATTTGAAGGGTGATAGGGAGCATATTGAGGATCCTTGTACTGCTGAATTGTATCTCCATGCTCTTGGTGTTGTCTGGAACTGGGCAATCGATGCCACTTCCTTTGTTTTCGATCCCGGAGGACAAGGCTTCATGCTCACAAATGAAGCTCATCGAATAAGTTACTGGTTCCCAAGCTTCGTTGATGCAGTCGGTTTTGTTTGGGTATGGGCTACAAACGTCGCTTCCTTCCCTTTCGATCCAGGTGGACAAAGCACACAACATGCGTATGAAAGGATTGTTGTCTATGGGGCTTTCATCTTGAAGAAGGGAGTTGCTAACTTGCTATTGATCATTGAGGACAATGATCCCTTGAAGAAGGGAGTATTGTAACAGGAATAATGTTCCTGCATAGCTCCCCTCACTATGCGTTCTATCCTCATCTCAATTTGGGTATTGTTATCTGAATTTCATAAGTAACTGTACTGGGTAATTGAACTAGGCTATTTTCATTTGGGCTTTATTATGTTATTTTTCCTTAGCAGGCCTTTGAGCCCTTTAGGTTGTTTGATCTGTCATGTTCATCGTCACCATCTATATGTAATCGATTGTGCTGCTGAAGCAGGTAATCAAATACAAAATCAATTCCCAATTCCCAAATCCCTAAATTCTCTGAAATCTCTCTCGTTACTCTATTTCTTCTTCTTCCAAATCCCAAATCTAGTTTTCCTGTCTCAGCGTTTAGAATGCCATGGGATAGGTTGAGAGCTCGGAGATGGAGAGGAGTGGTGATGGTGTGCTTCGAAAGTGATCCCGAAAGAGGTATTTATAGGAGAAGGGTTTGGGCCTTGGGGACGAATGGAATTAAAATAATTCCACAAATCGATAAGATAATCACTCTTAACGCTATCCCGATCCTCAATTCGGTGAGATTCGGCCTGACTGAAGCGGATTGGGGTGATTTTCGAAATTGGAGATAAGCTCGTTCGGTTGCGTTTTTATACCGAATCACAAAATTGGTTACACAAATCTCATCTGTAACGAGTAAGGAACATTCTAGAAACAAAATAGTTGAGTTTCGGGCGAGATTTGAGGGAGGTAAAAATCACCCAATTTCAACAGTGAACGCAGGCGGGAGGTTGAAGAAGAAGCGGTTCAGTGAACCCGGTTCACACATTTTCTTTTCTTTTTTGATGGTTCGGTTCAAGTAAATCCAAAAGAAAACCGGTTTAGCCTTTACTTATTTATAATATATACATATACCTATATTTATCCGAAAATTTTATTTGTTAAAATTCTACACAGCTTAAATAATAAAATAATAAAATATTTAATTTAAATACATTTTATTTTATGCAACAATGGTTTATTATCACCTTATATTACATATATATATTTTACGGAAATTAAAATAAGTTATAACGATAAATCTCTCTTTATTTGAATAAAAATATGCAAACTTGTTTTAAAATAATATGACTTAAAATAAATAACTTATTTATTAAATTTCACTTAAGCGAATAAAAATGAATGTGTCAAAATAGTTACAAACTTTATATACATTTAACTTCCAAAAATCATTATTAAGTTCAAAAATAAAAGAACTTTTATATAAATATATATTCTCTTAAAAACGAAATCCCCAAAAATACTTTGGGGTATTTCATACCAAGCCTTCATCCATTACCTTACCTAACAACATGAAAGCCAATATTTCTAACATTGGCACTGTGAAAGTTGATCCTCATATTTCTCTCAAGAATGTCCTTCGTGTACCAGATTTCCACTTCAACTTACTGTCAATTCACAAACTCACAAATGACATACGGTCTAATGTGCTTTTTACTCCAAATTCAATTATCATCCAGGGCCCTTTGATGAGGAATCCTCTGGTAATCGGAAGTGAAGATCGTGGACTATACATTGCACACAAACCATATGAGCTGGCAAATTTCCCTGAGTTGTCTTCCATTTTACAGTTTGATTTTTCCAAATGTAATACTATGTCTTCCACTTATATGAGCACTGATGA
This sequence comes from Persicaria tinctoria, assembly GCA_037127255.1. Lineage (NCBI taxonomy): Eukaryota > Viridiplantae > Streptophyta > Magnoliopsida > Caryophyllales > Polygonaceae > Persicaria > Persicaria tinctoria. Next base: position 89,930,301 of record JBANSL010000002.1, on the reverse strand, counting down.
TGTTGCTCTCTCTGCTAATTGTAAAGCATAATTGATACATTGTCGTATGTGGCATTTACCTTTTTTTTCACAAATAAAATTCATCGATGATTCCTTGCATAATTCTTATCCTCCATGCATATGTCAGATTTGTCCTCAAACTAAACTATACACAGACAACCATTTTTGCTGAGATCACACATGTCTGCAGCTCCCTTTGATCTGATTTATTTTGATACCCGGGGACCATATCAACACAGTACTCACAATGGCTTCAAATATTTTATGAACTATGAAAATATCTATTCATTTGTTCACCAAAAAAAATCTATTAATTCCTAAATTTTCCACTTATTTTTTCCGAGGGATAAGGTCGCCATGTCCCAGCCCACGAGAGATAAGACTCGTGCGAGATTCGAACAAAAAAATATGTATTCCATCCCGGAAAAATTATGTGAGACACGATGCGGGGTGACCCCCTCCCATCTTGCGTTCACCCCTAAAAAAAATACTACGCTTTCCACCACCCCCATACTCTATGGCTAAAAAGGTACCATTTGAAACCTAACGAGTCAATAAGTAATTAACTTAGTGTTCTCTTAACATGTAACAATGTGGCCAATTATAAAAAACTTTACACATGTATAGTTTTTTTTACCTAATTGTGGGATCGAGTAATATAACATCTCGCTTTAAAGCGATCTATAGCTAAATTGTAGTATCAAATTATCAAGTTAAGTAAAATATAAAAGTATCGTGGTTTATTAAAATACACTTAAAGCGATGAATGTATTTTAAAATGTGCATCATTTTCATTTGGGTATCATTTAGGCTTATACGGAGACATATATCTTACTATATAAAAGCTGAAGTTTGATTTTACTATTCATCAAGTATAGTTACTTATTTGCCCTTCCTTCCTTTCTTATTTCATCATCCAATTTTAGGGTTTTATCGGAATTTCATTCATCTCTGATTTCTGCCTCCTCTTCTACGTTGGTTTCTGCCTCCTCTTCTACGTGTCCTCCTATTCTGCCTCCCCGTCTTCAGTTCACCCTCTCGTACTCGTATGTTTTACTCATGCCCTGACGGCGCCACCGCTTATTGTTCTGGCTTCCTCCAAATCTCCAATTTCCATCGAAACCCATTGTCTCTGCCTTCTTTCATCTTTCACCGCAAAGCCCAAACCTATATTTTCTCTTTCTCTCTACTCCTATTATCTCCCTAATTTCTCATCCTTAGCTTCCGTCAAATGATGTCGACGGCGAGTAGGCTAGACGAGATGAAAGAGAGCAGAGGACAGATTGATGCCTGATTTGGTTGATTCACAACCTTCACTTGCTCGCTTCCTTGAAATCGAAGATTCATTATCTTCATCAATTGCTGGAGCAAAATCGGTAATTTTTTTCCAAAAGCCCTAATTTTCGACTTCGTTCTTTGTAAATGATGCAAAACATGAACTCTTTTGAAATTAGGCATATTAGAAATTGGACAATTGAATATCACACTACTAGGTCAATCTGATTTCTTTATCTTTTTCGTTTAGAGTTGATTCTAGCCAAAATTGTAACCGAAATTGAGAACGGAGGACGAAAGAAATTAACTTTGTAGATGATTTGACTGGGCTTCCAATATCTTTATAGATGATCGATTATTGATATCGTTTTTCTTTCGGATGTCAATCTGCACAAGTTAATGTAATGAGCAACTGCCTTAGTTTATGTTTAAGATAGATGTTACATTTACTTCAATTATATCTGATAAGTAAAAGAGAGGAAAGGCGTAAATACCAGTTTCACAATTTGGTTCTGGATAAAGGTGCCCCAATCATAGAAATGGTCATAGAAAACTGATGGTATGCCTGGATGTGTGAGGATGCATGCATAACCCTGTAATATATTAAGTAGCTAATTAGATACATTTCAAATCATGTATATGACTACCTGTACTGATGTATACTGACCAACCCGTGATACCTCCTGTAGTCCCTTCAGACCATATGTTCTAAAGCTTTACTCACTTAACTATAACAACAAAATCCTTTGATGTATCAAAGACAAGAGCCATACCTCCATGATATGATTCGATGGAAAAGGCCAATGTGCATGCAATGTTAAGAAGATGATCTATGGCTAAGTACGTACCAACCTTTCTTAGATATCAAAATAATCATATTTCATAAGGTTAAACACACACATACAAGATAAAATAAAAAGAACATGATACCAAGGCAAGTTTATGCATATGCACACAAAAGCTTAAAGATCGGTATAATTGACCAGATAGGATAGTATCATAACAATAATTGTAATATTAATGGTGATACTGAGTTAGGAATATGCATTAAGAAACAGAACAGAATCATGAGTATAAAAAAGAAAAATGGCAGCCTTGACCAATGTTAATGTTAATTTTGCTTCTTACTTGTGTTGAGCCTGTATCATGATTATCTAAGAACGTAACTGCCCTCGAAGGCCACCATCCCATTACGCTTGGAGGCTTCCCTTGTGGATCACACAGGCGCCAATACTCGCCTTTTACAGCTACCTGCAAGTGTGTACACATTTAAGAAACAGAATTGCATTGAGAGGGCACAAAGAGTGAATTTCTTGCAAATATAAATTTCTATGAAGAGGAAATACCTGAAGAATTCCTTTTGTTGTGAAGTCAAATGCAGTAGAGCGATGTCCGGTGGCAGCAATCCAATTGATAATCCGTTGTCTATGACTATCTGTAAAAGATTTTGAGTAAGGTTGTTGGTTGCCTTAGAATGCCACGCTTAGTTCAGTAGATATATTAAGTATTTCTGAAAGTGTCTCATACTTATAACCATAGAAAAGCTCATTGATAAAGTTTGAACCGACATCTATTGAGCAATTTGGATCTGGATTGGGTGCCGGTTTGAGACAATGTTGTGTGTGTGTCTCTCTCTCTCTTTGAATCTGATGCTTGTCTCAATTTTGCTTGGCAGATCATTTCAGAGAAGAACCGGGGAGAGATCTACAAATACATCTTCGAAGGTTGCATCTCTGTTTCTTTCTCTTTCCTGCGCTATCTCAATACTGTTGGTCAATTCCTTCTTCTTACTGCATTTTTTGTTGTAAGCCGAGCGTGGAGATTGAATCGTTCGGATGAATAATATTGTGTTTTTAGGATGAGAATAGAGCAGCTCTAAAAAAGCTTAATTGCAATGCATAGTTCCAATTGCCTCATGTGACTCAGCTACTATTAAAATATAGTTCCGATTTTTTATTGTCTGAATTTGGATTTGTTTTTCTCTTATTTACAGGAAAGCGAAGCTTTACATATTCGATGGGGATGGGAATCAGTGGAAGGAGAGGGGTGCTGGTTCAATTAAGCTTTTGAAGCATGTTCTCACTGGCAAGGTTCACCTTGTCACCCGCTCGTCCAAAACCCTAAAGATCTGCGCTAATCATCTCAGTAAGTTTCTGATTCCTATCCTCCATGTCTTCCTACTGTCCCATTCATATGTGCATCTGATTTTTCTAAAGAGTTGAAGGATGAAATGTTCTGCATTCGATGTTTCTCATTGATTTCACTCTTGCACCTTAAGGCACATCCATGTTTCGCATTGAGAGGTGAAGGTGTTTCGTCTCTTCTTCTTATTTAGATGTTTTAGACAATACAACCACTTTGATACAACAAACAACAAACTCTGAGATTCCCCAAGCTAATGCAGGATTCTGACATCCATTACTTACACGTAGCAATTTCAATATAATTAGAAGTTCACACACATACATACTTACATGTATCATATGTGTTGTTCCTTGGGACTTGCCTTAATAAATTATGAGCTTCTTGACGTTGTTGATGTATTCTATTTGCAGCTCTTCTTGCTCTTTCATATTTGAACCTTAGCAGATGCAGTTTCTCTGGTGGTGTATTTGATAAGCTGTCTCATTAGTGTCTTCAGATGTATTGATGACTTAATGACTTAACTCTGATACATTTGATTTCCGGAGTTTTATAAACTATTGAGTACCGGATTGAAGAATTGATGAATTTGAAAGTGCTGGATTTAACCTTCAACAACATCACGAATTCCTGTTTAATGCATCTCAAAGGTTATTTTCCTTTCTTTCTCCCCTTCTTTCTGTTGGCCTCTCCTTGTTTACCACATCTAATGTGAAAAAAGTTGCTTGATGGCTTTTTGGTATCAAATCTGAAATTTACCTTCTGCATGTTTTGCTCTCGATCTCAATGAATTAAGGTGTGCTAACCAGAGAAGGTATTGGTGTTTCCAGTCTTTCATGGTTCAGAACATGACACTAATCTACGGGCTCAACCTACTCAACCTTGTTCTAAGTCAGGCACTTTTTTATTGTAATCCAAAACTAGATTTCTTATGTTTTCTAACTCGGTTATGCAACACTCTGTATAAACATACAAGTTTCTCCTTTCAATTAATTTATATGAGGGGATTCTAATGTATAAACTCTGAATGTGCTGGTTGGGAGGAATGAGTATCTGAATGAGGGAGGAGTGAACTTTTGTTAAACTTACTGACCACGTTTTTACTGCTGTAGATTTAACCAATTTGGAGAGCCTAAATTTGGACTCCTTTCAGGTTGGAGACGAAGGGCTGGCTCACTTGGCAGGTTATTCTTTGGTTGAGATTATGTTCATTCTTATTTGCGGTATGCATGTGGAAGAAAGATTGGTGACTTCTCAACCTTGTTTTGACACACTGACCTTCTTGTATAGGACTTTTACACTTGAAAACTTTGGAGTTATTTGATACCGAAGTTGGAAGCAACGGATTGCGCTCTCTCAGGTTGGGCATCTGTTTTCACCAATGCTGGATTTCTGTTATGTTGGTGGATGATTTAACTTAATACGCATATGCGTTGACAGGTTCTATTTGGTCTTTTTGAAACAGTGAATGTTAACTCATTGGAGCATGATTTACTGGCATCAGTATCTCTATCTCCTGCAAGTGCAAGTGGTGAGACCTGTTTCCTACCGTGGTTTCTTCGGAACACAAATTGAGGTTTAACGTATGTCTATATCTTCTTTTGAAATCAGGGACTTTTAATTAGTATTAGTTTTCACATGTTGCTTTATCTTTGTGTGGATTAAGGATACATTGGTTTTTATATATGGTTTCATAATATAGTAGTATGAACTTACAAGTTGTATCGCATAGAGTAGACTTACATGTGTGCATCTCTACTAGGTATTGAAAGCTCCATATGGAGATCTTCAGGCATGTATGGAAATGACCAAGGTACCAAATTAAACTCTTTATTCCCACTCCTAGGTTGAGCTCGATTCAAATGATTTTTTCAGTGGTAGTGTCACACATGCTTCTTTTTATTGCATGTAGGTTGCTGATTTGATTGCTTTTGTGGCATCTGCAAATGGAGAACGAACTGTTGATTATATTGATTCTTTTGGATATCATTGTCTATCTTGCTCTCCTTATAGTGTCCCTTTGAATTGATATTATGTAACTTGATATACACTCATGCATGGCATTTTAACATGACAACGCCGCGCGCATTTGCGCGCGGCTACTTACCTAGTTAACACAAAGATATCAACTTTTTTTGGTCGAAACACAAAGATATCAACTAGTAGAAATAGAATACATAAAAGTGTTTCGAATGATAAGAGCAAGGAAGTGCCCCCATGCGGCCATTTAAAAGACGGAGTTACGGCTATGTGTGTTTGATCCCAATATATTCTAATTATAACATACTTATAAACGTACACATTTGAATAATGATTGCTTAATGGATTTTACAATATATTTAAAATAATATAAATCTTAAATAAATTAGTTTATAAACCTTGAATTGGTAAACAAAGAGCGGTCATCTGAAGTTCGAACCGAAAACCTTTGGGTACTACCTGTAGTTCCTTTCCGGTTGAGCCATTCTGGAATTGTTAATTAGTTTATAAATCGTGTTAATCAAGCACACATTATTCTATAAAATTTATATTTATATTATAAACTCAATGTAATTAATTAATACTCCCTCTGATTTCAATTATAAGACACTTTACTATTCATCATGGGTTTATTGAGTTAAAAACCATATAAAATATTAAATTTTTTAATAAACTTTTTTTTACAATTCAACACTTAATACTAATAAGTACTTAAATTGTAAATTTTTTTTATATAGTCTTTAATTCTTTAAAATACTTAAATAATACTCCATCCGTTAATCAAAACTCGTCGTTTTAGACTTTGACACAATATTTAAGAAACATATTAGTATGACTATATTACCCTCAACGATAAGTGGGCGGGCTGCGGTATGTAAATCAAATATGGAGTACTGTAAATGGTTGGAGGTGACTACTGACAGAGTAACAGGCTTCAACTCGGCCCTTCACCTTCAAAATTAACGGAGGGAGTGAGATTGGGCAGACCATTTTGAATGAATTGAAAATGGTGGGTTCAATTTGGTGGGTAAGGAGGTGAAGAGTTTTGATTTCTAATCAGAGAATGATATGACAGGGATTAGGGGGAGGGCTTTGTCGGTTGAGATTGAAAATAGAAGTAGGGAAGTAGTATAATTTACCATGTATTGTTGTTTTAAAATCTGAAATGTTTATATTTATCATTTGGAATCCAAATATATTCCATTGAGCGCAATCTCGCGCTTTTCCCGGGCTTTCTTTTTTCGTTGGCGGAAAACGCGAGATTGGATTTTCTTAACCCCCAAATTTCCCCCAATTTTTGCTTTTTAGGGTTTATAGCTATATAATGTGGCACTAATTCGCACCATTGGAGATTGGAGGATTTCATACGCCGTTTGGTTGTCCGTTGGTAGAAGTTCTCTGTGGTATGTATCAGTTACCTCCTTTAATTTGTTCAATCAGTCACTTACTACTTTACTAGTACCCAAAACCCTAATTTTTCAGTTGAAATCAATGTGTAGGTTGTGGAGATCGAATTCAGCCCTATCATGTCGGATTGCATACCGGAAGATAACTTGGTCCTGATCTTCAAGCACTTACCTGTCAAATCCTTGCTGCGTTTTCGATGTGCTTGCAAAGGGTGGAAGCGGCTCATCGACTCGCCAATCCTGATTCAGCAGCATCTGTCCGTCCAAAAGCCCCGATTCATCTTAGATCCTCATCGACGCAAATATCTGGTGGTTGATCCCCTCCCCCGCCCTGTGGTCAGTAGACTGAGTAAACCGATTGAAACGGAGATCTACGTGCTCGTTGGCACCCTTCACGGTGTGGTTTGTCTCTACGACTACGCCAACCTCGTGCTATGGAATCCCTCATTACGTAAGTTCTCTAGTGTTCCTTCACTTCCGGATTTTAGAAGGCGTATGATGCCGCGTATCGGTACTCGAATGCAGACTTGCTATGGTTTCTGGATTGACCCTTCCACCAAAGAATTTAAAGTCGTAATGATACAGCAAAAGCCTGTCATGAAGTGCATTCTTTACTCATCAGTTGATGATAGTTGGAGTGTAATCCCTATGGCGAAGCTGTTGAATTGGAAGTCTTGCAAAGAAGGTCCACCCGTGATGATAGGAGGAGCGGCCCACTGGGGAGGCTGTCTCGATGAGTCGGTGTTTGGGTCAGTGTATGATGGCTCTCACTATGACCATGAACATGAGCATAAGGTCATACTATCTTTCGACTTTGTGCAGGAGAGTTTTGAAGTCATTGAGATGCCCCGTCTCTATTGCGGAAATGTTGCACCTTTTCGTTGGCAAGGCACACTTTCAGTTTTGTGTTGGGGCGTTGGCGACTTATATGACTGTCCTACTAAGTGTAGGATATACGTGAGGCAAGAAGATTCATGGGTTAAAATGGTTAGTTTCAAAACTTTTGAGTTTATATTTCATGGTTTCTGGGCAATGGAAGATGTGGAGGAAAGAAAAAAGCATGGAAAAAGAAAGAGGGATACGGAAGAAAGGTTCGGGGATTCAATTGGGCAAACACGAGACAATGTCAGGATTCTAGCAACGGTTCGGAATCTCTGTAAGAATATGACAGGTGATTTAATCTTAGATGGCACAAAAACGGGCAGTAGAACTATTATGAAAGAAATCGGAGAATACTATGAAACCGGTATGGCATATGACTTTGTGGAAAGTCTTCTTTTCCCTCGTCTTGATGTACACATCTTGTTTTGACTGAGCGAAGCATCCTCTATCTCTGATATGTCTGCAACCTGTTTGACTAGAAGAAGCAAAATCAACAATCCGGTGGCCGGGCGGCTGGAAAATTGCTTAGTCTAGAAGGAGTTGCAGCTTAATTTTTACATCTATTTAGCTTTTAGCTAGTTTCCTGCTATTTTCAGCAAACAATTTCAACTTAGATGAATGACTTTTGGAAGATATTAGTAAATGAATGACTTTTGCTTAGTGGTTGCTTGTTGATATACTCGAATATGTTCAGCATCTATGAAGTTTCCTTGCAGTAAATCTTGTTTCACTTGATTATTTCATTGTTATCTATTGCCAATTTATCTCTGATCACCGCATGTCAGTGCTCCAAAACTTCCTTCTCAACACCAAAGGTGTTGTATGGTTGGCTAGCTTTAAATTATAATTAGAGTTTGCTTGCTTAATGCTGCCTATTATTTCATTATTCGAGACGATTAGCTCTTCGTTGATGTACTACTCTCTAGTCTCTAGTAGTTGTTAGTTGTTGCCTTGCACTATTAATTTCCGGGAGCCCTTCTCTTGGTTTTCTAGTGGCTGTGAAACCTGCTGAAGCTTGAAGGTGCACGGCTTGACCTGTTTTTGCTTCAATCTTATATCTGCTACTTGAGTATGTGTGTTTTCTCCATGCTTGAAGAAATGGAAGAAACCGGGAGAGTTGTAGCAACAATATATGGAGGTTAGTTTTCTTTCTCTGTTCATATGAATATCTTAACAGCTGGAAAGCCATTGAATTTGTTGACAGCAGAGATAAATGACTTATCTTTGGGTTGTTTATATGCTCAGTGAAGTGCAATCAGCTATATAGTCAGTGAAATTCCCTCGCTGAAATCCGCTCTCAAATCTCATTCTTCATGCACCTTCATCTTCACTCTTCACTTTCAGACATGGATCAGACATGATGGAGCAAAGCTGGTAAGGTTTGATCCCTAACTTTTCAATGAGCTTATCAGAAATTGGAATCCCCTGTGACACAATCGTGTTACACTCCATGGAACATTGTTTTCTATTTGTTTTTTAAATCTATCGAGCGTTGATCAGAACTCACCTCACCTTCAAACAAGACTGATTTATTGCTGCAATCTTGAAATCGATTACTCCTTGTGTTGTACGTGTGAAGAGATTTCGATTCATGCACTGATGTCCGATTGCATTTCCGAAGGTACTATGGTTGAGATTTTTTTTGAATCACTTCCCGGTGAAAAGCAAAGTATTGTGGTAAATCGGAACTCGTTTTTGAGATAAAACATTCATATCCATAGGTATGGTTCAACTATTGACCCATATATATAGACATAGTCCATGAAGATCATCTATGACAATTCGTGTATCATAAAATTATTATAGCCTTAAATTTGTTTTTAAATTATAAAAAAAATTATTCATATTCCAAACAAGTATTCTTACATGTTTATAAAATAATTTCTTGGAAAATCATATTTTCAATTTTTTTTAAAAAATATATTTTGTGAAAAATCATCCTTTTTTTTTTTATAAATTAAAGCATATTTTTAAAGATCAAATTTTATAAACATATAAGAATACAATTTGATTTTTAAAAAAAATTCAAAGCTGAAATATTGTGATGCACCAAGTGATATATACTGTTTTAAAGGTTTTATTTTTTTTAAAAGATACAAATTCAAAATACCAAATAAAGCATTTTCTGGTAAATCGAGGGGTGAAAGAAATGTCACATGAACTAACGGTTATGTAAAACTCGATCGAATACCTAATTCTATGAACACGATACGAATCGAATGAATAATGCGGAAACTTAAACGAACAAAGACGCAAAAGACACCAAGATTTGTTGACGCAGTTCAGCGAACCTACTCTGCGGAGCCTCTGGAGGGTGAGACTCAACCCCAGAACAATCCACTAAGTAGATCAAGGTTACAAGTCATGGTTGCATGTCACAAACAAAGACAAACTATAGATCTACTCTAGATATGAACAGGAAAGACAATAAGCGGAAGAACAACGAGCGAGGCGCAAGAGAAAACTCCTTGATCTTCTCATATCTAGGATCGAAGAAGATATGAAGACAGGACGATGATTGGCACCAGAAACAGACGTTGTCTTCAAGGATCTAGCAAAGATCGGACTCAGGAAGCTTGAGTGAAGCTTCTGCAATGGCGGATTCTCTTCGTCGCTCTCAAGGTTCCAATACTCTCTCTCTTTCTGAGAACGGACTTACCAACTCAAGCAAGCAGTAACTGAGGGGCTCGAATTAGGGTTTTCCCTTATACAAGGCAACCCTAATCTAAACGACGTGTTCCACTCAAGCGAGCCGGCTTCAGGAATCAGACGGAGGAGCTGGACTGAAGCAGGTCTTTGGGCCTTTCCCTCAAGCACATGACATAAGTCTGAGCTTAAGCCCAAAACCACTAATTGCCTATCTATCATACAAGAGTTATATAACCTATAGTTTATACATTAGTGTGACATGCCATCCTATGACTTATACAAGACATTTGAGATTACAAAGCATAATAAGTTATGATACACCCGAAAAAAAAAATAACTAAAAAAAAAAACTCCGCAGTGTTTGGACATGTAGCAACATACTCGAAGTGGAAGACTTAAAAAAAGGGAAATTTACAGAAAACCACCCATTATATATGGCCCTTTACACTTAACCACCCACTAAAAACGAAATCACATATAACCACCCATTAAATGGTTTTGTTTTCAAATCACCACCCACCACATAATTCCATTAGAATTCCATTAAATATTTTAATATTTTATACTTAAAATTTAAAGTTTAAACTTGAATATATTTAAATTATATTTATTTTAGGGGTAAACACTTATATTAATATATTAGAGGAAAAAGCGTGTACAAATTTTAAATTTATTTGAAGGGCGGATATTCTAAATGTGGAAAATATTATTTAATTTTATTTAAAAAGTCAAACAAATTTTAATAAAGATACATTTAATAAAAAATACTTTTGAGAAAAATATTATTTAAACAATATTTAGATTTTTTTTTTCATTTTTAGTATATAGTGGTTTAGTGTAGGTGTTTACAAATATGAAAGAAAATGAGAAATTAATTATTAGTATCAAAATAATTATTAAATTTAAAGAATGCTAATGAATTATAAATTTATTTTAGGGAAATTAAAAAGAAGTCTATAAAATTTATAACCATTAATTTTAGGAATAAAATAGAACAAAATTTTTCATATATACATCAAGTTTTTTAAAAATATTTTTTAAAAAATTAATCAAATATATTTTTATATGTATTTGAAATTTTAAGTTAAATATAAAACTTAAAATAATGTAATATCATATATATTTGACAAAAACCTAATCAAAATAGACAACGGGTGGTGACTTGAAAACAAAACCTATTTAATGGGTGGTTTTCTGTAATTTTTTGTTTAACGGGTGGTTAAATGTAAGAGGTTATATATAGCGGGTGGTTTTCAGTAAATTTCCCTAAAAAAAAAAAGTGAATAACGAGAGTATATCGTTTTTCACTTTGGTTGTTCATCATTTTTCACTTGGGTATCATTTGTGCATTTGGATTCCAATATATTTTAATTACAACATACTATTGTAAATATTTGAATAATGATTGGTTAATACATTTTATCTTATATTTAAAATAATATAAAATTTAAATAAAATAGTTTATTAATTGTGCTAATCAAATTATTATATAAAATTTATATTTATATTATATACTTAATGTAATTGATTAATACTCCCTTTGATTTAAAATACAAGAGATTATACTATTCAACAGCTGTTTTAATAAGTTAAAAACAATATAACTTTTTTTTAATAATTCGATAGATTAGTACTTAAATTATAAATAAAAATTAATGAGTTATATAATTTTTTAACTCTTTAAAATACGTAAAATACGTGAATAATAGTAAAATGTCTTCTATTATTATTGATCGAAAAGAAGAAGTATAATTTACCATGTATTTAATTTTAAATTCACGTTATTTTAAATTTTCAAATGTTTATATTTATAATTTGGAATCCAAATATATTACATTGGCATTGAGCCCAAAGTCGCGCTTTTCCCGGGCTCTCTTTTCATGTTGGCGGGAAAACGCGAGATTGGATTTTCTTAACCCCCGAAATTTCCCCCAATTTTCGCTTTTTAGGGTTTATAGCTATATGTGGCTCTGATTCGCACCATTGGAGATTGGAGGATTTCATAACCCGTTTGGTTGTCCGTTGGTTGAAGTTCTCTGTGATATACTGGTATGTATCAATTAACTCCTTTCATTTGTTCAATCAGCCACTTACTGGTACGCAAAACCCTAATTTTTCAGTTGAAATTAATGTGTAGATTGTAGCGATCGAATTCAGCCCTATCATGTCGGATTGCATCCCGGTAGATAAATTGGTCTTGATCTTCAAGTACTTGCCTGTCAAAACTTTGCTGCGTTTTCGATGTGCTTGCAAAGGGTGGAAGCAGCTCATCGACTCACCAATCCTGATTCAACAGCATCTGTCCGTCCAAAAGCCCCGATTCATCTTAGATCCTTATCGACGCAAATATCTCGTGGTTGATCCCCTCCCCCGCCCTGTGGTCAGTAAAATAAGTAAACCGATTGAAACGGAGATCTACGTACTTGTTGGCACCCTTCACGGTGTGGTTTGTCTCTATGATTACGCCAACATCGTGCTCTGGATTCTGGAACCCCTCATTGCGTAAGTTCTCTAGTGTTCCTTCACTTCCGGGTTTTAGAATGCCAGTGATGCCATTGCCGGGTACTGGTAGGCGAATGCAGACTTGCTATGGTTTCTGGATTGATCCTTCCACCAAAGAATTTAAAGTCATAATAATACAGCAAAAGCCTGTCATGGAGTGCATTCTTTACTCGTCAGTTGGACATACCTGGAGTGTAATTCCTACAGGGAAGCTGTTGAATTGGAAGTCCTGCAAAGAAAGTCCACCCGTGATGATAGGAGGAGCTGCCCACTGGGGAGGCTGTCTCGATGAGTCAGTGTATGAGTCACTGTATGATGGAAGATGTGGAGGAAAGAAAAAAGTATCGAAAAAGAAAGAGGGCTACGGAAGAAAGGTTCGGGGATTCAATTGGGGAAACACAAGACAATGTCAGGGTTCTAGCAACAGTTCGAAATCTCTGTAAGAATAGGACAGGTGATTTAATCTTAGATGGCACAAAAACAGGTAGTAGAACTATTATGAAAGAAATTAGAGAATATAATGAAGCTGGTATGGCATACGACTTTGTGGAAAGTCTTCTTTTCCCCTCGTCTTTATGTACACCGCTTGCCTTAACTAAGCGAAGCATCCTCTATCTTTGATATGTCTGCAAGCTGTTTGACCAAAAGAAGCAAAATCAACAATCTCGTGGCCGGCTGCTGGAAAATTGCTTATTCTAGAAGAATGACTTTTGGAAGCTATTAGTATATTGAATGACTTTTGAAAATTGCTTAGGTTTTAGCTAGTTTTCTGCTCTTGTCAGCAAACAGTTTCAACTTAGATGAATGCCTTTTGGAAGCTATTAGTAGATTGAGATGTCATTTTGTATGTTCAGTTGCACTCCTCTTAGCCTATAATAGTTGGTTGCTTGTTAATATACTCGAATATGTTCAGCATCTGTGAAGTTTCCTCGCAGTAAATCTTGTTTCACTTCATTATTTCATTGTTATCTGTTGCCAATTTATCGTTGATCATCGCCCATCAGTCCTCTAAAACTTTCTTCATGACACCAGAGATGATTAGTTGTTTTTGTTGATATACTCGATCTAGTACTCTTGCTTAATGGTCCCTATTATCTCATTGTTAGGATTGGTCAGTTCATTCTTAGAGACAATTAGCTCTTCGTTGATGTCCTACTCTCTAGTAGTTATTTGTTATCGCTGCTTGCGCTATTAGTTTCAGAATCTTTTTTATTTGGATGCCACCAGTGTGTGCGTGTGGAACGATTCTTATGGGTGCTCTAGTTCCTGCCCCTTCAACTTCTGTAAGTATAGATTCCAGTAGCTCTTTTCGAGTGGCTGTGAAACCTGCTGAAGCTGCTTGTTGTACAGTCTGTGTATTGTTCCGTTTACCATCTATAGTATCTTTTTAAACCTGTTTGGCTTCAATCTTATATCTGCTACTCGAGTATGCGTGTTTTCTCCATGCTTGAAGAAAGGGAAGAAACCAGGGAGAGTTGTAGCAACAATGGAGGTTAGTTTTCTTTCTCTGTTCATATGAATCTCTTAACAGCTGGAAAGCCATTGAATTTGTTGACAGCAGAGATAAATGACTTATCTTTGGGTTGTTTATATACTCAGTGAAGTGTGATCAGCTCAAATCTCACTCTTCCTGCACCTTCATCTTCACTTTCAGACATGGATCATCTTCGATCAGACATTGTTCAATCTACACATTCTCGGAGCTTATCAGAAGTTGGTTCAAATCCCCTGCAACACAATCGTGTTACACTCTATTTAACATTGTTTGATCAGAACTCACCTAATCCTTAAACAGGACTGGGGTTTTGATTTATTGCTGAAATCTTGAAATCAATTACCCCTTCTTGTGCTGTACGTGTGAAGAGATTTCGATTCACTGATGTCCGATTACATTGCCGAAGATACTGTGGTTGAGATTTTTTGAATCACTTCCCGGTGAAATGCTTATCGCGATTCTTATGCGTGTGTAAAGAAGCAAGTATTGTGATGAATCGGAACTCGTTTTTGAGATAAAACATTCATATCCATAGGTATGGTTCAACTATTGACCCATATAGTCAATGAAGATCATCTATGAGACTATGACAATTGGTGGATCATAAAATTATTATAGCCTTAAATTTGTTTATAAATTAAAAAAAAATTATATTCATACTCCAAACAAGTATTCTTACATGTTTATAAAATAATTTCTTGGAAAATCATATTTTCAAAATTTTTGGGTTTCTTTATGGTATATATTTAGTGCCATGTCCTGAATAAAATTTTGTGAAAATCGTCTTTTTTTTAAAGAATTAAAGCATATTTTTAAAGATCACATTTTATAAATATATAAGAATACAATGTATTTTTTTTAAAAAAAATAAATTTTAAGCTGAAATAATGTTGTGATGTGCACCGTTCAAGAGGATTTTTTTTATAAAGATACAATTTCGAAATACCAAATAAAACATTGTTTGATAAATCGAGAGGGTGAAAGAAACGTCACACGGACTAACAATCACAATACAACTGAAAGGCAAAAAAAACTCCATAGTATTAGGACATGTATCAACATGCTCGAAGCTGAAGACTCGAAAAAAACTGTGAATAGCGAGAATATGAGATATCATTTTTCACTTGGGCAACAAAGTGTTCATCATTTTTCACTTGGGTATCATTTGTTTGGTTGGATTCCAATATATTGACTACAATAAAATAGTTTATAAATTGTGTTGATTAAGCACTATATTTATATTATAAACGTAATGTAATTGATTAATACTCCCTCTAATTTAAAATATAAGACACTATACTATTCAATATGCGTTTTAATGAATTAAAAACTATATAATTTTTTTTTTTTTTACAATTCAATACTTATTACTATTAAGTATTAAATTAAAAAAAAATTAAAGAGTTATATAATTTTTTAACTCTTTAAAATACGTGATAAATAGTAAAATGTCTTCTATTATAGATCGAAAAGAAGAAGTATAACTTAGCAATGTTAGCATGTATTTTATTTTAAATTCACATTATTATAAATTTTCAAATGTTGACATTGAGCCCAAAGTCGCACTTTTCCCTGGCTTTCTTTTCATGTTGGCGGGAAAACGCGAGATTAGATTTTCTTAACCTCCGAAATTTCCCCTATTTTTTGCTTTTTAGGGTTTATAGCTTTATGTAATATGTGGCTCTAATTCGCATTTCGCCATTGGAGATTGGAGGATTTCATATCCCGTTTGGTTGTCAGTTGGTTGAAGTTCTCTGTGGTATACTGGTATGTATCAATTACCTCATTTCGTTCAATCGGTCACTTACTAGTACGCAAAACCCTAATTTTTCAATTGAAATCAATGTGTAGATTGTAGAGATCAAATTCAGCTCTGTCATGTCGGATCGCATCCCGGATGATATCTTAGTCCTGATCTTCAAGCACTTGCCTGTCAAAACGTTGCTGCGTTTTCGATGTGCTTGCAAAGGGTGGAAGCAGCTCATCGACTCACCATTCTTGATTCAACAGCATCTGTCTGTCCAAAGGCCCCGATTCATCTTAGATCCTCATCGACGCAAATATCTCGTGGTTGATCCCCTCCCCCGCCCTGTGGTCAGTAAACTAAGTAAACCGATTGAAACGCGGATCTGCGTACTTCTTGGCACCCTTCACGGTGTGGTTTGTCTCTATGATTTTTCCAACGCCAACCTCGTTCTTTGGAACCCCTCATTACGTAAGTTTTCTAGTGTTCCTTCAGTACCGGGTTTTAGAGGGCCATTGATGCGATGGCCGAGTATCGATAGTCGAATGCAGACTTGCTATGGTTTCTGGGTTGATCCTTCCACCAAAGAATTTAAAGTCATAATAATACAGAAAAAGCCTGTCATGAAGTGCATTCTTTACTCGTCAATTGGACATAGCTGGAGTGTAATTCCTATGGGGAAGCTGTTGAATTGGAAGTCCTGCAAAGAAGGTCCACCCGTGATGATAGGAGGAGCAGCCCACTGGGGAGGCTGTCTCGATGAGATAGTGTATCAGCCAGTGTATGAAGGCTCTCACCATGACCATCAACACGAGTATAAGGTCATACTGTCCTTCGACTTTGTGCAGGAGATTTTTGATCTCATTGAGATGCCCTATCTCTGTTCTGGAAATGCCGCACCTTTTCGTTGGCAAGGCACACTTTCAGTTCTGTGTTGGGGCATTGACGACTTTTCTGACTTTCCTACTAGATGTAGGATATACTTGAGGCAAGAAGATTCATGGGTTGAAATGGTTCGTTTCGAACTTTTTCAGTTTATATTTCATGCTTTCTGGGCGATGGAAGATGTGGAGGAAAGAAAAAAGTATGGAAAAAGAAAGAGGGATACGGAAGAAAGGTTCGGGGATTCAATTGGGGAAACACGAGACAATGTCAGGGTTCTAGCAATAGTTCGAAATACCTCTATGAATATGACAGGTGATTTAATCTTAGATGGCACAAAAACAGGTAGTAGAACTGTTATGAAAGAAATTAGAGAATATGATGAAACTGGTATGGCATACGACTTTGTGGAAAGTCTTCTTTTCCCTCGTCTTGATATACACCACTTGCCTTGACTGAGTGAAGAGTTCTCTATCCCTGATATGTCTGCAAGTTGTTCGACTAAAAGAAGCAAAATCAACATTCTCGTGGTCGGGCTGCTGGAAAATTGCTTAGTCTAGAAGAAGTTGCAACTGAATTTTTACGTCTATTCAGCTTTTATCTAGTTTCCTGCTATTGTCAGCAAACAATTTCAACTTAGATGAATGACTTTTGGAAGCTGTTACTAGATTGAGATGTCATTTTGCGTGTTCATTCCCACTTATCGTAGCCTATAATAGTTGGTTGCTTGTTGATATACTCGGAACATGTTCAGCATTTGTGAAGTTTCCTCACAGTAAATCTTGTTTCGCTTCATTATTTCATTGTTTTCTGTCGCCAATTTATAGTTGATCATCGCTCATCAGTCCATTTTGTTCAGCAACTGTGAACTTTCTTCATGATGCCAAAGATGATTAGTTGTTTTGTTGATAAACTCGATCTAGTACTCTTGCCTAATGGTGCCTATTATTTCACTGTTCGGATTGGTTAGTTCATTGTTAGAGACAATTAGCTCTTCTTTGATGTACTACTCTCTAGTAGTATCTGTTATCGCTGCTTGCCCTATTAGTTTCAGAATCTTTTTCGTTTGGATGCCACCAGCGTGTGCGTGTGGAATGATTCTTATGGGTGCTATAGTTCCTACCCCTTCAAGTTCTGTAAGTATAGATTCAGGTAGCTCTTTTCGAGTGGCTGTGAAACCTGCTGAAGCTTCTTGTTGTACAGTCTGTGTATTGTTCCAGTTAGCATGTGTGTTTTCTCCATGCTTGAAGAAATGGAAGAAACCGGGAGAGTTGTAGTGACAGTATATGGAGGTTAGTTTTCTTTCTCTGTTCATATGAATCTCTTAGCAGCTGGAAAGCCATTGAATTTGTTGACACCACAGATAAGTGACTTATCTTTGGGTTGTTTATATACACAGTGAAGTGTGATCAGCTATATAGTCAGTGAAATTCCCTCGCTGAAATCCGCTCTCAAATCTCATTCTTCCTGCACCTTCATCTTCACTCTTCACTTTCAGAGTTTCAGACTTGGATCATCTTCGATCAGACATTGTTCAATTTACACATTGTTTTCTATTTCATTTGGAAATCTGTCGAGTGTTGATCAGAACCCACCTCACACTTAAACAAGACTGGGGTTTTGATTTATTGCTGAAATCTTGAAATCAATCCCCCCCTTCTTGGGCTGTCTGTGTGAAGAGATTTCGATTCACTGATGTCCGATTACATTTCTGAAGAGACTGTGGTTGAGATTTTTTGAATCACTTCCCGGTGAAAAGCTTATCGTGATTCTTATGCGTGTGTAAAGAAACAAGTATTGTGATAAATCGGAACTCGTTTTTGAGATAAAACATTTATATCCATAGGTATAGTTCAGCTATTGACCCATAGGTATAGTTCATTGATCCATGTGATTCGATTAAATTCATTGATCCATGCGATTGAATTCGACGATCCGATCCTTTCACTCTTTTGGATCCGAATCCCAAATTTAACAACGTTATATTTTAGTATTTCTAATTTATTTTATGCATCTTCATTAAGACTTCAACACAAGAAAAGAAGGACTAGTGGTTCTTTTCTTCGTTTTCCCTCGAATTTTCATTAGTATCCAAGTCCACTTTGTGAGCCGATCTCAATAGACCTCTGGGGGTCTGAAACTAGTGACCTCAAGGAAATGAAAAGGGTCTTTCAGTGGTTCTTGAATCTTGATTGATCCAAAACCCACAAAGATAATATGTGAAAGCTTTTCAAGCTGGTATAGGCCACCGCATAGTTTCACATCTATTAACACTGGCGAGTTTAGTGACTCGTGAACATAAACAAAATCAAATAAAATGTGTGAGAGAGAGGGCTTTAAGCTTTGGCTAACTTGAACACATGAAGAAGCTGTGGAAATTAGCTTCATGGTCTAGGAGGATGCAGATCGCGTATCTTTAAAGCTAGAGGTGCCAACAGATGCTGCAGGTGACGACGAGGAGACAATGTAGTTTGTTCCAGATGTAGAAAGCGGTGGCAAACTAGAAGCTGGAGCTTGATTTCCTGGGATAGCGAAGCGTAATGGGCTTCCAGAAACCAATGCAATGGATCGCGAAGGGTTTGAGACCTGAGAAAAATTTGAAACATTGCCTGTCAAAAATTACGAATTCAATCTACTGAGTTTCATCTCAAAATGCAGTAGGCAGTTAACTTTATCCCGATGAATCAAACTACCTCAAACTTTAAAGGAACTACATTAAAATCTCCTCCAAATACTGGTAAGCAACAAAAAGGATCAGTAGAGCTCCAACAAATTGCTATAAAGGTGCTCACAAATAAAATAAAATAAAACTAATTGATTTATTATCAATCCACTTATTAGTAAATAGTAAGCTTACAGATACAAAGATGAAAGAAGACAAAAATATATAAATTAAAATATGTGGATAAGAACAATTATATTTCTGCAGTAAAATCATCAATAATCTAACAAGGATGCCATTTCTCGGAAAATCCAGGGCACAACATTAAAATCTCAATAGTTCATGGCATGGGGTTAAAATTAATACTGTATGATTTAATAAGGTCCATGTCAGTTATACCTAAGAATAGATATGGATATGTTGGAGAGTCAAATCATCAATCAAAGAGGATGAGAGCACAACATAAAACTGCACCCAAGGGATTGTTCACCCAAAAATCATGCTTAAAAAGGGTGGGAGGAGAGTAAAGATTACCGCATTATGTTGGAAATAAGATGATCTCTTGAGGGCAGACTCAGCACATGGTGATATACTGCTCATACGAGGTATTTGACGAGATTGTAAGTCATGATTCAAAACATCATCTGCTTCTCCTCCTGTATTGCCACCAACATTTGCTTCAGAGCCTGTCCTTGGCGTAGTAACTCTTGTCATTGATCCAGAATCATTTGACACGTCCACTTGAAGGGGAACAGAAGAGCGCGCTGGTTGCATATTGCTTTTCCGCTTCAGTTCCTCTTCAGCACTCAAAATCTGATTGATCGTTTAATTATTTTATTTTCAGAGAATACACAGAACAAATCTAAAGATCCAATAAGGGAATATCAAGCAATCTATAAAGACTACATAAGGTTGTATGGTTTACATAAGAGTTTCAGAAAAGTGAACATGATACAAGCATAAATATGCTACTAGTGGAAACTATTCATCACAACTAGCAAGATGCAAGCTTGAATTTCCAAAGTAGCAACAAATTTTCACCAAAAACTAAAACTGTCAAACAGCATGACAGATCACAAAATTATACTCCCTTCTTTTTTTTTTATTGGCAATTTACTATTCATACATGTTTTTTAAGGATATAAAAACTATATAAAATAGTAACTTCTTTAATAATTTTTTACTTATTAGTAACAAGTATTTTTAAGGATATACTGGGTTGATGTTGTTGTTGTTGTTGCTGCTGCTAGTAACAAGTATTTTTTAAAAATTAATAAAAAGGTAATATTTTATATAGTTTTTAGCTTTCTAAAAAAAATGAACATAAATAGTAAACATTAAACAAAAACAAACGGAGGGAGTAAACACTTCCAGCCAACCCACCATAGTAGCAGGAAATACTAACATAGTTAGACTTCCACGTATGTGGTTGTCCACCTATCATTGCAGAACTGATCAATAAAAAAATGACAGCTTACCTGTTTAAGTTTGAACCTGTAATTACCTGTTTGAGTGCTTGTACTAAATTGTGCTTTTTCTTATTTAGAATTTCTAGCTTCTCTTCAACCTCCTTTTTTCTTCCTTCCTTCTCATTAGTTGTGCCTAATTTGTGGTTACCCTGGAAAGTAAAAATCGGGGTAAATGGTAGTGCATATTATTCAGCATCTGAAAGCCCACATTAACAAAGAGCCGTAAATAATAAATAAACAAAAAATGACAGCTGTGTAGCTTAGGCTCTCAGCAATGTTTGCATTTCAAATTTTCCTTTCAAATGATATTGAAAATTAAGTAACCAGAACCAGAGGTTCTAAGTAAGCCATTATCAACGCCATGACCCTACCACATAAATATTGGCAACAATGGAGGTATTTCCTATCTCATTTCCTAACAACTAACAACACATTTCAGTCTTAAATTGAATATTTCAAATCTATACAAAGCTGACTTACTAGGACACATATACACCTATCCAATCACATTTATGAACAGACACCAAGAGGTGATAATTATGAATTTTATTTATCTATTCCCTCGAATCCCTCATGACGAAGGTTCTTTTTTTAATTTTCTTAGCACTGAAGATGCATACATAACTTGTCATAAATTTCATAGAAGGGCAAGCCAAGGAAACACAAAACTGTGAATAAAATAGACGAAAAACAACTAATGTGCATGAAGATGAGTAAAATGGAAGTACACGCAAAGCTCACACACTCCTACTTTTGTTATAAACATTCATGGTTTTGGGCATAAACTATACGAGTTTATGAGTATGAAATCAAGTTTGAACAAAAGTTGTAGAACACCGCTGTCAACACAACAACCACTGTATGACTAGCTTGAATGCAGTAGTGGGTGATACTATGACACAAACAACATAAGATGGAGACCTATTTTTTTTTTGGAAAAAATCTATTTTTTGTTCTATTAAGTTTCCAAGCATGCAGGCAATGATACTCAAGAACTTCTCTCCTAAGCAGCCTTTCATTTCTCATGATGACTGAAGATAGCCACAAAAACACACTCATTCAACTTCATTGCACCCAAATTACAAGTATCTGATCTAAGAAACCATTTGCACCAGCAATTCTGAAAACTTCTGCACCACACTCATTTAATTGTTACGGGATTTGCTAACTATCTATTGACAAATAAGACATACCCCTAAGACAAATTAAACACTTCAGACACTTTACAGGACCAATTAAGTAATCTGATAAGAACATATACTACACTTGATCTTAGTCAAAAGGCCGAGAAAGGTATACACCAATTAAGTAATACTTTCAAACAAAAAACACACTATTCAGAACAACACCCAATTCAGGAATCCAAGCCAAAAGCTTCCAGTTTTTAGCCACAAACATGCTTTTTTCGCAGATTTTGATCACTAGCGCAAATATGACTTCCTCTACGAGCTAACAGAGAGCAAAAAAAAAAAAAACAAGTGCAATAACCAGAACAAAGCAACGAGAATTTTCACAATAACAAAAAGCTCAGACATACAACGAACCTCAGTATTAGGATCTTCATTTTTCTTTTCCTGCTCCTCACCCTTCCCCTTGTTCGTCTCAACCTGCAAATCCTCAGCACTGGACACTTTCTCCACCACCTTACCCTTCCCCCCAGCCGGTGACACCAAATTTGGAAGCTCCTCCACCGCCACCATAGCCACATCTTCCACTTTACGGTCCTCCGAATTTGCATTCCTCTCAATGCCTCTGACTTCCACTGGCACTGGAGAAGACAGATTGTGACCTTGAGGTTTTACATCCTCTCCCACTTGCACAGGAGGTGGCGGCAGCGGCGGAAGGGATGGTGGTGGTAGAGGCGGATTCCTCCCAGTGCCTATGGCAGATGGAGCCGAGGGGGAAGCAAAGCCGTGATCTGCTTTCAGGAGAGAGAGCGCCTTGGAGCGACGGCGTAGGAGGCCACGGAAGTCCTTAAGGGAGATGCCTGACCGCGGCATCACCCATCGCCGGGGGATGTCTGGCACCCGGTGAAGGTTTCCTCTATATAGCGATAACGCCACCATCTAGGTTTTACAAAATCTTTGGTAAATCGAAAAACAATATCCTGATCAATTGAGTGCTAATCACCAATTCAACACGATTTGCAAATCAATTGAATACTGCATTTAAACCTAATTTGTTCATAATCCAACACTGTAAAAGCAAAAGCAGATACTGGATTCTAGTATTCTACTCAGCCAATTTCAAATTCCCAATATTCAAATGGTTAGCTAAAACACCATCTGAGGCACTGGTGGATTCAATTACGGAAAACACAATCTCGCGATACCGGCCGATTCGTGGATGCGAGAGAGAGAGAGAGGGGAACCTCGAAGGGTTGAGTTGCAGAGACGGCGACGGACCTCCGGCAAGGGAGCAGGTGAGACGGGAGGCGCGTTTGGTGGATGTGGAGTGGTCCTCGGGTCAGCCTTCAAAGTGGATCGTAAATTCGTAATTGACGACACCAGATATCCGAGAGCAGGCCTGGTGGGCCTAGGACCCTACCAGTGCCGGGCCCGGCCCGGTCATGTTCCTTTTATAAATAAATAAAAAATAAATAAAATCCCTCAATCCGGGTTATTTGACCCGATAACCTCAACCCAGATCTCCGCCTCCCTCGTCACTTCGCACACGCCGTTGGCCGCCGGTTGCCTCCTCTTCCCGCCGGTCGTCGTTGGATTCCTCTTCCCGCCGCTCGCCTTTCGCAACCTTGACCTGTTATCGCCGGACGCCGGTGGCTTCCGTTGGAATGATACTGCGAATGTAGCCTCAATTTAGTTTGGAAAACCGCTTAGAAAGATCAGTGAAAACCCGTGTTTAAGGCTGTGGCGTGGTATGAATGAAACCACTGCCTTAGAAGCGAAATCGTCCCGACACCACGGTGCAGGTCGGCTACTGGCGTCGCCCCCAAGGATACACAGCGGGCTCTCAGGCGTGCACTCGCCGTCGAAGCAATGGAACCACCCAGGACCCAGAACGGTTGCAAAAAGAAAGAGAGAAGAAGGAGGAGTTTCGAGTTCTGTGTATAAAACTGAAGGGAGCAGGTGAGACGGGAGGCGCGTTTGGTGGATGTGGAGTGGTCCTCGGGTCAGCCTTCAAAGTGGATCGTAATTGACGACACTATATATCCGAGAACGGGCCCGGTGGGCCTAGGACCATACCAGTGCCCGGCCCGGCCCGGTCATGCTCCTTTTATTAAAAAAGACCACAAAAAAAAAACTAAATCCGGGTTATTTGACCCGATAACCTCAACCCATCTCCGCCTCCCTCGTCTCTTCGCACTCGCCGTTGCCCGCCTCTCGCCGGTTGCCTCCTCTTCCCGCCGGTCGTCGTTGGATTCCTATTCCCGCCGCTCGCCTTTCGCAACCTTGACCAGGTATCGCCGGTGGCTTCCTCTTCCCGTCGCTCGCCCTTGGGGTCTTCTTCCCGGCGTTCGCTGTTCACAATCTCGTCCCAGTCTTTCCCGAAGAAACTTCCCGGCATTCGTTGCTCGACTGTAAGGTTCGTTGCTGCTACTTTCTCGGGTCTCTATTGCTACTGTCATCCCTATCTGAACAACTTTGGTTTTCTCACTTAGCCCACCCTGAACAACATTGATTTGCTTACCTTGGTTAGCTATGGACTTATTCAGTAAAATATGCTGGATCTCGTGTTTGAATTGAACTTGGCAAAAGAGAGAAAAGCGTAGATCATATGGTTAATATGGAGAAATATGTGAAGTGTTTCTTTTGATGCAGGATCATCTGATGATGGAATTCAATTCTAAACTAAACGGTCCCATCGAGTTCCACTGATGGTTTCGTTAGAAATGGGATGTTATGAACCAACTCAAGCAAGCCCATGCCTTCACCCTGAGGAGCGGCATTGATCTCACCGCCACGCTAATCCCCAAACTCCTGGAAATACCTGATTTGCAATATGCCCACAAGGTGTTCGACCTTATTCCTCAAAGAACTCTCTTCCTCTACAATAAGCTTATCCAAGCCTACTCCTCTCATGGCCCTTACTCACAATGCTTTAACTTATATGCCCGAATGCGCAATGAGGGTTGCTTTCCGAACCCCATTTCATTCACCTCCCTTTTTTCGGCATGTGCTTCACTCTCTTTCCCCGGTCTTGGCTATGCTCTCCATGCCCAATTAATCAGTTTTGGCTGTGATCATGATGTGTTCGCGTTGACAGCTCTTGTTGACATGTATAGCAAGTTGGGTTTAGTGGATTCAGCTAGGAAGCAATTTGAATTGGTGGAATTCAAGAGTGTGCCGACTTGGAATTCCATGATTGCCGGGTACTCTAGGTGTGGAGATATGGAAGCTGCAAAGGAGTTGTTTAGTGTAATGCCATCTAGGAGTGTGGTTTCTTGGACTGCAATGATTGCTGGGTATGCACAGAATGGTCGATTTTTGGAAGCCTTGACGATGTTCTTGTTGATGGAGAAGGAAGAAGACGATGTGAGGCCTAATGAGGTGACACTTGCTAGCGTGCTTCCAGCTTGTGCGAATCTCGGGGCTTTGGAGATAGGCCAAAAGATTGAAGAGTATGCTAGGAGACATGGGTACCGGGAGAATGTGTTTGTGTGCAATGCCTTGTTGGAGATGTATGCGAAATGTGGAAGGCTTGATATAGCGGAGGTGCTTTTTGCTCAGATCAGTTGCGAAAAGAGGAACCTCTGCTCTTGGAATTCTATGATAATGGGTTTGGCTGTTCATGGGCGGAGTAAGGATGCTCTTCGACTATTTCACCAAATGATAGTAAGTTTTCCTGTTTTCTGATAATTGTATTATTAAGTATTGTTTAGTTTATGCATTTTGCTGTCACAATATGAATCCAAAAGGCCATATAATTGAGTAATGATCCAAAACTGTCTGAAAATCATCTAAAAGATTATACAATTACTGCCTTCTAACAAAAAATATAGGAGCTTGAAAAATTACCACATAGCATCAATGATACAAGATATTTAGACATTGACCAAAGGTTTGATATAGTACTGGATTGATTCTAGATCAAGCCAAAGTTATATTTTGGCCAATTTTCCAACTTTGCGGAATGGGTTTTGTTGGAAATTTAGGAGGATCTAGTAGATTATTATATGTTAAATCATTTGAAATGGACGTTTCTCGTATGCTAGGGCAAAGGTTTAATGCCAGATGATGTCTCCTTTGTTGGGGCTCTAATGGCATGCACACATGGCGGTATGGTTTCTGAAGGCAAGCAGGTATTCAAATCAATGGAGAGAGACTTCAAAATAAATCCCAAGTTGGAACACTACGGCTGCATGGTTGATCTCCTTGGCCGTGCAGGAAGGTTGAAAGAAGCTTGCGACGTGATCCAAACCATGCCCATGAAGCCAGATTCTGCAATATGGGGAGCGCTTCTTGGAGCCTGCAGCTTCCACGGGAACGTTGAAGTGGCTGAGAAGGCCGCGTACTCTCTCTCCAAGCTTGAACCGTGGAATCCAGGCAACTATGTGATCCTCTCCAACATATATGCTTCTGCGAAG
Source organism: Persicaria tinctoria (assembly GCA_037127255.1). Taxonomy (NCBI): domain Eukaryota; kingdom Viridiplantae; phylum Streptophyta; class Magnoliopsida; order Caryophyllales; family Polygonaceae; genus Persicaria; species Persicaria tinctoria. Next base: position 89,903,668 of record JBANSL010000002.1, on the reverse strand, counting down.
AGATGGGGCGGGGTTGCAGAGCTGAGAAAAATGATGAAAGGAAGGCGTTTGACCAAGGCGGCTGGACATAGTTTCGTTGAGCTAGATGGTCGGATTCATAAGTTTGTCGTTGAGGATAAGTCACACCCGAGATCAGTTGAGATCTATTTGCTGTTGGATGATATCACTAGGGAGATGAGAAGTATTAGAAATGGAAAAGATTGTCTATTCTTTGAGGTGAACGATTTTGTATGACTGTGGATAACATAATGTCAGTAAAAACCCACAATGGGTTTTGAATTGGAAGAATCTACTGTAAATTAAACACTAAATACGGTCTATAATTCCAAAGGTTTCGAGAAGGAATTGGATGTAGTGCAATCGCTTCTAGAGCAAAGTCGCAACTCTATGAATCTGAACCGAAAAACTTATGTTAAGGTCTATATGAAACACTGTTGCTAATGTCCTTAAACGTTATTTTCGACGTGCACTTTTGATGGGGATTTGCTGTGTATCTAAACGTTGATCGTGTTTGGGTATAGATGATGGCTGTAAATTTGTAGAGTCGGTTAAGATTGGAATCAACCCCACAACACTCCATTAGTGTCAGACTGTCAGATATGCTTCATGATTTCAATCTTATTGGTCAATAAACCAATTTTAGTTTATCTAATGAATAATTAGATCCCTTAAAAGCTACTGTAGTAAATTCATGAAAATTTGTGTAGAAAGAACCCTAATTCCTTGCGTAAAGTAGATCCACAGACAAACTAATGAGTCCAAATTAAGCAAATCTTTATTCCAAATCTCCAATACCATCCAACTCAATTTACCTTCGCATCTTAAAAAAAAAAGGTTTGTTTTTTATTTGATGAGGGGGAAAAAAGTCAATTAAGTAAAAGTATATTACATTCCAAATAGCACAGTTTAAAATAAAAGGCAAGATGCAATTGTACAAATTTCATAAGAGGTAAATACAAACTTGTAGTTTTTGGTCTGCTTAGATTTATTTCTCTTGTAGGGTGGGTGTTGTATGCTGTTTTGCGCCTTTCCTGATTTTCTGTTGTTTGCTTGACGAGTTTTCGTCTGTCAACTTGTCGGCATATCGAGTTTCAGGTTCCAAAAAAAAAAAGAAGTAAATACAAACTTTTACCCTTCTCAGTTACTCATTTGGTTTCCAATCCATATAAGAAGTGAGTAACTTGCACTTGGACTAGCACAAAGACAACTACAAAATGTTGCATAAACCTCTTATTTTCTGATCAACTCCTAGATCATATTTTCATATATAGAACCCACATCTCAAAATGCAGAATCTGAGATGGATCTTGAAGCTTTTCTTCATTCTTTCGCTTCTCGATCAGTTCTCGCACCCTTTGGCTCTCGCAGACTCGGCTGCAAGAACACCAAGCCCCCTGGCTTGTTCTCAAGCTGATAGAGCTGCACTTCTTAGCTTCAAATCCAATATAACTGAAGACACCACCGGAGCTCTCTCTTCATGGGTTGGCACTGATTGCTGTGGAGGCGACTGGGAAGGCGTCGAATGTAGCCCTTCCACTGGCAGGGTCACTAGCCTTGTGCTACAAGGCCCGTCTTCAGATTCGAACATTATTCAAGTCTACATGAAGGGCACTCTTTCCCCTTCTCTAGGGGACCTTTTCTTCCTAGAGGTGCTCATCATCAGTGGAATGAAGCACATCACAGGGGCTATCCCGGGTAGCCTTACGAAGTTGAAGCATCTTTCACAGTTGATCCTGGAGGACAATGCCTTGACCGGTGTCATACCTATAGAACTCGGTCATACACATTCTCTTGAGGCGCTTTCCTTAGGCGGAAACCGCCTGCAAGGCCCAATCTCACCAAGCCTTGGCAGCCTAAGTGGCCTTGTCCAGCTAGATCTAGCAAGAAACCACATAGCTGGAACCATCCCGACGAGCCTTACAGGCCTTAGTAGCCTGCAGTTCCTTGATCTTGGCCACAATCTGCTATCTGGGTCCATCCCTGATTCCATAGGGAAGTTCCCCAATCTTACTTATCTTGACCTTTCATACAACAATCTTTCAGGGCCGATACCCGTCTCACTCTGCAGGCTCGCTGCTCTTTTAGACCTGTTCCTCGACAATAACCAGCTCAGAGGGAGCATTCCAGGCGAAGTTGGCAACTTGAAGTCACTCAACAGCTTGTCACTTGGCGGTAACCAGCTCAACGGTACGATCCCAGAATCTCTTGCTAAGCTAGAGAGCCTATGGTACCTTAATCTGTCAAGAAATGCTCTTACAAGCCCTCTTCCTAGTGCCCTTGCTAAGGGCATTCCTTCACTTTCTTCTATAGACCTGTCCTTTAATAACCTTGATCTAGGAACGGTTCCGAGCTGGATCTTGAGCAGAGAGCTTTCAGCTGCTCATTTAGCTGGATGTGAACTCATGGGGATTCTTCCAAAGTTCACAAATCCGAGCTCCTTAACATCCCTAGATTTCGCCCATAACCACTTCAGTGATGGAATTTCGGGTTTTCTTACCCGAATGCCCAGCTTGCAGATGATAAATCTCTCCAACAATAAGCTGAAGGATGACATCTCAGAGATCACATTGCCACATGGAATCTCCTTCATTGATCTCAGCACTAATCAGCTATCCGGGTACCTTTCAGCAATCCTTGGTAATGGTAACAATACAAGCAGCTTCCTTGAGACCATAGATGTCTCAAGGAACCTGATTTCAGGTACCATTCCAGATTTCAGCACAGGTTTGAAGCTGAAGGTGTTGAGCATACATAGCAATATGATCGAAGGCCAAATTCCTAGCACACTCGGAAACTTGGCAGAGCTACAACGCCTAGATGTATCCCAGAACAAGATAACTGAAACCATCCCCACAAGTTTAGGGCTCTTGAGCAAACTACAGTGGCTCGATGTATCCAACAACCGCCTGACCGGGGACATCCCATCAAGCTTGCTCGGGATCAAAAGCCTCAGACACGCAAACTTCAGGGCAAACCGTTTATGTGGGCAAATTCCTCAAGGGAGGCCTTTCAATATGCTTCCAGTAGCTGCTTATGCACACAATAGCTGCTTGTGTGGCAAGCCCCTGCCTCATTGTTAAGTGATCAGATTAACTAAAGCCCTCAAGCAAAGGTGTTGTATATTCATGGCAATATGATGTTGTTTCTTACTAAGTTCAGTTTTGATTTGATTAAATTTAAATCCATAAATGAAGTCTTAATAAGGAATTTACAAGAAGCACAAAAAATCCATTGCCAAAAGCCACATTCATCAGATCAAACTAGCTTGCTCAGGCATCAGCATCACACAGTTTTTCTTGCTGCTGAATTTCATCGTCATCCTTTAAACCAGCAAAAGATAAAGATCAAACTAGCTTGGAACAACGAGTTCACGTTTTGGAACAGTTTGTATGTGTTTGGGTTGAGAGTTTCGATTTGATATAAAATTTGAAGTTAAACGCACCACTCCACACGACCATACCGTGACCAATAACAATACATTTGTGAAATAAAGATTCACATACGTCTAATATATACCTCTGATATGTCCTCCACAAAAAAGATGCAAAATAAATTGTCCTGACTAAATCAGTTGAGCAATTACTAGATGATTGATTGTTTTAAAATCATAATGAAGTAACTAAATTTTCAGCAAGAACATATGAATGGTCCTTACTTTGACGCCCACATAAGTAGCAGAAGCCAGTTCTGAAAAAGCCCGATCTCTCAAGTCCTTCATTTTTAGTGGGACTCAGGGATTTACCTAGTGAGACTTTTGATATTCCCAACGGGCTTACCTGACCCGCATCGAAATAATCGATGCGGCCCAACCTGTGTCGCGGGAACAATCTACCTACGAGTGCTGATGTACTATTCCCTTATCGAGTTTTCCCTGGACTATTCGGGATTCAGATTGTTTACCTGTCGTCGTTGATTATCTTGAGGACCAATAACAACAGACTCTCAATTTAGACGAAAGTTTTACAATAGATGAAGAAAGGTCTATATCCGCGGAGCAATATAGTGAGAACGTCTTTGATCTTTCCAAAAAGAGGTGTTTTAGTGACGCGTTTGACTTCTTCTCTTTATTCTCTCTATTCCACTCTTCCCTCTCAAGCTCATTTGATCATGATCCGCTCCTTTCTTCTTCTTTTCTCTCGTCCCTCAATCCCCCAAAAAGTCCTCCAATCCTAATGTCTTTTCTTCCTTTTATAGGTACAAGGCGGTCTCTAAAGACATGCCACGTGGGGTTTGTCACTCAACACGTGTTCTACTCGTGGGGGTGGGCATGATCGCCACGTGCCCCCTCCTCTTTTCTATCCGCGGATGAATCTGTTCTAAGTGAGCTTGCCGTTTTTCCTGTTGTGTATCTATCCGCAGACGTCTTTAATGATTAAGTTTTCGCCACATTTTATTTTACTTTTATGTTTTTACAGATGTTTTTTTTTTATTGTAGGCTTAGTCAAGTTCCACATCCTCGATCACAATGAACAAACGGTTAGTGAGATCGATTAGATTCGAGATTCGGAAAGCTAGTGAAATGATCGATGATGTTGAGTCGAGATCTATAGCAAGTCATGTGATCGCAACCATTAATCCGCGCAACCTTATGGTGACACTTTGGACATTGCTTCCAATTTATGGATTGAGCGAGCTTCATCAACTTGTCGTCGTCGTCTACTTGCACTTTTTTGTAGGCGTCACGACACACGATAGGTTCGAGTGCCACAGCAGCTTGCAGTTAATGCAGAAGAGTTTTCGGCATTTCAGACACCTGCACGCGGCCAAGTCCATTGTACTCGTAGATCCAAGATTGCGGTTAGTCTCTAAAGCCTCGGTCTTGGATATCAAGAAGGAGCGAGCACCTAGGGCTCTTTGGCAGGAATCGACGATTCATTGACAAGCTGGTCGAGAAGTTTGTACATTTTTCGGGCATCGAGGAAGCTCCCTGCCCTGCACTTTGAGCTCTACGTGCGTTTTCAAGCAAGAGGAGCAAAATTCAGGATCATAATTAAGGTAGATGGACTATAACAGATTAAAACACATTGTATCCTAATTTCTGCTCCTTGGCTAAATAGCTAAATCTGATCACAAATAGTTGAAAACAAGTAGTAACTCACCCAACCTGCTTGAAATCAAATGCATTGAAGCCCACAATTTTATCAAAATTCATTATCTGAAACTGAACCAAGCCGAATCTAAGTAGCCTTAAACCAAACCCAAATACTCGAAACCTCAAGTAACTACCCTATCCGATTGCCAATTCACAATAACTATACTACCTCCCTAAAACAGAATCAATTTGGTATGAATAAACCATTTAATTTTGGTCATTAAGCAAATGAAAACTCACATAAGAGTCCAAATCGAAGTGAAGGGAAGCACACACAAGCGAAAATAATGCCACTTTAATCCAGAAAATGACACACAGGCGAAAATAATCTCGCTTTAATCCAAAAAATTCCGTGCCCACGAGGTCGTGCCAGCGGCCTCTGTTCTAGTAGATTACTAGTCTATTCCCCGTGCTTTTGCACGGATTTAATGCAAAAATATTAGAGAATGCCAAATTATAATGGTTTTTTCATATTTAACTGTAAAAATATTAACATTGAAAAAAGTATATTCATCTACAAACAAAATTGATAACCTACATTTTATGACAATTTTTATATAGTTTAATAAAAAATTAAATAATATCATAGAATTATTTTTCAAATGAAATTAAAACTCCATCATTAATTAACAATCATAAATTTCTAACAAAATTAAAACAAATTGAATAGATAAAGAATAACTACAAAGTAGAAACAAATCTAATTTGAGCGAGAAAATAAACATGTAATTGAATTGTTTGCCCTCCTAACATACATAAGATCAATCATACAATCTCAAAAATCTCTAATCCCGGATACCAACTTCGTCAAAATAAAACTCACACGTTCATCAAATGGGTTTTTTTATTCTCTTGAGCATATTGAAGTTTCATAATTAAGTAAAAAAACCATTTGTCTCGCCTAAAACCTATTGTACACTCAATTTAAAAATAAAAAAAATTAATCACGTAAAAAACAATCAATTATTATTGTTATTATAACCAATTAGCAATTTAAAATAAAGTATTTATAGAAAAAAGTACTCTAGTTCTTTGGATAATTAAAAAAAATTGGCATCAATAGAATATAAGATAGAATTAAAGATTCAAATTCATAAACACCTATCAAAATCATAAATAAAATAATTAATTATATTAGTACAATTATCATATTTTAAACCAATAACGAATCAAATACAGAATATTTTCATGTACACTATTACCCTAAAAAATAACTAAAATAATTTATAAATTTAATTTCAACAATTAAAGTTCAAACCTATGTTATGATATAAATCTTTTTTTGTGTGTGATAAGATAAGAATTCGAATGTCATACATGCCTGATATAAATCATCTATGGTTATGTGTAGGTTATAGTTTACAGATAGTGGAAGATGTTATAAACAGTTGTGCTAGACATGATCTAGAATTGGCCTTCCCCATTCTCATAATTAAAAAAAAATGATTAGAATTTAAAAAAAAATATTAAAGGGTGGGTTTTTTTTATGAGAAAGGATAGGGTGGGAATCGAGATTTTGACACACGAATATAAATGAAAAAAAACTCTAATTTCTATCTAATTCTCGTCTTCTCCTCCTAAACTATACAGTAATATTTGATTTTCTTCATTTCTCCTTCCGAAATCTAATTAAACACAAACCATGGAGATAGGACACAACAAATTGATTCCGTTAAAGGTTCACATTTTTTAAACTCCATCATATTGAAATCCAACGTGACATTATATTGTGGATCTCAATTAGTAAAGCATTAATATTATACTAAATACATGTCCATTTAATTAGCCATTAAATTAAAGAATATTTAAAAACCAACTATTATACAATAATTGATTAAAAGAGATATGATACATAACTAATTAAAAGTTTATAATAATTAATACTCCATATTTTACGGCTAGGTAAGTTTTGGTTGTACTACTACAATGAGTTGAAAAAAAATATGTATATATATAATAAATAAGATATACTATACATAAATGTAGATACCTAATATCCTAAATAGGTAAATATATATATAGGCCATTCGGATGGTTTTTTTCAAGTGAATAATTATTTACCATAAATAACAATTATTTTCTAAATTAATTATGAAAAGAAATAAAAAAAATAGGTGGAAAAAATTTCACACGTGACTCACCATTTTAGGAGTAAAAAAAAGGCCGGAAATTTTTGAAGGAGAGTGCGACATGTGTCATATCCAGCTTCTACTTTAGTATTGTTTAGGAATATAGACATGTATTTAGTATAAGATAAATCTATCTATATAAAGTGTAAGATAAATCTATCTATATAAAGTTTGTTAACTTAGCCTCCAAGTATAAGATAAAGGGGAGTTTTGCAAAATAGCCACGAAATTGGGCTGATTTTGCGAAATAGCCGCGTTTTGGGACATTTTTGCAAAATGGACGCAATAAAAACCCTTTCTCTCTCCTCCCACGCGTCTCTCCTCCGCGCTCTCCTCCCGTCCTCCGCGCTTCTCCTCCTCCGATATCCGTCTTCCTCTTCCTGTTCCTCAGATCCGCGAGCGAGCGATCTCCCATCGTGCTTCTCGTGCACCATTCGATCTGGTCTCCCGAAGCTGCTCAGATCTACTCTCCCGTCGCACCTCATCGTTCTCGTACGTTTCGATCAGATCTGTACATCCATTGGAGAGTTTTTTTTTGCTTTTGCACTTCGGCGCTCCCTCGATCCTTCTGCTGTGTTTGAGTTCCTTATCAATCGATCTTCGATCGATTGATAAGGAACTCGAATTTTTGCTTTCGACTGTACATTGCATCTTCATATACGGCAAAAATGATAGCTCTGAACAGGTAATCGACTATATCTTCTGTTTTCCCCTTTCAATTTGCTTTCTTGCTGCATCTATACCATGTGCTTCAATCGATAATTGATTTTGTCTGTGATGATCTGTGTGAGGTAGCAGCTCTTCTGTGTGAATTGTATAGTAGCAGTGTACTCAAAACTTCTCCGATGGTCGCCTCATCTCCGATTTCATTGGTAAGCTCTGTGTGCTATATATTGTATTGTATTCAGCTTGATTGCATACTGATTTTTGTTCGGAAACTGTTATTTGTGTTGATTGAAAGGAAATTCAGCTTGATTGTTAACGTTTCTGAGTATATTCCGAAGTATACAATTGAATATAGTAATCAGTGCAATGGAATCATGGAAAATTTGCGCCGAAGGCGCAAATTTTCTTCGATTTTTTAAGTGTTGGAGTCGATTTTAAGGTCTCAAGGTGTTTGTGTTTATGTTTCTTTGTCAAATTGCACTGTGAAGGCTTTGAAATTGAGCATACATGTGACAGATTTTGCTTCCAACTGATTGATTTTGTTTGTGATGGCTACGATTGCTGAATGAAATATGAAATCTTGTCCTTGTTGTTTTATATTTGTGATTGATAGGTTGTTTTATGTTTTGCACATAACCTGTTTGATTACGAGCCGAGGTTTCCTTATCAATCGATCTCGATCGATTGATAAGGAACTTGATTTTTGCTTCCGACTATTTTACTTATCAATCGATTTTTTGCTTCCGACTAATTTTCTTATCAATCGATCTTCGATCGATTGATAAGGAAATCGATCTAATATTTTGCCGGTGCTTGATTTGCTGGTGTTTTTCCTTTTCTTTTTCTTGATTTTGCATCAAACTAGAACTGTTGCAGGAGGTTGAAATTGTTCTCATTGCTCATTGCTGAACTATTGTCTTCGATCGATTGATAAGGAAATTGATATTTGCTGAACTATTGTCAATTGTGTCTTTGCTTCCGACTGTTTGATGAAATCGATCTTTGCTTCCAACTGTTTTCCTTATCAATCGATCGAAGATCGATTGATAAGGAAATCGATCTGCTGGCAATATGCTTCAAAATATACTAAAGAAGTGTGATTTCTGCTAAAATAACTTAGGAATTGGCCTGCTTGAAAGAGGGCTATTTGGATTTTTCATCGCAATTTGGTTTGAAATTGCTTCAAATAGCAATTTGAGTGCAAGTGCTTCTAGAAGTGCACATTTAAAGCAACAAAATGTTATATGCAGTCTTAGGAACATGTTCGATAGCTCTTGCTTCAAGGAGAACATATCATTTTTCCAGCATTTGCTTTCGGATGGGGTTTTCAGCATAGCCAAAGACTTCAAGGCTCTAAAGAAGCTCCTCGTGTCCAATTCGACAAGTCAAAACTGATTTTGGTGTTGATTTGGTGTTGGCTTGGTGCACTTGATGGATGAGGAGTGAATGGTGTCATCACATGCTAGAAGTTGTTGTATTGTGGAGATACTGGTGACACTTTAATCTGGTCAGTTTCCTTGTTTTCCATTGTTGCGTTGTGCATCTCATTCTTACAGACAAGCCAAAATGTTCTATGTTTACCTGTTTTCCATATTTGATTTCTTGATGTTTCTTATTTGGTATATGTAACTCCTATTTGTCCTTTTAAAATTGATATGATTTTTGTGTTATTTTACCCCTGAACGGTAAATTCTTTATGTCATTTAGTTTGGTACATTCAAGTTGGTGAGATTTTCGAATGTCTTGCAAATTGTTTCATTTCTTCATGTAATTATATTTGATTACATCAGGCCCTTTGTACTTCAATAAGAAAATGCATCAGCTCTTTGTGTCTTCACTGATTGACTGCTTAAAAATAGCAGTTATTATCTGAAATGGAATGTCTCTTCTTTGGAATTAAAAGCTGGGTTTCTAATTTGAAGATATGATTCTGAATTCTGATTGTGTTGCCAAATATGAGTGTTGGAAGAAAAAGATGAACTGGATCTTGTTTATAAAGGTGGCATTTCATGTTTTTGTCATCAACTGAAATTTTGGGGCTCTAACTTTGCAGACCCTCTGTCCTTGTCAGTGATATCCTATACCAGCAGGATATGTATCTTTCTCCATCCACACCTCATGAAATATTGAAGCGCGAGGATGGATCAAGTGGTGAGCATTCTCTGGGCTCTAACTCAAATGCTTCATTTGAACCTGGTATGCCAGATCGCTTCTCCAACTTTCAATCGATCACAATCGCTTCGGGTGGGTCCAACAAGGATGTTTGAAATCGACCAGATTCAAATACGCCGGGTCTCTTCTTGCTCCTCTAACAACTTCAAATCGGCGACGAATTTTGCTTTGGTGGTGGTGGTGCAGATGGCTCGCGATGATCCGAATCCGCCTTAACTTCGACTGTTGAAGTCCCAAGCACCGGAGTCTCAACCGATCGAATGCGATAAACCCTAGTCGGAACGCCTTTCGCTTTCACCTAATCGCCCCTCCTGCTCTTTCTCTTTCTTCAATGGCCAAAAGTTCCAAGTGTGGGGAAGAGTGGGAGTGTACACGCGCAGGTTATGGGTTTATTTATGTGTTTTGTTCATTTTTATTTTTAATTAATCAATATTACGGAATAATCTCAGCCATCCGATTCTACTAAATCAATGACTCAGATAGGTTCGCATGATACATGTTAATGCCTGAGTACACCGGAACTAACCTCTTATGTGTGTGTAGAAATCATTCGAGAATGGTTCAACTGAAAAAGATTTGCGGGTAGTTCTCAAAGGTCCCCGGTTCGAATCCCGGATTATCGCTCTTTATTTACTAATTCAAGAAATATATAGTGGTGTTCCTTGTATTGGTAGTGGTGTTCCTCTATATATGGGGAGTACATTTTGTGAATCAGTGAATAGCCTTCCCCGACAGCTAGTCCCCTTCTTGATACATTAAAAACCAACTGCAAATCCTTGAATCAAATTGAAGGATTACGTTATGTGTGAAACGATTATAACAATTTGTTGCGAGGAGGTCCTGAAGGGCATAAAGGAGCTGTTTAAGCTGCCTGGGTATCTCATCTATCAGCTTGACAATGATGTTAAAACTCTCGAGGATGAGATCGGAAAGCTCAAAAACAAAAGACAAGAGATCAAAACGGCGGTCGGGTCAAGGGTGTGGACCGGCTATGTAATCAAGGATGATGTGAAAGCCTGGATCGACACCAGCAAAAGCATGGTGATAACCGCCGAAGAGTTTGTGACTACCCCATTGCTGGGCGATTGGAACTTCATCTGTCGCTACTTGCGTGCCAAGAGCCTCTCCAACGATCTCAAACGCAAGATGCGAGAGGGCGAGTTTCCAGGGATATCATACCCAGCGCCCTACCCACCGTTGGCGGGTGGGTTCACAGAAATCGGTTCCAGGAGGAATTACCTTCCGGTTTTAAAGGCTGCGCTGCGTTTTGGGAAGGAGCTCGTGATCGGAGTCCATGGAGACGAGGGTGCAGGGAAGACCACGCTTGTCGAGAAGCTTGCCAGGGATATGGAGACAGACGGAACCTTCCAAACACGTTGTAGTGATGAAGAAAGGTGGAGATCGTGTAGTGATGAAGAAATTAGGTGGTGCTGACAAGGTGCTGATTATCTTCGACCCATTGGAGAAAATGATTCCCTTGGACTCCATCGGCATCCCATGGACAGATTCTCATCACTACACCACCTGCAGGCAAGTAATAATTTCTTTATTTTTTTAGTTTTAATTCATTAATTTCTCCATGCCAAGTCCGAAGTCCGAACTGCTTGGCGCACAATCTTATTTTTTGGCTTTAAAAAAACAAATCAACTCTTTTTCCCATATATTTGGTAAAACTAAATATACCATTTCGAGTTTGACACATATATACATTGTTATTAGAATCTATGCCTATAATCTTTTTTGTGTAGTATCTATATATAGAATCTTTTTTGTGTAGTATCTATTATAGGATCTTTAGAATCTTAATGGATTGATAGGATGTTCCGATTCTATAAAGATCCTATTTTTATTAACAATATGTATTTTTTAAAACATTTGTTTTGTTTCCTTGTTTGATTTTAGGGAGTTTAAATGTATACATTCATGTATAAAACACGAAAAATGGCTTAGAGACACTTGTTTTCGAGTCTTTTAATCAATATGACAATGTAAATGTCATGTATAGGGATTATATGTGGGTATTAGAGATATGATTAGTATAAATAGCTTCATGGGTTGTAATTGGAGGTAGGATGGAATTAATCAAATGTCAATTACCATTTTCTCCCTCTCTTCCTCTCTAAATTAACTCTAATCTCTCTCTAATTCATCTTCTTTCCTAAATCTCTCATTTTCCTCCCAATTTCCCTTGTTTTGGTTATGATCCATCCAAGGACATAACAAATTGGTATCAGAGCAGGTTTGATTCACTTTCACATTCAAAATTTTGTGATTTTTTTTCCTCTTTTCCGAAGAACAACAATGGCGGCTGATGATTGGTACCTCTGGTTTCGAGAGGAAAATCAGCGGCAATTGATGGAGCAGAGGCAAGCGGTCATAAATGTGGCTTTTTTATCTATTAAAACCAAAATATATTGTGTCTAACATTGTTTTCTTTATTCTATAACTTTAAATTAAGCCACTTTGTTATATATATTTTATATTTTATTATATTTCGAGGATCTCACGATCCGATCCACAGACCCTGTTATGATTCGATTCTAGAATCCCGATCCTAATAACCTTGGCCGTCACACATCTATATTGTTGCACATTGCATATATAAATAAGTTTGGATAATGCCAAACTTTGCTTGGTTAGCTGATAAGAATGACCATGTAGTAACTAATAAGTCACGAGTTCGAATCCCCTCTCCTCGTACTGTAATAACCCTTGAATTGGTAAATAAAGAGCGGTCATTCCGGGGTTCGAACTGGGGACCTATGGTTACTACCCACAAGTTCTTTCCGGTGAGCACGTACTATAATGACCCAATAAAGAGTTTGGCACATTATATATTGCATATTTGTTACATATGCATGCAGGATTGTGGTTGTATCAAGGAATCCAGATGTGTGCACCGACATGGGAGCCAAGATGAAGTTGAAGGTTGAAGCCTTGGGTAGAGGAGAGGCGTGGACGCTGTTCACAACACTAGCGAACCGCCGTAGACCACCCCTGTCCGATTATGGAGCAATAACCAAACTAGGAGTTAAAGAACCCAAGCTTCGTATATCATCAAGAGACGGAACATGGCTCCCTGGCCAAATCAAAGCATACATCGAAGCAATCCACCTCTTGGTACGTACGTACTCACCCAATTAAATGGAAGGTTGAACCTGACCCACTCCTTGTAAATTTTTCTTTAAAAAAATAACTCAAAAGAGTAGGGGTTAATGGGAGGTTTCGAGTGACTTATACGTGTATTGCGTCATACAGGTTGAAGACGTTCGAAACCCAAATTTGAGTCTTATGCTTCCGGCAGTCTCACTAGTTAACATTGAGCACGAGGAGAATAGGGAATGCTGGGAGTGGTCATCCAAGTACACATCTCCCTCTCTTCATTTTATTTTCATCTTAAAGATGATATAACAATTAAAAAAAAATTATATATATTAGAAGGAATTGAGTAATTAGCTAAATTGGTATTAATACGACATTTATTTAAAGTCAAAAACAATGAAATAATATATATATATATATATATATATAAATTTAATTAAAAAATACATATTAAAAAAATAAAAGAAAAGTGAAAAGGGTTGAACCAATAAGAGTAAGAAGGTTGAACCACTATTAGTAAAAGGGTTGAACCACACGAGTAAAAGGGTTGAACCAATAAGAGTAAAAGGGTTGAACCACACGAGTAAAAATGGTTGAATAATTATGAGTAAAAGGGTTGAACCACTAAGAGGAAAGAGGCTTAACAACTGAGAGTAAATAGGGCCGAACCACTAAGAGTAAAAGGGTTGAAACACTTCTTGATAACACCATGAACCACTTCTTTATAACTTGTGAACCACTATGGCAACAAAGTGGCTGATAAGGTTGCACACGCACCTATGCCGCTCTGCCAGGGGTCTTGACATCTACACTGATAAAGATCTCCAAGACCTCATCCGCAAGGATGCTATCGTGTAGGATTACTCCACCCGAATTATTACCTGATCCAAAAAATGACACAGAGGCGGCTTCTTTTTTATTAATTTATTTACAAAAACCCTTATTAATTTATTTACAAAAAGATAAAGTAATTTGGGTTACTTTCTAGTACAACCTGGTAGTGGATGTTAGGTTTGTGAAAAGCTGATGATCTTTATTACTACCTCGTTCAGAAAAACTTGACACTTTACTATTCATGCACGCTTTTTTAGGAGTTAAAAACTATATAAAATATCTAGTTTTTTAAATAATTTTTTTAACAACTTCGTAGTTATTATTAATAAGTACAAATTTGTTAAAAAAATTTATAAAAAATGAATATTTTATATAGTTTTTATCGTTCTAAAAAAGCGTGCATGAATAGTAAACGACAAGTTTTGCCGAACGGAGGGAGTATTAGGAATGCATCTCAATATATATTACAACGAGAGTTCTCATCCTTGAGGCCCAAGCTAATCATATCTATCCTAATATGAAAAGATAACAAATCAATCTAAAAGGATATAACTAGACAGAATAATAATCCTAACAAACTTAGAATCAATAGATATCTAAATATCCTTAACATGCCCCCTCAAGCTGGACGGCGGAACGGAAAGACCAAGCTTGGGAACGAGAGTCTGAAACTTCAGGCGAGGCAACGACTTAGTAAGCACATCAGCGAGTTGATCATTAGTAGACACATAGGCAACACGCAATAGGCCATTCTGAACAAGCTCTCGAACAAAATGAAAAGCTAAACCAATGTGCTTCATACGAGAATGGAAGACTGGATTAGCACTGAGACTTTTCGCACCGAGATTGTCACAGTACAACACTGGTTGTTGTTGCAAGCGGATGCCAAGTTCACTGAGAAGCGAAGTAATCCAAACCAGCTCAGCACATGAGTCAGCCAAGGCTCGGTATTCAGCTTCGGTGGAAGAACGAGCAACGGATTTCTGTTTCTTGGAGGACCACGATATGGGCGTGGAGCCAAGGTACATCAGGTAACCAGTAGTGGATGTGTAGTCATCTTTATTTCCCGCCCAATCAGCATCAGTGAAACCATGTAGAGCAAGAGGGAGATGACGATTAATATATAATAATGCCATGAGAGGAAGTTCCTTGAAGATACCGAAGTAGGCGTTTCAAGGCGCTCCTATGCGTTGTAGATGGCTCGTGCATAAATTGAGACAGCTTGTTAACAGCAAAACTTATGTCCGGACGAGTAAGGGACAAGTACTGCAAGGTTCCAATAGCTGCCCGAAACTCGGTTGGGGAGTCCAGCAGCGTACCCGAAGTTTTCTGAAGGCTAGACGTGGAGCACATGGGTGTTGAAATAGAATTGGCATCCTCCATGTTCATGCGTTGTAGGAGATCTAGTATGTACTTGTGTTGGTTCAAAAAGAGACCCTTGGGATGCATATGAACCTCAACACCTAGAAAATAGGTTAGAGAACCCAAGTCCTTCAGTGAAAACCGAGTAGATAGGCGTTGTATGATATCAGTAAGAGCTTCTGAATCACTTCCAGTAACAATGATATCGTCGACATAAACAAGGAGATAGAGTACAAGCCGCTGTTGACGGTAAATGAATAGAGAAGAATCAACAACAGAATTAACAAAACCAATCTGGAGCAGAAAATTCCTTAACTCGATCGGTGTACCAGGCACGCGGCGCCTGTTTGAGACCATAGATGGCCTTGTTGAGCTTGCAGACATAATGAGGAAAGGCTTTATCAAGGAAGCCCGGTGGTTGTTCCATGAAGACCTCTTCAGACAGAGTACCTTGTAGGAAAGCATTGTTGATGTCAATCTGGCGAAGCTGCCAACCAGAGGATACGGCCAACGTCAGCACAGTTCGAACTGTGACCGGCTTAATAACAGGACTAAAAGTCTCAGTGAAGTCACACCCAGGGCGTTGATGGAACCCTTTTGCAACTAGACGAGCTTTATATTTGTCAAGAGACCCATCCGACTTGTACTTAACCCGAAACACCCATTTACAGCCAACCACATTAGAAGCACGATCTGGGGGAACTAAGTCCCAAGTTGCATTCCGACACAAAGCATCATACTCCTGTGTCATAGCAAGCCGCCAATCAGGGTCTTTTAGGGCTTGGGTAATGTTGGTCGGCTCACGATGGGTTAAGGATTTAGCATGGAGATTGAGTTTTTGGATAGGTTTGAAGACATTGTTCTGAGATCGAGTGACCATACCACGTTGAGTGGGGGCTGGTGTTGTCTCAGGGGTGGAGTTGGATGATTGAGGAGAAGCGGAAGCAGGTAAGTCAGTAGAGGAGACAGGAGAAGCTCCAGGTGTGAGGTCAAGCTCGGGTGGGGACGGTGGAGTGACTGGTGACGGAGGAGGCGTGCCATTGGGAGGGGGAGGTGACGGGGGAGGAGTACCAGCAGGAGGAGGATGCACAATAGGGGCTGGCCAAGGCTGAAGTGGGATGCTCAAAGTGCCCCATGTCGAGTCATCAGGGGAAGGAATAGGCATGTCGTGGCTAGGGGAAGGTGTAGTCGTACTGGGGGATTGAAGGGGATAAACATGCTCAACAAATGTAACATGCCGAGACGTATAGACGCGGTAGGTGACTGGATCAAGGCAGAAGTATGCACTTTGAGACAAGGAGTAGCCAACAAAGACACACGGTGTGGATTTAGGCTCAAGTTTGTTCTTAGTATAGGGCTTCAACCAAGGGAAACACAAGCACCCAAAAGATTTAAGCTTTTGATAATTGGGATGGACATGAAAGAGAGAGTGATAGGGGGAAGAATTTTGGAGTGTGGGTGTAGGCAGCCGGTTGATTAAATAAACCGCTGTCTTGAATGCAAAGGGCCATAGGTTTTGAGGGAGACTAGAAAATGACATGAGAGAAAGGCCAATCTCAACTATATGGCGGTGACGGCGCTCAGCAAATCCATTATGTTGTGGGGTATGGGGCGGGGAAGTGAGGTGAGAGATGCCATGAGTAGCTAGAAACGAAGAAAGGGCAATGTATTCTCCGCCATTGTCGGAGTACAAGACTTTGATTGTGGTTTGAAAGTAATTTTCAACTAAAGCTTTGAATTTAATGAAGATCTCTTTGGTGTCGGACTTCCGTTTTAATGGGTGGAACCATATATATCGTGTGAAATGATCAACAAAGATGATATAGTAACGAAAACCATCATACGAAAGAATCGGAGAGGTCCAAACATCAGAGAAAATGACTTCCAAAGGAAAAGTAGACTTAATAGAGGATTTATAAAATGGTAGCTTATGACTCTTGTTGATAGAACAAGAGTTACATGAATCTGAAGATGTAAAACGACCCAACTGAAGACTCGATTGCAAGAACTTTAAGACGGATTCTGAGGGATGACCCAATTTGTGATGCCACGAGACGCCAACTGAGGAAGAACGCAGTGTGAGGACTTGAGGCGAGACAGACAGAGGCCATCAACACATGGACCACTAAGAAGAACGATCCCCGTTGGAAGGTCCTTCACAAGAAAACAGGAGGGTAAGAATTCAACCGAAAGGTTGTTCTGAGAAGTAAACTGAGAGACAGAGATAATATTTTGAGAAATTTGTGGAACATGGAGAACATTGTCAAAAGTAAAAGAGTGCTTGTGAGTGTTGAAATTGAAACAACCGACATTAGAAATTGAGAGACCTTTACCATCACCGATTTGTAAGGTGTCAGGACCTTCATAAGGGTAGTGGGCAGAGAGATTTTGCAGGTCATAGGTAACATGATGAGAGGAGCCACTTGGATTATGAGAATTGGTGGCAACATGGGCCTGGGGTGGCGGGCGAGGGATATAGGGAGGCGGGGACTGTGGGCTTGGGTACTGCTGGGCTGGGTTTGGTACCGATTAGAGGAGGGAGGGCGAAGGTGAGGAGCAGCTTGGCGGAAACCTTGGCAGGCTGACATGACATGGCCCCGAACACCACACCATTGACAGTTGCCAAGGAAGGGGCGTGGCTGATAGGAGGGGTTACTGGGAGTCGAAGAGGTGGAGAAGTTGGGAGTTGGGGGAGGACGAGGGGTGTATGGTTGGGATGATTGGGGCGTCCAGGTAGGCGTAGGGGTACTGTTCTTAGGTTTGGAGCGATTTTTGGACTGCATGGTTAATGCAGTAGCTGGCGAGGATGCAGACTCCGCAGCTTCGGGCTTCAGTTGGAGTTCCTTTTGAATGAGCTTCTCATGTAGCTCTTCAAACGAGATCGGCGTGTCTCTGGCATAGACACCATCAATGACGGATTGAAACGAGGCATCCAATCCATTCAAAACATACTCCACGACGTCTTCTTGATCCTGTTCTTTGCCAAGAGAGGCAAGCGAATCAGTGCAAAGCTTGATCTGTTGCATAAACTCGCTGATGGTCTGCGAGCCCTTCTTCATGTGTCGCAGCTTATCTTTGATTTGGTGAATATGCCCCCGCGAGGGTTTGGCATAAGTGTTTGTAAGAATCTGCCAGGCCTCCCGACTTGTGGCTGCACGAGTGATAAGCGGTGCAACCGAAGGCGACAGGGTGAGCTTATCCTGGCGGAGCCATGTAGTATAGGCCGGATTCGGATTGGGGGTTGCTGATGAGTTGGTATCGTTTGGAAGAGTTTGAGGCGGTGCCGGATGGGAACAGCCCATATCCAACAAGAATTGATTGAATCTGGGTTTGCCAAGTGATGTAATTGGTAGAGGATAGTTTGATAGCATTGTGAAATTGAACCACTATAAAAGGTTTAGTGGTTCAACATCATTGGGGATGGTATGATTTGAGGAAGCCATGGATGCTAGAACAAGCGGCGGAAAAAAAAAATTGATTTTGTGGATCAGGCTCTGTATACCATGTTAGGTTTGTGAAAAGTTGATGATCTTTATTATTAGGAATGCATCTCAATATATATTACAACGAGAGTTCTCATCCTTGAGGCCCAAGCTAATCATATCTATCCTAATATGAAAAGATAACAAATCAATCTAAAAGGATATAACTAGACAGAATAATAATCCTAACAAACTTAGAATCAATAGATATCTAAATATCCTTAACAGTGGATCCTCTGGTTCATATATTAATTCAATGGAAACGCAGGATGGAAGCTAAACTCATCCAAGTACGGTTTCTAAAGATAGAGGGTAGGGCAAGAGGGGACTGGCTAAAGCCAAATTATGAGTATGGAGCCTACTTTGTGTACAAACTCATGACCCTGCCAGCTGCAGCGGAAGGCTTCCATACTAATACGGTGGCGTGTACTGTTGGGTTCTATAATGAAGATCAAAAACCCAAGTTGTGCACACTGGACCCACATAGTAGAGCTCGTTCAGAAACCCGGCCTACGAGACGGAAGGATGGCTGGCTGGAGATTGAGATCGAACTCGCATGGTATCTTCATCTTCTACGGATTGGATTGGGGGAAGACTTCTCTCAACTTAATTTGTGTGATTTTGTTTGATCTACACTTTAATTTGTATCTATCAGCTGCATGATAGATCGGCGCTTCAACAATGTCTCTGTAATTTGTGTGAAAACCTCAACTTTGTGCGTGTTTTGCATGATTGGATTGCACAAGATATTATATATATTCTTCGATGGTAATGCAACACAGGGAAACTAGATCTACAAACTGAGCCATTGATATATGTATATATCTTACGTAATCCCTTAATGTAATCGTGTGTAGCAGGGTTAATTAGTCAAAGTAGTCAAACCCCTTAACGTAATCGTGTGTAATAATTTGGAAAAAATTCGGATCTTTGTCTATCTTCAGTCTTCACATAGAGGATAGATCATGTTTACGTATCTTGTGAGCATGAGTCAAATCAAATCTCCTACAACCTTTGGTGTGCAACACATAATTATTTTGATTATAATTTTACTTTAAAAGAAAATTTTAAAAATATATTTACATTTCATGTACTTGTATTTACATAATTATAATCTTGTATTGGAAAAAATCATAGGCAAATATCGTAGCGCCTTGGCAAGTTTGCGATATGTCGTACGTGCGGTCCTACACCATGGGACCGGCTGAGAGGGCGGAGGTAATCACTTCAGTGATGGAATTTCGGATTTTCTTACCCAAATGCCGAGCTTGCAGATGATAAATCTCTCCAACAATAAGCTGAAGGATGACATCTCAGATATCACATTGCCAAATGGAATCTCCTTCATTGATCTCAGCACTATGACTATCCGGGTACCTTTCAGCAATACTTGGTTACAAGCAGCTTCCTTGAGACCATAGATGTCTCAAGGAACCTGATTTCGGGCACCATTCCAAATTTCAGCACAGGTTTGAAGCTGAGAATGCTGAGCATACATAGCAATATGATTGAAGGCCAAATTCCTAGCTCGCTCAGAAACTTGGCAAAGCTACAACACCTGGATGTATCCCAGAACAAGATAACTGAAACCATCCCCACAAGTTTAGGACATCCCATCAAGCTTGCTCGGGATCAAAAGCCTCAGACACGCAAACTTCAGGGCAAACAGGTTATGTGGCCAAATACCTCAAGGCAAGCCTTTCAATATGCTCCCAGTAGCTGCTTATGCACACAATAACTGCTTGTGTGGAAAGCCCCTGCCTCATTGTTAGGTGATCAGATTAACATAAGCCCTCAAGCAAAGGCCTTGTATATTCAGGGCAATATGGTGTTGTTTCTTACTAATTTCAGTTTTGATTTTGATTAAATTCAAGTCCATAATGAAATCTGATTTGCATTTGAACTTCCATACAGTAAAAAATCATTAAAGATTTAAACATGGAACCATAAACATGAGAAGTCCAATAATATATTAATATGGCATTTCATATGATAACCAAGGTCAATGACTCAAAAGAGTTACATAAAGAGGATACCCAAAAGAGAAATTAAACACTAAATTTGCCGCTCACTAGACCGAAACCTAAGGAATTTACAAGAAGCACAAAAAATCCATTGCCAGACGCCACATTCAACAAATCAAACTAGCTTGCTCAGGCATCAGCATCACACAGTTCTTCTGGCTGCTGAATTTCATCATCATCCTAAACCAGCAAAAGAGAAAGATCATGCATATAGTCAGTAACAGACCCAACCAAGAACAAGCATAACTTGAAACAGATCATATATGTGCAAAAACAAAACATCACTCTTACATTTGCATCTTCAGCTGGGTTGGCCTCCAACTCCTTCAAGGCCTTCTCATACTCTGCCTTGAGCTCTGCAGCCTTATCAACATAGGGTTTCTTCTCCTGAAACCAATTCAGAAAATTGGGGTTAGAAAATTGAATCTTATTTCTTCAAACACATTGAGATGGAGCAATTGGAAATGAAACCTACTTCATCAGACATGGATCTCCACTTCTCACCACAAACCTTGCCAGCCTGAACACACAGAGGTTGTTAAAATTTTAAAACTAACACCAAAATGGATGAAAGGTAAACAACTCAAATAAGTCAAACAAGCACCTCAGAGGCTTTCTTGGATTCAGGATTTTCCTCCTTGTAAATCTTTCTAAAATCTGCCCTGTAAACCCAAAGACAAAATATGTTAAAAAAAATATCCATGGCAGCTCTCAAGTAAACATCTATTCAAAAGGTATGAGTTGATTACATGAAGAGGAAAAAGGCAGTTTGTGGGCGCTTGGGCTTGTTGGAATCAACAGATTTCTTCAACTTCTTCTTTGATTTCGATTCAGATTCTGAAGCTGATGGTGACTTCTTCCTGTAAAATTCAATTAGATGTGAGTCAAACACATCCGTGTTTTCAATTCCAATGTAAGAGCTGAAAGAGATGAAACACCTTTCTGCTGGCTTTTTCTTCTTGACCTCAGCTGGTTTTTCGATAACCTGAGCCTCTGTGAATTTACATAGAATTAATTTACAAATTTGACAAGGAGAGATCTAAAATTTTCAGAAAGGGGGTAGGAATCAAACACAACAAAACACAAACTCACCGAGATTCATCTTGATTTTGGCTTCAAGGCTACAACTGTGCATATCAATTAGGGCAACTGGCACACTACTTTTGCACTCATCACTGCAATTGTTATTTTTTACAGAAACAACAAATCAGCTTACTTCCTCAAAAATACAACTCTAAGAACGCGGAATCTTTGCTGCAAACACCGCCAAAGGAAAACAAGGAGAGAAGTGAATGAAGATCATTACCAGCGGGCAAAAGCGCTGCCATCGCGACCACGCTTGAGAGTAGCAGCGGAGGGTGTTTCAGCCTCAACTCTCTGCCTCGGCTTCGGGGCGATCGATTTCGAGGATCCACCGGCCATTTCTACACCGTAGAAGTAATTGCTTCAAGGACGATAAATCAGAGTACAAATGTTAGGGTTTTGAAACTTCGATAGCGGATTGGGGGAACTGGAGGAGCGGCCGCTATAAATTGGGATGGGGAATGGAGCGAAATTGAAAATCGAAAACGAAAATCAAACTGAATATGAAAATTTGGGAGAGAAATCGGAGAGCCAAAAGGGGGGAATTTTGGCGCCAAGTGAAACCCCGCTAAAACCACAGATCGAGAAATTACTTTGTTGGCCAAGTCACGGGGATTAATGACGTGGCACGATAGCGGCCGTTCGATTGTATAAAAGAGGCAACGGTATGGATTTCTTGTATTAATCGGTGGATTTCATTTTACAAACTTAAGAGCGGTTTGGCATGGGGGTGCGGGGGTGGGGATGGGTTTTCGGGTTTCGCGCAAGCATGTTTGGCAAGGGGATGCAAGAGGTGGAAGAGATGCGATTCGGGGATGGCAGGGGGTGCAAGGCTCACCTGATCCAAGGGAGATGGAGGGGATGGGAAGGTGGGGTGCCCAGATTTGCCCCTTGATTGGACTCTGAAGTCTGTGCAGACACAGATCTAACCCTAGATAGTCTCATAGATTGAGAAGTTCATTAACTGTCAATGGCGACGTCGTCGGAACACACAGCAACAATTATCGACGGCAAGGCAATCGCTGACACCATCCGATCTGAAATCGTCGATGAAGTCGCAGCTAATTCGCCGACCTGAAATCGCATATTATCCGGTTGCTTTCTCCTAGAGCGAGCGAGTCTGAAATCGCCGATAAAATCGTCGACACCATCCGGTTGCTTCCACCTAGAGCGATCTGAAATCGCCGATCTGAAATCGCATATCTGAAATCTCCGATCTGAAGTCGCAGCTAATTCACCAATGAAATCGCCGATCTGAAATCGCCATTTTCCTGCTTTCTCCTAGAGCGAGCGATGAATTTTTTAATTTCAATAAATATTGAAAAAGATAAATATTTTTAAAAAGGCAAACTAATTCAATTGTCAAGGAGACTTTATTTCATAGACCGAAAATGACGGTTGAAGAAGATGAGTTTGGATTGAGGGGTATTTGGGAGGGGGCATATTTGTCCTTTCATGTCAATTAGTCGGGGCAAATGTGTCTTTTTAGGTGCCTTCATCCCTAAATACTTTAACATACAACCAAACACGAACAGGATTAAACTGACTTCAAATCTCCACTCCGTTCACCCCAAAATTCCATCTCCATCTCTTCCACCCAAAAAATTCATCCCTATCCACCTACCCACATCCTGTTGCCAAACACGCCCTTGTTTTCTTTTTAAAAAAAGGCAATCAATGTACCAATTGAGAATGCTTATACTCCATCGGTTGGATTTCATTTTACAAACCTGTTTACAAAAAAAAATGACAATCAATATACCAATTCAGAAATTACTCTCCTATAGAACTAGTGTACTATACCATTAACCGCAATAAAATGACGATGATCTCCTCATTCATACTCAACCTCTTAACTAAACATCAAACCTTTCGTCTTCATACTTCCGATTTTGCCAAAATTACAAAATGGCATTGGTATATCAAAGACTACGGATATGCTAAGAGCAGAGAACGGGCTTCAGAAAATCTTTAGAGAGTTAAGCCACTAGAGAAGGTGGCTCAAATCGTTGGTGTCTACTGGGTTCATCATTCGAGATTACGAGGGTAGGATTACCGCCGCTAGTGCTATCAAGTGTGGATGTATGTATGTTCTTCAAGCCGAGGTCATTGGTTTGCACTGCTGGAGGCGCGAAGGCTGGGCATCCGCAAAGTAGTGGTGGAGGGTGATTGTCTTACACTAGTGAACGCGTTCAATGGTGTCTAGGCGGCTCCCTGGGAAGTCAAAGTTCTAGCTTCCGACGCTCTTCTAATGCTTAGGTCTTTCAAGAGAGCTTATGTGTCCCATATCTTCAAGGAGGCAAACAGAGTTATGGATCGACTTGCCCACTTGGTTCTGGAGTCCAACACGACGCCATGAAGATCCGATTAGAGTTTCATGTAAGATTATATAATTGATGTAAAGTCCCTCCTTGAGGTTTTCCATTCATTGATAAACATATATATAGGTTACAAATGTATTGGGCCTTTAGGGCCTTTGGGTCCACTATACAATATAAGTCCTATGTAATCTATCAAACCCCCGCAGTCGAAACTGAAGGGGCTCGTACAGTGAGACTGGATCAAAAATCAATGAACAACTGTCTCGGTAAACCCTTGGTGAATATATTAGTGTAATAATAGAGGGACAGGACATGGAGAACGCGGACATGTCCAATGGCAACCTTGTCCCGGATGAAGTGGAGATCGAGCTCAATGTGCTTCGTCCGTTAATGCTGGACTGGGTTGCTAGCCAGATAGACGGCGGAGATGTTGTCAGTGTAGACCAGAGTGGCCTTCTAAAGAGGGCAACGGAGCTCAAGAAGAAGATTGCGGAGCCAAGAGCACTCGGAGACAACGTTGGCAACACCCTTGTATTCTGCCTCAGCGCTGGAGCGAGACACGATCGATTGACGCTTTGCTGACCACGACACAAGGGTGTCGTTGAGGAAGACACACTAACCAGAGGTGGAGCGTCGCATGTCAGGACAACCACCCCAATCCGCATCAGTGTAAGCAACAAGGTCAAGTTTAGAGGAAGGAGTGATCGTGGTGCCTAGCTCGAGGGTGCCGCTGATGTATCGAATGATCCGCTTCAAGGCCTGAAAGTGGGGTTCCTTGGGAGCATGCATGGACAAGCAGATCTGCTGAACGGCGTAACTGATATCAGGCCTAGTGAAGGTAAGATACTAAAGAGCACCAGCGAGGCTCCTCTACAATGTCGGAGCATCAACCAGAGGTCCAGAATGAGCACTGAGCTTGTTGGATGTGTCAACAGGGGTGGCAACAGATGCATGACGTTGAACAGCGACTCCCAAGAAGTAGGACAACGGACCTAGATCGGACATGGCGAACTCAGCACTCAACTGTGAAATAATAGACGTCTGAAGAGCATCAAAAGAGGCGGTGAGAATGATGTCATCGACATATAATAATAGAAATGCCATGTATGAGCCTCTGTGATAGATGAACAGAGACGAATCTGAGCGGCTGTCGATGAAGCCCAAGCGTAGCAGATGTGAAGCAAAGAGCTGGAACCAAGCTCGCGGAGCCTGTTTCAGACCATACAGAGAGCGCTTCAGGAGACAGACGTGCTTGGGACAATCAGCATGGAGGGTGAGGGAAGGCGGGGCCGCGGGGCGATGGGGTTGGGCAATTTGGTACGCTATGTCGCGACCGCGACATCTTGGCCGGGGGAAGGGATGACGGGGAGTATGGAGGGTGAGGGAAGGCGGGGCGATGTGTGGTGTTCATGGAGACGATCTGACGGGGTCGGAAGACACCGGAGACGTTGCGGGTGTGTGGTCTGGTGGTAGGGGGTGGGGGTGGTGGAGGAGTGGTTTGGGAAGCACAAGCACCCGAAGGTACGAAGGTGATCATACCTAGGCAAAGTGCAATAGAGGGCCTGACCTGGCGAGCGATGTTGGAGGGTGGTAGATGGGAGAATGTTTAGGAGATAACATGTGGTGTATAAGGCATGAGGCCAATAGGGAAGGGGAATAGATGTGTGGAAGAGGAGAGAGCGCATCATGTTGGTAATGGTTCTGATGATTCGATCAGCCTTGCCATTTTGCTGAGACTATGTTTTAATATAGGCATGGAATCTGGTAAAGACAAGAAACACTTGGGACTTGAAATGCAACGGGAAGACCCATAAGAAATGAGTGTAATCATCAAGAAACAAGAGATAATACTTGTGACCCTCCTTGCTAGGCACAAGAGATGTCCAAATGTCACTATGAATGATATCAAAAGGAGCAAGGGTAGAGGTCAAAGACCGTTGGAACGGCAGTCTGGCATGTTTGCCTAGTTGGCAGGAAGAGCATAAATCAAAGCGTGGGTCTTTAGGACGGGTGACAAGACTCTGGGAACGGAGGACATCTAGAACGACAGCAATGGGATGGCCCAGGCATGCATGCCATAGGTTGGACGACGATGCCGAGAGGGCGACCGGGCACGACTGAATGGACGGAGGAGGAGGTTTGACAAGGTAGAACTCCCCGGTGTTGTTACATCTCATGCGAGTAACCCCCGTAGTAAGATCGTTCAAAGATAAACCATAGGGATCAAACACAAGGGAAACGTTGTTGTCAGTAGTGAACCGACAGACAAAGATAAGGTTTTTGACAATCTTAGGGGCAATGAGGACATTGTTGAGGTGTAATGGGTGGGTTGGGGTCTGTAATTTGGCGTGGCCAATTCCCGAAGTAGCAAGACGACCACCATTACCGACGATAATAGAGTGTGCAGGGCCCTTAAAGAAAATAGATGAGAGGTTACCTGAGGAGTTCATCATGTGGAAGGTGGCACCAGTGTCCATGTACCAAGAAGAGTCGGGGAATGTCGGCTGCGTAGAGGAGAAGGCGTGATGTAGAGCTGGCGGAACATAGCCAGGATCATGCGATGTTAGATGGGCCTGAGGACCGGCATGTCGAGGAGCCGGATATCCAGAGTATCGATGCATTTTTTTTTGTGCACCCGAGTTAATAAACAAGTAACTCAGGGCTAGAAACGAAAATAGGAAAATACAAGGATGTTTATGTAATTAATTCAAAAGAGATTAAAAAACAGCAAAAAAAGCACGAAGCTGGAAAGATGGCGAGCGTAGATCCGGACTGCAGGTGACTGGAGATGCTCGGGACCGGGGTTGTGGTGGTCGGCGAGGTGAGAGCGGAGATCAGCGAGTCCGAATCTGGTGTTCCGGGGACGGATTTGGTGTTCCGGGGGCCGGCGAGTCCGAATCTGGGCAGCAGCGGCGCAGATTGGAGCGAGGGAGGAGGGTAGCGAGAGAGAGAGAAACGAGGGAGAGAAGCGAGGGGACGGGCGACGTGGGGAGGCCGGAGAGGTGAGGCGGGAGGATTAGATTAGGGTTCCGTTATAAAGGAAAAGGCTGTGATACCATGTAAGATTGTATAATTGATGTAAAGTCCCCCTTGAGGGTTTTCATTCATTGATAAACATATATATATGTTACAAAGGTATTGGGCCTTTAGGGCCTTTGGGCCCACTATACAATATAAGTCCTATGTAATCTATCATTTCAAACTCTCGTCCGTAAGGATACTCTTGGGTGGTGGTACAACCGTGGTTGGACCCCTTTAAACTCTCACCTGTATCAAAAAAAAATCGAGAATCCCTTTTCCAAAAGGGACCCTCTTTCAATCTAACAAGTAACAACCTATAAATCCTTCTTTCCAATTTCACAATTTTTGCAAATTGTGTATCAAATTTGGTCATCGTTTCTCTCAATTCCTCTTCTTATTGCTACTACCATGATGGGTTGCTTCTAATTTTGCGGGCTCCGACTTGCTTTGGTTTCATCCCTATCGTTCCTCCTCCACTTGACCCGCCTCGTAGCCCCTAGTCTGTTGTTTCGGGTGTGTTTGGGGTCGCAACCGCTCTCAGGCTTGTTTTCTTCTCTCCCCCACCCCCACCATACCATTCGTTTCGCCTTCTCTTCACCCCACCTCGTCTCCGGTATTCTGGATTTGTTCGGGGGCGACTGCACTTTGGCTAGGCTCTATTTTTCCTTCTCCCGTCGTCCCCCTCATCGCCCATGTTGTGGTAGGTGTGGGTGTGATTAGGGTCATCTGCATCAAGCTTCGACTTTGTATCACTCCCAAAGTCGATCCGCCTTCACTCGCCCCCCTTGTGTCGGTTGTTTGATGGTGGCATAGTTATTAGGATCACGGTCCAAATCGGCAGGATCGTACAATCCTACGGTCCTAGCAATTTCTTTATCCAGATCGTTGGTAAATACTCATTAGTGCTAGGATCGGACTAGGATCATAAGATCCTATACGGATCATTAGTACTGGGCTCAATCGTGAAAGTCATGCCCAGATGACCCTTATTTTTTCATAGTGTATTTCCCTCATTAGTGTGAGTTTTGAATTTGTGAATATTACGGAATTTTTTTCCTCGTTCATTGCCTCATCTGAGAGATCAAAAGGATGAGGCAGACGAGCAGGGTCGGAGGAAGTGGGTCCTCAGCACGAGGAGAAGTGAAATTAAACACAGGTCCGGCGAGCCACCAACGCAAATGGTGGTGGAGGGCGAAGAATATAGGACGAAGCTGAGATGTCGTGAAAAAGGCGACATCAACCCTAAAAGGCACCAAAACAAGATTGGAGGATGAAGGAGTCGAACACAGGGACGAAACTCGGGCAAAACAAAGAACATGTCATGGAGGCGATCTTCCCAGATAAACACAGCACCAAATCAACAAGAGGCTACTCCAAAACCCCAAATTGAAATCATACTCTAACGAATTGATCGAATCAACAACCGATTTGAAAAACCTCAAATCAATTGGACAAGATGGATTCAAACAACCAAGACCAGACACAAAAAGAAAGCCATGAAGGAGGAGGAAAGTCATAAGTGGGATAATAATTTATTCTATTTGACATGTAATGGACGATTGAGGGTATTGATCGAAGGTAAGGGCTTGTGGATCGCTTGGTATGAGGAGTTTTCGAACCGAAAGAGATTCCAACAAAACTCCGCTTATTTCTTCTAATAATGAAAGAAATGTTTGTCGTATTTTAATATTTTTATTTGCTTCTTCTCACTGCCCGGGCTGAATCTTCTACATTGCTTATAGATGCACATCAATACAACTGTATACAACCTGATCTACCACATTACAGGAAAACTGAAAACCCCCTATTACCTTCTTTCTACTACTGTTTGCCCTTTTTTGTGCAACATGAAATAAATGTTAGCTTGATGGGTTGAACAAGCAAAGTTTGCATTGCGTTTGGACTCCAGACGCAAAGTGGTCGACCAATCACACGAAGACATGTGTTCACGTGGAAAAAGTTTCAAGTTTTTGGACGGACCGACTATTTATGCGTAAATTTAAATCATATATGGGGGATCACGTGTCAATTCCCCAATGGAGTTGGAATAGTCGATTCCAGTTGTCATGTGTTACGGCCTCACGGGTAATTTAAATAAACTTAAAATCTCAATTTTTTTATTGTTAAAAGTATTTAAAAAAACATTTTTTAATAGTACATAATTTTATATGTCCATAAATACCAATTTTGCATATGTTAGAGGAGAAAAAAAGGGATAAACTTGAGGAAAAGCATACCTGGTAAGTATAAGAAGATATAGGGTTCGTATGGGATGGAGTTAATAAACTGACTAAAATTATAAACAAGGTAAAATTTATAAACTCTTGGTAAAAGTAGTTAAAATTTTAAACTGCAATATAAACTGCAACAAGGTAAAATTTATAAGTTGTTGGTAAAAGTAGTTTAATTTTGATATATGAATTTAGTAGTTGTGAAAAGGGTGTTTTGATTTTTTTAGCTTAATAATTTGGGATAACCTTGATAAATTTTACAACAATGAGCAATCCTACAATTACACATACAAATGTCTGCGATGAAAACGTCGTAATAAGGGTGGTTAATCATCGAATAGTCGACAATTTTTACAACAATAGACACTCTTACAATAACACGTACATTGTCTGGGATTGGTACATCCTAATAAGGGTGGCTATTCATCCATTTCGAGATGCCCAAACAATGTCTGCGATCTCATCTCGCAACCTCTTCATAACATCGCTTGGAGCACCACTTGGGCCCTCGACCCCAGCGGTATCAGCGTCTGTAGGGGCGTTGTTGGGCATGGGTTGTTCCCTTGGATTGTTGTCTTCGTCGTCCGAAAAATGTTCCGAGTGCAGGCGAATAAAGTTGTGAAGTGCCATGGTAGCTAGGATGATATCAATCTGTGTTTCTTCATCGTAATTGGGCATTGTAGACAACACCTTGAATTTCTTCTTCCACACGCCAAATGTACATTCCACAACGTTACGTAATTGCGAGTGTCTGTAGTTGAATAGCTCTCGCATATTCCCTGGTGCCACACGCTGGAAGTGGGTCAAGTGGTAGAACGACCTTGAGTAAGGTACCATGTATCCGTCACGACAAGCATATCCCTTGTCGCATAGATAATACTTGCCTGAACCAAACTCAATCAAAATCAAACGGTATATGACATGTAAAGCTATGTAGTTCACAAACATACCGCGTGGGGGGTGTGGAAAATTCATATTCAGATCGTTGGTAGCACTGTCAAGTACCTTCGCATCATGTGCAGATCCTTCCCATCCAACCAGTGCGTACGTGAAAAGCATGTCGAAGTCCACCACAACTAGGACATTAAACGTTACGGTCTGCTTGCGTCCTTTGTAGCGATCTTGGGTGTCCTCCGCGATGGTTGCTTCTATGTGGGTACCATCTATTGCTCCGATTGCATTCTACAAAAGGAAGTACATGGATGAAACCTTCATGTCCCAAATAGGTTGTTTAGTGGTTTAACGGCAATACGATACATGTACCTTGAACGGCATAAACCGTTGATTGGATGAAATACGCGATGGTATTCCGCTGAACGTTGGGTCACGAGGCTTCAACATGTCTCGTGTTAAGTCGATTAAGTTATGCTTCCGACCTGTTATTGTATCCAACACCTGATGGATTGTTCGATTGACTGTCTCAGGCGAATGTTGGAAGTGCTCGCAAATCACTCTAGTCGAAGCCCCTTGTGAAACCATATACAGAAACATTCCAACCTTTTCATGGATAGGTATGTTCCGTGACCCTGCTAACCCATAGCGGTTTCCCAAGGTATTGCAAAGCTCCCGAAAGCATCTGGTTTCCATTCGAAACATGTTGTAGGTTCTGTCAAGATGCCCCTCCATAAGTTGTTCCACTCATTCCCTACCTCGACCACGAGTTGTATAGCAAGGTTCCTTGTGGAAATGTGTGTAATAGTAATGAGCAACGCAATCATCTACTGCTTGATTGTCTAATTCACAGGCGATAATACGCCGATGTAAGTTACGTGACTGGTTGATGATATCCATTGCACTCCCTTGTGCATCACTACTCTCCCCCATAAGCGCCGACCTATGCTAGTTTCATCATGAGTTCAAATAAAAAAGAGAAACACAAATTCAAATAACACCACTACAAAACTGCAAACATTAACACAAATACAAATCATTCATTACAACATAAGCTAGTTTCATCACAGTTCAAATCATGCATCACAAGTTCAAATAATGCATCACAAGTAAATAGCCTCCATACAATACAACTCAGAAATAGTTAAACACATTCAGAAAGAGTTTCATGAATGACTACAAAGGGAAAGGAACACAAGTAACGTCGAACACTAGACCATCGGCTGGAGGTGGATTTACCCTTCTCATATGAATGTTGCAGAAATGCAAGGCGTTCCTCGTTTGAGCGAAGCCATAGTAAGGTGTGACGTCACTTCTCGTCCATATTGCGTAACAGAGAATCCATCCACAATGCACTAGTACTATCAACGACGCCCTCATCAGCCATTTTACCAAGTAGTTCGAGTCCCTCATCAATCGATGGTGGCAATTTTCCAACAGCTTTTGCAATTGAAGACGCCTCATGCTCTAACATTGCAATCATCCTCTCACCACGGGATGCTGATTGTGACAAGTGTGAATTCAACATTGCAACTCCTCCAGACCTACGCCGCTTGCTAGACTCTGGTCGCCCAGTTGGTGCGAGTGGGGCACCCATAGGAGGCGTACCAGTCACCGGGGATGCATTAGGGGTATCCCCTTCTGGCGTACCTTCATCCATATATGCACTCCTTTGAGGCTGCGTTTGAGTGCCTAAGTTGTCCGGTGGAGTCTGAACACATCCCTCGCTCAGTAGGCTAGTGAAATTCTGAAACAAGGTTTCACCTTCCTCGTCGACATTGAAGTCATTCAGGGCAGCCCCTTCGGTACCCACTGAATCACAATCCACTTCCACAGTAGCTCTCCCAGGAATGCGAGTTGGATTCATAGAAGGTGACATTGCCATTCGACCCGTTGCGACGGTCTTCCCAAACAACCTATCCATCAGCTCCTCCCAATCTGGATCCATGCCCTTGTGCCTAAACTTGGCGCATTCTTTTTTCTCCTATAGCCGAGTAAAACAAAGTAATCAGGATTTCATTTTTACACAACTATAAATCCAGTAACCCAAATCCATCTATAAAGAAAAAAGGCTTAGGCAAAACCTTGATTTTCTTATCCCACCACTGCTTGTCAGCCATTATTCTTCGATTCACCGGATCCCAACCTAATCCAGTTTCATGGTTTCTTAGCATCTTCCAAGCCGAGTACTCGCGTTTCAAACCTTGGTACCTATTCTTCATTACCACAACCGTCACTGTATGGCCTATCTTTTTGGAAAAAAGCAAGTGCCAATTCATCCCACTTGAAATTGCTTGTCGGATTCGTGTTCTTGCGGTAATCCAGCAACAGTATAACCATTTGTTTAAGTACGTCGTCGTTCCAAGTGAAGGAACAATTGCTCGTGTTATCGGTATCTTGTGAGACATCCATTTTTTGTCATTAACAACCAAAACATTCTCATCCAACGCAAATGTTTTCAAAACATGCATCAAGTGTGCACTTACTCCCTACAAATTACTCTTGGCATACGTGAAATGTAAAAGCAATTGGCAATTTAGACCGAGGGATTTGGATTTCTCATTCAGATTTGTGTCTGAATGCTATTTAGAAAAAATGGATAAATAATTCAAACATCAACTTCCAAACAACAGATAGCACCAAATGAATATTGTGTAAATTTTGAAACTGATGTCTAATTTCATTGTCATCCCTTCTCATTAGCCAGGGTCAATTAGATACGGATTTGTTAACAGGTTTTCATGAACACTTAACAACAAACATATAAAAGGACAAGCTCTTTCTTTTGAATAAATTGTACTAATGGATAAAGAAATTGTTGGGGGAAATATCAGCTTCCACTTTCAATGTGTTGGCTTCTAGCTGGTAAAAAAAAATACAGGAAGTGTTTATTGTGGCCATTAATCAAATGACCGTCTAAAGTTTTACCAAATAGCATTAAGGACAGCTTTCAATGTGCTGGCTTCTGGCCATTAATCAAATGACGAAGTTTTACCAAATGACCATCTAAAGTCCTAGGTATAATCCAGCCATGAATCAAGGTACACAAGAGCCCCATAACCTTTCACAACAAGTAAAAATAGCATTCAGATTTGTGTCTATTTAGAAAAAATAGCATTAAGGACAACATTCAGAAATCATTTAGAAAATTAGCATCTTGTTCTAACAAACAGCATTCAAAAATCATTCCTAGACGCAAAAAATCTTGCAGCAACAACAACAACAACCATCAGTTGTACAATAACAACAACAAAAACGAAATCCACAATTTCTAATTCAATCCAATTTCAACAAGTATGAAATCAACAATCAATTCCTAATTCATTCCAACACCCACATTTTTGCACAAATAAACACCCTATTTCGCACACATTCGAAATTAATGGATC
The DNA here is from genome assembly GCA_037127255.1 of Persicaria tinctoria. Taxonomy (NCBI): domain Eukaryota; kingdom Viridiplantae; phylum Streptophyta; class Magnoliopsida; order Caryophyllales; family Polygonaceae; genus Persicaria; species Persicaria tinctoria. The sequence goes on along the minus strand of JBANSL010000002.1, from coordinate 89,869,869 downwards.
AAGGTGAGTGACATACGTACCTTAGTGATCTTCGTTCTTCGTAGCCCTCACAGTCGCCTCGGAATAACGCCAGAGCAACCCTTAATTTGTCTCCTGGCGCCGGTTTTCGTCTCCTGCGGCAAATGGAAGATAGATGGAAAATAGATGGAAGATGGGAGATTGATGGAAGATAGATGGAAGATAGATGGAAGATGAGGGGGAGTTACATACCGCCGGTTTTCGTCTCCGGTCCGGTTGAACTTCGTCTTCAGCGCCACATATGGAGATGCCGCCGCTCCTCTGCTCCTAAGAGAGAACAACCCTAAGCGCTTGTATTTTGGTAAAAATCTGGGCGGGTTGTGAATTTGCTAAAATATGAGGGATAAATTTGTAATTGTGGAAAAATAAACCCCTAAATAAGCTGCATTGTCCGCTTAAACCGGTTGAATTTTTTAACAGCTACAAGTTACTAATTTGAACCGGTTGAATTGGGCAGCCATACACAACCATACTTTACATTACCAGTAAAATGGCATGATTTCCACTTATATATTTATAATAAAAAATATTCTATAAAGGTAAAAAGTAAGTAAAAAAATGTTAACTTTCATCATCGTTGAGCCGTCATCATTTAAATTTATTGAAAAGTGAAAACTACTACATTAAAGAATCTAATAACACATGTCATATTTTAATTTGTAGTATAAGATTGAAATTTTACACTTAATGTAAATGTATCATGTTTTAATTTGTAGTATAAGATTGAAATTTTACACTTAATATAAATTAATCGGGTCACCGGGTCAATCAGGTCAAAATTATCGTGTCAATCGGGTCATCGAGTCTAAACCCACATGACCTGAAAAATTACTCCCGAACGCCTGGAAGATTTTTCGTGCGTTCGGATCGGGTCGTATGTTGACAGGTCTACTACAACCTTTGAACAGGCTACAAAATGTATAATAGGTGATTTGAATCAAACCAACTTAACCAAGTCAAAATATTGCTTAACATTATATGTAAATTGACGAGAAAATATTTTAATTATTATGCATGTGATCAATAATTTTTTTTATGATTTTTTTGATTGAGTAAAAATTCGAGTCCAGACGTATCTAGATCCCGATGGCCGACGGTAGACGGATAACCGCCTAAAAACAAACAAAAATACAGAGATGATGCAACATACAGACAAGTGCGTGTTGTAAGGAGAAATCGAGTATGAAATATAATGAAATAGATCAAACCAGACTTAGGCCTCAGCAAATAAATACAAGACTCCTCCAATGCAGTAAGAGAAAGTCAGGATCGAATCCACGAGGAAGCACGTCAGCGGTTCTCAGGTAGCTGTAAATTCTCACAGACACAGCAGCAGAAAAGCACAGAAACACAGAAGTAGAAACAAATAAACCCGACAAGGGTAACTAAAACAAAAGTAAAGAAAAGACAGAAATAAAAACAAAGCAAAGACGAAAGCAAACAGAAACCAAAAGCAAAGCAACAGTCTTGTCGATCTCGACTAACTCCTACTCGAGATCGACCACGGAAATCGACAACAGCAAGTCGACAATCACAGCAAACAAGAAATCCCGGCAAGGGCAACTCGACCTCGACAAGAGGTACTCGACTTCGACGAAGGAAAGTAAAGACAGAAAGTGAAAATCGATGAAAACAGAAACAAATCAACTCGACATAGACAAACCCCTACTCGACCTCGACTAAGGCTAACTCGAGATCGACAAAGCTTCGTCTAGATCGACTAAACAGAAATTTAAAAGAATGTAAATTGCAATTGCTTAAACCCAAACTCAGCTTTTCGACAGAAAATTTACTCAATATATAAAAAGACCTCCAAGGCTAGGGTTTCAACACCACAACGATAACCATGCAAAACAACACATAAAGGCATAAAAGATCATGCTTTCCATCAAATAACTTTCGTCATTAACAAATAGGCATATAGAGGCTCTCGCATAAACCCTAATTGTTACTAACCCTTTTCACATAATTAATCCAAGTTGCATTAAGATCACTTTCGCTTCAATAATACAAACAAGGATCACCTTCAACTCTCGCAAAAGAATCATGCTCTTAGGGATAGAAGATGAATCGCACAAAAGATCTGACCTTTATCGCATCGCCTCACATGGCCACCGTCGGGCTCACCCCAGCCCCAGAAGTGGGTGGACTACTCACGCCTCATCGCAATAACAGACATTGAATTGATGAAAGAAACTTGCATTAACTATATTTAAAGCCTTTACAATCCTGGCAATCAACTTTCGCAAACCGCCAAAACCTTAAAAACCTCAAACTCCTAAACTGTATCTGAATGGAACTAACTACTTGTGTCTTGAATGATATCTAACTGAAATTGAATGATTGAAACTGAGCTCCATGGGCTTTATTTATAGCCTTCATTCCCTAGCTAATCTAGGAAAGAAGATATCTATCTATATCTAAATTGCTTAAAAGATAAATAAATGACATAATGGAATTAAATCTATAAGGAAAAAGATAAAACTAAAGTAGGAAAGTCTTCATGTCTTGATAGATTCCGCCTTCCATAGATAGAACTTGATAGATTGGATAGAATTCAGCAACTTCGGATAGAATTTTCCGCCTTCGGCACCAAGGAATCCAATTCTACTCGGACAAGGCTTCATCGAGTTGGGCTCGTCGAGCTCGAGTAAGATTGCTCGGCTTGACTCGTCGTCTCGCTGGTGCTCGTCGACCTCGACCACGCCTAGTCGATCTCGACAAGGGTGGGTCATCGACTGGGCTTGCTCGGGTGGATCTCCTCGGGTTGCTCGGACATGCTCGGACACGGACTCTGGGTTTTTGTCGAGGTCGACAAAGGCTCCTCGAGCTCGACAAGAGTTGCTCGAGTTGGCTCTCTCCGCTGGCAGCGGATGGCTTGGTCCGCGGCAGCGGATTCTCCTTTCCGCGGCAGCGAATGATGTCGCTGGCAGCGAGTCCTCATGGTCGTCCTCGGCTTCGTCCTCGGACAGCTCCTCCTCGTCGACTCCGGACATGGTTGCTGGGGCTTCGTCGACTTCGACTAGTGGTCCTCGAGGTCGAGTTGGGTCCGGAGCCTGGCTTGGTCTGGCTTCTCGAGCAGGCTTGCTCGACTATGTCTGCTCGGCCATGGCTTGTCGAGCTCGACCAGGGTTACTCGAGATCGAGTAGACATGGCTTTCAGCCTTGTTCCGCTGCTTTGACCTTGGAATTCTGTAGTGGTTTTTCCGAGCTTTTCCGACCTTCTGTAGAATTGCTGTAAATGCCTCGATTTCTGCGATTTAAACAGAAACTGGTGTAGATTCCATAATTTTGGCAAATAAAAATAAACTACATAGATTCTGTACTATCTTAACCCAAATGCATGAAATATATGCAAAAATCGATATAAAAGTTGCTGTAAAACATGGCAGATTCCGCTCACAACAAACACCCCATACTTAAGCTTGCTTGTCCTCAAGCAATACTTTTACTTGTCATTCAGGGGAAGAATTCAAACTCTCAACATCTTAGATTCATTCTTTATATGTCCCTACAGTCAATTACCATCCTCGAAAAGGTACTAGTGTCACAGATCCATGCATGTGCAAATATGTAAAAGCAACATCTACTCACAAAAGGAGGGTTATGCACAAATAATTCATACGTGACAAAGCATTTGATAATCAAGAAGACTTTAATTTAAGCTCATGAAGGAGTAGATTGGTAAAAAGCTAAAAGGTGGGCAATTTTTGGCAATGTGGTGCTTTTATGATCCGGGGAAATGGAGTACTTTCCAAACTTGAGTTTCATTCCACATCCTTTTTCCACTTGATTCATCACCTTTTATTTTGCTTTTCTCAATAATAATGTTTTTACCTCTCTGACCTTAGCACTGCCTTCTCGCGAGTCGCAAACATGGGTGTCATGAATGGCCCCGGATACTTAGTGCTTTGGACTCCTCACAATGTGTCCCATCTCTCCAAACTATTATCTCAGAGAGCAGGGTCAATCTACCTTTATCTCCTGAGGTGATTGGATTTTCTTTCACTCATTAAATTTTCCATATATTTCAAACAATTTCCTTCCAAACACCAATAATGATAATCATCACAACAACCATATAACATCTCCATAATGTAACATCATTCTCAACATAATCCCCGGATAAGGTAAAGAATGGCAAATATTTAGATCACGTGGAGCAATATTTGAAATAAGGCATAATATGGCTTTTGTGATGCATAAGCATAGGTAAGGCTAGGATTTCAAACAATGAGCATTATATGGAAATTTAAAGTCCTCCATCATTTTATCATGCAACATGTCAAAAGCAATTTCAAATTTTACCTCCTTTCATGGTTTTCAAGAAATAATGCACTTCATTGTGACTTCCCTTTACTAGGCAATTTCATGCTATATCTCTAATGAATCCAATTTTGCATCGTCGAGTTCAATATAACTTCCATGACATTATTCAAAAAATTTCAATGGGGGTCATTTTTCTAAATTTTTGGAAATCATGCATATAAGCACATAAATGCATTCCAAAGTAGCCATGTAACAATTCTAAGAAATAATGCACAAGTAATGCACAAATAATGTCAAATATGGTAAGTATGCATAATGTAAGCCCTTCCCCCACCCCATACTTAAACATTACAGTGTCCTCACTGTATAAAAACAAGGTAAAGGGTAAAGAAAGAAACTCACAAGACATGTGTGCAAAGCTGCAAAATTTTGAATGGAGCACCCCCTAGTCCGAGTATGACTATAGCTTTGATTCTATCCATGGACCTGAAATTTAGAAGACATATACCAACAAAACAAAAACAAAAAACCAAAAAAAACAATGTTCAAAACCAAAAACCAAAACAAAGTCTCAAATGTCCTAAAAAAGTCTATGTACATGCTCTAGATTTTATAGTCGCTAGGCCGACTTTCATTAATGCTCAAGGTGGCATCTGCAGAGCCCATGTAGCTTGGGCCTCAAATAAGACTCCATTCTTGTCCATCAGCTGTAATCCTCCAGAATGGATCTTGTTCACCACGAACGGTCCCATCCGCTTCTTGTTGAACTTGTTAGGAAACCAATGATCCTTTGATTTAGAGACATAGAGCTTGTCTCCAACTTCATACTCCTTAGGCTTATCATTGGAAATCCTGCACAATCGCACATACCAAGGCAGACCTCTCCCATGTATAGATAAATCTTTAATGGAAATAGGAGAAGAAAGATCCATACCTTGGCTGACTTTCGCGGAAACGGAATCGGGCACCACTGTGTTTGGTCGATCTCGACTAGGGCTCCTCGAGATCGACGAGTTTGCTGGATCTGGTGGTAGTCTGGTCGAAGAATCAGAAGTCGAGGAAGAACAGGTCTTGTCGACCTCGAGTTGGCTGGTCGACCTCGACAAGGGATCTGGTCCTGGTGGCTGGATCGTCGAGGAAGATGGCATCGAGGAAGTTAGGTGGTGGTCGACCTCGACAAGGCTACTCGAGGTCGACGAGGGTTTTCCTCCTGGTAGGTAGCTCCTCGAGAAAACAGCGTCTGGTGGCTCCGTTTGGTGGTCGACCTCGACAAGCTTAGTCGAGATCGACGAGGCCGGTTCGTCGGGCAGCTTCTGTGTCGAAGAGGATGGAGTCGAGTCAGGACACTTCTTGTCGATCTCGACAAGTCTACTCGAGGTCGAGTAGCTCGGCTCCTCTGGCTTGCTGCTCGGCGAAGCTGGTGCTGGTGGAGTTGCTTTGGTCTGGTCGAGATCGACTAGGGTTCTACTCGAGGTCGAGGAGCCCTGGTCGATCTTGACCCCATACTTAGCTCCTGCGTTCTCCTTGAGAATTGCCATGATCTCCTCTACTTGGGCCTCCATGTCCCTCTTTTCCAGCTCCTCAGGGGTCATATTCCTGACCTTGGGTTCCCCGCAGGTGATGTAGCCAGCAGAGATAGATTTGACCTCTTCCATCGGACCCGTATATCTTTCAGTTTTGTTGAAGGAATACTCAATCACTTCGTCGCTGATGTTGAAGGTGAGCACTCCTTTCCTTACGCTTATGTTGGCATCCACCGTCGCCAAGAATGGTCTCCCTAGAATAATTGGACAAGCAGGATCTTCTTGCATATCAATAATTAAGAAATCAGCAGGAACGAAGAATTTACCTACTTGTACTGGGACATTTTCCACCATGCCTGTTGGAATGACCACCGTGTTGTTGGCCATGTACAGTCTAGCATCCACAGGCTCTAGGGCACCTATCTTAATCTTGGACCAAATCGTTAAAGGCATAATACTAACACTGGCTCCAAGATCACATAAGGCATTAATTTTGTATGGACCAAATCCAATAGTTATAGCAAACTTACCTGGATCCGGCCGCTTTTCCAGTATGCCCAGCTGGCTGCATTCCTCTGTAATTTCCGCCATTGATCGCTTTTTGCTCAGAATCTCCTTCAGGAATTTGACATAGGACGGCATTTCATTGAGAGCTTCTGTGAAGGGTATGGTGACATTCAGCTTCTGAAGCATCTTGATGAAGCGCTGAAACTTTTTCTCCGCTGGATCCTTTAGAGATTTTGTGGGAAAAGGCAGCTTCTTTTTCGGAGTCGGAGCCAGAACAAATGTCGGAGTTGCTGTAGTTTTCTCGACCTCGACCTGGTGCTCCTCGAGATCGACTACCCTCTTGTCGACATCGACCAGGTTTGGTGCTGTCGAGTTGCTGTTCGGCGCAGACGAAGATTCTGGAGCTTTCTCCTCGACCTCGAGTAGACCTTTGTCGAGGTCGACTGGGCTCTGGTCGAGATCGACTACGGGCTTGTCGACCTCGACTTGCTGTTCCTCGTCGTTCTGCTGCTTCCCGACCTCTGGCTCTTGCAGTTGATGCCCGCTCCTAAGCTTTACAGCAGCGATGTGTCCAGTCTTTCCCTTAGGATTTGGTTCTGTTTACCCAGGGAGTTTGCCGGACTGTCGTGGGATCTGTGCAGAAATCTGTCCTATCTGAGTCTCAATCCCCTTTTTCCAGATGTCCAGTTCTCCAAATTTGGTGGTGATGTTCTGGAACTGGTTGTTGATGGTGCCCTGATTTCGTCGCATTTCCTCAAGGACCAGCTGCAGATCATCCTTCCTTTGATCCCTTTCTGGATGTCCTGGAGCTCTGTAGGGTGGAGGGTTCCTAGGGGGACCTTGGTTCCATTGCTGTTGATAAGGCCTTTGATCCCCCATATAGCGATTAGGCCCTCCTGCGTAAGCTGCATCCTCATGATGTTCTCCCATCCTGACTTGCTCTGTGTGTGGGCACTCAGTAGTGGTGTGCCTTTGCGATCCGCATTCTATGCAAGGCTGGTTGACAGAGAGATACTTCACTTGCTTGAGGAGCTTCTTATTTTGGTCTCTGTAGTATTGCTCCCTAACATCTGGGTCGATCTCCTTTGCTGGCTCATAAAGTGGCATAGATGGTGCTGGCCTGGCGTAGGAGTTCTCATCATAGTTTGAAGTAGCCCCATACTTGTTGTCGTAGGTAGTGAGTTTCTCCAGCACTCCCCATGCGTCACTTGGCGGCATTGTAAGATACTCATAGCGAGTGTAGTGGTTGATTCTGTCCTTAGTGACTTGATCAAGAGAATTGAAGAAGATCTCCTGAATGACATAGGGCGGCTGTCCATGAGTAGGGCAAGATCGCAAAAGATCCTTGTAGCGTTCCCATGCCTTTGCCAGCGGTTCCCCTTGCTTATGTTTGAAGGCGGTGATTTTCTGGCGGAGATGTGCTGTTTTGGCAGGTGGGAAGAATTTGTTCAGGAACTCTTGCTCTACTTGGGCCCAGGTTGTCAGTGATTTTGGTTTCAGCCCTTCCAGCCATTTTAGTGCAGGACCAGCGAGAGACCAGCGAAAAGCTTTCATCTTGACATATTCCAAAGTTGTACCTTCAGCAAGAGTACGGCACATGTCAGCAAAGTTGGTAATATGCTCAAGAGGGCACTCATTGAATCTACCATAAAAGGCATTATTTTTAAGCTCTATAAGAAATTGAGTGCGAATTTCAAAGGAGTTATCAGGGATTAGAATCGCCGATTCAGGCACGAAAAGCGTGGGATGCATATAATCCTCTGCAGTGGTTGGATATTGGGCAAGGTCAGCTTGTGCTTGTTCCTTTTCTGCCCTCTCAGCGGCGAGAGCAGCATCCCTGGCGGCTAGATCCTTGGTAAGCCTAGCGATCAGCTGCTCCTGTGTTTTAGCGTCCGCCATGATCCTTTTGAGTTTAGAGTGGATGTGTAGGTAGCGCTCCGGTTCATCTAAGGCGTCAAACTCAAGTGTTCGACCAGAACGATGCATACACCTGCAAAGTAACTCAAGGAAAACGTGAAATTCTAACTACCTAAGGCGCGATTGATTGCTTCCCCGGCAACGGCGCCAATTTGTTGTAAGGAGAAATCGAGTATGAAATATAATGAAATAGATCAAACCAGACTTAGGCCTCAGCAAATAAATACAAGACTCCTCCAATGCAGTAAGAGAAAGTCAGGATCGAATCCACGAGGAAGCACGTCAGCGGTTCTCAGGTAGCTGTAAATTCTCACAGACACAGCAGCAGAAAAGCACAGAAACACAGAAGTAGAAACAAATAAACCCGACAAGGGTAACTAAAACAAAAGTAAAGAAAAGACAGAAATAAAAACAAAGCAAAGACGAAAGCAAACAGAAACCAAAAGCAAAGCAACAGTCTTGTCGATCTCGACTAACTCCTACTCGAGATCGACCACGGAAATCGACAACAGCAAGTCGACAATCACAGCAAACAAGAAATCCCGGCAAGGGCAACTCGACCTCGACAAGAGGTACTCGACTTCGACGAAGGAAAGTAAAGACAGAAAGTGAAAATCGATGAAAACAGAAACAAATCAACTCGACATAGACAAACCCCTACTCGACCTCGACTAAGGCTAACTCGAGATCGACAAAGCTTCGTCTAGATCGACTAAACAGAAATTTAAAAGAATGTAAATTGCAATTGCTTAAACCCAAACTCAGCTTTTCGACAGAAAATTTACTCAATATATAAAAAGACCTCCAAGGCTAGGGTTTCAACACCACAACGATAACCATGCAAAACAACACATAAAGGCATAAAAGATCATGCTTTCCATCAAATAACTTTCGTCATTAACAAATAGGCATATAGAGGCTCTCGCATAAACCCTAATTGTTACTAACCCTTTTCACATAATTAATCCAAGTTGCATTAAGATCACTTTCGCTTCAGTAATACAAACAAGGATCACCTTCAACTCTCGCAAAAGAATCATGCTCTTAGGGATAGAAGATGAATCGCACAAAAGATCTGACCTTTATCGCATCGCCTCACATGGCCACCGTCGGGCTCACCCCAGCCCCAGAAGTGGGTGGACTACTCACGCCTCATCGCAATAACAGACATTGAATTGATGAAAGAAACTTGCATTAACTATATTTAAAGCCTTTACAATCCTGGCAATCAACTTTCGCAAACCGCCAAAACCTTAAAAACCTCAAACTCCTAAACTGTATCTGAATGGAACTAACTACTTGTGTCTTGAATGATATCTAACTGAAATTGAATGATTGAAACTGAGCCCCATGGGCTTTATTTATAGCCTTCATTCCCTAGCTAATCTAGGAAAGAAGATATCTATCTATATCTAAATTGCTTAAAAGATAAATAAATGACATAATGGAATTAAATCTATAAGGAAAAAGATAAAACTAAAGTAGGAAAGTCTTCATGTCTTGATAGATTCCGCCTTCCATAGATAGAACTTGATAGATTGGATAGAATTCAGCAACTTCGGATAGAATTTTCCGCCTTCGGCACCAAGGAATCCAATTCTACTCGGACAAGGCTTCATCGAGCAGCTTCTGGAATCTGGGTCTAGTCGAGCTCGAGTTGGGCTCGTCGAGCTCGAGTAAGATTGCTCGGCTTGACTCGTCGTCTCGCTGGTGCTCGTCGACCTCGACCACGCCTAGTCGATCTCGACAAGGGTGGGTCATCGACTGGGCTTGCTCGGGTGGATCTCCTCGGGTTGCTCGGACATGCTCGGACACGGACTCTGGGTTTTTGTCGAGGTCGACAAAGGCTCCTCGAGCTCGACAAGAGTTGCTCGAGTTGGCTCTCTCCGCTGGCAGCGGATGGCTTGGTCCGCGGCAGCGGATTCTCCTTTCCGCGGCAGCGAATGATGTCGCTGGCAGCGAGTCCTCATGGTCGTCCTCGGCTTCGTCCTCGGACAGCTCCTCCTCGTCGACTCCGGACATGGTTGCTGGGGCTTCGTCGACTTCGACTAGTGGTCCTCGAGGTCGAGTTGGGTCCGGAGCCTGGCTTGGTCTGGCTTCTCGAGCAGGCTTGCTCGACTATGTCTGCTCGACCATGGCTTGTCGAGCTCGACCAGGGTTACTCGAGATCGAGTAGATATGGCTTTCAGCCTTGTTCCGCTGCTTTGACCTTGGACTTCTGTAGTGGTTTTTCCGAGCTTTTCCGACCTTCTGTAGAATTGGTGTAAATGCCTCGATTTCTGCGATTTAAACAGAAACTGGTGTAGATTCCATAATTTTGGCAAATAAACATAAACTACATAGATTCTGTACTATCTTAACCCAAATGCATGAAATGAAATATATGCAAAAATCGATATAAAAGTTGCTGTAAAACATGGCAGATTCCGCTCACAACAGTGCGCTCTACAAAACGAAACTAAATACAACTAAACCGAACAAGACGAGGACGTAGACGAAAGACGAAGCCAAGCACAAGTGCACAACCTAGAAGTTGCACCGTAGGCCGACGGCACATCAGGAGTCACCTATGGGCAGTGAAGGCGAACCTCTAATGAACAATTCTTCCGGAGAAAGGAGACACATCGTTACACATTACCCCGACCCCGACCTATCCCGCCTTCGACTGCCAGAACCCCATCAAACGAAGAGGAAAGTCCAGTCACGCCAAACGTATGTAGAGACACATGACGCCTGAACCGAAACGCACCAGAAGCCCAAGAGGGAATTACACAAACCTCACAAGGGATTTAGTATATTTAAATATGTAAACATACGAGTTCTTTTTTTCTTTATATATATATATATATATATATATATATATATATTTTACCATTCAAATCGGACTGCCCCGGACCCAAGGCTAAGCCTTAGGCCCGAAGGACAAACCCGAAAGGAAGAACTGGCTCCACTGGTGATGGAGACAGACAGGGAAAGATGAAACGCTTCCATCCAAGACCAGCAGCCGCGTAGAGCGGACAAGGGGAATGGAAGGAGACGAACGTTAGGCACCAAGCATCGAGTCCCCCTCGGAGGCCAGCCCACACCTAGAGAGAGGTGTGGGGGAGACAAGGGGAGAGGAGGGTAGCAGGTGTGAAACCACTACAGGGAAACCGGAAACGAGAAGGCCAGAACCGGACCCCAACCACCCGAATCGGAAACCAGAAGTAGTCAAGGGAGGAGGAGGAAAGGGCGGGGCGGCAAGCGACCACGACCTAGGCCACTGGAGGATTTGGAACTCCCTGAACGAAAGGCAGGGGAAGTAATCGGAAGCCGAAGGCGAATGGCGACGACCACCAAGCCCAACTAGAAGTAGTTGTGACAAGTTGTAGGAGGAAATCAAGTTTAAAATATAAAATATAAATCAAACTAGACTCTGCCCACGCAAATAAATACAAGACCTCCTCCTGATGTAGCAGCGGGAAGTCAGGATCGATAAACGAGGAAGCGTGTCAGCGGATCCTAGGCAGCGGTGTCTCATGTTGTTGCAGGAGGTAATCGAGTATTGAAATAGATATCAAATAAAGTTCAGATGGACTCCCCTGTCTCAGCAAATAAATACAAGACTCCTCTCGTTGTAGTAAGAGAAAGTCAGGATCGAATCCACGAGGAAGCACGTCAGCAGTTCTCAGGTAGCTGTAAATTCTCACGGGCAAAGCAGCAGAAAGACAGAAACACAAGCAGAAATAGAAATAAACCCGGCAAGGGCAACTAAAACAAAAGCAAAGAACTAAACTAAGACAGAAAGTAAAGAACAAAAGCAAGAAATAAAGCAAAACGGAAAAGCAAAGCAAGAAGTGACTCGAGGACACAGAAGCTACTCGAAGTCGAGTAAGCTGTCCTCTAGGTCGACAAAGGTGGTCGACAGCAGAAACTCAGAAAACGAAAACAAAGCAACTCGACGAACACAAGTCAACTCGATCTCGACAAGCACTACTCGAGATCGACTAGGGCATGCAAAGACAGAAATTGCAGAAATCGACAACAGAACAAAATCAACTCGACTAAGACCAGCTCCTACTCGACCTCGACAAAGGTCCTCCTCGAGATCGACAAAAGCTACTCTATGTCGACAAGAAACAGAAAAAGACAGAAACTTTAAAACTTGCAAATTCAAACACAGAACTCAGAACTTTGATGAAATAAATCAATATAATAAAAAGACTCCCAAGGCTAGGGTTTCAACACCACAACGATAACCATGCAAAACAACACATAAAGGCATAAAAGATTATGCTTTCCATCAAATAACTTTCGTCATTAACAACTAGGCATATAGAGGCTCTCGCATAAACCCTAATTGTTACTAACCCTTTTTCACATAATTAATCCAAGTTGCATTAAGATCACTTTCGCTTCAATAATACAAACAAGGATCACCTTCAACTCTCGCAAAAGAATCATGCTTATAGGGATAGAAGAGAAATCGCATAAAAATCTGACCTTTATCGCATCGCCTCACATGGCCACCGTCGGGCTCACCCCAGCCCCAGAAGTAGGTGGACTACTCACGCCCCATCGCAATCGCAGACATTGATGTATAAAAAGAAACTTGCATAAAACTATATTCAAAGCCTTTTACAATCCTGGCAATCAACTTTCGCAGAAAGCCAAAACCCTAAAAACCTTAGAACTCCTAAACTACTCTACTTGAATCTCTGAATTGGAATGTGTTCTGGAATGTGATGAATTGAAAAGCCAGCCCCATGGGCTTTATTTATAGTGATCTATTCCTTGCTAGCCAAGGATAGAATCTTCTATCTCTATCTAAAATTATATCTAAAACTTGGAAGGATAAATAAATTGATAAAAGGAAATAAATCAAACTAGGAAAGATAAAACTAATTAGGTAAGTCTTCATGTCTTGATAGATCTTGTCTCCTCGGATAGAACTTGATGTAATAGGATAGAATCTTCCGCCTTCGCGCCCAAGGAATCCCAAGTCTAGTCGGACTGCACTTGTCGAGAAGCTTCTGGAAAGTGGTCTACTCGACCTCGACGACGGCTTGTCGACATCGAGTAGGATTAGTCGTCTCGGCTTGCTGGTGCTCGATGTGGCTCGGGCTTGGCTTCCTGGGCTTGTCGACCTCGACCAAACTCTCGTCGATGTCGAGTTGATTTGCCTGTCGACTAGGTCTCTCGGGTAGCTCTCCTCGACGGCCTCGGATCTGGGCTCAGGCGCTCGTCAATCTCGACCAACTCTTGTCGAGATCGAGTAGATATGTGCTCGGCTCCTCGTCCTCGGCTTCTCGGGCAGCTCTTCTCCTCATCGACTCCGGGTGGTGGCGCTGGGCTTCGTCGATCTCGACCAGGGCTTGTCGAGATCGAGTAGACTTCCGGAGCTGGGTGTCTGGCTCTCTCGATCAGGCTTCGTCGACCAAGACTGGTCGACCAAGTCTTGTCGATGTCGACTAGGGCTTACTCGAGATCGAGTAGCCTGGGTTCTTGGCTTGATTCGAGTGGTTCCGCTGCTTTGACCTTGGACTTCTGTAGTGGTTTTCCGAGCTTTTCCAACCTTCTGTAGAATTGCTGTAAAATGCCTCGATTTCTGCGATTTAAACAGAAACTGGTGTAGATTCCATAATTTTGGTAAATAAACATAAACTACATAGATTCTGTACTATCTAAGCCCAAATGAATGCAATGTATACAGAAATCGATATAAAAGTTACTGTAAAACATGGCAAATTCAGCTCACAACATCTCACGGGCAGAAGTCGACAACAGAAGTCCTCGAGCTCGACTAAGGGTTAGTCGACAGAAGCTCAGACAGTCGAACACAGCAGCAGATGTAGGCACTGGCTAGTCGATGTCGACCAGGACTACTCGATGTCGAGTAGATCTTGTCGATGTCGAGTAAGGTCTTCGTCGAGGGCCTGCACGAGTAAGCAACAGCGACTCTGGGTCGAGGATCAGTAACTCGAGGTCGACCACAGTTGGTCGAGATCGAGTAGACAGGGAGCAAAAACGAATAAAAGTAAAGAAAGTAAAAACAAATGCTTTTAGGGTTTCGACTAAACTTAATGTAAAAGGACTTCCAAGATTGGGGTTTGCAACGACAATAACCAAGCATGCATAAGGTAGAACCAAACAAATAATCATATAATTCGCATTAAAGGACTAAGCTTTCGCCTTTTCCAACAATTAGACAACTCTCTCAAGAAACCCTAATTGTCTCTACCGATTTTATGTTTATAATCCAAGTTGTTAGCATGGATCTCCATTAGATGGGCAATAAACACATCAACAAGTAGGAAAATGCGCAAAATATGATAAAGGTTCGATCTTTACCTCAAATATGCATGGCTATCGTCGGGCTCGCCCCAACCCTAGAAGTGGGTGGACTACTCGCTCTTCATCGCAAACTCAGAAATCTTTGATTGAAAGAAAACAACTTGCATAAACTATATTCCAAGACTTTACAATCCCGGCAATCCAACTCTCGTCGAATGCCAAAACCCTAAAACCTTCGAACTTCCTAAACTGTCTCTGTGGAACTACTTGTCTCTGACTAAAATTGAATGAATAAAACTGAGCCCCATGGGCTTTATTTATAGCCTTCGTTCCCTAGCTATTCTAGGAAAGAAGATATCTATCTACATCTAAAACTTTATCTAAAACTTAAAAGATAAATAAAAGATATAAAGGAATTAAATCTAAAATAGGAAATATATCTAAATTGTCTTCAATGGATAGAATCTTTCTCTTCATGGTAGATCTTGATAGTTTTGGATAGAATCGGAATTCTTCACTCCCAAGCAATCCAAAGTCGAGTAGGATTAGTCGAACCGCGTCACTCGGCTCTGGAAGCTTCGTCGACCTCGACAAGGCTCTTGTCGATCTCGAGTAGGAGTCTTGGTCGACTGGCTCGGTTCGTCGTCTCGGCTAGCTGGTGCTCGACAGACTCGGACATGGCTCCTGGTGCTCGTCGATGTCGAGTAGCCCTAGTCGATCTCGAGTAGACTGGCTTGCCGACTAGGTCTTCTCGAGTGGCTCTGCTCGATGGGCTCTGGATCTTGACTCTGGGCTCGTCGATCTCGACCAACTCTTGTCGAGATCGAGTAGGGTTCGTCGAAGATGACTCTCTGGTGGGTGTCGAGGACTCCTCCTCGGATTGGCTCGGAGTGACTTGTCGATCTCGACCAACTCTTGTCGAGATCGAGTAGGGTTGTGCTCTTCTCTGGTCGAACAGCTTCTCCTCGGCAAGGACTCGGGCAGGTGCTGGGAGGCTCGTCGACCTCGACAAGGGCTCGTTGAGGTCGAGTAGAGTTGTCGGCCTCCTGGTCAGGTCGGGTAGCCTTCTTCTCGAGTCTGGGTCCTGGCTCCCCTCCTTGTCGACCTCGACTAGCTGTACTCGATGTCGAGTAGGGTCCGGGTTCCTCGTCTTCTGTTTCTCGACTCAGGCTCCTCGATGCTGGCTGTGTCTAGGCAGGTGTTGTGAGCGGAATCTGCCATGTTTTAGAGCAACTTTTATATCGATTTCTGTATACATTGCATTCATTTGTGTTTAGATAGTACATAATCTGTGTAATTAATGTTTATTTGCCAAAATTATGGAATCTACACAAGTTTCTGTTTAAATCGCAGAAATCGAGACATTTACAGCAACTCTACAGAAGGTCGGAAAAGCTCGGAAAAATCACTACAGAAGGCCAAGGTCA
The DNA here is from genome assembly GCA_037127255.1 of Persicaria tinctoria. Classification (NCBI taxonomy): domain Eukaryota; kingdom Viridiplantae; phylum Streptophyta; class Magnoliopsida; order Caryophyllales; family Polygonaceae; genus Persicaria; species Persicaria tinctoria. The sequence continues at coordinate 89,853,935 of JBANSL010000002.1, read as the reverse complement.
AAGGCGCAGCGGAGCCAGTCAAATCAAGCCAAGGACCCAGGCTACTCGATCTCGAGTAGGCCTGGTCGACATCGACAAGACTTGGCCGAGCAGCCTTAGTCGACAAGGCCTGATCGAGAAGCCAGAGCCACCCTGACTCCGGGCTCTACTCGACCTCGAGGAACGCTGGTCGAGGTCGACAACAACCCTAGCCCATGTCCGGAGTCGACGAGGAGCTTGCCGAGGAGATTCACCCGAGGACGACCAAGCCATCCGCTGCCAGCGACCCAACTCGACCTCGAGGACCCTTTGTCGAGGTCGACGAAGACGCTGAGTCCAGATCCGAGCTCCTCGACCACACCAACCCGAGAGAGCCTAGTCGATGACCCACCCTTGTCGAGATCGACTAGGCATGGTCGAGATCGACGAGCACCAGTGAGCCAGACGAGCCACATCGAGCAGATCTAGCCGAGACGACGAGCCAAGCCGAGCCGCCTTACTCGAGCTCGACAAGCCCTACTCGAGCTCGACAAGAGACCGTGTCCAAAAACGCGTCGTCGACTTACCTTGTCCGAGTAGACTTGACATTGCTTGGTCCCGAAGGCGAGGAAATCTATCCGATCTATCCGATTCTATCTATGGAAAGAAGATATACCAAGATGAAGACATGTTACCTTATTAGTTTTATCTTTTTCCCTTTTAGATATAAATTCCTTTTAACATTTATTTATCATTAAAGATTTAGATATAGTTTTTAGATATAGATATAGATGTTCTATCCTAGATTAGCGGGATTTGAGCACTATAAATAAAGCCCATGGAGGCTGGTTTTAGAAATCATTCAAGACACACAGTTAGTTAGTTACAAGGAGAAGTTTAGGGAGTTCGAAGGTTTTAGGGTTTTGGCATTGACGAGAGTTGATTGCCGGGATTATAAAATCGTTGAATATAGTTAATGCAAGTTGTTTTCTTTCAATCAAAGATGTCTGAGTTCGCAATGAAGAGCGAGTAGTCAACCCACTTCTAGGGTTGGGGCGAGCCCGACGATAGCCATGCAGAATTGAGGTAAAGATCGAACCTTTATCATGTCTTGAGCATTTACCTACTTGTTGATGTGTTTATTGCCCATCTAATGGAGATCCATGCTAACAACTTGGATTATAAACATAAAATCGGTAGAGACAATTAGGGTTTCTTGAGAGAGTTGTCTAATTGTTGGAAAAAGCGAGAGCTTGATCCTTTAATGCGATTTATATGATAATCTGTTTGATTCCGCCTTATGCATGCTTGGTTATCGTTGTTGCAAACCCCAATCTTGGAAGTCTTTTTACATTCAGTTTAAGTCAGAAATCCCAAAAAGCATTTGTTCTTTATTTTCTTTCTTTCTTTATTTTCTGTTCGACTTGTTTTCCTGCTCTACTCGATCTCGACCACACCCTGGTCGAGCTCGACGACTAATTCCCGACTTAGAGTCGCTGTTGCTGAAAGTGTGCAGGAGATCGACAGAGAGTACTCGACTTCGACAGGCCCAACTCGATCTCGAGTAAGGCTAGTCGAGATCGACAAACACCTTCGTCGACTTTTGCTGCTGTGATCGAATGTCCAAAGCTTCTGTCGAGTAATCTTACTCGAGCTCGAGGACTACTGTTGTCGACATCTGTCCGTGAGATCCCGACTGCTGCCTGAGAACCGCTGACACGCTTCCTCGTGGATCGATCCTGACTTCCGCTGCTGCATCAGGAGGAGGTCTTGTATTTATTTTGCGTAGGCATAGTCTGGTTTGATTTATATTTTATATTTTGAACTCGATTTCCTCCTACAACAAAATTGGCGCCGTTGCCGGGGAAGCTATCATTCGCGCCTTAGGTAGTTAGATCTCACGTCTACCTTGAGTTACTTTACAGGTGTATGCATCGTTCTGGTCAAACACCTGAGTTTGACGCCTTAGACGAACCGGAGCGTTACTTACACATCCACGCTAGACTCAAAAGGATCATGGAGAACAACGAAACACAGGAACAGCTGATCGCTAGGCTTACCAAGGAACTGGCTGATAACAATGCTGCTCTCGCCGCTGAGAGAGCAGCCAGGGAACAAGAAGCTGAGCGCGTGAGGCAAGCAGAAGCTGAGCGTGCCCAATATCCAACTACTGCAGAGGAATATATGCATCCAACACTCGTCGTGCCTGAATCGGCGATTCTTATCCCTAATAACTCTTTCGAAATTCGCACTCAATTTCTTATAGAGCTTAAAAATAATGCCTTTTATGGCAGATTTAATGAGTGTCCTCTTGAGCATATTACTAACTTTCACGATATGTGCCGTACTCTTGCAGAAGGTACCACTCTGGAATATGTCAAGATGAAATCTTTCCGCTGGTCGCTTGCTGGACCTGCACTAAAATGGCTGGAAGGGCTGAAACCAAGGTCACTCACCACATGGGCCCAAGTAGAGCAAGAGTTCCTAAACAAATTCTTCCCACCCGCCAAAACAGCACATCTCCGCCAAAGAATCACTGCCTTCAAACAGAAGCAAGGGGAACCGCTGGCAAAGGCATGGGAGCGCTACAAGGAACTTCTGAGATCTTGCCCTACTCATGGACAGCCACCCTATGTCATTCAAGAGATTTTCTTCAACTCTCTTGATCAAGTCACCAAGGACAGAATCAACCATTATACTCGCTATGAGTATCTGACAATGCCGCCTAGTGACGCATGGGGAGTACTGGAAAAGCTCACCAACTATGACAACAAATATGGGGCTACTTCCAACTATGAGGAGAACTCCTACGCCAGGCCAGCACCATCTATGCCACTCTATGAGCCAGCAAAGGAGATTGACCCAGATGTCAGGGAGCAGTTCTACAGAGATCAGAATCGCAAGCTCCTCAAGCAAGTCAAATATCTATCTGTCAACCAGCCTTGCATCGAATGCGGATCACAGAGGCACACCACTACTGAGTGCCCACACACAGAGCAAGTCAGGATGGCAGAAACACATGAGGAGGCAGCATATGCTGGGGGTCCAAATCGCTACAACGGAGATCAAAGGCCTTATCAACAGCAATGGAACCAAGGTCCTCCTAGGAACCCCCCGCCCTACAGAGCTCCTGGACATCCAGAAAGGGATCAAAGGAAGGACGATCTACAGTTGATCCTTGAGGAGATGCGCCGAAATCATGCCCAGAACCTGCAGGCTACCAACACCATCAACAATCAGCTCCAGCATGTCAACACAAAGTTCATAGAGCTTGATATCTGGAAAAAGGGCATTGAAACTCAGATGGGACAAATCGCATCACAGATCCCACGACCATCCGGCAAGCTCCCTCGGCAAACAGAACCAAATCCTAAAGGGACCACCGGGCACGTAGCAGCTGTTAAACTAAGGAGTGGGCATCAACTGAACGAGCCAGAAGTCGGAAAACAGCAGAGCCAAGCAGAACAGCAACTCGAGGTCGACAAGCCCATACTCGATCTCGAGGAGCCTGTGGTCGACCTCGACAAGCATCAACTCGACACAGAGGAGAAACAGAGCTCGGACTCCGCTGCACAGACCAGCAAACCGAAGTCGACGAGCCAACTCGAGATCGACAAGAGCTTGGTCGATCTCGACAAGCCGGTGGTCGATGTCGAGGAGCCCCTGGCCGACGTCGACAAATCTGCAACGCCTCCGACAGCTAATCTGGCTTCGAAACAGGGAAAAACACTTCCTTTCCCTTCTAAATCTCTTAAAGATCCCACTTCTGGTAGATTTAATAGATTTGTTAATATGCTTCAAGAACTAAACTTTTCTATTCCTTTTACAGAAGCTCTGCAAGAGATGCCTGGCTATGTCAAATTCCTAAAGGAAATCCTAAGCAAAAAGCGGTCCATCTCAGAGATCGCAGGCGAATGCAAAGTACTCCACTTCCCTGAAAAGAGGCCAGATCCAGGTAAGTTTTCTGTTACTGTAGGCTTTGGTCAATTCAAATATGACTCTTTATGCGATTTAGGAGCAAGTGTGAGCATTATGCCTTTATCAATCTGGCGGAAAGTTAAAATAGGATGCATAGAACCTGTGGATGCTAAATTATATATGGCAAATAATACAGTAGTCATCCCTACAGGAATAGTTGAAAATGTTCCAGTTCAGGTTGGAAAATTCTTTGTGCCTGCTGATTTCCTTATTATTGATTGTGCTGAAGATCCTACTAGTCCTATTATTCTTGGTAGACCCTTTTTAGCTACTGCAGATGCCAGGATTAGTGTTAAGAATCGATCGCTCACCTTCACCATCGGCGAGGAGGTTTTGGATTTTTCTTTTGGCCCTGCAAAAGAGGAGATTTCTTGGCTGGAGGTGAAAAGCATCAGCATCGACGAGACTAAGCAAACAGCAAAGGAGGGAGCCAGAGCTGTACTCGAGGTTGACAAGGCGTACTCGACCTCGACAAGCCCCCTACTCGAGATCGACAAGCCTTCGTCGATCTCGACCACCATGACTGAGCCTGAGACTTGCCCAGAGCCTAAGTATGGGGTTCCCCAACTCGACCTCGACAAACTGTACTCGACCTCGAGTAGACCTCAGCCCGAAAATTTCTGTTTTGGGTCCGAACAGGTAAGTGCAGGTATGGATTCTACTCCTCCTCAGTCCATAAATAAAAATTTTAATGATTTGAATGGAGCTAAAACATCGTGGCGAGAAAATTTGCAGAAACTGAAGGCCACAAGGAAGAAAAAGAAGGAGAAAGGAAACGATGCAAGCAACCCTCTGTCAGCTGAGCTTGCATACTACCATCAGGACCTAGATGATCCCGGAGAAGGGCCAGGCATGAGCGGGCCCCACAAAAATGGTCCTTGAGCGCAAACGGAGAAGTCGGCCTAGCGACTCTAAAATCTAGAGCATGTATTTAAAACTTTATGAACTTTTGGACACTTTTGAACTTTGGTTTTGCTTTTTGGTTTTTGTTTTTGGTTTTTGTTTTTTGTTTTTTGTTTTTGGTCTTATGTCTTTCATATGGATAGTCTTGTCTTGGAATGGAATCTAACACTTATAGGTCGGCAAGCACATAAAGATCGCGAAAAGTGGAGAAAGAAGTCCCTGAAACCAGTTGACATCGACAAAGGCCAAGTCGACGACGACGAAGAGGAGAAGCCCAGACACTGGTCGACCTCGAGTAGGCCAACTCGAGATCGACAAGCCCAGATTTGCTCCTCGACTTCTGATTCCACTAGACGCAGGGCAGAGCCAACTCGAGATCGAGTAAGGGGTACTCGATCTCGACAAGTCACCAACTCGACTTACGCAGTATTGTGCTCCTCGACGTGATCTTGTGAGTTTCTTTTTCTACCCTTACCTTGTTTTTTGATTTTTTACAGTGAGGACACTGTAATGTTTAAGTATGGGGTGGGGAAAGGGCTTAAATTGTGCATATTTGATTTATTTGATTTATTTTACATATATGCATTATTTCTTAGAATTGCTACATGGCTATTTTTGGAATGCATTATTGATTTATGTGCTTATATATGCATGATTTCCAAAAGTTTGAAAAAATGACCCCCATTGAAATTTTTGAATAATGTCATGGAAGCTTTATATTGAACTCGAAGATGCAAAATTGGATTCATTAGAGATATAGCATGAAATTGCCTAGTAAAGGGAAGTCACAATGAAGTGCATTATTTTCTTGAAAACCATGAAAGGAGGTAAAATTTGAAGTTGCTTTTGACATGTTGCATGATAAAATGATGGAGGACTTTATATTTCCATATAATGCTCATATGTTTATAATCCTAGCCATACCTATGCTTATGCATCACAAAAGCCATAATATGCCTTATTTCATACATTGCTCCACATGATCTAAATATTTGCCATTCTTTACCCTATCCGGGGATTATGTTGAGAATGATGTTACATTATGGAGATGTTATATGGTTGTTGTGATTATTATCAATGATTGGAGTTTGGCTGGAAATTGTTTGAATATATGGAAAATTTAATAAGTGAAAGAAAATCCAATCACCTCAGGAGATAAAGGTAGATTGACCCTGCTCTCTGAGATAATAGTTTGGAGAGATGGGACACATTGTGAGGAGTCCAAGGCACTAAGTATCCGGGGCCATTCATGACACCCATGTTTGCGACTCGCGAGAAGGCAGTGCTGAGGTTAGAGAGGTAAAAGCATTATTATTAAGAAAAGCAATATGAAAGGTGATGAATGTTATGAAAAGGAATGTGGAATGAAAGTCAAAGTTTGAAAGTGATCCATTTCCCCGGATCAAAAGCACCACATTGCCAAAAATTGCCCACCTTTAACCTTTTACCAATCTACTCCTTCATGAGCTTAAATTAAAGTCTTCTTGATTATCAAAGCTTTGTCACGTATGAATTATTTGTGCATAACCCTCCTTTTGTGAGTAGATGTTGCTTTTACATATTTGCACATGCATAAATCTGTGACACTAGTACCTTTTCGAGGATGGTAATTGACTGCAGGGACATATAAAAAATGAATCTAAGATGTTGAGAGTTTTGATTTCTTCCCCTGAATGACGAATAAAAGTATTGCTTGAGGACAAGCAAGCTTAAGTATGGGGTGTTTGTTGTGAGCGGAATCTGCCATGTTTTAGAGCAACTTTTATATCGATTTCTGTATACATTGCATTCATTTGGGTTTAGATAGTACAGAATCTGTGTAATTAATGTTTATTTGCCAAAATTATGGAATCTACACAAGTTTCTGTTTAAATCGCAGAAATCGAGACATTTACAGCAACTCTACAGAAGGTCGGAAAAGCTCGGAAAAATCACTACAGAAGGCCAAGGTCAAAGGCGCAGCGGAGCCAGTCAAATCAAGCCAAGGACCCAGGCTACTCGATCTCGAGTAGGCCTGGTCGACATCGACAAGACTTGGCCGAGCAGCCTTAGTCGACAAGGCCTGATCGAGAAGCCAGAGCCACCCTGACTCCGGGCTCTACTCGACCTCGAGGAACGCTGGTCGAGGTCGACAACAACCCTAGCCCATGTCCGGAGTCGACGAGGAGCTTGCCGAGGAGATTCACCCGAGGACGACCAAGCCATCCGCTGCCAGCGACCCAACTCGACCTCGAGGACCCTTTGTCGAGGTCGACGAAGACGCTGAGTCCAGATCCGAGCTCCTCGACCACACCAACCCGAGAGAGCCTAGTCGATGACCCACCCTTGTCGAGATCGACTAGGCGTGGTCGAGATCGACGAGCACCAGTGAGCCAGACGAGCCACATCGAGCAGATCTAGCCGAGACGACGAGCCAAGCCGAGCCGCCTTACTCGAGCTCGACAAGCCCTACTCGAGCTCGACAAGAGACCGTGTCCAGAAACGCGTCATCGACTTACCTTGTCCGAGTAGACTTGACATTGCTTGGTCCCGAAGGCGAGGAAATCTATCCGATCTATCCGATTCTATCTATGGAAAGAAGATATACCAAGATGAAGACATGTTACCTTATTAGTTTTATCTTTTTCCCTTTTAGATATAAATTCCTTTTAACATTTATTTATCATTAAAGATTTAGATATAGTTTTTAGATATAGATATAGATGTTCTATCCTAGATTAGCGGGATTTGAGCACTATAAATAAAGCCCATGGAGGCTGGTTTTAGAAATCATTCAAGACACACAGTTAGTTAGTTACAAGGAGAAGTTTAGGGAGTTCGAAGGTTTTAGGGTTTTGGCATTGACGAGAGTTGATTGCCGGGATTATAAAATCGTTGAATATAGTTAATGCAAGTTGTTTTCTTTCAATCAAAGATGTCTGAGTTCGCAATGAAGAGCGAGTAGTCAACCCACTTCTAGGGTTGGGGCGAGCCCGACGATAGCCATGCAGAATTGAGGTAAAGATAGAACCTTTATCATGTCTTGAGCATTTACCTACTTGTTGATGTGTTTATTGCCCATCTAATGGAGATCCATGCTAACAACTTGGATTATAAACATAAAATCGGTAGAGACAATTAGGGTTTCTTGAGAGAGTTGTCTAATTGTTGGAAAAAGCGAGAGCTTGATCCTTTAATGCGATTTATATGATAATCTGTTTGATTCCGCCTTATGCATGCTTGGTTATCGTTGTTGCAAACCCCAATCTTGGAAGTCTTTTTACATTCAGTTTAAGTCAGAAATCCCAAAAAGCATTTGTTCTTTATTTTCTTTCTTTCTTTATTTTCTGTTCGACTTGTTTTCCTGCTCTACTCGATCTCGACCACACCCTGGTCGAGCTCGACGACTAATTCCCGACTTAGAGTCGCTGTTGCTGAAAGTGTGCAGGAGATCGACAGAGAGTACTCGACTTCGACAGGCCCAACTCGATCTCGAGTAAGGCTAGTCGAGATCGACAAACACCTTCGTCGACTTTTGCTGCTGTGATCGACTGTCCAAAGCTTCTGTCGAGTAATCTTACTCGAGCTCGAGGACTACTGTTGTCGACATCTGTCCGTGAGATCCCGACTGCTGCCTGAGAACCGCTGACACGCTTCCTCGTGGATCGATCCTGACTTCCGCTGCTGCATCAGGAGGAGGTCTTGTATTTATTTTGCGTAGGCATAGTCTGGTTTGATTTATATTTTATATTTTGAACTCGATTTCCTCCTACAACAGCAGGTTCTTGTCGAGATCGACTAAGCCTAGTCGATGTCGAGTGACTTTGTGCTCCGATTCTTGCTTCCCCGATTTTCTTCCGAAATGGTTCCATATTTTGCGATATTAAATAGAAATTTATGTAGATCTCCATTTCCGACAATTAAGCATAAACTACATAAATTCGACATATTCCCAACCCGAAATATGCAAAATGTAAAGAATATGGAACTGAAGTATGCATAAAAGATATGGCTAATTAGGCTCACAACATGACACCCCATTTTTCCTAAATTGAAATAAATTGGGGAATGTATTTTTTTAAGAAGAATAAATAATATACTAGATTTCAAAGATTTCAAACGGCATCAATCTCTACTCCAGCTGCTGCGAAAACCTGAAATGGGGTTGACTAGTGCATCAAAAACACCAGCAAACCATAGTCAATCACTATGATTGGTCAGTTTATATAATGTCAAGTCAAACATAATAAGACTAATTTACATACACACACAGACACACACTAAGTTTTACTAATTACCGTACTGCATACGATGTCGGTAGGTCTAAACAAATTTTAAGGATTGATTGTCTCTCTACCAATCAACCCATAGGACCGGTCCAAGGTGATCTCACTAGAAAACCTTGACATCCCAAGTTTGCATTCCGGAATAAATGAGGGTTATCTACCTAGCGGACTCATGTCCATATATTTTCCATATTCTGAACCATCGACTAGTCTACCAAGATCTACTATATTTCACATTTATATAAGATAATTAAATTCGATAGTAGCATCAAATAAAGCTTACTTGCCTTGATGAGATATATGTTGATGTATAACAATCGGCTAGGCCGGCCAATTACTAAACTAAAAGAACGATCTTGCTTAGCTCCTTGATTTCTCTGACAATTCGACTCGATCGCACACTAGTTGCCGGTACGGCACGTAAGTCTTGAGACAAACTTAACTAGCATAAACTAATTAAGTTGTAATGCCTGGGTTGACTTCGGAACTTCAATGACGAGCTCGGAAATATCTCGGCACCTCAATTGCCAATTTACAAATATGTTGATTAAATTGAGTCAACAAGTGCGGCGGATCTCCATGGCCAATTGAACACCGTAGGACCTTGAAATCAATTGCAATTAATTTTCGTTTGGAAGAATATAAAACGGATGAAATGGAACGTAGGAAGGTAAGGAAGCAAAGGTTTTGGATTGATAATCGAGAACCCTTTAATCCATAAAGGGGTTTCTCAATTCTATTCAATCTGATTAATTCAATAGAACTACAATGTTTAAATAGAAAACCTAAGAACCAATTCTACCGTGCAAGATAGAATTTAGGTTGATAAAGATAGAAATTTAATCCTAAAGATAAATAAACCTAGAAGATAAAATTTAATCTAAAATCCTAACCATCTTATTTAATCTAACTAAGAAATACTAAAAATAAGCAATTCTATAATTAGACTCCAACTAACATAGGAGTTACTAAAAATAGAATATATATAAAAAATAAGAAATATAAATAATAAAATAATTAACGTCGTTTCTTCAACGACTCCCAAGGTGGAGCCTTCTTCTTCTTCCGCTTGAGGATGACATCATTCTCCTCCATTTGAAATCGACTCGTCCTCGAGTCGTCGCCTGGATTAAGATCGTTGTTTGACCCACAGAAGGCCATCTTGACCCGCATCATTCTCCCCCTCTTATCTTCGATTCGTCCTCGAATCGAGTCAACGATTATCAGCGGGGAAGGAGCAGTAACCTTCAAAGAAGATGAAGGAGAAATGGGTGGAATAGGTGCCAGGAGAATTCGAGATATAGGAACCCCAAAAACAACACCTTCATGCGCGATCGTTGAATGGACTTGATCTTCAATAAGAATAGGATCAATGAACACACAAATCTCAGCAACTGGAACTTCATGAATATGCCCAAGAGGTACAATTGCTAACTCTTGAGACACATCATCAAGTACCTCATCCTCGTCAACGGAATCAACATGCTCGTCCTGCAGAACACTGTCGCAGTCTGCTTGCAACACAAATTCGGAGGCCTTTCCGGGGGATTCTTGCAGTGTGTGACCCACCGTTGGAAAGCTCGTCGAGTCAGCTTCGCAACAAAACTGAGTTAACTCAATTCCGATGTCGGAGTCAATGGGAATCTGCGAAACAAGTTCAGTGCGCTATGCTGAATCCGTGGCAACGATTTCAACAGAAAGCTCCTTAGCGTCCTTCTTGAACTCGGCCATCGCGGCCTCTTTGCATATAGCCAATAATCTGGCATCTTGGTTGGCTCTACGTTGTGCCTCTTCCTCTTCGAACTTCGCCAGTGATCTGGCATAATAGACATCTAGTTCGGCTTGAATTTCGGCTTGAAGTTGTTGTTGACGCCTCTCCTTTTCGATTTCTGCTTGTCGTTGAAGCCAAAGGTGATGCCTTTGAGCCTCTTGTTGTCGTTGACGCTCTAAAGCTTGTTGTTGCAAAGCTCGTCTCTGCAACTCTCGTCGGTGTCGTTGTTGTACACCCCATGGATCGGGATCATCATCCCAGTCTCCTCCCCAGATTTCCCAAGCCATCAAATCAAAACATCAGTAACATCAAAGAAACAAAGAGCGTAGCATAACCTGTCTCTGAATACCAATTGATGTATAGCAATCGGCTAGGCCGGCCAATTGCTAAACTAAAAGCGTCGATCTTGCTTAAGCTCTTTGAATTTCTTCTCGATAACAATTGAATTCAACTAATGAGCCGACTAAATAACAACGTACTAATTAATAGCAATTGAATTCAACTAATGAATTCAACGTACTAACAATTGGCTAGGCTCTTTGAAGTATCGGGCAGAGTTCAACACATCGTACATATAGAACAATAATCCCCCAATTAGCTTATATCCAATAAACCTATACCTCCCATATCCTGATAATCCCTTGCATGCCCAATTCTATTTCTAACCTACTCAAACAATATTAGGATTTGAAAGCTTAATTTAGGATTTCTTTCTTCTTCTTTAAAATTTAATTGGGCATTACAACGGCGTAAGAATGTTGAATACTTTAAAATAATTGGACATTACAACGGCTTAAGAATGTCGAATACTTTAAAATAATTGGACATTATCTCGTTTAAAAAGAAATATTCGTCCATTCCATGGCATTATTTAACTCTAGATGTAATAATTACAATGGCTTAAAAACTAGTATAGAAATACCCCGAATCATATTATAAAGATATAAACTATCTCAAAATAAATAAAATAAAATTTACTCATACCATAAACGAATGGACCATACGGTAACTTCAAAAGGTGTGTTTGGATTCCAAAGTGTTTATGTTTATAATGCACTTATAAACATAAACACTTTGAAAATGTTTGTTTAGCTAAATTTTTATGTATTTCAAATAATGTGAATTTAAACTAAAATATTGTGTATATTGTATAAATCAAATACCCAATATTATGCTAAGTTTATAATTACCTTATAACCTTAAGGTAATTAATTTACACAATTTATAAGTTATTTTATTTTAAAATTACGTTGTTTTAAATATCTTATAATCTTTTTTAACCAAACACTTTACAAGTGTTTATCCTTATAAGCATAATACATTGGGAATCCAAACACACCCAAAACCACCGAGAAGACGTTTTAACTCATATACGACGTCAAATGGCCTTAAAACCCAAAAAAAAAAACTCATATACGACGTCAAAAGATTGTACTGTTGCTCACAATTGCCAAATCCAATTCATGCGTTTACATAGATGAAGTTCTCCAATAGAAAACAAGCAAATGGCCTCCCATTTGTCACTTTATTAAGACAAAATAGGCTTTAGCTGGAGACTGATTCTCTTACCCAAATTTTGGATTACCCAAGGATATTTTTTGGTCATTTTGAAAATATGATAAAAGAAATAAAAAAAAGGTAGATCAACTTTTTCTTTTCCTCCTATAAAAAGGCTACACTCTAGGGATAGACTCCCCCTTCTAATTTATTTATTCTTTTCTTTTCGGGTAAAACCAAGTTATAATTCAACTTTATTTTTTTTATAATTCTTAATTTTTTAACTTGGTTTAATTAATGAACATAAGTATAATTCACGTTTTTTATAATTATGTTTATTTTACTTATATTATAAAAGTCGGTCATATAATTCACGTTTTTTTAACACATTGTAAATTATTTATTTGATCTTTATTTAAACGGAATCGAATTATGGTAAAATCCCGAGTTCGCCTAAAAATAATAATTTAAACTCTCGTTAATGGTCCGCTTTTTTTAATAGCTAAACTTACTAAAAAGCTTTTTCCACAAATGTATATTATATATTTTTAGTTTTAATACGAAAACATTTAACAAAAATAAAATAATAGGCAACAGCTTGCCGATAGGCCAGTGGTCATTTGTTTGTGTATATATATAAAGTTTATAATGAATTCTTTACAAATATCGTTTTTAAAAAGATGTTCTTTAAAAATTATTTATCTTTTTTAATAAATTAATATATACACAAATCTCGTTTTTCCACAAATGCATATACTCCGTAATATATATTTCTTTTAAATAAGAAAATATTTAAGAAACAAACTTGTATTTCTATTTAAAAGATTTTTTATATGTCTGCCAGCGGCTTGCCGATAGGCCTGCGGCCATTGTTCCGAACAATCCGAAGTCATAACAATAGGATTTGAAAATAAAAAACTGAATAATAAAGCAATGACACTATCCGGCACATTGGTATTCTTCTCATCCACACTACTCTCTAGTAGACATGGCCACGGGTCACGGGTCGGGCGGGTTGACCCGTGAACCGTTGGGTCGGTGACCCGACGGGTTAGGGTCCACGGGTCCGAGGGTCGGCTCGGGTTGAGGGTCAGGGTTAGGGTCGAGGGAAATAGAACCCGTGACCCGGCGGGTCGACCTAGCGGGTCAACCCTCCATTTCATTTTTTTTTTTTGAAAAATTTATTCTAAAAAAATTATAATTATTATGTAAAGTATATAAATTATTTTTAGAATAATTCATAATATTGCATAAACTAATATGCAATGACAATGTGAGACAAATAATCCTCCATTCTTCTCATTTTATAGACTTGAAAGTCTTTCTTCAATCCCCTCATTTCCAATGTGAGACAACCACTAAATCCCACATCGAAAATATTGAGTTAGAATGAGAAGCCATGAGGTTATATATATATGTATCCCACTATCTTATTTCCCTCACTTCACTTGCTTCCTACATTTCCTACAATGTAATACATCAATATTGAAAAAAATTAGGGGATAAAATGCACAACAGTTTATCTCACATATCAGCAGATATAACTATCACTAACCTAGTAAGCAGTTCAAGATTCTTATTTACCATTTGAACAATAAAATTATAATCACTATGCAAAATCGATTGGCACCGATTAGCCATCTAAAGTGAGTGCAGCCATAACAACCAAGTCTGAAGTAAGACAACTCGTGAACATGATATAACAAATTACCAGCTTGCAGATCTGTGGAAGCATATTTACTTCAGTTGGTTCTTGATTGATGGCGATGGCATAATCTATTTCTCTACATTAAGTTAACCAGTAGGAACAAATGTCAATTATATCAGCAACATCAAAATGCTTGCTCAAATATATATTCGACGTACTGAGTACCATCTAACTATACCCCAATGAAATACTGAACTTCTCCATGTTGGTTAAAAAGGTACAAAGAAGTTTATGGAACTCCCAAGTCCTAACCATAAACACAAGTTTGCAAAAACAGAATAAATGAAGTTCTGAAAAAAATATACCTTCTGATCACGCATCAGTTGCAAATGGAACACGTTCCAGAATTTCTTTCCTGTTAATTTGAAAAGTCATTAATAGTATAAGTCAGAAGGGGTGTGAAAGTAATTATCTTGTGCTTAAGAGTTGGGACTTTAAGTTGAAGTAATAGTCACAACTGTGTGATACTAAACGAGTTAAAAATCAATATGCATTTAGATGCACTCACCAGGACTCCTTGCTTAAAAGAAAAAGAAAGGGAACTTCTGGGCATGAAAATGGTTCTAAAACTAACAAAAGAAGAGTAATTCAGTCTATAATCTCAAAAACAAATATGTTTTACCCAAGTGATCAATGGACTCAAAGCATTCACGGATAGCTTTGTGTCTTCAGCAAGTATGGAGGTAGCAAAAGCAGCCTGCAATAATACCATTTCAACAAGAATATCTATGAACATTGTGCCTAAATGTGAAGCAATCTGATGCAACATATGTAGCAGTCACATGAAGAACACACACAGTCAAGTACTCTTGGAGTGAGAAGCAGCTCTCAAATTATACCATAAACAATCAAATTACACCACAGTCAGTAATGCTACCCTTATTAATCCCTAGTTTACAATTCTGATTAAGCAAAACGAAGCCTCATATCACATAAGAGAAACAACAATGTACCACCTCTAGAATTCAAATAACAACTCAACCAACTGAAATCAATTGGCCATGAGGTGCATCTCATTCCAACTTTAATTGCCTCCTCTTTCACAAATTCAAATACTTTCATCAGAAAACACGGTGACAGATTCCCATTCAAATATCTTGAATCATTGTAATTCCCATTCAAATAACTTGAATCATTGTAAACTAATTTCATTTTGGTACCTGTCTAATCTAATTTCAGACTTCATTTAATACTAAAAAAAGACAGCAAAGAGATAAATTTTGCTAATTCCTGAGTAAATTTTGGTACCTGTCATGGCGCTGGAGGAGGCTGAACCCGCCGTGGCCGAAGAGGGTGCTCGAGAGGTGGCCGGACTGCGGGCTGCTCGAAAGAGAGCATCGAGAGGTGGCCGGACTCGAGGAAGAGGGAGATCTGGGTTTGAGATGAAGAGAAGGTCGAAGAGAGCTCGAGATTCCGGATCTAGAGCGCAACGGAGTACCTTCGTCGGCGGCGCCTCCGGGTCTGAGCGGACGAGCGTCGACCGAGACCTCCATCTTCGTTCACCAGGGCAAATGTGAGAGGGAGAGAGAAGCAGGGGCGAAATATAATGATCACATGGAACTACAAAATATAATTTTAGTAGTTTTTTTAAAAGTAGGTTATTCAATCAATTTTTTTAAATTCAATTAATCCATTATCTTATCCTAAATTATAATTTTAGTAGTTTATTTAAAAAACAATGGGATAGAATAATTGGCAGCGGTCTGCCGATCGGCCTGCGGGCTTTGGTTCGAAGCAATAGCAATAGCATTTGAAAAAAAAAACACTGAAAATAAGACAATGACACTATCCGGCCTGAGGTCATTGGTTCGACTCTCAGTTTTAGAAGATTTTAAAAAACAAAACTTAAACTAATAAATATAAAATTATGCTCCAATTTAAAACAGTTACTATTAAAAAAAATAGTTATTATTCATTTGTTTGAATAACTGTATTTTAAATTTTTTTATTTCAATTTTTAACAACTTTACCAAAATATGCTTTATAAAATAAATTATACAAAATGTTTATTGATTTAAGGGCAAATTGCATAAAATAGCACGAACTTTAGGCATAGTTGCACTCAGTGGCACGAACTTAAAAAAATATAAAAATAATCACCAACTTTGAGGTTTAGTTGCGGTCGGTGGCACATACCCCCTATCTCGCTAATGTGGACTAGTAGGGATGCTTGCATGGAATTGTTTTTTAATTAAAAAGGTATATATCGAGATATGTATTAGTTGTTAGATTTCCATTCGATTTCGATCATGAAATCAATCAAACCAGGATCTAGATTTCATACAATTCAAACCCTAATTCTATACCGAAGACTAACCTTGATCCATGAACGCAGTGGCGGATCCAGAAATTTTTGTAAGGGGGGGTTGAATTTTTTTTCCTAGAAATGACGGTTTGAAATGTTCGAGTTTAAGATTGTACCTATATACACCCTTGACACTTTCAATCCTGCTTATATGTTGGATGACACTAAAAACGTCACTATAGTGTTTTACGGATTGCAGAACCTACATCACCAACTGTAGTCTAACACCCAACTTCAAAATTTTACAGCTAAACTGCAATATCATTTAATTAATTTTTTGAAATATGTAGAACCACTTCTCCACAAGCACAAGTTTATGACTGACCAACTCTGAAACTATGTGCAAAATTCTAATGGTGGTTATTCATAGGAAACTAACAAATTCACAAATTCATTCTCACAACCACAATCACAAACCACAATTCCGAATCAAAAACAACAAATTCACAAATCTATTTCTCACCACAACCACAATTTTAATTTTCAAATCGCAAAGCCATAAATTTATTTATCACAAATCACAAACCCTAGTCGAAAATCCTCAAATCGATTCTCATTTCTCAAATCTCAACTCCACAAATTCTAATCAAAATTGATTCATACTCAATCAATTCAATTTAAAAATAATGAAATTAAAAGGAAGAGGAAGAAAAATAACACAAAGCCACAAAATTATTTCTCACAAATCACAAACCCTAATCGAAAATCTCCAAATCGATTCTCATTTCTCAAATCTCAACTCCACAAATTCTAATCAAAATTGATTCATACTCAATCAATTCAATTATAAAATAATCAAATGAAAAGGAAGAGGAAGAAAAATAACTTTACCTATTGGAGTTTATATTGAAGGATTGTTTTCGATTCGATTCCCCTTCACAAGTTCGCCGGAGATGGATGGCCGGAGGGGGAGATGACAGTGGCTCCGGTGGTTCGGCCTGAGGGAGAGGTGGCGGCGGCCGGCGGTTCCGGAGAGCTTCTCACGGACGCTGGCTCCGGAGAGCTTCTCACGGGCGCTTAAAAAATAAAACAGACGCAAAAAGGCCAAAAAAAAAGGGGAGGCTGGGATTCGAACCGCAGACCTTCCACTTCCTCATTAAATATGTCCAGCGTCCTATCCACTGCGCTATCTCATCTTTGTGTTTTATTTCTGCTTCACTTTTATATATTACTAAATTAACAAATATATAAAAACATACATATACCCTTATTTTGGCCAGCGGGGGGCTTCAGCCACGCCGAGCCCCCCCACAGATCCGCCACTGCATGAACGTCTTTGCAGTGGAATAAGAAAATCGTCGATCGATTTCTCGCCCCTTAGCCTTCACTTTTCTTTGTTTCTGATGGATGAGACTCCTTTCTGACATCTCTCGTCAATTTCAGACACGTTTGGGAAAACTTGTGAACGTGCATATAAAGAAGAGAGCGACATTTCACATTCCGTAACCGTTCTCTTATTTATTTTCCGTAACCGTTCACCCATTTATTTCCCTATTAAAACTCCTTTATGAGATAATCATCCATTAGTGTATTATATATAGGCAAGGGATGAGGGAATACATAATTACCCCCGGATTTAATTCTTTGACCGAGACCGATCCATCACGAGCGGTTTTGACTTTTATATTAAATCGGACATCATAATATATATGGACTAAATACTCAATTAAACCTAGACACATGAGCCATATAAATGTTTGTAAACATTCTAACATTAGTGAGAATGCTTACATGATTTTTTTAAATTAAAAGAGATAAAAGGTGTGTCCAAATTATGAAACTAGCTAGGTCCCAATTTTATTTTTTTATTTCATGTAATTCCAAATCAAAGATAATTGTGACAAATTATGAAACTAGCTAGTTATTTTAATTTGCAAATGTTATATTTGTCACAATTATCTTTGATTTGAAATTACACGAAATAAAAAATAAAAATGGAACCTAGCTAGTTTCATAATTTGGGGCTTTGGGCACATCTTTTATGTCTTATAACTTTAAACAAAAAAATCCATGTAAGCATTCTCACTCATTCATATCTCGCTATATGCCTTTTTAATTAAAAAAATTCCATGTAACCACCCCCACTAGTCCACATTAGCGAGATATGAGATATGTGCCACTGGCCGCAACTAAACCTCAAAGTTAGTGATTATTTTTGTATTTTTTTAAGTTTGTGCCACTGAGTGCAACCACCCCCAAAGTACGTTCGTGCTATTTTATGCAATTTGCCCTGGTTTAATTGATTCCCAATATATATTCCCAACTTTATCCTATATGCATGTAAGTTGGATATAAAGTATATTTTCTTTTATGTTTTTAAAATATTAATTTGTTATATTATTAAAATTTTATTTTTAAGAATACTAGTCGATATTACAATTGTTGATGTAAAATCTAACCTGACACATTTCATGTGAAATTTATGTTAAATATCGAGTTCACATAGTTTGAGTTAGGACATGATATAACATTATTTTATGATATTTAATATATCATATAAAAGGAAGCATATATTATTTGTATTATAGTGAATTCCACATACAATTAGATTGAATCAAATTATTCAACTTCATACAAGTAAATGTGATATACGATATGATAACGTAAAAAATGTATACAAATGATTAATGAACTTGAAAAATAACATATTCAATAAAGAAAATAATATTATATAAGTATGAACTTGGGCAGAGATTGATACTCCGTAACAATTAATTCATTTACGATCGTTAACAATCTTGGGCGGTTATGACAATTTTGTTCCATTATTTGTTTTAAATTGAGATTTAGGTGGCATGTGTCATTTTGATATGAAAAATAAAGGTAAAAACATTGAATCCGGCGATCCACCACAAATTCCGGCGAGTTAGCTCTTCATTATGGTCAAAACGTGTGAGGAGAAGTGTATAACCGTTTGGAGAGGGAGAGTATGAATAACTTGTGAATTTGTAATTGAATAGATTGTACATTTTTAATTCAAATCTTAGATAGAAAAAGTAAAATTAAAAACATCATCATTAACCTAAGCTAGAAGTATGATACTCATTACTTACTTTTCTGATTTCATTTCTCTTTTTTTCATTTCATTTTTTATGGATCTTACATAACTACCCATGGGTAAACCAAAATTTGGGTAAGCCAGGTATTTTCCCTTTAGCTTTGCCTACTCAGCACAACTCAAAACCAATCCATTATGCTTTCCAAATAATTACACTCTCACCCTATTTATATGATATTTATAAAATATTACCCATCTTTTCAAGTTCTAGAAAACTTGTCCCTTTTTCCTTAAAATCCATTCCCCAAGGTACCTTAGGCCGTGTTTGGCTGGGGGTGGGAGGTGATGGAAGAGGTGGGGGTGGGCTTTGGGAATCGTGTTCGCATGTTTGGCAACGAGATGGAGGTAGATGGAAGGGGATGGAGATGAGATTGAAACACCAAAAAACGGGGTGGGAATGGAACCCAAAAAAAGGAGGATTGAGGGGATGAGGATGGAAATGTCTCAAATTTGCCCCCATCATTTTCAACTTTCCTCCCTCTCTCCTCCCCCTACCGTCACCACTAACCCTCACCTAAGTCCTCCTCCTCTGATGCCCTTGCCGGCCGACCACCGACGTCGTCGCCCACCACCGCCGCCGATTGAACGTGCTTCCCAAGAGCGAATTTGCCGACGACTAATACACTCATAAAAAAAGGTATATATATATAAAGGAAAAGATGGGTAGCGATGGTGGCTCCCGGGATCTGAGCTCCGAGTACCTTCGTCGGCGACCTGCCCCGGTTCAAAGCCATCCTCAATTGCGGCGACAAAAGTGCGACGTGGAGAGGCGTGGGCAACGGGAGGAGCGAGAGGTTGAAGGCGAATCAGAGGAAGGGCGAGGGCGAAGACTGAAGAGATGATGAGCCATGGAAGGAGAAAGAACAGCTGCCATGGGAGCTCGGGAGCAAAAGGGGTCGGTGATCGGCTTGAAATCTTCATCCCCAAATTGAACAGGAAGGAGGAGAAATGAAAGAGGAGACAATTAGTGGGGGGGCAAATGTGTCTTTTTGGGTGCCTTAATCCCCAAATACTTTAACACACAACCAAACACGAACGGGATTAAACTGACTTTAAATCTCCACCCCGTCCACCCCGAAATTCCATCCCCATCCCTTCCATCCCCAAAAATCCATCCCCATCCACCTACCTCATCCCGTTGCCAAACACGCCCTTAATTTCAAATGGAATCAATTTATCCAAAAAAATGCTATTACTAATTTAACTAAAATTTTGGGATCTATAACTTATGATTTTGTAGCACCGGGTATTTTTCGATGACGAGGAACCCACCTTCGGTGGTAATCCCCGAGCACATGACCCAGTCGGCAAGAGCCACGTACCAGGTAAACTGGCTTGCACCGATCGACTCGACCCAATGGTAGGGAGCAAGGTAAACCTTGGTTTTTTACCCAAGGAAAGAGGCGGAGGCAGGGATCGAACTCGGGACCTCCTTACTCCTCCCATTGCTCCTTACCATTGGGCCACCCCGACTGGAGCACACCAGGTATTTTTCGCTCTCGCTCGAGAGAGCGTTTACTCCCCTCCCTCTCTCTAGTCAATACGCCACTTATTAGTGATGCGCATGTGCTCAATAAATTCTATTTTGGCAAATTACATGAAAATGATTAAGGCTGTGTTTGGCGGAAGCTTTGGGAGATTTTCCAGCTTTCAACAAAAATTGAAAGCTCCGGGTGCGGTGTTTGGCGGAAGATCTCGCGGAAGCTTTTCAAGCTTTTGGCGAGATTACGGTAGCTTGCAAATCGCCCAAAATGAAATCTTGGGGTACCAAGATTTCGGAGATTATGAGGAGCTTTCGGATTTCTCAATCCATTTTTGCCCTTGTCTCGCCTCTCTCCTTCCAAGTTCTCCACATCGCCGCCTCTGCTCAGACTTCTCCTCCTCACCGCCTTTGCTCATACTTCCCATCGTCTTCAACCTCGAGCTCCTTCTCCACCATTGAACTCCTTGCCGCCGTCGTCGTCGAGCTTCGCCGTCACCTCCAAATGTGTTATGAAATCGCAAATCAAATGACAGGGTAAACAAAGCCCCGAGCAAAAATCAGAACCGAAGAGCAATGGACAAGGGCAAAATAACCCCCGCAAAGGTTGCACCGCACAGGCGGAGGTGCCCGAATGCCATGGAAGGAGGAGACGCCCCGATTGCCATGGAAGGTGGAGGCGGAGGTGCCCTCCTGATTGCCATGAAATTAGAGCTCTTTGGGTTCGCAGTGGAACAATACGGTAGCCATTAATGAGATTGGAGGAGAAGATTTGAGAAATTGATCAAAATTTGATCAGTGAGGGAGGAAGAACACCATGGGCTGATGAGAACAACAACTCGGCGTTGGAGATGAGGGAGGTAGGAGAGGAGGGGTAAAAGTGAAGGGTAATTTGGACTTTTTGCTCATATAAACCCCTTCCAAATCTCACACCCACCAAACACCTTACTAGCTTTTAACGAGCTTTTTTATAAAAAAAAAACATAATCTTTGAAATCTCCATAATCTACAAAAAAAATCCATAAGTCCATAACCTCCAAAATCTACATAATCTATACAAAATCTACTTTTTACAATCTATTGCCAAACACAGCCTAAATTATTGGAATGAAGTATTACTTGATGGTTAGTTTGGTTGGAAAGTTAATAATTGTAACTTACTTGCTCCGTCCAAAAATACATGGACTTTTACTATTCATGCAAGTTTGTAATTATTAAAAAAAAACAATAAGTTTGTAATTATTAAAAAAAATTAATAAAAAAGTTAATATTTTATATAGTTTTTAACTTTTTAAAAAAGCGTGCGTGAATAGTAAAACCCATGTATTTTTGGACGGAGGTAGTAATATTTAAAGATTAAAAATGTGTACAATTAGTGATTTTTATAATTTACATTCCAATGTTAAAAAAATTCTTAATAGATAAATACTCCTATCACCTACGTATTAAACAAGTGTGAATCCTAATCCTAAAAAATCTAATTTTTTAAAAAGACAAAATAATGAAATTTAAGAATATTTCCAAATTAAAATTGTTAACGAAAAATCATTTTTCGATGGTTATTAAAGAGGTGATTTTATACCGTTTAAAAAAGAAAGGGGATTGGGTGCATTAAAGTGTTGAGTATTATCCGGCATTAAAGTAGCTATCCCTGCACTAAGAGTTGTTCAGCCCGCCGCCGGACAGACGAGAATAACGTGCAAAAACTCTGGAGTCTACGTCATCTGTGAACCGCCAAAACGACGCGTCCAGGCTCCAACTACCCTCTTTTGCCCAGCCTAAACTCGTCGTTTCATTCTGTCACTGTTGACCATTCACTTTTGCTTACTCTGAAACAAGAAAACCCTCTCTCCCTCTCCCTCTCTATCTCTCTCCCTCTCTCTCGTCGCGAAATCTCAACTCTCATTCTCCCTGCACCGAAATTCGAACATTCAGAGTGAAATTGGTCTTGCCTGCTATTGGGGTTCTTCTCATTTTCCGGCTTGGACGCGTCGATTTGTGCTGAAATTGTCCGCGGAGTGGAAAATTTCCCGACCTGGAGTTGTGATCGAGTTCAAAGGCGCTTGCTTTGATCTGCAGTTCTCGCATTGCTGTGCAATTAGTGGTGAGACCCACGATTCCTGTGCTAATTTAGGGTTTGTTCTTTGCTTTGATGGGTCAAACAAACCCTATTTTATCACCCTGAATTTTGTGTTTTTTTTTGGGGTGCCGTAAAGATTGGTCCTTTTATGGCGGGATTTGCGATTCGGGTGATTTCTCTTGCAATAAATGCTGGTGCTTTCATCACAAATCATGCTTTCCGCATTCTGTTACTTATTTGATTTGAATCTGGCATTCTTTGTTTATATTTCATGATTGCTCAACAGATTTCATTCTATTCTGTTCATTGCTATAGTGGTTGATATAAAACGGAACTTTAATGGAGACTCTGATTAACTGGAGGGAAGATTGTAAGGATGGGGAATTTCATGTAGTTATGCTTGTTAACTTGTGTCATAATAAGCTAGGCCTGGAGACATTATAGATAAGTGAAGAAGAGCAGTTGATTCGAGCCAAGAGTGGCTATACCCGGCATGTTTCTCGTCTTATTTACCAAGGGCCCTTTTTTTTTTGGTCTTTCTGAACTAGAAGATTAACAACCCTGCTTAAGAAAATGGCATTGCCAGGAAGTTACTTAGGGTTCATTTGGCGTGATGTACAATAAAGAGCTTATTTGTGCGGATGAGGACCTTATAATGCATAACTACTATGTGTCAAACAAACTCTTGAGTTTGTACCTTCCCAATGTTGTTGCATATCTTGGGATTTACCTAAGCCACAACCTGGGGTACGATTACGTGTTAGGGGAGGACCGTGAGATGAAGTGTCATTGAAAAAATGATTTTGGATGAGTTACAACATGTGATTCGTAGTGCCGTTCAGAAGTTTTCTGGCCTTTCAAGAGGACTAATATATCACGTAAATTTAGAGAAGGGTCTCTGTTTGGTTTAGTTTTAAAGGGAGTTGTAACCTTGTAAGTGAAACTGGAATTGGCATCTCAGTTTCATTCCCAACCTTCAGTGGAATTGGAATTGCCAGTTTTTTGGTGACTAAAATTTTCTTTTTAAGTTTTGCGAGCGACGTATTCTGTTGTGTTCTTGATTTCTGAACCTTGTACATGAAATGCAGGTTGACTTACCATTGAAGACCTCGGCATCCAAGATCCATTGAAGACCTCATCATCCAAGATTCTAAGTTGTGTAAAGAAAGGGGAAAATCACAATCTACTCTTCATATCCAAAATGGATGATCCCATTACCATATCTTCCTCTGACAGTGATCTCGATTTTGAGTTTTGTTCAGATGATGATGCTTTTAGTACAAATGTGAGGGCTGAAGGTTAGCATCTAGAGCAAATATCTTTAGTTCTTAGAGTCATATAGTTCCATATTTGATTTGATTGATCATTTCTTGATGCTTTCAAATTCAGGTTATGGAGAATATTCTGGAAATGCGTTTTCTGCTCAAAGTATGAATGGTAGCATGCCGAAGCTTGTGAATCCCAACCAGTCCGCACCAATTAGAGACCCTCAACGGTCTTTTAATGTTGCTGGTTCAGGATTTCAAAGAAATTTCTCTAGTTCTGAACATCCAAAGCATTCAATGGACCCCTTAGACAAGCGGGCCTTTCCATCTTCCTACCATTTCTCTCCATCTAATACAAAACCTAATAACTTTAGAGATAGTGAGCATCCACATCAAGCTAATGGCAGTGGATATCCTTACCCTTTTCCTGTTGCACCTAGCTTTATGAATGGCAAGAATCATGAAAAGTACAAATTTGACAATGGTGATCTAATGTCTGATAAAGGTGGAACTGGGGTTCCTCCACCTTGGCCGCGTGCATTTCCTACTTCCTCTGGACGTTATGCTAGTCCATTTGATCCTATCGATCCATTCAGGAATGTTGATGAGAGGGCAGGAGGAACGGATGAAAGATCTGTTTTTCAAGAGGTGATCCAGGTATGTTTTCTCAGTCCTTACCATAGAATGTGACTATGTGATGGTACAGCTCTGTACTGAATTCATTGTGAATGTATGCACATGTTCGACCCAATTTACTGAAGTCATGACTCATGACTCCTGATTTCTAGTATTGGCTTATGAGCCTTATGTTGATTGTGGTTGTTCTATTTTCATCACAAGAAAAGAACTGGATTTTGGTCGGTGCTAAAAAAAATTCAAGTCTCGTCTTTGCCTGGAAGTAGTTCCCTGTCAAGTGTTAACTGTTTGGTTTATTGTACTAGGCTTTGTTTGTTTTCCAAGACTAATCCTCATGAGAATGTGATTGGTTTCCTTCCTTCATTGTTATTATTTATTCTTTAACGAATCAATCTCCTTATACCGTTCCTTCCTAGACTTGCCTCTCACAAAACCGGGTTAGAATACCCTTATTTACAGTGGTAATCCAGTAGTTAAAGTAAGGGGCAGTGATCTCAAAAAGTCTATTCACAGTCTGTCATGCCACTGTTCCCCTGATAAGCGCCTAATGGATTGCCTTAACTTCCCTTGCCCCTACCATATTCTGGATGAGGTTGGCCCTTTCACTTGAATTCTTCCCCAGAACACTTTTCTTTTGTAACAAGCCGATAAGTAAAAAGTAGACTTTTAGTTCAGCATTTTTGTAGAAACTGTACTTGCATAGTTACATGCTCTACAGTCACATAGTTATGCTTTAGTTATGAATATTCTCACAGGCTTCCTAGAATGTTCATAAGTTCAGGCTTAACCCGGTTTACAGAGATCAACATTTTGATTGCCTTGCATTATATGTTATGTTTGTTTTGTTGAATCAATTTTGCTTATCAAAATTTTGTTCAATATTTGAATATTAAAACTGAAGCCTGAAGTTTCAAGTGACATGCCATGAGTCTTTTAGTTTAATGATGCAGGATCTTAATCAGCCAAAACAAGAAGCTGAGTTACCTGATGGCCTTTTGTCCGTCCCTTTATTGAGACATCAGGTTTCTTTCATTTAATTCATTTTTCTATTCTGCAAGAGTCTCTAGGTTTTGAATCTGTTGACCCTGTATTGCTTTTTAAGACAACACATTCTAAATGTGGCAAGTAACTAAAGCTTTTATGATCAGAAAATTGCGTTGGCATGGATGCGACACAAAGAAGCAAGACCTTTTTGTGTTGGTGGGATTCTTGCTGATGATCAGGTACATCAATTTTTCCAATTTACCCCATGCATATCTATCCTTTTATATTTTCTATTTAACTTCTTTGGCTGTACAGGGTTTAGGAAAGACGATCTCGACGATTGCCCTTATACAGATGGAGAGACACTCAGAGCGGAAGTCTCGATCTGAGGATCACAAAAAATGCATAACTGAATGTTTGGATGATGATGATAATGGGATTGTTAGTTTGGATGTAGTCAAACCAGAGGATTCTAATGGCATTGTTGATTTGGATGACATCAAACCAGAGGTTCCTAATGGCATTGTTAATTTGGCTGTTGTCAAACCAGAGGATTCTAAGGCCATTGTTAATTTGGATGACATCAAACCAGAGGTTTCTCGTGGCATTAAATCTATCTCAAATGGAAGTTCATCGCAACAATCATCTTCTAAGCAAAGACCGGCTGCGGGAACACTGGTTGTCTGTCCCGCTACAGTTCTTAGGCAGTGGGCCAGGGAGTTGAATGACAAAGTTACCGAGGCTGCAAAACTAAAGGTTTTAGTTTATCATGGAGGCAATAGAACAAAGGATCCCTCAGAACTGGCCTCGTATGACGTGGTTCTCACGACATATGCTCTTGTTGCCAATGAGGTTCCTAAACAACCTTTGGTTGACGAGGATGACCCAGAGAAGTATGGTGATGCATATTCTCATGGTGTGAAGAGGAAAAAACTGTCTAGCTCTAGTAAGAAAGGCAAGAAAGGATTTGACAGTTGCTCGTTCGATAGCGAATCAGGTACTCTTGCTAAAGTTCGTTGGCTGAGGGTGGTTCTAGACGAAGCTCAAACAATAAAAAATTACAGAACTCAAGCTGCCAGAGCCTGCTGCGGTTTACGAGCTAAAAAAAGGTGGTGCTTATCTGGAACTCCAATACAGAATGCTATCGAAGAGTTGTTCAGTTACTTCAGGTTCTTGAAGTATGATCCATATTCTTCCTATAAAGCATTCTGCGAAGGAATAAAAAACCCAATATCCAGAGATTCAAAATCTGGTTACCAAAAGCTTCAAGTAGTCCTAAGAACTGTTATGCTTCGTCGCACAAAAGGTGAGTTGGTTCTGATTTCAGTAAATAATCTTGCTTTCATGTTGTGATGCTAAATTCATATGTGAGTGAGATTGGCCAATTTCACACTAGCAAGTGATCATGACTTCATGTGCTAAACACACTTAGCTTTATTATTAGGGATGGCAACAGGGTGGCGGGGAGTACCCTCCCCATCCCATACCCGTTTGGGGATAAAAAATGATCCTCATCCCCATCCTTGCTTAATTTTTCCCGTTTACATCCCTGCGGGTTTCCAACATCGGATTCCGAGTTTAAAACTCATGGTTTTCCCCCCTTTAATTGAAAACTATATGATATTATTAAAGTTAAGTCAAATATAATATAAATATTACATATAATATCACATAAATGTAAATTCTAAGGTAGAAATTTAAAAATGAAAGAAAAATTCCATAAAATTATTTAAGATCTAAAGAAAAATTGGAATTTCGTACTCTCCATCGGGAACCCCAATGGGAGCGGGGCGGGGATCGAGGTGGAGAATACTATCCCCATCCCCATACCTTCTCCACTTGGGAAAGCATTTTGGCCTCCATCCCCATTCCCGTCCCCACGATGGGGATTCCCCGATCTTTCTCCGTCCCATTGCCATCCCAATTCATTATTGCATCATTGCTAAGGTTTAGGGCTAAATTACTTTGGTGAAGAATTTGGATTTATGTACCCTTTTTAATATTTCTTCTCATTCATATTACTTGTCGTTTTGGTATTAAAAAATTGTTTCTTTTGTCGGTTTTAGATTACCAATGCACTAATAATGGTTAAGACATTTGTTATTCTACTTTCTGATAGGTTAATTTCTCAAACTTCTTCTATTTATTGTTCTTTTCTACCTCCGTCTCAAAATATTTGTAGTTTTACTTTTTGGCACGTATTTTAAGAAGCGAAAAACTCTATAAAATATTAATTTTTTAAATAATTTCATACTTATTACAATTATCTATGAAATTATTAAAAAAATTAATATTTTATAGAGTTTTTCGCTTCTTAAAATACGTGTCAAAAAGTAAAACTACAAATATTTTGAGACGGAAGGAGTACTTACTAATTGGTTAGTTTTAGTTTCGCAATCACAAATGTTCTTGTAGTTTAGGATTTCTTAATGTGTTCATGAAGTTACACCGATCGAATGGAGTAGACATTTTGCATCACTAACTATCTTGGTGCGCTTTTTGTCCAGGTACATTGATCGATGGACAGCCTATTATTAGTTTGCCACCGAAGTACATAAAAATGAAAAGTGTGGAGTTCACTTCTGATGAGAGAGAATTCTACAATAAACTAGAAAAGGAGTCACGGATACAGTTCAAGGTCCCCTTTCTATCTTTACTGTTTTAGTTTTCACCATGGCTTGTTTTCGTTGAGCAATATGGTAATATTATTAGTTCTCACCACATGCTGGAACAGTTAACCCGAACTATGTTTTCTATGAGCAGTATGGTTAAATTATTAGTTCTCTGCACATGCCTGGAACAGTTAAACAGAATTATCTAAGCTTGGCATGTAGGAAACATTTACCGTATCAACTTGAGTTTGAGTAAATTATTTATCTTGCAGGCATATACAGATGCTGGAACAGTTAACCAGAACTTTGCAAACATTTTATTGATGCTTCTGCGCCTTCGTCAGGCTTGTGACCACCCAGTTCTGGTCTGTGGAGTCGATTCTAACTCCAAGAAGAGTTCCATACAGACGTTGAGACTTCCCAAGGACAAGTTGACCAGTCTATTTAACTGTTTGCAGGGCTCATCCATCTGTCAAATTTGTCATGTATGTTTTCTTTTTCAGCTATGGCTCTGACCTATTTTCCGTCCTCTTTTATCGATGTTCGATCCATAAGGATGATATCTGAGATATGCTTGGAACACTGGCACCAAGATTAACTTATGGATCATGATTCATCCCTTCAATCAGTTTGCATGCAAAAAATGATATGTTTTCTGCTTTTGTGAAGTGCTCAATTTTCTTCGGGAAAATTATACAAAATATCTTCCTAATCGGGGGCATTTTCAGAAAACCATCTGTAAGAGTGGAAGCTACACAAACCAACCCGTTATTGTTTTTGTTGCAAAACACAAACACCACCCACGGCCACTTTTCATTTGAAGATCATTTGTTGAATTTTTCTGTTTAGTGCGATTAGTCATCGAATAGTGGGCATAAACATTTTATTAACAGAAATACTCCTGGGTGTCATTTTCCAATGCGCCCCTAGTCAATAAGTGATTTCTGAACATAAACCAAGGTCGTTTGGTTTTGTGTAATTTCCATTTTATGAGTGGTTTTTGAAAATGTGGCTAATTAGTGGGTGGTTTTGTATATTTTACCCCTTTTCTTGATCGTTTTAGTGTTAAATTCTTGGATTCTTTTTGTTTTTATGGTTTTAATTGCAAGTCCTTCGTATCTAAAAAGGTAGACCATAGATGTGTCACGTTTTCTTTCCTAATGTTTGCTATTAAAGATCCTAGATATGGTCTAATTGTCTTTCTTCCTGATTAACTTGTAGGACACACCTGAAGATGCTGTCATTTCCATATGTGGTCACATTTTCTGTGATCAGTGTATACTGGATCACTTGGCAGGCGACGATGATACCTGTCCTGCTAAAAAATGCAAAAAACAATTGAGCGCTGATGTTGTCTTTTCAAAATCTGATTTAAGTAGCCGCCTGTCAGATGGGAGTGAAAGCAGCCTATGCCTATCTAATGGGACGAATGGTGATGGTGAGAGTTCATCACTTTATATGAGCGATTATATCTCGTCTAAAATTAGGGCGGCACTTGAAATACTGCAGTCGCTTGGTAAAGGAAGCGTTCCATGCATAGATCTAGATGGCCCAGCAGACGATCTTGCCCTGGTCTCTGATCCTGCTATCAATGTGAGAACAGAAGTCATAAATCCGTGCATAGATCTAGATGGCGCAACAGAAGATGGTGCCCTGATCCCTGCTTCTGCTGTCCATGTGGGGACTGAAAACAAAACTCACGAGTCTTCCGGAGGGCGAAAGAAAGCTATTGTGTTCTCCCAATGGACCCGCATGTTGGACTTGATGGAGAGAGCATTGCTGCGGTCTGGGATTACTTACCGTAGACTTGATGGGAAAATGAGCTTGAATGCAAGAGACAAAGCTGTGAGAGAGTTCAATTTAGATCCCGAGGTTTGATTTCTTTCTCCTGCATGAATATTATAAAGCTCGCTGTTAAAGAATGCTTGGATAGTTGCATAAAATACCCAATTTTTATGCATCTTATAAGTCTTTTACTCTTTTGATCGAAAGGATAGTTGCGTAAAATATCCAATATTTGAGGGTTGAGCAACCATTACCTTGAATTTTGCATATCTTCGAAATTAACTCAAATTATTGATTATTGATGCCATGCGGTTGTTATTACTTATTAATAAAAAAAATTGTCTTAACCATATTCAGAGCCTTTTTGCAACACTTTTTTGTTTTTGTTTTTTAATGCCGGGGTCATATTACAAAACAATGAAAATTCAAAAACTGTGCATTACTCACTTACCCAAAAAAAACAACTGTGCATTCCTGTGTTAATAAGAGCGCAACATTGATAATTTGTGTTCCCTTTAATTATTTTTTCTTTCAGCTGTTCTGACCATTTTTTTCTTTTACACTGGTTTTCTCAACTGATTTGCAATGTATTGTTTGTTCAGGTTGATGTTATGTTGATGTCACTAAAGGCCGGAAATCTTGGTCTGAATATGATTGCGGCTTGTCATGTTATTCTTTTGGATCTTTGGTGGAATCCAACCACCGAAGATCAAGCTATTGACCGAGCTCATAGAATTGGGCAAACTCGTGCTGTAACCGTATCACGGCTCACCGTGAAAGAGACTGTGGAGGACCGGATATTAGCTCTCCAGGTATCTGACTAAATCCTTCTCGTTCCATACATATAAAGCTGTTCTTTGGAAGATTAGAAGTACTGGAGTTGGCCATATATTTTAATTGAAATTGAAATCCGAAGAAAATAATTGGATAGTTTTCATCATTTTTTTTTCATTATAGAAATTAGACCTAAATTGCCCATTTTGAGACGACTTGACTTCTGGAACAAATTTAGCATTTGAGAACATGAAGGCACACTTCCAACCAAACATGAAACATTGGTTGCTTATAGACTGTATTTGTTCAAATGTACCATAGGGAAATTTATGTAAAAAAACACTCCCTAAGTAAAGCCACTCGTAAAACATCCGCTGTTAGCGAACATCATAGGACCTATTGTTGTGTTGAGCAGCCATCCATCCATATTTTAACAGATCTTAAAGGATTGATAACGAGATATCGTGGATAGGTAGCATTTTGGTAACACTATATATTAGAGTTTGCTTTGCTATAATTTTCCATTTAACGGGTGAGATAATATTTTTCTCATAAGGATTCCATATTTTTGCCATAAACGTGTGTCGGGGGTGGGTATCATGACAGTAGGTAGTTGTTGATTGAGGTAGAACTTTTGAGGTTTGTGACTTATATTGCTCGGTTATTAATAGCCGGTGCAGCTTTCTTGTGCTTCCTTTTGTGATGCTCGTTTCTGTTACGGTCTTCAACAGGAACAGAAGAGGAAAATGGTGGCATCAGCATTTGGAGAAGAGAACGGTGGGATGTCTGCGCGCATCACTCCTCAAGATCTAAGATTCTTATTCATGGGAGCCTAACGTATTTATCGGCTATTTTTTTCACTCCCTAGCCTCGTCGTCTGTAGTTATCACCTTAACTTAGAACTGTTAAGATTTTAGGGAAAAGAAAACTGGTCTATGCATATGCTCTCGCTTCAACATTGGGTAGGTTAGGTTTAGTCCAAAGATGTCATTTTCGATCCTTTTGGGGGTAATTTTTGTACGCACCGGAGAGGGAATGTCTTGTGCTGACATCCTTTTTTTTGTACATATTTCTAGTCTAGGCATTTGCTTAATACATAAGTTACATGATGATGAAGATGGTCGGAAATTGCCTTATCGGGCTCTAATGCTTTTGCTGTGTACCCTTTTCTGTTTACTTTTGGATTTGGTATGACAGGATGCTTTTTTCTTAATCATCTGAGTTTGTTGTCGTCGACAGATTGTGTGTGTGTATAGCTTAGCAGGATCCATGAACTGGCATGTGTGCATCATCAAACGCCTTGAGATTGTCTTGTCGACAGTGTTTGCAAAAGCGTTTATGCCTCGCCTTTTCACAAAAAGCTTCGCAAGCGTGTTTTTCATCTAAAAACGCATTGTCTACCACCTAATTGCGTCCTTGTAGATCAGACTTGGAATTTGAGATGGAATAAAACAAGTGTAAAGAATTGTATATTGTAATGAAACCAAGTCTAAAGCATCACACAGAGTAATCAACTCTCACATTTACCAAAGGGATCACATAGGAGAAACACATTGAAAAATCTGAGAGAGTAAACACCCAAGAGATATTCAAGTTCTTACTCTCAGCTGGTTAATTTACACTAAGCAAAAAGTTGTTTGTGGGTCATATTGGAAAGAGTTTTTGTAAAAGCACTTGAGAAAACTCAAATCCACCAATCCATACATAATTGATTACTTAATTACATCAAAGACTAGCTTAAAAGCTAAACCTAACAAGTAACAACTTCAAGTCACAGCTGTAATTGACAATAAGTTCTCAGCCCTTAAATTTTCTCTGTCAAACTTTTCTTCCTCCACTGCTTAATTTGAAGAGGAAGAAAATAAGAAACAAGAGAGTGAGAAGGTTCTGTTTGCCATAGACAATGTTGAGAGAGCTGAAAGTCATCCAACCAAGAAAAGCTGGAAAATGGGTACCAAGGCTTCTGAGCTACTCAAGTCCGAGGAGGAGAAACCAAACTACAGAACGGGATCAAACACTGCCGAGTGAAGCTCAGTATGATGGAGATTGAAGTGTAGGGCAGTTGAGATGGAGATTCAAAGTGTTGGAATTGAGGTGCACAAAGCTTCACAAACCAAGGAGAAATTGCAGAAAGTTCTACTGGAGCTCAGAGAGAACGGGAAGATGCAGATTGACGAGAAGATAATCAAGTATCAGCAATGCGTGTTTGAGGCACATTTGAATGATGAAGAATGCAAGACTCTCGAATCTGAAACGTCACTGCTGCTGACAAAGCTAGAGAGCCTACAAAGTGACAAGGCAGCAACGCTGACGAGGATGACCCTACATTTTCATGTCAAATTGTATGTGCTTTTCACTTGTAAGCATTCCATCTGTTTGAATTTATAAATGGCAATGCTTTGGATTCTGATTTTCGAAGTTCAGTTCAAAGATCATGTTTTCTCTCCATATGTCCCGATCCTACACCAGTTAAACCTTAATAGAATGATACCATATAACTGGAGAAAATGATAAATGTGTCATAATCCAAAATTGGCTTTCATTTGTAAAATCCATGATACACTGTAAAATTTGGGCAAAAATCTAAAAAGAAAAATTAGAGAAAGTAATGCACAACTCAAAAGAAATACCTCATTTCATGGCACAATCAAAATTCTCACAACTAATCCTACACTTTCCGAGCCAATGTCCTCTGCTTCGTTGCATGCTGGACCACTTTCTCCTCGACAGGTAGCCCCTTTCTTCGCCTCACAGCGTCTATAAGTTTTCTGGCAGTATTGTGAAGAACGCTTGAACCATCTCCAAACTCTTCAATCTCTTCCTCGGTTTTCGGCACAAAGAATGGGTCTTCCGACAGTGCTTCCC
This sequence comes from Persicaria tinctoria, assembly GCA_037127255.1. Classification (NCBI taxonomy): domain Eukaryota; kingdom Viridiplantae; phylum Streptophyta; class Magnoliopsida; order Caryophyllales; family Polygonaceae; genus Persicaria; species Persicaria tinctoria. The sequence goes on along the minus strand of JBANSL010000002.1, from coordinate 89,820,011 downwards.
AGTGGCTAAGGACAAGCAAAGCACTAGAAGCACCAGATGTCCACCTTCTAAGCTCATCAGCGAACCCAAAGCTCTCTGAAACCGGTACATAGGCATGTACGGTGAACAATGGTGATCCTTCCTGCATTTCTTCTTTCAAAACCCGTGCTCTTCTACGAGAAAGTACTGCATACATTGGGCCCAAATACTCTGTTGGGGTGTTCAGTTCACAAAAGTACATGGCTTCCACAAGACGGGGCTTTTTCTGAAGCACGGCGGTTCTGCAGGCATCCTTTACGGCTGTCATCACTTGTCCAGTGAGCAAGCCATACTGTTCAGGTAGCTGAGGAGTTTCAGTGTCACTTGACAGTCCGACTGAAGGTGAAACGAAAGCCTCGACAATAAAAGCCAAACCCCACATGGGCTCATCACACAAAGGGCCAGCCGACGTGGCAAACTGAAAACCTGACACAATACTGCTCTCAAGACTTTGTGCTTCTGCATATAATGCTTGAGTTACTCCTTCAGATAGCTCCTCGCCAATCTCAAGAGAACTAGAATCAACAAACCCCAATTTAGCCGAGACCTGGGGAGAGCCACGGACAAGAACTGATGAGTCACCAGCACTTGTACGATTGTCTGGGATGAGGAGAAAGTTCGGCCCAACATGACCAGGACCGATTGACCAGATCCTCTTCAGAATTTGTAGCCACTGAGTTTTGTATCTCTCAATCCTGTCCCTCTCATTCACGCCAATTGCGGAAACAATATCATTTTCCACTGCCTCCACCATCCGCCTCCTGAATGCTTCAAGAGGATCTTCGTCTTCTCTGACGCTTCCAATCTGAGATTCCAACTTCTTATATGTCTGCCCAAGTTTACCACCAATTATTTCTCCAAGTGTATCAGAACTATCATCAAGCAATTTGGTCAAGGCCACAGGGAGCTTCATCACACGGACTCTAACAGTACACCTTCCATTTGGAGTTGTCCTTTCAACATATTCCCCACCACTGGTCAACTGTCTCAGATTATCCAATAGATTATGCACCTCAGCCTCTAAAGTTTCCCGATAAGACACCAGCGGGGAAGAAACTTCCAATCTGACCTTAGCAAACCTGTCCTTCAAATCCTTGATACATCTCTCTAGATGTACCTCTCCTGCAGCAGCGAGTACATGTTCACCCCTAGAAGAAACAGTAACCTCCACAAACGGATCTGCGTGATTGAGAAGCCTCAAGCCTTTCATTAGTGCACCCATGTCAGCTGGATCAGAAGGCTCAATGGCAACTTTCAGCGTCGGTGACACTTGAAACATCATGCTTGAAAAGGGCCAACAGTTTTTCGTGGAAGAAAGTGTGGCACTTTTTAGAATATACTGTCCAAGTCCCTTGATTGCCACTATATTTCCTGCTGTGGCAGATTGTACTGGTTTGAGTCCTTGACCCATCATCAGGTACAATGACTGAATTTCTGCCACTTGCATATGTTTCTGTATTGTGTCCCCCCTCAATGGATCATACAAAGCAGAAAGGACAAAGATTCTCTGGCCTGATGTAAGAACTCCACTTAAAACTCTAGCAAATGCAAGGAAGCATTCATCTGATTCACTATTTCCACCTTCATCCGAAAAGTTGCTCAAAAACTCCCCATTTGCATCTCGGTGAGGAAGCATTTTGAAGGGGACAGCAAACATTTTAGACACAAACGCGACACACGGTGCATCAGGACTAGAATCACATGCCTCAACAGATCTCCTCACGTGCTCTGCCTCAGTAGCAACTTCAGAGCCAGCCACGTTATCCACAACATCTCTCTTTGGAAGTAATCGTGAAATGCGAAATGATTGAGCACCACTAGGATCAGGCATGCATCTAACAACCATCGACAAGATAGCATCAGACAAGGAAAGCCATCGGCTCATCACAGATTGGAGCACAGCCTTAGGATCCTTGTTCTGAAGCTCACGAGCAGGGACAGTCAAATTAAAGTTCTTTATTACCTTCTGTAGCATCCCCTTATCACCATCAGGTTCTACCGCTGCCTTGTAAACCAGCCATAGAGGCTCTAACACAAGCTGAACAAACGAAGGCCGTGCTCCACTCCCTATACTCTCAGTCTTCGTCTTCTTGACAAACGTTTTCTCCTTGGTATTGAAATACCATGGACCCCATAAAGCCTTCTTCAATGCAGTAGCACTTGCTCCAAACTTTGAAACATAAAAGTTAGCAAACTCCTCAATAGTGAATCCCCAACCATCCAAAGCACAGACAAACGCAACATTCCCCTTCTGAGGTTGGAAGGTGTCCTCTTCATCATCCTCTATAACCTCCTGATTCTCATCATCCGCGTCCCCAGTTGACGTAGCAAGAATTGAATCAACATCAGATAAGTACTTTTCGGACTTGTAAGCACTAACTATCCCATTCACCTCATGAACTATCCTCGATAGCCTAGTATAAGCCTCCATAGGACTCAACTTCAGTTCACAAATCAACCTATCAATCTTATTAAGCACCAAACATGGCGTGACCTTCTCCACCCAGGCTTGACGCAAAACGGCATGGGTCTGAATATGAACTCCTTCAACTGCATCTACCAAAACCAATGCCCCGTCGCTTAACCGCGCAGCTGTGGAAACCTCACTGCAAAAGTCCATATGGCCAGGGGAGTCAATCAAGTTAATAGAGTAATCCTTATACTGAAGGCCAATGGAGGAGCTCTTCATGGTTATCGCCCGCCTTTGTTCTTCATCCAAATAATCCATAAACCGCAATTTCCCTGCTTGTTTAGGGTGGAGCACTCCTCCGCCCGAAGCAGCAATCAGGTGATCAGCAAGCGTGGTCTTGCCGTGGTCAACATGGGCAAGTATGCATATGTTTCTAAGGTTTCTACAATCTGTATCATCCCCCATCTTTCTGATCAAATCCTCAACTCTAACGAAGCAAAACTGATTCCACAACCAACACAGACGGAAAAATATGCTGAATTGATTCCTAAAATCAAAAACCTAAACGAATTCTCAATCTCAGATCAAAAGCTAGAGCACCAATTCAGAAATTATAAGGTATAAAACACTAACCTTTTCAATTTAGCGAATTCGGATCTGGATTGGGAGGAGAAGAAGATGCTGATTGCTACGGTGCTGCGTCGGTGTACAGGAGGAAGGAGGGGATAGGCCGACGGTTCGGCGGAGGAGGAGGCGAGGAACCGGCGGTGGCGGTGGACAGGAAGGAGTTGTTCGAAGGTGATTCGCCGCTTCGCTATGTCTTAAAAAAAATATTCGCGAGGTGAACGAGGGTTTCCGAAATTTCGTTGGATACCCTGGACTTTTGAAAAAATTTGTATGGTGCCCAGAACTTTTGTTTTGGCAAAAAAATGGTAATTAATATATGTATAAGATAAAATTAGACCCAATTTGATTAGATATGATATATTTTTGGATAAAATTTTATTTTAACTCTATTTAATTAATATATCTATATATGCATAAGATAAAATTAGACTCAATCTAATTAGATATGGATATATTTTTAAAAGATATTAGCCAAATTTAAATACTAGTCCGTATTATATAAGATAATAATTTCCTATCTTGAAGTTATAGATATATTTTTGGATTTTATACATCTATAATTATGGATAGATTTTTAAATTTTGACATGTATATAGTTTATATTGTTAATGTTATTTCACAAACGTTGACTTATTTTCTCTTCTTTTTTGGTGTTGTTACTGCAGGTTGGTTGCTTCAATTTTTAAGTGGTACTGTTTTTTTAATTGTTATTTAAAATAAAATTTATTTAACTTAAAAGAAAGAAAGAATATATATATATATATTATACAAGAATTTCATTTAATTTTATATTAATTATGAATGAAGAAGTATTGGAAGAAACTAACTAATTAATAAATAAACGGGTTTTAGTATCAAATTTGTTTAAATTGAAAAAACCGCACACAGTGCGGGTACTAAACTAGTATACACAATATTTCGAATAGAAAGGAGAAGAATAAACTAGTCATAGGCATGCAATAGATGAAAGGCAGAGGGAGGCTTGGTGACACCTCTAGCAGTGGCAATGGGAGAGAGAGAGGCGGCGGACGGATGTAGTGTACCCGACGATGGCTGGCTGTAGTGGTGGTGCCGATGACAACAGGTGGTGGATTGATAATTGAAGGTGAGTTAAGAGCTCGAACTTGTGCGTGTAGATATGAAATTTCAATGTAGTAGGGGTTTTAATTGTTTTCTCGAACAGATTTGTAATTATTTTTTAAAATAGGACTGATTTATATGCAATTTTATAAAAATAATCTTATCAATAGTCAATTTGACATCTTATCTATGATAAATTTACAATCAAGTCGAGCAATTTATTCCATTTCAGTTTGGACCTCAACTTCCACAATACTCTTGACGTCTGTAAGAATGCCAAGGCTAATGAGTAATGAGCAATAAAATGGATCAAAACTCAAAAGGTTAAGGAACACAATAAAACAAAACAAAGTTTAATGAAGCAAACTTCCAAAGAAAACAAATAAATATTACAAATAAAATATAAAATTAATCACACACAAACAACCATTGATACAGTAATAAATAAGCTAATAATATTACTAAACATAAAAATCTTCCAAATGGTCAAACATCGGAAGACTTGGAACTTCAACTTCAATGAAACCTTTCATACTTGTCTCTTTAAACGACTCTTAGAAAAGGACTAAACCTGCATCATGCAGATCACCCATTTAGCAGGAGCAAGCTCTCTACGTAGCCCGAAACCGCACCCATTAGAAAACCCCGACCACTCCTCACTCGAGTCTTTTCCTCCTGAGTTTCAAGGTTGTATGATGTCACCCGCCTTCTATACTTCTGAAACAGCATTTCACCGTCCTTCTTCAAATATAAGAACTGATCCCAACTCCACCCAGCGGAAGAAAATGTGTAACGTTTATTCCAATGCACAGAATGAATATCACCTCTACAACTTTCGAAAACCCATATGCTAATTCCACTAGTTTGCGAAACAATAACACACCCCAATGAACATCCACCATCAAACAGAACAAGAGTGTGATGGGTGCCCTCACCAATACCATAATGCATAGGCATGCTCGTAGAAGCAAACACCTCGGTGCTCAAATCAAATGAAACCAATTCCCAAGCATTCGAAATTATAGACCAAGGGGAGAAGTAGAGAATGCCCTTACAGCAGACACTTACCCATGAAGGACTGTAAGTGAAAGGCCAACGCCAATTTGAACCTCCAGCGTCCCGAAATTGAATGGTCCTCCACGACCTACTCCCAACAGTGTAAACTTCAATTGAATGGAGGTTGTGCTCATCTTGGCGAACTAATCGGACGTGCTTATAATCCTTGATCAAAGCATCGAATCCAAACCCCAATTCAACATACTTTTCCCAGGGTGCATTAGAGACATGCAGGGTCCGGGCTCTTCTAATGGAGGGATTCCATAGCAACAACTTGAGCGTGTGCCTGTTGTGCCTAGACCAAATTTCATGATCGGAATGCATTAACAAGACAAGTCCATCCAGAGAGTATCGCACAATCCACTTGCTAAATGAAAATGGAAGAGCTTTGGTGCACCCGCCAACGGTATCGAGGGAGTCCAGCGTCATAATACGATTCAAGGTTTTGCTACACCGGACAACACTACTTCGTTCCTTTCCTCGGCGTTGACGGACAAAGAGATGGGGTTCAAGGCTATTGTTCTTGAAGTTACTGAGATGTGAGCGGCAGAAGTCCGAGTCCTCAATCAACGATTGCCATGACTTTGACACGCAGCGAAATCGGACAAGTGATCTAACGGGGAGCCTTGAGAGTACTTCATACCATACTTCATCTGGAAGATGGTGTCTAGACCTCGATATGATAACCCCTGTACCCTTCATGAAGATCAAGGGACGGGACTCAGGAGTTATTGGATCACCAGAAATCTGTAGAAAGAAGAACAGGCATGAGGAGAGTAGGATTGCCCTTATTTCTTAATAAAAAGAGGTTTGTTAAATCCACCTATATGCATGCTTACGACAGAACTTTAGACCAGATCCACAAAACAGATGAAGATTCAAATAAAAGCATCGAAATTCAAAGCAAGCAAAGACAAACTCTGATATGAAGAAAATTTTGAGCAATATTAAAACCATTCCACCTGGAGAATTCACAAATCAACGGGGAGATGTCAGAACACTCACAAATGCAAAGGGATTCAGATTGGGAAGATGAGAAACTTTGATATCTGATGAATGAAGCACTGGGAGAAGTGAGACCGAGTTACGAGACCTAAATCCAATGAATGGGAGTCACATATACAACAATGATGAAATTAAACCATCATTAAAATATTGTCAGCACTGCACTTTTGTATCACCAACATACTGTCCCCAACCCGTTTAGTTTTTTGCTAATCTGATCATTCGCTGTCAACAAAAACAGTCACCACCATAGTGTTACCAAATTAAACTATATCATTAGAAGATTGTTGCAAAATTAAACTATCACCGCGATAATTGGGTGACACCAACATATACAAGTCTTAAAATTCATCAATACGTTTATATAATGTCACTCAAACCTAGTGTGACAGAAACAAGACAATTAAGTACCACACTATCATAAAATAGAAATCAAATCAATTAGGATAGAGTGTTCAAAACATAAAGTGTTTTGTTTCTCTTTCCCATAGCTCTTGCTGAAAATGATGAAGGCAGACTGTACCCTGTGTAATTTCTAATTGCAATGAACCATAATTTAGAAGCTACCTAGAGGCTCAAACAAGGTAACATATGATCTAGGACAAACAGTTTGTTAATGTTCTTAGCAATATATACATAATTTGAGAATTTAAGTCTTCTAAAAAGCTCATCAGAGACATAAATCCACCTATATGCATGCTTGCTACAGAACTTTAGGCCAGATTCACAAACCAGATGAAGATTCAAATAAAAGCATCGAAACTCAAAACAAGCAAAGCCAAATTCTGATATGAAGAAAATTTTGAGGAATCTTAAAACAAGCTGACAAGTAACACACTATCATAAAATAGAAATCAAATCAATTTAACTTAGAAGCTACCTAGAGGCTCAAACAAGGTAAGATATGATCTAGGACAAACAGTTTGTTAATAAAAGAGGCTTGAGGATAGTAGGATTGCCCTTTTTTTTTTCTTAGCAATATATACATAATTTGAGAATTTAAGTCTTCTAAAAAGCTCATCAGAGACATAAATCCACCTATATACATGCTTGCTACAGAACTTTAGGCCAGATTCACAAACCAGATGAAGATTCAAATAAAAGCATTGAAACTCAAAACAAGCAAAGCCAAATTCTGATATGAAGAAAATTTTGAGGAATCGTAACTTATTAGAAGCTACCTAGAGGCTCAAACAATATCTAATGCCCTCCAACAAATATTCAAATGTTGATATCACCCTCCAATCCTCCATAGCTTTTAACAGCACCAATGCACTCCAGAGCATTCAACAGCACTACTAATACCCTAAAATAAACATAATAGAATCAGGGACTTTGATTTTACCTTTATTGGCATGAAATAAAAACCCTAATTCTTCCAAAGTAAAACTCTTCAACAATGTTGCTACAACAAAATCAACCTCGTAGAAAGAAATTGAACTCACAGCGAAATCAAAAAGGCGCCGAGGGAGGACAGAGTCAGAGAGGGAGAGCGTCGTTGAGGTAGCATACAAGGGAGTGGTTGGAGCACGAAGCGGCAATGGAGGCAGCCTGGGAAGGAGGATGCGGCGGCGGCGGCGGCGGCCCTAGAGCGGAGATCATGCGGGGGAACGCGAACGGGAAGGTCCGGCGAGGTGAGTTACCGGCGGGGTGAACACTCGAGGGGAGGGAGAGAGGGACAGTAAGAGGAGAGCAGAGAGGAGAGAGGCAGTAAGAATTTAATAATTAAACTAGTACGAGTTTATATAGATAAAGGATTGTTTTTTAAGTTATTAATTAGATTACATTTAGATATAATACATGGAGATATAAATTTATTAATAATTAATTGAATTTTATTATATTACCTATAAAATCTATATGTGAAGTATAATATTCCTTTTTATATTTCTAACCATATGCAACTTTATCAATTCATCTAAAAGATTGATTTTAGGTAGAAATCTTATTATCACACATTAATTGATTATAATTAATTATTTAATCTATTTATCTATCTATATAAATTTTTCTTCCTTAACAAAATTATTAAAATAATACATTGGATTATTTTTTGAAATATCATGACAAGCCACAATCTCTCTCTATATATATAGTTGATTAAATATAATTTATATATATTACTTTGGTAATAGTTATCTAACTAAAATATCTTTTTTTGGAAAAATCTATATGTGAAGTATAATATACTCTGCATATTATTCCTTTTTAAATTTCTAACCATATGCAACTTTATCAATTCATCTAAAAGATTGATTTTAGAAGGATTCTTCTTATCACATATTAATTGATTATGATTAATTATTTAATCTATCTATATACCATCATAATTTTGAGAAAATTTTCTTCCTTAAAAAAAATTATTAAAATAATATGTTGGATTAATTTACGAAAAATCATCATAAGTCATAATCTATATATATAATAGTATATACAGTATTACTTTGGTAATGCACTCCAGAGCATTCTTCCAAAGTAAAACTCTTCAACAATGTTGCTACAACAAAATCAACCTCGTAGAAAGAAATTGAACTCACAGCGAAATCAAAAGGCGCCGAGGGAGGACAGAGTCAGAGAGGGAGAGCGTCGTTGAGGTAGCATACAAGGGAGTGGTTGGAGCACGAAGCGGCAATGGAGGCAGCCTGGGAAGGAGGATGCGGCGGCGGCGGCGGCGGCCCTAGAGCGGAGATCATGCGGGGGAACGCGAACAGGAAGGTCCGGCGAGGTGAGTTACCGGCGAGGTGAACACTCGGAGGGGAGGGAGAGAGGGACAGTAAGAGGAGAGCAGAGAGGAGAGAGGCAGTAAGAATTTAATAATTAAACGGAAATTTCGCCCCCTGGATATTGAAAAATTCGCCGGGTATACAACTTTTTTACAAAATTCGCGTGGTACCCCTGAGGTTTTAACCCATTTCGCCTCGTGCTCCTTCTCGGTTAAGTTTAACTTTTTTTTGTGTTTTCCGTTAGTTTGCTCAAACAAAAAAAAAAAAAAAAAAAAAAAAGAAAGAAAGAGACGCGAGGAGAGCGACGGAACCCTCGCTCGGACCTGGTGGCTGCGCTCGGACCTAGGGTTCGGACCTGGTGGCTGCGCTCGGACCTGGTGGCTGCGCTCGGACCCTCGCTCGGACCTGTTGCTGCGCCCCCGACGAGAAAGGTAACACTTTTGCTGTCAATTTAGAGTTGAAATCGAAATCTAAATTTGTTTCTGTTGAAATCGAAATTGTTGTTGCTGTTGAAATCGATACTTTTGCTGTTGAAATCGAAATTTAGGGTTGAATCTGTTGAAATCGATACTTTTGCCGTTGAAAGGTAACACTTTTGCTGTTGAAATCGAAATTGCTGTCAATTTAGGGTTGAATCTGTTGAAATTTGTTTCTGTTGAAATCGATAGATATCGAAATCGCTAGGGTTTGCTGAAATCAATACCCCCTGTGATTGATATGTTGTTGCTGATGTCCAGTGCATTGGTCTGCATGTTTGTCTGCAAAATCAACCAATGTTTAAACAAAAATGTTAGAGATTAAATGGAGCCCAGTTTCACAATCGTCCACAAATTGGGGAAGAATGGTTTAAATTGATAGAACTTTACTAGATACTGAAATGAGCATATGATTTAGTTCAAATCTAAAGGTTAAGTAATTGATTGAATGAATTAGAATCTCATGGTGTTCCTGAGGATAGTTTCATTGAATGAATGTGTTTAGAATGCAACACTCTTCCCCCGACCTTGATCCTGAATGTGAGAATGAAGGCCTTCTTGTATGTAATAGGCAAAAGCTTAAGGGTTACCAGGGTGTGACTTTAGATGCATTGGACATAACTCTTGTATGGTTTGGATTAAACTCTATGAACTTTATGTGTGTTTTCAATGAAGTCTATTAGCTCAAAGGAAGAGCAATGTGTAATTACACATGATGTGGGTTCGAATCCCACGTAGACTCCAAAATTAATAGTTAAAAATTTAGCAATTTGTTAGAACAAAACCTTACATCTCTACAAGTATAAAATTTTAACCTTCCCTCACACTCTCATTTTGGCAGTAAGCCAACTTTCACCTATAGTTCAAAATTACTCTTTTTTTTTTCATGATTCAACAAGATGAAATGCTTGTAGCCTATGTAGGATTTGAACCCACATCTATGTGTATTGAACACATCGCTCTACCATTTGAGCTAATAGGCTAAATGAAATATGTTAGTTTCAAAATAGAAAGGGATGTGAATTTGGTCATGATTGACACAAAGAACCAGGACACATGTTGTGCAATGGAATTATATTGTAGTGTACCTCTTTCTAAGCATTAAGATGCTCTTGAAGAATTGATTTTCATCCAGAGACAACCATTTAAGAGGGTAAATGCAGCACTTCAGAATGTCTCAACAATGTACTATGGACATGGAAATAACAATGATGGTTTACGGTTAAATTATAGAAGCTCAATATTACCCAAGGGTGTTGGCAACAAGTTCAGCTAGAACAAACAGAAACTTTCAGAATTCAAAACCTTTCAGGAATAGGCTGATGTGAATATGGTTATATCTAACACAAATTCCATCAATTTCAGCCATTATTCAAAATTCATAAACTTTCAGAAACTTTTCAATTCCTGCACTTTTACAAACTGATAGAATTCACTAATTCGTTAACACAAGAATTCAATTTCAGTAACTTTCAGAAACCAATACCATAAGATAATTAAGAATTCACCAACCGACAAATAAGAATGCATTATAATTCCAATTCACTTCATGGATTTGGGGCTTTTGTGGATTAATAATCTCATCTATTAGAAAGTTGGATTATATGTTACTGCAAGGTGCATGGATCAAAATTAGCTGATGGAAATATCTAGTGAAACAAATAGACCCTATGCACACAGAAACAAAACCCAAGAAAATGGCTTTACATTAGCAATCATTATTATAGCTTGTGTAATAAGGAAACTGCAGTCGCTGCATTATGCAACAAAAAGGCCATAAAATGATAGCAGAAAGCACATATACTGCAAGGTACAGATCAATAGATCATCAATGATAGGAAACCCAGCAGTTAGTACCTCACCGACATGGCAAGATGATGTATACAGGATATCAGCATGGACTGTTCAACATTATGCAGTCAACGATAGAACTTATAAAGTGCAAATGCAACAACTCAATACCAATCAAGAAAAGCATGCACAAATAAACCAATAAACTGCATAAGTAGGAAGCACCTTCAGCAAAACCCAAGAAAATTATATGAAAAAACAATCAAGATCAAAATAGTGTGAAAATTTACTTCTTCTTGGTAGAGGTGGCAGCACCCTCGACATTTTCAGCCTCAGTCTTAAGATCAACCTTCAACTCCTTATCCACCATACCAAATCCTTATCCACCATAATAATATCTCGCCACATTGCCAATTCAAACATGTTAAGCCCCAAACAGAACCGACCAGAGCCTCCGGCGAACAGGGAGAGAGACGCAGGCAAACAGAGAGAAACAGCCTCAGTGTTAAGCAAATGATTAAGCCCCTAACATAACCGACAAAACCTATAGATTGAATTCGAGATTTACTTACCCAATTAAAAGAATTGAGGGACGAGACCAGAGCCTCCGGCGAACAGAGAGAGACGCCGGCAAACAGGGAGGTGGTGAGCGAGATTGCAGGTGCGCAGATACCGAAACCCTAGATTATAGGTCGCCCTTCGAGCAGCAGATCCGAGCAGGCCCGCAACACCTTCTTCTCCTGTTCGAGCAGCACCTTCTCTTCTTCGCTGTTCTTGCTCTCTCGTCGCTCTAGCTTCTCTTCGCCCTCTTCGCTCTCCAGTTCTCCGCCCTTTCTTTCTTTTCCTTTTTTTTTTACAACTAACGGAGAATTAAAAAAAAAACTGTTACATTTAACCTAAAAGGGCATGAGCCGAAAAAAACGAAAACCACAGGGGCACCATGCGAAATATGTAAAAGAGTTGTATACCCCGCGAAAATTGCAATACCTCAGGGGTACCTCGCGAAATTTCCGATAATTAAATAAAGGATTGTTTTTTAAGTTATTAATTAGATTAAATTTAGATATAATACATGGAGATATAAAATTAAAATAAATAAGATTTTATATACTACGTAGTTTTTAACCCCTAAAACTACGTGTACAAAAGTCAAACATCTTTTATTTCCGACCGGATGGAGTACTAATAGCTACATCATAATTCGGTTATAGCCCTATCCTAACCGTAACCATCGTCCTTTTTTGTTGTTGATTAGGAAAGGATTCGGGCGAGGAAGCTCTACACGGCAGCATCCTTGCGGATGAAGTCTAAAAGACCTAAATTGTTGTGAATATCGACTCCCCGGACAGAGTGGCAAAGTTGTGCAACCTTATAAGCAATTCTATTGCCCAAACGGGGCACATGAAAGAAGAAAACTTCTTTCAAAGTCGATAGAAGAAATTTTACATCAGATAAAATTAGCTCAATTTTCCCAAGGACATTTAGTTTTTCTGTTTAAGTGGCCAATGATTATAATAGAAAAAACATATTGGATTCTATTTTAAGGGCAAGTGATTCCGCTTTAAGATAACTTTGTTTACCATCATCCTGTTCAACAACGTATACCCCATAACTCATCGCTACCTGCTCCTAATTTATTGAGGCCTCTTGAGTCCAAATTACAATAAATTACAAGCTCCAACAGTCCAACTGAAATACTCTGTATCCTTTAACAAAAACACTCTTGAAGATCCGAGAGGAAAGTCGATCTGCAGCAATGTTTCAACACGAAACAAAGCCTCAGTTTTTCAGGGTGATTCTTCCTCACATCATCCAAAATAGAACTCTTGTAAGTTCTTTCCTTTTTTGTTTCTGTCTTGCTTTTTCTCTTGTAAGGCAAAGTTAGACATTTCAAGATCGACATGAGTCCATCTTATATATCTTGCAGGGCCAATATGGTATGCAATCTAATGAATATAACTGATAAGTGTTGGTAGATTCATTCAATTCCATCCGTTTTTGCATTAATGCTAGCTCGTGTCTGATTTTGAAGCCCATCCCTAAGGATCACTCAAGAAGGTACCTCAGGGACTCTAAAAACGGTGACGACAACATGATCTTCCACGGATCAAATGGCAAAAACTGGCCTCGCAAGTATCGTCTTTATGCTAAACACTCAAATAGAGCAGCCTTCATCCGTGGGTGGAAGGAATTCGTCTCAGACAACAATCTCCAAGTAGGAGACAGTTGCGTCTTTGAGATGATTCTTCACAAGGTCAAGGAATATAAAGTCACCAATACACCCTCCCCTTCGGCTATGCCATCAAGAAGGCTATAGCACACTACACTGAGCACGCCGTAACATAAGTCTACTTGCCTTACTAACAAACAATAGCCTGAAGCGAGGAAAACCCCTTTACATGTCTGGTATGATCTAAATGATAGGCAACAAGCGACAAAAGGTTGCCTTTCACATGAAATCCGAGGCTATGTTACTGCTGAGCTAAATGTAGGGGATCAAAAAGTGGTGCTTGCATTGTCATTGTGGTCCTGCAAGGGTAGGCCACTGAAATCTTCTCTAAGTAGCCCCACTTGGAGGGTGCGAGTGATGGAAAATTAGATGCGTCGCGGAAGTTTTAGAAACTATTTTCTATCATCTAATCGCAAGATCTTCATGCATAAAATCGATAGATCAAATCATTGTTCATAGGAGATACCTCTTGATGCGTGAACCGGATTTGAACGGGGAGGATTCGGAAGAGAACTAGAGCCCCACGTGTTGCTCCTCTACTTGGTCCACAAGGGCCCGGTCTAGATCTCCTTTGCCTTCGACTGCTAGGACGAAGATCGAAAGGTGAACAATCAAATTGCTCTTGATGATGGTGGAATTCAGCCCCTTGCAACTAATTGTTGCGGCAAAACTCACGTTCCTTTTTGGATGTGTTAATTAGGTTAAGTCACAATAAGTCCATCTTTATAAGCTTATATTTATACCTTACTTGATTAATTATTTATTTCACAAATAAATCTTATCCCATTATTATTAATATATATCTAATATACACTAATAATAAAATCATCTATCTTTTGATCAAGCCCGTCAACTCTAAGTGTGTGACCGCATAGGACCTGTTTATAATCGCAATGGATTTAACTCGTTTAAGCCCATTAATCGTAGTTGGCTTCTAGCAAAGCATTACGACTCCTAAAATAATCGGATTGAATATCTCTATCAATTGTCCTATTCCATAATTAGTCATTGCACAATAAATTAAAGGACACAATTCCTTCAATCTCCCACTTGTCCTTAAACAAGTGTGCAATTTCAGATACTCGTGTCTCTTAATGTCATATTTGATGATATGGTGACATTCATATCTATTATCAAATATATATTCCTTGAACTCTGAGTTCGAACTGTCAATTAAACGGATGATTACAAATAATCTATCCGAGCATGGCCATGCATTTTCAGTTCTTGCTCTTCAAGTGGCCTAGACACCATTCCTTTTCGATGCATCACAGTATGCATGAAGAAGGAGGGCATCTCCAGTCTTGTATGACTATGACTCTCACTCAACTTTTGGCAATCCCAACTATGACCTTTATAACTCCCTGTTACGGAAAGCGTTTAGCCGTGTCAAAGAAATATCAATCATCAAGAGAGATCATAACATACTCATGTCTGAGGAATCTACTAATCATGGTTTAACTTAAAACACTGCAATCCCTTTTGCAGAGTCTTAAGGTGGGTATGTCCTATATGTATCATCCATACATATATATGTAATTGACTAGACATCTCCATGTCCCTATAGCCCATGAAACCTGGCGCTATCAGTCAACTTACAATATAGTCATTGATAAAATCACCCATGTCCAAGTTGATGATTTTAGACTACGGACTTGCGATAATTCATAACTGCATTTCACTTAATGGGGTTTCATTTACCAGAACACTTAAGATAAGCCCATCTGCGAACTACGAATAATTTGGACATTTTATTTATTATCGTTCAACACAATATATAAATAAAGATGAAATATCATATATCATAAAATCACCCAGTCGAACAGAAACTTAGTGTCTAACACTCTAAACATAAAATGTAATAGAAAGCAATCTCAAAGCCATTCTCCAATGTGTTTGAGACCTTTAGCCCTAGTGTGACCATCATGCTTGAGCTAGGGATAAGCTTCGTCAATGGATTTGCAATATTATCATATGTATGCACCTTACACATCTTAATGTCAAATAAGGTGAAACATCCTCATAAAATATACGATCAACTTGTCATCACCCTTAAGAAATCATCCTTGGTTTTTCTCAAGAACTTCATGATGTTCTTAGCTGCACACTAGTGTGCCTCTCATGGAATCAATTGGTATTTGCTACACTTGCTCATAGCAAATGCAACATCAGGTCGTGTACACACCATGACATAGGTAAAACCCTTTCTTGGAATCTGGCATTTTGAATCTGTTGAGAATCTTATCTATATAAGTTCCTTGACTCAATCCAAGCAACCTCTTAGATCTATCTCTATAGATCTTTATTCCAAGTATGTACTCTGCCTCTCTCAAGTCCTTCATTAAGAAACATTTATTTAGCCATTCCTTAACGGACTCTAGCATCGGAATGTCATTCCCAATAAGTAGTATGTCAGCCACATACAAAACTAGGAAGACCACTTTACTCCCACTAAACTTCTTGTATACACAAGGGTCCTCTTCACATCTGATGAAATCAAACTCTTTGATCTTCTCATCAAATCGAAAGTTCCAACTCCTGGATACTTGCTTAAGTCCATATATAGATCTCTTAAGCTTACATACCTTCCCGACATTACTTGGATCTTCTAAACCCTCTGGTTGTGTCATATACACATCCTCTTCCAAGAATCCATTCAGGAAGGCGGTTTTGACATCAATTTGCCAAATCTCATAATTATAATAAGCGGCAATAGCAAGGATTATCCTAATGGATCTTATCATGACAACTTGTGAAAAGGTCTCATCATAGTCTATACCATGAATCTGTTTAAAACCTTTGGCAACTAATCTTGCCTTGTATACAGATACCTTTCCATCCTTATTTGTCTTAAGTTTGAAAACTCATTTGCTCCCTATGGGTTTTACCCCATATGGCAAATCTATCAAGTCCCATACTTGATTTTCAAACATCGAATCCATTTCGGATCTCATGGCCTCAAGCCATTTCTTGGAGTCTGGACCCGTCGTTGCTTGCTTATAGGTATTAGGCTCATCATGTTCTATCAGAAGAACATCAAGGTTTACATTCAAGATGAAATCATCATAACGTCTTGGTTGTACCCTTGGCCTATCTGATCTATGGGTGGGTTCAACAACTGGAGCTGGAACAGTTTCTACAACTATTTGTGGATCCTCTTGTTCCGGTTCTTCGATGATTTGGGGCCCTTGGCCTTCCAAAACCATCAACTCGTCCTCGACATCATCTATGTCATCTCGTTGTTGAGTTTGTTGCTCTTCATCATGAACTGGTTCAAGATGAATATTTCTTCCACTTGACTTATTGGAAATGAACTCTCTTTCCAAAAAGACATTATCCCTTGCAACAAACATCTTTTGTTCAGCGGGATTATAGAAGTAATATCCAAAACTACCTTTTGGATACCCTATAAAATAGCATTTATCTTATTTAGGGGCAAGCTTATCCGTTTGTAAACGCTTTACGTAAGCTTCACATCCCCATATCTTCATAAAAGACAATTTTGGAACCTTTCCAGTCCATATCTCATATGGAGTTTTATCTACAGCTCTAGACGGAGTCCTGTTTAGTGTAAGTACGACAGTTGTGAGGGCATATCCCTAGAAGGGTACCGAAAGGTCAGCAAAACTCATCATAGATCGGACCATGTCTAACAGGGTCTTGTTTCTCCTTTCAGATACACCGTTAAGCTGTGGTGTTCCTGGAGTTGACAACTGTGTTACTATCTCACAATTTTTCAAATGATGATCAAATTCATGGCTCAAGTACTCACCACCACGATCTGATCGACGTGCTTTTATTTTCTTGCCAGTTTGAGTCTCTACCTCATTTTGAAATTCCTTGAACTTTTCAAAGGATTCCGATTTATGTGACATAAGGTAAATATATCCATATCTACTCATGTCATCAGTAAATGTGATGAAGTATTTATAGCCACCTCTAGCTTCTGTACTCATTGGCCCACATACATCAGTATGTATAATGCCCAATAGCTCAGTAGCCCTTTCACTTGTTACTTTGAAAGGTGACCTTGTCATCTTGCCCATCAAACATGACTCACATGTATCAATGGATTCACAATCTACGTCTTTTAGAAGTCCATCTTTATGGAACTTCTTCATGCGGTCTAAACTGATGTGACCCAAACGACAGTGCCATAGGTAGGCTTCATTCAACTTACTTGATTTTTGCCCTTTTGTATTTATGTTATAAGATTATGTTGTAAGGTCAAATACAAATATTCCATTAATATTTTGAGCACGAGCATACAATATATCATTCTTGTGAATAATTATATCTTCATCTGTAGTGCTAAAATTAAAACCTTCAGAATAAATTACTGCAACCGAAACAAGGTTCTTTGTAATGCTAGGAACAAAATAACAATTATTTAGTTCTAAGATTAAACCAGAAGAAAGAGATAAACTAAAATCTCATACGACAAGTGCAACAACGCTTGATCCATTTCCAACTCGTAGCTCTATCTCCCCTTTCTTCACTTGTCTCTTATTTCTTAGCCCCTGCACATTTGAAATAATGTGAGCACCACATGCGGTATCTAATACCCAAGTAGGGCCATTAGCTAATGTGAGGACATTGGTTGACAGTAATTCAATAACATAAATACCTGAAGTGTTGGAACTCAAAGTCTCATTCTTCTTGTCTTTCAGGTACTTGGGACAGTTTCTTTTCCAGTGTCTCTTAGCCTTACAGTGGAAACAATCATGGTCTGCAGCCACCCTTGGCTTCTCACCACCCTTAGGTTTTGCAACTTCCTTGCCTTTCCCTTGGGTATTGTTCTTGTTCTTGGCTACCTTCTTAAACCCTTTCCCTCTGTTGACGTTAAGAACTTCCTTCTTTTTATCAGTGGGAGTATTCTGCTCAGCAGCTTTGAGCATACCATGGAGTTCGTTCAGGTTCTTCTTGAGACCATGCATATGATAGTTCATCCTGAATGAGGCAAATCCATCATGCAATGAGTGCAACACGATATCTGTGGCCAACTCTTGGTCATATGGGGTGCCTAGTGTCTCCATACGACTAAAAAGCCCAATCATGTTAAACACATGAGGACCTACTGGCTTCCCCTTCACAAGCTTGCTATCCAGTATAGCCTTGTGAGTTTCATATCGTTCAATCCTTGCCTGTTCTTGAAACAACACTTTCAGGTTGGTGATGATTGTGTAAGCATCCTGATGTTCAAACCTCTTTTGAAGATCAGGTTCCATGCCTGCTAGCATCAGACAAGTGACAGGCAAAGACTCACTCCTAAGCTTTACTTCATTAGCATTCTCCTCATCTGATGAGGTATTAGTAATGATAGGGATAGGGGTTGATAGGACATCTTCACGCCCTTCAGACCTGAGGACGATTCTCAGATTCCTTTCCCAATCGAGAGAATTCGTTCCATTCAATTTGTTTTTCTCAACTATTGAGCGCATGGTGAATTTCAAGTTATCATTAGACATAATGCCTATATAAAAGGAAATGATATACAAATCAGTTTATGTTTGAACACTACTAGAATTCTGTCCATAGACATCGGTAAAAAACCGATGTTAAACAAAAAAAAAATTCAACGTGTTAGTGGGTGGTGTTAAAGATCCCAACTTTACCACATCGGTTTTTAACCGATGTCTATACCAATTTATAACATCGTTTTTATGCTTGATAATGATTTAAATACATTGATATAGTTACATTTTGGTCGATGAACCTAATGTTCAACTAGTGTTATTTTGCATTTCTAGACATTCGAAATATTTTTCATAAGAGATGTTTTAGGTGATATACACATCGTTTAGACACTATTCATTTCATGCGCACTCTCTATTCATTTGTAAGTTTATGATATTAATTTATATAAATATAATGTATCTTATTTAATATTTTGAAGTCGATGTCATTAGTGTATTTTTAAATCATTTTTCAATTGAAAAACGATATATTTATATTATAAAACATCGGTTTATACTAATCTATAAACATCGTTTTTTTATTCGTAGATACGATGTGTTTTCCACGTACCGATCTATATTGTAGAGCAACCTGTTTGGACAAATAGAAAAGTAGGCATTATAAAATATCATAACACAATACCAAATATATCAATAGTCGAATCGACTATTAGTTGCTAGTCTTTCACATAAAAACACATATACAAAGTTCAAATGAATCCTCGCTCCTTAGACATAACTTGGAAATCGTATTCACATTGTTAACCGGCCAACCCCTTGGACATAACCGGCTACTAGCATGGCCTTGTTCTTGAATTCTTGTGTTGCTTGACCGTAGATTCTAAGCAACCTGTTCAAAGCTATTTGTTGTCCATTTAGTGAAGTAACCTGTAAAAATGGAAGAATAAAATGCGTTTGACATACTCCACATATAACATTTCCTATATATCACATTGGTTATGCTTGCACAAGTGAAATTATCAATTAAAGTGAAATTATCAATTAAAGTGAAATTATCAATTACTCACATTGATGATTTTGCTCTCCATGATGATGTGGAAATGCCCCCTAAACACAAACCTGCATAAAGATATACTAACCAGTAACCTCCTCAAACCAACATCAAAATATAACCCAAGTTATAATGCAAAGAAACATGGCAGAAACCTCCCAATTTAGCTAATAACTAGACCTGTAACTTTCCTAAGACTGATCACAACTTAGCAATCAAACTCAAGCCATAAATCAACAACAGAACAAAGGAAAAAGCATCACCCAAATCAGGCCAACAAAGCTCTTCTCATAAAGTGATTTTACGTACCCTAAATTATTATTTTTTCATAATATTCTTCCTCTCATAAAGTTTTTCCCTATCTGGCTGGAAAAATCAGCACCAAACTCTTGGAAGTGAAAAGATATAACCACATGCAAACTTACAAGCTCCTTGCAAAATTTTAACCATATTGCAAACAACACCTTGCACTACAAGACGAAAGTCCCTCTTTAAACCAACATGTTTAGCATATTTCTGTACATTGTATACAAAGATAAGACAAGGTTAGACTATATTTTAATTTATATGCCTTCAAATATGGAGAAAAAAAAAGTAGAACGATAAGACAGAATACTAGCTGAAAATATCTGTGCAGATACACTATAATATTGATAAGAACTAGTCTAAAAATGACATGCCAGCAGGGTTGGGGTTGCAACCTACACCAGATTACTAAGAATTCATGTTGAAGAGTCTCGTAGCATTCAATTATCCTTCTCGTAAAACTAGAAATGGAGACAATTTATATCGATGTTCCATAAGTTAAGAAAGAATATAGAATGCCATTAAAAAGGAAGAATGTAATTACTAAGAATTCATGTTGGTGACTATTTATCTCGTTTAGAAGACATAAATAAGAAAGGGCTTAGACTGAAATAAAAACAAAGAATACACATGCCCGATACTGACATGACTTCACCCTACATGGAAAAAGGAAAGCAAGTTGATTTATGCCCATAAGAATAACTGTGAAAACTTGAAAGCTCTCCACTACTCAATAATCCTTTAACAATATGCCGAAACTTATCATATTCACACTGATAATAGCTTTCCATTCCATTACATACACTACACCAACACGAAAATAGTAAACTCTATGCTCATTGAAAATTATAATATTAACACCAGTTGCTTCAAAAAGCCAATATCTGCTTCGGATATGAACCTATATACAAGCTCCCTATGCCTCCAAAACAAGGTTAAATGAGCTGCAGTAGAAAGAATAATACAATATATTTAGCATCATCAAACAAATGACACATACAAGCTACTCTAAAAGGTGAACAAGAGTATACATGGATCAACTATGGCCTTCATAGCAGCTAAGAGCTCTTGTTGCCCATCATCTGAATAACAAAGTAGATGTAAATAGTAAGACAAAACAGAGGAAGAGGATTATCACATAGAACCCAAATGAACAATGTTCTGAATATGAGAAAGATACATTACCACCGAAATCAGGTACTGCATTCAAATTTCAACTTAACTTCCCGTGGTGAAATGCTTGGAAAGGGTTTATAAACTAAAGAGGGATGGACAGATTCGAGT
Organism: Persicaria tinctoria; assembly: GCA_037127255.1. Lineage (NCBI taxonomy): Eukaryota > Viridiplantae > Streptophyta > Magnoliopsida > Caryophyllales > Polygonaceae > Persicaria > Persicaria tinctoria. Next base: position 89,798,537 of record JBANSL010000002.1, on the reverse strand, counting down.
AATACATCCCACCAGAAGATTAAAAATCAGCATTAAATATATAATATGCCAATATTTAAACCAAACTCACTTGCAACAAATGGAATAGGATGCTTTCTTACTTTTTTGCGGTTTTGATAATAATTCCTTCCTTATCAGAAGACCTCTCTTTATGATGACAAAAAACAAAACCATTTTCATGGTCAAGCCTGAAAATGGAAGGTCGCACACCAGAGTCAGTATGCTGTAGTTCCCCATCTAGTTTCCTAATGGCAAGAGCTCCATTGACAACTCCAGACCTATATTAATAGAAATTTTGCAAACCTTACTTCTGCAATGAAAAACCGAATAGCAGAAAAATTACTCCAAGGACAAAGGGAGCATGTGCGTGTACAGGGAGAGAAAGGCCAAGCAGAATGAGACATGGGAAATTAACAAGTGTTAGATAACTAATCTCGTTTGAGCTCGAAGACAGCGAGGCGCGGGATTCAGCAAGAAGAAGTAACCGGAATGACAAAAAAAGGGAATGAGGAGGACCAGATCTAACAAAATACTTCGAGACTTACTTAGATCTACCATCCCAAACAAAGGATCCGTCGTTGAAGCCGCTATCTCCTAACGAACATCATCAGGCAAAAAGTTCTCAAAGGTTTTTAAAAATAATCGAAGATACCCAGAAAACCTAAACAAGGAGAAAAATCAAAAGACATACCCAGATCTACGAAGGGCTATACTTGGCTCATCTCATCATCACGCTCAATCGCACAGGTGGGGCTCTCGACTTCAGCATTGTGGTAGTCAGAGGCGCCAGATCTGAGGGCGAGGAAAGAATGAGAGGGAGAGAGGAAGGAGACCATGGGGCCGGGAATCGCCATGGCTGAGGGTAGGAGTTCTCAGATTTAGAGAAGGTCGAGGAAGAAATTGAGGGACATAGAAACTGAATCAGTAGAAGAATGGAGAATAGTAACTAGGGATTTCAGATTTCAATTGGGGGAATTTTGAGTTAGGGTGAAAATTTTTGTGTTGGAGGGAAGTATTGAGTGGAAAGTTTATAAAGTGGACTCCCTTTATTTTTTCAAGTGTTGGGATATTAGAGCTACCTCTTTTACCGCCTCTAATTTGAACTAAGTGTTGTACGTGCGCTTTCGAATTTTTTTTAAAATGAAATTTTAACATTGTCCAAAAACTATGACCGCCCGCTCTTTATTTACCAATTCAGGAAGTATCAAATATCAATAACATCGAAAAATTTCAAAATGATGTTATAACTATTTTTAACATCAAGCGTTTTTCCGACCGACATAAAACATCCGATGTCTATTAACACAATTCTAGTAGTGGAAATGCAAATTACTTAGGATTAAACACCTTTAAAATAAGTAAATGCACATTTTTATTCAAATTGTTATTGTTCCTGGTGAATAAAATGATTCCAAGATCCCATTACACACAAGACCCAACATACTTTTGCACTGCCTTGAGTCTTGTATGCTCAAGGTAAGTAACAATTACTAATTATAACTCCTTATAATTCTTGGTTGATGATCCACATCCAATGTAAAATCATCCTATGCCTCAAGATCCAAAACTTTTCCTTTTGGTCTCTCGTTGGGTACGACCATATTAAAGCTTATGAGCCCCTTGTATAGATTCACCCTCATTAGCCCAAGATTATGGAAAGACACCCTCACTTTTGTGAAGCCCATCCAACCAAAAATCCAAAACTTAATGGGTTATGATATGAAAAGGCATTGCCCCAATTTACCTTAGGAACTTAAGTCTTTTATTTGTCTTTATTTATAAGTGAAAAAATATCAGAAATAAAAACAACATAAAACTTAAAATAAGGCATTCAAAATGCAATGAAATTGTGATCCTAGTATGACCCATACGATGCATAAAATAAAGATCTAATCTTCATGGGTCTCCACCATCGCGCCCTTCATGGATCTCCATCCTTGAACTTCTTATGTCTTCTTGTTTTCTTGTACTCCCTCCGTTCCATAATACATGTCCCTTTGCATTTAGACACGCTTTTCAATGAGCGGAAAACTCTATAAAATATTATTTTTTTGTTAATTTTTTTTATATAATATGATACTTATTAGTAATAAGTATCAAATTATATAAAAATATCAATTAAAAAAATATATTTGATAGAGTTTTTCGCTCATTAAAAAGCGTGCCGAAAAACAAAAGGACATGTATTATGGAACGGAGGGAGTATTAATTACAATATTTTTCTAATAATCTAATTACTGATAATAAATTACAAAAATACATAACGATACGCAGATCGTGTACAAAAAAACATAACGATACGCAGATCGTATTTATGGGTCATACTAGTCACCTTATGCATGCAAGCAACATATCACAATATAAAACAAGCATAATCAATCCATGAACATTCTTGATATTTTAATTCAAAAACTAGCAATAATATATATATGGAATTAATTTTATGGTAACTATTACCTTGTATAATTGGGTAGAAAATTTTTATTAGGGATAGGATATCTACCATATCTAATTAAGGTAATTTAAGATTTTACACTAAAATCATAAATATCTTCCATAACCCTAATTCCACCTCCATCAACTCCCACTTAAATTTTATAACAATTACAAACTTTTGACAATTGTAGGATTAATATGATAGGGTTTCATAAAACTCAAAACTTTGAGAAATTAATGTATGAATCAAATTCACACAAAATTTGTCAACTTTTACGCATCAAAATCAGAAAATTCCCAATTTCTTAAATTCAAATCAACTTATATGAAATCAAATATTTCATATATAATTTATACAAAAAAATCATATCTCTTGTATAAATTGATTGGAAAAATTATTATTATTATTATTTTTAAAACAGAATAAAAAAATAAAATTAAAATTTTGATGCCGATTAATCAACATGATCAGATCATGTTCGTAATTTGCCGATACCGATCCACATTAATATACCCCACTGTAATCACATTACCATCGCGATTGCCGATTACATGAAATCATGGTACATATGAGCATTGAACTAATTTCACATGAAATCATGGTATATTCCACACTGTCGATTATAATGTTCATAATTATGGTTACATGAAATCATGGTATGAGCATTGAACTAATTTCACATACTCCGCGGTGGATTTGGATCAGAATTGTGAACTAATTTCACACAATAAAATTTATACATCCAATCAATTAAAATCATAATTTTAATTATACAAATTATTCCTTATATCAAATATATTGCTAAATTGAATTAAAACTAACAAGAAAATCAATCGATCATATCAAATTATACAAGATGCTCTGATGCCACTGATGGAAAATTAGATGCGCAGCGGAAGTTTTAAAAACTATTTTCTATCATCTAATCACATGATCTTCATGCATAAAATCGATAGATCAAATCATTGTTCATAGGAGATACCTCTTGATGCGTGAACCGGATCTGAACGGGGAGGATTCGGAAGAGAACTAGAGCCCCACGTGGTGCTCCTCTACTTGGTCCACAAGAGTCCGGTTTAGATCTCCTTTGCCTTCGACTGCTAGGACGAAGATCGAAAGGTGAACAATCAAATTGCTCTTGATGATGGTGGAATTCAGCCCTTTGCAACTAATTGTTGCAGCAAAACTCACGTTTCTTTTGGGATGTGTTAATTAGGTTAAGTCACAATAAGCCCATCTTTATAAGCTTATATTTATACCTTACTTGATTAATTATTTATTTCACAAATAAATCTTATCCCATTATTATTAATATATACTCCCTCCGTCCAAGAATACATGGCCTTTTAGGCCTTGAAATTTTGTCAAAAATACATGGCCTTTTAGATGTATAGGTAATTATTACCTCTAAAATTACTACTTTTTTACTTGTTAAAATTAAATAAAACTCTTGGAAAAATTAAAGAAAACCCTTAAACTTCTAATTACTATTTTAACATTTAATAATAATGATGAGATTTAAGATGTAAAATAGGCTCCTTAATTAGCGTGCATGAGCCTAAAAGGCCATGTAATCTTGGACGGAGGGTGTATCTAATATACACTAATAATAAAATCATCTATCTTTTGATCAAGCCCGTCAACTCTAAGTGTGTGACCGCATAGGACCCGTTTATAATAGTCATGGGTTTAACCCGTTTAAGCCCATTAATCGTAGTTGGCTTCTAGCAAAACATTACGACTCATAAAATAATCGGATTGAATATCTCTATCAATTGTCCTATTCCATAATTAGTCATTGCACAATAAATTAAAGGACACAATTCCTTCAATCTCCCACTTGTCCTTAAACAAGTGTGCAATTTCAGAGTTCAAATCTCACTCCTTGCACACTTTGTATAATTAATGGGTGTTCAAGCCTTCATTGGCTTAGGTGAGACTGTCTGGTGGCTTGCTGCTTGGCTAATCGGTTCGTTTTCTTTGCAAACTAAGGCTCGGACCCATAGGGGATTAGTTGACAACCTCGTGACCCCACGTTAAAAAAATATATATACTTAGTTCGCTTGACATTTTGAAAGGGAAGAAAAGACAACATACCCCAACAGACCCGTGTTCGATCCCCATAAGACCCTCATTTGCCTTGTTTTTTTTATACGCTTAACTGTTTTCCCCCCAAACCTGACTGCCAGTCAGTCAGTCACCAATTCACACACACAAAAAGGGCGATTAGACGAAGTCGAAGTCGAAGATAAAGTCCTACAACCGCATCGCACCCCGCTCTGACGCTAAATGGCTCCTCTCCGGCTTGGCGACGATGGTAGTAGTTTGTTAATTAAGGTAATTACTTTTTTTTAAATGAATGTGTCCTTCAGTCACGGTACTATACAGTGACGGATATGTGGGGGGCTTGGGTAGCTCCCTACCCTAAAAAATGGGTATTTTTTTTGTATGTATGAGACATTTAGGAAGGTGAGTTGGGAAACATACTACTTGGCTATATGAAACTAAAGCTAAACATCATGACACCAAGGAAAACGCTCTGATTTCCAAAAATCTCTCCGGAAAAAACGCTCGCCGGAAACCCAAATCCCCTTGATTGGGGCTCAAGATCACCAACCCCGGTCATCTTTTCGGAGGCCAAATACCACCTCTTAGGAGGCGAATAACCCTCTTCGGAGGTCAATAACCAACCTCGTCGGTCTAAGGCCTCGGGTTTGCCCTCCGCTTTGTGCCGCCGACGTCTTTCCCATGTCCAGCGCCGCCGCGTTTTCTACTGTTTTGTCCCCTTCGGTGGCTCCAAACCACCGCCTCTTCAGAGGATACACCTCCTCGGAGGTCTTGAATCCTGCCTCACCAGTCCTTGATTTATGGGTCGTTCCACTTTCTTCCCCATCCTCTTCCCCTCTCCTTGGCCGGCGATGAACATCGTCCATCGACGCCACCCTCATCCCGGCATCCCGCCCGTTTCTTCGGGGGGATTCTCCTCCGGATTTGTCGAATTGATTTGCGGTTTTTTGCCTCGGTATGGTTCCCCTGGGTGGGGTCGGCTCCATCGGCCTTCTTGGTGGCTCTGGTGTTTGTTACTCGACGGTGTATTTCTCGGGCCCTACTTGCCGGTTTCGATCCCAGTGTCATACTCGTTGCCCTTGTAACTACTTGAATCCTCGTCCCCTCCGGTCTCCCTAATGCGGGACTATCCACGATACCTTCGGACACGCCTATCTTACATGAGGATGGACCTATGATTCAAGAAAGAGAGGACGATATCATCCTCAAGAGGAAGAAGAAGGCTCCACCATGGGAGTAGATACTTTGTTTAAATGACGTTTTGGATTCGTTCAGAACATTGACAGCTTTTTGACGTCTCAGTAAAATGAGTCTTACGGATTCAATATTTATCGGATTAAGGCGTGTCATACCTTGTTGGAACGAGGACGAAGAGATCTACAACTTTGCTGTTGAAGGTTTTTCCAGATTCGGCATGGAGCTTGGCCGAAAATCAACATCTTTGCATCTGTACTGTTTTGAACGAAAATCAGCACCTTATGTTACTATTTTTAGTATTCTTTTTACTTAAGTTATTTTAGGAAACTTTAGGGGTCATTTTATTAATTCCTTTAATTTATTATTTAATCTTCTTTTCTTCTTAGATAGCTAGAATCGGCCCATGAACAGCCTTAGGGGCCTATATAAGTCGATTCCTCCTTTGTAATTCAGTTGGATTTCAATGAATAGAATTTAGTTCTTCTCAAATTGTGTGAAACACAATGAGTGGTTGTCGATTGAATAGAGTTGTGCTCTTCAATTGCAAATATTGGTATTGATCTAGCTTGGTTTGCTTTGTGTTCATCAACTTCGCAAGACTTGGTGATCTTAGTATCCACGAGCCCCCTCCTTGTGCCTCCAAGTTGTCCGCTTGGTTGTGTAGGGTTGCAGAGGCGGGTTATATAGTCATTGGTATTGGTTCCTACCTTCTACGGAAGCCTGGGGTCTCTATCTTGTTCTATATAGATCGTTTCAGTCCTTATCAGGTCGAGTCTTTCAATTCTTGTTATTAAATTTCGAGTCTTGCATTGTTTCTTGTTCATCGAGTCTTGTTATTGCTTTGTCGATCTCGAGTACATTCTGTTCTTGAGATTCTTGTTGAGTCTTTCATAAATCTTGCGTCTTTCTTGCTGCGTTCTTGCTTTCTTGATTCGTTTCTTGAAGCTTGCTTGCTGCGTCATTCGTTTCTTATTCAGTTCTTTGAGTTTCTTGCTTGTTGTCGAAGATCGGACCATCACACGGCTAACCCCGTATCACTCCCGCTCCTCCATCTCTTTCCCAGTGTGGTGGGTGGTTGTCGGTGTTAGTGCTCGCCCCTCGACTGGCTGTGTTGAGTGCACTCCGCCCCCGCTTGCACTTGCGATTCCTGACCGGTTGTTCTCCTTCTTCCTGGGAGGCTCTTAGGTCAATTGTTTACTAAAGCCTTAGACCCAAAGCAGGCCCGGATGATTAATAAAATAATAACAAATCAAATATAACTATGTTTTACATATTTATATGTATTTTTATATATTAATAATATATAACTATAATAAATAAATCTAGGTCGGGTTTCTATTTTCCGTTTGGGTCTCTAGTGCGCTTGATTCAAGCGATGTGTGGCTCTGCGTGTGGCATGACTGATCTTTCTTTTCGTGCGATGGGATTCTGGCAGTTGGAGTCAGGACAGTTTGGGGTCGTGGCAATGTGTATCGAGACGTCTCCTTTTTCCGGAAGTCTGTTTCCTTGGAGGATCGTTTTCATTGCCCACATGTGTATCCTAATGTGCCGCTGGCCTGCGGTGCTACTTCTGGGGAGTGCTTGACTTCGTCTTTCGTCTACGTCCTCATCTCGTTCGGTCTGATTGTATTTTGTTTCGCCTTTGTAGAGTTTTGTTGCTTGTATTTGCACTATCTTTATATTTTCTGTTTTTAGACGATTTACCGTCTGCCGGCTTATCGGCCTTCGAGGTTCAGATTTTTCTGACCTCGAATTTTTACGTTATCAAAAATAAATAAATACTAATAAATAAGATTGCTTGGATCAATGGTAAGAGGATGTAAGGAGAGTAAAAGGAAGCATGTCACATAGGTTCGAATCCTATTGTCCACATTTTTACCTTTTACACACACGCTGCACGGACTGACGTGAGGTTTAAGCCCGAAGGCGAAACGCAATAGATCGAGAGAATCTAGTCCCCGATCCGCCCCCTCTGCCGCAAGCTCCACCTCCGAACGAGCCTCCGACCTCCACCCAACCCTCAGCAGTTGGTGGACGAACCCCGCACTGCAATCCACTCCGCTGCACAATAGAGTCGTTCTTCTTCGATCTAGACAGGTTAGTAGTTTTGTTCATCTACCTTTTAATTTGATTGTCCGAAGGCGAAACACGATAGATCGAGAGAGTCGAGTCCTCGATCTGCCCCCTCCGCCGCAAGCTCACCTCCGACAGAGCCGCCGACCTCCACCCAGCCTTCGGCAGTCGGCGAACGAATCCCGCACTGCACTCCACTCCGCTGCACAACCGAGTCGTTCTTCTTCGATCTAGATAGGTTAGTAGTTTTGTTCATCTACCTTTTAATTTGATTGTTTTTAAGTTCATTTTGTTGGTTTGATAATAAATTTTGAGAAATTGTGATTAAATTTTTTGGGGTTGAGAAACAAAATTGTGTTTTGTGATTTGAAATTGTGGTTGTAGTTGTGAATTTGTGAATCGAATTTAGGAGATGAGAATTGAAATGCCAATATTAATGTTAGATGATATTTGTGAACTATTGGTTAACTGTTTTTCCTCTTACAATTCATCTTCTTTTGCTTATGTAAATGTGATTAATGCTTGGTTTTTGTTTTGAATTTCAAGCTGAGTTGGTTAGAGAGAAAGCATGGTACTATAAAGGACAGAATGATGTACACTATTCTTGAGCATTGTGCAATTTGAAGGGTTGTAACCATATTTATCGGTGGTATGTCAATTTCTTGTGGTTTTTTCCTAAACACGTTTGATGCAATTATATAAGATTTGTGCTTGAGTGAGAGAGAAAACTGAATTCTCTATAGGCTTTTTGCTTGCCATGCTTGTTTTGTGTTCGGTGAAAGTGAAATTGAAATTGATGAGCTTATTAGAGGAAACTTTCCCCCCTTCTTCTATTTTTATCAAGTGAGGTTGAGCATGTTTGGAAGCTGTGGGTTTCCAAACGTTGCTAATTAGAACACTATCTAGTAAATAAATTTGTTGATTTTGGGCTTCACCTATTTTGCCTTGTTTCTACCTGCTTTCTTAAGAGGTTTTTCCTTAAGCCATTGAATTTTGTTTCCCACTGTATCGGCAATGCTTAGAACTTTTATAGTGGGGGACAAAAATCCAATATAGTTTTCAGCCCCCTAGCAAAAATCTTGGATCTGCCATTTATTAGTATCCAAAAAGAACTCAAACAAGTGCGAACCACGACAGCACGACCTCCTTCATCCCTTCCTCCTCCATGACACCTCCTTAGAGCAACCTCCGATGCTTTCAATTGTAAGCTTTTCCTTGTATTTTAGAGATCGAATTTGTTAAATTGTGTGTTCCATTCGTGTTCTACCGATTACCGACACCTGATTTGATTGACTAGTTCATTAAGGTTTAGATTTACCTTAAATTTGTCCCCTTCTTAAGCCTCTAGTGAAGTTGATTCATTAGTTTTTAAGGGAATTAAGGTTTATATATTGATATATTGACTAGGGGTGGGCAAAATTACTTAAAATTGAAAAATTGTTATAATCTAGGGCAAAAGAAAAGGGGAGAATATGAGATTGTATTCAACTGATGTCTCTTGTGGAGTATCCACCAATACAATATATAGAAGTCATATCTTTGGGCTCAAAGTATAAGATAAATATATCTAAAAAGGTAAAACTCTATCTAAGTAAAGTGTTTATCTTTGTACATCCACATAATAATATTATAACACTCCCCCTTAGATGTACAATCTTTATTCCGCCAACTGCCTCGTTAAAACCTAGCTAGGAAAACCCAATGGGACAAAACCATAGCTTAGGGGAAAAGAGTGCAGCCTTCTATGTACGCTCTTGTTGTTCTGCCTGATTAAAAACCTTGTCAGGAAAACCAGTGGGATAAAACTTAATCGAAGGGAAAAAGAGTGCAGTGCGTGTATACTCCCTCTGAATTCAACATCCTTCTCGGAGTCTTCTCATTCTTCTTAATGTCGTCGTCTTCATGAGCTTATGGTCGAATCTCAACATTGTCTTTGATGTGTATAAGCTGGAATGTCTTCATGATTAACTTTGGCGTGCCTGACTTGCATTTATTGGTGTTGAGCTGCTTTGGATGCACAAGTATAAGGTACTTTAGGACCTAGTGTGCCTTTAATTGTTGATCTGGGGATCTGATGTATTAAATTGTGCTTAAGTTGCCTCATTAAAAACCTTACCTTGGAAAAACCCAGTGGGATAAAAACCAAGATTAAAGAAAAGAGTACAACTTTGTATGGTACTTCGGGACCTAATTGTATGTCACCACTTTCACAAATATAGATAATTCATGTATTCTAATAAGGATCTTTAACCAACTGCATGTGACAGTACTTTGATAATAATGCTTCATGCATTTTTAATCGATCATTTCCATTTATATGGGTATGCACTTACAACGTTCGTCATTTACATTTGGAGCCAAAATTATATTCACTCTTGGTGAATACATTCTAATGTAACCTTTAATAAGTTTTTGTCTAATCAATTTGGCTTTATATTTTCCTTTGTACGAACACCCACTTACTACACTTTTCAATATTGGAGCTACAGATCCAAAAACTTCATGCTTAAATAATTCATCTTTGCATGAATTATTTATTTCTAGAATTTGGGATATACCATGTATCCTTGTGAGGGAAGTTGTCTCGTTAAAAACCTTGCTTTGGAAAAACCCAAATGGGACAAAAACCAAAGTTAAGAAAAAGAGTACAACTTTTCTCCCCCTCAATTTAGCATATAAATCACCAATTTAAAAAAGGCATGGTACTTCTGGACCCTTAATATTCTTTCACAATCTAATCAAAGATGAAAAGATCATTTGTATTCATAACGTAATATATCTCTCTTTGTACACTCGAACAACATGTCGAGATATTCTTAGAAGCTCTAATTATTCTTATCAAGCACTGGCAAACTTAGATATTTGTCATCAACGATAATCAAGGATCTAGTTAAATTATTTGTTTCCTGGTCCCTTCGGATTAGCGGCAAAGGAGTCGACCGTCCCATCTCCCACACCCGGCAACCATCGACCAACTGGCTTCAACCCAACCACAACGAGGAATCCTGAAAAGCCATCGATTGAAGGATTGGAGAATGTCGAGGAAGCGATCGAGAAGAAGAGCCAAATCAAATTGCTGCCGACATCTCAAACGCGGCAACGATCGTCCCGTCAACCAGGACAAAGACAAATCAAGTTGCTGAATTGGATCTCTTCAGGAGAAGAATTTGGGGATCGGAGACGCGGCGACTCATGACCACCGATCGATCCCAGCATCGAGGACGAAAGAGGAACTTCCTTCGCGATCTGTTTGCAGGACGATTGAATTCCATATACGAGCCGAACGAGCCGAGCTTGACATGTTCAAGCTTGGCTCGAACGGAAATCGAGACGAGCTGAGCTCGAGCCCAAAATTTATTCGAGCTTTTTTTGGCGCTCAAGCTCGGCTCGCGAGCCTAGGATAAAACTCGAGCTCGGCTTGTTTCGGCTCGAACAAGCTGAACGAACGAGCTCGTCATCTGGGCTCGCTCGGCTCGTTCGAGCTCGGCTTTGAAATAACATTTCACTTGAATTCATTGAAAATAACAAAAGAGTTCAATTGATAATTTTAATAAACCATAATTTTATATCCCCTTTCATCATTTCTCAAATGGAAATGAACATTGAAATTCAATAAAAGATACAGAACATTGAAATTCGATAAAAGAAACAGAACATCCAGATTTCACATTTCTCAAATGGCAATGAAAGTTCAGTACGAAGCAACAAGAACATATTGATTCGAACGACAATGAACATATTTCTCAAACGGAAAAAACCAGATTTCAGATTTCAGAAGAGGGGACGAGGAACGAAGCCAACGAAGTTATAACAAGAAGATGAATGAGGAAGGAAGACAGATCTGAGGAACAACGCTCACAGCCTCACCTATGCCGCTGAAGGAAGGCAGATCTGAGGAAGGAAGACAGGCTAGACAACCCAAAAATGGCAACAAGCAACAACGCTCGCTTCTCCTCAAGGCAACGAAGATGAATGACGAACGAAGGACGGACGAAAGGAAACAAATCTGAGTCCGTCGGCGCTGCTACTGTTCACCGGCGCTGCTTGAGCCGAGCTCGGAAGGATGGCCGTGTGACGGAGTGAACGAAGCCTAGGAAGAGGAGAAGGGAGCGCGTGACGGAGTGAGCAGATCTGAGAAACCCAGGAGGCAGGAACTCAGGAAGAGGAGAAGCGGCGGAGTGAGCTGTGAGCGAAAGTGCGAAAATGAAACCCTAAATCTCTCACTCCCTCCTATCTCTTAATGCTAGGGGTATTTAAGTAATTTCCTATACCGAGCTTTTGAGCTCGGCTCGGGCTTGGCTCGAGCTCGGCTCGGGCTCGATTCGAGCCTAAAACTATGTTCAAGCTCGGCTCGTTTTCCCTCTACGAACGAGCCCAGCCGAGCTTTTTCGAGCCGAGCCCGAGTCGAGCTCGAGTTGTTCGGCTCAGATAACAACCCTACTTGTGGGGTATCCACCAATACAATATATAGAAATCATATCTTTGGGCTCCAAGTATAAGATAAATATATCTAAAAAGGTAAAACTCTATCTAAGTAAAGTGTTTATCTTTATACATCCACGTAATAATATTATAACAAAAATTGATTTAAAAAACTGAAAAATTACTTCATTTTGCAATTTTGAAATAAAAATCCATTTCAAGATAGTTCAATTAATTGATAGAAACACTAGGTTCGCTGCTTCGCTCGCTGTTCTCTCGCTCTCTGGCCCTCTCTGTCTCTCTCTGTAAATTTCACGCTCGCCTCTCTGTCTCTCCGACTCCGTCATGCCTTGAAGCGCTCCTTGCCCGACCTCAGGAGACGAAGCCCTCACCGCCTCTCTCTGTCTCTCTCTGTTATCTCGCTCCCTCATCGCCTTCACTGAGCAGGTTTGTCTCTCTTTTCTCTCGTTCTTCTGATCTTCTCTCCCTTTGGCTTGGATTGTTTGTGGTTCAGATCTGACCTTTTGCAATTTTCGATTTCACCGTTCACAGCTTCTCTCCCTTCGGATTCGGCTTCGACTGTTCGTCCCTCCGGCCATAGCTTGCCCTCACCGGTCCGGTCACCCCACCAACTGAGGTTCGTCAATTTCCCATTTTTGGGATCGAACTGGCTGTTGATTTCTCAAATTCTAAGTTGTGAAAATTTTGAATTCCCTAGTTGAATGCTACTAAGTGTTAGATCACTGTTGATTTCTCAAATTCTAAGTTGTGAAAATTTTGAATTCCCTAGCTGACTGCTACTAAGTGTTAGATCATTTGAGAGGAGTCGAGACACTGAAATGAAGAAGAAATCTAAACACATAGATTAGAAATGTGCATTTGTGGCATTTGTTAAGTGTTTTTCTGTTTTCCTGCATCAATTTAATGGAAGAAAACTTACTTTTGCAAAGAGCAGTGACTAATAGAAGTACACAACTTTGCTTCGCTTCATTGCCTCGGTCCATCCGAAATCCAGGCTATTCTTCCTGGTCGGACTACCTCCTTCGAATTCATGCTACAAACGACCTTGCACAGCCGTTGATCTACAGTTTCTCTCCGGCCTCAACTGTAATTCCGAACCAGGTAACCCTCTTTTATTTTTCTCCTACCGATCTTTGTTTTTTTTTTTTTCCTGAATTAGAAATTAAACGGAATTTAGGTTTGAGATTGATCAATCACATTAGTATCTAATTTAGGTTGCAAAACTCATATTTTAGGGTTAGAGATGGACAGATTCGAATTTGTTTGTAATATGCTAGAGATTTGATATCCGCCTACAAGGCGTTTGATTAAATGCCTGATAGCTTTTAGATCTTCAAATTCAAGGTTATGGCCTCCAAATGGAGAATCAATGCCTTTAAATCGACGATAAGAACCTATACATTTTAGGTTTGGGATTGATCAATCATGGTGGTATATAATTTAGGTTGCAAGATATTTTAGGGTTATAGATGGATAGACTCGATTTGGTTTGTAAGATGTTAGAGATTTGATATCCGGAGATCTTAGAATTTCTTTAGGTGAAAATCTTTATTCATTCTCGGTTTCTACTATTGAGGTGCGGATTCCACAATCTGATAGGCTATGCATATACTTTTCTTTTCCATCTCCATATGGAGATTTGAGATGCAGTTAACACACCTAATGTTCTAGGTAGGTGATTTGTGTCTGCGAAGAGACAAAAATCCTGTACTGATGTATTTTGCTGTGCTGATGTATTTTGCTCATTTATGCAGGGAACCTGTTCTTTTATTACTGACAGGAAAAACTGGTTTTGGAACCTTTATAAATGGGTAAAGATCTTAAAAGTTCCATTTAATATCATATATTTGGAGTTTTGGGTAAAATTTGGCAATAATTATGAGAAATAGAAAAAGGTAACTAGAGCCAAGGCTGCCTTCAGAGTCACAGTGGTCTCTGATTTTTAAACTCCAGTTGTGATGGAATCAGTATAATTTGTAATACACATCATCTTATATTTTCTAACCTAGGTTATCGATCATATTGCTTAGATGCATTGTGATCTTTTATGGGGTGAACAATAACTGGCTTGTTTTCTTGTAATAGATTGAATCCAAAAACAAAGTTTTAGCACTCTATCCTATGGAGGCTGAGTTTGCAAGGCCTGTTTGGGTCTTCGGGATGAACTCTTGTGTATTCTTACAAAGCTAGAAGCAAAAGAACATAATTGCTTGCTGCTATAGGTCAGTCTGTGAAATTACTTTAAACTAAAATGTATTTGCAATCAGTACACAATTGCATATCCTACTAGGAGTTATAGTTCTCTAACGTTATGTACCAGTATTTCACTCGAAAGATGTTCTGTTTCAGGCAGAAGGGACGATCCTATGTTGGAATTCTTGATGATGTTGAATGCTCATTGTCACTTCTTGATATTCCTTTCACGGATATAAACAATATTGTAATATTATCTTATTCTTCATTGATTTATCTTTATTGACTGCAACTGTGTTGATTGGTAAATGAGTAGGGGGAATCAGAGTGGAATCTTGATGAGTGCTGCCTCCAGATCCACCAGCGCTATGTCAGCTCTCTCATATTGCGTTCAGCAAGTAAGAAACTATGACTATCACCACTACCTCTGTCTCCTTGAGCTCCCGTTGCAGATGCGGAAAGCTGCATTCGCAATCCGTGCCTTCAATGTAGAAACAGCCAAGGCCATGGATGTCGCTTCTGATCCCCGGATCGGCCTTATGCGCCTTGTTTGGTGGCGTGACACCATAGACAAAATCTGGCAGAATCAATTAGTTGAGCACCCAGTTGCATCAGTCCTCTCAGAGGTGATAGCGGAACATAAACTAAGCAAGGCGTGGCTGAAGAGATCTGTTGATGCTCGTATCAAGGATGCCCAGAGAGAACCAGGTGAGATCCCGGAAACCATGGAGGAGTTTGAGAAATACGCCGAGGATACGCAGTCTACTATTCTGTATCTGACCCTCCAAGCTGGCAGTATCGGTTCTACTGTGGCTGATCATGCAGCATCACACATTGGTAAAGCTGGTGGGATCCTCTTGCTCCTCAAGTCGCTGCCTTACCATGCGAGTAAACAGCGACAGTTTGCATACATACCCATAGATATTGCTGAGAAAAGCGGGCTGTTAGTTGAGACAGGTGGCGGAAGAGAAATTAGCTTGGAATCCAGAGAGGGACTTTGCAATGCAGTTTTTGAGATGGCTTCTGTGGCCAACGCCCATTTACAGAAGGCTCGGGAGCTTACGAAAACCATCCCTGCTGAGGCCATACCTGCGCTTCTGCCTGCAGTTCCCGCACAAGTTCTGTTGGACTCTCTTAGCCGGGTCAATTTTGATGTGTATGATGCGAGGTTCACTCGAGGCATTCTGGGTATCCCTCCATTGTGGTTTCAGTTGAAACTGAAATGGAGTTCATGGAGGGGAGTGTATTGAAGAAGCTTTTGTCTTGTGTTTTGGAGATGAGCTGATCATGACTATTTCCCAAATTTGTTTCCAACATATTTTGGTGTTAGATTACTGCATCTGAGATAGTTGATGTTTCCCTTATACCATTTCAGCATCAAATTCATGTAAGCTGTGAAATACTGAAATGACAGTTTGAAAGTTTTGCTGGCTGAGAAAGGAATAGTATAATCTTATTTGGTAAGAAATAACAACCTTTTGATGGTTTTACTGATATGTGCTTGGATTTGTTGCTTTAAGTTGCTATCTATGTGCATTTGGTAATGGTTTAACGGTTACGAAACTGAGTTATTTGTGTTTGGTTACTCATTATTAATCAACAAAATGTACATTCAGAAAAAGGTAATCAAGACAATGTAAAACATCTAGAATCAAATATATGATGAGTGTCAACACTCAATACAAGTCATACCCAAAACAAACCATCTACATGCCATCATATAATGTCAACACTCAATACATGATGTAGTGTTTGGGTTGTGCTATTAGAGAGGATCACATTCCACCCTTCATTTCAATTAATTCAATGATTTAGATTTGTGTACATGATACATCGTAAAGGTCGAGTAAATATGATTCAATGGTTCATATTTTCATATAGAGAGATGATACGTACACATCCCTTATTGTATCATGTTAACAAATCTGGGACATCCCTTATTGTATCATGTTAACAAATCTGAGACATTGAATTAAGAAGATCAACAGATGAGAAGAAAAGTAACTTCTGATTGTTAGTTGATATTGGGAGATTATTCGTTAGAATGAAATTATTCACTGGTATTGAGCGATTATTCAGTAGAATAAAATTTACATTTTTTACACTATTTGTACATACCAATAATTACATAATTATAGACAAATAATCATGTGACAGACGAATAATCATGAGAAAACAAATGAATAATTTATGCGCACAAGATAAGGCTTGTGTACACGCTAAGGGTTGTGTGTAGCGCACGGAACCAACATACACACATATGATTCTGGTGTAAACACATCTTAAGTTGTAAACTGTGAACATGTTGATTATTCGTATGGAACAACATAATTATTTGGCTGATGTAATGTAATTATTCGTATGTATTATTAGTCTTCTCATATAAAAATTATTCGTCAATTGTAACATGATTATTCATATGAGTTATGTACAAATAATCATGTTGTTTAAGACAAATATGATATATAGTACACATTGAAAGGGTGTTCATATGCCTACAATGTGTTGTTCAGGGTCCTAGCTAGCTTGCTAATCCCCTCGCACGAGGTTTAAGGGGATGTGCCCCATGATAGTGGTCTCGGTGAAAGGCCATATTAGGATTTTATGAGTCGATATATACATACTCATAAAACGTCATATTATTGTAATAAGTTCTGTTCTTACCCTCCGCAATAAGGAATTCGGTTCATCTAGTTATGGACATATGTAACACATCGTTGTCAAACCACAAATGTACAAGGTTTAGGAAGTCAAGTACAAATAAGACACTTCCGATAAAGAATAATACCAACAAACTCTAATTCAAATTTTGAAGTAGTTGAAATACAAAAGAACCAAACAATTTTGATACTGAAATAGTGAAATCAATGTTGGACGTCTCACTAAGAAGGCAACCCTCCAAAAATAGGCATAGGCCACCGCTTGTCCGCCCGTCGGTGGGCGCTTCCGCCGCTCTTCGGTGGCCGTCGTCGCCACCTTTGATCGGGTGGGCATCCATGGCTGAAACCCTCTCGCTCCTCCTTGGTCATTGGGGCCCAAGCTTCGGGTCTTTCGGGCCCAAGCTTCGGGTCCTTAGGGCCCAAGGTTTGGAGGGGAAAAAAAAACGAAAGGGTTGAAACCACTCTTTGAGCATACCCCGAAAGGGCCTAGATCCCGTAAGGGCTTGAATATCCCGTTAGGGGTTTAAATAATGTCTCATTCGTCTGAAAGGGATTCAAGGTGCGCGGCTCCTAGGGTGGTTCTTGGTGTGATCCCTGTTGCTTTTAGCGTTCCTCTTCCGTGTTGGAGGTCTGGCAACCGGTGTCGGGATTGGTTGGGGTCGTGGCGGTGTGTATCGAGGTGACTCTGTGTGTAGGAAATTTCTTGGAGGATCGTCTTCACCGCCCACAGGACTACCCCTGATTTACCGCCGGCCAACGGTGTCGCCGTCTGGGGATGCTTGGCATCGGATCCTAGTCTACGTTGTCTCCAGCATATACGGGTTTGGCTCGCTTGCTCTTCCAGATTTCTACGCCTCCCACTTTGTTGTTGTTGCACCTTTTTATATGTAGAGCCGACCTAGTCGGCCTCTCGAGTTGCCAGGTATGCCTGACTCTCGAATTTTTTCCTAAAAAAAAAATAGGCATAGGCCACCCCATCTCTTTTTTTGGAGCCTCAATAAGAACAGTATCATGATTTGAACCTTAAACTAATTAATAATTGTATGTTTCTCCATATCTGACATTCTAATTGATTTAGTGTAGGTTGTCCTTTGATTTACTGGTAGAATATCATATCTCCCGATCGATATGATATTCTACCATCTTTATGGAAGATTGATCATTGAAGCTGGATTCGTGGTACGTGCATACGAACTCCGTACCGGGTTCGTTGAATCCGATTCGGCCGGAAATTCAAACCAATTCGTTGAACGTACCGAACCCAATTAACAAGCCCTTTTAGAGAGAGAGGCGAGTGGCAATAGAGCATACACAGTAGAAGGTGGGAAGAAGAGAGGAGGAGAAGAATGACTTAGATGCTCTGGCCATGAGGAAAGAGCATTAAAAAAACGACTGACAGAGAAAGAAGGAGATGAGGGAAGGGAGGATAAGGGTTTACGGTTTACTAACCTAGGCCCATTTAGATAATACAACCCAAATAAAATCATAAATTAGGCCTAATTAATTAAAACAACACAAAAAACCCTAAAAATAATCATTTTTCCTATAAAATTTTGAATTAATGTCTATATTCAATTTGTTTAAGAAAAATACCCTACCGTACCGGTCGTACCGAATTTGATCGAGGTAGCGAACCACGTTTCCGTTCTTGTACCCCGTTTCGAATCGAATTTCAACATGTGTAACATTGAGATGGATATTCATATTTAGTATTCCTTTTTGAAACACGTCCATATTGATTTAAGAATTTTTTTTTCAAAATATAATAAAATATATTCGAAATTGATGTATATGTTTAGAGAAAAATAAATCTAGTAATGTGAAAATATTTTTATTTTTTGTTTTTATATTTTTAATGTTGAAATTTATATTTTTCGACTTTATAATTGAATCAACCATGAAAAATCATAGCCGTCCATTTCAGCTCAAATGTGCCTCACCGGCAAGCCCTATTAGTGCAACCATGGTACATTTATAATGTGTGTCGACCTCCTCTAGAGCTAGAATCGATTTGTGTGATACTATCAACCCTATGCTCCCAATTTATTAATATAATACTCACAAGCAGCCTAAACCCACGATGTCATACTATTCGAGGTTATCGACTAAACCTACCCACAGAGTCATACTATTCGAGGTTATCAATTAATCCTTCATGGGCTTGAGCTCATGAAGGACTAGTGGATGAGAAATACTTAAACTGGTATTGGTAAGGGTTGCGCGTACGCATGCCCCCTCGAGCACAAATTATGACGTACATTCTTCCATATTGGGAAGATGTTAGGTTGTCACACCCACTGATGTGCAATGTGAGTCGACAACCAAGGCCACAAGGCGTGTTGATCACTCGTAGACCCCGCCCAGGTAAGTAGTTTGCTAGTTCCTTATCCGTCTTGTTTTATATCTCCCTATTCTACTTCCTCTCACTCCTCTTCCAATGTGGGATCTGATTAAAAAATAAAACTGACAAAGCCCAAGTTATTAAGGAAACCAAACTTTGAGCATTTCACTTCTATGGCTAGTTAAGACGTACCCTCTCCCATTTAAACTCATCCCCGAATTTATTAATTGAATAATGCACACTTATAAACCTTATCAGTTGCGTGCTCGTTTATGGATGCATCCAACATTTTCTTAAAAGTATATAAAATATAAAATTAAGCAAAGAGAGGAAACAATTAATGTAAGTCATCACTGCACGTTATTTGATTGAATAGTTAGAGATACACATAAATAATTAGAGTTTTGTTTATGTCGTCCCTTAGCCCTTGAATGTATTAGTAGTTAGAGATACACAGAAAATAGAGTGCAGATTGTGGTGACCGGCCAAGACATGGAATTAGAATAGCATGTGTTATTCCTTGGACGGAGGTATTATTTTGTTAAAGTATATAGGGTAGTAGATTCTAGCTAATCTTGCTTTTACAATAGACGTAGGACTATATGTTTTGCAATTTCCTCCTCTATCTACTTAGGCATTAGCCACCTCCTATATGATGGCTCTAGGGAAGTTGTTTTCTCTGTTTATTTTAACAATAATCGACAGAGAGTAATTCTCCAATCACAGGAAAACAAAACAAAACGAAACGAAAAAAAGCTACCAAGACTACAAAAAGTTGATACTAAGATTGATGGGGTGCACCAAACCCATGTAATCACTTGGGTGACACAACATCCCATTTTGGGGTCAAACACAATGCGCGGGGGTTTCCCCTACGCGCCCCTAATATGGATTCTCAAACCGCAGCCCGGTGCTCGGATCACCCCTCCTCCAGGAGCTCGACAATTGTGTATCCTCTTGCCGCGGTCGGTTCACCACATCTCGATCCGCCGTTGGTGCGTTGTGGGCGTGCCTCCCTTCATGGTTTCCACTTTCGTTGCCCTCTATTCTTTCCGGGCGTGGATTACAGTCCCCAATTCGACCCCTCTTTCACAATTTCCTGTTTGGAGTGGTCTTCTCCTTCAGATCTTGTGTTTCCTGTTTCAATTTGGCTCCCAATCGGGTTGATGTTTGGCGCTGGTGGCTCTACCATGGATTCCTCGTCATGGTTTCAGCCACCACCCTCGTGTTCTCTGATTGGTTTCGTTTACCCCAGAATCGCCCGTCGCCTTTACTTGGACCTCAGCCCCCATCTTTCCTCGTTAGCGGCTCCGCCACCTTGTTGGTGGGGGTCTCCAATTTCGTTCCCTTATATTGTCACCCTCTCTGTTCATGTCGTGCGTGTGCCGGCACCACCTTCCGCCGGTCGTCGCCGCCTGGTCCCGGTTCGCCGTCGGTTGGACTGGTGGCCTGTTGCGTGGATTCCTTGGCATGCAAGGTCAAGTTGCTTTGCCTTACACTCCATTGTTTTCCTGCTTGCACGCCACAGTTTGGATGAAAAGGAAAAATACATATATTTTTATTTTATATTTATTCACACACATATATATATTTGTCCCGAAAGGGTTAGACTAAAATCCCAAAAGGGCCCAATAAAACCCCGTAAGGGTTTTCAGGTGCGTTGTACTTGGGTGGTTGTCGGATGCTCTTTTGATTGGTTTTGGTAGTCCTTTTCTTAGTTGGGGCTCTAGCGTCTCGGAGTCGGATGTGGCTGGGGTCGATGCGGTGTCTATAGAGACGTCTCCGTGTTCCGGAAATTTCCTTGGAGGTTCGTCTTCACTGCCCACAGGGACTCCTGATGTACCGCTGGCCAGCGGTGTCGCTGCTTGTGGCGCTTGGCTTTGATTCGTAGCCTATGTTGTCCCCAACGTGTTTGGATTAGGTTTGCTAGGTCGCTCAGATTTGTTTGCTTGTCTCTGCCTAGTTTGCACCTTTGTTATTTTCATTGTATGTTTTGACGGTTCGCCGTCTGTCGACTCTGTCGGCCTCTCGAGGTTCCAGGTCTGTCTTACCCTCGAATTCTTACCTTATCAAAAAAAAAACATGGGCGACGCAAAGAACCTAGGTAGCAAGCTACCTCCGGTGGAACACACACACACACATATCAGATATTAAACTGATAAGAACATATACTACACCCGATCAACCAAAAGGATAAGAAAGGTATGCTTCTCTAGGCTTTCCAGTGAGCATTGCATATGATCTTCTAAGTATGCTCTTTATTCCGACACTCAATGTGGGGTGCATTATTAAGCTATCCAAATGCCGCTTTGTTACACTTAATATGGAAGTGTACACCGATGATGCACTCTAAAACACGAGATATTCTCTTAATTATATTTTATTAATTTGGATTTTGACAAGAACAAATTACTGGTTTCCTTTCCTTCCTTTGGTGGACGTAGGTTTTTTATGCCTTTTTGTTTAGAAACATTCCTTATTTTGCTTTCTTTGCTTCTGTATTATGATTCTACAGGGAAGGAGTTTACTTTGCAATGGAATCCGATGTTCTGGCCATCCAGTAGGACTCAGTCATCTTCAAAATTTTGTCAAGCAGCTCTCTAACCTACTCACTGAATTCGAAAGAGCTTTGGATTGAAGCTCTGAATACACAAACTCCTCTAGACTCAGACTAACTCAGTGATGAAGTGGCTTCCATGATTGCTTCTTACAATAACCAAACAACCAATAAAACTGTAAAAGTCTTTGAGGTTACATCTATCAGCTCATAGACGAACTTGAATTGTCCTCGTCTTGTAAGTAATCATCCAACGCAAACTCTCTCAAAAAATAAGATTTTGCACTCAATCTCCCATATATGGCATTTAGTTGGATTTTGCACTCAATCTCATTGAATATTATAGCAAGGGAAATCTTGAATTGGCTACTTCTCAACAATCAAGGGACCAAATGAAGTTCGAATGTCCTGAAGCAATTATAAATTATTATAATGTATCTCTGGTAGTTTTTGAGTCGATCACAAAACCATTGTGGTTAGTTTATCCACCGGAGTGTTTGATCTCTCGATTACTCTATGTGTGTCTAGAGAATCGAATTTTTATATGACTTTGAAAAAAAGAAGGTCAAAATCATGCATTTTCACCCCAAATTAAAAAAAAATCTACAATCTTAGAAATAATAGTACACACTCAAACAAAATCTATGATAGTTTCAAATCAACCTTATATCTAATAAAGCTGTTGAATATATATGAATAATGACGGATTCGATCGTTGAAAAGCTTCAAATGTTAAATAATTATGAATTTTAGGCTCTCTTGTTATTTTTTTTTATGAAACTCTCTCTTTTTTGAAAAATGTAAGAATTTGAAAAACTGATTAATCGAGAGGGCGAAAAAATTTGACAGACGGAGGTTTTTGGGAGTTCAAGGGGGGGTTTAAAAAAAAGTTGCCATAGTATTGTTTGGTAGGAGGTTTGGTGTGTGTGTGTTGGGGGGAGGGTGGAAGTTGCCGATGCTGTTTTGACTTTTGAGGTTTTTTTTTTGTTTTTCATGACCTTGGCTTCCATGGGCAATGTTTGAGGGGTTTTGTGTAGGGTGGTGTGGGTGAAATATGTTTGAAACTACTCTTCATTCTTAAAAATTATAAAAAACAATTATGTTTTTATGACCGTTTTTTGAAAAATACACAAATGAAACTGTAATCTTTATTAGGATGCAACAAACACCGACGATATGATAGATAAGATATATCGAATGTCATATGGAGTGGACATTGTCAACGGGGATGATTCGAAATGAAAAATGAAAGATCGATTGGTCAAGATATAAGTTTGTAGCTCTATATTTGATTTGCTTCAAGTGTTGTTGTTCATCGATGTTCGCGATTTCATGAATTGTGATGCGGGTTTATACACGTTTAAGATGGATATACATTAAGGATTCGACAACCTTCATGCACTAGGCTATGCTACATTGCTACATAAGGAAGATAGTACAATTGGTTGGGAGAAGGTGGAGGGGAAAGAAGAAAGAAGGACGATTATTAATTAGAATGAGGGGTGCGCGGAGAGGGATCGAAGGCAAAGCCAAATGAAATACATTTTTGACTTTTTTACCAAAGTAACATCCTACAAATTTTATAATTACCAAACATTATTTAGATTTTTTACATTGTTATTTTAAAAAACATCTACTTCCACGTCTCTATAGTCTACAAATAAAATAAAATAAATTCCACCTCCAAAAAAATCTCCAACTCCCAAACCCCAGATTGCCATCCATAGCAAGGGGTGTATATGAGCCGAGTAGATCAAGCTCGGCTCGGGTTCGACTAGATAAAAGTTTGGCTCGAGCTCATTCATTTTCTAAACAAGCCCAGTGTGAGCAAATTTTAAATCTCAGTTCAAACCTCGATTCGCTCAATTTAAGCTCGAATAGCTAAAATTTTGTAAAATTTCTAAAATTTCATTTAAATTACCATGTTGTGAGCGAAAATGATTGCTTAATGTTCGAAAAAAGTTCAACTCGAGCTTCTCAATCTTCTAAACAAGTCAAGTATGAGCACATTAAACCCCGAGTCTAAATTTAGACTCGACTGAGCTCAACTCGTTTATAAACGAGCTGAATATAAACAAGCGATCCTCGGCTCGGCTTGCACAACCGATCGTCAACATTCTATTGGGCCATATTGCCCAGTTTACATCTAATTGGGATATTGGGCCGATTGAAGGCCCATTAATAACAAGAAGGCCATTCTCGCTGAGTCCTCTCTCCGTATGTCGGCTTTCGTTTTATCCAAGTTTGTTATAGATTTCACTTCGTAGTCGAAACTCGAAACTTCGACGTAGAACTGATACTGAGAAGCAAACCCTAAACCCTCTGAACCAACTATCGAGGGGGTTTCGATTCAGTCCGCAATTCATCTTGAATCGATTGAAACGAAGTTTGGAAACACGATTCACCGATGCAATTTCGGTGATTCACTGCAATTCGTCTCGCTATCGTCAAAGCCCTAGCCGGCCTCGCTGTGGTTGCTGTCGGATTCGCTCTGTTCGTCGACCGGCACACAGGTAAAGAGCAATTTCGATGCTAAATCACTGATTTTTAGCTGTGTTGTTCAATTCGAAATTCCAATTGAGCGGTGCAATTGTATTTCTGTGCTAGGGTTTTGGAATTTGAAGGAGTATAGAGTGAGGCAATGGCGCATCTAGGAGGCGGAGCAGAGGCTCACGCTCGATTCAAGCAGTACGAGTATAGGGCTAACTCTAGTTTGGTCCTCACCACCGATTCCCGCCCCCGCGACACTCACGAGCCGACTGGTGAGCCGGAGTCGCTATGGGGGAAGATTGATCCTAGGTCGTTTGGTGATCGTGCTGCAAGGGGGAGACCTCCTGAGCTTGATGAGAAGCTGAAGAAATCGAAGAAGAAGAAGGAGCGTGACACTTTGTCTGAGCCTCAATCGTCTAGGCAGACCAAAAAACGACGTCTTCAGGAGGAAAGCGTTCTTACGGCTACTGATGAGGGTTCTTATCAGCCCAAGACAAAGGAGACTAGGGCTGCTTATGAGGCCATGCTCAGTGTTATCCAACAGCAGTTTGGTGGTCAACCCCCTAACATTGTTAGCGCGGCTGCTGATGAGATATTGATTATCCTCAAGAATGATACTTACAAGAACCCTGAGAAGAAGAAGGAAATTGACAAGTTATTAAACCCCATACCTAGTCAGATCTTTGATCAGCTTGTCTCTATTGGGAGGCTTATTACTGATTATCAGGACGGTTCGGAGTCTGGCTTGCCTTCTACTGCTAATGGGGATGATGCTCTGGACAATGATATTGGTGTTGCCGTTGAGTTTGAAGAGAATGATGAAGACGATGATGAGAGTGATCTTGATATGGTCCAGGAAGATGACGAGGAGGATGAAGATGTAGTTGAACCAACTGGAATGGGCACTATGCAGATGGGTTCAGGAATTGACGATGAAGACATGAACGATGCAAATGAAGGTATGAACTTGAATGTGCAGGATATCGATGCATATTGGCTTCAGAGGAAGATTTCTCAAGCGTATGAGCAGCAAATGGACCCACAACAATGCCAGATACTTGCTGAGCAGGTTCTTAAGATCCTGGATGAAGGGGATGACAGAGAAGTTGAGACTAAGCTTTTAAAGCACCTTGAGTTTGAGAAATTCAGCCTTATCAAGTTTCTCTTGCGCAATAGGCTTAAGATCGTTTGGTGTACCCGTCTAGCACGTGCTGAAGACCAAGAAAAAAGAAGGATGATTGAAGAAAAAATGATTGGTGAAGGACCTGAGTTGTCTGTCATTCTTGAGCAATTGCATGCCACACGAGCATCTGCAAAGGAGAGACAAAAGAACTTGGAAAAGAGTATTAGAGAGGAGGCTCGTCGATTGAGGGATGAGGTTGGTGGGGAAGGAGACCGCAGCCACAGAGGGTTGGTTGACAGAGATGCAGATGGTGGTTGGATACAAGGGCAAAGACAATTGCTTGATCTGGACAATATTGCATTTCATCAAGGTGGTCTTCTGATGGCTAATAAAAAGACTACACTGCCCGAAGGCTCTTTCAGGCACCAGAAAAAGGGATATGAGGAAGTTCATATACCTGCTTTGAAGGCTAAACCACTTGAGCCTGGTGAGAAACTCATAGAGGTTTCTTCAATGCCAGATTGGGCACAAAATGCTTTTAAGGGCATGACTCAGTTGAATAGGGTGCAGAGCAGAGTTTATGAAACTGCATTATTTTCAGCAGAAAACATTCTCTTATGTGCTCCCACTGGGGCTGGGAAGACAAATGTTGCTGTGCTCACTATATTACAACAGTTTGCTCTGAATAGGGATCCAGATGGATCTGTCAATAACAATTTTAAGGTTGTATATGTGGCTCCAATGAAAGCTCTTGTTGCAGAAGTGGTTGGCAATTTGTCTCACCGTTTGGAGAAGTACAACATTCAGGTTAAAGAGTTGAGTGGAGATCAATCACTGACGCGGCAACAGATAGAAGAAACTCATATAATTGTTACAACTCCAGAGAAGTGGGACATTGTAACAAGAAAATCCGGGGACCGGACCTATACACAGCTTGTGAAGCTGCTTATCATTGATGAAATCCATCTCCTTCACGATAACAGAGGGCCAGTCTTGGAAAGCATTGTTGCAAGAACCGTGAGACAGATTGAAACAACAAAGGAGAACATTCGATTGGTTGGATTATCAGCTACCCTTCCCAACTATGAGGATGTTGCCTTATTCTTAAGGGTTGATTTGAACAAAGGGCTTTTCTATTTTGATAATAGTTACAGACCTTGCCCTCTAGCTCAACAGTTTGTTGGTATTTCTGTAAAGAAACCACTCCAGAGGTTCCAGTTGATGAATGATATCTGTTACGAAAAGGTGATGGCTTCTGCTGGAAAGCATCAGGTCCTCATTTTTGTCCACTCGAGGAAAGAGACAGCGAAGACTGCCCGTGCAATAAGAGATTCAGCTTTAGCTAATGACACTCTTGGACGGTTTCTAAAGGAAGATAGCGCAAGTCGTGAGATTCTTCATACTCAAACTGATTTGGTCCAGAGCAATGACTTAAAAGACCTGCTCCCGTACGGTTTTGCAGTTCATCATGCTGGGATGAACAGGATTGATCGTACACTTGTTGAGGAACTCTTTGCTGATGGACACGTGCAAGTGTTGGTTTCCACAGCAACCCTCGCCTGGGGTGTTAATCTTCCTGCACATACAGTGATTATTAAAGGAACCCAGATCTACAACCCAGAAAAAGGTGCTTGGACTGAGCTTAGTCCCCTTGATGTCATGCAGATGTTGGGTCGTGCTGGTAGGCCTCAATATGATACCTACGGGGAGGGAATAATTATTACAGGCAACAGTGAACTTCAGTACTACCTTTCTTTGATGAATCAGCAGCTTCCCATTGAGAGTCAGTTCATCTCAAAACTTGCTGATCAGCTGAATGCAGAGATTGTTCTTGGAACTGTTCAAAATGCCAAAGAAGCTGTCCATTGGATTGGTTACACCTACCTTTATATCCGTATGGTGCGTAATCCAACTCTCTATGGGATGTCACCTGATGCTTTGACAGTCGATGTAACACTAGAAGAAAGGAGAGCTGATTTGGTAAGTAATTCACTGAAAAAACTTATCTAGTTTTTGTTGCCTGAATTTCTTTAGTTTCTGCATTTCCCCCTTGATTTATGAGCATATTGTTACCATGCAGTTTTTCAAATATGTTCTGTGTTTTAATTGATGATAGCGAAGTGAGTGCATGGATTTAGGTGAAATTTATTTTGGTGGACACATCAATCTGCTAGGTAGGTACATATGTAAAGTATATAGTGGTTGTACCTTGTATCTCATAAAAATGTGTGTTGAGGGTGGAGCAAACATTCATATAACCTTCTCTGTTTGTCAAGATTCGGGCAGCTTTAGAAGTTTGGGGATGGGGGTTGAGTCTTGCCGTTTATGCTTCTTTCTGCCTTGCTCTTTGCTTCCTTTTGCTTTACTCTATTATTTGGCATGCTTCCATGTTTTGTTTATGTCCTATTATTTTGGGTCTATCGAAAACACTCTCTCGACTAGTTCGAGGTAAGAGTGCGTACATCCTGACCCCCAGACCCTCCCTCATCGCGGGATATACTGGGATGTTGTTGTTGTCGTCTGTAGACTACTGAACCAAGTGAAATAATATGGATTTTTTTTACCGTATTAATGATATGGATTTATTTTACCTTCTTAATGATATGTGTGTTAGACTGGTTACTTTCCAAGCAACATAAAGTTATTGCATTGAAATAAGGCTAGCATGTTAAGTTTGACATGTACATGAGTGACGTAACACCTAGAACATGGGGTTGTGATAATGATCATTTGATTGTATATGAAATGAAGGAAAACGAATCCTTGGAAGTGACAAACTACACCAGAAGAGTTCTCTGCAATTAGACAATATTAAAATATTTAGGACTTGCATAAGTGCATCTGCGGTGTCCTAACGGGTTATATATGTGTTTTTGAGTTCCTTAGTTATTTTACAAGCAGCACAACACTACCTTGCAAAGCTCATTTATTACACTTTGGTGTTCTATCAATGGCCACTTACTGATTTTTGCATATTGATATGTTAGTGCATCAACGCATCTTCACGAGTTAACCTATTAGATCTTCACATTCACAGATTCATTCTGCTGCGAGTCTCCTGGACAAAAACAATTTGATCAAGTACGACCGGAAGAGTGGGTATTTCCAGGTGACTGATTTGGGTCGAATAGCCAGCTACTATTACATAACACACGGGACAATATCCACTTACAATGAGCACCTGAAGCCTACCATGGGCGACATAGAGCTTTGTCGTTTGTTCTCCCTCAGTGAAGAGTTTAAATATGTTTCAGTGCGGCAAGATGAGAAGATGGAATTAGCCAAGCTTTTGGAACGTGTTCCAATCCCCATTAAAGAAAGCTTGGAGGAGCCAAGTGCTAAAATTAATGTGTTGCTGCAAGCATATATTTCACAGTTGAAGCTTGAGGGTCTTTCCCTTACGTCAGACATGGTCTATATAACACAGGTGCTTTCAGTCACATTCATTGTTTATTGTCCTGCTGTTCAAACTGTCATTAGATGACGTGAAGTTTGATTCCTGCTAAATGAAATACTGATTATCTTTTTGTACTTATCCTGTTTTTCTTGCAGAGTGCGGGTCGTCTTATGCGTGCTTTATTTGAGATTGTGGTGAAAAGAGGATGGGCCCAACTTGCTGAGAAGGCATTAAACTTGAGTAAGATGGTTACCAGGAGGATGTGGAGTGTCCAAACGCCCCTTCGTCAATTCACTGGATTGCCGAATAAGTTGTTGAACCAGCTGGAAAAGAAGGATTTGGCTTGGGATAGGTATTATGATCTTTCATCTCAAGAAATAGGGGAGCTTATCAGACAGCCTAAGATGGGAAGGACACTTCACAAATTTATTCACCAGTTTCCAAAGCTTAATCTCGCTGCACATGTTCAGCCGATCACTCGATCTGTTTTGAGGGTAGAGCTTACTATCACGCCTGACTTTCAGTGGGATGACAAGGTTCATGGCTTTGTGGAGCCTTTTTGGGTCATTGTTGAAGATAATGACGCTGAGAACATTCTTCATCATGAATACTTTCTGCTAAAAAAGCAGTACATTGATGAAGACCATACTCTAAATTTCACTGTTCCCATCTCTGAGCCATTGCCTCCACAGTATTTCATTCGTGTTGTCTCTGACCGATGGTTGGGGGCGCAGACTGTCTTGCCTGTTTCCTTCAGACATCTGATCCTCCCGGAGAAGTATCCTCCTCCTACAGAGTTGTTGGACTTGCAACCACTTCCCGTGACTGCATTGAGGAATCCATCCTATGAAGCTCTTTATAAAGATTTCCGACATTTCAATCCTGTTCAGACTCAAGTTTTCACTGTCCTGTACAACTCAGATGACAATGTGTTGGTTGCAGCACCAACTGGGAGTGGGAAGACTATATGTGCTGAGTTTGCCATTCTGAGGAATCACAAAGAAGGTGCTGATGGTAGTATGCGTGTGGTTTATATAGCACCAATTGAAGCTTTAGCGAAGGAACGGTATCGTGATTGGCTGGCGAAATTTGGAGTAGATGGTCTTGGGTTGAAGGTGGTTGAATTAACTGGTGAAACAACGGGAGACCTGAAGAAGCTGGAGCAAGGGAATATAATAATTAGCACTCCTGAGAAGTGGGATGCATTATCTAGGCGTTGGAAACAACGGAAATATGTTCAGCAAGTTAGTCTTTTCATTGTTGATGAACTCCATTTAATTGGTGGTCAAGATGGACCCGTATTGGAGGTGATTGTGTCGAGAATGAGGTATATTGCCAGTCAAGGAGAGAACAAGATCCGTATCGTGGCTCTGTCCACCTCTCTTGCCAATGCCAAGGATCTCGGGGAATGGATAGGCGCAACCTCCCATGGCCTTTTCAATTTTCCTCCAGGGGTTCGTCCTGTTCCATTGGAGATCCACATTCAGGGTGTGGATATTGCTAATTTTGAGGCAAGAATGCAGGCTATGACTAAGCCTACTTACACTGCAATTGTACAGCATGCGAAGAATGGGAAGCCTGCCATTGTATATGTTCCAACTAGAAAGCATTCTGCACTTACTGCTGTAGATCTGGTGACACATGCAAGTGCAGAGAGAAGCGAGAAGCCAATATTCTTGTTAAGTTCTGAAGACGAGATTCAGGCTTTTACTGACTCGATCATTGATTCGACATTGAAATACACTGTTGGTTATGGTGTGGGATTTTTGCACGAGGGCTTGGCTCGTACAGATCAGGAGATTGTGTCAAAATTGTTTGAAGCTGGGCGCATCCAAGTATGTGTTATGACTAGTTCAATGTGCTGGGGAATGCCGTTATTGGCACATTTGGTGATTGTCATGGGAACCCAATACTATGATGGGCGTGAAAATGCGCATACTGATTATCCCGTTAGCGATTTATTGCAAATGATGGGTCATGCCAGTCGGCCTCTTTTGGATAATTCCGGTAAGTGTGTTGTCCTCTGCCATGCGCCACGTAAAGAATATTACAAGAAATTCTTGTATGAAGCCTTCCCCGTTGAAAGTCATCTGCACCACTTTTTGCATGATAATTTGAATGCTGAAATAGTGGTTGGAGTGATCGAAAACAAGCAGGATGCTGTGGATTATCTGACATGGACATTTATGTACAGAAGGCTTGCTCAGAATCCCAATTACTATAATCTTCAAGGGGTCAGCCATAGACATTTGTCAGATTATTTATCCGAGCTTGTTGAGAACACACTGGAAGATCTATCGAATAGCAAGTGTATAGAAATAGAAGATGACATGGACCTTTCTCCTGCAAATCTTGGCATGATAGCTTCATACTACTATATAAGCTATACTACGATTGAGCGGTTTAGTTCGTCTTTGACTTCTAAAACTAAGTTGAAGGGCCTCCTTGAGATTTTGGCTTCAGCATCTGAGTATGCACAACTCCCCATACGACCCGGAGAAGATGAGCTGATTCGTAGGATGATACATCATCAGCGATTCTCTTTCGAGAATCCAAAGTATACTGATCCGCATATCAAAGCCAATGTGTTGCTGCAGGCGCATTTCTCTCGGCATTCTCTGCGTGGTAACTTAACTGCTGATCAGGAAGAGGTACTCCTTTCGGCGAGTAGATTGCTCCAGGCTATGGTTGATGTCATTTCCAGCAGTGGGTGGCTGAGTCTCGCCCTTCTTGCAATGGAGGTGAGCCAGATGGTGACTCAGGCTATGTGGGAACGCGACTCCATGCTTTTACAGCTTCCCCACTTCACGAAGGAGTTGGCCAAGAAATGCCAGGAAAATCCTGGGAAGAACATTGAGTCGGTGTTTGATTTGGTGGAAATGGAGGACGATGAGCGAAGACAGCTCTTACAGATGTCTGATCAGCAACTGCTAGATGTTGCACGCTTTTGCAATCGGTTTCCCAACATTGATCTGAGTTACGATGTGCTGGATGCCAACAATGTCAGGGCTGGCGAAAACATATATATGACTGTGACCCTCGAAAGAGACATGGTCGCAGGATCGGTGCTGGAACCTGTCATATCTAGATACCCGAAAGCCAAAGAAGAAGGGTGGTGGCTTGTCATTGGGGACACAAAAACCAACCAGTTGATGGCCATCAAGAGGGTCAGTCTGCAAAGGAAGTCGAAGGTGAAGCTCGAATTCACCGCTCCCTCTGAAGCTGGCAGGAAGTCCTACACTCTATACTTCATGTGCGATTCATACATGGGGTGTGATCAGGAATACAACTTCACGGTGGACGTCCAAGACGCGTCTCAGGACGACTGAATGCCTGGTATGCCTTCAAATCGTACAATGTGTTTTGTAATCGTTCGGAGTTCTGTCTAAATTTCTAATACCCGAGTATATGATTGCTGATTACCCCTTTTACGCGATCTTGACAGGATAACAGCTGTTGCTATGGCACTGGACTGTGGATGAGAAACGCCCTTCTTATACGACTGCGGTGGCAGAGATTCATAGAGGCTAGTAGTTACATTTGGTGTTCATGCTTTTGTAATTTGTTATGTATAAGATGATCTGTTCCTCTAGCGATGTTACACCTTTTCGGCTTTTTTCTAGAGAGCATGAACTTGTTACTTGCCATTGGCCACTTTTTTTGTAGGCTGAAAATACACGTTATGCTTCAGACAAAGTTAGATACATGCTGAAATCTACAAACGATATTTTGGGTTATGGGTTTTATTGGGCGAGTTTGGGTTCAATTTCGGTTCGAAATTTTTCATGCTTTGTTTGGTAGACGTGTTGGGTAATTTTGTATCAAGGTTGATAATGAGTTAGGGGCATGTTTGGTAGCGGATTGTTTTTTGAGGGATGAGGGTGATTGGGATAAATTATATAAGTAGGGTTGTTATATGAATTGAACGGTTCGAAAAAAGATTCGAGTTCGCTCACTTATTTAAACCAATCGAGTTTGAACAAAATTTTAAGCTTGGTTGAAAGCTTGACTCGTTCGAATAAAGCTCGAATTCTATGGAATTTTTAAAATTTACTTTTAAATTAACATGTTATAATTAAGTATAACTACTTAAAGCTCGAAAAAAACTCGGCTCGAGCTCGTTCATTTCCTAAACAAGTCGAGCTTGAACAAAACAAAAAACTCGTTCAAAAGTTAGGCTCGGCTCGAGCTCGTTTAACAAACGAACAAACTTGAACATGTCAATCTTGGCTCGTTCGGCTCGAATAACACCCTTAATTATGAGGGTTGGGAAGATGAAGATTATTTTGTTAGTGCTTGATGAAATATGGATTATTTTTGGATAGATAAGAGAAAAAGGTAATAATCTTCCATCACAATAACCTAAATCTCAAAAAATAGATCTTTGACCAAAAATTCTCTTAATCTCATGTCAAATATCACCACACGCAATCCGATACATTTCCTTCAATCTCTCTTATTCCCACAATTTCTAACGAAACACAGCCTTGTTGAGTCAATTGGTTACTAAGGTATGTTATCTGGTTTATTGTGGTTCGACCTAGAATGAATTGGATTGAATTGGGTTGATTTGGTTTTTTTTTGGTTTTGCGAGTCACGGGTCTTGTGTTCAACCATAAAGGCTCTTAGATTATGTGGGTCGATTTTGAAAGTTTTGAACTTGAGACGTGTGATTAAACGCCAAAATCATTTTCATTTGAGCTTCTATTTGGAATATAGATAGAATTTGTTAAAAGTCAATTATCAATAGTTGAAAGCAATTCAGTAGAAAAAGATTTGAACATCTATTTGTTAATAGAAATAATCCAAAAGTTCAACTATGCGATATGTTTTGTAGCAAAATAAGATAAACGAATAAAAAAAAAAAAGAGTTTGAGGCTCATTAAAGGAAAGAAGAAAAAAGTAAATCGAAGAGATAGCTATTCATGTGTCGAAAAGGTCTCCCAACACCACTTGCACTTGGTCTTGGTGTGCTTGGATCTATTAAAACGTGAGGACTATAAGTCTCTGATTACATTTTTGCACTCAAATATTAATTTTTTTTTTGTTTTTTCGACATATATTTTAAAGGATTTAAAATTATGTAAAATAATATTTTTTAATTATTTTTAACAAATGCAAGAAGTATTAAGTTATAAAAAATAATATAAAAAATGATAATTTATATAATTTTAACACAAACATAGTACTCCGTCCGTTAATTAAACTTGTCATTTTAGAAATCTTCGCACTTATTAAAAAAAAAAAAAATGTCCTTATAGCCATAATTATTGCTCTACTTTTTTATTTTATCAAAAACTACACATAACAACTATCTAATCATTATAAGGGTAATTTCGTAAAGTGGATGACAAAATACCTTAAATGACAAGTTTTTCTTAACAAGATTTATTTCATAAAACGAAAGTTTTAATTAACGAAGGAAGTATTTTTTACCATTAAATATAAAAAAATTATAATAAAAATGTTAATTTATATAATTTTTCATTTCTCAAAATACATATTAAAAAATGTTAAACTAATTCAAATAACCCAAACTTTGATAGAGTGAGCATGTAGAACCATGAACTTTATAAAGTGAGAGAAATAACCCAAACTTTTACTAATATGTGTTTATATCACGACAAACGTCTTTTTTAAAATAAAAAATAACACATAACTTTTATAGTTTTGAAATATAATCAAAAACAATATTAAACTAGGTTTTTAATCCAAATTTAAAAAAATATACATTGTTTTAAATGAAAAATAAAATTTTCTACTTAAGATAATTGGGAAAAAATTCGCTAATTTATGTCATATTTCAAAAACCCATAATTTGTTTAGAACAATTTATATAAGTAGAAATATTCTCAAGTGAAATATATTTTTAATTTGTTGTATTTTTGTTAATTTATTCCTTTTTAATTAAAGAATAAATTTAAAAATAAATCATTTGAGAAATATTTTTCAAAAATATTTCTAACTTATATCATTTGTTCAAACGAATTTTTGGGTTTTTAAAATATGACATAAATTAGCGATATTTTTTTTCAATTATCTTAAGTCAAAAAATTTATTTTTCATTTAAAAAAATCACCTTTTGTGTAATTTTTATTAAAAAACCTAGTTTAATATTGTTTTAGGTTTTATTTCAAAACTATCAAAGTTAGATGCTACTACCTCGATGTCCAAAATTTTGGATTTTATTAGGAAAATGTCCACCACCCTCTCCATATTAGCAAAATGTCCACCCCTAAAATAAAGTTGCTGAAATTTTTGTTTTTCAACAAAAAAAAATTTCCGCGAAATTTAGTTTTTTTTTTTCCGCGTTGCTGAAATTGCTGAAACCGAAGTTGTTGAAATTAAGTTCTTTTTTTCTATGTTGCCGAAATTACCGAAACCGAAATTGCTGAAATTGAGTTTTTTTTCTCCGTGTTACCTTTTTTTCCATGTTTCCTGAGTTGCTGAAACACCTGTGTCACCATCTGTTTCAGCATTTTTTTTCTTTTCACGTTACTGTTTTTTTTTTTGCCTTTTTTTTTCGTTTTTTTTTTGCGTTTCCAGAGTTGCTGAAACCCCTGTGCCACCCTCTGTTTCAGCATTTTTTTTTTCGCGTTACTTTTTTTTTTTCGCGCTATTGTTTTTTTTTTCACGTTGCCGAAACCCCGATTTCAGCACTGTTGTTGATGCCGAAATCCCGATTTCAGCACTGTTGTTGATGCTGAAATCCCAGTTTCAGCAACGTTGTTGATGCTAAGCCCACGGTTTCAGCAACGTTGTTGATTCTGAAACCCCGATTTCAGCAACGTTGTTGATGTTGAAATCCCGATTTCAGCAACATTGTTGATGCTGAAATCCCGATTTCAGCAACGTTGTTGATATTGAAATTGTTGCTGAAACCGTGTTACAAGATATAAAATTTAGCTTATGCGGGATTCGAACCCACGTATTTGCGCATAGCACATCGCTCTACGATTGAGCTAATTAAGAGGCTTTTAAAGGAGATTTAAAGTAAGTTCAACAACAACAATTTCAGCAAATTCTAGTTTTAAAGCAAGTTCAGCAACAACAATTTCAAGGATCAAACTTCACCAAAAGAGTAATTTCAGCATTTCAAATCCCACAAAAAAATTTGCTATGCTCATCAGAGACATAAATCCACCTATATGCATGCTTGCTACAGAACTTTAGCCCAGATTCACAAACCAGATGAAGATTCAAATAAAAGCATCGAAACTCAAGCAAAGCCAAATTCTCAGATTACTGGGAAATGAGAATTTCATTCACAAAGATTAGAGACACCAGCCACAAAATCAACACTGTCTTCACAAAGAATCCAGAGCAAACTCAAGATAATTTCGAGAATTTAATATAGTATTTAAAGAACCGCCACACACAAACAAACAGATAAAGATAACTACGGAAAAGGATTGTATGCACAAGCTATTATCTGCGAGCGTTAATTAGCAACAAGATGAGAACATCACATAGTTCCTATTCCAGTCTTCAAGAACGCATTGTTCATGGATAAGTAAAACTGTAAAAGAGAAACGCAAAACTAACAGGTACTCAGCCAACGATGGTGCCAAATTCAAAAAAGATAGAAGCAAGCGATTGCATACAGAAAACGAGAGAAGGATGGGTGCTCACTAACAGGTTGTTGCCATCTAGGACGAGGAGCGGAACTTGTTGAAACGGGGCATGACGACCTTCAAAGACGGAGGAAGATGGTCGGCAAGGAAGAGGCAGCGAGAGAGAGGGAAGAGACGGAAACGACGTCGTCCTCGTCGAGCAGGGCATCTGCTTCCGGAGGCACGTCAATCAACCAACATCGTCACCGATTTCAGGGCACCTGCTTCCTCCTCTGCATGTTCGGAGGTTGCATTGCGACTCCTTCGAATTGGAATCGGAGATCCGACGGGAAGAAGGTCGGAGAGGAAGAGAGCAAACCTGAGATCAAAGATGAGGTGCAGCAGTGCAGCTTTGACGGATGATTGAATCCAATACAGATCTGAAATCCAGATCGAATGGAGACGCCATTAGAAAGAGATCGATTCGCCGTTGGAAAGAGACGCCATTACCGCATCAGCCTCCTCCTGATTATCGCATCGGTCGCCTCCTGATTCACCGTTGGAAAGGCCTCAAACTCCCCGATCTCGCAACCAGGACCTCGATGAAGATCGGAGCACATCCATATAGAAGATCGGAGGGATTTGAGCGAGATCCAAAGAGAGAGCAGTTTGAAGATCCAGCCAGATTTGGAACGATCTCAACAAGCGGCCAACGACGTTCGATCATCCCTTCTCCCGAAGTTACGAGGCTATTTTGCCGAGTTCCTTACTGTTGTTGCGATTGAGGAAGGAGATCGGATTTTTTTTACCTTGTGCTGAAACAACGAAGAGGATATAATATTAGGTTTAGATAAGAGGTGTAATTTTGTCCAGAAAATTTTTGGTGGACAAATTCCCAATTTGCCACACTTGGGGGACACTCCCTCAATATGGTCAAAAATTTGTGCATTCGGCGCAATTTTTCTCTTTATTATTTTAAAAAAGAAATTAGTGGTGATATAAGCACAGTAGTAAAAGTTTGGGTTACTTTTGTCATTTTATAAATTTCATATTGTTACATGCTCATTCCACCAAAGTTTGAGTTATTTGAATTAATTTTACCTTAAAAATAATGAATAAAAATAAAAATATATTTTATTTATTTATTTATTATTTGGAAAGTTTAAAAATTTCCATTTCCATATTTTTGGGAACCCGACCCCAAAATCTCTCGTTCGCCTGTCCAAAGTCCAAACCACTCTCTCTACAGTTTCCTCGTTTTCAATTGCAGATTTGCTCTCTCTCTCTCTCCGCCTTAATTGGAAAATTCAACTCAAATTGAGTTTCTCTCTCTACACGTTAGATGTCAGATGCTGAATGGGCCTTTGCAGATTCTAGTGATTGCCCCCCTTTTGAGTCAAGTTGGGAGAGATTTGCCCCATCACTTGTGGATAAATCCATCAACATCAATCAACCCTAATTCCAAACCCTAGCTTCTGTAATTTGCCCCCTCATTTCAAGGTTTAAGCTCTTTTGCCCTCTTCAATTTCACCTCTAGTGGCTTTCACTTGCCCGATTAGGGTTCCGAATGTCTCACTGTTGAGTCTTGAGGTACTATCCCCTTTTTTTTTTGGGTGCTCCTTTCAACTTCTATTCAATTGGGATTTGAATCTTCTTCCTCACCTACTGTTAAGACTTGAGAACTCCTGTCAATGGCGGAGATGGGCGATTGTTGCCTTGTTGGTTGCTGAAACACTAGGTGGGCTGTGGCATGTGGTTAATTGGCTAGTGCTTGCTGTTTAATGATTTTTGAAATTTCTTTTTTAAAAGTTGGCTGTAAAGATTTTGGATATGTTTGACAGGAGTTTATGGTGAGAGTTGCACTGGGTGTTGGTGTTGAATTGAGGAACTGGGCTCTGATTAGGGTTCATTCTCATTCCTTACAGATGGGATTCCTTCAATTATTAGTACTTATGGAAAGTTTCACAGTTTGAGGAACATGAATGCATTTTACTCGAGGCATTGTTGTTACTTATTGTGAAAGGCTAAATTGATGTATATCATATATGCTTTCATTCTTTCCCTCTTTAAGGGCATATGGATTTCAACTTTTTTGGGGAAATTTTGAGGTTTTTCTGTCTGAAATTTGAGTGAGAGTAAATTGACTTGAATTTACTGTGAGTTTAGTCCTAAAATGCAGTCCAAAGTAAATAGAACATCTTGGTGTAAGTGTTGCATTATATAAACAGTCATATCAAGCCATGAAAGAATCATTTATTGTGGGCCTGCACTGTAAAAGCTGTACTTATCAAGTAGGACTATTCGTGAATTGGGTTTTGTTGGATACTGAAATGGCAATTTTGATAGGGTTCTTTAGCCATTATAGGGTTTTGTTTGCTTGTTTCCTCTGTTTTTTTTTCCCTTCACAGTCAGTCACCTTTTATAAATTACATTAGATGCCTCTTGTCAATTGAATTATTACTCTGGTCTGTTTGGTTTATACATGGTTGAATCTCCCACACAAGTTATTATTGCTTTTATTTTATAATTCCATCTTTTTGTTTATTGCTTGACTTGATGCGGCTATGAGATATTTCCCATGGTATTCCTAAAGCCTTCTTTTCATTGTTCCGTCACCAGGTCAGCATTTCAGAGCCCGATTGGCAAATTGTGCAGAAAATTGTAGGTGGGTTCATTTTCTTCCATCGCTGTGGGTATTGTGATTCTTATTGGATCTGGTATCGGGCTCTGCAGCTTCTGTTTCTTCATTCAGATGCACTTGCTCTTGGATGGCGTGTCTGCTCTGATGATTGTTGTTTGATAAGTAATCATCTGGTTCTGATGCCTTCTTCTGGAAATAGGTTAGATCCACTTTGTAGTGCCTGTTTTGTGAAGTCTGAGATGCTCAGATGACGCTAGCTCAAATTTCCGTGTAATTGGCTGAATTTAGTTCTATATTCTGGTGGTTTGGGTTTTGGAATTGAGTTCTTATCAAGAGTAGATGACTGCTGGTGAAGAGGGTACGGGCTCTTCATGGAGTTTTGAACAAGATAAGGCGTTCGAGAATGCCATCGCAACCTATCCAGAGGATTCTGAAGATCGGTGGGAGAAGATAGCAGCCGAGGTTCCTGAAAAGACCTTGGAAGAGGTTAAACACCACTATGATTTATTAGTTGAAGACATTAACCTGATTGATTCTGGTCGTGTTGCTCTCCCTAATTATGGTTCTACCTCGGAGGGTGATACAAGTCAAGCTGCTGAAGATGGAACCGGGAAAAAGAGTGGTCATTCAGGGAATCTTGCAAGTGAATCCAGTCATGGAGGCAAGGCATCAAAGTCGGAACAGGAACGCCGCAAGGGAATTGCTTGGACAGAAGATGAACACAGGTAATTTTCTCTCGCTGCCTGTTGATTCCAGCTAGAAAAACTATTTAGATGCTGGTTATGGATGCATTTGTATTCCCTCTTTGCTCGACGCTAGAAGACTCTCCTCTTTGATATTCTGATTTGGAAATTTTTGCAACCTGAATATTACCCTATTCCTGCAAAATGCTTTAGAAATCTTAGATATTTTTGTTTTGTTTTGAGGTAACTTGTTTTTTCATATTCGTTCACATTTTTCTGTCTCTGCAGCAAACAGGCTGCCGTCAATATTTTTAATTTTGAATCATCTTAGATTTTGAGTTAGAGAATTGGAAAGAATTTATTTGGTTATGCCATGGTTATAGCTTGTCTCACATCATAGCCTAGTGTAAAACTCATTGTTTTTTAGTTCCTTAAAAAAGGGATTTATTGTGTGTTGATTTGTGTTTTGCCTTTTAATCCTTTTTCGGTGGTCTGGTGCATAGCGATGAAGGAAGATTTGGTTCAGATATAATTATTGGTATCTGACCTGTTTGATGTATGATTGAATGTGTAGCACAGGCCATAACTAATATTTGGTGCTATTCTATCCCTTCATAAAAGAAAAAGTATTTCTGCGCGTGAATGTTGTTTGTTGTCCCCTTGCACCAA
Source organism: Persicaria tinctoria (assembly GCA_037127255.1). NCBI lineage: Eukaryota > Viridiplantae > Streptophyta > Magnoliopsida > Caryophyllales > Polygonaceae > Persicaria > Persicaria tinctoria. The sequence continues at coordinate 89,758,013 of JBANSL010000002.1, read as the reverse complement.
AATTTATCCAATTATTTGCTTTTCTGCACATGCTTGCATATATCTTTGCTTCTTCTGTATATGTCCATATTGTCATGTCAAGACCCAGGCAACAGAAGTATTTTTAGCGGTATATGAGAAATTAAATCCTATTCTTGCAAGACTAGGGAAACATTGGATGTTATCAATGATTGGTTATTTTTTAAAAATTTCTTTTTGTCCTTAAGTATTGAAAGGATGGGAACTGGTTGTTTCTCTGGATTTAGCCTGCCTTGATTGTTATGGGTGGGGCCATATTCCTTGTGGTTGCGCTTGAATTTCTTATAGGTTTGTAAATAAACACAGCCTCAACTTCAGTTAGTAGGGTGTGTTCCGTGTGTGGCTAAAACTGTTTTCTAATTTTTCTTCTCCGGATGTAGTTGTAAGTAAGAGCGTATGTAGGCTTTGTTTCTACATCAAGTTGAAATGGGGGAGCAGTTTTATGAGCTGAGTCTTTTTTGTTGGAAAGACAACATAATCTTCCAAGATCGTTAAAGATTCCAAATAAACAACATGCCTAACATAGGGTATCTTTGACATCAAGCTTTTTAAGGAGGGAGATTATCTTGTCTTGCTGATAAAAAAACACACTGAAGATTTAAGTTTCCTACATGTGCTTAATCTACCACCTCCAATTGTTCAAATAAGTCTATAGTTGGAGGCTTTTCGTATATCTGAGGGCTAAAGTTATTAGCTAGCATACCTTATACTTAACCCATCCTTATCCATTTAAGCAAGCAAGCCACTTGTTTATACACCTTTGATTATCTTTTCTTGCCAGCCATAGAAGCTTTTGACTTACGTGTCTTAATTTTTGCATCATCCCATGCATCCATGTAAGCAAAAGCCACAACGGTTGTTCTTTATGGATGTATATCAGTATATGTTTAAATGTTGCTGCTTTTGTAAAAGAGATTCAAGAAACCAAGGCCATCTTGTTTCTAGTCTGTGAAATTTGCTATTAAATGATTCTCTCTAGGAGCATGTCTATAGGACCTTTAGAATCTAGATTTATTCGGTTATTCCAAGTATGTCTTTGAGACGAGCACTTCATGTTTTATCAACAGTTAATGGAAACTCATGGATATAGGGAATTTCAGCTCTTTAAAGCCAAGTTATGGTCTTATGGAGGGATCTCTTCCTTCTTGTAAATATTGGGCTCCTGGGTCTTAATTAGGATTGCTGTGAACTGTTTCATGTTTTCTGGTTCTTTGTGTTAAGAATTTATGATCTTGTAAATATTTGACGATGCAGGTTATTTCTTCTTGGGCTGGAGAAATATGGAAAAGGCGATTGGAGAAGCATATCCCGGAACTTTGTTCTAACGAGAACGCCCACACAAGTAGCAAGCCATGCCCAAAAGTACTTCATTAGGCTGAACTCGATGAACAAAGATCGGAGGCGATCGAGCATCCACGACATCACCAGCGTCAACAATGAACTCATGGCTTCCCAGGGACCCATCACGGGTCAGAACAACAACGCTACTGCAGCCACAGGAGGACCTTCAGGCAAGCCCAACAAGGCGCAGCCACCCCATCCTCCCACCGGCCCTCCAGGAGTTGCTGTCTATGGAGCTCCAACCATTGGACAGCCGATTGGCGGGCCCTTGGTATCGGCTGTTGGCACTCCGGTGAATCTATCTGTCCCACCACATATGGCTTATGGTGTTAGGGCTCCCGTCCCAGGAACTGTGGTCCCGGGTGCCCCAATCAACATGGGTCCCATGACTTACCCGATGCCGCACCCAGCTGCTCATAGGTAAGTCCATACCTTTATAAAAAAAACACTGTACAATTCACTAGAAATGGAGCTTTTACTCATTTTAGGGATATCAGGGTTGTGTACTTTCCCTCCATTCGGGGAGGGAGAACGAGACTCGTTTACTTGGATTTAAGCTCACAGTGACTCATTTCATGTCGATTTGGTAATAAGGGTAGTGGTTAAAGGAGAAGCTGCATCATCTTCTGTACATGAAACTGTGGTTAGATTCTTGGGTTGGGTTCGTCGGGAAGTTCTCGGGTTCCCTTGAAATAGTTTTGATGTGCCATTCTTGTTGATGTAGCTAGCTCTACTCGAAATCTTCACTTTCACTCGGAAATAACTTATTTTCCTTTGTACACGCGTCTGGGAAATCGTCGTGTTACATGGTCTAACACGACGATTTTCTACACGCCTTCAAAGACAAAGGATCTGTTCTTCTGTGATTAAACCTAAAGCTTATGTATGTTGAGTCAGGTTTAGTTGCATTTTATGATTGTTGGCATTGGCTGACTCTTAAGCTTGAGTTGGCCTAGTTTTGTAAATTTTGAATGTTTGAATGGGTTTTGGGGGTGAAATTGTAGGGTTATCCTGAGCTTGGGACGTAGGATAGAAAATCCGAATCATCTAACATGTAACATCACTTGGAAACTTTAGTCAATGTAGAACATCTTCGAACCATAAAATGAAGCTATTAACTTAGAAAGGGTCCCATATATACAACAAATTTCCTACATCCTTATAAGCTGCCTACACCCCAGCCTTTGCTTGTGAAACGACTTGTTGCAAGCACTTGAAGGTCTTGTTAAAGCCAACAATCCCCATGAACCAGAACTCGAATCCGTCCTTCGTCGACACCTTGAGGCACCTCTCTGTCTTCGGCCTCTTAGCGGTCTCTACTTATTTCGCCCTCCCCACCTTCCCAACCGGAATCGACACCTTGTAGTAGGATTGGCTGATCAACTCTCCTCCGCTGGACGAGAACTTGATGGGCCGGTCGCTACAGAAGGCGATCCTCTCGCTCGAGACGAAGAGCAGCCCTGCTATGGGGCCGGATGTCGTCCATAGGTAGCATTGCGACGCCTTTAGGACTCGCTCCCCTTCTCTCATTGCCTTGAAGAAGCAAGAGTCTCCTGCAAGGGAGCCTCTGATCTGAAGCTACTGGTGTGTTCTTCATTGTAGTTGAATGGATTGATTCCGATTTCGATCGATACGAAACAGATCGAGTTGATGAAGGGTGATTTGAGAGAGGTCAGGTGGAGTTTGGAGGATCAATTCAGGGAGATGTTATTTATGGAATGGAAAAGGGAGAAGGGTGACTCATCCATGAATGGGATGGAAATCATCAGATTTCTTCATTTGCTTTTGACGTATGTTTGCCTTTTCTTTATTTTTTAAAAAAAAAATAAAAATCCCCTCAACTCTCTTAATGGTATTGAAGGAAAACATTAACAATAGTGATGATTCCTTAAAGTATGGTGGATTTGGCTGTGTGATTATAGCCAAGGATTTTTTTATAGACTCTTGAAGAGTCTATAAAGTATAAACTTACAAAGGGTCCCATAAGTAGATGATTCCTTCAAGTTAATAGCTTCAACTTGACATCAAGTTTGTTTTTTACTATACGAACATGTTCTCAAGTTGTCCTCTATTGGTAGGAATTTTTTTTTTTTTTTTTTATTAGGTAAAAATTCGAAGGTCAGACAGGTGTGACTCATCGAGAGGCCGACCGAAGTCGGCAGACGGCGAACCGTCTAACAGGGCAACCTAAAAACAAAAATACAAATAAAAGGCGTAGTGAACCAAACAGAGATAAATTCTACAACAAACGTTCCAAGAAGACCGAACACCCGAAACGCTGAGGAAGCCACCGAAGAACGCAGCCAAGCACCACCGAACAGTAGTACCGCGGGCCAGTAATACAGCAGGACACTAACTCCTGTGAGTAGTGCAGACGAGCTCCAAGGAAAACTCTATCCCGAATACGGAGTCGCCTTTGAGCGCACCACCTCGACCCCAGCCAGACCCGACTACAGACTCGACGCCTCCCAACCAAGCAGAAGATCTCCTAGAAACATCGAAGCAGAGCCACAAACTGCTCGAACAAAACGTCATAAGCTTTCACCTACAAAAGTATCGACAAGCCCTTGCGGGATTTTCTCAAACCCTTTCGGGACAATATCAAGAACCCGAATCGGGTTCTTGATAAAACCCAAAAGGATAGTTTCTCAATAATTTTAATTTTTCAAAATGCCAATTAGCCAACCTTGGGCCCTAAGTACCCGAAGCTTGGGCCCTAAGGACACGAAGCTTGGGCCCGAAGCACCAAGGGAGAGAGGAAGCTAAGCATCTGTACACCAAGGAAACCACAACCGGCGCCGGCGACAGCAGCCAAGGAAGACCGACGAGCCCCCAATCGGGCAAAGCCACGGCGGCCGGCCGGAGGACGAAGATAAGAGATAGGAAGGTAGAAGCAACCAGAGACTCAAAGCAGCCGGAAGACGAAAGCGGAGGAGCACGCGTCGAAGGCAAACGAAGGAGGAGGCGGACCCCCACTCCACCGACGATCACCCCAGACACGACCCCGACAACAGTCCGACCGGATCAACACAAGCCCCAAACTAATTTCACGAAAACAAAAGGTAGGAAAGGGGATCGAACCGACGACGGAAGCACTGGATTCACCAGCGAAAGAAACCGACAAGGTAAATCAACCGGAAAAACCAGTACAACCAACCATTAAACACTAGGAGAAGGTTAATCAGAGGGGATTGAATCAAAATCGGGGGTCGGAAACGATTTGCCCCAAATTCCTGATTGAGATTGAAGGCGATACACTAGGAATTTCTCAAATTTGGTTTCTCAAAAATGAGAGTTTCTCTCTCCTAAGAGAGAAACCACCCACCTATTAAATTCCTCTATTGGTAGGAATGTTATTCGAGCCGAACGAGCTGAGTTTGGCATGTTCAACCTTGATTCGTTTGTTAAACGAGCTCGAGTTGAACCGAAGCCAATTTTTAAACAAGCTTTTTATCTTGATCAAGCTTGACTTGTTTAGAAAATGAACAAGCTCGAGCCGAGCTTATTTCGAGTTTTAACTAGTTCTAATAAGGAAATTTTAGAATTCCATAAAATTCGAGATATTCAAGCTTTAATCAAACGAGCCGAGCTTTCAACCGAGCTTAAAATTTTGTTCAAGCTCATCTTATTTAGGCTGTGTTTGGTACAAGAAGATTTTGGGTTAGTTGGAGTTAGAGTTGGAACTGGAGTTGGAGATAGTCTTAAGAGTTATAGTTAGATTTTATTTTTTTTCCAAACTATAAAGAAACCTTATAAAGTGTTTGGTGTTTATGGAGTTTTAAAGGAGGTTTTATAGGTAAAATGACGAAAAGGGTTTTTTAATAAGTAAGTAGAGATAATTGGAGAAGAGAACGAAAAAGGGTAAAATCGAGATATGATTCCAAACCTTCTTTGAAAGTTTCGAAAGCTTGCTTATTGAGATCCTAATTTTATCCCAATGGAAGCTCCCTCAAAACTTGTTCTAAACTCAATATTGTTCAAATCGTCTTCTACCAAATACCACATCCTTGTTTATGTTTTTTCCAAAGCTCCTAAACCCCCCCCAAATCTAGTACCAACATGCTCTTAGGTAAATGAACGAGCTCGAGTCAAGCTTTTTTTTTTAGCCGAGTTCGAAACTGTTTGGGCTTGGATTCCTCCTTAGAATCTAGGGGTGAGCATGGGACGGGATTGGGGTGATCCCGCATCCCGTCCCGCGTATATTTGCGGGACGGGATCGAGACGGGACAGAATTTGTCCCTCGTAAAAAATGAATAAAACATCCAAAAATACCAAGTAGAAATGTGCAAATTAAAGACCTGCATAATAATTTAATAACAAATTGAATTGAAAAAATGAAAATACAGCAGCAACCACCAACAGTAGGCCAGTAACAACATCAAGTGACGACCAAAAAAAACAGTAGCAATATTCATTCATTTCTTATATACTTTTATTGTTTTTATTATTATTTTAAATTTTAAATTTTGGGTTTAAATAAACTTTAAGGTATAATATAAATAAATTCTTATATATTTTTATTAATTTTAATTAAATATATATAATTTTTTATATATATGCGGGACGAGACGGGATTTGAGGGATTCGAATTCTTCGTTCCGCGTCCCGTCCCGCGTAATTTTTGCGGAACGGGATTGGAATTTTTCTCTCTAAATCCCACCGGGATCGGGACGGGATGCTGGACGGGATTTGCGGGATTTGTACCCACCCCTATTAGAAACCCTTCATTTCCCCCCAAAATCATATAGAAACCTCTCATGATCATGTTTTGAAAAACAAAATAAAAAAAAAAAAGGGAAAAAAAGTTCATAAACCAATGGATATGGTATTTTATATATGCATGGGATGGGAGGCATATGCATTATGGTTGCCTCTTTTGAATGGTGACCCTTGTTTGCAACCAAAGGGGTCAATCCTATCATATCATATCAATTATACAAGGGATTCCTCCATCTTCTTTTGCTTGGTTTTGAATTAGAATTTGCATATCCATCCATTACACCTTTTAAATCATATACAAATTATACAATTCAATGGGTGAAGACACTTATTAAAGTGAATCTATGAGTAGTTGTTATATTCATAGGATGACTCATCATGGCTGCCAAAATATTTGTTGGCGAGGCTATGGCTGCACATATAAAATTCTTAATTGGCCAAGATTCAATTCAACCAACTCCATTTCTTCAACCATATATAACTCCTGTGACATGTCATCCAAATAGGCAAATCTACAATGGATAAATTCCATGGACACGTGGCACCATCATCACTTTTAACACTTACCAGTGAATCTCGCAATTATAATTTGAATAAATGAAAATAGTTGATGATCAAGCCAACCTGCCAACCCTTTTCTATTCAAAATTTCTAGAAAATTCATATGTGAAAGTGGTGAATTGCACTGAGGGGCGGAGCCAGGAAAATGTCCAGGGAGGGCTCAAAAAAAATTTCGTTAGTTCATGAAAAATTGCAATAGATGGCTTCTTAGATTGTGTAATAAACTTATCCATAATCCTAAAAATAAAATACCACAAAGCATAAATTTAATTCATACATCAAAAAAAGAAGAAGAAGAAGAGGCGAACAGGAAGAAAAAGAGGGAAATAGAGAGAAATAGGGTTTTAGAAGTGAATCGAACCCTGTACCGTTGCTCTCCCAGACACGCCCTCTACCACTATGCTACAATTTACCACTGTACTATCACCAGCTCTCAAAGTATATATACCGAAGTATTTTTTTTCCCAGGGGGCTCGAGCCACCGCATGCCCCCTCCCTCCGCCCCTGATTGCACTGGTTCTTTAGCTCTCTCTGTCGGTTCATATAAATAGGAGATTCGCTGAGATATATCAGCTCTTATCTATTCCGTTTGTTGTTGTTCTGTGCTTGAGTTTAGAATTCATCTTCTTAGATAGATTTTCTTTTGTTCTTCTCGTTCTACTATAGTTGCAGCAGGTCCAGCAAAGCAAGAGCTGGTAATCTCAAACAGATAGAATGTGAAATGAAATGAAATCAACAAAAGTGAATACTTTGTTTCTAAGAGAGAAATGATGGTGTTTTATGCTTATACTTTGAAGTGATTATACATTTGGGGCTCGGGAAAAAGTCTAAGCGGAGAATGATACGGGGTTAGCCGTGAGATGGTCCGATCTTCGACAACAAGCAAGAAACTAAAGAACGGAAGCAAGAAACTATAAAGACTCAACAAGATTCGACCAATGTTCCCATAAAGGTAATGAATCTCTTTCCTTTCCCTAACTCTAACCAAACAGGCCCTTAGTTGTACATATTAATATATACATTCAAGTTCGGAATTCTTGACCAATAAAATATAAAATAATGAACTATTTTGACTATAGATAGGGCTAAGTGCCCTCGTTTATTATTTTATAAACACTAATCTTGGGACAACCCTATGCCTAATTGCCTATTAATTAATTGCAATATTATATATAAAAAAGTTGTAAAAATAAATCCCCAAGATTAATGAAGTAGTAACACTTAAGCACGCAACATGAGATTATAATTAGGCCAAATTCTTTCACATGTAAGAGTATAATTAAAAAGGCTAAATAAACAAGATAATTAATTCATTCATGATGAATTTTAATAAATGATGCCCAGACCCGTGCTTAAGCATGTTCAGGTGGATCAATGGAACATGGCCCTCAAATTTTAAGGGCCCAATAACTCACGGAGCACCTGTTATTTTTATATAAAGATTTATGTTTCTGTGAGTAAAATCGAAAGTTTGCAATAGCTTAGTGGTAAATGCTGCGCGCGTCTACATTCAAATCCCGAGTTCGATGCCCACCGAAGCCTATTTTTGGCAGCTTTATATATTTTTATTTTTCACATACTTTGCTTGCTTTTTCTACATAAAAATTAAGGGTCCAGTGGGTCCTTTTATTTTTTATTTAGCAATTTCCTTCTTCTTTTATAGATTTCATTGGTCTACAGGGAAATTATAAATATAAACAAAAGTTTTTTTTAACACTAGTTAGTATCATGTTGCATGCACGGAAATTTGTTAACACAATATTCTTAAATTACATCTATTATCTATAAAAGAAATTTATTAAAAATATGAAAAATAAATAAATTTGAATTGCAATATGAGAATTAAATTAATAAAGATTAAAGTGTGCAAAAATTATAAAATAAAAATTAATCTAGATATATATATAACTTAGTCTACCAAAAATAATATAGATATAAATAAAATAACAAATGTCATATAAATAATTATAAATTTAGTATAAAAAAATTATAATAATTAATTGATACGATCAATTTTAATCTCGAACAGGGCCCTCAAAATGATCGGCACGGCCCTGACGATGCCCTTGTGTGAGTGTGAGTTTGTTCGTGTGACCTTTTTTCCACCCACTTACATTAACTTTTGCCCACATTACACTGGGAATTCATGATCACCAAATAATCATTCTGTCTCTCAATTATTTGCAAAACCAAAAGTCATTTCGGCAGGTTTTTGTTTAGATCCACCCACTTACATTAACCAAAAGTCTCTCTATCTGTGTCTCCCTTGTCCACCTATCGAACCCACGATGTTCAGTCTTCCCCTCATGATCTGCTACCGGTTGCACCCAAAATTCGGATATCCGAAATTGTGCAAATCTTTTTCGGATTGGGTTAGACATGAAAAGATGATTAAAGAGAAAAAAAAAAGATGATTAAAGAGGAAAAAAAAATTTATAATTGGTCAAAACCCCTAAAATCTCTCTAATGTTGACACCTCAGCATAAACTCTTCTAAATTAAGAGTTTACTAGTCCTATACCCGTGCCAATGACGCGCAATTTAACAGTAAAATTGTGAATATTAAATAATACTAAAAATTTACCAACAAAAATACACATATTAGTGGTTAGAAAATAATAAAGTAAAGTGTGTAATACGTAGTATGTAAACAGTTGAGATGATTTCGTAAACGCCTACAAACTGCTCAGACAAGTCAACTACTATTGTCATAAAGATATAATCATATTGAAATATTCCATAAGTGGATATATATTATGAATTAAACTAACCATTTGAATTTTCGTGCATTAAAAAATGGGTACATGAGTGAAAAAGAAATCAAAAGTATATACTCCGTATTAGATGAGTGAAAAAGAAGAAAAAAGGAGAATTAATATAAAAAAAAGATGATTAAAGAGAAAAACAAATTATAATTGGTCAAAACCCCTAAAATCTCTCTAATGTTGACACCTCAGCATAAACTCTTCTAAATTAAGAGTTTACTACTAGTGTGATGCCCGCGCCATGGCGCGGTTGCGATGGAAAAGAATCAATGAAACTGATCAGAAGTGGTAAGTATTAGTTATATTATGCTTTTTTATTGACAAAAGGCAACATATATGTAAAATACAACAATAACCCATAAAAATATAAATCCTGGCATTTTGTTTCGATACTCATACAACCTAGGTAGAAACAAAATTAATGGAGTTGCTGCCTTATGTTCTTCCAAAGTTTCCATTTGTTTCAATCTCAACCAACCTTGTGAAGGAATGGATAGATGACAGCTTCTAATACTAACAGCATTCCTCCTGCAGGTGGAGCTGCTAAACTATGAGTGTGTCCTTAAGGCTGAAGCTGAAGTACAATGAAATGCAAACTATGGTAAGAACATTGATCACAAGTTTTGCTTTTCAGGAAATTTTACTTATATTTTTTTTTTAAAAAAAAGAGAGTTCCTAGTTATTATTACCCTCTCAAATGAACTGCTTACCATCAACTTCACCTTCTTGTTTTTTGCTACTTGCAGTTGACTTCAGGCAACAATATCTACAACCAAGCTTGAGGCTAGGTTCGAAGTATGAGAGTCTCAAATGGGTGAATACCAAAGAACAAAACTCTTTTCCTTGCTACTATTAAATAATTGATGCAGTATTGAACAGAAACCTTAGTTTGTTCCAGTTCTAGTTTTAATCAAGTCTCACAACATGGCAGATTGAGAAGAAAGGAGTCCACAAAGTCCCGTCCGAACCCAATCCAGTAGGAAATCATGATCCACCAATAAAGACATAAATCAGTAAAGCATTCCTGCCAATAAATAGAGTAGAAAGCAAACTTTGCAGGGTGGGGAAGGTAATAGATGTTTGTAGCTATTGAAGTTCAAGTTTTGATGATATGCAAGTTCATAAAAAGATGTAAATCATAAGTATTTTATTTGAGTTCTATTGCATATGCTATAGTTGGTCTACTGCATTTACTTGTGAAAATAATCAATGCAAAACCGATTTCTCCATGTTGGATCGGATAATGAATGGAAATAACAAAAAGATAAAAGCATGGTGGTGTTTTACTTTCTCTGTTCCCTAGCATTTCTTTTAACTTTGTACTTCTTAGGGTAAATTAATAATGTTGGGAGATAGGCATCACCACCTATAGCAATAAACGTTCTATAGCATCTCATGCTATGCAAAAGAAACAACTTATCGCTGCAAGAATCTCATTACATACCTTGTCATGTATCCTCACTTTGCTGATATGAACACTGATGCTGATGTCAGAACTCATACATAATTTGCACATAAAAAAAGCCGTGATACAGTCACATACATCTCATATATTTTGATTCATCAAATATAGCTATGCCACAGGCTATGGGACAACCAAGAGATCATAGCAGCTAGTTGGCTTGCTAAGAGGCACATCAGGCCTTCTTAAGCTTCTATGCACATTGGATATCTGGATACATTGCTCCAATCGGCAAGTATTAATGAAAATTGCGTATTGACTACCACTATCATTACAACTACTTGATACCCAGGATTGTACTCAAGCAACATACCATTCTAATTTGAACAATAAAATGCATGAAAGCCTATCAGTTAAAAATCCAGACTATTGTATTCAAGAAAAATACCATTCTAATTTGAACAATAAAATGCATGAAAGCCTATGAGTCAAAAACCTTCGGCATTCAAGCATGGGTTCTATTAAAATGTTAGATGTATTGTAATCCCACACCAAAGCATACTAAGAAAAAATCAATTTAGAAATTTAGACGTATTAAACTCAAAGATATAGATGACAATGAAGAAAGACCGAACATAAAGCCTCCTATTTAAAATGTTAGATGTATTAAACTCAGAACTTGAAAGGAACGGTTCAATAGAGGATAGGAGAGTATTTCCATATAATCCATGTAACGTAATTGCACCACACCTTTGAATTTCAATCCATTTGAGTTAATTTGTACCATGAGAATCCACCTCGCCCAACTTCAATAGAGGATAGGAGAGTATTGCCATATAATCCATGAACCTTCTACTCGATAATGGATCCACAAATTTAGAAAGAAATTAGAAAATGTAGATGCACCAATAAATAAAAGGGAGTAAGCATAACATGGATAAACCTGCTGAACCGTCCGCCTGCAACCTGCATTACCCTCTCAACTTAACCTTCTGCTCGATCTGCAATTTACAAATTCATAATTCAATTAAAAAATGTTGAATCATCAATAAAGAAAATGGATTAAGCATAACATGGAAAAAACAGTACTGTCTAAAATAACATCACAATTCATGCTTTTCTTGTGTTAATTAGAATCGGTTAAACCACCAAAAGTATGCACTTCACAAGCATACTTGGAACTGGAGGAAATTATCAAATTAGAATAGGCAAGGCAAGGAGATGATTGTTGTACTTCGATAAGAAACTGAAAGCTCAAACCAATACCGAGCAAGCATTAAGTCAAATTGTAACAGTTCGAACTTAAGACATGACTTATGTGATACGGAGCGTAAGAGAGCTTAGGAAGGAGCATACTCCGACATAGACGACTAAATGTATATGCTTGTAGCATGGAACAAAATAGAAAATGAGGATCAAGACCATGATCATCCACACCAGCATACACAAGAAACCTTACCGGAAAAAAAAAGTGATGGTAAATGAACTGATTTTCAAGCCGAAATGGATTCTAATAATAGGAAAATGACATCATAGAAGCATCAAGAACTGGAATCAATAACTACTCAAACAGTGTTCCAAACTAAAAACAAAACACAACCAGGAAAAAAAAATCTATACAAACACACACACACACAAACAATCGAATTACCTTTACAACTTTACCATTCCCGTTAGCCACCTGCGGAAGGCCATGAACCTGCAACCTAGTCTTCATAACATCTAAAGGACACACAAATGCAACAACAATAACACCTACACACAAACAAATAAACATCACAATCGGATCAAAACTCACAAAATTAGGGTAAAAGAAGGGTTTAATTTCAAACCGAAAGCAAATCTATATAAAGACTTGGAGGAATACCGGCGGCGACCCTGGCGCCGGGATTATAGAGTAAGGAATTAGGGGTGTGGGAATCTGCAATGGCCATTAAAAGGGTTGAATTTGCATAAATAGGTGACAAATTGGTTGGAGTCAACAAAATCCTCTCTAAAGAGGGCAGCAATGGCCGAAAGCAAGACGAATCCATTAAGGAGGACTGAGGCGGTATCTTTGGCCATGGAGGAAGACGAAACCATTATTGTGAAGCAATCTAAAAACCTAGTCAAATTAGGCAAAAAAAACCAATGAATTCATTGAATTTGTAAGATGGAACGCCTTAGCTATCACAACAGCAGAGGAGGAGGATGAAGTCGTTGAATCGGCAGAGGCAAGGAGGAAGATCCCAAAGCGGTGGAGGAGTCTCGTGCATTGAATCGCCAGAGTTGGGGAGCGGCAAATTAGGAAGAGCGTCTCACCCCTGGATTAAATTAGGGGAAGATTGGAAAATAAAATTTTAAAAAAAAAAGATAAAAGGAGGAATTAAAAAGGAAAATAAGCTTATTGGCTGGAAATGCGAAAACGAAGGAGAGAGCGCCACGTGTACAAAAACTCTTTGCTTTTAAGTAGTTATGTAGAATATAGATAGACTAGTGTAGATCCCGTCCCGTGTACGGGGAATGCGTAAATCTAAATATAAATTATTTTTTCCTACAAAAAATAATATAAATATAAATAAAATTAGTTTGATAGGTTATATATAATCTAAATATCTTTTAATTAGATTTTCTCAAAATATAAATAAAATTCACATTTAGAAGGTATTACGTAAAAGTTTTTTTTCCTAATCTATGGTTAATTAAATCTCATGTAATTTAATTAGATAGTTGATTTTTAAAAATATTTTAATATTCCTTTTTATTAAATATGTAGTATATAGTTATTACATTAGTTTACTAAAATATCTATGTAAGGATGGATTGTGGCTACATATATGGCTATATAATATTTTGATTATTTATTTTGGCCTCAAAAAAATAATATAGATAGATATAAAATAACAATTATTAAATGATTGGTTTTGATATAAATAATTATTTCCACCAAAAATAATCTAAATATAAATAAAATAGCACCTATAAAATATTAAATATTTATCTATTAATATTTTTGGTAAGTATGACTATAAAAATTAGTTTTATTAATTATTTTTATTATTACTACTACTGCGTTTAATTATATTGATATAGTTTTTTCCTTATATAATATTTACTCTTTTATAAGATATCACATCTATCCAATTATATGTGTTAATACTTAATGGTAAAATAAAATAATTATTTTTATTAGATTTCCTTTTTGACGGGAGAAAGCTTTGCGATACGTGTACGGGGAGTGCATTAAATCTAAATCTAAATTATTTTTTCCTCCAAAAATAATATAAATATAAATAAAATTGTTCGACGGGTTACATATAATCTAAATCTAAATATCTTTTAATTAGATTCTCTCAAAATATAAATGAAATTCACATTTATAAGGTAATACGTAAAAAAAAATTTCTTCTAATCTATGGTTAATTAAATATCATGTAATTTAATTAGATAATTGATTTTTAAAAATATTTTAGTATTCTTTTTTTTAATATGTAGTATATATTTGTTACAAAATAATATAGATAGATATAAAATAACAATTATTAAATGATTGATTTTGATATAAATAATTCTTTCCACCAAAAAAATAATCTAAATATAAATAAAATATCACCTATCAAATATTACATATTTATCTATTAATATTTTTGGTAAGTATGACTATGAAAATTAGTTTTATTAATTATTTTTATTATTACTCCTACTACCTTTAATTATATTGATATAGCTTTTTCCTTATATAATATTTACTCTTTTATAAGATATTTTATCTATCCAATTATATGTGTTACTGGTAAAATAAAATAATTATTTTTATTAGATTTCCTTTTTGACGGGAGAAAGCTTTGCGAGACGCACTCACGCGCCGCCACGTAGGCAGATTCACTCACGTGCCGCCACGCGAGCACCAATGCATCGGTTTTAGTATATGTATATATAGATTATATAGATAATTAGATATAGATAGTTAGTAGGATGAAAGAAAGAAAAATTAAAAAAAAAGATGATTAAAGAGAAAAAAGAAAAGGATGATTTTGGTACATATCCCCTTTTGAATTTTTAATTGGGTACTTAGACCCCAAATTAATTTAATTAGTTTTGGTAGACCCTATCCAAAAAGAGTTGAATGGTCAACTGTTTGACCGCTGACCGGTCAACGTTGACCATTGGCCGGTCAACGTTGACCAACTCATTTGGTGTTTTTTTTTATGACATTTTGTAATGTTTTGATACAATTTTTTTATTATATTTTATTTTCACTTTGATGCCACTTTTTTAATGAAATGGGTTGGTGACAATTTTTGAATGACAGTTTTTTAAAACGTTGATGACATTTTTTTGTTCACTATGTCGTCACGTTGATCATTGATGCCATTTTTTTTACTATTGACTACTGATGGCACTTTTTTATGTCAATTTTTTTTGATGATTTTTTTTTACCGTGATCCCATATTTTTTCCAGAGTAGTGTTTCGATGACATTTTTTTCTTTAATGTGATTCAATTTTTTCAAAGTAGTGTTTTGATGCCATTTAATCAATTGTATATTGATATATTTTCATCGATTCTACTTTTATTCACTGATGACACGTTTGTGATTACACTTTATTATCTAGTGATGACATTTTTTACCGTTTTGATGAAATTTTTTTATTACATTTTATTTTCACTATGCCACTTTTCTAATGAAATGGTTTGGTGACACTTTTTTAGTGACATATTTTTTAAACCTTGATGACATTTTTTGTTTACTGTGATGTCCCCTTGACCATTGATGCCATTTTTTTCACTGTTGACTACTGATAACACTTTTTTATGTCAATTTTTTTGATGATATTTGTTTTACCGTGATGCCATACATTTTTCAAAGTAGTGTTTTGATAACATTTTTTTCTTTATGTGATGCAACTCTTTCAAAATAGGGTTTTGATACCATTTTTCCAATTTAATTATTGAATGCCACTTTTTTAATCAAATCGTTTGATGCCACTTTTTTAATTTAATCAATTGTATATCGCTATTTTTCATTAATTTTACTTTTATTCACCGATGACACGTTTGTGATTACACTAGTGATTTATTTCTTGGTCCCCTCGGCAACTGTTGTGTAGCTAACTGCATTATCTATTGTTGGTCACTTCAGTGATAATTTGTAGGCGTTTGTTTTCGAAAGAGGCAAAAGAGGACAAAATTGTAATAACTAGACAGCTCACTTAAGAGCTGTATATATGTTTATCTGATACATGTCAAGCTACAAATACAATCATCAGCAATATCTAAGCCATTTGATTCAATCCTTTTAATCGTTCTACATCGGATTCAATCACATATGACTACTTGTTTTCGACGCCTGATTTATCTGTTGTCCATAGAGAGATGCCATCCTGTTGTACATCTCCATATTCATCATTTGCAAATGAAAAGTATACGCCGATTAGTCATGATAAAAGCACTTGTAAATCCAATAAAGCAAGCATCATGTTTTGGCTTACTTGGCCTAAGAATGCACTATATGGATCCTGGAAAGGAACCAAGCTGTTGTTTCCGGGATCAGGCTTGGCCTATTGAGGAGCGGAGGGAGGAACCAAGAGGGGAGGCGCGACAAAGGTTGGAGCGCTGATGGTAACCGGGGGAGTCTGGTGGATCAGCGACTAGCGAGGCTAGATGTTGTGGCGCAGCAGATTCATGAGCCGCGACATTGTCCATGTTGAGTATCCCCATGCCCATGTCAAGGCCGACACCCATGCCAGCTTCTGCCAACAGCGACATCTGCATGCAACTGCTAATGCATCTTGAAAGGCATCATCAGTGAGAATGCCACACTCCCTAGTAATAGCCTTGGCTGTATTGATGTTATCTCCGGTGTCCATCCGGACAGTGATTCCAACTGCACAACAGAAAATACCTTGTCATGTCATCAACTATGGAAGCAGAAAAGATTCGAGTTTCCTTGGCACAAGCTTTATTTTCTAATTCCCAGACTCTTAAAACTTCCACATTCATCCTTTGGAAAATGGCTTAAATACCCATAAAAATCATCATATATAATACCCCCCGAAGTGTAGAATACTAGCTAATTTCAAAATGGAGGATGAAAAAAAAAGTAGAAGAGGCATAAGAATAACAAAATTCCATGAATCCACATAGCTGCAGAAAAAATAATATACAGTCCAAAATGCAGAAATTGGTTCACAAAGTCAGTTTGTCATCTCCTTCATTATTTCACAAGGACATCTTGGATGCAGTAGCAAATCAGACCCAAAAGCATCTATATTGGGCCTATTAATGTTACAAAATTGACCAAAGCATACATCAAAGATGCAAGCTAGCACTATGAAGTTATTAAACAAAAAAACTTATGCATACATATAACAATATGTTGGCCAGAAAGTGTAAAATTAAGCTGATCATTAAGCAAACTAGATGTGAAGTGGAGATGAGAAATACCATAAAGAAAAGTTAGTACATGATCAAACATACACAATGGATAGTTCCCAATTGATTAGGCTAGGTGCTTAATTACGATTGTTATTGTAGCTGAATCCTTACTTGTACTATTGGTGGTTGACTGGTTGCAAACAAGTACAGTACATCATCTAGTGGATAGATTAATGCATTTATTTTGGGCAATATATTCAAGTTTTGCAGTTATGAGGACAAAATTTACTTGAAAAAGCTCAATGGCAGCGCCGACATGTCCTTCTTTGAGCTTCTCCATGGCCAATTCTTCATTGGCTTCTCTCCTCCTAAACAATCACAATACAAAAAGTCACCAACAAATTAAATAGAGAACATGCAGTTACAAAACTTAATATAGCATCAATGCATCAGTGACACCTCAAACAACTTCACGCCCTCCCAGGAATGGACCATATAGTAATAATGCAAGGATAGGTACAAATTCAAAATTGTAGATTCTAACCATGTCACAGCACAATTCCGACATTTTTGCCCTAAATCGAACCCAAAATCCATAAAAAATTGTAGATTCTAACCAAAAAAATCAAAATTGAACACAATAAGATGTATAATAAACTAAAAACATCATTAAATAGGTACAAAATTGAGTTGAGAGGTCCAAAAATTACATATAGGAAGCCATGGTTAGAAGGGGTGGTACCAGAAACCAAGGGGCCTCAGTGTCCATCGATTTCTTTGCCGAATCCATCGTCGTTGTCGCCATATCTGAGAGTCGTCGGTGTCTTCGAATCGGCGGAGCCTTTCATGGATTCAATCGGCGTGTGGAGCAGTCACCATTGACGAAGAGAAAGAGAGCTCGAGAGGGAAAGGGAAAGTGAGAGAGAACGAGGGCCAGGGGAGCGGAGGTGGGTACAAGGACCTAAATTTGTTTTGGGGAGAGACGACGCGGCCAATTTAATTTTATTAGGGTCTAATTACTTAATCACATTTCACACCAGGTCATTTTACCAAAATCTCTCAAAAGAAAATTATAATTGGTCAAAACCCCTAAAATCTCTCTAAAGTTGACACCTAGACATAAACTCTTCTAAACTATGAGTTTATATACATAGATATAGATATAGATATAGATATAGATATATAGATTTGTTGTGTCATCCGCAGGTGACATAAGATATTTCTTGTTGGGCCCAATCTGTTTTGGGCTGAGATTTTTCTGGAGGCATAGGAATTGGGTCGGGTTTAGTGCTTTAATGAGCCGAGATTTTTGTCCGAGTTGGTTGTGTCTTAGGTTTGTCCAGTTCGATCGATTAGTGTCGTTTGGGTAGAGTAAAAGTTCTATAAGACTCTTAAATAGTGATTTTAGGTGAGCCGAGTAGTTGAAGCTCGACTTGATAAAAGCTCAACTTAGCTCTCTTATTTTGCTACACAATCAAATAAGAGTACCTCTATAAACTTGTTTTGAGCTCGAACCAATAGCTTGTGAACTCAAGTTTGACTCGTTTTTAGGCTTGAGCACTTTTGATATAGGTTTAGGCTCATATTACGCTCGTTTTTATCAATCTCGAACTCATTTAAAAAAATATGAGCAAAACGAGTTCGAGCTTGATTTTGAGTCGGTTTAGGTTCGTATTGAGTTTAGTGGGGTTTTTTTTTTATTGTCCACAAAATCAAATTACCTAGAAATTAGGATACTATTAAAAATAACTAATAGTATTAGATTTTCTTTCAAATAATTGTTAACATAAACCTTTTCATAAGGGCTTTAGACAAGATTCCAAAACGACTATTGACGAGACATTTTACATGAAATTGTATATTAGTCCTTTTCATTTTTGGCAAGAGCTCTCAATTCATTCCCTGATTGAACACAGAAGCATCTCAAACCTCACAATAAGCAGAACGAATCTGAAGAAGCATATGAAGGAATCAATTGCTAGTTGTTTTCGATTTGGGGTTTTCAAACTCAATTGGGGTTGTGCAAATCCTCGTCGTATCCGTACACCGGCAACTCCTTGTCATATCCATACCTTCCTTCTATCGCCTCTATGTTCTCCAGCGTCATCTCCATCCCTTTCCCCACCTTCGATCATCTCCATGTCGTCATTGCCGCCTAATTCGTTCTCCTTATCCCGAAAATACCACGATTTGATCTCCCAACATTCGGAAGCTTCGTCAATTTAGATCTGACCGATCAAACCGACTTTGAATCGCTGCCTTTGTACAAAAATCTGTGGCCGCAGGGGTGGGAATCTTCGCCGACAATCACGCTCAGCGGGTAGGGCCTCACCAATCTCCTTCCAGACGACGCCAATTCCGCACTTCTGTTGCTAGAAGACAACTGCAAAGCCTCATCGCCAATGGCCGAGGTGACTGCAAAGCCTCATCTCTGTTGGTCGAGGTGACTTCAAACCCTCGTCGTTTCTGGCCGAGGCGACTCCAAACCCTCGTCACTGCTGGCCGAGGCGTGCCACCGATGGAAACCCAAAAAATCTGGAGCATTTGAACGAAGGATCGTCGCCGTTGAAGTTAAGCAATTTGTCGACGGATCCTCTGGACGAACTACTAAAGGCGGGGTCGTCTGGAAAGCAGATGGACGAGTGCGATGAGGAAGAAGAAGAGGAAGCGGCGGAAACGGTAGGAAGGAGATGGAGGAGGTCGAAAAGTGATGTAAGGACTAGTTGTGAAATTATACAAAGATAATCTTGTCAATAGTCGTTTCGAGATCTTGTCACTAGCCCCACTCAAACTTTTTAGGTTTAAAACCGTCCTTGTTAAATATTGAGTGGATAATAAAATGGATAAATGCCCATTTATGTTCATAATTTTTGGATTTGCAGTTTTCTTTAATGTAATCTGTGAATCGTGCCCCCAAAAAAGCATGCAGTTTTGGCCGGGGAT
This sequence comes from Persicaria tinctoria, assembly GCA_037127255.1. Lineage (NCBI taxonomy): Eukaryota > Viridiplantae > Streptophyta > Magnoliopsida > Caryophyllales > Polygonaceae > Persicaria > Persicaria tinctoria. The sequence goes on along the minus strand of JBANSL010000002.1, from coordinate 89,737,909 downwards.
TGAAAAACATTCTCTGATTATATTTCTAAGTTGTCAATTCTTAGACCATGTTTATCAAGAGATATTAGGGATACTAGGAATAATATTATTTTATTCATCTCTTTCCGTCACATCATCCTAGGATCACATTCTCATTTTTTCACTTTATCAATAGCATATCTAGTATCCCAAAATCTATCTTTTCGTACCAAATCAATTTACAAATATAACCCTCTTCAACAATTATTTTCATTCTCGATTATATTATTATATACCTTTATTATTAAAGTATTAATGTTAATTTAACACAATATTATTTTTGAACTGCATAAGACTAACTATACATTATTAACAATTTTCAAATATAAAATAATATTTTATTTCAAAAAATTAAAACTTCTTATATTTTAATTCTTACCATGAAAAATAATTAAAAAGAATTTTTTGGGTTTTACTATACATAATTGTATTCAAAGAAAAATAAGTTTTTAAAATATAGTCAAATATATTCAAAATTTATGTCCATATGTAGAGAAAAATAAATCTAATATTGTGGTATTTTTTTTATTTTTTATTTTTACATTTTTAATGTTAAAAATTACATATTATAGTTATAAAAATACAACTGCTAGGATAAATCCTAGCCTTCCACTTGTCAACATTCCAAAGGGGCATCTCTGCCGATGTGAACACGTGTACCCCATCTTTCCAAATTGGCTTGATTTGTGCAGCAGCGTTTTGCTCATTTTTTCACTTATACGGCATCGTTTTGTTTAACCTTTTCCCAAAAAAAAAGTAAAAGCAACACATCATTGTCATGCATTAATTGTATTTGTATACGATACTCGCTCGGATACTGGCACAAGTATCCCATTCTACCAATACACTTGCACTGCTTGCAATTTTTTATTACAAAAAACTCAAGTATCTCACCCTAAATTCTACCGATAAACATGCCTTTAGAGAACTTTTATTGGGATTGGATTGTTCATCGATACTAGGAGAAATAATACTAAAAAATTGGAACAGTCCCCTGATCGATACTAGACCGAAGCTCGACTCGTATCGATACTAGGCGTGTGAAAAAAGCCTGAAAAATGGGTGAGCTGGAAAGCGTGCAAAATGGGTGATTATAAATATGCAAAACATTATCTGAAAAGTTGAATTCTAATGCGTGTGAAAAAAGCCTGCAAAATGGGTGATTATAAATATGCAAAATGTTATCTGAAAAGTTGAATTCTAATTATGAAAGAATTTAAAATAATAAATCATGTAAGAAATGAAATACATATTTATTAAAATAATATTTATCAATATGTGGATGTTGATATGAGTATTTTTGCCTACAAATACCATTACCAACATAAGAATATTTGTTAAAAATATGTATGTGGATGTTGATACGTATTTATTAAAAATACCTATAAATACATACCATTCCCAAAATAGGAATTAAAATACACATTTATCAAACAAAAAAGACAGAAGCTGCTTCCTCTGAGATTCGAAGCCCCAACAAACCTCATTCCCCAATTTGCTATTGTGAGCTGCTCTTTGTGAGCTAGAGAGTGTCCCTCTTTCTTTCATTCTTCCAAGATTTCCAGACACCGTCTCCGTGTCATCTACAACCAAGGGAGAAGGTGGTGGAGTGACAGTAAAAGATGGAACATCAGTGCCAGAAACTGCTGACAGAGATTTATAAGGAAAAACACTCTCATGAAAGACTACATCTCTTGAAACAAAAACTCCCTTAGTCTCCAAATTATACAACTTGAAGCCCTTCTGTCTATCAGGATAGCCAAGCAAGATACATGGAGAAGCCCTATTAGAGAACTTGTCTCTTCCCTGAGACAATGTTGATGCAAAACATAGACATCCAAAGCACCTTAAGTAGTCGTAGCTAGGAGCAATCCCATAGAGCAACTCAAAAGGTGACTGCATCTTCAACAACTTGCTAGGCAATTTGTTGATGATATGGACTGCAGTCAATACACTATCCCCCCAAAACCTCTTGGGAAGATTAGACTCAAACAACAAACTCCTGGCAACTTCCAAAATATGTCTATGTTTACGCTCAACTACACCATTTTGCTGTGGTGTGGCAACACAAGACCTATGATGGACAATCCCTTTATCAAGAAGAAACTGAGAATTCTCCTGACTATTTCCCAATTCAAAAGCATTATTAGATCTGATAGCACGGATCCGCTTACCAAATTGCCTCTCAGAGAAGGCAATGAACTGTTTAATCACAGTGAAGGCACTAGCCTTATCAGCTAGGAGCTGCACCCATGTATTTCTAGTGAAATCATCCACTATTGTCAAAAAATACCTATAATTATCATATGTAGGCACACGATATGGTCCCCAAACATCCACATGTATTAAAGCAAAAGCATCAACAATTTTTATAGAACTCAATGGAAAAGGCAGTCGAGCTTGCCTAGCTCTTGCACAAACATCACATGTCTTTAAAGAAGAATGAGAAGTATTATTCATTACAACTCCAGGCATTTTGCAAAGCCTATGAGGAGGGAGGTGACCTAACCTCATGTGCCAAACTGAAGCATCCACTACAGAAGACACCTTATTTGAATGAGCAGCAAACTGAGTAGGAACCCGAGCAGAAGGATTGCACCCCAAGACAAATAAATCCTTAACCATGTCTCCAAGCTTCATAGGGCTCTTCATAGAAGAAGCCTGCAAATAGCAACCTCTAGCAGTGAATAAGATGAAAGCATTGAGTTCCCTGATGATTTTTCCCACAGATATCAAATTGCAGACAAAATTTGGAACAAATAAGACATTATGCAAAGTGAGGCCCGACAAAACCTCAATAGTGCCTGCCTTAGTGATCTGTGTCATTTCTCCAGTGGGCAATGTGATCGTGAAAGGCTTTGACAGATCAAAGGTAGTGAGAAATAATCCAATATCACTACACATATGACCACTAGCCCCACTGTCAATTATCCACACAAGACCATTAAGAACCTGTGTTGATAGCATCATACCTGAAAAACCAGCAAAATCATCACCACTGGGTTCCTTTCCATGAGAAGAAGGTGATCCTGAAGACTGTAATAAGGCCACCAACTGAGCTATCTGATCACTGGAAAAATCTGGCTTCTGAACCTGCGACACTGATCCTGCAAATCTTCTATATGTGTTCTCCTTCCTTTCTCTATTAGCATTGGAGTTGGAAGGATTGGTGTTGGTGCTGGTGTTGTAACCATGAGGAAAGCCAATAATGTAAAAACACCTGTCAACTGTATGATTAGTTTTCTTACAGTTGGTGAAGAACAATGGCTTTCTATCCCCTCTTCCCTTATCAAAGCTGCCTTTCTCAACACTATTTCTAGCATTCGCATTCTAAGATGAATTATAGCGGGTGTTGGCACTAGATCCGGAACCTGAAGCCCTAGAGCTGGACTGATTGGACTGAGACTTAACGTGCATAGAGACTCCATCACTGGATCCAGCACTAGCACTCGGATTCCCTTCCCTCTGATGTTCTTCTTGCTCAATCAAAAAATATACTCGGTCTATATCAGGAAGAGGATCCATCAATAGGATTGTTCCCCTCATTGATTTATAAGATTCGTTTATCCCCATCAAAAGCTGAATAACCTTCTGATCCTCATTAGATTTCGTAGTATAATCAACATATCCACATTTACAACCACAAGCACAGCCAGTCATAGTCTTCATACTATCTAATTCATCCCAAATCGACTTGACCTTAGTGAAATAGGATGAAAATGAGCTCGTACCTTGAACCGTGGTGTTCAATTCGTGCTGCTTAGCATACAGCTGCGTTCCTCCGGTTTTGCTGAAGCGAGATTCTAGCTGTCGCCAGATCGCATGAGCGGTAGTGTTATAGATAACACTTCGCTTGATCTCGGGGCTGAGACTGTTGACGATCCATGATATGACCATGTCATTGCATCTCTCCCACAGAATCAGCTTAGAAGAATCAGAAGTCGGCTTGACAATCTTCCCGGTGATGAATCCGGTTTTGTTCTTAGCTGACAAAGCTATTCGAACTGACCGTCTCCATTCTCCAAAGCCTTTGCCATCGAAAGAAGGAGTGACCAAAATTAAGCCAGGATGATCACTAGGATGAATGAAATAGGGATCGTTTGGATCAATTTTTTCTGTTCTCGTTTCTTCACCCATGGCGGGAAGAAAAAATGCAGAAATCGAAAAAGATCAAATCGAAAGCAACCACAGCGAATAATAGGTGAAAATGAAAACGAACACCGCTCAAATCGTCAGATCTAGCTCTGATACCATGTTGGAAACAAAATTCGATCTGAGAATTTGAACGATGATTTCATGATTTGGAGAGAAAGAGATGAGCTGAAGAAGATGAATGCAAGTCTGTATTTCGTCAAAGTTCAGTTCCAGAAGTTTACAATTTGGGGCTTATATAACAAAAGAAATGGGCCGGTCCAGTAATACAATGTAAGAAAGAAAATTCCTTAATTCAAATTTGTGCCATGCTTATGTCAGTTAACAAGGGTTTGTCAATGAGACAGTTAAGTGTTTATTTTTCCAGAGTAATGCATAGTTTGGATTCCTAGAAGATCTTCCATGTTTTGCTCTCATTATTTTGAGCAAGAACTAAACTATCTCCTTGTGGTTAATGCACTTTGTTTTCCAAACATCTTTTTTTCTTTCTTTTGAAGTTGTATGTTTTGAACGTGTAATGACGCTGCAAGATCAGGATCAAGCCGTCCATAAAATTAACTCACCTGTTGAAAATAAGGATTAGTTTGGCTGTATGGGAATATGGATAAAGAAACCGTACCAATTTAATCACTTATAGAAGATGAACATATGTTGTCCGTTTACATGGTCGTCAATTATAACTTATAATGCATAATTACATTATAATATATAATGTAATTATGCATTTTATAAGTTATAATCAACAGTCATCCAAACAGACCCTAATTAGGTTAAATAATTGATAGGAGTGTTTTAGTTCTAAGGATGTCTTATTAAGATACGAGAGTTTGCTGTTAATTCACATGGTATGTGTGGGTTTAATTAGTCATGAAATTAATATGACTTGAGAGTTTTCGGGGACCTATTTGCTGTTATTCCGAAACACTCGCGTTACTGATCTCCGTAAACGGTTTTTCACGTAGAGTGACACATGTTGAGTACTGAGTCGATAAGATTCGACTTGAACCCGACAATCCGACCTTACCACTTGAAACGGATGGACTCAAACATAAATCATTACATCATCGAAAACTGACCCATTTTACCTGGTATTCGAATAGCCTGATAAGCCAAACCCTGAAACTCGAATGAAACTCGAATGGACAAAAATCAAATCAATTGAAACCCAATATCTGGACCTATTATAACTGAAATTTGAAATAATTCGAACTTATAAAGAATCATAGTAAATTTTCCTATATAAATGCTGAAATTATCAAAACCTGAAATGGCAAAAATCTTTCCCATTTTAAGTAACCTTAAAGAGCAATTTAAAAAAAATATTGTTTCGATAAACAAACAAACAAAAAAGTATAGGACATAATGTAAAAAATTATCTTTACATAAACAAACAAACAAAAAAGTATAGGACATAATGTAACAAACAAACAAAAAGTGTAGGACACCGTTTTTTCGCTCTTTGCGGCGGAAGTACTTTCCTCCCCTGGGAGCACAATCCACCGCCTCCAGGTCTTGGGTCCGGATCCGCCTCGGGTATTTCCTTTTTTGGCGGATTTTGGTCTCCCAGTTTCCCCTGTTGGCCGCTTCCTGGAGGTCCCGTCAATTCGGCGTCCCTCCTCTTGAATCTCCGCTGCGTGGGCTGCGTGTGGGCTCGATTCCGTTTTGGCCGAGTTCCTCCTTTGCCTGTGCTTCGACGGCGTCGATCAATCCCTGTTCTGATCTCTCTACCTTCATCTCAGTTCGGCCGGTGGTGGGTTGTTCCCGTCTCGACTGATCTCACACCTTATCTCCTCACCGTTTCATTCGAGTTCCCTGTCTCCTCCCTGTTCACCTGAGGCGCTGGCGGGTGGCGGGGCTGATCTGAGCCTCCTTGCCTCCGGCGGCTTGGTTGCGGCAAGGGTTTTTCCAGACGTCCTTCTGGTTTGGTTGCCTGGGTTGTGAGCTTCATTGCGGGCCCGTGCTTTGGGCCCAAGGCAATGCCTTGGGCCCGGGGCAGCCCAAAACTAATATAAAAATAAATCAATAAATAATCAAAAATTAATATTTAAAAATTAAAAAATTGCTATATAAATACAGTATTTATGAATTGCTCCTTTAAATTCCCTTTGTTCTACTTGAAAGGGGTTTAATTAAAATCTCGTTAGGAGGTCTAATTCAGTTTGTCGGATTCTTTTATTTATATATAAATAAAACAAAAATCAACAACAAAAATAGAATAGAATAAAATAATCGCCTGAAAAGGCTTGATTAAAATCCCGAAGGGGCTAGAAACACCGCTCGAAAGAGATTGGATTAAATCCCATTTGGGCTTGACCGGTCTGTTGTGATCGGTCTTTCGCGGTTTGCTTTGCTCGGTGGCGTTCGTCTCCGTGTCTCCCTCATCGAACTACCATACAAGATGTACAAGTTCTCGCAGGTCGATAAAGTCTTGAACCGACCGGTCCCCTATATCGGATCCGTGCTCAAAAAACGTCGTAAGGAATGGATTTACAAGGAGAAGAATCAGCTGGTTTACCAAGAAATCAACTACGTCCCTGGGCTGTGCAGGATATTTGACGAGATCCTCGTCAATGCCGCCGACAACCGTCAAAGAGACCAGAAGATGGACTCTCTGAAGGTGTGGATCACCCCGTCCACTAACGAGATTAGTGTATACAACAACGGAAACGGTGTTCCTGTCCACGAGCAAGACGGAGTCTATCTGCCGCAGTCGTATTTTGGGGATTTAGGGACCGGTAGCAACCTCGACGACTCCGTTAAGAGGACGACCGGCGGGAGTAACGGAGATGGTGCCAAGCTTACCAATATCTTCTCCACCGAGTTCATTATCGAGACCGCGGACGGGAAGAGGAAGTACAAGCAGGTAACTATTGATTTCAAGTCTGAATTGAAATTAGGGAAATTAGGGTTTAGGTATTTTGATTTCAAGTCTGAATTGAAATTAGGGAAATTAGGGCTGATTTAGGTAATTTGTATTTTGTGATGGATTTAATTTGGAAGGTCTTCACTGCAAACATGAGAAATAAATCAAAACCTGAGATCACCGAGTGCAAGTCAGGCGAGAATTGGACTAAAGTGACATTCAAGCCTGACCTAGCCAGGTTCAATATGAAAACCCTGGAAGACGAAGACGTTGTCGCTCTGATGAAGAAGAGGGTTATAGATTTGGCTGGAATTCTCGGCCGATGGGGTGTGATAGTTGAGCTCAACGACGAGCTTGTTGAATTGAGCTCTTTCTCCGACTTCATGGATTTGTACTTTCAATCTGCTGATGAGAAGCCCCCCATTCATAAGTACTCCAACGAAAGATGGGACATTGGCGTCTGTATATCCTACGAAGGCGAGTGTCAGCAGGTATCTGTTACCGCTGCCCTGAACTCAAGGCAATTTATTATTTAATGTAAAACTATAGATAATTAGATCTAAACAATATGTGATGTACTGTGGGTTGATTTTTCAGGTCAGCTTCGTTAATGGAATTTCTACAGTGAAAGGTGGGGCTCATCTGGATTACATCACAGATCAGATCACCAACCATGCCTTGGAGTCGGTTACGAAGAGTGGCAATATCAAGGCATCTGAAGTTAAGACTCACCTATGGGTTTTTGTCAATGCTCTGATTGACAACCCTTCTTTTGATTCCCGAGCCAAAGAAAGCTTGAACACTCCTATAGATAGTTTCGGTTCCACCTGTGAACTGTCACATGATTTCCTTGAGAAAGGTTTGTTTGCTCAAGAAAGTTTCGGTTCCACCTGCCAACTTCCTATGGTTAGCTGTATAACCTGGTTATGTTATCACTTGACTTTAAGCCTGATTTGTCTAATAATGCAGTTGTTAAGACTTTAAGCCTATCATGGGCTGATTTTAAGCTAATGAGGGACCTTCGGAAATTGGACGGATATAAAAGAAAGTGGGAGGATGCGTTTGAAGCAAATGAGGGACCTTCAGAAAAACACTCCTGTCATGGGCTGATTACTGATATCCCCAAGCTGCGGATTACTGATATCCCGCAGCTTACTGATATCCCCAACCTGGAGGATGCGTTTGAAGCTGGAGGGACTAATTCCAAGAACTGCACCCTCATTTTAACAAAAGGAGACCCAGCTAAAGCGCGTGTGGTGAGTTATCCATTCTAGTTCGTTTGTTTTCTATCTGTGGTGAGTTATCCAGCCATTTACATGTCAATTTATTTTGCAGCCTCGAAGTGGACTCAATTCATTGGATACTGTCATCACGTACATCAATTGTGTCAACGAGGAACACATTTGGTTATGTCGGGCAGATCTTCGAAGATCAATACCTTCGGTGATGGATGGGTTCAAACCCAGTCAGAGAAAAGTTCTCTTTGCTGCCTTCCAGGGCAACCTTGTTAAGGAAACAGGAGTTTCTCAATTTGCTGGTTATGTGGCTAAGAAGTCAGCCTACCATGATGGAGACTTGTACGGCACAATTATAAGCATGGCGCAAAACTTTGTTGGGAGCAACAATGTTAATCTTTTCACGCCTGCTGGTCGATTCGGATCACGACTTCAGGCAAGATCGTTTAAATATACGTGCTTTATCATTGCGCTACTTTATACATTTAAGCTGAATGCTTCACTTTGCGTGTTTTTACAGGGTGGAAAGGATCATGCAGATCCATGGTACCTTAACACTTGTCTTGAAAACGTTTCAAGGTTTCTTTTTCCTAAGGAGGATGATGCAGTCCTCGATTACGTAAAAGAAGATGGACTAATGGTTGAACCTATCTGGTATGACCTCGTTTAACTGCTTTTGCTACCTTATAATATGCCATGTGCCTAAGAATGAGAAGCTGGAATTCAACATGCTGAAAATTTTGTTGAATATTTCAGGTATGCCCCTGTAATCCCAATGGTGCTAGTCAATGGATGTGTAGGAATTGGAATAGACTTGAGCTCATTTATCCCTAATTTCAATCCTAGAGATATCATTGCAAAGATTAGGGGTATGCTTGACAACAAGAACTTGCCGCCATTGGATCCATTTTATAGAAGTTTCCTTGGAAGTATTAAGAAATCAGAAGCGAACACTTATACAGTTAAGGGGGTAATTGCTAGTAAGGATGAAAAAAGATTGATGATTACTGAATTGCCGTTGGGTCAGTGGACAGATGAGTACAAACTAGTGCTTTCTTCAGCAGTAAAGGATGGATTCATTAAGGTATATTTGTTTTTTTACTGCTCAAGTAAAAATTAATTGTTGTGAGTTGCTTTACTCATTGTGGCAAAGCAAGAAGTGATTTAGTACTTGAGAAACACAATGATTTTACATAAGATATAATACCATGGTTGCAGGAATTTCGGAATTATAGCACCGATAGAGCTGTACGATTTGAGGTTTCCATAGACCAAGAAAAGTTGCCAGAGAATCAAGAAGAACGGTTGAAGAAATTAAAGCTCACTACCTCAATCAGCACAGCTAACATGAATCTGTTTGATGCAACAGGCGAAATTAAGAAATATTCAAATGCTGAAGAAAGTATGGCTTTGTTTGTTGACGTGCTTGTGCTGCTACTCTCCTCTTACTTCACTACGTCATTTACTGATCTTTAAATTTGTTGTCTGTTTCAGTTCTCAAGGATTTCTATAAATTGAGGCTTGAGATGTATGAGAAGAGGAAGGTGGGTTATTATCATTTGCTCTCATTTGGGAGCAAAGCTTTATCATTCTTGAAGAAAACTTGTGCTTTATTCCGTTTTTTTTTTTATTATTATGCAGAAATATTTGGTCTCCAGTCTTGAGGAGGAAGAGAAAAAGCTGAAGAACAAGGTTCGGTTTATCAAAGATGTTGACGATCTCACTGTGAACTGGAAAGATCCTGAATTGTTAACTAAGCTGCGGGAATTGAAATACGATCCCTTTCAAGACGAGCCAGTGGTGAACAGCCAGGAGGGGGCGGGCTACGGCTACCTCTTGTACATGCCCTGTATGTCGTTTACTGAAGAGAAAAGACAGGAGTTGAATGCCGAAATGGATAAAGTTACTGAACAGCTTGCGGATATGAAGACGTCGACACCACAAACTTTGTGGTTAAAGGATCTCGATGCACTGGAGGTGGCTCTCAATGTACGTGTTGCTCCCACTATCTATGTTTGTTATCTTTCATTGTAAATTTTCTTCTTCATTTTATGCCTTATATATGAATCTGCAAAATTCACAGGAGAAAGAGAAGAACGAGAAGGTGAGGAGATGTTCCAACAAGAAGAGCAGCTCTATTTTGGGGGGAGAGGAAGCCAGATGAGGCCTCTCCGGGAAGTGCTGATTCGAACTCCGCTAGAGATATTTACAGCTTTGATGGTCGGTTGAGACTCTAGGATGGTGGAACCCTATTTGGTCTTTTGTGTGCATTATTACTGCTCTTCCATGTTCATGCGTTTGTTAAGTACTTAAGTGGTTTAATTGATAAAAAAAAATACCCAAATTTTAATTATTTTAATCTGTTTAAAAACTGATTATGTAGAGAACTTCTGCAGTTACAACAAAAGTTAATTGCTAGTCCTAAGCAGGACCTCAGTGACAGACACAAGAGATTACTCAACAAAAGAGAACGAATGCTTGATTTTCAGCGTCGATATTGGAGCCAACGAGCCAAGGTTAAACATATCAGATTAAATGATACAAACTCCAGTTACTTCCATCGTATAGCTTCAGTTAAGCGGGGCAGGAAGATCGTCAAAGTCCTCACGACGAAATCGGGTCTAATTTTGTCAGACCATACCTTAATCAGAAATGAATTTGTAAATAGCTTCTCCAGAAGGTTCAAATCGTCCTATAACCATGACATCCCATGTGATGAGGATCTCCTGGTCATTGACCGTGAGATCTCTGACCAGCAGAACCAGATGCTCACCACGCCCATTACAAACGATGACATTAAGACCGCACTTTTTTCAATTGGTGCTGATAAGGCTCCGGGGCCTGACTGTATGCCTGCAGGTTTCTACCAGATTTACTGGGACATTGTCGGTCCTTCAATTATAAAAGCAGTTAAAGCATTCTTTTCAAGTGGGAAGATGTTGCGTCAAATTAATCACACATTCATAACACTAATCCAGAAGATCGATGATCCTCAAACGGTCAGTCACTTTAGGCCTATTAGTCTCTGCTCTACTGTGTACAAAATTATCTCCAAGATTCTGACAGCTAGACTGTCGATAGTTTTCGACAAACTCATTCGCCCATTACAAAGTGCGTTTACTAAAGGTCGGTCAATCCAAGACAATATTCTCATTGCTCACGAGATTTTCCACTCGTTTCGGTTAACTAAAGCAAAGGCCGGCTACATGGCAATCAAGTTAGATATGGAAAAGGCCTACGACCGTATTGAATGGCCTTTTTTGTTCGCTGCGCTATCAAAGTTCGGTTTCGACTCCAAGTTTGTCCACTGGATAAAGGAATGTGTTTAGACGGTGTCGTACTCAGTACTTATAAATGATGAACCATCGACAGTTTTCGTTCCATCGAGAGGACTTCGACAGGGAGACCCCCTATCTCCTTTCCTTTTTATCCTCACTGCTGAGGTTCTAGCCAGAACCTTACAGAGACGGTCTAACATCTCCAAGAACTTAGGCTTCACTTTGGGGGGGAGGAAGGGTCAAGATTCCTTTCCCTGCCTTCGCTGACGATATCATGCTTTTCGGGAAAGCCAACCAGTCAACATGTTCTGAGCTCTCTGAGATAATTGAACGGATTCGGCTCTCCCTTCTGCGACCCCAACGGTATGATTTTCGAAACACATCTTAACATTATTTTCATGTGAAAGACGGATTCGGCTCTATGGTATTTTCATGCATGGGTCTTTACATCTTGAGCTATGAAGACAGATTAACAATGTGATCTATTGTTGGAACTTGGAAGCATTTGCCTAACAGTAGCCCTGATGTTCTCATGCCATGTTCTTCTCGTTCAAACACTTGTTTTATTTCCATCTTTCTCTTTTCTTGATATTATCTTTGAACACTTTCAATGTTGTAACATTCTATAAAAGTTCATTGTCCTTGATCCTCAGAAATCCCCACTGTTGAAGGTTCTGGAGATGAAAGTCATGAAACCAACACCTCTCTTGATGTCTGTCCTGCTGAGAAACACATTTCTTCCCCTCGACGCCATGACATCCATGATGAAGTTGACTACAATGATCCAACTGCTGAAGGCTCTGGAGATGAAACCGACACCTCTCTTGACGTTCGTCCTGCTGAGAAACACATTTCTTCCCCTGGACGCCATGACATCCACGAAGAAGTTAACTACAAAGATCAAAGTCCTTCCTTCTCCTCTCTTAATAGTACGTGTTGCTAACACTCATTCTGTCATGACTTTCCTCATTCACAATTGTCTAATTTTTGAACTCCTTGTTTTAATTTAAATCTCTTGAAGCTTGCATTGTTTTCTTAAGTACTCATCAAGTTACCTTTCACATTGTCCTGCTGACATAGTTTCTGGAGAACACAAGGACACCACTCCTGAAGCTAGTCATTTTGACAAAAAGATGCCTTGCCAGAGCAAAGAAGTTAAAGTTCCTCCAAGGTTCAACTATAGTGAACTTAGTCCTCCCTTCCGCTTCCCTAATGGTATGCTTTTCGAAACGCATGTTAACATTATTTTCATATGAAAGACGATGGGGAATCTCTATGGTATTTTCATGCATGGGTCTGTTACTATGTAGCTATCAAGATAGATCAACAATGTTTTATTTCCATCTTTCTGGTTTTTCTGTTATTTCCTTTGAACACTGTGGTTGATCTGCAGAAGTCCCCACTGTTGAAGGTTCTGGAGATGAAACCGACACATCTCTTGATGTTCGTCCTGCTGAGAAACACATTTCTTCCCCTGGACACCATGACATCCATAAAGAAGTTAACTGCAATGATCTAAGTCCTTTCTGCTCGCCCAATGGTACGTTTTGCTAACACCCATTCTGTTGTGATTTTCTTTTCAAAGTTGGATTTAACCATTTCTATTCTCCTGTTGTGGACTGGTTATCTACTAATCAATAGCGACCAGATTGACTGAGGCTTCCCAAGAATATGAAGACGGATTGGACAGGTCGTGTTCTACACTTTGCCTAAATAAGTCAGGAAGTTCATGTGCACATGACATGTTTGTCCAATCTGATTCTTGTTTTCTACACTAAAACTTCTTCAGGGCCGTTGCTTTATTTGGGTCTTCTTTAGAGGAGTTCAAGAACAAACTGGTGTCTTCAACAAAGAAAAGGTGCGCGGAAATTCTGGAATCTACTGCAGAGGAAATACATTCAAAGTTCCAATCAGCCAAGTCTCTGATCGAGAAAGATGTAACCAAGCTCACAAGTGCCAGCAGATCCAAGAGGCAAATCCTGGAGAAGAACTTCGACGAGAAACAAGAACAGCTGCGGCTCATACATGACAAGTTCAGAGACGAAATCCACCGCCACCTTCAAGAATTCACACGAACTGTCGAGTGCTTACAGGCACACGAGACTGAGCTGAAAGGAATTATAGAGAGGAGAAAGGTGTCGCATCAGAAACTGCTCCTGCAAGTGGATGAAGCAGTTGAGAACCATCTCAGTGATGCACAGAGAAGATTGATCTTCATCCAAAAGGCGGGAAGATCCAAGATGCAGAAAGTGAAAACTGCGATTGCTGAGTGCTTGGAAAACGGAATCTTCACTTGATGTCAGGTATCTGAATGCAATCCCATTATTCCCATACCATGAAGTTGAAACAACTGATCTCTTTGTACCTACTTGTGATTTTTCGCCTTTTGCAGCTGATATCGACAAGCATTGGACTCTTACGAACTACACTAGGATCCACTAGACCATGTTTACAACTTCACAACAGAACCATATAAATAGGCAAGTACCTTCTTTTTAGCTTAACAGATGAATGATGACAGTTACTGGAATTAATTAGGGTATATTCAGTTGAGATAGAACTTTAAAAATGCAGCAGAACATGGTATTTCTTAGCCATTTTCCCCCCTGGTATCTGCTTTTTATTTTATCTTGGGTTTGAACTTTGAACTAAAGATGATCCCCTCATAAATCCTTTTACAGAATGATTCCTGTTGGAAACAAAATTCGATCTGAGAATTTGAACGATGATTTCATGATTTGGAGAGAAAGAGATGAGCTGAAGAAGATGAATGCAAGTCTGTATTTCGTCAAAGTTCAGTTCCAGAAGTTTACAATTTGGGGCTTATATAACAAAAGAAATGGGCCGGTCCAGTAATACAATGTAAGAAAGAAAATAGGCCCAAACTCAAATCTGTAAACTAACACCCCCTCTCAAGACGGAGACGATGAAGAAACGATTCCGATCTTGCGCAAGAGAGGCCGAAGATGAGCACCAGGGATATTCTTTGTGAGAAAATCAGCTAGCTGAGCGTGAGAGGGAACATGATCAAGGGTAACCAGACCTTCAAGGACCTTCTCGCGAGCATAGTGACAGTCCAATTCGATGTGTTTGGTGCGCTCATGAAAAACTGGGTTCCGAGCAATGTATACAGCAGCTATATCACACTTGATTGGCACAGGAACAATGTCTGGAACATCAAGCTCATAAAGAAGGCGAGTAATCCAGGCTAGCTCAGTGCAGACTCGGCGGATAGAACGATATTCTGCCTCAGCAGAAGAAAGAGAGACAACCTGTTGTTTCTTAGACTTCCACGAGAGTAAACACGGCCCCAAAAATACCAAGTAACCACTGACAGATCGACGAGAATAGGGGCAACTCGCCCAATCTGCATCACAATACGCTCGAAGAATCAGATTGGAAGTCTTTGATAACAAAAGTCCCTTTGAAGAAGTTCCTTTGAGATACCGAAGAACATGAAGGGCAGCTGTCATATGAGGGACACGAGGGGAATGCAAAAATTGGCTTAAGAATTGGACTGTGAAAGCAAGGTCTGGCCGAGTATGAAGAAGGAAATTGAGCTTCCCTATAAGTCTTCGATAAGAGGTAGGATCATCAAGTAATGGACCATCATCTGGAGACAACTGGAGATGAGGTTCCAGTGGGCAGACAACAGGAGTACCAGTACAAGGAAAATCAAGGAAGATGTCATTAATAAACCGTTGCTGGCTAAGCAACAGACCACTAGGGACCTTGACAAACTCGATGCCCAGAAAAAAACTAAGGGACCCCAGATCCTTAATGCGAAATTCAGAGTCCAAAAATGCTTTGAGAGAAAGCATTTCATGAGAATCACTTCCTGTAATCAAAATGTCATCCACATAGACAGCAATATATGTGGACAAACCTTTCCTCTTGAAGTAGAAAAGAGATGGATCATTCTTAGACAAAACATATCCTCTCTTGATCAAAGCAAGAGACAAGCGAGCATACCACTGCCTAGATGCTTGCTTGAGCCCGTATAAGGATTTCTTAAGAAGACAAGCTTGGTTATGACCTTGAACAACCAAACCTGAAGGTATCTTCATGTATACCTCTTCGTCTAAATGACCATGTAGAAATGCATTGTTAACATCAAGCTGCAACACATCCCAATCTCTCTGCAAAGCCACTGTAACTAATGCTCGGACTGTGGTCATCTTGACCACCGGTGAGAATGTTTCAGTGTAATCTACCCCCTCTTTCTGTGTAAATCCCTTGGCAACTAATCGAGCTTTATACCTTTCAATACTACCATCAGCCTTTCTTTTAACTTTATACACCCATTTGCAACTAATGGTGCGCTTTCCCTTAGGCAAGGTGACAATATCCCAAGTTCTGTTGGCATCCAGTGCTTTGAACTCATCTGTCATAGCTGTCTGCCATACATCATACTCACAAGCTTCCTGGAAGGTGAGGGGCTCATGATCAGGAAGAGAGGAAGTAGGAGCTATAGCTGAAGGGAAATCATAAGTGGAAGTGATGGTGTGGAAGCAAACACCAAAATCTGTGCAACTAGAACACACATAATATGTAAGGTAAGCAGGGGCCTGATGATCTCTAGTAGATCGTCGAAGAGGAATTTGCTGGGAGTGCTCAGTGATATGAGGAGGGTCAGGCTCCACCAATACATCATCTACAACCAAGGGAGAAGGTGGTGGAGTGACAGTAAAAGATGGAACATCAGTGCCAGAAACTGCTGACAGAGATTTATAAGGAAAAACACTCTCATGAAAGACTACATCTCTTGAAACAAAAACTCCCTTAGTCTCCAAATTATACAACTTGAAGCCCTTCTGTCTATCAGGATAGCCAAGCAAGATACATGGAGAAGCCCTATTAGAGAACTTGTCTCTTCCCTGAGACAATGTTGATGCAAAACATAGACATCCAAAGCACCTTAAGTAGTCGTAGCTAGGAGCAATCCCATAGAGCAACTCAAAAGGTGACTGCATCTTCAACAACTTGCTAGGCAATTTGTTGATGATATGGACTGCAGTCAATACACTATCCCCCCAAAACCTCTTGGGAAGATTAGACTCAAACAACAAACTCCTGGCAACTTCCAAAATATGTCTATGTTTACGCTCAACTACACCATTTTGCTGTGGTGTGGCAACACAAGACCTATGATGGACAATCCCTTTATCAAGAAGAAACTGAGAATTCTCCTGACTATTTCCCAATTCAAAAGCATTATTAGATCTGATAGCACGGATCCGCTTACCAAATTGCCTCTCAGAGAAGGCAATGAACTGTTTAATCACAGTGAAGGCACTAGCCTTATCAGCTAGGAGCTGCACCCATGTATTTCTAGTGAAATCATCCACTATTGTCAAAAAATACCTATAATTATCATATGTAGGCACACGATATGGTCCCCAAACATCCACATGTATTAAAGCAAAAGCATCAACAATTTTTATAGAACTCAATGGAAAAGGCAGTCGAGCTTGCCTAGCTCTTGCACAAACATCACATGTCTTTAAAGAAGAATGAGAAGTATTATTCATTACAACTCCAGGCATTTCGCAAAGCCTATGAGGAGGGAGGTGACCTAACCTCATGTGCCAAACTGAAGCATCCACTGCAGAAGACACCTTATTTGAATGAGCAGCAAACTGAGTAGGAACCTGAGCAGAAGGATTGCACCCCAAGACAAATAAATCCTTAACCATGTCTCCAAGCTTCATAGGGCTCTTCATAGAAGAAGCCTGCAAATAGCAACCTCTAGCAGTGAATAAGATGAAAGCATTGAGTTCCCTGATGATTTTTCCCACAGATATCAAATTGCAGACAAAATTTGGAACAAATAAGACATTATGCAAAGTGAGGCCCGACAAAACCTCAATAGTGCCTGCCTTAGTGATCTGTGTCATTTCTCCAGTGGGCAATGTGATCGTGAAAGGCTTTGACAGATCAAAGGTAGTGAGAAATAATCCAATATCACTACACATATGACCACTAGCCCCACTGTCAATTATCCACACAAGACCATTAAGAACCTGTGTTGATAGCATCATACCTGAAAAACCAGCAAAATCATCACCACTGGGTTCCTTTCCATGAGAAGAAGGTGATCCTGAAGACTGTAATAAGGCCACCAACTGAGCTATCTGATCACTGGAAAAATCTGGCTTCTGAACCTGCGACACTGATCCTGCAAATCTTCTATCAGTGTTCTCCTTCCTTTCTCTATTAGCATTGGAGTTGGAAGGATTGGTGTTGGTGCTGGTGTTGTAACCATGAGGAAAGCCAATAATGTAAAAACACATGTCAACTGTATGATTAGTTTTCTTACAGTTGGTGCAGAACAATGGCTTTCTATCCCCTCTTCCCTTATCAAAGCTGCCTTTCTCAACACTATTTCTAGCATTCGCATTCTAAGATGAATTATAGCGGGTGTTGGCACTAGATCCGGAACCTGAAGCCCTAGAGCTGGACTGATTGGACTGAGACTTAACGTGCATAGAGACTCCATCACTGGATCCAGCACTAGCACTCGGATTCCCTTCCCTCTGATGTTCTTCTTGCTCAATCAAAAAATATACTCGGTCTATATCAGGAAGAGGATCCATCAATAGGATTGTTCCCCTCATTGATTTATAAGATTCGTTTATCCCCATCAAAAGCTGAATAACCTTCTGATCCTCATTAGATTTCGTAGTATAATCAACATATCCACATTTACAACCACAAGCACAGCCAGTCATAGTCTTCATACTATCTAATTCATCCCAAATCGACTTGACCTTAGTGAAATAGGATGAAAATGAGCTCGTACCTTGAACCGTGGTGTTCAATTCGTGCTGCTTAGCATACAGCTGCGTTCCTCCGGTTTTGCTGAAGCGAGATTCTAGCTGTCGCCAGATCGCATGAGCGGTAGTGTTATAGATAACACTTCGCTTGATCTCGGGGCTGAGACTGTTGACGATCCATGATATGACCATGTCATTGCATCTCTCCCACAGAATCAGCTTAGAAGAATCAGAAGTCGGCTTGACAATCTTCCCGGTGATGAATCCGGTTTTGTTCTTAGCTGACAAAGCTATTCGAACTGACCGTCTCCATTCTCCAAAGCCTTTGCCATCGAAAGAAGGAGTGACCAAAATTAAGCCAGGATGATCACTAGGATGAATGAAATAGGGATCGTTTGGATCAATTTTTTCTGTTCTCGTTTCTTCACCCATGGCGGGAAGAAAAAATGCAGAAATCGAAAAAGATCAAATCGAAAGCAACCACAGCGAATAATAGGTGAAAATGAAAACGAACACCGCTCAAATCGTCAGATCTAGCTCTGATACCATGTTGGAAACAAAATTCGATCTGAGAATTTGAACGATGATTTCATGATTTGGAGAGAAAGAGATGAGCTGAAGAAGATGAATGCAAGTCTGTATTTCGTCAAAGTTCAGTTCCAGAAGTTTACAATTTGGGGCTTATATAACAAAAGAAATGGGCCGGTCCAGTAATACAATGTAAGAAAGAAAATTCCTTAATTCAAATTTGTGCCATGCTTATGTCAGTTAACAAGGGTTTGTCAATGAGACAGTTAAGTGTTTATTTTTCCAGAGTAATGCATAGTTTGGATTCCTAGAAGATCTTCCATGTTTTGCTCTCATTATTTTGAGCAAGAACTAAACTATCTCCTTGTGGTTAATGCACTTTGTTTTCCAAACATCTTTTTTTCTTTCTTTTGAAGTTGTATGTTTTGAACGTGTAATGACGCTGCAAGATCAGGATCAAGCCGTCCATAAAATTAACTCACCTGTTGAAAATAAGGATTAGTTTGGCTGTATGGGAATATGGATAAAGAAACCGTACCAATTTAATCACTTATAGAAGATGAACATATGTTGTCCGTTTACATGGTCGTCAATTATAACTTATAATGCATAATTACATTATAATATATAATGTAATTATGCATTTTATAAGTTATAATCAACAGTCATCCAAACAGACCCTAATTAGGTTAAATAATTGATAGGAGTGTTTTAGTTCTAAGGATGTCTTATTAAGATACGAGAGTTTGCTGTTAATTCACATGGTATGTGTGGGTTTAATTAGTCATGAAATTAATATGACTTGAGAGTTTTCGGGGACCTATTTGCTGTTATTCCGAAACACTCGCGTTACTGATCTCCGTAAACGGTTTTTCACGTAGAGTGACACATGTTGAGTACTGAGTCGATAAGATTCGACTTGAACCCGACAATCCGACCTTACCACTTGAAACGGATGGACTCAAACATAAATCATTACATCATCGAAAACTGACCCATTTTACCTGGTATTCGAATAGCCTGATAAGCCAAACCCTGAAACTCGAATGAAACTCGAATGGACAAAAATCAAATCAATTGAAACCCAATATCTGGACCTATTATAACTGAAATTTGAAATAATTCGAACTTATAAAGAATCATAGTAAATTTTCCTATATAAATGCTGAAATTATCAAAACCTGAAATGGCAAAAATCTTTCCCATTTTAAGTAACCTTAAAGAGCAATTTAAAAAAAATATTGTTTCGATAAACAAACAAACAAAAAAGTATAGGACATAATGTAAAAAATTATCTTTACATAAACAAACAAACAAAAAAGTATAGGACATAATGTAACAAACAAACAAAAAGTGTAGGACACCGTTTTTTCGCTCTTTGCGGCGGAAGTACTTTCCTCCCCTGGGAGCACAATCCACCGCCTCCAGGTCTTGGGTCCGGATCCGCCTCGGGTATTTCCTTTTTTGGCGGATTTTGGTCTCCCAGTTTCCCCTGTTGGCCGCTTCCTGGAGGTCCCGTCAATTCGGCGTCCCTCCTCTTGAATCTCCGCTGCGTGGGCTGCGTGTGGGCTCGATTCCGTTTTGGCCGAGTTCCTCCTTTGCCTGTGCTTCGACGGCGTCGATCAATCCCTGTTCTGATCTCTCTACCTTCATCTCAGTTCGGCCGGTGGTGGGTTGTTCCCGTCTCGACTGATCTCACACCTTATCTCCTCACCGTTTCATTCGAGTTCCCTGTCTCCTCCCTGTTCACCTGAGGCGCTGGCGGGTGGCGGGGCTGATCTGAGCCTCCTTGCCTCCGGCGGCTTGGTTGCGGCAAGGGTTTTTCCAGACGTCCTTCTGGTTTGGTTGCCTGGGTTGTGAGCTTCATTGCGGGCCCGTGCTTTGGGCCCAAGGCAATGCCTTGGGCCCGGGGCAGCCCAAAACTAATATAAAAATAAATCAATAAATAATCAAAAATTAATATTTAAAAATTAAAAAATTGCTATATAAATACAGTATTTATGAATTGCTCCTTTAAATTCCCTTTGTTCTACTTGAAAGGGGTTTAATTAAAATCTCGTTAGGAGGTCTAATTCAGTTTGTCGGATTCTTTTATTTATATATAAATAAAACAAAAATCAACAACAAAAATAGAATAGAATAAAATAATCGCCTGAAAAGGCTTGATTAAAATCCCGAAGGGGCTAGAAACACCGCTCGAAAGAGATTGGATTAAATCCCATTTGGGCTTGACCGGTCTGTTGTGATCGGTCTTTCGCGGTTTGCTTTGCTCGGTGGCGTTCGTCTCCGTGTCTCCCTCATCGAACTACCATACAAGATGTACAAGTTCTCGCAGGTCGATAAAGTCTTGAACCGACCGGTCCCCTATATCGGATCCGTGCTCAAAAAACGTCGTAAGGAATGGATTTACAAGGAGAAGAATCAGCTGGTTTACCAAGAAATCAACTACGTCCCTGGGCTGTGCAGGATATTTGACGAGATCCTCGTCAATGCCGCCGACAACCGTCAAAGAGACCAGAAGATGGACTCTCTGAAGGTGTGGATCACCCCGTCCACTAACGAGATTAGTGTATACAACAACGGAAACGGTGTTCCTGTCCACGAGCAAGACGGAGTCTATCTGCCGCAGTCGTATTTTGGGGATTTAGGGACCGGTAGCAACCTCGACGACTCCGTTAAGAGGACGACCGGCGGGAGTAACGGAGATGGTGCCAAGCTTACCAATATCTTCTCCACCGAGTTCATTATCGAGACCGCGGACGGGAAGAGGAAGTACAAGCAGGTAACTATTGATTTCAAGTCTGAATTGAAATTAGGGAAATTAGGGTTTAGGTATTTTGATTTCAAGTCTGAATTGAAATTAGGGAAATTAGGGCTGATTTAGGTAATTTGTATTTTGTGATGGATTTAATTTGGAAGGTCTTCACTGCAAACATGAGAAATAAATCAAAACCTGAGATCACCGAGTGCAAGTCAGGCGAGAATTGGACTAAAGTGACATTCAAGCCTGACCTAGCCAGGTTCAATATGAAAACCCTGGAAGACGAAGACGTTGTCGCTCTGATGAAGAAGAGGGTTATAGATTTGGCTGGAATTCTCGGCCGATGGGGTGTGATAGTTGAGCTCAACGACGAGCTTGTTGAATTGAGCTCTTTCTCCGACTTCATGGATTTGTACTTTCAATCTGCTGATGAGAAGCCCCCCATTCATAAGTACTCCAACGAAAGATGGGACATTGGCGTCTGTATATCCTACGAAGGCGAGTGTCAGCAGGTATCTGTTACCGCTGCCCTGAACTCAAGGCAATTTATTATTTAATGTAAAACTATAGATAATTAGATCTAAACAATATGTGATGTACTGTGGGTTGATTTTTCAGGTCAGCTTCGTTAATGGAATTTCTACAGTGAAAGGTGGGGCTCATCTGGATTACATCACAGATCAGATCACCAACCATGCCTTGGAGTCGGTTACGAAGAGTGGCAATATCAAGGCATCTGAAGTTAAGACTCACCTATGGGTTTTTGTCAATGCTCTGATTGACAACCCTTCTTTTGATTCCCGAGCCAAAGAAAGCTTGAACACTCCTATAGATAGTTTCGGTTCCACCTGTGAACTGTCACATGATTTCCTTGAGAAAGGTTTGTTTGCTCAAGAAAGTTTCGGTTCCACCTGCCAACTTCCTATGGTTAGCTGTATAACCTGGTTATGTTATCACTTGACTTTAAGCCTGATTTGTCTAATAATGCAGTTGTTAAGACTTTAAGCCTATCATGGGCTGATTTTAAGCTAATGAGGGACCTTCGGAAATTGGACGGATATAAAAGAAAGTGGGAGGATGCGTTTGAAGCAAATGAGGGACCTTCAGAAAAACACTCCTGTCATGGGCTGATTACTGATATCCCCAAGCTGCGGATTACTGATATCCCGCAGCTTACTGATATCCCCAACCTGGAGGATGCGTTTGAAGCTGGAGGGACTAATTCCAAGAACTGCACCCTCATTTTAACAAAAGGAGACCCAGCTAAAGCGCGTGTGGTGAGTTATCCATTCTAGTTCGTTTGTTTTCTATCTGTGGTGAGTTATCCAGCCATTTACATGTCAATTTATTTTGCAGCCTCGAAGTGGACTCAATTCATTGGATACTGTCATCACGTACATCAATTGTGTCAACGAGGAACACATTTGGTTATGTCGGGCAGATCTTCGAAGATCAATACCTTCGGTGATGGATGGGTTCAAACCCAGTCAGAGAAAAGTTCTCTTTGCTGCCTTCCAGGGCAACCTTGTTAAGGAAACAGGAGTTTCTCAATTTGCTGGTTATGTGGCTAAGAAGTCAGCCTACCATGATGGAGACTTGTACGGCACAATTATAAGCATGGCGCAAAACTTTGTTGGGAGCAACAATGTTAATCTTTTCACGCCTGCTGGTCGATTCGGATCACGACTTCAGGCAAGATCGTTTAAATATACGTGCTTTATCATTGCGCTACTTTATACATTTAAGCTGAATGCTTCACTTTGCGTGTTTTTACAGGGTGGAAAGGATCATGCAGATCCATGGTACCTTAACACTTGTCTTGAAAACGTTTCAAGGTTTCTTTTTCCTAAGGAGGATGATGCAGTCCTCGATTACGTAAAAGAAGATGGAATAATGGTTGAACCTATCTGGTATGACCTCGTTTAACTGCTTTTGCTACCTTATAATATGCCATGTGCCTAAGAATGAGAAGCTGGAATTCAACATGCTGAAAATTTTGTTGAATATTTCAGGTATGCCCCTGTAATCCCAATGGTGCTAGTCAATGGATGTGTAGGAATTGGAATAGACTTGAGCTCATTTATCCCTAATTTCAATCCTAGAGATATCATTGCAAAGATTAGGGGTATGCTTGACAACAAGAACTTGCCGCCATTGGATCCATTTTATAGAAGTTTCCTTGGAAGTATTAAGAAATCAGAAGCGAACACTTATACAGTTAAGGGGGTAATTGCTAGTAAGGATGAAAAAAGATTGATGATTACTGAATTGCCGTTGGGTCAGTGGACAGATGAGTACAAACTAGTGCTTTCTTCAGCAGTAAAGGATGGATTCATTAAGGTATATTTGTTTTTTTACTGCTCAAGTAAAAATTAATTGTTGTGAGTTGCTTTACTCATTGTGGCAAAGCAAGAAGTGATTTAGTACTTGAGAAACACAATGATTTTACATAAGATATAATACCATGGTTGCAGGAATTTCGGAATTATAGCACCGATAGAGCTGTACGATTTGAGGTTTCCATAGACCAAGAAAAGTTGCCAGAGAATCAAGAAGAACGGTTGAAGAAATTAAAGCTCACTACCTCAATCAGCACAGCTAACATGAATCTGTTTGATGCAACAGGCGAAATTAAGAAATATTCAAATGCTGAAGAAAGTATGGCTTTGTTTGTTGACGTGCTTGTGCTGCTACTCTCCTCTTACTTCACTACGTCATTTACTGATCTTTAAATTTGTTGTCTGTTTCAGTTCTCAAGGATTTCTATAAATTGAGGCTTGAGATGTATGAGAAGAGGAAGGTGGGTTATTATCATTTGCTCTCATTTGGGAGCAAAGCTTTATCATTCTTGAAGAAAACTTGTGCTTTATTCCGTTTTTTTTATTATTATTATGCAGAAATATTTGGTCTCCAGTCTTGAGGAGGAAGAGAAAAAGCTGAAGAACAAGGTTCGGTTTATCAAAGATGTTGACGATCTCACTGTGAACTGGAAAGATCCTGAATTGTTAACTAAGCTGCGGGAATTGAAATACGATCCCTTTCAAGACGAGCCAGTGGTGAACAGCCAGGAGGGGGCGGGCTACGGCTACCTCTTGTACATGCCCTGTATGTCGTTTACTGAAGAGAAAAGACAGGAGTTGAATGCCGAAATGGATAAAGTTACTGAACAGCTTGCGGATATGAAGACGTCGACACCACAAACTTTGTGGTTAAAGGATCTCGATGCACTGGAGGTGGCTCTCAATGTACGTGTTGCTCCCACTATCTATGTTTGTTATCTTTCATTGTAAATTTTCTTCTTCATTTTATGCCTTATATATGAATCTGCAAAATTCACAGGAGAAAGAGAAGAACGAGAAGGTGAGGAGATGTTCCAACAAGAAGAGCAGCTCTATTTTGGGGGGAGAGGAAGCCAGATGAGGCCTCTCCGGGAAGTGCTGATTCGAACTCCGCTAGAGATATTTACAGCTTTGATGGTCGGTTGAGACTCTAGGATGGTGGAACCCTATTTGGTCTTTTGTGTGCATTATTACTGCTCTTCCATGTTCATGCGTTTGTTAAGTACTTAAGTGGTTTAATTGATAAAAAAAAATACCCAAATTTTAATTATTTTAATCTGTTTAAAAACTGATTATGTAGAGAACTTCTGCAGTTACAACAAAAGTTAATTGCTAGTCCTAAGCAGGACCTCAGTGACAGACACAAGAGATTACTCAACAAAAGAGAACGAATGCTTGATTTTCAGCGTCGATATTGGAGCCAACGAGCCAAGGTTAAACATATCAGATTAAATGATACAAACTCCAGTTACTTCCATCGTATAGCTTCAGTTAAGCGGGGCAGGAAGATCGTCAAAGTCCTCACGACGAAATCGGGTCTAATTTTGTCAGACCATACCTTAATCAGAAATGAATTTGTAAATAGCTTCTCCAGAAGGTTCAAATCGTCCTATAACCATGACATCCCATGTGATGAGGATCTCCTGGTCATTGACCGTGAGATCTCTGACCAGCAGAACCAGATGCTCACCACGCCCATTACAAACGATGACATTAAGACCGCACTTTTTTCAATTGGTGCTGATAAGGCTCCGGGGCCTGACTGTATGCCTGCAGGTTTCTACCAGATTTACTGGGACATTGTCGGTCCTTCAATTATAAAAGCAGTTAAAGCATTCTTTTCAAGTGGGAAGATGTTGCGTCAAATTAATCACACATTCATAACACTAATCCAGAAGATCGATGATCCTCAAACGGTCAGTCACTTTAGGCCTATTAGTCTCTGCTCTACTGTGTACAAAATTATCTCCAAGATTCTGACAGCTAGACTGTCGATAGTTTTCGACAAACTCATTCGCCCATTACAAAGTGCGTTTACTAAAGGTCGGTCAATCCAAGACAATATTCTCATTGCTCACGAGATTTTCCACTCGTTTCGGTTAACTAAAGCAAAGGCCGGCTACATGGCAATCAAGTTAGATATGGAAAAGGCCTACGACCGTATTGAATGGCCTTTTTTGTTCGTTGCGCTATCAAAGTTCGGTTTCGACTCCAAGTTTGTCCACTGGATAAAGGAATGTGTTTAGACGGTGTCGTACTCAGTACTTATAAATGATGAACCATCGACAGTTTTCGTTCCATCGAGAGGACTTCGACAGGGAGACCCCCTATCTCCTTTCCTTTTTATCCTCACTGCTGAGGTTCTAGCCAGAACCTTACAGAGACGGTCTAACATCTCCAAGAACTTAGGCTTCACTTTGGGGGGGAGGAAGGGTCAAGATTCCTTTCCTTGCCTTCGCTGACGATATCATGCTTTTCGGGAAAGCCAACCAGTCAACATGTTCTGAGCTCTCTGAGATAATTCAACGGTTTTGTCTCATCTCAGGACAAAAAGTTAACCTACATAAGTCATCCTTTCAGGTTTCTCCTAAAACTACGGCCACAACCATTCAAACAGTTACGAACGCTCTGGGTATCCCCCAGTCGAATAACCTAGAAAAATATCTAAGGTGCCCAATTATCAATGGTCGTGTCAACAAAGACACCTTTGCGGTGATCATACTCAAAACTAAGCAGCAACTGTCAAAGTGGAAAGCCTCATCTCTGTCTGCTGAAGGCAGAAAAGTCCTAATCAAAGCAAACCTTTCAGCACAGCCAATGTTCCTCATGAAGCTTTCCTTTTGCCCTCATCAATCCTGCATGAGCTGGATAAGATATATAGGCAATTTTTCTGGAACAAAGATCCAAAAAGTACTCCTCTGATTAGCTGGGACAAGATATGCACAGATACCCTTAACGGGGGGCTGGGCATTTACAAGGCCGAAACGGTGAATATAGCTTTACAAATGAAGTTACTATGGAAATTAATTGCTGAACCAGACAACATCTGGGTTAAAGTGATAGCAGGCAAATATTTAAAAGGAACCCCTATTTTGCATTACCAACACAAGGGCAATACCTCGTGGCAGTGGGCTAAACTCAACTCTATTACCAATCTTTTCAAATTAGGCCTTCGCTGGTCAATCGGTGACGGGAAGACGGCTCATTTCTGGACTGACATCTGGGCAACTCAAAAATCATTGATTAAATTGTCTCTTCAGTCGCTCCCAGATGGAGTGCTGAATTGGACAGTTAATAGATTTATTAATGACAATAACTCTTGGAACATTACAAAACTTGAAACGGACCTTCGTGGATTACTACCCATGGATATCATCTCCGGAATTCAATCTACCCATGATCTTCCTCATAATTTTTTCCCTGACAGACTCTTCTGGGGATCCAGTCACGATGGCTGGTTCTCCACATCATCAGCAACAAAGCTAATTCCAAACTACGGGGGTGACCAGAACTTTGGCTGCAACTGGATCTGGAATCTTGACATCCCCTTTAAGGTAAGGCATTTCCTTTGGAAGATTGCACGCGATGGTCTCCCGACCACTGAGAGACTACAACGGTCCCATGCCTCGGTGCCCTCCGGGTGCAGCTTCTGCGGATGCACTGTCGAATCTACAGGTCATATTCTCATACAATGCCCAACTACGATCGCTCTTACCAAATCTCTCCATATCAGCCACCCATTATATGTTGGTATCGATATAGACATCAAACCAAATCTTCTTCTAAACAATATTTTCACCAACATTGGCATCCAGGCTTTCACTAAACTGGCCTTTTCTTGGTGGAGTATTTGGTATTTTCGAAAGCAGGTCGTTTTCCAGCAAATAAGCAACGCACCTGTGCAGGCTATAACCATTTTCTGCAATACTACTTACCAAACTTGGAATGCCAGAGTGGAGGACTCAGAGTCTATTGGTGTGTCCCGGTCTAGAAAAAAGACTTGTGGCACTACGACAGGCTCTAGATCAACCAACCATAACGCTTCCAAGGCAAACAATTGGGAAAACCCACCTATGGGATACTACAAATTGAATTTTGATGGCTCGTACTGCCAGTCGGGGAAAGAAACCTTAAGCTTCGTGATTCGGGATCATATGAGGAATATCAGGTCCCTAGAGGGGGGGGGGGGGGTCCCTGTAATAATGGCTCCGCTGTTTTCGCGGAGGCCATGGGCCTTCGGATGGGGGTCGCCAAGGCGAAATCCATGGGCTTAAATAACCTTCTGATCGAAGGAGACTGCTTGGTCGTCATAAAGGCTCTGCTGGGGGACTGGTCTTGCCCCTGGATTATCGAGCTGCTGATGGCTGATGCGACTGTCGATTTATATACTATATCTAATGTTGCTATTCGTCATATTTTCAGGGATTCAAATGCTGTGGCCGACAGGATTGCACGTCTGGCCTACACTGTCCCTGCCGATGATAGCTTCACCGATGATCCAGAACTCTGTGTTCTCGTCCGTTCGGACGCGCTAGGAAAGAAGCCGGGTCGCCGACGCTTTTCCTAATTTTTACCTGCTTAAAAAAAATGTAGAGAGTCTTTCTCAATTGAGATTATTAACTTATACCCCTTATTGTAGGTTAGAAAGGCATTATTGTTAATATGATTTTTTAAATTCATGCTCTAAATATACTTAATTTTGAAAGAAAATCCTAACGAAAAATATTTTTAATTAAAAAAACTAATAAAATTCAATGAAATTTTCTAGAGGTAAATACTTAACTTATTATCGGGACATATATTAGATTTTATTTAGTTATAATACAATACATATTTATATTTAAGGAAGGTCAGATTAACCAAATTTACTTTTTAACCTAACCAATTAATTTTACATACTATTTTTAATATATTGATATAAATTATATAATTGTTTTTCCTACTAAATTTTTTTCAAATAAACTATTTTATATTTTTATGTTTATTATTCAACGCATTTTTTAAGGATAACAAAAATTATATAAAATATTAATGTTTTATAACTTTTTTTCCATAATGTTATCCTTATTAGTTACAGACATGGGTGTGCAAAAAAATCCGACACGACTGACCCGATACGAAAACACGGCGATACGACACGAAAAAACACGAACCGAAAATGACACGAACCGGTAAAACACGAAAATAAACGGTTCGTGTTCGGATCGGACAAATCCCGTTGTCGGATACCCGACACGAACCGTTTATATATATTTTTTAATTTAAATATATAAGTTTTATAGGATTAGTAGAATATATTCCTCAAAGAATATCAAAGTTCAAGTTGTACAAGTGGTAGGTAGGCCGTAGGCGGGCATGGATGCAACAGGTTTGCGGTTCGATATTTAAATGAGTGCTTGCCAAGTTGGTAGCGTTGAATGGAAGTGTGGGAGGCAATTGTGGGGATGGTCACTCACCTCTCTTCAAAAGTATTTTTTTATAAAATAAAAATAAAAAAAGAAATTGACATTTAATTTATACCGGGTACCCGACTCGGGTATCCGACACTATCCGGATTACCCGTGTCGGATACCCGACACGACTATATTCTTACCGGATCGACAATTTGGAGCAATTTCTTACCGGGTACCCGACACGAGTGCTTGCCTAGTTGGTAGCGTTGAATGGAAGTGTTGGAGACAATCGTGGGGATGGTCACGGCCTCACCTCTCTTCAAAAATAATTTTTATAAATTAAAAATAAAAAAAGAAATTGACATTTAATTTATACCGGGTACCAGACTCGGGTATCAGACACGATCCGGGTTACCCGTGTCGGATACCCGACACGACTATATTCTTACCGGATCGGTAATTTGGAGCAGTTTCTTACCGGGTACCCGACACGATTAACTGTGTCGTGTCGGGTATCCGGTTATGAACACCCCTAGTTACAGTATTAAAAATAAACTAGTACGATTCCCGCGCCATGGCGCGTTTTTTGAAAACTAAAATATTATATATAAAAATATTAATAAATGTTAAGATAAAAATCATAAATTTTTTTTACAATAAATGTATCTTATAATTATCTCAAAACATTTTATTCGTAAAAATCTTATGTAAAGTATAATACATGAATATAAATATTTTAAATTGCTCAGTAATAATAATATCAATATCATTATAACATTGTTTAAATGTGATGTGTCATAATCAATAGTTATATTTAACGTTTTGAATTAAACCCAATAGTTATATTAGATTGAATTCAATGTTTTGAATTAAGCCCAATAGTTAGTAAAATTAAAGAAAAAGGAGAATTAAAGAAAATAAAAGAAAAACGGAAAAAAAATGATTAGTTAAGACTCCTAAAATGCCTCTAAGAATGACACATCATCTTAAACTCTTCTAAATTAAGAGTTTATATAGATAGTTATATTAGATTGAATTCAATGTTTTGAATTAAGCCCAATAGTTAGTAAAATTAAAGAAAAAGGAGAATTAAAGAAAATAAAAAAAAAATGGAAAAAAATGATTAGTTAAGACTCCTAAAATGCCTCTAAGAATGACACGTCATCTTAAACTCTTCTAAATTAAGAGTTTATATAGATAGTTAGTAAAATTAAAGAAAAATGAGAATTAAAGAAAATAAAAGAAAAAACGGAAAAAAAATGATTAGTTAAGACTTAAGACTCCTAAAATGCCTCTAAGAATGACACGTCATCTTAAACTCTTCTAAATTAAGAGTTTATATAGATATAGATATAGATTTTTTTTTTATTAAGTAAAAATTCGACGCACCGGACAGGCCCGGTTGGTCGAGAGGCCGTAGAAACGGCGACGGAAACCCGTCATACAAACAGATACAAAATAAAGTAAAGCAACCCAGCAAAACCGAGAAACAAAGATGCAACAGGGGCAAACACTAGCACTATCGAACCATGAACGAGCATGCAATGAAACCACTCCAACGCCGGAAAGTAGAGGCAACTCAGGAGCACCTGGGGAACTTGTGGAAACCTCAGATATGGACCCGGGCGATGGCGAGTCTTCAGGTTTCGATCACGTCCACGACCTCTCGCAGACGGCAACGGAGAGAAACACCGCACAAAAGCCGCTAGTCTTCAAACCCAATAGAAAGCACCGTCGGACTCGATCACAGGATTTTATTGAAACCCTTTCGGGATTTGATCAGGCCCTTTCGGGATTTAATAAGGCCCATATAGGTGGGATTATAAACTTTTTTTTTTTTTTTTTTGGGTTGCCTTCGGGCCCAAGGACAAACCTTGGGCCCGAAACACAAGTTTTGGACATTATGCTTTGCACTGCACGAAATAGGAGGGCAGCCTAGGGACCTAGAGGCAAGGCACGTGGGTTTGTTTGTGCTTTTTTTTTTTTTGAATGCTCAAAGTTACGAGCCAGGACAGAACGAGAGCATGCTCAGGCGACCAAGCCAAGGAGGAGCGCTCCACCGCCGGCGACCGTCTAGACAAGGCGTCGTCAGACGTAGGCAAGGTGAAGGGGTTTCGGCCCGCACCCACCGACACCCGAACGAGAAGCGGAGGGGCCCGCAAACAGGCGAATCGACGCTCGACGGAGATAGATCGGGGGTGGAGGGGATAGATCTGGTGATTTGAGGAACGAAACGACACACGAGATGATGGCTAATCGAAGGATTCGTAGCCGGCGGAAGGCCCCTCTCCCACATCACTAAACATACCGGAGATGGGGAAGAAGCACACGAGGCCCCAATTAGAACGATTGGACTGTGTTTGTTCAAAATTGGACAAGGGGAAGATGAAATGGAGAAGAAGACTCCATACACATCAAAAGCCCCAAACCAATTTAGGCTTTGTTCAACTCTTTGTGGACAGATTTTTAATTGGGGATTTCCGAAACTTGTTCTTCAGGACGCCGACACACAGAGCATGGCGACCCGCAAAGGTGTAGAAGTGACCGGAGCCTGGTAGAGTGGCCGAAGGTGGGGTAAGGAAGCCGAAGCCGGGGTAAGGCGGCCGAGGCCGAGATTTGGGGGCTCTCTCGCTCAAGAGGAGGAGAGAGGAGAGATGAGTGAGCGTATTTCCTAGAACAACATCGTGTTCAGGCCTCCGAGGAGGTTGGTTTTCAGGCCTCCGAGGAGGTGATTTTCAGGCCTCCGAAGAGGTGGTTTTCAAACCTCCGAGGAGGTGGTTTAAGAATCTCTCTCTCTCTCTCTCTCTGGGCCAACCCAAAGGTTAGGGTAGATATAGATATAGATAGTTAGTAGGATGAAAGGAAAAAAAAAGAATTAAAAGAAAAAGAAGAAAAAAAGAGAATTAAAAAAAAAAGACGATTAAAGAGAAAAAAGAAAAATATAATTGATCAAAATCCATAAAATCTCTCTAATGTTGACAACTCGACATAAACTCTTCTAAATTAAGAGTTTATATAGATAGTTAGTAAAATTAAAGAAAAAGAAGAATTAAAGAAAATAAAAGAAAAACGGAAAAAAAATGATTAGTTAAGACTCCTAAAATGCCTCTAAGAATGACACGTCATCTTAAACTCTTCTAAATTAAGAGTTTATATAGATATATAGATAGTTTGTAAAATTAAAGAAAAAGGAGAATTAAAGAAAATAAAAGAAAAAACGGAAAAAAATGATTAGTTAAGACTTAAGACTCCTAAAATGCCTCTAAGAATGACACGTCATCTTAAACTCTTCTAAATTAAGAGTTTATGTAGATATAGATATAGATAGTTAGTAGGATGAAAGGAAAAAAAAAGAACTAAAAGAAAAAGAAGAAAAAAAGAGAATTAAAAAAAAAAAGACGATTAAAGAGAAAAAAGAAAATTATAATTGATCAAAACCCCTAAAATCTCTCTAATGTTGACACATCGATATAAACTCTTCTAAATTAAGAGTTTATATAGATATAGATATAGATGATTGGTAAATGTGTTAAACATAATAGAAAAAAAATACACTTGGGTTTAAGAGATAAAGATAAAAATAAATAATAAATAGTGAAAGATAAAAGTTTTGAATTAATCCCATTGATCAAAAAATGTAACAACAAATAATATTGGGTAATTAATATTAGGATATTTTTCAAAAAAATAATATTAGAAAATATAGTTATCATAATAAAATGATATTATGTAAATAATATTTCCACAAATAACTTTGAACACGGAGAGGACATGTGACATAAATTAATATAGTATATAGATATAGATAGTTAGTAAATGAATTTGAGTTAAGCTCAATAAGTATATTAGATTGAATTCAATGTTTTGAATTAAGCTGAAAGGAAAAAAAAAGAATTAAAAGAAAAAGAAGACAAAAAGAGAATTAAAAAAAAGATGATTAAGGAGAAAAAAGATAATTATAATTGGTCAAAACCACTAAAATCTCTCTAATGTTGACGCATCGGCATAAACTCTTCTAAATTAAGAGTTTATATAGATTAAATATATCATAAAATATAATATATTTATAAATCGCGTAGGGACGCATGCAATAATAAGATTAGTGTATTTATATTTAAGGAGTTGGTAATGAAGATGTAATATATTGTATAAACTTAGAGCTCGTTTGGTTGACATTTAAAAAACTCAGAAAGTAGAAATTCCCATGAATTGGAGATAATACCAGCATTTGATTGATTTTTCTGTTATAGAAAAATCTAAGAAGTTGAATTTTCGGAAAATTTAAATTCTCCCATTTTGAAGGAAGTGCACTTGCCTAATCCCCTAGGTAAGTTCCAATTCCACCATTTTTAATAGGAAAATTCTATTTTCTTATTTCAATTTCTATAGTCAAAAATCTAAAACCAAACACAATTTCTCAATTCCCATAATTTTAAATTCACGAGAATTGAATTCCTAGGAAGCTAGCTAATTAACCTCCAGGGAACTATATATTTCCCACGTTTAACCAAACAAGCCCAGAGTTGGTAATGAAGTTGTAATGTAGTAGCAAACAAAATTTCCTCCTTGTCGAGTCACACTTGTATAGCTTGTAAGGTGTAGTTGTGAACCTTTCTTTTTTGTGCTTTGATCTGCAATGTTTTTTCTTCTTCCATCTCATCTGTGAGACCTTTATATACCTTTCTCTTTCTCTACAAAAATCTTTATTCCCATTCAAAGAAAGAAAAAGAAATATCAATTTATCTTCCAAGTACAACTTATCTATAATATATATCTAATATCAATTTATCTTCCAAGTACAACTTATCTATAATATATATCTAGTATATATATCTAGTAAAAGTTGTGTTCAACCCATCATAAATGCTATAATTGTGTTTTCGGTTATCCGTTTAACCGGTTATTCGTATGGTTGGATTAAATGTTGAATTTAATCTCACAACCTTGCTATAAAATATTGTGTAATCACTAGCTACCTTGCTATAATATTTTTGTCTCACATTCAAAATGCGGAGAACATTATTGTAACGGCCCAGAATTATGATTTCCGGGTTACGTTTCAAGGGATAAAACCCCTTGTTCGGATCTTGCAATTCAGGTACGAGTCGAGGTTTCAAACTCATTTTAAGATTAGTAGAAAGAGGGATTTCGAACCCTAAAAACCTCGAAGGGCCGTTGGGTACCCCTAACCTGTCCTAA
The DNA here is from genome assembly GCA_037127255.1 of Persicaria tinctoria. Classification (NCBI taxonomy): domain Eukaryota; kingdom Viridiplantae; phylum Streptophyta; class Magnoliopsida; order Caryophyllales; family Polygonaceae; genus Persicaria; species Persicaria tinctoria. Next base: position 89,703,367 of record JBANSL010000002.1, on the reverse strand, counting down.
GACTATGTCGCGGAATCTATTTCAAATGGAACTAAAGCGGAAGTAAGGTAAAGATACAAATGTCACGGCAGAGCCGGTCAAAACCAAATCATGAGTGGGTAATTACCATTTTACTAAGTTAGGATATTAGCCAGATTCTTCGATTCGCCAAAAAGGGAACCCCGTCATACAGACATCGGGCACTCAAAATCTGCCGAAAATACCTTAAAAAAAAAGAACGGGGAAAGGAGTCAGATCGAGCCACTCATGCGGGACCGACAGTACTCGCTGAGGCCACATAGTATGTGCTATACCTAATAAAGATGCTCTAATGCAGTACGAAAGTCAACACACTAGCATGCTCCTAGTTAGGCGTGGCCACGGGTTACGAGTCAACCCGTGACCCGCCGGGTCGTACGGGTCAACGACCCGCCGGGTCCGGGTCGCCGGGTGGCCGGGTGGGGGCGGGTAGCGGGTTAGGGTTAGGGTCGGGAGGTTGGTGACCCGTGACCCGCCGGGTCGACCCGCCGGGTCGGCCTATTTTTTTTAAAAAAAGCCGTTGATGTGGGGCCCACCCGTTGGAGCTGTTTTTTTTTAAAAAATATAGCCGTTGTAACGGCTAGTAGGCACACTCGGGGCTATAAATACCCGACTCCTCCTATCACAAATCCCATCCCATCCAATCCATCAACCACCTCTCAATTTGATTTTTAATAAGCTCGTAAGTTGTAATCATGTCCGGTGACAGACTCAAAGAGGCGTTGTTTCGAGATCATTACGAGAAGGTGGATGTGCAAGCCGATCGATCATTCGTAGCCGTTTGTCGTCATTGTGATAAAAGGTACAAGATGAAAAATAGCTTTGGATATGGTAATTTGAAGCTTCACATCAACAACAAGCACCCCGAGAAGATTAAGAACGATGGCGCTTCGGGCTCGAGTGGGACGAGTGGTGGTAAAAACTAAAAACTAGTCTATTATTCCTATGTCATAAGTCTTAATAATAAGTAGTGAGTATTGTAGTAATGTAGTAAGTTTATGTTTAACATTTTTATGTTATTATGTTATGTTATGACTTATGACGTTATGTGAATCGGTGAATCCGTGAATATGAGTCGTGATTTGGAAACGTGTATGTGTATTCGTCTTTCGATTTACAATAAACTCGTGTTTGGATTATTCAAAGAATATTGTTTTATAAGATAATATTTTTACTAATTACCTAACAACATATGACTAATCACCTAAACATTATATAATATATATTACATTTAAAATGTTCACAAATTAAAAATGTAAATAAAATATATTGGAAACTTAACATATAAATTTAATTCAAAGTGTTGTTGTTAACTAGTAGCCAAACACCACCCAATTCCAAAGCGACTAGGGAGATGCGGGAGAAATGGATAGCGTATTATAAATTTATACCCGACATTTTCCTCGTAGCGTGTTGTTTCGACCCTAGATATAAATTAACCGGAGTTCAATTGTTTTTAGAAAACTATTATCCGACTTTAGGAATTGTGGATGATCCTGATTGCAATGTTACAATTATTGTTGCTAGAGTTAGAGGATTGTTAGAACAATTATATACTGAATATTCGGTGGGCGATAGAGCGCCCACCGATCGTCCTCCAGTGCCTTCCAGTTCAAGCGGGTCACGAACCAGCATCACCGCTAGAACTAAGGCACTTGCCCGAGATATCTTTGGGTCAAAGAGGTCGAGATCTTCGTCGAGCCCCCACTCGAAGCTCGACGAATATTTGTCCACTAACTTTGATTTTCTCAGCGATGAAGAGGAAGATTTCGATGTCCTTGAGTGGTGGAGCCGTCCCGAAAGACAAAGATTCCCGACCTTGCAGGTAATCGCCCGACAAATACTTGGGGCACCTTGCTCCACCGTAGTCGTGGAGCAGCTTTTCAGTCGCGGAGGTCAGATTCTTTCGGAGAAGAGATCAAGGTTGCTTCCCGAGAACCTCGAAGCCCAAGTTTGCCTTGCAGATTGGAAGAAGGCGGAGATGCGGCTGCAGAAGAACAACTTGGGGACTGATTTCGAGGATGATGACGGAATAGAGACAGAGTCCGTTGGGAGCTCCATTGATGGCGCGGTCACAGATGGCTCAGGAGGTGGAGGAGGATCCGACGATCAAGAAGACTAGAAGAGGAGGTAACCGGGCCGGGGCTCAGACATACAGGTAAAAGAACTACGTGGGCTTTGATTCCTCACCCCCGGGAGGATACGTAGGCAGTCGGGAAACCGATTCAAGCCCTTCTTCTTCCTTCCCCCCCAACACTCCACTCCCTAATACAAAAATTGTACAACTTTTTTGTAATTTGTTAAACTTATTGAGTTATAAGTTGTAGACTTTTTAGTTTTGAAAATTAGAAGATGTAATATTACATATTGTAAAACTAAAGCGTCAAGTTATTATTTATGAACACGAAAGGATATTTGTCAAACACATAGGCCTTCAATTCTCGACAAATCAGATCCGACAAATCAAATTCCAAAGTCCGAAACAAACGCAAACCCGTCCAACCCGGGCTCCAACTCGTCGGGTTGACCCGGCGGGTCTGACCCGGCGGGTCAACCCGTCGACCCGATGACCCGCCGGGTGACCCGAACCCGCCAACCCGTGGAAATCCCGGGTTAGGGTTCGAGTCGCCCTCCCCCGACCCTTGACCCTGCGGGTCGAACCCGTCGACCCGCCGGGTCTGACCCGTGGCCACGCCTACTCCTAGTTATAATAATGTGTATAAATACTATAAAGGGCCCAAGACAATGCCAAGTGGCATATCTCTCTCCTACCTCCACCCCCTTCCGATAGGGCGGAGACTGGCCAGCTCGTGAATGCATTCCATCATAATCGGGTGGCACGCATGCCTAACCCGCTCCACAATAAAGCCCGCAGGCATCTCGTAATATAAGGAAGTTCATGACTCGATTGACTCAGGGTACCCGATGAGGCTGGGCTACCCTATGACCTAGCAAAGACTCTAGGACTATCACAGATAACGGTCGTTCTGTTTCAAACGCAATAAGTAAGCAGATGCTCATTCAATTAGTGCAACCTAAACAGGATACTACATGGCATGCTTTTATGCATATGCAACACCTAATATAAAATGCAACAACAGACATGAATATCCAACCTGAGTAAACCCCCTAGGGAACTTACCTGAAGATGCAGAACAACATGATAATACAAGTAAGGGCCCAGTGCAAGTCCAAAAGCAATACACACCTATCATCAAGTCAATTCCATAAGCTACCAGACCGATATTCATACATACGAATCCCATGCAGGGGACGTGGCATACACTAGTACACTAGTTGTAGATAAATAATTCGATGAGTAAAGTTTGATGATTGAGATTGATTTAAAAACTATTTTTTTTTATTTGTAAATGTATGTACTCCTATTTATGAGACATTGTGATCCTTACGACGTTTTAGACTTTTAGGTGCAGGGTATGGCCAACAAATGGGCCTAAATTTTCCAAGTTGCAATGACTAACCGAGGGCCTCAAAAGAGCCGTATCTTTTGGCATCAATCCTCCACGGAGGGCTTTTTGACAAACAATTCAAAGTTTATGCTAAAATCTCAAAGCATTTAAATCGATCAAATCATAAGACATGCTCAAAGCACAAAGGTACTTCTTCCTTACCATTAAGGTAAAAGATCATTGATAAATAACCCTAATTCTTGTTGTCAATTGCTAAAACATCCATTTTATCGCTAGGGACTCGTCTCATAAAAAGCAAGACGAGTTGATAAGAGATTGATCTTCTTTAATCAATAATCTCGAGTTTGAGCACTGAAAATAGAAAACATACACAACTTGTGACTATGCGAGGAAACACTTTATTTTCTATTATATTTATCCGATACGAAGTGAATTATTATAAACCATTTTTCTTTTTCTTTTTCTTTTTTTTTTAAAAAAAAACTACATAGAGAGGAGTTGAAATTTTCATGGACACTTTCTTTTCTTGACAAACGCTATCTTCTTCAAAAGAGTTTTTTGGCCCGCCGCCACTTTTTTAACCTAGGTTTGCCGCCGCCGCAACCATCCTCCTTGCCACTACTCGTAGCCCTCGGTTCACCACCGTCTCACCCTCCTTGCTACCGCTCAACCTCCGTTGCGTCCTCCTCCTTTGTTTCTACCGGAGCTTCCCACCAACCCAACACTTATTTGGGCCTTCCGCATGCCTTGGCCACCCTCCAGTGCTCTCACCGACTTCTCCGCACCCAGGCTATGTCATGCAGCTTCTTCGAGTCTCCAATGCCTCTTACCAAAGCTTTTGTCGTCCTCCTTTTCTGGAGGGTTGCGCACAATCGCTCAAGCCTTCCTCCGACCTCTTCACTTTCACCTTCCATCGGCCTCTTATCCTTCGCTTTGTCTTGCCTAGCGGTTGCGTTGTTGCTTGGGGTTGGTGGCTGACTATTTCCTAGGGGTTTTCTGTCCTTCTTTCCCTTTGCCTTTGTATTGTTGTTCAATTTCTTTGCTTCGTCCCGTCTCAGTAGCCTCTTTTTTACTACCTAGTAGTCTCTTACGATCATGTTATCATCCTTGAGGGTTTGAGACGGGTTGGAGGTTTTTATTGGGCAATGGTTTGGCTTGGAGTTGGATTTGAGGACTGGTGTGCTGTTTTGTTCTTGTTGTGATGTAGGCCTCATGAGAACGGTGTTTGATTTGTTGTATCCGAAGACATTGTGGATTTGTGATCGATATCTAATGGCTCTTTAGAGTCCATAATCTGAGATGTCTACTACTGTCCCTACTCCCTAGAGTTCTCTATGTGCATCCTCCGTTGGCTGATTGATTTGTTTGTCGTGTTGGTTTTGTTTTACGGTGTAGGATAACTTGCACGTTTATTTATTTTTACATTTTAATTTCTGTTATTTGCTTCGTGTTATTTCCTTTTTATCATTTGCTTCTGTTATTTGGTTTGATTATACATAATGGTTAGTCAATCTATTGGCTTGTCCGGTTTCTCGGTTTCTCTAGGCTTGTCTAGAAAACTGAATTCTTATCTTGCTTTAAAAAACAATTCATGGGCTAAGAGCCTAAGATAGAATATGGACTTGATTTATGCTCAAGTTGGACTAGACCATAAGATTTTTTTTTTTATTGTTGTAGATTGCAGCCCTCACAACGGTATAATTCACATCCATGGACCAAACTTTAGAAACTCTGAAAATATATGCCCTTCTAGGATAATCGATATCGTTTACATTCAAAATCTCTTGCAAACACTTACATACATCTGTTACTCTACTTGTGTGCATACAAATAAGTTGCAGAATACATTTGGTGAAAATTTCTGCTGCATTTTCAAAGATCTTTACATTAATTCGTTGGTCGAACCCTATGGGATGTTGTGTATGTAACATCCCGTCCTACATCGGATATCATAAGGATGTTGGGAGTGATTTATAAGTGATTCAAGGCCTATCTATGTCACAAGAGCTCTTCCTTTTCTGGCTCAAAGTGAGCACAACGGACCTGAGAGGGCTAGGTGGCATGGGCTGGCGCCTCTTAAGACCCCGTGTCTTACAGATTGTATCAGAGCCGACTTCAGGCTCGGAGGTGCGCCGACAGTATGCTCGGGTACGCTCCTCTCAGAGAGCAGTCCCTTGGGCCTGACGGGGTCGTCAGTGCTTTAAGTGGGGGAGATTGTAACACCCCGTCCCACATCGGATATCATAAGGATGTTGGGAGTGATTTATAAGTGATTCAAGCCCTACCTATGTCACAAGAGCTCTTCCTTTTCAGGCTCCAAGTGAGGACAACGGACCTGAGAGGGCTAGGTGACATGGGTTGGCGCCTCTTAAGACCCCGTGTCTTACAGTGTAACTTGTGTTAGTACTTTCAAAAGGGCAGGACCATAGAGATTCAGATTAATAAACCCTGCACTTTGCATCAGTCCCATTGTCTCCCTACCCAACTACACCTCTAGTCCTCTACCATACTCGAGGCTATTATACGCACAATCAATTTTTCTTCAAGTGCACGATATCGATACCAGTTTTGAAAGTTTGTATGCGTTTTACCGACTTTTCGAGTTGGCAAAATGTCTACTGACTTAGGAAGTTGATGTTGACATACTGTTTTCGGGCAAAAATGTCTGTCGACTTTAAAAGTCGATGTCGACAACCTACACTTGGTGAAAAATTGGTCATTTGTAGGGTTTTTTAAGTTGAAGAGAGTAGGAGAATACTGTAGGAAGAGGGATAGAGGGGCTTTTGGTATAGTATACCCCTTTTACATAAGACTCGTGGTTTGGTCTTATATTTTTGGCAAAAATGCATAAAACCACCTATTATTCATTGTTGTTTGCAAATAACCACCCCTTATTAAAAAATTGTCAAATAACCACCCACTATTCATTGTTGTTTGCAAATAACCACCCCTTATTCAAAATTTATCAAATAACCACCCATTAAATATAGGTTGTTTGCAACTAACCACTCATACCCCTTTTCTTGTTAAACCTCCCTTAATTTAATATGAAAAGACAATTATACCCATATTCTTTAATGTTTCATTTTTAGTAAAACGACAATTATACTTCTCTTCGTTTCTTGATTTTTCAGGTATTACAATTAGACCTGTCAAATGGGTCATTCGGGTCGGGTCAATCACTTCGGGTTCCGGGTACATCCAGGCTGCCTCGAACCCGGGTTTGACCGAATTTCAGGACATTTTGGGTCGATTTTGGGAATTTTTAAATAAATTTTTAATAAATTTTTAATCTGGGTTTCGGGACATTTGGTTTACCCGATTACTCGGAATTTTTTTAATAAATTAAAAAAATGAAAGATCAAATGTTTTTAAATAAAAAAAATTTCGACCCAAAATTAATCATATATTATTACATTTTATTAAAAAGAAAAAATTTGATATTTTATATATTATTACATTTTATTAAAAATTACGTGAAATAATAATAATCAAATATTTTTAATAAGATGTAATAATATATAAAATATCAAAAATTTTAAAAAATTGTTTAAAATTTTGATATTTATATATTATTATATTTTATTAAAAATTACGAGAAAAAATAAAAATAAAATATTTTAGATCAGATATAGTGTATAATTACAAGCACTATCATTTATGAACAACGTCTTTAATTGTAGAATTTTAAAATTATCCAAAATTATCAAATCATGATTTTTTTAAGGGGCCTCTAGTGAAATATCCATAAAAATGGGCTAAATTAGAGGAGTATCCATATATTTGAAAATTTTGCAAAAGTGTCCATCCCCCTTGCCCCTCGGTGCCCCCCCCCCCCCCCCGCGCGCCCAGATTTTTTTTAAGAAAAAAAAAATATTTACATGTCAGCAATTTCAGATATGCAACTATAACCCGATGTTATGCAAATATAATATTATGATATGCAAATATAATATTATGTTATGCAAGCTTAAAAAACCTTATGAGAAGAATATGCAAGTGCATTTGTATTTTAAAATTGCATTAATATATCTTATTTGCACATAAGCACATCGCTCTACCATTTATTGACCTAAGAGGCTTTAAAATTGCATTAATGTCAAACCCGATGTTGCTGACACTGACATTCCTGACACGGTTGACACTAACATTGTTGACATTGCTGGCACTGCTGACACTGTCACCACTAACATTGCGAACACCACTAACATTTTTCGTATCAGTGTTGACGTTAATGTCGGCTGACGCTGACATTGGAGATGCTGACGCTCATGTTGGATGACGATGATATCGGCTAACGCCGACATCGGAGATGCTGGCGCTGATGTCGACTAACGTCGACGTCGAATATGCTTTTTTCCGTGTCAGAAGCAATGATGTTGACATTGTTGATACCGACATCGGAGATGTTGACATTGATGCTAACATTGCTGACCTCAGACGGCCTGACACTGCTAACGTTGACATCGGAGATGCTGACACTGATGTTGATGTTGCTGACGTCAACATCAGAGATGTTGACGTTGCTGACGCTGACATCGGAGATGTCAGCGTCAGTGATTGGGGGGTGTCCCCATCGGAAAACGCCAGGTATTGGGGTTTAATTGGGGGAGGAAATTGGGGATTTTTGTAAGTGAGGGGTTTGAATAGGGTGAATTTTTAATTTTAATTTCAATTTTTGGGGATTAAAAGGAGAGGAAATGGAAAAAAAAAAAAAGAGAAAAGGTGAGGGAGAGAAAGGGACAATTGGCTTTTTAAGTGTGCTTCCTTTATTGTCTTTTTTTAAATAATTTTTTTTTTATTCCTATGGTTCAGAATTTTGTTTACTCTGTGGTTGGTAGGGTTGGCATGGTACGGTAACCATAAAAAAATGGTGATTATCACGTACCAACCACAAACTGGTGGTACGTAAATTTTCATACCACGTACCAACCACAAGTCGTGGTTACCGCATATGTGGTAGCCACAACTTGTGGTTACCATCGGTACATTACCATGATTACCAAGTTGTAATTCTGCTTGTATTTTTTTAAAATCTCTTGGCTACTTTTCGGTAGTCATCAAAGTTATCGAACGAAAAAATATGGTTACAAAAAACAATATGATTACCACCTATTAAAACTTTAAATAAATCAAGTTCACAACCTAAAGTACAAACCAATTCAAACCAACAAAGTTCAAAGTTTTGAAACAAACCAAGTTCAATTATTCAAACATTCAAAATGTTCTTGCAAATTCAAACAAAACAAGTTGAAAGTCTTCAAACATTCAAAATATTTCTACTATTTCTAGTAGAAAATGTAGAAATGGCCAATTTAGGTCAAAATCAAAACACAAAATATAAATTAAAAACTTAAAGGTAATGACAAAAAAAAACATTAAATTAATAAAAAATTAATATATATACTTGGTAATCATGGTAACCATGGTATTCAGATTTCATTACCATTACCGTACCATCTTCACGTGGTTACCACCATGTTGGTTACCACAAGTGTGGTTACCAAAATAGTCTTTGTGGTTGGTACGTGGCTGGTATGGTAAATTTCGTACCAATTGCCAGCCCTAGTGGTTGGGGACAATAATATATGACTTTTTTTTTGTTAGTATTTCATTATATTTTTGAACACCTCTTTTTTTTTTTATCGGTTCTTTTTCAATTGTTTATTATGTAATTATTCCGATACTTTATTCATTTTATAACGACTCACTAAGAAGTTTTGTTATTTATGTTCTATTATCATATATAAATCGGAGAAGTTGTTTGAGTAGTTAAACTGTTAAAGAAGTTTTACGAGAGTGTTAGTATGACGAGTTTTGTTATGAGAAAATTTGCGCCGAAGGCGCAAATTTTCGGCCAAATTAGCCAAATATACACATTTTTGTAAAATTTGCAAAAGTATACAAACACACTCCCCCCCTCCCCCCCCGATACCCCCTCAACTTCTCCCTCCCTCCCTATCTCTCTCCCGTTTCTCACTCTCTCCATCACGGTTTTCCTCTCTCCAACTGTTGTTCGACGGTTTCCTCCGAGAAGCGACGTTTTTCGGCCGTCTCGTGCTCGTTTTCGTCTTGTATTGAAGGTTATTCAGTATGGCTATCAGCGCAGGTAAGCGTTTTGTTGATTTTGTATCGTTTCTGTGTGTTAGGGTTTTGATTATGTCAGATTATGCGATGGTTAGGTTGTGCGATGTTGCGATTGTTGTCGTTAGGGTTTTTTTGGATGAATGTGTGTTGTTCGTTCTCACTCGTACTAGTATGTGCGTTATTGAGCAGTTACGACCTCTCTTCTGTAATGCTGACCTCGATTTTGGCATCTCATTCTGTTATTTTGGAATCCATCTCCATCCCTTTGCATGTCCACTATTTGTCGTCTTTGATTTTTCGCGTGTTCTGGGTGTGGTGTGTGTGTATGTTTGTGTTTGGGTTCATAGTTCTGTGGGGCTGACATCTATTTGTCTCTTTTGTTATCTTGTTTTTGGTATGTTGACAGGGACCTCAACTGATCTTGACACTTACAAATGCAAATTTGATGTGAGTCTATGAAATTTATATAGCAGTTGTTGTCATGTTGTCTGCCTCAAATGCTGACAGGTGTTTTTGTATTCAATCTGTATATATTTTTTTGCAGAAATTGAAGATGTGTATTCCATACAAAGAACGTTTCCACGCCAGATCTAATCTATACTGTCGGCCTGGAGTTTGTGACATTATTAAAGAAGAGTTGCTGCCTTTGCACTATAAGATGTTGAAGGAGAGTTTTCTGGGATGGATGCTCTCCCAGGGCAACAATATGACTGTTAACTTCCAGTTAATCCATCAAATGATGTTGCGGCAGGTTAATAGGAAGAAGAAGAAGAAGGAACTCTGGTTCAAAGTTGATGGACTGATAGCTCATTTTTCTCTGGCTAAGTTTCATGTAATGACTGGTCTTCCATGCGAAGACCGCGTCTGCAAACCTCCGAAAGCAGTGACTTTTTCTGATTTTCTTGGGATGGATAGATGCTCCCATGATGATTTGATGGATTGTTTCCGACAGATGAAGAAGACGTCGAAGAAGAAGCTAATTATAGCAAGGATGTTGCTCATTGAGATGGTCGTATGTTATAGGCGGATAGACTATATCACTGAAGAAAATCTATCACTTGCTTGCGATGACGAGACGTTTGGACAATATCCATGGGGTAGACAGTCCTATGAAGCTCTATTGAAGGCCTTGAAGAAGTCATCTACGATGGATCGCAAGAAAGCTAGGCCTTCGTATGAGTTGTATGGATATTGGATTGCTTTCCAGGTATTATCTTTACTTGTTTGATATATCCTTGCAATCAATCGTCACTATGTGTCAGCATTGAAGGTATTCCTTACTACGTGTCAGCATTGCATGTATTCATTACTTGTGTCAGCATTGCATGTATTCCTTGATATGTGTCAGCATTCATTACTTTTGTCATCATTTCTCACCATGTGGCAGCTTCTTATGCATTGTTATTGTTTTTGCATGACCACTTGTTTTGTTTTTACAGGCCTGGATATTGGAAGCTTTTCCGGCGTTGGCTGAAAAGTTTGACTGTAATTTGAGGATGAATGATAGAGATCCTCATTCTTTGCACTGGGTTTGCAAGGTTAGGCATACTTATGATGAAGCTGACGAGCTATTTGATGGTGACTTGGTAAGAGAAATATATCAGTGCTGACACCAACTCTGTCTTCTTATATACATGTGTTTTCTTATTTATATTTTTTTTGATGTGCATGATAGACACCGTTGTTCCCAAACTACGGAGAGTTTGCAAGAACCCCAGGTATGGGTTATATTGATGAAGAGGCTGACGATGTATGTGATGCCATTGGTGAGCCTATGTTTTCGCAACCACCTACTGATATTCTGTATGATTGTCGGCATATGCGCAAGTATGCATATGTAAACAAGTTTTTACGTAACGATGGTTCAGAGATTGAATCATTTATGTCTTTTGAGTATGGTTTTGTTGGAGGAGAGGAAGAGGAGAGATCTGTTGAGATAGAGAAGCGAACGAACAGGAAACGTGAGGTTGATGAAGGAAATGTTGAGGGCAAATCTGTTGATGTAGAGAAGGGGAAAAAGAGGAAAAATGCTGACACAGGAAAGCCTTCTAAGAAGAAGCAGAAAGGTCCATCCATTGAGACCCAGGGGAAGAGAGTTGATGTGAGGAGAGGGCGTTCTAGTGGATCTCCACGAACCAACCCTCAAGCTGGGAGGAAGGCTGACATAGAAGTTATAAAATCAATCAGGAGGAAGGCTGGGAGGATTAGGAAGAAGGCTGTTGACTTTAACAATGGTGAGGAATCTAAGAGAGAGGTGATTCCTTATGCTGACACAGAGACAACCACAGTGGATGCAGACAGGGTTTCCAAGAAGGGTGGTGCTGACAGGGAGGAGGTTGTTGTACATGCAGAAAAACAATACCAAGTTGGATATGCTTGTGATACATCTGACGAGGATAAACCTATTCAGTATATTTTGAAGAAGAGGAAACGTAGAATGTTGTACAAAAGTAGCAGTTCAAACAAGTCTTCCTCTATCCCCCAAGCCCCTATTGATGCGTGTTTATCTCCCGTTGAAGTTGTGAATGATGCTTGTAGAGTGATTGTACCGTTTGGTGAGGTGCAATGTGAAGCCCAGGCTGACACAGCAAAGGCTGACCCCAATGATGATCAATTAGATGGCAGCCAAGGTGTTGATGCTGACACTGAGAATGCTGACCCCAATGATGGCAGTCAAGGGTTTGATGACACCAAGGTTGATGCTGACATTGAGAATGCTCTGTTACTTCTGAACAAAGGAATGGATGCTGACACTGAAGATGTTGTTGGTGATGGTCAAGATGTTGACACTAGTGGTGATGAAAAGCTGGAGGTAGGTGCCAACAGAGACACTGGGGGTGATGACAAGGGTGATTGTGGTGACAACCGGAAGGGAGTGTCTGACGAGCATTCAAAAGAGCCAGAGTTGGATGGTGGTGATAAAGATGAAAATGCAAAAGGGCATGTTGTTGCTGGTGAGGCTGACGCTAAATCCAACCCAGTTTGGGTACATGATTTAATTAAAAGGATTGAAAAACTTGAAGAGCTTCCGGCACGTGTAGATTATTTAGTAAGAAGGATTGAAAAGCTTGAAGAGCTGCCTGCACGTCTAAATGAGTTGGGCTCTCGTGTTGATAGGGCGGTTGAACTTGTTGCAATGGTGACAAACCTGATGGAAAAGTATAATTCACTTGAGAATAGGTTCACACTGCACGAATCTATTGTTGCAAAGTCACAGTCATCTATCAACATTGATCAATCAAGTACCAAGATGGTGAATGATGTTATTGCTGACATGAAGATGGGTGTTATCCTTGAGGATGCTATTGCTGAGCAGGAAGCTGAGTTGGATTCACCCAAAGATTGTAAACAAATGAAGACATCTTCCTGTGGTGATGAGAGAGATGAAGCCCAAAAAATTACAGTTGATGTTGTGGTTCCGGAGTCTATCATTCCTGTCACATTGGTTGAAGGACAGAGGACAATAGAGTCAGATTCAGTTCAATTTGCTGTTGATCTAGGCCGTGATTCTGATTTGATGTCCATGAAGCCAAGAGGCGAAGAGTTTAAGGACAGCAACGACGGAGCTCATGAAGATGCTGACAGGGGACTGCAGAGCACTGGCGAGGATGTAGAAGCTGACCTGCCAGTGAAGACAAGTAGTGAGGAGTGTAAGGATTTTGTAACCCCATTAGGTGGCCAGGGTGATGGGGATGAGAAGGCTGATGTTGCAGTAACTCCACCTCCTACCATTGCACCACCAGGGACTATCAACCTGGATTCTCCTGAAGGCGATGAAAATGCTGACACGCTTCCATTGCCTGTAGTGACTGACTGGGTTGCCTTTAGCAAGCACCCTAAAGCAGTCGAAGAGATTGAAGAACTCAGGCGATCCAAGCGTATCCCAAAAGCGAGTACTTTTCTGACGAGTCCATATGAGCAGCAAGAAAAGAAAGGGAGGTGGCCCAAGCACAATGCGAAGAAGTCGCTTTTAAGTGAAGACGATCATGAGTTCTTGTACAAAAATATGAGGAGTAATCGGTATTTTTTTTTATCTTTTTACTCGTTATATAATCATTAACTGTCTTGTGCTGACACCTCTACCTCTTATGATTCTGTGTTTAATTCATAATTTTTGCTTGTTTTCAGGGATTTTTCTATCGTTGTTGCTTCCGTAAGAGTTGATAAATCCTTTTTTAAACCAATTCTTAACAAGGACATGTGGCTGGAGTGTTCGGTAAATGATCTGGAAGCAATTATATTTCATATTGTTTGTCTTTTGGTTTTTGTTTATTGATATTTGTCGCGGTATATCTAGTGCTGACAGTAGCTTGTTACTGTGTGTTGTAGCATATTGAAGCAGGGTTGTATTATTTGAGGAAGAGGATCCATGAGGAAGCCGATAAGTATGCAGAGTTCGTTGTCCTTGATTGGCTTTTCTATCAGAACTACCTGCCAGCTTGTGCCAAAGCGTACAAAGCAGATTTGCCTGTGTCAGACATGACTGGGAGCTATTTCCTGGGTCTTTTCCCTGACCAGTATGGCAAACCATGGGCATCTGCAAACAAGATTTACACACCCTTTAACGTCATCAACAAACATTTCATGGGTCAGACATGACTGGGAGCTATTTCCTGGGTCTTTTCCCTGACCAGTATGGCAAACCATGCCTGTGTCAGACATGACTGGGAGCTACTTCCTGGGTCTTTTCCCTGACCAGTATGGCAAACCATGGGCGTCTGCAAACAAGATTTACACACCCTTTAACGTCATCAACAAACATTGGGTTGCCTTAGAGATCATAATTGATCAGAAGGTGATCAATGTCTATGACTGCAATGTCTACGGTGTCGGCAAGGGTGTACTAGATGCAGAACTGCAGCCTATTGCTCACTGGCTTCCTATACACTTGGAGAAGTGTGGAATATATGAAAACTTTAGCTCCACACCATTTGAGATAAGGAAGGTCCCTGACATGGTCCATGATAAATCTGGGTTTGTACTGTTACCTAACTTTTATATTAATTGTTGACATACATTTAATTTCTATTTATCTGTTGTTGACACACACCCTATTTGTCTGTGTTTGTGAGTGTGTGCAGAAGTGCTTGTGGGGTGTTTACAGTGAAAGCAATCGAGGCTGTTGTATTTGGCGGAGATGTCACCACAATCACATATGAGAAGCTATTCCGCTACAGAGAGCTTATTTGCTCAGACTTGATCAAGGAGTCTTGGAGCTTCATAATTTGAGCAATGCTGACACTATCATTCTGAGTACTTAGTTTAAGTGACATTGTAGTTGGATATGAAGTTGGATATTAACTGCATGTACTTTGTTGACACCATCATTCTGGGTTTGGATATTAACTGTTTCCATTGAACATCGTTCGCGTATATTGAATGTAAGTATTTTGTTGTGTTTAACGTACTTATTCGGAATTAAGCATCTGGCTTTTTACATTAGATCGAATTTGATATAGTCCCCAATCACATACAATGTACAAAATCCAATATGACATAAGTAATGCTGAAACAAAGTGGATTGAATCTTCTTGAAAACATATGGGAATGTATCAGTGTCAGCATTGCCCATAATGCTGACATGGGGTTATGTAAACTATGAAAAAAGTAATTTCCAAACAGAACAAGTTTATTGTATGCAATATATATAACTGGGGTGTTTCTAAGTGATTGTATCCTAGAAGTATATGATATAAAGCGAGCCGGTCTCAAGCAATGCTGACACCATCATTTTCTGGAGTACTTCAGTCTTCTCTTTAGCTCACACGCAGGCAACAGTCTCCTAGAGGGAGGTCTTCTTGGTCCCCTCTTAACAACAGAAGGGTAACACTTTATAGATCTTATTGCTTCAGGGACGCCAGATTCATCGTCTGTCAGCACTGGGTATATTGTTTCAGCATAAGCTAATTTCCAAGCATAAGTTGTGTAAAATCTGGCAACAAAGTGTGATACATTTGCCTTAATCTTCATGATGGCTGAAAGAGCATGAACACATGGGATCTTCTTTATATCGAAAAACTTGCAAGTGCATGTTTTTGCTGACAGGTCCACTATTGCATGAGACCCTTGCCCTTTTACTTCAAATTTATATTCATCCAGCCTCTGAACCTTGTATTCTCTAGCTTGATCTTGTAGGTTCCTAATCAAATCAAGTATTGCTGGTGTCAACTTGTCCTCATGTTTGGATGCCTTTTCTCTACGCTCTTGGAACCATTCTCCGAGTTTCTCTCTAGCAAAATTCAACAGTGCAATAATAGGATAATTTTTCTTCCCCTTGAAGATGGCATTTATGCTCTCTGCATTATTAGATGTCATCATGTTGTATCTGGTGATTGGTGAATGTGCTCTAGCCCACCTATGTACTTCTGCTGACACTAAATAGGTCGCCATCTTCGGGCAGCTTTCCTTTATGCGGTCAAAATATTTGTCGAACTCCCCAGTAGTATAACTATCTGTTGCTTTCTTGAACCAATTTCCCAAGTATCTTTTCTTGAATGTGCTTCTAATGTTTTGTTCCATGTGCCATCTACAAATGCAGTGATGTGCACTGGGGTAAACCAAGCCAATTGCTCTTGAAATGCTGACATGTCTATCAGACACAAACACTAGATCATTTGACGGAGGAACAACCTTCCTCAGCTGGCGAAGAAACCACTCCCAAGAGCTGTTGTTTTCTGTGTCAGCAATGGCAAATGCAAGCGGGAAAATATTTCTGTTTGCATCTTGCGCTACTGCTCCAAGCAAAGTCCCTTTGTATTTCCCAGTTAAAAATGTTCCATCAATAACAACAACCTGTAAAATAATGATGATAAGTTGTGTGATGATAATAAAATATTCAAAAGTGATCTGTGCTGACACTGATAATTTTATACCTTTTTCAATGCAGGGAAGGCCCGAATGGACTGCCCAAATGATAAAAACAAGTATTTAAACCTGTCATCATCATCTGTTGACATCAATGCAACAGTTCCATCATTTTTCTCCATAATCATGTGACAAAACAATGGCAAGTCAGCAAAATTTGATTCCGGTGTCCCTCTGTCCCTTTCTTGTGCAATTCTTCCTGACCTCCATGCTGTCCAATAACTAATGGGAATTCTTTTTTCGGTCCTCATTTTATCCATTATCTGCTTTGGATTGTAGCCGCTGCTGACACTGTAACAATGTATACATTAGAATGAATGATGTGATACTTGAATTGAGTGTTATTTTTGATGACATATAGACACTTACACTGGCTGGATTATGCTTGCTACCACTGAGGAAGGCGCTTGCCTGCAATTGCTTGTTCTCACATCCCATGTGCATGTGTGCAAACCATTGTACGCTGACACCTCGTAGCAATTATGAGAAACAGTATTTACGTGTAACTTCCATCTGCAACTAATATCCACACAATGCGCCCTAAAATACTTGGGTTCAGATCTCGTTACTCGGTACCCAAATATTTCTGTCACCGATAATATACGTAAAGCATCCTTCATTTCCTTCTTTGATTCAAAGGTTCTCCCAATGTACATTGTGCTGGATGAGGTATTGTTAAAACTACCCATGCTAGAGCTGTCATCCTTGCAATCTTCTATTGTTTTATCTCTACTGCGCATTGAAAAGTGCAGTCTCCTCCAGGTGCCAGCATCACAATCAATGTCATTATCATCCTCCATATCATCATCCATATCATCATACATGTCATCTGACCCCACCGTCTGCATTTGAGTGTCAACAATCATATGATTTTTCTCCCTGTCATACTCAATCAATCCAACTGATTTCCCACTCTCCCTGTCAGCTGTGTCAACAATTGCAAGTGTTTGTGCCTGTATGCTGACACACAACTCAACAGCATAGTCTACACCATCTAGTGCTGATATATCGAGGAATTCTTTCAAATCAGTGTCACAATCAACTATAAGTGGGGCTTTCAGCTTTTTGCATGGGTGCAAATGACTAAATTGCAATTCAAGCACACTGTCTACATTGAATCTAGTGCACACCTTTCTCTTCAAGTCTTGTAGTGTGGTTGAATCATATAGCAAAAACACCGATGATGTTGTATTTCCAACAAATTCCAGGCCTGTGTCAGCAAACACCCATGATCCACCAAATACTACTGTAATCACATGAGGTTCCATTTATGATTGACCTATCAATTAATTAGAGACAATATGCAAACAAGCACAACGAGTTAATTTTGATTACATGTCAGCATGATAGATATAAGTTAGATACAGGCAATATGTATACAAGTACAATGAATTGCATCTGATTCCGTGTCAGCATGATAGAAATAAGTTAGATACATGGCATTTATTTACGAAATCTCAGACAGTGTCAGCATTATACAACGAGGCCAGAAATCAAAACAGATCTATGTAGAACAATTCATACAATTAATTCCTTTCAATTCATTCAAGCACAACATTTCGAATTCATCCAACAGAGAGATTTTAAGGATCGTGATGTTGACAGATCGAGTATCTATTAACGAAGCAGATCGGCGAAGAACTTGAAACTCTATATATTGTTGACGACTTACTCTGATTTGTATCAAAACAGTAACAACTGAAGTCGAAATTACAAGATCTACACTATACGAGTTCATCTATTGGATATAAAACGACATTTACACACGAATTGAAGTTTTTTTCACAGATCTATGAACGACCACTAGTACAGAAAACACATCTTTCGGGGGTTATTTAACAAGGTGTACGGGAGTTTTAAGCCTCCTTTTATATCGTCACCTGAGAAATATCTCTCGGGTGTTTTATAATAACTCCCGAGATATAATTCTCGGTCAGGGGTTTTTTTAAAAACTCCCGAGATACCATTGAACCCTGGCTGGCAGTTCACTTGTAACTCTCTCAGGAGTTTTATTAAAAAAACGCTGATAAATATTTTATATATATAAAAAAAATATCCAGCTCCATATTACGTTCCCTACCCTGCTGCCCTCTTTGGAATGAATATAAAAACACTATTATCTTAATTGTAAGAACACAAACACCACAATATCAACCTAAACTCATATATACGTACACTTTATAGATAAATTCGAAATAATTTAGCTATTATAATATATACGAGTAATTTACACTTTGCAACAACATTGTACATAATCTAGAGTAATGAGGACCATGATAGTAATTTACAAAGTAAAAACCAAGCTAGATTCACTTGCTAAGCATAAGTATCTGACCATTTTTTCCTAGTGGTTGAATGTAAATACGACCTTCGCATAACCTACACAAAAGGAATAGCAAATCAGTGAAAAGAAAGCTTGTAAAGTTGTATGATTAGCGAAAAGAATTGAAGGCTCATATACAAAATTGCATCCAATGATAAAGTATAAGCAGGTCTACTACAGACATGAATATCAACATGAAGGTCCATGAGAATATTTACCACTAGAGAGGAAAGCACTGCCCGATAAGCTGAAGTCATGATTAGATCCAGAAACCATTTGACATAAATCAGAAGGTACAGGAAAGAACCAAGGATTAAGATCTGTAACCTACATAGTGTTAAGTTTAAAGGTAATGTTTTAATAGGTTGAAGGTAAATTCGGTTCTTGTAGATCCTTTCGGATAATCAAGACAATTTGAGTAGACCCAAAAAGGGTAATCTCATGGGTAGACCTCGAAAGGTAATCCCGAGGGAGTAGGCCGAAAAGGCAATCTCCACCGAATTCTTTTAGGCGACAAAACTAAGTGTTTAAGCCCTTTAGAAAAGATATATAAAATGGCTTGGATAATGGCAAACGAGTCACTCAAATAAATCGAGTTTTCCTTCAACGTTTATTGCCCCTATATGCCAAAGGGTTGCACTACAATAACGTTGTGGGATAAAACGTTTCCTATACAATAAAAGGGTGGCATCCCATTTCATTATTGCATATATACATACCTTGTTTGTGTTTTAAGTGTTTGTTCTTCCGATTGAGCGAGATATCGGAAAAACTCATACCTTTCCAAGTGGATGGCAAATGCCTTTTATAGGCAAATTGGGGTGGTAGTTTTTGGGTGGTTATGGGTAGTTATTGGTGGTTATGGGTAGTTATGGTGGTTGGGCGGTTACCCCCCAATAACTACCCCCAACCGCCGACCCAATAAAGGCCCAATAAGAACCAGCCCAATTAAGGACAAGTTAGCATGACGGAGCTAGCATGGTGGAGCTAGGTCACTCATAAAATATAAAATGTGCATGACATTTATACGAAGCTGGGTGTAGCTACCATGCAGCTAAAATGACTAAGCTAAAGCTTCAATGAAGCTAAAACTCTAATCAAGCTCAAAATTAGAGCTAGGTCATTTTTGGAGTTCCGAAGCTCGGCTAGCTCTCAAATTTTGCACCAAGACTTTAGAGCTTGATATCTTCCTTTACAAATCACGAGACGGTGATTTAACATACTATAAGTGAACAAAACTCGATCATAACCATATTAGATCGAATACCGAACATATCCCTATTGCTCACTATTATGGAAAACATCCAAATAAGCTCAAGACCGATTTTCTCAATGTTGATATCATTGCATGGGTCTTTCCTCATGATTTTCTTTCCCCTTAAAATCTTAGAATTACTTAGGGCTGATCACATGGGCCGTGCCTCCCGCACACCCTAAGCCCGAGTGATGCTCTTAGTAATTCTCGCACTTAACATTTATGATTTCAGACAAATGGATTGATGACTTTTCACAAATCACCAACACATAGCATGCTGCAACAGACACAGAATTTTGTAAAGATGGAGCAGTTCTTCCTTGACCACATGAACCACTAATCATATTGACAAAGTACCTTCACATTGACATGAAAAGGCAAACTGGTCGACGGATAATGTCCATATCCTATTATCCTGCAAAGTGGTACCTTCACCTGGCATAAACATACCATGAGATGGAAATAAAATTGTAAGTGAAAAATAACCAATTACTATGCAAAAATAGATATTAGGAGGAAAGCAAATGTAAACAACCCTCTTTCCATTTGAAAGAGAATTAAACCCTAAATATTGTCAATGTAAGAAATTTTATGGAATATGAGTTTTTTCATTTTGTATGAACTTGCACAAAGGTGTTAAATCATTGTAAGCCCCAAACTTTATAAAATGAGGGAATACGAGATCAATAGAAGTAACAATGGCAGCATATATGCAAGGTTTATATTCTAATCGCTCACCCAATCTTTAGTGAAAGGAAAGATCCTTCTAATCGCTCAATAGAAATACAAACTGTAAGCCTAAAAAACTGCCTGTAGTAAAAGGAAAGATCCTTCTAATCGCTCACCCACTCTTAAGCAAACTCATGGTGTGAAAATAAACAAATAAATTGGACACAAAAATTCCAAGTCCAAAACAGTGAACCTCTTGACCACAAATGACATATCAAGCCAGCAAACAAGAAAAGAAATGTTTAAAATCATCAACAACAGCTAATGCAGCAGTACTCTATACTGATAAGCTATTATACATGGGATAAAAATTATTAACCTGGACCATCACATTGAACTGATGAGCACTTCTTGTAAGTCTATATTGATAAGCTATTATATCACTGGTTGATGCACTTGAGAGCCGTCCAGGTTGGTGTGTAGCACTTGATAAGAGTACCCAATCAGCAGCAGCAGCTAATGCAACAATACTCTCCTCAATTCTTCTCAAATTAGCATCTACTGCTTGCTCAACACTAGGTCTAAAGAATTTCACAAGAACTGGAGAGAGAGAGAGCCCACGAGACTCCAACAGAGAGCAATGAACTAAGGCTATCTGAACGCATTCAGCAGCAGCTCTATAACCTCCTGCAACAGCCGATGAAGCTAGTGCATGCCTTTTGACAAGATGAGCAAACGATTCTGTCCATTTCATAGCCTATATCACCAATTCAGAAGTCAAAGATAGAATCGCCGAACAGGATGTTTTGCAATCTGATTGATCTAAATTAGATGGCAAATATAGAAGCACCTACACCAATCATTGAAGAGGGTGGAGACCACATAATCAGTAGTTAGTCCAAGCACACAAAATTAGTAACATACGTCCCTGTTTGACGGGCAATAGTTGATTGAGGAGGGAGAATGGGTAGTATCACAAACCTGCGAACCTGCAACTCAGCGAACCTAGAAGAGCGAACGAGGGCAAGACCTGTGAAGATTGAGATAAACAAACGCCTGCCACTCGATACATATTCGAACCCAGAAGCATCAAGACATACGACACCCGCAAACCCCAATTAGTGGGACAACACAAATTCGATGAACACTACGGGATAGGGTGAACACTACTGCAGGATGAGAGGGTGAAGAGCGACAGAGGTTGAAGAGTAGTACGAACCTGTCGAGAAGGGCGAATATAGCGTCTGACCGGCCGAACCTCTGCAATTGACAAGGGCGATTGCGAAAGGTAAACATCGGGAGCGAGGGCACTGGCAACGGCAAACAACGGGAGCAAGGCCAATGGCCGGCGAATAGCGAGAGGGCGAACGGCCAAGGCAATTGAGAGCGAGAGCGAGGGCGAAGGCATGGACTACCAACAAAGGGCAATTGGCTATCCTCCTCTGCAATTGACAGTGCAATGAATAGATTTGCAGCGCCATTGGTGATCTTCTTCAACCATGTATTGAACTGGAGAGTTGATCGAGCGATTCCATCGTCTGGAAGCACAGTTTCTAGGGTTCTTTCGGTTTTTTAATTCCGAAATCCGTAGATAAAAAAAGATCGAGGTAGGGTTCCTTCGGGTGTTTTATTAAAGAACTCCTGAGAGAAATTCCAATTTCTAGTGAGTTTGCCTAATAACTCCTGAGCGAACATACTCGATTTTTAAAAAAAAAGATAAACCCACATTTATCAGGAGTGTTTTTTAAAAACCCCCTTGCGAGATTCGTCTTTCGGGAGTTTTAATAAACACCCGAGAAAATCTTCCCGTAAAATACACAATTTGTACTAGTGGACAGATCTACCAATTATACGAATGCTGACATTAAAACCACAATTCAGTAATGCTTTGATATTAGATAGATGTAGTGATAGATGTAGTACCGAAAATCAGGAGGAGATCGGCGTTGACCAATACCTACAGCGATCGAAAATCAGATCTCGGTCTATCTCGTGTCAGCGCTGGCGAAAATCAGAAGGAGAGATCGGGGGAGGGTGCGCGTGTAGTATTGTGTATATTTTTGCAAATTTCCCAAAATCGTGTATATTTGGCTAATATGGCCTCCGTATTTGTACATTTGGCAAATCAACCCTTTTGTTATTTGTGTTCTTTTATGGGTCGTTTCTTCGACTTCTTAATTTATCACACAATACTCTAATTTTTCGTTTATACATATAAAAGTTCCATAAATATAGGCTTTTGGGGCGTTTTTCTTTACTTGGCACAGTGCCACAGTGGGCACTTCGTTAATGGAATTGGACCTACCCAATACCACATCCTAACTAGTACTTACTATCTCCCCCCTCGTGTGGATCTCTTACACCCTGAATAATTGATGCAAATTTTAATTACTTTAGCTACATTTTTATAATAAAAAATTATACGTATATACTATATACTTGTAAATCAATATGATAATAAACTTTAATACTATAAAAAGTCATTTTTAAAAAAATTGAAAAGTCATTTTTTTAAAAATTGACAAATGTTTTATAAAATAATCGATATTTCTAGTTATTTTATATGTTTATAAATGAGATTTTCATTGTGAAAATTTGTTTATAAATACGGACATCGATGTAGATTTAGACTACTACTACAAAATAAAGATTTTTTTAATTAAAAAAAATGGGGCATTATTCGCATTAATTTGTTTCACGATGTGACAAGTATATTAAAGGGAGTTGTGCTTATTGCGTGACACGATTCGAATTAAATGAATTCAAAGATGGAATTGAATGAAAATGAAAGGTCGCCCAACTTATTTGGTTATTTACTATCGATGGGTGATTCAACTCGCATTTGACGGTCTCGTTTCGATGGATCTCTACAGGTTAATTTTACTTTTACAAAAAAATTGAAAAAGAAATTTAAATTGGCGGAATCCGAGTTAGTATGGTTGGAAAAAGGAGGGGATAAGATCTTACTCCCTTCGTCCCAAGCAGTGACGGTCGCAGGATCCTCCGAAAGGTGGGGCGAAATTTCTAGTGTGTACTGATATATTGGCCTTGAATAAACTCTTTTACCTAAGTTACGACTTTCAACTTAGCAATGGATTGTAGAAAAGTAGACTTACATTTGCTTACATTTGCTTGGTTCCTATGATAGTGGTTTCTCGTCATTCATTGGGAATTCAGACATTTGTCATATTTATGAATGTAAACTTATCGAAATTCAATCATGCTACATTCAAGGCTTTTGCATATTAACTAGGATTGTAAACTCATCGACTTTATAATATCTTTTGGTTCTCAAAGACATGATAGAAATTGTGATTTGAATATGTAGATTGTAGGTTACGAAAATACAAATATTGCATAAAGCTTCACAAATTTAATTCACAAACTCCAATTCAATTCATAAATTTCATTCTCAAAATCACATACACAATAATTAAAACACAAAATTTATTCTCAAAATCACAAACTCTAATGAAAATTTCACAAGATTTATTCTCATAATCAAATCCTATTTTCACCAATTTTATGGGGTTTAATTAGTTTATAGCTAGATAATTTGTATATAATAGGGAGCTCGGGAAGTGGGAACTTAATATTTGTTGGTAATAAGTATTAGATTATAAAAAAAAAATAATAAAAAAGTTAATATATTATATAGTTTTTAGCTCCTTAAAATACGTGTTAAAAAGTCAAACGACATTCTTTTTGGATCGGATGTAGTATAAAATATTAAAAATTTTAATTAAATTTTTTTACATTATAATACTTGTTAAAAAAAATTAATTAAAAATTTTAATATTTTATATAGTTTTTAGCTCCTTAAACTACGTGCACAAAAGTCAAATGCCTTAGTATATTAAAAATTAAAAATCGGAGGGAGTATTCATTATTTGCACATTGTTCAAGATTATTTGGATCTTCTGATTTTGGAACGGTGCAGTGCAGATCACCTACAACACAAGTGCACCATCGTCCATCATATCAAAGTTTTTACACAATTAATCGGTGATTAGGTTTTTAAAAGGTCTCGATCCATTTGTGTGAAATATCCGACGGGCCGTTAACGGGGGGCAAACACATGTCAGGTTACATTGATTTATTATTATTATTATTATTATTATTATTATTATTATTATTATTGCGGTTATAAGGTCGGGATCCACAAACTTAACACAAAAGCTTACGCTATTGTGTAGAGTTTCACTCTTCCCAACACGCCCCCTCAAGTGCAACTTTGCACTTGACAACGAATCCATGCCGGATCTAGCCGAACCCGGCTCTGATACCATGTGAAATATCCGATGGGCCGTTAACGGGGGACAAATACATGTCGGGTTACATTGATTTATTATTATTATTGCGGTTATAAGGCCGGGATCCACCAACTTAACACAAAAGCTTAAGCTATTGTGTAGAGTTTCACCCTTCCTTATAAACCATTTTTAGTCTTTTATAATCAATGTGGGAGGGACACTCCCATATCAAACCTCTCAACAATTTGTAAATATGTTTTGAAATGTTTGTTAGAGATGTGAATGAGACCAAAAGTGTCAAACATCGAAAGTTAAATATAATAAGTCCTAGTATTTTAGTCGGTGTACTACTCTTTCTATTGCCAATTAATTGGTTTTAGAATGGAACCTCCCTCGGCTGGTGTGCTAAGAAATGTTAATGAAGAAGAAGAAGGAAAAAAGAGAGAATACATAATTGGACCACTTGTTTGTTACAAGAGAGAGGCTCTTATATGCTTAACATACACGTGTAAACTAAGCCTCCAAAATTTAACTAACTCTTTTTTTTTTGACGCTGAATAAAGATTAGGTCGGGTCAGCCGCAATAGAAGCCCTTCCTAGCGCATCCTTCCGGACGAGAACAAGCAGTTCTGGATCATCCTCGCAGCAATCGTCGACATGGAATGCATGGGCACTACGAGCAAGATAGTCAGCCACGACATTTGATTCCCTGAAAATATGAAGAATAACAACATGAGAAAAGGACGAAATATCTAACAAAATATCCGATTGTAGCAGCTCGATCGTCCAAGGGCATTTCCAATCCCTCAGTAAAGCCTTTATAACCAGTAAGTTGTCCCCTTCGATCTGAAGGTTTAAGATCTGCATTTCCTTTGCACGTAAAATACCCATCTTGAGCCCGAGGTTTTCAGCAAATACAACAGAGACATTATTGCAAATGACCCGATGTAAAGCCACCACCATGCCCCTAGAGTCACGGATGACAAATCCATAAGACGCCGAACCGCCCGACATAACTGAACCGTCGAAATTTAGTTTGTAACAATTTATAGGAGACTTTTCCCATTTCTCGGACCGAGGTCGAGACCGGCTGGCATGATCAACCAACCGATTGCACGAACGAACAGATCGGAAATTACTCCATCGACCAGTAGTAGCTGTAATAGGGGGGGTCGTCCTCCAGTCTCTTCGTTTGTTTCCAGCAATGAGTGCTAGTAGTATAGAGCAGAATTATTTCATTTATAGTTACCTTATTTGTGTGATTAAACACTAATTGGTTTCTGAAGAACCACAAGGCCCACCATGCAAAGGCAAGATCAATAAAAGATTTGGTTCCAATAGCCTTTTTGATATCGGTAAGTGGTAGAACATGACCGACTCCGACACTTGCTGCAAGATCCCTCGGTATTCGGATATGTAAGGCTTGTAAGAGATTGGTCGCCATAGGACACTCAAAGAAAATGTGAGCCACTGATTCACAAGAGTTAGCACAGAAGGCACAGCCAGATGGCACAACCACATGTGATTTTTGTAATCTGAAAGTAGTTGGAAGACCATCACGAGCAATTTTCCAAAGGAAATGATGGACTTTAGGAGGCACGTCCAGATCCCAAATCCAGCCACACTCAAAAGAGGTCGACCCAGCATGTTCTGATAGTAAGGAGTTTGCAGAACTGGTTGAAAACCAGCCATTATTGCTTGGACCCCAATAGAGACGATCTGTCATTGAATTATTTGGCAGGGCGACCTTCATAATTAAATCAATGTCTTCTTTAGACAAAGTACGGAGTATTAGTTAAGGAGTTGATTAATAATGGTTTGTTCCACTGACCTTCTGTATTAAGAAAGTGAGATACCTTTATACCCTTTAGGGCTTCCGATATAGGTTGCAATATTCTAGAAGCCAATGTTTTCGAGAAGGCCCAGTTATGAGACCAAAAGTCAATCGTCTGACCGTTTCCAACACTCCATTGAAGGGCCTGCTGGAACTTAGATCTGATATACATAAGACGATTCCACTACCAAGAAGAAAGACCTTTTTCTGGAAACTGAGCAGATCGTGCCCTTTAAGATATTTGTGTGAGACAACACGGACCCAGATGTTGTCTGGTTGTGAAATAATCTTCCAAAGAAGCTTCATTTGCAGGGCTATGTTCATAGACTCGGCTTTATGGATGCCAAGACCCCTTTTCATTGTATCTGAGCAGGTTTTGTCCCAACTAATAAGCGGTGCAGCTTTGGTACTTTTGTTCCAAAATAATTGTCTGTAAACTTTATCAAGCTCATGTAGAATATGTGATGGAAGTAAGAAACCTTCCATAAGAAAAATCGGTTTTGCACTGAGATTTGTTTTAATAAGAACCCTACGTCCTTCTGCAGAAAGATTCTAGGCTTTCCATTTTGTCAGTTGCTGTTTCGTCTTGAGGACGACATCGGCGAAGGTATCCCTATTAGTTTTACCATTCACTATAGGGAAACCCAGGTATTTATCGAAATTATTCGCTTGTGAAATATCGAGTACATCGATTGTAGCCGAAATAGCTGTTGCCGACGTGTTGGGTGAAGCTTGGAAGCTGGATTTATGCAGATTGACCTTTTGCCCTGAGATTAGGCAGTATCGATAAAAAATGGACAACACAGATGTGCAAGCTGAATGTGAAGCTTTACAGAAAATAACAATATCATCTGCAAAGGCCAGAAACAGAACCTTAAGATCCGGTCGGCCGAACGAGATGCCAAGATCTGAATTCCCTTGTCCATGGTGATGCAAAGTCCGTGCAAGTACTTCAGAAGCTAAGATAAAGAGGAACGGAGACAGAGGATCTCCCTGTCTAAGCCCCCTAGATGATTCTATAATTGTGGTTGGCTCATCGTTGACTAATACCGAGTAGCAAACCGTTGAAACACATTCCTTAATACGACTGATAAAAAAATCGTTAAACCCAAATTTGGCCATAACTTGGAATAGAAAATGCCACTCAATACGGCCGTAAGCCTTTTCCATATCCAACTTCAAAGCAACAAACCCCGTTCGGCCTTTTTTAAGCCGAAAAGAGTGCAAAGCTTCATGAGCTATAAGGATATTATCCCGAATAGATCTTCCTTTTGTAAAAGCTCCATGTAGTGGGTGAATCAGTTTGTCAAAAATCTTGGTTAGCCTAGCCGAAATAAATTTTGCTATAATTTTATAGATCGTAGAGCACAAACTGATGGGCCTGTAATGGTTGACCGAAGAGGAGTCATCACATTTTGGTAGTAAAGTTATAAATGTATGGTTGATCTGCCGTAATAGTCTACCACTAGTAAAGAAAGCCTTTACTGCATTCACTACAGAAGGACCCGCAGTTCGCCAAAACTTTTGGTAGAAACCAGCCGGGAAACCATCTGCTGGAGCGTTATCTGGGCTCATGGAGAAAACTGCAGCTTTAATCTCATTGTTGGACACGGGAGCTGAGAGCATGGCATTGTCTGCTTGAGAAACCAAAGTCGGGATAACCGCTAAGTCTAAAGACAGACCAGGCCCACCCCTAGGAGTGGACCTGAACCTTGATTTAAAATCTTTAACAAACTCTTGTTGAATGATATGAAAGTCAGCTTACGACTCACCATTTGGGAGTGTAATAGACTTGATCAGTTTCTGGCCTCGTTTGGCCGTAGCTATCTTGTGAAAGTAGCTGGAGTTGGAGTAATTTAATTTGGCATGTTTTACTTTGGCCCTTTGGCTCCAGTAACGTCGGTGGAAATTCAACATACGTTCTCTCTTATTTAGCAATTGTTTAAGAATTTGAATATCCTTTGTATTATAATGGGTAATTAACGAAGTTTGTAATTGAAGAAGCTTTTGGTCCGTAACCTGAATCTGGTTGTTAATGTTGCGAAAAGTTTTTTTGTGCCAAGTTTTGGAAAGCTTCTTTAGTAATTTCGCCTTCTGAACCAGTTTGAACATCAAGGAACCTTGAGAATCCAAACGCCAAGCTTGCGAAACCAGATTTCTGTAATCGGCTCTAGAGACCCACGCCAATTCAAACTTGAACGGTTTGTTTTTAGGTTGGATATTGTGACGGAAATCAGTAGAAATCGGTGCATGATCAGACCTAGTGAACGGATGAATCTGAGTTTGAAAGAGAATCAAATATTGTTAATACGTCCGTGTGGATAAGTAGACGATCCAGTCTTTCAAGGCAGGTAACAACACCATTATGTTTACGTTGCTAGGTAAACTGACCACCGTAAGATTCTACATCGAGCAACGAGAGGTTACTCTTTAAATCATTTAAGCGATTGAAGGGAATGAGTAAGGTTTGAATGTAAGTAGAGATAGAATCCCAAAAAATTGATTTTCGTCGTTCGTCCGGTGGGGCATAAACTACTAGGAACGCAATACTCCGATGGGAGACATGGTCAGAATAGTTAAAATGGATGAAACGATGGTTAACCGAAATGAGATCTATAGAGCCCTGAGAGGAGGGGATATCCTTCCAAAGTAAGAAAATACCACCGGAAAATCCCATTGCCGAGTCAAAGGCGATGTTCGTGAACCCACATTTCCGCCAGATCCCTTCACGAGGAACTTTATTTGTCTTGGTTTCTAACAGTGTCAGAACATTGATATTATTGTTTTATAGAAAATATCGACATTTCTCCAGAAGTTACGAATCTGGATACATAGGGAGTTCCAAGTACATATATTCATAGAAAACCTTTTTGACGATCTGTTTGTACTGATTTAAGACGGTGGTTATCCAAAAAATAGGTGCTAGTTGTGAGAATTAAGCACAATCAGACCAATGTTCCTAGTTTTTAAGAGTATAGTTTTGTTTTGGAATTGAAACTCAATTGTTACTAAGCCAAGTTTGATCGTATTCCAACCTTTGTAAGGGAATAGAATGTCCGGTAAGTAATCAAAATTTCGAATAAAGTTGAGTTTGTATACGGATGCAGTTGTGCAATTAAGTGGCCATAGATGAAATAGACGGCACACTTGATTTGGTAAGAAACTCTGAGGAAGAGTGGTTGCTTGAGTTGGTAAGAAACTCTGAGGAAGAGTGGTTCGGTCTCGTAAGACCCATATATATAGTTTGGTGAATAGGGGGGGGGGACCCCAAAACAGTTAGAGTAAAACAAGCGAGAAGCACTTTGTCTAAAACAAGCAAAACCGGTTACAAGAATTGGGACATACAACCCACAGAACACCCAACCAAGGCTAAGATTACAATGGGAGATATGATGAAATATGTCTGTAAGACAACATCTTGAGTAAGCTTGGTGAACCTTGTTAGATGAAGTATATGATATGGTAGCGATAATTGTTGTAGAAACAAGTAAAGCCGGTAAGGCTAAAGCGAGATCTGGGCAGCATGTGAGTTGTACATTGGTGAAGCTGAACACACCGAAGCATCGAAGAAATCCTGATCCCACGAAGGGGTTGGAGCGTATATCCCAAAGCCATGAAGACCTGCAAACAAAACAAAGAAACTAGCAGCAACAAAGGCGGGAGTAACCGAGAAGTAGAGGATCCAATGAGAGTGTAATAACACCAACATAACCTTCAAAAGAAGCAACATAGAGTGGAAGATCCAACATCCCCCAAAAAATTAATAGCAGAACGTTAGTGAAAGAGCAAGTTGTAAAAACTTGAACAGGCCATGGCTTTACACCAGTCAAAGAAGTAGGAAGGCTCCAAGTCAATTCAGAACACTTTAGAAAATTTATACTCGGCAGAGTAATTTGAGAAAAAACAAAGTTGATTATTAAAGAGAGTGGTGCATTCACCAAGATAGTATGAGATCCGAGAAGGAAACATAAAAGTAATTGAATCCAAGCATATGGGTATAAGCCTGAAAACACAAACACAAATTCAATTGCAAATACATAATTTGCATGACCCAAAGTCAAGAATAAAAAAGCAATAACGACAATGTTGTTTACATAATCAATATCCATAAGAAGCACACTTGCCATGGCAAGCACCCAACTACAATACCCATGATTGACCAAGTAACCAGGAGTACATCCTATAAACAAAGGCGGAACCCACACAGAATAAAGCCTCGTAAGACCGATAGAGGAAGAAGATGTCCAAACATCATGGTAAACGTGGGGAGTCAAGGTCATTAAGCACTCATACACAAGTAAAGCACTGTAGTGCAAATCTATTTTGGAAGCAATTTGTTTGTTATGAGTAATCAAAGCAAGCTTGATCAGAGTAAGCATCCCCGTTTCGGTGTAAGAAAAACGCCAAAACAGGGAAGCCATAGGGGTACTTAGTCCGAAGAGGCAAAGAGCTAAAACACGCTTGGTAGCAAAGAGATGTAATCCCAAAACAGACAAAGCCTCAATCAATTTTTTTGATGCCATAGTAACAAGAACATAAACGAGAGAGAGAGAGTGTAGAGCAGTGGTCGACAGAAAACAATTTGAAAACAACTGTGAAGAGAGATGTAATCCCAAAAACCTTGAGCTAGGTTTACATAGCCAATTTGCTGGTGGGCAAAGAGAATAATCGAGAGTTTATGTTGAAGAGAGAGAAGACTTACAAAACGCATTGAAACCGGAAGCAACTGCGATGACACCGTGAGGAAGAGAGAGGGACCATGAAGCCAGCCGGCCACCACCAGACAGTCCCATCCCACAAAATAGCCCAATCGAAAGGCCGATTAACCCACCCTGAAGGCGGATCTCGCCGAGAATGGAACAAATCAAGAGCTGACCCTTTCCATCGAAACACCTTTCGCAGGTAAATCCCGCCATGGACAGGGATGGAGCAAGGGGGCTCAAGAAAAAGTAAAAACCAACAGTAAGGGTAAGGGTGGACAGCGGGCAGGGCAAGTGGGGGTTGCACAGGGACGGTCCTTCGGCGGTTGCACGTGGGCGGAACGGTGATCACTAGGGTTTGGTTTAGGCGGCCGATTGGCCTGAAGGGGAAAAGAGGAGGCGCGCGTGAGTGCGCGTACCTCTGGGTTCATTAGGTTGTTAAATCTCCCTCCGTTCTGAAATATAAGTCCATTGACTTTTTGGCACAATTTTTAAGGAGTTAAAAACTATATAAAATAATATATATATTTTTATTTTTTTACATGGTCTTATATATATTACTAATAAGTATATAGTTATGTAAAAAAATTAATAAAAAATTATTATTTTATATAGTTTTTAACTCCTTAAAAAGCATGCCAAAAAGTCAATGTATTTATATTTCCGAACGGAGGTAGCTCTCTAACACAACTTAGTCACATTCATCAATTACATTAATTTTGCCAATAACTCGTATCGTATGGGTCATAAAGAAAAGTACTTTCAACACCAAAATATAATGACATCAACTCCGAAAAATCCCTCTTGGCAATTCGACCGCCTACTTCAACTTCGTGACAAATTTCTCCAAGGCTTACATTGGATAGTCGGAAATGGGGATACCATAAATGTCTGGAACGATCCTTGGGTGATAGGATATAATCTTCAAAACTTTCAAATCTCACATGATCCTAATCTAAAAGTTAATCAACTGATCAACCAAAATAAACAATGGAATGTACAAATCCTAGATAGCCTCTTTCCTAATAATATTGTCACCCAGATCCTAAAAATCAAAATTCCCTCTTGGGAGGCCAATGATAAATTGATTTGGAGACTTAATGTAGATGGTCACTTCACGACCAAATCGGTCAAACAGATTATTAACAATAGCAACCAAAATGAGGAAAAAGGAAAATGGATCTGGAATTTAAATCTCCCTCCCAGATCAAGAACCTTGTTTGGAAAATAGCACAAGATGGAATCGCAACAAAAGAAAGACTTAATCGTTTTTTCGATAGAGTTCCGTCTCAGTGCTGTCTTTGCAATGACAAAGATGAAGATAGTGATCACCTCTTCCAACACTGCATAGTCACCAAAAGAATCATAGCGGCATATGAACAACTAACAGAGAAATCTATAAGGTACAATAATAACCAGTCAACAACCATTAGAGAGATCCTACATTCTAAACCATCTAGTCCGAATTTTGAAAACCTCTATTTTATTTGGCAAGCAATATGGGAAACTAGGAACAACATAATATTCAAAGGAAAAAAAATCGACTCTATCTCACAAATCGCGATTCGATCTTATGTGCAGGTGAGAGATTGGTTGAATGCCAATCCCAATAAAAGTCCGAAACAAGACAGGCGAAGGTCTGTGATCAAATGGAAAAAACCGACAAACCGTCTAGGGCCACCTACAAGATTAATGTAGATGGCTCAACCAAGCCTACCGGTTTCTGCCAGGTAGGTGGGATCCTTAGGGATTGTGAGGGAACTGTGATGGATATTTTTCAGCAGCAGGTAGATAGTGGCTCCGTTATCCAAACCGAAGCAGCTGCATTTTGTGCAGGTACGAAATTGGCTTGGCAAAAAGGCTTACGCAGAGTTATAATAGAAGGTGACTGCCTTGAAGTTATCAAGGCTATCATCGATAATGGAAGGCCCAGATGGGAGATATGGTGGCAAACTGAGCTTATCAAGAAGATGCAATCGGAATTTGAGCATAAAGAGTTTAAACATTGTTTACGTGAAGCTAATGTAGCAGCAGATTTCATAGCTAGAGCTAATGACAGTTTTAATATGGATACTCTTCCTTTGAATAGGGAATTCTGTAACATCATCCGAAAGGATGAACAGGGTTGTGTTCTGTTTTAAAAACCGCCCCTTTTTCGCCTACTAAAAAAAAACCAACTAAAAATATAAGGCTGAAATTATGGAATCTACATTATTGATACTCCCTCCGATCACAATGTGAGTGGTTTTGACTTTTTATACGTATTTTAAAAAGTTTAAAAAACTATATCAAATATTATTATTTTTAACAATTTAATCAATATTATTAAAAAAACTTAATATTTTATATAGTTTTTAACTCTTTAAAATACTTTCAGAAAATCAAACATCTTATATTATTGATCGGATGGAGTATAAACAAACAAAATATCCATAAATATTTCCTTTCAAAACTAGAAATTTTTAGATTTAGAGAGATCACATTAAGAGTACTCCATTATGGATGTTATGGCCACCAAAAAAATTACCCGTCAGATCCTGGTCTCAACAAACAAAATTTTCAAAAAAATAGAAGAAAAACCGAAAAGTTGCCGGCAAATTTTTATTTTTTTACAGGTTTGTTTGACTCTAGGCGGCTAGGCCTGATAAGCAATTTTTCTGTTTTTTTTTTTAAAAAAAAAGCCTATTGAACTAATGACTCGACGGTTATAATTTGGGTGCCCAAATTAAATTTTTTGACAAGGCCTCCATTACAATTTTGGAGTACCTTTATGATTGTACATTGACTAAGATCCTCAACACTCAACTGTAGTTAGAGGCTACTTTGTGCAACAAGGAAACACCATGTAGACAAGTTGGGTCCAAGCCAATGGGCAAAAGATTTTGTTGAGAGTTTTCACATCACATATATCATATATGTGCAATATACATAAGGCTATGAGTAGGCAATGATGTGTCACCACCTCCCATTTTCCTTTTGATCTACATTCAACCAACTAAACTAATCATAACACAATGGATGCACATGCATTGAAGCCCAACCACCCTTTTTCATTACTTAATACATTGGACAAGAGATTTTGTAAATAAAACATCATCATCCATTTTTTCTTCTTCAATAAGTAAAAGTTCCCAACTTGTATGCATAGTTAATTTTTTTCCCAAAGAAGGAAGACATTTTGCCCACTTAGGAATAACTAACAAAATTGTATTCCAAGTATGTTTTTAGCTTTGAAGATTTTCAGTTAAGGGTTTGTTTGGATGGCAGTTATTATGGTTTGTAATGCATAATTTTGCATTATAATATATATTATAATTCAAAATTGTGCATTATAAGTTATAATAACTGGCTATCCAAACATACCCTTAATAATTGGTAAGAATGATTTATTTAGTCTTAAATCTAGGATTGGCAAACATATTGATTAACCAATTTGTAAGGAAAGACAACACTATAGTTTTAATATTTAAGTTCAGCTATCTGGTTAAAGGTAAAGAGTTTTCAATTACTTCACCACGAATGTTGTGACTAGTAATTCTAATGTCAAATTCCACTTAATTAAGAAAGCAAGATATATATAAGTTGTTTATCTATCATCAGCATATAATGGACTACAGCTAGAGGTTTCAAGCATTTGAGATTACATAAAAAAAAGAGGGAGATAAGATAGGATGAAAAGGGGTATTGAATGAATGAAAGATGATAAGATAATAAAAATAAAGGTACCCGATATTATATAAAATACACTTATTTTACCAAGTTAATTTTCATTTAGTTTTGGTAGAGATCGAATTAAGCAATAATTTGCCGATAATTAAGTTTTATTATACAACATCTTTGTACTTCTTCACTAATAGCCATGCTCGTGCATAAACGATATTATAAAATATAATATGTTTGGTGATTTAACTATTTTTAATAATTTTTTCAATTCTTGTATATATATATATGCAAAATTCAAATCAATAAAATATATTTATTTAATATTATTTATAATATAACCATTCTCAAAGTATAATGTATATAAAATTTCACTTTATATCATTAACTGTGCTAGCTATAAATGACATTTTTTTTTATCAATTACATAAGTAAATTTTTTTTTTGATAACTAAACAATTGCATTTTGTTAGTGCATGACATAGCTTATATATTGTCAACGTAAAATTTTTATGAAGAAAATCAATAAAATAAAATATTGCAATAATTATCAATAGATTTGTGTAAAGCTAAATACTTTATAAACTCATTTATTAAAGTCAAGAATTTAAAGAAAAAAACTAAATAATTTTTAATCTCATTTATTGAATCCAAAAACCTTACTTTACTAGGTAATAAAACGATTTGTAAATTGCAAATTTATGAGAATTGAAGATTTTATAAAATGTTGTGGATAGAGTTTAATTTGCTTACAAATTATCCCTATGTGAGAACAAAGAAATTTATTTAAACTAACCTAGTATTTTTATAATAATAATAATAATAATAATAATAATAATAATAATAAACTAACCTAGTATTTTTATAATAATAATAATAATAATAATAATAATAATAATAATAATAATATCTTATTCAAATTTTTCCCCTGTCAATTTGAGCATTAATAAAATAAAGGGCCCTATGTCATTTAACTTTACAAGATCCAATCCGCAATGTTCTTTTTGATGCAACCAATCTTTTGATGTCATTAACATTTTTTTTTTAAAAAAAAAAACACACCCAACCAATATGGTAGGCAGATTGACATCAGAAATCCTCAAAGCCAGCTCAGAAAGGCTCAATTCCTCAATTTGCTTAAACATACCACACCCAACCCCAAGATTGGCATAGTATAATATAATGATCCTATATTCGGTCGTTTGACTCATCTTATTCATCGAAACGACGCGTAAAAGCACACAGGAGCCAAAAGCAAAGGAACAGATCTGATCATGATAAGCTCCATCACATCCCATGCCTGAATGAGTCACCAATCCACACCTTTGCCTCCTATAAAATTTATAGGAGGCAAAGGTGTGGATCATGATAAGCAAAGGAACTTGATGGGGTTATTTATAGTATAAATAACCCCATCTTCTTCATCCACTAACAGCACCAGCTATCTCGAATCAACCGATCTCCTCCACTCAGAAATCAATTCAATCCAATCCGAGTACCGATCGATCATGAAGAACACACCAGCAGCTGGAGATCATCAGAGGGCACCTTGCAGGAGATTGTTGCTTCTGCCTGGTCCTTCTTCATCTTCATCCACCCAGCAACATACAATCTCCAAGCCCCATGCTTCCAAGCACCGTAAGTCGACACATTGTTCGATCTCGATCCTACACACGATCATCGAGTTGTAGTCTTAAGTCGTGAATCAAATGATAAAATTCTCAAGAATTTTTAGTAGGTTTTGCTTAATCTGAATTTTATTAGGTTGAGCTAGGGTTTTCAATAGTTTTAAATTTTAATTAATAATCTAAATCCAAATTAATGTTTCGAAAGTTTTGAATTGTTTCGATTTAATCCTGATTTTTTTTTACGATTCTAACGGTCCTATAAAATGTCTATTATAATAAATTTCTAATATTTACACTTTAAATCTAAGAAATTTTATATATATTTAGTTAGTCTATATATATTTAATTTATTTTTAAAATTTTACAATCTTTATGGGTAATTTTTTTTAATGATTTAACATAATATTTATCTAATATAAAACATATTAACTTCATTTTTAAAAAATTCATCAATGACGTGGGATCAATCCGATCCAGAATCCCGATTTTAACAGGATTGTTTTTATGTTACAGTGGATCTCTCAGAGATGCTAAAGAGGAAGCTAAGCCTAGGAGCCAAGATCATAAAAGTAGGCGGAATTGAGAGGCTATACCGACGAATTTTCAAGGCGGTAAGGGAAGGGGAGCGAGTGGTGAAGGCGTCGCAATGCTACCTATGGACAACGTGCGGTCCCATCGCGGGGATGCTCTTCATCTCCACGGAGAGGGTTGCATTTTGTAGCGACCGGCCCATCAAGTTCTCATCCACCGGGGGAGAGTTGGTTGGGCGGTCCTACTACAAGGTGTCGATCCCGGTTGGGAAGGTTAATGGCGCTAGGGCGGCCCAAGTAGAGACCTCCAAGAGGCCGAAGACGGAGATGTACCTCAAGGTGGTGACGAGAGACGAGTTCGAGTTTTGGTTCATGGGCATTGTTGGCTTCAACAAGACCTTCAAGTGCTTGCAACAAGTTGTTGCATCACAAGGCAGGGTAGTAGTGTAAGCTAGGGATTAGGGATCAAGGTAATTTAAGCTCAATTACCTTAGTTTGTGTTTGCTTTGAGGAACATTTGTGTAAATTCTTTTAGTGTTTGTTTATTTTATTTAATGGAAATCAAGTAGTTTGTGATGTATTGAATATTGAAATGAGAAAATCATATGTAAAATTGTCTATCATCATTTTTTACTTTTTTTTTTTACTACAATGTTTTGAATGGGTAAATAAAAGTTTGTAAAATGAACAATTTTTTGAAGCTATTGTTGGATTTTTTAGGTCTTTTGGGCAATTAAGATAAACAAAATTTACTCTTAAGAGGAAAAATGCATAACTTACTCGAGATGTACAACTTGAAAGGTTGTGGCTATAGAAAAAGGGGTTGTTTGATACTGTGAGAATATGAACTTGACTGAGTGTATTTACCTTCACAAGACTTACAATATATAATACAACGAAGATCTTTATCTTTAGACTAAGATAGATTAATATCTTATATCTTAACAACTAACCTATCTATCTAAGTAGATTTAGTTCTATCTAACTTAGACTAGGTCTTATCTAATACCCTCGCAAGCTGAAGGGCGCGGAGTGACCAAGAGTTTGGGACGAATTGCTGTAAATGACCGACCAGTGAGTGCCTTGGTGAAGACATCAGCAACCTGATGGCTGGCAGGAATGTGACGGACCAGAAGCTCATTGGAATCAACTTGTTGCCGGACGTAATGATAATCCAGTTGTATGTGCTTTGACTTGGACGTGATAGCTGTTGAAGGAGGAAATCGAGAATGCAAAATAAAATACAAATAATAAAGCAAACCGATTGGATCCCAGCAAATAATTACAAGACTTCCTCCCGATGCAGTAGTGGGAAGTCATGATCGATCCACGAGGAAGCTAGTCAGCGGATCTTAGGCAGTGGAGAAATCTCACTCGGTTTCGACTCCAGGGAACAACTCAATATTGACTAGAGGCAATCGATATTGACTTAGTTCAGTCGATATCGACTTAGGTCAGTCAATATCGACTGGTTTTTCCTCAAAATCGACATGTTCAGAGACACAAACGAGCAGCGATCTTTCTGGATCGAGAGTCAGAAGTCGATATCGACCTATAAGAGGTCAATATCGAGTAGGGCAACAGTAGAAAAAAAATAAAAATAAATAACAAAGCTTTGGTAGATTTCGGAATTAACTTTATATAAAAGAAAACTTCCAAGATCGAGGTTTGTAACGACAATAACCAAGCATGCATAAGGCAAGATAAATAACGATAATCATGCAAATTGCATCGAAGGATCAAGCTTTCGCCTTTTCCAACAATTAGACAACTCTTTCAAGAAACCCCAAGTTGTTAGCATGGATCTCCATTGAATGGGTAATAAACACATAAAAGGTAGTAGATGCTCAAGACAAGATAAAAGTCGAATCTTTACCTCAAACACGTATGACTATCGTCGGGCTCACCCCAACCCTAGAAGTGGGTGAACTACTCGCGCCTCATCGCAATTGCAGACATTGATGTAAAGGAAACAACTTGCATAAACTAAATTCAAAGTGTTTACAATCCCGGCACTCCAACTTTCGTTGAACGCCAAAACCCTAAAACCTTTGAACTCCTAAACTTCTCTTGTGGAACTACTTCTCTAGCTTCTGAATTGAATTAATAAAACTCAGCCCCATGGGCTTTATTTATAGGCTTCCAATCCTTGCTAATCAAGGAAGGAAATCTCTATCTATATCTCTATCTACCATAGAAGATATAATTCTACTTGGAAATAAATATATCTAAATAAGATAAAACTAGATAAATCCTAGGGTAATTAAATGTTTTTAACCCTTAGGATAAATAAAAAGATAAAATCTCTCAAGTCTTCATGCGCAAGGAATCTCCTCCCGAAAATATCTCCAACGGATTCGGGATAAAACTTTAAGTAAAGCTCGGAATCGGATTGGTGACGTCGCTGGGTGTAATCGATATTGACCAAGGCAGGTCGATATTGACTAACTTTTCTCGGCTTTTCTCTTCTGCTACTCGATTCCGGCTCCTGTGATGAAAATCGAGTGACTTTGTAGTCGATATTGACCTAGATCCGGTCAATATCGAGTTGAATCTTCAGCTTCTCTCCGTCTTGGGTCGGTTTTCGGCTTCTGGGGGTCAATATTGAGTCGATTTTTAGGTCGATATTGACTTACTGAGGTCAATATCGACTTGCCCTTTTCTCCACTTCTTGCTTTTGGTCCATATCGATTTGACTTGTGATTTTCGACCAGATTAAGTCGATATTGACTAGGATGAGTCAATATTGACCTGTGCTCAGTTT
Source organism: Persicaria tinctoria (assembly GCA_037127255.1). Lineage (NCBI taxonomy): Eukaryota > Viridiplantae > Streptophyta > Magnoliopsida > Caryophyllales > Polygonaceae > Persicaria > Persicaria tinctoria. The sequence goes on along the minus strand of JBANSL010000002.1, from coordinate 89,663,351 downwards.
CTCGTTCTGTTCTTTAAACGCACTTTCCCGAGCCCCCGTTCGTCGGATTGACGCATATGAGCATGCGTTGGAAAGCTCTTTTCGAGGGCTACAACTCTCATGAAGACATCAGAACTTGACTCAGAATGATGAATGCCGAAAAATGGCCCTTTTCTTCAGCTGCACCATCCTTAACTTCTTCATGAGTTTCCTTTAAGCTCTAAAGTGCGTCCGATTTCTGCGAAATCAAACAAAAACTAGTGTAGACTCCAAAATTTGGCAATTAAGCATAAACTACATAGATTTTGTATAAATCCAACCCAAAATTCATGAAATGCATGCAGAAATCGATATAAAAGTAGATATAAAACATGGCATAAAACATGGACATCAATAGCAGGATTGTTGGCGAGAAACGTAGCCGGCCGGTTATCGTAGAGTAGCACAGGGGGTCGCTGAATGGGAATGCGAAGCTCATACAGAAGCTAACGGAGCCAGGCAAGCTCAATAGACGTGAAGGCGAGGGCACGGTATTCAGCTTCAGTGCTGGAGCGAGCGAGTGCTTTCTGATTGCGACTGGACCAACTTACAAGATTGCCGCCAAAGTACATTGCGAAGCCGTGTTGAGAATGAAGATCAGATGGGTCTGTCGCCCAGCCGGCATCCGAGTAAGCCACCATATCAGATCGAGGAGATGCTGTGATGGTGAGACCATAATCAAGAGTCCCTTTGAGATAGCGGAGGATGCGCTTAACGTGCTGCCAATGAGAAGTTAAGGGACGATGCATGTGTTGACAAGCCCTATTGACGGAAAAGCTGATCTCAGGCCGCGTGACAAGGGCGTATTGCAGGCTTCCCACAACATGACGATAGGCACTTGGATAGTCATAGGGTAAGTCGGGACCAGTAACCAGTTTGGTAACGGACGGATCAGTAGGAGATGAAATTGGCTTGGCTTCTAACATAGTGCAACGATCAAGTAAATCATGTAGGTACTTCTGCTGAGAGAGATGAATGGTAGAACCTGAGTAAAGGATCTCAACACCAAGGAAGTAGGACAGACGACCAATGTCCTTGAGAGCAAACTTCAGATTCAGCAAGGTGATGAAGCGTGAAACAAAGGCGGGATCCGAACCAGTAACAATGATATCATCAATATAGACAAGAACATAAGTAACGACAGATGAAGTTTTCAGCACAAACAGAGATGTGTCCGAGAAGCAAGCCTGAAACCCGCATGAATGCAAATAGACGCGGAGCTTGGTGAACCATGCCCGAGGAGCTTGCTTGAGACCATAGAGCGCCTTGTGGAGTCGGCAGACATGATTGGGACGTTTAGGATCAACAAAGCCTTTCGGTTGGGACATGTAGACAACTTCAGACAAATCGCCATTGAGAAAGGCATTGTTGATATCAAGTTGACGAATATTCCAGCCACGAGACAGGGCAATACAGAGCACAATTCTGATGGGGGTTGGTTTGACAACTAGGCTGAAAGTATCAAAATAGTCTACCCCTTCCTCTTGATGGAAGCCTTTGGCAACCAAACGAGCTTTGTATCGATCAATGCTACCGTCAGGTTTTCGCTTTATGTGAAATACCCACTTGTTACCTACAATATTGGCACGAGAGGGACAAGGAACCAGAGTCCAAGTGTGATTAGCCTGAAGCGCATTAATTTCAGATTGCATCGCAACCCGCCAGTGCTCAGATTTCGCAGCCGCAATGAAAGTAGACGGCTCTTTTTCCGTAAGGAGGCAAACAGGAGAAGGATGACGCGTGCTGGTGAATGTTTTCGGTTTGAGATCTCATGTGCGAGCCCGAGTGGCCATAGGATGGTGGGAGTCATTAGTAGGGCGCAGAAATCGCAGCTGAGCAGGCACCACAGGTGTAGGGGTCGATGCATCGTCCGAAGAGCTAGAAGACGGACTAGGGATTGAGGGAGATGGGGACGATGGAGCAGCATGTGTGGTAGACTCGGTTGTGGTAGGGGATGAGGGATGGGGAGACGAGGAAGAAGAGGAATGATCCGGAGAGGGTGTTGGTGTGGTGAGGGGTGTCAGCATGGGGGACAGCTGACCGGGCTCTGCAGAGTCTGCAGCAAGTTGGAGAAGTCGGGATGGAGCGGAGGGACCAGGGTGAGACGGTACTGGAGGGGAGACAGATGGAGAGGGGGTGTGCTTATAAGGAAATTGGTCTTCGTTGAATACAACATGAGCGGAAATGTAGATCCTCCCAGTAGGAAGATGTAAGCATACATAACCTCTGTGTTTAGAATTATAACCAATGAATAAACAAGGTTGTGAACGATAGGACAATTTTGTGGAGTTGTAGGGCTTTAGATAAGGGTAGCAAAGGCACCCGAAGGTCTTGAGTCTGGTATAGTCAGGGAACTTGTTGTATATAGTTTGTGAAATGGAGAGGTGTTGTCGAGAAGGGGGGTGATGGTACGGTTAGAGAGGTAGGTTGCAGTGTGGAAAGCTTGCTCCCAATAGGAGAAGGGTAGACCGGCCTGAGCAAGAAGCGAAAGGCCTTTCTCCTTAACAATGCGATGACGTCGCTCAACAGCACCATTCTGAGACGGGGTATGTGGGCAAGAGATCTGTTGTAGGATGCCATGGTGTTGCAGGTAAGCGGTCAAGGCTATGAACTCGCCACCCCCATCGGTTTGGAGCTGTTTGATGGAAGTATGGAACTGTGTTTGAACCATTTTGTGGAAAATTTCAAATGTTTGCAAGACTTGGGATTTGAGAGACAAGAAATATATCCAACAAAATTTGCTATGATCATCAACAAATTGAACAAAGTATTTATTTCCATAAATTGAAGAAACTGACGCAGGACCCCAAACATCAGCATAGACTAAATCAAAACAAGAAGAACTAGGTGTGTGTATAGATGACACTTGTAAACGACGACTTTTGCCAAGTTGGCATGACTTACAGACGCTTGGGAACTTTGTATTCGACACAGGCAACCGAAATTGGGAAAGAAGACTCTTGAGAATGGCGACGTGTGGATGGGCGAGGCGGTTGTGCCAACCCTGGAGAGAGGTACGGCAGGACAGCAAGGCTTGAGGTGGAGACGGGGATAGGCGGTAAAGTCCGTCTTCAACGGTTCCCTTCATAAGCATCCGACCCTGCAAATTCTTCACAAAACAACTGTTACGATGAAGCTCAATGAAGTCATCATTATCTCTAGTTAGAGATGTAACACTGAGAAGATTCTTGGGAATTGTAGGAACAACTAGGACATTGCTTAAAGCTAAAGAGTGACCAATAGACGAGGAACCAATATGAGTAATAGGAACAGTTTTACCATCGCCAAGAGCAAGATGATCAGTACCGTCATATTCAGAATGGAGGGAGAGGTTCCTCATGTTGTTGGTGACGTGATGAGATGCACCAGAGTCCACATACCAAGAGGGATCACCGACAGAAGACCCAGTAGCGGCGTGATTTGCTGATTTCGGAACGTAGGTAGACGAAAACCGAGTCATGTCGAGCTTGTTGAAGCAATTTCGGGCAGGGTGACCAAGACGATCGCAAATCTGGCAGACTGGACGGGAGGACTGTTGAGGAGCAGAGTTGATATCAGCGGAAGAATCAAAGGAGCGGCCTCGACCTCTTCCACGACCACGATCACCGCGACCGCGACCACGGGTAGGGGCGTCGGACCGAGACTGAGAACCACCAGAGGCTGCGTTGGCAACCGGTGGTGTAGAGTTGTCGTCGGCGGCAGGAGAAGGGATAACAGCCGAACTGGCGGCACCAGACAACAGGGTAGACTCGTGTTGAATGCGCTCCTCCTCATGGAGAAGAAGCCCGGTTAACTCGTTCGGAGAGACAGCCTCGACACGGACATTGATGGCGGCCTTGAAAGGTCTATAGGATGCATCGAGACCATGAAGAAGAGATGCGACAAAGTCATCATCTTGAACAAAGTATTGACACTCAGCGAGGGCGTCAACAATGGATCATTTCTTTTCGATGTAATCCATCATTGATAGCGAACCCTTTGTGAGATTCTGAAGCTGGCCCTTGAGATTCATCAAACGAGCGCGATTTTGAGATTGGAACATTGACGAGATCATGGTCCAGGCGTCATAGGACGTCGACGCCTTGGCCACATAACACAGAAGCTTCTCGGATAGAGTGGAGCGAAGCCAAACAAGGACGAAGCAGTCAGACTTTCGCCAGGTTGTGTATTGCGCGGAGTTGGTGCAGTATCATCAGAAGGAGGAGTTTTTGGTTTGGTGAGCACAAAGGACTCAAGATCATAGGCTTCAAGAGTAGAGAGGACAACACTTTTCCATGAATAAAAGTTGGAACGATCAAGCTTGTTCGACAGGGTAGGGAATTGCATATTTGTGGAGCTTCCGGTAGACAAGAGAATGGTGTTGTTGGTGTTGGAAGTCGACATGGTGGTTGGAAAAGGGCAGAGCTTGGCCGGACAGACAGATCGGCGGAACAAGGGGGCCGAAGAGAATTTTTGTGGAAAAAAAAAACCTAAGCTCTAGATACCATGTGAGAATATGAACTTGACTGAGTGTATTTACCTTCACAAGACTTACAATATATAATACAACGAAGATCTTTATCTTTAGACTAAGATAGATTGATATCTTATATCTTAACAACTAACCTATCTATCTAAGTAGATTTAGTTCTATCTAACTTAGACTAGGTCTTATCTAATAGATACACCGTAAATCCAGATTAAATCCCTATATAATAACTCAAGTTTTTATATATAAAATATAAGTAATTGAAGGTTCATCTTATAAACTAAAGAATGATTGATATGGGACTATATTGGCCTTAAGAATTAAGAATGTGCATGTTTGAAGAACGTACTGTAAAATATACATAAAAGTTTAATGCGAGATCTAATTAATTTCGTCCTTTGTTGTATTTTTAAATTTCCTTTTATATGGGTATGTTATTCACACGGTGAGTTTCTGCCTAATGCAAGGCGAGAGGGTGCCGTCACCGGCTGCCGGAGACGGATGAGTTGGCAAAGGGGTTGAGGGTTGGGTTTTCGCCTCCGACAAGAAGAGTCAATTGTTCATGGTGCAGTAGGGCAATGTTATGGGACACAGAATTTGAGAGTCGGATGGGAGCTTTGTCGATTTCGAAAGTCGGAGTCACCAAGACATCATGCATTTGACAAGATATGGACCGTGCCAATAAGAGCACCATTTAAAAAGAGGGATTTTTACCAAATTTATGCATAGATTAGTGTCTGTGTCTAATGACGTCTTTTTCCGTATTTGATCAATTAACCCTACACCCTTAAAAGCAAAAATCTACTTATCTTATTTACTTTTGCCTTTAATTTATTAGACCATTAATAAACTAAAGAGTCTGATGTCACTCTCTTTTGAAGATCCAATGTTTGCGATTCCTTTTTTTTTTTTAATGCAACTGATAGATTACATAGGTCTTAATATTGTATAGTGGGTCAAAAGCTCATTAAGGCCCAATACCTTTGTAACCTATATATATGATTATCAATGAATGGAAACCCTCGAGGAGGACTTTACATCAATTCCGCTATTCTACATGGTATCACAGCCTTTTCTTCCTAACGGAACCCTAAATTGATCCTCCCTCTTCCTCCGACCTTCCTCCTCCCCGCCGCCTCTCCGGCCCCTGCTCTCGACACCCCCTCGCACAGCGACACCGCCGCCCTCTCCCTCTCCAAGGCCACCGTCGCCGGATCCACCATCCTCGGATCCCCTGCACCGCCACCCTTCCCCCTCCCTCTCTCGGCCAGCCTCGTCCCCAGGCGCGTCCAAGCCAGGTTCAACGCGCCCGCGCCAGCCCCCACGCGCCCGCGCCAGCCCCCACGCGCCCGCGCCAGGTCACCCTCCCGCGTCGTCCCCATGCACCCATACTCTACCTCTCGACATGCCGGCCCTCGCGCCTGTCTGACATCGCCTGATCCAGACTATGTTCCGCCCGCTCTGCATCACGCCTTCTCCTCTACGCAACAGACATCTTCAGATTCTTCTTGGTACATGGACACTGGTGCCACCTCTCACATGACGAACTCCTCAGGTAACCTTTCCTCTATTTCTTTTAAGGGCCCTGCCCCCTCTATTATCGTCGGAAATGGTGGTCGTCTTGCTACTTCGGGTATTGGCCACGCCAATTTACAGACCCCAACCCACCCACTACACCTCAACAATGTCCTTATTGCCCCAAAGATTGTCAAAAACCTTATCTCTGTCCGTCGGTTCACTACTGACAACAACGTTTCCCTTACGTTTGATCCCTATGGTTTCTCTGTGAACGATCTTACTACGGGGGTTACTCGCATGCGATGTAACAGCACCGGGGAGCTCTACCCTGTCACACCACCTCCTGCGTCCCGTCAATCGTGTCCGGTCGCCCTCTCGGCATCGTCGTCCAGCCTCTGGCATGCACGCCTGGGCCATCCCAGCGCTGCCGTTCTAGATGTCCTCCGTTCCCAGAACCTTGTCACATGTACTAAAGACCCACACTCTGGTTTATGCTCTTCCTGCCAACTAGGCAAACATGCCCGACTGCCGTTCCAACGGTCTTTGACCTCTACCCTTGCTCCATTTGATATCATTCACAACGACATTTGGACCTCTCCCGTGCCTAGCAAGGAGGGTCACAAGTACTACCTCTTGTTTCTGGATGATTACACTCATTACTTATGGGTCTTCCCGTTGCATTTCAAGTCCCAAGTGTTTCCTATTTTTGCCAGATTCCATACCTACATCAAAACACAAGAGGAGGACTTTACATCAATTCCGCTATTCTACAGCAACCACCACTCTTTGCAATTTAGCCTTTTTCATTTTTGCAAAGCTTTTTTCCCCTTAAAAACTAACACTGAAGATGGTTGGCAAATTGACATCAGAGATCCTCAATGCCAACTCAGAAAACCGTAATTGTCATGTAGTTGTACATGTCAATGCCTATACTATCAAATGAAAGAATTAAAAGAAATGGCTTGATTCTTGAATTTTCTTGCCTAGCTTTATAAATTGACTTCTACTATATTGTATGTTTTAGTTGCTTCATTTCGTTTTTAGTCTACGTCGGGTACTTTACAGTTTTAATTTTGTTTAGATTCGGCGTGTTGCCTGTTTTATTACGCCCTTTTTTTTTGTTGTACTGTATATTTAACGGCCTTCCTGTCCGTCGACTTATCGAGTTTTAGGTATTGATCTCGAATTCATCTGCTATGTAACAAAAAAAAAAATGAATGTGTTGAGGAGATTTTTTTATATTTTTTTCCAAATTAAAGAAGAAAAAGAAAAGGCAAATATACGTCAAAAGCAAATGAAGAAATCTGATGATAAGCCCATCCCATTCATGGATGAGTCACCCATCTCCCTTTTCCATTCCATAAATAACATCTCCATCATCCTCCAAACTCCACCTGATCGACCTCTCTCAAATCACCCTTCATCGATCAACTCAGTTTCGTCTCGATCGAAATCGGAACCAATCCATTCAACTACAATGAAGAACACACCAGTAGCTTCAGATCAGAGGCTCCCTTGCAGGAGACTCTTGCTTCTTCCTGGCCCTTCTTCGTCTTCCTCGTCCCAACAACACGCAATCTCCAAGCACAGTAAGTTAACTATATACATATTGTTTATATATATGAGTTACTCCTCTTATTGCCAATCGAATGATTTTGTTTCATTCATCTTATAGTGGATCTCTCGGAGATGTTGAGGAGGAAGCTGAGCCTAGGAGCGAAGATCATACGAGTAGGCGGCATTGAGAGGCTATACCGGCGAGTTTTCAAGGCGGTAAGAGAAGGCGAGCGCGTCCTCAAGGCGTCGCAATGCTACCTATGGACAACATCCGGCCCCATAGCAGGGCTGTTATTCGTCTCGAACGAGAGGATCGCCTTCTGTAGCGACCGGCCAATCAAGTTCTCGTCCAACGGAGGAGAGTTGATCGGCCAATCCTACTACAAGGTGTCGATTCCGGTTGGGAAGGTGGGTAGGGCGAACCAAGTAGAGACCGCTAAGAGGCCGAAGACGGAGAGGTGCCTCAAGGTGGCGACGAATGACGGATTCGAGTTCTGGTTCATTGGGATTGTTGGCTTTAACAAGACTTTCAAGTGCTTGCAACATGTTGTTTCGCAAGCAAAGGGGCGTAGCTTATAAGGATAGAAGGAGGAAATTTGTGTATATATCTTCACGTACATACTCTCAATCTGTTCACTTTCCTAGCTAATGGAAAACAATTTAAAAAATCTCCCTATGCGGCCATTAGATTAGATATTGTGTCGTTTTGATCGATCTAATCTATTGTGATGGTTTGAGTAATCAAAATACCGTGAATTAGCTTTTGTGTTAGAACGGTTTTTGTGTTAGAACGGTGGATTCCGACCAACCACAACAACAACATTTCTAGTTTGTCCCGCCGGAGCAGGGTCCGAGGGACCAAAATGTACACACTCTTTCCCCGACGTCGTCGAGAGAGTGTTTTCTCGTGGCCCTGACACCAAAAAATATAAACTCATAGAAAAACAAAAAGACAAATGTAACAAACGAATCTAGATGATGCCATGGTGTGCGAACGGGGGATATGGACCATATGGTCTATCTAGACCTGTCGAACGGGTCATTCGGGTCGGTCACTTCGGGTCTCGGGTAAAACGGGTCCCGAGTAAACGGGTTCCGGGTATTTCCAGGTTGACTAGAACTCGGGTTTGACTGGGTTTCGGGTCGATTTCGGGTTTGTCAATTTTTTCTTTTTTAAATTAAAAAAATCATGTGATAATTTTGCGATAAATTTTAATTATATATAAATAAATTTAATTATATTTAATTATAAATCAACCGGGTCAATCGGGTCACCGGGTCAAAATTACCGGGTCAATCGGGTCAAAACCCAGATTACCCGGAAAATTTTTGGGTTTTCGGGTTCAGGTCGAAAAAAAATTCCGGGTCAAAATTTCCGGGTCTTGACCCAAAAAATTCCAGGTTTTCGGGTCGGGTTATGTTTTAACAGGTCTAGTTCTATCCATAACCATGCTCTCGGTAAGGTTAAGAAGGGCACAATCTTGTCTTATCACCTTCCTCCAACTCTTCTTCGGTCTTCCTCTGCTCCATCGTACTCTATCGATCTTCAAACTGTCACACCTACAAACTGGCGCGCTCGACTCTCTTTCCTGCACATGACCAAACTAACGAAGCCTGGTTATGGTAATTGATCCGTGTTTTTATTAGGTTGACACTTGACAGTATTTTCTTCTACTTGATATTGATTGATGAAGTTGACTTAGTGATTTAAAAATATATGTTAACATTAACAATTTTGGGAAGATATGCGGAAAATTGAAGTGATCATTAGATATATTTAAAAATATTTTTCATATATTTTAAGAGAATGTGATCAATCTTTTTAAAATATACATGATTTTAGATGTATAAATTTGATTCCTACGGTAAGAAAATTTCTCAACTTTTGAAAAACATGAATAGTTTTGTTGAGTTTTTTTTTTTGGTATTTTTAAGAATTTAAAATCAAATTTATATGCCGTAATCACCAGCCCACTTCGCCTGCATCATTAGTGTGGAGAGGATAAGGGTGAAGGTTCTCGTATATGATAGGTGGTGCGGACGGAGAAATTTTCTCCGCAACATATGGGTGGTGATAGACCTATTTCGCCGGGTCATAACCCACCCCATTTCCACCCTTATTTTATTTTATTTTCAAACTAATTACTTTATTTGAATATGTCATATTATGATTTATTGTGTTGTTTAAAAGAAACTAAATAATTTATTTAAATTAATCTAGCTAGTATTATATTATGACATGATTTGTTAACCCTAGAATTTAATCACTCTTTAATGTACGTGGTCATTAATAAATTGAAGGATATGATGTCATTTGCTTTGTATATATGGTCCAATCTTTGCAAAGTTCCTTTTATATAACCAATCTTTGCAATTATAGCTTTTCATTTCCAATATTATATTTTATTTATTTAAAAAAAAAAACATAAGAACATGGTTGGCATTTGGCAACTTATTTTGCAAATTGACATCAGAAATCCTCAATGCCAGCTCAGAAAAGCTTGATTCTTCAATTTGATGACCAATATTACTCTCAAACCAACTGTCTATACTTTTTAATACATATATTATAGTATTTTCTACTAAAAAAACATTATCACTTTGGACATAAGAATTTTTATATTAAAAAAAAAAAAGCAGATTAAAGGAAAAACTGAATTGATTATCTCTTTCTGATATTACATGTTTGCTGACCGAATTGGGGCGCGCGGGAAATCTAAAAGAAAACGAACAGTTAATAAAGTCGTTTGATTCATATTATTCATCAAAACGACGCGTAAAAGCAAGTAGGTGGAATATATATATTGTTTTTTAATAAAAAAAAACACATATATACGTAAAAAGCAAATGAAGAAATCTTATCCGACACCCGAACGAGTCACCATTCACCAATCCACACCTTCACTCTGATATGTATATATAATACACACACACACCCATCTCTAATATCCACTATCTGAAATCAATCACCTTACCTTACAAACTAACTGAATTCAAGTATCATGAAGAACACATCAGTTTCAGATCATCACAGGGCACCTTGCAAGAGATTGTTGCTTCTGCCTGGTCCTTCTTCTTCATCATCAACCCAGCAACATACAATCTCCAAGCCCCATGCTTCCAAGCACTGTAAGTCCTAGTGTTCAATCTTAATCTACTCGATCCGATCATAAAATTCTCGATACCAGTTGGGTATGAGGTTTTCAGTTATATGTATGTATGACTATTATTTGAGTCGAACAATCCGAGCATTGGTTGCTCATCTTTGGCTCGTTTACAAACAAATCGAGTTCGATCCAATTTGCACTCGAGCATCATACCTAGACTTGTTTAGTAAATTGAACAAAACTTTATTTGAGCTGAACTCGAGCTATTCGGGTCATATAACATTCATAGCATTGTATTGATTAATTTCCAAAATTATAGGTACTTGATTAATTATATTAGATATGCATGAGCTAAAAATGCAAAAGGTGTATGACCTAACCCTAAATTCCCAAATTGACGGATCGGATCGGATCGAACCGGGTTTTAAATTCGGGTTATATTTTATGAATTTCTGTGTTGCATATGCTAAAGGTTCTAACATATGCATACATCTACTTTTCCAGTGGATCTCTCGGAGATGTTGAAGAGGAAATTGAGCCTAGGAGCCAAGATCATACAAGTAGGCGGCATTGAGAGGCTATATCGTCGAGTTTTCAAGGCGGTAAGAGAAGGCGAGCGCGTCCTCAAGGCGTCGCAGTGCTATCTTTGGACGACTTCCGGTCCCATTGCAGGGCTTCTCTTCGTCTCCACGGAGAGGGTCGCTTTCTGTAGCGACCGGCCCATCAAGTTCTCGTCCATCGGAGGAGAGTTGATCGGCCGATCCTACTACAAGGTGTCGATTCCGATTGGGAAGGTCGCTAATGCGGCGAAATTTGAGGCCTCTAAGAGGCCGAAAACGGAGATGTATCTCAAGGTGGCCACCAGAGACGAATTCGAGTTTTGGTTCATGGGGATTGTTGGGTTCAACAAGACATTCAAGTGCTTGCAACAAATTGTTGCACAAGGATAGCTAGATATGTTACGTGAGATTGTGATGAACTTTAATATGTGTAAATAAATTAATTAAATCTTCATTTTTTACATCTAAGAGTCTAAGAGTAAGAGGTTTATATGTTCAGTAGTTCACTACCCGTTTGTTGATTAATTAAAAAAAATATTATATAAGTTATGGTTAATAAATACAATACAATAATTTTTATTATCCTACTTTTAATAGATTTTTTTTTTAAATCTATTGACCAAATTTGTACGTGAACTTAAGACTTACATCAATTTATTTTTCATGATATCTAACCTCACATGAGTCGATAATAATATCCAATATTAACTTATTCTGAATTGATTTGAAATTAAATAACTCGATAAAAAAACTGATTCAATTTGACAAACGTCATATCTAGCCATGTCAACCACTACAAATTAACCTAAAATTTCATAGTTTAATGTGTACTAAACAACTTCAAATCCACCCCTTATACTTATAATTTTAGAAGCAATATGTCTTCACAAAAAATTGAGCCACGTGTCATTATCTGAGCAATGATAAGAAGGACGGTTTCACCTTTCTCACCCACGTTCTCTTGCCTGCTACTGCCAAAAACTGAAAATTGAAGTCATCCCCTCCCCGTCAAAAAAACCTCCTCCACGCACTCTGTTTTCAATTTTGTAGGGTTTGGGTTTGGAAACCGTCGGTGATGGAGCAGGAGGCACGGCTAGGAGGGAGAGGGGCATCGGGCCATGGGTCTGCCGGAGAAGAGGGCGGAATCAGGGCGGAGGAAAGACGATACCTGGAGATTTCGTCCTTCGCGACGTCGATGCCTTGAACGCATCGACGAATCTCCACATCGATGAGATCTTCGTCCTCTCGCCTGATCTGCTGTCGTGAGATCTTTCCCTTACTTCTTCTTCCCCTTTCTTTTGTTCCTGCTTTCATTTTTGCTTCGATTTCCTATCCTATCGATTTCCGTTGCTGTCGCTGAAATCGTCGTCAGTTTGTGCTTCCTTCTTTCTGAACGAGTATTAATCAGCGGTGTCGGAACCCGGAATTAGCAACAACTTCATCCAGAAGTTGGTGGATCGGTTCCACCGGTTTTTTTCAGTTTCTTGCCTTGAATTTCTGAAAATTTCAAATGGCGTGAGCGCAAATCAACGCTCTCGCTGGAATTCCGGCCAGCCGAACGAAATTCGTCGCTAAAACCGCCGACCAAAGGTATAGTTTCTTGATCCCTGGCTCTCGCGTCACTGAATGTTGAATAATTGCCGCTGAATTGAGCGCCTAGGGTTTCAGAAGTTGAATTAGTCACGAAAGAACCTAGCTTTGAAATGGATACAACTGATAGGGCCATGCCGGAGTCAGGTAGGAGTATGGAGGCTCTGATAGAAACCCTACATGCTCAGCAAGAGCTTCTCCAGTGGCTGTACACGGAGCTGGATGTGGAGAGGGAGGCTGCGGCGACGGCCACCAGTGAATCCCTCACCATGATACTCCGCCTCCAGGGCGAGAAGGCGGCGATGGAGATGGAGGCGAGCCAGTACAAGAGGATTGCTGAGGAAAAAATCGTGCACACGGAAGAGACACTGGAGATCTTCAGGGATGTGATTAACTAGAAGGAGATGCAAATTGCATCTCTGGAGTTCCAATTGCACTCCTACAGATTCAAGCTTGCGAATTAGGGCTGCGCTGATGTCAGTGAAAGTGAGGCTACTTACCCTGAGAACTTGCTCTTAACAGGGAGGAGGAGGTGTTCTCTTCCTCTTCTCCTTGAGGTTCCGCCTTCCGAAGGTGAAGCATCTGGTGAGAGTAGTGTAAAGGTATTTTGGTGGTTGGATTGACATCTAATTAGAAGATTGATAAGGTATTTTGGTGTAAGCTAGAGGGGCTGATTTTGACATCAAATTCTCTCTATGCTATAGGGGACTTTGTTACAGGTTTCTCTAGATTTGTAATGACAATTCATTCTAGACGCAGAAAATCGTGTTTTGTTAACCTTGGATCATGCTGGCTGATGTCTGCTATATGCTCGGGGAAGCATCAGATTATGGAAGCGAGGGAAGTTACTCAATGGGAGGTAAGTTCCATGAAACTCACTGTTAAGCTTCAGATTATGTGTTTCTTGAATTTGAATAGGGGTGGTTCGATTTGAGAATTAGGGTTTCGATTTGGGATTAGGTTTTGATTCGAACTTGATGAATTTTGCGAATTGCATTTGAAATTGATCGAGGGATTAAAATTCTTACTTTCTCAATTTGAACCTCATAATTTGTTAGTGGATTTCTGGTTTCTCATAAAATTCTTACTTTCGCGTTTGTTGCTTTCACGAAATCTCTATTTTCCATGCTTTTGCTAAGATTTCTGAGGGTTTTTTAGTGGTTGAGATGAACATCGAATGTTCTTGACCGTTGTTGATCAACCGGCTGCGACGGCGGTGGTTGATTAAGTCTTTGGATTCCGAGTCGTTGCTCTCTCGGCTATCTCATCTTAGGGGCATTCGATAGCGGATCTACCTCTGTAACTTGCCATGTTCTTCGATTGATGACCTCCACAGTGTCACCGCCTATTCTCTCCGGAGGTGAATTTCTTATGTTGTTACCTCAACTGTCAATTCTGATTTGTTTTGATCTAATTTCAGGTATTTTGCTTATATTTTGTGTTTTTCCCCTCTTTTTTGTTCCTTTTTTCTCCTATTGCTTATTGTTATTGCCTGTTAGTAAGTTTTAACTACTCGAAGGCTAATTTAATGTTGCAAATGATGTTTCTTTATGTTGAAGATTGTTCCGTAGTTGTTGCTTGCTATTGTTGCTCAAATTGACTCTTCCAATATACCTACTAATTGCTTTATGTTTGACACCTATTGAGAACAAAATTGTTGTAGCGGGTTTAAATTATTACTTTAGGAATTAAAAACTGTTAAAATAGATTAAAAGGCCAGTTCATAAAATGGTAACTTTCAACTTTAGTCAAAACTTAATGTAGATATTTTCCAAACTTCTTTGGGACTTTTTGACGAAGCTTTGATCTCCAAAAATGATGTTTACATGTATGTGTACATTTTTTATGAACTGAATTAATTTGAGATCAAGCTTATCAGTCGAATGTTTTTTATTGCTAATTGGAATAATTCAAATCAATTGCGCAGAGGAAATAAAAGGTTTTCAAGCTATAGGATGAGGCAAATTGAGATGGATGAAATGAAGGTGCACTACTAGAATTATGTTCATAGACATCGGGTATAAACCGATGTTAATCAAAAAAAAATTCGACGTGTTAGTGGGTGGTGTTAAAGATCCCAACTTTACCACATCGGTTTATAACCGATGTCTTTAATAATTTATAACATCGTTTTTCTTTTTAATAATGACTTAAGTACATGGATATAATTACTTTTTGATTGATTCATCTAATGCCAAACCGTTATTATTTTTTATTTCTAGCCATTTGAAAGTATGCAGGGTAATTCAAAATTTCAAATTAACATCGCTATTTTTTATAAACCTGATTTCTTACATTGCTACACACATCGGTGTAATTGCAACACATACACATCTATTTTTGTTATAATTTTCATATATGCTAGGTTTAGAAATCAATCAAGTTCGATGTGTTTCATCAAATACACCTAATAATCTATATTGTGACATTGTTTTGGAAAAAAGAAAAATAAACAATGCACAAGACCATAACCAATACATTAAATAATTACAATAGAGTCGAATGCAAGATGACAACATACAATTTCTCATTCAACAACTAACTTGAAGATTCGTAGATAGAATTGATTGACTCAATGTTGCATATTGAACCGAAGCACAATTCATACCGCGAATGCGACCAAACTAGGCCCTCTAGCATTCCATCTCAATCCTTCGACACTATGATTTTCTCTAGGATCAGACCTGCAAGAGAAAATGAAGTGAGACAATCATAAATAGTAAGATATATCAATGACAAATCATAAAATCGCGTTTAGCCTACCATAAAAGGTCCATGAGGACTATATCGATCTAGCATCCATTGTAATAGGCATCTGATGCTTCTCTGTCTCTTCAACTGAATTGATAGACCATCCTATGCCCCCAAGAAACCACAACTACTATCAAAGTGGCAATTTAGACATTCGCAATCAGACTTCGTCATAATAGAAAGGTGAGCAACATCATTCTCAAAATGATCTCCTAAACTATGCTTCAATTCTCAAACATGTAGTATTTACAACTTCTGAACTGATTTAATGGTTTTGCAAGAACTAAATGGGGCATTTATGCATTTCACAAAAGCATAACAGCTTTAGAGGGCACTGAAATATACACATCATACATATTGATAAGTCATAACTTCTATTCCCTAATTTATAAAGCAACAGAGCATTCAAGTAAATCCCTGAACCATTTTTATTTCATGTTGCACAGCTATAAAACAGAAGAAAAAACCAATCCCTGAGATCCATCGAACAATTTAAAGTCAAAATTCATCAATAGATTGCAAAATACCTTCTTAGTCAAAATACCTTCTCAGCTATAAAACAAAAGGAAATATCTCTCTACATATGTTTGCTTTTACAGGATGAAGACGCCAATCATAAGTGATTTATTTTTAGGATAGAATTAGAACACTAGGACAGGAATCAACTTTGTTATCCAAATTGGAAAAGGGAAAGGATACAAGGATAAGAAGACTCGTTTCGTGGAAAATTCTCCAACTCGACCAAAAACTACATACCTTGTGAGCTAAAAATGAAAAAGGGTGCATTAAGACAAAGAAGAATAAGAATAACATTAAATACCTCAATCTCTCTAAATGAAACAAGACTCGTTTCTAGTTCTGAATCCAACAGTAAAAGCCTACTTGCAAGATTAAAGTTTCCCCTAACTTATTGATGCAACAAGATGTTGAGGTAAAGAAAGAATCCACGGGTAACAAGAGTCAACACTCATTACTCATAAAGAGTTGTGAACCAATGAATACAAGTAAGAGAAAATTATTAAATAGGTACTAACTTCAAATATGAACCCTTTAGTAACTAGAAACCATTGGAAGTATACAAAAAAGCAATTGATTAAGATATCCAAACTTCAAATATGAACCCTTTCTTAACTAGAAAGTCCTAAAATTACGCAATCTCATAAAGGAACTGGCATTTCAGGTTATAAAGGGTGACAAATGCTATTCAAAACCAAAAGTTAAGACATAGGTGCTGGGATTGTTACCTCTAACTGTCAACCCTGAAACACAATCACGATGCTAGCTTCTTAAGATCTACACTTGCAACATTTTGAATAGATAAACTTTCAGCTTAGTCTTTATCTGAGTCATTTGAGTTTTGCTAGGGCCTGTAACACCCTCAATGCATCCGTCTTGCAGGATCTACTCCTGGTTCATCTTTCGGCTAATCTGAAACACTGCATTGTTCATCTAAAACAAAGCAATGATCAATAATCTTATTCCTCGCTTGCTGACTCAAAATAACTATTCCATCAACATAAGTCACAATCACTTCCTTTAAAGTGCGTGTTAGGAAGAATAAGACATACTAAGAACAATTAATGCACTCCACTAAGTTTATTTCCTTGAACCCTATACATGTATGCCAATTAAATTCATGAAACACAGTAATTCCTTTAGCAATTGGCTAGTGTGTGTGTGTGTGTCCAAGCCCGCTGTTTGCCTGCAAGTATTATTCAGATTTTGTAAGAATAATGAGGTAAAGAGGTATTTATGAGCCTGAGAAACAAACAGCGAGAAATCTCCATATTGAGATATGCCAAAACATGTTCTACATCATAGGTAACAAGGACATATATAAGGGACATGAATACAATACAAAGGCATCCAGGAAAACAACAACTTAAAAAACATGGAACACACCGAGTAAATGAAAATATATGTTATATGATCTTGAATGTGTACGTGTACGTGAATGTGAGTAATGTATATATATTATTGAAATGGATATAGAACACTAACGCATAAAATTAAATACACAATAACATCAATAAATGGTAAATTTGAAACAGAGGGATTAGAAATGAACTAGAATGAAAACGGGGAGAAAGAGAAAAGGCATGTTGCCTTTTCATTTGGTAGAAAATAGCAAGCAAGAGGGAGCACATTCCATAATCAAATGCAGCACCTTGAATCCTCCTCCCATTATGAACTAGTATGAATAAGTTATTGCCTCTTCAAGACAATTACAGAAAACATCAGCATTACTGACATTCAGTAATTCTTCTACGAAAGTTATACACTCTTGACCCTTGCCTTTTCTAGATTATAGTATACTTCACATTCATACCCATATATTTTTTATGCTCAAGAATTGTAAACAATTGGATACTCTAAGTCAATTCAAGTTAACCAGAGATTATATTGACCATGAATCTGATTGGAACAACAAGCAATGCAACTAGCAACATCTATCAGATTCTATTAAATCAAGGTTTTCGTACAAATCCCTGCTTCTAATTTTCGATTCCAAGATAACAGTACGGAGTAAACAACCATAAGTGTGAAGTCTAAAGGATAGAGATATCGCTCCAAATAAATTGAAAACATAAAACCTTCAACAATGAACACCGGTATGAATCATTACCAAATTGCGGTCAACAACCACAAAATCAAACGATGGATGAGTCGTCTTCAATCTTCTCCCTTCTCGATCTCTCTATTGGACAAAAAAAACCTAGAATTAGAGGCTCTCCGCTCTCGTGGTTTGAAACAAGCTATCCGCTCTCATGTGTACAAGAAACAGATCTGGGGTTCAGAGAGGGCTAGATGAAATAGATCTAGAGAGAGACGGGGGAGATGGATTGTTTAGGGTTCTTCAATATACCTGGAGAGAAAGGAAGGGCTGGAGGAAGAAGAACCCTTGCGACCCACGGCGGAGAAGCCACCATGGAAGCCGCTGAGAGGGCTAAACTAGTAGGTGAGCAGCCTTAGAATCGCCGGAATCGCCAAGAGACTGAAATCGCCAGAATCGCCAGAATCACCAAGAGGGAAACTTGCTCACTTTCCCCTACAAACGCACTAAGTTGGAAAAGATAATATAAAATTCACGCCCTTTTTTTTAAGTAAGGATTTGTGTTTTTTTTTAGGTTGAAAATCCAAATTTCAAAAATTTTGGCTAAGTGTTAGGACCTGGCGGTATCTTTGCCACTTTTATTTTGGTATAATTTCAACTAAGTGTATTTCGCGGCTTGTGTGTATTTTTTGAAAATAATTTTTAACATTGTCCAACAAATTAAACTGATGTATATTATGTCAATGACATCAAAAAAATTTAAACTGATGTGATAAATTTATTTAACATCGTGCGTATATCTGATCGATGTAAATAATGTGATGTCTATGAACAGAATTCTAGTAGTGGTGGAGGATGCAATGGATAGGAGATTAATGTTGTCCAACGCTCATCAAGCTAAATGTATTGGGACGGTAAAATGGAGGAGGTGTGGATCAGGCTAAATGCTAAATGCCCTTGTGGTAGCCACTAAAAGAAAAATTAGACCACCTTATGTATGCAGAGCTTCTTTCACCTCATCTTTTTTTACCAGTGATTACTGCATACATGGTGTAGGGTTATAGTTCCCAAACGATCAGCTGATATATACCCAATTTCACTATTTCAGTACAGGTTGATCTAATTTATGGTTGGTGTAGGGTTTATACTAAATTATATAGTTTGTACAAAATGCTTTCTAATGCTTTATATTGAACTTGTATCAATTGACCTAAATATGTGGGCAAACCCAAAACTAAAATATTCAACAACGATGACAGTATTATCACTCAGCTTTTGGGAGATGTCATAGTTGCAGCTATTGTGGTCTATGACATCACCGGCATGGTAGTCTCCTTGCATTTCCGGGTGTTCTCTATTTTTGCGCATAAAGCATCCATTTTGATTTTTGATGGGTGAATATGATTTTAAATTTCTAACTATGGACTGATGGACAGAGTTTTGTTGGTTGAGGAGACAAATTCGACTTGGATTCTCTCCGTTTTGTTTCGTTGAAGTTGATAGGATTCAATTCATTGGGATTGTTAAGAGAGAAAAAGTAGTAAAAATACTTTTTCGTCTTTGTTTATGGGTCGTAGTGCCAATTCTAAGGTGTTATCTAAGTTATATCCCACTAACTCAGTTAAATAGTTACGCAGAAACACCCTCAATTGTATGAATAGGTAGTTTGAAGCTTCTTTCTAGCTTTGAGATAAGCATGCATATATATTATATTGTGATCTCCATAGAATCTGAGGTGAAATGAGGGATTTTTGTATTTGCTTTGTCTGCTAGAAAACAGATTCATTCGAGCTAAATGCTAAGCGAGTTTTAATCAATGTTTAATGCAATTATCCTATGAGCCCTTAGTCATGTGGATTTAAAGGACATATAACATGGTGGGGGTCAGACTTGCGGTTCTGCTTCAGTGTGGGGATTGGCTTCCTCTGTTGTCTTCGTCCACAACTAAACAGGTATGCTTGGTTTCGATTTTTGTAGAGTGTGTTTGTCCACAACTAAACAGGCCGGTCTTCTTGGTTTCGATTTTTGTAGAGTGTGTTTGTCTGAATTTGCACCGTTGTGTGTTATTGTATGTCATGGTTTTTAGACGGTTCTCCCGTCTGTCAGCTTGGTCGGCCCTCGAGTTTAATATATGCATGAACTAGAATTCTTATCTAATAAAATAAACAAGTGAACATTCTCTTGATTTAAAGTGTTGTTTATGAACGTAAACATATAGTTACCTTTTTCTAATCAAGGGACTAAAACATTATAAAAACACACACTAAATAGTAAATATCATTCTTTAAAGTACTTTAGCTTCATAGGGTTTATACATTTAAATATAAGGTGTTTTTTTTCTCAATTTTGTTTATAATTTAGACCAATTTGAGAGGTATAATATGTTATGTATCATTGAAAGTGACACTGAGAATCTGAACTCAGATTTCTTAGGTCAAGAACTATAATACTCATTTTTCTTTGCTTCCAAGTAGAGCGCATGCTAGAAGAGGTGTGGAAGCGTTCGACCTACTTTTCTTTGTCAGATTTAGTGTATCAATTGTCTAGATAAAAGAATTTACTATGACAACCAAAGATTTCGAAGAACAGCAATATGTGAAGTATATTAGTTGAAAATTGACGTTCAACCGAAAATATACTGAAAAAACCTGAACATGGTTCGGGAAAAGTACTAGTTTTTATTTAAATACATAACATGTACCTTTAGTTCATAATTTAGAAAGATGATAAATAAATAAATTAAAAATAATTACATAACTTGGATACAATTGTTGAGATTTAAGAGGGGGGACCTTAAATATAGTTACATATGAAAATGTAACATAGCGGCTTTAGGCAAGATCTCAAAACGACTATTGTCAATATAATTTTAACTAAATTGCACACATATACATTTTATTTTTTTCCAAACAAATTGCAAATAGGTCCAAAAACCCTAATCATTCCGCCAATGCTGAAGTCCACCGCGCGTCGTCCTTGTTGCTGCGTCACCTACCACCTGGATCCAGTGGCGGATCTGCGGATGGACTCGGGGTAGCTGAAGCCCCCCTTCTAAAAAAAGGTATATATATATATAGAAGTAAAGTAGAGTATGATCACAATGTTCAACTTGGCTAATCGGTAATGTCCATTGGGTGAAACGGGAGAATTTGATGCTGGAGTAATACCCATGTTTGATTCCCATCGGGTTAAGATTCTTCTGATTTGGTGAGATGCCGATCAAACCCTCTTGGTGAGATGCTAAGGGCGTGTTTGGCAACGGGGTGGATTTTAGTGGATGGGGATGGATAAAGGGGATGGATGGGATGGGGATGGATTCTCGGGATGGACAAGATGAGGTTATAAACACCAAAATAAGCCCGTGTGTGTTTGATCGTGTTTTGATTTTTTGGTGGATGGAGCAACCGAAAAAGTCCAATTTGCCCACACTTACCCACTTAATTTTACCATAATACCCCTCCCAAATACCCCTCCAACTTTGAAATAACCCCTGCTCAGCCTCAGCCCTCGAGGGCTGAGGCTGAGCTCAGCCTCGACAAACCTCCATAGTTCTGAGAATGAGGAGCTCCTACACAGGTGCGACGGCCGGGCTTCGTCCATAAGCGGTTGAGCAGAGTCAGCGGAACTCCTGTCGGCAGTTCACCCAGTTCGCCTGGTCCCCATGTAAGTCCCTTCACCCGCCCTATTTGGATGCATCTTCCTCTTTTCGGGGATTCACCCCCTTAGCGTCGAAAATAGTCGGAATTGTGCGAAGGGAAGTGATTGATGCTTGAATTGTTAGGGATTTTGTGGTTGTTATGCTGCCCAATTGAATAATAGCCCAACTCTAGGGCATTCCCCCTTTCAATTGAAATTTGTTGCTGTTATGCTGCGCAATTGAAATTTTTAGGGTTAGAGGAATTGGGGCATTTTTCCGACGGAATCGAGAGTCGTATTTTTTTTTTTTGTTGTCAGTTGCGATTGCGGGGAGTGAGAGGCAGTTACCACTGCAGATCCTCGTGTTGTTGAGACTAGCGACATATGGCATCCCCGGTTGCTCCCACTAGTAAGGGGAAACAAAAAGGAAAGGGTAAGAACACAGTGGGTACGACTGATGTCGAGAAGATCCCAACACCGATTGCGTTCTACTGGTCATCGGAACTGACAAAGAAGTTGATGCATGTGCTCCTTGCGTACCAGAAGGACAATGGAAAGGAGCAGGCCTTCAAATGGGGTCCCCTGACAGAAGCATTCAAGAAGGTTACTCGTAAGAAATGCAACGCATACACCCTGAAGAACCGAACTCGGGACATGAAAACTCTGTGGAACTCTTGGAAGGGACTCAAGAACGGGGAGACCGGTCTCGGATGGGATCCTCAAAGAGGTACCATCATGGCCCCCGA
Organism: Persicaria tinctoria; assembly: GCA_037127255.1. Lineage (NCBI taxonomy): Eukaryota > Viridiplantae > Streptophyta > Magnoliopsida > Caryophyllales > Polygonaceae > Persicaria > Persicaria tinctoria. Next base: position 89,640,846 of record JBANSL010000002.1, on the reverse strand, counting down.
CGAGTGGTGGGAAAAGAAAATCGCGGTATGTCGTTGTATTTCCTTCTGTATTGTTAGATGTCCCATGAGGGAAGTAATAGACGTGATCACAACCACATTGCGCAGGAGGATCATAACTACAGCAGGTTTCGGAAGAAGGTGATCCCGCCGGATCTGGAAGACTTGTTCCACCAAGTTTTCGGAGGCACCGTGGCCACAGGTGAGTACTGCGTCGCCCCATCCATGGACCCGGAGGTGCGGGCTTCGCAGGCAGCCAATGAATCACAGGATAAGGAGCAAGAGGACTTGGGTGAAGAAGAAGACGACGTAGCAGAAGACGGGAATGTACCAGCGGATGCCGATCCCATTGCATCGCAATATAAGGCGGTAGAAGACGAGTTCGACGAACTTCTGAACACCTCTCACGCTCGAGGGGGAACGCCCTCTATGCAAGACGTCCTAAGGGGCGTTTGTGACCCTGGCCCTTCACAGGCTGCTAGGTCGAAGCGAGGCCCCGGGGCGTCCTCCACCTCTACACAGCCTGCTTCGAAGCGCAGCATTCGATTGTCGGAGGGTACGAGGCTTTACAACCGCAGCGTCGGTTGCATGGAAGACACGTCACAGGCGCTGATTGACTATCTTCACCGGGATGAGGCATCGTCAGCCACCCCCCAAGATACCACGAAGACCGTGCTTGACGTTGTCAAGGCGATGGTTGTTGATGGCCTGTTTGAGGAAGGTGATCCCCTATGGTGCTTCAGCCTATCTCTCATCAAATCACCCGAGCTCGTGAGGTCTTCATACAGCTTCACACAAACGCTGCTCGTTTGAAGTGGCTTAGGTGGTTGTACTCGACGAACGACGGCCAGCAGCTCGGCGCCATCCCCCCTGATTGTCTTTACACCTATGCCATTGCTTGATTATGTCACTTGTTTCTTCTTAGACTATTTTATGTTGTTGAAATACTGGTATGCTCTTGAGGTTCTTGAGGATTCAGTAACTGTCGTATTTGTTTTCCAGCCCCCTTTAATTATGCGTTGTGGATGGTGTCCACAACGCATTGGTTGTTTCTGAATTATCGTTGACATTTTAGGTTGGCCTTGTGTGGCGGCAATAACGGCTTACGTGGTTGTAATGCTCAAACAGTTTGTATTCAATAGTTTTCATGTAATCATGTGTCCTTCCTTACGTGACTAGTGTTTGCTGCGTTTGAAATACTTCTAAACACTTATGATTCCCGTGACGGTTAAGGTGTCCTTTGCCCACGCAGGACGAAGGTGAACGAAGAGAACCACCGTCTCCGGCGTCGACGTAAAGCAATCGATGGGATCATTGGATATGTCTTGCTCCAGAAGATGTCGATCCCCATACGTGATCACTACTTCAAAAAAGTGCACAAGGTACCGCAATACATTGGCCCGTTCACCGGGGCGCGGTGGGTTGACGAAATCGTAACTCACATATCGCAGACAAGGTGCGTAAACGTCTTCCGGATGGAGAAGGGGTCCTTCATACGCTTATGCGGGATGCTGGAGCACCAGTACGGCTTACGGGGATCAGATCAGCTTTCTGTGATGGAGAAGGTGGCAATCTTCGTGAACACAATGGCGTGGGGTTCCAGTCAGCGGAACTCATGTGAACGTTTCGGCCGCTCCACCTACACCATATCGCGAACCATTTCGGAGGTTCTTGAGGCCATCTGTGGGGGAAACCTAACGGTTACTGTGGCCTGGCAGGTGACTTGATTCGGCCACGCGACCCTCATTTCCGGCAAATTCCCGAGCAAATCCTGAACGACAACCGCTACTGGCCATACTTCAAGGGGGCAATTGGAGCAATAGACGGGACCCATATTCAGGCCCAGATACCAAAAGGTGACCAGATGAGGTTCCGATGCCGGAAGGGAACATGTACCTACAACGTGATGGGGGTATGCGACTTCGACCTTCGCTTCACTTTCATCTCTGCGGGGTGGGAGGGCAGTGCCCACGACGCCCGTGTCTTCCATCACGCCCTCAGGACGACCGAACTTCGGTTCCCTCACCCACCCCCTGGCAGGTACTATCTTTGCGACAAAGGGTACCCCTTCCGAAGTGGCTACATGATCTCTTTCTCAACAACAAAGTACCACCACCCCAACTTCGCAGCTACTCAACCAACAAATGAGAAGGAAGCGTTCAACAAGGCACACTCTTCACTGCGAGGCGCGGTCGAAAGGTCGTTCGGCATACTAAAGTCGAAGTGGAAGATCCTCCATGAGCTCCCAAAGTATCCCATTCGTAAGCAGATTAACATAATCATTGCATGTTTTTCCCTTCATAACTATGCGCGGGATTCACGTGACGCTTCGGACTCCGATGACGAAGATGAAGAGAGGTTCAAGAAGCCAATACACGATGAGGCCCCATCAGACGGTGAGGATGAGGAGAACGCTTACGATTACCGGGAGGAGGTTGGACATGAGGATGACGACCCCTTATACGTGTCTGACGATGACGTTGGCCCGACGCAGTCAGGGATCAGGTCACTCAGAGATGAGATTGCTCGCCAAATATGGAACGACCGACGCGGGGGGAGGTAAGTAGCATGTGCAATTGGGGTAGGGTAGTTGGTTATGAACAATACGTCATGCGTTTTTGTTCATGGTCTTTTGGGTTAAGGGATCAACCCCCATGGTGTTGGGTACTTTGGTAACTATTTGATGCCCGTGTGGTCTTTTTGGGTTAAGGGGATCAACCCCCATGGTGTTGGGTAATTTGTTAACTATTTCATGCCAGTGTGGTGAATTTGTTAAGTATTTGATGCCAGTGTGGTGAATTGTTTACAAAAAATGGTAACCGCTACTTCAAATGCGTAATATTAGGTGGTTGCATATATGTAGGGGCAAAAGGGTTCCTTACCAATCGCCATTACACAACAGAAATACTTGTCGACTGGTAAGGATTATGTCAACCATTACATGCGTTAGAGAGTTAAAATGTCTGCCATAATCGAAACCATAAAAGACGACCCCGACATGCACAAAAAGGAGGTCGCGATAAGGCAAAGTATCTGCAAGCTACAACAATTATGCTACAGATTCACAAAAAAGGGATTGGATTCCCGAGCTTCAGCTACGACCCCATCACCATAGTGGCCACCAGCAGGAGAAGGAGACAGGCCACCACAACCACGACAGTCACCCAGCCTCTGAGCCTCATTGCACGGATCAGCTCATGGGTAAGCAGCTGCTCCGAGGCGTGGTCCACCCACCTGGCGCAGAGGTAGGAGCATAACTCGGCGATCCTCAGAACGAGGTGGTCATTGCTGAACTCTGAAGCCACCAGCCTCCCGGCCAGACTGTGGTTGTGAGCCCGAGTCGCTCTAAGTTTGTTCTGCATCATGGTGTTGTCAACCTGGGTGTCTTTCAAAGCATTCTCCCGAGGGACGTCCCTAGCCTCCAGCTCAGCAATGCGTTCTCGGAGCTGACCGAGCTCGTCCGCAACATAGTCCCACAGGTCTTCATCCTCTGCAGCGTCAAGTAAAGGGTCAACATGGTCTTGGGGCTGGGACGTTGCGTCGTCCTCCTCTTCAGGACCAGGGTCGTGGGGCTAGGCGGTCTCGTCCGTATGAGTAGTCAGAACGGAGCCAGAAGTACCTGCGGGGGTCCCCACTCTGATAGCTCCTGTCAGAGTCGCTGTCTGTGTCCGACAATGGCCACATCCTTGTCAATGCTACAAAAATTGCAGAACACCATTGAGTGACACTTTGCAAGGCAAGGAAATGAGGATAATGGAGATTAGAGTTTACAGAAATTGGAGGACACCATTCAAAGCAATCAGAGCAAAGTGTAGTTGTTTGGTTAAATGTATTTAGGACAATATTTGCATTCAAAAGTTCCATCCGAGCAAAGAAATCAGAGCATTATTTGGAAGGAAAAGAAATCAGAGCAAATGAATCAGAGCAAAGTGTTACAAGAAATATAAAATCCAAGTTTCACAAGTAAGAAAGAAATCACAGCAAAGTGTAGTTGTTTGGTTAAATGTATTTAGGACAATATTTGCAAGGAAAGTTCCATCAGAGCAAAGAAATCAGAGCAATAATTGCAAGGAAATGAAATCAGAGCAAAGGAATGAGACCAAAGTGTTATAATGAATATGAAATCCAAGTTTGACAAGTAAGAAATGTAAAATCAAAGTTCCATACATCAGAGATAGCCCAAAGTCCTACTGACAGGTTGCAAAGGTTGAAAATTTTGCATGTTTGCTTCTTTTTTTTGTATAGTTGTTTGGTTAGTCGTATTTGGGACAATATTTGCAAGGCAATGAAATCAGAGCAAAGAAATCAGAGCAAAGTGTTATAAGAAATATAAAATCCAAGTTTCACAAGTAAAGAAATATAAAATCAAAGTTACATACATCAGAGATAACCAAAAGTTCCATACAAGAGCTGAGATAGATCAAATATGGATGAACTGAGCGATTTCAAAGGTTGAAAAAATTGCAGAACAGCATTCAGTGACACTTTGCAAGGCAATGAAATCAGGACAATGAAAATCATAGCAAAGTGTTGTAAGGGGAAGTCATGGAAGCTTTGCCTTTCACAGTAGAATGTATTTAGGACAATATTTTCCAGTAATAACACTTTTATAATATACATCATTATATAAACAAATACATAGGTTAGCATTGTTTGGTTAGCATTGTTTGGTTAGTCGTATTTAGGACACTATATGCAAGGCAATGAAATCAGAGCAAAGGAATAAGAGCAAAGTGTTAACAGAAATATAAAATCCATGTTTCACAAGTAAATAAATATAAAATCAAAGTTACATACATCAGAGATAACCCAAAGTTCCATAAATCAGAGATAACACAAAGTCCCATACAAGAGCTGAGATAGATCATATATGGATGTACTGACAGGTTGCAAAGGTTGAAAATTTTGCATGTTTGCTTTTTTTTTTGTAGTTGTTTGGTTAGTCGTATTTAGGACAATATTTGCAAGGCAATGAAATCAGAGCAAAGAAATTAGAGCAAAGTGTTATAAGAAATATAAAATCCAAGTGTCACAAGTACAGAAATATAAAGTCAAAGTTACATACATCAGTTATAACCCAAAGTTCCATACAAGAGCTGAGATAGATCAAATATGGATGAACTGAGCGCTTGCAAAGGTTGAAAAAATTGCAGAACAGCATTATATAAACAAATACATCTTCAGTTTCAAATAGAATGTATTTAGGACAATATTTTCCAGTAATAACACATTTATAATATACATCATTATATAAACAAATACATAAGTTAGCAGGGCTAATGGTATATGCTATAAAATACGTCAATTATAATATATAGCCATGGTTTATGTTTGCCTATGGTTAGGAAGAAATATTTGTCAATTGATTGGACAAGGATGACAGATTGAGAGTATGCTTCATTGTTTGATTCGAAAAAAAAGTTTGTGTTTGCCTATACTTAAGAACAAATATAAAATCAATTGTTTACTGTCAAAGATGCGATTGTGGCCCATTGCATGTCAACTCCTTTTCCTTCATAGCAACATGACAGATGAAGTATGCTTCATTGTTTGATTCCAAAAACGTTTATGTTTGTCTATGGTTAGGAAGAACTATTTTCAATTTCATTGGATAAGGATCAAAGATTTCTATTTTAGGCCTAACTGTATGTTAAGAGGCTATTGCAGACAGCAACAAACCTAACTGTTCTCGTCATCAACACAGAGGACAATCAAAGCACCACACTCAGCAACAAGCATGAACCCTAACCTATGTACAACCCCTATCAGGAACACAGAAGCCATGAAACAGAAACCCTAACTGCAATGCATCTCAGTTTCAAAATATCAAAACCCCCAAATCGATCGAAAACCCTAAAAACCACAATGCATCTTCAATTTCAAAAAATCAAAACCCCCAAATCGATCGAAAACCCTAAAAACCACAATGCATCTTCAATTTCAGAAAATCAAAACCCCCAAATCGATGGAAAACCCTAAAAACCACATACATTCCGATCGACGGCAATGGTGGAGAAGGGGTGGTCGTACCTGGAAGTCGAACGGCAATGGAGAAGGGGTCGTCGGCCTTCGCAGGTGTCATCTTCTTCGTCGAGCCCTCCAAAGAGTGTTGGGTACGAGTGAAGAGAAATGATGGAGTTGGATCTGTATTTATGATGAGGGAGAAGCCGAAGAGACTTTTCGGGGGCATTTCGGGGCTCTCCATCTCCCGCATCCCCTCAATCATCCTCATAGGAGGTGGAGAAAAATCACTTCCGCACCCCGTCGCATCCCCATTTTCGCATCCTTCGCACCCCGCCCATCCCCCAGCCAAACACGCAGGCGCGATTTCCTAGGCCCACCCCCATCCCTTCCACCCACTCCCATCCCCCAGCCAAACACCCCCTAAGAGATCGAGACTTTCTTGTGAGAGGCAAAGAAGGTCGGAGAGTGCTCAAAGTGAGAGTTCGAGAGTATTCTTACAACATATACTCTTATTTTTTTTAATTTTTCCGTGAATCTCCAAAAATCGTCTCACAAAAAAAGTGTTCGGAAGCCACAATATCAATTCCACAACAGAAATTATGTCTTTTAGTATTTGCTCAATAACAATGAAAAAAAAAACAAATTGCCCAACACTAAAAACCAATAACCCAATTGTTGAAAACAAAGACCCTTCTAGCAGAAGAAACATTTATTCAACCTGCATAGTTTCAACCTCGTGTCTCAATGATTCAAATAAAACAGTTGACAGATATCATTCTCCTCCGTTGGGGAAGATTGCCTGTACAAATATAAAAGTTTGATCACATCATACACTTAAAATATAAGTCCTTGCAAACCATACACAAGCTAGCAGCTCTAACTAAGCAACTCAATGATTAATTGATGATAAGTTGATAATTACTAACATGAAAGATAATGAGAGATGACTTACAACTATGAGCTTCCCATCATTTTCCGGTTTTTTGGCTAGTTTTACAGCGACTGCTGCAGCGGCTCCAGACGATATTCCTACCTGCAAATATATATATAAACAATAAAAAGTTGTGTCTCTGTACAACAATGATCCATTTAATGAAGCGATGAGTCCAAAACAAAAACTTGAGCGTAAACTACGCAAAATTTTCATTCTTCATATGACTGCAGCTCACCAGAAGACCTTCTTTTAGCGCAAGCTGTTTGGCCATCTCAACAGCTTCATCACCGGTTACATGTGAATAAAAGTGTAATGATATGTGTTAATTTCCTATGTCTTGTATGCCTTATGTGTTACTTGTATGTTTGTGTGTATGCTTGTAACATGTGTGTATATGATGATCATACATGTCAACATATAGGAACCATATATACTATGTATGGATGCATATTATATCTTATACTCGACTGAGTCGTATTGAGCTATGAGAGCTTGATCCTCTAACGAGTATAGGTATATATTATGGTGTTATAATACATAGGTGATATATGATATGCTATATGTATAACATGTATAATGTAAGAAGAGACATTACATTCTCGTTTGTGGGCTTTGGCCCATTACTGAGAATTGGCCCATTGGTTGCCGGATTGGAGATGAGGAGCCCAAGAGCTTTGAAGCCCGCTTGCCAGCTGAACCCTAGTTGCGACGCTGCGTTTTGCTTGGCTGGCGCTCTCCTTTGGTGACCTAGCTATATAAGCTCCTTTTGGGAGCTCTCCTGCCGTCGTACTGTTCAGCTCTCTCTCTCTCTCTTCATCTTCCACACAAACGCTCTCTCTTCTAGGGTTTTCTAGGGTTTGGTGTTCCTCTCCCTTTGCCTGAAGATTCTACGAGCGAGGAAGCGAAGAAGGTGGCCGACAGTGTCCCTGGTGGTTCTCTGGTGGCCGGCGCTTCAAGCTCTGGGCAGCAGCTCTCCTTCTCCAGGCGATCTAGGGTTGAGATCGAAGATCTCTTCGATCTCGGTTCCCACTCAGGGGGATTTTCTTTCTCTCTTACTTTTCTGATCTCATGCATGTTTAGATCTAGGAGTCTTGTATCTTTTACTTGATCTGTCTCTGTAAGAACTCATATCTAGTGGATTTGGCCAACTCTTGAGGCCCCGTGGATGTAGGCATAGCCGAACCACGTAAAATCGCTTGTGTTCGTTCTTTGAGTTGTTTGCTTCGATCAGATCTGTTATCTCTTGCTCGATTTCATACGCTTCCGCATACTTGCCTATCTCGTTTATCGATCTTTAGGTTTTACAACGTGGTATCAGAGCTTGAGTGTCGCGTTTCCGATTTCCTGGCTCATTCTTGAGTTTCTAGGGATAGGTTACGGGTGTAGGGCCCGGACTGACCTAAAATGCGACATCGCTGGTCGGCACCCCCCCTGCATGACATACCACACCCTTGGTTGCTAGATCTAGGCTTCTGTGCTTGTTTTTCTGGCTTCTGGTGTTTAGATCTGTGTGTTTATTGCTTGTTCTTGCAATACTGTGTTAGATCTATTTGGTCCCTGTCAAGATTCAAGGTTTTCTTGAATCTGAAAGTGTGTTGTTTCACTTACTAACTTGGTTTCTTTGTTTTTTCAAGGTACTGGTTACTATGGGTGACAAAGGCACCTACCTAAAGCCCTTCAATGGCCACACTGACTTTGCTATGTGGCAAATAAAAATGAAGGCAATCTTGACAAAAGAAAAGTGCTGGGCTGCTGTGACAAATAAGTTTCCTGAGAATACCTCTAAGGAGAAAATTTCGGAAATGGATGATCAAGCCCACAGTGAGATTATGCTACGTCTAGGAGATGAAGTTGCTAGACAGGTTTTTGAACTTGATTCAGCTGAGAAGCTGTGGGATGGGTTAGAAACCCTCTATTTGGTAAAATCTCTCCCTTCTCGAGTTAATCTGTTTAATAAGTTGTTTACTTTTAAAATGGATGTGTCCTGTCCTTTATCTGAGAATCTGGATAAGTTTTTGACTATTATTCAAGATTTGCAACGCTGTGGTGATAAAGTTGAGGAAACTCAGCAATGTGTGTTGTTGTTGAATGCTTTGCCTGCTCAGTTTGACACTTTTAAAGATGTTGTTCAATATAGCACTGATAAGTTAGATAAAAAGGTTATCCTTGAGTCTATCATTTAGAAAAATGATGCATTGAAAGTGTTTAAAAACAAATATGAGTCTAAATCTGACACCAAAACTGAAAATAAGAATGAAGTTCTTGTTTCTAAAGGTAGGTTCAGAGGCAATAAGCCTAACAACAACCAAAATCAAAACAGGAATAAACCTCAGAAGGACAATGGTAAACCTGAGTCTAGTCAAACTGGTAAATCTGACAAGCCTGATAAATCTCACTTGATGTGTTCTTACTGCTCTAAGTCTGGTCATATTGAAAAACATTGTTTCAAAAGAAAAAGAGATGAAAAGGCTGCTGGAAAGCAACCTAATGTGTCTAATGTGTTTGAATCTCATCCTTATTATACTCATGAAGTGCTTGCATTATTAAACTCTGCTGATTCTAATACCTGGATTTTGGATTCTGGATGTACTATGCATGCTACCTATCATAAGTCTTGGTTTCATGATCTGAAATGCTTTGATGGTGGCACTGTTATGCTTGGTGATCATTCTGTGCTTAAAATTAAGGGTGTTGGATCTATTGCTTTAAAGATGTTTGATAATGTGGTTAGAGTCATTAAGGATGTTAAATGGGTTCCTGCTTTAAGAAGAAATTTGATGTCTGAAAGTGCTCTTGAAGAATTGCATTATGATGTGTTTAGCTCTGCTGGTGTGAGAGTTGTCACTAAAGATGGTAAGCCTGTTATTAAGTGCATTAGAAAAGGTGGCTTGTATGAACTGCTTGCTACCCCTGTGATGAATTTCTCTTCTGCTACTGCTCTCACTGTTGCTAACTCTGTGAAAACCATGTCTTTAAATGATACTCTTATGTGGCATAATAGATTAGGTCATATAGGAAATAAAGGTTTAGAACACTTGCATAAATCTGGCATTCTTAACTCTAGACCTTGCACCATTGAGTTATGTGAAAACTGTGTGCTTGGTAAACATATTAGAAAAAGTTTCAAGCCATCTGTTCATGTCTCTACTGCTCCTCTTGATTATATACATTCTGATCTTTGGGGCCCTGCCCAAGTTTCCACTGTTGGCCATAAAAGATACTTCATGTCTCTTGTTGATCATTACAGTAGATATGTTTGGGTATATTTGTTGAAGACTAAAGATGAAGCTTTTGAAATTTTTAAGATGTGGAAAACTAGAGTTGAAAAAGAAACTGGTTTATCTGTTAAGTGTTTGAAAACTGACAATGGTTTGGAGTTTTGCAATTCTGTGTTTAATTCTTTCTGTCATGAGCATGGTATAAAAAGACATCTTACTATTCATGGTACCCCTCAGCAAAATGGTACAGCTGAGAGGTTAAATAGAACTCTTCTTGAAAAAGCTAGATGCATGTTAATCTCTTCTGGTTTGAAACATAGTTTATGGGGTGAAGCTGTGGTTACTTCTGCTTATTTGATTAATAGAACTCCTTCATCTGTGATTGCTTTTAAAACACCTTATGAGTTATGGACTAAAAGAATACCTAAACTTGATCACTTAAAACCTTTTGGTTGTACTGTCTACTCTTATGTCAATCAAGGTAAGTTGGAACCCAGGTCACAGAAATGTGTTCTCCTGGGATATCCAGAAGGTGTCAAAGGGTATAAACTTTTAATTGTTCAACCTGGTGTTTACAAAACAATTGTGAGTAGGAATGTTATTTTTAATGAGCATGAATTCCACTTTAAAAAGGCTTCTGCTTCTGTGCTCAATGAGACTAACTTGCAGGAACAAGATGATCAGTTCTATGTTCCTAAGAACATAGATTCTGATTCTGATGATGAGTTTGATAGCAGTTATCCTGTTTCTGTGGATGAGGAAATTGTTGTTGAATCTGTGTCTGCTTCTGGTTCTGGCACTTCTAGTTCTTCAGATGCTTTAAGACATGATTTAACTGATTGGCAATTGACTAGAGATAGAAGTCCTAGGACTGTTATCCCTAATAAGAGATTCATGAATAACATTGTTGAGTTTGCTTGTCTTGTTTCTTCTGTGGTTCAAAACTATACTCCTGAAACTTATGAACAAGCTGTTAGATGTGCTCACTTTAAATTCTGGAAGCATGCTATGAATGAAGAAATAGATTCTATGAGAGTTAATAAAACCTGGACTTTGGTTCCCAAACCTGTTGATGCTAGATTGATTGACTGTAAATGGATCTTTAAACTCAAAGAGGGAATTTCTAAGTCTGACCCCCCTAGATACAAAGCTAGGTTGGTTGCTAAAGGTTTTACTCAAAGGGAAGGAGAGGATTACAATGAGATCTTTGCACCTGTTGTGAAATATAAGACTCTTAGATTGTTACTTGCTATGACTGCTGTCTATGACTATGAACTTGAACAAATGGATGTTAAAACTGCTTTTCTTCATGGTGACTTGGATGAAACTATTTACATGAGACAGCCTAAAGGCTTCATTGATTCTGTTCATCCTGACTATGCCTGCTTGCTTAATAAATCTATATATGGCTTGAAACAATCCCCACGTCAGTGGAATATCAAGTTTGATAGATGTATGAGGTTTAGCTTGGGTTTTAAGAGAAGTAAGTTTGATACATGTTTGTACTTTAAAGGTTTAAAGCATGTTGGTCCTGTGTTATATGTTCTTCTGTATGTGGATGATATTCTGCTTATTTCTAAGTCTATTGATTGCATCCTTGATATTAAGAAGAACTTGCAAAAACATTTTGACATGAAGGACTTAGGCATGGCTAAGAAGATTCTGGGCATGTCCATTGTTAGGGATAGAAAGCATAAAAAACTTTGGCTCCATCAATGTGATTATGTTCAGAAAGTGCTAGATAGATTTCATATGACTGGAGATAAAGTGAATAACATTCCTCTTGGTCCTCATCTTGACTTAACTAAGCTGAAAGAGAAAATGTCTATGGTTGAGTCTAAGAGAATGAAATCTATTCCATATGATGCTGCAGTTGGATCTGTTATGTACTCCATGATTTGTACTAGACCTGACTTGGCATTTGCAATTAGCACACTTAGTAGGTTTATGTCTGAACCTGCTGAGAAGCATTGGTTATCAATGAAATATCTGCTTAAATATTTGCTTGGATCTGTGAACTTATCCCTGTTATATGCTGAGCATTCTTCATCTTATGATTTACATGGTTTTGTTGATGCTGACTATGCTAGCAACAAGGATACCAGGAAATCTATTACATCCTATGTCTATACATGGGCAGGTAATTGTGTTTCCTGGAAATCCCAGCAGCAACCTATAGTTGCATTATCCTCTACTGAGGCAGAATACATTGCAGCCACTGAGGCCTGTAAAGAGGCTATATGGTTGCAGGGTATTCTGAAAGAGATTGAGAAAAAGCACTATACTACTGTATTGCATATAGATAGCCAAAGTGCTCTTTACTTGTGTCGTGACCCCATGTATCATGAAAGAACTAAGCATATAGATGTGAGATATCATTTTATAAGGGAAAAAGTTGAAGATAATGTGATCCATGTTAAGAAAATAGATGGTAGATATAATCCTGCAGATTTTGGTACAAAAATAGTTCCTTATGAGAAGTTTTTGTATTGCAGGAACTTCCTCCATTTGGAGGAGCTCACTTGATTTGCTGTGTGAGTGTGGGCTGAGGACGGACCTGGTATAAGAATCCACTTTGATATGAAGCTGAGTCTGCCCAGTGCAAGACTTAGAAAATTACAGGGGCATTTGTAATGATATGTGTTAATTTCCTATGTCTTGTATGCCTTATGTGTTACTTGTATGTTTGTGTGTATGCTTGTAACATGTGTGTATATGATGATCATACATGTCAACATATAGGAACCATATATACTATGTATGGATGCATATTATATCTTATACTCGACTGAGTCGTATTGAGCTATGAGAGCTTGATCCTCTAACGAGTATAGGTATATATTATGGTGTTATAATACATAGGTGATATATGATATGCTATATGTATAACATGTATAATGTAAGAAGAGACATTACATTCTCGTTTGTGGGCTTTGGCCCATTACTGAGAATTGGCCCATTGGTTGCCGGATTGGAGATGAGGAGCCCAAGAGCTTTGAAGCCCGCTTGCCAGCTGAACCCTAGTTGTGACGCTGCGTTTTGCTTGGCTGGCGCTCTCCTTTGGTGACCTAGCTATATAAGCTCCTTTTGGGAGCTCTCCTGCCGTCGTACTGTTCAGCTCTCTCTCTCTCTTCATCTTCCACACAAACGCTCTCTCTTCTAGGGTTTTCTAGGGTTTGGTGTTCCTCTCCCTTTGCCTGAAGATTCTACGAGCGAGGAAGCGAAGAAGGTGGCCGACAGTGTCCCTGGTGGTTCTCTGGTGGCCGGCGCTTCAAGCTCTGGGCAGCAGCTCTCCTTCTCCAGGCGATCTAGGGTTGAGATCAAAGATCTCTTCGATCTCGGTTCCCACTCAGGGGGATTTTCTTTCTCTCTTACTTTTCTGATCTCATGCATGTTTAGATCTAGGAGTCTTGTATCTCTTACTTGATCTGTCTCTGTAAGAACTCATATCTAGTGGATTTGGCCAACTCTTGAGGCCCCGTGGATGTAGGCATAGCCGAACCACGTAAAATCGCTTGTGTTCGTTCTTTGAGTTGTTTGCTTCGATCAGATCTGTTATCTCTTGCTCGATTTCATACGCTTCCGCATACTTGCCTATCTCGTTTATCGATCTTTAGGTTTTACAAAAAGGGAAGCACTAGTGATTATTTATACTTTAATGTCTTTGTAATCACTTTAGGCTTATAGGAACATGCAACCATGCTCCCATAAACAAGATGATAGGTATATTGTAACAAATGAATCAAGTCCTTCCGTAACAAATGAAATTGATCAAAGAACATATATACCTCAATAACTTCATCGACAACACTGAGATCCAAGACCTTAGGAATCAGACCACCACCTATTCCCTGGATCTTATGTGGACCTATTCAACAAAGTCGGATCGGATTGGAATAGTCAGGACGATTAGGAACATAGATATCATTCATTACAAGAAAAGTGATCAACTCACCAGGAGGTTTTCCATTCAAAACAGCACTTTCAGCGGGTTCAACACCGTACACCTGTGAAGAGTTAACAATAGACTACAACTCTATTAATCAATTTTTCATCTCCTGCAGTTCTACTTTTGAAAAGGCAACAAAAATATAACCTTGATTGTAGGGTTTTTCTCCTTAAGGAACCTCCCTGAACCGGTAACGGTACCCCCAGTCCCTATGCCAGACACTAGGATGTCAACTTTTCCTCCAGATCCAACCCAGATTTCAGGTCCAGTAGTCTCATAATGGATCTGTCTCAAATTAAAATAAAAAAAATCAATAATGGATCCGAATCCGAACTCGGCCCGAATGACCCGAGTAACAAGTCTAGCTTCTTAGTCTAGTTCGATCGACTCAGTCACTCTACATCTTGATCGGTTTCCAAAGGGTTTCGAACTTCGAACTTCGAACCTCTTGGCATGGGATGTAGCCCCACGGCCATAACACCAACTTGGGATTGGTAGTCTAGCTACCATTAATACTCTTCACAATCAATCAACATTTTACACATTTAAATTGGGCGAAAATGTTCTCTCCTAATTTTGTTGTCACCACCTACTTTTTTTTTTTTTTTAATCATCTTTTCTTTTTTCTTTTGTTTTAATATTGATATTGATATATGGAACAGTTGAAGAAAACAGACCTGTGGGTTAGCTGGATTTCCACCCTGATTAACAAGGAAGCTGTTAGGCGTTTTGTCAATGATCTCCTGGGCCTTCTCCATGGCTCCCGGTATCGCCTTGGAGGCATCGGTGAGGACAAGCTCTGCCCCAAAGGCGCGGAGAATGATCCTCCTCTCAAGACTCACCGAATCCGGCATGGCAAGAATGAGCTTGTAGCCCCTAACGGCTGCCATGAATGCCAGCGCAATGCCCGTGTTACCACTAGTGTACTCAACAAGCACCGTCTACAAAACCATACATACATACATACATATATACATCAGCAAGTCAGCAACATTCAAAACCCCGACCACCGAGAAGATCAATCAAATCATATATGAGGGATACCTTCCCGGGGGTGATTAGGCCTTTCTCCTCCGCATCGGTAACCATACTATACGCTGTCCTGTTTATTCAAAACTTGTTTTTAGAAACCAACACTTACATATGTAAATTGTAATTTGAAAACCAGAGATGGAAGAGTACATATATATATATACCGATCCTTAACACTAGAGCAAGGCTCCATCATCTCTAGCTTGGCGGCGATTCGTGCCCCGCAGCCTTGCACAACATGGTTGAGATACACCATTGGGGTTTTCCCTATAAGCTATTATATGTATGTACATGGAATATTGCAAGGGGATTAATTAATATGTTAATGTAGAGTTTATAATTCTATTTTTTTTGAGTAAAAACATAAATTCCATTAATCAACAACAAGATCCAAATTAACAATATTCTCAAGTTCAAAAGGTAAAAAACAATTAGCAGAAACCATCCATATATGGTTCTACAGGAAGAACATGAGCAATGAAAAAATGATGATCATATACATTTTATGTGTAAAATTTAATACCTTACATTTTCATTCCCTTGGTATATAAACAAATGAGCCCTAAGTCTCTAACCGTAGTCACTAGGGGTGGGCATGGGACGGGATTGGGGTAATCCCGCGTCCCGTCCCGCATATTTTTTGCGGGACGGGATTTAATTATTTTTTTTCAAATCCCGTCGGGCCTTATCCCTCACGGGACGGGACTTGTCCCTCGAAAAAAAAAAATTAAATAATTTAATTAACTCCAAAAATAGCAAGTAGCAAAGGTGTAAATTAAAATTGCCAAATTTTACATAATCTTATCCAACATGAAACCCTAAAATTGGGAATGAATGGCCACACTGCACTACTGTTTGAGTTTTGAATTAGGAAGAGAGTTGATGCCCTTTGCAAGCAAACCGGAAATATATTTCATTAACTCACAATGGAGCTATGTAACAGTATAAGTAGTCAATAGATTACTAAATTACTAATGTATGCTTCTGTAATACAAAGCCAAATCACAAGATGGGCTAATACAGTGAGCATTGGGCCTAATATAACACTTGTAGCAACTTTTTATTGAAATTCTTATACGTTTTTAATCTTTTTATTTATTTTAATGGTGATATAAATAAATGTTAGTATATAATATAAATATATTCTTAGATATTTTTATTAATTTTAATTATATATATAAACATATATAATTTTATATATATATATGCGGGACGGGACGGGATTTGCGGGACAAAAACTCTTCGTCCCGTCCCGCGTAATTTTTACGGGACGGGATTGTAATTTTTCTTTCTAAATCCCACCGGGATCGGAACGGGACGGGATTTGCGGGATTTTTGCCCACCCCTAGTAGTCACCATCCCCTCGAAAATCCTCTTATTGCGTCTCCACCAGATGTTCTAGGGTTATGTGCATTTTTTCATACTATATATGTAAACTAGATTGTTGGTCAGTGCTATGCACGAGACTAATTTTAGTTTATGTTATTTTATTTCAATTATAGTTTATAAAATATGTTCATTTATCAACTGACCTTATGTTGGTTTTTGGGTTAAGAAAGGCAATAATTACCTTTATAAATCTTGTCCAAAAAAAATAACCCTCTTATTATTTTAAATGCAAAATTTATTACATTTTTCCACATTTCATTCTCTAGTTTTAGACAGAATAACCATATCCATTAATATATTCTAAGCATTTCCTTCCCCCTTCCTCTAAGCTTATATTCTAACCATTTTCATTCGATGTACAAATGGGTGAATTAAAAGATTATCTATAGTTTCTTTTGTTTCATACCATACTTATATTTATATCAATATCAACAAAAATTATACAATAGATAATATTAGGATATATTACTATATATTAGCAACCAAAACATACCATTAGTAATAGAAAAACAAAATAATGAAGGAGCTAGGGAATAAATTTTGACTATAGTATACTCATAGTTCTCTACACTCGTGTAAAATTTAATAAGTTTTCTTCAACTTGTTCTTTTTATACAAAAATAAGTAAACTTGGTAAAAATGTTCTATGCTCGTATTTAACTAAATTAAAGGTAATGTATTTTTATTGCTACGTACCCTTACTATTATATATGAACGAATTTAATAATTAGCCTTCTACTTACCGTTTCAATATTTCTAATTCTATTTCTACTCTTAGTATTTTTTGATACAAAAATTTAATAAATTATATTTGACTTATTCAATATTTCTCATTTAATTCAAAAATAATAAATTCACCAATTCTTCGATTTAATATTTCACATTTATAACAAAAATTACTTATGCAGGCAAAAAAGCCTCCCAAACTTGGTAATTGCATCTTGTTGGACCTGGGCTGGTAACCCATAACGTTGGACAGGCCCAGCAGCAGCTCCACTCTGCCCATCTTCGGCCCACCATCTTAATTCTCCATCAAGTCAAGTAGTCAACTCTCCTCCTGATTCAGCCTCCTAAACGCACCGTTTTACATCAGCCCTCTTTCTTGACGCCTGGATACTGTAGCAGAAGGGAGAGCCCAGAGAGAGAGAGAGAGAGAGAGCGAGCGAGCGAGCGAAGGTTAGCGTTCGCTGCGAGGAGCCGGAAGCGCCGCCGAGAGAGCTTGGGAGCTTCTCGATCCAATGGCGTCTCCGGTGTGACTTGTGAACAAGGAAGAGAGCTCCATAGCTGCTGCGCAGAGAGGTCTAGATCGAGAGGGCTTGGTGAGCGAGATCGTTCGGGATCGAGCGATTAGAGTACAAATTAAATCATCATGTCCATTTTCGTTTATGTACGATCGAGATTCGGTTTAATCTAAATCCGAGTTATACTATTGAATGATTGACTTGATCTAGATATAGCTAAATCTGGATTCACGGATAATTACAAAAGAAGCAAAAAAAATATTAATAATATGTAAATGAGTTACCTCTGTAACATCGTTAGCGATTTCACAGGTGTTGTACTCCATGTCTGCCTCCTCCACAAAGCAGGATCAAAGGTAGAGTGATTAAGTAAGTAGTCAAATTTAGATGACTGGAAATTGAATGGACCTCGCCCAGCCAATCGATCTGAACAGCTTTAATTTTGTTCCAAACAGGAGTGTTATGTCATTATATAATAATAATAATAATAATAATAATAATAATAATAATAATATGGATGAATCAGAATTCCGCATCCGTGGGGTAGGTGTTGTGGGTGGAGCTGTATAGGAGATTATATGGACAGGGTGTGGGAGATTGGATTAACGTGGGACCATCAGAGTATCAGACCATGTGCTAGCCATCTAATTTTTTGTTTGGATAAATTACAGAAAACCACCCTTAAAATAATTTTTTACAGAAAACCACCCATAAACTTATTTTTCTTTCAAAGAACTACCCTTAAACATTATTTTTGTGTAAAAAATGTTTTAAAAATGTTAAATTCTCATTTTTTTTATTCAAAGTAGCCTAATTATATAATAAAATAACCAAAAAAAAATAAGAAAATATAAATACTTTTAAAAAAATTATAGCTTTTTACACATAAAAATGGTCATGGATGGTTCTTTGAAAGAAAAGCAAATTTATGGGTGATTTTCTACAAACTTTTATTTTAAGGGTGGTTTTGTGAAAACTCACCTATTTTAAGGGTGATTTTCTGTAATTTACCCTTTTTGTTTTTATTAGCTAGTAATTAGAGGGTTAGACACACGTGACATCTTGACAGGTCTAAAAATTTGACAACGTGAAATTAAACAGATTCATACTAGTGTAGTACCCGTGCCTTGAATGCACGGAAGTTTGATCCATTTTAATTTGAGCATCATTTTATATATATATCTATAATATATACTATATTAATATATACTTGTTTATAACAAAAATATGTACGTATAAAGTTTTTTTTGTAGTTTATAAATTAGTTGGAAAGAGATACAATACAAATTTATAAAATGATTTAATAAGATAAAGTAGTAATAATACTCAAACACACCACCTAATATAATTGAAATAAATATATAATTATTGTCATAAGCACATGATTGTGCGAATACTTTTGAAGTTATGGAGATATACATAACTTATTCATTATTTTCATTAGAAATATGGCTAGAAAGAGAGGGAAATTAATAGTGAAAATAAAGGTAAGATGGTAAAAATAAAAAGATCCTAAAAGGTAGAAAAATGATCTAAGAAGCCTCATCTAAGATGTAAAATAAGCATTAGTAATGCTTGTAAGTCTTAAAATGTTATTTATTTTTCGATAGTCATTTAAGATGTCTAAAATAAGCAAACTGTAAGAAAAAAAAACTTTTTTTGGCGCTAACTGATTTTTATAATTAATTTTTGAAATCGAGTATTCACAAAAAGATTATTTTTCCTAACTTCATACAAAAACAAACTTTTGCAAGCCTTAAAATATTGAAATTATAATAAGGGCTTTCTAGGTTGTATAAAATAAATATAGATGTAAAATATCATTTTGAATTGTTTTTCTTCAATATTTGAAGCCAAACACCCAGAAATTAATCTTAAAAGAGTGTTTATTTATTTATTCAAACTTCACACTTGCTTTTCTAAAAATTCTTCAATTTTTGTATGTAGATCTTAAAATGTTCTTTTTTTTACTATTCCTAATAGTCATTTAAGATGTTAAGAATAAATATAATTTCTATCTGAAAAAATCTTAGGTTAAAAATTTAAATAGGTGTCATGTAGAATGTGTAGAGCTAGTATAGATTTATTCATTTTCGATAATTATTTTTTCTACAATTTTTGAAGGATGACGTGTGCAAAAATAATCTCTTCTTAAAATTAACGATGTTTCGCTTCCATCTCGAAAAATATTTAAACAATTTCAAGAAAAAAGATGTTTATACCATATAATATGTAAATTTTGAGAAGAAATATGATTTTGAGAATCATTGATTTTTATAATTACTTTTTATTTTGACATTTGAATTAAATATCTATCCATTTTTAATATGACGGGTAAATATAATATTGGAAACAAATATTTAAACTTCCCTTAATAATATCGATTAATAAGAAAAGAAACTTTTGATTAGTACGAAAATAAGAATCAAATATGTTTAAAATATGAAACGTGTATTTTAAAACTTCAGCAATAATATTGACCAATAAGAAAATGACATTTGAATAAAAAATTAAGTTTAATTGTGGGCGTGCCACGTCAGCAAAATGCTAGCAGAATTAATATTATTATTATTAATTATTATTAATAGATTTGTATTTTGACATTTGAATTAATTGTGTAGACATTTTTAATACGATTGTGATGGCAAATATTTAAACTTACCTTAATAACATCGATTAATAAGAAAGGAAACTTTTGATTAAAAAATTCAACTTTAATTTACAGAGCGACACGTCAGCAAAATGCTAGTAGAATTAGTAATATTAATAGATTAATATAAGGAATCAAATATGTTTAAAATATGAAACGTGTATTTTAAAATTTCAGCAATAATATTGACCAATAAGAAAATACCATTTGAATAAAAAATTAAGTTTAATTGTGGGCGTGCCACGTCAGCAAAATGCTAGCAGAATTAGTATTATTATTATTATTATTAGATTTGTATTTTGACATTTGAATTAATTGTGTAGACATTTTTAATACGATTGTGATGAATATAATATAGGAAAAAAATATTTAAACTTCCCTTAATAACATCGATTAATAAGAAAGTAAGCTTTTGATTAAAAATTCAACTTTAATTTACAGAGCGATACGTCTGCAAAATACCAGTAGAATTAGTAATATTAATTGATGAACAAACGAACCTAATCCTAAACCAAAGAGGAAGAACTATCCAATTAGTTTTGGTGGCCATGTGCAAACTGCTAATCTAAAAATGAGCCTTTAATAACAAAATAATAAAATTAAATTAAAATAATAGTATTATTTAACCATCACATTAGAATACAAATTGAAATCCCATAAAATAAAATTAGTCAGTTACATCTTGAATCAGGTTATCAAATTCAAAAATGGAAATGGGATAAAAAATCTAGTAAAATTTAAATAATAAAATTTCCAAGTCAGTAAATAAGCCCCCAAATTCAATTAATAAATTTCAATTAACAAGAAGATTAATCATACTATACGTTTTCTAGACATAAGTATACTTATTAACTAGTGGACGGTCCCGTGCTACGTACGGGTTTACTTTTTAAAAACTTTAATAAAATTTGATACTGTAAATCATACAAACAATAATTTATATTACTTGTATTAATTTATAGTTTTAATCTTATAATTTTAACGGGTTATTTCATCAGTAACTCTATATAACATGGAGTAATTGTGATAGGAAGCAATTTTGATAAACATATTTTATTTTATAGTTTTATTTGTTTCTTAGATATATAAATATAATTATTTTATATTTGTATCCATTGCTATCATATTTTCTCAAATAAATTAAATTAATCTAGATCTATCCATTTGTCATATGCCTAAATAATATTTACTCCAATTATTATATTTGTATAAAATATAAATAATATTTTTTTATTTTTTTATTTTCTTCTTTTGATTTTCTTCTTTTATTTACATTACTAATTAACTATTCAAATAGATTTCTTGAAGTTTTATTTCTAGCTAGTTTTTTATATGGTTTACTTATTATTTTATTCTTATAATTTTCTTCTTTGATTTACATTACTCGCTTATTATTCGGATAACTTACTTAAAATTTTATTAAAAACATTATTTTTAAATAATAATATAAATCGTATATCTTTGTAAATATAAGGGATTTTTCGTTTGGTAGCCACAGGGGGTTTGAAACTTTTCGTCCGGTACCCAAAAAATTTTCAAATTTCGCGTGGTAGCCACATAGTTTTGAAAAAATTTGCTTCGTGACCAAATTTTACAATTCGGCCTAACTCCGTCTAAATTTGATGGCATGACATTGATTTTTTTTTTTTACTTTTAATTTTACAGAAGTTGTACCATGTATGATTATTTTTAAGGAGGTCAATTTTATATTAGCAAGTGTTGATTCCATTGAAATCTGGGATTGTTTTATTTGCCCATTAATCGGTAAAATATTAACATATGATATAGATGTGAACAATTCAATATCCTGTTGGTTTGCCATCTTATTTAATCATTGATGCATATAAGGACATTTTAAATAAACAAATACCATTCAAATTATAGATTATATAAGAATTTTGAATTATATAAAAGACTAATAGAAGTGCAAATAAGCATATCGGTGACCCTAGAAAATTAACTAGATTAAAACACCACAATATGTTTACAAAAAGACAACTAAGAATACTTATCCATCACAAGAAACCTACAGTTTTAACCATTTTGTTCTAACCATCTCAAAAAAACAATGCTAGACAACTATCATGAAAACCACCTGTCACAACCTTCCCACAAAAAAGAGTAAACACTTTTCACAAGGGGTAAACTTAGTCACAAGCTATTGCTTCATATTCAAGGTGTTTAACCTAGGTCTTGAACATTTGAAGATGAGCATTGAGCTCTTGGTGCAATAGGAAAGATTTGAGAATCAAGACCCTTTGTAGTTTGCTTTTGTTTTTTCCCTTTTCGATGGTGTTCGACATTTATTCCCGCAGCTTGTTGCTCCATAATCTCACGTGCAGTTAGTCCACCTTTACAAGTCCGACTGTTGTGACCGAACGCCCGAACATGTCAATATAAAGTAACAAGTCATTGTTGAGGAGTATGAAAAATAATTGTGTATAAAGTGCATGTTAATGTTCAATACCTTGCATTTTCTACACTGGACCGTTCCCGATCTCTTCCCCTTCCTTTTCTCTCCTTCTTCTCTCCTCCTATTCCTAGACGGCCTCCCAATTCGCTTTTTCATGCTCGGAGGTTCAATTTTAGGAATGTCAAAAGGTGATCATTGATCTGAATCAGTAATTGGGATGATGTTTGAGGCATACACTTGTTTGTAGGTTTGGACAGAAAACCATGGTGATACATAAGCCTCTGGTGACTCTCTGATGTGAAGAATAGCTTTAATTGCATGTCTACAAGGAATTCCACTTATTTGCCACCGTCCACACTCACAAGTTCTATTGCCCAAGCTCACAGGTAAGGAGAAATTCCCATCATGAATCTCAAATTCTCTACTAGAAGCCATATAAACCTTGCAAGTTCTAGAATCTTTTCTTCTCACATTCAAAACATCTACAACAAAAGGCGTGATTCCGTTTGCATCCCATCTTTTAGATTGTTGTTGTCTAACTACAAGTCTGACCATGCAACTACACCTAATCCCTTCAAGAAGTGTCAACATCAGACTACATCTATGAACCCCTAAGGTAGCATTAAAACTTTCCACGAAATTACTCGTGTTTTCATCAAAGCATAAATCAGGGTTGAATTTATATCTTGCCCAACATTTCTTATCACCCAAATCATTAAGCCATTTGATTGCACCTTTCCCTGCATAAAGAACACAACATATATATACTTTGCATATACATTTAACAAAGTCAACACACATTTAAGGGAGGAAAATGAACAACCTGTTGTTTCCTTCTCTAGTCTTGTGATGGCCTTGTCGAATGTATGCTTCGAATAGGCATCGCAAGCTCACCAAAACAGACTATGCATCAGCGGGCCTGGGAGCGACTTCATGAAATTGGCGGATAAGTGTCTACAACAAAAACATCTTGAGATGTTTGGCCATACATCGTCAAGGGCTAGTTCCACTCCCTATATTAGATCCATGTGAAGTATAAGACTTTATGTGATGAAAAAAATATATAATGCATTAATATCTTAAAGATTCAACTTCAAATTGCCTTTTGTCTATCCGATATAATTGTCCAATTGTCACGTTCACTATCCTTCAAACAATCCTTCAAATGCCAAAAGAAGGAGGACCAAGTCCTCTTGCTCTCATTGTCATATATGCCATATGCAAGGGGAAACAACTCGATCATTATTCCCATCCAATCCGATAGATGATATAAGAACTCCACCATAATTTCCTTTCAAATGTGTACCATCAACTCTTATCACGCCTCTACATCCTTGTATGAAACCCGTAATTTGTGGCATGAAAGAAATGAAGATGTTGCTAAACTGTAAAGGCTTCTCTGGAAGTTCTTCAGCTAGTTTCCATGCACAGTGAGATTTGGAACCTGGATTTGTCCGTTTAATCACCTCACAATATGCCGACAACAATTTATATGAAGTATCATGCCCACAGTTGACTATACCCAATGCTAATTCTCTTGTTTTGTACAAGCTGGTGGGCTTCAGTTTAACTCCAAACTTCTGAAATAAAATGTTATTAAGGGTATTTCCATCAATACTTTCATTAGCTCTCACATCTTCCAACACCTTCTTTGTAGCCCAATCGAAACTCGCCATCGGATTATGCTCTTCTAATCGTGTACAAGAGTGATACTTTGACAAAGACTTGATAGCCCAAGTAACATCATCGGGTAAGCATGAAGCATGAATATACCATTCACATCCCCCTGCACGACAATTAGCTGAATATCGTTTACGCTCATAATGCGTGACAACAACGCAAAATCCTTCTTGGACACAATAATCAACCAACGCATCCTTAAAGTGACTTTTATCACTAAAGATCATCCACTCTCGAATCTTAATATTCCCAAACTCATTTTCTGGATATAATTCTCCATTCATATACATCCTATCAATATACACATCCTCATCCACCTCCCACTTTTCACTTGCATAAGGCTTGTACCCATCATCAACCCTCTCCAACATAATGTCATCTACCTCTTCCGGATTTATGTCCTCGTCCATACTAAATGATTCATCATCAACACTATCATCTGATGGGTCATACTCTTCATCCTCAACACACGTATCATCATCAAAATCAACCTTGTTGATGCTAACATCCAACCTTTGAGTTCTACCCCTTATTCTACTTAAGATCCCTTCGTTATTGGTGGGTTGAGATCTACCTTTTCCTACAGCAAAGTTTATTTGTTTCCTTCTTGCGGTGGTGGCAGGAATTTTTCTTTCACATGGTTCATATCTAGCATGACATGGATGGGATGAGGCTACCTTAGATGAATCAACAGGATGTAGCTGAGATGGAGGGACAATCAAACCTTTTTCACTTGGACAAGATTTATTGGACTCCATCAACCCTCTTGCTAGCTATAGGGGCATACAAGGAGTATCACTTGAACCTATAGCAAGGTGAAATAAAATGTTATTAAGGGTATTTTCATCAATACTTTCATTAGCTCTCACATCAACCCTCTTGGAAGCGATTTGAGTATTCAAGTTTGGAAGCGAGACAATGAGAGGATTCAAGCTTGGAATCGATTTGAGGATTCAAGTGACAAGAGGCGAGACAGGTTTGGCTGTGATTTGGCTGCGAGACAGGCGAGCCGAGATGTGGAAGGAGGTGAGCAGTGACAAAGCGCGAGACAGAGATGGAGAGAGAGGGGACGGGTTGGCGAGGGCGATGAAGGCGAGAGAGGAGAAGGGAACGAAGGTCGGAGGTCAGAGGTCGAAGGGCTGACGGAGAGAGATCTGAAATGAAGAAAGGGAGAGCGAGAGAGCGAGGAGGCAGGAGTTAGAGTAAGGGGCTAACCGGCTAATTGATTTTTGTGGGGGGCTGGCACGGCTCATTAATATTTTAAAGGGGCTAAATACCTAACAACATTTTAAAAAAGGTCTATTCTACCACATTCCCTCAAAAAAAAATCTCAATGTTGCAAAACCGTAAATAAATTTAGGTCAATATCATAAAATGAAGGGCATCCTTTCTGTAAAAGTTTTTGCACATAGAGGAGGTGGTGTGCTCAAATTTGCACATTACATACTTAGATGTGTACATTTACACAAAAAAAATAATCAATGGAGTTAAAAAAATATCTAAAAAATACACATTTGCACATTTGCACACCGTCTTTGTGGATGGTCTAATGATTAAATAAATGTTAGTTGTAGTTTATAATAAAGTAAAAGGTAGAGTATTAATTAGGAGTATAAGTGTACCTTTGTTTGTTTTCTTAAAAAGTGTTCAAATGTCTAAAATGACAAGTTTTAATTAAAAGATATAGTAATTATTATTTATTTATAACAATCACGAAAAAACAATAACAGGATCAATTAGTTAAAGATAAACACGGTCAATCTTGTTTTTTTTTTTAAATAAAAAACTTAACATCTTAAGAGGCTAATCTTTCCATATAGGATATTAGATCAAATGTTAATTGTAGGGCTCTTCTACTCGGTTAGCCTTCAACTCATTCCTTTCGACACTGAGTTTTTTATCCTCACCTATAAAGGATGCACTCGATTGATCTTTCAACCGGGGTTTGAACTCATTCGAATTCCTTTCTTATAAAAAAAAAAATCCACAATGGTTATATTTCCATGAAACTTTCATTTTTATTGGTGATTAGGTGAAAACCTTCCTATGTTAAAGGTGTTTTTGTATAACTTCCACTTCTAAGGGTGGTTTTGTGAAAATACCACTTATTTCACAGGCGCTTTTATGTAATTTGCCCAATTATATCATAACTACTCAATTTACCCAATTTCGAGTTCAGTTTCACAGTTCCCCGTTCCCAATTTTGAATTTCCCTCTCCCTCTCCCGCTTTCCAACGGAGCAAATTGCGAATTTCAGTTTCGTCGATCTCTCAGCTACCCAGAAGATTTCGAGATCTGCTGTGAATCTCCTCCATCGACGGTCGATCTGCAGGTTACTCCGTTTCCAATCCCTTTCGCCTTATCTTTTCTCCTCCTTCGAATCGTTAGCTGATTGCCGTTTTTGCGAAATTTGAATGGTTATTTTTGTCGCTGATTCTCCGATTGTAGTTTATTTTGTTCGATTGTTTGAATTATACGAGCTGCGAGTTTGGTCGCTTAGCGCAGTTGACATGAGAAAGTGATCGTCTGAGATGGTTGATTCCTGACGCATTTTCTGGTTCGATTCTCCAGGTTTTTCTGTTGCGTTTAGCTAAGGGACTATTTAATTCAAATTTCGAGCTAAATCTACAGGAAGTAGGGGCCGGTATTACGTGATATCTACAGGACTACAGCCTTCTGTTCGCCGTTCTGTTCGCACTCTCTGGCAAACAGCGCTCAACAGGTACGCTCTCCTTCTTCTCTTCTCTCATCTTCTCTCTTTCTTTGCTTCATCTATGGCTTGTTGGAATCTATGCCTAATCCCGATTTGGAATTCTAGGGCCTCGGGCTGTGCGATTTTTGTTTTGTAGATCTAGGGTTTGTTATTGTTTGCTGGCTTGCTGCGATTTTTGTTTTAAGGTTTCTCGTACGTTCTGGTATTGATTTCAGAGTTTCATACTGTTGGATCCAACACATAGAGTGTTGTAATTCTCACTTTCTCTCTGCTAGAAATTCTAGGTTTTGTCTGATCTGTTTGCCAAGAGATTACGATTTGTTCCTTTTGACGATTGCTTTATTTCTGTTTGGCGTGATTGGTAGGAATGGGATGCAAGTCATTCAATGAAGTCATATTCATGATGTATGAGATGTGTTTTAGATAGTTCATACTTGATTCCTATCTGAAAAATCCATTTCAGGATGAGTGACATCCGAAGTTTTGGAAGCAATTACCAGCGGTGTAGCCAGTCCAGGAAGATGTCCATTGGCATTGCAGCAGATTTTTCTGCTAAAAACTCTGATTTTACTGGGAATAGGTATAATTCCAAAGGGCAAAAAGGTTCCCCTTGGATTTCTCCCAAGCGGCTTATGAGAAATAGGACATTGAGTGAGTCCGTTACTACAGCTACAAAAGTGGCTAATATGACGACTTTAGATGGTGCCTGTAGCAATCTTGGTGGTGTTAATGAGACGACAGCAGGAACAAGTTCCCGATCAGGTAATGACAAGCCGAAGAAAGTGGATACTGTGGCTCCTGGAAAGGAAAACATCAAGGAAGTGACCACTGAAAGAGGCAAGGGATCAACACAAGAAGCTGTAGAAGAAATTAGTGTTCCAAATGAAGGGGTAAAGCAGCAGAAGGTAATGGAGAATACTGGCAAAGAGACCTTGAAGAAGAAGTTATGGGAGGTATTGAGAACTGTTCCTCCAGCAAACAAGGAGCCTGAGGGCTCTAGAAGCGATGGAGAGGATGCTAATGTTATGAAGCAGAAAGATGGGAACAATGAAGATGCTTCTCTTAAGCCCTGGGTAAACTCAGATACAATAGAAACTGACTCAGAAAATCCTGTAGTGGCTGTTAGCAGACGTGTAACTCGTTCTTTGTCGAGAAAGAGAGGTCCAGCTGTGGTGGCAAGTCCAAAGAGGTCGAGGAAAAAGCTATTCCCTGCAAAAGAGGAATGGAAAGTGTTCACTTTTGAAGACAAATGCAACCGTACACCGGCAACTGGTAGGAACTTGCTATCATTCAGTCTATTCCTCATTCACAATTGTCCATTTTTTAATATCTCGTTTTACTTTAAACCTCTTGAAGCTTGCATCATTTTCTAAAGTTCTCATCAAGTTTCCTTTCACATGGTCTTGCTTCCATAGTTTCTGGAGTACACAAGGACACTACTCCTGAAGCTGGTCATTTGAAGAAACAAATGCCTTGCCAGAGCAAACAAGTTAAAGTTCCTCCAATTTTCAACTATAGTGACCTTAGCTCTCCCTTCTGCGACCCCAACGGTATGATTTTCGAAACACATCTTAACATTATTTTCATGTGAAAGACGGATTCATCTCTATGGTATTTTCATGCATGGGGCTGTTACTATTGAGCTATGAAGATAGATTAACAATGTGATCTATGGTTGGAAGCATTTGCCTAACAGTAGCCCTGATGTTCTCATGCCATGTTCTTCTCGTTCAAACACTTGTTTTATTTCCATCTTTCTGTTTTCTTGATATTATCTTTGAACACTTTCAATGTTGTAACATTCTATAAAAGTTCATTGTGCTTGATCTTCAGAAGTCCCCACTGTTGAAGGTTCTGGAGATGAAAGTCATGAAACCAGCACCTCTCTTGATGTCTGTCCTGCTGAGAAACACGTTTCTTCCCCTGGACGCCATGACATCCATGATGAAGTTAACTACAATGATCCAACTGCTGAAGGCTCTGGAGATGAAACTGACACCTCTCTTGACGTTCGTCCTGCTGAGAAACACATTTCTTCCCCTGGACGCCATGACATCCATATAGAAGTTAACTACAAAGATCAAAGTCCTTCCTTTTCCTCTCTTAATAGTACGTTTTGCTAACATTCATTCTGTCATGACTTTCCTCATTCACAACTGTCTATTTTTTTAACTCCTTGTTTTAATTTAAATCTCTTGAAGCTTGCATCATTTTCTAAAGTACTCATCAAGTTGCCTTTCACATTGTCCTGCTGCCATAGTTTCTGGAGAACACAAGGACACCACTCCTGAAGCTAGTCATTTTGACAAAAAGATGCCTTTCCAGAGCAAAGAAGTTAAAGTTCCTCCAAGGTTCAACTATAGTGAACTTAGTTCTCCCTTCTGCTTCCCTAATGGTATGCTTTTCGAAACGCATCTTAACATTATTTTCATGTGAAAGACGATGGAGAATCTCTATGGTATTTTCATGCATGGGTCTGTTACTATGTAGCTATGAAGATAGATCAACAATGTTTTATTTCCATCTTTCTGGTTTTTCTGTTATTTCCTTTTAACACTGGTTGATCTGCAGAAGTCCCCACTGTTGAAGGTTCTGGAGATGAAACCGACACATCTCTTGATGTTCATCCTGCTGAGAAACACATTTCTTCCCCTGGACACCATGACATCCATAAAGAAGTCAACTGCAATGATCTAAGTCCTTTTTGCTCGCTCAATGGTACGTTTTGCTAACACCCATTCTGTTGTGATTTTCTTTTCAAAGTTGGATTTAACCATTTCTATCCTCCTGTTGTGGACTGGTTATCTACTAATCAATAGCGACCAGATTGACTGAGGCTTCCCAAGAATATGAGGACGGATTGGACAGGTCGTGTTCTACACTTTGCCTAAATAAGTCAGGAAGTTCGTGTGCACATGACGTGTTTGTCCAATCTGATTCTTGTTTTCTACACTAAAACTTCTTCAGGGCCGTTGCTTTATTTGGGTCTTCTTTAGAGGGGTTCAAGAACAAACTGGTGTCTTCAACAAAGAAAAGGTGCGCGGAAATTCTGGAATCTACTGCAGAGGAAATACATTCAAAGTTCCAATCAGCCAAGTCTCTGATCGAGAAAGATGTAACCAAGCTCACAAGTGCCAGCAGATCCAAGAGGCAAATCCTGGAGAAGAACTTCGACGAGAAACAAGAACAGCTGCGGCTCATACATGACAAGTTCAGAGACGAAATCCACCGCCACCTTCAAGAATTCACACGAACTGTCGAGTGCTTACAGGCACACGAGACTGAGCTGAAAGGAATTGTAGAGAGGAGAAAGGCGTCACATCAGAAGCTGCTCCTGCAAGTGGATGAAGCAGTTGAGAACCATCTCAGTGATGCACACAGAAGGTTGATCTTCATCCAAAAGGCAGGACGATCCAAGATGCAGAAAGTGAAAACTGCGATTGCTGAGTGCTTGGAAAACGGAATCTTCACTTGATGTCAGGTACCTGAATTCAATCCCATACCATGAAGTTGAAGCAACTGATCTCTTTGTACCTACTTGTGATTTTTCGCCTTTTGCAGCTGATATCGACAAGCATTGGACTCTTACGAACTACACTAGGATCCACTAGACCATGTTTACAAATTCACAACAGAACCATATCAATAGGCAAGTAACTTCTTTTTAGCTTAACAGATGAATGATGACAGTTACTGGAATTAGGGTATATTCAGTTGAGAAAGCACTTTAAAAATGCAGCAGAACATGGTGTTTCTTAGCCATTTTTTCCCCTGGTATCTGCTTTTTATTTTATCTTGGGTTTGCACTTTGAAGTAAAGATGATCCCCTCATAAATCTTTTTACAGAATGATTCCTTGCATAGTTACATGCATCATTTCCATCTTTGTTCTTTGTATTTTATTCTTTTAAATTTCAGTTTCTAGAGTGTGTGCTATCCTCTTTCTTTGATGTCCTGTCATGGGTCACTACGAAACACCCTCTCAACCTAGTCGGGGTAAAGATGCGTACAACTCGACCCCCCAACCCTGCTCTGAGCGGGATATACTGGGCTTGTGTCAACTTTGTGTCATGCTTAATGTCGGTTATTGGGTTTGTCAATGAGACAGCGAAGTGTATTTTTTTTCCAGAGTAATGCATAGTTTGGATTCCTAGAAGATCTTGCATGTTTTGCTCTCATTAATTCGAGCAAGAACTAAACTAGCTCCTTTTGGCTAATGCACTTTGTTTTCCAAACATCTTTTTTGTTTTGTTTTGTTTTGTTTTGTTTTGTTTTGAAGTTGTATGTTTTGAACATGTAATGACGCTTGGATTGGACCTACATTTAATCACTTACATAAGATGAACATAAGTTGTCCGTTTACATGGCTGTTAATTATGGGTGTGTTTGGATTCCATTGCATTTTCATTATAATGCAATTATTTTACCTCGTTTTATGTGTCCGTTTGGTTGTAATCATAAAAATCTCGTAAAAAACGAGGTAAAACCGTAATTTAACCAAATAATCACATAAATCGAGATAAAATAATTGCATTTTAATTAATATATCATGGAATCCAAAAATATCATAATTTAAACGCCTTCAATTTTTTGTTAAACAAACACCGCCTTATCATTTTGCATTATAATGATAATGCATTTGGAATCCAAACACACCCTATAACTTATAATGCATAATATTATATATTAATTAATTATAACTTATAATGCATAGTTACATTATAATCTATAATATTGTGCATTATAATCAACAGTCCTCCAAACAGGCCCTAATTAGGTTAAATAATTGATAGGAGTGTTTTAGTTCTAAAGATGTCTTATTAAGATATGAGAGTTTTCTGTTAATACTTAATTCACATGGTATATGTGGATTTAATTAGTACATGAAATTATTATTACTTGAAAGTTCGGGGACCTATTTGATGCTATTCTGAAACACTCAAGTTACGTAATGATAGTCTTTCCATTAAATATTAAACGGTTTGTCATTTAGAGTGACACATGTTGAGTCGATAAGATTCTACTTGAACTCCAATCTGACCTTACCACTTGAAAATGTAGGACTTAGAGCACCCATATTGTGGGCACTCATTTTAAGTGTCTTTACTTTGAAAAAAAAATCAAAACAAAAAATGCAAACCGACACAATTGTTTCTTGCAGTAGAAACTCAAGAGAGAAATAGCACACCCGCCTGTGCACTCCCTCCGGACATTGACAGCCTTTTCTGATTTTTTTTTTAAATATAAAGACACCCACATCATAACCGATGTGGGTGCTCTCAAACTTAAATCATTACATCATTGAAAAATGTTAACTAGTATTCGAATAGGCCAATAAGCTAAACTCCCGAATGGACTCAAATCAAATCAGCCGAAACCCAATATGTAGATCCATTATATCTGTAACTTGAAATAATTCGAGCTTATAATAGCTCATAGTAAAATAATGTTGATTATTTTTTGTTTAAATTATTTTTCATCCATATAATCACCTAGAATATCACATGTAAATCAAATAAAACTCAAATTCCACAACAATATCAACTTTTCCCTGCCCATCAAAAAAAAACTTTTCCCTAAAGAATTATATCAATATCATTTTAGGTTTGAGCATGTTTTTTAAAAAAAAATATCAATTCACTTGTGTTTTGTATTAATTGCATTTTTAAAGCCAATTAATAAATAATTTAAACATAAAAATAATCAACATTATTTGCCTTGAAAACTCGAGTAATCAAATTTTATACGCAGCTCCTTCGAAGGGAGACTAAAAACTTCGGTTATCTGTGAATTGTGGAGTCCATAAAAAGTGTCTGAACGCACAAATCTCTCTGTGTGTGTCTCTCCTCCTTCATAGAATGATGAGCGGATGCCGTATCACACAGCAAACCAGAGAGTGGAAGAGCTTAGGGATTTACTCCAACCTCAATTTCTCTCCCCATTCGCTCCGGAACCACCATCAGAGTCTTAAAGCTCGTCGATTTTTTAGCAATTCCTCGGGCTATGGGAGTTGGAAACCTAAGATTACCGTTTTCCCTCTTCTCCTCGTCAATTGCCTTCAGTCCAAGACCCCCGGGGACCTCCCCTCCCTCTCTGATTGCTTCAGGTATTGTGTTTAATCACGCTGGTTGAATTTGCGGTTTGTCTTTGATTTCTATGGGTTTTGTTGTTGTTGTTTGTAGCTTCCTGTTTTCGGAAGAGAATTTGGCGGTAGTAGTTGTTAGGGTTTGGATTTTAGTTTGCGTTTATCAGAGGAAGCCATTTGAACCTGAAGGGAGAAATTGTTCTTCTGACAATGGATTATGAATTAGTAATAGGATGGGCTATTTTAGAGAAAGGGGAAAATAGAAGAGCATATTTGGATATTGTTGACTGGATTGCTTTGTTTATGAAGATGGAAAAAGGGAAAACTTTGATGTAGAGTAAGGAAGTCACTCAACTAGTCACCTGCGTTGGTATGGATGTTAAAGTCTTAAAAGCAAATCCGGACATCGAATGAAATATGTGAATTGTTTTTTCGTTTGAAGTTCGCATGAAATATATAGATGGACTGGTTTTAACATATATGAATCTCAAAACCAGGTTAAGGGCATTTTTCAACAAAATGATCATGTTGACCTCCTTGTAAGCTGAATTAAAAGATGTGTTATTATGAATCCATTCGGAGTAATTGGTAATGCTAAAGAGTGTCTTATTCAATCAAAAAGGGTATCAAATTAGTGGAATAGTGTTATCATTGTGTTCATTGAAAATTTGACTCTATGTTACTG
This sequence comes from Persicaria tinctoria, assembly GCA_037127255.1. Lineage (NCBI taxonomy): Eukaryota > Viridiplantae > Streptophyta > Magnoliopsida > Caryophyllales > Polygonaceae > Persicaria > Persicaria tinctoria. The sequence continues at coordinate 89,606,897 of JBANSL010000002.1, read as the reverse complement.
CTGGTTATTAATTGGTTCCTTTGGTGGTATATTGGTTTCATTGTTGTAGTTCCCTTACTCTTTTACTTCTTATCATGTGAGCCACTACTGGAAATCCTTATCTTTACTTTATCATTCCTAGTGTTCAACATCTAATTCCTTGTCTTTCTAACTTATTTTGTGAAGCCAAAAAGAAGAAGACCATGAGCATTCATCTGAAGGTTTGACATCAGTACAAGGTATTTTGTAAATTCCCTTTTTTGTAATGTGTCAATCCAATGCATGCCTGATAATTTCATATATGAAGTGGTTTTCTTGCTCTATGGAACTGATTCAGTACGTACATTTTTTTCTTCTGTTGTGTACTATATGCTACCTTAGACTATTAAGATTTAAGATTGATAAGTGAAAATGCAACCTTTTTTGGTATATCTTTAGTTTGGCCAGCACCACCATTTAAAATTTGACTGTATTTTATTTTAAATTGTCGCTAGTGCTTGTGTTATGTCAATAAATATTCCTAATTGAATCATAGTTATTGCCCTTTGGAGGATAAGTACATCAGTTAATTCTTTTGTCACTGCATTTTAGGAGGAATTGTTGCACTAGGAAAGTTTGATGCCCTCCACGTTGGTCACCGGGAACTAGCAATTCAAGCATCAAAAGTCGGAGCCCCATTTCTTCTCTCATTTGTAGGGATGGCAGAAGTGCTCGGTTGGGAGCCTAGGTAATGAATTATCATTTTCAACTTTTCCTAGTTTAAATGATGCCCATTTGGACTATGTAGCATGGGCCAAACTTTTATGAAGTTGATTTCATGAATCAATGATTAATGGCCATGCAGTTGAAGATATTAAATGATTATCAGTTGTCTTTTAGTACAAGCTGTCAGTTGGCAGAGCTGCACCGCTAATAAAGACCTTAGGAATAAACCTTAAGGAATCCTACAACTTTCCAGAATCCGGATTGCTTTGTACTTTGCACACAGATTATTAATCCTGGGTCACCATTTTGCATCATCTACTTAACTTTGTGGTTCTCTTCAACCTGCTATGAGTTGTTTAGGCATTTAGTATGAAGAAAAATTATCACAAGTCATAACTGGTTAAATGGCCTTTTAGCTGATGACGTGAGTATTACTTAAGTAATGGTGAATCCAATTCATGCCCCAACAATTTGTTGTGAAGGATAAAATATTTATCCACTAGCAACACAGTTACTTAACAGATGATGAGAATTCGGATATTAGATCCTCAGTTAAAAAAATTCACTCATATATAGACTGCCTGGGAAATTCACCTGATACTTTATCATAACTGGTTTAACCTTTCATTTATGTTAGGGGAGACAGACATGATTCAATCCTTATGTTTTTGGCAATTGGCATTAAAGGTTGAACTGTCTGCAATACTACCTAATTTGGATATTGAGCATCTTGTTGAGCTGTTTCATCAAAATGATGATAATTTGATAAATGCAATAGTATAAACTGCCTGATTTTCTCATTTCCCTTTAGGATTAATCAACCTTTAAATAGATATGGATGACTTTATGAGCATTAATTAATGTTGAATCAGAGTATAAGGAGTTTGATTTTGACCTTTATTTTGTGGTTAGAGCTCCAATTGTTGCAAAATGTGATCGGAAGCGAGTTCTCTCTTCATGGGCGTCATACTGTGGTAATGCTACCCCAAAAGAGTTTCTCGTAGAATTTTCAAGTGTTCGACATCTTAAACCTCGGCAGTTTGTAGAGAAGTTATCACAAGAATTCGGTATTCGTGGCGTTGTGGCAGGTTTGTCATACCAGGATTTCCAAATCTCTTTCCTTGATGAATATTTCCTCCCCTTTTAACTGGCCAACATATTTTGGCAGGTCAAAATTATAGATTTGGATACAAGGCTTCTGGCAGTGCACCTGATCTAGTGATGTTGTGTCAGGAGTATGGTATTGGGGCATATATTATAGACTCTGTCATGGACAAAAATCAAAACCTTGAAAATTCAGTACCTGAAAGTACAAAAGAGAGAGGACAAGTATCATCTACTCGCGTCCGCTATGCTCTGGCAAAGGGAGACATAAACTATGTCAACGAATTACTCGGCCGTAGACACCGTATTATGCTATCTATGAAAAACAAGGAAGGAATAGTCAGCACTAAAACTAGGGTTTCCATTCCTAGATCTTGTTTGTTGAATCTTCCACCGAAGGATGGCTTATATAAGAACTGCTTTCTTATATCTGGTGATGGGTGTCAATTACAATGTGCAGTGACCATCGACCCGGCAAATATTAACTTGGATTCGGATAACATAAGTGAGTTATTGCAGTGTGCGGAGAGTTATCAGCTACTCGGCATTGAGTTTGTAGATGATTGATTTTATTAGCTGGCTGCATCCGGAGTCTTCATGAGATTTTACTAGTGATTATGAAGTTCAACCATTCTTTCAGTTCCTCAGCGGAATATACTGATCTAGGAAAAAACGGTGCTTAAATGTATTTGCGGAGTTACTAATGGCGGTATGTGCAGATTTTGTTAATTGGTTGAATCGAATGTCTGTTTTGCTTTTATTTGTTGTCAGCTCAGTGATCATGTAACATTGATTTGCATTCTTTGCAGCGTCGCGCTGATCATTGCTGGGCGCCCTTGGTTCGAATTCAGAGTGATGTATGTATCAGTCTACATGATCAAAGGTCAATTTTCGGAACTGATGTTCACTATCTCCAGTTTTTATTTGCTGGGTTTGTCTCATGGATACAAAATTCATATCCTCAAAACTGTGATGCCTGCTTTCTTTTTGTCTGAAGTTGGGGTTGGAGAATTTGTATGATGCTGCAATGTACAAACATAGCAAATTGAATTTTTGATACATCTGTAAGCTTGTATGGCTGATTCTCTGTGTCCTTGTAACAGATTTGAACCACTTCTGTTCTCGATTAGACTTGACAATGTGGCACAACCGGAAATTTTAATCGATACGTTCTATCTCTTGGAAAGAAATTTTTTGAATCTTAAACCAAAAAGTAGAAACTCGAATCCAACAAAAGTGGTTGAAATAACCAAAACTCGAAATAACACGAGAGTTCGTGATTAGTTAGATGTAAGGGAGTGACCGAGGTCTCCATTGGGTTCCTGAGATTTGTATCTAAATTTATCGAAATTCTGTTTAGCACAGGGTATGGTTGCTATATATAAATAGACTTGTTTCGAACAAGTTTTACAGAATACGGAGTAAACATCAAACACATAAACATTCTACCCTACTCAACCCTTCCGATGGGCTATACGTTCTCTGTTTCGCATGGGATTCTCCGAATTTAAGCGTCGCCATATGGCTGAGTAACCTTTGTAAAACACAGAACTACAGAAGGTCTGTAGGTCAATCAGGGTCGCTTCTTGTTTGAACTAATATACATATAGGCAAATATGAAGTATAGTCCATTGATTTTGCATTTGTAAATATTTTGTAGTGAGATCTTATAAATGGTAGAGCAAATCTTTTGCTCTAAATTATTTGTATGGTAACCATAGGGGCGTGAAGCCACAAGGAACTCCTTTGGATCTTCCTGGGTAATTTGCCAACTGAGACATCAGGTGATGGTTGTACTTGTAGTTTATGATCAATTTTACACCATCATTTGATTCTGTAAGCTCTTAAAAACGGTTAACTAGCTAAATATTTGGAGCAATATACATTCGAATTGAGAGCAACAGACTTCTGCAACACAAGCTAATGCCGATGGTGTAGAAGGTTGTGACCCTATTACAAAATTTGAAGTTCCGGCCCCAAAGAACTCAGCCCAATTCGCTTGGAAACATGTACAAAACACATACTACGTCAGCTGCAAATACTAATCAAAACAAAGTTGATTGGACATTCGGACAGGCACCAAACCTCAAGCATACCTTAAAGACAAAGTCTAGGTGGATTGTAGGACATCTAATCAGCTCAATGTTAGGTTTAGGAGACAGCAAGTTCGCAACCGGAAAAACACAAAAGGCAAGTTTCACTACTTCAATGGAACCATGCGATAGAAACTCCTGTTTTTCTACAGCACAACTGTTTGGGATAACCTGTATCATCAAATAAAGCAAATGCGACGAATGTCATATGTTGCTGGTGCAATTCAGGCAAAAATATAAATAATTAGCAAGATGTAAAATATTTTGAAGACTAAAATTCATTTCCATAGAGTTGATTCTTATGTTCACGGAACAGTTTCTAGAGCATTATTAATTTAGTGAAAAAAATAGGTCACCTAAAGGTTACAACTTACAATGGATAGGAATTAGCACCAGTGAAATTTCAAAATCTGGAATCCTCTGTGCAATGCATTTCCATAGATGTAGCAGTTTACACATGAATAAAAGTGGCAGGTATTTCAAAAGAAATTTAAGGTCTGGGTTGGACAGAGAGCCTAACTCAAATCACCAAAAGTTTGATAATTATTGTTGGCCAATACATATACTTTGAAAGTAATGGAGCATGCCAAATCAAGATTCATCTCCTATAATATCCCATCCAGAGTAAATGAATCTATATGCAAAGTGCAAACATATCCCTTCTGTTCCCTTGCTTACAACTTTGTGGTAAAACCCATACAAATTGCAAAAGCAATTAGTCTAAAACTACAAAGAACACAGCCATTACATGAGGTATGAAGAAACAACTAACAAAAGAAGCAACAGTGAATTTCCTATAATTAAAGACTTCATGGAGTGTTTTTAACACAAAAAATTATCTTAAACACAAATAAAAAACATAAATATGTTTACTCGTCGAAAATAAACATCCATAAGTAAAGATAGCAACTATGGCTTACTGAACCAAAACATCCATACAAGAACAGGAAAAACAGTAGGAACAATTTTATTTTTAAAAAAACATCTTATGTAAATGTAGGAACCTTGCTGAACCAAAACCATACTAAGGAATTACCCTCTAAAGTTAACAACAAAATAATTCATTTAATGTTAAATACCTTCTTGAAACTTGTCTCTTTGTCACAGATCTCATCAGCCCCAAACATTACTAAGGAATTACCCTCATATGTACAAACCAAAGTTAGCAAAGGCCAGTCAAAACTGAGAGCAAAGGTCAATCAAAACTGAGCAACTTCTAAATAACATCCTGACCCCAGACCCTACTATTCAGGGTCTTTCAGAAACACTCTCTCGACTTGTTCGGGGAATGAGTGCATACATCCTGACCCCCTACCCCTAGACCCTGCTTTGGCGGGATATACTGGGTAGTTGTTGTTGTTGTTCTAAATAACATGTACCAATCTCATACTAAATCTTCAAACTCTGTGAGGGTCGAGACATTTCAGCATTTGAAACAAGAGAGATCAAATCTCGCGGACAATTTTACTGCTACTGCTGCTACTATGAACATTATAATTTGTCAGATGTCTTGAGGTTGATCTTTTCAAAGGGCAAATTAGAAAATGAAGCATTTTAATGCTAAGCTTTGATATAGAAATGGGTCTTTAAGAAGCCAGATATTTCTTTTGGGCGAATTTCAAGGGAAAAAAATATTCCGAGGGCCAAAAAGTTATGCCTACAACTTAAAAAGGGAGAGGGACTGAATCCAAACAAAAGGGGTAGAGTGGTGAAGGATTGAAGGGACATGTTTGAAAAAATTGCAATGACAAACGGACACTTCCTCTGGTTTTGGGACAATCTTAAACAGAAGATAGGTCAGTCAGCCAGCTCATAATTCATAACTTCATGAGCTGTATAAGTTCTACATCGTAGCTATAAACGGATAAAACTTCTATAATAGGATACATAAGCTACTCAATAAAGCCAAATTCTTCTCAAAGTAAACATTATACTGTCATCAGCCAACATGAAGGATCAACATATGAAACCCTAGTGCACTTTCAAAATTGAGAATTCATAAGCCTATGCAATTTCATAAAATTGATTGATTAAACCCTGAGAATTGCTAAATCACCAAAGCCACATTCTATAAACCTATATTAAGGTGACGAGTTCAAGAGAGATCCAAATCAAAACAAAGTACCATGTGGGGGCACATTAGACCACACTATAACAAAGGTAAATGGCAACTCACTCAATTCAACAAGGCTTTCGAGCATATTAGACCACTACACACCTCACTGAATTTCTATTTTCTTGAGTGTCAATCAGATAGCTAAAGCATGTAAAAAATGCAATCTCAAATGCATTAACTCTTCTGGCAGTAAACAACGATTAAAGACATCAAAGAATTCGGCAAACAAAGAAATCTAGTCTTAAATGTTACAAACTCAGCAAGAACAAACAAAGGACATTTGAGTTTTTTTTTAAAGATTGTTTGCAGGTCTCTCAACCAATCTCACTAGCACATAACAATAAGGAATATGCATAAATTCGTTAGCAGTTCAACAATTTAAGCAAATACAAAGAAGTATCAAACCTAATGACCACTTTTACTGCTGCTGTTGATGATTTTGCGGTGGCTGCTGAGCATTTGGCGGAGGAGGCATGCCAGCACGGGGAGGACCGTAAACCGGAACTGCACCACCAGGAGGAGGAGGCATCCCCTGCATACCCGGAGGAGGACCAGGCATCCCAGGCCTCATCTGAGGGGGCGGACCCCTCATCATCCCGGGCGGCGGACCCATCGGCCTCTGCGCAAATTGAGGTGGAGGCCCCGGGAAAGGACCCGGGGGCCTCGATCCAGGCGCATATTGCCCAGGCGGAGGCGGGCCCCTCGGCTGCATCTGAGGCGGAAACCCGGGCATACCCTGCCCAGGAGGACCTGGCGGAGGCCGCATCACCGGCGGATACGACATTGGCGGAGCCGACATCTGAGAAGGCACCGGCGGGCGCGAGATCTGCGGCTGCATCATCCCCGGCGCGGGCCCACCGACACCGCGGACGGGACCGGCCAAACCAGGCTGAGCGTGAACGAGAGGCGCGGTAGGCACACCACGGCCAGCAGCGCGGCCAACTCCGGGGCCAGAAGCGGCAGCGGCTGACGCGGATTTCGCTCGTGACTCGTCGGGAGGCGGTGGGCCCTCGACGGTCATGGAAACGACCTCCTCGCCGCGGAGGAGGAGGAGGCCGAGAGTGCGGCGGTCCAGGCGGTCTTCGCCGGAGGGATTCTTGCCCTTGGCGGGAGGGAGCTTGCGAAACTCCTCGCAATCGCCGAGGACGAGGTTCATGTGGCGGTCGAAAGCCATGAATTTGCCGACGAGCTGGCGACCGTCCTGGATGGTGACGCGCATCCGGTAATTGATGAACTGGAGCATCTTCGAGCTCTTAGAGATCAACATCTTGGCAGATCGGAGGTGGAGCTCTTCGAGAGGTGGTGGAGATTGGGAATGGCGGAGGAGAGAGAACCCTTTAGGGTTTTTTGAAGGACCGTCGACGTAAATACAGTTTGTTTGGGCTAAAACCCTTGTATCCAAATACAAGTACTGTATATAATTAAGGGCTCGTTTGGTAAAGGAATAAAAACAAATTATGTATAAGAAAATATATCTAGACTAGTAAAATTTTCGCCTTATGGACAATTTTTTAAAACTAAAATCTACAATAAAATTTTAAAAAATAAAGTATAAATAAAAGTTGAGATAAGAATCATAAATTATCTTTAACATAAATCTATTTTATACAGGTGCAACAAATAACCGAAGTCGCAGAAGAATAGTAAGGTGGCATCTCCCCGATGATGGATACATTCAAATTAATTGTGATGCTTCAACAGATGATGCTCACGGGGCTGGGGTAGGAGTGATGGCCCGGGATGCATTTGGGGTGGTTCAATGGGCTACAGTTGAGAGGATCCAAAGCGGAACAGAGGCGCACACTAGTGGCGGAGCTTGAGGCAATTAGGTGGCCTTTCCAACTTACTAAAGAAGGTGGAAAGCGCGCAGACTTGCCATCAGCTAAAAGGGAAGGCGTCATTTAGAGGTGTTGTTGGGAGATTGGTTCATAGAGCAAAGGTACTCGTGGGGGACTTCCTTGAATGCAAATGGCGCTTGATCAACAGGAGGGGCACCCAAGCTGCTGATTTTCTTGCAAGACTCAAGCCTAACTCTCCTACTATGTGGTTGACTGAATTTGAATTTCCCTCAAATTTGTTTGGCATTGCGTTTGTTGATTTAGAAGTTTAATCTAGACCTTTGTTTGTGATCCAAAAAAAAATCTATCTTATAAATCTTTCATTTTTTTTAAATCTCATTTAAAGCAGCATGCATAAATATAGATATTTTAAATCTTGGTAATAATAATAATAATAATATCATTGTGACTTTGTTTAAATACAATGTGACATAATCAATATCTAAAATAATATCATTGCTTATGCCACATCATCATTAAGGGTTATATATATTAAATAGTATATATAGATTAGATATTTATAATATATAAAGATTACATGTAAATTAATAGTAAGCATTAGATTATATTAGATTCAATGTTTTGAATTAAGCATAATAGTTAGTAAATATGTTAAAAATAAAAGAAAAAATGTGATTGGTTTAAAGGGATAACGGAAAGAAGAAGAAAAATTGAAGGAAAAAAATTAGATTGATTTAAGGCCAATTTGCATAACTAGCCATAAAAAAAAAACTTTGCACAAATATCCATGTGCCTTGATTATTTGCATGGGGTAGAAAATGGATATTTTGTGCAAATAAAAAAGGTAACCGGGAGAGGAAGTTGCAGGTGAAGGTGAGACCGGTCACTGTAGCTCCTTCATTTTGCTGAGAGAAATGAGGAGGGGAGGTGCTGCACATGTCAGGGAATTGGGGTGTAGCTCCAATAAAGTAGGGTAAAAAGGGGGGGGGGGAGCATTTATGAGGGGAAATGTAAATGATTGTAATTAAGGGTGTCAATCAACCCTTATAAAATCTTGATTGATGGGTGTCATTCCTTAGTAAATGCTCTGAAAAAACAGAACCAACATAGGAAACGAGTGGCATGGTAAGGGCAAAGCATCACCTTCATATCCGGGAACTATGTCCTACTCCTACCAACATAAGACATTAGTCTTACCAAACGAAGACATTCGTCTTACCAATAGGACAACTATGTCCTACCATAGTTGGAATTTTGGAGATAATATGGAGGGGAATGTCCGTAGTGGTTTGGGCGGGATGTCCGTGTAATTTTGGCGCCAAAAACAAGGTTCTTCATTGGGGGAAGACGGAAAGGCATCTGTCTGACCAATATTGTATATTTATCTTACCAATATCATATATCTATCTTACCAATAGGCTTATTATGTCATACCATACCTGAAATTTTCGAGAAATTTGGAGTGGATTGTCAGTAGCTTATTTGGCGGTTGTCAGTGTAATTTTGGCGCCAAAACGGGGTTCTTCTTTGGGGGGAAGGGGGGAGCATTTATGAGGGGAAAATGCAATCATTGCATTGATGGGTGTTTCCCAAGCACATATATAAGCTTGAAAGGAGGATCTCAAACACCCCAACATGACCTGCAAAAACTGAGGGAGAGCAGGAGAGAGTTGGTAAGAACGGGGGAAACCCAACCGTGCATCCGAAGATACGATACAGTTGTCATCCTACCAATAGTACAATTCTGACCTGCCAACAGTGTTGTACTCTCTTACCATTCCAGGAAAAGTGCAACAAGTTTGTTGGTGGCAGTGGCAGCGATGGGTAAGTCATCTTGTACCTTTCCTTTGTATGTGTTCCCCTTTATTATATCATAACTATCCCCAAGCTGATACTCTTTTCCCCTGATGTACCCCAGGTGATAGGGTATGCATCAATGTCGTGTTCGGCGGTTGGTGGGCTCCCGTAGGTGGGAGCTTGGTCTTCCAGGGAGAGGCACGTACTGCAGCAATGGTGGTGCCACATAATATTTCCTACGACCAACTGAAGGGGAAGATAGTCTCCAAATTCGACGTTGACATGGTGTTGTACGACATTGAGCTCACCTACCTCCCTCCTTCCATGGGTCGGGCAACTCCGATTCGGGTCCGGGACGACGATGACATTGAAGCCTACAAGTTCTACAACACTGAATCCGTCACACGAGCATGTCCAATAGCACTGCACGTAACCTTACGGATGAAAACGACAAGCCCTTCAACAGCCTCCGGTGAACATCAGTCGGAAGACTCGGACGGGGCTGACGAGGTCTCCACTCCCACCCCAGGGGAGTTGCTCCTAACCGGGCCTCCCAGCACGCAGGAAGACTTGGAAGTTGGTCTGGATGGAGGCGGAGGGCCGGAGGATAAGGTTCGAGGCTTCGTCGATGACAAAGGGATGTTGGACGACCTTAGCAGTGACATTGGAGGGGCCTGCCGTTGTGCTGAGTGTGTAGCGGGGGTGGGAGAGTGTTGTAGGCCTGCAAAGGACAGCGTCAGTGGGAAGCATGGGGGTCTTGCTGGTAGTGGTAAACAATCTGGTAATGGTAGGATGGAGGACAACGTAATGGTCGGCCAATCTGACGAAGTTGGTAGGATGGACGACAACATAATGGTAGGATAGGGCGAGGAAGTGGAACAGCTTGACAAGGAGGAGGGTGGTGATGTGAGCAGGTCTGATGCCATCCGACGAGGAAATCAAGTGGTGATCGTCGATAGCGACGACGATGTGGACGTCCTACCCCCCCCCCCCCCCCCCACGGAATGGAGGACATCATAGACGTAGGAAGCTCCGACGATGACATGATCGTGGGTGGTTTCCCCGTGAAACTGGAGGGTGGGAGTCCGAACGAGACATCTGAATCATGGGATGAGGAGGCTGAGGCAACGCTGAGAGAGATAGAGCGATCGTACTAACGACACAAACAGCCTTTGCCGACATTGGAGCAAGTGGAAGCGGACGTGGATCGGTCTATTCCTCTAGTCGGAGACCCTCGGTCAATGGTGAGGGAGTTACGTGAGGGGGAGATGTTCGATACCAAGGTTGACATTCAGTCCCGGGTGAAGTGGGAAGCTTTGCGCGGGTGCTTCGAGATTCAAGTGAAGCGATCCACATCAGACAGGTACCTGGTTGTGTGCCCCGAACAGAACTGTTCATGGTGCTGTCGGGCGTCGACCTATCGGGAAACTAAGAGGTGGGTGGTTCGTAAATTCGTGGACACACACACTTGCAAGGTTAGTGTCGTCAGCAACTACCACCGCAACGCCAATTACAAGCTGATGGGCCAGAGTTTGGTGTCCGAGTAAGTTCCTAAACCGGTGTAAATGTGTTGGTGAAAATGTTGTTGGTGTAACCCGTTGATCCCATCTTTGCAGTTTTGGTGGGTCAGGGAAGGAGCTTCGTCCCCGTCAAATCAGGAAGATGATGAAGTCTCGGTTGGGCGTGGACTGCAGCTACTGGAAGGCACGCATGGCGCAGGGAGCCGCACGGGACGGCCTGTACGGGACCTATGAAGAAAGCTACGAGCGGATGGCCTCATACCTTTACATGCTTGAGCGAGCAAACCCCGGGACCGTAACCACATTAGTCCGTGATGATAACCAGCAATTCAAGTATGCGTTCGTTAGCTTGGGTGTTTGGCGGGCAGCCATCCCACATCTGCGCCAGGTACGCCAATAACATGTTATTAACATACCAACTGTTATATTTCATCTTACCAAATGTAGACGTTTGTCCTTCCAATACCTTTTTATCAATACTGCCAGTTCATCCCACCGTTTATAATCCTACCAACTATGTACGTTTATCTTACCCAATGTGTTATATTCTCTTGCCATTGACATAATTCCATCCGACCTTATTAAGCTGATTGACATTGGCAGGTATTCTCGGTGGATGGAAGTTTCTTGAAGGGGAAGTATCGTGGTTGCTTGATGTTTGCGACTGCCCGAGACCCAAACCACAGCCTATACCCCGTTGCATTTGCCATTGTCGACGGGGAGAATGATGCGTCATGGAGTTTTTTCTTCCGTTAAATGAAACGCGTGGTCCCGGATGAGCCCCACGTGGTGTGGGTAAGCGACAGGCACATGAGCATCACAAAGGGAATCCGAGCAAATTACGACTTGGCAAAGCATGGTTGCTGCACTTACCATCTTTTTCAGAATGTGAAGGCATATCACAAGGCGGGTGGCCTTCAAAATCTGTTCTTCCTGATGGCAAACGCGTACACCGTTGCAGAGTTCAATGGCCACTTCGAAGCATTCAAAGACAAGTCGTCCACTGGTGCTGAATACATTAAGACGGCCGGCTTCTCCAATTGGGCCCGGGCTTTCTATCCCGCCAATCGGTTCAACGTGACCACCACAAACCATGTTGAGTCCTTGAACTCGGTATTCCTTGAGCCTCGTAACCTGCCCGTCACCTCCCTGATGAACAGAATAATCGACAAAGTGGCTGAGTGGTTCGCGACGTGCCGGGAGCTAAGTTCAAATCCCGAGAAGGTTGTGACGGACCATGTGGATACCGTTTTGAGGAAAAACGCCATGCAGGCTATTTGTCTGGAGGTGAAGCCTTTGAGCGAACACGAGTATGACGTCCGTAAAGGGGTGTCCGCCTGGCTGGTCAACCTTTCTGCTTGGAGTTGCACATGTAAGCACTTTCAATTTGACCAGATTCCATGTCCACATGCCCTCGCCGTGGCCAAGGTACGTCGGATCGATCCATACTCCCTCGTCCATCCTCTGTACAGGGCTGAGGCTTGGCGCGCGTGCTACGTCAATGTGGTTTACCCAGTGGCACCTCGTGAGACATGGGTGGTGCTTCCACAAATAGTTGCGACAAAATGCTTGCCGCCGGTGGTGAAGCGTGCGCCGGGAAGGCCGAAGACGAAGCGCTATCTGTCGAAGGGCGAATACAGGGGGCCAAAGCACCGTCGATCGTAGTGTTGAATGGTGGACGCTCTAGTCAGCTGACGGACTTATTTTGGGCATCGATCGCCGTCGCCTTGAGTGTGGATTCTGCCAGTATGCTTTTTGCACGTGTCTCGTATTGTCGTGTTCCTAGGGGGCTAATTGTGATGCAATCTTGGATTCTGCCAGTATGTTTATCGCATGTTTTGGGCACATTCACATGAACTAGCGCATCTATTAAGTATTTCTCATTTTGTCCTACCACTATCAGCGCTATGACTACCCAATAGTTTAAAATTATCCGACCATTACCTTTGTTTTATCTTACCAATTGCGTCTCAACTTCACTGCAATTGACGTCCTCAACAATGTTTAATTATCTCATGCCATAAGTGTCGTCTTATCTTGCCAATTGTTTCGTCTAATCTTACCAAACACACAAACAACCTTGGGTGTAAGCATGAACTAATTAACGTGAACCATAAATACCAGTTTTAACCATTACAATCAGAAAACATCCTACCGACCGTGAACAAAATACACTACAAACAACAACATAAGTTTTGAAACTAACACAAGTGTCCAAACCACCAAAGTTTACTTAGAAGTTTCCAAACCATGAGAGAATGTCTTAACAAACAGGAGAGATCTACAAATCGTGGCGCTGGATGGAGAGCCCTAAGTACTGGCGGTAGGGGGCAATATAATTGTCGTTGACGCTGTCGAATGTCTCTACGCCCTCTGCCACCAACGGGGCTAAACTGCGTTTCCCATCTCAGACACCTCGGGATGATGGTGTCGTCGATTTGGCGCCCAAAATGATTCCCAATCTCAGGGAAGGTCTCGTACACCCACAACTGCAAATACCATATGGTAAGATATTAGAACGCAACTGAACACACATTTGGGTAAGCTAATATTACACATTTTGCATGACATCTTCATAGTATTGGTAAGATTGAAAGACACAGTTTGCAGGTAAACATTATATATTTGGTAAGATAGAAATAGACTGTTGGCATGATATAATTGCCTATTTGGCATCCCACAGTCACACATATTCTGAAATGGCAAAGGTTCTGACTCTTTTTCATAACTTGGCTAACCTGAAAGGCCATGGGGAACCCGTATAGCGCGTACGTTGGCCTATCTTTCAGGTGAGCTTTTGCGGCAACCAAGTCCTTCAACGTACCGGTCAGGCTCTCGTGTAGCCTCTCGTACACAAGTCGGCCCCAAGGGAAATCCAGAAACCGTGTCGTGTCCTCCAACAACAGCTTAACCACCCACCCTCTAATTTTTGTCTTCTTCTCCAAGCCAAAAAGAATGCCCTCCACAATGACTAAGAGGGCAAGCTTGTACTTTCTCATGAGGGAGCCCGAGTCCGTCTGTTTTTCGTGCTCCCAAGCGCTCTCGACATCCTTCAAAGTTACCTTTTCTTTCTTGAACAACTGGTATACGGCGTCCTTGTGATCCCCCTCCATCACATCCCTAGGGGGTGGTGCGCAGTTTAGCCCCGTTATCAATGCGATCTCGTCAAGCGAGAATTGCACGTGATGCCCTTGGATGGAGTACCACGTCTCGTGTTGCTTCTGGGTCTTCAACTGCCACAGTAGGCAATAGTGCACCAGCTGTGCGACAAACTTGTTCCTCGACCCCATCTTCACTATGCCTCCGAATTGGCTCTTTGTGAGGGCCTTCACATCATCGCGATCGATGGCTAAGTCGAGTCCGTCCAGGAGGTCAAAACTGGAATGTGATAATGCCCTTCCGCTGAAGTGGTCCTTCTCATCCACAGCCAACACAACCTGCAACAGATGTAACACTCTTAGGTCCCAAAATTTTTTCCCAACCATTACTACCAAAACAAGGGAACTATCTCAGTTTCCTTACCCCCTGGCTGCTTGGTCCTGCCTTTGCTTTCCTCTTGCCGGCCTTTGTCATTTTTATGGTTATTGCACAAAGGGTTCCTGCAACACAATCACCACACACATGCATTCAGACATTCAGATCACCTCATCAGTCATACCAACAGTGTAATTTTATCCAACCAATAGAATATGATTTTCTTACCAACTCGGCTATCTTTTTCTGTCCTACCATATTCGAATTTCATACAAGTTTGGTTCATTTTACCTCCTTCCCAACCCAAGAGATAGCCATCAGTATTTCACCAACACCAACACCAATTAACCAACAATTCATCATACATATAGGCATTTAACCAACAAGTAATTCACACATTAAGTTTCAAACATATAGCCAAACAACTACTCTGTCATACCAACATGTCTTACTTTTTCTTCTTTTTACCTCTTTCACAACACATCATATAGGCAATGAGATTAAACAAAACGAAATCACCATTTATTCATCGTATTTTGAGCATTTCATCAAACACTTGGTGGGCACTTACGGTTTCAACATTAAAAAACCAATCTTCCAAAAAATTCCTTCACCCCACTCGGCTTACCAGATGTTCAATTTTATCCTGCCATATTCGTTACCCGGTCCTACGATATCTACTACCACAATTTCAGACACAACCTTCGATCATCAGTCCTACCACATGTGCACATATACCCTACCGATTACCCCCAATCTTGTGGATTCCCTACCCATCCGACCCCCTCCTTGCCCTTTTGTCCCCAATTTCTTACCCAACATCACCTAACCCTTACCCATCCTTTTCCCGACACCCACAAACCCTAATCGCACCCACCTCCGCAAAATCGACTCACAATGTCACCCATAACCCCCTCCTACTTCATTCCTCCTCTACTGCTAGACATCTACCCCAAAATCGTCTCAAATCCTTCACAATAACCGCATGTAACCGCACCCCCAATACACCAAATTCGCAACTCAAACAAAATCTCCACAGTTGCTTACCTTTCTCTTCGTCTTCAACCTTCTCCTTCCTCACAGGCGATGACTGATGGCCTTCTTCTTCGACGAGTTCGTCCTCCCTCTCTCTCTATGTATCGCTTCTCCTTTCTCTCTCTGATGGCCTTCCGTCTCTCTCTGTGTTTCGCTTTCAAATGAAATTAAACCGTCTCTCTCCCTCCCTCGTTTTAATTTGATAACCCACTACAACCGGTTACAAAACAGTTGGAAATAACCGGCAGTTTTATTTGCAAAAAATAGCCCGGCCATTTTGACCCATTTTTTCACCCCCTGGATATTTGTGCAAATAGGCCCATTTTTTGGGCTATTTAGTGCAATTTCCTCTTGATTTAAACAACTAAAAAAAAGGTAGGAATGTCACGTGAGCTAAAATGTTTTAAGAATATACTCCATATATCGTTAATAAATACGTTAAAATGTGTACTTAGTGCTTAAGAGTATATATAGATATAGATTGATTGAATTAAATATTTTGAATTAAGTCCAATAGTTTGAAAAATAAAAAAAAAATGAAAAATGAAAAGAAAAGAGATCTAATTGGATGAAAAGGAGGGAGCGAAGGAGAGAATGACACCTAAGGAGGGAGTGAAGGAGTGTGTGCGTGTTAATAGCATACATTAGATTTAATTTAATGTTTTGAATTAAACCCAATAGTTAGTAAATGGGTAAAAATAAAGGAAAAATATAAATGTATGAAAGAGATGAAGATAAAATAATTTAAGGTGCAATATTTATAAATAACTCATTGTAAAATGATAGATTTTGTAGAATGATACATAGATAAAATAGACGAGGTCATTGTTTATCGTGACTTAAATATATTGAATCATTATTAATTGACGTGTTAAAGTTGAGCATTGGAGGAGACTTCAGATGTATTGTACGTATTATATAGATATGGATTAAATGAATAGCGTACTTTCAATCTCCAAATTTTCAAATAATCGTACTAATAATAGTATACATCTAGTCAAAGTTAAGTGGGTACCAAACTACCAATGTACCATTATATTTTATATATACAGTTAGACTATCCACAATGGTTTTGTCTATAATGTATACATTTGCACAATGTGTGTAAAAATACACATTACTTTTTGGTATTTTGCTCCAATGGTCAAATGTGCATTTTTTACACACCATTCAAATACAATTAATTTAAAAGAAAACAAAAATCATAAAAAACACACCAATAAAGTTGTCTTGATTTTTGAAAAAGTTTTTGCACATGGGGGAGGTGATGTGCTCAAATTTGCACATTACATGCTCAAATGTGCACATTTGCACACCCCAAAAACAACCAATGGAGCTCAAAAATGTCAAAAAAATGCACATTTAGACATTTGCACACAACCATTGGAGTTAGTCTTAGGTGCAGTTTAGGGTAAAATACTCTCCAACTTGATGATATCTGAGTATCCTCCCGAAAATTATTACTCCCTCCGTCCAAGAATACATGGTCGTTTAGGCCTTGAAACTTTGTCAAAAATATATGGTCTTTTAGATGTATAGGTAATTATTACCTCTAAAATTACTACTTTTTTACTTATTAAAATCAAATAAAACTCTTGGAAAAATTAAAGAAAACCCTTGAACTTCCAATTACTATTTTAATCTTTAATACTAATGATGAGATTTAAGATGTAAAATAGGTTCCTTAATTAGCGTGCATGGGCCTAAAAGGCCATGTATTCTTGGACGGAGTGAGTATTATATATATTCCTAAAATCAATCAATTAGATTATTAAATCATCAATTCCCACTCTCCCATTAATTTTCATCCTCCACATACTTCATTTTTTTTTATATATCAAAAAATGAATGGAAAAATAGAGGAGGAGATCGTAATAGTAGGTGGTGGTGTGGCCGGCCTTGCCACTTCACTTGCTCTTTACAGGTATCATCATCATCATCCCCATCATCATCATCATATTGATATATATTGTCATCATTTGATTTTAATTTGTATGGAATTAAACATACAGGAAAGGGATAAGGAGTGTAGTTCTTGAGAGATTTGAATCACTCCGAATAACAGGATCAAATATCAACATTTACACTAATGGTTGGCTTGCACTCGACCAACTAGGTGTGGCTTCTAAGCTTCGATCTTCAGCTATTCGTATCCACATGTAAGTAGTCGTACGTGCATTATAAGTCCAACATATAAATACGATGAGGTTTCAACTTATGGAAATCATAATAGTTGATCATTAATCTTATATGTTGTTCAATTCGTTGATGGCATTTCTTTGTTCTTAACTTCTTGGTAGGCAGCGCGATATATCTCTTGATGATCATTCCGAGAAAATGACATCGTCTGGGTAATATAAATAGGAAATGATAGAATTTGGATTATAAACTTATTGTACATTTTTTCTCTGAAACACGGCCCTTAATTATGGATAGGAAAGAAGAAATGAGAACTATTCGAAGGACGGATCTTGTGAAAACCCTGGCGAACGAGTTGCCCCTTGGAACCATACGGTTTGGTCATCGTGTAATTGGAATCAGTTCAAATCCTAACGATTCGGATCCTATACTTCAACTTAGCAATGGAAGTATCATCAAGCCTAAGGTAATTAGATGTGTTGTTTGTCCATATTTTGATACAAATGTAAGTTTTTCGCTTTGTGCTTTTGTTACTATACATTATATGTGTAAACTCGCGGCAGATTGTCATCGGATGTGATGGAGTGAACTCGGTAATAAGCAAGTATCTTGACCTAAAACCTCCTATGTTTCACTCTTTCGGTTCCCTTAGAGGCAACACAAGCTATGTGGATGGTCATGGTTTTGATAGCGAGTTTGTGCATATCAAGAAAGGCAAGATGCTCGTTGGACGAGTTCCAATGAACGAAAAGCTCGTCTTTTGGTTCATAGCTTTACAATGGCATCCGGAGTGTAAGTACATTGCATTTTCCAACTTAGGTCGAGTTTAAGCTGTTATGTAGTCTTTAGTTCTTCATCATCTCAATGCATGAAAGGCTTATACTTTGTGTGAACAGATGAAAATATCTCCACATATCCAATCTCAATCCATGCATTAGCATTGCAAGCAATCAAGGACTTCCCTTCCGAAATCATCGAAATGGTACATGAATGTGACATAAATTCATTGAGTTTGTTCAGAACTCGACACCGAACATTGAGGGAAGTGGCTTTCAACAACTTCAGGAAGGGCAATGTAACAGTAGCGGGTGATGCAATGCATGTCATTGGCCCGTATTTCGGGCAAGGCGGTTCTACTGCACTCGAAGACGCGGTCGTTTTGGCTCGTTGTATGGCAAGAGAGATGTGTGTAGTCGGTCCCAAGGGCCACAATGCAAGCCAAATGCCACTGGTGTGGGCAAGAGCTAGGGTTGCATTTGGCGAGTATGTGAAGGAGAGGAGGCTACGCCTTTTTTCGTTGGGCTTGAGAGCTCGTATCATCGAGATGTTGGAGGATCCATCCTCGTCGCGTCTTGTTCGCTTCGTATGCATCGTTTTGATGATCGTGTTCTTCAGGGATACCAATGGACCAGCTCAATATGACTGTGGAAAGCTTTAGATAAAGTAACGAAATGATGTTGAGAAAGAGATGTGTATGTCAATAGATAAAGTAATGAAATGATGATGAAGTCATAAGCTTTTGTAATAAAAGGTACTCCCTCAGTTCCAAAATAAGTATCGTTTTGTCTTTTTCTACACGCATTTTAAGGAGATAAAAACACTATAAAATATTATTTTTTTAATCATTTTTTTAATAATTTCATAGTCGGTATTCATAAGTATAAATTTATAAAAACAAATTCATTAAAAAAATAATATTTTATATAATTTTTACCTCCTTAAAATGCGTGCAGGAAAGTCAAACGACTTTTATTTTGGTATTGAGGGAGTAAATCTTGAGCTTATTGCAAGTATATGGTTGAAATGTAGTAATCTTGAACTTATTGCTTAAAATTTATGGGAATTTTAGAGTGCTCTTATATGGGTTTGGTAACTCCAATTAAGTGATGTTTCAAGGTTTGATGCATTTCGAGCAGTGGCGATAAGTTTCTAGTCGATACCCAAAGTAACTCCCATTGTGTTTTTTTTTTTGAACTCGAAAGAATTCGACAAATTGGACATGCTCAGTAGGTCGAGAGGTCGAAAAGATCGACAACAGACAAGCCGTTATGAAAAGAACCGAAAAATACGAGAAAAGTCAACAAAGACAAAGACACCACAAACAAACTAGAGAACGAGGCCGAAACAAGCGAAGGCGAACAAAGTTAGAACTGGGACAAAGTGAGTCATCTCTTCTGACAGTTGGTAACTAACCCCCATTATTGAGTATTATTACTTTTAAAACTTCTCCGTGTGGAGGGCGCAAATTTATTGGGTACAAAATTTTTAAAAAATTTAAAAAAATAAGACAATATAAAACACTAAAAAAAACTAAATAAAAGAAACTCTCAAAATTATGAATACACAACTAAAATAAAAATATAAATTGTGTATAATTTATTACATGGCTATCGAAGCTCTTTGGTTAATTTGGCAAATAATATGCGAAGTGATTTGCATTTATGTAATATTCAAATATTTTGGGGGTGTAAAAAATATAGCTTGTTGGCTCGATGTATTTTAGCCGAGAGTTGTTGCAAATCAAATCTATTTTTTTTTTAATAGGCAAAATATGCAAGAGATTAGTGTAGACTGTAGACAAGTAATGTGAGGAATTTGGCAGTTAGTGAGATTGATATGGTGATACGAATCGAGTTATTGCAAATGGTCAAATTGAAAGGTTGAATTTTTGCAAGCTGTGAATGAAATCACAAGGAATTCTTTGTAATAGATTAGAAGATGGATAGGGGAATTGTAGAGTTGATTAGTTGAATGATGTTAGAAGCTTTTGTAGGGGTTAGGGAGTAGTTTGGGTAGAACCTAAAACTCAGAGAGTAGCAATTTAGACTTAAAATTGCCCAAACTAATTTTTTTTTTTGATTAGGTAATAATTCGGATAGGAAAACCCTATCCGAAAGCATCATGTCGGATGAGGCCTAGAAGACCTGAATGGAGGTATAATTCTGGCCTCCTGGTAGAGTAGCAAAGATGTGCAACCTTATCCGCTATCCTGTTACCAATGCGGGGAATATGGGATATAACGACAGTATTTACTCATTGGAAAAGAGCTTGGATATCGGACATAACAATTTCTATTTCCCAAGGACAACCAATCTTTTTACTAAGGTAATCCGTGATAATTTTTGAGTCTCCTTCTATTATAAGATCCACGATCTTTAATTCCTTAGCTTTTTGTACCCCAAGTCGAAGCGCCAGGGCTTCCGCCATGAGAGGGGATTGTCCACCAGTAGTATTACCGTCAAAACTAATAGGATTGCCCAGCCAGTCTCTGATGATGTTTCCAATAGAGCTGGTTGAGTTCGATATAAACGATCCGTCAAAATTTAATTTGTACTTGCCTGCAGGAGGTTTCTTCCAACGATAGGCTTTTTTATATTGCCCAAACTAAATGGCACCAATTGAAATTTACCTAAATTTAAATATCAAACAAATAAAAGATAAGATGGATACGTACACCATCTTCATCCTGTGCCAAGGGTAAGGGGTTAGGTGTAGATTGTAACATTAGCAGGTTCACACTGTAAACCTCGATCCATTGCCGACACCTCAAAACATTCGTCTTTCGCAGCACCCTTGCAATTAGGGATGGCAACGGGACGGGTTCGAGACAGGGAGTACCCTTCCCGTCCCCATCCTCGTTTATAAAAAAGTCCCCCCGTCCCCGTTCGGAGATAAAGTGTCCCCCGTCGGCCCGTCCCATCCCCATCAGATCCACGTCCCCATCAGGAAATCCTCGTTTCTTTTTATTTTTTCTCATTTGCATCCCCCGTGGGTTTCTCCATTGGATTCCCTGTTTAAAACTCGTAGTTTTTCCCCATCTAATAGAAGATTATAAGATATTATTAAAGTGTCCCCCGTCTCATCCCCGTCGGATCCACGTCCCCATCAGGAAATCCCCGTTCCTTTTTAATTTTTCCCATCAGGAAATCCCCGTCCCCGTTCGGGATGGGAACTACTATACCTGTCCCCGCGCGGGGAATCACTTTAGCCTCATCCCCGTCCCCATTTAATTTCCACATCCCCGTCCCCGCGACTGGGATATATTCCCCGCGGGGATCAAGGATTCCCCATCCTATTGTCATCTCTACTTGCAACATATAGCATTGCACAATACCTAAAATTGCTTTCCCGACCTCCATCTTGTTGAACTTCTAGTGTTGACAATCAAACAATGTAAGTAATAAGTTTTGCATTTTGATCATGAATAAATAGTGTGACATGACTTCATACAAGATATCATAACCAAAAACTAACTCCCTAGAGACACCCTAGAGACGGTCTTAAACCGAGAACAATACATTAAACTCATTCTTACAACTTTTGCGAGAAAAGAAGTTGATTCACTCTAACCTAAAAACATGGAAACCTCAGAAGGTGATTGCTTTCGCGCATTATAGGAAACATCAACCCACTTCTAGCCAGGTTGATGTAGCAAAGACATCAAACATATTGTAAAGAAAACAAATCAAAATGATCTAGAAACACTGATGAAACAGTGAAGAAGAAATGCAAGAAGAAAATCAGAGAATGATGCCAATCCCTTTTGTTTCCATTCCTGGCGGCCAATGGCCCTTTTAGGTAAACTCCAATCCCCAAAACCCTTAACATATGATGCAACAACTCAAGGCCTTATATAGCCCCAGTCACGTGAGTTGCACACCCATCAAAGAGGGCAATGTCACAGCGGTAGGACAACTGGTTATTACAAAATGAGGATGGCAATAGATTAAGGCAAGGATGATCCCAAATGATCATGGAGCTTAAGAAAGCTAGCTAAGCTTATTCTTCATACATATATAGCTCAAGCATTAGCCTTAGCCTGATGACATAAAGTTAAGAAAGATTGTAAGATATCTAATAAGCTCAATAACAGCGAATTCGAGTTGGGTTAACAACGTACAAGGGACACGTTTCACACCTTCCACGTACAAAACCGAGCAGATGGTGTATTGATGTAGAATTGGAGGGTTTCTCTGCACTGAAACATCTTATTATAAACTGAAATATTGATGAATGGAATAGTGATGACTGTCATAGGATGTCAGTTCAATTCAACTAACAAAACAAGTTGAACCATGTACATGTTATTAAAGAAAATGCATAGTTAAAGTTAATCTCAACTCGCCCGATTGCCACCTCTAGGCGCAACGTTAAGAGAATACGCATATTGTATACAATATGTTAGGCATTGTCATGAACTCAACGAACATGCTATTACACAAATGAGAAAAGGGCTTATTCTGTGAGATTTGATCTTTTGAAAAGGGGAAATTTGAAGAATCCAACATTTTAACGTAAGATCACTGGAGAAAACCAATAGGAATTCACATTGATCAACCACTTGGAGATAGCGAATGGGATCACTCTGCCCCTGAATGTCCCTTCTCACCAATTGACTTTAAAAAAAATAAAAAAATAAGAAAAAAGGTAAAGGGTGGGCTGAATTGTAAGAGGGGATATGGAAGGGATAATAAATTTAGGTACATCCCATATGTGGAGATAGTGTCCAGCTGTCTCACACAAGACCTTTGTTGGGTTGCCTCTATATCCTCAATTGGATTTGGATCACTTTTCAGTTGGGCTTGAATGGGTTCATAAACCTTTGGGCTAAGGAATATTCTAGAAGGATTTGTGTCATCAAGCTTCTCCAAGCTTCATCCTTCCCTCTTGATTCATCTAGATCTTTCCTTAAGCCTTATCACATCCTTGAGCATTCTCCCACTCTCTAAAGTGTTCTTTTGACCTCATCCAAATTGGTGAAGACTCTAGAGAATTCTCAAGGCTTTCTGATAGCACTCAAGATCTGATGACTCCCGACAACAAGACGATTCAAGATGAGAGCTCGTATGACTCAAAGCTCAACCGTCAACTCAAGATCTTAGTTTACAACCTCATCCCACCTTGATGAAGGATCGAGATCGAAGGCATGGGAGTTGGTCGAATTCTCTTAAGACATTATTTTATCTATTTTTATTTGTTGGTTTTTATTATTTATTTAGGGAATAAAAGTGAGGGGATATTTTATCTCCTTGCTCATTTATCTATTTTATCTATTTTTTAGATAGATTAAATTAGGAGTTTTTAATCTTATGTTTTAATTATTTATTTTCTAGATAAAAAAAATGAGAGAGCTAGGGTTTCCTTTGCAAGGAGCCACTCTCATTCTCCATCAAACCTATTTAAGTTGTATTTTCCTTCTTTTATTCTTACGTTGAATTGAATAGAAGAACGCTTGGCTAAGCGTTCTCTTCTTGTTCAACCCTAGCCTGCCTTTCCTCGTGTCTTTATACTCACGTTCTCCCAATCGAATTTAAATTCAAATAGCAATTTGTTGCAATTGTTGACTCAAAATCTAAGTTATAGGCATTGATATTTGCCGATCAAATATTGTTAGCCTTCCAATTCCATCTTTCATATGAAATCATCTAACGTCACTTCCATTGGCAAGGGCAGCCATTGTTGAATTCGTGAGGCTGTTGGACCGACATCGGCTCGATTGGGTAGGTGTCGATTGTTTGGGCATCAATTGGTTCAAGTTTCCTCAAGTGCGAATCAAGATTCATCTTAAGACGTCGCAAGATCCGAACTATCCAACTCGTTGGGGATTACAACGTATCAACTGGTATTCAGAGACAAGGTTATGCAAGTCTTAAGCCTTGATTCGTTTATTTGAGTGATCTATTTCGTGTCTATTTTTTTCAGCCCCTATGCCGATTTAATTTGGGTATATTTCTTATAATTTTCGCATCTTTTAACCCTAAAATTGGCACTAGTTGGTGATTTGCTTGTTGGATCTATAACTTGGAAGATGATTGAGTTCTTAGTTGCAAGATTTATTGCTTTGTTTTGCTATATCATGCCTATGAATGAGTTCTTGGATGATTGTGATTGATGATCTTACACCACCAAAGAACCCTATTTTTCTTCCAATTTGTTAGCCTTTACCCTAATTTGTTAATTTAGCTTACTAATAGGTCATCTTAATTTTATTTTCTTTTGTTTTAGCCTACCGTTGGATTCGACATTTACTTTTCCTTAGTTTTGTTCAACATTTGGTAGTGTAGATCTGTTCGGCATTTGTTATAAAAAAAAAAAACAAAAAAAAAACAGAAAGCCGAGCCTCATTAAAAAAAAAAGAAAGAAAAAAAAAGCTAATTGCCGTGACTTTTCTTGTGCATATCAGTGAGGTAGTAACTCCTTTCACTTGTTAAATTGCATCTTTGCATCTTTTGCTATATATTGATGATCTATTAGGTTTTAAGTTCCACAAAGAACCCATATTTGTGTGATTTAGAGTCGTGCCGACACCAGGGCCGTGGTCACACCCATCTCTCTCCGAGCCGTGTTGCAACCGTCGGATAATAGTTGACGGAGTGTGTGCACTTTTTAGCCCTTGTGTTGCTCGCATTATTTTCCTTAGTTGCTGAATTTTTGAGCTTCACATTGTATTCTTCATTGCATTCTCTTATTATTTGCAATTTCATATTTAGCCGCTTATCATCGATTGGATCTCCTTGCATACTCTTTTTGTGGCTATTTCTCGCATTTTGCATTGTTATCTTGCTACTTTCATCATTGCAAAGTTCTGTGTCCAGGGTAGATTGTCAATTTAGTGCCTTGTTTTCCTCGCATTGCTTGTTTTCAAACACTTCGATCACTCATAGGATCAAAGACTTGCATTGCTTGTTTCCTTGTCTATTTGTTCGGACTACTTGTGTTTGCTACTTGCTTTTAGGAACATGGCTGATGCTAATACGGATGCGCGAATGCAATGTCTCATTGAGTCCCTTATGGGGGCACATGCTAGGAGATTCGAGGCGATATTCTCTTCCAACAACGCCAAATTGTCCAACATCTTGATGGGTTATGAGAATACCGTACGTTCAGCCGAAGTGGAGGAGTCGACGCCTATGTCTCCTAAGAACAACGTTGACATCGTTCCCAACACCATTGAGGATGTGCAATGCTTGGTTAATCGACATTTTCTACCACTTCAAGACGCTATGGCGGCTGATCAAAGGGAGCACATCTTTCACACCAAGTGTGTGGTCCATGCAGGAATCCACACTTACGGTCATCGTTGATAAAGGGAGATCCTGTAACTTGATCAACGAAAAAGTGGTCGAGTACCTCCATCTAGCCACTACACCTCGAGCACCACATGATGGTCTTACCGGTTTCACGGAAGGTAACTCCAACTCTCTTGTTACTAGACAATGTTTGGTTCCTTTTCAAACGGGTCCTTATGGTGATCAAGTGTTGTGTGATGTTGTTAAGATGGATTGTTGTCATATTCTCTTCGGCCGACCTTGGCTAAATGATCGGCAAGTTATTCATGATGGTCGCTTAAATACCTTTGCTTTTAACTTTTATGGGAGGAGAGTCACCCGCCTACCCTTATCTCCTCAAGCTGTTTTGAAGGAACAGGAACGAAAGCGACAATACCAAGCCGAGAAGGAGGCTGTTGCGAGACGAGAAGAACACAACAGCATGGACGTTGCTGCTGTCAAGGCCGCACCTGCGCCCACAACAGTCAGCCTCCTTGGAACACCCGCGCCTGCGGCCGCAGCAGCCTTCACCACTGATTTCGCCGCACATGCGGCCCCTGCAGCTATGCCGAATCCTCCTTCCCTCACGAGCTCGGTAGAGAAAAGGGCTCTCAGCACTTGGCCCTTGCACTTCATGATGTCTAAGGATTCATCCCAGCCAAAGGTCGCTGATATTTCCTTGTTTCTTCCGGATGACACTTCCGACGACGATTCGAGGACAAATCGTGATCAAGTGGAGGAGAATGATAGCACTCAAGATCCGATGACTCCCGACAACAAGACGATTCAAGATGAGAGCTCGTATGACTCAAAGCTCAACCGTCAACTCAAGATCTTAGTTTACAACCTCATCCCACCTTGATGAAGGATCGAGATCGAAGGCATGGGAGTTGGTCGAATTCTCTTAAGACATTATTTTATCTATTTTTATTTGTTGGTTTTTATTATTTATTTAGGGAATAAAAGTGAGGGGATATTTTATCTCCTTGCTCATTTATCTATTTTATCTATTTTTTAGATAGATTAAATTAGGAGTTTTTAATCTTATGTTTTAATTATTTATTTTCTAGATAAAAAAAATGAGAGAGCTAGGGTTTCCTTTGCAAGGAGTCACTCTCATTCTCCAATCTCCATCAAACCTATTTAAGTTGTATTTTCCTTCTTTTATTCTTACGTTGAATTGAATAGAAGAACGCTTGGCTAAGCGTTCTCTTCTTTGTTCAACCCTAGCCTTCACGCCTTTCCTCGTGTCTTTATACTCACGTTCTCCCAATCGAATTTAAATTCAAATACAATTTGTGGTCAAGATGCAATTGTTGACTCAAAATCTAAGTTATAGGCATTGATATTTGCCGATCAAATATTGTTAGCCTTCGAATAACTCTTAACTAAAAATGTTGAGTACTTAGGGCAGTAGCCGCCACCAAAACGCTCCCAAAAAAAAAAACCCTATTCATTCTTCTTCAACCCTAGCCGAGTAGCCGCTACCAAGATGTGATCTCCGGCTGTTCGCGGCCACCGCTGGATAACTCCCTGAGTCTCTGCTGGCCTGAATCCACACCCCAACTCCCATTAAAAAGCCTCCCTAAAAAAAAAATAAACCCCTCTCCCAAAAAAAAAAAAAAAAACCCTACAATCAACCTTTTGTCGATAACCCCCCCCCCCCCCCCCCCCCCCGCCGATGTGCTCCTTCTGCTTGTCCGGGCACCCTCCTTTCAATCTCTGCTCGGATGTTCGGCTTGAAGTATGGATCCGCCGCCGCTTCTCATCCAACCTTCGATGCCCCTGTGTGGCTGCTCTCCGCCGCCCTGAATTTCAACCGCCGATGTCTCCTTTTTCGCTCTCTTCTCACGGATCCTGGCCATGGTGGGTCGGAACGAAGTCGAGATGTTGATCCTCTTCGACTCGCTCCTCCCGACGCTCAGGTACCCCTCTCCTCAACTACCCCGCCTCCCCCTCAGACACACGACCCTCTCCGGCTCCCACTCCTAAAACACCCTGATTCAAACCCAAATCTTGTTTCACCAAATCTGTTTTTACCCTAGATCCACAAAATCGAAAAACCCAAATTTGATAGACACCCTGATTCAAACCCATGTTTCACCAAATCTGATTTTACCCTAGATCCACAAAATTGAATACCCAAATCTGTTAAACCCACCAAAAATTGCTCAACAGCAGCCCAGATATCAAGAATCAAGACAAGATCTCAAGACATAGGATTGTAATTTTTAGTTTTTTATGTTGTTATTTTTTATTTTTTTACTTTTCGTTTGTTCGTTGACCCTCTGCGCAGGGTCTAACAAGTCATCTTCGGATGGTTTCAGGATCGCTTGTCGATCCACTTCTTGCCCACGGAAAAAAAAAAAATATATTGTTAGCCTTCCAATTCCATCTTTCATATGAAATCATCTAACGTCACTTCCATTGGCAATTCGTGAGGCTGTTGGACCGACATCGGCTCGATTGGGAAGGTGTCGATTGTTTGGGCATCAATTGGTTCAAGTTTCCTCAAGTGCGAATCAAGATTCATCTTAAGACGTCGCAAGATCCGAACTATCCAACTCGTTGGGGATTACAACGTATCACTTTCTCTAAAGGCTTTGAGGTCTATAAATAGGGAGTCCATCCCCACATTTCATCAATCCACAAACATTTGCCCATCAAAGCCTACACACAAATTAGTCTTCTTCCAAGCATCCTATTCCACTTTGTTGTAAAGAGAGAGTCTTGCCCATTACCCCTTGTAGTCCATACAAGGTTTGTTGTACTCTTTTTTATTTGATAGTGGATTTGTTGGCTCTTGCCGCCCGTGGGTTTTCCTCCCGGTACTCGGGTTTCCCACGTTAAATTTGTGTGTTCCATCTTACTTTACTCGCTCTAATTGTGATTCCGTTCTTCCGCTGCGCACTCGTGTTCTTATTACCACTAAATCTCTAACAAGTGGTATCAGAGCGTCTTAAGATCGTTTTGGGAATCACTATTGGAGAGTTCAGTTGAAGGCCCTTCTCAAGCTTTGGATGGAAGTTAAAGACCAAGTTGTTGGTTTGTGATTGGATCTTGGATTACTTGATATGACGAAGAGTTTTATCATGAAGGAGCGTCTCTATACTCTTTGTTTGGTTTAAGGTACCTCTATTTATACTTATCTCCATGAGTTCTTTTCTATTGTTGATCTTGAGAATCTTCTACCTCTCGTTATGATGATACTCAATGGTGGCATATGAGTTTTGACCACTTTCGTGAAAAGAACATGCATTTTTCTCAAGGAGAGGTCTTTCCAGCAGCTAGCATTTTAAAGATCAACATTTGTGAGCATTCTATCTTTGGCATTCAGAAAAGGCCAGCATTGCCAAAGTTCATCTACACCTATCGGTGTTTTGGATCATGCTCATTCTCTTTGATGAGGTCCTTCTCGTGTTATTCATCTTAATGGGCGTTCGTATTTGTTGACCGTTATTGGTGATTTTATGCAAAGTCTTTGTGTTTGTTTCTACGCCCCAAGATTGCTACAACGCTCCATTCTGAATGCCCTATGGGCTTTATGCGGCAAAGATCTCATTCGGATATTGATGCAAGGCGGAGTTTGTTGGGTTTGCATTCAAATCCTCATTTGGGCTTGGTTAATCTTGGTTTGGCTTGTTCACATTTGGGCCAAGGAGTTATCATCAAGATGGATTATTTGAGAGCTTCTAGAAGCTTCTCATTTGCTTGGGACAAATGTGGTTCTTTCCGAAACCATCCACCACTCTCTAGAGAATTTTATTGCCTTTATCATTCCACCTTTGTCTAGAATCTTCCCAAGCCTTATCCACCTCTTCTTATCCAAGCATTATCCCTATAAATAGAGACTCAAGTTTAGTCCCTTGGTGGATCATTCTCTTGAATCATCCCACACCATTCAAGCTCCATCCACATTTTGTAAAGAGAGAGTTTTGTCCATTACCCCTTGTATTTCCTACAAGGTTCGTTGTACTCTTTCTTATTTGATAGTGAATTTGTTGGCTCTTGCTGCTCGTGGGTTTTTCTCCCGGTACTCGGGTTTCCCACGTAAAAATCCGTGTGTTTCTATCTTGCCTTATTTCTCTCTATTCATGATTCCGTTCTTTCCGCTGCGCGCTCGTGGTTCTTATTACCACTAAATCCCTAACAACCTCTTATTTATTTGTCACAAATCTTTGAGAGAAGGAATACTTAGTGACCAAAACAACTATATCGATTCTTCATCGATAACCACCGTAACCGAAATAATGAAAATAACTATATCGATTTGCTTTTTGATGCATTTCAACAAGTTTAGCGTATTTTAGGGATTGAATAATGTACGAAACAAGTAGTTGACCAGGTTGAGTAGTTTGATGAAAGTTTATCTTTTGCTCTCGATTAGATATGCAAATATTTTCTTAAATTGAGAAGGATTTCGTTGAAGTTACTTGCTTTTCTTCTACTCTCTCAATTATCTATCTTCCTTAGACGTGGAATTTATTTCTTATTTCTTCAATTATATTTCGTCAGATAGAAGTTAAAGAATGAGGTTGTAGAAGCCGAATGATAGCTAATCTTTCACTTTCTGTTCTACAATTTTACAAAATTCATCTTATTACGTAGCCATTTTTTCATTTTGCCAATAATAAGTTAATAACAACTAAACAAACCATACTTTATTAGTTTATTTTTCTTCAAATAAACTCTTTTTTCGTCTTTATAATGAGTTTATATTATATAATCATTCACTCTATATTTCATACAATCAATTTATAAATGTCAATCAATTTATCCACCGTTTCTTAAAAAATCAATTCTCATTTTATACAAAACCATTGCCAACATTCTTATATACATATTAGGCAAAGGCAAGAAAATCCTTAACTAAAATTAGTGAATTCTAAAAGTATACAACAACAACAACATTCTCAGTTTGTCCCGTCGGAGCAGGGTCTGGGGGGCCAAAATGTACACACTCTTTCCCCGACGTCATTAAGAGAGTGTTTCCTCGAGACTCAGACACCAAGAAATATAAACTCATATCAAAACAAAAGGACAAATGTAACAAACGAATCTAAAAAAGAAGATGACATGATGTGTGAACGGGGGATATGGTCTATGTCACTCATTTAAGGCCCAATTTAACCCTCTCCGACGTGAATGACTCTCCTCCAGTGCGTCTATCCATAACCATGCTCTCGGTAAGGTTCAGAAGGGTACAATCTTGTCTTATCACCTCCCTCCAACTCTTCTTGGGTCTCCCTCTGCTCCGTCGTACTTTGTCGATCTCCAAACTGTCACACCTACGAACTGACGCGCTCGGCTCTCTTCTAAAAATATGTATAAAAAATTTAATTAAATTAATTAATTTATTGAAATCTTTATAAAATAAAACGATTTTTCTATCATATGACCTGTATATAGGATAAGACCCTAAATTTAGAATTTTTTAAAATTTTAATTAGTTTAGTTTTTTTTTAATTATATTCTTAGGATCGCTTTTAATTTTTTTTTGTAGGAAATCATTATCAATGTACGATTAGAATTGGGTAAATATACCCTTTTCAATTTTTTTATGAGTAATTATACTCATGGAGTTTTTGTTTTGCTAATTGTACCTTTTTTTTTAATAAAGACTGATTTGCCCATGTATTTTAAATAGGGAGAGAAAATTAATATAACGTCTCCCTTGAATCACGTATACTGTAACTGAAAATCTCCATCTTCCCAAATCAGTTAAAACACATTGCTCAATATACCAACTTCTTTCCATCGATCAATTTATTTTAATGCTTTTTACATGTAATATTAATTGAAATCAAGTTACAAGATTAAAGATTTGTGGTTATATTGCATGTTCTTCGCCGACTCTAGTATAGAACATATTTATCTGCGAAGAAATTCAGCAAACCATTACTCATTAGTCATTAGTGATGTACTAGTAGGCTTTGAAATTCGGCAAACGATTATCATCGAATTGATCAAGTAGGCCAGTGAAATTGAAATCGATCACATGTACGCCGAGTGAAATTATTTCACTTAATCAAGTAAATATTGATTCTTTATTACATTGAAATTATATGATATGCTAAAACCTTAATAACGGATTTAGTTACGATATAAGTTAAGTAAAAGTACTAGTAATTTATACAAGAATCAAATCACCTGCAACGAATTAGTTACAATAATGTGTTTATGTTGATTACAGTTATAGCTACAATAATAATTAAGGAAGGTTACAAGAAATCAACTACAGTACAAATTATATGTACATATATATTATTAAAAAATAAATAAAACACAATTAAGGTTTCAATAATAATGGTTACAATAATTAAGTTTCAAGAATAACGGTTACAAAAATAATAAGGTTTCAAGAATAATGGTTACAATAATTAAGTTTCAAGAATAAAGGTTACAAGAATAATAAGGTTTCAAGAATAATGGTTACAATAATTAAATTTCTTGTAGCACTCTAGGGTTACAATATGTTACAATCAAAATTGAATTAACCGTAACACATGGAAGAAGTAGCGTATGTACGTACAAATCAATAATCCGAATAATTTTCCTTTTCAATTTCAAAAAGTAAAACAATCTTATCTACAATCTAACCATAAACTATTTAATTTTATTTTAATTTTAAAAAGATAAAATCTTATCTCTATCTATTTACTTTTATTTTAATTTAAAAAAAATAAAAATTATACCTTAAGGGTATTTAGGTAAAATCTATCCTAAAAAGGTATAATTACTAAAAAGAAAAACTAAAGGGTATAATTACTAAAAACAAACTTGAAAATGGTACATTCTCTCAAATTTTCACAAAAAAAAATGTACGGATTTTTTTTGGAAAGGTATATTATGATAGAAAAACTGAAAATTAAAAGCTTAGCATATACTGAGTGCTTTAGTAGGTTAAAAAATCCGAAATATTTTTGGAATGGTACATTATACGGATTTTTTTATTCCTAAATCCTAATGCATTGACATCCAAAATTTCATAGGGTTTCGATTTCCCCGATCTCGTGGTGGTGGTTGTGGTGGTGGCGATCGGCGATGGCATCCAGAGGTGCAGCAGCAGCAGCAACCGCGATGGCGTCTAGAGCGCACCGAATTAGGGCGAAGCTTCAATCGTCGCTGGAAGCAAGCGTCCTGGAGGTCGAAGACGTCTCAGCGCAGCACGCCGGCCACGCCGCCGTCAGGAGCTCCGGCGGCGCCGGCGAGACTCACTTCAACCTCCGAATCGTCTCGCCGAAGTTCGACGGCCAGAGCCTCGTCAAGCGCCACCGAATGGTCTACGCTCTCTTGGACGACGAGCTCCAGTCCGGCCTCCACGCCGTCTCCATCGTCGCCAAGACCCCGCAGGAAGTACAGAAGTAGACAAGAGAGATTCTCGTTGTATGTTTCTTCCTCTGTCTCTCTTCGATTGTGTAAACTTGATTTCAAACCCTAATAATAACTGAATTGGTGCAATCTTTTGAGTATGAAGCTAGCCCTAATTTATTGCATTTGCTATTGGAATATGGACAACAGTGTTCTGATTCACTGCAAAACCTGTGAATTTAGCCTTTAAAGCAAGGACCTTGTGATGCTATCGGGTTGGTGTTTTGTATTCCTTCAAATTGGGTATTGGCATGAGGAATTGATATCAGACTTTCAAGGTATGAGTACATGTATGGGGGTATTTGGGAATGGGGAATGGGAATAACAATAAGCCAAGTAGCCAACCCTACCTCTTGATTTGGGCATGATGGAATGAGGATTGCTCATTCCCCTTTCCCATTCCAGATAAATTCCAAACATTTGAATGAATTCCATACCCATACTAACCTCGTTCCAAACACCAGGTATTGGTTTCCAACTCGAATACCCGATACTTAGGGTGTACCAAACATGCCCCATGTCTTTGTGCAAGACATTGAGATGGTAGCTGGCTTTATTTGGTGAATGTGATCTTGATGGTGTAATGAATTTGTAGTTTGTATGTTCTGGAGTTAGTGTACCATTTCATGTTTTCCATCAACGCAAATTTCGTTGCTTGTGTTTTACAGACATCAAGCCTTCTATTTCCATATGTTTCTTAGAACCCACTGCATTTCCATATCCTTCTGCATATGTGAGTTGTTAACTTAGCAGGCATGCTACTGCTACGTAAGGCATTCAAGGTATTTTCAAGCTCTTACGCCATTTATCCAATCAAAACAATAGGAGGAAGTTTGTGAATCAAGTATTGCAGATGTCTTAGTTTTTTGCACGCCCAGTTGTGCATCTCAGCCACTGATGCTTATTTCTTTTACAGCAATTATTTTTGTGTGCATTTAGTGGGTCTACTTGTTGTGTTGATGGCATGGTATTCGGTTTTGTCATATTCAGGATTGATACGTTGCTAAAATCATATCCTGTCTCTGCCACTTCAGAGTGCTATGTGTTTATACTTTCAATTCAAAGGTAGTGTGATCTCGGGAAACTGATACAGTAGTTGATGTGCTCAGCTGAATTTAAGTACCGCATTTCATTTCCATTTGTGCTACTTTCTTTGCTTCCTGAATCGTTCATATCTCTGTTAGCCACTTTTCCTATCTCTTACGTTGGAATAAGGGTACCCCAAGGAATATGCCCCATTTCTTTTGATCCAAATTTCTATGAAAAGCACCAAATGTTATATGGAACAGCTCCTTTTGAATTTCAGGTCAAGCCTCTGCACTCACCTTGAGTTCAAAGGTGTTCAGCCGGAGGGCGAGGCCCATGGAAAGACTTTTTATGCCGGCCTCTATAGGGTTGCAGATTGCCATACCCTTTTTCCTCTGCACATGTTTGTCTTTTCATCTGTATAATGTTTTCCCCTTCATAATCAGTCAGCAAAGTATGCAGGAAGGTTACAACTCTTAGAAGTTCTTCTACATACATATGCAGGAATGCCTTTTGTTAGTATCCCTGAGTTCCATATTTGATGACATTTGATGACTACAGGGAGAGAACTATAGTATTTGTGGTTTTCCTTGTTTATTGTTGTGGTTTCCTGATGCACAGTTGCGCTATTTTAGTATTTTATACTGGCTTCTCTAAACCCCTATGAAGTCAGGTTTCGGAAACCCACGACTACATCCGATGTGGACGTCTGATTCTAGCCTTAAGCACTTTCTGGGATTGGGCTCATCGCTTCACCCTCCCTAGTGTAACGCTGCGGCTAGATTTCAGTGAAACCTAATTGGCTTTGAAGCGTAGCCAAAAGTCTTAATCATCTATCTAGTTCAAACCCATATTCAAATTGCAATGTTTTTTGACTCTGTTCAAGTTCAGATATTACAAAACATCTTCAACCCCATACTCCAGCTGAACACAGTATTTTTCATGGAGGGAATGTTAGGAAATTTGGACTATAGATGGAGTTTAAACCCATTTATGAAACCTTCTGAAGTCAATTGGGCTGTGTTAAGATTGGACCAATTGTCCAGCCCATTTATTATCACAGGCCTAAGCCCAATTTTCTGATTTGTCTTTTCAATTCACCAAATGGCAAATGAGTATGAACTTCAAGTGAAGTAATTTTCGGGTCTTTTAGATACACCACACATCAACTTGTTTTTTTTTTGGTCATCGAGGGGGCTAAAGCCCGAATTTATTAGAAGCTAGTTCATGGAGTTCAACAAGTACAGAGAGCTGTCTTTAGCAGCAAAAGGAATAATGGATAAACGCGGGGGGGGGGGGGGGGGGGGGGGGGGGGGGCTCGAATATGGTGACAACATTGATGTCGTCCTGGGCAGAGTGAGCCATCTTCGCTAGTGCATCAGCAACCATGTTTGCCTTTCTATCAAACACATCAACTTTTTAAATGCACGTCAATTTTAACAGGTAAGACTTTTTTTAATTAATTAGCACAATTTTTTAATTAATTGGTCTACTACAAACCTGCACGTTAATTCCAACGTGCAGATTCGTGGTGTATTTATCCGAACCGTAATTTTCATAGATCTATTTCTATTGTGATTACCAATCAGGCAATCATCCATCACTACAGTCCTTAAAAATTGACTCATTTTTACCAACTGATCAACAATTTTTCATATAATTTATTACAACTAAAAGAATCCTTAGTACTTGGTGATGGTTGTGTGTTAATTATTCATGAGAGAAATAATATAGATGAACATCAACAATCCAAGAAAAAAATTTTAATTTTTTTTTAATAACCAGTAACATAACATTATTGAGAGCCATGGCTCATATATATAATTTGGTAAGGCCAGGCCATGTTTGCTAAGTCAAAAATGCATAGCAAGTATATGTGTAGTACATGTATATAAGTGGCTCTTCATTATTGATTGAATCAACTTTTTTTTTTTTTTTTTTGTGATCACCACAAAGTCGAATCTCCCCATCGCAATCGTCATACCCTAAACCCTATGTCTTTTTCATTACCTTTTCCTTCCTATTATTTTTCTTGCTTTTATTATTTAATAATCCTCAATGAGATAGACATGCTAGTATTGAATATGAAACAAAAAGTGAATTTAGGGCAAAAGGGGCTTTGAGGGTGATAATGTTGGAATATGGGTTGTCTCACGTTGAAAAGATTGAGATATTATGAACAACATATAAGTTTGGCGGGCTCTCATTTCATTGCCAATTTGTTTTGAGATGGAACCCATTGGGTTTATGTGTTGTTCGTGTCAAGCTTCAAGGCGAGAAATGAGTATGAATACTTGAATAGAGATTATTGAACCAAGACAATAACATGAATGTGTTTGGATTCCAATTGTGTTATGCTTATAAGCATAAACGCTTGTAAAGGATTTGGTTAGAAAGATTATAAACATAAACACTTGTAAAGTGTTTGGTAAAAACAATTTAAAACGTATTTAAAATAACTTAATTTTAAAATAAATTAATTACAATAAGTTTATAAGGTAATTATAAACCTAATATATACAATAACAAACATTTAGTTAATATAAAATATATTTTTTAATTTTATTTTAAATTTATGTTATTTTAAATACATAATCAATTAAGTTAAACAAACACTTTTTAAGCGTTGATGTTTATAATTCAACATTGTACTTGTGAAATTTGTATAAAGAATATGGCATGTGGATGAAAATATTTTATCAATGTTGAGAACTAATAGATGAAAAATAAAATTGTTTTGGATAATATGCGGAATTTGCAACAATGTGTGGTTATCACATGTAATTTGTGTATATATAGGGATATGATCATGAAACGATGAGCACCTTATGATGAGAAATGAGGACTTGAGGAGTAAAAAGTACATATAGGTATATACTGGAAAGAGAAATATTGAACGTAGGATGTTTTGTGCATAAACCTGCATAAATATATAACTACACAATTATGCTCATTATTATGCTCCTATATAGAAAAAGTGCATATTATTAAATGTACACGCTTATTAAAGGGTGTTGTCAGATACACCGCAAATCACCAATTAAAAGTGCACGTCCATTCCAACGTGCAGACCTTTCCAATTAATTAGCACGCTAAAAAAATTAATTAATCCGCTTCAACTCTGCACGCTCATTCCGAGGTGCAAGATTTGGGGTGTATTTAGTTTATTCGCTTACTAAAATATGCATTTTTAAGTATATAGTTTATGCACTAAAACTAATCTACACTAAAGCCTATCTCTATTTGGTTTCCACCCCACCCCACCTTTGTAAAGGGGATAGTTGAATGCCTTTCGATGATATCTTTTCCCATTCTTGTGAACAATGGTTCTACTGACGTCGATCTTTCATCCTACGAGAAGCCTACGACAAGAAGATCCTTTATTGCCCTTTCTATTTATCCTATAGGCACAGAGTTACTAGCAAGGAAATTAGCACATGCCACTATAAATAAAAGTCGCCCTATTCAGTAAAGTGTAAAGCTGGACCCACGGATCCCATTCCTTGCTTTTGACTAAAACGAATACATATCATCTCATAGGGATTGACTCCGGTGAAAACCTCAAATTGTGGTAAAAACCGTGAGGACTATTTTTATAGCTCGGTTTATTTGAAACCTATGCTAAAAACTTCAATCACACGGTGACTTTACAACTCGGTTCAACCTAAAAAAACGTGCTAAAAACTCCAATTTTAAAATAACACATGACTTTATAGTTTGGTCAAGTCTAAAAATCGTGCTTAAAAACTCATGTTTTAAAATTTCACAGCGACTTTATAGCTCGGTTATATTCAAAACCGAGCTAAAATTTGTGACTTTATAGACCGATTATATTCATAATCGGGTTATAAAGCAAGTGAATCGGGCTAAAAAGCCGATCCTCACAAGTTTTTACCGCAATTTTGGTTTTCACCGGAGCGCAACCCTCAAAATTGGACTAATAAAGATGGTAAATAAAGATTATGCAAGATTTTGAATAAAGATTTTAAATAAAGATTTTGCAAGATTATGCAAGATCTTTTTGAGAAAACCTTCAAAATATGCTAAATAAAGATTTTGAATAAGAGTAAATTATTTACCATTATGATTATGCAAGATTGGACTAAATAAGTTTTCTAAATATCCATGTGATTATTTATCATAAAATTTTCTATCTTCTAAATATTTCTATATGACTTCTCTAATATTTTAAACAATTTTTTTTTATAAATTTTATATCTACTTTATTAATAAAAATCAATATTTTATAATTTATTTCATAAATAATAGATATTATAAAATTATTAAAATGTAAAATACCGTAAATTCACAAATAATGCACTATACACACACACGCATTTGGCCCTCAATTTCCAAACCATAGAAAAAAATAATGGATTAATTCTTGTTTCAAAAGTGAAATCGCTCGTCTTCGGCGCCTCTTACTCCGGTCCAACAGAAACTGTGACAGGAGATAAATTATGATGATTCAATCGGTAATAAGAGTCTGAGACCAATGCTCATTGCGTACAAGTAGCCTCTCATTTGAGAGGTTGCTCCCGCAATACCGCTGATGAGACTCGATCTTTTTTGGATCCTTTCCAGTTCAAGTGGGCTTAGCCCACTCTACATCTGGATTGGGTTACTGTAGGCCCATTTAAGGGGTTGACCCTCCCACTCACAAGCGTCTCCATGTTTCCACGGGGATTCGAACTTCGAACCTCGATCTTTAATCCCTAGCTTATTTCAAATGTCGTGACCGGTTGAGCTACGCCTGTGCGCACATAATGGATTAATTCTTGATTTGATGATGCAAGTGGATAGCAATAAGCACAAGAAATAGCTACTCCTAGAATATATTAAGAAAATTGCAATGATTAACTTATTGGACGGCCACATTGGGACCCCATTACATTTACACCATCATCTCACCTCACACACATCTACATGCAAGGAGTCAATGACTAACATCTAAGGTACAACACCAAATACAAAATTACAAACAAACATATTTTTTCCCTCCTTAGATTAAGGCTAAGATCGACTTTAGACCAGTTGAAATTTCCGGTGAATGAGAGGTACCAAATTATTGATAACTAAATATGTAAAAATTACTTTTTTTTTTAGATATATATTGAACATCATAATAACTCGTAACGGTGGTGACAATTTTTTTTATTTAGAGGGGACAAAATTCTGGTGAACAAGTTGTTAGTTGGCGGCTGGCGTGTGATAAAAGAGGGTATTGTCAACCTTTGAGTGTTTTTAAATCAACGAGTGGTTGAATTACACAAAATATATATGAAGACATGAAAGAAGTTTGTCTCACAACAAAAAACATGAGAATTTAAGCCTTGTATATAAGTCGATGTTTTATTTGAGAATGTGATCACCAAGAATTCCGGCTAGCCAAACAAATCGGATGAAGATAGAGAGATCGAATTATCGTAAACTAATGTCGGAACAACACAAAAATTATCGATCCAATGTTGCTCAATTAGCAAGTTCCCCTATAGTGTCCTACATGTATAAATAAGATAACTATTGAAAAACGTTTAGTATTTAGGCGAGGCAATGTGTGGGCTACCCCTTCTAATGTCAAATGGTTTTAGGATGAAACTCCAATCGGCTTGTGTGTTTAGCTTGGTTAGTGCATGTGCGTTTGGATGTATGACCACGCGTTGTATGACCCACTGTAATGAAGTTAAAATTGAAAAATATTTTTAGTCAAACTAGTTGTTGTGATTAATACTTGCGTTTGAACTTTGAAGTATGAAATGACATAAAGAGAGATGTATTACAATACTAATAAAGAATGGTATTTGTTTTGTCAACATTAATAATAAAAATAGACAAAATTCCAATATTTTAACATTTTTACTTTAAAACTACCAATGGTGATGCAACCTAAACTTTACGGCTAATGGTATTATTATATACTATAAGGTTTTGGTTTTTAGTTGTGATGTCATGCTCGAGCTCTTACAATATTTATGACAATAATAATAGGTTAACTTAAAATGCGGCAAACTCGGATAAAAATAAAATAAAATGACAAACCAATCAAATTAGTCGGTTAGTTTGAAAATTAAAAAAAAAAGTAGTCCCCCTATTTTATACTAATCCTAAATTATATAAAAAAATTAATATTTTATATAATTTTTATTATTTTCTAAAAAACATATATAATAAATATTACTGGTGTATTTACTATTTACGACCTTTTTTCGCAACCAAAAAGAGCATAATTTACAAATTTTGATCGGATCATATTGTTAGGCTCTTGAGTAGTTAGTTGAAGCTGATGGTAGAGTAAGCTAGAGTAATAGGAGTAGGCATATGATTTTGATTATGAATGAGAGTTTGGTCTACAAATCATGCTTATATACACTCCTAACACCACTCCCCCCCCCCCCTTAAGGAGACCTTGTCCTCAAGGTCTATGGTAATGAAAAGTTGGGAAATTGGTGTAGAATGTGTCCAGCAGGCTCTCAGGTTGCCTCATCTGGTGGCAGATTGACCCACTTGATGAGCCACTCAACCACTGGATCACCGTTGGACAGTTGTTGCACTCTGGAATCAAGCACTGCTTCGGGAGCCACCACAAAGTGGTCCGAATCCTCCATCACTGGAAGCTCCGACTGTACTGGCAGAGATGCTCATACTCTTTTCTTGAGCTGAGATACATGGAAGACTGGGTGCAATTTTGAAGATGCTGGAAGCTATAGGTGATATGCAGTCTCCCCAATTTTCTTGATGATTTCGAATGGTTCATAGAACTTGGCGCTCAATTTCAGGCATTTCCTCAATGCAAGTGATGTGTGCCTGTAAGGCTGCAGCTTGAGATATACCCAATCTCCCACCTGCAATGTTCTCTCAGATCTTCTAGCATTGGCAAAAAACTTCATTCTTTATTGAGCAGAGCTCAATCCTTCCTTCAATACCTACAATGCCTCATCCCTTTCTTGGAATCAGTCTTCCACTGATGCAGTCGTGACATGACTTGCTCTTAACCCCAACTGAGGTGGTTGGTATCCATACAAAGCTTGGAATGGGGATGTCTTCAAGGCTGTATGGTAGGTGGTGTTATACCACCACTCTGCCAGTGCTATCCACCTTGCCCATTGCATAGGCATAGCCGATGTCATGCACCTCAAATAAGCTTCTAGGCACTGGTTTACTCTCTCGGTTTGTCCGTCAGTTTGTGGGTGATAGGTTGTGGACATGCTGAGAGATGTTCCCGGGCTAGAGAAGAGCTCCTTCCATAAGTGACTAGTGAATACCTTATCCCTGTTAGAGACAATATCTCGTGGCAAACCATGGAGCTTGTACACATTGACCATGAATAGTCGGGCAACCTGGCTTGCTGAGAATGGATGACTGAGCAAAAGAAAATGACCATATTTTGTTAATCTGTCCACCACAACTAGGATTTCATCGAATCCTTTAGACTTAGGTAAGACTTCCATAAAATCCATGATAATGGAGTGCCAAGGTCCTTCAGTTATAGGTAATGGCTGTAACAAACCTGGGTAGGCTACTGTCTCGTGCTTATGCCTTTGACAAACATCACATTCCTTGATGAATGTTTCCACAAATGCCTTCAACTTGGTCCAATAAAACAAGGACTTAATTATGTGGTAAGTAGCTCTGCCACCTGAGTGTCCACCAGTAGCCTCGACATGAAATGCTTTAGTGATCTTGGATCTCAACTCCTGGTTGTTCCCAATCACCACTCTGCCCTTGTACCTCAGTATATCTCCCTGCCATTTAAACTTCGATTGTGGATTTACAGCAGCCTCAGCCTTGACCTTGTCAATTTCTTCATCACCAACATAACTGGCACTCACCTCTTGCATCCAGGATGATGTGATCACCACCATTGCTTGGCATTGCTCCTTGATTACCACTGGTGCAGACAATCCTCTTCTTGACAGTGCATCAGCCACTGGGTTGCACCTTCCCATCCTGTACTAAATGGAATAGGACAATCCAAGCAACTTCCTAACTGCCTTCTTCTGTAGGTGAGTTGTTACCTGTTGATCTAGCAAATGTCTGAGGCTCTAGTGATCTGTAATAATCACAAAGGGTTGGGGTTCCAAGTAATGGCGCCATCTATCAACTGCATAAAGAATTGCCAATAATTGTTTCTCATATATGGACAAGAGTAGATGTTGTCCATGTAGGGCCTTGCTAATGAAAGCCAATGGTCTTCCACGCTGCATCAATACCGCACCAATGCCCACTTCACATGCGTCTACTTCAATCTGAAATGGAAGAGAGAAGTTGGGAAGAGCCAGTACTGGTGGGGAAGCAAGCAATTTCTGTATCTGGTGGAAGGCAGCTGTACTACTAGTGGTCCACACAAAACCTTCCTTCTTCAAAAGTTCAGTCAATGGCCTACAAATGCTTCCAAAGTTTTTGATGAATCGCCTATAGTAGCCTGCCAATCCCAAAAAACTTCTTAGCTCCTTCTCAGTCCTAGGTGTAGGCCAGGTCGCAATAGCCTCAATTTTGGAGTTATCAGTAGCTACTCCCTCCTTTGAGATCACATGACCCAAATACTCCACCTGAGCAACTCCAAAACTGCATTTAGATCTTTTAGCAAAAAGCTGGTGATTCTCCATTTTTCTTAAGACTGATTTCAGATGGTTCACATGTTCATCCATAGATCTACTGTAAACCAGTATATCATCAAAGAAAACTAGAACAGATTTTCTTAGAAATTCAGCAAATACCACATTCATGAGTGACTGGAAGGTGGCTGGGGCATTGGTTAATCCAAAGGGCATCACATTGAACTCAAAATGTCCATTGTGAGTTCTAAAGGCAGTCTTTGCTATATCATTCTCAGCCACCCTTACTTGGTGATAACCGGCTCTGAGGTCCAGCTTGGAGAACACCATGGCTCCCTGAAGCTCATCTAACAACTCTTCAATATTGGGAATGGGAAACTTGTCCTTTACTGTTGCTTCATTCAACCTTCTGTAGTCTACACAGAAACGCCATGTGCCATCTTTTTTCTTCACCAGCCATGTTGGAGATGAAAAAGGGTTCTGGCTGGGTCTGATGAGGCCTGTTGCCAGCATTTTCTTCACTTGCCTTTCAATCTCATCCTTCTGGCCATGTGGGTAACGATAAGGTTTGGAACATATAGCTTCCGTGCTTGGCTTCAAAGGAATGTTGTGCTCACACCCATGTTCAGGAGGAAGGTATGTGGGCTCCTCAAAGATTCCCTTGAATTGGTTCTTCTGCAGCACACAGATGGAAGACATGAGCCACCTAAATGATAGCCTCGTGCTCCTTACTCCTTACCAATGATTGTAACTCCTTCCCTATAAGGTGTTTGATTGCAACTCCCTTCCTCGGCTCTACAATCCTTTGTAATTCCACCTTCTTTCCATCCTTGGAGAAGGCGATGGTAATTCTATTATAATCGAACTGTACTGGGCTATAATTCTTCATCCAATTCACCCCTAACAGCAATTCAAATTCACCCACCTTCAATGCCCGAATATCAAAGGAATAGCTACCCCCTTGCATATTCCATTTGAAGGCCTTACATTCCTGTCTACAGAAGAGCTTCCCTTTATTCAGTCATTCCACAATCATCAGTGTAGCTGGTGAGAGTTTGAAACCCGCTTCCTTAGCCACCATAGGATCAACAAAACTGTGAGTTGATCCGCTATCAATGAGGAAATTGATCATTATATCCCCAATGTAGCCTTTGACCATAATTGAAGTGTCTGAATCATTCCCCGTCAGTGCTCTTACAAAACTCTCATGTTCCTCGTTAATCTGATCCTCACCTGGTGTTCCCATCTCCACTGGTTCAACTTCCTCCTCCGACTCTGTGCCTTGGGATGTCAGATACTTAATTGAGGAAACCTTGCAGCGATGGCCGACAAAGTACTTTTCCCCGCATCTAAAGCACAACCCCGGAGTTCTTTTGAAGTCGGGTGGATTCTTGGTGCCTGTCTGATTCGCACGCACATTTTCTTGTGGTCTGAACATGAGATTTCCCCCTTTCCATGGATTCTTGCTCATTTTTACCAACGCCTGGACTGCATCATTATGCAATCGGGCGAGTTCCAATCCTTCGGCGAGATCTCTTGGTCTTCCTAGCTTGACCAATGGTTTGATTTCTGATTTCAAACCACTAATATAACTCGTTACGAAATACCTTTCTG
Organism: Persicaria tinctoria; assembly: GCA_037127255.1. Taxonomy (NCBI): domain Eukaryota; kingdom Viridiplantae; phylum Streptophyta; class Magnoliopsida; order Caryophyllales; family Polygonaceae; genus Persicaria; species Persicaria tinctoria. The sequence goes on along the minus strand of JBANSL010000002.1, from coordinate 89,562,522 downwards.
GGATTTGTGGCTTATACGACAACATACTTGCTCTCAGATCTTCAAATTTCTCGTTATACTCCTCGAGCTCGTCCTCCTGAGCCAATTTGTTGAATTCCTCAACTATCTCGACTCCTTGTTTCTCTCCGAATCTACTGCACAGGGCGTCGCTCATTTCCTTCCAACGAACACCCCTTCGTTGCATCAGGTAGCCTTGAATCCACGTATCCGCGCGATCTTGCATACACATGGCCGCCAATTCCACCTTCTGGTGTTCTTGGATGCCGAAGATGGAGAAGTACTTCTCGCACTTGCGCACCCAGCTACGAGGCTTCTTCCCGTCGAATGATGGAAATTCGACTTTCGGAAATCGGTTATGTCCGGCCAAGAATCCACCGTTCCTCATCGGCGGAGGTCTATATGGCCTTGAATCTTCCGCGAATTCCCGATTCGCACCCGGTGGAGTCTTGTCCTGCTGATCGCCCCCGACATTGAAGTGCGGTGTTGCTTTCTGGCTTTGGATTCGAATCCATTCCGCAACTTGAGCCACATTCTGATCCGTTCGTAGCTGCATTTGGTGGAATTCCTCTGTCGATTTCTGGAGATCTGCAATGGCTTGTTGTTGTGCTTGCAGAATCTTGCATTGATCGTCCTGTTTCTGAACAACTTTCGCCAATCGTTCCTATGTTGAAGTCGCAAATTGCTGAAGCTGTTGTAGCTGGCCATCCACTTTCTCCATCGTCTTCAAGTGCATGTCGTCCGCCATAGCCAAGAATCGCAAGTCTGATACCAATCTGTTAGGCTCTTGAGTAGTTAGTTGAAGCTAATGGTAGAGTAAGCTAGAGTAATAGGAGTAAGCATACGATTTTGATTATGAATGAGAGTTTGGTCTACAAATCATGCTTATATACACTCCTAACACATATCGACAAAAGATTGTTATGCTCATCTCATCATATTCAGATTGATTTTTTTCGCGGCTGTGGAGCAATGAAGGGGTTAATACAGAAGGATCCTCTTGATCGTTATGTTCATTTCTAAAGGGTTTGAACTTTATTATTACAGTTTACAAAAGGGTTTGTGAGTTCCACCCTTGTGTATATTATTACAATTTTGTTGTTGTGATTTATTTTTATTTTTATTTTACTTTGAGAAAACAACAATTTGGGTGGTTTGTGAGAAACCGAGAATCCCGGGCGGGTCGTATCAAATCGGGAGTTGTGTCGGGTTTAATTTTTTTATAAGCTCGGGATTCGGGAACCACCACTTTACACAAAAATTTAAACTATTGTGTAGGGGCTTCTCCCTCCCTTATATTTTGATTTGGTTTTCACTTTACCACCGATGTGGGATGTCTTTTTATCCCAACATTGTTTTCTACGTACCTAAGAATGTTTTTTCAGACGAGAATCATAAATCCCGAGTGAGAAAGAATTGAACGAAGCTGCATATTTGCATCCATTGGATAAGTCGATCACTTGTATTAAAAAAAAAGATAAGTCACCAAATCGACCACCATATTGATTTCTCGAAAAATATGGGAGTAAAGTAACCACTTCGAAGGAAGGATTGGAGGATGAAGACAGTATCAGAAATCACTATCTGATCAATCTTTCAAGAACATTTCCAAACGCCTTGAACGTCGGATTGATCCACACATCCTCGTTCACATTGCATCCAATGTTGTGGATCAATGCATACGCCATTATAGAATTAAGAAATAGAATTTAAAATAATTGCAAAAGTAATATTAAAATGAGAGGATAGCATTTGGATTATTCCAAGAGGCAAAAACTGGATATATTATATGATTAAATAACGTGACATATGTCCATATAATTTGTGTACAAAGGAATAGCATAATAGTTTGATGTCCCCTACTACAAGGGCCATCATAGAGATTCTAATTATAGCATCACCATGCATGCAAATTAATATATATATTATTTTATTAACTTCATATATACCTTCATTTGAAGTCAACTAATTAAGTTAATTCCGAATCAAATTCATATCGTAATTAGAAATCAATTCAAGATAATCACGAATCAAAGACTGAGCTGGTACATAACTGATCCAGCTACCTGACTCGTGATTATTTTTTAATTTTATTCTAGTTGTGTAATAATATTTACAATATATATATATATATATGATTTTAAAATGTTTTTTTTTTTTAAAAAAAAATTGTAGGCGAACAAATATTTTTGGCTTCCTTTTTTTTTTTTTATCCATATAATTATTTTAAAAAAAAACCTTTTTTTAGTGTCAAAATACTACTCTTGCCATTTGACTTTTTAACATGTTAATTTTGACTTTTTAACGCATTTTTTAAGAAGCTAAATTTTTTATAAGATGAAACATAAGGTTAGTGAATTATTTTTATTATTGTCTTTTATAATAAAATTTTATGTCCTGCTAGATATGTGAACCTCCAAATATAATTGGACCATCGGATAATTTCTAACTTATAATGATGATTTATCAGGGAAAATTAAGGCTTATTTTATTTCTGATTATTGAATTTAACCGATCGATATAAGTCATTTTTTTTAATCTGACGTGTGACTCTTGCTGACTGGGTACTGACTCTCAACTAAAAGTGTGGTCGACCCAAAAATAAAATAGTACTCCGTAGATAAATAAAAATATTACTGCATCAAATTTAGCGAGATACCTAATTATTAGACTTTGTCGACATAGCTAATTAATACAATCAATATTTAAACACATATAATACGAAGTTACAAAGATTGAACAAACGCCAACTTGCAAGACTCATAAGTCACAACCTCAATGTTGGTGCAAATCAAGTCACGTACAATTAGTCCAAGTTGTAGGACTATATGTACATTAGATATTTTAGATAGAAGTTTCAGCTAATGTACATCTAAGGCAAGGGGCAAAATGGTAATTTCCCCTCTTGTCTCCAGCTAGCTAAAAGTGGCGGGAGCTTCTGTTCTGAGTTTGTTACAGATTTGGGGATTTTGAGAGAGCTAAAACTCTCCTTTTTGATGGCGATTTTCTTGAATCCAAATTGATCATTTTTGTTGCTTGATTTCGATTTGTTTATGAATTCTGTTAGTTCAAATGGTATCAGAGCTACGGTGAAAGCTTGATTTTGTTTCCGCTGTGTTCTTCGCCATTGTTGTGGTGTTTCTCTTTTTTCTATGAAATTGCAGTTTCTGTATCGGTTGTTTGCTTATGGCTGGGCGTGGAAATCCAGGGAATAGTGCTCAGAGTCAAGGATATGGGATCGGACATGGTGGTGGAAGAGGATCTGGTCCGTTTGTGACAGTGACGCCACCAGCAGCTGGAAGAGGGATTAATCTCGGTGTTCATGGAGTTCAGTTCGGGGATCTTGCTCAGGGACTAGGTAATAACCATTATAATCCTCTTTATCTGTCAAATTCAGATCATCCTGGGATGCAGTTAGTATCCACGATGTTCAATGGATCGAATTTTACTAGTTGGAGCCGAGGAATTAATATGGCTTTAGGTGCAAAAGCTAAGCTTGGTTTCATAACTGGTAGTTGTGTCATGCCTGCGGAGGATAGTGATGACTATGAGAAATGGTTGAGAGCAGATTATATGGTGAGATGTTGGTTGATTAATTCAATGACAAGCGAGGTGGCTGAAACGTTCATGTATGTGCAGTCGTCTAGGGAGTTGTGGAACGAAATCAAGGAAAGATTTTATGAGTCCGATGATCCACTGATTTATCAACTTAGAAGGGATCTTTGTAATCTGAAACAGGAAAACATGTTTGTTGGAGTTTATTTTGGAAAAATCAAGAAGATTTGGAATGAATTGCTTTTTCTTGATTCTGTGCCACACTGCACATGTGGAGGATATAATTAATGTGCTTGTGGTTTACTGAAGCGTGTAGTTGAAAGAGAGGAAAAGGGTCAAAAGGCTAAAGTAATGCAGTTTCTCATGGGATTGAATGAGGTGTATGAACCTCTGAGAAGCAATGTGCTCTCTAAAGATCCCATGTCGGGATTAAACAAAGCATTTCAAATGGCAACTCAGATTGAGAGCTCAAAGGGAGTGACCTCTACTGTGATAGGAGGAAGCAGTGTGTTAGCTGTGAGCAACCAGAACATTATTGAGAGTGAAGCTAATGATGTGAATAGGTTTAATCAAGGAAGGAAAGAGCAGTATATGGCTAATGATCAAGGCAAAAATGATTACAAAAGAGTTAAGTATGACAGGAAATGTGATCACTGCAATGAAAAGGGGCATACTAAGGACTATTGCTTCAAGTTAGTTGGATATCCAGATTGGTACAGAGGGCCTAGAGAGGATGATAAGCCTAGACAAGGTGGGAGATTTGATGCTCATCTTGAGGCTCCTCAATTTGACAGCCCAATTGATGGCAATAACAATGATCTTAGACCTGATCCAGCTATGGTAAATGCTATCTTCAATGAGGTTTTGAAGATGATGAAGGGTAAAGGCAAGGTGGAGCAGTATGAGAGCTCTGCCAATCAAGCTACAATACATTTTGCAGGTACCTTAAGTGTATCCTTTCTTATTGGTGCTAATAAAGCAGATAAGCACACTTGGATTGTTGATTCAGGTGCTACTAATCATCTTGTGTTTGATAAATCTGTATTCTCTCATTTGGAGAATTTGTCAAATGTCATTTCTCTTGGGTTGCCTGATAGGTCTAATATTAATGTTAGTCAGTTTGGGACAGTTTGGTTGAAGGATAATTTGCAGTTACATAATGTTTTTTATGTTCCTCAATTTAGACATAACTCGTTGTCAGTGTCCAAAGTTCTACATATACAACAGTTGGAATTTAGTTTTAATGGGGTCTCCTGCTGGTTACAGGACCCTACAACTAGAATAATTCTTGCTCGAGGAACTGAGGGGGGTGGTCTTTATCTGATCAAGTCACATGGAGATGGGCAACAGTACTTGGACAGACATAAGCAGTGTTTTTTGAAACATGTTGAACATGATTGTAATAAAGTTGTTAGTTTGGATAGATTACATGCCAGACTTGGGCATTTATCTGTGTCTAAGATGAGACATATTGTTGATTGTAATCAAGATGGTTTGAATGATTTTTCTTGTGAAACCTGTGATCTTACAAAATTTCATAAACTGCCTTTCTCTAGAAGGGATTCCATGGCTGATAGTTGTTTTAAGTTGGTTCATATGGATCTTTGGGGTCCCTACAGGACACCATCCTTATGTGGTGCCAGGTATTTTCTAACTATTCTAGATGATCATTCTAGAACTACTTGGGTCTATCTTCTTCAAGACAAGATGCAGGTGTTGAGGGTTATTACTGGATTCCTCAACATGGTTGAGAATCAATTCCAGGTGAAAGTTAAGGTGATTATGACTGACAATGGGACTGAATTCACACAGAAAGGTTGTTCTGATTTGTTTTTGGAGAAAGGAATTCTTCATCAAAGGTCAGCTCCTGGTGTGCATGAGCAGAATGGCAGGGTAGAGCGCAAGCATAGGCATTTGATTGAGACTGCTCAAGCTCTTAGACACCATGCTGGATTACCTGTGCAGTTTTGGGGTGAGTGTGTCTTGAGTGCCACTCATTTGATAAACAAGATGCCCTCTTATGTGCTTCATTGGAAGTCTCACTTTGAGGTTTTATATCATGAGAGTCCTTCAATTGACAACCTTAGGACTATTAGTTGTTTGTGTTATGCACTACAACCTAATGATTACAGAGATAAGCTTGGCACCATATCCAGAAAGTGTATTTTTCTTGGATACCCTCATGTTCAAAAGGCTTTTAAATTGTTTGATCTATCAAAGAAAGCTGTTATTGTGAGTAGACATGTTAAGTTTGTTGAGAATGTTTTTCCTTTTAGGAAATCTGATATGACAGTAGATTTGAATAAGAATAGAACAAGCATTAACAAATGCTTGTTTTATAATGATGTTGCTGATGAGGATGATTTGAGGGTCCCAGTTTTGGCATTGGATGACAGTTCAGTGAGATTGTCTGTACCTGGGAATTCAGATTGAGTGGACAGTATTCCCTTGGATGTGTCCGATATAGTGGTTGAGGACAGTATGATAAGTGCTCCACCTGAGGTTAGATCTCAAGCTACTTCTGTCACAGACCTGCTTTTGATCAGTACATAGTGCATGGTAAACGTGATATTCACAGACCTGCTAGGCTCAATGACTATATTTGCTCAGGCCTACCTTCTAGACACCAAAATACATCTGCTTCTGATTCTAGCAGTAAGACATTTGCAGTTTTTTCAACCCAACACCTTGCTCATCTCTCTGCAGATTATGTGCAATCTTTTGTTCATATGTGTGATACTTTTGAACCTAGATCATACAGTCAAGCCAAAGGCATTCCTCACTGGGAAGAGGCTATGCAAGCTGAGTTGTCTGCTCTTGAGAGGAAACAAGACTTGGTCTGTCACTCCACTTCCTTTTGGTAAGAAGGCTATTGGATCTAAATGGATTTTTAAAATCAAATACAAGCCTGATGGTACTATTGAAAGGTTCAAGGCTAGATTGGTGGCAAAAGGTTATAACCAAGTCAAAGACAAAGATTATAAACAAACTTTTTCTCCAGTAGCTAAGCTTGCTACTGTTAGAATTATTCTTTCTATTGTTGCTGTCAAGGGTTGGGTGTTACACCAATTGGATGTTAACAATGCTTTTTTGCATGGTTTTCTTGAGGAAGAGGTTTATATGCAAGCTCCTGCAGGATATGCCATAGATTCTGGTCTTGTTTGTAAGCTCAACATATCTTTATATGGGCTTAAGCAAGCAAGTAGGCAGTGGAATCATGAGTTGGCAAAATTCTTGATCAGATTGGGATACACTCAATCTAATCATGATTATTCCTTATTTGTCAAATCAGTGGGGGTTGAGATTACAATTGCATTAGTTTATGTTGATGATATGCTGTTGATGGGCAACTCCAACTCTGAGATATGTCACACCAAGTCAGCTTTGCATTATGCCTTCACAATCAAAGACTTAGGTGTGGCTAGATATTTTCTTGGAATGGAAATCTCAAGATCATCTACTGGAATCCTTCTTAATCAGAGAAAATATATACTGGATATCCTTAAAGATGCACAGATGGAAGCTTGTAAAGTTGCTGATTTTCCAATGCATGCATGGCACCAAATTCTCAGCTTCTATTGGAGAACTCATTGCCCATCCTGATCTCTATAGAAGATTAGAAGGTTAGTTGGAAGACTACTCTATCTTACTCTCACAAGACCTGATATTGCATATACTGTTTAGCAGCTGAGCCAGTTCATTCAAAATCCTCTCCAACCACACTGGAATGCAGTTATGTATCTTCTTAGATATTTGAAGGGAACCTTCCACCTTGCTCTCTCCTATTCGGCCTTGACAGACACTACTCTCACTGCATATTGTGATGCTGATTGGGGCAACTGCTTGGACACAGGCAGATCACTTTCAGGGTATTGTGTGTTTCTTGGATCTTCATTGGTATCTTGGAAGACTAAGAAGCAAAAGGTGGTTTCCAAATCTTCCACTGAAAGTGAATACAGGATAATGTCTTCTGCCAGTGAACTTGTCTGGATGCAAGGAATTCTGTCTGATTTACACATCCCTGTCCACCTGCCTATCAAGTTGCACTGTGACAACCGAGCTGCTCAATGTCTAGCCATGAATCCTGTCTTTCATGAGAAAACCAAACATGTCCGTATTGATTTTCACTTCATACCTGAAATGGTGCAGCAAGGCTTCCTTCAAACGATTCCTGTCTCTACCACACTCCAAATTGCAGATGTCCTAACCAAGGCTTTAGGTTCTCACCAACACAAGTTTCTTTGTTCCAAGCTTGGACTTGTGTCTCCCACCACATGTCAAGCTTGAGGGGGGTATGTAGGACTATATGTACATTAGATATTTTAGATAGAAGTTTCAGCTAATGTAAATCTAAGGCAAGGGGCAAAATGGTAATTTCCCCTCCTATCTCCAGCTAGCTAAAAGTGGCGGGAACTTCTGTTCTGAGTTTGTTACGGATTTGGGGATTTTTAGAGAGCTAAAACTCTCCCTTTTGATGGCGATTTTCTTGAATCCAAATTGATCATTTTTGTTGCTTGATTTCAATCTGTTTATGAAGTCTGTTAGTTCAAACAAGTCCAACCCCAAATCAAATTTAACCACTTCATTTTAAAAATGCGGTTTTTTTTAAAGGCAATTAAATAAAATACAGAGTAGTTATGTACAAGAGTTTTTTCAAGCTCCGTGTGAAAATTCTGTCCAGAACGCTCGACTGTGTGGAAACCCTAGACCGAGAAACAATATCAAGTTGATTGAGTGAGCAAGAGGTAGACGAAGAAGAAGTTAGATAGAAGCAACAGTCGATTGTGTGATTGGTCTTCTTACAATTGGTACAGAACAACAACTTTCTTCTAGTTATTGCTTTAATTAGAGGAATACTTGACAAGAATCTGTGACTGAATTTTGAGATTTAACCAACATAGCAGCCATATCACTAGTAAAAGTAGTGTTCTATTGTCCTTCTCTTTGGTTCACTACCTCATCTAGCAAGGAACAAATTAACATGATGAATACTATCTGGTTGTCGATCCATCAAAAGTTGAACGATTCTTTATTCTTCCTTATACTCGAGAATTTTCATAACTGCTTTGCAAGTACATGTCGATAATTTGCAAAATGTTATCAAGCTCATCCCAAAGCCATTTCATGCACGTACATAAGACGAAAACAAGCAAAGAAATTCTTTTCAAGTCTTAGATCTGAAGACACAGTTTCATATATGAGAAGAAAACCCAAACACCGGACCAAGCAATTGCTGATCGCCGGAGGAGCCTTCGACCTTCAAACATCGCATGGTATCGCCGAAGAAGAAGATCTTCAACTGTTGGAAGCAGAAAGGGTTCGAAGATTAAACCCTAACCCTAATCGCCTCTTACACTATTCTCTCATTGATTTTGGAGCTCGAGGAATAGTGGAAGCAATCGCAGCTTGCGACCTTAGAGATGCATCCTTTTATAGAGCGACCCTAATCAAAACATTGCGTTTTGAGGTGTTGCTACAATCCGGCTTCCAAGCAACCAACTCAAGGAGATTAAGCCGTGTCATGGGCTATGGACTTTAGGCCCAGTCTTGACAGCTGAACCCAGTTAGGAGATCAAGCTCTAACTACACTTAAGTATTTCATGTTACGTACACATATTATATACATATAATACATACATATAAGAATAAAACTTATAACAAATATACAAGTCCTCAACGTTACACACTTAATTAATTAATTAATGAACTTTAGTTACCCCGTCAACTTAAGCTACCTCATCAGTTACATGATATAAATAGCCTCATCTTGTAGATTTTTTATTCATTGCCTTGATAATAAGAAATTCAGTTGCTTCTTAAACTTTTCACATACCAAAATGACAATTTCTCATTCTAAGTTACGTACACAATAAATTACATACCAATTAAAAAAAAAGTTGAAGCAATGCAGTCCATTTACATATAATTATCGTTACCAATCTTTTTTTTGATAAAAAACTGAAACATTATCATTCATCAATTATCAAATCTCCAAAAACAACATCAAAGAGTTTAGAAGGAAAATCAAATTCAGAAAAAGCAAAATAAGTATCTATTGGACGCATTTATGCAAGAAAGTGAGCAGCCTGATTCCCTTCGCGCCTAACGTGGCTCCGCCTACACACGGAAAACTCCCTCGATAGCCTACACACCTAGTGCGCAAGAGCCTCCGTCAATCCCCGGAAGGATGATCTCCCTTGCACCAATTGGATAGCAACAGCACAATCGGATTCCACAACAACCGCTTGCAAGCCGCCCTCCCTCGCGAATTGAAAAGCCCATGCCATTGCCTCCAGTTCAGCTGTAAGCGGCTCAGACCCACGCTGGATTTGTCGAGATGCAGCCCACACCACAGCCCCGTGATCATTCATAGCGATAACACCTATCCCGCACCCCTTCTTTGTCGAAACTGCCGCGTCGCAATTTATCTTTGTCATCCCATCCTCCGATAGATACCATCGCGCACCTCTCCTCCCCTCCTCCAGCAAGGCATCGTGGCTCATCTGTGGGCGCCCCCCTCCCTCATGTCGAGCAGCATTAGCACAAGCCACTTCAAAGACTTGAAGTGGGTCTGTTTCATCTCCCTCGAACACTCTCTTGTTCCTAGCTTGCCACACCCCACTCACCATATAAGCCCAAAGACTTGTGAGACTCTTGTCTTTCAGCGCCAATACATTATCAAGCCATGCACCAAAATCTCCCACCTTTTTCCCTGCCCTCTTGAGTGAAGGAGCAAAATCCCACACCGATCTAGCCCATTTGCACTCCAGAAGGGCGTGCAAAACTGAGTCAGTCATGCCACACCCCTCACAACCTGGCTCTTGCAGGACCCACTGATCAAACAAGGCCCTCTTGCAAGGTAAAATCCCACGACAGGCTCTCCAGATAATGTGTCGGACCCTTGGAACTGTCGGCACCGTCCAAACCGCTTTCCAGAACTTCCCTGTACCCTTCAAAGTCGAGCTTTGACCTTCATCCTCTCTCCCCCTCTCCAAAGCCAAATGATAAGTCGATTTAACCGTAAAGATCCCATTCTTTGTGTAATACCAAGTTAAAGAATCGGTTGTTGTCGAGTCCACTAGATGCAGGTCTAAGATAATCTCGACATCACAAGGAAGGAAAGCTTGTCTAACCGCAACTTCATCCCACATCCCTCTTTCCCAATCAATGAAATCCGAGACCCGTGTGTGGCCATCCCTTCATTGTGTATTCAGAATCGGGCTGAAAGATATCGCCCTAGGCAACCACTTATCCCTCCATGCATACAAAGATGTCCCATTCCCCACTGTCCAATATGTACCTGCCTCAAGCACTTCCCTTCCCTTGATTAAACTCCTCCACGCATAACTTGAATTGTACCCCAGCCCCGCATTCAGGAAGGAAGTCCTAGGAAAGTATCTTGCTTTCAGAAGCTTCGCCAATAAGGATTTCGGCTCACTCATCACCCGCCAGCCCATCTTAGCCAACAACGCCAAGTTAAATGCCTCTAGATCACGGAAACCAAGACCCTCCTTTTCCTTGGACACACACATCTTACTCCAAGACATCCAATGCATCTTTTTCCTCTCCCCTCCACCCCCCACCAAAAGTCACACATCAGCTGCTCAATCTCCTTACATAAATAGCCTGGAAGTTATTGTTACCAATCGGAATGGACTGAAGTCCGCTCAAGTCCGTCCCAAATTTTTTTTTCTTAAAAAAAGGCTAAAATAAATTACTTAAAATTATCTATTAATTTGTTTATTAAAATAAGATCTTTATTATAAAAAAAATATGCATATGTGAAAAAATTAGCCTATTCAGTCCATCCAGGTATTAATTTCTAGTTCCGTGCCTAATACCGACCGAGGGCATAAGCTTTATAAAAAAGCATAAATATATTCATAATATGCCGATTAAATCCCTATCAAAGACTAACTCCAATCAATCGTCATCACTTCTATTGATTTGTATCACGTAGTATACTGTATACCTAGAATGAAGAAATATATACTAAACTAAAAGTATTATATAAGTTATCTTAATTAGATCCTTTCAAGAGTTGTAAGAGCCAATGTAACATTTTTATATAATATCGAGGTAATATAATTGATTTAATTAAGTATTTCCAAATATATAGTATTTCATTAATATATACCACAACCAAAGACAAGCAAAGACACAATAGCAAGGTTTGAATTATGCATGACTTAAGGTGCATCATATATAATTTTTCCCATTATTATACAATAAAACTGAATTATTGGATGGCTCACATTTCTTGGTCTCACAAATTAAATATGTCGGATTTTTTTATTTTTTATTTTCAATTAATTAATGTATCTGAAATGGGGCTAACAAGATAGGGTGTATATCAAGGTTGGAATATGCAAATTAACTTTGTTATGATCGAAAGAGGCTATTCTGAATATGCAATTTTTTCATTAATGACCCTAATTTTTTTTTTTTTTATTCTTAGTGTAATCATCTTTATTTTATTCAAAACTAGTTTAATTAAAACCTGTGTCCTATATATGCAGGTATATATATTTTTTTAATTTATTAAACCAATTATAATTTTTTTCTTCATAATCTCATGTTTAAAAAATATAAATTTTAATCCTAATATAAACTCATTTTTCTCGAGAAATAAAATTCTTACCCTTATTATAAAAATAATATTATATTAATTAATTTTCATGACAAGTCCTAAATCTCCTTAATTTCAAGCTTCAATCTAGTTTTACTTTTCATTATTTACAATCCACTACTTATGACCAAATATATATATATATATATGATTATGAGATTTTTGTGTGATGTGAAAAACCGGATGAGGGGTCACCACTTTTGCATATAGTATGGTTCATACTTATAGTCAACTTTAAACTTTTGAGCTTTGACTTAATTACCAAGAGGCCTTAATTGCCAACACTAGGGGTGGGCACAGGACGGGACGGGATTGAGCCGGGACGGGAATCGTCCCGCGAAATTTTTACGGAACGGGATTGACACTAGCTTTTTTTCGGAACGGGATCGGGACGGGATGGTGTCTGGACGGGACGGGACGGGCCTTGTCCCGCAAATAAAAATAATTAAATATTATATAAATTTGCAAAGTGAAAAATGCTTTCATAATTCATTAATTTGTATAATATGTTGAATACGGTATTCTTCTCAACTATATTATTCAATATTATTATTATTATTATTATTATTATTAGGAAAAATGGACAAAAATAATACCAAGTATCAACTTTTGGCCAAAAATAATACGAACTTTGAAATTGACAGTTTCATATACGAACTATTGTCCTATTAACCGAAAATAATACATGTGTATTTCGGTGAACTTTCCGACCAAATACGCCACGTGGACGCCGGAAAACACACATGGCATAAAATTAAACAAATAGGCAAATAGCTACAGTGCCTTTCGAAACAATGGAGGAGAGAACGAGCAGATAACATTGAGAACAAAGTGAAGACGTCCACCCTCGATTGCACTGGAATCTCGATCGATAACAAGGGCAAAGGGATGGATAAGCCTTTGCTGATCTATCGAGAGGTGCAAGCATGGTTTTCGAAAGCATGGTTTTCGTTTCGAATTGCTGCTATAGATTTGAATTTGCTGATCTGTCGAGATGGATAAGGGTTTGCTGTCATAGATTCGAATTGGATATAAATTAATACTGATATGTCGAGATGTTCGTTCTTTGTTGATTTTATATCACACTGAAAGGAACTTTACTATCATAGATTTGATTTTGTAACGGCTCGTTCTCTCCTCCATTGTTTCGAAAGGTACTGTAACTATTTGCCTATTTGTTTCGAAAGGTACCTTTTAAAAAAAAAGGTACTGTAACTATGACATGACAAAACTTACAAGTTTGGTGACGTGACAAAAATTTATGACATGTGTGTTTTCCGGTGTCTACGTGGCGTATTTGGTCAGAAAGTTCATCGGAATACATATATATATTATTTTCGGTTAATAGGACGATAATTCGTATATAAAACTGTCAATTTCAAAGTTCGTATTATTTTTGGCCAAAAGTTGATACTAACCCATTGCTATATATGTCACAATAAAGAGGATGAAATGACGTGGCATTGAAACAACTAATGGAAAAAATAATACCAAAAGAGAATCCCATAGGATCGAAATTAGAATTTCCACATCATTGAATAGGATATGTGGTGGATTCAGCCCCTTTTCAATTTTAAAATTTAGAATATTATTTTAGGGGAATCCTTTCAAGAGTATCAAGGGGCAATGCATCATTAAAAAAAAAGGAAAATAATTTATTAATTTTCTCCGCACAGGACAACGCAAAGACAAGTGGTTTGATTTAAACTTGTCTTAATACATTTTTCCTTTATTATTTATAAATTGAATTATTGGTCGGCTGACTTTCATTGGCCTAACTAATCGGAAATTATATGTACGAGTGTATCATAACATTATTTTAACATAAATTAAAATTAATCTTAATTTTTTTTAAAAATATATTTATATTTTAAACAAGTATTGTTATATATTTGTAAACTTGTAACGTTAAAAATACATCTTTTTAATTTTAAATAAAAATTTTCAAATAAAAGTATTTAAACATATAAAAATACTACTAGTATTTTGGAGTATGAATTTAACTTTTTAATTTTTAAAAAGATTACTTTAAAATTAAATGTAACACACCAAGTTTTTATAAATAATCCACATTGATATTTATAATATATGCCATATTTGTAGTAAATAATTAAGAGCGATCAAAGGACTGGCATCATAAAGCTAGGTTGAGGATCTTAATATATATCACTACAGATTAAACTCCTCTGGAAACTCTACTCCAATGATGAAAACATATGGGTCAAGTTGATCAAGGAAAAATACCTAATCCAGTGCACTATTAGAGAAAGATCAAATCAATTCACTTCTTGGCAGTTTGGTAGACTCTTGTCCCTTCGTAACAAGTTTGAAAATGGCCTCCGTTGAATCTTAGGTAATGGAGAATCGATCAATATCTGGGAAGACCCTTGGATCCCTGACGTAGAGTTACTTCAGTACAAGGGGACAATTGATCCGAAAATGAAAGTGAGTCAGCTGATCACCACAGGCAAGCAATGGAATCTAACTTTGATTACAAATCTTTTTCCGAGTCATATTGTAAATCTTATTCTCAAAATTCGGATTCCTACCTGGAGCCCGAAAGATAAGCTTGTTTGGCATCTTGAGAAGTCAGGTTCCTTCACTACTAAATCGGTAAAGCCTATCCTTGATAGGAACACTAATAATGGTGATAACCTTAATTGGATCTGGAAGCTAAATCTTCTCCCTAGACTAAAGAATTTGGTGTGGAAACTAAGTGTGGATGGTCTACCCACTGCGAAAAGATTAAATAGGTATATTAACAGGGTCCCGAGTACTTGCTCTCTCTGCAACCAGGAGGAGGAAGACGAGAATCATCTCTTTTGTAATTGTTCTTTTGCCAAAGAAATCATTGCTAGATTTGAACAATCAACGAACATATATTTCCTAAATATGCTTGGTACATGCTCACTCAGGGAGAAGATTGATAAAATCAGAATTGATAATAAACACTTTAGCTCTCTGGTTTTTATTTGGTAAACTATCTGGGAAATTAGAAATGACAACATTTTTAGGAATAAGAGACCGGGAAAAAAAGATGAGATCGTTACAAGAATTAGGAATAACATCAAGAACTGTTCTCACACGAAAGAAGGCAAATATGAAAGCAAAAGGAATAAAAAAAGGTCGAGAGCTAAATGGACAAGACCACATGGAACTGTCTGCAAAATCAATGTGGATGGTTCTGTTAGACCCACGGGCGAATGCCGTGTGGGTGGGAGTGTCCGTGATTCTGCATGCAGGATTGTGGATATCTTTCATCATGAGATTGACAGATGCTCAGTTCTAGAAGCTGAGGCTAGGGCGGTTGTTTTTTATATTCAGCTGGCTCAGAGGAGGGGTTTTCGAAGGATCGTTATGGAAGGTGACAATTTGGAAGTAACCAAGGCCGTCAATCAGAGAGACTACTCTAGATGGGAGATATTGTGTGAGATAGAAGAGGTAAACAAAGCTAGATTTGAGTTTGACTCAACGACATTCCAGCACTGCTACAGAGAAGGAAATAGAGCAGCAGACTACATTGCTACAAGAGGAGCTATCAATGACATATCGGTAATTCCCTACAATAGGGACATTTGTACCATCATCCTTATAGATGATCATGGAGCAACATTTTCACTCTAGATTAGGGCTCCTATAGTTTGCCTACTGTAAAAAAAAAAGAGCGATCGAGATAGGATAATGCAAATGGCTTATTTCATTGATAAATAAATGTTAAGTTCATCATTCCTGGACGAATAAAAATGCAATTTGATTCTGAATATTAAGTAGGGGTGGGCACAAATCCCGCAAATCCCGGACCCGTCCCGGGCCCGTCCCGTAAAAATGATGCGGGACGGGACGCGGGACGACCCGGCGGGATCCCGCAAATCCCGTCCCGCACACACATATAATAATAATAATAATAATTATTATTAGTATCAGTATTATTAGTATTATTATAATATTATTAATAGTATTAGTATTATTATTATAATAATAATAATAATTATTATTAATAGTATTATAATATTATTATAATATTATTATTATTAATAGTATTATTATTATTATTATTATTAATAGTATTATTATTATTATTATTATTATATTAGGATATAATAATAATAATAATAATAATAATAATAATGTAATACTATATACATAATAATAATAATAATAATGTGTATATATAATAATAATAACAATATAATAATAATAATAATAACAATATAATAATAATAATAATAATAATAATAATAATGTAATACTATATATATAATATTAGGATATAGAGTATGTATTATAGTATATATATATATATAGTTTGTATATATATTACATACGTACACACTGTAATATATATATATATACTACATACTGTAATTTAGCCATATACAGATACACACTACATCCTCCACAGTAAGGCCATATATATACACATCGCATCGGTGTTTATATACATGTACACACGTATATATGGGAACCTGCAAAATATAAAAAATTATACATATATATGTATTACGCCTTTGAGAATCGCAATATATTTATGAAAAAATTAAATTTTTTTAATAATTTTTTTATTTGAGGGACAAGGCTCGTCCCGTCCCGGTCCCGGTCCTGTCCCGTAAAAATTATGCGTGACGACCTCCGTCCCGTCCCGGTCCCGTCCCGTCCCGCGCCCACCCCTACAAAAATTATTAAGGTTGCCATACACATTTGATTCCGTCAATAAGTGTATTTGTATTCTCTTCTAAAATTAAAATAATCAATGCATACATGATACATACATGAATACATGATTGATGAAATAGTATTAAAGAGGATTTTATATATTTGTCGAGTTTTACTCATTTAGCTGGTAAGAATAATACGTAGTGTTTGATAATTCATAAGTTTAAATTCTTTTTTTATTATTATAATAATGGCTTAAGTGTTTACTTATAGTATGATATTTTTAAACAAAAAAAATAGGGGTTACTTAAATGAAGAAAAGGGTGACAATAAGGGAAATTTAAAGTTAATTTTGACAACCACTTCAATTCAATTCAATTCAGGTAACATACATACAACCACTCCATGGATTATCATAAAATAAAAGTATAATAAAGTAATACAAAGTTTTAAATTAAAATATATTATTTTAGTATATAACGTCAAAATTCAAACACCACAGTCACACGTACGTATATCTAGCTATCTTATAATTAATTTTATAAATATAAAGAAAAGTAATTATAATGTTACCATTAATATAAAGCCACTATCATTTTTCATATAATATAATTGCCTCCTCTGCTTAACAATTTCGGTTTTTATCTTCACATCAACGGAAAATATTAAAAATTAATTTAAAAGAAGAAAGCCCATTATTTAAAGATCAGATAACGCCTAAATCTAAGTCCACCCCTCAATCAAACCTCTCTATATATATATAAATAAAATATGTTAGTTTGAATATTCTGATGCAATCAATGTAAGGTGCACCGCACACCCCTCCGTTTCCAATCTGCAGGCCCCAATTTCTTTTACATCTCTCTTGAGTCTGACACCCATATCCCAAACTGTTGCATTGAAGCCATTAAAAGGAAAAGGGTACGTATAAACCCCGTAATCTAAGGTAAAAATGACTAAATCGAGTGTATTTAGGAGAAATATTTCTCAATTGAGTTTCTTATATTATACTCTCTTGGGGCATAGAATAGAACGTGATAGAAATGACTCAAATGGGTGTGTGACGTCCAAATGTTTTAATCCATCTTTAAACTTACTTATATGAGATATACTGAGTTGACGTTATCAGTTATTTACTTATTTTTATTAAGATAGCTAATTATAGTATTTTAATAGGCTTAATATCGAGATGCTAAATTATTATTGTTAATATGTCTTGAACCATCGTCGATCGGTGACTAGGGATGACAATGGGTCAGGACCGTCAGGTGGTGGGTGGATGAACCCCCATTTCAACCGATCCACCATGGGTGACCCATTTTCCCACCCATCACCCCACCCATATTCACTTCACCCATATCCATCGGGTGATCTGGTGAAATATGGGTGATTTTCCCTAAATGCATGTAATTTAATTCCAATCAATTTGGTGCAAAAAAACAGTGTATAAAATATGATAATTTTACACATTTAAGTCTTAAATAAGTCTTAAAAACATACAATAAGTCTTAAAAAACACATGCCACGAGTCTTAAACACATATCATAAGTCTAAAACATAAGGAAAATAAGTAGTCCGACTTGAATGCGAATCGCCTTGGATGAACATCAACCACTAGACCACTATAGGTAAGCTTAGGGGTGGGCACAAATCCCGCAAATCTCGGTCCCGTCCCGATCCCGGTGGGATTTGAAAAAAAAAATAATGAATCCCGCCCCGGTCCCGTCACGCAAAAATTATGCGGGACGGGACGCGAGACGAAGATTTCTTATCCTGCAAATCTCGTCCCGTCCCGCATATATATAATATATATTATATTATATTATATAATTTACACTTGCTGTAAGTATTATATATTTATCTATACATATATTATACTTTGTATAGATATATACATACTGTATATTACTATGTATATATACCAATGCAGTGCAATATACTTTTTTTTTTTTTGGTCGGTGTACACACACTGTATTATATATGTAATAGTGTTTATATGTATAGTATATAATATTGTGTATAATTATATTTATACACAATATATATATATATATATATATATATATATATATATATATATATTTTGTATATTTTTTTATATATAAAATATATATATTTTATATGGATCGGGTCGGGTGGTGGGTGATGGGTCGGGTGGTGGATCGGGTGCGGGTGGAGAAAAACTTCACCCCACCCGACCCACCACCCATATCTAGGGTTGGCAAATGGTACAGAATTTACCATACCAACCACCTACCAACCACAAACCACCCATTTTGGTAACCACACTTGTGGTAACCACCGTGGTGGTAACCACGTAAATGTGGTACGGTAATGGTAATGAAGTGTGAATACCATGGTTACCATGGTTACCGAGTGTGTATATATATATATATATATATATATTTTTTATTTTTTATATTAGTTTTTACCTTTATGTTTTAACTTTTAATTTTTAATTGTTTAAGTTTTTAGTTTTTATTTTGTGTTAATTAACTTAATTTGACATAAATATAAATTGGTTCTTAAGTTCTTTAGTCTTTACTGGAAATTGGAAAGCGGCAACCCTAGTGCTCTTCGAAAGCTCTCAGACAGACAAAGAGGAAACGGCAGCCCTCGCGGCCTCACTTGCTCTCTCAAGGCTGCCGAGTGCCAAGGCAGTTCAAGCCCGAAGGGTCGCCCTCACTTGCTCTCTCAAGTCTCAATGGGTCGTCCTCGTGGTTCAATCGGAAGAAATGGTGGCGGCGGAAGGAATGTACGAGGTAGAGGTCTATTTATCCCTAGGCCGGTTGGAGTCGGCCTTCCGGTAGGTGGCCAAGGTACAACTGATGATGTGAACTACTGAACTTGGTTAATTTGACTGTGAACTTGTTTGAATTGGCTTGTTTTGCTTGAATTTATATTGAACTTTTAATAGGTGGTAACCATGGTAATATACCGATGGTAACCACAAGTCGTGGTTACCACATCTGTGGTAACCACGACTTCTGGTTGGTACGTGGTATGAAAGTTTACGTTACCACCAGTTGGTGGTTGGTACGTGGTAATCACCATTTTTTGGTGGTTACCGTACCATGCCAACCCTACCCATATCCACTTTCCATCCGTTTTTTTTCCGGGTTTTCACCCACTTTTTCAGGTCGGGTACAGTGATTCGGGTTCGGGTGAAATTGCCATCCCTATCGGTGATACATCGGGGGGTTTGGGGGCGGAGTCCCTCAGCATGCGATGTTTATTGTAAACGGGCATATCGTCTGTATGTTTTGGGCTTTCAGTCCATTGTATATTTAGAGTTTTATAAGTCTCTTCATATACTCATGAATGCCGACCCCTTGTAACTCTATTATGTTTTCGTCTCCTCTAATACAAAACTGGTTCTCTGCCTGTAGACGTAGGTAACACACCGTTGCCAAACCACGTAAATCTCTGTGTCTTTCTTCGCTATTTTCATTCTCGTTATAACAATTATATTTCTCTTGTTCTTTTTTTTAAAGAATGATAAAAAACTATGTAAAATATTAAAATTTCAATAATATTTTAATTTTTAGTAATAAGTATGACATTATTAAAAAAATTATTTTTTTAAAAATATTTTATATAATTTTTACCATCCTTAAAAAATGTAGGTAAATAAGAAAGGACATATAGGGAGTAAAAATGAACAAAGAAGTATATTTTTCAAATCTAGCTTAGAATATAGAGTCATATTCGACATGTATAATAAGATGCGGTTATAATTAGTGTTTATTTATATATTTTGGAGTTACCCTAAATCCCTAATCAAAAAAAAAAATAAATTAAAGAGTGGTTGGTACTCTTTTGGTTGTTAATGTTGAAGACAATTAGAACTTCATGAAATCCGCCTCTCAATCTCAATCTGTACCAGAATTCTAATACAATTAACTGTCAAGTCTTACCAGCTTAGCTAATAAAGATGATACATAGTTATCAATAAATCACGAGTTCGAATCTCCACCCTCATTTATAACGGTCTAAATCATTAACTATGAAAGAAAAAAAAATTCTAATGAAACTCATTCTATTTTTATTTTGCAAGACAAACTATACATGTCTATTAGCCGAGTTTAGATCAACTTTTAACCAAATGATTTTACATTAGGCATTTAAGATTATATTTCTAAACTACGCATTGAAATATATATACATACTATATTAGATATCAATCATAAAATTATCGGCCCAATGAAATGCGTTAGTTTGTGATTAAATTCACATTTTGACAAAAGACAAATACAAAATACACATAAATAAATGCAAAATAATTGCAAAGTTGAAACCCATTGGACCCCACATTCCCAACTATAAATACCCACCACTTTTAATTCCACACTCCATCTCAAATCCATTCATCCTCTTCTCTCTCCTCCAAGCCCTTTGGAAAAGAGTCCAAAAGCCCCACCAAAAGCAAACCAAAATGAACGTGGAATCTTCTCTACCTCAAACTCGGGCCGACGCCAACGACACGCTCCCCGATGCCTGGGATTTCCGGGGCCGCCCCGCCTCCAGATCGAAGACCGGAGGCTGGATCACTGCCGCCATGATATTAGGTCATTCATTTTTTTCTATATGTGTTTCTCAAGTCTACATTGATAGAGATTGAATCGGCTCTAATATCATATATATAAATTGGTTTGCAGGTGTGGAAGGGAATGAAAGGCTGACGACTCTAGGAATAGCAGTGAATCTGGTGACGTATCTCACCGGAGTGATGCACCTCGGGAACGCCGTCTCCGCTAACGCCGTCTCTAACTTCTTGGGCACCTCCTTCATGCTCTGCCTCCTCGGCGGCTTCGTTGCTGACACTTTTCTTGGAAGGTAATTAGCAAATATACTAAATATTTGTTTTTTCTTTCTTTCTTTTATGTGATCAATTATTCAATAATTTATTTTCTTGGGTATTTTCACCTATTTGACAGGTATTTGACCATTGCCATTTTCGCTGTTGTTCAAGCACTGGTAAGGAATCATCATCATATCATATACTCTGTTTTTTTAATGACTTTTATTTTATATATATTATATATATATATATATATTATATATATATATATATATATTATAATTTCATACTTATTATTAATAAATAAAATTATATATAATTTTATCATTTCAAAAAATATATAAAAAAATAAAAGTGGTATAAGGGACTCATCATTGTTCTTCAAACTACTAGTAATAATTAATTATGATAAAATAAATTATTGCTTCATTTGCTCAACAATTTATCATTTTTTTCATTATCATTTAATCTTTTTCTTCGATTTCACTCCTTGTTTTTTTCCTCTCCTTTTTTTAATTGATTAAATGCAAAGAAAATAATAATTAAAAACACTAAAAATGGTAGGCAAAAAGAGACAAAGCCCTTAAAATAATCGAATTATACAACTTCTAAAATCATAATTTTTTAATATAATTAATTTTGTAACTATTCAGGGTGTAACGATCCTTACAATATCAACGGTGATCCCAAGCCTCCGGCCGCCACCGTGCATCCACGGCTCGCCGGAGTGCATTCCGGCGAGCGGTTCACAGCTCGGAGTTCTATACCTAGCGCTGTACCTCCTCGCCCTGGGGACAGGGGGCGTGAAGGCGAGCGTGTCAGGGTTCGGGTCGGATCAGTTCGACGACTCCAACAAGGAGGAGCGGTCACAAATGAACAAGTTCTTCGGGTGGTTCTACTTCTTCATCAACCTCGGCTCCCTCCTCGCCGTCACCGTCCTCATCTACATCCAGGATAACGTCGGCCGCCAGTGGGGCTACGGCATCTGCGCCGGCGCTATCACCGTCGGCATCGCCGCCTTCCTCATGGGCACCAAACGGTACCGTTTCAAGAAGCTGGTGGGCAGCCCCCTCACCCAGATCGCCACCGTGGCCGTGGCCGCCTGGAGGAAGAGGGCCATGGAGCCCACCGCCGACCCCGCCGAGATGTATGACGTGGACGACCTCGAGGAGGATTCCAAGATCAAGAAGGTGAAGCTTCCCCGCATGAAGATGTTCAGGTAATTTGTTTTTTTTTAATAAAAAGTTATCTTCTACTCCGAATATACTTTTTTAAAAAAATATTAACTGAAAAAGAGTTTTTTTTTTTAATTATTATTTTGATAAACTAGTTGAAAATTGAAAATATAGTCAACGCAAAAAATGGACTATAAAGTTGTTTTCATGTTTTCCAAATTACCTTCTTTGACTTTTTAACCCGTTTTTTTTTTTTATAAGTTTAAAACTTTATAAATTTAATTTTTTTAATGATTTTTTTCATAGTAATTACTAAAAAAAAGTATGAGTATATATAATTTATATATAAAAAAAAGGTTTTATAGAGTTATTAACTTATTGGAAAGTGTATTAAAAAAATCAAACAATTTATATTTATTATAAAAAGTATTTAATTAGAAAGTTGATAATTGATCATTAGAATTGTTGCCTTAATCAATTAAGCTATAGTAAATCTTAATTAATCATGTTCTCAAAAGGAAAATGATTGATTGAATCTCCTCTGACTTTTATGCCTAAATTACTGGAGTGGGGATAGAAAGTAACATCATAAGTATTCATTAGGTAATGACAAGATTACACCACATACTATATATACAATTTTGTTGATATATCTAACTCACAAGATTCAATACATTTTGGACCTCTTGTATGTGATAAGACTTAATACTTCCTCTAAATGGCCTTTCATTCATATTTTGTACACACATACTTTTATATGTGCATTTTGGAACATTTTTTCCTTCATAAAGTACACCATCCATTAATAAGTGTGGCCCCTTCCTACTTTTAGTAGCTAGTCCTCCTAAGAAGGAACACACCCCCTTTTCAAACATTACAAAACAAACCACCATCTTAGTAGGGGTAGGAGTGTTGTGTGAACATGAGTAGCTCGAATTTAACTCGTACTCGCTCGATAAAACCTCGGCTCGAGCTCGTTCATTTTCTAAATGAGTCGAGTATAAGAACATTTTTAAACTCGGTTCAAAGCTCGGCTCGTTTGAATTAAGCTCGAATAGCTCGAATTTTTTGGAATTTCTAAAATTTTATTTAAGTTATTGTATAATGAGCAAGTAGAACTGCTTACAACTCGAAAAAAAGCTCGGCTCGGGCTCGTTCATTTCCTAAACGAGCCGAATATGAGCACATTTTTAAGATCGTGTCAAAATTTTGGCTCGGCTCAAACTCGTTCATGTCCTAAATTAACTGAATATAAACAAGCAATACTTGACTCGTTCGGCTCGAATAACACCTACATTTTAGTACCTAGAAGCTCATGTAACATGGATATAACTTGAATCAATAACAAAAAATAACACCACACTTTTTCATATAGGTTCTTGGACAAGGCAGCCATAAGGGACCCAGCCACAAGCAAGCCCACAAAATGGCAACTCTCAACCCTAACCGACGTCCAAGAGGTGAAGATGGTGATCAAGATGCTCCCCATTTGGGCAACCACCATCATCTTCTGGACCGTCCACGTCCAGATGACCACCCTCTCCGTCGCCCAGGCCGCCACCATGGACCGCAGCATCGGCAGCTTCGAGATCCCGGCCGCCGCCTTCACCGCCTTCTTCGTCGGCAGCATCCTCCTAACCGTCCCCTTCTACGACCGCCTCGTCGCCCCCATCGTCAACCGCCTCCTCCACCGCCCGCAGGGCATCTCCCCGCTCCAGCGCATCGGCGTCGGCCTCGTCTTCTCCGTCATCGCCATGGTCGTCGCCGCCCTCACCGAGGTCAAGCGCCTCCACGTCGCCTCCTCCTCCGGTGACTCCCACAACCAGCAGGCCGTCCTCCCAATCTCCGCCTTCTACCTCTCCCCCCAATTCTTCATCGTCGGCGCCGGCGAGGCCTTCATCTACACCGGCCAGCTCAGCTTCTTCCTCAAAGAGTGCCCTAAGGGCATGAAAGCGATGAGCACCGGCCTGTTCTTGAGCACTCTCGCTCTAGGGTTTTACGTCAGCTCCATCTTGGTCACCCTCGTCCACCTCTTCACCGGCGACCGCCACGCGTGGATCGCCGATAACCTCAACAAGGGGCGGCTCTACAACTTCTATGGGCTCTTGGCGGGTTTGAGCGCCGTCAACTTCTTGGTGTTCTTGGTGTGTTCTAAGAGGTATGTTTACAAGGACAAATGGCTCGCCGATGAGGGGTTCGAGCTCGAGGAGGAAGAGGGCGTGATATGCCACTGAGAAAGGGCTAATTCGTGTCGTGTTTGGATCGACGATCGATCGATCGATTAGTTTTGACAAAGGGGATTTTCGACCCAGATTGTATGTAGGATATCTTATCATGTATACTTTAATTTTGTGTGTGTTTGGGTATACGTATAAAGGGTCTCCTACAAAGGAGAGGCAAGTTTATAATTCGATCGATCGATCGATCGATTTGTTGGGTAGAGTAAGATGAATTGATGTGTAGTGTTTCGAATTTTAACTTGATTGTACACAAGAAGATTGATGGAGGGTAAGATGAGGCCTTGCCAAAGTTTGTATAAATGCAAATAAGTTTATAATGAAACTCACAAAACTTCGAATTTGGAATTGTAAGTGTTTAGATTGATTTTAGAGTTGATTGTTTTTAGGGGTTTTATTCGAGCCGAACGAGCCGAGTTTGGCATATATGTTTAAGCTTGGTTCGTTTTTGAAACGAGCTCGAGTCGAGCGGAGCCTAATTTTTAAACGAGCTTTTTATTTTTTTCAAGCTTGGCTTGTTTAGAAATTGAACGAGCTAGAGATGAACTTTTTTCGAGCTATAGGTAGTTCTACTTGGTTATAACATGTTAACTCAATTATAGGAAATTTTAGAAATTTCATAGAATTCGAGCTATTCGAGCTTTATTCGAATGAGCCGAGCTTTCAACCGAGCTTAAAATTTTGTTCAAGCTCGGCTTGTTTAAATAAGTGAGCGAGCTCGAACTGAGTTTTTTTCGAGCTTTAAGTAGTTCTACTTGGTTATAACATGTTAACTTAAAGGAAATTTTATAAATTTCATAGAATTCGAGCTATTCGAGCTTTATTCAAACGAGCCGAGCTTTCAACCAAGCTTAAAATTTTGTTCAAGTTCAGCTTGTTTAAATAAGTGAATGAGCTCGAGTTGAGCTTTTTCAAGCTGAGCTCGAAATGATCAGTTCATATAACAACCCTAATTGTTTTCTTGAAATGCTTATAAAATTAACTAGGTGGACATTCAACTAATTTAAGCTGTTTGGAGATAATGAATTAATTAAGGAACTAATTTTTTTTTGGGCCACAAACCGAAAAAATTGAAAACCAGATTCCCAGTTTTGGGCCAGGCTTCGGTCCGACCTCTCCAAAAAATCGGGCATCGGTTCTAGCCTGAACTGTTTGGCTTGGTTCGGCTTGGACTAGTTTGGCCAGTTTGAGCTACCCTATATAGGGGTGATATACGAGCCGAACGATCCGAGCTTGGCATGTTCAAGCTTGGCTCGATGGGGAAACGAGCCGAGCCGAGCTCGAGCCTAAATTTTATACGAGCTTTTTTGAATGCTCAAGCTCGGCTCGAGAGCCCAATCACAAGCTCGAGCTCGGCTTGTTAAGCTCGGCCAAACGGAACGAACGAGCCTAAGCTCGTTCGAGCTCGTCGTCCAAGCTCGTTTGTTCGGCTCGTTCAGCTCTTTTGAGCTGTTCGTTTGCAAAGGCAACCGGCCTGTGCAATACTAATAACAACACAATAAAAGCAACTTGTGTTATAATAAAAGTATAACACAAGTTTAAAATACATGTATTTTTTATACGCCATAACCAAAAGAAACAAATACAAATATTGTTCGAAATACATGAAACCAAATAAATTCGAAATAAAACACTAATAAATCAAAAGGAGGATCCGAGAATAGTCGTCAAATGTGCTTCAGGGAGTTCATGCTTCAACAATCAGCTCCTGCATATGTGTACATAGAATTGGAATTAATATATCTGAGCAAATTTATCTACATACTAGAACACACAAAAAAACGTAACCAATTCAGCAAACAAATTGCTGGATGCAGGAAGAAAGGAGCACTTTGTACTAAAAACATATATGTGATAGCAAGATGTATCCAGTGGCAACTTCATGAGTGTGACAAATCTTGGATATAAATCATTGATCTCCTTCATTCATTTTGACTCTTAATTTTCCTTTAAAGTACATGTATTTTTGCAATTGTGCTAAAACCATAAACAAAACAGAGCTAACTAATTGATAACTATACCAAGGGAACTCATCTAGCTTAACTGCAATTCACAATTACAATATACCAGTTACACAACTTGTCAAGCTTAGAGAGCACATATGTGATGCCAACAACACAAAATTGGCAGACATTAACTGAAGATAAACAAGCCAAAGTTCAAAACAGGATCAATTTAAACACGCAATGGTTAGCCAATTTGTATGCTTATCAATATATCATCATACCTGCACTACTGCTATGAACATTTGAGGAATCAGTCGTCTGAAAAACAATTGAAACAAACAAAAGCCATCAATAAGTATAAATTAGGGATGAAGGAATGAGGGGGGGGGGGGGGGGGGACAAACAACAGAATCTGAGAAGCAAATCAAAAAGAGGTAAACCTACAAATTTGAGATTCAGCTTCTTCAAAGTATGTCTCCGAATTCAGCTTCTCCTTTGAACAAAAAATGAGATTCAAAATTGACAAAAAAAACTAATAATGTCTCTGAATTCAGCTTCTCCTGTGAATAAATATGAGATTCAAAATTGACACAAAAACTAATAAACCTACAAACTTAGTTTTTGCATCAAGAGAAAACCAAGCAGGAGAAATCTTTCTAAACCTAACAATCGAAGAATCGAAGATGAGTTGCATACCCTAAACAAGCTCAATAGTGAAGGAACCTGGATGGTTGGATGGAAGCGACGACGAGGGTCAAGGGCAAGACCGGCCGTTCTCAGATATGCGAGAGAGAGGCTAGACTCGATTGAGTCTCGAGAGAGAGATATGGGAGAGAGAGTGAAAGTTCCTTACCTAATGGAGACTCAAGAGAGATCTTTGGATTGATTGTGGAAGAGCCAGGCAAGGGTTGAGGACAAGCCAGCGGACAGCGGCCCTTGGCCCCTCCTCAGATTTGCGAGAGAGAGGGGAAATCAGAAATGAGTTCCGTGAAAGACGAAGGAGACGACGCCCCCTCTCAGATCGAGCGAAGGGAGGATGAGCGAGAGCCTTGAACGAACAGCGCCGCCTGACTGCCTGAGCGAGAGCATCCTTGAATCGAACAGCGCCGCCTGAGCTCTGAGGGAAGGAAGGACGAGCGAGAGCCTCCTTGAACGAACCAAAAGCACATGCCACAGGAGATTGGGAGAAAGAAGAGAGGCGGCCGACTGAAAAGCCCTTTCTACGCCTAAAACCTCCTACCACATAACCCTAGTGGCATTTTCGTAATTTTCTATATCGAGCTTCCGAGCTCGGCTCGGGCTCGGGCTCGAGCTCGGTACGAGCCTAAAACAATGTTCAAGCTCGGCTTGTTTCATCTCTTCGAACGAGCTCGAGTCGAGCTTTTTCGAGCCGAGCTCGAGCTATTCGGCTCAAGTAACACCCCTAACCCTATATATGTTTTTTTTCTCACATAACAACCCTATATAGGCGTTTGGATGTGGGAACAATGTGCGTATGGTTCGGGCCAGTAAGTTTTTTGATCATTTATTAATACCCATTCATTTAGCCATTATAGTATTTTTTTAAGATTTCTTTCTTTTCAAATTTATAAAAACTTTTCTTCTACCACAATTGTTAAAGAATTGTTCATTAAGTGTATATTTTATATTATAAAATTAAATAAAATTGAAATTTTAGTTTGAATAAAAGAATTATTAAATAAAATTAAGAAATTTATTAGAATAATCAATTGAGTAAATTGGAGAAGAAAATTAAAAGAATAAAATAAGGTAAAACTAAAAGAATAAAATAACATTATTTATATTTTGAATAAAATAAGAAGAAAAATTAAAAAATAATAGTATTGTTTATATTCTTAGTAAATAAAAATTAGAAAACTAGACAAAGATATATTAATTTAATTTAACTGAGAAAATAAGATAATCACTACAAAGTCGGCATATAACCTTACTTGAAACAATGGATAATCCTATATATGACATGGATTATGTATGGGTTTGAAAACTTCGAGCAACTCTCTCCAAGAACCCATAATTTTGTTTGGAAACTAATGGCTGACGGTTTAGCGACAAAATTGAGATTGAATAGATTTTTTTAATCGAGTCCCCTCTTAATGTTGCCTCTGCAACTTGGAGGGAAGACACTAAGGTGCCCAATCTCGAGATCAATAATTAACAATTATGAATACAACAAGGGCAAATACCTCACTGGATGGCGAATCTCAATACCTCAAATGATGATATAGAGCAAATTAGGAGAAATAATACCCACTTTATAAAGGACCTTTGTATAATTTGACAAAATATTTGGGAAGTGAGAAACTCAATCATTTTCAAGAACAGGAAGATGGAAAATATAGGTGCAATTGTGCAGAAAGCTACAAAGGGCATATCAGACTAGAAGGGGGCTCGAAAAAAGATCAAAACTGATGGGAAAAAGGAAGGGTAAGCATGTAAAATAGGTTGAGCCCCCATTGATCATCTACAAAATCAATGTAGATGGATCTGTCACAGATGTCGGGGAATGCAAAATTGGGTGTATTGTTGGAGATTGGATGGACATGTAATAGAAATGTTCCATGAAAAAGTTCCCAAGGGAGCGGTACTCCACACTGAATCCTTGTCTTTCGACACTAGGATAGAGCTAGTACGAAGGAGAGGCCGGCAGAATGTCATTATTGAAGGAGATAGCTCGGGGTGATCATGGCAATTGAGGAAAATGCAAAGGTACGTAGCATGGGAGATATTCATGATATTTGAAAAGATCAGAAGGTTGAAAACAAAGTTCACCACAATTGGATTTTGACACTGCTTCAGAGAGGTAAACTCAGCGACTGATTATATAGCTAAGAATGATATTGATTGTAATCATTATACCCTCCCTTTGAATATAAGAGAGCTTTGTAACATCATCCGGCGGAATGATCAAGAATGATCTTTGTTTGCAAAGACGTTCTGATGATTGCCTACTATAAAAAAAAACTAAGAAAATAAGATAACAATTCAATGTATAAAAATATAATTTTATATTTATATATGCAACAAAAAACTGAAATTATAAAATAAATATGTTTTTAAAACTCACTTTCTTATGAGTACTAAATAAATTTAATTAAAAAAAATCATTAAAAATTGCATAATTTTAACATACTCACGGGATCACCCACTAGTGAGTAATTTAAAGTTTAGATAATTATAAAATAAGCATTAATGCAATACACTGCATTCAATATGCAAAGACAAATGCTACACATAAATAATGCAAAATAATTGCAAAGTTTCAATTCAATCCATTAGACCCCACCTACATTCCCAACTATAAATATATACCTTTAATTCCACACTCCACCTCAATCCATTCATCCTCTTCTCTCTCCTCCAAGCCCCTTGGAAAAGAGTCCAAAAAAAGCCCAACCAAAATGAATGTGGAATCTTCTCTCCCTCAAACTCTGGCCGACGCCAACGACACGCTCCCCGACGCCTGGGACTTCCGCGGCCGCCCCGCCTCTCGGTCAAAGACCGGAGGCTGGATCGCTGCCGCCATGATATTAGGTCAATTATCCTATTTCTCTAATCTACATCGATATGTATTGAATCGGTTTTGATACCATCTGTAAATTGGTAATTTGCAGGTGTGGAAGGGAACGAAAGGTTAACGACTCTAGGGATAGCAGTGAATTTGGTGACGTATCTCACCGGGATGATGCACCTCGGGAACGCCGTCTCCGCCAACACCGTCACTAATTTCTTGGGCACCTCCTTCATGCTCTGCCTCCTCGGCGGCTTCGTTGCTGACACTTTTCTTGGAAGGTAATTAGCAATTACACTAAATAGTTGTTTTTCCCCCTTTTTATATATATTTATGTGATCAGTTTTTCAATTATTTAATAATTTAATTTCTTGGGTATTCTCACCCATTTGACAGGTATTTGACGATTGCCATTTTCGCCACCGTTCAAGCAATGGTGAGGAATCGTCACCATATACTTATTAATTAATTATTGTTTAAATAGGAAAAATAAATAATTTATATATTGCTTATTTTGGTCGGCCATGTTATTATTTTTCAACTTTAAAATTAATTCCTTCACTCTACAAGTCTTTACCAACTTGAAAAATATTGTTCATCAGTTTCACCATTTAATCTCTTTCTTCAATATTACTCCGTATCAAAAATATTGTTCACCAGTTTATCTCTTTCTTCAATATTACTTCGTATCAAAGTCCGACTTGAACTGAGTAGTGTAGCACACTAGTCGAGTGAGGTTCTATTCTACTAAGGCGAGTTATGTGCAACTTTTGATGTGAGACAATTTTTGGTCTCATTCACATGAATCACATCTCAACACTCCGACTCTTGTATTTGTTCCTCTCCATTTTTAATTAATTGAATGTACAGAAAATAATAATAATAATAATAATAAATCACTAAAAATGATCGTCAAAACAGACAAGCCCCTAAAATAATTGAAGTTTAAAATCGTAAGGAAACGGTTGAGATGTAAAAAGATAAAAATTATCGGTGTTATTTCTTTTATTGTCAATTGACTTTATGAATTATGATAGAACTTTACCTTGCTTATGTGGTGGATTTAAAGCGCACGTGCACAGATACACACAACCCATTCGACTGTATAATAGAAACATTTAATTCATTTTTCATTGTTATTTTAAAATTTTCAGGGTGCAACGATCCTAACAATATCAACCATAATCCCGAGCCTCCGCCCGCCGCCGTGCATCCGGGGCTCACCGGAGTGCATTCCGGCGAGCGGTTCACAGCTCGGGGTCCTATACCTAGCGCTATACCTCCTCGCCCTGGGGACAGGGGGCGTGAAGGCGAGCGTGTCGGGGTTCGGGTCGGATCAGTTCGACGACTCCAACAAGGAGGAGCGGGCACACATGAACAAGTTCTTCAGCTGGTTCTACTTCTTCATCAACCTCGGCGCCCTCACCGCCGTCACAGTCCTCGTCTACATCGAGGACAACGTGGGCCGCCGGTGGGGCTACGGCATCTGCGCCTGCGCCATCACCGTCGGCATCGCCGTCTTCCTCATGGGCACCAAACGGTACCGTTTCAAGAAGCTCGTTGGCAGCCCCCTCACCCAGATCGCCACCGTGTTCGTGGCTGCCTGGAGGAAGCGGGCCATGGAGCCCACCACCGACCCCGCCGAGATGTATGACGTGGACGACATCGAGGAGGACTCCAAGAAGAAGAAGATGAAGCTTCCCCGCATGAAGATCTTCAGGTAATTAGTTTTTCTTTTTTCTTTTTTTTTTTTAATTATCTTCTACTCCAAATGTACCAAAAATAACAAAAATAATACTACTAAATATCGACATTGAACCAATGATAATACAAATTTTAAATTTGGTAATTTCATATACAAACTATCGTCTTATTAGTAAAAAATAATACGAATGTATTTTTCGGTGAAATTTTCAGTTAAATTTGTCACTCCCTTAAATCTATATTATTTTCGACGGGCAGTAAGCTGTAAAAACGCATGACAAATTTGGCCGAAAATTTCACCGAAAAACACATTTGTATTATTTTTTATTAATAGAGCGATGGTTTATTTATAAAATTGTCAATTTAAAGTTCTTATTTTTTTTAAAGATCATATATACTTTGGTGTATATATATATTTATCATTTTCCCTTATATATTCTCTAAAAATGTGTTTTTTAAGTTCTTTTTATTTTGCACTAATTTTTAATTTTTGTGGCCAAATTGGTAATTTTAATTTTCTATAATTATTAACAAATTCCTTTTTAATATTAAATAAAACGTCAATAAACCATTTGATAATTCAAAAGTAGAGTCAACACGTACCAAAAATCTAAAACAGTAATGTTTTTTGGCATGATTTTTGAATTAATTGATTGGAATTTGGATGCATGATTGATTTAATAGTTCATAAGCCGTAAAAGACGAATTTTCAACTTATTTCATTCATGAAGCTGGAATTTGGATACCCCACTCAATGAATCTTGAAAGATTTTAATTATTTTGTTGTCATGTTTTTCAACAAAGGTAAGTAAGTAAATTTGGATGGTGGTGGTGGGTGGTGGGTCGAGAGTGAGAATAGATCATTTAAATTTATACCTTGAAGATTCATTTTTTTTAATGGATTTTCATTCATTTTTGTGGATCAGACATATTTATATAAATATGGATATTTTAAAAATAATTAGTAATTTAATTATTTATATTTTTTAAAACATGAATTTTTATATTAAAATTTTATAAATATATCAATATGAGCGTATAAAATCTAAAAAAATTTAATTATTTTTAGTAAAATAAATTTACAGTAGTGATTGATTTTTTTTTCCCTTTTGAGTTAGGGTCGGACACTGCACCCTTTGACTTTCTATATGTCCTCCATGGATTATACTGTATTTTTTTTTCCCAACCTTAATTATGGAAAACAAAAGTTGATCCACTCTAACATAAAAAAAATTCCCAATTAATAAGTGATGTTCAATTTATGGGGCATAAAAGTTGCCCCACTTTTTAAAAAGGTTAATTCTTAAATCTGAATTATTTTGAGTTTAAGGTTGAAATTTGGCTCAGAAAGTATATACTGTTTCATATTTTAATTTGTTTTATTCTATATGTCCTATAATATATTTAAAAAAGAGAGAAAAAATAGTAAGAATCTTTAATTTATTACTTATTAAAATTTTAATTTGTTACATGTTCAAATCCTGCCCCATTGTTATACCTTTTCCTACCCCTACTCACAATGTTCCAAAAAACGTTTGGCGGATGCTCGACGGCTAGATAGGGTCAAGGGTCTAGACGGATTGGGCGGGGTCTATGCGGATTTACTATTTTGAGATGTATTTTTAATCCTAGGCCATATTCAATACGTATATAAAATAATATAGTTTAATTCATAACATATATAAACAAAAAAAACTTTAATTAATAGTCTATGTGTTAACAACGGGAGTTAGATCGCGAGTTAGAGGACTATGGGAGTGAGGGATCAAGAGTAAGAGAGAGTATGGAGGTTGAGAACTAAGAGAGAGATCAACATGTGGGGGTTTTAGGAGTTAAAACCTCAAAATGGTTTTTTCACTAACTCGCCTAATCTACAAGGCCGACAAGACCTTGCGGGTGACCTTCAAGGATCTAGACGGCTAAACTCAAAGGTGGGGGACCTTCAAGGGTTTAGGCGGGGTCTATGCGGAGGCCCAGGCTTATTTTTTGGAACAGTGCCTACTCATAAAACTTTCTATTTTTTCCCTTTTACTCTTTTCTTATTCTTTTAATTTAACTTATTTCTATTTTTAAATAAGGATTTACAGGGACGGACGGAAAAGGGGAACAAGGAGCAAAGTCAAATGAATACATTATAGGATTTGATATATATATATATATATATATATATATATATATATATATATATATATATATATATATAGGATAGATAAAATGTTTACAAGTCTTATTATGTTTTGGTTTAATTAATATAGGCCGTTGATCGAATCAAAATCAAAGGTTGTGATTAATCCTGAATTTAAGTAATTTATTTTTAATAAAAAAGTGGGACCCATGGGGAAAACTAATCCAATCTCACCAGGGAAGTGCGTGTGATGCACGTGCATGTAACTGCTCGAATTCTGCAAAGAGAAAATCGTGGGAGACGCTTAATGTTTTTTTTTTTTTTTGCCAATTTACTCCAATTTCCTTTTTGAAAAGATTTTTGGTCATACAAATCAAGATCATGATCTATTAATCTGGTATGTAAAATCCTTGAACATCTGTGACAGTTTCATCCAATCGAACGATGAAGAAGAGGAAGATTCATCAAAGTTTTTTAACTTCATAATTTTTCAACTCCCCTCTTATGAAAATTCGCGTTCATCCCTAACCCGGGGCGAATTCGATGGTGCGCTACAATGGCGTCATCGTGGTGTCCCTTCAAGCCGCCTACAGACTCCGCCGACTAGGTTCACTATACAGGCGTTACAGCCAAAGGTGCGACTCTCGGATGAGCATTATTCGCCGGAGTCGCCCTCTAATTTCGCCGGAATTGCCCTAGTATGAGATGCGATGAAGAGGGTGAGAGAATTTTGTTTTCTAATCGTCCAAAAAAAGGGGGGATTTGGGTTGGGATATCACGCGAGTGTGTTAGGAGGAAAAGGTAGTTTTTATCTTTTCATATTAAAATTAATTAATTTCGGTAATTAATCTCGTCCTTCCATTTGCAATCAATCAACGGCTTATATTTGTTAACACAAAACACATTAAGGGATGTTTACACATGACCTAACCTCTATATAGATATAGGATTATATATATATATATATATATATATATATATATATATATATATATATATATATATATATATATATATATATATATATATATATATATATTAAAAATAAATATTATATCTTGAACCTATGATAGAAAATCCAATTTAACAATACATACTGATACAATAATAGATCATTTTTTTTTTTTGATTAGGAAATAATTCGAGACCGGACAGGCCCGGACCTCGAGAGGCCGACAAAGTCGGCAGACGGCAAGCCGTCTAAACATACAACAAAGCAAAAGAAAATACAATATGGAAACAGAATACAGTCACCTAATATAACAAAAAACTACATAAAATAAACCCGGAAAACCCCAGACCCAATAGATCATTTTTTTGATACAATAATAGATATGATATAGGATTTTTACTATAAAAGTTATCATAAAATTGGATAAAATATAATTCAAACTTAATCTTATTATTTTCAATTAGTTAATATATATATATTTATTATAAATTAGATTGGTGATTGGTCATATATGATTAATTAATTAATTAAATTAATTAACTAATAAGGCTTAATTTATAATTTATAAAAATAAAATCATTCCAATATGAGTTATGAGTTCAAGTGAATATTTTTTGAAGTGAAAATTTTATATACTAATTTTTTAATGTGAATTTTGTAGCATTAAATTGGATGAAATTAGTTGTGCTATTTTATTTATAAAAGTTAACATAGAATTATAATGTTTTGTTTTATCTATATTGATTTAACATAATTAATTTATATATTATATCAATTTTTTTAATTTATTTTTAAAAATAATTATATTTTTATTACTACTAATTAAGTATGAAATTACATTTTTTTCTATATTATGAGTGAAAATGTAGGGTTGTATCATTAAATTCTATATAGGGACAAATGAACATTAAATTATAGAGATTAACTTCTCTTCCTTCAAATTTAGAGATTTTTTTCCTCTCTCCATCAATTTCTCTATTTTAGAGAGAGTTTGGAGAAGTTGTACGTTGGGTAGAAAAAATGATCATTTTCTCTAAAATCTCTATTTTTCTCTATTTTAGAAAAGCTGTTGGGCTTGCTCTAAGAAGCAACACATCCCTTTTTTTGCAAACATTACAAACACAAACTACCAAAAAGATAACACCACACTTTTTCATAGCTAGAGTTAATTATATGACTTTTAAACACATCACACTTTTTGTACAAGTTTAAATCACTTTTATTAAATCCAGTTCATTTCGAATTTCAGGTTGAGATCATGTAAATTGAAAATATTATTTTACATGTTAAAAAATCATTTATCAATAGTAGTAATTAGGGGTGGGCGCAAATCCCGCAAATCCCGGGCCCGTCCCGGTCACGTCCCGATCCTGTCCCGATCCCGGTGGGATTTGAGGAAAAAAAAGTGAATCCCGTCCCGCAAAAATTATGCGGGACGGGACGCGGGACGTACGAGACTTTCAAATCCCGCAAATCCCGTCCCATCCCGCACATATATTAATATATATTTATTTATTTATATTTAACCCATTATTGATAATAATAATTATTATTTTCAATATCAATCATATATATTTTTTATTTTTTTCCATTACAGTTGATTCAAGTTGGTTAGCTTGTTAATTTGTTTTGTTTATTGATTGATCTGAATATTTGGTTGAGTAATTGAGTTTGCTGAGCTAGCTTCTATTGTTCGGCATGATATCCTTAATAGGGCTTCTGGAATGGTGTGGGTGCAGCTCCACCAATTTATTTGAGTCTTCAGTAGTTTTTTTCTTGAAAGAACCGAAAAAATCTAGATTTATTTGGAAATCAAAAGAAAAAATTGTATTAGAAACATTTTTTATTTTAAATTTTTTTATTGTTTTTTATTTGAGGGACAAGGCCCGTTCCGTCTCGGTCCCGTCCTGTCCCGGGAGGGACAAGGCCCGTGCGGGATTCACAAAAAAAGGTGAATCCTATCCCGGTCCCGTCCCGGAAAAATTACGCGGGACGGGACGCGGGACGACCCCCATCCCGTCCCGCGCCCACCCCTAGTAGTAATCTCCAAAGTTTTAAACATTAATCATGGTTTATACTTCATAAAACTCCCTAAATCTCACCATTAACTGATGCCTGGAAATGAAAAGTTGATCTTATAATAAATATGACTTGAATCACTTTTAAATCACTCAAGTTCATCTATCATGTAATCATATAATACAATGACCTCCAAAGTTTTGAATTATCTTAGGGTGCGTTTGACAAAATGGTAGGCTGTTAGCGGTTGGAATAGCTGATGTTGATAGAGTAACTGAGGTTGTTGAATTATTTGTGTTAAATATAGGTTAATAATATAATATAGTATTTGGTTGGTAGTTGTTGAAAAATTTAGATTTCAAAAGCTAATTAAACTAAAATCTTATACTTATTTCATTTAACATTATATAATATCAAAATCATAAGCTCCGAAAAGCTACTTGGTTTAACGGAGCTTGAAATCATGTTGCTTTATCCTTGATAAGAACTCCAATCACCACATTATGAATTAATTAAACTTGAAATGGATGATTAATTTCAGGTTCTTGGACAAGGCAGCCATAAGGGACCCAACCACAAGCAAGCCCACAAAATGGCAGATCTCAACCCTAACCGACGTCCAAGAGGTGAAGATGGTCCTCAAGATGCTCCCCATTTGGGCCACCACCATCATCTTCTGGACCGTCTACGCCCAAATGACCACCCTCTCCGTCGCCCAGGCCGCCACCATGGACCGCCACGTCGCCACCTTCGAGATCCCCGCCGCCTCCCTCACCGCCTTCTTCGTCGCCAGCATCCTCCTCACCGTCCCCTTCTACGACCGCCTCATCTCCCCCATCGCCTCCCGCCTCCTCCGCCACCCGCAGGGCCTCTCCCCGCTCCAGCGCATCGGCGTCGGCCTCGTCCTCTCCATCCTCGCCATGGCCATCGCCGCCCTCACCGAGGTCAAGCGCCTCCACGTCGCCGCCTCCTCCGGCGTCGCCAACAACACTCAAGCTGTCGTCCCACTCTCCGTCTTCTACCTGTCCCCCCAATTCTTCATCGTCGGCGCCGGGGAGGCATTCACCTACATCGGCCAGCTCGATTTCTTCCTCCGGGAGTGCCCTAAGGGCATGAAAACGATGAGCACCGGGCTGTTCTTGAGCACGCTCTCTCTAGGGTTCTTCGTCAGCTCCATCCTCGTCACCGTCGTCCACCTCTTCACCGGCGACCGCCACGCGTGGATCGCCAATAATTTGAACAAGGGGCGGCTCTATAACTTCTATTGGCTCTTGGCGGGGTTGAGCCTTGTCAACTTCTTGGTGTTCTTGGTGTGCTCCAAGAGGTATGTTTACAAGGACAAATGGCTCGCCGACGAGGGGGTCAAGGTCGAGGAGGACGAGGGCGTTATGTGCCATTAAGAACACGTTGATCCTGTCGGGTGCAAGGATCGATCATCGGTTAGTTTTGTATGTAGGATCATATCGGTATCATATATATTTTAATTTTGTGTGTTTAGATCAGTAAGATTGATGTGTAGTGTTTGAAATTTTAGCTTGATGTGCACACAAGAAGATTGATCTAGGGTAAGATAAACCCTTGTCGAAATTTGTAGAATTGCAAAGAAGTTGATAATGAAATTCACAACTTCCAAATTGGAATTGGAGGTGTTTGATTGATTTGAGAGTTGATTGAGTTTGCTTGAAATGCTTGCATTTAAGTTGAATTTGTTTAAAGATGTGATGAATAAAGAAGACGGAAATGATTAAGTGATTAACAACAAAATAAGAATTTCAGTGGCTCCACTAACTCCACATTAATGATAAGACCTTATTAATGGATAAAAGGACTTACGGGTTGATGAAAATCAAAACCCTGGTTTTTAGGTTTTGATAAGGCATTACCAATACTAGTTCAAGTTTTGCACGAACTCAGTTTTAATGGGCGTGTTTTAATGGGGTTGTTATTTCGACATTTCTGGACCAATATATTATTGAGCCTAGATTTAGTTAAATGGTCAGCTTTGAACTCAGGCTTCGAAATATAGATTTGGGTTATTGATTTTAAATTCTATCTTATCTAACCAAATCTGTATTAGCTTGTTTGTTGAATTTTGAAGGGATTTGGTTGAACTAGTTTTTAGCTCCTTCAACGTCTCAAATCGATCAAATCCCAGGCGTATCCAGACGTAGCTTCTGGAATCATTTTTTTCTTCAAATGTTGAAGCTTCTCCCCAGTGGATCTCTAGCAACGTCTCTCAACAACTTTGAAGCCCTAGTTCAAACGTTCGAATTCTTTCAACTCAGACGGGCTGGCCTTTATAAGGAGATCAAGAGGATCGCAGAAAACAGAAGCTTCACTTCCAACGCACACAAGTTCTCTCTGCAATCCTTTGTCTCATGCGACACCCTCACACCGATCTCACATAACTTTGTTTGAGCACTTTTACTCCTTTGAGTGTGTGAGGCTTTTATTGAGCTTTATAGTACAATTCATTAGGGTTATACTAAGGGTTCTTTACTCAAACGTATAAGATACTTCGGTATCTGTAGGACTTTGTTTCACTGGTGTGTTTGGGTTGCTAGATAGGAAGTGTAAGGCTGCTAAGTTTAGTAGAGGGAAGGTCTTCTAAATGTTGTATCATATCTAGAACTCATAGGAAGAAGTGAAATTAAGTTGTGTTGAATCCTATGGGTTGGATAACCCTAGGCGGGGACGTAGGCAAGGTTGTGTTGAACCTCGTTAACATATCGCATGTCCTTTCTTTTCTGCTCTTTATCTTTATAATTTTCCTTTGTCGTGCTTATTATTCGCTATTTCATTCTTAGCTTGTCTCTGTGTTTCAGATAAGGTCTTATATCTGTTGAGTAAGGTCTTACAGTTTCCGATATTGCGAAAAGTTGTCATAATCTATTCATCCCCCCCCCCCCCCCCCTCTAGCGTATTTGTTTGCTGTTTATCTGCCTATTCCACACTTCAACATAGAATTGTTTTGTTACTAAATTAGGGACGATATTAGAATTCGTTGCTAAATCTGTAGCTAAGTAGCCACGGAATTAGCAACAATGTACAATCAATTGCTATATTAGCAAAGAGAAGAGAGTTCATGACTATATATATGGCAATGAATTTTGGCATGGTTGTTGAATTATTGCTAAATTAGCAATGACAAGAGACTTTGTTGCAAATTTTGTTGCAACTCGTCGATGACAAGATATCGTCGCTGAATATGCGAGGACGTGTAGTCGTTGCTAAATTCATACCCAATTAATCATGGATTTGGCTATGATTTATTATCTTTGCTAATTAGCCACGGATATAGTCATGGATGATTTACTTCTTTACTATTTAGCCACAAGTTCACATTTTTTACCTCACTAATTTTGTGGTTATTTAGGTACCAAATTGGCGACGGATATCTTGGTTGTGGGGAAGTAGCAACAAATTTGTGATGGATATGTTTCTGTTGCAGTTAGCGACAACCGTAGCAACCATGATTTTTCTAGTAGCTAAATTAGCGACGAATTCCTTAATTCGTGACAGAATGTTATGGATATTAACAACAAATTTAGCGACGGAAAAGTTTTAAATTGCGACTAATTACCGTGGCTATTTCATGCTTTTCTTTAGTAGTGGTCTCTTTAGTGTTCTCCCTTCTAAGTAGGTAAATTTATTAACCCTTCGTAGTTTTTAACAAAAGGTGATATTTTCCCCGGCCGGGTTGGTCTAGTGATGTGGACTAGTGGAGTAAGGGGTGGTAAGGAGTTCGACCCCTGCTTACGTTCTTTTCTTGGGTGAAAATCAAAGGTTCGCCTTATTCTCTATCAGTAGGTCGGGCCGATCAGCGCAAGTCGGTTTACGTGTCAGTTAGATCACGTGCTCGGAATTTCCTCCTCATAAAAAAAAAAAAGAAAAAGAAAAAAAGATAATACTTTTGTGTTAGTCAAAGAAAATGGGCTGCCATGGATTTGGAAAACATCCGTCGAGTCTAAATGCAGATTCCCCCTACCCAAGTAGAAGAATCTTTTTCTTTGTTTTTGGGGGGTCCAAATTTAATTATAGGTGGTGGAATTTAATCTCATGTATCCTATGGATTGATATAGTCAGCTAAGTCAAGTGTTAGTAATGTGGGTCTTTCATCTTTGTATGTATGCATTAGAGAGAATCATTTTGGTCCATCCATAATTGATAATTCAGATTTGTCAAACAAGTGAAAATAAGTAAATCAAGTGGCACCACCATCATATATATATAAACAAAGCACTAGGTGGTCTACAATTGCTTGTCAATTTTGGACTTCTTCTGACTTTTACTTGCAAAATTCAGAATGTACGTCTATGTCATCTATTTTTCAACTCATATATAAAATCACATACAGTATATCATAATCATTCAGTAGCGTCCGTCCCTCCCTCCGGTGACATAAAAACATACTACGTACGTAGTATTTAAAAATAAAAAAACTTTGAAGAAGCTTAATTGTGCTGGAAATCACCACAAAGCTCCATTTCTAGGTTCACAAGAAACTCCAAAAGAGTTTGTTACAGAAATTGCAAGTTGTGTCAAAATGGCGCCAAGATCACCTATCTGTACAGATTGCAACAGAATATCTGTTTAGGTAAAATGACCATATTGCCCCTCCTAAGAAAGCCAAATTACAAGATGTAAAAATATACATTGTTGTGTATATGATATGGATCCTATATCTCCCATATACCCCCCTCGAGCTGGACTAGTGATGGGAAGAACGAGGCCGAGCTTGCCAATGAGGAAGCAATGTTGATTAGCACTCAAAGCTTTTGTCAGGACATCAGCAAGTTGAAGAGAAGAAGCCACATGAGAAGTTCTGATGAAGCCATCTTGAACCATTTCTCTAATAAAGTGACTGTCAATCCGAACATGTTTAGTCCTTTCATGAAATATAGGATTGGTAGCTAACTCTTGCGCAGACTTATTGTCACAATGCAAGGTGATTGGGAGAGACACAGTAATGTGCAAGTCAGTCAGCAATCATTGAAGCCAAACCAATTCACTGGCTGTTGTAGACATTGCCCTATATTCACTCTCAGTGGATGATTTGGACACAACCCTTTGCTTCTTAGTTTTCCAAGAGATGAGAGAAGATCCAAGGAAAACACAGTATCCTGTCAAAGATCTCCCTGTATCACGACAATTGCCCCAGTCTGCATCACTATATGCACTAAGAGTAAAGGATGAAGAAGAAGGATATGACAAAGCTAAGTTGAAACTGCCTTTGAGATATCTCAACAGATACATGGCTACATTCCAATGAGGTTGAAGAGGATTCTGAAGATATTGACTAAGTTGCTAAACTGTGTAGGAAATGTCAGGCCTAGAGAGAGTAAGGTATAATAGGCGCCCAATAATCCTCCTATATGCTTCAGGATTGGAGATAGGGTCACCATTAACAGAAGACAACTTGGTGCCATGCTGCATAGGGAATGAAGCTACCTTGCATCCCTCCATGTTAGCATCTCTCAGAATATCAAGGATATATTTTCTTTGATTGAGAAGAATGCATGCAGATGATCTAGAGATCTCCATCCCCAAAAAATATCTAGCAACACCAAGATCTTTGATGGTAAAAGCATAATGTAATTCCTGTTTAGTATGAGCAATTTCTGCAGAAGAATTGCCTAGCAACAGCATATCATCAACATACACAAGTGCCACAGTCATATCAGAACCTCTGGACATCACAAATAAAGAATAGTCATGCTTAGATTGGGAGAATCCTAAGCTCACCAAGAACTTAGTAAGCTCATGGTTCCATTGCCTGCTAGCTTACTTAAGCCCATATAAAGATCTATTTAATTTGCAAACATGCCCAGCTGTGATAGAATAACCTTGGGGAGGAGTCATGTACACTTCTTCTTCTAAATATCCATGTAAGAAGGCATTATTCACATCTAATTGATGAAGCACCCAACCCTTAGTGGCAGCCAAGGCCAATACTACCCTGACAATGGATAACTTGGCTACAGGAGAAAAGGTTTGTTTATAACCCTTGTCCTTTATCTGATTGTATCCCTTAGCCACCAAATGAGCCTTGTATCTCTCAATGGATCCATCAAGTCTGTATTTAATCTTGAAAATCCACTTAGACCCAATGGCTTTCTTACCAACAGGTAGGGGTGTGACAGTCCAAGTAAGATTTTGCTCAAGTGCCTTTAGTTCATTTTGCATAGCCTGTTCCCATTCAGCAACACCTTTTGCTTGATTATAACTGTTAGGCTCAAATGTAGCACATACATTGACAAATGATTCAATGTAAGCAGGAGAAAGGTGAGCCAGATTTTGTAAGGAAAACACAGCAAATGACTGAGACTCTGAATGTATAGGACTGTCCCTAGATGGTAAGCCAGAATAGACATAGTCTTTCAAGTGAATTGGAGGCCTGACATGTCTCTTTGGAAGGAGAATGGGAATGGAACCTGTCATAGTTGTGGGAGCAGAAGAAATGGAGCCGTGAGACCCACTAAGATCAGTGTCATTATCAGGTGTAGGAGTAGGGAGAGTGTCTTGGACAACAGACACTAGTGAACCAGGCTGACTATCAGAAACCACATCATAAGAATGATCAGATGACATTGGTGAAGGAGTACTATACAAAATTGTGTCTTCATCATCATCAAGTCCACTTTGATCAAGAGGGAAAATAGATGTAGGAGAAGGAGCAGACTCAGTCTTGAAAGGAAACATAGACTCACTGAATTTCACATGCCTACTGATGATCACAAACTCTCTCTCTAAATCATACAACTTGTAGGCTTTTTGCCTTGGATGATAGCCTAGGAAGACACAACGACTAGCTACAATCCCAAGCTTGTCACGACGATCATTTGGTTGTATGACATAACATAAACAACCTATAGTTCTCAACTGATCATAGGATAGAGGAGTGTGAAATAGCACCTCAAAAGGAGATTTCCACTTTAATACAAAGGATGACATCTTGTTAATCAAGTGAGTGGCACTATTAAGAATACAGTCCCCCCAAAATCTGATAGGGAGACCTGCATGAACTCTAATGGCTCTAGCTGTCTCAATCAAGTGCCTATGCTTGCGTTCAATCCTACCATTCTGCTCATGAACACTAGGGGCAGTTTTATAATGAACAACACCATGAGCAGCAAACAACTCCAAGCA
This sequence comes from Persicaria tinctoria, assembly GCA_037127255.1. Lineage (NCBI taxonomy): Eukaryota > Viridiplantae > Streptophyta > Magnoliopsida > Caryophyllales > Polygonaceae > Persicaria > Persicaria tinctoria. The sequence goes on along the minus strand of JBANSL010000002.1, from coordinate 89,518,051 downwards.
ACCTCTATGAGTAAACTCAGTACCATTATCTATTCTAAGACATTTAATGGAGACTTCAAACTAATTCTCAACCAGCTTAAAGAAATTTGTAATGCACCTCAACACTTGCAGTTTATCTTGTAACAGATATACCCAAGTGGTCCTAGAATGATCATCAATGATGGAAAGAAAATATCTAGCTCCACACACAGAAGGAGTCTTACAAGGGCCCCATAAATCCATATGAATCAAATGAAAAGGAGCAATAGCTAACGACTCACTTCTGTCAAACTTGAGTTTATGCATCTTAACCATAGAGCAAGTATCACATGTCAACTCACTATCAGTTGAACCTTTGCACATAGACAGGTGTTTCATTTTGGACATAAACATATGTCCAAGCCTAGTATGCATCAATTGAAGTTTATCAACATTATTACAAATCACCTCAGAGGAGGAACTACTCACACCAGGGACAGAAAAATGCTTCTTCTCACGAGCTGATAGCTTGTATAATCCATTTTCTTCTCTTCCTTTGACCAATACCCTATCAGTTATAGGGTCCTGTAACCAATAAGAAACATCATCATATCTGAACTCCAGTTTCTGCCTTGCTAGAACTTGAGAAACTGATAGTAGGTTATGTCTAAACTGAGGCACAAATAGCACATTATGCAACACAAGATTGGGCAACAGCATCACAGTTCCATGAAACTTCACACTAATATGAGAACCATCAGGTAACCTCAAGGAAATAGCATTGTTTAGAGGAAATATTTCAGAGAATATCTCTTTGGCAAAGCCAATATGATCACTGGCTCCAAAATCCATAATCCAATCAAACTTATTTGCTTTATTAGAGCCAATGAGAAATAAAACACTGAGAGTACCTGCAAAAGGCACCATTTCATGATTAACTGAACTCTCTGAAGGGTCCGCTACAGCTTTTCCTTTCATAGGCTTTATTACCTCGTTGTAAATTGCATTCATCATAGTAGGATCAGGCCTACTATCAAGACCAACTTGATCAAGATTCAGCTAGCGCAATTGTAATAGTAAGACTGGCCCGCGACAGGTTACTATTAGCACACTGGCTGTAACCCCTAGACTCTTAGACAATGGCCCGCCAAAAGTCGAATCAAGGGAGGCTTTTTTTTTTAAGGTTCTGAACTGGGGGGACCCCCTACCCCGCGACAGGTTAACTAGAGGAATGCCAGGTGATCCAGGCTTTCAAGGAAGCGGTTGAAAGATCCGCCTTGATTGAGAGGACATTCTCTTTCTCGAGCTTTCGTGGGTAAAATAGCACATGCAGCCTACTCTATCGACAGTCCAGCCAGATGAAGGAAAAAGTCAATCGGGATCAGCTGCCTGATCTTTTTTACTTTGAAAGGTCTTGAATCTCATGTCATCAAAAGTAGGCAGGCTTTCCTTCTTTCGACTTATTTATTCTGACCGGAATCCATAATGATATAAGCATCTTCCAGTGCGCGATCTTACGGTGGAAACTCGAGCACTGAAGTTAGAAATCCTTGTCATCCTTTCCTCAACAACTGAGTAGCCCTGAGTGTCCATAAGGCACGAGGCAATTACAATGACGCGTCTTGGAGATTCAACTTAGACTGTCTAGAACTACGGTAGTAAACTCTCCCTTCTTATGGCATTCCACTAGTGCATTGAGAGCTAAACGTCTCTAGGGCAATGCCAAAGTCTGTTGTTTCTACATTATGGAAATTGGCTAGGCGTTGCTTGCCCCTGGGTCTAATTGGGCCTAACGCACAAATCTCGCTAACTAAGACTTCCGAGAACAGATGAATGCTACTTACTTTGGTTCTTTCACCGAGTCTTGGATCCTTCTACTAGCCCTTAAAGAAATAGCCATTCTAGCATCGCGTATTCCTCCAACTCCAACAAACAATGGATTCTTCTTGCTTTGGATCTGATTACAGAAGCAAAAAAGGCTCTTCCTGATGTGAGATTGACTGGTATGAAAGTAGCTAGGGAGGTAAGAGAGCCCATTCCAGAATGCCCCCCTTACCCGGTTGCCTGAACATACATTCAGGAACCACCTTGAGATCCTGGGGTTTTAGCTCTTTTCGGAGATAATCCACAAGGATACCACGGATGTAAGGATTAAGAGGTCTGCCCCGCAAACGTTAAAGTAGTACCGCCCTATTCTCAGAGGATCCTGCCCAATCAGCATCACAGTAGCCTGCCACATCAAGACGACCATTATTGGAGTATAACAATCTTTTCCGACTTTAAATAACGAAGAATAAGGTAAACAGCATCCAGGTGATGAGTGCATTACGCATGCATGAACTGACTCGCCACGCTCACAGCATAAGCAATAGCAATTCGGGACGAGTGATAGTCAAATAGATGAGTCTTCCTACCAACCGCTGATAAGAGTTGGGATTAAGAAGCAAATCTGACTTTTGGTCATGAAGTCGATGATTTACTTCAATAGGGGAGTCGGCCGATCGTGCTCCAAGCATACCTTTCTCCTGAAGCATGTCAAAAACATACTTCCGTTGATTGAGAAATACCACCCTCCTTTGACCCACTAGAAATAAACAAGACAAATTCAAGGATGAAATCACTGTCTGTATTTGTTGCATCCGTACTCATAACAATTGCGCTAGCTGAATCTGTATCGCATTATGGTATGTATGTAGATATTAACGAACATATGAATATTAGTTCACAAATTCGTAATAGCAAGCATATTAGTAGTCTTTTACTTAAAGGGATTCATTTCCACCAGATTACTTTATTAGCCAGATTACTTGATAGTAGGATCAGGCCTACTATCAAGACCAACTTGATCAAGAGGATTATCAATCTGTGGTGTCTCAAACTGAGCCACCATCTTGCCAACCTGCCTGCCCTTATCATCCTACTTAGAACCTTTAAACCATTCTTGATATCCCACCAACTTGAAGCAGTAATCTTTGGTATGTCCTCTCTCACCACAATTGGAAAACAGCCTGTCAAACTTAGCTTTCTTATACTCTCTTTTGGCCTGTTCAAATCTAGATTGTCCATTCTGTTTGCTAGACCCAAACCGATTGATAGCATTAGCTTCCACTTCTGCTTGCAAAGATCACACCTTTGGATCTTTCAAGCTGCACTGCCGTCTGAAATGCCTTTAGCAGACTAGGCATAGGATCCTTGGATAAAACATTCCCTCTAAGAGGCTCATACACATCCTTGAGCCCCATTAGAAACTGCACAACCTTGGATTTCTCCTCCCTTTCAAGCACACGTTTCAGCAATCCACAATTACAACCAGAAATACCTCCACAAGTACACCCAGGAATAACATCCAGAAGCTGGAATTCATCCCAATACTTCTTCAATTTTCCATAATAAGCCCCAACTGACAGATTTTCTTAACGAACATTAGACAAATCCCTTCATAACTGATACACTAATGGATCATTCGATTCGTAAAGTCTCTCTCTAATTTCATACCACAACTCACTAGCAGATTCCACATACATGAGCGTCTCGGCTACATCAGTCGTCATTGAATTAATAATCTAGCACATCACCATGTAATCTGCTCTCTCCCATTTAGCATAATCTTCACTGTCAACCGGAGGTTTCACGCAACTTCCTGTGATGAAACCTAATTTTGCTTTGGCTCCTAACGCCATTCGCACTCCTCGACTCCAACTTATAAAGTTAGATCCGTCAAACAACGTAGTCACTAGTTGCGTTCCTGGATGGTCTGAATTCGATAAGAAAAGAGGATTGTAATGAACTGGATTCATACCTTGAGCGAGATCCCCAAATAGAATTCCGCCATTGAAAGCACCTTCAAGACCTCTACCCGGTGCAGGCAGAGTAACACTAACAAACGTGCCTCGTCCTCCTCCATTGACCATATCTGCGAAGCTTTGCCCCTGCTAAGGCGTCGATCCTCGTCCAGCCATTCCAGAAAGTGATCAAACAAATACGCGATCATAAATCGAAAACATCAAACACAACCGAGATTGAGCACTGTAAATCTCAATCACGAATCAACACGAAAACGAGTGACGGATCTCCAATTGCTCTGATACCATTTGAAGAAGCTCAATTGAGCTGGAAATCACCACAAATCTCAATTTCTGGGTTCACAAGAAACTCCAAAAGAGTTTGTTGCAGAAATTGCAAGTTGTGTCAAAATGGCGCCAAGATCACCTATCTGCACAGATTGCAACCGCAGATCTGTCTAGGTAAAATGACCATATTGCCCCTCCTAAGAAAGCCAAATTACAAGATGTAAAAATATACATTGATGTGTATATGATATGCATCCTATATCTCCCATAAAAACAATTAAGATAATTTTTTTTTGAAAAAAAAGCACAAATGTTATCTAGCTTATTTGGTAAAGAAAAGAAAAGAAACATAAGTAATGCAATGGGTTCAAACCTCATTGTTTACTTTTTATTCCTACCAAAGTTTTCCTATTATAAATGTCAAATTTTATAGTTTTCTTTTAATATTTTTGATAAGAGTATTCATTATGCTATGCATATATTTTTAAAAAATTCTTCAAATTTTTTATGATTTTTTTTACTATCAATCTCATCTTTAAACCACAATTTATGGTTTCTTTTTGTCACACTTTTCAATCTTATCATTTTTTCCATTTATAAATGACATATTTTTTTAAAAAAAAATTCTGTTAATATTTTTCAAAAGAGTATTCATGATAGCGCGCGCGCGCACACACACATGAAAAAACCTATTAAATTTTATTATATAAATTTTTGTAATAAAATATTATATTTATACCACAATTTATGATTTTTTTTGAATGTTTTTTTAATCTTCATTATATATACTGAGAAAATAAAATTCCAAAACAAAAATTTTGCTCCTCTAGAAAATCCCATTGCCGCCACTGATTATTCACATGATTTTATGATAAAAATTATACTCCTTTCATTTTGAAAAACATGTTATTTAATAAACTAAAAATATCTAAAATAAATATTTTTATATTAATTTATTATTATTATTCTATACTTATTAGTTATTACTAATAAATACAAAATTAAAAAAAAATTATATAATTTTTATCATCTTAAAAAATATAATTTAAAAAAATTCAATAATAGTAAATTATTATTTTTTAATCGGAGGTAGTACAAGATTTAAGAATTAAGATACATGAGCGAAAAAGTTAATGTTTTTTTTTTGTATTGTTTCTTGATGATATGTTACGAGTTTGATTTCTCCACGTACTAACCATTACAATGTGTAATGTCCTTGTCAGTGTAGCTATGGAGGTATTAGGGCATTAGAGGTTAAGGGTATAAATACCCTATTGAGTATAATTGGAAGGCATCAATGAAATAATCAAACACTTACTTCTTTACCTTCTCCTAAACTCTCTCTCTCTCCTCTGAATCTTCTGATCCCTCGTCCTTTCCTTTATCTAAACTCTAACTTTCATCTCCTTCACCTCCAAAATCACCTCCAAATACCTTCAATTAGGGATGGTAATGGGGCAGGGAATCCCCGTCGCGGGGACGGGGATGAGGAATTTATATGGGGACGGGGAGGGGGCCAAATTGATTCCCCGCACGGGGACAGGGATGAGGATGGGGATAGTAGTCCTCACTCCGATCCCCGCCCCGCCCCCATTGGGGAACCCTGCGGGGATATCCGATGGGAGCGTGAAATCCCCATTTTTGTTTAGATCTTACCTAATTTTAAATAAATTTTCTTTTATTTTTAAACTTTTACATTATAATTTACATTTATGAGATATTATATGTAATATTTATATCATATTTTTTTACATAACTTTAATAATATCTTATAGTTGTCTATTAAATGGGGAAAAACCATGAGTTTTAATTAGTGGAGAACCCGACGGGGAAATCCGCGGGGAATGCAAACAGGAAAAATTAAGCGGAGACGGGGATTCCCCGATGGGGACAGGATTCGACGAGGATGGGGACGGGGGATATTTTTTTATCCCCGAACGGGGATGGGGACGGGGACGGGAACATGGGACTTTTTTCAAACGGGGACGGGGACGGGGATCAATGGTGAAGCTAGGGGTGCTCGAGCACCCCCCGACCCGGAAAAAAAATACAAAAAAATAATAATTTTTTTTGCATATATTTAAGGTAATCTAATATCTTTAAATGATATTTAAAACTAGAGTGCTATCTAGTTCAAGTGGTAAAAGAATGAAGAAAAATAATATGAACGTTTTCCACGAAGCCCCATTGGAAACACTCTCTTTTCTTCCCCTTCTTCTTGTTCTTCGGCCTGGTTGGTATTGGGGGTTCGGGTGAGTTCTTCGGATCAAGCATGCAAGAAGTCCAGCAATGGGCTGATTGCATGCGGTGATCAGGTTCGGGATGGCCTACTCAAAACTCTCAACCATAATCCAAATCTCTCTCTAACTAGATATGATTTTGAACCTGGTTACCAAACTCTTACTTAATACAATCGATGTCCCAACAGAAAGCTTTTATCTTATGTATTGAATCTGGTGCTGATGTATTCAATAGAGAAAATGAATGCTTGGAAAACCTTTTGTGAACTGGTGGATTTAATGCAAATCCCAGAGTTCCAAGAAAACTTTCGGCCTCCTCATTTGAGGATGCCCGACCCCAACCCTCTCAACAACAAATCTCAAACAAAATCTCAAACCAACTGCTTTACCTATATTATGAAATCTAACACTAATGATCTATATTGTTGCATATTAAGGTATAATAATGTGCATGCAGGGAGTATGATTGGGTCAAATTGGGCGGGAATGAGCAGCTTAGGCTCCTCCTCTCCTAATGATAGCCTAATTACTGTCTTGGAAATTTACAAGGATAATCTTTTGGCTGTGATTTACCGGAACCAAATAGAGGGGAAATGCAGAACATTGAATCTACTACAACTCCCTCAAGTTAGCGAAGCGTCGATTGTGCATCTCTAGATTCTAGGTATGATTGCTTCTATCCTTACCTATGCCTACGAATTCCTAAGGATTTCCAGTTTTCAAATTTGTTATACTGGCTATTACTGTTACATTGAGACTTCTATAAGTAGGAACTTAACTGAACATACTCAATCACACCTTCCTTTCCTATCTGTTATCTCTGTCCTATTCTCTGCTTTCTCTACTGCTATGGATCATCAGCTGTCCTTTGTGGATGCTCTGATTAGCACCCCCAGGCATGGTGACTCCCTTGAGTCTCTGCCTCCACGAAGTCACCCTGTTGAACCTACTCTGTCCCTGGCCTTATAAAGCTCTACTATTTTCACTAGTATGGTTGATCATGTCTCAATCCAAGCCATACCAATAAGCTCTGCTCTTCCTAATGAATCCAACCCTCCCAACATTCTTGTGGCTGACCCCTACCAGATTCAAGGTGTCAAGGACCTCCACAGGAAGCTCTCTGAGTATAGCTTGGTTGGAAGATTTGTTCAAGCTCCTGTTGAGCTTAAACAAGTGGCTGGCAAAATGAAGACGGAGTGGAAGAACCTGAAAGGGAGCTGGGACCTAAACACCATAGGTAATGACTGGTTTATCTTTCGCTTTGCTAATAGGGAAGACAGGGCCATGGTATGGTCAAACAGACCTTACCATGTCCAGGGTTCCCTTCTGGCTCTCTACCCTTGGACAGACTCATTCAATCCAATGGAAGAGGACACCCTCACTGCTGATGTTTGGATCAAAATACCAGGCCTCCCACACTAGTTTTACTCGGCAGAGGCTATAGCTTTTATCTTGGAAGCTGGTGGTGTTGGCACCCTCATCAAGATTGATCAGATCTCCAATATCAGGAACAAAATGAGGTTTGCTCGTGCTTGTATCAAGGTTTCTTTACTCTCTAAGCTCACCACCTTTATATGCATTAGGAAAAATGAGGCTGAATCTGTTAGGCTTAGAGTGTGGTATGAGGATTTCTCATATGGATGTGGCTGTTGTGGTGGTTATGATCACATCTATGAGGATTTTCCTCTTAATGCCCCTCGGCCTAGGAAATTAAGCCTTATTCTTGAGGAAAATCCCCAGCTTGACCTTCTTGCTCACTCACCAAATGCCAATGCTAATAGAAATCCCACAGAAAATAGAATGATGGGTGGAAGCAGTGCTTTCATTCCATATGTTCATCATGAAGATCCCAATGTTTCCAACACCATGATCCCTAGATCAAGTGATTTTGGCCTCCTACCTTTCTCCACTGTGGCCTCTGCCAATGTCAAAGCCCCTCCCATGTCCAACTCTACTGCTAACTTCTCCAATGAGCTGATAAATCAGTTGATTGCCTTAAACAATGCACATGTCTCAAAGCTCTCAGTTGATTGTAGCACCCCTCCCTTTGCCATAGCACCCTCTATTTTGCACACCCTTCTTTCCACCAGCTCTGCAACCACTGGCACTAGCAATCCTGGGATGGAAGGTACTCTTGAAGATCTGATCAAGGCACACCAGAAAGGGAAAATGATTGCTACTGCTGAGAATGATGATGAATCTAGGCACTCTATCAGGTCTGACAGCTCGATGGTGAGGAAAATGGGAGGTATTGTAATCAGGCAAAGTAATGATGACACTTCCCAGAGCGAGGGTGAGGTGAACAAGCGCAAGGATGAAGAAGGAGGCACTTAAATCTTATCCCCAGCTATGAAGAAGTCCCATAAGAAGAAGAACTGATGATTATGATCGTCTGCAGATCCTGGGGTGGGGAAGAGCACTACAATGCTCGATTCTATAAGCTAAATAATCCCCTTGAATATGTCTTTAAATGCTGTGTTGTTAGGAAAAATCTGTTCTGGATGTTTTGGATATGTAACTGGCGAAACAATTATGATCTTAGGAGGGTGGTAATACCATGTTTTTCTTTTGGTTACTACCTCCTCCTGGATCCTCTTGCGGCAATCTATGTTACTTTTAATTATGACTATTACCTGCCTATTGATGATAAAACTGTGATCTATTATAATTGCAACTTGCTCTTCCCTATGAAGAACAATACACTGATACAATACAGGTACTGCTTTTGGAAGTTAAGGAAGCTTCGGAAGAATGTGACAGGTATGGATCTTTATCCTACTTCAAAACTCAAGCAAATCCCCACTGATTACTTATGTTTTCATGTGGTGGTTAGCTGCCCCAAATCTATAAACAAAACCTCAGAAACCAAATATTATAAAAAAGTTTTGAGCACAAGTACATCTCCTACAGTTTGTATGAGATTCACAGCACTTGTGGCAATGGCAAAGCAATGCAAGGATTGGAATGAAATGAAGCCCAGAGAGGGAACTACTATGAGTAAGACAGCCTTACCCATAAGCATCATTAATTCCATTCTGAATACAGATACAGAAAGTTGTTCATTCTCTTTTGTAGTCCTTGTTGTGCAAGGCAGAACCTCTTGTAACATAAAAGCTGATTGTCAATCAATACATAAGCATCATGTGGTGCTCTTATATAAATTGCTCTATGATTAATATTGCCTATTGGAATGTTAGGGGAGTTAGGAAGCCACTTCTGTGGCAAGAGCTAAATCATCTTAGACATTCTAACAATTTGGATATGATAGCACTTTCAGAAACGAAAACAGATGCTCCTCCAACTGATGCTCAACTGAGGATGGCTGGATTCCATAATGTCATCGGCATCAATTCAATTGGAAGAAAAGGTGGCCTCTGGTTGCTAATGAAAAACAAATTTATAGAGGTTAGTAATGTTCTTGATGAAGATCCTAGATTCATTTTGTTTAAATGCTCCATAGAAAACCATGACTTGATTATCGCCTTTGTATATGCTCCCTCTGTTGAAAATGAAAAGGATTCATTCTGGCATCACTTCAAAACCTCACTTACAAAATTCAATCTACCTATCATGATCGTTGGTGACCTTAATGATATAGAAGCTGCAACTGATAAGGTTGGTGGGGTCAACCCCACTAGTTACAGATTCAGAAGACTTAGAACTATTAAAGAAGATCTTGATCTTCACACTCTCCCTTTCACTGGATCCCCATTCACTTGGAGGAGAAGTACTAATAGGCAAAACAATACCTTTGAAAGGCTAGATAGAATTTTAGTTCATCAACAAATCCTAACTTGGTTTCCAAATATTTGTACCAAACATCACTCTTTCTCAAAATCTGATCACTGTCCAATAACCCTTGAACTTGGTATTAAGAGAAACAGAACTGGCTCCCGTTTTAGGTTTGAAATGGCATGGACTTCAAATAAGATAATGGATTATATGATCAAGAATGTTTGGTCCTTCAAATTAAAAGGCTCATATGGTTACAAGATTATGCAGAAACAAAGGCTTCTCAAAAGAAGAATCAAATCTTGGTGTAAAGCTCATCCTAACAACATTAATAAACAACTTTCTGAGGTGGAAAACCGGATTAAATCTCTCCAAGATCGGCTGCCTTGGGGTTCTATCTCTTCAGCTGAAGAGCTCAAACTCAGCAGGCTTGAACATAAAATATATAGACTCCTAGAATACAACTATAATTTTTGGAAACAAAGAGCTAAAAGTAAACACTTAAAATTAGGTGACAGAATCACAAAGTTTTTCCAAATCACAGCTAGAATCAGGAATTTTAAAAGAACCACCAGATCCTTCACTACCAAACACAATACCATTTTGACGGATCAAGAGCTCATTCTTGATCATATATCAAAAGAAATGTCAGATCGTCTTATAGGGCAAAACCAAAAACACATATCTCCGGATCAAGTTTGGAACATCCAAACTCAGATCTCACATGCTGAAAATAGTGATCTCATTGCCCTTCCTTCGGATGCTGAGATAAAAAACATAGTATCGAGCATGGCTCAAGATAAAACACCAGGACCTGATGGTTTCCCTCCAGAATTCTATACCAAATACTGGAATGTAGTTAGCTTTTCCTTCTGTAAAGCAATCAAAGCATTTTTTCATTCTGGTCAGCTGCTAGCTGATATAAATCAAACCTTCATCGCTTTAATCCCAAAAACGGATAATCCATCCACTATTAATCATTATCGACCTATTAGCCTATGTAATACTATTTATAAGGTTATTTCCAAAATCCTCGCAAATTGCCTTAAGAAAATACTTCCTAAGCTCATAAACCCTTTTTAAGGAGCCTTTGTGGAAGGCAGGTCGATACGAGATAATACTCTTATAGCCCATGAAATTTTCCATTCCTTTCACAAACAGAAAGGTAAACAAGGATGGATGGCCTTAAAGCTGGACATGGAAAAGGCTTATGACAAGATAAATTGGTCCTATATTCAAGCAGTCTTGGTTCGGTTTGGATTTCACCAAACCTGGATCAATTGGGTCATGAAATGCATAACGACTACCACCTTCTCTGTCTTAGTTAATAATACATCGGGTCCAACTTTCAAACCAAACAGGGGTATACGACAAGGTGACCCTCTTGCTCCTTACCTCTTTGTTCTTGTTATGGAGGGATTGTCTCGTGAACTCCATAAGGAGGCCTTACTTGATGATGCTTTGATAGGCTTCAAATTCAAAAAGTGTGGTACCCCCATTCCCTTTCTAACTTTTACGGATGACACCATTATTTTCTCAAAAGCGGCCCATACTAGCCTGAACACGATCCAAAATATTATAAATAGTTTTTCTAACCTTTCAGGTTTGACTATAAACTATAATAAAAGCTCTCTACAATGCTCTAAAAATGTAAACCCTAATCTTGCAAGGGATCTGTCCACCCATATGGGTATCCCTATCTCAAAGAGCATGGAAAAATACTTGGGTATTCCTATTGTTAGTGGTCATATAAAAAATTGTGTCTTCAGTGAAGTTGTGGATAACCTAAGGAAGCAACTAACAAAATGGAAATCCTCTAGTCTCTCTCAAGCTGGACGAGCAGTACTTATTCAATCCAATTTAAGCTCGAAGACCAATTATCTTATGCAGAATTTTCTACTTCCAAAAGGAATTCTAAACCAAATTGATCAAATAAATAGAAATTTCTTTTGGAACAAATCTTCAACTGATAGGTATATTCCCCTTATTGGCTGGGATCAAATTTGCAAACCTAAGTCGCAAGGTGGAATGGGTCTCAGGAAAGCGGAAGACCTTAACAGCTGTCTCCAAATGAAACTTTTATGGAAACTTTATAACAATGATAGCAGTCCTTGGGTGACTATCATTAAGGAAAAATATCTTAAACAAACCAGTATCAAAGATTTTAGCAGACATAACCATGGTTATTAGGATCCCGATCCGGATCCTACGATCCTAGGATTCTAGGCAAGGTTTTGATCCGGATCGGGGATATAGACTCCTTCGTGCTAAGATCCATCTAGGATCCCATGGATCCACCTAGGATCCCATGGATCCTATGGGATTGTGTGGGATCGGTAGGATCCTACCGATCCTAGAAAAAATATCAGATCCTAGTAAAAATCATATTTGTGTAATTGTGTTTGTTTTGTTTGAATATTGGGCCTTCTTTTTTTTTTTTTTTTTTGATTAGGAAATAATTCGAGACCGGACAGGCCCGGACCTCGAGAGGCCGACAAAGTCGGCAGACGGCAAGCCGTCTAAACATACAACATATGAAAAGAAAATACAACATGGAAACATAATACAATCACAAAATACATCAAAATAACTACACTAAATAAACCCGGAAAACCCCAGACCCTAAGAACACAAGCGGACACAGCAGCGAGAAGATGGAGACCTGGCGTGGAGAAGTGGATAGCGAGCGCATGGGACAGCACAACTGACACGATGTCTCACCGCCGGAAAGACGGAAAGCAGAAATCCACGTAGGGCAAAGACGACTCCTGGGGAGGTGTGGATCACACGACGTTCCCTCCACCTAGATGAAGGATCTTCGGAGACCACGAACACCACCAACACAATCACTTCGATCAACCAGGGCCGCAGAACTGATCCTCAACCGAAACTAACCACGAACCAGCAGACAGAACTCCAACCAACCCGAGAAAATGAAGCACGACCGCGGGATGACGAAGAGCGCAAGAAAATTCCGGAAATTATTTGCTTAAATTTTCCATTTTATAAGTTGTAGTTTTGTTTTTTTTTAAATATATAAATTTGAGTCGGGCTCCTTTGGGCCCAAGGATATATCTTGGGCCCAAAGACACGGGCCAAAACAGTACCACAAATGGGCCACCTGGGCCTGTGAGCACAACCGCAGCAAACCCTAGAAAACTAGAGCCGACCGGAGGGAGCTCAACAGAGCAGGAAGGCCGATTGGGGCAATTGAACCAGGCCAAGGGCCACCCCTAGCCACCGGAGCCACCAGACACCCCTGGCTAAGGGGTGAACAGGACGTCGGAGAGGGGCGAGAATGCAACCGGAATCGGAAAAGGGGTTGACGCCCCGAGCGGCGCCAGAGCCAAGCCCGAGCCCAGAAACGTCGGCAACCAGGCGGGGAAGGGGCCGTTGATCAGAAGGGGGAGGATGAGAGGGCAACCAGTGCCACCATCCACCACCGACGAGAAAGGGGGCCGAGAAAGCCGGTAGAAGCGAACGACACCGGAGGAGGCCGGAGATCGAGGACGATGGATCGCAACCGAGTCCATGGATGAGGAACGAAATTGGAGGCTCAATTTGAACATAGGAGTTGATGAACGGGACACCCGAAACAAGGAGGAGACGGGGCGGCCGAGCAAGGAGGAGAGGATGCGGCCGAAGCCGAGATTCATCGCGCCGAAAAGACGGATTGTTGGCTCCCGGAGGAGGGTTGAAACACCCGGAGAGGGTGGATTGGGGCTCCCGAAGGAGGGTTGAGACTCCCAAAGGGAGGTTTTTCACTTACTGTGGAGATTGCCGGCCACCAAACGGGAAGTCACTTGGGCCGCCGGAGGGAGCCACCGATGGGTTTTGTACTCTCCATAAAAGAGAGCTTTTTTTACTTCAATATGAATTTCCATTATGTTTCGTACGTGTTACATTTCGAATATTGGGCCTTCTAGATACGATGAACCTTTTTATTTTTTTATTTTTTTGGTAGCCCATCTCCTTAGAAATTAAAGGCAGAAGAGTGAAGACGTTGAATTGAAACCCTAACCCCTTTGTTTCGTTACTCAACTCGACAAATCCACGTCTGAGCGCCTGAAATTGTTCATGATGTGGTTAATTGCGATGATGACATTTGAAACTAGAGATGTCATTGGATATTTGGATGTGTGATTTATCTCTTGTATGTTTGTCATATTTTAAGACATTATCCTTGTCTGTTTGTCACCTTTTGAGACATTATTCTTGACAAATTATGAATGTTAAATGCTTATTATTGGACTATTTTAGTTACATAATTTGTTTAATGGAGGAAAATCTTAGTTTTATTTTAAAATTAAGATATTTGTTTAGGATGGTTTGTTTTTATTTTATTTTTAATTTTTGTCTAGGATCTTACGATCCTACGATCCGATCCTACACCCTTGTCTCGATCCCACACTAGGATCCCGATCCTAAAAACTGGACATAACACTTCTTGGCAATTTGCCAGACTCCTCTCCCTTAGGGAAACATTTGAAAAAGGCATTCTCTGGTCAATAGGCGATGGTTCTAAAGTTAATGTTTGGAATGATCCTTGGGTCCCGGGTACAATCTTATCCTAGTTTGAGGGGAACAACAACTGCTCCCTAATGGTTAAGGATCTTATAACTGATTCGAAAACCTGGAATGAGGAATACCTGCGACAAATGCTCCCTACTAATATTGTTCAAAAAATCCTTTTAATGAGAATCCCGATACAGCAATCCCAGGACAAATTAATCTGGATGCCGGAGAACACTAGAGAATTCACTACTAAATCAGCCAGGAAGCTGCTTTCTAATAATGCCACGGGTCCGGACAAATATACGTGGATTTGGAAGCTGCCTCTACCACCGAGGACTAAAAACTTTCTGTGGAAACTTGCGATTGATGGGCTTCCGACGGCAGCTCGACTAAACAGGTATTTCAACAGAGTTCCGAGTCAATGCTCCCTCTGCAACCAGGCTGAAGAAGATGCCACCCACCTCTTCACAAAATGCAGTTTCACTAGAGAAACCATTGCTCTTTTTGAGCAACATACTGGTATGTTCTTCCCCGAGCTAAATAATGTCACCTCCTTACACTCTGATCTGGATACTCTCAACTTGGCTAACAAAAATGTTGAAGAACTTATATGTATTTGGCACTCCGTTTGGGAAATTAGAAATGAGCTGATTTTTAAGCTCAAACAACCCTCAGATAGAATGTTTATTGTAAGAAAGATTATTCAAACTCTCTGTGATTGGAGAGAAGGATTAGGTCGTCCAAAGAAGGCCACCAGTACTCAGAATAGAAGGGCCACTGCTAAATGGAGGAGGCCTCCTAGTGCTATCTACAAGATTAATGAAGATGGTTCTGTTAACCTTTCTGGCAAGTGCCAGATAGAGGGGATCATTAGGGATTCCGAATGTCGCATTATTGATGTTTTTTTCAAGGAAATAGGTGAAAGTTCAATCATCCAAACAGAGGCAGAAGCTGTCCTGCTAGGATTACAGAGAGCTAAGGAATTGGGATTACGGAAGA
This sequence comes from Persicaria tinctoria, assembly GCA_037127255.1. Lineage (NCBI taxonomy): Eukaryota > Viridiplantae > Streptophyta > Magnoliopsida > Caryophyllales > Polygonaceae > Persicaria > Persicaria tinctoria. The sequence continues at coordinate 89,502,537 of JBANSL010000002.1, read as the reverse complement.
TCATACTGGAATGCGATAACCAAGTCTTGGTTAAGTCAATAACGAATCAACAAAGTCTGAGCTGGGAAGTCATGAGGCAAGTAGATGAAATCTCCATCATTCTTTCCGAGTTTGAGTCCGCTGAGGTGCATCATATCTACAGAGAAGCTAACAAGTCAGCAGATTATATAGCCAGGAATGGTATTATTTGTAATTTAGGCTCTATCCCCTATCATAGGGAGCTTTGTAACATCATCCTTAGGGATGATCCAGGAGTAGTGCTACTGTTATAGTGGCAGCTCCGACTGTTTGTCTATTGTAAAAAAAAAAAGTGGTAAAAGAATGAAGGAAGAATGGAAGAGGTCTTGGGTTCAAATCTCAACTCCTTCACTGTTTTACTATATCATTCATTCTTCTTGATTTCTCTCTATATTTTTTTTTGTTTCTATCAACTATTTCATTAAAATAATGTCATATTTATGTTTAAATTAAAAAAAATCACAATTTTAGTATTTTTTTTTCAATTTTTTTTTTAAATCTTTATTTATTTTACTATATCATTAATTTCTCTCTATATTTTTTTCTATCAACTATTTCATTAAAAAAAATTGTCATATATATATTTACATTTAAAAAAGTTCAAAATCTTAGTGTTTTCTCAATATTTTTTTTTTAAAAAAAATTTTCTTAATAATTATACACCAAAAAACAATATTTCACACACAAAAAAAAAAAAAATTAGCACCCCCTAGCCAAATTCTTGGCTCCGCCACTGACGGGGATGGTGTACTCCCCGCCCTGAACCCGTCCCGATGCCATCCTTACCTCCAATTAACATCGGGACATAACAAATGGTATCAGAGCAGTAGATCCTCACGAACTAGCTGTCAATTTTTCCAAAATGTTTACCCACAATTCACAAACTAGAACTGTTGAGTTGTGAAGAACGGCAGCAATGGAGGAAGACAGTCGACTTCGTGTGGAAGCGCAGATCCATTACAACCATTAGATTATTTATACCCTTAATTCCTAATATCCAATATCTACTAAGCACATTACACAATGACTAATGAGGAAGGAAGATAAAGTAAAGGGTGTTGTTAGATACACCGCAAATCCTCCTTAACCGCAAGTCCATTCCAATGTGCAACCATTTTTAATTAATTAGCACGTTTTTTTAATTAATTAGCTCATTGCAAACTTGTTCATTCCGACGTGTAGATTTGTGGTGTATTTAGTTTCTCCGTAAAGGAAATCCATAGCCTCATGGTCATGCCACGTGATGTCATCCTTACCATGACTAGCTAATTAGCCTAATTACAAGGGGTGGGCGCGGGACGGGACGGGACGGAGGTCGTCCCGCGTAATTTTTGCGGGACAGGACCGGGACGGGACGGGCTTTATTCCTCAAATAAAAAAAATTATTAAAAAAACTCAATTTTTTCATAAATATATTATGATTCTCAAAGGCGTAATACATATATATATGTATAATTTTTTTATATTTTGCAGGTTCCCTTATATGCGTACGCATATATACGTGTGTACATGTATATAAACATCGATGCAGTGTGTATATATATGGCCTTACAGTGGAGGATGTAGTGTATATCTATATATGGTTAAATTACAGTATGTAGTATATATATAAACACTATATAGTATTACAGTGTGTATGAAATATATATTACAGTGTGTACGTATGTAATATATATACAAACTATATATATAGAGAGAGATACTATAATACATACTATATATCCTTATATTATATATATAGTATTACATTATTATTCTTCTTCTTCTTCTTCTTATTATTATTATTATTATTATTATTATTATTATTATTATTATTATATTTTTTTGCGGGACGGGACGGGATTTGCGGGATCCCGCCGGGTCGTCCCGCGTCAAGTCCCACGTCATTTTTACGGGACGGGAGGACCGAAACAGGTCCGGGACGGGACCGGGATTTGCAGGATTTATGCCCACCCCTACTAATTACGCTATAGAGGTCACGAGAGACGAGTTCAATTTGTTCAATGCATGAGTTAATTAAGTGCTAAAAACAATTCTCTTTATTATGCAAAAAATATATATACGTGATCGTTTATTTTCAGTGAGCATTTTAAAAAGTAAAAACCCTAAAATGAAATAGGTAATTCTAAAAAAATAATTTAAAAAGGGAATAAATTAGATTCATCATTCATACTACCTCAGTCCAAAAATACATGGACTTTACTATTCACGCACGCTTTTTTAAGAAGGTAAAAACTATATAAAATATTAACCTTTTTATTAATTTTTTTTTAATAATTACAAACTTATTGATAGTAAGTTTGTAATTATTAAAAAAAATTAATAAAAAAGTTAATATTTTATGTAGTTTTTAGCTCCTAAAAAAACGTGCATGAATAGTAAAAGTCCATGTATTTTCGGACGGATAGAGTATATACTAAACCCATGTCACGTTTGGAATAGGCAAATCCCAACTTATACTTAGCCAATAGGTAAGAGAGATATTAGCCTCTAAAATCATTGAAAAAATAGGACTCCCTCACCAAATAATCGTTAATCACAATTCAAGAACCAATAAACCACAAAGCAAATTGTTAAAACAAAACAAAAACAACCCCCCAAAAAAAAGAATGAAAAACTACAAGAGCCTTTCTCATCTTCAACTCACAATCTCATCCCTAACATGTGCAATTCTGGCATCATGTTTTCCCCGTTGCAGCAGCCTGTGCACGAACCCTAACCTAGCCCAGTCTCATGGCGGGCTCGACGGCATGTTCGCCTTCGGAAACTCGGTGTGCGAGGCCGGCAACAACAACTTCTTGGTTGGCTCCAAATCCAAAGCCAACTACGCCCCTTACGGTGTAGACTTCATCAAAGGCCCAACCGGGAGGTTCACCAACGGGAAGACGGTAGCCGACCTCATCGGAGACCGCCTTGGTCTCCCTGTCGTCCCAGCCTTCTTGGACCCGATGACCAAGGGGAAGAAATGCATCTATGGCGTCAGCTACGCCTCCGGTGGCTCCGGCATCCTCAACGTCACCGGCTCTATGTTGGTTAGCAAGTTAATATGTTTTTCATGGATCATTTTCGAGCCATTCGGTTTGCTAAGATGATACGGATCATCCCTAGGGTCGTACTCGCTCGATAAAAACTTGACTCGAGTTCACTCATTTTCTAAACAGGCCGAGTATGAGCACATTTTTAAGCTCGGTCCAAGACTCAGCTCGTTCGAATTAAGCTCGAATAGATCAAATTTTATGAAATTTCTAAAATTTCTTTTAAGTTACTGTATAATGAGCAAGTAGAACTGCTTAAAACTTGAAAAAGGCTCGGTTCGAGCTCGTTTATGTCCTAAACCAACCGAATATGAACAAGCAATACTCGACTCATTTGACTCGAATAACAACCCTAATCATCGCTTTCTTCTTGCTCGATGCAGAATGGAGTGCTTAGTATGAATCAACAAATCGACAAATTCGTGGACGTGACATTGCCCGACTTAGAGACCGTGCTGGGGTGCGATCGACAACAGATACTATCGCGCTACTTGTTCCTGTTGGCTCTCGGAAACAATGACTTCCAGCTGACATACCTCCTCGGTCCCAAAAACCTCACGCTCGAAGTCTTCACCATGAAAGTCGTTGCTGAAGTTTCGAGCCAGCTCGAGGTAGGTATTCGCAAATCTGCTGAACATCATGTCACCGAATGCATCATTCCAAAAGTATGTCTAATCCACTGCGGTGCCGCAGAGACTATATACCGCGGGTGCGAGGAAATTCGTCATGGTAGCGGTGAACCCACTCGGGTGCAACCCTTGGATAATCGAGTACACGAAGAGCAACGGCTGCAACGAGAACATCAACAAGGCTTGTAAGCAATTCTACTTGCAGTTGGTGTCCTTGGTCGATAAGCTGAAGGCGAAGCTGCCAGGATCCGAATTCGTCCTAGTCAATACTGTCGAGATCATTTTGGACATCATCAACAACCCCTCGGAAAGAGGCAAGTCTTGGATCATATGTAACGATCACTGTCATAGTTTCGTACTGATCATCGCTGTGATAAAAATGCAGGATTCGAGAACACGAGCAGCGCTTGCTGTGAGCTGAAATCCATCAATAACTTGAGGCTGGTCTGCAAGGAAGGAGGAACTGTGTGCAGCGACCGTACGAAATACGTATACTTCGACGGACAACACGCCACCCAGGCTGTCAATGACATCATAGCAAGCACAGCCTTTGCCTCCACAAACACCTCCCAAGTTTACCCTTTCAATATCCAAAAACTAGTCTATCCCACCCTTCGTAGCTAATTCGGATATATCGATCTAGGATCATGCTCTTTCGCCTTGTATATATGTTCTTTACTTTGACTGATTTCGATTCGTACTGACATAATAAGATCATTTCATTTGAGTCACTTGATCAATCTAATGTGAATGATATAGTGTTATCTCCAAATTAAAGGAAGATAGAGTGAATAACTAACCTCAGAAGGCATGATCCTTCAACAATTTTCGGCTTCCAATCTATACTCATCGTCGTAAGCAAAATCGTTCATCTGCTCTATAATCAAACTCATCATCTTATAGACTTCTGATGACTCCGGATGTGTCTTATCGTGTGCTAAGAACCTATGAAGGACCCCGGATATCTCCACAGAGCTGCTCCCGGGTGACTTCTTCACCCCGGCATTCTCCATCACTTCTCTCATGGTTCGTGCTTCGCTCCAACGCCTATCTACAGCATAGGCATTCGACAAGCCAATATATCTGCCATCATGATGGGGCTCCAACTCAATCAGCCTCTTTCCTACTGTTTCAGCAAGATCCAGCCTCTTGTGGTTAATGCACCCGCTAAGAAGAGCTCCTAACATGGAACCGGTAGGTTGAACTGGCATTCGGTTCAAGAACTCGTATGCATCTGTCACTTGACCAGCTCGTGCTAGAACGTCAACCATACATGCGTAGTGCTCAGATTTCGGTGTCAATCCTTGTTTCTCAAGACACTCGAAAACGAACCAAGCTTCATCTACTAATCCTCCATGAACACAAGCAGACAACAGACACAAGTATGTGATTTCGTCAGGTGCGACTCCCACCTCCCGCATTTCACCAAACAAATCAAGTGACCCTTGCACACAGCCATGGTTCGCAAGCCCACCGATTATTGCATTCCACAACAAAACATCGGTTTTATCCTTCCGGACCTTGTGAAACACAACCGATGCCTCCTCTATAGCTCCACATTTGGCATACATGTCCACAAGAGAAGTTATCAACACAAGATTCAACAACATCCTGTTCTCACTCATGTACTGGTGCATCGACCTCCCAAGCTCAAGTGCACCCAAATGCGCACACGCACACAAGACACTCACCATGGTGACCTCATTAGCCATGGGACCATCAACCCTCATCCTCCGGAAAAGCGCCAAAGCCTCACCATACTCCCCTCCCTTAACATACCCATCAATCAAAGAGCTCCAAGAAACAACATCCCTCTCAGGCATTGATTCAAACACCTCACGCGCAGCTCTCAAATCCTTACATTTCGCATACCCATCAACCATCGAATTCCACGAAACCAAAGTCGTGTCAGGCATTTCGTCGAACACCTTGCGCGCATTCAATATAACCCCACAAGAAGCATACATATGTATGAGCGAATTCCGGATAAACCTATCAGCTTCAAATCCGGACTTAACAACATGAACATGGATCGACATCCCAAGCTGAATCGATAGCAACTTCGCCGATGCCTTAACCAGGAAAGGGTAAGTCAGGTGATCAGGATTTGCACCAGAACGCAACATTTTCACAAACTGTGAGATAGATTTGTTGGGCTGTTTGCTGTTGGAGAAAGCCCTGATGATTGAATTCCAATTGAAAACAGAGGGGTTGGGGATTTGGAGGAAAACTCTATAGGAGTAATCGGAATTGCTGAAAGGCGAGGAGGAGGAGAGGAGTTTGGATGAAATGGGGTGGGAGTGAGATAATCCGGAAGCGATCAGCAATGCGTGGATTCGGTGGAGGTGGGAGATTGAGCTGCATTTGTTGAGGAGGTTGATTAGGGTTTGATCTAAAGTGGGATTTGTTATGAATTGGGGATACATTCATCAACACACGCCCATTCAATTCAATTGAAGGTTCAATTGACTGCTGAATCTTGCTGATGCAAACGAATGTGGTTTTGGTTAAGGTTCAAAATATCTTAAATAGATTTATAGGGTTTAAACCTTATATGTCCGTTGCGGATAGCTAAAACAAAATTGCCAGTTTAAGTTGAGAACAATCTAGCGCTATTTTTTGGTTTTTTTAAGTAAAAACTCGACCCAACGGAGAAGCCTGGTGGGTTGATAGGCCGAAGAATTGGGAAGACATAAGCAACAACAAAGCAGAAAAACAAAAATATAATGATGCAGCTACCGATGTAGTCTAGTATATACAAAACGAAGAAAGAACAGTAGCAACGTGCAACAACTATTCAGTCAGTTGGGAGAGACGACGCGGGGAAACATGAGGAACTAAGTGCAAGCCTCATATTTGAATTCAGTCAACGAGCCTTCAGGCTTCGATCACGTCCACGACCTCTAGCGCGTCGACGAATTAAAAGAGAAGAAAAGAGAAGAACAATCTTGTGCTCTACTTTAAAATCAGATATATTTCTAGATTGGATTTCGATTCGTATTAATTAGTTTAACTTTTTTTTTAATTAGATTTCTAGGTTGGATTTTTTTTTGTATGGAAAGTGTTTTAAAATGACTAAATCATATCCTATAACTTTTAATTTATTTTTATTTTTTTTGAGATCAAACCAGTCCATCATTCCATTTCAATCAATAAAACAGTAGCAATGTCATATGGAAGTTCGTTAACAGAGAAAAACATAGAACAAGAAATAGGTCTAATAGATGCAAATCCATGAGCCACCTTGTTCGCCTCTCGTTTAACATGAGACCACGTGATAGAACCGAACGCTTCCTCCAGGCTCTTGATTATTGCGATTAAGTTGTAGAGAGGGCCTAGTCCCTTGCATCCATGCTGCAGCTTCTTGACTAAGGCGAGATTGTCAGACTCTACATGTACACTCTGCATTCCCCTTTCCCTTGCTAACTGGAGAGCCCATAACACACCTTCAGCCTCGGCCGTTTCGACACAGCCTGTTGGTTGAATTCCTCGCTGTCCACCGAATATCATCGCTCCTGTATGGTCCCTACACACAACGTACCCCGATTGCCGCCAGCCCCGACGGTAAGACACTGGCATCACAATTCAATTTCAGATAGGTACCTTGCGGTTTCTTCCAGCTCCTATCCTCACCTCCTTGCTGCTGAGCTGCCGGCGCTACTATTGTCACCTCCCGATAAGAATCGTATTCCATGAGCATGGCATCCACCTCTTGTATGATCTCCACTGGACGTTTCCGGATGCCTTCAAAGATACGCTTATTTCTGCTACCCCAAATGCTCCATATCATTGTTGCCCACCTTTGGCGCTCCACTCTAGTTCCTTCATTGAACACGATGATGAACACTTCCTGCGTCGATGTTGACCTCAACCATGCCGTTACAAGAGTTGGTGTGTGCCTCCAAATCTTCCTTGCGTAAGGGCACTCGAACAAGACATGAGATGTGCTCTCCTCTCTCCCGCAAATGTCGCAGCATCCATCCACAGTTACTCGTCTGTTTTGAAGGTTCTTTTTGCAAGGCAGAATCTCAGACACCGCCCTCCACACCATTTCAGCTTCCACAGGGCTTTCCAGGCGCTGCCCACCTTTGATTCTGCCGATGATCCGCCTGTTGAATCCCCATTCAAAGACTTTTCAAGGAGCATGTGATACGCTGACCTTACCGTGAAAACCCCATTCTTTGTGCAACTCCAGATTTCTTGATCCTTCATCCCAGGTTCCACGAGCCGGATTTGACGGACCTCATCGATGTCACAAGGCAGCAGCACTTGCCGAAGTAAAGCCTCATCCCACCGAGAGGTCTCCCAATCAATCAGGTCTATCACTTTCAAGTCCGGGTTGCCACCGAGGTAATTCCCGACAACCTTAAAGCTCGTCGGTCGAAGCAACCACCTATCATCCCAGACCTTGATATCAGCCCCGTTTCCAACTGCCCACCTCAACCCCTCTACAAGCACATCCTACCAGTAATAATGCTACGCCAAGCATAGCTGGGATTGTATCCCACCGACGCTTGCAGAATAGAACACCTTGGGAAGTACCTTGCTTTCAAAATTCTGCCTATTAGAGACTCCGGATCCTACAGAATTCTCCAAGCCTGTTTTGCTAAGAGCGCCTTGTTAAACATCTCTAGATCACGAAATCTCATCCCTCCTTTATCCTTTGCCCGACACATTCGCTTCCATTTCATCCAATGCATCTTATTTCTCCCCCCACTATCTCCCCACCAAAAATTACTTAACATCATTTCAATGTCCCTACAGAGCCCCACCGGCAATAGAAAACATGACATAGTATAGGTGGGGATGGCTTGTGCAACCGCCTTGATCAGAACTTCCTTTCCCGCCCTTGACAGGGTCTTTGCTTTCCAACCCTTCAACTTCTTCCATACCCTCTCCTTGAGTTGCTCAAAAATCACTTTCTTCGACCTCCCGATCATGGTAGGTAGCCCAGGAGACCTCTCGTGCTTCGAGACCTCACGGATTCCCAAAATCTCCTGCAGTTCCATCCATTTCTCCTCATCAATATTCGTGTTGAAAGACAGTTCTGACTTCAAGAAGTTAACCTGTTGTCCTGACGCTGCTTCATAAGTATGGAGGATATTGATAATTTCTGAGCTCTGTTGACAGGATGCTTCCAGAAAAAGAACACAATCATCAGCAAAGAAGAGGTGCGATATAGAGGGAGCAGACGGCGCAACCCTAATGCCTCTCAATCGATTCTGCATCTCACTCACCCTAATCATACCAAATAACCCTTCAGCACAAAACAGAAAAAGATACGGAGATAATGTCTATTTAATATAAGTTCATGCTTATAATAAAATGACTTATACCTTTAAATTTTTGAAGTATGTATATTTAAATTTATATATATATCTAATATCTAATGTCTACTGAGAACCTACCATATATATTCTAACAAGGAATAATACTACTAAGACATTGTTACTCAAATAGCTGTGAAGAAACAAATGTTCTATTAATAAAGTTTACTCAAACAATTTTTCCCCAAGTATTAACTTTTTTAATTGATAAAAATACAAATGGAAACTATTATATTTCATAGCCATATTTACCAAAAATATTAATAGATAATATTTGATACGAATTATTATTATTATTATTATTATTATTATTATTATTATTATTATTATTATTATTATTATATATTGTTTTATGGTGGAAATAATTGTTTATATCAATATTAATTATTTAATAGCTATTATTTTTTATATTAATTTTTTTGGTAGAATGAATTATTTATATCTAGATTGATTTTTATTTTATATTTCCAAAACACTTTGATCCTTATTAATTTAATTCTCACATTGTAATTCGGATTTATTATTTTTATCATATTACTATAAAAAATGGATATAAATATATAAAATAACGACTTTTAAATAATTAATTTTTATATAAATTATTATTTCCACCAAAAAGTAATCTATATATAAATAAAATAAAACTTATTAAATATTTATTTATTAACATTTTTGTTAAGTATCACTATGAAATAGTTAATTTTGATTTATATTTTTTATCAATTAAGTAAATATATGTAGATAAATTGTGACTTAATTACGATCAATAACTTTCTATAAATTATGATAATAGAGTATGTGTGAATTTCATGATCTAATTTAAAAATGGTTAAATCGGGTGTATATAAGGGAAATATTTTCCAATTTAATGTCTTCGATCTACGACTCTACTTTAAGGCATAGAATAGAAAAAAACAATATTTATCTGGGTGAGTCAATTTTAGGGAACGGGGAATTAGTAATAAATACCCCACTTTGATATTTGAGTTGTAAAAATACCCACTTTTGAAAACAATTGCACCTATTTATAAAAATTTGCAAAAATAACCTAATTAAATAGCAAAACTACCTCATCTCCCAAAAAAATAAGAAAAAAAAAAGTAAAATATTTTTGGTTTTTATCTTTCATAGTTAAATTAAATTAAATAATAAAAATAAACAAAAAGGATTAAAAGCTATAAGCGTACAAAAATTAAAAGAAAAATCATTCAGAACAACCTCCAAGCCCTAGTAGGAGCAGCACCCGACCCTCCCTCCGCCGAACACCAGACTACCTCACCCTCTGCCGCCGGCTTGTCGGCCACACACTCCAAGGCCATTGCAATCACCCTCCGATGAATGAAATCAACCTAACCCTTCGGCGCTGTGTCAAATCGCATTGGTCGTCGATGATCACCCCCCTCGAGTCATCGCCCTCACCATCCAGCGGCATCGCCATCACCTCCCCTTCCCGCCCTGTGTCGATTCAATGGCATCGCCGCCCTTACCCTGCGCCATCGTCCTGTTAATGTTGTAACTGGCTCTGTCAAGATGAATATTCATCCTGTCGTTCTAATAATATCATGATGTCTAGACATATATTGGCGTTCCTTATCTAAAATAATCTAGTAGTATGATTTCTGATAAAACCATATTTATATTTATATTTTCTGGAAAAATGACCCCGTCTTATTTTTGCAATTCTCACAAAATGAGTATACTTTTGCAAACAAAACATTGATTTGGTGTATTTCCGCAAATCGACCGAACGGGGAATTAGTATAGATATATATATAGATAGAGATTAGATAGATAGATATAGACTGCATTTTACCCGGGGCAGTAAGTAATACGGAGTACAATATATTGCAATTCAAAAACTAGTAGTGATCAAATCCTATAAAAAAACAAAACCCTAATTGCTTCTCCGCCTCAACCCGGCCTCTGTGTCATCCCCGTTGATCAGCATTCACCACCATGTCTGAATTCCAATGCAAGGAACTCGTCCGAAACCAGACGGACGTGTACCTCGCCATGGCCCGACACGTGTCCTTGAAGCAGTTGAAGGAGGAGTCGAACCTGATCTTCTCCCCGCTCTCGCTCAATTTGCTGGTCAGCATGACCGCCGCCGGTGCCGGTGGCCCCTGCCGCGAACAACTGCTTCGGTTCCTGAAGTCAGCCTCCACTGATGACGTCAACAAGCTAAACTCTGACGTCGTCTCTTTCCTGTTCGACGATTGGAGCCGTTATGGTGGGCCCGTCCTCTCCATTGCTAACGGGGTTTGGATACAGGAGGGCCTCTCTCTCCACCATTCTTTCCAACACGTTGTGGAACATGTCTACAAGGCTTCTTCTTTCCATGTCGACTTCAAGAATAAGGTAATTAATTATCATCCCCTAAATATAATATATCCTATCTTTGATTTCATTCTTGATTAGGGTTTGGTTTTATATATCAATCTTGTGTATGGGTTAATTGTATGCTTAAGTTTATGATAAGCCGTTTTCATAAAACCAGCTGTGATGTATTTACTAATTCTTTTTTGTTGTTATTCATCCGTCCTCTTCTATATTTGTTTCTATCAAATTTCTCATAGTCATTCGTAAACATTTTCTCAACTTGTTTCGAGCATAGATGCATGAACCTCGCCTCGCTATGATACACTAGGCCTTAACTTCTATACTGATTGATTTTTGTGTGGATTTTTCTTTGGTTGATGTATGAAGCCTGCAAAGAAAATTAGATCACAAGTGAACTCATGGGCTGAGAAGCAAACCAAAGGCCTCATCAAGAACATCCTTTCTCCTAACTCTATCAATGAGTTGACAAGGCTCATCCTTGCAAATGCACTCCATTTCAGAGCAGCTTGGTTTGACACCTTTAAATCATCCCTTACGAAAGAGCACGACTTCCACCTCCTCCGCGGTGATTCAGTGAAGGTCCCTTTCATGACGCACAAAACTGATCAATGCATCGCCACATTTGATGGCTTCAAAGTTCTCGCTCTTCCTTATTCCGAAGGTTGCGACTATCTTATCTCCGAGTTTGATGAACGACATTTCTCCATGTACATTTTCCTCCCCGATTCAACAGATGGACTACCTGGTATGTGTTCTATTTCTTAGAACCTCAGTCAAACTCAGCTAAAATCAATTGGCAATAGAAAGAGCAGGTACAGTCAATTATTAATTCTAACTTTATTATGTGTGTGTTTTGTGTGTCACTACAGCCTTGATGGAGAAAGTATGGTCAGAAACCGAAACCCTAGAACACCACTTACCTCGCGATACAGTTGTTGTTAAGGAATGTAGAATACCAAAGTTCAAGATTTCGTCTCAGCTGAATGCAATCGAGACTCTAAAGCAATTGGGAGTCGAGTTGCCCTTCATACCGGGGGGGCTAAGTGAGACGGTGGATCCACCCGAGGAGAGTGCGTTGTTGTGTGTGTCAGGGATCTACCATAAGGCCTGCATTGTGGTGGACGAAAAAGGGACCGAAGCTGCTTCACTTTCGGCAGGCTGTACAATGGAATTGATGGACGGTGAACCTTATAAGCCGCCTCGAATGGATGATTTCGTGGCTGATCACCCATTCATGTTCTTGATTCGAGAATACACCACCGGCGTTGTGCTCTTCGCCGGCCATGTTTTGAATCCCCTCGAGGAATGACGATTCGGTTAGTTCCTTACTCGCCGGTTTCGGATTGTTTACTCGTCAGTTTTCGGGTTAATGTAAAGTCATATATATGCAATCAGGCTTTTCCTTGTGTTCGATTGCCGTTTATACATCTGCTGTGTTTATAAGACTCTGTGATGATCCTCAATCATGAATTAATGCATCTCTTAAACGGACCACTAGCTAGATTGCGAACAATGTCCTACTGGATTTAGTAGCTTATTCCATTTCCATATCTATGAGTCTATGATAGATTTGAGAATGAACATATGTAATTGCAATACAATGGAATTGCTACTTCATAGATGGTAAGATCTGAATGATTAACGTACTCTCTCCTTGAATATGAAATACCCCAAATTATTTTTGGTAATTTCACTTTAAGTAAATATTTTTTTTAATAAAATTTCTTTTAGTCTAAAACTGGGTTAAATATTTTTTGTGGCAATTTGCAAAATAGCCACGAAATAAGGCTGAATTTGTGAAATGTCCACGTTTTGGGACAAATTAGTGAATTAGCCGCTATATATATACTAATTTGATCCTAATTAACATCCCCAAATTCTGATTTTGGACAAATCGAGAAACGCTCCTCGCTCGCCATCGAGATCCACCGAGATCCGATGCCACCTCCGGCCACCAGATCGCTCCTTGTCGCCGCCGCCGCCGCTCCTTCTCTGATCGCGAGGCGCAACGGCGAGATCGAAGGAGGCCGGAGCGAGCGAGCGACATCGGAGTGAGCCGGAGGCGGAGCCGAATCCAATTCCAGATCTGTGCGAGGATTCCGGAGGAAGGAGAAAAACTTTTTGTTAAATTACAAAAATGACCCAATAAATATGGGAATTGTAAAAAATATCTATATTCTATTACAAAAATCACCCTATGAATATGAGAAATTAAAAAAGCTATCTATATTTTATTATGTGACTCATAATCTATATTTTTATTTTTATTTTTGCACAACAAAATGTTATATTTGCACAACTTACATTTATATTTGGATTATTTGCACATCGTATTATATTTGCACGAAAAAATGTTAAAAAAAAATTAAAATAAAAAACTAGACTTGAGTCATATTTGCTCAACATACGGTTACATTTATATTTGGATGATGCTGAGCAAAAATAACATATAGTTGTGCAAAAATAACATATAGTTGAGCAAAAACTAGACTTGAGTCATAGTTGTGCAAAAATAACATAAGACCATGTTGTGCAATTATTGTCTATTGATGAGCAAAAAATAAGACTATGTTGTGCAAAAATAAGAGCATGTTGAGCAATAATTTATTGAGAAAGTATGAAAATATATTGAGATAAAATAAGATCATGGTGAGTATAAATTCACAAGTCTCGATTGTTGTGCAAAAATAACATATAGTTGAGCAAAAATAAGATGATGTTGAGCAAAATTTCACCAATCCCCCATGTTGTGCAATTATTGTCTATTGATGAGCAACTCTTACAACAGAGTCGTGCAACTCTTAAAACAGAGTCGTACAACTCTTACAACAGAGTCGTGCAACTCTTAAAACAGAGTCGTGCAACTCTTACAACAGAGTCGTGCAACTCTTAAAACAGAGTCGTGCAACTCTTACAACAGAGTCGTGCAACTCTTAAAACAGAGTCGTGCAACTCTTACAACAGAGTCGTGCAACTCGTAAACAGAGTCGTGCAACTCTTACAACAGAGTCGTGCAACTCTTAAAACAGAGTCGTGCAACTCTTACAACAGAGTCGTGCAACTCTTACAACAGAGTCGTGCAACTCTTAAAACAGAGTTGTGCAACTCTTACAACAGAGTCGTGCAACTCTTAAAACAGAGTCGTGCAACTCTTAAAGATAATGTTGAGCACAATTCCATCAATCCCCCATGTTGTGCAATTTTACTCTATTGATGAGCAAAAATAAGACCGTGTTGTGCAATAATCTATTAAAAAAGTATAAAATTATATTTACAAAAAATAAGATTATGAGGAGACACAATTTCACAAGTCTCGATTGTTGTGCAAAAATAAAGAATTGTTGAGCAAAAATAAGAGTATGTTGTGCACTAATTTATTGAGAAAGTATGAAATTATATTAAGAGAAAATAAGATCATGTTGAGAACAATTTCGCAAAGTCTCGATTGTTGTGCAAAAATAACCTGCCAAATATCTAACAACGGATTTGTCGATATTAACCCCACTAAAATCAACAGAAACGCCACCCTGCATCATCTTAAGCTTATCCAAGAACTCAGTCAACTCTTAAAACAAGAGTCGTGTAACTCTTACAACAGAGTCGTGCAACTCTTAAAACAGAGTCGTGCAACTCTTACAACAGAGGCGTGCAACTCTTACATCGTATGTTGTGCAAAATATAATTTTTTTCCGCTTTTTTTTCGTTTCATAACTTTTTGTTTTGCAAAAATAACTTTACGTTGTGCACATATATGGACTGATCGAGTCGCAATCCACGAGCGATGAGATTCACATTCAGATCGCAGTCTCTCTCCCATTCAGATCGCAGTCCGGAAAACAGATCGTGAGCGATACATGAGTTTTTTTTAATTTTTAATTTAATTTAATTTTATTTTATTTTATTTAACATTTTGTCGTGCAAATATAATAAAATATAGATATTTTTTATAATTTCCATATTTGTTGGGTCATTTTTGTAATTTAACAAAAATTCCTTCTTCAACCTTTGTAAACTCGATGAACCAGGAGGAGATCTCGCTCCGGCCACCTCGCTCGCTTCGCTCGCTACGGCCATCACCCTCGCTCCGCTCGCCCGCTCCGACTGCTCGACATCCTTGACACTCGTGTACGACTCCACCGGCCGCCGGAATTGGAGATCTCGGAGGAATCGCACAGATCTGGAATCACGATTTCGCTGGAGTCCACCTCGCTCGACCTGGCTAATCGACGGAGTCCACCTTGCTCGACCTCGCTCAATCGCTGGCTAATCGACGGAGATATCCAGCCATCGCTCGCTCCGAGGAGATGAGGAAATCCGAGCTGTTACCATCGCCGATTGCCGAATCTCCTCCATCGACAATGAAAACTCAATCAACAAAAGCAAGCAAAATTGATCAATTAAACTTACTTCCTCTCGTCAACAAAATAGATCCAGGTTTGGAGATCGAGATTGGTGAAATTAGGGAAACCAGAGAGTCGGTTCGAGATCGAGAGACCAAGAGACGAGATCGAGAGAGCAAGAGATCAAGAGAGATGGAGATCAACGCCAACCACCAAGAGGAGCGCGGATCTGGGACCGGGAGGATGAGGCAATGACGGATCTGGAACCGGGAGGAGACGGTGAGAGAGAGAGAGAGGGAGGTTAGAGCGTCTGATCTTTAAGGTTATATAGTGGACATTTTGCTAAATTGTCCCAAAACGTGGGCATTTTGCAAAATCGTCCAAAAAAGTGTCTATTTTGCAAAAAAAAATCATATTTTTTTAAAAATAAACGGTAACCGTTTCTTTCCCAGTATTTTTTTATGTCAAAATTTTTGATAGGCGCTACTTTATTTATATATAGATTTTTTTGGTGGAAATAATTGTTTATATCAAATTTAATTATTTAATATATATTATTTTATTTATATTTATATTTTTTTCCATAGAATGAATTATTTATATCTAGGTTAATTTTTATTTTGTGTTTCCAACACACTTTGATCATTATTAGTTCAATTCTCACATTGTATTTCAGATTTATTATTTTTGTTATATTTGTAATATATTTTGTACAGATAAGATGTAATTTTATAATTTAGATATAAATAACTCATTCTACCAAAAAAATAGATATAAATAAAATAACAGTTATTAAATAATTAATTTTAATATAAATAATTATTTTTACCAAAAAGTAATCTATATAAAAATAAAATAAAACCTATTAAATATTTTGGTAAGTATTTTTACTATGAAATAGTTTTTATTTATATTTTTATCAATGACCTAAAATATGTGTAGATAAATAGTTTTGGTAAGTATTATTACTATGAAATAGTTTTGATTCATAATTTCTTTTGGCGAAAATTTTTCTTTCTATAATCAACCACGTACACACGTTATGTACGACGACACGACGCTATGCATTGATTTTAGGTTTTTTTTTACATAATTGATTTTAGTATCTATAAAATAAAACATAAAAAGTTGTGTTCAGGGCCAATTTAATGCTCATTTATTTAATTATTCATATTTTATATTTTTTGTTTCAATTTCACAAATGATCACAAACATCTTCATAGCTCAATGGTTAGTAGAGTTGTTTGGTAGGAATAAGGTCTTGAGTTCGAATCCTAATAGTTACATATTGATCATATTTTACAATTTTTAATACATAAAAAGTTGTGGTATTAATTGTCAAAAATATACAAGATAACAATTATTATATGACTTTTAATTTCCAACCTTTTGCACTCTAGCAGTTTTTTATACACAAAAAGTTGTGGTATTAATTGTCAAAATTATACAAGATAATTATGTATAATTACATTGATTCCAAACGGTTATGGTATTAATTGTGTAAATTATTATATGGCTTTTAATTTCTAACCTTTTGCATTCTCACTATTAAAGACATAAAATTATCCCAAATTATTATATGGAAAAATTATCATGTAACGGTTCAATACTTAATAACCTGCACCATTCCTTATGATCATGTAACACTAGATAAATCTCTTTAATACGTGGCATATATTTTATACTTACATAATAATAATAATCTATATTGCCTATTCAAAGAATTCTAATAGTGCGTTTTGAGTTTTCTGTCCATACCTAATATATATTCCTTTTATTTAAAAGCATATATGACTTTTTGGGTTCTTTTATATACTACGGTCTACGGATTAAAGAGATTGATGTAGGTTGGCAAGATGCATTAGTTGCCCTGGGAAGGTAATAGTACCATCATTACTTAATGGGTAATTACAATATATTGATTGATATCAGCAGTTACAATCTATAATTTAGTCTCTTTATTTTCTTGATGATTAAACCAAGAGGCAATTTACCTAATTAATGGGTAATTACAACATGTATTCTTTACAACATATAAAGCTATTGAGATCGAAGGCAATTTGCCACCACGTACGGGATCCCAGTGGAGGTATTGGAGGCAATCCGCAATAGGCTTTCCTTTGTTTGTTGCTTCATCTTTCACTTTTTTTATTGATTTGAGTTTTGTAAGAATTTATTTTAACAATGGTCTTTATGTTTTTTTTTTGTTTTGCAGGAATTAATCTATTTCTCTTTTTTGTCCGTTTTTTTTTTGTTTTTGCAGGAACGAATCTATTTCTCTTCTTTATGTAAAGATTTATTTTATCTTTAGTTGGACTATTATTTCAAGGTATATATATATTTACACTAATTCATTTTGATTTTTTTTATTTGTATCATCTTATTAGGTTTAGATATGGATCATAAGATTGTATCGTTATTTGTATAATCCTTTCCTCGATTATTATCGGTAGAGCACAAAGGAATTCAAAGAAGTTGTAAAAAATTCGAAGAGGTTAGTAGCTACTTATAATTTCCAACCTTTTTATTCTCTCATATTTTTGTGTGTATCTCCTTCACAAATTACAATATTTGTTATATGAAGTGAGAACATATATGCATTCGTTCAAAGGAGCATGCGAAAAGTTACATATATAGCAGGTTAGTACATATTGTACAATCAAATAATTACATAGGCATATAATATTGTTTTTACAATTTGAACGACATATTTTCTACAAACTGTTTTTTTATATGTTTTATCCGTAGATGCATGTTTATATAATTAATTATTATCTAATTTTATGTTTTTTTAAGGACAAAGGAAGAGACATTCAACCCAAATTAAATTTTATCCTCCTAAATTTCCATTAATATTTGATAAGTTTGAAATTTTTTATTTTATTTATTTAAGATAAAATAAAATTTTAATTCAAACCATGTATATTAATTAAGTACGTCAAGCATAGGAATTTGAGCTATCATTGATATATTTTTAATGTCTATTTGATCAAACATTGAAGTTGTGTCTCGATAAACACCTATTAATTTGTTTTTGAGATATTTCAATGAAAAAAAAATCTAACATATATGAGAATTTTATATTTGATTCTTACAGTTCAATCTTATAAATGCATACCTAAAATCCTTTTTTTTTATTAATTTAAAATTTTAATTTATATTTTATTGAATTAAAAAAATAATAGTTATCTTTCATCTTCCCCATGTTTATTTATCAATTTAAATTGATTTTTTGCATTAAATTTAATGCCTTAAATTCAAAAAATAAATGGTTCTCTTTTCATATTACAAATAATTAAATGTCAACTTATTTGGATTCCAAGTAGTAATTTCATCCCCAAAGTCTTTAGGCCAAGATAGTAAAATTAATCTGTTTTTATGCTATCATTTCTTTAACTTCCTTACAAGTAAAGTTAATTATATTTAAAGAGTGCATTTTTATCTTTTTGAATTGTTATAAATTAAGATGATATTTTTTGTTTTGAAAATTGTTAGAATATTATTATTTTTAAAAAAATATCTTCCTATAAAAATATTAATCATTAAATAAAAAAATACATGCAATAAAAGTTTCATCATATAAGAAACTTCTCGATTGAAGCAAATCGGCGTGCTTGATTTTAAAACAGAATATTATAAGTTTAAAAGAGTGCATATATCTAAATATTTTACCAATTGTAACTTATGCTAATAAAAATGAGTAATTAAAATATTTTGTTTAAAATTTGCTAAATAAGTTATTGATATTTCATTACCCTATTATAAAATTTATGGCATATTAATTTTTGGTTATTCACTAGATTAATATGCCATGTTAAAAAATTTTGTTATTCACCTTATAATATCAACTCATCTATATACATATACTAAAACCGATGCATTGGTCACTCACGCAGGCACGTGAGTGAATCTGCCTACGTGGCGGCACGTGAGTGCGTCTCGCAAAACTTTCTCCCATCAAAAAAGAAATCTAATAAAAAATAATTAGATAGTTTTAATCTATATAATTAAAAAAGATTAAATAATTATTTTATTTTACCATTAACTCGTATAATTGGATAGATAGACGTTTCCATCTAAATATATTCAACCACTATAAAAAAATAGGTATAACGTAATATATTCACTATGCCATATATATCACCCAATATTATCTCCCATCAAAAAGTAATATTAATAAAAATAATAATTAAATAGTTATAATGATCTATATATAATTAAAAAGATTAAATAAATTAAACAATTATTTTATTTTATCATTAACCCATATAATTTTGGATAGATGGAATATCTTATAAAAGAGTAAATATTATTTAGGGGAAAAATCTAATTTTTCTAATTAAATAAGTAGGTACGTAGTTTCAATTTACATTAAATCTATATTCTATATACATATACTAAAACCGATGCATTGGTGCCTGCGTGGCGGCACATGAGTGAATCTGCCTACGTGGCGGCACGTGAGTGCGTCTCGCAAAACTTTCTCCCATCAAAAAAGAAATCTAATAAAAAATAATTAGATAGTTTTAATCTATATAATTAAAAAAGATTAAATAATTATTTTATTTTACCATTAACTCATATAATTGGATAGATAGACGTTTCCATCTAAATATATTCAACCACTATAAAAAAATAGGTATAACGTAATATATTCACTATGCCATATATATCACCCAATATTATCCCCATCAAAAAGTAATATTAATAAAAATAATAATTAAATAGTTATAATGATCTATATATAATTAAAAAGATTAAATAAATTAAACAATTATTTTATTTTATCATTAACCCATATAATTTTGGATAGATGGAATATCTTATAAAAGAGTAAATATTATTTAGGGGGAAAATCTAATTTTTCTAATTAAATAAGTAGGTACGTAGTTTCAATTTACATTAAATTAAATTAAACTAATAATTCTATCTTATCACATATAATTAATTGGATAGATCCAATATCCTATAAAAAATATTAAATATTATGTAAGAAAAGACTATATAAAAAATTTCCACCCCCGAAAAAAATAATACAATTAAAATAATTAAATAGCCATAATTTTATATGTAAAAAACATTAATGTATAAAACTAATAATTTTATCGTATTGCATACAATCCAATTATACTATTACCAATTAGTAAGTATATTGCATATAATTATATGATTATCCATTAGTACGTATATCTTAACTTCTATGTCTCTAAATATATATTAATATTACTATTGTAGCTTATTATAAGATATCTTTCCTAATTCTATTATATGTCATGAATGTAATCGACTATCATCATGTCTATATCTTAATATATTTTATAATATATGTGTGCATCTTATATATTTATGGACTATATCGACTATCATTTATCAATATCTTAGTATAATTTAAATAATGTAGGTATATCTTATATATTTATATATGGAAATGTAATTATCGGTTAGTTGTCGTTTTTCTCCTTAATTGAAATATTTGACAATTGCATTATATATTCTTATATATACAAGAGGTGTTCATGGCCCTCATTGTATTAACAACTCATGATGACAAGTACGTAGTTGAAATTCTTTTAATTTCTATGTGACTCAAATTCTATTTTTTTTTTTTGTATGTTTGATATATGCGTGTTTCTCTGGAATGGCTGTTCGAACCCCAGATGGTCGCTCTTTATTTACCAATTCAAGATATATGCGTGTTTCTTTTGATTTGTTGTCATGCTATTATATAGATTCTAATTAGTTTAATTATGTTATTTAGATTGTGTTCTTAACTTTTATACACCACAATATCAATTTTTTTTTATGTGATGTATATAACGTCTTTCAATTATTTGGAGCAAGCCATATTCACATTTAGATTATTTGTATGTTGTCTTAGTTCCTAATGGGCGTACACAATGTCACTGGCAATGTCATCATTGTGGGAATTAATATTTTTTTAATGGATCAGCCGACTTTGCAGATTTAACTGACCTTGCAATCCTTACAAGTAAGTATTTTACGAGCAAAGTTTTAACTTATTTACATCAATAAAAAAATTTCTATCCTTTGAGAGGAAAATTGGCCTGATTGAAGTAAGGTGTTTAAATTTATTTATTTATCGCATTGCGTGTTTGCATTGTATATATATAAATATAAATATAAAAGGTACAAAGCTTCAAACTCTGAAAATATACATATATCAGATTATGCATATGGTTATCATTACGGTTGTTCTTAGGGTATTATGTTTAGATTCGACTATCACGTACTAGCCTCAAAATCAATTTTTACGTATGTTATTATATATATATAATTGGATTTGTTGTCATATTATATATGGATTAATCTAATTAATGTTATTATGTTGTTTTGATTGCATTTTGAACTTTAAGATGCCATGCCATCAAATTTGTTTGAGTTGTTCATTTTAGAATGGTTCAAATGCATATTAGGATTATAAAATAACAGCCTTTGCAATTATTATTTGGCCTATCGAAATATAAAATAACAAACTTTACATTTTACCTTGATGTTTTCTCCTCCTTTTTTTTTTCCAGGTGGAAAGATTCAAGGTTTATTAACCAACAACTTTATACAAATTCTTCTTGCAATGTATATATATAGAGATAGAATTATACAAAATATAATTTAATACAATATTTTTTTAAATATTATTTATAAATAATTATAATTCTAAAATAGTCTATTAACATTTATTCCCGTACATGGATAGATAGATGGGCTTATACCATTAAGTAATAGGTAGTACAATTACAATTCAAAAACTAGTAGTCAAATGACTCAAATCCTATATATATCGAAACAAAACCCTAATTTGTTCTCCGCCTCAACCCTCTGTCGTCCCCGTTGAAGTTGATCAGAATTCACCACCGCCATGTCTGCAATCCAATGCAAGGAACTCGTCCGAAACCAGACGGACGTGTCCCTCGCCATTGCCCGACACGTGTCCTTGGAGCAGTTGAAGGAGGAGTCAAACCTGGTCTTCTCCCCGCTCTCTCTCAATTTGCTGGTCAGCATGACCGCCGCCGGTGCCGGTGGCCCGTCCCGGGAACAATTGCTTCGGTTCTTGAAGTCAGCCTCCACTGATGACGTCAACAAGCTCAACTCTGACGTCGTGTCTTTCCTGTTCGACGATTGGAGCCGTTATGGTGGGCCCATCCTCTCCATTGCTAACGGGGTTTGGATACAGGAAGGCCTCTCTCTCAACCATTCTTTTAAACAAGTTGTGGAAGATGTCTACAAGGCTTCTTCTTACCATGTTGACTTCAAGAATAAGGTAATTAATTATCATCCCCTAATTAAATAGTATATATACTATCTTTGATTTCATTAATTCAGGTTAATTACTTGATTAGGGTTTGGTTTTATATATGTTGCGTGTTTATGGTATGAGCTAGTTTATGGTGTTTAATTTGTTAAGTTGAATAAAGCCGACACGATTTCCGTTTTCATATCGCTCGACCCATTATTGGCCTTGATGTCTACGCATAGACGACTTCGATACCATATTTCGTTCTTGCAGGATATATTGGGTTATTATTGTTGTTGTAATTTGGTTAATTAGTTACACTATGCACATTAATTTGTGAACATGTTATACAAAGAGAACAAACCTTAAATATAATTAAGGAAGTGTCTTCTGTTGTTGTTGATTTGTTTTAAGATGTGTCCTCACCAAATTATGCAGGTGAGATGGACACTTAGTTTCAAGCCCGTGCATCAGCCAGTTCAGGTGGCCCAACGGAACAGGGCCTCCAAAATTTTAGGGTCCAATATTAGTTATATTTGGTATATAATAAAATTCTTCCAAAATTCTCCAATTCTACATGGTGGCTCACTGGTATGCATGGCACGCATGTCAGGTGAAGGTTTGAGGCCCCTCTTCGCGTGTTCGATTCTCATCACATTCTCAGGATTTCTCTTTTTTTCCCTATTCGCGTGTTCGATTCTCATCACATTCTCAGGATTTCTTTTTTTTTCCCTAAGATCTTTAACGCTAAAAAAGTTTCCCTTCCAAGCTTCTTTTTTTTAAAGGAAAAAAAATACTAAATTATTGTTGTTATTCATTTGGATTTCCAACCTTCTCCTTCTCTTTTAAGAAAACCTCACAAAAAAATTATTCATTATATAAATTAGTTTACTATTGCTATTTTTTTTAATTATGATAGGAAATTACAAAATATAGAAGTTTTTGCAATAATCATTTATAATATTTTTATACAAAAACTTTAATAAAAAAAATAAAAAGTTATCATTTTATTCCTACGTCTTATAACAAAATTTATCTAATACGTTTATATAAAATTAATTTATCAATAATATAAATCAAGCCTAAATTTTTAGCACAGGCCCCCCGAAAAGATCGGCACGGCCCTGCTTAGTTTATTATGGTATTCGACTATTCGTGAACACTCAGTCATCTTAATTTGGAAGACCTTTGTGTTCAATCAAATCCAACACATGTGATGTATTTACGGATCCTTTTTTTGTTGTTATTTACCCGTCCCCTTCTAACTCAATCATTTTGTGTGGGATGTACTGGGTTGTTGTTGTTGTTGTTGATTCATTTTATGTGGGTTTTTCTTTGGTTGATATGAAAGCCTGCAGGGGAAATAAGATCCCAAGTGAACTCATGGGCTGAGAAGCAAACCAAAGGCCTCATCAAGAACATCCTTTCTCCTAACTCTATCAATGAGTTGACAAGGCTCATCCTTGCAAATGCACTCCATTTCAGAGCAGCTTGGTGTCACGACTTTGATGCATCCCTTACGAAAGAGCACGACTTCAACCTCCTCAGTGGTGATTCTGTCAAGGTCCCTTTCATGACACGCGATACTGATCAATGCATCGCGACATTTGATGGCTTCAAAGTTCTGGCTCTTCCTTACACCCAAGGAGATTACGACCATCCTGATATCTCCGAGTATGACAAACGTCATTTCTCCATGTACATTTTCCTCCCCGATTCACTAGATGGACTACCTGGTATGTGTTCTATTTCTTCCTTTATCTATCTAGATGATTTCCTTAAATTTGTACTTGCTTGGAAAAAATACAGTATATTTTAGGTTGGACCGTACCCCAGTCGAACTTAGGGTCTCTTTGGCAACCCAATTAGCTTTTCAGAGCTTTTTGTTTTATTATTATATTGTTTTTAAATGAAATAAAACTAAGATTATATTTTAATTATCGTTTTTTAATTGAGTTTTCAACAACTACACGAGCTTCTTGTTTTATCATTATATAGTTTTTAAATGAAATAAAGCTAAGATTATATTTTAATTAGCATTTTTTAATTGAATTTTCAACAACTACACCTTCAGCTTTTCGGAGCTTTTTTTATATGCACACAAATCTATTCATTTTATAAGCTAGTTTTAATTGGCTACCCATTCGACTAAGGTTACCAAACAGTTACTAGCTTATCAATAGTTTAATTTAACATATATTTTACACAATTAACCATTTAGCTTCAGCTACCCATTCAGCTTCGACTACCGAACACACCCTTATAATAATTGAACTTGTGGACAATTACAAGCGCATTAAGATCACAACTAAAATCAATTAACAATAAGTACAGTCAATTATTAACTCTAGCTTTATAATGTGTATTTGTGTGTCACTACAGCCTTGATGGAGAAACTATGGTCAGAAACCGAAACCCTAGAACGCCACCTACCTCGCGAAAAAGTTCCTGTTAAGGAATTTAGAATACCGAAGTTCAAGATCTCGTCGCAGCTGAAAGCAATCGAGACTCTAAAGCAATTGGGAGTCGAGTTGCCCTTCATACCCGGAGGACTAACTGAGACGGTGGATTGCCCCGAGGAGAGTGCATTGTTGTGTGCTTCGGGGATCTACCATAAGGCCTGCATTGCGGTGGACGAAATAGGGACCGAAGCTGCTTCACTTTCGGAAGACGATATGATGGGCTGTTCATTTTATCAGCC
The DNA here is from genome assembly GCA_037127255.1 of Persicaria tinctoria. NCBI lineage: Eukaryota > Viridiplantae > Streptophyta > Magnoliopsida > Caryophyllales > Polygonaceae > Persicaria > Persicaria tinctoria. The sequence goes on along the minus strand of JBANSL010000002.1, from coordinate 89,476,895 downwards.
GCCTCGAGAGGTGGTTTTCGTGGCTGACCACCCGTTCATGTTCGTGATTCGCGAAGACACCACCGGTGTTGTGCTCTTCGCCGGTCATATTTTGAATCCCCTCGAGGAATGACGATTCGGTTAGTTCCTTATCCGCAATAGTGCTGTGAGATGAAGTGGTTGATTTCTTTGTGCTCCATTTATATAGTTTTGGTGTTTTGTTTAGCAACTTTCGGATTTGTTTACTAGCTAGTCAGTTTTTGGGTTAATGTTTGTGTTTGATTGACCTTTATTAGCTCGCCTTCGCTTGATTGATGTAGGGAGCTAGCTTATCATTCATCTTAAAACCTTCAAAAGTTCTATTTCGTTTATCTATGTAAAATATTTTTTTTAAAAAAATAATTTTTCTATATAATTTCAAACTTAATAATTATAAAATTTTGTGAAAAAATAATATTCTCTATAATTTTTAACTCATTAAAAAAACATGTTAAAAAATCAACGGCCATTTATTTTAGAACGAAGAGTGTAGCGTACACAACCAGGGTTCGTTTGGTTTAACACGGGAAGAACAATTCCAAGGAAGTTACTTCTCGGGAATTCAATTCCCACGTATTGCGCTTCCCGAGAATTGAAAAAATATGTTTGGTTGGATTTTAAATGGTAGGATTTAAAATAGGGAAATTGGAAATTTCTTTTTATAAAAGGTGGAATTGAAACTTATCTAGGAGAAGTAGATAAGTTAAATTCCCTTAAAATGGAGGAATTTGGGTTTTCCTGTGACTAAAACTCCAACCAAACACATATATTTCATCTACTTCCTGGGTTTTTCTATTACTCTAGTGATAAGAGAGAGGCGGCTCTTGCAAGAGATCAATGAGTTAAATCTCACGTTACAAAGAAAAAGCTAGGGCTCAGGTTCGTGGAGATTACACTACGCCAGATGGACTTTCGGGCGACGGACCGAAGTCGTCGCCTGAAAGGGGTTTTTCGCCCTCTGACAACTCAGGCGACGAACTTCCGTCGCCTGAGTTGTGGTCGGGTGACTTTCATCCTTCCACCATTCAGTCGACGACCATCTGTATTTCCGTCGGCGGAGTTAACTCAGGCGACGGAAAAAATGTTCGTCGACTGATGATGTTGTCAGAGGCCAAGGGCCATCCAGGCCCGCCCATTAAGGCTCAGGCGACGAGTTCAGTGTCATAAGTTCGTCGCCTGAGTCGGTCCATAGGGCTATGAAAGCATTCAGGCGACGGAATTTTTTCTTAATGTGTCGTCGCCTAGATAGTTTCAGGAGACGGATATAGGATTATTTTGTCTCCTGAGCGGTCCATAGGGCTATGAAAGCATTCAGGCGACGGAATTTTTTCTTAATGTGTCGTCGCCTAGATAGTTTCAGGAGACGGATATAGAATTATTTTGTCTCCTGAGCGGTCCATAGGGCTATGAAAGCATTCAGGCGACGGACTTTTTTCTTTATGTCTCGTCGCCTAGATAGTGTCAGGATACGGAGATATAATTATTTTGTCTCCTGAGTGTAGTCTAAGGATGCATTCTCAGTTGTATGTCCGTAGCTGGAGTGTTCAGGAGACGAAATGGTATATAAGTCCGTCGCCTGAACAAGTTTAATTTTTTTTTTTTTTGTATAAGTTCGTCGCCTGAATTGTTTTGATTTTAAAAAAATAAAATTTAATAGGGTTGGTGCCCCCTGTTCGAATGTACCTATAGCACATGTTGTGCTCCTGTCCTAAACTCTATAAACAACAACACAAACAACACATACAACATACTCAACACCATACAAGCACAAAAAACTTCACAATTCACAACATACAATTCATTCCATAACATTAAAAACTTCACAAAAGTTGTCTAAATGTTTCACCCTAAACCTTGTCCAACATACCAAAAGTATGTGACAAATATCCATCTTGAGCAACTTCACAAAAAGCTTCACAAAAGTTTATCTAAAGGTTTATCCAGAAAACCTTGTCCAACACAAGTTGTCTAAAACTTCACAAAACCTTGTACAACACAAGTTGTCTAAAAGTTTATCCAGAAAACCAGAGCAATGTTTTAGTTAGAGGGATACGAGGAGGGCGTCCTTACCTTGCTATTTCGGCTGGGGGGAGGGCTGACTGTCTGTTGCATGACCAGCTGAGTTGGTGGAGGGCTGAGGAGAAGCTGTGACAGCCTGAGGACACACGACGGAGGTGACGGATGGTTGTGAGTTGGCCTGACCACTGAGCATGCCCATCATGAGCCTCTCGATGCTGGCCATACGCTCCTCCAGCTGCTCATTCTTGGTCTCGGTGGCGGTGGTTTTCTCACGCAACCTTTCTATTTCAGCCTTCGCCGCCTCCAGCTCCTTGTCCCTCTCTGCAGCCCTTGCTGCCCATGGACCCCCTCTTTTCTTTGCAGGCCGCTCTCCAGCTGCACCCATTCCTTTTAAAAAAATATTGAAAACATAAATAAAAATGAGCAGCTGGAGAATAAGAAAGTCATAAATAAAATATTGTTATGAAAACAAGACTGAAATCTTGATATAAATTATAACAAGATTGAAATTGTAAGTAAAATCAAGTAAGGATTGAACACATAAATAAAATCTTGTTATGAAAACAAGATTGAAAACGTAAGTAAAATCTTGTAATGGAAATTGTAAAATCAGAAATTCAAACATAAGTAAAATCTTGATATGAATTATAACAAGTAAAATATTTGTATGAACTTCTGAAAATTGTAAAACAATAATAAAATAAGTGGGGATTGAACTATACCTCGAACTTCTGTTCCTTTTCTTTCCCCAAAGCAATCCAAGATGATCTGAGTTTGTTCTTCGACAGAGAGGGGTGGTATTTGGCTTGGGTCTTCTCCTCCTTCTCCAACAGTGCAGACTTCATCAAGACGACGTTTCAATTTGGCCTACAAACACAGAAATTTTTAAGTAAAATGAATATATATATAAGTAAAACACAGAAAGGAATGCATATATTGATTTGAAACCAGTAAAGGGAATATATATAAGTAAAACAAGTAAAACACAGAAAGAAATGCATTTTTGAACAGGATTTATAAGAAATGCAATAACATAAGTAATTAAAACCTAAGTACTTAGGAAACAGCCAAGCAAGCAAACTAAAAAATCTAATAGTAGATAAGCAAGCAAAAATAAGCATAAGTCAAGCAAGCAAACAAATCTCATAGTAGATAAGCAAGAAAAAAAAAATCATAGCAAATAGATGAAAAGCAACAGTTAAAACCTAAGTAAAACCTAAGTACTTAGGAAAAATGACAGAAACGGAGGAAGATGAGAGGCAACAGAAGATAGGCAACAGTCGACATGTGTGGTTTTAAGCAACATAAAAAGAAGATAGGCAACAGAAGATAGGCAACAGTCATGTCTCGCTCGACAGAAGATAGGCAATAGTAGATATGGATATGTAGATGTATTTTTTAAGCAACATAAAAATAAGATAGGCAACAGCCACACATGACAAAAGATAGGCAACAGTCAAGCAACAGTTAAAACCTAAGTAAAACCTAAGTAACACCTAAGTAATTAGGAAAATTGACAGAAAAAAAAAGGTCATACCAGTCCATCTTGCGCACCCGGACACCCCTCGTAGGCTTCTATGGTTGTCTTAAGCCAAGCCGCCGGATGTTTTTCCTTAATGATGAGCTCTTCTGCTCGGAAGCTCAGGGGCTTGGACCCATTGTGATGATTAAGGGGGTTCGGGTTCTTGGTCCGGTTTTGCTTGTTTCACTCACACAGGGCCTGTAAAAAGATAGACAATCAGAATTCACAAGTGATAAACAATAAGATAAACGGAAAATAAAAAAACAAGTTAGGGAATTAATGAGAAATTACCATTCTCGCTTCGTCTGTGAAGTCACTCACCAAGAACCGCCACTGATCAGGGCGAGCAACAAACTCAAGTGGTATGTCCTCGCCCCCCCACTCCAGGAAGTGTTGATGACAGTCATACTTCCAGGCCCCATATGCTTTTCCGCTCTTCTTCTCCACGTATGAGTCAACTGCAGGGTCAATCTCATAGTACATCTACACATCCATATCAGAAAAAAAGACATAAGTATAGGAGATAAGCAAAATTAGATAAGCACAACCAAGCAAGGAAACAAAAAAAAAAGCAACAGTTAAGCATTTTGTGAAGGAAAAAATAGATGTGAAGCACAAATCAAGAAAGCGTAAGTAATAAGAAACTATAAAGAAACATAAGTAATAAGCAACATAATAGATGTGAAGAAACTATAAAGAAACTATAAGTAATAAGCAAGATAATAGATGTGAAGCACAAAACCAAAGAAACTTAAGAAACTATAAAGAAACATAAGTAATAAATGTGAAGCATAATTATAAAGAAACATAGGTAAATACAGATCACACTATACAGAGATCACACTACACACAGATCACACTATACAGAGAATATACACAGATCACACTATAGTTGCTTTAGGATACACAGAAACTATACACAGAAACTATAAAGATGTGAAGCATAATTATAAAGCAACTATAAAAAAATTCATAGCAAATAGATGAAAAGCAACTATAAAGAAACATAAGTAATAAGAAACTATAAAGAAATACATGTGAAGCAAAAATAAGCATCAGATAAGCATTTTGTGAAGGAAAAAGCAACTATACAGAAACATAAGTAATAAGAAACTATAAAGAAATAGGTGTGAAGCAAAAATAAGCATCAGATAAGCATTTTGTGAAGGAAAACAATAGATGTGAAGCACAAATCAAGAAAGCATAAGTAATAAGAAACTATAAAGAAACATAAGTAATAAGCAACTATAAAGACATAGATGTTCTTATGATTTTTAGGCAAAAATAAGCATCAGAAACTATAAACAAACTACACACATAAACTATAAAGAAATACACAGAAAGCATGTGATAAGCATCAGAAACTATAAAGAAAATATACACATAAACTATAAAGAAAAACATGTGAAGCAAAAATACACAGAAAGCATCAGAAACTATAAAGAAACTATACACAGAGACTATAAAGAAATACACAGAAAGCATGTGATAAGCATCAGAAACAAAAATAAGCACACCCAATCAAGAAAGCAAACACAGATCACACCATAAACATACAAGTAATAAGTACTTAAATAAAGGATAATAAAAAAACATAAACTACCTCCAAGTAATCTCTTACGGGGGACCGTTGCTCAGGTGTTAGTTTGCTCCATGTTGATGCAAGCATCGGCACCTTGTCCCTGATAGCACACCCAATGTCTCGGACAAAGGTGTCATGCAGTTGCTTGAGCCCAGGCCCCTTGTGGAAGCAGGACCACTCAATCTTCAGCTTCTTCCCTGTCGCGGCCTTGAGGAGTGCTGTTTTGTGACTCTTGATGGTTCGATATTTACCTAAAAATCATTAGAACATATCAGATAACAAAACCATCATCAACATAAGTAACATTAATAAGCAACAAAAAAAAGAACACAACTTTATAAGAATCCTAACAAGTATATATTTTGCCAAACAGACCCTTAAGCAACAGTTGAGATATCATTCTAATATATCATTCTATATCATTCTAATATAGAATGATAAGATCTACAACTATGAAAGAAACCAGAGGCCACCCAGAAAAGCAAATAACAGTTGAGACAACACTGAAGGTACACACATATCTATATCATTCTAATATATACATAAAATAAAACAAATAATTGTGTGTTTTTTTCTTTTAAGTACAGAAAGGGGGAGGGAGAGTGAACTGCTGAGTTATAAGCTATGGATTTAAGATCTACAACTATGAAAGCACCAAACTTTAAATAACATTAATAAGCAACAAAAAGCATGAAAACATGAATCATCATCAAAAAAGCACCAAACTTTAAATCAGATCTACAACTATAAGCAACATTAATAAGCAAACAAAAAAGAAAACATGAATCATCATCAACATAAGTAACTATAAGTAATAAGCAACAAAAAAAACCAAGCCAAACAGTTGAGAACAAAAAAAAACACAATCATCATCAACATAAATAACAGTTGAGATAAGTAACTATAAGTAATAGTTGAGATAAGTAACTACAAGTAACAGTTGAGATAAGTAACAGTTGAGAACAAAACAAAATCAAGCCAAACATGAATCATCATCAACGAAACCCAATTAAGCAACAGTTGAGATAAGTAACTATAAGTAATAAGCAACAAAAAAAAACACAATCATCATGAACATAAGTAACATTAATAAGCAAACAATTAAGTCCACAAATAAGGCCAATCAAACAATTAAGTCCACAAATATCAAGCCAAAGGAAAAAGAAAACATGAATCACTGCAGCCAGTTAAAACAGATTGAAATGGAACATACTTCCTGTTCAATTTCACACAAATCAAATTGAAACCCTAAATCCTAAATCAGATTGAAACCCTAAATCATATATCCTAAATCCTAAATCAGATTAAAACCCTAAATCCTTATACAAATTGAAACCCTAAATCCTATGAGATTGAAACCCTAAATCCTAAATCAGTATACAAATTGAAACCCTAAATCCTTGTACAATTTTAAAGAATCTGACAGAGGGAGAGAGAGAGATGCTCACCACGACAGCGGATGGAGCGAGGGGCCTCGCCTGATGACGAAGCAACTGGGGTGGCGCCGACAATGGCTGTGGATGGCTCCGGGTTGCCATTGGTGAGAGATAGGAGAGGAGGTGGCACTGGGGTTGTTGCAGAGGGAGTGGGAGAGGGAGTAGGAGTCCCTGAGGCAGGAGGAGGAGTCGGGGCCGGGTTTGGAGAGGGAGTGGGAGTGGGAGTCGGGGCCGGATTTGGAGAGGGAGTGGGATTGGGAGTCGGGGCCGGAGTGGACGAGGGGGCTGGTAATTGCAGCGGTGGAGGAATCGGGGTCGGAGGCGCTGAAGCGGCCGAGGTGGAGGGCGAGGGGACCGGTAATTGCAGCGGTGGTGGAGGAGGGGCCGGAGTGGATGAGGTTTGTTTCGAATTCTTTTTCCCCTTCACAGGGCGGGCTTTAGGAGGCATGGCGGAGGAGAGGTGGAGGAGGGACGAGAGGAGCGGCGGAGGAGAGGCGGAGGAGAGGTGGAGGAGGGACGAGAGGAGCGGCGGAGGAGAGGCGGAGGAGGGACGGACAGAGACAAGATGGAGATCGAGGGAGGAGGCGGAAGAGAGACAGAGAGAGAGAGAGCGCGATGAGTGAATGATTTGGGGCTAGGGTTAGGGAGGCGTCTGAGTTACTAAAATCCTACATGTTCAGGCGACGGAGATATAAAAAAATATTGTCGCCTGAAAATTTGGCGGAAATTCAAATTTTCGTTAAAATATAGGGGGGAAATTCAATTGGGGAGACGAAATAGTAATAAGTTCGTCTCCTGAATCATTTCAGGAGACGGGAAATTAACTAGTCCGTCGACTGAACATTTGGCGGAAATTCAAATTTTGGTGAAAAAAAAGGTGGGAAATGACATTTTATTAGAGCCAAAATAGGTCAAAAATTCACTTTTCCATTGGGGAGACGAACTACCAATAAGTTCGTCTCCTAAATCATTTCAGGAGACGATAAATTAACTTGTCCGTCGACTGAACATTTGGGGGAAATTCAAATTTTGGTGAAAAAAAGGGTGGGAAATGAAATTTTATTAGAGCCAAAATGGGTCAAAAATTCACTTTTCCATTGGGGAGACGAACTACCAATAAGTTCGTCTGCTGAATACTCTCAGGCGACGGAAATTTAATTTGTCTGTCGCCTGAAAAAATACAGATTTTTTTAAAATGAGCACTTGGCATGTGTTATTGCCCTGTTTACCATAACTTAATGACAAATTGTACCAAAAAAAATAGTCTTAGAAGCCATGATACCAACCATGTCATACACATTCGAAAATAACCGCCATGTCTCACAAAAACAACGATTACAATATATGATTTATGGAATTCGAAGACATTATCAACCTTCGTCATCGTCATTTTCCTCTTCGTCATCCTCTTGTTCATCTTCATCTTCATCATCGTCTTCATCTTCATCTTCATCATGTTCATCTTCATCTTCATCTTCATCTTCATCATCATCATCGTCTTCTTCTTCCTCCATTTCAAGATCAATGGCGAGGTTCAAATTTTCGAAATAGATCACCGGGCCAATTTCCTGATAAGCTTCTTCCACCTCATTGGTAAGATCATCTCCGCGAGTTGCTAGAGTTTGAGGATCATACACGTTTCTATGGGACATCACATTAACTACTTTCCAAGCATCACCCGCCTTTGGATCATCCACGTAAAACACTTGCCTCGCCGAGCGTGCAAGACAAAACGGAGAATCCTCATACCAACTGTTGTTTGTGTCCACAGAGAGCAAACCCATATCTACCTTGGTGCTTCCACTATTTTCAGGATCGGTGTCAAACCACTTGCATTTAAACAACACAACTGGCATACAAGTAGCTTATATCAGCTCTACCACTTGTTCAAGTACCCCATAGTACTTAGCATCTGAAGTTTCCACCATCACCCCTGAATTTTGTGTTCTCAAATCTTTGTCTTTGTCCCATGCCACAAACTTCACCCCATTGACAGAGCAGGCCCAATACAGTTTGCATTGTAGTGGCCCCTTTGCCAAGTTCAGAACCTCCGGTTTCAGGTAGGTGTCTCCATCTTTGTGCAACTTAGAAACCTATACAACATAATATGTTAGAGTTCTGTATTGGGAAAACAAACATGCAATTTGTTTAATGAAACATCACGGTCGTTCTTACCCATGGGTAGAAATAACTAAGAAAATCTCTTCTACGGTCCCATTCTTCAAACTCCGGGTAAGCCTGACTATACAGGTTCTCATGCGATTTCATGTAGAACTCAACTTCATTGCAGTTGGTTAAAACCTGCCAGTGAGCCTCTGCAATCATAGGTTCTCCTAACCTTTGTCTCATGATTTGACCGTGAGGACGCACGAGGCTTGAAACGACAGAAATATCATAGCTCAGCTCCTCCATTGCATTCGTATCTTCACGGCTCTCATCTCGACCCCCGAGATACAAGTTGCAGTATGTTGTTGCCTCGTTTAAAACGTAACGCTCTGAAATACTTCCCTCCGGGTAACAGTAGTTCTTCACTTGAGCCTTATATTTGCCAAGTTGCCTATAAAACAAAGGAAGAAGTTTTGGAGGGGTATAATGGACAGAAATTGTGAGATGAATTTAATCTATAAGTAGCATACCTTTCTATTGGGTACATCCAAGTGTAATGCACTGGTCCAGTTTCTAACACTTGTTGCGGTAGGTGAACTAGAAGGTGTACCATGATTGTGAAAAAGTGCGGGGGATAAATCATCTCCAGTCTGCAAAGAATCTGAACTATCTCATCCTCCATCTGGCGGACATCCTCCTTCCTCACCTCCCTGGCACACAATTTCTGAAACCATTTCGCTAGCGCAACCAAAGTCTTGGCAACACCCAACGACAGGTATGCACGGACAACAATGGGAAGAAGACGCTGAAACATAACATGAATGTCATGGGTCTTTAGGCCGTGGAATTTTCTCTATGCAATTTTGACCTTGTTGTGCAAAGACCCAGCATACCCATGGGGGTACTTCACTGTACCGAACCATTCGAATATATCTGGTATGTCCTCCCGTTTCACCAGAAATGGCGCATGAGGGAGTGTTCCATCTCTCTTCTGTGCCTGGCTTCTCCGCACCCCTCTTTGCTGCAATGCGGCTCGAGCTTTGGGACCATCCTTTGTCTTCCCTTCTATGTTAAGAGTAGTGCCGATGATGTTGTCGAAGACGTTCTTCTCGATGTGCATAACATCGAGTGCATGTCTGACTCTAATGTGACGCCAGTAAGGCAATCTCCATAACTCGGACTTGTTGGTCCAACACATTCTGTTAGTCACACTGTATGGGGCCTTGAAAGCAGGGTGCGAGCTGAGGACGGGGAAGTTGATCCTGTTGAGAAAGATGGAAACATAATGAGAAAGACATCGGACAAACGTATGAAAAGGGAAAAGAGAGTGAAAAGAGGTAGTTCTCGTACCTATCGATCTGTGAAAGAATTTGCTCCCCGTTCCAAGCATAAGGGCGTGTTCTGTGTTCTTCGCTTCCATTGAATGCCATACCATCGGTTCGCCACGGGTGGTTTAGTGGAAGCCATCTACGGTGCCCATCGTAAACCATTCTCCCTTGTTCATGCGTTGCAGAAGTACCGTCCAAGCAAATAGGGCAGGCTTTATACCCCTTCGTCGCAGCTCCAGCCAACATCCCCAAGCCAGGAAAGTCGCTTATAGTCCACAACACTGCTGCTTTCATCGTGAAAGTGGACCTTGAGTATCGATCAACAGTATATACTCCAGTCCCCCATAAGTGGCGAAGCTCATCGATCAACGGTTGCATGAACACACTAAGACACTTTCCTGGAGACTTTGGTCCCGGAATCAACAACGCTAACATGTTGAATTCCTTCTTCATGCACATTGACGGAGGCAAGTTGTATGGCATCACTATGACAGGCCATGTGCTATGGAGGGTTGACTGATTCCCAAATGGATTGAATCCATCGGTTGCAAGTGCAAGTCTCACATTCCTCACGTCTTCAGAGAAATGCGGGTAGGTTTTGTTGAATTCTTTCCATGCCTCACCATCTGATGGGTGTTTCAACCATTCTGCATCTCTCACCCGCTCACCATGCCATCGCATAGCCTTTGCAATGTTCGGCTCCATGAACAATCTCTTCAGTCTAGGGGTTAAGGGAAAGTACCGGAGAACCTTCCTGGGAACCTTGCCTCTCGTACCCTCCCTAGTACACCACCTAGGTGTGTTGCACTTGGGGCACGCTTCGAGATCTGCATATTGTTTGCGAAATAGCACACAGTTATACTCACAAGCGTCGATCAGCTCGTACCCAAATGCAAGGTCCCTAATCACACTCTTCATCTTCGCTCCATCCGTAGGATGTTTATGTCCTTTCGGCAACATGCGAGCAATGTGTGCGCACATGCCGTCCAAGCTCCTATCTGTCCAACCAAACTCTGACTTCATCTGCATTGCATCCAGACAGGCATCCAGAACAGTCATATCGCTGTTCTCACATAATGGCATGTTTGCTGCCTCTATAAGCCTATTATATTTCTCGTAATCATCGTCAACAACATATTGGAACGGAGGATCATCGGGGACAGAGTGCGCCTCATATCCGGCATGAAACGGAAAAGCATCGTGCAGAATGTTCATAGCCGGACCATCAACGGAGGAAGATGCCCCTTCCTCCAGGATCTGCGTTCATCGTTGCTCATTTGTCCTATCCACTGGGGCTTCGCCATGCTTGTCCCAAACAGTATAACTAGGCCACATTCCCATGTGGGCCAAATGACTGTGTATTTCATCTATTGGCTCCCATTCATTGTTGCGGCATCTCCGACACGGGCATAGGAAATGAGTCATTCCATTCGCATTATCTCTAAGATTCTGCATAAAGAGAAATATTCCTTTTTGATACTCCCCGTGAGCGTGAGGGAGTAGCATCCAACTTTTGTCGATCATTATCGTCCTATCATTATCAATCCATTCATATGAATTCATCACATTCTAAAATGAAATTGCACATAAACAATCCATTCTCATCATCTATGTCATTCTACACCACATTCTAAAATAAAATTTAACATAAACAATCCATTCATATACACAATCCATTCATACCTCAAACTCAATTTTAAATCAATTTCCAATCATACACAATATATACATACACAATTTCAACTCAAATCCATTCTCATCATCTATGTAATTATACACCATATATACATACACAATTTCAACTCAATTCCATTCTCATCATCAATTCATAACACAAACTCAATTTAACCTCCATTTAACCTCATTTTCATTCTAATCATCAATTCATAACACAAACTCAATTTAACCTCCATTTAACCTCAATTCCATTCTCATCATCAATTCATAACACAAACTCAATTTAACCTCCATTTAACCTCAATTCCATTCTCATCATCAATTCATAACACAAACTCAATTTAACCTCCATTTAACCTCAATTTCAACTCCATATATACATACACAACTCTTTCTCCTCATAAACTCCATTGAAACAACTTTTTTACCATCCAAACTCGATTAAAAAAGACAAGCTCATCATCAAATATCCAAACAAACAATGTATATGCATATATTCAACAAAAATAACAAAAAAATTTAAAATTTATACATACCTTCAATGGAGGTGTGAAATGGGGAAAAATTTTCGAGCCCTCTAGGGTTATTGTGGGAGAAGGATGAAGGTGAGAGAATAATAATTGTACAGTACAACCGATTTATTTGGTTGTTACGGAAAACACATTCAGGCGACGGACATATTTAAAAGTCCGTCTCCTGAATGAACAGTATTTAATTACCCCCACCAACCGGACTTTATTACTCTACTTTTGAAAAAGTCCAACGTTCAGGCGACGGACCACTGGAACTTCCGTCGCTGCAAAGGCCCGAACAACGCTCAGGCGACGAACCAATAGCATTTCCGTCGCGACAAAGGCCCATTCTGACAGCCGTCATTCAGATACCTGTTTGGGCGACCGATCTTGAGAGATGTTCGTCGCCTGGATTTGTTCCGTCGCCTGAGTACAGTTCAGCCGACGGACATTGAGGTTTTCTGGTCGGCTGAACATGGGCTGGAGGCGGTTTGGGCATCCCAACGTTCAGGCGACGGGCCTTAGTAAGTTCGTCGCCCGAACATGATTCAGGCGACGAACCTTTTTAGGTCCGTCGAGCGAGAGTGAATCTGGCGTAGTGTTAGTCAACAACCTCGAAATCCACGTTACACCCCCCCCCCAAAAAAAAAATTTGTTTTGGTGTCGGAGAATAGTCTTATTTTACGCCAACAACCCAATACCTGTATAATAAGTCTGGCCCATATTTGCCAAAGTGAAGTCTGCAGGGGCGGAGCCAGGAATCTAGCCGGGGGGGCTGAAATTTTTTTTCACGAGGCTGGCAACCCAACTGGAGGAGCGAGTAGCAAGCCCTTGCTGCTGCGCCGGCCATCACACATTGGAGCAAGTTGTGTTGAGTTTTCAGATATGTAAATTCAGCAAGCTATGATGTTTTAAAAATGAATTTTAACATCTGCAAATTCATTCTTTGTGTTCATTTTTAAAAATCAGGTGGTGTAAATTTGTACACTGGTAGTTTCTTTGTTGTTTTTAAAAATCATTTGAGAAGGCCTTTGAAGCAAAGGGCTAGTTTGTACAGAAATTGATTTATGCTCAACTAAAACTCATTTATACTACTACTTTAAACATGAATGCAATTTGCAATTGATTTATAACAACAAAACTGAATGCAGCTTGCAAGTTTATATACTCCCCAAGGATGATTCACGTGTAAAGATGCACCATATGCTTGCATCACAATGGTCCAATGAGCCTATATATTCTCCTTATAATTCAGAGCAAATCCAGAAATGGAATAGTGGCCAACAGAGCCCAAAATCACGGTAAAAAAAATGAATAAAAAGAAGGGCTTGGGTGGAATCGAAACCCTAATGTCCACAGTCCTACCCCCAACCTTCTACCATTGTGCTACATAGAACTTTTGTCTTTTGAAAACCTCTTTTACTATATGTACACATATATATATAATTTTTTTTTTAATTTTTCCGGGGGGCTCGAGCCACCACATGCTCCCCCTTCCTCCGCCCCTGGAACTCTGGCACGGACAAGTCCAAAAGCGTCTATACTAACAGTAATTCAGCGCGCGGTTTTTTAAAAATAAAATCTTAATAATATGTTAAATTAATATTATAAAATAATACGGAGTAATAAAAGTTCAAATAATTAAATGTTTTGAATTATACCAATTGATTGAAAAAACAAATAAAGTAGTATATACAAATATATAGTTATAGATTACTGATATTAATTTTATGGTTTGAATTAATCCCATTGTTTTTTAAAAAAATTACTAAAATTATAATTATAGAAGCTTAATTATAATTGGCAAGGAGCCTTATAAATAAGGAGAGTGTGGGATAATAATAAGAAATGGAATCAATCTAAACAAAACACTCTCTCCTTTCTCTAGAAATCTAGAGAGAGGGAGATCCAACTTCGGCTCCGACCGCCCTATCCCGGCTCCGGCCGCCTTCAACCCGGCTTTGCCCACCCTATCTCGGCTTCGGTCGCCTTTAACCCGACTCTGGCCGCCTTAGTAACAATGTGGCTCTGCTAATGAGAGCTCCACTGCCTCTCCTTGAGTTGGGGTTTGTGAAAACCATTGTGGGATATACAAGGAACTGGAGTTTCCGATCAACAACAAGCCACGTTCGGTGGCTGGAGAAAATTACAGTGACACCTGCAGCCCCTTCTTGAGTTTTCTCTCAATTTCTTAGAATCCTAAAATCTGAAATCACCCAATCCATTCCCTCTTCTGGTTTTCTTTCAATTTGTTTTAGGGTTAATGGATTTTATCATCCAGGTTGCTAGCGCAGCCCCAAATCTACCGGTAGGTGTAGGTGTGGTGAATCCTTCAATTGGGGACCCAATCAATCCCCTAACTCTTCATCTGGCTTGAATTTGGCCTCCATTCGGAAGTCCGGTGCCATCTCCAGTTCGACTTCCATGGGCGTTTTTCGTCCGTCGTTGTTTGACTGGTCTTACACCTCCTCCAATTGCAACTCATCCTAGCCCACATTCCGCTCTATCCTCCCGGTAGCGCTCTGGTGCAACCTTCCACCGACCAGGGTTCCATTCACCGCCGCCATCGTCTCTCCAGCAGGTTGCCCCCGTCGTCGCCGTCGGTCCGTCGTGTGGCTGGATTCCGTTCTTCCTTGCTTGACGTGCGTGGTGGCTGGTTAATTGTATCTCTGGCTTCCCCGTCGCCGACTTGAGATTCGCCCCTCGGGATCACCACCGTCGCCCCTTGGTGTCGCCGCTGTCATGTGGGCACACGAACGCCTTGGCGTGCAAGGACCTCTTCCCTATCCTTGCACGCCAAGATCCGACCCTAAATTAAAAAAATATAAAAAATAAAATATTATATATATATATTTAATAGGAAAATCTTTATTGTTTGTCAAGCCTTTGGACGGGTCTCCTTGGGGCCCAAACTCGGCTCTTTGTGGCCCAAGACCCTTCTCTTATGGTCCATTTGGCCCTACAATCAATTATGGAGTATTTGTTATATACGTATATTTTTGGGTAAATTACATAAAACCACCCGTTAAATAAGAACTTTTTCACTTAACCACCCCTTAAATGTTAAATTACATAAAACCACCCCTTATATGTGTTCCATTAACAAATAACCACCCATCCCTATTAACCGTCAAGTTTTCCGTCAATGTGAGGTGAAAAGACATATATTACCCCTATTTATTAACAAGAAAATAATTAATTAATGAGAAAAATAAAAACCTGCCCATTGCCTTGTATTTGATAGCTATCACCAAATCCTCGTTGCCTATAGCCCCATTCTCTACCATTTCCTCTCAAACGGTTCGTCACTGGTTCGTCGCTAAGGCTCATCATTACCGCCAATGTGCCTCTTGCATGCTAGCTTCGGATTTCCCCCAATTTGATAGTTTAAAACCTCTAATCCCAAATCAATATTAGAATCATGATTTTTGAAATTGGCGCATGGATCGTGTTGATTTAAGGTCAAATTTGGTGCTGCGTGTTGGATTTGAGTAATTATCTAGCAAATTTCTCAATTTTTGGCAGTAATCTAACATGTGTATACAGGAAGGTGGGTGAGGGTTAGATTTGAAGGTCTGCAATACATGAAGAAGATGACGACGAATGGGAAATCAATGGTTAGGGTGAAACACAAAATTTCTTCAATTTTTTCAGTCTTTTTGCACAATTGCACCTACCAACTACCAAATTCAAAAAGAAAATTAAACTTGTAAGATGTTGGTAGGTAGAGGGGGAATCGAATGTGGGACTGTGGGAGAGAGACGAAGGGTACTGTATGCCTCAAGAGGAGAAAGAAGGAGGGACAACTATGTCATTTTATCACAAATTTGACAGGCTTTTAGATGGCAACTGGGTATGGGTGGCTTTTTGTTAACATAACCTATATAACGGGTGGTTTTCTGTAATTTTATATTTAAGGGGTGGTTATATGAAAAAGCTCGTATTTAATGGGTGGTTTTCTGTAATTTTCCCTATATTTTTATATATACTTGAGTAAATCAACCCGATAAAAATCCCGCAAGGGGTTGAGTAAACCCACCCGAAAGGGTTCGATTAAATCCCGTAAGGGCTTGACTATTTTCTTGTCGAGGAAATCTTGTTGGCGTTTTGTTTCGAGCAGCTTGCGGCTTTGCTTCGATTTTTCTAAGAGATCGTCTGCTTGGCTGGAGGGCTTGAAGTTTGGAGTCGGGACTGGCTGGGGTCGAGGTGGTGTGCTCAAGGCGACTCCGTATTTGGGATAGAGTTTCCTTGGGGTTCGTCTGCACTACCCACAGGAGATAGAGTCCTGCTGTACCGCTGGCCCGCGGTGCCACTGTTCGGTGGTGCTTGACTTCGTTCTTCAGCGACTTTTTCAGCTTTCTTGGGAGTTGGTCTTCTTAAATCATCTTGTTGTAGAGCTTTTTTCTGCTTGATTCATTTTGCTTGTTTTCTGTATTTCTGTATTGTTAGGTTATACGCTTGACGGTTCGCCGTCTACCGATTTTGTCGGCCTCTCGATGAGTCAGACCTGTCTGACCATCGAATTTTTACCTAATAAAAAAAAAGGAGAGTTTGTCACCTCATAGTTAGATAGATATAGATAATTAAATATAGATAGAGTGATCGATCGATCTAGAGAACCGGGTTCGATAATCGAACCGGTCTTTTATGAACCCGGTTTGATTCAAAAGTGGCTCTAAAATCTTCGCGAGGGAGAGAGACAAGGAGGAGAGTTCAACACAATCGAACCCGTCTCGTGATTCCCCTGAAGGCGCCCCTCGCCGAATTCGATTCGCCCAAATCGATGAGTACCAAATCCAGAAACTTCCGCCGCCGCGGCGGCGATGCCGGCGAAGAAGACGACGACTCCACCGCCAACGGAACCTCCACCACTACCACCACCAAATCCTCCGCCCCTACCTCCAGGCCCTCTGCCGCCTCTGCGAAGCCGAAGAAACCGCAGCAGAAGCTTCTCAGCTTCGCCGACGACGAAGACGCCGACGTAATTCCGGCGCGTCCTTCCTCCCGCTCCTCCTCCTCCTCCGCCGCACCGAAACACTCCTCTCGCGTCTCCAAACCCCCCGGTGGCGGCCTCCACAAGATTACGTCGGCGAAGGACCGTGTTGCTCCGTCTTCCACTTCCACCGCCTCCTCCACGGGATTCCTTTCCAATGTCCAGCCTCAAGCTGGCCAGTACACTAAAGAAGCCCTCCTTGAACTCCAGCGCAACACCAAGACCCTCCGTACGCCGCAGCCTCCGCCATCCGAGCGAAAATCTACCGCTGCCGAGCCAGTGATTATCCTTAAGGGACTCCTGAAGCCGGCGGCGGATGAGAAGGAGGATGGTGATGGAATCGACGAGGATGAAGAAGCAGAGAGGGAGAAAGACGACCTAGAGCGAAGGCTAGGGTTAGTGGGGATCGGGAAAGGAATCCCCGACCAGGCGACGATTAATGCTATCAAGGCGAAGAAGGAGCGGGCGCGGAGGGCGCGAGCGGCGGCTCCTGATTTCATATCGCTGGATATGGGGAGTAATCATGGAGAAGCCGAGGGACTGAGCGATGAGGAACCGGAGTTCCGAACCAGAATCTCAATGTTTGGGGAGAAAAAGGAAGGTTCAAGAAGGGGAGTGTTTGAGGACGAGGACGAGCCGATCCTGCCGGTTTTGCCAGTTCGGGATGGTGGCCTCTCGGAAGTGAATCCCGAGGTTGTGGAGGATGAAGAAGAAGACGAGGAAGAGAGGAAGTGGGAGGAGGAGCAGTTCAGGAAGGGGCTTGGGAAGAGGATTGATGATGGGGGACCTGTTGGTGCTGCTTCTGGTGGTGGTGTTGGGGTGCTGCAGCCTGTTCAGAGGCAGATATATGGGGGTGTAGCCACAGTGGCTGCTGCTGCTCCTCACCCTGCAGTTTCAGCTGGGTCTCCGAGCATCATCGGAGGAGCAATGGCTTCAGAAGTTTTGTCAATTGCTCAACAGGCTGATGTTGCTAACAAGGCTCTACAAGAAAACCTGAAGAGACTCAAGGTACAATTTTAAATGTTTCGTTTCGTGCAACTGTGCAAGTCTCCTTATTCATCGTAGAACCTTTTAGGATTCATATGCACAAATAATTAGCTTATAAGCAATACACATTGCATCAATTGAACCTATTGATCCTGAAATTGCATCTCATCTTGTGTGATGACATATGTATGATTAAGTTTAGTAAAAATAAGTTTGTAGAAATAGGTGTATGCTGCATTGTTTTACATGGTTTGGTAAAGAAGATCTTCACGGATATGTTTTGGTAATCTTGCTTTAAGCTTGTTTCTTTGATTGGGAGAAACCATCTTGATTTATGCTATTGAATTTCTGGTGTATATTGTTATTAGAGTGCATAGTGCTATTAGTACATGTTCTTGACACTTTAGTTGTATGTGAAGATAGAAAAATGAGGAGAGAATGAGTAGTGTCTTTCTGGTCTTTTGTGGTTGTGAAAAGGAGTATTGATGAACATGTTTGAAGGACGCTTTTCGATCCGAGGATGCCCATGTAATAACATATCAAATTTATATGAATATATTTTGCATTGTCATTAGAAAAAGCAGAATGGAGTTCTTCTGTATTAAATGGATGAACGTTTGTAAATTCTAAGTTGCTATAAGCAGGCATAGATCTACCATGAAGGTTTCAGGCCATCAAGCATGGTAACAACTAACAACCTACTTTGAAGATTTCCTAGTGCGTGGAAATTTATACCCCAACTTTTAGCATATTTCCCTTGCAAGTATTCAATGTGCCACTACATTTAGAATAGCTTTATTCTTTCTACTACCCTTATTTCTTGTATATAATGAGAATTAGTATGTTTTCTGATCTGTTATGCTTCTCGGAAACAGGAATCCCATACAAAAACCATGGTGACATTGGCTCAAACGGACGAGAATTTATCTGCATCACTGACAAACATTACTACTCTGGAACAATCTCTGTCTGCTGCGGGTGAGAAGTTCATCTTTATGCAAAAGCTTCGTGACTTTGTTTCTGTTATCTGTGACTTTTTACAGGTATGCATTTATTGATTCTGCGGCACACATTTATGTATACGTCTATTTGTTGTATATTTAACTCTTACGCAAAATTGTTCATCTATTCTTCCAAGTTCTTGCTTCCCTCCCTTCTGCCATATAAAATCACGGTTCACCTCTTCAGGGATCGGGACTTGGAAGTTCGAGTTGCTTTAGTAATGTGATGAATGGAAAAAGAAGCCAAAAGTTTCAGAAAAATGGATTATTCTATAGGTCCTTGTTTGCTCTTCCATGTCGAGTTGACTAAAGAGTGTCCTAATGCTTCTTGATACCTAAGTTAGATCCATCCCTTATATTAGGTGGAGAGTTATTGAAGTGCTAATTCTACTTTTCTGACTACCTTTTCTCTTGAAGTGTCTGCAAAAAAGTGCTAATTCTCCAAGTGTTTTTAACTTAGCTTTTATTTTTATTACAATTTTTTTTATAAAAAAAACCTAACTGGAAGCACCCATGTGCCACCGGCCCACCACCACAATGCATCCTATTTTGCGAATCTAATTTTTCAGCTGGACCCTCCTTCACTACAAGCCTCATGTAGTCATGTGTGTTAAGATACTTCGAACTGCATTCACACCTGTAGCTTGAATTTTGATTCTGTTACCAATGGATGACTCAAACAAAGATTCTCTAGGAGAGCATCTCAAAGTTTCTGTTGACCACCATTGTTTTGCAATATTCCTTTTCTTTCGTCCATGCTCTCTATGTGCATCACCATAATCCTACTAGTTGTTTATCCAAGAAAAGAAACAACAAAATTGATGACAATAATAAATTAAAAATCAAAGAAATTTTCGGATAAGAGATCTCAATTATTCAACCCAGATAGAAAGGATAATATGTGTTGAATGTTGCTGCATTTCATAGTTTGTAGGAGAAATAGAGGGAGCTGCATTAGGATAACATTATTGCTCTGCACCTGTGCTCTTTGGGTAAGTTTACGGGTAACAAAAATATTAGCATGGTAGTGGTATGTGATGCCCCATCATACCAAATTGTGCACGAGTTATGCATTTCACACCTACTACACAAATGATCCGAATGCACTATGGATGTTGTGAGTGTTGTCAATAAAAAGCCTCTGATGTACGTTGGAGCTTAGATTACACAGGATGGCACGAGGGTATTCCACTATGAATTCGACACAAGTGCCTTAGATAAAGGACCTCTGACATAAGTTACAGCCTTATATTTCACAATGACTAGTGCATTATAAAATAGGTACACGTGGGCTGACACAGGGGCTCTGACATAGCATATAGCCTTACACTATGCAATGACCCTAGTGCACTGTAGAATGGGTACCATTGGATTGGCAGTGGTGCTTTGGATAAAGGCCTCTAAAATAGAATTTTCAAGCTGTGTTGACTTGTAAATCTAGAATCAAATGGGGTTGGGTTGAGAATGGCATCCCTAGGCTGGATGAACATTTTTACTGTTATTTTTACCTGTTTGAAAACTTTCATTGACGTGGTTTGGGTTCCTTTTTTCAGTCTTCTCCTTTATATGGGGAAAAAATAAAGAACTAGCTGGGATGGAACTATGATAATTTTTTTGGGTGTGTGGTATACAACATAATCATCAAGTCACTTAATTTCTATCCATCATTAACAATGTTGGTTGGGCTGGAACTATGATAAAAAAATTTGGGTGTGGTATACAACATAATCATCAAGTCACTTAATTTCTATCCATCGTTAACAATGTTGGTTGGGCTGGAAAACCTCATTAGCATGCATTATGTATTTATGTCTGGAGATGCAAGTCTAGGACCAAAAACTTAGAGATATAGTGCGTTAGTTTCCTTTACAATCATATCATTGTGCATTTATCTTCATTTATGTTGTGCATGTGGTTTTCTTCCAAGGAATATTTTATCTTATCTTGCATTTTTCTCATTTTCTCCTATTACTGTCATTAGAACTCATTTTTAATGATATATGCAACTTCTTCTTTTCAGCATAAGGCTCCTTATGTCGAGGAACTTGAAGATCAAATGCAACAACTTCATAAGGAGCGAGCGCTAGCTGTTTTGGAAAGAAGAACTGCTGATAATAGTGATGAAATGTTAGAAGCAGAAGCAGCTGTAAGTGCAGCCATGTCAGTTTTCAACAGAGGTGGCTCTAGTGCAGCGACAACTAGAGCTGCTTCGGCTGCAGCACAAGCTGCCATTGATGCTCTGAAGGAACAAAGGCTTCCTGTTGAGTTAGATGACTTGGGTAGAGATTTAAATCTCCAGAAGCGCATGGACGCAACACGGAGAGCGTCTGCTAGGCAACGTAGGAAAGCTCGATCAGATAGTAAGAGGATGTCATCTATTGCAAATGGAACTTCCTATCAAAGAATTGATGGTGAATCAAGCACCGATGAGAGCGACAGTGAGAATGCTGCCTATAAGTCACACCGTGATTTGTTGCTTCAAACGGCTGATCAAGTTTTCAGTGATGCAGCTGAGGAATACTCTCAACTTTCTGCTGTTCAAGAAAAATTCAATGAATGGAAGAAGGAATATTTGCGGAGTTATAATGATGCCTATATGGCATTAAGTGCCCCAACAATCTTCTCTCCTTATGTGAGATTGGATTTTCTAAAATGGGATCCTCTTCATGAATATGTCGATTTCAGTGACATGAAATGGTATGCAATTACAAGCTTAATTCATCGCATTGGTATTTTTGCATTATTTGTCGTTGAAAGTAATTATTCTTTTTTTTTTTTTTTGGTGAGGCGAAAGTAATTATTCTTCCTCCTCCTAGTCTGAATCCCATGCAACTTTCATAAACATCCTTCCGTCATCTGTGCATGTATTGATCTTGTCTGTCCAGATATATCCCAACTATCTGAGCTTTTCTCTATACTAATTGTTATTAATGTCTAAAATACTGTTTTGAAATGCATCATCTTAAAAAGAGCAGCTAGCCTGATTATCAGAAATTCCTAACCTTTTGCATGACCAGAAATTCACTAGGAGAGGGACTAACAGGGAGTATGCTTGTTAGCAGATCTTCTGAATGTTTTGATAGCCTTCTATTTTGTTGTAACCTATATGTGTTGTGAATTTGTAGGCATTCGGTTTTATTTGACTATGGAAGACCAGAAGACGGAAGTGACCCAGATGATGCTGATGCTACTCTTGTCCCTGGATTAGTGGAGAAAGTTGCAATTCCAATATTGCATTATGAAATTACTCATTGTTGGGATACCCTAAGCACAAAAGAGACGAAAAATGCTGTTCTTGCAACGGTTTTGGTTGCCGAATATGTTCCTTCTAGCGAGGCTCTAAAAAAAATAGTGACTGCAGTTCGTGATCGTCTAGCTGATGCTGTTGCCAATCTCGCGGTATGCCTTGCAGCCTCTGTACATAAATTCTCAATAACTACGAATTCTTTGTGTGAGAATTATAAAATTTGAGGCTTACCTGACCATTCTTTCATCTTAGGTCCCTGCGTGGAGTGCCTTTGTCTTGAAGGCTGTTCCAAATGCAGCAAGAATTGCTGCATATCGATTTGGTGTAGCCGTTCGTCTGTTGAAGAATATCTGCCTGTGGAAAGAAATACTGGCACTGCCTGTCCTAGAGAAGCTTGTACTTGATGATATTCTGGCTGGAAAGATTCTTCCTCACGTTCGTTCCATTACTTC
Source organism: Persicaria tinctoria (assembly GCA_037127255.1). NCBI lineage: Eukaryota > Viridiplantae > Streptophyta > Magnoliopsida > Caryophyllales > Polygonaceae > Persicaria > Persicaria tinctoria. The sequence goes on along the minus strand of JBANSL010000002.1, from coordinate 89,454,015 downwards.
GGATGTCCATGATGCTATCACAAGAACCGAAAGAGTTGTCAACTCATTATCCGGGGTCTGGGCTGGTCAAAGTGTCACCGGAGCACGCAGGTATTGCCAACTGTTTACCTCATATTACTCATCTTGTATCAGTTAATGTCGATAAGGCATAGCGATTACTGAAATGAAATCAGAAAAAAAAAATAGCATTTTCATGAAAAGAATCACTAGCATTTTGTGGAGTAAATTATAAGATGGGTCAGTTAACTCAAGTAAAAAAACAGTAGGTTTTTCAGCTCCTAAGTGCTCCTGAAATGAAACAGGAGTATTTATCTGGGTCACTTTACATTGAGATTGATCAAGTCGTTGCAATCTTAAGTGAAACAGTCACAGTACATAAAATTTTAGATCAAACGACTTCTAAGAACACGATGTTCCTGACTGCTGAGCGGTCTTTTCCTGAGACACGCTGTCCTGTTACGCGTCTTTTACCTCTTGTAGATGTAACTGAATGGTGGAAATGGGTCGTTTTGGACAATTCACTTGCTGAACAAGATGGTTTTGCATCTTTCACTTCGTATAGTTCATGACCCATCTGTTGCTCCTTGTGAATGCTTTTGACTTCACATCCTATTGCTTGTGCATCAAAATTGCGTTTTCTTTCGTTTTTTTAACACTCAGAGAGTGTTTGTTTTTTTGCAGCCACAACAAGCTGCAGCCGCTGGTGGACCATATCCTGACCCTCGTAAAGATGTTGGAGAAGAGACGCGCATCTGGAGTCAGTGAGAGCGAGACGCTTGAGCTTGCTCACCGGCTTAAGAAGATGCTGAAGGATCTGAATGAGTACGACGAAGCCAGGGCTTTACTGAGGACCTTCCATATCAAGGAGGCTGTCTGAAGTCTGAACCTTGCTATGGATCTTCATCATCCTACGGATCTCTAGGATTGGTGTATTCTTAACTATGGCGATTGTCACATTTCTTCACGACTTTCTGAGTAATTTTGTGCCTCCCCGCCTTAGCTTTAGGTCATGGAGACTACTGTATGGATATACTTGTAAGTGTCAGTTCGAATTTATTTTTTTATGGCAGGTGAAAACAAAAGCTCCTGAGTTTGTATATGGCCAAAATACCAAATAGGTATTTAAAACCGACAAAGTTGGATATTTGGGTATTTAAAAAGATTTCGGTGCCAAATTGGTATTTAAAATTGCATCGATGGATAAATTGGTATTTTTTTTTGTCGGAATTTCGGCTTTCATGCGCGTGATTCCTACGCGTATTCCGAATCCTTTTTGTTTAGCTTGGAATGGTTTAATTACAAATGGACAAAAATAATACCAAGTATCAACTTTTGGCCAAAAATAATACGAACTTTGAAATTGACCGTTTCATATACGAACTATCGCCCTATTAACCAAAAATAACACATGTGTATTCCGGTGAACTTTCCGACCAAATACGCCACGTGGACGCCGGAAAACACACATGGCATAAATGTTTGTCACGTCATCAAACTTGTAAGTTATGCAATATCATAAATTTATTTTTCATTTTTTTTAAAAAAAAATTAAACAAATACGCAAATAGCTACAGTACCTTCCGAAACAATGGAATCGAGGGTGGGTATCTTCACTTTCTTCTCAATGTTATCTGCTCGTTCTCTCCTCCATTGTATCGAAATGTACTGTAGCTATTTGCCTATTTATTTAATTTTTCTTTTTAAAAAAAAATGAAAAGTAAATTGAAAAATAAATTTATGACATGGCATAACTTACAAGTTTGGTGACGTGACAAAAATTTATGCCATATGTGTTTTCCGCCGTCCACGTGGCGTATTTGGTCGGAAAGTTAACCGGAATACACATATGTATTATTTTTGGTTAATAGGACGATAGTTCGTATATGAAACGGTCAATTTCAAAGTTCGTATTATTTTTTGCCAAAAGTTGATACTTGGTATTATTTTTGTCCATTTTTCCATAAAATTATAATTATTATAATTATAATATTATACAAACAAAAATTGGTTCAATTTTTTTTTTATATAAAAAAAACGATTAAATAGGGGATTCAGATACCGCTTGATATCTAGATATCATATTTAGGCATATTTGATATACTAATTTTGAGGGAGGTATCACTTGATATTGACCCGATATCGATATCTTGATACCGATATCTTGTTATCGATACGAAACGGACCCTGAGAATCTACATATACATTAAGTGCGTGTTCGACAGCGCATTCCGTTAGATTCCACTAGATTAATTAGATTGGCGTGCTCACACAATCCCCTGAAGTGGTGTTCGGCAGTGCATTTGAGCAGATCTGGGATGGGGATTCATGGGATTCCAGTAGATGAATTTTGGGCAAAAATGAAATCTCCCCTGGGCAAGATTGTGGAGATTGTGGGGAGATTTCAATATACCTTCGACCCATTTGCCCTTCCCCACATTTCAACATCAGATCTAGAGTGAGGCTCACTCTTCTCTCTCGCCGTTTTTTCTCGTCGACAAGGGGGTGGGCAACTGACGGTGGCGGCGGCGAACCCCTCCCGAGAACATCGAACCCTAGGTAAGGGGAATCGATAGCATCTAGGGCTGATCAACCGGTCTGGACCGGACCGGACCGGACATTCCGATCCCGGTCCGATCCGATAGACCGAAATTTTTGGAAACTTGGACCGCGGATCGGACCGGGACCGATAAATATGGTCCCGGGTTTTCCGGTCCGCGGACCGTAAGGACCGTTTGGACCGTTTGTAGCACAACTTTTAAAAAAAAAAACTTTTTTCCCCCTCGAAAATCTATACTAAATTCAATGGGGTCGGGAATTCGGGATGACTTACTAAAATCTAGATTGAGGACTGAGGAGAGTAAGGACTTCAATGGGGTCGGGAATTCGGGATGACTTACTGTCAACTGAGACAGGAAATGAGGAGAGTGAGGACTGAGGAGAGTAGGAGGCTCGCCGAGGTCCGAGAGCCAAGAGCCGAGGTCTGAGAACCGAGAGCCGCCTGGAACCGCCGAGGAGGGACTTGGAAGTTGGACCTGGAGTCGGTGTCGGACGGCTGATCCGAGCAAGGTGGAACCGCCTGGAGCCGAGAGCCGCCTGGGACCGCCGACGAGTGAGAGTCACTTGCGAACTTCTGAGTTCTAAAGTCGATAGAAGAAATCAAGAAAGAGAGAAATGAAATGCAGGGTTAGAAGAAAACGGCGTAGGTTCCATCTCCAATAGGGTTTACTAGTTTAGGTCTTTCTTTCCTTTTTTTTTTAACATAACACATGTCCCGGTCCAATTCCGGTCCGGACCGGAAATTCCGGTCTGGTCCGGGGTTTGGACCGGAACCCGGTTTTGAAAATATAGTGGACCGCGGACCAGATCGTAAAGTTCCGGTCCGATCCAAAGACCGTAAATTCCGATCTGGTCCCGGTCCGATCCATATTTTGCCCAACCCTAATAGCATCCCGAGTAGCCGACGGGTTTGTCCTCCTCCGGCCAAGCAGAGGGACCTAGGCCCAGCGTCGAGCCTCCATTGGTGGGGCTTGAAGCGAAAAGCCCCAATTTGGGATCTTCGAACCCTAAAATTGGGAGCTTGGGCCACGCAGATGCAGCAATGGCGAGTGTCGAAGAAATTTCAGCTTCCCTTCCGCCATTGTCTCCTCCTCTGAGCTTTGTGAGGCACCAAGGGCTATTGTGCCCAATTTGATGTCTATGTCTCGAAATCATGCTCTCTGTTGATGTGTTCGTCGTTTGTCGAAAATTTCATGATCCACTGCCCAATTTGTGGACACTGAGTTTGTGTTCTCATGTCGATTTCACTTGTCTTGAAATGTCTGGTAATGCTTGTAGTCGAATTTCATCTTTTTCTGTCAAAAAGAAGAAAATGTGGCCACTGATGGTGTGCTTGCACTCGAATGTCGGCGGAGCCTCTCCTCTTCTTCTTCTGAACTGCTTGAGATATGAGGGTGAGCGAATTTGTGGAGGGCAATTGTCCAGGGGTATAGTCGGCATTTCATTCGTTTCAAATACACCACAATCTTATACCCATCAAACACCTTTTCGAGATTTCCGTCATAAATACTCTCAATCCACACAATCTCATTAATCTACAAAAATAATATCCATCTACCTCCATCTACTCACATCTACAAAAAGCCCATTAATCTACATAAAATTAATCTACCGCCAAACACGACCTAATAGTAGACATTAGATTGAATTCAATATTTTGACTTAGGTCCAATAGTTATTAAATGGGTTAAAAATAAAAGAAAAAAATGTGATTAATTTAAAGCGATAATGAAAATAAGAAAAAAAAAAACAAAAAAAAAAACATGATGGGTAAAAAGGATACGATGAAGGAGAGGTTAACATATAGGCATAAAGTGTTTTTCTTTAATAATATAACTAGTGCAGTGACCCGCACCTTGTGTGAGCCTTTCTCTATTTCAATATTGTGTTCAAAGTCTCTCTCTCTCTATATGACCTCTTGCCCTAATGGTAAGAGTGAGGTGCTTCCTTGTGCCTCACTACCATGAGGTCAAGGGTTCAAATCCCACTATGAGCACCTTGTGCTATATATAGTGGGTACCCATGCCTTGGTTTACCTTGGCATGGGTTAGCCTGTCTTGCGGCTTGCCGCTTGGCTTACCCGGCTCGAGTGCTTTGCAGGCTAGTGCTCGGCCCGTGGAGGATTAGTCGATAACCTCGGAATCTCCACGTCAAAAAAAAAAAAAAAAAAAAAAAAACTAGTATTGCTACCCGCAACCCGCCCGTTGTGCGGTTTCTTAATAAATTTTATTTTATTATATAAACTATTAAATTAATATTCCACGTAAGGTAAATATATAATTTTCAATAATGTTTTAATATAAATATATGTTTGTTTCTTAATTAATTATGCATGCTCTCTTATTTAAAAAAAGTTTAAAATATATTTGTATGAGAATCGCACCAGAGCCCGTTTCAGACCTCTATTTTAGTATATTATATAGATAGATACAGATATAAATATAGATATAGATTATGTTCCCTTAGGATATAGAATAGAAAGACCGATATATAATTAATTACTAATCTTTGTCATATTATTAGTTTATTAGGCGGCTTCTCTATAATGAAAGGCGAAGTCCATAGTTCAATTTTTTTTTTAACAAATAATGTGTTTTTTTGTGAAATTATTGGAACTTAATTACAAGCTTAAGAATCTCAATCTGTCAGGCTTCAATGGGTTGAACAATGTAGATTTAAATTGTTATCTTAATATAAATTTATAAACCCTAATTTTTTAAAGAAAATAGTATGGTGAATTTTAAATCTTAACCAACAAATTAAAATTGAAAGGTCGTGCAATATCTTCTAAACTTTGCCCATAATTTTATTGTAGAAATTTCATGTGATCTTAACCTCTTTAAAATTTGCGTGGCTTATGGTTAGCGGTGGATTTTATCGAGAGGAAAGATTTTGGTTTATTGTTAATTATTTTATCAATTAATTAATTAATTGAATTCACATATAGAGTTATATTGGATAGATTATTTGTGGATCTTGTGGTGTGATGATTATAATTCTTGTTCCTCCAGAATTCCGAAATTTTCGTCCCAACAAAATCGTTATAGGAACCAAGATAGGTTCTTGTTTAGTTGTAAGTTTGAGATGTTTACCTGATATGGAACCCAAAGAGGAAGTTGAGAGTTGGAAGGTTTGTAGATCGAACAAAATATAAATTTCTGCAAAACCGTTGGTGGATGTGCAGAAATTTCAAATAAGAGCTTGTAAAAAAAGGAGCATGGACAAATTCTCAACATAAGACACCCCAAGTGTAACTACTGAGGTACATTTATCGCACTATATAAATGGTATGGTTGTTGGAGTTTGATTATTATAGGTCTTGTTCCCCTCAATGCACAATCTCCCCTCCAACAAAAACCCTCATAGGAACCAAGATAGCTCCCTATTTAGTTGTAAGTTTGAGTTGTTTAGGCATGGTAGGTATTGAAGAGAATATATGTATTTTTATTTCAATTTAGCTAAATTTGGAATTGAAGTAACCTTGTGGCGTCTATGTTGTTGTTTCGATTGCTGTAGGAGCTACTTCATTTGCCATTCCTGTGTTTATGAAAAAGGATGCAACAATTGTTGAGAAATATTCAAGTAACTTGATATTGCGTAATTCTAAATCAATGCTCTGTAGATATGTTGCTTACTTCATTGGTCAAGTTGTTGAAGGCTTCCTTGAAAACAATGTTCTTTGTATGGCCCTGTAACGGGGAGCTATCTTCGACCATAACAATTTTAAGGCCTTTAGGATTTGTGATCCTTGATATTGCGACATACAATTGGCCATGACTGAATACAGATTTGGGTAAATAAATACCAACAATATCTAGCGATTGACCTTGACTCTTGTTAATTGTCATGGCATAGCATGGTTTTTATGGGGAATTGTCGTAGCTTTAATATAAAGGGTCATTTTGTTTTTGTAGAAGTTAGTGTGATCCTTGGGATTAGGACCTTTTTCCCAACATTGGTTCCAGTAATGATTTTTGCTTCAATTACCCATTCAGCGAGATGTGTGATGATTAGCCGCGTTCCATTGCATAATCCTTGACTTGGATTTACATTTCTTAGAAGCATAACTGGTAGACCCTCCTTTAGATTTAGAGAATGAGGCGGCACCTGGGAATTGTAGAGCATTTAGGAACTCTAATGGGTACATATGTGTTCCTGGTCAACCATGTTTGTCGATGCTTTGCATATCTCATCTGAGCTTCTGTATGTTTGCATTGGTCCATGTAGCTTTTCAAACATGTGGTCATTGATTGCATCTGCATCCCCATTCAATGGCGTGAGAATTGCCCTTTGCCGAAGGTACCTTTCATTGTTTTGCTCCTCGATGAAATTAGGGAATATATGCTTGACGATTTCTTCAATAGGACAATCTCCTAGGTTGACAATGAACTCTTGAGGTATTTGAATCCAAGTTGAGTGGTCTACACCTTGTTTTGCTATAGCTTCTACCTCTCCATCCCCTACTTTTAATACCCACTTATTGAAGTGTTGTTTATGCAAGTCTATATGATCGTTTGTGCCATATTCATTCACCCTCATGCTCCTTGTCAATCGCAGCACTTGACAATGACTCCACAACTGCGAATTTTTTATGCATGCTTGAATGATATCTTGCCTTTTTCCTTTTGGAATTACGGGTAAAATCTGTCGGAAATCTCCCCCAAGCAAGACCGTAATTCCACCAAACAATCTCTTTCGGTTTCTTTCATCTTTGGTGCCTAAGATGTCTCTCAATGTTCTATCCAGTGCCTCAAAAGCAAATCTTTGTGTCATGGGTGCTTCATCCCATATTATTAGTTTTACCTCATGCATCAAACTTGCAAGATGTGTGTTTTGTCTAATGCCACGTCATGTGCTGTTTTCCAACAACTCTAATGGAATGACAAATCTACTTAGTGTCGTTCTTCCTCCAGGTAGTAGAAGTGAAGCGATACCTATTTGATGCCTTTCTTATTAGTAAAATGTATAAAAATAGGATATAATAAATTGTCATTGCAATGTGGTAAATTAATTATAATAGTTGAAGATTGGGTTATTGAGCATTTACCCGAAGATGCCGCTGCTGCCACTATCTTTCGTTCCGATCTTATTCTAGTTATTAGAGCTCTGTATAGAAAAGTCTTGCCTGAACCACCAGGATCATACATAAAAAAGAACCTCCCTTCTCCATCTTGTACAAATGCGATGACTTTGTTATAGATGAGAGATTGGTCTGTGTTGAGAGACTCATAAAGAAGTTTTTGTTCCACTTCTAATCATGCAAAATCGTAGTTCATTTCTTCTTGAATCAAACGATTATCAGAATTTGTTAAGAGAGAGAGAGGCATTGGGCATTGGCAAGCCATTGTAATCCGAGATAGATTTCCCATTCTGATTGAGAAGTTCTTGTATCTCGACCAAACAATAATTTTGAATTTGCTCCTTAGTAAGTTTCAAATATGGGAATCTGTACTCTTTTCTCTTTCGATACAAAACATCTTCTGATAAGGCCTCCCAATTTTGCTCCCATAGCTGTTGAGGGTTGTTCACCTCGCAAAAAAGCAATATTGTAACGAATAATTCACGCAGTTGTGATGCTAGGGCCCATTGCCTTGCCTCTGTAATTGCATCTGTCCATTCTTTGTCATCATTGACCATTCCAAGGATATAACAAGTTTCTGTAAACGTCTTGTACACCTTGCCATTCACTGTTATGATTTCTTGAAATGATCTAGGGCCTTTCACCACATTTAGAAGCATTCTCAAGTAATACCGCTCACCAGACGTGGGGTGGGAATAAAATATTCTGCCAATGCATCTTCCTTGTTTCCGAGGTTGCCATGATTTCTCTTTAGCATTCAACACATAGCTTGTGGGTATTTCGACATATGTCAATTTTCGTGCCTCCCCATCAAGTGTGTTTAATGTGAACCATTCAGTGAACATTGTATCTCTAATCCCAGGTCGTTGAAGGACTCCTGAAAGGCTTTGTGAATCGTGTAATGTTACAATGTTCTGATCGGGGAGATGAAATGACAACCTGATTACTGATGGGTTGCAGTAATGAATATCAAAGCCAAACATCCTCCAAGCCGCTTCACACGGCGATAATTAGCGACAATCCAAATACTAGTTGATCTCATCCACATGTATAATCTCTTCACTACTTGTATTATTTCTGTTCACCACATTCTTCTGAATTGTTGTAGTAGCTCTATTCGACCCCTTATTTAAATACTTGAACAAATATTTGATTGCCCTTGATCTATTACACCATTCAACGTTGATATGTGCCTGATATCTAACCAAGGGATATCAGTTGTAGGGTGTAACAAATCTGTTATCTAGCTTTGAATTCCCCTTCCTCACATGAACACCATTGTCCCTTCGTCGATACACCGGAAAGCCCTCATCATCAATGGTTGTTTATGGATAAAATAGCTTTGGAAAATGTTTACTGCATTGGCCATCTTTCATCAATGGAGACCTTGGGTTTGCATCACCACATGGACCATGTAACATGTAGTCTGCAACAACCTTATAACATATAGGATCCTTCTCTTGAGAAGGAATTTCAGCACATATGATATCATCAATTTCAGTTGGCGTCTTGCATTTGGATTGTTCCTTTAGCCACACTAAAATATGTGCATGTGGTAGACCACATTTTTGGAATTCAATAGTGTATACAACTGCATCAAAGAGGAAATTATATTAATGTTAATGATGATGGGAATAATTATGGGTTTTGTGTAATATAGCCAACATATTAAAACTTACCAGCATGTTGGGCACCAAAAATTTGTTGTTTTTCAATATCTTTCATGAGTTGAGATAGGTTAAGCTTGAACAATCTTGTTTCCACACCAGGACGATCTGCTGCAGTTTGTCCCGATAGTTGCGCAAGCATTTCACTTAATTCTGGCCATTTAGGATTAGATATGAATGTTATGAATCAGGATTCCCTAATGCTCGATAACGTGCCATATCATCTTGATAGTTTTGTATCATGAATCTCGAACTCCTCGTAAAAGAAGCTGGTAGTACTATCATTTTGCCAATATCCGTTGCATGTGTATCTCCTCATGTAACTGCATCACAAATATTCTGGTACAAATCAGCACGTAAGGTCTCTTGATTAAACCTAATCCACCTTAACCTTTGATATTTGAGTGAAGTGTAGGCATCCACTAAATACATCTGTAATAATCTTCCTCCCCTAATTATGGTTGTTCCTTCATGATCAGTTCTCTGTTGAATTCTATAAGAATAATATTCTTTCATTGTGACAAATTCTCTTCTTGTCTTTATTCTGCCACTGTTAGTATACTATGGAATACTTTCATGAAATCCATCTTCTCCATAAGGGAACAAAAGGGGGTACTACAATGCCATGTACAATGGATGTAGTTCAGATATTCTTTGGGGGCCATGTGCCTTGCTTTGGATTACAATATCTCTTGAATTGATTGTTTGGCCAAAATCTCCCACAATTAGAGTAGCTACTTCGAATGCGCAGGGCATATTGTATTGTTGTCTGCTTGTCTCCCTTTCCGCTAAGAGAAGAAGTTTCAGTTCATATGTTTGAGCTTGACTGCACCAGTCTCTGGCCCTTCAGAATGCCTGTGCAACACAACTATGTGCATCTAACATTTCAGTGAGTTCTTTGACAATAGAATCATTAAGTTGTTCAGAGTTGTGTTGGGTTGAGGCTAAGCGGTTAGCGATTTCATTTTCTGTATCATAGAAGTATAACTGAGCATATTTAGGCCTTGCATCATCCTGTGGCAATAGAGAGCCCATTCGATGAAAGTTCTGGCCATTGATTCGAAATTTATATGGACCTTCTCCCATATTGATAGAATCATCAATCCATGCCCCAAAGGAAGTGAAGGAAAATAGGCTATTGTAGATCCTTATTTGGCGCTTGAACTTGTTTCCTTCAGGGTGGTCATGGTGCTGGAGTAGTTCCTTTAGTGGTGTCGGTGCTTCTTGGAGTTTCTCCAACCGTACTTTCCCTTCTTGGCAACACAGTGAAAAAGTAGGACTTTGACTCATTCTTGTCTTGATATTTCTTTCTTCGTACCACATGGATGCATTACATTTAGGGCATTGACGTATTGGACCTTGAAGATTATTGTAGGAAATTTGGGTGGTTGCTGGAAAAAAGAAATTATTTTTTTATCAAGTGTTGACAATAGTACGTAGGAAGTTTTATTTAAGAGAATTAATAAAAATATTATGTATAGTAATTATTACTGCATGATGTTGCAGCAATCGGAGGCTTTCTTGTTGACGATGATGGTGGCTGTGATACTGAAAAAGGTAAACTCGATAGGGTAAATATGGTTTTCACATTTAGTTGGACCATTGTAATGAATGTTGTTAAACATAAATGTTGTAATCATGCAATAGGTGTACCTATTGGAAGATTTGTACTCGTCATTTTCAATCCACAATAGATGTGCACTTTTCCATCGGTCAACATATGTGTTTTAGATTGCAGTAGCAATGACATTCTAGGTATCGGTGAAGGTGACAATGACGGTGCAAAATTGCGGAGCAAATCTGTAATGACATGCAGCTGTTACTGAATTGAACATGATGTTTGATAATTTTCACTTCTAAAACACACAAAATTTTAGGAATTTTGAAAGATAATATATGTAGTATGTATCTGTGTGTGTGCACATATATATACACTAATGCATAAAAGGTCATAATTGAAGCCATAAAAGGTCATAAAAGGTTTGTTCTTCTTTTGATTTGTGACCATACTTGTTTCTCTGTTGTTCGTAGGACTCAATTGTATGACACAATATCTCTGTAGTTTTCCATCGATAAGCTTGGTAGTTTGTGATTGCAGGATTATGGAGAAAGGCTGGATGAATGAAGTCATAGATGACTGAAAGAATTTTCCCAATAAATCTGAAATGTTAATTTACCATTAGTATGAACAAGCGAGTGATTTAAATTTCCTTAAAATTGTTAAGAGCATACCTTCATTCATTTGTCTTCGTTGCTGGTTCATTGATACAGTTGGTAATATTCATTCTCTTCAGAGTGTAATCCTTTGAATAGATCCTGAAGTTTTTACCTTTAAAGAGATTGGTACGGTGGAGGACTTCTCACTTCAATGGAGGATTATAAGTTAACTGTTGGAAAAGATAAGGTAACATTAAATATAGTTTTGGGAGTTACTTTTGGAATGAAATCCAGTATTAATGACCTTCATAGCGAGATAATTTAATGACCAATTGAAACAATCAATATATGGTGTAATCTGGCTATTCATATATTGTTATGGAATATTTTCAACTTATGTTTCAGGTTATTTTTAGTCTAGACTATGCCAAAATCTATTGAGTTTTTTAGATTTTTGTAAAAATCTGTTTTTTAACTTATTTTTAGGCTAGAGTATGCCAAAATCTTTTTTTTTTCTCCAGCTTTTTGTAAAAATCTGTTTCACTCAAGTGAGTTTCCCTTGCATCTTTCATATGATGATTGGTCAATCTGAAATACCAAAGGCATCATATCTGTCACTTATTATTTATTGTAAAAAGACAGTGCATCTAATTACCCTAGTTGGATTTCTTAATGCATTGCTCACACTCATACATATTGTTATTTCATTCATTTGTATGCAAAAAACTAGGGGTGGACACAAATCCCGCAAATCCCGATTCCGTCTCGGTCCCGTCCCGCAAAAATTACGCGGGACGCGGGAAGGCCCGTTGGGATCCCGCAAATCCCGTCCCGTCCCACACACACACACATAATAATAATAATAATAATAATAATAATAATAATAATAATAATAATAATAATAATAATAATAATAATAATAATAATAATAATAATAATAATAATAATAATAATAATAACAATAATAACAATAGTAACAATAATAATAATAATAATAATGTAATACTATATATATTAAGCCTATATATATAGATAGATAGATAGATAGATATATACACACACTGTTTTTATTTGTTTTTAATATATATACTTACTGTTTTTTATTTGTTTTTACAATGAATACATACATATTTAGAGTTACTGTATATAATCAATTTTAACTTATATACTTACTGTTTTTATTTGTTATGAAAAGGAATACATACATATATATAGTTACAGTATATATTACATATATAGTACGTTACACACACACACACACACATATATTAGTTACTGCTTTTTTTAACTTATATACTTACTGTTTTTTATAATTTTTTTATTTGAGGGACAAGGCCCATCCCGGTCCCGTCCCGGTCCCGATCCTGTCCCGCAAAAATTACGTGGGACGACCTCCATCCCGTCCCGGTCCCGTCCCGCGCCCACCCCTATAAAAAACAGAGGAACTTTCTACTGGTGATGGCCGTCATATGCTTCCTGAAACACCTGCAGACACACAGGGAGGGCATGAAACTGAAACACCACAAACAAATGATACTATTATAGATACACAGGTTGACCAAAGATATCTCATAATTGTTGAATATTCTTTTTTTTTTGTTTGGTTATTTCATGTGAGCATATTTTGCCACCTTTTTCTGCATTTTTAGGCAAAGGGAGATGCCATCGGAAAGTTGATGAATGAAAATGAATACCTGAAATCTATAGTGGAAGATTCGCATGTAAGTAACTAACCACTATGGATGTTTTCATTCTTTTGGAATTTGTTGATCTCTTATTTGATTGCTTGAGTGTGTTGTTCCTGTTTCTCTTCCTTACTTTATCCGAAAAGAAGTCAGATTACAATCTCAGGATGTTTTACAGCCTGAATTAGTGTCTAATGTCTACTCTTAATTCGGATTGTTTACTGAGCATCTCTAAACTGGTTTTGATGATAGAGGAAGTCGAGTGAAACAACATAAATTGAGTCTTTGAGAGAGGAATAACATCAAACGGCTGCAACTATTGAAAGAAAGGTAAATTTTCCATGGTACTTGACTTGCTTCTATTGATTTGGATTGATGACTTTGTTGCTCATATAGAAATGGAATTTTCATTACACATCTACTTCTACTATTTTCCACCCCTCTTCTGTAGTGACTTGAATGGAAAGCCAATTGTTCTTTCAACTTATGTTTCAGTTTATTTTTAGTCTAGACTATGCCATTTGTTTGTTTTTTTCTTCAGATTTTTGTAAAAATCTGTTTCACTTAAGTGGGCTTCACTTGCATCTTTTATATGATGATTGGTCAATGGATACCTTAAGTTATATGATGATGGGTGAAAATGTAGACACTAGAATTATTCTGCCAATGGGTACCTTAAGTTATATGACCTAATGGTCAATATTACATGAGCATTTAAAGACTAAAGTCATGAAATGGAAAGTGAACATAAGGACTAATGTCATGAAATTGAAAGTAAATAATGTGAAAGACTACGGAATTGTAGGAAAATAATACGAAGACTCCATTAGGAAGCCATTATTTGAATATAAAAGCGATATGGTGTTTTTAGGGGACAATTCTTGCTTTTGCTGCTAGTTGACTTCTGGATTTGGAGAGTCATGTGCTTCTGCAGAACACCTACAATGTAGAAGAAAGTAGTTGTTACTTATTTGTCAATATGCATCTAACACATTGAACCCATGCATCTCTACTCACATTGAGTTTTCTAATCCAGTTTTAAGCATGGTAGGAGACTAGGAGTTGCATCTTCCACTATCCCTTCATGTGTCTTCTTAGCATTTGTACTTGCATCTTGAAAAGACTTCTGACCAATGGAATATAATATATGACATTAGTAGCACTATTAAATAAGAGTTGTATTTGGAATTTGTAGAGGTAGTCTACACACCTGCGGGGCACACTTTGGGAAGATGTCATTACAGGTGAAGTTCTCAAAAATCCCATGGTAGTACGTCTGTGTTTTGATTTCAACAATGTGGGTGCTCTTGATTAAACACTTTAATGCTTTTGTCAATCCTGGTTCTTCACCTCCTCCATCTTTTCCATCATTTTCCTGCAATTCAGTAGCATTACATCCTATCAATTTCTGGACTGTTTCATCAAACAGGGTAATGATAGTTATGGATGTTAATTTCATCTTGCACATCCAACTCAAGCCTAAACCTGCAATCACATATTCACACACATATATATGCACAGTTGCACACAACAGACATATTCACATATAAGTTTTGATGGGTTGACAATATTGCACCTTGGTTATGGGGTGTCTAGCATGTTCTCACATGTTTCGCACCAGAATTGGTCCTCTATTTTTTAAAGGCTTTTCTTGCACTTTCCACTACTACACACAAGAAAGAACCAATGATTCCTGTTACGGATATTGGTAATCTGCAATGTACACCTAAAAGTCCCCTGTTGAGAGAGTTGTTGAACACAAATCAGCGAAAAAATGGGTAGGAATTGATAAATATATGTAGCGGAAAGTATATTACTAAATTACTCTTTTTTTTGCCCTCGGCATCTCCAACAGTTCCAATAGTGCTCCTTCATTTAACTGAGTTTGTTTATCAATGGTATTGAGCAGGGCCCCACTGAAATGATTTGATAAAAGTTGATAGATGATATATTTGAGTATTGTATGACCCTACTATTGTTTCGGTTAGTTACTTATAGTTTCTTTTTCTTGCCATTAGGGGTTGTAATATGGGAGATTGGATCATCCCTCCAGCGTTTTGGATAATGCTCTAACACTTCCTTAGCAATGTAAGCATCATTTATAACCTATACCGCATACATATTTAATGAAATATAGTTACTTACATATATGGCATTAGGACTAATAACAATGCTGGTAAACTTGTAGGGGGCGAATATAAACCTTCGTGAGGTGCTGGAAACACGTTATTGCATGTAAAGCTCTCAAAAATTCCTTGTAAATAGTGTGTGTGAGTCTTGATTTCAATTACATGGCTAGTATTGATCAGGTTTTCTAAGGAATATGGTAGCTTTGAATCATCACTCTCATCCTAAAGAAACAGATTTGATAATCAGTTTGAATAAGTCGATGAAGAGATAAGGTTTTTAAACAGATGTTATGGGACTTCTCAAGCGGGTGTGTGGGGTCGCTAAGGGGGTACCTGGGTATAGTAGGGATTTTTGTCACACTATGACTAGAATTGCATTTAGTATTCAAAAGGGATGCGGAGCTCAGCTTGTTAGCCGGCGCCGATCCAATTTTATATAGACACTTTTATTATAATATAATAATTAATAATAATAATAATAAAATAATAATAATAATAGCATAGGTATTAAGAACACACATCAGCCTTCTGTTGCAGCAAATGAATGGCTTTCGTGGTGATTAGCTTCTCCACTATGTCATCAAACATAGTTACAATAGTGGCTCCTGTCTCATCCTCAACATCTACCTGAAGTCTAAAGCTGCAAGCAATCATGTAGTTTCATGGTTAAGGAGTGCATTCATGTAGTAACATGGGAGCATTAAGAGTGCAAAATCTTATTGAAGATGCCACACCTTGGGTTTGGGTAGCTAATCATTGTCTCACATGTTTCGCACCAGAACTGACTATCTATTCTTGAGACACCCTTCTTGCATTTAGCGTTACTACATGAGTAATAATACCAACGGTCCTTGTTACGAATGTTGGTAATCTTGATGTGGCATCTAAAAGTCACCTAGGGAACCAACCAAAACACAAAATGAATGAATTGAAATTGGAATAAAAGTAGGGTTGAACCCAGGGAAAACATGCAGGGAGTATGGAAAGGATGTGCCTTTTTGTTGGCCCTAGATAGATCGAGTAACTCTGATATTGAGCCTTCAACCAATTGTGCATTGGGTTGAATGGGGGTTGCGGTGATGTTCCTGAAAATGGAGGGGATACTGGTGTAAAATGAAGTTAAACTAAACTTATGTAAATTGAAGAAAGTGGTAGAATGATGCGGGGGAAATGATTGTTGATGAGGTGCTTGAGATGCATAGATCCCCTAAACAAAACATAGATGAAGGGTGAGAGTAAAGTGTGAGAAAATTGTAGATTAGATGTAAATAGGGTAGGCAATTCATACCCTTGAATTCCTTAACATTCAATGAAGTTAGTATGAGGGTAGAAGGTGCTCGTCCTTGGGATATCTTGAGGAGGAGGTCTTCACCCATTTTATCCCAAAAGGTTACACAAACCCCTAAAATAGATTAAAATTGTGTTATATAAACGAATAAATAGGTAGAATGGTCATAGATAGGGTTGCTCAGAATCAGGACCAGCCCAAAAACCGAGTTGAAACCGAACCGAAAAAGTCAGTTTCGGGTCGGCCCGAGTTGAAACTGAACCGAACTGAAAGGTGAAGATAGACATGTTTATAATTTTTTACACATTCCTAATCAATTAGGGACGTCATTATAATTATAACAGTTACAATTCTTTACATATTCTTTAGTTAGCCTCATCATCACTATGGAGACTTCAATATTCCTACACGTTTGAATGGTTCATATATCTATATATAACTTTAAAAGAGAAGACTTTGCTGAGGTGTCTTGCTCTCCTTCAATTCAGCTAATTCAACCAATTTATTTTATTCTACTTTTTGTTTCCCAAACCCTCCTTTACTTCTTTTTATTATTTTTTCCCCAAATCGGCCTAGGGTTCCTGGCTTCCTCCGAACATTCGCCACTGGCTGCGCGCCCACCCTCGCCGCTTCATCCCCACCCACCCTCGCCTTCCTCCCCGCCCACCGTCGTCTCCCTCGATTCTCCTATCGATTGTCAATTGCTTCATCATGTAGAAGAAATGCTCCTCCTTCGGTTGCTCTCAATTGCTTCACCATGTAGAAGAAAGCTCTCAATCGCTCTCGCAACATAGATAGAGAGAATTACAGAGCAAGATAGAGAAGGCGCCTTCAACTTGCTCCGTATGCTATCTCGTGATCCTCCTATTATTAGTTACGTTCTTCAACTCTCACCTCTGATTCTCAATTTCTACTTGCTTTGGATCTCTGGCCTTCAAAATCGAACGGTTACTTAACTCGGATTTTTTTTTATTTACAGGATTGCAATTTATTGATTCTTGAATTTTCTTGACCTATAAACCCTACAATTTGTCCTTACATTGGTTGAACACACTGTTGTAAATATTGCTTTAGCTTAGCTAGATATTTTGATGCACATGGTTTATATAGTTATACTTTTGACTTATTGATTCTTACAAGATGGATTGTGTTTTCTGATTGTTTAACCAATGTGTTCCTGCAGTTACTGATAAACCAATGTGTTCTTACAAGATGGATTGTGTTTTCGTATTGTTTAACCAATGTGTTCCTACAGTTACTCGTGTTGAAGCACAAAGTGATAAGTTCGATCCATATGTGCTACTTGATGTGAATACTGACATTTATCTAGTTGAAGTAGACAAGAGATGCACCATTGGACTTGCTACTACCTTAGATCTCGATGGGACACCGGATACAAGATATTATAATCCAGTAAGGATCTCTGGTCAATTTATCTGTCATCTGTCTTCTTTAGTAGATTATTAATTGAATGGGGCAACCCATTTTTTTCCCCTTTTGCAGTTTGCTCCGACCGGTCGAGGCTCACAAGTGGTCTCACCCTCCCTTTGCTGCTCATATCGGAGGCTCCCAGGTGACCTTTATTCTTAATCCGTCCAGTTTGTTCTATTATTGCAATTTTCTTTGTGTTGCTTATAATCAACCCAGAAATCTTTTTTTTTTTGTTTTGTTTTGCATCCTCCAGATCCTACTTCGACTTTTTTTTTTTAACTATCAATTCGATTTCGTCGAATCCCGAAAATCCTGTTTGTTAACCCTAGGTTCCTAATTTGTTTGATTTTTTTTAATTATCAGCTCTCATTTGGACAATAACTACACAACGATTCACCTGTGGAGGAGTCCTTGCCCTTCTCTCATTTGTTTCTTTTGGAATTTATCGATTTCTGACTCCCACTTTTTTTATTGCTGTTTTTGGTTTATCAGTTTGCCTACTGCTGGATGTTTATGGTTATACTTATGCTATATTTCAAGTTGATTCTCTGTTTTGCTATTGCATATCACACACGCGCTTATTTGTTCTGATTATGCATTATTTATCGAAATCTGATTCCCAATTTCTGATTATGAATTGTATGCAGTGTACCTCTGCCATTAACAGATTATGATGCATGCCTTTAACAGATTAAGAGTTGCAGGCCAACCTAAGCTTGCTTATAATCCAGCCCTTGTGAGAGACAGATTAACTTACCATGGTTGTGCTGAGCTTTTCCAAGTATATGTTTCTGGTCAGTTGGGTATTTGGGTGACAATTTGGTTTGGGTTTCAAGATCTGACATGTGATAAATTGGGATGTTGCTGCTGCTGTTTCAGTATTTGTCGTGGTTTATTTGGTTGTTTTGTTATCATTTTCTCTTCTACCAATACTATCAAAGGATTTCGATGCACATGTCGTCCCCACTCACAGTCACGTCGATTTGCCTTTGAAGCCAGCACGATGGAAATCATCAATTTCAAAAGTAACTACATGTTTGTTGCAGTTGGTTTGTGGTTATTTTCCATAATTTCTGGTTCAGTCTCAATATGTGCTTCGCTCATTGAATGGGCATCAGAGCTCCTGAATGCCGCATCATCTTTGTTTTTTGTGATTTCTAAAATAGGTTCATGAGCATGATATGCGGAAGCTACCTTTATCAAATGCCAATTTGTTGTTTTGAGTTTCATAATCTATAAAAATTTGGTCTATAACTTTTTATGAAGAAATCACTGTGAAACTCTAGATGCTTATGCTTTTTTCCCCTAATGTTATAATTTTGCTACTTAAGCTGGTGGTTTGATTATTTTTCATGTTAACCTCAACTTCCAATTTTGAACTGCACTCTTTGAGAGAATGAAGCATCCGACTATCTCGGCAGGCTTTGTATTATTTTTCTCAATCTATAATCATGTTGGATTCCAAATGCTGCATTATCTCTAATTATAGAGTTTAGGGTGAATTATAACTTTAGTTTCCTGTCATTGATAAAACAGCTGGCCTTTCCATTGTATAAGGTCTCATTGGGGTATAAAATTTTAGTCCTGTTGCTTGCTTATTATCTTTGGTTTATCTTTAATTCTACAGGTATATGATTAGGAAGTAGGAACTCACAAGACTCCATAATAATTTCGTCAAGGACTTGAAAGATAAAGAAAATGAAATATACACAAATATATTCATTTACCTACTTCCCTATGGCTCCTACATCTACATCATATAATTTAATGTACTCATATTTTTCCCAATATCCCACTTGGGATTAAAAATATTCATATTCATTACTGTAATTTCATAAAATCTCTCTCTACTCTTAGATAAAAAATAATCATATTCCTTTTCTTATTTACCGAAATCTTTTTTTTTTTCATTCAGATTATTTGACATTTCAGATTTATCCTAATCCTAATACATTAATTTCTGATTTTTTTTAAGATTCTTTTTAGAATATCTCAGATTTTTTGAAGATTTTTTTTTTCCTTCAGATTATCTGATAATTCAGCATATCCTCTCGCCCTATGCTATTATATATACTTACCACTTCCCTCCATCTCCTAGGTCCTAGCACACCAACGACAGTAATCAAATTAATTCGTTTATCTTTTGAGTAATGGCAGGTTCCATTACACAGACGGAGTACATTCACTTAGAGTTTGGGGGAGGACTTTGTGTCACTCACCCATAATCCTTATTTTTCTCATTTTGTAAGATTAGCCTTACATTATTTCTTTTTTATATACATTTTCATCCCTTCATATAACCAAACTATTTTTTTCCCCCCAGGAATCCTATGGACGAAGTCTACCGTAACGACAACATCCATTCATATATTTAGATTTATATTCATTAATGTATTTCACCATTTGTATTTTTTTTCATTATTATTTTTGTTCATCCTTATAATAGATATTTTATATTTTTTTCCTCGCGCACGCGCCATGGCGCGGGGACTGTACTAGTTTAATTTATTTTAGGGATGTCAATATTCAAGGCAAGTTTGAATTGGTTCAATATTGCATCATTTATTTAATTTATTCCTACACGTTACAATAACCACAACATACAAAGCGGGAAAATAAAATAAAAATAACATAACGTGGGGAAAAAGCATAAAAAATAATGGGGTTCAAACTCTAGATCATGAGGCCCCGAAAAAATAAACCACAAAGTGGAGGAAAAAATAAAATAAATACGTAGAAAATGAGTAAACGAGTCAAAAAATTAAATAAAAGTTGTAGCTACTGGGATTTGAACCTTCGATGATAGGGTTTTCAACAACAACCATAATCATTGGGCTAAAGATGACATGTGAACATAAATTGAATAGATGCGAAAAAATAGTGTAAATTTTCTTGGACTTAATAGTAGCAATAAATTTTTCCTGAACACAATTTTTAAGGTTTATTATATATATATATATATATATATATATATATATATATATATATATATATATATATATATATATATATATATATATATATACTAGGGCGGCAGACCCGTGCTACGCCCGGGACATCATTTTATATATCAATTACATGACTGGTATTATACTTGGTGAATAACGCAAAAAATTAACATGGCATAAAATTTATAATAAGGTAATGGAATATCAATAACTTATCTAGCAAATTTAACAATAATTTTTTAATTACCCATTTTTTTATTAGCATAAGTTGCAATTGGTAAATATTTAGATATATGTGCTCTCTTGAACATATAATATAATTAAGCTTATCAATTTGCTTCAATCGAGAAATTTCTTGTATGGCGAATATTTTATTGCAATTATTTTCTCTGTTTAATTTAATTCTTATTATTTTTATAGGAAGATATTTTTTACAACTATTAATATTCTATCAATTTTCAAAATAAAAAATATCATCTTAATTTATAGCCATTCAAAAAAATATAAAAATGCACTATATATAATAGGTTTAATCTCAATTAAGATTAAATATAAAATATCATTTAGATATGATGTCCGTCCATTTAACACAACTTAATCATCAAATTCAATTTCAAATAGTTATATTTAATAAAAAAATATAGTTTTTATATTTAATCTTTTAAACGGGGGGAAATTATTTAAATATAATATTTAATAAAATTCTATAGAAAGCTAAAAACCAATACGTAGTGATGTGAATCGTTAACTCGCAAATAAAAGTACCAATCGAGTAAAAACACAAATATAGAGAAATTACGGAGTATATTTTGCACATAGCGTAATGTTGGACTTTAGCCAAAACAAAAGAGAGGTGGAAACTTTCTCAAATCTCCAACTTCTAACGTACCTAGAGATAGAGTATTGAACATGAATATATAAGAGGCTATGAAAAATAAAATATTTTTTTTTCTGAAATTTATAAAATTGAAATAGGGCATAATTCAAACAAATTAAAAGGTTAGGGAGCTTTTACGTAATTAATCTTCTCCAACCTCTAGCCCGACAGAACGTTCCAGCAGGCTTTTCTGGCAAGGCTCGATTGCAACTCCAGCGAAGTCTAGCATCGACGAAAGATCACGAAGGTGGACTAAGGCGGCAGATACAACTTCCCGGTGGCGTGATGCTCCTCCCCGGAGATTTTAGCGGCAGCGGCGGCAACAGCTAGAAACTTGTGGGTGAGCGACTCCGGTGAAGGTCTGATCGAAATTAGGGATTTTTATTTTATATGCTTTTCTCAAAACTTTTTTAATGGAATTGTAGATTAAAGGTTTTAGAAGACGATGAACTACATTTGGAGCTCGGAGATTGGCTTTCCATGATGGACATGCTCCCGAAGGTTGAAAGCCCTTTTACACTTGATCCTTAAAACGCGCACGAAAGATCAAATTAAATATACCAATCTCTTCATCTCCTTCCGAT
The DNA here is from genome assembly GCA_037127255.1 of Persicaria tinctoria. Taxonomy (NCBI): domain Eukaryota; kingdom Viridiplantae; phylum Streptophyta; class Magnoliopsida; order Caryophyllales; family Polygonaceae; genus Persicaria; species Persicaria tinctoria. Next base: position 89,431,613 of record JBANSL010000002.1, on the reverse strand, counting down.
GATCAGTTTTATATATTCAATTGCAAGAAACGGTGAATATATCAATCCAAACGACCCAACCTTTGCTTTTGGGGCAAAGTGAACTTGAACGAATTTGGAGCTTAATACATTGTTCAATCCAAAAATTGAACACGTTTTTGTGATATGGGTGAAGAGGAGCACTTAATGGAGGCGTTTTGAAGTCAAAACGATGGAGAATTAAAAACTACCATTGAAGGAGCCTAGGAGCTACACACGGGAAGGAGGAGGAAGAAGGAGGGTTGGTTCACCGAACCGGTTTTCTATTTTTTTTAAATTTGGTTTGGACCGGTTCAACCGATTCAACACAATAAAATCCTTAGGTTGACATATGTGTGGCATACTATATAGATAAATAAATACCATAAGAGATAAATTAATGTATATATATACCCTTTTTTTAAAAAAATAAATAGATTACAATATGTGGTTTTATTTAAATAAATTACACATAACATGAAAATTTATTATTATATTCAATTTTAAAAAATTACACATAACAAATACATGAAAATTTAAGAGGAAATAAAAAATTTACAAAATGTGTTTAGATTGTACCTAATGGGATTTGAACTCAAGACCTCATGTATACTAAGCAATTCTGCTAACCATTGAGCTATGTAAGTATTTTTGATATTTCATGGAATAAAAACAAAAAAAAAGTATAAAAGATTAATCATTAAATGAATGGCATTAAATTGTAGGTGAACACAACTTTTTATGTTATATAGAATATAGATAAATAAATACCATAAGAGATAAATTAATGTATATATATACCCTTTTTTTAAAAAAAATAGATTACAATATGTGGTTTTATTTAAATAAATTACACATAACATGAAAATTTATTATTATATTCAATTTTAAAAAATTACACATAACAAATACATGAAAATTTAAGAGGAAATAAAAAATTTACAAAATGTGTTTAGATTGTACCTAATGGGATTTGAACTCAAGACCTCATGTATACTAAGCAATTCTGCTAACCATTGAGCTATGTAAGTATTTTTGATATTTCATGGAATAAAAACAAAAAAAAAGTATAAAAGATTAATCATTAAATGAATGGCATTAAATTGTAGGTGAACACAACTTTTTATGTTATATAGAATATAGATAAATAAATACCATAAGAGATAAATTAATGTATATATATACCCTTTTTTTAAAAAAAATAGATTACAATATGTGGTTTTATTTAAATAAATTACACATAACATGAAAATTTATTATTATATTCAATTTTAAAAAATTACACATAACAAATACATGAAAATTTAAGAGGAAATAAAAAATTTACAAAATGTGTTTAGATTGTACCTAATGGGATTTGAACTCAAGACCTCATGTATACTAAGCAATTCTGCTAACCATTGAGCTATGTAAGTATTTTTGATATTTCATGGAATAAAAACAAAAAAAAAGTATAAAAGATTAATCATTAAATGAATGGCATTAAATTGTAGGTGAACACAACTTTTTATGTTATATAGAAGATAAATAAATACCATAAGAGATAAATTAATGTATATATATACCCTTTTTAAAAAAAAAAAATAGATTACAATATGTGGTTTTATTTAAATAAATTACACATAACATGAAAATTTATTATTATATTCAATTTTAAAAAATTACACATAACAAATACATGAAAATTTAAGAGGAAATAAAAAATTTACAAAATGTGTTTAGATTGTACCTAATGGGATTTGAACTCAAGACCTCATGTATACTAAGCAATTCTGCTAACCATTGAGCTATGTAAGTATTTTTGATATTTCATGGAATAAAAACAAAAAAAAAGTATAAAAGATTAATCATTAAATGAATGGCATTAAATTGTAGGTGAACACAACTTTTTATGTTATATAGAATATAGATAAATAAATACCATAAGAGATAAATTAATGTATATATATACCCTTTTTTAAAAAAAATAGATTACAATATGTGGTTTTATTTAAATAAATTACACATAACATGAAAATTTATTATTATATTCAATTTTAAAAAATTACACATAACAAATACATGAAAATTTAAGAGAAAATAAAAAATTTACAAAATGTGTTTAGATTGTACCTAATGGGATTTGAACTCAAGACCTCATGTATACTAAACAATTCTCCTAACCATTGAGTTATGTAAGTATTTTTGATATTTCATGGAATAAAAACAAAAAAAGAGTATAAAAGATAAATCATTTATATATATTTATATATATATATATATATATATAGAGAGAGAGAGAGAGAGAGAGAGAGAGAGAGAGAGAGAGAGAGAGAGAGAGAGAGAGAGAGAGACTAGTTTTCAGTTGTAAAAAATAAAAAATGACGTTGACACTTGACAAGCTCCATAAATAGAAGATAACTAGTTTTCAATAAATACTAGTTTTCAAAGAGAACCCCAAGAGAACTAGTTTTCAATAAATACTATAGTTTTAGTTGCTCAAAGCCTTGCAATTGGACGATTGCCCTGTTTGTGAGGTGCCTCAAGCCTCTATTGTCCTCCCAATTTCTGGTTTTTCAGAAATTAGTAACCCTAACTTGCCCTCCCATTCTCTCCAGTTCATGGTGCGGCCGGCCTCTGGGGTCTCCATGACTCGATTAAGTGGCTTGGGAGTCTCTCCCTCTTCCAGGTTGCTCTTGTGTATCTGTGGTGGCTTTTCCGCCGCCTTCCTCGGACCCTCTGTCTTATGTTCTCCCTTGTTTGGTCTCGGCGGGGTCTAATTTGGGGAGTCGGGGTCTCGATTCCGCCTCCATCTCCTTCCTCTTCCTCTGACTGGTTGCAATCTCGGTCCTCCGGGGCGTCGACCTGTTCGTTGGTGGTGGTGGGGCTCGCCTGAGTTTCCTCTCCCTGGTCTTCAATTCTTCAATGGTCTCGAGTCTACAGCTTTCGTTGTCTTCAATTCTTCAATGAAGGCGATCCGGCCTTGATTTCTATCTTGGCTCCGCGTCCACCCTTGTCGAGATTGCCTGGGGTTGATGGCCTGGCGGTCTGGCGGTGTCCGGTTGTCCTCGTGGCCGCCGGACAGGCTCGGAGGCTTGGGTTTTACCGTCGTTAGCCTAGGTTTTCTCCTGCCTGCTGCTGTTGCCCGTCCACCATGAGCCTGTGGTGGCCCGCTTTGGCCCAGATCTGACCCGATAACCAGTCTTTGGGCCCAAGTTTTTTACTTGGGTCGAAAGGAGTCCAAAAAAAAAATGTGTATGTTTCCATATGTTTGTTTATTTTGTAGCCTGACTCTAGATACTTGTGATGCGGTTTGGTTTAGGGCTAGCAGTTTTTGAACGGTGTTCTTCTCCTTTGTTGACGCGCGAGAGGTCGTGGACGTGATCGAAGCCTGAAGGCTCTTAATTTCAGAGTCCAAATATGAGGTTTCCACTTAGTTCCCCAGGGATTCCCTGCGTGCCTCTACCAAATGACAGAAGAGATGTCACACACTGCTTCCGTGCCTCCAGCGATAGTACTAGCTTACGCCTTTTACTGCATCTTTGTATTTTGAGTTTATGCCTTGTTGTTATGTTTTGTTCTTTAACTTGTATTGACGGTTTATCCATCGCCGAGTTTCTCGGCCTCTTGACCCACTGGGCCTGTCCGGTGCGTTGAATTTTTAGTTAATCCAAAAACAATAATATAAATACTATAGTTTTCAAGATAAAACAAGAGAAGTAGGACATGAAATCTACCTATATAAGTTTAAAAATTATGTTGACACTTGATAAGCTATATAGGTGTGGGTAACAAATACAACACTAGTTTTCAATAAAGATAAACCTAGACAAGCAAAAATTATATACTCCTAGTATACTACTAGTATTCGTGATCTCATTCATGCACTAGTATTTATAGTCTCATTTGTATCTTTCTTTTTTCTTTTTTTTTTTTTGATAAACTAATATTTCGATGACCAGATAAACCTAGCTCATCGAGAGGCCGACAGAGTCGGTAGACGGCGAACCGTCAAACATACAATCATAAAAAACGGTGCAATACAAAGACGGAAAACAATTAACCCCTAGAAGAACAAGCGATCCTAATCTAAAAGAGTTGCGAGCAGACGACAGAACGGAGCCAAGCGCCATCCAGAAATAACACCGCCGGCTAGCAGTACATCAGGAGTCCCTATGGGCGATGAAGACGAACCTCCCAGGAAATTTCTAGAATACGGAGTCGTCTGGATGCACACCGCCACGACCCCAGCCAGACTCGACACCGGACGTTGAAGTCCCAACTCATATCAGAACCGCCAAGAACAACCAGAAACACTAGCGAGAACCACTCTCGTAGAGAGCGCACCTGCAAGCTCTTGTGGGGATTTATCAAGACCCTTTGGGGATTTTTATCAAACCCTTTCGGGTGGGTTTATAAGTTATCGCAAGTTTCTATAAAATTAAATTTAGTAATTTAAAATGGACTTAAAAACATCCTTGGGTCCGAGGGACCCGAAGCTTGGGCCCCAAGGACCTAAAGTTTGGGCCCCAAGGACCAAGGGAGGGCGTAGATGCACAACCAAGGGGAGACAAGTTCGGCGGCGAAACCAAATCCGATGGCCAGCACAACCACAGAAGGCTCGAAGCCCACACTAGCAGGCCAAAAACCCGAGGAGGAGGACACTAGTGAAAACATCATCGAAAGCAGTAGGAGGCGGCGGAAGGAGGAAGCACCACCAAAGCCCCAACCTGCCAGGCCGAAGAGGGAATCCACCAACGACAACGGCTGCCACGGGCCGAGACGGAGGCAAACCCCACCACAGACAGTTTGCACAGGGAGATTTTAGAGGGGGAAGGAATCCGACCGAACGAAGTTAGATCCCAAACAAAATGATTCGAGGGTGATGCACCGGATTGAAGCTCCAAAACGGGCGACCAGAGAAGACTCCAAAATGGAACACAGATAGCCGAGGAGGGGATGACTGGAATTTGTAACAAATCCCAACCAAAAAACACACGTGGAGGGCAAATACTAGGGAATTGATCTAGAAATTAGAGATTGAAGAGGAAGATTTGGCCAAATTGGATCAATTTCACAATGAAGATTCACAAGATTGGAATGGGTTCACAAACTCTCTTTTGGCATTGGTTCATTGATTCAAAATTTGAAACTAATTTGCTTTCAATTGTTTGGTATTGGTTTAATTTTTATTTGGGTTTTGGCGGTGAATTAGGCAAATTTTATCTTTCCGCTTCTATTCATTTCTCTCTTAATGTTCGATTTTAGTTTTTAGTCTCATTTGTATCTCTATTTGTATATCAATTTTGGTTTATTTATTTCAATACTGTAACAATTAATTTAATTTTTTTTTTTACAATAGACAATGAATAGGTTGTCTTGGCTAAGTTAGGATCATCCTTAATCATTCTTTCAGATGGTTTTACAAAGCTCATTGTTCAAAAGGAGGATCAACTGGTTACATATTTTTAAAGATCTAGTTATATAACCAGCAATACAATTTGTTTCTCTATAGAAGTGTTTAGAGAGAAGGCTACTGAAACTATCCTTATAGCGATGAATCTTCTCAACCGTTCTTGAGATTTCTCAAGAAAAATTGATGCTATTATTATCATCTCCTTTAATAATGACATTCCGAAGATCCCTCTCTAGGCCTACCTGTAGTCCGGTGCATAATGCTAGTCCGGTGCATAATGCTAGAGCTTCAGTTTGAAGCAAAGATCCTTGATGGACTCTATACTCAACAACTTGGCCAACGCTGTCTCGGATATTGCCACATATGCGACATTTTCCGAAAAGTTTAACACATGCATCTACATTTATCTTGTCGAAGCCCCTTGGTGGTTTTGCCACATTGTTATTTTTCCGTTGATTAGGTTTTGTGGAATTTTCCTTTTGTTCTACCTTGTTCCAGTTTGCAATATTGGTCCGTTGGGCAATCGCAGATACATACTCGATTTTCTTTTTCTTAAATATAATGTTGTTTCTAAGAGTACCCACAACTCACATTTTGTGGGTGTCTTCAAATTAAAAAATTAATAAACGTGTCAGTAATGATTACAATAATAACAGTAAGTGTCTTTAAATTTGGTCAAAGTTTCCACTGCTAGAAACTTTCTTCTGACATTAAGATATCCAAATTTTTATTTTTATTTTCGAATAGTAAAACATCCAAAATGAGTGTTTGCAATGTGAGTGCTAGGGTCCTATATAAATTGCCATATAAAACAAAAGTTTTCAAAATATAGATTTACATTTTTTATTAACGTGAGGTCATACACTTTTATAAAAACCCTCTCTCATTAGTCATTTTACCTATCCATGTAATATTCATACGATATTTATAAAAGTGTTTTAAAAAAAGAAAAAAAGAATAAGGATTACTTGGGCAGCACGGGTGTGTGTGACATCAAAATTTACGATTTTGCCACGAACCCAAAACAGTAACTTTTTTCTCTCTCTTTCCCCTCTCCGTCTCCCCTCTTCAGTTTTGATATTTTCTCTCTCTTCCCGACACCGCCTCTGAGCGTTCTCACTGCGATTCAATTCCGCACAACTCCTACTCCCTTCGAATTCCTCGACGATCTTCGATTCTCCCTTCCTCCAATCGTTCCCCTCTTCCTTCTCCGCTGTTGTTTTTGGTGATTTTCGAGGGTTTGATTTAGGGTTTTGATGCGTCTCTGGCTCCGATTGCGGATTGGCTCCGCTCTGATTTTCTAGGGTTGCTTTGGTGTTGCCAATGGCCCCGCCGCGTAGGAAAGGGGCGAACACCAAGGGGAAGGTCCGAGCTGAGTTGAGCTTGGGTGATCTTGTTCTCGCCAAGGTTAAGGGATTCCCGCCCTGGCCTGCTAAGGTTTTTGCTCCTCTCCCTCTTTTATGGATTTTTTCCCTGTTTGATTGATTTCGTTTTGTTTCGATTTTGAGCTTGGAATTTCCAGATTGTTTTCAATTTGTGAGAGGGCGAGAGGGGTTGGGAGACCGTGAAGGGAGGAAATTAGGGTTATTGAGATCATTAGCATGCGTTTTTAGCTGGCCTGCAAAATGCTGGAGTTGATACTTTTATAATGTTTGTGCTAGCCATTGCTGTTTATGAGAAATGATTCTCTTGCTGACAGACAAGGGGAGGATGAAATGGAGTAAGACTGATTAGATTATTTATTTAGATTTGCCTTGTTTTATTTGTGGATAGTTCAATTATTTAACGCTTTGCAATTTTGCTGATAGTTGGTCTTGACAATTGTTCATGTAACTCTCAAATTGTCAGAAGTTTGTAGTTTCTCCTATGTTTTTTCATGATGTTATGCCCCACATTTGCTTTTTTAGATGACTCTTCTGGTTATTCAATTTTGAGGATTTCTTTAGGTTATCTACTGTTATCAATGCCTTTTAGAGCTTACTTAATACTTACTTACTGTTATGCTGAAACTTGTGCTATGATGCGAAAGTATTTGTACAAGAAATGCACATATAGACTAAAGTATTTGTAAAAGATTATGATGAGTTATTTTGGAATGATTTTTCTGTGTGTGTATGTTTTTGTTTTTGAGGATTACCAGATAAGCAGGCCTGAAGAGTGGGAACAAACTCCTGATCCAAAGAAGTATTTCGTGCAGTTTTTTGGAACAAACGAAATGTAAGTTATCTAGTTCCACTGGTCATGCTTTGAATTCACCCTGGTGGTTTGTATGTCTCGATCCAATTCCTGGGTCTTATTAGTTTACTGATTTCCATTGGGAAATGTGAGTTCTTGCTAGTTGAATTACACATGCTACATTATCATCTCTGATTAAATGAAAGCTGAAGCCTCTTGTATTTCTTTTCCTTTCTCTTCTCCTTTTTGAGTGTTTGCTTCTCTCTAGAATATCTTCTCTGGTGGATATACTGGCTTGTTGTTAGTGGGAGGATATGCTAGGTGTTTGTTGTTGTTGTATCTTTGTGTGGTTGCTTAAAAATGGTGCTTTTCACTAGGGGATGCTGCAGCATCTTGTGACTCTTGTCTATATGCTACACTGTGCTTCAATTCAACCACATTTTGGCTTTTGAATCTACCGTTGGCCTTTGATATCCTCCCAATACATTTTATCCATTGTAGTTGGTCAAATGCTATACATGTGATGTGATTGTATCCCTAATTTGATTATTTCCAGTTCACTTGTCCTGCCTATCCTTTCATTTCAATTTTGGGCATGTGTCCCTTGAAGATCTTTGCATTATTTGTTGATAATGGTTGCTCGTTAAGGCATTCTTTCCATTGAGGAGTGTTAGATATATGAATAAATTCTTTTACTTCCCATGATCAGTGAATGTTGGCTCTGTTGATCAGTAGAGTTGTAGGAGGTTGAACATTTGACAGATTTGGTTGAATCATATTGGAGGAAAGATCTGTCATTATGAGTGCTACCTTTTAATGCTTGATATTATAACTTTGAGCTTCTTGGAGGTTGGGGAATATAAAGTTTATAAACAGTTGGATGGGATTACATGTTCCTTTTCATCACAGGAAGTTTTGAATTAAGATACGGCTCTGTAATAAAGATAAAAAGAGTACTGGTGACTCCCATGCCTTCTCAGTTCTGGGATTTGTTCTGACTTTGTGGAAGTCTTATGGCTTTAATTTTTTTTTTTTAATCTATTCTTCTTTGTATCCTTTGTGTTGGTAGGATTGTTGGGTATCCCTTCGAATATAATGGAAGCTTATCATTTACTCATTTACAGTTTTTTTTTTCCTGTCATATTTCTGCTTAGTTTTCTCTATCTAAATGTCTTTGTTTACTTGTCTAATAACATTCTAGTTGCCCTTGTTGACATCTTATCCTATTTGTCTTGCAGAGGTTTTGTTTCTCCAGTTGATGTCCAACCATTCACTATTGAGTTGAAGAAAATGTTGCAAGCTAGGTCCAAAAAGAAAACAGTCAAATATTTTGCTCAAGCTTTGGATGAAATATGTGAAGCTTTTGAAGAGTCAGCACCAAAGGAATCTGGTTCTTTGGGGGATTGTGTGGTAAGCAATCCTGATCTTTCTTCGTCTCTTGATGGGGTGGAAGCAAATGAGTCGGAGCATAATGTTGGAGATAATGGAGAAGTAGTTGGCAATGCATCTAGTCGCGGATCTTCTTTGGAGCACCCTTCCAGTATGCAGGAAGGGGCTGCTAGCAAAAACAAATTTTATGCTGGTGAGCTTGGATTTAGCAAGGAGAGAATATTGAAGGGCTGTTTGGCTACTGCTTCCCATTCTGATGATCAAACAATTGATGACAAGAAAGCAGATTTGGCTGAATGTAATGAGCGCATGCAGTCTGCACGAACAAGCGCCAGCCCATATGGTTGTGACAACTCCAGTGTTGATCTGACAAACCGTAAAAAAAGTCCTGCTAAACAGAAAAGCTCAACTGATGGTTATGGATCGAAGGGATTTCATTCTGATCGAAAGAGGAAGTTCGATGATGTCCATGATGATCGTGCTAGATCTGGTGGACACCCGAAAGATGGAGTCCTGCATTCAATTTCCTCCAGTAAGTTGGATAAACACCCTAGTGGGTACAAAGTGAACAAAGTGATGAAAGATAAAAAACCTCATGATATCATTAAGATTTGTCAGGAGGATGCATTACCCAGTTCTAAAGTGTATGGTGAAGCTCTGCCTCCTAAAGAAAAGAACAGTAGTCACGTACGCTCTGAAAGAAATCCTGTTGGAACAAGTGATAGATCTGATTCTTCCAAGAGGAAGAAGCCCATAGATTTGGTCAATGATGCTAACAAGCGTTCTAGTCTTAAGAATGAAAAAAGGGATTCATCGACTATACGCGTTTCTGATGGAGGTCTGGAGAAGAATTCTGAAAATAAAGGATCCATATATACGGAGGCTGAAGAAGATCATTTGCATTCCAAACCTCCAAAATGTTCTGTGCCATCTGATGTTCCTCCTGATGAAGCAGTTCCGCCATCAGTGAAACGTCGTCGTGTAATAGTACCAAATTCTATGTCTGACCCTATTAAACCCGCATCTGATGATAAGAGAAGCTCTTTCTCTTCAATTCAGAAAAGTGATGTTACAAAGAAACGGCGAGCTATTCGCTTGTATGATGATGATGATGAAGATGACATTCCCAAAACTCCAGTCCATGGTAGTTCTGCACGCAAATTGAACTCTTCCTCGTCTATTAAAGGTACAAGTAAAAGTGGGGAAGCCTTTGCAAAGCTGAGTGACCCTAATGCTAAATTGTGCCGTGACTCTGCTTCTGTTTCTGTGCCAGAAATTTCAGACAAATCTAAAAAGGTACATTCCCCAAGTCAACAGAAGCTAGATACAAACAAGCAAATGCCTGACAGTTCTAAGGTGGAGTTTGTTTCTCCTACAAAGTCGTCTCCTTGTATAATTCCGGCTGCTGATAAAAATTTGGGGGAGCAAAGTATTAGCAAGCATCAAGTTAAGGTGTCTGAAACTGTTGCCCACAGTAAAGGTCAGAGCATGTCTTTTAAAGGCTTACATCTTGGTTCTGATGGCTCAAATTACTCGCAAACACAAGTTGCTCCTAAGAAAAATAGGCAGCTTTCTTCTGGAGAGAAGCCAAAAGTTACTCCAAAAAGTCAGGGGGAAATTGATCCTGCTGTGAGTGGCAGGTGTGCATTTTTCAAATGATTCTTATTTTTGCCTCTTCTTTTCTATTTCTAATTTTGAATTATGGTGCTCCTGTTATCTTTCCATAAATTCAAGTTCTGATTTCTGTTAATGTAGGCTTGAAAATGTGAGGAAGGACAGGGGTAGTTCATTGGAGGATTCTAAAATGGATTCCGAGTTGTCCATGAAGAACCTGATTGCAGCTGCTCAGGCTAAAAGAAAGCAGGCTCAAATGCAAAACCTTTTTCAGAGCAATATGCTGTTCGATTTTGCTAATGCAGAAAGCCCATCGGTTGAGCATCAGTTTATTTCTGGTGGTAACAACTTGGTGCAAGTGGGTTTCCAAGAAATTCATTCTCATACAAGCTTTGCTTCTCCTACTGGGCATGCTTCCCAGGGGGTATCCCAAAATCACGCAATTGAAGAACATGATGATAACAGACCTAACTTGGGACAACAAGTTGATAATGGTTCACTTAGTGGTGGGACTGACGCTGCTGTTGCTCGTGATGCTTTTGAAGGAATGATAGAGACATTGACAAGGACAAAAGAAAGCATTGGTCGTGCAACCCGCCTTGCAGTCGAATGTGCAAAATATGGAATTGCGGATGAGGTTAGTGGCATCTGATCTTTTATCTTTACATAATCTAAGCCACTGTTTTATGATGTTTTGCATGTTTGGTCAACTTGCCTTTGCATTCCAGTTCAGTCTTTTATTTTGTTAGTTTTACTGAGAAGGATAATATTTCTGAACACAATACAAAGGGAGAAACACAGAATAAATACAAGAAAGGATGGAAGTCTAAGGGTTACGATATGAAAGTACAAGGAGTAATTGTTTCTACTACCTAGAAAACATAATAATTATGTCTAAAAGTAGACTAGGGATGCTTGTAGTATGCCTAACACAATTTACAAGAAAATTAAGACTATGATATTTCCAACACATATATATTTTTGATAGATCCGAGATTTTGGTTAGAGGATGATACACAAGTGTGTTGTTTTTACAAGGACCAAGAAATTAATTGTAAATAACAAGAGGAGACTTTCCAGCCTACTTTTAAGAGGTATTCTAAGGTCAAGAGGAGCCATCCTCTTTTAAACTGTCAAGAAGCATAATAAATTAAAGATTAGAAGTAATGTTAAGTTGTTTTGCTGGATAACCAACCAAGCCAAAAAGTATTTGTAAGTTCCTATCTATTGAACTTTAGTGGGTGCAGTACATGATGCACTCAACAATTGCTGAGAATATGAAATAAAATATAGCTTCTTCTAGTGTTGTAGTGGATGAAAAGCATAGAAAATACAGTGAGACTAGGCCTCCCTTTAAAAGGTTTACACCCTGACTGTCACAGCTTACTGACAAAATAGAAGTTGTCTCCCTCTATTGGCTCATGCTATTATTTGCATACCATTATGCTGTAGTCAAGTTGTACCATGGTTAAAGTGTGCCCTTGGTGTAGTTAAAATCAGAAGATTCCCTCCCTCCCACAAACTTTGTGCTGCTTGCCCTCATTTGATGCAATCTTTTACATCCTTGCACCTAGCATAAACAACCTTTTCCTTGGCTTCTTGCAGGTTGTGGATCTGCTCATACGGAAATTGGAGAGTGAGCCAATTGTTCACCGTAAAGTGGACATCTTCTTTCTTGTGGACTCGATAACACAGTGTTCGCATAACCAGAAAGGTATTTCTGGAGGAAATATTCATCTCTTGGAAATACTCTGTTTATCTTTAGATATCGTGAAATAGCTCTAGGATCAGATTTTGCTTATATATATACATCAATTTGGAAAAAATAATATACGAGATTGCATTGATTTCTTTGAATTTATTATGTAACTGTATTTTTAAATGTACGACATTCTAATAACAGGTAATGTAGTTTTATTGTAAAAATAGCAGCTTATATATACACACACTTTGTAGAACTATATGCCGTATATGGAACTTCCACTTTTCGGACTTACAATGAAATTGTCATTTTCCTGTTTCTGTTCTTTCAATTTTCATTTCCATGCTATTTCTGCCACATATATTGTGTAATATCATTGTTGGTGTGTGCTAAAGCATATGGATTGAAGAAACTAGCTTGACATTGTCCAGGTATTGCTGGGGCTTCGTATGTTCCTGCAGTCCAAGCTGCACTATCACGATTATTGGGTGCAGCTGCACCAGCTGGACCTAGTGCTCGCGAAAACCGTCGCCAGTGTCTGAAGGTCTGTTTTTTTTGCAACTTGTAAGATGTTACTATGTTACGATTATTCACATGTACAAAACAATATCTCTGTTTACCCAAAAAAAAAAAAATCTCTTCCTGTTCATTTCATAGGTCTTACGGTTGTGGCTTGAAAGAAAGATTCTGCCTGAATCAGTGCTTCGACATCACATGGATAGCATCAGAGCTTCAAGCGATGATATCAGCAATGGATGTTCTTTTAAGCGCCCATCACGAGCCGAACGATCTGTAGATGATCCAATTAGAGAAATGGAGGGCATGCTTGTCGATGAATATGGAAGGTTTGTGCATGGTCTTCGTTGTCTGATTTATGTTACACTTTTGCACCTATCATTTTAGGTGCAGTTGACTGTCTTTCCCCTAGAACATCATTAATGGAGATGATCTGTTTGCTGTTTCAAGTTTACTTATAAAGTTATCTGTAGAGGATACCAATTTTCTGCCTTGATAATCATAGTTCTGATAGTGTCCTGGAACAGCTATCTGTTTCAGAGAGAAGCATGATGACTATAACAGGAATGTTTCTACTTGGCAAATGAAAATCTGGTTTCTCTAGTTTCTTGGAAGGACCAGGTCAGATTTGGATCATATACCTTCTCGGTCAACCACATTTCTTGGAATTTCAAGTTGGCTGGGCTGGAAGTGAACTCTTTTTTTTTCCCTCCTTCCCTGTACTTGATCCTTTCCATTAGGTACAAAGTTGATGCCTGCCGAGTGCCGACCCAACCTAAATACGTGAATTTTAATTTATCCTAGCTCAATATTGAATCAGCTGTTGACCCAATCCATGGAGAATCTTACAGCCTTACCTGTCGTTGTCATGTTGTTAGTGGCTTGACTAGAAATGACTTGATTTGTCATGATTGGTTCCAACCTCTGTGTGCTTTTATATATGTTCTCTTGAGGATATAATTTAACAGGATTTTTTTTAATGTTCGGGTGAACTGAATGATTTAGAATACACATTTCATTAGAAGAGTGTTTTAATTTTTACTGTTATTGCTATTTTTTCAGCAATGCAACCTTTCAGTTGTCTGGATTTTTCCCTTCCCATGGGTTTGTTATTGATGAAGAGGATGAAGAGGATATGTTGAGTACTCCATGTGTGGGAGTTAGTGTGGAGTCTGCAGAAACTACAAGAGAGCCGGAAGCATGTGTAGTGACCCCAAGTGACAAGCGGCATCACATCTTAGAGGAAGTTGATGTTGAGCTTGAAATGGAGGATGTATCTGGACACCAGGAGGATGAAATAGCAGTGTCCACAAGTTGGTCCTCTGAGATATATGAACATGTACAGAGCGCTGAGAGAGAGAAAAATCATGCTACATATATCGAGGTTGATTCTATGACGCCCATAGGTTCACCTCCATTGCCTCTTGAACCTCCTCCTCCACAGCCACCTTTACCTGAATCCCCACCTCCCCCACTTCCACCATCATGTCCTCCATCTCCTCCACCTCCACCACCCTCACCTCCTGTGCATCCTCCATTTCCACCTCAACTTTCATTTCCTTCACAAAGTTCATCACAGCATCCTATGCCTGAAGGATTTTGTAGCATGCCCGTAAGTGCTCCACTTTCTTGTTTCCCTTTGGTCATGTTTCATTTTGTACTGACATAAATTCTTTGATGCAGGGGAACCAAATTGGTCAGATGACTGCCAATGCTCATGAGCAGTCCTCCAGTTTCATTACAGCATTTTCCCAGGGACCTTTCCATCCAATACCACCTAATAATATCCTAGCACCTTCCAATCTCTTTCCTTACAATAAGCCTGCTGTCCAGCAACACGTGGAGCATCCTAATCCACATTCTTATCCATCACCATCCATAGCAGATAATCGAATGAGATTTGTTGCCGATGATCCACGTGCTATGATGAATGGTGGGAGAAATACATCCCGTTTGACAACGTTTTATGGCGCAGAAGGTATGTATTTTACATTTCTGGGGTGTTTGGGTCACGTCATTTATTTGAGATTTTTTAGACGGATCCATATTACTTCTAGTGAACTTCAAGACTTCTAGTTTTATCTTATTGGTCCAGATAGCTCAATCTGTTCTTTGAGCCTTTCTTATTTCTCTGGAACTCACAGCTTATGCTCTTGATTTTTGTGCTAACGGTGTGAAGGTAGAGGAAATACATGATAATTATGACTCCTGCTTTCTAGGACATAGCTTTCATTGATTATGTCTATTTCATTTCATAGACCCTGTCTTTGATTGTACAGGCTACTCTTTCAAGCTGTGGGTAAACTGACCTGAGTCCTTAATTTTTATTATCTTTTCACTTTCTCTGTGATAGTTTCCCTGGGTTGATTAAATGTCAACATAATTTGTATATGTGCCATAAATACACTTTTCTTGGAATTATTGTAACCTAAGTAACAATTTCCACCCAACAACTTTTTATCTAGCAAAAGGAAGGATGTCTTGATCAGTGAATTCAGGGGTGGGCACAGATGGGTTGGTAGTAAGGTTTTGCTTTAAGCTTTTGTACTCCCTTCTATCTAAAATATAAGATTTTTTTACTTTTCGGCACGTATTTTAATGAGTTAAAAACTATACAAAATATTAAATTTTTATTGCTTTTTTTTTACATTTTAATACTTCTTACTAATAAATATTAAACTATAAAAAAAATTAATAAAAAAATAATATTTTATACAATTTTTTGACACATTAAAATACGTGCATGGAAGTCAAACATCTAATCTATTTGATGGGAGGGAGTATTAAGATACGTTGTATACTTGTAGCATCTTCCTTCCGGTAGAGATTTATTTGGTGGTGTATGTTATTAAGCTGATGTGTTATGTGTAGGACACTGATGGGTTAATGTGATCTGGTTAACATGTGACAGATTATTATCGACCTCCTACTGAAAGACCGCCCTCCAATAACTTGGGATTTCAATATTCTGCTCCTAATATGGTTGTGCAAGCTGGAGTTCCAATTCACGGTAAAATAATACATGAAGTATTTGTTGATTAGGCGATTGGCATGATTCAAGTGTTGAATGCCATGTATTGACATAATAACTGCTCCTTCCTCCAGGTCATGGTAATGGCCATATGTTGCCATCAAGACCAGACATGTCAGCTCTTAATTGTTGGAGGCCAGCGTGATTTAATTGGTACACATGAAGCATGGCATTTATATGTTTAGTACGTTAGTTCAGAAAAGTTCCTATGAAAATCTAAGATCAACAAAATCTTATTTGGCGAATTTAGGCTTACTCTATTGTATATCAATTGTCAAGTACTTTGCCAATCATGTTTTTTGAATGAAATTTGGGTTTGAACTGATGAGTGGGGTTTCTTAGCTGAGGGCTAAAACAGTTATCTTTGCTGCTAACAGCACATCTAATTAAATTAGAGACTTAGAAGTTATGATTATTTCTTGAATCTGACTAGCATTCACAATGCATTTAGTTACAAATGACTTGAATCTGGCTAACATTCCTAAAAACTCCATTTTTCTTCAGACCCCATGCCTTGGTTGATTTCTATCTCCTTAACAGTCTTTTTGCTACTTGTATCAGTGCTGGAAGCAGTTAGTACATCGGAAACTTGTAAATTTTCATAAAACTTCTAACACATGGAATGGAAGAGTACCAACCACCGTTGGACATCAGTGCCAAATATTTGTGGAGATTATACGGATTGTGTTTTTCTATTCTTCCTCATCAATGCAAACTGCAGGCATTTGTCTCTAAATGTAAGCCTGTGCTGACTGCTTAGTTTGTTTTGCTTACTAGATTCTGAAATCATGAAAACTGTCCATGTAAAGACAATAATATTGCATAGAGGATGCTGACGTGATAGGACCAATAAGATTACTAAATGATTCTGCTCATTGCTTTGGCCTTTTGTGGGGGTTTTGTTGTCTATCGATATCCCTGTATGTGATTTTAAATGCCTTCATATGAAAATCATGTTTAATATATGAGGAATGTTGGTTCTGTACTTAATAACAGATTCTTTTTCTAAAAATGAATGATATTTTGTGATTCAAAAGAAAATTTTACAAGGATGAAGCTTTATGCTGAAGGAACTAGTCCAGGTGATGTTTTTGATCTGTGGGATTTTTTTATGTGTAGGATTAAATCAACGAGAATGGATGTTTTGCCCGTAGCTTGGCTTTCTTTTTATGTGACTATCTCACATTTATTCTAAGCTTCTTTCACTTTGTCATTCAGACCTAACTTTTTAGTAGCAATTAATAAATGCTAGATTGAATGTGAGATCCACTTAGTTCAGGGGCGCATCCAGGTCTCTTAGTTTTCATTTTGAGCATCTCTGTTACTAGGGCATACATGTCTGGAAATAAACATTTCATTTCTTCTATTGATTTTCCTTGGGTGTACAAAGGCCCAACAATATTCTTAATGGAAGCATGCTTTTGGTAATTAACTATATAAAGTGCTCCGCAATATAAATCATATAAATTTAGTCTTATTTGAAAAATGAAGATTGAATCAAATATACTCGAGTATAGTGTCTAAAGGACACATGTAACCATTAGTAAACTGTTATCTACTTATCTTTTGCAAAAATAGACAATATTAAAAACCACATACGAAAAATAGGTATTAATTGAAGATAATTCCAGTTGAAGTTTAGCATTAAATTGAGTGTAGAAGACATCAATGCTTTTGAAAGAGTAAGTATCAATGTATTCCATCTAACTAATATTACAGACAAAGCTTCATTTAAACCATGCACATAATATTTCTTGGCAGTCTAAATCAACATGTTATGTTGCATAGTTTTCATCCATCTGGAAAAGATAATTCTTGGAGCACTCGAGACTTGACTAGTGCTTAGCCCTTCCTCAAACAGCCAAATAGGTCCTATTGTGCTATCGCAAAATCTCTCTTCCAAACCCCCCATTGGCCATTGTTTTTAAATTTTCACTAATTAGATATCAGTTGGCAAATTGTACAAATAAATGGACATTTCTTGCATTGCCAACTGAAATATAGCACCTAAAACTTATATTAAAAGAGCAGGGGAGTTTCTTATATAAACGAACATTGGTGCTGCTAGTGTATTAATGTTGTGCTCAATTTTGCATGTATTGGATTTGGAGGCTTTCTAAGCTATTAAGTGAACATATGAAAACTTTGTGTTCTTGTATGAGGTTAAGTGTGATGATAAAGGCACTTAGAAGCTTAAGGTAGGTTAGTTTTTTTTTTAATAGATTTTGATGGTTTAGAGAGTACTAAGCTATCATTCAAGGGTTGTCATTAACTGTATGCTTTATTGTTTACTTGCTCTCTCTGGTTAAAGTTCTTGGCTTTGGTGGGCAGATTTGGCTGCATATGGGAACTAATATTAATGAGATCTTGGTTGTTTTAGTTTTGATCAGAATGAACAAGAGCTCCTATGATATTGTGCTTATTTGGCATTTCCTTGGACGCTTTTGTTACATGAAATGATAGGTGACCATTTACACTGAAATAACGAGGGATCGCATTATTTATTTATTGCAGTTCTGTAGGCCTTTTTCCTAACTAGCTGCATTTTAACTTTGGGAACTCTTGCAAGTTTCTGTAGAGGATTTGTCTTCTTTGACCTACCAATTTTGGGTTGTTATTTAGTAGTCTTTATAAAAATTTATAAAAAAGGAATGATTAAAGGGTTTTTTGGTCTGTCTTCTAGCCGGCTTGTTACCAACTTTTCATGCAATTGCATCTTAAGTCTGATCTGAATACATTATAACAACACCAAATAAAAGTTGTTTCGATGTCTTCCTGAGCTTTTGGCCACATTTTTCTCCACACCGTGCTTATGGAAGGATAGTTGTTTTTTCAAGTATACAGAGTATTGGGATTCAGGACACCCCGAGCAGGACCTCCTTTGAGTGTTTCATATGTCTATTTTCTTGTTTAATAGCTCAGTTGTGTTCACAATTTTATTGAATCTTTTGGGTCTTGACTTCTGGTGAACTTGGTTATTTGTAGTTTTCCCCTTATAATCCATGTGTTTTCAAAATGGTGCTCTAAGGAATTGACGCCGTTGGGTTCTGCTTGATTTTAGATGTAGTACTCTCAAAGAATGGAGGTATAATATCTTACATATGTTATTAGGAAATTAGAACCATAAATCGAAAAGGTTAATTGTTATAAGACGTGCAGGTATGTTGGATTAAAGCCATAAACTCTGCCTGCTTTTGTGCATTTATGTTTTTAATTCTGAATCAATCATGTAGAGGTTAGCTTGTCCTATGAAAGAAGACCAACAAGAATCATGATTTTAGGTCATAGTGCAGCTGGAAATGTTTCGGAGGCTTTTTGCATGCTCTGTACTTGGACAAATATTTTTCCTTTATATGCTTTTCATTTTGCCTTTCCTGGCATACTGCTGTTTCTGGCTGAGAGTAGCATGGGCTGTATAGCTGGTAAGGAGCTGATAAGCTACCAAACGAGCATGCAACAAAAAACTAATGCAGAAATACCCTTGAAAAGGGTTAAAGGGTGATGATGTCGTCAAGCTGTTTATGAAAATGTGGGTATTGTTCCCTTATCCTCTAGTTTGACTGCTCTTGGTAAAAAGAGCTTGGAGAAAATAGCCTTATAAATGGCTTGGTAAATTCAATTTTGCGTATGCTTGTAGGTGTGTATCTGTGTGTTTTCTATTTTATACTAACAAGATGGGACAAATGAAGTGTTTGGAGTAGAATGAGTCACATAAGTCTACTTTTCTCTAGAACTGGTGGCTAGCTAAGCTTTCTTCATGTAAACAAGCTAATGAATTTTTTTTCTTACATCCGTTCTTTGGTTGCATCTCCATTAGTAAACCAAGTCAATGCCTTGTCTTGTTTCCTTGTTTCTTTATGGCTGACATGTTTCACACTTGAATTTGCATGTCGTCCAGATTGATGACAATAATCTGTGTGTAAAGTTAATAGCCTGTAATCTGGACTCTGGAGAATTGAAAGCCAAGTCTGTGGGAAATATTATGTACCATCTGAATCTTTCGTTGTATATGTTAGTCCGAGTGTTGGTTTGTAGTTGCTTGGTTATACTCCAAGGAATAAAAGATAATTGAATTCTTATTCTTCTTCTATCATCCCTTTTGTATGTAAAATGGGGATTTAGGTTTGTATATTTTCTATGTAGAAAGGTGATTTTGGATTCCATTCCCATGTTTATTGAATGTAAAAGGTGGATTTTGAATTCTTTTCTTTGTATGTAAAATGGTGATTTCGGATTCTATTCACCTTTAAGTGCTTGCAAGTGCGCTATAGAAGAAACTTGTTATGATGCTATCTTTGAGAAGGGTGCCTAAATAGATGTTTGTGTTCTTCATATCAGGTACCTTTGTGGTGTTCTGCAGTGGATGCGTATTCAGTTCAAATGCCTACACTATGCTTTCCTGTATCGCAGCCAATGATTCATCTGGGGCCTGGGGGCATGCTAAGGTAAATACATGCGATCACTTATAGTCTTCCTCCAAGTGATTTTAGTGAAATTTTAGTTGGATACAAGCAAATAGTAACGTTTATACTCTTCGTGATTGATATATTCAACCCAAGCAACTTGTTCTTGAGTATGATTCCTTCCTCTGGGTGGGACTGGATCTGCTTGAATGTTTGTTTTTGAGTTGCAATTTTGATCTATTCAATTCTCTGTATATTCTGAAACTTGTAAAATAAATGTTGATAAGAGTCTTACTAACCAATTAAATGAAACTGATGGGTGGCAATGACCAAATGAAAGATGAGTATCTGCAAATTCTTAATCAGCACCTCAGGTTTCAGAAGTGAAAGTTTTAAGGTTTATGCAAATGCCATAGTGCACAAAATAGAGAAATGATACACTATTGTAGTCTTGATCTAGTTTTTCGGAGGAAAAAAGATAATAATATATTCCCATTTTACAACTATTATTTTTTATAGGCAATGATTACCCACTTTATAGTGAATCATTATTAATATTATAGCCTATAGAAGTACTGGTATAAGCTAAGATAGGTATTTTTAATGAGTGCATAAAACTAAAACATGATATTTAACGAGATTGATGGAGTACTAATAACAACTAGTAATCTGAACTGTTTATTATTACTGTTTCATTTATGATACTGTATGACTATTTTAATTGAAACATGGTTTGTTGTGATGTCGTTATGATATGACTATGAAAGATGGGAGTAATACAGAAGTTCCATCACGTTTTATAGAAACATGGTGTGTGATGATGTCTTTATTATATGTCTATGAAAGACGTTACTGAAGTTCCATCATACAGTACGAACATTTATTTAGGCCTATTGAGAATTCCTGTAGTGACATGATTTATCAAGGATATAATTTTTTTTTAACACCATTTACGCTAAGTGTAAATTACAACAACATATGTTATCTTTAATCCATCATTAATGGTTGGTTTGATTGTTTAGGAAACAAATAGTTTGTGCTAATTGGTTGCTTATTTTTAGGTAAACTGCACAAAATCGCTCCTTATTTAGGCCTTTTTTTCCCACGAAATTACCTTTTATTTTGTCATATAAAAATTGCCTTTAATCATTTGTCCACCTTCTGGACCTATTTTATACTCCGCTTATTTAAATGCCAAGGGAAAAATCAAGATATTGGTAGCGAAATGGAATTTTTTTTTTTTGAGGTTTTCATCAAGTTAAAATAGATATTGGTAGTGAAATGTAAAATAAAATAATGTGAACAAATTAAATTTTTAAGATAATTGTTGCTTTCTTTGCCAAAAAAGTCCTAAACTAGGGCCAGTTTTATGCAGTTAACCCAAATGAAGTCCTAGTAGTTTTAGAACAAGCCCTAAAAATTATAATCCCTGTTTTTCATGTCACACGACTCACCCAATTATGAACGTCGGTGCAGTGAGTAAATAAACAATAAAGAGGAAATATTATTTCGTTACGTCTTTGAGACGCAATTATTTTGTATGTAGGAACGCACATGTTGCCAAAACATACACGAATTATTGGCAAATTGCGTTAGAAGATATTGATATAAAATGTAAAAGATGTTACTCCATTGAATTTTTTTTAAAATAAAATGCTATTTTAAATATTTTGGTTTGTACTTTTCAAAATTAACAAATAAGGGGTAAAATGGTATATTTCTAAGCCTCCTTAAATAATGTATAAATATTTTTTTGATCCCAAAAAGAAGTGGACCTTAGTAAAATTATACACTTTTTTTTTAATTATTATTTTGATGAAACCTCCCTCTTTTTAAATTGGAAAAATCGCGGTATGTACATTGCACCTCGTGGAAAATTTTCCAATTGCACGATCAAGAATGAAACTTGTGATAACTTGACCGACGCCTATAACTGTCCCATGTGCGCAAGCAGCACCATTGTATTTATGCAGGTTGTTTTGTAAGCAATATGCCCCTTCAAAGTAAATTCAGCACACAACTTTGTACAACAACAGCTGCCAATCAGTACATCTCAATGCCTAAAATGAGCAATCAACACATCGCAACAAACAAACCCGTTAATGAACTGAGTAGCCACAGGTTTTCTCGGCTTCCTGGTTTTGATCTTCAGCTAGAACAGCACAGATGAATGAAATAAATAGTTGTCGCCCTACTCTTTATTCTCGGGTTATCGTTTGATACCCGTGTTTTCCTGGGCGACTCTGTAGATGGGAAAGTATAGTGATAATATACAAGAAAGAATATAATGGGTTCTGCATTGCGTACAATTTCCAGCATATGATAACGAGTAACGAATAATCGTTCATAGTTAAGTATAATATGAAACATTACCGAACGATTGAATGTTTCCGGCTTCTAGGTGGTCCCTTGCAGCTTCTTACTCCAGAGATATGTCAAAAGACTTGCATCCCATAAACACTGAACGTCTTCGGTTGCCAAAAATGGTTTCCACCTTGAGGTAAGAATGAGTTCTGAATCAGTAGTTCAAACTTGAGGTGTGTCGAGTGAGAGGAGCTTTACTAGTTAGTCAAGAGCAGCCTTGTTTTTCCGACCTATGATTGGATTCGCCCAGCCATCAAGAATTGGTTTTGCAATGGCGGAGTTTGATAAGGCCTGCAAATCAGGTTTCAAATTCCATGATCCTGGCCAGATTGACGTGCTTGCGTTACAGTCCTGATCCTGTAAAGACGGTGTGCTGGAAGACTTCCTCACTGCCGGTAAACTATCAGCTACATTAGAATTGGAGGATTCTGAAGCTAAGTTGTTTCTGCTTGATGCTTTTGCCCTAAGAGCTAAGCTCTTCGCTGTGATTGTTGAAAACCAACCACCAATTCCATTATCCTCCGAAATCTTATCCGCCGGCGTACGTGACGTAAAATCAGTTTCTGACTTTTGCCGTCGTCTCACTGGCTTGTCAGAGTCTGTGTCACTGGATTCTACACGTTGAACATGGTTTCCCATTTCCTCCTCTTCTGCGTTGAAAACATTAGCTAAACTTCTGCATTTCCCACGAATGCTCAAAGGAGGTTTTGCGTCCCCAGATTGTTTCCTCAATGATCCATTGTCAAGAGAACCGGTACTTTCTTTACTGCTGACTGGTAAGAGAGCCATTTCAAAGCCTTCAGATTGGGATTTCCGGGGGTTTGATTGTCCGAGTCCATAGTAGCCTTGTAAGGAACTCATTGCCGGAGAGACTTTCATCTCTGGAGTGGCTTTTAAGGATTCAAATGAATCAAGGATATCAGGCAGCATACGTCGAGGAGGGGTCTTTGTAGATACAGTATGTCTGTAACAAGATTACAATTGCAAAAAGCACGTGCAATTAACATTGACAACTTTTGAACCATAGCTGTATTTAAGAAGGGTTATTTTGCACTTGAATTGAGTATTTGTTACCAGAAGTTCGGAACCCAAGTTTAACCAATTTTTTAATGTAAGATTATGTTTAATAAGTCCAATGACAATGCCTAATTTCCATAATTATTTCCATTCAACTAATTACTTAATCTCCAGAGGTCAATTTCCGTTTTCCACTGACACCATTGGAATACAACTGAAATATCAAACTACATATGTCCATGCTTTTATGCATGTTGATGAGGATAAATGTATTTGTTAAGTTTCATAAGAAATTAACATCAGAAGATAATGCCATTCTTCAAAAGATGCAGTCAACAAGGAAACGGTATCAAGAATATAATCAAGAAAAAGCATAAAACAAGTCATAATAGAAATGCAGATGATTCTGTTAGAACCTGGGGACTAAATATCATATTCAACTCTGAATTTATGCATGGCACAACCAAATAGTAATACTAAGATTTCTCTCTCAAATGTTAAAACATTTCTAAGTTTTATCCAGAAAGCATATGTAGTGATTACAACACTAACAGATTAACATACTGAAATTATTCTTGGAAGCATAGGATATGCAAATGATGAAAAAAATCAATATTCAGCCAACCATGATGATAATGCTAACAGATTAACAATCATGCATCTGAATAAGAATGGCATGAAGATGAGTCTAGAACTGCAAGATGTTATGAGATCAACAAGTGAGAAGACTAGAAGAGCACTTTGAAATCGAAACACACAGAATATAGTCACAGCTGGAACTATAACTAACATTAAACTTAACAATACCTTGTAGTCGCAGTGCTGCACCCATTAGACAAAGACGGTGATGGGGGATGCCTTCCAGGTAGAGGAATACGGAGCGTCTTAAGAGCAAACATTTGATGATCGGTGACCAAATTGTTCATCCTTTTAATGTCAGCCACCTAACAGACCATTCATGTTGAATGCATGAAACAATAAGCCATCACAGAAGATTGCCATAAAAATAGAAAGAATAAAGATGACCCATATCCAATATCCATAAATAGACATTCAGTGGTCAAAATTGAGTTGACGAGAAATCAAAAGAAACAATGTTACATAATCCTTATGCATATCTTCTTCTATGCACACTCAAGATACAAAAGGCGAAAAACACATGACACATCCTTAAATGGAATTCCATCCTTCCAACACAGACATAGAAAGCACTTGCCCTAACTCAAATATCGTTGCCTTCACACCAGGTAAGTCCGGCTCATGGTTCTCAAGTAGGGGCAGCTATAACAAGCAATAGTCATTGTCTATCAGGGATGAAAAAGTGAATTAACAATTTATGAGTGTTGTGTATCTATAATCCTATACTAGTTTGCACTGCAGCTCTAATGTAGGATAAGTAATCAATCCAAGCACTAGGGTATGATGGCTCAAAACCCCCCAATCATGAATCATGTATGGATCCAATGTTTAATCCTTTAGCAAACACACCGCTTAAAAATTACACAACTGATGCAAATCCAAAAAGGCACATATTAAGCATAGGCAGAATTTGAATTAATATAATGCATTGGAAGAGAAGATACCTCAACGCCATATTTGATAGCAACTCCAGCAAGAGTATCCAGCTTCGTAACGGAATGCTCGAAGAATCGACAAGGGGAAGACGATGACGAAGCCCCTACGGAGGTAGGAACAGAAAACCCCTTGGAAGTACTTGCAGGACTATTCATGAAATCTCCATTTCCACCCAATCCATCCGTATTGTTCTCTAAGTAATCAAAATTCTCACTCCCCATCATCTGCGCAAAACCGAAACGGAGAAATTCGCCACCGACAAACCTCCTTTATCTCGTGTCCTCTCTCTCTATCCCCTCCCCTCCCTAAAAAAGCTCCTAATTCAACCAAAATCTCATTCCAATACAAAATCCAACCTAAACAGGAAAAAAAACCTATCACATCACACAGCGCCCTCCAAATTTCCAGCCGACAAAATCCAGCGAAACCTAAACAGATTTCTCATATAAACGCGAAGCTGAATCCGTAATCAATAACACCAAACCGCGTACTCCAATTGCCAGCTGGACAAAAATCCAGCGAAACCTAAACAGGCTCCTCGGATGAATCCGAATCCGAATCCGTCGCCAATAACGCGCAAACAACAACAATAAACAATGCGAGAGCAGCAAGAGATCGCCGAAAGCGATGATCGGAGAGAGAGAAGAGTACAGAAACCGCGGTCGAATCTGAGGACGCCGGACGGATTCAGAAGGGAAAATTGAGCAAAGATCCTTGAATCTGTGCAATATTGGGGAGCACAAAGGATCGATCGTAGAAGCAGGAGAGAGGATCGCAGATCTAGAGAGAGAGAAAACAGGAATTGGTTGTGGATTGTGGGAAGAAATCGCCGAGAATGGATTCGCTCATCATCGAGAATAAAAAGCACGAGGAGGGAGCGGCGTTGAAGCCTTTGTAAAACGGCCAAAAAAGGTGCAACATTGGCCAATTGTATAATTACACCTACGTATATATCTATATCTATAAGTGTAAAGTGTGCCAACTCAACTTGTATGTATACAACACACACGTATAATTGGGATGGAATATGTGAATCATGATTGTAATTTCAAAGGAATGATCTTCTCTGTGTACGGTCCCCCCAAGAGAGAGAGAAGAATGTTTTTTGGGAAATACTTGCTGAACACATAACAAACGAACAACTCCCATGCTTAGTAATTGGTGATCTGAATGAAATTAGTCAGAGTGGTGAGAAGGAGGGTGGTGGGGTGCCTTCTCTTGCTGGGTTTAATAGACTAAACCAGTTTAAGAATACATGCTCACTGATTTGAGATTCCGTGGTTAGGAAATAAATTTACATGGAGAAAGAAACAGTATGGAGAAGATAATATTCTAGAGAAACTAGATAGAGTATTAGTTCACCAGCAATTTCTAGATGTATTCCCTAACATAAGCACACTAAATGGTGCATTCTCGACGTCAGATCACTGCCCAATTTTTGTTCAACTAATGTCGAAAGACGCATTTAAACCCCCACCATTCAAGATGGAGAACATTTGGTTCCATAGACCAGACTTCAAGAACATAGTGAAATAATCTTGGAGAGCAAATTGCTCTGGGTCGACTATGTTTAGAATAATGCATAAAACTAAAATTCTTAAACAAAAGGCAAAAGTTTGGAACAAGAACACATTTGGGAATATCTTTCGTCAGCTAGCGGAAGTGGAACAAGAATTGATTAGGATCCAAGCAGATATAGACGGTCGAGAGAATAAGGATGCAATAACCAAGGAAAATAATCTAATTCAAAAGAAAGAGAAACTGTTGATGTTCCAGAAGGAGTATTGGAGTCAACGAGCAAAATCTAAACATCTCAGACTATCAGATACGAATACAGCTTATTTCCATAGGGTGGCATCGGGAAGACGAAATAGAAAATATATCAGAAGTATTGCATCCTCTGGAGGAACCGTTATAGTAGGGGATGAGAATGTAAGGGGAGAAATAAAAAATGAGTTTGCAAAACGGTTCTGTAAAGAACCAATCAATCTAAATCTTATGACAACCTACATTCAGTTGCTACCAAGACTAGTGACTGATGAGGATAATTGGTTGCTTGTCTCGCCGCCTACAAATGGGGAAATAAAGAATGCGGTCTTTAATCTAGGCTACAACAAATCACCAGGGCCTGACGGCATAACATCAGAGTTTTACAGAACCTACTGGGAAATCGTCGGTCCGGACATTACCCAGGCCGTTAAAGCATTTTTTCATACCGGTAAAATCTTGAGACAAATTAATCATACATTTATTTCCTTACTACCAAAATGTGACAACCCGCTTAAAACAACGGACTATAGACCCATTAGTCTATGCAATACAATCTACAAGGTAATTTCAAAATTACTTACTGAAAGACTAAAAAAAGTAATGAGCAAGTTAATACACCCTCTTCAAGGCGCGTTTGTGTCTGACAGAGCTATTCAAGACAATGTACTAATTGCACATGAGATTTTTCACTCTTTCAAAAGTAGGAAAGGTATGGATGGATGGTTGGCGATAAAGTTAGACATGGAAAAAGCCTACGGCAGAGTAGACTGGAGTTTCACTGAGCTAGTCCTTAAGCAATATGGATTTCACAAAAAATTTACGTTCCGGCTATATACACCGCAAATCATGCACGTCCTTAAGGACGTGCTTGATTAAAATGCTTGCACGTCCTTAAGGACGTGCAATATTGGACACAAGGCTTGCACGTCCTTAAGGACGTGCAATATTAACCTTGTGATTTGCGGTGTATATAGGCACACCCAAAATTTATAGAATTAATAATGGAGTGTGTAACTACGGTCTCATTTTCTGTCCTGGTTAACAATGGTCCGACAGAGGTCTTTACTCCATCTCGTGGATTGCGTCAAGGTGATCCCTTGTCGCCATTTCTATTTCTGTTGGGGGCAGAAGTCTTGGCTAGAAAATTAGCTTTCGAGGCAAGCCAACCGGGCAATGCTCTTGGCTTCTCCTTTGGTAGAAACTGTCCGAGAATCCCATTTTTGGCGTTTGCTGATGACATAATTATCTTTTCAAAAGGAAATCTGGCGGCTTGCTCGCATGTCAAAAGGATTGTCGATGAGTACTGTCAAATCTCTGGCCAGAAAATCAACTATCACAAATCGGCTTTCCAAGTCACAAGCGGCATTCCGAGGTCACGCATCCCGGATTTGGAAGGGTGCTTAGGCATATCCAAACAGACAAAACTGGATAAGTACCTAGGATGTCCAATTGTAAATGGAAGGGTAAACAAAACAACATTTGAAGAAATAATAACTAACACCTCAAACCAGCTCTCAAAGTGGCGAGCTAATTCTCTGTCGCAGCAAGGAAGAGCAACACTGATCAACACAAATCTATCGTCCAAGCCACTCTATGCTATGCAAAGCTTTATGTTACCACCACAAATACATAAACAATTAGACCAAATCAATAGGTCTTTTTTCTGGAACAAAGATAAACTACATAAACCGCTTATTGGTTGGGACAGAGTATGTAGACCAAAAGCGGCGGGAGGAATGGGCATCCGGAAAACTCATGACATGAATGAGGCGTTACAGTTAAAGCTATTGTGGAAAATTATAGCGGAACCTGGCAACATCTGGGTCAGAATCATACAACACAAATATATGAAAACAGAACACATCCTAAATTATGAGGGAAAAGGCTCCGCCTCGTGGCAATGGTCTAAGTTGCGAAAGTTAATTCCGATTTTTAAGTCGGGATTAATGTGGACAATTGGTAACGGCAAGACCATAAAGTTCTGGCGAGACAGGTGGAATAATCTTCAGCCTCTATTACAATATTGTACCCAGCCAAATATGATAGACATAAATGAGACAGCGGATAAATACATGAGTAATGGAAACTGGAACATCCAAAAGCTAAGAAATGTCCTCCCGAGTAACATGGTGGAGCAAATAGCACATATGCATGTGCCATCTGTTCCTTTAGAGGATCGCCTATATTGGTGGCCGGACAAGAAAGGGTGGTTCTCAACTTCTAGTGCATATAAGTTAGTCACAAACAACACTGAATTGATAATTGATGACAGTAATTGGATTTGGAAGACTGACGTTGCCCCGAAAGTAAAGAACTTCTTATGGAAAGTTGCGCAAGAAGGATTACCAACTGCGACACTACTATCCAAACGCGGTGTCGCCATACCCCCTTATTGTCCAATCTGTAACCACCATGAAGAAGATGCAGTACATATCTTCCTGGAATGTAAATATAGTACCTTTTTTAGGAAGATTGACAAAAATATCCAAAAGCTAGTGACAGATGCAATGCATACATCAAGAAAGATTAAACCTATCATGAATATAATAGCTGAACATTTGAATGAAAAACAGAAACAAGAAATGGCCTTTAGTTGGTGGGTGGCCTGGCTCACGAGGAACCAATTGGTTTTCAGACAACAGAAACAGCTATCAATTGATAATTATAACCAAACTGTCAAAACTCATATGATCAACTGGATTAGGGCCACAAGAGACCATGTAGAAGAAAAGCACAAAAGATATGATAAGGAAATACGAATAAAGAACACAAAACAGAATAGGACAAATCAAAAGTGGAGAAACCCCCCACTGGGTTTTATGAAACTAAATTTTGATGGCTCAGCGCCGGACTTGAGGAACAGCTCAGCTGGTTTCATTATCCGAAATTGGGAAGGTGACCCAATTACAGCAGGGGTGGAAACGATTGGAAAAGAGTCGGCCCTATCTTCGGAGGCCCGGGCATTACATTTAGGTATAAAGAAGGCAATTGAGTTGCGCTCCGACAGACTCATAATTGAAGGAGATTCCCTAATAATTATTAATCATCTTAAGCATGGGACGAAATGCCCGTGGGAAATTGAAATGATAATGTCAGAAATTTCTTTCTTACTCCGTGGGTTTCGCGAAGTGAGATTTTTTCACATACTTCGCAAAGGTAATCAGGTGGCCGATTTCATTACTCGAATGGCCCATTCTACCAAAAACCCAGAACCGCTCACTAATCTAGGTCTTCTTGACCTCATCCGAAAGGATGCTATCGGATAGCGCCTCGGCGAATCCGAATTCTTACCTAATCAAAAAAAAAAAAACAAAAAAAAAACACACGTATATAACAATTGTATAGTCTACCAATATATACTATATAGTCTACCAATGTATATATAACAATTTTATATAATATTTTTTGTTTTTAGCTTTTCGTTTCTTCTCTTGTATTTTTCCGGTATTTTTATATTAGAGCAGGAGTTGCTAAGGTGTGCGACCTTATCAGCCACTCTATTATCACTACGGTAGATATGAGAAAAGGAAACAATCCTGAAATATCTGAGTGGGCATTTAATGTCCTGAAATATCTGGGTATTGTTTTGTCTACTTGTATGTTATTTGCTTTTTAAAAAATGCTACTACCTTCGTTCGACAAAACTTGTCGTTTACTATTCACGCACGCTTTGAATGATAAAAACTATATAAAATATTCATTTTTTATTATTTTTTTAACAAGTTTGTACTTATTAATAATAACTACGAAATTGTTAAAAAAAAATAAAAAATGAATATTTTATATAGTTTTTATCATTCTTTTTTTTTTCGATACAAGATAAAAGTTTGGGTGGCGTCAGACACAGTTGATCCACCACCCAAGAGCGTCCTTTTGGACGAGAATCTGAATCTAAGATGAGACACGGGAGGGTCATGGTTGAGGAAAAGTCTTAAGTGCGTCACTTTATCTGCAACCTGATTTATCTCCCTGAAAACATGAACACAGGAAACCACAAGGAACTCCTGAAGCAGCTTCCGGGGATCGGCCATGATGATCTCAATCTCCCAAGGGTAACTCCAGATCTCATTGATAGCATTCATAACTGTTAGGCAATCACCTTCGACCTCGAGCCTCAAAATCCCGAGCTGACGGGCTACAATCAAACCCTGGTGAAAAGCCAAAGTCGCCGCCTTTAGAGCGGATATCTCCCCGTAGTGCGAACCCTGACAGAAGACTACCGAACCACCGTGATCACGAATCACAATCCCAATAGTCGCCACACCTGAGGAACTCACCGCCGCATCAAAAAATCAATTTGAAAGAACCATTCGCCGATTTTTTCCATCTCAAGTCCTTCCTTTTCCTTTGGGTTGGTTGTTTTATCTTTTCCATGTTTTCATCTTCTTCCCATAAAACATGTTTAGATTCTTTCCATTGTAGATGATGCCCAAAAATAACGGAAATGGGGGAAAAAGGAAAAAGGCAATAAAAGGACGGGGAAAATGGGCCAGCACGGACGCACTAAACAAATGATCCGCGGATATAGGTCACATGCAACTCGGCCAGATGTCGCACATGCCCACCACCCACGCGCCCTTCTCCTTAGAACGCGTGGCAGCCATGTTTCGACAAGTGGCAAAAAAGAAGGAACACTCCCTCCAGGAAGGGGCGTGGGCATGCACTATAGAAGCGAAGAGATGCTCTAAGATCAAGGCTTTTTCGGAAAACCAAAAGGAGGGTCTTGAGCTACTCAGAAAAGGGAATGGAGTTCAAACGCAAGAATACCAGGCTATTCGCATAGTTATCACGGACACACCATAATCGTCGGGTAGGCGAGCCTTCAGGTATAATAATTAAGGAATTATCCGAATCCGGAGTTCTTGACTCCAACCCTCTCACTCTGCTCTAGAGCAAGAGCCCATCCTCTCCGAATGGTCTTGATGAAATCGACGCCCGAAGGGTAGAACGAGCCGCAGACGAGGTTCGGCGGCGCCAGTCTTTTGTCATATGCAAACCGCAGATGCTTAAGTCTGGGTAAGCCCGTCTCAACACGTATGGTCATCCCGGCACAGGTAAATGTTATCCCCCCTAGGATAGTTGCACTATGAGATCGTTCGTAAGAGGAGAAACTTCAGGTAAGACCGTTGACCATTAAAGTCGAGACACGGGGGGGGGGGGGGGGGGGGTCCACCTTTCAAATGCGGTTTTATCAATTGTGATAGGTGGTATTTTGTACATTGTTCTTGCTTTTGTTGGATTTTGAGGTTTTGATCTCCTTCAAAAAATAATCTTATTCCTAATTGTCCAGATGCACCACCAGATGGTGTCCAGATGTATTTTTTGGTTTGTAGATAGCTTCCCTAAAGTCTTGGTGGCCAACTGCTTTATGATTTTATTTGCTGTTTGTGTATTTTGAATATATAATTTCTCCTACTTGATGATCAATTTTTCGTATGAGTTCTCTTGTGCATTGACAGTTGATGAACAAATGAATTGAGTCTACGCCACATTGGCTGCAAATTTTGCATGTTAGGGGGACCGCCACCCCTTTATCAGTCAGTCTCATTTTTGTGGGGAGTCCATCCATGACAAGTTTCCACATGAATTTTTTTTTTTTGGAAAGCATTCAATCTTCCAAATCTATTATGTGAGTTGGTTTTGTGTATTTCTTGTTCATGTGATGCTTTCTAGTGTTGACGTTGTGGTAAACCAACCATGTCTACTTGTTTTCCCATATAGTCGATCATCAATTTCATTAATTGAGATTTTTGTGTATTTAATTTTGTTCACTACATTGTTTGGTAGGATTTCCCTTAGTTCTTCTAACTTCCATTGTCTATCTCTTCCAATAAAAATTTTCACTTTTTCTTCGGTATTAATTGGGCTAGATGAAATATTGTGATCAATGAGTTTCATACCTGTAATCCATTCATATGTCTAGAATCTTATTGTTTTTCCGTTTCCTACCTGCCAGATCAGTTGTTCACATAATTCATCTTTTATTTCCAATAGCTTCCTCCATTGCCAAGATGATGCTTTCTTATTTCTGCAGTTCCATAATTGCTCAGATTGCAGGTATTTTTCCTCTATAATTTTAACCCAACAATTTTCTAGATCTGCTAGAATCTTCCAAAGAAGTTTCATTTGAAGCGCTTTGTTTATATCTCTTGATTTATTTAGACCGAGTCCTCCATTTCATTTTGGTTTATAAATTTTGTCCCACCCTACCAATGGTTTATAATTTTGGTCCTTGTTACAGAAGAATCCTTTATCTATTTGGTCTAATGCTTTATGAATTCATGCAGCCATGAAGGTAACATAAAGCTCTGCATAACATAATTAGGTTTCGTGGCAAGATTAGATTTAATTAAGATTGATCTTCTTTGCTGAGAGAGCTCATTTGCCTTCCATTTAGTGAGTTGTGCTCAACTTTTCAGTATTGTCTCTTCGAAGGTTTCCGTAGTTACCTTTCCATTTATAATAGAACATCCTAAATATTTATCTAACATTTCTTGGTTCGTGAATAGTAAACGACAAGTTTTGCCGAACGGAGGTAGTATTATATAAAATATTTTTGTTAAAAAATCAATTTTATAATTCTGTTCAAATCAAGATTTATTTTTTTTTATAAGTTTTAAGACATGAAAAAGTTACTCAAGAAAATTATGTGATGAATTGTAATTGCGTCTTGTTATACGAACGATTAAAATTTCATCAAATGCATGACCATTTACCAATTTTCGGTGTCGACAAGCTTTTTTAAAGTCAAATAAAAAAAACTTACTGACATGCACCCTTATTTCATTACATCTATAAAAGTGAAACCTCTTGAATAAATAATAAAAATACATTAGTATTATTTTATTATTTATTTTATATTCAATTTTCCATTTTACCCTTATACATTATTTTTGAATTATGATTTTTCATCCATTCATCAAGCCTATTTTGGTCTCTCTATTTTTTTTTTTTTCAAATCCTATATTTTTGCATCAAAATTTGAATTTAAAAATATTGATGTTTTTCTTTTCATATCTATTTTGGTCTTCTTCTTTTTTAAATTAGTAAGAACCTTGCACAATCCTACCAAAATGAACGAGGAGACTATAAAAATTGGGTTGAGGAGGGATCTAAGTATCTAACCTATTCTTCAGATGAGGTGTTTTGTTTTAGTGTTACCTGGTTCAATTACTCACATCTTGTATGGTTTTTTAATAATTATTTTTTTCAAACAAATGGCTCAGTGACTTCAGTCCACCTCACACTGAATCGATTTAATGAGGGGGTTAAAATGGTCTCTCCTAATACTTTGTTTTTAAATTTGAACTTGAATCTTCGGTGAAGAAGGGAGAGTTCTCAACCAACTCATTACAACCCTTGTGCATCAGTAATTAATACTTTTATACATTTATAATATACCATCTATATATGACATAGTTTTTTTTTTTAAAAAAATAGCTACTAATTCAAAATTCGTTGATGAATTTAGGATGACAAAAGCTAAAAATCCTAAAATATAGCCTGATGGTATATGATTGAGTTTCTTTCTATCGTTTCCACTTATTGGGTGTATAACTTACCCTGATATAC
This sequence comes from Persicaria tinctoria, assembly GCA_037127255.1. Lineage (NCBI taxonomy): Eukaryota > Viridiplantae > Streptophyta > Magnoliopsida > Caryophyllales > Polygonaceae > Persicaria > Persicaria tinctoria. Next base: position 89,397,093 of record JBANSL010000002.1, on the reverse strand, counting down.
AATTTCACTGCACATAAGTTTCAAAAAATTAAAGGGATTGTCTCTCAAATACAGGTAATTTCGATGCGTCGGGAATTTGAATTGCATGTCGAATTTTATTTTATTTTTACTTATAATGTCAATATTTTGAGTACTTGTTTGGTTGGTTGTAGACATAACAATAAAAATGATCTTCATGGCTTCCTACTTCTCTACATAGAAGTTTTAGGCTGTGTATTAAAGGATTTAGGGGTTGTTTGTATATATAAGAGAGGAAAGAAAGAAAATGTACTAAATTATATATATATATATAAAATGTATATGATCGTCATTTTTTTAAAGTCTAGATAAGAGGGTGGGGAAATGATTAAACCATCCTAATAGTTACCCTCCTTAAAAGTAGGGAATAGAATGTGAAAACAAAGTAACAAATTCCGTGTGAAAAATGGGAGAAAAAGATGAATGATTAGAATAGTGATCAATAAGTTTTGACTTAAATATTGATTATATTCATAAGGTAATCATTACCTTTCTCTGCACAAAAGTGTATAAGACATTACTTCTAAAAATCAAAATTTCGACCACTTTTTTTTTTCCCGTAATGTAAGGAGTTCCTGATAGATTACATAGGTTTCCTATTGTATAGTGGGCTGAAAGCCCGTTAAGACCCAATACCTTTGTAACCTATATATATGTCATATCAATGAATGGAAACCCTCAAGGAGGACTTTACATCAATTCTGCTATTCTACATGGTATCACAGCCTTTTCTTCCTAACGGAACCCTAAATTGATCCTCCCTCTTCCTCCGACCTTCCTCCTCACCGCCGCCTCTCCGGCCCCTGCTCCCGACAACACCGCGCCCAGCGACACCGCCGCCTTCTCCCTCTCCAAGGCCACCGTCGCTGGACCCGCCCTACTCGGATTCCCTGCACCGCCTATCTGAATCCTCTTCCACTGTCCCTTCTCTCTCTCCTTCACCCGATTTGGACCTAAACCTTCAGCCGCCATTCCCATCTCCATCTTCTTCCCTGCTCCCTCGCTCTCGCTGAAGCAACCTGACGCAGCAATCGTTCACCCTCACTGTCGTCGGCGCCTACTCCACAGATCCGGCACCCCCGTCCTAATTCCGGCCTCCTCCGCACCAGATCCACAAGCTCCGGGCACTACCGAGCCCACGTCCCACTTCTTCGCTCCGCCTTCCCTGCCCAGAACCTCATCCCGAGCCCTAATCTCCCTCACTGCCCAGATCCATCCTCGACCAGCGGCTACCCACCAGATCCGGCCACCTAACGCCCGGATCCGCCGCTTCCGAGCCCCTGCACCACCATTCTGAGCCCAGATCTCTCTCCCCGCCCCTGACAGTTCAAAACTCCGAGCTTTCCCTCTGTTTCTTAACATACCGAGAGCCTTCATTAACAAAAAAAAAAAAAAAAAAAAAAAAAAATCCTCTTACCATGGCTCTCTACGATCGTCAACATCACGCCTTCTCTGGATACTCTGGTTATCCTATCCCTCGATATGCCGGTCCTCAGGCCTCCCTGACATCGCCTGACCCAGGCTATGTTCCGTCAGTTCTGCATCACGCCTTCTCCTCTACACAGCCGACATCTCCAGACTCTTCTTGGTACATGGACACTGGTGCCACCTCCCACATGACGAACTCATCAGGTAACCTCTCATCTATTTCCTTTAAGGGCCCTGCCCACTCTATTATCGTCGGAAATGGTGGTCGTCTTGCTACTTCGGGAATTGGCCACGCCAAATTACAGACCCCAACCCACCCACTACACCTGAACAATGTCCTTATTGCCCCAAAGATTGTCAAAAACCTTATCTCTGTCCGTCGGTTCACTACTGACAACAACGTTTCCCTTACGTTTGATCCCTATGGTTTCTCTGTGAACGATCTTACTACGGGGGTTACTCGCATGAGATGTAACAGCACCGGGGAGCTCTACCCTGTCACACCACCTCCTGCGTCCAGTCAGTCGTGTCCGGTCGCCCTCTCGGCATCATCGTCCGGCCTATGGCATGCACGCCTGGGCCATCCCAGCGCTGCCGTTCTAGATGTCCTCCGTTCCCAGAACCTTGTCACCTGTACTAAAGACCCCCGCTCTGGTTTATGCTCTTCCTGCCAACTAGGCAAACATGCCAGACTTCCGTTCCAACGGTCTTTGACCTCTACCCTTGCTCCATTTGATATCATTCACAGCGACATTTGGACCTCTCCCGTGCCTAGCAAGGAGGGTTACAAGTACTATCTTTTGTTTCTGGATGATTACACTCATTACTTATGGGCCTTCCCGTTGCATTTCAAGTCCCAAGTGTTTCCTATTTTTGCCAGATTCCACACCTACATCAAAACACAGTTCCACATGTCCATCAAATGTTTCCAATGTGACAATGGCCGTGAATTTGACAACAAAGACTTTCACTCCTTCTTTGCCGCAAATGGGATCTCATATCGCTTGTCTTGCCCCTATACTTCTCAGCAGAATGGCAAGGCAGAAAGAATCATCAGAACCATTACCAACATGATGCGATCTCTCCTCTTCCACGCATCTATTCCCCTTCCCTATTGGCCTCACGCCTTATCCACCACATGTTATCTCCTAAACATTCTCCCTTCCACTACCCTACACCATCGCTCGCCATCTCAGACACTTTATTACGCCGAGCCTAGGTATGATCACCTTCGTACCTTCGGGTGCTTGTGTTTCCCAAACCAGTCATCCACAACCCCGCACAAGCTTACCCCGCGCTCCACTCCATGTGTCTTCCTAGGCTATCCGTCTGATCATCGCGGTTATATTTGCCTCGATATCAAGACTCACAGGATCATTCTCTCTCGCCATGTCACCTTTGATGAGTCGCGATTTCCCTTCGCGTCTCCCACACCCCCTGTGTCATCGCCAGAGTCCGAGTCACCATTTCCTTACTTCATTCTTCCCCAGAGCTCTCCCGGTGCTCCCGCGTCTCCCCCTCCCCCACCTCCCTCGCCACCCCCCCACCACCAGACCTCACACCCGCAGCGTCTCCGGTGTCTTCAGACCCCGACAGATCGTCTCCATGACCACCGACCATCACCCCGCTATACACCCCACATCCCCTCCACCAACATCCACGCCTCCCCTACGCGCGCCCGCGTCTCGTGCTGGCGCGCCCGCGTCCTTAGCTGGCGCGCCCGCGCCCCAAGTTGGCGCGCCCGCGTCCCGTGCTGGCGCGCCCGCGTCCTTAGCCTCTCCTGCCCCCATCTTTCCCGACTCCCTTTCACCCTCTGCCTCCACCCAGACCTCCCTCTCCCCCGTTCCCACCTCCCACAAAACAGCCCTCCTAGACCCGAATTGGCAGGCGGCTATGCTCGACGAATACAGGGCCCTTACGAAGAATGGTACTTGGGTTCTTGTGCCTCGCCCTCCTGAGGCGAACGTCATTCGCTGTATGTGGCTCTTCCGTCACAAGTTCCGCTCTGATGGGACGTTGGATCGCTACAAGGCCCGTCTTGTGGTGAACGGTAGATCTCAGCAGGCAGGTATTGATTGTGATGAGACCTTCAGCCCTGTGATCAAGCCTGCCACTATCCGAGTAGTCCTGAGTCTAGCTCTGTCGCGCAACTGGGCCATCCATCAGTTAGATGTCAAGAACGCTTTTTTGCATGGTCATCTGAACGAGACAGTTTACATGTTTCAGCCGCCGGGGTTTGCTGATGCTGAGCGTCCAAAGCATGTCTGTCTCCTCAAGCGCTCTCTATATGGTCTGAAACAGGCTCCGCGGGCATGGTTCCAGCGTTTTGCATCTCATCTGCTCCGTTTGGGTTTCACTGGCAGCCGTTCCGATACGTCTCTGTTTATCTATCGCAGAGGCTCAGACTTGACATTCTTGTTGCTTTATGTCGACGACATCATTCTCACCGCCTCTTCTGATGCTCTTCGGACGTCCATAATCTCGCAGTTGAGTGCGGAATTCGCCATGTCTGATCTGGGTCAGCTGTCTTACTTCTTGGGAGTTGCTGTTCAACGGCATGCGTCTGGTCTGTTTCTCTCACAGAGTAAGTATGCTGCTGAGATTGTTGCTCGGGCTAAGATGGTCAACTGCAATCCCGTCGCAACCCCTGTCGATACATCCAACAAGCTTAGTGCTCATTCTGGTCCTTTGGTTGACGATCCAACACTGTACAGGAGCCTCTCTGGTGCTCTTCAGTATCTCACTTTCACCAGGCCAGATATCAGTTACGCAGTCCAGCAGATCTGCTTGTTCATGCATGCCCCTAGGGAACCTCACTTTCAGGCTTTGAAGCGGATCATTCGGTACATCAGCGGCACCCTTGAGCTCGGCACCACCATCACTCCTTCCTCTAAGCTTGATCTTGTGGCGTACACTGATGCGGATTGGGGTGGTTGTCCAGACACACGTCGCTCCACGTCTGGTTACTGTGTCTTCCTCAATGACACTCTAGTGTCTTGGTCAGCCAAGCGTCAGTCCGTCGTATCTCGCTCCAGCGTTGAAGCCGAATACAGGGGTGTTGCCAACGTTGTCTCCGAGTGCTCTTGGCTCCGCAATCTCCTGCTTGAGCTACGATACCCCTTACAGAAGGCCACTCTGGTCTACACTGACAACGTCTCCGCCGTCTACCTGGCTAGCAACCCGGTCCAGCATCAACGCACGAAGCACATTGAGCTTGATCTCCACTTCGTCAGGGACAAGGTTGCCATTGGACATGTCCGCGTTCTACATGTCCCGTCCTCTTATCAGTACGCTGATATATTCACCAAGGGTTTACCTAGACAGTTATTCATTGATTTTCGTTCCAGTCTCACTGTACGGACCCCTCCCGTTTCGACTGCGGGGGTTTGATAGATTACATAGGTTTCCTATTGTATAGTGGGCTGAAAGCCCGTTAAGACCCAATACCTTTGTAACCTATATATATGTCATATCAATGAATGGAAACCCTCAAGGAGGACTTTACATCAATTCTGCTATTCTACAGTTCCCAAGGTTGTCTTGTCGACTAATCCCCACGGGTCTAACCTCAGTGGCAGATCCTGAAATTATTGATTGAGAGGGCGAAAAATTACGCTAAAAAATATTGTATGTAAAATTAAACCCTAACTTTTCTTTTGTATGGATGTGTAACTAGAATAAAAACATAAATCTTGCATTATTTATTTTATGGTTTTCAAATATTTCAATATAACCTCCTAATTTGAAGTTCTTGGATATAATTATATTATTAAGATATGAAATTAATAAATAATAATTACAATAAAAATATACTGGTTTGGTAAATGATGTAAGAAATATTGTAATTCAGTGCTGAAATTTGAAACGCTTATAACTTTTTGCTTAGATATCGGATTTGAGCTTATAATATATCAAATCGAAGCTATCGACGAGAGGAATATGTATGTTAATGTTAAATTTTATTTTCGATTGGGGGTGACTGACACCATTGGCCCTAAAGAGGATCCGACTCTGCCTAACATGCAAAGGACATGACCTTATTAATCAGGCAAACCAGTTCGGGTCAACTCATTTTAATTGTTACCCTACTTCACTAAATTTTGTGGTGACGTTGATATCGTTATCTAGGTCTAATAATAGAGGGGATAATCTATTGTCAACTCATCTCGCTTCACGTCCCTATCATTTGCTAGACTGCTATGTTTCAACTTATTCCTAAGTCCTAACTATTTGAACCAAGGGTTCTTGAGTTCTTGGCCTCAAATCCTACAAGATTCAGGTTTGGACCCAAGATTTACAAAGAGCACCACCTCTTCCTCCACTCTTAAACCAAGTCGGGTCTCTTGGTCGACACATAGAACCAGAGATTTCCGAATAGGTCAACCTTAAATTCCGAGCACACACTGTGTGCAGAGGACTCTAGTGCAGTAGTATATGCCAACCTCTGTCCAACCAGCAAAAGAAACACACACAAAAAGAAGACAACAAAAGGTTAATACAGAAGTGTGTAGCCATATAATCTCTCAGCAATAGCCCTAATTTTGGTCTTTGAAATGAACTGTGCAACATCTTATCCTCGATCTATAGCTATAACAAACCCCACACAGATCATATAGGTAAAACCGGAAAAATATAACCGTCACCCTACTCTTTATTCTCTTGTAATCAAACAATACCTTGGTTTAAGCAGAAGGAAGACTATAGTTCTAATATACAAGTAAAAATCTAAGAGTTCTGCAATGTGTACAATCTCTATAGTATGATAAAGAATCGTCGTTTGTAGTTTGACTGAGTGTAATATGACAGTATTGACACATTACCGCGCAATTTTAACTCACCGCTATAGGTTGTCCTCTGCAGCCTCTGCAGCAGCTTCTTACTCCAGAGAAACTTTGAAGACTGTATATCCAAAAATAATTGAATGTCTCTGTCTACCAAACATAGTTTTCGACCTTCGTTCTTCCTTTCCTTCGCAATGTTGACAATGCTTCCGTTGCATCTTTTCTCCTTTTGAAGGAGGATACAATGGGGCTGAGAACGAGTTCTTATCTAGTTGTGTCCACTGGGAGGAGCTTCACTAATCGAGAGCAGTCTTGGTTTTCCGACCAGTGATTGGATTTGCCCAGCCATCAAGAATTGGTTTTGCAATGGCAGAGTTTGACAAGGCTTGCAAATCAGGTTTCAAATTCCACGTTCCGGACCAGATTGAGATACTTGAGTTATTATCGTCGTCCTGTAAAGCTGGAGTGCTAGAGGACTTCCTCACTCCTAGTAAACCATCAGCTATTATAGAGGCTAAGAGGCCTGATGCGTTAGCATTTGTACCGCCAGCTTCGGCTTCCGAAACCAAATTGTTTCTGCTTGATGCTTTTGTCCTAAGAGCTAAACCCTTCCCTGTGATGGCTGAAAACCAACCGCCAATGCTGTTCTCCTCCTTCAAAATCTTTTCTGGGGTACGTGCGGTAAAATCAGCTTCCGACTTTTGGCGGCGTCTTACTGGTTTATCAGTCCATTTTTCGGAGTCTGTATCACTGGATTCTCCAAGTGACAGATGGTTCCCCATTTCATCTTCTTCGGGATGAAAGCCATTAGCCATACTTCTTGTTTTCCCATGAAGACTCAAAGGAGGCTTCATACCCGAGGATGATTTCATCAATGGTCCACTTTCAAAAGAACCAGCACATTCTTTGCTGTACAAAGCCATTTCAAAACCCTCAGATTGGGTTCTCCCGGGATGCGATTCCCTGAGGCCATAGTAGCCTTGTAAGGAACTCATTGCTGGTGAGACCTTCTGCTCTGGAGTCGCTTTTAGGGATTCAAATGAATCAAGGATATCAGGCAGGATACGTCGAGGTGGGGTCTTTGCAGATGATACAGAGACAGTATTCCTGTAACAAGATTTACAATCACAAACAATTAAAATCTCCAAAATAACTATTGGAACATAACTAAGTTGGCTTATTTTGGGTTAGAACTTGTTTTGAGGGTAATACTATTCTTATGCACTGATAAAGTTTGGTTAACTTTTCAAGTCGGTAATGGTCTCACAAGTGTAACGAATAATGATAATCTTTGTATTCCTATAACTGTTTCCGTTTAGCTGACTACTATAACATCTTATTTCAGAGTTCGTACCCAGTGGCCAATGTCCCTTTTCAAGGTCAGTGATGTCACTGCAATAGAATATTCTTTCAAGCTTTTAAGCAAGTTAATGAAAATAGCATTATTATCAAGTTTCATAACAAATTTACATCAGAAGATGATGAGAATATTCTTGAAAAGATTCGCAAAATGAGAACAATATTAAGAATCTAAACGAAGAAAAGCATTCAAACATTGAAATAAATCATAATTAGGACATATATTTTTTGTCAGAAACCCAGGGACTGAACATCAGGGTACACTATATAAGCATGGAAAAACCAGATAAGAGCTTGGATTTTTTTCTATTTTAAGTTATAGTAACGTTTTTCGAGCAACTTTGTGGAAAAAAGCATACCTAGTAACTTCTTCTACCAAATTTCTATCAATAATACTGTAATGATTCTTAAAAGCATAGCATATACAATGTAAAACCCTGACAATTCAATCTGCAAACTAAAAGTGATAACACTGGTAAGTGGTAACAAACACAAATCACCCGAATAAAAATGGCATGAAAATGAGTTGGGAACTACAAAGTGATATTATATGAACCAGTGAAGCAATCAGAACAGTAATAACAATTAGAAGCATAATTAACATTAAACTTCACAGTGCTAGTGTAGAACATAAGCAAGTCAAACGGAAGATACCCTGCGGTGCTGCAGCCATTGGACATAGAAGGTGATGGGGGGTGCCTCCCAGGTAGAGGAATACGAAGCGTCTTAAGAGCAAACATTTGACGATCAGTAACCAAACTGTTCATCCTTTTAATATCAGCCACCTAACATACCATTGAATATCATCAAAAATAGAAAGCATGAACTCAAATCAATGCACACCCAGTATCCAGAAATAGGCATTTAGTGCCAAAACATAATAAGTAATTTGTTGAAGAATCATGCCGAAATCTCATATAATCCCAATACATAAATTCTATTCGCGATCATGACACAAAAGGCAAAGAATACACAGCACATATTATAATGGCATTCCATTCTTCTGACATGGATGTGGAAAGCAGTAAAGCCATTCCCCTAACTCCACATGGTTTCCTTTAGATCAGGTAACTCCAGCTCATGGCTCTCAGGCATGGGCAGGGATCACAAGTGTCAAGTAGTGTACATCACCATTCATAAATGATGAAAATGAAGTTTCGTCTTTATTGCATCAAACAAAGGAAAAGGACGCGCCATTAGCAATTTATGGAAAAATGGGAAATGCTGTGCATCTATATTCAATATTCAAACACTAATTTGCCTTGCAAGTCAATCTAATAGAAGTAAATGAGTAATCAATTTCTACGCATCAAGCCATCAAGGTACAACCATGTAAAATCTCTCACCTAACAAAGTAAAAAGTTATGGATTTTACTGAAGAAATTAACCATATCATATCTATCCAACCATGAAACTGCTACACCAAAGAGACATGAATCGCTTAAAAATTCTTTCAAGTATGAACTTTAGCAAAGTTATTGAAAAGCATTGAGATGATTAGATACCTCAACGCCATATCTGATAGCAACTCCAGCAAGCGTATCCAGGTTGGAGACGAGATGCTCGAAGAATCGACACGGAGAAGTCGACGACGATGATGATGATGACGAAGAAGAAGAAGAAGAATGAACTGGCGAGGTCGGAACAGGAAAAAACATGGAAGTCCTAACAGGAGTGTTCATGAAATCTCTACTCCCATCGAATCCGTCCGTACAGTTCTCTCCATAATCATATTGCTCACTTCCCATCCTCTGCGCAAAACCGAAGCTCCTTTCCTCGCTTCCTCTGTCTTTCTCTCTCTATCACCCTCCCTCCCTCAAAAAGCCCCTAATTCAACCAAAATCCCATTCCAATTTCCAATCCCAAACCCTACCTATCAAAACCAGAATTCAAAAAAAAAGAGGGGAAACAAGGAGCTCCAAATTCAAACCGACGAAAATCACAAGCAATGATCGCCGAAACCTCCTCAGATGAACGCGAATATGAAACCGTCAACGACACGCAAAGAATCCGCGATGATCGGACAAGGAAATGCTCAACACAAATCGCGCCCAAAAATCTGAGGAAGCCGATCAGATTGACAAAGCAGAAAAGATCGAACAAGATCCTTGAACCCGACGAATTTCTGGAGGCAGCGGAGTACCAATCGTAGAAAACGGAGAGAGAATCGCAGATCTAGAGCGAGAGAAAACTGGAAATATTTGTGGATTGAAGGAGGAAAAATCCCTGGCTATGGATTTTTGGCATCGATGAAAAAGGCACAAGAAGTGAGCGGTGAGTTGAGGTTGGCCGGTATTTCGCTTTTTCCACCTCTCCTCTTCCCCCCTCTCCCTCTCTCCAAATCCAATCGCTCGCAGCTTTTTGGGGGAGTTTTCTTTTTATTCACTCTTTTTTTTTTTATTTAATTAATTCGAAGGAATAGTTATCCAGTCCTAGATGAAAATGACCGAATCGCAAAAAAATATTTTTAAAAAATACGATACTCCGTATGTAACGATATGATTTAAATTTTTTTTTTTTTTTTTTTTTTTTTGATAGGGAAAGAATTCGGGTGGGCTGACCCTACCCGGCAGCATCCTTACGGATGAGGTCAAGGAGACCTGGATCGTTTTTAATATCGACTCCTCGGACAGAGTGGCTAAGGTGTGCAACCTTATCCGCCACTCTATTACCCATGCGAGGAATATGGAAGAAGTCTACTTCTTCCATAGTCGATAGCAGGACTTGAACATCCGACAAAATTAGTTCGATCTCCCAGGGGCATTTGGATTTCCTATTTAAGTGATCGATGATAATCTTGTTGTCGCCTTCAATCTGGATCTTTCCTATATGTAGTTGTCGCACCTGTTGGATCCCTAGTTTGAGAGCTAAAGCTTCTGCTTTGAGTGGAATTTGCTTGCCCAGGCGTTGGTGGTGTACTGAAATCGGGTGACCAACCCAGTCCCTAATAATAGCACCTGCTGAGCTTTCGCCGTTAGAAAGCGTTGAACCATCGAAGTTTAGTTTGAAGGTGCCCAGGGGAGGTTTCCGCCAGGAAATTGTTTTGTTATTCTTACTTTGTTTTTTGACAAGGTACTGTCGAAGCGGGCGAAAGTCTTCCTCAAAGTCCGCCTCAGCAACCGATGTCTTATTCCAGTTATCTATATGGGATTTGATTAGTCGTAGGGCTATTTCTTTTTGCGGGATTGCAGCCTGCTGAAACAGATGTTTGTTCCTGACACACCATGTCGTCCACCACGAGAAAGCGAGGTTGGTTAGAGCGGAAGAAGGAAGGCTCTTCCCAAGGGTAGATAGGATGGGCTTAATATCCCGGGATTGTGCAATCAGGCAGCGAATTTGTTGCCGATCTTGAGGCGGAAGCTGGTGTATCTCTTGGATGAAGGAACACTCCAGAAACAGATGGACCTCGTCCTCAGGTGCCGCATTACACATAGAGCAGGTAGGTGGGACCGAAGCACCCCTGTTGGACAGCCTGGAAGCGGTTGGGAGGCCATCCTGAGCGATCTTCCAAAGAAAGTTTTTAACTTTCGGAGGTGTGTTAATCTTCCAAATCCAGGCATTGCGGTCTGGAAGTGGAGCCGACTGAGCTGTAATCAATTTATATGCACTGGCAGTAGTAAACCAGCCTTCCCTGTCCGGCCACCAGTATAAGCGGTCTTGCATAGTCGAGGTAGGTAGGGGGATATCTTGGATCTCATACACTATATCAATTGGGAGAGCCTCTTGAAGCTTTTCTGTCCACCACTTACCCCCCAGAATATAATCACTAACAGTTTCGTCTTGATTGTAACTTTGAGGGCATTCTTCCCTGTCTGATAGAGGCGAGGTTGAGATCCAATTGTCTGTCCAAAACTTAACAGCTCGCCCATCTCCAACTGACCAAATAAGCCCCTCTTTAAACTTATCGATTAGAGCAGACAACTTGGACCACTGCCAAGAGCTAGATCCTTTGTTTTTGTAATCAAAAATGCTGACAGAACGCAGATATTTATGTCTAATCACTGACACCCATACATTACCCGGTTCGGCCAGAATTTTCCACAATAGCTTCATTTGGAGAGCGACGTTCATGTCGCTAGATTTTCGAATTCCCAACCCCCCATACTGCTTAGGTTTACAGATCCTGTCCCAGCTAATCAGCGGCCGGTACTGGAGATCCTTATTCCAGAAGAAAGAGCGGTTTATCTGGTCGAGTTCTTTGTGCACAGCCGCGGGGAGCATAAAATTTTGCATAGCATATAACGGCTTAGCGGACAGGTTGGAGTTGATCAACGTGGCACGACCTTGTTGGGAGAGGGCATTAGCCCTCCATTTTGTCAATTGTTGTTTCGATTTACAGATGATCTCTTCGAATGTGCTTTTAGTAACTCTTCCATTGATAATGGGACAACCTAAATATTTTTCTATTGAATTTTCATTAGGGATGTCGAGGCAGGTGCGTAGTTCGAGGATCCTGTGGTTCGAGATACCTTTCGTAGCTTGAAAACTAGATTTATGATAGTTGACCTTTTGGCCCGACACTTTGCAGTATGAATCAACAATCGTCTTCACTATGCGCCCTGCATCCAAACTGCCTTTTGAGAAAATTATTATATCATCGGCAAAGGAAAGGAACGGAATCCGAGGACCGTTATGTCCAATCGGGAACCCAATTTGTGTTTTGTCTAGGCTAGCTTCAGCAGCCAGTTTTCGGGCCAGAATCTCAGCCCCTAAAATAAAGAGGAAAGGAGATAGCGGATCCCCTTGGCGAAGACCCCGAGAAGGATAAATCAGATCCGTAGGGCCATTGTTGACTAATACCGAGAAAGAAACCGACGTAATACATTCCATTATCCAGGAGGTGAATGTGTCGTGAAAACTAAACCTTTGAAGCACCTTTTGAATAAAGTTCCAATCGACTCTATCGTAAGCTTTTTCCATATCCAATTTTATTGCTAGCCATCCTTCCCGGCCCCTCCGATTTTTGTAGGAGTGGAAGATTTCATGGGCTATCAGAACGTTATCTTGAATAGCCCTGTCTGATACGAAGGCACCCTGAAGAGGATGAATAAGTTTACCAATGACCTTTTTCATTCTGTCAGTTAAGATTTTGGAGATAATTTTGTATATATTGGAACATAAACTGATTGGGCGGTAGTGACTGGTGGTCGTGGGATCGTCTCTTTTCGGAAGGAGGGAGATAAAAGTATGGTTTATTTGTTTAAGCATTTTTCCGGAACGGAAAAACCCTTTGACCGCACAGGTTACAGATTTACCTATGATATCCCAATATTTTTTTATAGAATTCAGCAGTGAAGCCATCCGGACCCGGGGATTTATTCCTCCCTAAGTTAAACACCGCATATTTAATTTCCGTGTTGGATGGGAGCTTTGTAAGGAAGCTATTTTCCTCCGAGGAGATGGAAGGTTGAATTAGGTCTAGCAACTCGCCGAGTAGCCTATCGTCTATTGGTTCTTTCTTAAATCTCTTCTCAAAATCCTTTTTGATCTCATTCCTAACATTCTCTTCGCCCACAACAACCGTGCCAGTGGAAGAGACGATGTTGCGAATCTGTTTCCTGTGCCTACGGCCTGTCGCCACTCGGTGAAAATATGCGGTGTTGGAATCCGATAGTTTGAGGTGTTTAGTTTTAGCTCTTTGGCTCCAAAACGATTTTTGGAATATTAGGAGCTTCTCTTTTTTGGTGATCAGACGCTTTTCCTTGCTTAGATTAGTTTGAGAAACTATCCCGGAACCCAAGGATTGAATATATAGCAGCTCCGACTCCACCTCCTTTAATTGCCGGAATATGTTTCCAAAACTCGTTTTATTCCATTCTTTTGCCTTTTTTTTTTCAGGATTTTTTGTTTGAACATTAATTGGAACATAGCAGAGCCAGGGCAAGTAGCCCTCCAGGATTGTTTTACTACATTACGGAAATCTTTCCGAAGTAACCAAGCATTTTCGAATTTAAAAGGTGGGGCTTTGAAATTAGGATTAACTTCGAAGGAGATGGAAATTGGGCAATGGTCCGATGTTGAGAAGGCGCCATTGTATGTGATCAGGTTAGGAAAAGCTTCGATGACCGGTTGATGTACAAGCACCCGGTCAAGCTTTTCACGGATGTTAAAATTCTCCTCCGGGTTTTTCCTCCATGTGTAAGGATTGCCAAAGGTGGGAAGGTCTAGTAGTGAGCATTCGTTTTTGAACGAGATAAGTCGGGAAAACCTGGATGTCCGAAGGGAGGCACCGCCAAGCTTATCAGCACTGCAGAGGATCTCATTAAGATCACCTAGAACAATGCACGGAATAGTTGCGTCGTTGATAATCGTTTTTAATAGTTCCCAAAAAGGAACTTTCTCACTTGGTGTGGGCGGTGCATAGACAAATAGGGCTAAGATTGGAAACCCAGCAAGCAGGCTATCCAATCTTAGGCCGATAATACGCGGAAAGTGGACAACAATGGAGATATTGAAATCTAGTAGCTGGTGAGATTTCCACAAGACTCCTATTCCACCAGATCGCCCGATAGCCGGTGACCAAGCCCCTTCATCAAAACCAATATTCCTCCACATTTTGTCGTCCGGAATATTTTCCGTCTTAGTTTCCGCTAGTGCCATGATTTGTATATGTTCATTTTTACACATTGAGTCAATTTCCGTCCAGAACGTTCTCTTCCCTATCCCCCTACAATTCCAAAAGCACATCTTCATATATGATTGTTGATGGTGAAAGGACTAGGATACGGAGTCCTTAAACCAAGATGTTTTTGATGTATTGTTGTGGTGGGATCCTCATCGGGAATTTGATAATGTAGGAATCTGGTGCTAGTCGGAAGGTTTGGACCAGGCCAAGAGGCCCAACCGAGAGAATGACACCAAATTGATTTTTTATTGTCCATTTGTTTAGCTAGCCATGACAGGCACATCAAGATCAATATATGAGCATACCAAGACCTTAGTAGATCGATCAACGAAAACAGGCCCCCGAGAAAAGAGATATACCAAGTGGACATACCCGTAGTGAATGAAAGGATGATTAGAACGAGGCATAATACACCCCCAAGCGAAAGCGGAACAAGGCCAGTGAGTACATAATATGGTTGAGAATGGGTACTCAACAAATCCATTTCAAAATTGTGACAACATATGAAATCGTGAGCACCATGCCACCCCCACCGATTACCTGTGGAAGGAACAAGGAGTGAGCAAGACACTAAACTAATCCGTGAAAAAAGAGTACTAGACACGCCCGATTTAGTAAAATGATTACTAAACCACCAGTCCACGAAGCAATTAATCTTGCAATTAGACCGAGGCCTCAAAAATACTATGGTGGACTTGAGAGAAATCCAAACAATGGAGTTGTCATTAGCACAATGTGTTAGGTTAGAGCTGTTGGCCAGAGATGAGGGGTAAACGAAGGGCATTTGTTTATTTTTGATTGGATTATATTTTGAATCATAATTTGCACCCCTAAACTTTTTCCTAGCTTTGAGTAAATGGAGGTGAACAAAATAGAAGGTGGTTGCACATAATTTATCTTTCACAGTAAAACCACACAAGCCGGCTAGTCTTACAGATTTTGGTTGTAAACCATAGGACTCAAGTTTTCCATACAAGGGAGGAAGGAGGATAGGCCAGCCAGCAATGGACCATGACTGACAGCCCCAACTAGAACTGAAGTCAAAATAGACATGAAGGGTGCTCAAAACGACCGAGGCCAAGATCAGACTGCTCATATTGAACAAACGGGGGAGACAAAATATCCCAACGCAGGCACTTTCCCCTTTTTTTGAAGAAACCTCCATGTTTACTCTTTTTTGTTCAGCAGTATATAATTGCAAACAACTTGGTTTCGTAATCCACCAAATAACCACTCGAGACAATGAAATCATAGAGTGAAGATCGAGCGGAGAGGTGACACAACCGGGTGCAAAAAGAAGAGATTCCTGAGCAAACTTAGCACCCAAAGTGCCAAACCCCAAGGGTGAGGACCTCCACAACCGACAGATGGTTAGGGAGGCCACCGGAATGCCGACAATCGAGGCAAATAGAGAGTTGAGTGCCAGATTATCCAAGATATCTTGAAAACCATCCAGAGAACTTACCAAACGAGCCAAGTTAAGCGTTTGCAAAAACTGTTTAATCTTTTGTTTCACACGATTGTATCCTTCATCAGGGAATGGACCCTGAATCGGGGGTTGTTTAGCCTCGCTAGGAGGATTTGGGCCCTTTCGGGAGTTAGAAAAGGAAGATGCAACATGCACCTCCCCAGTTTTGGTGTTACCATGAAATGAGACCCCATCAACCACCTTAACCTGCCAGCACAATCGAAAACAAAGACATCGGGGAAGAGGAAGAAACCAGTAGATGGGATAGAATCGGTTGAAATAATTTTTTTTCCTTTTTTTCCTCCCTCGAGCAAGCCTAATTGGGGCATACGGGACAACCCTCGGGAGAAAAATCAAGCCAGAACAGATGCCAACCGGAAGGACAATCAGAGTCGGTGGCCACTGGAGAGAGACGAAGCCACAAGCCCGACGGCAGGCGGCGCCACCAACCGCAAGACGGAGCCACCACTGCATAACAAAGCCGGCGAGAGGGCGCGGAGCACAGGCGAGAAGCGAAGGCCTCCACTCCGGCGAACACCAGGCCGCCGATACGCCACCGAAGGCCCTCCGACATAACCCAAAACCGGGGCACAAGAGGAAGCCGACGGAGGATAGGTGAAGAAGACGAAGTGCAAGAGTGCTCCAAAGCACAACCAAGAACAGGAATCGCCGTCGATACCCATGAAAAAAGCTCGAAAGAGGGATATAGGGGTTTTGGATTCCAGAATCAGCCATACAAACGGGCTAATTTGATGAAGATAATGAGATTGGAGGGCAGCGGAACTGCACATAGGGTTTGAGGAAGGGGATTTTTCACAGGCGCGTGAAGCGCGTTGATTCGGCTCCGAGGGGAGTTTTTTTAGTCACATAGATGCATGATATGATTTAATTTGAATCTATGGATTTGTTGGTTGATGGTATTAAATTTTTATTTTTATTTTGAAAATATTAATGAGAATAAAGTGTGCAAAATTCTTCTTAAGATATGAGATTTTCACAAAGTTTTTATAAATTTTATCTTTTTACAAATATTAATTTGCTAATTAAATTTTGATTAATTATTTTATAATAATATATATTAATTTGATCATTTGAAATTTCTAAGCATAAAAAGAATGATTTATTCTTTGAAAAATTAAATATATTGATGACGTTATAATTCCATAATTTAAGAATAATTTTATTAAAAAACAATAATTTTATATGTAGTTTAATTTTTAATTCAACTTACTACTCCCTCCTCTATTTCATAATAAATGTTACTTTACTTTTTGTCAGTGCAGATCTACTACTTTGTAGAAGAGCATCCCCAACAACTCTTATAAAATAGATAAAACTTTAAAGGGACAATTTTAGAGGCAATGTGAGTTTTTTTTTTTATAACTCCAACCACTCTTGTAAAGTAATCTGTAGAATAGAACCGGAAGAAGAGAAAAAAAAAATCTCTAAATTTAAAGAAAGAGTTAGAATTTGTAAAATTAAATATATTTACCCGTTTCAGTGTCTACCTATTTATTTATTGGTTTTTAGAGTGACGGTTGTAAATGTTCTAGACTACTCGGTTTCCAACAAAATTATTAAGGATATGATTTTATTTCTTAAAAATTAAAAAAATTATTTCTTAAATGATAATTATATATTTTTATAAAACATAATTTGTCATAATAATTTTTTATAAATATGTAAATAAATATAAATATAATTTTTTTTTAAGTGAAATTAATTCAAATAAATTTGTAGTGTGTGCTGGTTCTTTGTAGTAGGGCTTCGGATGGGAGGTGGGTCCAAAGTCAAATGTGAAAACTGGAAAATGGGGGATAGGTTTGACTTTTAGATACAATAAAATAAATAAAAAATTAATCGAGTTGCTCAATTTTACAGGGAAAAAAATAGTAAAGCTATTTTAAAATGATGGAATATTTATTTTGCTTGTTTTATTCAATAAATTATTTTCTATTGTGCAATAGTTGTCCATTATAGTCTCACCAAATAACAATAATAATAATACTAATAATATATAGCTATATATGTGGCTACTAATATTATAATTTTTTTTAAAATTACAAAAAGGTGTAAGTTGGTGAATCAAATGAATAATTGAAACAAATGATTGAGTCTTAAATAAGTAGACAAAATGACTTTAAAATAGACAAAAATGAAAAGTAGAGAACTTTGGTTGAGGGTGTATGTTCCATTGACAGGCAGGTAACATAAAAAGCAGGCCACAGTGTTTATTGTTAAAGCAATGTTAATGATAAACCCAACTTTAATTATCAATCCCCATATGAAATTGTTTATTAAGGAATATAATAGTATAGTCCAAAATTACGTTAGCTTATGTATTACAATAAAGGAACAATAAATTTAAAAAAAATCATAATTAAAGTGCCACATATGATAGGATTATTGTAATTATATTATGGGAAAATTGCAAAAAATAGTCTAACATTTAGGGGTAGTTGCGCTTAATAGCATGAACTATAAAAAATGCAGAAAATAGCCTCAAGTATTTAACTGGTTGCGGAAAATAGCCTCAAGCTACATTAAAATTCAAATAATTACCTTTAAATTCAAATTAATGATAAAAAAAGTCTTAAGTTGTCATTAAATTCAAATAAATTACAAACCTTCTCCAAAACAATTTTTATTTTAAAAAATCATCACTTCTTATATAAAAAAAGGCCTAAATAATTTTTATTCCTAAAATCTACCACTTCTCATAAATTTTTGTTCTCACTAATTCATTATTAGCTAAATTCATCATTAAATTAATTACAAAAACTACCTTATACTACCATATAAATTGTGTAAATAAATAAATTTAAAAAAAAATCTAAGTAATTGTGAATAGAAGTTATTAGATCAATTGTAAATAGAAGCTTAAGTATTTATTTACTTTTAATGATATGTAAATAATCTAATTAATTTTTTAGAATAATAAATCTAAATTATATTTATATGGTTTGAGATAGTTTTTATAATTAATTTAGCTATGAGTTTAGATAACAACAATTAAGTGTAACCTTTTTTTTATATAAGAAGTGATGATTTTTTAAAATAAAAATTGTTTTGGAGAAGGTTTGTAATTAATTTGAATTTAATGACAACTTAAGACTTTTTTTTATCATTAATTTGAATTTAAAGGTAATTATTTGAATTTTAATGTAACTTGAGGCTATTTTCCGCAACCAGTTAAAAACTTGAATTTTTTTTCAAAATATTCACTAAAAAATAAATAATTACAAAAATATTCACACTTTTAAACTATTTACGAAAATATTCATTTTTGTCAGATTTGGCAGAAAAACGCGGCCTGGGCCGCGTTTTATGCATAAGGTCAGAAATTGAAATTGGGGTGAAAAGGGGTGTAAAAATAGCTAACAAAAAACGCGGCCCGAAGCCGCGTCTCTTGATTTTTTATTTTTTATTTTTTTTCCAGAAAAATTGAAACTGGGAACTGGGGAAGAAGACCTAGAGGTAGGCGGAGGAGAGAGGAAGGGGTGGAGGGAGGGAGAGGAAAGGGTCGGAGGGAGGTGGAGGAGAGAGGAAAGGGTCGTCTCCGGGAAGGGAAGAAGAGGGTGGACGCCGGAGATCCAGTCGGAGGCGGGAGGTATTGCGAGCGGCGCCGGAGATCCAGTCGGAGGCGGCCGGATCCGAAAATGGGGGCTCCCATGGCCGCCATCGCCTCGCCTCCTCTATGGCTTCCTTTCCCGAGCCATCGCTTCTCAATCCTTCGCACTCATCATCGCGCACTCCTTTCCCGAGCCGTCGACGCCGAAACCGAAGGAAGGCGGAGCCTCGGATTCGCGCACTCCTCTCCCTCCTCCCCTTCCTCTCTCCTCCGCCTCCACCTAAATCCCCAATGACGCCCAAAAATTGGTGGAATTTCAGATCCAATCGACGCGATCTAACGGATTTCAAATCTCACATCTGCGAAGCTAGCGAGGGAGATTGCGTGCAGAGAGGGAGCGAGAGTGCGCCGCCGGCCGGATCCTAGCCTGATTTCGGAGTCGCCGCCGCCGGATCCCAGTCGTCGGCCCTATTCATCCTCTTCCCCTTCTTTTATCGATCGGAGCGACAGAGGAGCTTCGCCCTCCCACCGGCGTCCACCTTCTTCTTCCCTTTCCGGAGACGACCCTTTCCTCTCTCCTCCACCTCCCTCCGGCCATTTCCTCTCCCTCCCTCCGCCCCTTCCCCTCTCCTCCGCCTCCCTCCAGGCCTTCTTCCCCAATTTCCCAGTTTCAATTTTTCTTGGAAAAAAAAAATAAAAAAAATCAAGAGACGCGGCTTCGGGCCGCGTTTTTTGTTTAGTTATTTTTACACCCCTTTTCACCCAATTTCAATTTCTAACCTTATGTATAAAACGCGGACTGGGACCGCGTTTTTCTGACAAATCTGACAAAAATGAATATTTTCGTAAATAGTTTAAAATTGTGAATATTTTTATAATTATTTATTTTTGAGTGAATATTTTGTAAAAAAATTCTAAAAACTTGAGGCTATTTTCTGCATTTTTGATAGTTCAGGCTATTGAGCGCAACTACTCCTAAAGGTTAGACTATTTTTTGCAATTTTCCCTTATATTATTAACAATAGAAAACACGCAACAGTAACACGATGAGAGCTAGTTAAATGAATTATATAATATTCGATTTAGATATAGAGAGGTTAAATCTGATTGAATCGGACTATGTATATTAGCATGGTTTCCATCATTTAAAAAAAATCTTATTTTTAGAAGCATTTGTTGTCGGTTTTGAGTTAGCAATTTTTACATACAATTTTTTTTAACATGTGCACATACTAGAAACTAAAAATTAAAAACTAAAAACGAAAGAAAATTACATAATGCATTGAAAAAAAGAAAGAAAAAATTTATTTTTCTAAATGATTTTTTTAAATTTTCTAATTAATATCCATGACCATACATACATACGGAGTACATTATAAAACCTTTTTGTTATTTACACGGCGACTTCTCGCCATACGCACGGTGTCGGTGCCGGAGTTCGAGATCGACAGTCAGGCATGCCCTTGTCGGACTCCCAAACCGGCACAAGATCTGCCCTTGCCGGACTCCCAAACCGGCAAGTGCAAAGATTAATTAATTATGATTGATTATACTTTGTATGGTTGAAGAAGAAGGTTGGATTAAGTTCATTGTGTATGCCGACCTGGGACTTCGGCAGCGGCATCAGTGCCGATGGGACGGAAAGCCTGAAAAGCTGAAGATTCCCTGCGCTGAGGACTATGCCGACCTGGAGATGCCGGTTTGGGAGTCCGGGAGCGGCAGTAGGATCTGCCGGTTTGAGAAGCCGGCACCGGCACCGTGCGTCTGGCGAGATGGCGGCCGTGCAATTAGCAGAACCGTTATAAAATTAGTCGATAATAGTACACTAAATGTAAAATATAATGTAATTTAAAATAACTGTTTTGGCTAATACTGTCAGTTTCATTTGATTCTTTGTCCTAATTAACCATAATTATAGATTTAAAAAACAGCATCTCACATTGATCAGAATCTATACATGAAGTTTAAAACCGACACAGTTGAAGTCAGAACTCAGAAGAGATTCTATTACTGTAAAACACTGCAGGCTCGAAAATTAAATAATGGGTGGTGAGCTGGCATCGAGGCACGGCTGATCGACACGTGCACATCGTGTGAGGAGATGTGCCGAACAAAAATAAATCCCATCATGGTCAAAGTTGAATGTCCACCGACAAATTCTATGTACCACAGCCTGTTTTGGGTGAATTGAATTAGGTGACCATTTATCTACAGATTTGGAAACCGAGACCAAAGAACATGGTATTTACAAATGAGGACATGTGTAGTTACAAATTAGAACATGAGTTGTCCCACGCTGAAAATGTTGAGATATCTTACTTAAATACTCCGTATTATACTTCATTCGTATCGTAATACTTGTTGTTTTAGAGTGTTAAAGTTGTATAAAAAACTTGTTGTTTTAGCTACAATTATTGTTTTTATAGGTAATGATTGCTTTTTTTATAGGTAATAATTAGTCCTTTTAGGTATTTTAAGCTATAAAAGTAAAGTAAAGATAAGTTTTATTAATAAGTGTGCATATAGCTAAAACAACAAGTATTGCGATACAGAGGGAGTAGTATATAAGTTTGACGGACTTAACCCTCATTGTCGATTGATTTTGAGATGAACCTCGCTGGGTTTATATTGTTCGTATATTCCGTACGTCATGTGGACCCACACACGACCTCCTTTCGGCTTGTTTTAGCTTCATCGGGTCCAGCCGACTTGAACTATCTGTTTAATATTTAATGGAAGAATTGTTTGTAAAATCGAATATTCGACATTAGAGAAAAAATGATTTATTTTACTATTGTACTATCCTTTTAATATTTAACGGAAGAAATATATGTAAAATCAAATATAGACATTAGGGAATAAATTATTTATTTTATTTGTTTTAGTCCCAGCGGGTTCAGCCAACTTTAACAATCCGTTTAATATTTAACAAAAGAACTGTCTTTTAAATCGAGTATAGATATTAGGGAATAAATGGTTTATTTGATAGGTTAAAGACAGATTTGTTACTATTGTAAATAGTTGAGAACCAGCCACAAAATAAATTTATACATTATATATTTATCTTCATTTTTTTCATATTCCACGTATCCTCATTTCATATTTAACGGATCGCGTTATCATTGAGATTGATTGTCAGCAACTATTTGCATTGGTGCAGGGAAAGATATCCTTGTTTATAAGCACGATGAGCAAGCTCCTAGCATGTTGGTGGGAACTTGGAGGATGGGCTGAGCGAGTGGTGTGTGGGTGGCAAATTCAAAGTCTCGAAGGCATATGAGGCTATCAGAAGGAAAGAGCCGAAGGTTAGGTGGCACAGGGAGGTGTGGGTTGCTAACAACACCCCTAAGCACTCATTCATCCTATGGCTTGCCACCCTTGGTAAGCTCTCGACTAATGATAGGCTCAATTTCCTTGACATTGACTTTGCTTGCAAGTTTTGTAGTGATGACTCTCTTGAGACCCACGAACACCTTTTCTTCAAATGCCCCTTCACTAAGGGAATTTGGGAGAGGATTAGGAGCAAGTTTAAGATTCCTCGCGAGGTGGATTCCATTCATAGGGCTTTGAGATGGCTCCGGAGGTATGCTAAGGGCAAGACGTGTCTTAACCTTAGTCGTAGATATGCTCTCTCGACCACCGTCTACCTCCTTTGGCATGCTCGGAACGCCCTTGTCATGGAGGGTAATCGGATCCTTGATGATACCATTGTGAAGCTCATCCTCACCCATGTCTACCGTCTCATTTATGACTCATTCCCCACTCGTGATGTTGAGAACATGTTGGCGTGAGATTGCATGGAGATTCGAAGTATTGTTTGTGACCTTAGAGTTGTGTCCTAGGGCCTGCGTGCACTTGGGGCCTGCGTGCCTCCGGGAACAACTCTCTCTTGGACTGTTTTTTGAGCTCATGTGCCCTTTTGGGGCTGCGTCTCCTTGGAACATGACTCTTTTGGTGTTTTTTTGGCATGTTTCCTGGGCCTACGTGCCTAAAATATGCCCTTGTGTGTTTTGTTTATGCTCTGGAATGTGTCCTAAAGGCCTACGTGCCGGTGGGAACATTCACCTTGAGATTTTGGTGTGGCTACTTATCCTTGGTAAGTCTAGGTTGCGTCCTAGCTTTAAAGGATTGTAGCTTTGATATATGACCTTCGGGCTCCTCATTCTTTCATTGAATTTACATAAACCTCCCTTTACCTGGACTTAGTGCCGGGGGGGTTGGCTAAAAAAAAAAAAAATCCTAGCATGTTGGTTCAGGAGGTGTAAGTTTGGTGAGGTAACACAACAATTAGGTTGCAATTTCTTTGCAAATTAAAGATTAGACCTTTGTAACTCCTATTATTATGTTTTTTTTTGTTATGTATGGGGATAATTACCTTTTGCTTTATTAGTCATTGTATTTGAAGAATTGATGGTCTCGGAATAAAGATAATTGGTTGTTCATAAAAAAAATAGTTTACGATTCCATTACCTACGATGTTAAGTTTTTCTTCAATTGTTGTGTCGTATAATTACCACTAAATCAAGATTGAATAACAAGCAGAAACAAAAAACTAGCACAGTTCAGTACCTTGGGGCTCTGGTACCATCTAAACGAGCCGAATCAGGTCACAATCTAGCTAGGAAGATTGTAATCAGACCTGCAACTCGTGTCACCATGGAAGAAGGAGAGAGCGTATTATGATAATTTTCTGTGTAATTCTATTCAGTTGTAAAAGAGAATAACAACCAGTATTTATAACCCCTTCTAACCAACGTACAGTAGCTACACACCTAACTACCAAGCTACCAAGCACCTCTACATTTACCAAGCACCTCTACATTCTAAGCTAAATACGACTACCTCTATAGTTTCACATTTAAATGCTTGTTTGTGTACTTCGATGTTCACTAGAAACTCATATATTTTGGTAACAGTAAACTCTAGTACAGTACAGAGGACCTTGGTATTAGCCTAAGAAGATCTTGGAGAAGCCACTAGAGAAAGCCTTTGGAGGACGAATCAGTGTCACAAGAAAAGGACAAAGAAATTCTAGTGAAATTGTTCCTAAAAATATTATTGGAGGACAAAACTATCCAATGACGGGGTGAGAAGATTGACAAGATCTTTTGTGGGTTCAACAATATATCTTCAGTGTATGTTATTGGAATATCTTATATAAGCTTGATTTGGAAGATAAAATAAGATATTATTATGCATGAAAAGTGGAGAATTACTGTGAAAAATATTTTATGAAAGATAAAATATTTTATTTCCATATTTAAAGAAGATAGATAGTCCATAGTTGCTTAGAGATTAAGGAGCATATATGATAAGTTGATTTATGAAAAGATTCTCCTAGTTAATTTTCTAGAAGGCTTGGAATACAAGGAAATCTTGAAGAAGAAAAATTATCTTTATTTATCTTTTTTTTTTTTACCTTTTTTAAGTGATCTAGTGTATTGTGAGGATTATTATAATTGGAGTTATTTATGTGCATGAAATTTGGGGGAAAATGTGTCTTTTTTTGATGAAATAACATAGAAAACTCGGAGAAGAGAAGAAAAAAGATTGGAAGCTTCGAAGAAAAGACTGAAGCAATCAACATGCCATCCAAGAAACCATGTCCTTGATGGACAACGTTGACGGCTTGTTATGTTCTTGTCTTGTATTCTTTTGTCCGTAGATCGTGTGTTTGTCATTGGTTGTTTGTGTGGGTTTACTTTGTAATTTTACTATAGGGTATAGTTAGTAAGTTAGTATACAGTGTCATGTATAGGGTTATTAGGGATTAGTATAAATACATATATATCTCGTATTAGAGAAGGATCAATGAATCAAATGGAAAATCTCAATTACCCTTTTTCTCTCTTAACCCTTACTCTTTTTCTCTTTCTTTCCCTTTCCTAACTCATCTTCTTCCTTAAACTCTCATTTCTCCCTTCCAATCTCTTAAAATCTCTTACGACCAATGTGGGACATTACATGCGGTTGCTAGATCTATCATTCCATCAAATCCTCCCTCCCAAGGAAACTACTAGATTCATCGGTCAACATCTTCTTCGTTTTCTTCTAATCCGGTGATAAACTTGGTGAGGGGGTTCTCATTCACTTCGTCAAACAACATACCAAGCCTATTCCCGGTGACGAAAATATTTTTTTAAAAAGTATAAAATATTATTTCTAAGGAGGAATCAATATTAATTTTTGAAGGAGGATAAAAAATACTCCATCCGTCCTAAAATACATGGCCTTTTAGCATTTTGCACAAGTTTTAATAAAACATTTTTAAAAAAACATCATCATTGCACTAACTTTTACATAAATTTTATTATTTTTTAACACACACTACACATTTTAACTAATCAAATTATTTTAAAAAGTCAACAACACACAAACCAATACAAATCATTACAATTTCCTACCTAGAAAACATAAAAGCCCATCTATTGTTGGACAAAATTTTACCTCTAAAAACCCATGTATTGTTGAACGGAGGGAGTATAACACTTTTAAAGCTAAAGTTATTGCTAAGACTGTAAGACTCGAGATCTTATGTGAAGTCAGTTTATACCACATAGCTTTTCTGATCCGTTGTTTTCGCTTAAAGTATCAAATATGGGAAAAAAGAGCTCTTGTGAGATGCATGTGTAGGGCTTGAAGTACCAATGACCTTGTCAAACCAAATGATTTCTGAATGAGCTTGCTCATCCATCTCTTGTTTGGATGAATCATAAGTGTCTTCTGGATGGACTCCAGTGACAACCCTCCAACACTTCTCCTTGATCATAGTAGCCTTCATTTTGACTTGCCACATGGCAAAGTCAGTCGTCCCATCAAATGGTTTCATCCTCACAGTGTTCTCTGCCATTGAAACACCAAATATAAGTTAGCACCTAACTTAATAAAGAGGATAAACAAGAGTAAGGCTAGATCACAACCAGCAGGTAACCACAAATGCAAACAAAGGTATGTTTTTTGGGTTTTTCAGGTGTTTATCAAAGCAAAAAGAAAAACACAAATAAGACAGAACGAAAGAGCGAAGAACCAGAAACCCTAAATACAGTGGAAGACTTCACAGAATGCACATATTCAACACCTCAAGGAGGAAGAAACCTCGCTCTGATACCAATTGTGGATAATTTAGGGTTGTCTCGCTCTCACATTCGATCAACAAGATAACAAAAATGAATAAACAAAACACACAAAAAAACACAAGGCCTTTGTTTACGCAGTTCGGTTACCCTACATCCGCGGAACCTCAGGAGGGGAGGCTCACCCAATTTCAATAAGCATCCAAGTTCAAAACAGGTTACAATGGAATTAGATGCACAAGAGGACTAGCGATTTCACGATCAACACAACAATGAAGATAAGAAGAGAATAGGGTTAGAGATTGTCCGTCGAGGATACCGAGAAATCTCAGAGAGATTTCTTAACACCGGAACCCTCCTCCAAAGCCTTCTTCTTCCTTGTGTAAGCAGGAACTCAGGTAGCACCCAACCTGGACGAGCTTCCTTGAAGAAATCGCCGCCATCAAAACACTCTCAAGCTAGAAACCCTAGTTGTTCTCCCAAACCCTAGCCCCCTTGGCTTGCCCGAGAGAGTGTGAGGATGCTACAGTTCCACTAGGGTTTCACAAGAGAGCATATTTATACGAGGTAGCAACGGTCACAACCTGTGAGCTGGGCCAGAAGATTGGGCCAAGGTAACAAGCCCAACTCTCTGTAAGGCACAACTCGAAGATGAATAACCAAAGCAACCAACAACCTTACATAAAGCCACATACCCATCCATTAACCTCACCTGGTGAGTCAGGCTAGCCACTGTTGCCACTCATGGTTAGACCATGGGACCAATGAGTTTTTCCTGACCACGACAAGATTAGGTTAGTGTGTGGTTAAGTGGGGGTTCACCTAGCCTAGATACTTATGCACCTTAATAACCAAATAAGCCATTGTTTTGTTATATACAAATTGCAAGGATTACAAAACATAACAAATGCCCTTCGTCGGTTCAAGAAGAGCTTAGAGCTCAGTTGGCATCCCATATATGCAGGGTATCCCTGCAAAATGAGAACTTGTCAGCTGGGATAATTTTTATGTCAAAGTCTACAGGATTAAGGTCTCCCTTAATCTTTCTCACATCTATAAGTCCATTTTCAACCTGCGCTCTAATAAAGTGACGTCTCACATCAATGTGCTTAGTCCTTTCATGATAGATAGGATCTTTGCATAAATATAAGGCACTTTGGCTATCAGTAAACAAAACAGGTAAAAATGACAAATGCAAGATTTCACCAAGTATTCTAGTCAACCATGAAGCCTCTTTAGCTGCTTCTGTAGCAGCAACATACTCAGCCTCAGTGGAAGAGAGAGCAACAATGGACTGTTGCTGAGACTTCCATGAAATGCAGTTTCCAACCCATGTGTAATAATAGGCAGTTATAAATTTCCTATTATCTTTGTCACCTGCATAATCTGAGTCTACAAAACCATGCAAATCATGCTTTGAAGCATGTTCAGCAAACACAAGGCAATAGTTTTTGGTAGCACACAGATATCTGAGTAAGTACTTCATTCCAGTCCAATGAACATCACCAGGAATTGACATAAAACGACTTAGAACACTAATGGAAAATGCAAGATCAGGTCTAGAGCATAACATGGCATACATCACAGACCCTACAACTACATCACAGGGAACCTTAGACATCTTTGCTTTTTCATCGGGTGTGGAAGGACAATGTTTCTTAGTCAAGTCTAGGTGCGCTCCTAAGGGGATACTGATGGATTTAGAATTAGCCATGTTGAACTTATCCAAAACCTTTTGCACATAATCACTTTGAGATAACCACATCATCTTCTTTTTTCTATCTCTAGTGATGTTAATACCTAGAATCTTCTTAGCAACTCCTAAATCTTTCATGTCAAAATGTAGTTTCAGATCTCTTTTAACAACAAATATATATGATAACCTTAGAGTTGCACATGATCAAGATATCATCCACATAAAGAAGCACATACAGAGGAGATTTAGACTTGACACCCTTAAAATACAAACAAGCATCATAACTGCTTTTCGGAAAGCCAAGCTTTTTCATGCATGAGTCAAACTTTAGATTCCACTGTCTAGGACATTGTTTCAACCCATAAATAGATTTCTTTAACAGGCACACATGATCAGATTTTTGTTGATCTACAAATCCCTTAGGCTGTGACATATAAATAGTTTCAAATAGATCACCATGCAAGAAAACAGTTTTGACATCCATTTGTTCTAAATCCCAACCATAGACAGTAGTTATAGCAAGCATCAACCTCAGAGTCTTATATTTAACTACTGGAGCAAAGATGTCATTGTAATCAATTCCCTCTTTTTGTGAAAAACCTTTAGCCACAAGTCTAGCTTTGTATCTAGGTGGATCAGAAGGTTTAACACTCTCTTTTAACTTGTAGATCAATTTACAGTCAATGATTCTGACATTTTTAGGCTTAGGCACTAATATCCATGTTTTGTTTGTAATCATAGACTGAATTTTCTCCCCCATAGCTTTTAACCACATGTCAGAGTTAGCACATTTCACAACTTGATCAAAAGTTTCAGGAGTATAGGATCTCACAATCTCATCAGCAATAAAAGCAAACTCAACCAGATCAACATTTTTAAGTTCAGCAAGGTTGATATACCACCTATTAGGTTTGATAACCCTAGGCTCTCTATCTCTGGTTAATTGGTAATCATGTAAGACATTTTCACCAATTTAAATAGAGGACTCTCCAGACTGAGAGTTAGATTGAGATGAAGAGGAGCTTACTTCCCCATCATGTTGATGGGGTATTGCTGCATCCAGGTGTTCATTGTGGTCGTTTTGATGACCTTGTGGCTCTGGCAATTCTTCTTCTGCTTGACCATACTGATCCAAACCACCAGGTTCAGGATCGGGGGGGGGGGGGTATTGGTCCATTCTCTTCCACCTCTTCATCTTCAAGAGGCTCTTCTTCATGTGGCAAGAAGAAAGAGGATTGCACTGCTGCTTCTTGTTCTGTACCTGCACTCTCAAAAGAACTTGTCAGTATATTTTTAAAATGAAAGTCCACCTCATTAAAGGTTGCATTTCTGGAGGTAATTACTTTGTAACTATGAGGTTGCATAAGTAATATCTTGTAACCTTTTGGACCCTCAGGATATCCTAACATCACACCTTTCTGGGCCCTTGGTTGCAACTTACCTTGAGACACATGGGTGTAGGTAGTGTATCCAAAGGGCCTCAGATGGGTAATGTCAGGCTTTCTCCCAGTCCACATTTCATGTGGAGTTTTGAACTCAAGCAGAGAAGATGGGGACCTATTTATGAGATAAGCTGCAGTTGTCACAACTTCACCCCACAAAGAGGGTTTCATCCCAGCACTAATGAGCATGCACCTAGCTTTTTCAAGCAAGGTTCTGTTTATCCTTTCAGCTATACCATTTTACTGAGGGGTGCCAGGGACAGTGAGGTGCCTCTTAATACCATATTGGTTACAGAAATCATTAAAGACATGATTGCAGAATTCAAGACCATTATCTGTTCTTAAACACTTAAGCTTATGATCAGATTCATTTTCAACAAGCATTTTCCAGTTTTTAAAACTAACAAAAGCTTCATCTTTAGATCTAAGTAGGTATATCCAAACCTTCCTAGAATAATGATCTATGAAAGAAATGAAATACTTTCTACCACCAACAGTATTGACTTGGGCAGGGCCCCACATATCAGAATGAACATATGCAAGAGGTTCTTTAGCAACATAGGTGGACTTAGGGAAAGCATGCTTAGATTTCTTACCATAGATGCAATCTTCACAAAAACTTAAGCTAGCATGTTTCACAGATATCATACCAAGTTTATACAGATTAGTTAGGCCTTGAAAACTAATATGACCAAGTCTAGAGTGCCACAACATAGTAGGATCCATTGTAACATTAAGACTCACATATGTGAAACTCAGTTTAGGAGTTCCCAGTAGATGGTACAACCCTCTTTTCTTGATACTTCTTATCAGTGTAGTCCCCTTTTTAGAGACTTCCTTAATACCATTGTGAGTCCTAATGTCATAATGTTGATCATCTAACACAGATTCAAACATTAAATGTCTCCTAAGGCCAGGAACCCACCTGACCTTCTGGAGAACTCTTACCTTCCCATCAAACATTTTTAAGGCCACATTACCTATACCTTTGATCTTCAGTGATGTGTCATCACCCAACAGAACTTCGCCATCATCAAACTCATCCAAAGTCTTGAACATAGACTTGTCATAGGTAGAGTGGATGGTACATCCTGAATCTAAAATCCAAGAATTGTCAGAAGCATCAAAAGAACAAACAAGCAATTGATCGGGGTAATCATTTTGAGAATCAAGCATAGCAACAATTTCTTTGTTTTTCTTGTTTTTATCAGCCTTTTTCTTTTTATAACAATCCTTAATGTAATGACCAAGCTTATCACAGTAGTGGAAGTTGCCCTTACTGTTTCCCTCCCCAGTGGACTTATCATCCTCTTCCTTATCCTTTTTCTTAGATTTCTTGTTATTTCCCTTTCCCTTACCCTTAGCTACAAGGGCTTTAGGTTTAGGCTCAGTTTTCTTTTCAGATTTTGTTTTGAACACCTTCATAATTTCATTTTTCTCAATGATGGATTCTAGAATTTTATCCTTACTTAGATCATCATTGATGTATTGAACCACATCTTTAAAGTTATCAAACTGAGAAGGTAAGGAATTTAATAGTAACACAGCTTGGTGGGTATCTTTAACCTTGTCATCAACCCTTTCCAGTTCTTGCGTCAATCTAAGAAACTTATCAAGGTTTCATTCAGAGACAGGTTGGTATCCATTTTGAAAGTAAATAACCTACTTATCAGTGAAATCTTCCTAGGTAGAGATTTTGTCAGATACAAAGCCTCAAGGGCATCCCAGAGAGATTTAGCAGATGTTTTACTTACAACCTGACGAGCCACGTCGCCAAACAACCCGATCATGATTTCTGAATGAGCTTGCTCATCCATCTCTTGTTTGGATGAATCAGAAGTGCCTTCTGGATGGACTCCAGTGACAGTCCTCCAACACTTCTCCTTGATCATAATAGCCTTCATTTTGACTTGCCACATGGCAAAGTCAGTCGTCCCATCAAAGGGTTTCATCCTCACAGTGTTCTCTGCCATTGAAACACCAAATATAAGTTAACACCTAACTTAATAAAGAGGATATACAAGAGTAAGGCTAGATCACAACCAGCAGGTAACCACAAATGCAAACAAAGGTATGTTTTTGGGTTTTTCAGGTGTTTATCAAAGCAAGAAGAAAAACACAAATAAGACGGAACGAAAGATCGAAGAACAAGAAATTCTAAATATAGTGGAAGACTTCATAGAATGCACAGATTCAACACCTCAAGGATGAAGAAACCTCGCTCTGATAGCAATCGTGGATAACTTAGGGTTGTCTCACTCTCATATTCGATCAACAAGATAACAAAAACGAATAAACAAAACACACACAAGAACACAAGGCCTTTGTTTACGCGGTTCGGTTACCCTACATATCCGCGGAACCTCAGGAGGGGAGGCTCACCCAATTTCACTAAGCATCCAAGTTCAAAACAGGTTACAATGGAATCAGATGCACAAGATCTAGACTAGCGATTTCAGGATTGTAATGTTATGTGTTTACTTTCCTAAGCTTTTCCTTTGGCATGTAATATTGTTTTATGTATGCTTGAACATGTATGTGTGTATGATGATTATACAGGTATTTTATAGTATATGTTATACATATATGTTGCACTATAGAGTGTGTCTCGACTGAGTCGTATTGAGCCTATTTAGGCTTGATCCTATAACGAGACCATACTATAGCGGAGTTAACATATATGCATAAAAACTATACTATATATATATATATCTTGTATAAGGTATTATGGAAGAATGTAACATAACCTGGTATTGGGCTTTTAGCCCATTACTTGGCCCAGAGATCTCGAAGCCCGGATGAGCTGGTAGCCCAGCCCAGCGACGCGGAAGCTGACCTACCTCTCTTAGCTAGAACGCTGCGTTTTGGTGATGGGCACTTGACCTAGCTATAAAGCTTCGCTTCCTGGCTTCGGGTTGAGACACTTCAGCTTCTGTCTTCTCTCTCCTCACAAACGCTCTCTTTCTCCGATTAGGGTTTCTAGGGTTTGGAGCTTTCTCTCCTTCTCTTTCCGTCGGTTCTTGAGCGCTCGGAGAAGAAAGGTTGCTGGTGGCTTCTCTGGAAGGTGGATCGAGCTCTGACGTCCTCCTGGGTGGCCGCTCTCATCGTCTTCTGAGATCTCGGGTTCTAGAGATCGATTTCTTCATCGATCTTCTGGTTTTATCCCATACAGGGGGATTTCTTCTTCTTCCTTGTACCTCTGATTCACATGCATGTTAGTTTAGGGTTGCTTGCTTTCATTGCTTGTATTATCCCTTGTACGAACTCTCTTATAGTGGGTTCGACCAACTCTTGAGGCCCCGTGGATGTAGGTATTATACCGAACCACGTAAAATCGCTTGTGTTCTATTGCATGTGATTCTTGCTTGATCTTTCGTTTATCGTTTTAGATCTAATTCGCTTCCGCTTATCAAAATCGATTTCTAGACGAATCTAGGTTTTACAACGTGGTATCAGAGCTTGGCTGTCCTGATCTTGATTTCCTGGCTCATTATTGAGTTCTAGGGATAGGAATTGGACGTAGGGCCCGGGCGGACCTAAAAGGCGACATCGCTGGTGCCGCACCCCCCCCTGCGTGACATACCATACCCTTTTTTGATAGATCTAGGTCTTCTGTGCTTGGATCTTGTGCTTTGAGTGCTTCTAATCTTCAAGTTTTCTTGTTTTGTGCTTGGCTTGATAGGATCTGTAGTTGCACTGTTAGATTCATACTATCTTGAATCGCTTTTGTGCTCTTTAAGTCATTTACTAACTGTTTAGTTGTGTTACAGGTACAATAAAACAGTTATGGGTGATAAAGGCACTTACCTGAAGCCCTTCAATGGCCACACGGATTTTGCTATGTGGCAGCTGAAAATGAAGGCAATTCTCATCAAGGAAAAATGTTGGATTGCTGTAACCAACAAGTTTCCAGAGGGGACAACTAAGGAAAAAATCTTTGAAACTGATCAACAGGCTCACAGTGAAGTTATGCTTCGCTTAAGTGACAAAGTTGCTAGACAGGTATTGAATTTTGACACTGCTGATAAGCTTTGGGAAGGTCTGGAAGGTTTGTACTTGGTAAAATCTCTCCCTTCTCGTGTTAATTTGTTTAATAAGTTGTTCAATTTCAAAATGGATGTTTCTTGCCCCTTGTCTGATAATCTTGATAAATTTCTCACTATTCTTCAAGATTTGCAAAGATGTGGTGATAAAGTTGAGGAAACTCAGCAATGTGTTTTGTTGTTAAATTCTTTGCCTGCTCAATTTGATACTTTTAAAGATGTTGTGCAATACAGTACTGATAAACTGGAAAAGAAAGTTATTCTTGAGTCCATTATTCAGAAAAATGATGCTTTAAAGGTCTTTAAAAACAAGTATGAGCTTAAAAATGACCATAAACCTGACAATAAGAATGAAGTGCTTGTTGCTAGAGGTAGGTTTAAAGGCAATAAGAATAATAACAACAATAACAACAATAAACCACCTCAGAAAGATTCTAGTAAAACTGAAAATCATCAAAGCGGTAAACCTGATAAATCTCACCTTATGTGTTCTTACTGCTCTAAAACTGGTCACATTGAGAAACACTGCTTTAAGAGGAAGAAAGATGAAAGGCTTGCTGGTAAAAAGCCTAATGTCTCTGCTGTGCTTGAATCTCATCCTTATTATACTCATGAAGTGTTTGCTTTGTTAAATTCTGGTGACTCCAATGCTTGGATTTTAGATTCTGGATGTACTATGCATTCTACCTTTCATAAGTCTTGGTTTTCTGACCTTAAATGCTATGATGTTGGCACTGTCATGCTAGGTGATCATTCTGTGCTTAAAATAAAAGGTGTTGGTTATGTTGCTTTAAGAATGTTTGACAATGTTGTTAGAGTTATAAAGGATGTTAAATGGGTGCCTGATTTAAGAAGAAATTTATTGTCTGAAAGTGCTCTTGAGGAATTAAAATATGATGTGTACAGTTCTGATGGTGTGAGGATTGTTACTAAGGATAGTAAACATGTGATTAAATGCTTAAGAAAGGCTGGTTTATATGAACTGATTGCTACTCCTATTGTGAATTTCTCTGCTACTGCTTTTACTGCCATTGATAAGCCTATGTCTATGCATGATTCTATGTTATGGCATGTCAGGTTAGGTCATATTGGTAATAAAGGTCTTGAGAACTTGTATAAATCTAGTGTTATTCCTACTAAACCATGTTCCATTGAATTATGTGAAAATTATGTTTTAGGTAAGCATACTAGGAAAAGTTTAAATCATCTGCATATGTTTCAACTGCTCCTTTGGATTATGTTCATTCTGATCTCTGGGGCCCTGCCCAAATCTCTACTGTTGGTTTAAAGAGATACTTTATGTCCTTGATTGACCATTATAGTAGAAAAGTTTGGGTGTTTCTGTTGAAAACTAAAGATGAAGCTTTTGAAACTTTTAAACATTGAAAATCTATGGTTGAAAAGGAAACTGTCTTATTTGTTAAGTGCTTAAAAACTGACAATGGTCTTGAGTTTTGTAATTCCTTGTTTGATGCTTATTGTAAACAAAATGGCATTAAAAGACACTTGACAATTCCTGGAACTCCCCAGTAGAATGGTACTGCTGAGAGGATGAACAGGACTCTTCTTGAAAAGGCTAGATGCATGCTTATTTCCTCTGGTTTGAAGCATTCTTTGTGGGGTAAAGCTGTTATGACTGCTGCATATTTGATAAATAGAAGCCCTTCTTCTGTGATTGATTTTAAGACTCCTTATGAACTGTGGTATAAAAGAAAGCCTCACCTTGATCATCTTAAACCTTTTGGTTATACTGTATATTCATACATTAATCAAGGTAAGTTGAATCCCGGGTTACAAAAGTGTGTCCTATATTGGGATATCCTCAAGGTGTTAAAGGCTATAAATTGTTACTCGTTCAACCTAGAGCTTATAAAACTATTGTGAGTAGGAATGTTATTTTTAATGAGAATGAATTTCACTTTAAAATGACTTCTATTCCTACTGTACATGATACTAACTTGCAGGAACACAATGGTGATCAGTTCTATGTTCTTAAGAACAATGAAACTGACTATGATGATGAGTTTGATACTGGTTATTCTCCCTCCCCTCCTCTTACTCTCGCTTCTGTTTCTACCTGACGGAGGGGAAACCTGTCGTTGATTCCGTCAAAGAAAACTCAAACCTATAGCAAGTATAGCAATAAGCAAGAGGTCGATCCCACAGGGAAATTTATGATTCAAGTGTGAGTCTAATGTCAATTAAGTAACAAAAGGGGGTTTTAGTGTGAAAGTGTTGAGCAAAGTAACGAACTAGAAGTAAGTGAATTTGGTTTAGACAGATGAGAGAAGCGATTCCACCTACAATTTTCCACTTTATTGGATTGAAGCGATCCTTGTAACCTCTTCTCGTCCTATTATGTTTCCTATGAATGCCCTTGTCCCGACCTAATATAGTTACTAGTCCAACCAGTCCTAGCAACCCTTATCAATCGAACAGTCCCTAAAGAAGGATTTAACCCAATTGATAGCTTTAAGTCCAGAGATTAGCCAAGGTATTTGCAGTCCCTAAAAAAGGATTTAACAACACATCCAACTTCCTACTCATTCAACTAGTTCAACCAGCCCTAAAGGAATAAGTTTGCCACTTGGGTTAAGGTTCGCAACCAGGAATCTACAAAACCCTAGCGATTGAATTGATTCTACCAAGTTGATCAGTCAAGATAGAACAAAACAATAAGCAATCAAGCACAAAGAAGTTGAAGCATTCAAATATAGGAAACAAGGAGCGAGAATTAGAAACTCACAATCAATCCGAATAAAGCTTCAAATTGCAGGCAGAATCGATGAGTTTAGTTCCTCATGGGAGACATAGCTCAAAATCTCTAAAAAGTCTAATGAACGTCTCAATAGAATGAAAGGTAATGAAAAATAACATAAAAGTGGCCTAATAAACAGATCAAAGTCGGCCTCCAAAAAGAACACATAAAAACTAGGGTTTCTTAAAGTTTCCAAAACGCTGCGCATACGCGCTGACGGCAGCTGCGGCGGCCGTCGCAAGGGTTGCGGCGCCCGCCGCACATCACTTCTTCACTTCCCGCTGCAGCGGGTTCTGGCGCGGCCGCGTCCCACCTGGCGCGCCCGCGTCTCCTATGGCGCGCCCGCGTCTCCTATGGCGCGCCCGCGGCAAGTCTGCTCCTATCGTGGACTTTGCTTTCTTCGCGGTTTCTCTTCGCGTCTTGCTTCTTCTTCCTTGTTCCTTCCCATGTATCTTGTGTTCCTCTTCGAGATATTGCATCTTCCAAATGTGTTCCGATTCAATCTGCGAGATAAACACAAAATTGCGCAGAATCCGAACTCTTCTAAAATAAACACAAGATGCAATTTAACGGCAAAGCAAGCACGAAATGCAACCTAACCAAACTAATTATATCTATAATGCCTATCTAAAATACGCATTATCAAATCCCCCACACTTAACCTTTGCTTGTCCTCAAGCAATGACAGAATGAACATGAATCAATGTATCCCACAGGAAATCCCTTCAAGTTTCAGCATTACCAAAAAGCAACATCATAGCAGGTGAAAACATAAACCAAACAAACAAACGTCATAGCATGTATTCCAGTGATCAAAGCTTAGAAGTAGACATCATCCAACCTCACCAGAATTATGTGTTTCACTCATGTGTTTAGGCTTTTAGGTACAACTCTCAACTCAAACCAATAATGCACTAGGCTCATAGACATTGACCACCATATCACCAATTTTCTACCGAAATGTCATTACTTGCGGGACAACATAAAGAAAATAAAATAAAATGTGACACCTTTTTTTTTTCTTTGGTTTTCTTTTCTCTTTTTTTTTTCTTGGTGCTTTCCTTACGCGAAACGCAAACATGGGTGTCATGAATGGCCCCGGTCTATCAACACCTCAACTACTAATATGAAATTCACTTGAATATCTTTTGACGCAAGTTGCAAACATGGGTGTCATGAATGAACCTAGTTACTCAATGATCAAGCTTCTTTCCTAGTGGATAGTTTTCAACACCTTTTTGCGCGAATCATACCCATGGGTGTCATGCATAGATCCGGTTACTCAGTGCATCAACCATTGCCACCTTATTCACTAAGTATGCATAAAATGAAATAAAAAGACTCAAAATATAAACATAAACTCCACAAGCAATCAAACACGTGCATCGGTCTTTAAAAAATAGATATTGCAGTCAATATCAAGAGGTAGCAACACTAGGCGAGTAATTCACACAATTGAGCAAAAGAATTCAAATAAGGCCAAACATCCTCACAGGGTCATGTTTTTAGGACTTCAATCGTACTTTAGCTCAATCATACATGCTCAATTATATTTGCTAGCTCATGTTCCACAAAAATCAAATAGAAATAATAATCAAAACATCCAGAACTCCATGGGATTTTTATGAATCATGCTTGAAATTTAAAATAGAGGACAAACTAAGTAAGATGGGTATTTGAATAACACATATATGCAATGCATGCTCTATTTCTAATATTTTTCGAAATTTAAATTTTTTTTTTATTCCGAAAATTAAAATAAAAAAAGACTAACCAACAATTAAACTAATCAACAACTTAAATAAACTTAAACATGGTGCAGGAAATTAAAAATGATCTAACTACATGCACTATATAATAAAACTCCTCTCCCCCACACTTGAAGTTTTCATTGTCCTCAATGAAACATTAAAGACAACAAAAGTGAATCTCATATACTCAGGGTGAAGGAAAAGAAAAAGGAAAAAGAAAGAAAAACTTACCTCGGGTTGCCTCCCGAGAAGCGCCTTTGTTTCAAGTCGTTGGCTCGACGTGATGGCCCTTGATTGGCCTATGTTCCTCCACCAGGGTCACCAACACCTGGTATTGCATTACCAAACGCAGGTACCCCTGAAAGGTGTAGCTTCCTGTTCCAATATTCAGCCATTTCCCTTAGGTCCTCTCCATGAGCTGTGCCTGGGGGTTGTCCTGGAATCACAAATGAGTTCAATTTGTTAGGAGGTTCAAATTGATATATACTATGTTCCACAGGTGTACCTAACAAATCACGCAAATGATTGTTATGATCAGTATTGTTAGCAATAGACATATCTACAGAATTTTCAGAAGAAAGCTTAGCATGATTAAAAAGAGAAAATTCTATCTTTCTTCCATCAAACTCCATAGTCAATAGACCCTCACAACAATCAATTTTCGTTTTCGCAGTTTTCAGGAATGGCCTTCCCAATATAATGGGTGTTTCAGGGGTTCCCTGCTCCATATCTAAAACAAAGAAATCAACAGGGAAAAACAAATCATCAACCATAACTAAAACATCTTCAACAACGCCTCTTGGCCTGATTTGTGATCGATCAGCAAGCTGCACTGTAACCCCAGTCTCAGTCAGAGGACCCAGACCCAAAGACATGTACATGTTATAGGAAATAACATTAATTGAGGCTCCTAGATCTAGCATGGCTTGTTTGAATCTAGTATTCCCAATTGCACATGGAATCGTAAACATACCTGGATCTCCGCATTTTTCAGACAATTTCCTTTGCAACATAGCAGAAACATTTTCATTCAAGCTTACCTTTTCCTTCTTTTTCAGTCTCTGCTTCCTCTTGATGGTGCACAATTCCTTCAAAAATTTAGCATATCTAGGAATGCTCTTAATTAAGCTAAGTAAAGGAATGTTTACCGCACACTTGCCGAATGTCTCGAAG
Source organism: Persicaria tinctoria (assembly GCA_037127255.1). Classification (NCBI taxonomy): domain Eukaryota; kingdom Viridiplantae; phylum Streptophyta; class Magnoliopsida; order Caryophyllales; family Polygonaceae; genus Persicaria; species Persicaria tinctoria. Next base: position 89,357,907 of record JBANSL010000002.1, on the reverse strand, counting down.
ATCTCCTTGTCATTCTCATATGTTCGTGTGTCTTTCAAGGCTTCCGGAAAAGGCGGAATGGGCTTTGGAATCTCCATAGGTGAGAGAGAAGAAGGAGTAGAAGAAGACGAAGGAGAAGGAGAAGAAACGAAAAGAGGGGGGGAAGAAATCGTACCAGGAGACGACTCGGCGGCAACATCAGATGACGCGGGCGCGCTGCAGGGGGCGCGGCCGCGCTGGGTCTCACTTGTGGCGGGCGCGGCTAGAAAGCCCTCTCTGGCGGCGGGCACCGCAAGGTGCTGCGGCGGGCGCCGCTGGGGTTGCCGCGGGCGCCGCAGTACTGTTGGGCCGTTTCCGTCTTCAATAATTTCTAATTCTTCATCCATTATCTCCTCATCATCCGTTTGATTCGTGACAACCAGTTCCTTGCCACTCCTAAGCGTTATTGCACTGACATTCTCCTTAGGATTCTCAACCGTTTGCGATGGAAGCTTTCCTGAACTATTTGCCTCTTTAGCACTTAAGATTTGAATGAGCTGACTCATTTGATTCTCAAGATTTGTCATCCGATCGGATTGCTGCTTCTCTAGATTCGCCATCCGCTCTGACTGCTGTTTATCATTCCTCATGACCAATCGTGACAGTTTCTACAATGGATCCTCATTGTCCCCATTTGGTTGATGCTGACCTCCCTGTCGAGGTTCATATTGTTGTTGAGGCCTTTCCTGTTGCCCCCCTTGCTGATTGAAAGAGGCTTGATAGTTCCCATAGCCTTGTTGATAGCCCCTATTGTAATTGCTGTTGTTGAAATACCCAGGATTTCCATAGTTGCCTTGCATAGGCCTTTGTTGAGCGAAGTTCCCAATGGCATTCAATTCAACATTAGGGTTTTGTAGAAGTGGGCACATGTCCATGGGATGAGTGTATTGACTGCAGAGAACACATGCCTTCAGTTGTTGAGGAGTCCTATCAATAACCATTTGTTTCATCATCTCCTTTACCTCTGCCATATCAGTCTGAAGTGCAGCCACATTAGCATCAACAGCGAGTACACCCCCAGCGCGAGGGCCCTTGTTGAACTGTCTGGAGCCCTCAGATAGCTCCTTAAACACCTCCCAAGCTGCGGCAGGCGTCTTGTTCAGCATGTTACCTCCACAAGCAGAATTCACTGTTTTTCGTTCTATATTAGTCAACCCATTAAATAGAAAGAGAACCAGATCCTTTTGGGCGTACCCATGGCATGGGCAGCTGGCGCAGAGTTTCTTGAAGCGCTCAAAGTACTCATGTATAGACTCTGTCGCGTACTGCTCAATGCTGCTGATGGACCTTTTCAAGGCATTTAGCTTTGTTGCAGGGAAGTACATCTCTAGGAAGACTCTTTTCATCTCGGCCCAAGTAGCAATAGAGTCAGGTGGTAGATAGAAGAACCATTCATTCGCATCATCCTTCAAAGTGAAAGGAAATGCTCTCAGCTTGATCTGCTCTTCAGTTACATTCGCTGGTTTCATCCCAACAACCACCCTATGGAATTCAGACAGATGCTTGTGGGGATCCTCCCCACTCAACCCATGGAATTTGGGTAGAAGATGAACTACCCCTGACTTCAGCTCGAAGTTGACTCCTTCTGCTAGCGCAGGGAATTGGATTGCCAGGGGTTGCTGTGCCAGATCAGGAGCAGAAAGCTCCTTAAGAGTGCGGTTCGCCATCTCTGCAATGCTTTCTACAGAGAAGAATTAGTAGCAAAAGGTATGGACCCTATGAGATGGTCCACACCAAGATCAACACTAAAAACACACAAGAATTTAATAAAATTCCCCGGCAACGGCGCCAAATTTGACGGAGGGGAAACCTGTCGTTGATTCCGTCAAAGAAAACTCAAACCTATAGCAAGTATAGCAATAAGCAAGAGGTCGATCCCACAGGGAAATTTATGATTCAAGTGTGAGTCTAATGCCAATTAAGTAACAAAAGGGGGTTTTAGTGTGAAAGTGTTGAGCAAAGTAACGAACTAGAAGTAAGTGAATTTGGTTTAGACAGATGAGAGAAGCGATTCCACCTACAATTTTCCACTTTATTGGATTGAAGCGATCCTTGTAACCTCTTCTCGTCCTATTATGTTTCCTATGAATGCCCTTGTCCCGACCTAATATAGTTACTAGTCCAACCAGTCCTAGCAACCCTTATCAATCGAACAGTCCCTAAAGAAGGATTTAACCCAATTGATAGCTTTAAGTCCAGAGATTAGCCAAGGTATTTGCAGTCCCTAAAAAAGGATTTAACAACACATCCAACTTCCTACTCATTCAACTAGTTCAACCAGCCCTAAAGGAATAAGTTTACCACTTGGGTTAAGGTTCGCAACCAGGAATCTACAAAACCCTAGCGATTGAATTGATTCTACCAAGTTGATCAGTCAAGATAGAACAAAACAATAAGCAATCAAGCACAAAGAAGTTGAAGCATTCAAATATAGGAAACAAGGAGCGAGAATTAGAAACTCACAATCAATCCGAATAAAGCTTCAAATTGCAGGCAGAATCGATGAGTTTAGTTCCTCATGGGAGACATAGCTCAAAATTTCTAAAAAGTCTAATGAACGTCTCAATAGAATGAAAGGTAATGAAAAATAACATAAAAGTGGCCTAATAAACAGATCAAAGTCGGCCTCCAAAAAGAACACATAAAAACTAGGGTTTCTTAAAGTTTCCAAAACGCTGCGCATACGCGCTGACGGCAGCTGCGGCGGCCGCCGCAAGGGTTGCGGCGCCCGCCGCACATCACTTCTTCACTTCCCGCTGCAGCAGGTTCTGGCGCGGCCGCGTCCCACCTGGCGCGCCCGCGTCTCCTATGGCGCGCCCGCGGCAAGTCTGCTCCTATCGTGGACTTTGCTTTCTTCGCGGTTTTTCTTCGCGTCTTGCTTCTTCTTCCTTGTTCCTTCCCATGTATCTTGTGTTCCTCTTCGAGATATTGCATCTTCCAAATGTGTTCCGATTCAATCTGCGAGATAAACACAAAATTGCGCAGAATCCGAACTCTTCTAAAATAAACACAAGATGCAATTTAACGGCAAAGCAAGCACGAAATGCAACCTAACCAAACTAATTATATCTATAATGCCTATCTAAAATACGCATTATCACTACCCCTTCTGATTCTGTGGTTGTGCAACGTCACCAATTGGGTGGGGAAGCTAATGAACCTGTTATTGAACCTGTTTTGCCTTCCTCTTCTGTTTCTCCTATTTCTGTGCCTTCCTCTTCTGTTTCTCCTATTTCTGTGGATGAGGATGTTATTGTTGAGTCTATGCCTGCTTCTGGTTCTGGTTCCTCTAGTTCTTCAGTTGCTGAAAGACATGATCTCACTGATTGGCAGTTGACTAGGGATAGGAGTCCTAGGACTGTCATTCTAAATAAAAGGTTCATAAATAACATTGTTGAGTTTGCTTGCCTTGTGTCTGATGTGGTTAAATCATTTACACCTGAAACTTATGAACAGGCTTTAAATTGTGCTCACTATAAGAATTGGAAAAAGGCTATGGATGAAGAGATTGAGTCTATGAGGGTTAACCAAACCTGGTCTTTAGTTGCTAAACCTGAAAATGCAAGACTTATTGACTGCAAATGGATTTTTAAGCTTAAAGATGGTGTGTCTAAAACTGATCCACCTAGATATAAAGCCAGGCTTGTTGCTAAAGGATTCACCCAAAGAGAGGGTGAAGACTATAATGAAATCTTATCTCATGTGGTTAAGTATAAGACTCTTAGACTCTTACTTGTTATGACTGTTGTGCATGATTTTGAACTTGAGCAAATGGATGTTAAAACTGCTTTCTTGCATGGTGATTTGGATGAAACTATATACATGAGACAGCCTAAAGGGTTTGTTGATTCTGTGCATCCTAACTATGCTTGCCTGCTGAATAAGTCTATCTATGGTCTTAAACAGTCTCCACGACAGTGGAACATTAAGTTTGATAGATGTATGAGATTCAGTTTAGGGTTTAAAAGAAGTAAGTTTGATACATGCTTGTATTTTAAAGGTGTTAAAAGAAATGGTCCTGCTGCTTATGTGCTTTTATATGTTGATTTCTAAGTCTAAAGATTGCATCTTAGACATTAAAAAGAACTTGCAGAAGCACTTTGACATGAAAGATTTGGGTGTTGCTAAGAAAATCTTAGGGATGTCCATTCTTAGAGATAGAAAGCATAAAAAATTATGGTTGCATCAATGTGATTACATTCATAAGGTTCTTGATAGATTTCATATTTCTGGTAACAAAGTCAATAACATTCATTTAGGTCCTCATCTTGATTTGACTAAATCTAAGGATGTTTTGTCTGCTATTGAGATGAAAAATATGAAGTCTATACCATATGATGCTGCTGTTGGGTCTGTTATGTACTCTATGATCTCGATCTGTACTAGGCCTGATTTGGCATTTGCTATCAGTACTCTAAGTAGATTTATGTCTAATCCTTCTGATAAGCACTGGTTATCCATGAAATACTTGTTGAAATACTTGCTTGGCTCTGTTAATCTATCATTGTTATATTCTGAGCATACTTCTGCATCTGAATTACATGGCTTTGTTGATGCTGACTGTGCTAGTAACAAGGACACTAGGAAATCTATTACTTCCTATGTTTATACATGGGCAGGTAATTGTATTTCCTGGAAGTCCCAACAACAGCCTATAGTTGCATTGTCTTCCACTGAAGAAGAATACATTGCTGCTACAGAAGCCTGTAAAGAGGCTATCTGACAATGAGAGAGAGAGAGAGAGCGATGTTCGCCATGGGCGGCTAAACTCTCTTCGTTCTACTTGCAATTTGAAGCTTTATTTGGATTGATTGTGAGTTTCTGAATCTTGTTCCTTATTTCCTATATTGAATGTTTCAACTTCTTTGTGCTTGCATGTTTGATTGTTTTATTCTATCTAGCCCGCGCAACTAGTTAGAATCAATTCAATTGCTAAGGTTTTGTAGATTCCTAGTTGTGAACCTTAACCTAAGTAGCAAACTTGTTCCTTTAGGGCTGGTTGAACTAATTGAATGAGTAGGAAGTTGGATGTGTTGTTAAATCCCTCTTTAGGGACTGCAAATACCTTGGTTAATCTCTGAACTTAAAGCTATCAATTGGGTTAAATCCTTCTTTAGGGACTGTTTGATTGATAAGGGTTTCTAGGACTGGTTGGACTAGTAACTATATTAGGTTGGGACAAGGGCATTCATAGGAAGACTAAAAGGACAAGAGGAAGTTACAATATCAATTCAACCAAATAAAGTGGATAATTGTGGGTAGAGCGATCTTCTCTAAATTGTTTTGCATCAATCTGTTTATAGTTTATTTTGTTTTCTTTCTTATTTCAATCAACCAAAACCCTCCATTCTACTAATTGGTAAATACACTTTGCTGAGAAATACTTGATTCTCTGTGGGATCGACCTCTTACTTACTTGCTATACTAGTTTGTAGGTTTGAGTTTTATTTTGATACGGTTTACGCGACTAAAAATCGTTCATAAAATTGGCGCCGTTGCCGGGGGAATCAAGTTTATTTCTTTGTTGTGTGTATTTATTAATTTTTTTTATATATCTAACTTTGTTGTGAACCTATCTTACGGTTCACAACATCCTTGCTACTAACTTTTTCAAGATGTTGAGATTAGCGCAGTTTGAAGGTGAGAACTTTCACCAATACTTCAGGAGATTGCATGAGTATGTTGACGACCTTGGTTCATGGGGTTATCAATTCAACATCCGGGATATGATTATGTGCATAATTGATGGGATGACTGTTGAGTCACGAGCACTTGCTGAGCACCTGAGTAACGGAGGCCTGAAGCGGTTAGGAGGATTGTCGGGGTGGGCTCTCGCTCAACGGATCAAAGGTACGCCGGGGATAACAGGCTGATGACTCCCAAGAGTTCTTATCGACGGAGTCGTTTGGCACCTCGATGTCGACTCATCACATCCTGGGGTTGAAGAAGTTCCCAAGGGTTCGGTTGTTCGCCGATTCAAGTGGTACGTGAGTTGGGTTTAGAACGTCGTGAGACAGTTCGGTTCCTATCTACCGTTGGTGTTAAAGGGAGAACTGCGAGGAGCCAACCCTAGTACGAGAGGACTGGGTTAGGCCAACCTATGGTGTATCGGTTGTTATGCCAATAGCAGCGCCGGGCAGCTAAGTTGGTATGGAAGAACTGCTGCGCCGCGGGAAATCCTTCTCTATACAAGTTCTCGGACGAGGTTTTTGAACAGAACTTCGATAGGCGAGAGGTGTAAGCACCGCGAGGTGTGAAGCGATCTCGTACTAAACGAAACTACTTTCTGTTATATGGATTACCATGTTGCACAAGAAGAATTTCTCATCACGTCTCCTCCGTCAATAGAGAACTCTGTCACATACCTAGAGGATCCATTCCATAGCCTTACACAAGTGTTACAAGAGCAAGCTGAGAGTAGTAAGAACTTGGAGAATCAGATGAACAAACTTATTCAAATTTTAAGTGCAAAACGTGAGAAGGAAAGGGGCTTAGAAGAAGGAGTTGAAGTCGTAACGGAGGGTGAAAATTATGAGGAGCGGCAACCTCCGCACTGCTACTAATGAGCCCCCATCGACGTCTTCTTCCCTTGATTTTGAGAAACCCACCCCACCACCCCTTGAGTCTTTAAAGGATGCAAGAATGGAAGATCCTATCGAAGTCATTACACTTAGTTCATTCCCTCCTATGTGGTTTCAACACGACAATGACATGCCGAATGTGGGGGAATTGGTTGCAGACAACGATAGTGTCTTCGACGATGGAGGAGAGGGTCTAGTGCTTCCTGACTTGGAATTTCATGAGTCGACGCATGAGGTTACATGTGATATGTCTCCTACTCCATCTGCAACATCCATTCTGAGCTTTCCCATTGACGAACCAAGTCTAGAGCCATCAGCTGAGGCGCAAGAGTTAATAAAGGTAAACTTTTGCAATTTGGAAGGTAATGGTGATTATGTTGATCCTTTTTATTGCTATTTTGAAAAGTCACTAGCGGAACTGTGTTGGTGGTATCATATTCCTTCTGCAGAGAGTCATGCTAGACTATTTGATAGATTAAAAGGGTTCTTGAGTTCCACATTTTATGCTTTCAATTTATTGTGCTATGATGTGCCTTGTAAGATGTGTGCACATGAATATGATAGGCTACCGAGGGCCTTGACGATGTTTGAGAGATAAGGTCTTGAGATTGAGAAAAAGTCAAGCCAATGACATTAAAGAAAGGCGCTTCTCGAGAGGCAACCCGAGGTAAGTTTTAGTTATTTCAATTCCTAGTTAGCTAGTTTTCTTTTCAATAAATTATGTTTTCCATTAGGCATTAGATAGTTGTTTTTAGTTTTTGGATAGACTAACCTTTCAGGAAAGGTCGCCGCCTTTAACTCGCCGCAATGCTCAGATCCGACCTATAGAGACCCATCCACCACATTGTGAGTATTTTATTCATCTCTTCCTCTATGTCTTTATTTTTGTTGTCTTTTATGTTTCATTGAGGACAATGAAAGGTTTAAGTGTGGGGGAGGGATTACATTGCATATAGATAGAAATTGCATATCATGTTTACTTATGTTATCATGTTTATTTACGTTTTCATATTTATTTTTACTCATATATCACATTTGAAAAAAAAAATCAAATCACAAAAATATCATGCATACATGTGTGTTATTCAAATACTCATCTGGCTTAGTTTGTCCTCTTATTTAAATTTCAAGCATGATCATATAAATCCCATGGAGTTTTGGATGTTTTGGCCTTATCTAGATTTGATTTTTGTGGAACATGAGCTAGCAAATATAATTGAGCATGTATGATTGAGCTAAAGTATGATTGAAGTGCTCAAAACATGACCCTGTGAGAATGTTTGGCCTTATTTGAAATCTTTTGCTCAATTGTGTGAATTACTCTCCTTGTGTTGCTACCTCTTGGCATTGACTGCAGTATCTATTTTTCAAGACCGACTCACATGTTTGTTGCTTGCGGAGTTTATGTTTATATTTTGAGTCTATTATTTGAATTTTTGCATATTTAGTGAATAAGGTGGAAATGGTTGATGCACTTAGTAACCGGATCTATGGACGACACCCATGGGTATGATTCGCGCAAAAAGGTGTTGAAAACTATCCACTAGGAAAGAAAGCTTGATCATGAGTAACCAGGTTCATTCATGACACCCATGTTTGCAACTTGCGTCAAAAGATGTTCAAGTGGACTTCATATTAGTGGGTTGAGGTGTTGATAGACCGGGGTTATTCATGACACCCATGTTTGCGCCTCGCGTAAGGAAAGCACCAGGACAAGAAAAAAAAGGGAAAAAAAAAGAAGAAAAAAAAAACAAAAGAAAAAAAAAGTGTCATATTTTATTTAGTTGTCTTTATTGTGTCCCGCAAGTAATGGCATTTCGGTAGATATTTGGTGATATGGTGGTCAATGTCTATGAGCTTAGTGCATTTTGGAATGAGTTGAGAGTTGTATCTTAAAGCCTAAACACATGAGTGAAACACATATTTCTGGTGAGGATGGATGATGTCTACTTCTAAGTTTTGATCACTGGAATACATGCTATGACGTTTGTTTGCTTGGCTTATGTTTTAACTTGCTATGATGTTGCTTTTTGATGAGGTTGAAAATTGAAGGGATTTCCTGTGGGATGCGTTGATTCATGTTCATTCTATCATTGCTTGAGGACAAGCAAAGGTTAAGTGTGGGGGAGTTTGATAGCATGCATTTAGGTAGGCATACTAGGTTGCATTTAGCTTAGTTAAGATGCATTTCATGGATGGATTAAACACGATTTGCATATTAGTTCTCTATGTTGTCGGAGTCGGAATCTACACGCTTTTATTGATTATTTCAGGTAATGGTGGATCCGAGGAGGAGACATGAGTTGATAACGCATTGGATGAGAATGTCTAGTTGATCGAAGAAGCTTACATGAAGATCTCAAGAGGTCATGAGAAGAAGAAGCGAGCCTAAACGAAGAACAAGTCTGCAGAAGTTGTCGTCAGATATGCTGAACTTGTTTTGCACTTTCTGGAGGCCTCGGTTGTCCGATTGTCTACTATGACCATGCGTTGGAAAGCTCTTTCAGAGAGCTACAACTTTCCTGTTGAGAAGAAGAGCAAATTCGAGACGGATTTTCCGGGAAAGACCGATGAAGCGGCCGCCGCATGGTGTGCAGCGGCCGCCGCCAGGGCCGATGCAGAGGAAATGCTGATGTTGCGGCCGCAGCATCCATGCGGCGGCCGCCGCATTTGCCGTCAGCGTTTCTACGCGTCGTTTTGAATAATAAAAAACCCTAGACCTTAGTTATTTGTTTATGGACGACTTGGGATCATATATAAGGCCACTTTTAGTTTATTTTCCAGCACTACTATTCTATTCCACGTTCTATCAGACAATGAGAGAGAGAGAGAGAGAGAGAGCGATGTTCGCCATGGGCGGCTAAACTCTCTTCGTTCTACTTGCAATTTGAAGCTTTATTTGGATTGATTGTGAGTTTCTGAATCTTGTTCCTTATTTCCTATATTGAATGTTTCAACTTCTTTGTGCTTGCATGTTTGATTGTTTTATTCTATCTAGCCCGCGCAACTAGTTAGAATCAATTCAATTGCTAAGGTTTTGTAGATTCCTAGTTGTGAACCTTAACCTAAGTAGCAAACTTGTTCCTTTAAGGCTGGTTGAACTAATTGAATGAGTAGGAAGTTGGATGTGTTGTTAAATCCCTCTTTAGGGACTGCAAATACCTTGGTTAATCTCTGAACTTAAAGCTATCAATTGGGTTAAATCCTTCTTTAGGGACTGTTTGATTGATAAGGGTTTCTAGGACTGGTTGGACTAGTAACTATATTAGGTTGGGACAAGGGCATTCATAGGAAGACTAAAAGGACAAGAGGAAGTTACAATATCAATTCAACCAAATAAAGTGGATAATTGTGGGTAGAGCGATCTTCTCTAAATTGTTTTGCATCAATCTGTTTATAGTTTATTTTGTTTTCTTTCTTATTTCAATCAACCAAAACCCTCCATTCTACTAATTGGTAAATACACTTTGTTGAGAAATACTTGATTCTCTGTGGGATCGACCTCTTACTTACTTGCTATACTAGTTTGTAGGTTTGAGTTTTATTTTGATACGGTTTACGCGACTAAAAATCGTTCATCGGTGTTATGGAAGAATGTAACATAACCTGGTATTGGGCTTTTAGCCCATTACTTGGCCCAGAGATCTCGAAGCCCGGATGGGCTGGTAGCCCAGCCCAGCGACGCGGAAGCTGAGCTACCTCTCTTAGCTGGAACGCTGCGTTTTGGTGATGGGCACTTGACCTAGCTATAAAGCTTCGCTTCCTGGCTTCGGGTTGAGACACTTCAGCTTCTTTCTTCTCTCTCCTCACAAACGCTCTCTTTCTCCAATTAGGGTTTCTAGGGTTTCGAGATTTCTCTCCTTCTCTTGCCGTCGGTTCTTGAGCACTCGGAGAAGAAAGGTTGCTGGTGGCTTCTCTGGAAGGTGGATCGAGCTCTGACGTCCTCCTAGGTGGCCGCTCCCCTCGTCTTCTGAGATCTCGGGTTCTAGAGATCGATTTCTTCATCGATCTTCTGGTTTTATCCTATACAGGGGGATTTCTTCTTCTTCCTTGTACCTCTGATTCACTTGCATGTTGGTTTAGGGTTGCTTGCTTTCATTTCTTGTATCATCCCTTGTACGAACTCTCTTATAGTGGATTCGGCCAACTCTTAAGGCCCCGTGGATGTAGGTATTATACCGAACCACGTAAAATCGCTTGTGTGTTCTATTGCATGTGATTCTTGCTTGATCTTTCGTTTATCGTTTTAGATCTAATTCGCTTCCGCTTATCAAAACCGATTTCTAGACGAATCTAGGTTTTACAACGATCAACACAACAATGAAGATAAGAAGAGAATAGGGTTAGAGATTGTCCGTTGAGGATACCGAGAAATCTCAAAGAAATTTCTCAACACCAAAACCCTCCTCCAAAGCATTCTTCTTCCTTGTGTAAGCAGGAACTCAGGTAGCACCCAACCTGGACGAGCTCCCTTGAAGAAACCACCGCCGTCAGATCACTCTTAAGCTAGAAACCATAGTTGTTCTCCCAAACCCTAGCCCCCTTGGCTTACTTGAGAGAGAGTGAGGATGCTACAGTTCCACTAGGGTTTCACAAGAGAGCATATATAGACGAGGTAGCAACGGTCACAGTCTGTGAGTTGGGCCAGAAGATTGGGCCAAGGTAACAAGCCCAACTCTCTGTAAGGCACAACTCAGAGATGAATAACCAAAGCAGCCAACAACATCACATAAAGCCACATACCCATCCATTAGCCTCACCTGGTGAGTCAGGCTAGCCATTGGTGCCACTCATGGTTAGATCATGAGACCAATGAGCTTTTCTTGACCACGACAAGACTAGGTTGGTGTGTGGTTAAGTGGGGGTTCACCTAGCCTAGACACTTGTGCACCTTAATAACCAAATAAACCATTGTTTTTTTTTTGTTTTTTTTTTAGCACCAACCCACTCATTCATTATAAATCATATGCAAGAAATACATCAACGTCACCAGGTAATGAATGAAGATTAAAATACAGTGAATTTCGAGTGGGTCTAATCCCTGCCAAATTGTGAGCTGCCTTATTGCCGTCTCGCCGTACATGCGACCACACGACCTCCCTGAAATAGCTTGCAGCCTTCTTTATAGTTTCAACCATTGTTTTATTACATACAAATTACAAGTATTACAAAACATAACATCAAATTTCAACTACAATTTGCTATACCTTTTTGGTAAGGCTAGAAACGTGTACTTGTTAAAAAAAGTAAAGAAATTCTTAAAATTCCTTAAATGTAAAAGGCAAAAAAAGTAAAGAAGTTTGTTTGAAAACTTACTAATAATGCCAATTTAAAAGGTGAAAAAATATATTAAGCCAACAAAAATTCCTCAAAAATCACAATTTTCGTTTTGTGTTTTGAATGACCTCCTCTTACCATAACTCTTCATTCTCTTCTTTTTACGAAAACTACATCTCTTCGAAAAACTACAAGAGAATCAAGTTATCATGTCCCTCCTCAACGACTTTGTCAATCTCAATTTACCCGATTCTAGCAAGATCATTGCTGAGTACATATGGTAAATCGTAAATTTATTTTAACATAATCATTTTTTTATAATACATATTTGTTCCCTTTTTCTGTAATTTGTTAACGATCTGATCATTTCTAATGGTGGAATTGAAACACAATTTCTAAACAATTAATTTTATTATGCAGGATTGGTGGTGGATCGGAGTTGGATTTAAGAAGCAAAGCAAGAGTATGTATAACAAAATTAATTGTTTGGAAAAAATGGTTTTTTTAAAAAAAAATCATGCTTTATTTAGATTGTTGTAATTAACTTTATAATCATTTTTTTTTTTACTTTTTAAAAATGAATTGTTTGAAGACATTGAGTGGGCTGGTGACTGTGCCGGGCGAGCTGCCGAAGTGGAACTACGACGGTTCAAGCACCGCGCAAGCCCGCGGCGACGACAGTGAAATAATTATTCAGTTATTAACTACTAATTAATTCTCTTTTTTGCTGTTTGTTTGTTAATTACGTGCAGTACTACATTATATTTTAATCTTAGTCCTTGTGTTTTACAGTATTTATTAGGAAAATTTAGAGAAAATCACCCTTTAAATATGGAGGTTTTCACTTAACCATCCATTAAATTCAAAACTACATAAAACTACCCTTGAAATGGTCTCTATTTACAGCTCACCACCCCTTTCATATACTTTCGCTAATTTATCATTAAATATATTATATTTTAATATTTTTAAACTCTAATTTGATTATAAATATATATATATATAATTATATATATGTTTAAAATTTTGAATTTAAGAACTCGATTATATTTTAGGGATTATTTTATTTATTTTTAAAAAATAATAATAATCGAGCCCTTAAATTCAAAATTTAAATACATTTATAATCAAATTTGAGTTTAAAATATTAAAATATAATACATTTAATGATAAGTTAACGAAAATATATGAAGGGGTAGTGAGTGTAAATAGAGACCATTTAAAGGTTGGTTTCTATAATTTTGGATTTAAAGGGTGGTTAAGTGAAAACTCTCATATTTAAAGGGTGGTTTTCTATAAATTTCTCTATTTATCAATTATTGTATTTTAATACTATATATTGTTTTTTCTATGAGTTTAATTAACTTAATTGCCCCTATTATACGGGGTTTTATTTCAGCCCACAAGCGATATTTAAGGACCCCTTCAGAAGAGGAAATCATATCCTGGTAAATTCAAATTTTAATATTTTTTTAAAAAATATTAAATGAAAATTTCCGAAATATAATATATCGCTTTCAGTATTTAATTGATAGGATCTAAATAATTCTTTTTAAATGATAGACCTAAATAATTTGAAAGATTTAATGCTATCAATAAAGTAATGGTGTAAATACAAATAAATAGGTGATGTGTGATGTATATAAAGCAAGGAGGTAGCCAATTGCAAAAAATATATATATAAATATAAATAATAAAAATTAATTGAGTTCCACAAAATTTAAAACTAAAACTAAATTGGGATTTTTTTAAAAGTTAATATAAATTCTTTACAGGAAAATAAGAATGACATTAAAATAGCTCAAATGTTTGTTTTTTCCCCTCTTAAATGATGCTTTTATTTAATCAACATAACATAAATAAAACCGGCACATGACTATATTCATTTTTCTACTATTCAAATAAATTTCGTTCCATGGTAATTGAAAATAATACTACTATAAATTTTCATTTTTTTTATTGCGTTGATAATTGAGGTAAGTGAAGTGTTATGTCCCTGGTAGGGATTAAGAGATTGAAAAAATGAAGAGGTTAGAGAAAGAATTATGGAAGAAGAAAGAGGTTAAGACTGAAGGAGTTCAGGGAAGTAGAAATGAGTAAGGAAAGGTAAAGGGAGAGAGAGTAAGAACACCCATGGTCATAATGGACATACTTTATTAGGTGTCTTATTTTTTTTTAGGCGAAACTAATTAAAATACTCCAACCTTTAAGGGGTGTTAAGAATATATCCCCGCCTTTCAAATGTAAGATAAATATCCCGACCTTTATAAGTGATGGTAATATAATATTTCAAAATTTTCTCCCCCATAAAAATGCTTACATGGCACATATGTGGCAAAAAATAATGATCATATTCACAAGTGTGCCCTTCGATCTTAATGCTCGAATTATACAAAGTATAGTCTAGACTGTCATGATAATTTTAAAAAAATAAAAGTCTCTTTTGTAACTAAAAAAAAACATTCACTTTAATACGTATTTATAGATTATAATTAAATTTAATCAAAAAAATATAATAAAACAAGTAAATATTTAAAATATAATTTTCAATATCTTGATTGTGTAAAATATCATTCAAGTTTATTAGATTAAATTAGATTGTTTTTTTAAGTTTATATTAATAAAAAAAAATAAAAATTTATATTCTTTTATATATCATCATTAATTTGGATTTATTAAAAAAATAACATTCTTTTATATATTTTTTAATAATAATAATAATTTACTTCTTATATATAAATGAACATTGAATAATCTAAATAATTAAATTTTCATCTCAATTTCGTAGTAACATAAAGTTTATAATTGACAAAATATTCTTCGGTTTTGATAAGTTAAATCACTAGCTAATCATTTACTAATTGAAAATATGTTATTTCGGTTTACATTTTTTTATTTGGCTTGTTATAGATATTACTCCCTCCGTTCGGCAAAACTTGTCGTTTACTATTCACACACGTTTTTTTAGAATAATAAAAAATATATAAAATATTCATTTTTTATAAAAAAAAATTAACAAGTTTGTACTTATTAATAATAACTACGAAATTGTTAAAAAAAATTATTTAAAAAACTAGATATTTTATATAGTTTTTATCTTCTAAAAAAACGTGCGTGAATAGTAAAGTGATAAGTTTTTCCGAACGGATGTAGTATTGATTTAAAAAAAGATATAAAAAGTTAGGTACAAATTAAATTTAAAACTACAAAAGTTTATTAAATAAACTTTTAAATTCATCTAATTTAATTTTATATATTTTATTTGAATTAAAAATACATGAGTAATACAATACAAAAATAAGAATTTTATTGGAGAGAAATCATTAGGATATTATATTACCATCACTTATAAAGGTCGGTATATTTATCTTACATTTGAAAGGTTGAGATATATTTTTAACACCCCCTTAAAGGTTGGGTTATTTTAATTAGTTTCGCCTTTTTTTAAAGGAAAAATACAAACTGACACACAAGTTTCTAGCAGTAGAAACTAAGAGCATCAACATCCGTTGAACCCTTTAGAGTTCCTTAATTCTACTTTCTATTTTTAAACACTCATTTTGTTTTTTTTTCCTCACATCCCTACAAAGCTACAACCCTTTAAATGGTTCCTTAATTTATTTTACAAATTACATCTGTATTAAAAAACAATTGGGCCCATCCTCATGAATTCCCACCATCACTCAAAACTTGTTTGGCCCAAATATACAGAGAGTGAAATAGTTTTTTGGGGTTTTTAAGGGTTTTCTAGCTACTACACAACCCATCACATCGTTTCTACACTATTCCCTCTTTAACCTTCATTTTTTAATAATTTGTTTCTTAAAAACACTCTTAGGAACCACCGATATAGGTGCTCTAAATGCAAAAATTAGGACACTCAAGTCTGCCACACACTATGCACATCACAAATTTTTCTGACTTTTTTTTTTTTTTAATTTAAGACACTCAACATATAGGTTTTGTGGATGCTCTAAGGGATAGTGAGAAAAGAGTGATTGTTTTGATTATTTCATTCAGGCCCACAATGACACTAATAAGGATATAGATATAATACCCATGTACATGACATTGAGTATTTATCAGAAAGTGATACATCAAATGTTACTTCAAATAGGTGATGTGCGATGCGTATAAAGCAGGAGGTCAACCAATTGCAAATAACAAAAGATTTAACGCTATGAAGATATTTGACCACCCTGAAGTTGCTGCCGAGGAGACATGGTAAATTCTTTTTTCATAATTTTTTCCTGTATTATTTACCCCTTTACGGGAGTATGTATTTAATCTTACTTCGTCAGTTAATTAAAATACGTTATTTTAGAACTTTATATAATTTTTAATAAAGTAAATAAAAATATACTTATATTTTCTAATTATTACTCTACCTTTTTATTTTATTAAAAACTATAATTAACCTCTCTCTAATTATTACAATGACAATTTTAGAAAATATACAGAAAAATACCTAAAATGAGTTATTTTTAACAAGATTTTCGCCCTCAAATGAAATATTTTCCTTCGCTGTATAATTAAAATGAATTATTACAATGGCAATCAAAGAGTTTCAAACAGGAAAAAATCTTTTGTAAAAAAATATTTTTATAACTTTAATGCATTAGTCTCTATGATTAACAACTTAATACATTGAAATTAGGGTTTTCTTTTCTATTTTGCATTTTTAATGATTAAAATCTAGCTTTTAACAACTGTGAATAGACTAAACTTAAGGCGTGGGTATTGCACTATTCATTTACTATTCATACATATCTTTAAGAGTTATAAAAAGTTAAAAACTATATAAAATATTTTTTTTAAATTTGTTTTTATAAATTCATATTTAAGAATAATAAACATGAAAATTACTAAAAAAATAATAATAAAAAGTAATATTTTGTACTACCTCCGATCCAAAATATTTGTCGTTTGACTTTTTAACACGTATTTTAAGGAGCTAAAAACTATATAATATATTAACTTTTTTATTATTATTTTATTACAATTTAATACTTATTACCAACATATATTAAGCTGTTTTTAACTTCTTAAAATACGTGTTGAAAAGTCAAACGACATATATTTTGGATCGGAGTGAGTACAATTTTTAACACTTAAAAAACTTGTTTGAATAGTCAAACGAGGGAGTATTAAGTAGATAAATTATATGTTTTGTTGAAATGGGTAAAGTATGGAACTATTGAAGATTTGGAAATGGAATGGTTGCTATATTTATGATCTTTTTTCCATTCGTCTTTTTTGATAAATTAATGTTGTAGATTATAAAATATTAAATTGTGAAATTAGGTATGGAATTGAGCAAGAGTACACACTTCTTCAACGGGATATTAATTGGCCTCTTGGCTGGCCTGTCGGTGGATTTCCTGGTCCTCAGGTAACCATAAACAATATCCTAAACTCTTACACATCCCACCATAACTACCAATGTGAGACAGGACGCAGAACGGAAATTATTGCTCATCCCGTAAATCCCGTCCCTTTTCGCATCTATAATATATATATATATATATAATACGTAGTATATATAAAAAATAATACTTCATCCGTTCGGCAAAACTTGTCATTTTAGTTCTTTCACAAGTTTTAAGGCAATTAACAAATGTACTAATTTATCCTCAATTATTACCCTCCTTTTTTACTTTATTGAAAACTACAACTAATAAACCATCAATCATGTCAAGGGCATTTTTTGTAAAGTGAAGTGTAAAATATATACAATGATAAGTTTTTTTGAATAAAAATAACACCTTAAAATGATATGTTTTGCCGAACGAAGGGAGCATATTATATATACACAATGTGTGTTATATACGTATAATATATAACACACAATGAGAAAAATAGTTTTTTCCCTTTAAATTTAAAAGCATTAACCGTTTTCAATCGAAGGTAGGACTAATTTAATTAAAAAAATGAACATCTAATGAGGTGTTGATAATGTAAAACGAGCTGAGGTGCTATAATATCTTGTAAGGAGTTAGTTGATAAGAAATAGAAATGTGGAGCACAATGAGAAAGAATAATGGATAATGGAAAGCTGCCATACAAACCTTATCACTTGTATCATTAGTCCATATTCACAAATTGAATATAATATAAATGTAAAATCTAGTACTTGTATGAGTTAAATTACACAAAAACAACTTTCGTATATATGATTATTCACATAAAGCATCCGTTATAATAAAAAATCATACAAAAATATTCATCAATTTAATTTTTCCCCTACAAACCATCCATCAATTTTGTAATTTTAAAAACGCTATATTATCAGTAATAAACTCAATACCGTTATGTAAAATGAGACATGAATAAAACAAATTAAACTTTTGAATGATGTTTTATAATTTTCAAATTTATTAGTAATTTCTTATTCTTATACGTAGGGGCCATATTATTGTGGTGTCGGAGCCAATAAGGCATTTGGTCGAGATATTGTAGATGCTCACTACAAGGCTTGTCTTTATGCTGGTATTCAAATAAGCGGCGTCAATGCTGAAGTTATGCCTGGCCAGGTTCATATTCATAATATCTAAATAAAGCATTAACGCTATATAATTCATATATCGTGTTTTTTTTTTGTTAAAATGGGTATCTTGCATGAAACGGCCAGACTAATCCCATATGCTTTGTATACAAGTGGGTAAATGCTTAGTGCCCACCTTTGGGTATCAAACCGATGGCTTCAGGGAGCTATATATCCATAATATGTCGAGCGGTTGAGTGATGTTGTGATGGTTTATATTTAGTATTTGATAAAGTTTGTGTAAAGTTTTGATGGTATCGCGAAAGTGATAAAATTTTGCATTTGCACTTGAATATATGTCAGTGGGAATTTCAAGTCGGCCCTTGCTTAGGCATCTCTGCAGGCGATCAACTTTGGGTTGCTCGTTACATTTTAACGGTATCGTTATTAAACCAAGAATTATGATTCACTTTTTTTTAAGCTCATTATTTTTAATCATTATGATCTAAAATCTTCTTCATATTGATGTATTGCAACCCAGAGGATTGCAGAAATTGCAGGAGTGATTGTTACCTTTGACCCGAAACCCATTAAGGTAATGATTGATAATTTTGCATAAAAAAACTATAGTATTTATTAATGAGGCAATTTTAATTTTTTTTTGTTAAAACTTATTTAGGGCAATTGGAATGGAGCCGGTGCTCATACCAACTACAGGTGCATTATACTGTATAAAAGTAGCCAATTTTGATCTAAGTTAATTGTTATAGCATCTTTATCAACTTCTCCATAAAATGATATCCCAAATCTTTCCATTTTATAGGGAGCATTCTACAATTTTTGGCAATTTGACTTTTTGTTTCACCACGTTTTCCATTTTAGAGAAAGTTTTTGAGAATCCATTGAAGAAAAACAATTGAAATCTTATCCAAATCTGTGAATTTCAAGAATGTAAAGAAGTTGTTGGAAATGCTTTTATTGTCCATCGATTTTTTGATGCATACAATGCTAACTTATTGTAATAACATGCAGTACAAAGTCGATGAGAAATGAAGGTGGACTCGAAGTGATCAAGAAGGCCGTTGAGAAGCTTGGAAAGCGTCACATCGAACACATTGCAGCTTATGGAGAGGGTAACGAGAGACGATTGACGGGGGACCACGAGACCGCAGATATTAAAAACTTCTCATGGGTAAGCGCTCATGTTCATTTATACATAATCTTCACTTTAAGATTTTCTCGTTGAGAAATTAATTTATTTTTACTCCTTTCCATTATAGGTTAGAGATCTAATTAAGAGTGCATAAATAAAATATTGATAACCACTAGAGATATTAAGCCGCTAATTCCACCGACCTAAATACGAGGCATTTTATATATGGATATTTAATCAACAATGCAAGATATTTTGGATAATTGAGGTCCTTTTTATTGGTCAATTTACATTCATATGCTATTTTTTACTCTCTCATTGAATACATGATCTCTTTTTCTTTTAAAAAACCATGCAAACTTCGTCCAATTATTTTTTTAGATTGAATGATGCATAGTTTATATACAGAGTATACTTCATCCCATTTTTTTTTATGTTGGATATATCCATGACAGGGTATTGCTAATAGGGGATCTTCTATCAGAATTGGGAGAGAAGTTGAAATTGATGGAAAAGGTGGGCATTTAATCTTCTTTTTTTGGTTTCAATTCTTAAAAACACACTTCATCCGTTAAAAAATATAAGTTCTTTTATTTTTTTGACACATTTTTTAAGGAGTTAAACTATACAAAATATAAACCTTTTTAGTTAGTTTTTTTTTAAATATTTATATTTTATATAACTTTTAGCTTCTAAAAAAATGCGTCAAAAAAATGAAAAAATTATATTTTTGAATAGAGAGAGCATGTAGTATATAATTATCCACTCTTTATAAATTTCTTTTTTAAAAAAAAAAAATATTTTCAATTCACATTATTTCAAACACGTTATAAATGAGTTTAAACAAACACTTTTAAAGCAAGTTATAATTTATAATCACTTGAAATCTAAACACAACCTTAATTGGAGGATCTTGTTTTCCACTTTTTATTAGTTTGCAAGAAGATATTTCTGAAAAATGGAGTCTAGTTATTAATCCTTTTTTTGATTCCATGATATTTTGTTTATTATTAATTAGGCTATTTTGAGGATCGAAGACCGGCTTCCAACATGGATCCCTACGTTGTGACTTCCATGATTGCTGAAACCACTATTCTTGGGAAATCTTGAAAATGTGTGTCATCATCTGTCATGAAATCTAATGCTTTGATTTCAAAGTTATTCACCACAATTTGATTGTATGAAGACATTTTTGTCATCGTCTATTTCAAACCATATCTTATTCTTACTCATAATATTGAGCAAGAATGAGATGATACTTTTCAATCACTTTTTTATGCATCTTGTATTGTAGTTTAGTAAGAGTGTGCTTGATGCGACATGCTTATACACTACTCTTTACTTATGCGGGTGTGTATTTTTCATTTATATGAGTGATGTGATTATATTAGTTTCAAATCATACATGAGTTATGAACATTTTTTAAAACATAGTTGTGAACAATAATATACATACATTCTTTTGTTCGTCATTATATATAACATATTAGGACATGCATTATTTGTTTATACAAGGAAAAAACTCTTTCAATACTCTTTATATCTCAAACATTATTTACTTTACCCAAAATTCACAACACCGTTACCGGGGGCTTTATACAAGCGTACTAAAACCTTAGTGGTCCTATCCATATCTATGAATATGAGCTTTAGATTACCTCAAGTGATTCAAATACAATGCTAAATTTTCTATTGTTTTCTTCATAAAAGGTTTATGCAAATTATAATACTTTCTATTGTTTTAAAATGAATATATAAAAAAGGATTAGTTACCGATCTATCAACCAAATAGGCGTTATTACCCATTCTCCCTAAAACCTAATATGATAATAACTTGTGGAAGGAATACCAATCAGCCATAGTGAATTCTTACAATTAGTAAGTATATACACATGCGATGATGTTGTGTTAACTTCATCACTTACTAAAATACTTAATTATAAAATTACAATTGCTGATAATGTTAAAGGACAAGTCTAAGAAGATCTCACTTGAAAACCTTAACATTCACATTCATATTCACATTCTGAAATAAAAATGAGGTTTACATACCTCACAAACACAGGTGATACCATCACTGCCATATATCATCAAGAGATTAACACTCATGTCTATATATACTTTGGAAAAACTGAAGCGCACAAATAAATTTGATATGTATTTCCTTAGACCCGAGATAAAAAGAGTGTTTTAAACCTGAAGCACCCACACATCCTAAGAGGTTTAAAAAAAATTACCATATGTAGGACACGTTATAGTTTTTAAATTTTAAAATCCGAAACACACACATCTAGGAATATTTAAAAACTCACCTGCATTGATGTGTATGACTAGGGTTTAACCCCCCTCCCACCTTCCCTAAATCCCTCATCTTCCTCCCTTCTTCTCTTGTTCTCGAGTGATAGTGACAATATACAACACATCCTCGCTCTCTCATCTCTTCCTTATTCCCTCTTTCAATTCCTTGTTTTTTATCCCTTGGTCATTTCACATCTCTATTCCAAAATGGAAGCTCGAGGTAGCGCCGCTGGTGTGTAGGGGCCGGTCGTGGTGACCGAGGTCAACTTAGCATGGTTAATAACGGGGGGGGGGGGGCTTGGTTTTAGCCTTGGAGGGTATTCATCCATTCGGCTGAAGATGACATAACTGATGGTGGAAGGGGAGGTCAAGGCAATTAGATATGGCGCAAGCGAGAGGCGCCATTTAGTGGTGGTAACGACGATTCGATGGTGCAGGGAGCTGCAACAACTAGTTTCATTCAAAAGTAAAGATGAGATCAATTAAAACGCATAGTTGACCCCTTTTATTAGTTTGATACTTCGATTATACCATGTTTATACTTCATTTTTTCCCCACAAATACCTCACATGTATCCAGGATATATGTACGTAGTCTATGTGTGCCATAGGTTTCGGGATGTAGAGAGAAATCTAGTTAGAGAAACTCTCAATGGGTGGTTCCCACTCCTCTTGGTTTCCTCGATCTCTTGTTTGCACCATCCCTTCCTCAACCCATGCGTTATTATTTAATGGAAATATGTAGTTTCTATTTGATTATGATGGGTTTACTTCGATTTAGCCATTGAGAGTTTTGGTTATTTTGATCGATCTATTGGGGGTTCTGCTCGTCTCCAACATTGGGTTCCACTTAGGGTTCTCAAATCCGGATTCTCTTTGGTCGGATACGGGTGTTGGCGTCGGATTTGGGAGCTGCCACTACTTTTCTTCGTTGACGAGCCGCCGTGTCTAGTGGTGGTTTTCACTCCTAGGGGTGGGGGTCGATCACCACCTTTCGTGTTATGGCTGGTTGGGGGAACTCGGCACTGCTGGGCTGGAGGCGTGAATCTAGTGGTTGGGCACCTTTGGTGTTGGTGCCCTAGGTTCCTGGGCTGCAACGGCAACACTCTTCCCGATGAATTTTCCTGGTCTTCTTTGCTATTTCCGATGTGGGATGTGGGTGGCTTTGCTCGGGCTAAGCAGTCCAGTTTTCTATTGGGTCCTTCGATTCCTAGATCTAGTGGTTTATGTGGCGGAATTCGTTTTTGGTACAGTTTTGGTGGTTCTAGCGGTCGAGGTGCGGTTTTGGGTGTTTTTTGGTGGGTCGTCCCTGGTGTGTGGCTACGGGGCGGTGCGGTGGGTGGCGGCGGTGCTGTCAATGTTATAAAAAACGCTTGGTGGGTGCTTGGCAGTGAGGTACCACCAAGCGCCAAGACGGTTCGGCGGCCTTATTGACGGATTCTTAGCAGACAAAACGTTTTCTAAATATTTTCTTATATTTATCTACCTCTACTACGAGTAGAATACATCTGATGTAATAATAATGCATTTTCATAGTGTTTACCATCACTACATTAACAAAACATCATGTAAATAAAAGTAAAATCATAACCATTTTAATGTTATCCGACTTGAAAAAAAAAACATAAACATGGTAAAAAAGAGAAACTCCATATAATCTAAACAACATAAAACAACACCACTATCACTTTTTAAAAAATTGGATTATAGTCATTATACCACTGCTCCACTATACACAATTAATGTAAATAAACAAATAAATCATTTCATTGTATTGTACAAGTGTACACAAAAAAACACAGTACACCACCACTATCGTCTATAGAGTACAGATGACCCTAAGCCCTACCACTACCACTCTACCAGTCCACCATTAACAAATAATTAGGAACAATTTAAAAGAAACCCTCATCAATCGGCCTTTATTGTACTGTACACCACCACTACCAATTCACGATTCACCATAGTTACAGAGTACCACCAGACAGAGAGACCAATGAGACAGAGACTTACTATCACCGATCGGAGATACGAGAGCACGAGCGACGGCGACAACAAAGGGAAGTCGCGAGGCGAGGCCGCAGAGTATAAGAGACAAAGAGGATCAACCGTCCCATCGGTAGCAAGAACAGAAGTCCTGAATTAGGGAATTAAAACCGAAATTTTTTTAATCCGCTAAAGCCACCAAGCCCCGTCCCGCACCGCTAAGGCCGCCAAGCCAAGTTCTGCACCTGTCAAGCCCGCCAAGTGCTTGTTTCCCTGTCGCCAACTGTTGACTCCGCCAAGAACTCACCGTTTAGGCTCATTTCGTAACGGTGAACAACCGCCAACCGTCTTGGCGCCGTCTCGGCGGCCCCCAAGCCCGATTTTTAGAACAGTGGGTGCTGCATTCTTCTTCTCCTCCATTCCTTTGGTTTACCACATTAGAGATAGACTGAAAACAAGGTCGGACAGGGATGATTCTTTGGGTTGAAGAGGTTTGTGGTTCATTTTCGCCGCTTCGTCGCCTCCATGGGGTTTGGACAGGGTTGTTGGTTGTTCGTCCTCCCTCTTGCGGTTCAGGATCACGGATGTTCTTCTGCTGGTTGTTCGTTGTTTGTGGCTTGCACTATCATTTGATGGCTGAATGCGCTACGAGTTCCTGTGGCGGAGGTGGTGGTGGTGCGTGTGCTGCTGGGACTTGTGCATGGTGTAACGACCCGAAATTCTAATTTTCCGGTTACGTTTCGAGGGATGAAACCCCTCGTTCGGATCTTGCAATCCAGGTATGGTTCGAGGTTTTAAACCTTATTTAAGATCAGTAAGAAGGAGGGATTTCGAACCCTAAAATCATCATAGGGTCATTGGGTACCCTTAACCTGTCCTAAAGACTAAGTTGCGAAATTCATTTCGAGAAATAGAGCGGAAAACGAAATTAAGGTACAAAGTGCCACGGCGGAGCCGGGTCAAAACCAAATCATAAGTGACAATTTACCCTTTAGCCAAGTTAGCGAATTAGCTAGATTCTTCGATTTCGCCAAGAGACCTCCCGTCACAAAGAAAGGAGCAAGCAAGGAACAATACCTAATACTATCCACGGAGTCAGGCCCGGTAATCGCCTGCGGGTCCTCTGACCGCGTTGAGGCCATATAACATGTCTATACCTAAATAAAGGATGATCTAATACATTACAAGATTTAAATCACACAAGCATGCTTATCAGGATATAAATATAAGTGCGGAAATAAAGTAAAGGCGCCCAAAGAGTGCCAAGTGGCATATCCCCTGATCTGTACCCACTCCGGGGCATAAATGTCCGTACTTTGCTCCGAAGCAGCCCAGGTAGGACGCTCGGTCGGTGCCGCAACTCATCTGTCCGTACCTCGCTCCGAAGAAGCCCAGGTAGGACGCTCGGTCACCGCCGCATCCAGATAATATATAAGACTCGACTGAGACCGAAACGATATGAAACACGAATGCCCCAATGACCCTAGCAACGACTCTAAAGACTCACGGATAACGACCGTTCTCTTTTCAAACACATAAAGAATAGTGATGCTCATTCATAAGTGTGAGTCCTAAGCATGATACTACATGGCATGCTTTTATGCATATGCAATACCTACACACTATATGACACATCAGGCAGGAGGTCTAGGTTGCTAAGTAAGTCCCGTAGGATAGTTACCTGGAGGCGCGCATAATCCAAGCGATCAACACCAAATAGCAAGCAATGTCCAATAGATCGCAATCACCTAACAGATATACAAATACGCATAAGTTTATCTAAATCACACAAGGCGCCCCTAAATATTATACATAACTTCATATATCCCATTTCAGATCATCCCATCTTATCTCATCATATAATATCTCATCTATCATCTCATCTTGCATCATCATATAACATCTCGTATCTTATTTAAAATTCACATAATTAAATTAAGTAAATCATTTTCCCAAGGTCTTCCAACTCTTAAAAACTCAAGCTAAGTCAACTCATATCCAAAACAATTCTTTTGAAATCGTCCTTAGTCAAATCCTAACATTAAACATTTAAACCTTAAACCAATCTCTTAAAATCATATTATAGAATAATTCCGGCATTTCAGTTTTCCAAACACAATCCTTAAAGAGATATTTCTGAAACTTGGAAAATCTCTTCTTTTTAAATAATTTACCAACAATGTTTATCTAAAATAAACACCAAAATAATCCATCTTTATAAATCACATATTTAAATCATATAACAACCTTTTCCAAATAATAATATTTCTAAAAAGGAAAGCGTTATTTAAAAATATAATAAAACTCACATTACACATTTATATTTATATAACAAATAACAACAATAATAATAGAGTATAAATAATAATCCCCAAAACCAACAGTCCAAACTGGAAAGGCCCAACCTGGAAGAAAAAGGTTCGAACCCAACTCACAACCCAAACCTCTCAATCTGACAAGAATCCGACCCACTAATGGAAAGAAAGAACCCGGAAAATATGATTCAGACCCGCCTAACACACTAAAGAAAGAAAAGGGATCCGAATCTCTATTCATTCGTTCCCAACTAAAAAACCCATTTCATAAAATGATATAACCCGGATTCCAAATAAAATAGGCCCAAGCTCATACCCAGAAAGAAGAAAGGGATAGGGTCTGCCTTCTTCCTCACAGAGGGAAAACAGATCAATGGCGCCAAAGGAGGAACGAAGGAGAGCTTCTCGCCGGAGGCTCCTCGACCGATTCACACTCACGACCTCTCCCCGATACCAAGCAACACAACCCAGTAAACGACACAAAAAGAGGGGGAAAGAATGAGCTCACCAAGGGACACGTCGGAGATTCTTTGAGGATCGTTGGAAACGATTCGGGCTCCTCCAGAGGTCGATTAGGCTTCCCGAGGGTAGGGAAGCTTCGAGAATCCTGGGTCGGAGGTAAATGGTCATAAAGGGAGACCTTTAAGAGGTTTTTGAACGGAAAAACGAAGAACGACTCTCACCGACCTTTCTAATCAGAACAGGGAAAGGAGGAGGAATTGGAGGCGCTGCAGCATCGGCGGATGCTTCTGGGGTTCGCTTCCTTCATCTGCAGGCATCGGAGGGTCTGCTGGCGGCTCAGGCTCATGATCAGCCCCGCCTGACCTCGGATTTGCTCCTCTTCGGCGTTCCTGGGCTTGCAGTTGTGGCTGATCATCAAGATGAAGACGACATGGAAGAGCAAGGTGAAGATGGCGGCTCCGGAACAGAGAATAGGGGGAGCGGTGGTGGTGATTTGGTGGATGCAGTGGTTCACCAGAAAACGGGGGATGTTTGGTTGTTGGGTGGCGAGGGAAATCAGTGAAAGGGGAAGCCCTCTTTCTGGGTTTGAAAAGGGAGATTTCAGAAAGGAAAGGCGAGAATGATAACCAGGGGATGTGTGTGTGGAATTGTTGTCCAATTTCAAAATAAAAGGAGGAGGAAGAGCCCTGCAGATCTAAATTGGCGTGGGAGTGGGTTTGATTTGACGTGGTGAATGTATGAGGTTTCAATTGGCACTTTGCCAAAGAGAGGAGGGGCAACTGCACAAGAGAAGAGGATGGGAATGAGGTTGCTTACCCATTTTGTGTGTGGGCAGATGTGAGGGAGAAGGAAGTTGCAGTTCTCCCAGAAAGACCGAGAGAGAGAGAGAGAGAGAGAGAGAGAGAGAGAGAGAGAGAAAGAGAGGGAGAGAGAGAGAGTAGAAAGGAAAAAGAATTTAGAAAGAAAGTGGTCCTCACAAATCCCAAATTTCAAAATACCCGGAACCCGCTACCTCGACGTTATCCCGAATCGTTTAAAATTTAATAGAATTTCCGAATCCGAAATAAAATAATGAACCCCAAGATAAATTCCAAATCTCGAAGTAGGAAGGCGGAAATAAAATCCGTCGGAATCAAATTTTCAAAACGATGCCGAAATCATTCATAATGATTTTTAAATCGAAGGTTGTGCTCGAGGGCGAGTTTTTCTCCAATTTTATATCTCATATATAAAATAATATACGTGTAATTAAATAATATTAAAATAATATTTCGGTCTTTACAGATGGAGGGTTGAGCGCGTGAGATTGGCCTTGTGCGTGATGCACTTTGGCGTGTTGCTATTTGGCTGTGCACGGGTACCCTTGTGCGGACCTACTTCTTTGCTTTTTTAAATGCAGTTGATGGGGTCTCCTTTTGCATATTTTGTTTTAGCTTTTTAGGAGTAGGTTTGACTAGTATTGCGTTGTCTACGTGTCATGTATTATGGACGTATTAGATTAGATTAAGGTAGTTTAGGGTATAAATATACCATTAGGCCATGTTTATCAATGGATACTAGGAATATTAATATTTTATTCTTCTCTTTCCGCCACATCATCCTAGGATCTCATTCTCACTTTTCCCACTTTATCAATAACATCCATAGTATCCCGAAACCCATCTTTTTCTATCAATTCAATTTACAATTATACCCTTCTTCCATAATTATTTCCATCATTTACTAGCAAATTAATTTACGATTATACCCCTCTTGACTCATTTTCTCCAATCTAGCTTAATTTAGGGTTCGTTTGGTTTAACACGGGAAGAACAATTCCGAGGAAGTTACTTCCCGGGAATTCAATTCCCACGTATTACACTTCCCGGAAATTGAAAAAATACGTTTGGTTGGATTTTAAATGGTAGGAATTAAAAAAGGAAAATTGGAAATTTCTTTTTATAAAAGGTGGAATTGAAACTTACCTAGGGGGAAGTAGGTAAGTTAAATTCTCTTGAAATGAAGGAATTTAAATTCCTGGGAATTTAACTTCCTGAGTTTTCCTGCGACTAAAACTCCAACCAAACACATATATTTTATCTACTTTCTGGGTTTTTCTACTTCATGGGTTTTTCAGTTGCTAACCAAACGAACCCTTACAATATTCATTTTCCGTTAAAAAATATTATTCATAAATTAATATTATATATTAAACTAAATCAGTGACTATATATTAACTTAAAATATAAATTTCATTTAAATAAGAGGAAATTAATACAATGATTACTTCAAAAGAAATTACAAATTCCAACTTAGCAAACATAATACTAAACTCAAAAACCACTAATTACCTACCACATTATACCCGAATTTCTGCCAAATGTGTTCCTTCAAGTCTTCTCTAAGACGACGGTGTGTAACAGTATCACGTAGTTTATTCTTGGCTTGTATATAATCTCGCATGACGTTGGGAGTCCTAGTCGACTGCGTCCAAGCAGAGTTCTCCACCGGGATAGGTTCGCCACTTATGCCTTCTTCAAACTGCATAATCTCGTATCCATGGTGGCTATAGTCTTCTCGCTCATCCTCTACGATCATGTTGTGCACAATGATGCATGCTCGCATTATCTTCCCGAGCATTTATGGATCCCAAGATAGTGCTGGGTTGCGAACTATTTCAAAACGAGATTGTAGCACTCCAAATGCTCTTTCAACATCTTTCCGATCGGAAGCTACTTGTTCAGCAAATAATTTCATTTTGACTCCCTGAGGAGACTTCGGTGACTTCACAAATGTAGCCCATTCCGGGTAAATCCCATCGGTTAGATAGTACCCTATGCTATACTCGTGTCCTCCAACAGTGAAATTAACGGTTGAAGCTCGACCTTGCATAACATCATCAAAAACAGGGGAACGATGAACATTAATATCATTATTAGTACCTGGGACGCCGAAGAAAGCATGCCAGATCCATAGGTCATATGATGCAACCGCTTCAAGTATAATCGTTGGGTGATCATGATCTCCACGAGCAAATTGACCTTTCCATGTAGTCGGGCAATTCTTCCATGCCCAATGCATACAATCAATGCTACCCAACATCCATGGAAAGCCACGAGACTCCCCCACGCTTAGTAATCGTTGGATGTCTACTGCATTTGGTCGACGAAGATACTTGTCTCCAAAAAATTGGATGATGCCATCAACAAAATGTGATAAGCACAATCTGGTCATGCCCCCAAATAGACGAAGGTACTCGTCACAAGCATCAACCGCAAGGCCATAGGCTAACATCCGGATTGCACTTGTAATTTTCTGCAAAGCAGAAATGCCCATCCGGCCCGTGCAATCCGGTCGTTGCTGAAAGTACACCATTTTTGTCTCCAATCGTTGAACAATGCGATTGAAGACCCCCTTACGCATTCTGAATCGTCGGTGGAACACTTCATCTGGGTATGTTGCCACCTCCGAGAAGTAATCGTTGGACAGTTGAGCAAAGCCTCTCTCCCTTCCTCTTTCAATGTGAGTTCGACGACGTCTCTTTCGAGAACTTTCAGGTTGTTGGTATATGCTTGCTGAAGAGGAGTAGAGGTAGCTTCTCATTCGACATAAGCTGCTTGTAGCTCACTCATGCCGTCATCGGAGCTACTACTTGAAAGGAATGGGTTTGTGTTTGACGAATTGGAGTCGGATCCATACATTTTTGGGGATTAAGAGGAATGAGTGTGGTGAGGAATGTGTTTGGTGCCTCTTCTGGAATGCTAAAGTAGCCAACTTATATAGAATGGATTTGTCAATAGGACAACGAAATATCACATGATGGCTTTACAAATAAGATTCCCGAAGACAAAGATAGATTTGACAAATTGATGGTAGAAGAGACAAAGTTTATCACATGCAAGCTTTCAGAAAACTCTTCGCAAAGTTCAAGCTTTTCAGAAACCTCTTCCCAAAGTTGAAGCTTTTCATAAACCTCTTCCCAATATTCAAGCTAATCACATGCAAGCTTAAATTTCTTAACCAAACATACACTACAAGTACGAAAGGTGCATTACAGAATACGAAACATGCATTACGGAATAGGAAACATGAATTACATAGAATAGGAAACATGCATTACATAGAATACGAAACTTGCATTACGGAATAGTAAACATGCACTACGGAATAGGAAACATGCCATCAACATAGAAGATCCTCTTTCTCATGGGGAATATTGATCAGAAAGCTCCTTGAATAACTCCATCTTGAGCTTTTCAGCCTCCGGCGGGAGATTGGAAGTCTGCATCAGGTTGTTAAGCAACTCTATCTTCCTCACTCGCGTCATGCCATCCACTTCCAGCTTCTTCACTCGCTCCAGTCCATCCATTTCCAGCTTCTTCACTCTCTCATACCCTTGCAACTTCTCTCTTTTACGAGTCTCCTTAGCAAGCTACAACGCATACAGTCGGTTGAAGTTGTCAACCTTGGCTTTCTCCATTTGTTCGGTAAGCTCATGGGCTTCTACCTAATCAGATGACATTGGCTCATTCCCCTTATTTTTAGACTTCTTGATGCCCATGGGACACTCTATGGGGTTGACACTAAATACACTCGTAGGAGTGTCTGAACGTGGGGTATCCTCTCCACCGGTTGATCGAGATCTTTTGGAGCTACCAGTGCTTACATTGCAGCGACTGATTTTATCTAAGTAATCAACACTCCACTTGGGCTCGTCACACAATGCAAGCCATGCATGCTCTTCTTTGAACTTCTTCCCATCACTCTTCGAAGCATAAAGTTCATGTGCTCTCATCATAACATCCTTCTCTGCCTCACCGGATGCTCTCAAACGACTTGCTTCCTGAAAACAACTAACAAACTTTGAAACATTTGAGTTAATTTTTTGCCACATAGCCTTACATCTCGTGGGGTCTCTTGCCACTTGGTTTGGTCTCCTATATTTCTCATAGAATGCTGCAATTCTGCCCCAAAATGCATGTGTATCTTGGTCGGTGTTCACGATCGCGTCGGTGGAAATATTGATCCAGCAGTTGACAAGGAGTTTGTCGTCGTCAACACTCCAGTATGTACGACCTAAACGAACTTCATCACCACCTTCAGCTCCTTCGCCACGAGCTGCACCCCGAGCACCAGCACGACCTCGACCACGAGCACGACCCCGACCACGAGAGCCTCCACTACCACCTGTTGGGACCTCAACGACACTTGGTTCATTGGTTGGGTGCTATTTGTTGGGACCGTCTGCGAAAATTGAGCATTTGCACTTCCATCAGCGCCGGGGGTAAAATTTTGTGGGTTTAAAGTGAGCACTTGCTCGTAATAGCTCAAATCATAATCGGAAGAAAGAGACATGTTCCCCAAGTTAGAAAAGAACACATTTTCTGATTGGTTTTGGGAAGGATCCATTATGAAGAAGTGAAGTGTGGGGTGAAATGCTAGTGATTATATTTATTTATAGCCAAACTTCGTAGAAACCTAGCTCACATATTTTCTAATATTTAAACTTGAAAAATCTGAACCAAACTGATTAGACTATACAATGCAAAGATCAAACTACTCAATGCATCAATAGGAGACCATGCATGCTATTCTATATGACAAGTCACTTCATAAAAACATCAATTTCTACCATATTCTTACATGAATCATAAAAATTATTATATACTATCACATATTATATATCTTTTTTAAACAATTATAAATTCTTCAAATGATAATAAATTATTACTAATGAAGTATAATGATCATATTAGGTATTATTACATGTAATTGTATTTGAAAAAAAAAATATTTTTTTCGAAATATAATAAAACGTATTCAAAGTTGATGTCTATGTGTAGAGAAAAATGAATCTAGTATTTAGGTACACTTTTAAAAAAAAAACATTTTCATTGCAAAAAATCACATTTTGTAATTGTAAATTATACATGGAAGGTTTAATCTGGACCGTCGATTCCGTTTCATCACACCTGTCCATTCGGAGGCTTACCAACGCGTGACACATGTCTTCTATCACTGCCAATGCGCCAGGTGTCTTCCCGGGTGAATGCCCATGCTACGTCGTTTCATTTGGGAAATCTGGAAAAAAAAAGAAAGTGATGTCCATGGGGGCCCACATATGAGATACTTGAAAGGATACTATCTTACGTATCCAAAATAGGGCTACTTGTTGTCCAGCCAATATTATAATGTTAAATGCTCAAGTATCCCTCCCCAATGATCCCGTTAAAGATGCCCTTATACCTTGTAATTGGATATCAAATGAATAATCAAGCACTTACCTCTTTACTTTCTTGTCTGATCGTCTCTTATCTAATCTTCTTCTCCTCTCTTTTCTTCACCTCTTATCTCCATCTCTATCTTTCTATTCAATCTCACAAAGATTTCACATCATAACAATTTTATACCTTAATTAAAACATAATGTTTTACTATTTTGGTTCGTTTTCGGGCGTTAAAAACTATTTAAAATATCAAAATTTTAAAACAATTTCATACTTATTTTTATTAAGTATGATTTTTTATTTTAAAAAACATATAAAGTAGATATTTTATTTTTATTATTATAAAAATGCGTGCGTAATTAATGACGGAGGGGAGTATTATTTTCCGTTGTTTTTCTAAAATAACATTGACCTCCCTTTCCTTCTCTTCTTCTTCCGACTGCGAATTTCCGATGAGATTCCGTTAGGTTTTCCATCCAAGATCGGTTGCCATGGAGTCTCCATCGCCGGCAGAGTCTCTTCTCCTCGAGGATTTCGGCCAGAAGGTCGATCTGACGCGAAGGATTCGCGAGGTCTTGCTGAATTACCCCGAGGGCACCACCGTCCTCAAGGAGCTCATCCAGAACGCCGACGATGCCGGCGCCACCCGAGTTTCGCTCTGCTTAGATCGCCGTAGCCACCGCGGCGACTCTCTCCTGTCGCCGACTCTCTCTCAGTGGCAAGGTCCTGCTTTGCTCGCCTTCAACGATGCAGCTTTCACCAACGAGGATTTCGTTAGTATTTCCAGGATTGGTGGCAGTTCCAAGCACGGTCAGGCCTGGAAAACTGGTCGCTTTGGGTAATGTTTCTTTTTGTTAGTGCTTTTGCTACAAGATTACACTCTTTTATGGAGTATTAAGTGAATTGTGTTTGGTTGCCTACTTAGAAAGACATGTTTGTAGTTCATGATCATTGTGGAAGGTGGATGAATTTAGCCTTTAGGATTACAATTTACAATGTGTTATATCCATTATGGTCCCTAGTTTTACTTGAAGAGAAATAGTAGTGTTTTACGGTTTTACCTGCTAGCTGTAGAATAACGGACTCAACCAAAACACTTTGGCTACTTGCAAAGGTCTGGAGATTACTTCCCTATCCTATTTAGGCGCTGTTTGGTTTATGATTTCAAGAATCAAGAACTGATTTGCTATCTGTGAACTCGATTCCATGTCTTTGGCCGAGGTTTTTTTTTTTCATTCCGAAACCCATGAAAGGGTTCTCAAATCTAGACTAATTTTGAGTTTATAGCGAATTCTATTTTCATTATGGTATGCGGAATTTGTGAATTCTTATGAGCTTCTGCCCGATGATATTTTCTCTTCCTTTTTCAATGTTTTTCTTTGTCAGGGTTGGCTTCAACTCAGTTTACCATTTAACCGACCTTCCATCATTTGTGAGTGGCAAATATGTTGTAATATTTGATCCCCAAGGCATGTACCTTCCTAATGTTTCTGCTGCCAATCCTGGGAAGCGCATCGAGTATGTCAGCTCCTCAGCCATATCACATTATAAAGACCAGTTCCTTCCATATTGTGCTTTTGGTTGTGACATGAAAAGTCCCTTCAATGGAACTTTATTCCGTTTCCCTTTGAGAAATGCAGATCAGGCAGCAAATAGCAGGCTCTCAAGGCAGGCTTATTGTGAAGATGATATACAAACAATGTTTGATCAGCTCTATGATGAAGGGGTTTCTTCCCTGTTGTTTCTTAAGAGTGTGCTTGTTATTGAAATGTATGTATGGGATTGTGGAAGCCCTATGCCAAGGAAACTTTATTCCTGTAGTATTGACTCTGCAGATGATGATACTATTTTGCACCGCCAGTTACTCCTGAGATTGTCAAAGTCAGACAGACTGTACAGTGGTGAAACAGACTGCTTTAGATTAGACTTTGTAAGTGAGGATGTCAAAAGAGGATCTACGCAGAGGCGAATTGATTCCTTTTACATAGTGCAGAGCATGGCATCTGGATCTAGTAGGATTGCTTCTTTTGCTAAAACTGCTTCTAAAGAATACGATATTCACCTTTTGCCCTGGGCATCAGTGGCAGCATGCATATCTGATTCTTCGGCTAATGTAAGTGGTGATTATTTATTCTTTTATTTTCTTGAATATAATCACTTTGAATACTTAGTGATAAATATTGTTATACTTCATTTTGTTTGTACTGTGAAGATTAAGTAGTTTTAATTCTCTTTCTCAGTTATTTATCTTTTTATGACTTGTACTGCTGCCTCACAAACCGTGCTCTGACCCAAAAAAGAAAAACATCACAAACCATGGATATGTTTGAAGGTATTTATCACTAAGTATGCATGGTTTGTGTGATGTTTTTCTTTTTTTGGGTCAGAGCACAGTTTGTGAGGTTATAATAAAAAGATTGATAATAATTTAGTCTCCAAGCCCCATTTATTAAACCTTGATAGAACCCACTGGCCGTGTGATTTTTGAAGGAATGAAAACACCAATTTATTGCAGAATCTGAACAACTAACTTCAATAAACCGAACAAAACAATAAAGTTGAGAACTAGTGTCTCAAACTCAGCGGATAGGGCTGTTGACAAGAATCCTGGAAAGAGGCCAAACTCTCATAGTTTTCTGATATTCAATTCAAAGTTGAATCCAAATAAAATGCTAACAAGCCTATTTTTAGAAAGTAACTACTCATAGGAATATTTGAGTGAACTTCTAATAATCATTTAAACTAAAATTAATGGAAAATAAATCCTAAACATTGTAGAAGTTTCTTGGCACATAAATCACTAGTAAACACTTTATTAAATCAAATGAAGGAAGCACATGAAAGAGCTTCGTTAATTGTGTTCTTTGGACATTGGGCCTTTCTAATTCTATTGTACAACTTGTTCCCCCAACCCTTTGTAGGCAGGATAAACTGGTAATGTTGTTGTTGTAGTCGCACATTGTGCTTTGTTATGCTTTCGGACCTTGGCTACCTTAGTGGTGAACTATATTTCCATATTATTGTTCCACTTTCTCTAATGTGATACTTAAAATGGTTACTTTCGAGAAAATTTTGCTTCCTAATCCTCACTTTGTTCTACATGATTAACATGTCTTCCTCGGTATTGATCCTATCAAATAAAACGTTTAACATGAAACTTACCATATGTATTTTAGTTTCTCCCACTTATACATAAAAATGCAACAATGAGGGATCCCTCCATTTATTGTTTTTTGTTTGAATGTCTCAGGGTTTTCATTTTTATTGTCTTCTTTTGTTTATTCTTGAGAAAGGTTTCTTCCATTGGGCAGCATTGCCTCATTCGTTGATATGGATTGGTATGTCTACACATGGCATATGTTCCGTAAATGTAGCTTAAAACTGTTATTTGGTGTTTTTCTTGATGCGATGCATTTGTCAGTTAAAATACTGAACTCAGGTCTCCATGCTTCTTGAAAAATTGGGAGTTAATTGAGTCATTCCTTTTCATTGGGTATTGGATGCAGGGTGATGGTCAAAAGTCTGGCCGGGCATTTTGTTTTCTTCCTTTGCCTGTAAGAACTGGCCTGTCCATACAAATTAATGGGTATTTTGAAGTTTCATCAAATCGACGTGGGATTTGGTATGGAGAGGACATGGATAGAAGTGGCAAAGTCAGGTCTTCGTGGAACAGGCTCCTTTTAGAGGATGTTATTGCTCCTTCTTTTACTCAGTTGCTGCTCGGTGTACAAGAGATTTTGGGTCCAACAAGATTGTATTATTCATTATGGCCTTCTGGTGATTTTGAAGAGCCATGGAACTCATTGGTTGAGTGTATTTATAAAAATATTGCTCAGGTTCCTGTCTTATATACAAATGCTGACGGGGGTAAATGGGTCTCACCTGCTGGGGCTTTTCTGCATGACAAGGAGTTTAGAAAAAGTGAGGAACTTGGTGATGTTCTTGTCCAGCTCGGAATGCCGATTGCGAGGGTACCTGATTCTTTGCATAATATGCTTCTCAAACACGTGATTAATTTTGAGCAGAAGGTGGTTACTTCTGATACTGTTCGTCACTTTCTTCGTAAATGTGGTTCTACAAGTATGATAGGCAGTTTTGAAAAATTACTGTTGCTAGAGTATTGCCTTGAAGACCTCTTAGATTCTGAAGTTGGCAAACATGCATATAATTTGCCTTTGCTCCCGTTGGCAGATGGCAACTTTGGATTGATATCTGAACTTTCAAAGGGATCTCATTATTATATATGTAATGAGAGTGAGAGTAAACTGTTGGAACTAATATACCATAGGGTAATAGATCCAAATACCCCCAGGAACATCTTAAGTAGACTTCTAGCCATTGCAGAGTCCTCTGGGGCAAATGTTATTGTTTTCAGTGTTGAACTTCTCGTTCAGTTGCTCCATGAATTTGTACCTTCTGACTGGAGATTTAAAAGCAAAGTTCTCTGGGATCAGAATACTCATCCAACTTCATCTTGGTTCCTTTTGTTTTGGGAATATCTTCGGTGTCATTGTAAGAACTTGTCTCTATTTGATGACTGGCCAATCTTACCATCCACTTCTGGGCATTTGCATAGAGCTTCCAAAACGTCAAAGTTGATTGATGCTGAGGATCTTTCTGAAAAGATGAAACTCATTTTGGAGAAAATTGGATGTAAGATATTAGATAAACAATATAAAGTTGAACATCATGATTTGTCTCATTATGTAAGCAGTGGTACAGCTGCTGTAGTTCTGGAATCCATTTTTGAGGTTGTTTCTTCAACTGGTGGGATTACGCAAACATGTATTCCTGATCTGGAAGCAGATGAAAGAAATGAGCTTCGTTGCTTCCTTCTTGATTCAAGGTGGTATATAGGTGGCTCTATGGTTGATGTTGATATAAAGAGGAGCAAAAAACTCCCAATTTATAGAGTTTATGAGCATGGATCTGCAACTAATTTTCAGTTTTCTGATCTTGATGGAACTTTGAAGTATTTAGTACCAGCAAATGCCCCAAGTTCCTTCCTGGGAAGTGAATTCATCTGCACTGCATCACTCATGGAAGAGGAGGTGTTGAGTAAATATTTTGGGGTGGAGCGTATGAGGAAGGCACATTTCTACCGAAGGGAAGTTTTTCACCGAATTGGGGAAATTCAGCGCGAGGATCGTGATAGTATCATGATTTCTGTCTTGCAGGAGTTGCCACAGCTGTGCATAGAGGATTCATGTTTTAAGGAAGCTTTGAGGAATATAGCCTTCGTGCCAACCTCTACCGGTATTGTTAAGTGTCCTACTGCTGTCTATGATCCTCGTAATGAGGAATTATATGCATTGCTTGAGGATGCTGATGTCTTCCCATCTGCTCCTTTTAAAGAACCGGACATTTTAGACGTGCTTCAGGGTTTAGGTCTGAGAACCTCCGTCTCTGTGGAGGCAATAATACAGAGTGCACGGACTATAGAACAACTACTGTCAAAAGATCCACAGAAGGCATATCTAAGAGGAAAGGTGCTTCTTTCTTACATGGAGGCAAGTGCACATAGGTGGGCATCTGATTATTCTGGTGATGATCCACGGGCATTGAATAGAATCCTTTCACGAGCAGCAATTGCTTTCCGTCCTCGTAACTGTAAATCAGACCTAGAAAAGTTTTGGACTGATCTCCGTATGATAAGCTGGTGTCCAGTTCTTGTTTCTGCTCCACATCAAGCTTTGCCATGGCCTGTTGTATCATCCACTGTTGCTCCCCCAAAGCTTGTTAGACTGAAAGCTGACATGTGGCTTGTTTCAGCTAGCATGAGAATACTTGATGGGGAGTGCTACTCATCAGTTTTGTCCTATCATCTTGGGTGGTCTTCTGCACTTGGTGGAAGTGTGATTGCTGCACAAATTCTTGAGCTAGGGAAAAATAATGAAATTGTTGTAGACCAATCCTTCAGGCAAGAACTCGCCTTGGCAATGCCAAGAATATATGCGAGACTGACAGAACTGATTGGTTCAGATGAGATGGAGATTGTTAAAGCTGTTCTGGAAGGATGCCGATGGGTTTGGGTGGGAGATGGGTTTGCCACTTCGGACGAGGTTGTTATTAGTGGTACTTTGCATTTGGCTCCGTATATCCGTGTGGTACCAGTTGATTTAGCTGTCTTCAGAGAGCTGTTTTTAGAGCTCGGGGTTCGCGAATTTTTAAGTTTTACTGATTATGCTAATATTTTATGCCGCATGGCATCACGGAAAGAGGGTCATCCTCTGACTCCACAGGAACTTACAGCAGCTTTTATGATTGTGCAACACTTGTCGGAGTCTCAGTTTAATGAAAAGCAAGTGAAGATCTATTTGCCCGATGCATCGTGCCAACTTCTTCCTGCTTCTGAATTGGTATATAATGATGCCCCGTGGTTGCTTGGCTTGGATGATTCTGGCAGTCCTCCTAATCATTCATCCCCTGTGTTGGGTGCAAAACGAACTGTCCAGAAGTTTGTTCATGGAAATATCTCAAATGATGTTGCTGAGAGGCTTGGTGTCTGCTCACTTCGTAGGTTAATGCTTGCTGAAAGTGCTGATTCAATGAATTTAGGATTGTCTGGTGCTGTGGAAGCTTTTGGTCAGCATGAAGCCCTGACTACCCGTCTGAAACACATACTTGAAATGTATGCTGATGGACCTGGGATTCTGTTTGAGTTGGTCCAGAATGCTGAAGATGCTGGAGCTTCAGAGGTCATCTTCCTGCTGGATACAACTCAGTATGGAACTTCATCTGTACTTTCTCCCGAAATGGCAGATTGGCAAGGACCTGCTTTATATTGTTACAATAACTCCGTTTTCAGCCCACATGATCTGTATGCAATATCAAGAATTGGTCAAGAAAGTAAACTAGAAAAACCATTGGCAATTGGAAGGTTTGGGCTTGGATTCAACTGTGTATATCATTTCACTGACATCCCCGGTTTTGTATCTGGGGAGAATATTGTGATGTTTGATCCGCATGCATGCAATTTGCCTGGAATCTCTGCATCTCACCCTGGTCTGAGGATTAGATTTGTTGGAAGAAGGATATTAGAACAGTTTCCTGATCAGTTTTCTCCATTCCTACATTTCGGGTGTGACTTGCAAAATCCATTTCCAGGTACCCTCTTTCGTTTTCCCCTTAGGAATTCCACTGTTGCTCAGCGCAGTCAAATAAAAAAAGAAGGATATGCCCCTGAAGATGTACTATCACTGTTCTCATCCTTTTCAAAGGCTGTTTCAGAAACTCTTCTTTTCTTGCACAAAGTGAAATCGATTTCAATATATGTCAAGGATGGATCTGATTCTGATATGCAACTTCTACATCGTGTTGAAAGAAACCATATTGTTGACCCTGAATCTGAGGCGCATGCTAAGCATCCTATGTTCCAATTTATACAAAGTGGACAGGCGAATATGGATATGAGTCAATTTCTCGACAAGCTGAGTAGATCTGTCAAAACTGAATTGCGATGGACTTGCCAGAAGGTTGTCATGAAGGAACAAAACTCATCAAGTCATATGTCACACCTATGGCTTATGAGTGAATGCTTTGGTACTGGAGAAGCTGACAACTCTAAAACATCCAAAACCAGGACCAAAAGTGGCATTCCTTGGGCTGCTGTTGCCGCAAAGTTGCGCTCTGCTGAGTTTGAAGAGGAACAAGGCGATAATCCATTCGAAGGGTCATTTTCCATTTCTTCTGATATGTATCAAGCTCAAGAACTCTGTTCTCAACATCAAAACAGCTTTGAGGGACGTGCTTTCTGCTTCTTACCTTTGCCTATTAGCACGGGGCTTCCGGCACATGTTAATGCATATTTTGAATTGTCATCAAACCGTAGGGATATTTGGTTTGGCAATGATATGTCTGGAGGTGGTAAGAAGCGTTCGGATTGGAATGTTAATCTTCTCGAGAACGTTGCAGCTCCTGCTTATGGACGTTTACTTGAAAAGATGGCATTGGAACTTGGGCCATGTGATCTATTCTTCTCTTTCTGGCCTATGAGGATAGGTGTTGAACCTTGGTCATCAATGGTGCGGAAAGTCTACATGTATATTGCTGATGCTTGTGTCCCCGTGCTGTACACTAACTCTAGAGGGGGTCGGTGGATCTCGACAAAGCAAGCTCTATTTCCCGATTTTGCTTTCACAAAGATGGTTCAACTTATCCAAGCATTGTCGGATGCTGGGTTGCCTGTAGTTACTGTTTCTCCATCACTGGTGGAGAGGTTCATGGATGTCCGCCCATCATTATATTACTTAACACCTCAATTGCTAAGGAGCTTGTTGATTCGACGTAAATTTGAATTTAATGAGAGGAGTGCGCTAATACTAACACTTGAATATTGCTTATTTGATGTGAGAAAACCTGTGAACCCTGAATATTTGCATGGTCTACCCTTGATACCTTTGGCCAATGGCTCATCAACAATTTTAAATCCCAAGGGTGTAGCTGAAAGAATTTATATCACAAACGGGGAAGAGTATGGTCTTCTGAAGGACTCCCTTCCTTCCCAGTTGGTTGATAACACAATCCCAGAAGAAGTTTATGACAAGTTATGTGACATTGCACAAAGTGATAATTCAAATATATCATTCCTAACATGTCACCTGCTTGAGAAGCTCTTTCTTCGCATACTACCTGTAGATTGGCAAAATGCCAAACAAGTTACTTGGACATCTGGCCTCGATAATCATCCCACTTTAGAATGGATGAAGTTGTTATGGGATTACCTGAAGTTAAACTGTGATGATCTTTCAGTTTTTGCCAAGTGGCCTATATTGCCGGTCGGAAATCATTATCTTCTGCAACTTGTCAAGAATTCAAATATTATTGAAGATGGAGGATGGAGTGAGAATATTTTGTCATTGTTGCAGAAAGTGGGATGTTTATTTTTGAGGTCTGACCTATCAATTGAACATCCACAGTTGAGAAATTATGTGCAGCCTCCAACAGCTGCTGGTATTATGAATGCATTATTGGCAATAGCAGGTGAGGAAGGAAAAATTGAAGGGCTGTTCGCTGAAGCATCAGAAGTGGAGCTACATGAGTTGCGCAGCTTTGTTCTGCAGTCTAAGTGGTTTTCTGAAGATGGGATGGAGGACATACATATCGGTGTGATAAAACATATACCTATGTTTGAGTCCTCTAGAAGTAGAAAGTTATCAAGCTTGAGTAGGGGTATGAAATGGCTTAGACCAAATGGTCTGCGCGATGATCTTCTAGATGACAACTTTGTCCGTACTGAATCCGAGAAAGAAAGGTTAATTTTGATGCGTTATCTTAATGTTCAAGAGCCGTCAAGGGGTAAGTTCTACAAAGATTTTGTGCTCAATCGCATGTCAGAATTTCTTACTTCTCAAGAAACTGTCTTGGCTATTCTGCATGATGTGAAGCTGCTGATGGAAGAGGATGTTTCCATGAAAGCTGCACTATCTCTGACTCCTTTTGTTTTGACATGCAATGGATCCTGGCAACAGCCATGCAGGTACACCAACTAGTCTGCATCTCGTCTATCTAACTGCTGTTTTTATTCTGTAAGGCGTGTACCTGAATCATTTTCATCATATCAAGAAAACAAGTTGATGGATTTTCGTTTCTTGTAAAATTATCCGTATATTAAAATGAATGAAATTGGAATCTAGTTGTTCTTAGTTGTGAATCCATTTTTTTAATACTATATGTGGTATTGTGGTGTAAAAACGAATAATTAGGTGTTATGGTAGTCTTTTGGCTCACTCTTTTTGGTGTGTGTTCCATATAGAGAAGTGCATTATTAGGAGGCCCCTTTAGCTCAGAAAAGTTATCAAAGCCCAAATTCTTAACATCCTGAAAAGAATTCTGAGAAATTCATTTGAGTCTTGAGGTTCCTGACTATTGCGCTATGCTTTCTGATACATTTAATGTTTCATGCCAGGCTTTACGATCCTCGTGTTGCAGAGTTAAAACTACTGCTACACAAGGAAGCTTTCTTCCCTTCCGAAGAGTTCTCAGCACCAGAGATTCTAGATATGCTGCTTAGTCTTGGTCTGAAGGAAAACTTGAATTTCACTGATTTGCTTGATTGTGCGAGGTCCGTGTCTATTTTACATGACTGTGGAGATTCTGCAGCACTTGTCCAAGGAAGGAGGTTGATTGAATGTCTAGATGCTTTGAGTTCTAAGTTTTCACCTGAGAGTGAAGAAGCTTCTGATATAATCAGGAAAGCCATGTCACACCTAGGTGATGATTTTACTGAGGGTGAGGAGCGGATTTCATGCGTATCTGTGCAAAAGGATGATTGGGATCTTGATTCATTTCTTAACATCTTGGTTGATGACAAACCTGAAGAAGATTTTTGGTCAGAGCTAAAATCCATCTCATGGTGTCCTGTCTGTGTTGATCCGCTTATCGAAGGTTTTCCTTGGATACAATCACGTGATCAAGTTACAGCCCCTAGCAATGTCAGACCTAAATCGCAAATGTGGATGGTGTCATCTTCTATGTATATATTAGATGCTGAAAGCTCCTCTAAATATATCCAGTGCAAATTGGGTTGGCTAGATGCTCCCAAGCCTAGCGTACTGGCCACTCAACTTACTGAACTGACCAAGTGGTATGCCCACCATAAGTCAGGTTCTGTTGCGGAAACCATGTTTGACACTGAGCTGCAGAATGGATTTACTTTACTTTACTCAGCAATGCAGGAATATGTACATACTGATGATTTAATGACTTTGAGGTCGGCACTTCAGGGGGTTCCTTGGATTTGGATTGGGGATGGTTTTGTCTCATCAGACGCTCTAGCGTTTGATTCTCCAGTCAAATTCCACCCATACTTGTACGTGGTTCCATCTGAGTTATCAAGTTTTAAAGATTTGCTCCTAGCCTTGGGTGTGAAGCTCAGTTTTGGTGCTTCAGACTACTTTCATGTTTTACAGAGGTTAAAAAATGATCTAAATGGATCTCCTCTTTCAAATGATCAGTTATCTTTTGTAAATTGTGTTCTCGAAGCTGTTGCAGATTGTTACATAGACATGCCACTTGCTGAGGTTTCAAATTCTCCATTATTAATTCCCAATTCTTCTGCGGTTATGAGGTATTCTAGAGATCTTGTTTATAATGATGCACCATGGATGGAAGACAAGATGTCTATTGGAAGGGATTTTGTTCATCCAAGTATAAGCAATGAATTGGCAACAAGATTGGGAGTGCAGTCACTTCGTTGTATGTCTCTGGTTGATGAAGAAATGACCAAAGATTTACCGTGCATGGATTATGCAAGAATAAAGGAACTCTTGACACACTACATGAGCAGCGACTTTCTATTGTTTGACCTACTTGAGTTGGCAGATTGCTGTGGAACAAAGAAGCTGCATATAATATTTGATAACAGGCATCATCCTCAACAGTCCTTGTTACAGCATAATTTGGGTAATCAGCCTCTCAGTCTTCCATTTTTTTTACAATGAAATCCAGGACATGATAATTATGTCCTATTGGCTTTTCCAATGACAATCTTAAGAAAAGAATATACCTGATTCCCTCTAAAGAATGAGATTTTCTCGCTCTCAATCAATGACTAATTCTTCATGGTCCGGATGTGACCATTCAAGGACAGCAT
Organism: Persicaria tinctoria; assembly: GCA_037127255.1. Taxonomy (NCBI): domain Eukaryota; kingdom Viridiplantae; phylum Streptophyta; class Magnoliopsida; order Caryophyllales; family Polygonaceae; genus Persicaria; species Persicaria tinctoria. The sequence goes on along the minus strand of JBANSL010000002.1, from coordinate 89,313,537 downwards.
CTTGTTAGTTAAATTATGGAGAATAGCCTATTGAATACTTGGTTTTCTAGCTTTCTGAAATATATTTCAGCTATATTTTCATACAGCAGGGATGGTTATACTTTTAGCATTTTGGAACAAGTGAATGATTGTTTAGTTTAGTTTCTCAGTTAATAATTTAGATGATCTTTCACTAGGTGTGCCAAATGAACCCCATGACAAATCTTCCCCACATTTTATGGTATATGCTGAAGAGAAAAATCCCGTTGTGTAAAGGGGTTTATATCTGCTACAAGTGATGAGATCTGACTATACAAACACTTAAACATGTTATTGGGTGACGTAGATTGTATTGCTACAAGATACAACTTGCTTGTTTATTAGTCCGATTCTCATTATTTGTTCAAATTTAGCATGACAGCTTTCATCTTAATGTCCCTGCAATTACTTGCTCCTAATAGAGTTATCAACTTTTGCATCTAAGATTCTGTTTTCTTTGTTGCATACTGACTTTGCTTATACCTGGTCCCTTCAGGTGATTTTCAAGGACCAAGTCTCATAGCTATCTTTGAAGATGCCAACTTAAGCAGGGAAGAAATTAGCAGTCTTCAACTTCTACCTCCTTGGAGACTACGGGGTGAAACCATTAATTATGGTTTAGGAATGATAGGCTGTTATGTTTTGTGTGATCTATTGTCAGTCTTGTCTGGGGGTTATTATTATATATTTGATCCTCGTGGTCTAGTGCTTTCTTCTCCATCAAGTCATTCTCCTGCAGCAAAGCTCTTTTGCTTGACAGGTACTTCAATGCTTGTCGTATATATTGATATTTTAGATTTTACAAGTCCTGTTCATGTTCTCATTCCAACTCCACCTTTTCCCTTCTCTCTGTTTTTTTGTCTTATTATTTTTCTTTCTAATTTTAGTTCTTCAGTGATGAAAAGCACTTTCTGACATGACTGTCCTATACTCATATGTATCATTCTTATTTTTCAAGTATGGCTTTATGTGCAATTCTCTCCATGGATGTGATGCTAAAACCGGAACTTTCTCTCCATCTGGCATGATGCTAGCATCTTATAGATTGAATGTTAGTTTCTGTGGTATTACATAAGGTATGAGGGTTTAACCTGTTAATTTGACCTGGTAACATGTGCTAGTCCAACCATTTCCCCAAACTCTTGTACCTTGTTCACTTTTTGTGAGGCTACTGTCTAGGCCCCGATTTCAACTCCTACGATTTTGTTTCACTTCCGTTTTTTTTATACACAGTAGGGAATTTCGTACTAGAGTCTGTACCTTGATTTTGTTTGCTTTTCTCCAGAAAATTTTAAACTTCATCTACATAATTTTGGGAACTGAAGCATAAGACTGTTATTGCAGGCACAAACTTGATGGAGCGGTTTCGTGATCAATTCAATCCTATGTTTGTTGGTCAAGATACAAGTTATGGCTTGTCTAATTCTACTGTTGTCCGCATGCCTTTGTCATTGGGGCATGTGAAAGATGGGCCTCAAGCTGGAATCAATATAGTTAAGCAACTATATGGAAGGTTTATGGAACATGGCTCCAGAGTTCTTTTATTCTTAAAATCAGTAATGCAGGTACAATTATAAAGGGTAGCAGTTGAAGTTAAGGGTTTACAGTCTTTTATAATTTACAACCCTATGCCTTATTGCCTTGTATACACGCAAATATTAACTGATAAATTGCTGAACTAGCAGTTTGCATATGCAGACACCCCATAAGTAAACTCCTCCTGTTTGAGGCACATTTACTGCTCTTTACATCTTTGGAAGAACAAAGAGGTTTATTTTATTTGTTAGAATTGGCTCTATGCTAATTAAAGTCATGTTATGTCTCTACTCACTTATTAAGGTACATTAAATGCATATGTTTCTTTTTATTTTCTTTAAAAAGTTTGAATTATTGACTGGGTTATAGAAGGATGAGAATAATTATTTTTTCATTGGGAAGGTAAATTATGCATTGGAAATTGAAATACTCCGTATGACATAGTGGGATTAAAATATTCTAAAACGACATGTACTTTGATACAACTAAATTAGTCTAAAACGACTTTTAAGTTTTGCGATGGAGGCAGTATGACTTGAGAATTAAAATCAGAAAGTGATGTATAAAAGTGAAAAGTAGGGTGATGGGAAAGGTTTATACATTTGGAATAATTTATGAGTAAGAAAGAGTAAAGTCAATGGGAAGCCATTTTCCCGCAGTTTAGTCCTATCTTACATTACTTATTGTATTTCAGTATCCTGTAGTTGTGGTCCTAGTACTGCTTACTTTGTGCCAGAACAGTTTTGCTCTCTGTTGTTCTAAATTGATAGTTGCTCACAGCTTATATGATTTCTAAGTCTAAAGGCTGCATATATTTTTGACAAACCATTAGGTCTCACTCTCAACTTGGGAAGAAGGAAATGCACGGGCCTCGCAGGATTATTCAGTATGTGTGGATTCATCATCTGCTATCATGAGGAATCCTTTTTCAGAGAAGAAGTGGAAGAAATCCCAAATATCAAGGTTGTTTAGCAGCATAAGTTCTGCGACAAAAATACAGGTTGCAGATCAGCAGAAGGAAATAAATGTCATTGGTATCAATTGGTGTCAAGGAGAGAGGAAGGTGGCTGATAAATGGCTTACAGTTCTCAGCTTGGGTTCCGGGCAAACAAGAAACATGGCACTTGATAGGTATTTTTTACGGAGAATGAACTTGGAATCATGTTTTATTCTTCTCTATAGTATAATTTTGCTTTGACATTGACACCATGTAGAGATGATTTATTAATCGGTTTTTCTAATGTGTGCCCTTGAAACTAGGAAAACACTTTTTAAAAGTGAATCTTTCCATTTTGAGGTTGCTTAATGTGTACCCAAGGGCACGCATTAGAAAAATCCTTTATTAATAACTATTATAAATATTTTCTCCCATGGATTATTTAAAATTTCAATTTACGAAAAAATTTTAATTCACAGTTTATATTTTCAAGGAGAAAGAATCCTTTTCATCCTTTATTACCCAATTAACAATTCAAAATTTTTATGAATAATTTATTGTTTCACCGAGAAACATATACTCTAAACAAAAAATAAAATAATTGCTTCATAAGTGTGCAAAATCCTAAAACATCAAGAATTTTGATACGGAAGGAGTATAAAAATATTACTCTGAGATAGATAGATATTAGCACATGGTAAGGGTTGCTTTGAACTTTAAGTCTAACGAATTCTTGGGAGGAACGTAACCCTTTTTGCAGCAGTCAAGCTTCAGTACCTTGAATTATTACTTCCGTCACTTTTGACATAGATAGCTGAACTTTGGATTCTTGTCTTTTCCCACTGCTTTGAAATTTTAGTAGGTGCATGGTGATAAAGGAATATTATTGATTTTCTTCTGTTATATGAAATGCTTTCTACTGCTTCGGGTTCTGTCTTGCAGCATTTTGTTTATTAAGTGTCACTCACTCTTGTGGGGTAGTAGGGCTAACTATAGTGTCAAATGTCAATTAGTAGGAAAAAGTGACTAAAGTAATAGTTCAGCGTTACTTCGTCACTTTTGCCATTTTGTTTCTCTAGATATCAACTTTGTGAACTGGTTAATATATACTCCCTCCGTCCGGAAATAATGTCCTTTTAGGTCTATGCACGGGAATTAAGAAATCTTATAAGTACTAGTGGAATAGTAATAAATTAAAATTAAATAAGTTTCTTTTTTTTTCAATTTGTAAGGAAGAGAGTAGGGGTGATGTAATAATTAGAGTAATGATTAGATCTAAAAAGTAGGTAAGTGTAATGATTAAATCTAAAAGGACATGTATTTTTGACAAAATTACATGGGCTAAAAGGACATGTATTGTTGGACGGAGGGAGTATGTAGTACTCCCTCCGTCTCGAAAAACAAGTCGTTTTAGCTCTTTAGTTTTGTATCAAAATAGATGTCATTTTAGGTTTTCTAGGTAAGGGATAGTAATGATTTGTATTGATTTGTGTGTTATTGACTTTTTAAAAGGTTTTGATTGGTTAAAAAATGTAGTGGGTAGTAAAATTTATGAAAAAATTAGTTGAATGATGATGTTGATTGATGGGTGAGTGTTTTAAAACTTGTGCAAAATCCTAAAACGACTTAAATTTTGAGACGGAGGGAGTAAAAAACAAAGATGCTTTACAAAAATAACAGGCCAGACAAGGGCCATGTAAAATAATGAAGGACGAAACTACACAATCACAATTGTACAGTTCTCCTACATGCCCTATCCACCCTTGTGGTGAATTTCCATTTAGTCAAAATTCTTTCCCTAAATTCTTTCCGTCCATCTGAAAACAACATTAGCAACACACCTAACATATGGTCTTTGGTCTGCTACAATTCTCACTCTACTATGCTTGAATAAAGGGGAAACACTTCTGTACTAATTATAAAAATTTCTGCTTAAAGTGATGCTTATATCTGTATAATCTTATATGTGCATTCTTTCTTCCCATAAACAGGCGCTACCTGGCTTACAGTCTTACTCCTGTTGCTGGAGTGGCAGCTCTCGTATCAGAAGAAGGTTGTTCTACAGATGCTTTGCAGGGTTCCATTATGTCTCCTCTCCCACTGTCTGCTAACATAGATTTGCCCATCACTCTCATTGGATGTTTTCTTGTTCGTCATAACAATGGGCGTTATCTCTTTAAAATACAAGATGGCATAGAGGCTCAACCTGACGCAGGGAACCAGTTAATAGAAGCATGGAACAGAGAGCTGATGTCTTGTGTCCGTGATTCATATATTGAACTAGCACTGCAGATCATGAAGAAAAGGAAAGGACATGGAGGATCTTTGGATGGTCATATTGCTAGCCAAGCAGTTCATTCAGCTCTGAAGATATTCAGTGATAACATATACGCCTTGTGGCCCAGGTCTCAATGGAAGGCAACATCTAATCAATCAATTGATTCTACCTTGATGTCATCACAACTTCCTAAAGCTGATTGGGAATGCATTATCGAAAGAATTATAAAGCCATTCTATGCACGACTTTCGGAGCTTCCTGTATGGCAGTTATGTTCAGGGGATCTTGTGAGGGTTGAAGAGGGTATGTTTCTTTCTCAGCCCGGTAGCAGTGTAGCTGATAATCTACTTCCCGCCACTGTGTGCAATTTTGTGAAAGAACATTATCCTGTATTTTCAGTGCCCTGGGATTTGATCACTGAGATCCAATTGGTGGGCGTCAGAGTGCGTGAAATCAAACCGAAAATGGTCCGGGAACTTCTTAAAGTTTCTTCTGCGTCAATAGTTGTTCGTTCAGTTGAAGAATATGTAGATGTTCTTGAGTATTGCCTATCAGATATCCAACTTCCTGATTTGACTGATTCAACTATAGCTGGTGATATTGTTCAGACTGGCAGTCCTGTATCACTTTCCAGTATCCAGGGACTTCATGGGATATCTCCCCATGGACCAGTGAGTTCAGGAGGGGATGCTCTGGTAATGATGACGAGTTTTGGAAGGGCCTTGATTGATTTTGGTCGTGGAGTAGTTGAAGATATTGGCAGGGCTGGAGGCCCCTCAAATCTTCAAAGGAATGCGATTTCTAATGGAGTAGTTGGAAATCAACTTTTATCCATAATAGCTGATCTAAGAGGACTGCCATGCCCAACTGCGACAAGTGGTTTAGTAAAGCTGGCTGTGTCTGATATTTGGGTTGGAAATAAAGAGCAACATATGCTTGTGACTCCTTTGTTGGGGAAGTTTATTCACTTGAAAATATTTGATAGGTCCATTTTGGCTGAAATTTTTTTGAATTCCATCCTACAGCCAGTACTGAAAATACAGAACTATTCTCTTAATTTTCTGGCTGACAATATTAAGTTGCTTTTCCATGAAAGTTGGGTCAACCATGTGATGAATTCAAATATGTCTCCATGGTTCTCATGGGAGAATAAATCAAGCACTGGGGGTGAAGGTGGCCCAAGTCCAGAATGGATAAGACTATTCTGGAGAAACTTTGATGGTTCAGCTGATGATCTTTCTCTTTTTGCTGATTGGCCATTAATTCCTGCTTTCCTTGGTAGACCAGTTTTGTGTCGTGTGAGGGAGCGTCGACTTGTTTTCATTCCTCCAATTTGTCCTACCACCTCTGGAAGTGATGAGTCTGATGCTGGTGCATCAGAAGATGGGCAAATGGGTTGTTCTGTAGACCTTGCATCATTGCCAGAAGCTGTGAAGCCATACTTGGTAGCTTTCAGATCTGCTCAAACTAGGTACCCATGGTTGCTTTCCCTGTTAAACCAGTGCAACATACCCATATATGACCCTTCTTTCCTGGAGTCTGCTGCAGCTTGTGGTTGCCTTCCAATATCTGGTCAGTCACTGGGACAAGTAATTGCTACAAAACTAGTGGCAGCTAAGCATGCTGGCTATTTCCCTGAACTCACATCCTTCTTAGCCTCTGATCGCGATGAGCTTTTTAATCTCTTTGTCTCTGATTTTTCGTCTAATAGCTCCAGTTATGGGAGAGAGGAACTTGATGTGCTCAGTGCATTGCCAATATATAGAACAGTAGTTGGATCATATACAAGGATCCATGGCCAAGATCTCTGTTTAGTTTCTTCCACCTCCTTCTTGAAGCCATCTCATGAGCAGTGTCTTTCTTATGCTTCGAATTCTGATGAAGGCGTGTTACTGAGAGCCCTCGGGGTTCAAGAACTGAATGACCAGCAAATCTTGGCAAGATTTGCACTCCCTGGTTTTGAACATAAAACTGAGGCTGAGAGGTCTGAGATCTTACTCTATACATATAGACACTGGCATCATCTGCAAGATAATTCTCCTGTAATCCAAGCACTCAAGGAGACTAATTTTGTGAGGAATGCTGATGAATTTTCCATGGAGTTATCCAAACCACAGGATCTGTTTGACCCAAGTGATACTCTACTAATCTCAGTGTTTTCCGGTGAAAGAAAAAGGTTTCCAGGGGATCAGTTTGGCACAGATAAATGGCTTCAAATTCTGAGGAAATTAGGTCTCCGAACTTCAGCTGAACCAGATGTCATACTTGAATGTGCAAAGAGGGTTGAATTTGTTGGATCTGAATTCGTGAGACATTCTAGTAACATGGATAACTTAGATACAGACCCAGTGAGTTCTTCTGATGAACTCTCTTTAGAGATATGGACATTAGGTGAGTCTGTCTTGCAAGCTATATTCTCTAATTTTGCCGTACTGTACAGCAACAATTTCTGCAATGCCCTTGGTCAGATTGCTTGTGTACCGACTGAGAGAGGCTTCCCATATATGGGAGGTAAGAGAGGTAAAAAAAGAGTGCTCTCATCGTACAATGAAGCTATTTTGTTGAAGGATTGGCCATTGGCCTGGAGTTATGCTCCCATAATCTCAAAGACAAATTTAATCCCGCCTGAATACTCCTGGGGAGCACTGCAACTGAAGAGTCCTCCATCCTTCGCTACTGTTTTAAAGCACTTGCAGGCAAGTGACATATCTCTTTTTGTGCTGCATATTTTTCTTATGATAAATTTGGTTTAGGGAAGTAAACGAATGAAATACTTAGGTTGTTGGAAGGGACTCTGGTGGAGACACACTTGCACATTGGCCTGCTGCAACAAATGTGATGTCAGTTGAGGATGCCTCATGTGAGGTTTTGAAGTACCTGGAGAAAGTGTGGGACTCCCTTTCCGCTTCAGGTTTGTTATGGCTATTATATTGAAATTTGTTCATTCTTTCATCAAATGTTCACTTAAATTTCAGATTCATGGAGCCTAACGTTATTGCAGAAAGGGTGAACTGCAAAAAGTTAGGCTGTTAAATTTTGGCTAAAGCCAGATATTCAAAAATCAAAACCCTGAAGCCTCATTGTTACATAAAGAGACTATTTTGTTGACTTTTAGCCCTTTCTGAAGTAGTTATATACTAAAATTTAAACAGAATTCAGATTGAGGAGCACAAAATTCAGATTACAAGGTTAAGAATACAACATATTACATAGCGCTCTTGTACCCCCTAAACAGACTAAGCCCAACAGTTGCAGCAATAACTTCGACACTAATAGAATCTGTTAGGGAGTCCTTAGAATGCTTTGCTTATTTTATTATAATGTGAAATGGTGGTTTATTCTATCTCCTCTAATATGAGTGGATATGCTCATTGGAAGCAATTTTTTTCCATCTTATTTTCTTCACATGGATTCATCATTTCCTTCTTCCAGACATTGATGAATTGAAGAATGTTGCTTTCCTTCCTGCTGCAAATGGTACACGGCTTGTCAGAGCAAATTCTCTTTTTGTGCGCCTGGGAGTCAACCTGTCCCCATTTGCTTTTGAACTTCCAACCCTATATCTCCCTTTCGTGAGGATTCTAAAAGACTTGGGACTAAGGGAGCATATATCAGTCTCAAGTGCCAAGGAACTGCTCTTGCATCTCCAGAAGCTGTGTGGATACCAACGTCTGAATCCAAATGAATTCCGTGCTGTTACTGAAATTTTGCATTTTATTTGTGATGGGATTGACGACACTAATAATTCAGATAGGTTCGTCTGGGAATCAGAAGCTGTGGTTCCAGATGATGGCTGCAGACTAGTGTATGCAAGATCATGTGTGTACCTTGATTCTTATGGTTCCCGATTTGTCAAGTACATTGACTCTTCTAGACTCAGATTCACACACCCTGATATCCCCGAAAGAATTTGCTTGTCTTTGGGCATAAGAAAGCTAGCTGATATCGTTGTGGAGGTAGTATTGCTCACTTGTATTAGATGTATGACATTTTGTAAATTACTTGTTACTTTAATATGTTTGGCCATAATTATCTGCTTATCATGTCAGGAACTTGACGATAAGGAACATCTTCAAACTGTCGATAGAATTGGGCCTGTCTCGCTCGCACTAATCAAAAGAAAGTTGTCAAGTCGATCCTTTCAGGATGCAATATGCAGACTTGTTAGCAGTTTAGGGAACTATGTTCTTCGACTTGAAAGTGTGTCTTCGGAACTGATCAGGTCCTTGCTTGTAGATGTGGCAGAGAAGTTGCAGTTTGTCCAGTGCATTTATACTCGGTTTCTTCTTCTTCCACGATCAATTGACATTACCTATATACCTAAAGATTCAGCTATTCCAGAGTGGGCTGATGGGTCACGGCATCGGGCTCATTACTACATTAATCATAGTGTAACCTGCATCTTAGTTGCTGAACCTCTGAGTTACATCCCAGTATCTGATTTGCTCGCTTTTGTTGTTAGTGATGTGTTAGGTTCGCCTACGCCTTTGCCTATTGGATCTTTGTTCCTCTGCCCTGAAGGTTCAGAGTGCCTAGTTATTGAAAGTTTGAAGCTTGTTTCCAGCAAAGAAGTAAGTAGAACCACTGTAAGCAACGGTGAATTTGTTGGAAAAGAAATAGTTGCTCAAGACGCTCTCCAAGTACAATTGCACCCACTCAGACCATATTATATTGGTGAAATTGTCGCTTGGCGGTCTCAAGCTGGGGAGAAGTTGAAATATGGGAGAGTTCCAGAGGATGTAAGGCCATCAGCTGGACAAGCACTGTACCGACTTAAAGTTGAAACTGCAGCTGGTGTAACTGAGTCTCTACTCTCTTCACAAGTTTTTTCATTTAAGAGCCTGTCAGCTGACAGTGAGGCTTCTCCGGCAACCATTCCCGAAGATTCACATGTGGGCTTGGAGAATGAGAAGCGTATGCTCCCAGAAAATTCCAGGAGAGGCCAAGAGACAGCTCAGCAGGTATCTAAGCTTCTTGCTTTTTATTATGTTAATGCCCTTTTCATTATCCTAGTCGGGTGCTCAACAAAGCTTTCTGGGATTCTCATTCTTGAGTGGCTCTAGTGTTGTAACTTGTTATGTGTGTTAAGGGCCATTCATTAATCGTTCTATGCCGAAAGTTCATTAATCGTTATAGACATGAGCTTAGATGTACAATTGGTGGAACTTCATTAGGATCCTCATCTATTTTTCATGATCATTTTCAATTGTTTCATTTGCAGCAATAAAGAGGTTCTGTGCTTTAATTAGTTGTGTTGTCTCTAGCACATCTTCAGTTTTCAGTAATAACACTTTGGATCTCATAACATACGTTCGGCTGTTTCCACTCTCTTGACGAGGTTTTCTTTGTTTATTTATATATAGCCTCCAACAAGTAATGACCTCCAGCATGCCAGAGTATCGCCTGCAGAGCTCGTACAGGCTGTTCACGAAATGCTTTCTGCAGCAGGCATCAATGTGGATGCTGAGAAGCGAGCGTTGTTGCAGACGACCATAAAACTTCAAGACGAGGTGGATGACTATCGGGCAGCACTTTTGCTCGAGCAGGTTTGCTCTCTGTCCCTCTCCACGCGATTTCTGTTCATGAATTCCTCCAATTTTTGTTTTTCGTCTTTACCATTATTTCCTGCAGACTTACCCACACTAGTACTCTCTTGCGAAGGTAGAACCCTAGTACCCTCGTAACTGCTTGTGCATTCGGCACTAGTAAACCATACTACTACTAGATCTGTCAATTAGTATCCGACAGGCGATGTCTGGTAGATTAGGCAGTTGTATCCCCAAGGCTAAAAATTCCGGTGGGCTGGCCTTGACATTATTGTAGATTTGGATCATTCAACAACCAATGTTGAATAGAGTATTCCTTGACAAACCCTGGTGTTCCAAAGTTAGGTCCGGTCAGATTTTCGGGGCGAAGTTTTTATAGGTTTAGTTATGCTATTACACTAGTGTCGTCTGTCTGGAGATCCGCTGATTCTTATTTGCTTGGCTTACCATCAAAATGCAGGGCAAGGCAGATGCTGCAACCAAAGAAGCCGAGACTGCGAAAACCTCATGGCAGTGTCGGATTTGCTTAGCCGCTGAAGTAGACATAACATTGGTTCCTTGCGGTCACGTGCTATGCCGGAGGTGCTCTTCGGCTGTTTCACGGTGCCCCTTCTGCCGTTACCAGGTTTCTAAAGCAATGCGAATATATCGACCATGAAGTATATATTCCCCCTGCAATATGAAAGCTAAATTAGCATACGAAAACTAACGATTTCACTCCATTTTTTGGATGTATATAACATGTTCGTGTATATATATGTATTATAAGGTATCGTGCGTTTGCGCCATAGTTTTGTCATATTTGAGTTTTCGTAAACGGGCTCTTCATGTTCATTCAATGAAAGTCGTGCGTTTGCACTATAGATTGTCAACAACTTCGACATTAGTGGTGTCGACACCCACAATGTCGACGTCAGTGCTCTTGACCTCGACATCAGTGAATTTTTTTCAAAAAAAATTTTGAATCAAATTTTAGTTTAAAAATAATCTTTGCAAGATGGAGGAAAATTGGGAGGCAGAGAATGGAAGATAGGTTGCACTCGAGCTCATAAACTGTTATAGTGTTATGTCCCTGACCTTGGGACTCTTTTTAGCCCCGTTTGAAACAATCTCATCCTAGCTATTTCCAAATTTTGTGTAATCATTTGGTGAAGCCAAATTTAAACTTTAAGTTGGAGTCAAAAAAACATTTGGTGCCAAAATTTTAAATTTCAATAAGACACTATTTATACCATTAGAAATTTAGAATGGGTAATGTAAAAGACACTAGTTTGTACTTCTTTTAGAGGTAATAAGGTCATGTTTATCAAGGGATACTAAGAATACTAATATTTTATTCTTCTCTCTTCGTCACATCATCCTAGCATCACATTATCATTTTTCGCACTTTATCAATAGCATACATAGTATCCCAAAATCTATCTTTTCATAGCCACTTAATTTACAAATATACCCATCTTCAACAATTATTTCCATTATCGATTATATTATTATATTCATTTATTATTATTAAAATATTAATATTAAATTAATATTATTTATTAATATTATAATTCAATTTTTCGGATTATATTTCACATATTTAAAATCAAAGAGAAATATTTAAAAAAAAATATAGTCAAACATATTCAAAATTGATGTCTACATATAGATAAAAATGAATCTAGTATTGTGGTAATTTTTTATTTTTTATTTTTTATTTGGACAATTTTTATAACCTAAATATTGATTTTAATGTATAAAACAATTTAACTCCAAAGAAGATCTAAACCGTTCAACACATCACACGTATCGCAAGATGCTGCCCTCCTCCTGCAACCCGATCCAGCTGCGATACTTGTCTCCTTTGGTGCAGGAAGTTGCAGCCCAATCCATCCTAGTATCAATACTAGGAAAGCATCAATGTAGTATCGCATAGTCCACTGTAGCAATTTTTTAATGTTATATTTGGTAGTATCGGTACTAGGAAATTTGCCGATAAAACTGCCCTAAGGCCATGTTTATCAAGGGATACTAGAGATACAAAGAATACTAATATTTTATTATTCTCTTTCCGCCACATCATCATAGCATCCCATTCTCATTTTTTCCACTTTATCAATAGCATCCCTAGTATTCCAAAACTCATCTTTTCATACCAACTAAATTTACAAATATACCCTTCTCCAACAATTATTTCCATTCTCGATTATATTATTATATTCATTTTTTATTATTAAATATTAATATTAAATTAATGTTTTTATAAATAAACTAAATAAAGCTAAATATATATATATATAACCCAATAATTATTATTATTTTTAAAACCGAACTTTAATATGGAGTATATGATTATTTAATGAAATAAATTTAAAATAACAACCCATATCATTGATGAAAAGCATAGATCATACACAAAAACAACACTTCAGAAATACAAACAACAACATATTTTAAAAACATAGATAACAGTTTAAAATATTTAATTATATTTTATTTCAAAAAATTAAAATAACTTCTTACATTATTTATTCTTACGATTTAAAAAAAAAATTTCGGTATTTTTTTAAATAATCGTATTAACAAAATTATTTTTTTCAAAATATGGCAAACATATTCGAAATTGATGTCTATGGGTAGATAAAAATGAATCTAGTATTGTTGTTAATTTTTTATTTTTTATTTTTAATGTCAAAAATTACATATTAAACACTTAAAAAGGTTTCGACCAGATTAAATCCCATCCGTCCATGAGATCCACTTGTCACCATCACAAATGCATGGAAGAGCACCCAATGTGTACCCAACACGTGTCCTACTGTTGCCTATTTTGTGCCAGAGACCAGCATGCCAAAACACAACGTTTCTTATTTGCTATGTACAATCCGACGCCGTTTTGATTTGGTTTTTCCGGAAAAAAATAAAGTGCCTGACATAACCCCTTTTTTTATTCCCCTGGCATCGATCCTTCAAAAGTATCGCTCTAGCATCCCTCTTCTTCCTATTCCAATTTTTTTATCGATGCTAGGATTCAACCCATAAAAGTGCCCTAATTACCTTAAAACCCCATGTATTTTTGACAAAATATCAAAGGCTAAAAGCCCATGTATTATCGTATGATTGAAGTATAATAGAAGATAATAGATTTAAAGTAACAAAGTGATGTTTTATTCCGAAACGATGTGCTCATATATATATTTTTATACAAGGCGAAGATTTGGGTGTGGTCAACCGCGGTTGAGCCACCACCCAAGTGCGTCCTTTCGGATGAGCTCGTCGACTACATCATCAGATTTCCAATCGGAACGACTCGGCAGCAGACCAAGGTGAGCGAGACGATCCGCAACGCAGTTACCCTCTCCAGGTGTATGGGAGAACGACACACTAGCGAAGAATCGGCCGATGGCGAGCGTGTCTGAAATCATCATTTCGATCTCCCATGGGCAGCTCCAAACACCCTTGACGGCGTTAATAGCCGTCAGACAGTCGCCTTCCACCTCAAGATGAGAAATCCCCAGCCGGTGAGCTTCCTGCAACCCATAAAGGAGACCCAAAGCCTCAGCTTGCAATGCTGAGGACTTACCATAGCTCTACACCCCACAGTTGAGAATTCTGCCACGGTCGTCACGGATGACGAAACCCCAAGCAGCGTTACTATTAGCGGTCATAGCCCCGTCAAAATTTAGTTTCATGAATCCTTCACGGGGTTTTTCCATTTTATGATTTTTGGTCTGCGTGGTTTGTTCTGTTTGTTGGTCGGTTCTTTGGTTGTCTCTTCCTCATCTAACTCTTCACTCTATGCCTTCTTCCAGTTGTCTCTTTGTTGGTTAATGTAGTTTATCCACTCATCCGGACCACGATAAGTATGGTCATCAAAGAGAACTTTATTCCTCAGAGACCAGATGCCCCAGGGGGAAAAAGCTATGATTGATCTTTGTTCTTGAGTTAGTTTTGCAAATATTTCTATAATAATGTCTTTATAGGTTTTGTTATTTTTGTTTGTATCCTGGATTATCCTTTCAATCTGTTGGTCCATTTTCCGAATGATCGTGAGTGTGGTCTGACATTCTGTGAACAAATGTCTTGCATCTTCCTAGGGGTGATTACAGAGAGCACATTCCATTGACACATGAATACCTTTGTCTCGTATTCTCTCTTTTAGAGTGTTTTTCCATAAGAAAATTCTTCGTGATCTGGTGGTATAATCTAGGGCACTAGTTGTAGAGAACCAACCATTTTTACTTGCTTTCCAATAATGTCTATCCTCGAATTCATTTAGAGGTATATGGATGCTACAAATTTGCTCAATTATATCCATAAGGAGAACTTCCTTTAGTTTTTGCACTTTCCAGGTTCTGTCTGGGTTTATATATTTGTCAACAGTTTCCCATTCATTTATGTTGTCGTGTAGCCGACTTTCTATCATATTTATGTCATTGTTTATCCAGCTATCTTTCCAGAATCTTATAGTTTTTCCATTCCCAATTTGCCAGATCAAACCCGAGCAGAATTCAGATTTTATCTCCATAAGTTTTGCCCATTGTCAAGAGGTATGTTTTGTTCTTTTATAGTCCCAAATGGTTTTTCCTTTAAGGTATTTTTCTGAAATTATTTTAACCAATTCATTGTGCGGTTCAGCTAAGATTTTCCATAGTAATTTCATCTGTAAATCCTTGTTTATATCTTTTGCCTTGTTTAGTCCTAGTCCTCCTTTTTTTGGTCTTCATATTTTTTCCCATCCGATCAAATGTTTATAGTTTTGATCCTTGTTCCAAAAGAAGATATGCTCCTATATAGTTATGCTTGTGCCCTCTCCAAAAACTTTTTGGCTCTACCATTTTTTATTTATTTGAAGCTTAAAATATATTGAAAACTTAATGAAAATTTTACAAGATTAGGAGGAGGTTCTTGGGTGCCAAAAAGAGGTTTATGATCTCTAGTGCAACCTATCTTCCATGTGGAAATAGTTATGAGGAGTGGTGGGACATGCAATAAGAGGTAATGAGAGAGAGAGAGGAGTACAAATTGAGAGAGAGAGAGAGGGAATAAGACCATACACGTCCCATTGAGTTTATAATCCTATTTATGGCCTCTATCCACATACGAATTTTCGTATTCACTCCGTCTATGTGTTTTTTTTCACACATTCCACAATATAGCTTCTATCTCATTTTTTTTTTATTGTGGGTTAGTCAAACCTTAATTTTTCGAATATAATTTATTTATAAAATCAAAATGTTATTACAGTTTATTATATTTCTTTTACTATATACATATCGGTGTAAAAAAATCATAAATAGGATATAATATTAATATTTCAAATTAAAAGAAAATTTGGAAAGAAAAAAGAAAGAAAAAGAAAGTAATGGGGGAGAGAGAAAGAAGAAAAGATCAAATAGATTTGATTGGTGGAGAGGTGGACCCACACAATTTGCACTTTTTTTTTTGATAAGGTAAAGATTTGGAAGAGGTCAGACCCTGCTAGACCACCACCCAAGGGCATCCTTGCGGATGAGTATACGCGGAGCAGGATCAACGAGGAGGTCTCGCGTGGGCGTTGTGTGGTTTAGATGCGCGATCCTGTCGGCGGTCGAGTTGACCTCCCGAAAAACATGACCGAATTGCACCCTAGCAAAGTGTTGGAGTAGGAGCAGGGTGTCAGAAATCAGCATCTCGATCTCCCACGGGTAGAGCTGGCAAAACCCGACCCGAACCAGAAAACCCGACCCGGTCGACTCGAAACCGATTATTCTGAACACTGACACAACCCGTCCATTTTGGACCCGAAATCCGAATGAACCGAACCCGATTAACCCGGAACCCATTATAACCGAAACCCGAAATAACCCGAACTTTAAGCTACAATCTAGTAATTTTTTTTAAATGAATACTGAAATAATGAAAACCCGAGACAATCGAAACCCGATACAACCGAAACCCGAACCCGACCCAACCGATTGACCAAATTATTAGACATTACCCGAAACCCGAATGACCCGAAACCCGACTAACCGAACCCAAACCCGACCCGCCCGATTGCCACCTCTACCCACGGGCAGCACCATAAGCCTCACAGACAATTGATGACGGTCAGGATGTTACCTTCAATCATGATGCTCCGAAGCTGGAGCTCCTTTGCCTCGGCGATGCCTCCTCTGATCGCCAAAGTCTCTGCAGCTAATGCTGAGATGTGTCCACATTTGAAGCCGCCACACTCGATGACTGCCCCATTGTGGTCCCTAATAATGAAACCTGCAGAAGCTTCACCCGAAGATAGTTTGGATCCATCGAAATTAATTTTGAAAGATCTCTCATCTGGTTTGCTCCCTCTCAAATTTCTTCTTCTTCGTGGTTGAGTTGTCCAAGTTTTCTTGTGCTGGTATGTGGCCCCTTCTTCAAAGGTCAATTTAGAGGCAGCCCAGTTCTGTATTTGTTGTTTGGTATAATTCTCCATAATATAGATGGATGTTGTATTGAGGTTTTCAAATACTTGCCGGTTCCTGCTTGTTCATAGACTCCACCATGTCGTCGCAAGTCTTCCTTTTTGCTCGTGGTTGTGTGTAGTAAAAATTTCGCATACAATGTTTTTGATTGATTTGTTTCTGGTGTCAATTTCTCGAATCACTTTTTCAATGTTTGGGTCAATTTTGTGAATCAGTTGTAGGGTGTTGTGGCATTCGGTAAAGAGATGGATTGGACTTTCATCCGTCTGGTCACACAAAGCGCAAGATAGTGGAACATGAATGCCTTTGTTTGCTAGTCTGGTTCTCGTCGGGATTCCATCTAGTGTAAGTTTCCAAATGAAGTTTTTTACTTTCGGGAATATGTCTAGGTTCCATATCCATGTCGTGTCACAAGTTTCTTCTGTGTTTTGCTTTGTGATGTGTGCTAGTGCACTTGCCGTGCTGAACCAACCATTTTTACTTGGTTTCCAGTATAGTCTGCCTTCTATTTCGTGTTCTGGTATGTAGATGTCATCAATCTTGTTGACCACATATGTTGGAAGGATGTTATATAATTCATCAATTTTCCATTTCTTGTTGATGCCAATGTATTTTTCTGCCTTTTCATTTTCGTTGATTGTGATGTTTGGATGTTGTCGACCTTGTAATGGTTTTCCGTCTAGCCAAATGTCTTTCCAAAAATTTATCGTCTTTCCATTTCCTATTTTCCATATTAGTCCTTTGTAGAATTCTTCTTTTAGTTCCATTAATTTGGCCCATTGCCAAGATGAATTTTCTTTTCGCTGGTATTCAAGGAGGGGGGTTTCTTTCAAATATTTTTCTTTAATCACTTGGACCTATGGGTTACATGGCTCTGCTAAGATTTTCCAAAGCAATTTCATTTGTAGTGCTTGATTCATATCTTTTGTTTTATGTATTCCTGTGCCTCCCAATCGTTTCTGCTTGCACACCTTGTCCTAGCCAATAAGGGGGGAGAATGATTGATCTTTGTTCCAGAAGAAGCATCTGTTTATTTGGTCAATTTCTTTATGGATTGTTGTGGGGAGCATAAAATTTTGCATAATATAATTTGGCTTAGTTGCCAGATTTGACCTTATTAGTGTCGCCTTTCCTTCTTGTGAAAGAGAGTTGGCTTTCCATTTCGTGAGTTGTTGTCTGGTTTTGGTTACTGTTTCTTCAAATGTGGTTCGGTTGACTCGACCATTGATAATGGGACAACCGAGGTATTTATCAAGTGCTATATGGTTTGTGATATGGATTGTACTTTGGATCAGTTGTTTTGTACTGTTCGAGACTTTTGGGGTAGTTTGAAAGGCCGATTTTTGGAAATTGACCTTTTGTCCCGATATGGCATAGTAGTCATCAATAATATTCTTCACTATTCGACACGAGTCTTGGTTTGCCTTGGCGAATATCATCATATCATCTGCGAAAGACAGAAAGGGGATTTTCATGCCTGATCTATATATTTTGAATCCGATGGATTTGTCTGATTGGTTTGAAGCGGCTTGTAATTTCCTAGCAAGAATTTCTGCTCCTATGATGAATAGATAGGGTGAGAGTGGGTCTCCTTGTCTGATCCCTCTCTCTAGTATGAAGGGGCCCGTGGGGCTATCATTAACCAAAACTGAGAAGGAAACGGTCTGGACACATTGCTCTATCCATGTTCGAAATTTTTGGCAAAAGCCGAATTTTTCTAGAACTTTGAATAGGAAGTCTCATTCTACTCTATCATATGCCTTTTCCATATCTAGTTTGACGGCAATCCATCCTTCTTTTCCGCGTCTACTTTTAAATGAGTGGAAGATTTCATGGGCTATTAAGACATTGTCTTGGATTGCCCTGTCAGATACAAATGCCCCTTGGAGGGGGTGAATAATTTTCTTTAAAATCGGTTTCATCCTTTCTGCAATGATTTTGGCTATAGCTTTGTAAATTGTTGAGCAAAGGCTAATAGGTCTGAAGTGGTTTGTAATTGTAGGGTTGTCACATTTTGGGATCAAAGTAATAAAGATGTGGTTGATTTGTTTTAGGATTCGACCAGAGTGGAAAAATCCTTTAATTGCCTTTATGACTGATGGGCCTACAATATCCTAATATTCTTGGTAAAATTCCATTGTCATTCCATCAGGTCTTGGAGATTTATCCTTTCCAATCGAGAAGAACGCATTTTTTATTTCCTAGTTTGATATCTTTTAAGTTAGCTTCGAATTATCATCATCAGTGATTTCTGTGTTGATGAGTGAGAGGTAATCATTGAGAAGGTTATGGTTGATGGGTTGCATCCTAAACCTTTTCTCGAAATCATTTTTTTATTTCTCTTGTAATATTTTCTTCTCCTGTGGCTAATGTGCTATCTATAGTTTGAATTTCCTTTATGATTTTTCTATTTCTCCTTCCTGATGCCATTCGGTGGAAATAATCGGAATTTGTGTCAGCCAATTTAAGGTGTTTTGTTTTGGCTCGTTGGCTCCAATACATTTTATGGTATGACAAGATTTTCTCTCGTTTATTTATAAGTCTGTTCTGCTTTTGCACTCTCTTAAAGAGAGGTGGAAATTTGAAGGGGTGAATTTTTTTTAACATTTTTTACACTCAAAATATATGGGATGTGGGTGTTTTTTGGGTGAGAGCCTAAATTTCTCACATTTTCCACTTGAGGTGTGGATGGTCTAAGACCATGTGCAACCGAGAGTCACACGAATCAAAACTCATTTCAGCCACATCAGCAACTACTCCTGCCACGTCGGCTTTCCACTGACTTTTCAACTTTTTACATTTTTCATCAACAACAGAGAGTCGCGCGAATTAAATTTAGAAATGTTGATTTTTATATTTATTAAGCTAAATGTTGATTTATTTTACTTAAATTTTTTGTTAATGATATTATTAATATTAATACGTATCATTAAAATAAAAAGGCATACAATTAAATTTAGAAATATTTTATTAATTTGATGCACTGAAAAACACCCAAAAAATATTACACAACTTAAACTTGCAAACAACATATTAAATTTGAAACAAAACACACTCATACAATAAAATTAAACGTCATCTCCGGGAGTGCCAAATTTCTGCCATATATGTTCAATCAAGTCGGTCTTGAGTCGATTATGCATACTCGTGTCTCGTAGTTTAGCCCTATTTTGTATCACTTCACGCATTTCAGCTGGATAATTTGGGATGATAGGTTCAGCTACATGAACTTGATCGAAGTCGGATGGATCATAGTAGTGTTGATATGTATCACGTTCATCTTCAACGATCATATTATACAAAATAATGCATGCCCTCATTATTTTCCCCATCAAATTAATGTCACATGCAAGTGCCGGATAGCGTATAATAGCAAACTGAGCTTGTAAGACACTGAACGCTCGCTCCACATCTTTACGTGTTGACTCTTGACAATTGGAAAATAATGTATCATTCGCACTAAAAGGGTGTCGAATGGATGGAATGAACGAAGCCTGTTTGGGATAAATGCCATCGGCGAGGTAATATGTCATGTTGATATGATTACCATTTACAACAAAATTCGTCGTAGGAGATTCACCGTTTAGGACATCATCAAATACCGGAGAATGATCAAGAACGTCAATATAATTACACGTACCTGGAGTTCCAAAAAATGCATGTCAAATCCATAAGTCGTAGGATGCAACTGCTTCCAGGACAACAGTCGGCTTTTTATCACCCTTTGCATATTGACCTTGCCATGCAATGGGACAATTTTTCCATTCCCAATGCATGCAATCAATACTTCCGATCATTCCGGGCCAACCACGAGCATCTCTTACGAACAACAGACGTGGCATGTCCGTTGCATTCGGCCTCCGTAAGTACTCGTCCCCAAATAGGGTGATGATGCCAACAAAGTGCGACAAGCAAGACCTTGCTGTTGAGCCACCAACACGAACGTAATCATCAACAGCATCAGCGCTAACCCCATAAGCTGGCATGCGTATGGCGGTTGTATATTTCTGCAACGGGGATAGGCCTAGGTAACTAGTTGCACCCGAACATTGTTGAAAGAACTCAAAAGAACTGGACAAAGCATCCACCTCATGTACAAATACTTGTGGCCTCATCCGATATCTTCGTCGGAATTGAGCATCATTGTAGGTTGGTGTTGGAGAGAAATAATCTTCGAACAACCGAGCATGTCCGGTTTCTCGATCTCTCTCGATGTAAGTTCTGCTTCGACGTGGACATGAAGAACTGCTACTTCGGAGGCTCATATTCACCACATACTCCTCGAGTTTGTCATTGAGTTCAATATCCTCAGTTGGAAAGTAGGTAAGGATATTGGGGATTTCTGGGGATGAAGAAGTAATTGAAGAGCTAGATGAAGATGTGAAGCCAAAGTTCATAGGTTTTTTTGGACATTTTGCAAGAAGAGATTGAGAGCTAGGCAGATGAGATGTGTGTACGATTCATTTTATGAAGTAATGAGGTATTTATGGACGTTACATGGCCGACCGTTGCATCAACTGCGGTTTCAAATTCAAATTTAAATCTCAAACCGACATTCCACATTTGAATTTGAATTCAAATTTCAATAACTTCAATAATGGGTTTAGTCAAAGTCAGTAGCTTCGGAATAGGGTAAAGCTGAGATTCCTCCAAGCTTTAAGTCATTCAAAGTTTCAGAATAGGGTAAAGTTGAGATTCCTCTAAGCTTTAAGTCATTCAAAGCTTCGGAATAGGGTAGAGCTGAGATTCTTCCAAGCTTTAGTCATTCAAAGCTTCAGAATAGGGTAAAGCTGGGATTCCTCCAAGCTTTAGTCATTCAAAGCCTCGGAATTGGGTAAATATGAGATTCTTCCTCAAAGCTTTCCCCCATATAAACGATTTGCTCCTTCAATGTTGCAAACAAGCAAGCAAATTACCCAAACCATCCAGCCAGCTAAATGGATCCAAATGGAAACCCACTCCCAAATCCTTTCGATCTTTCTCAAAGCTTCATTCAAAGCCTAGCTTCGCAAGATCCAAACTACCCAAACCATCTTTCTCAACACCCTCTGTCATATCAGTACGCAAACTTTCCTTTCATGCATACCTCCTTATCACATGCATCCAACTGCTCAACCCATTCCACACAGTTACCATGATCCAAATGTGAATGTCAACCCAATGTCTCCTCCTATTACCTGACCAACATTTGGGACACAAGCAAGCATGGATGAAGAAGGTGATGATGAAGATGTCGAGAAGGTTGCTGGTGGTGAAGATGTCGAGGATGTTGCTGGTGGTGAAAATGTTGAGAAGATTGCCGCTGATGTAGATTCGGAGGAGGTTGTTGTTGTCAATGACGAAGGAACAAAAAGACAATGGACCGAAAGGGAGGACGAGTTGCTCGCCAACGGATGGCTTAACACTAGCAAAGATGCTATCCAAGGAACCAACCAATCAAGCAACACATTTTGGTCTAGGGTTGTAGCGTACTTCAACGACATGAGGGGGGGGTGAACCTCCTCGCACTCGGTGCCAATGTAAGAACCACTTTCAGAAGGTAAATGCAACTGTTTCTAAATTTGCAGCGGCTTATGCAACAGCCTCGCAGGAAAGAACAAGTGGTCAATCAGAGGATGACGTGTTGGCTCATGCTCGTATGTTGTATAGAGAGTCAAGTAACTCAAGCGAAGTTCAATCTCGAGCATGTATGGCGCATGCTTCGGAATGAACCAAAGTGGCAGTGTTCCCTTCAACCGTCAGCAACTGCAGGAGGGAGTAGCTCCAAGAGAACAAAGGTCAATCAAGCTGGAGCATACACTTCAAGCTCTAATGCTGAAACTACGCCTAGTGAAGGTGGGACTCCATATAGTTTATTTGCTCATCTTCTCAGAAGGATGAGTTCCAAGAGAGCGGGTAAGAGGTCAAGAGTACTATGTTAAATGAGCCAACCTCAAACCCGGAACTTGTAGAGTTCTACGACCTTAAGAGGAAGGAGCTAGAGTTGAGGCAAATGGAAATAGAAATGAGAAGAGAATCTCTCCGGCTATATGATGAAAGTGAAGCAAGGAAGAGAATGGATGTCGAGAGGAAGAAACTGGAAGCGGAAATGAAGGCATTGAAGGTTAGTGAAAAGGCAAAACATGTGGACTATAAGTTTAACGTTCTTACGAATTTGCAAAGCATGATAGGTTCGCTGTCATTGGACGAAGAACAGGAAATGAAGGCATTGAAGGTTAGTGAAAAGGCAAAACATGTGGACTATAAGTTTAACATTCTTACGAATTTGCAAAGCATGATAGGTTCGCTGTCATTGGACGAAGAACAGGTGATGAAGAAGCTGATCAAGGAGTTGAAGGATGATCACCAGTAAGTGACGAAGAAGTTAATGTCCGTGTGTAATGTTCATTTGTAGTGTTTAAGTTTATGGGTATGTGTAATTTCATGTTTTAGGTGTAACTTCATGTGTGTTTTCATTTTCCGGGTGTAGTGGGTATTGTTATTTAATGTTCAAGTTTATGTATTTTTATGGTGTAAGTTTATGTTGATTTAAGTTAATGTTGTTTATGTGACTATAAATCTTTAACATATGATAAACTTAGCGAATTTTTTTTTCTTCCAAACATACGCAAAATGGGTGTCATTGGGTAGAGAAAAATAAATCGTATTCAAAAATAATTTTTTTTTAAAAAATAATTTATTTAACAAATATATGGGGGTCCCTTCCATGTGTCTCAATACCATTGGCTAAAAAAAATTAAATAAATAAAATCGGATGATGCGCATCAACTGGCAGCACCTCCGACATTTTTTGCACCCGGATCAAAAGTCTCTCTCTCCTCCATCTCATCATTTTGCTGAGCTGTCTCCTCCATTTGATTCGCCTGACGCTCCATTGCATGTGATCTAATACCATCCGCATTAGTGAATCCTTTCTCAGATTCATAACTTACTTTTTCCAGTGTCACATCAGCTTTAAGGCCCAATTTCAGATTATTATTTTTGCACCCCCATTCATGAACTCCGATCTCAAACTCATAACTTACTTTTCTTTATTTACCTTTTTTATGAACTCCGATCTCAAACTCATAACTTACTTTATTTACCTTTTCGCCTGACGCTCCATTGCATGTGATCTAATACCATCCGCATTAGTGAATCCTTTCTCAGATTCATAACTTACTTTTTCCAGTGTCACATCAGCTTAAAGGCCCAATTTCAGATTATTATTTTTGCACCCCCATTCATGAACCCCCATTCATGAACTCCGATCTCAAACTCATAACTTACTTTTCTTTATTTACATTTTTTATTAAATAAAATCTTCTTATATTAAAATTATAATATTATCCATTCTCATAAGATTATGTTTACTCTATATTATAATTATTATAACTATACTGACCAAAAAAAAAATTTATTATAACTATCAGAGAAAAATTATACGGGTGTTGACAAAATACTGTAATGCAAAATGGGTGGAAAAAATATGCAAAATGGGTGGAAAATTTACTTTTTAGTTGGTAACATAATAATATATTGGTATTATTTGAATAATTTTTTTAAAAAAATACACATGCAAAATGGGTGTCTATGGTTAGATAAAATTAATTCACACTTGAATATTTTATTTTATTGAACCCGGTTAAAAGTGAAAAAACCTCTCCGGATGGATAGAGAACGCGCGCGACGCGCCCCTCTTTTGCTTCTGAGAGAACGACCGCTCACCTTCAATCGATCTAAAGAAAACCCTAATCGCTATAGCCTGCCACCCCTAAATCTTCTCTTGAATCAAACCTCCTCCCAAATCCAATCGATATTCAGAAATCATGATGATTATCTCCTCTTCAAGAAAACGATTGAGTGGGGAGAAGGATTTCAAGCCCTTGTGTGTCTGCTTCCCTTGGCCAAAAAGCAAAGAGCTTCGAAGGGACAGAGGGGAGGAAAGCTGTATGGGGTGAAGTATGGCAGCCGTTCTGATGCCGTGCGATGGGGGAACTGTAGGGCTAGGGGAGGTGAAGACCGGTACAAGAGACCGCCTCCTTGGCCTCATCCATTGTTGAAGGGTGTACGGCCTTTCTTGCGACCCAAGCTCCTCTGCAAATTCCGTACAATCGAAGATGTGAATGATCGGGAAGTTCACTGCTGCAAGGTTCCGGTGGGGCGGTACGGAATCCGGAAGGTCGGCACTCATGATCGCTCTCTCTTTCTCCCTCAAATCTTTATAAATCAAACCGGGCTTGTGAAATCTCTTCACACCCTTGCTTACTCTCTTCTTTCTCATCTCTCATACCTAATTACCTGTTCTAATCTTTTCTGTGTTTCCTTTGTTCCCATGGCGACTGATGGCTCGGACAAGGGGAAAAAACCCATGGAAGCCGATTCCTCTGGCTTCCCATCAAAAACTGCCCGCTCGGGCCAACAAAATCCGATCCGAGATGCTGAGTCTGAAGGAGCTCATGCTTCTTCAGAATCGGCGTCAAAGATCACACAAAAAGCTCTAGAGAAGCAACTGCGCAAAGCAAGAATTGATGTGAAGATGCTCAGAGAAATTCAGGTGGATGTCCAGGCGAACATCTCGAACCTCAACAACACCTCCTTGTTTGCTACGGTGACCGGGAATCCAATTGAAGCGAAGGAGATTAGAAGGAAGATTAAAATCGATTGGAAGTTTCTGTCGGCGGGCTTCCAGCTATTTCCTCTTGCAAATAGCTGGTTTGAGCTCCGTTTTGACCTCAAAGAAGACAGGGACAAGGTATGGGGGGAGAGGCCCTTCCACGTGCTTGGTCAGCTGTTGCTGTTCCGGCCATGGCGCCAGGACTTCTGCCCCTATACTGAGTCGGTGGCAAAGCTTGATTTATGGGTTCGTTTCCCTGGCCTACCCACGAAGTATATGAGTGATTCCTTGTTGAAAGCTATTGTTGAAAGGAACAAACTGGGAGAAGTTATCCGTGTCGCAGCCTTCAACCCCAATGGGGCGAGGCTCCGATATCCGAGGGTGTGCATCAGTGCAGACCTATCTAAGATTCCCAACAAGAGGGTATTGGTGCCCAATGAAGAAGGTGAGCTTGAATCATACCCTATATGGTTCGAGGATTTCCCGATTGGATGTGGAAGTTGTGGAGATGCAGAACATACCTTCAAAAATTGCCCAGGAAGAAGGGTTTGCAGCAATGAAGGAAGGGGAATTATGGGTCAAATGCCTGAGGATACTCCTATGTCCGACAATCCCAGGGAGCAATCCAATGATGGAAGTGAATGGGTGAATGTTTCCAGGAAGCAAAGATCCTTACCTCCTCCCTCATTTGGTCATTCAAAGGAGAAGTTATGGAAAAGCTTTGGCCGAAATGTGGAGCTGTTGTCGGATTCTTCTTCGGAGGAATCCTCCAACGCCTCTGGTGCAATCTCTTCAACCTCTGTCATTGAAGCTGTAAGAGTGGAAACCCTTCCTCTTGTCCCGGAAATGGAGGAGTATGTGGTGGTAGATGACTACAGTGAACAAGAAGAAGAAGCACCGATTGGGGAAAACCCAAATGATGCGAATCCAAGAGCAATCGAAGCAGATTTCCAAGACCCTGAGTTTTATGAAGCCGACGATGATGATATGATTGAAGCTGAGGAAGACTATGATGGAGCGATCACCTCGGGTGGTATCCCTGCGGACTTCACCCAGGCTGACTTCGATCGTATGTTGGGTAACATTCCTGCATCTACTGAATTTCTTTTACCCAACCTCTATAATCCTGAATGTCTTTCATCTCCTGCTCTCAATCCTCTCGTTGCTCCCTCGGTATCCCCTTCGGGGGCGAGGTTTGAGCAACAGCTGATTGAGGGTGCGGCAAAGTCGGAGTCTGGCAAGCGTAAGCTTGGGGTCAAGGAAGGTGAGACTGCAAGCTCAAAGCTGATGGGTGGTGTTGTGAGCGGAATCTGCCATGTTTTACAGCAACTTTTATATCGATTTCTGTATACATTTCATACATTCGGGCTAAGATAGTACAGAATCTGTGTAGTTTATGTTTATTTGCCAAAATTATGGAATCTACACCAGTTTCTGTTTAAATCGCAGAAATCGAAGCATTTACAGCAATTCTACAGAAGGTCGGAAAAGCTCGGAAAATCACTACAGAAGGCCAAGGTCAAAACAGCAGAACCAGTCGGGGAACCAAGCCTACTCAATCTCGAGTAGGTCTACTCGACCTCGACAAAACATGGCCGAGCAGCCTTGGTCGACAAGCCCTGATCGAGAAGCCAGAGCCACCCAGACTCCTAGCTCTACTCGACCTCGGGGAGCGCTGGTCGAGGTCGACAACAACCCTAGCCCATGCCCGGAGTCGACGAGGAGCAGCTACCCGGGGAGCCGAGGACGACCAGGCGAGGCTCGCTGCAGCGGAAAAAGGAATTCGCTGCCGCGGAAGGGACCAGTCGCTGCCGCGGACCATGCCAGTCGCTGCCAGCGGAGAGAGACAACCCGAGCACCCAACTCGATCTCGACGAGTCTTACTCGAGATCGACAAAGGCCTTGAGCCATGTCCGAGCCAAGCCGAGTAGACCAACCCGAGAAGGTCCAGTCGACAGAGCCAACTCGACATCGACCAGACCTTACTCGAGGTCGACAAGCACCCAGTGAGCCAACTTCGAGCCACATCGAGCAGAGACAAGCCAAGCCGACGAATCCTTGTTGACTTCGACAAGACCAACTCGAGGTCGAGTAGAGACCGTGTCCAGAAACGCATCGTCGACTTGCCTTGTCCGAGTAGAGTTGGTGTTGCTTGGTCCCGAAGGCGAAGATCTATCCAATTCCATCCGATTCTATCTATGGAAGGAAGATATATCAAGATGAAGACATGTTACCTAATTAGTTTTATCTTTCCTTATGGATTTAATTCCATAAAACATTTTATTTATCATTAAGCATTTAGATAGAAATTTAGATATAGATAGATATCTTCTTTCCTAGAATAGCTAGGGGAAGATGGCTATAAATAAAGCCCTAGGGGCTGGTTTTTCATTCATTCCAGTTCATACAATTCCATTCAGAGACAAGTAGTAGTTTAGGAATTCTAAGGTTTTTAGGGTTTTGGCGGTTTGCGACAGTTGATTGCCAAGATTGTAAAAGGCTTTGAATTTAGTTTATTTAATTCAGTTTCTTTCATCAAAAAGATGTCTGCAATTGCGATGAGGCGTGAGTAGTCCACCCACTTCTGGGGCTGGGGTGAGCCCGACGGTGGCCATGTGAGGCAATGCGATAAAGGTCAGATTTTTATGCGATTTGTCTTCTATCCCTATGAGCATGATTCTTTTGCGAGAGTTGAAGGTGATCCTTGTTAGTATTATTGAAGCGAAAGTGAATCTAATGCAACTTGGATTAATTATGTGAAAAAGGGTTAGTAACAATTAGGGTTTATGCGAGAGCCTCTATATGCCTAGTTGTTAATGACGAAAGTTATTTAGATGGAAAGCATGATCTTTTATGCCTTTATGTGTTGTTTTGCATGGTTATCGTTGTGGTGTCGAAACCCTAGCCTTGGAAGTCTTTTATTACATTGAAGTTTATTTTCTGTCAAAGTTCTGAGTTCTGTGTTTCGAGATTTTGCAATTTAAATTTCTGTTTTTAAGTTTCTGTTTTAGTCGACATAGACCAGTCTCTTGTCGAGGTCGAGTACAGTTTGGTCTAGGTCGAGTTGTTTTTCTTCTGCTTTCGTCGATTTACAGTTTCTGTCTTCACTTTTCTACTCGAGATCGAGTTACTGTTGTCGAGGTCGAGTTGACCCTTGCTTGTCGAGTTGTTTGCCTTCGTTTCTGTTTTCTGTTTTTGCACTTTTCTTTGTCGAGGTCGAGGACAGCTACTAGACTTCGAGTAGCTTCTGTGTCTTTGCCTTTATTTGCTGCGTTATTCTTTGTTTTGCTTTGTTTATTTTTGTTCTTTAGTTTGTTATTTGCTTTTATTTAAGTTGCCCTTGCCGGGTTTATTTGTTTCTTTGCTTCTATTTCTGTGCTTTTCTGCTGTGTCTGTGAGAATCTGATAGCTACTTAAGAACTGCTGACGTGCTTCCTCGTGGATTCGATCCTGACTTTTCTCTTACTACAACGGGAGGAAGTCTTGTAATTATTTGCTGAGACAGGGGAGTCGTTCTGAACTATATCTTATTCCATACTTGACTAACTCCTGCAACAACAAATTGGCGCCGTTGCCGGGGAAGCAATCAATCGCGCCTTAGGTAGTCAGATCTCACTGTTTATTTGAGTAAGCTTGCAGGTGTATGCGTCGTTCTGGTCTATCACCTGAGTTTGACAGCTTAGACGAACCGGAGCGCTTCCTACACATCCACTCTAAACTCAAAAGCATAATGTCGGCCGCTGAAACACAGGAGCAGCTGATACAGAGGCTCACCAGGGATCTAGCCACCAGGGATGTTGCTCTCACCGCTGAGAGAGCAAGATGGGAACAAGAAGCTGAACGCGCAAGGCAAGCAGAAGCTGAGCTTGCCCGATATCCAACAACTGCGGAGGATTACATGCATCCCACTCTCGTCGTGCCTGAATCGGCCATTCTTATCCCTGAAAACTCCTATGAAATTCGCACTCAATTTCTAATTGAACTTAAAAATCATGCTTTTTATGGGAATTTTAATGAGTGTCCTCTTGAGCACATTATAAACTTTTCTGACATGTGCCGTACACTTGCTGAAGGTACCACTCTGGAGTACATCAAGATGAAGGCTTTCCGATGGTCTCTCGCTGGCCCCGCATTGCAATGGTTAGTAGGACTCAAACCGCGAAGTCTCACGACATGGGCCCAAGTAGAGCAGGAATTTCTCGACAAATTCTTTCCTCCTGCCAAGACAGCACTCCTACGCCAAAAGATCACAGCTTTCAAACAGAAACCTGGGGAACCACTGGCAAAGGCATGGGAGCGCTACAAGGAACTTCTGCGATCCTGTCCCACCCATGGACAACCACCTTATGTGGTTCAGGAGATTTTCTTCAATTCTCTTGATCAACTCACTAAGGACAGGATCAACAACTATACTCGATATGAGTTCCTAACCATACCACCAACTGAAGCATGGGGTATCCTGGATAAGCTCACCAACTACGACAACAAGTATGGGGCTCCTGCAAA
The DNA here is from genome assembly GCA_037127255.1 of Persicaria tinctoria. Lineage (NCBI taxonomy): Eukaryota > Viridiplantae > Streptophyta > Magnoliopsida > Caryophyllales > Polygonaceae > Persicaria > Persicaria tinctoria. Next base: position 89,283,695 of record JBANSL010000002.1, on the reverse strand, counting down.
CTATGAGGAGAAGGCCTACGCTAGGCCAGCACCATCTATGCCCCTATATGAGCCTCCTAAGGAGATCGATCCGGATGTTAGGGAGCAGTACTACAGAGACCAAAACAAGAAGCTCCTCAAACAAGTCAAATATTTGTCTGTCAACCAGCCTTGCATCGAATGCGGATCACAGAGGCACACCACTACTGAGTGCCCACATGCAGAGCAAGTCAGGCTGGCGGAACATCATGAGGAGGCAGCTTACGCATGGGGTCCCAATCGCTACATGGGGGACCAAAGGTTTCAACAACCACAGTGGAACCAGGGAGTCCCTAGGAACCCCCCGCCCTACAGAGCTCCAGGACATCCTGAAAGGGACCAGAAAAAGGATGATATACAGACAGTCCTGGAGGAGATGCGGAGGAATCACGCTGAAACTAGGCAATCTTTCAACTCCGTCTATACTCAGATGCAAGGTGTCAACTCTAGGCTTGGGGAAATTGATATCTGGCGGAAATCAGTTGATACACAGATTGGTCAGCTAGCAACAGCAATCCCCAAACAGTCAGGCGCTCTCCCTGGATCCTCAGAACCAACTCCTAAGGGAAAGACTGGACACATCGCTGCTGTCAAACTCAGAAGCGGCCATCAACTACAAGAGCCAGAGGTCGAGAAGTAGCAGGACGAGGAACAGCTAGTCGACCTCGACAAAACACTAGTCGATCTCGACAAGAGCCCACTCGACCTCGACAAAGGTCTACTCGAGGTCGAGGAGAATCTTCAGAAATCTTCGTCTGCACAGCCCAGCCACTCGACTGCACCAAATCTAGTCGAGGTCGACAAAGGACCAGTCAATCTCGAGGAGCCTCTGGTCGACAAAGAGAAATCTGCAGCAACTCCGACATCTGTTCTGGCTCCTACTCAGAAAAAGAAGCTGCCTTTCCCAACAAAATCTCTTAAGGACCCAGCGGAGAAAAAGTTTCAGCGCTTCAACAAGATGCTTCAGAAGCTGAATGTCACCATACCCTTCACAGAAGCTCTCAATGAAATGCCATCCTATGTCAAATTCCTGAAGGAGATTCTGAGCAAAAAGCGATCAATGGCAGAAATCACAGAGGAGTGCAGCCATCTGGACATACTGGAAAAGCGGTCGGATCCAGGTAAGTTTGCTATAACTATTGGATTTGGTCCATACAAAATTAATGCCCTATGTGATCTTGGAGCTAGTGTCAGTATTATGCCTTTAACGATTTGGTCCAAGATTAAGATAGGTGCACTGGAGCCTGTGGATGCTAGACTGTATATGGCCAACAACACGGTGGTCATTCCAACAGGCATGGTGGAAAATGTCCCAGTACAAGTAGGTAAATTCTTCGTTCCAGCTGATTTCTTAATTATTGATATGCAAGAAGATCCTGCTTGTCCAATTATTCTAGGGAGACCATTCTTGGCGACGGTGGATGCCAACATAAGCGTACGGAAAGGAGTGCTCACTTTCAACATCAGCGATGAAGTGATTGAGTATTCGTTCAACAAAACTGAACAGCATACGGGTCCCATGGAAGAGGTCAAATCTATCTCAGCTGGCTACATCACCTGCGGGGAACCAACGATCAGGAATATGACTCCGGAGGAGCTGGAAAAGAGGGACATGGAGGCCCAGGTGGAGGAAATCATGGAAATCCTCAAGGAGAGCAAAGGAGCTAAGTATGGGGTCAAGATCGACCAGGGCTCCTCGACATCGAGTAGAGCCCTAGTCGATCTCGACCAGACCAAGGCGACTCCACCAGCACCAGCTTCGTCGAACAGCAAACCAGAGGAACCAGCCCTACTCGAGATCGACAAGGAGCTTGTCGAGATCGACAAGAATCACTCTTCCTCGACTTCTCCTTCCTTGACGAGCAAGCCACTGGACACAGAGTGCAACTCGACATCGACCAACCTTGTCGATGTCGACAAGGTTAAGGCTTCCTCGACACCACCTTCCTCAACGGAGAGCCCACCAGAAGACAGTAGCTTCTCGACATCGACCACTCTTGTCGATGTCGACAAGATCCGGGTTTCCTCGACTTCACCATCCTCGACGATCCAGCCACCAGGAGCAGATCTCTTGTCAAGGTCGAGTACGCTCGTCGAGGTCGACAAGACCAGTTCATCCTCAACTTCTGATTCTTCGACCAGACCACCACCAGAGCCAGCAGACTTGTCGAGATCGACTAGCCCTAGTCGAGATCGACCAAACACCGTGGTGCCCGATTCCGTTTCCGCGAAGGTCAGCCAAGGTATGGATCTTTCCTCTCCTATTTCAATTAATGATTTATCTATACATGGGAGAGGTCTGCCTTGGTATGTGCGATTGTGCAGGATTTCCAATGATGAGCCTAAGGAGTATGAAGTTGGAGACAAGCTCTATGTCTCTAAATCAAAGGATCATTGGTTTCCTAACAAATTTAACAAGAAGCGGATGGGACCGTTCGTGGTGAACAAGATCCATTTTGGAGGATTACAGCTGATGGACAAGAATGGAGTCCTATTTGAGGCCCAAGCTACATGGGCTCTGCAGATGCCACCTTGAGCATAAATGAAAGTCGGCCTAGCGACTATAAAATCTAGAGCATGTACATAAACTTTTTAGGACATTTGAGACTTTGTTTTTTGGGTTTTTGGTTTTTGAACTTTGTTTTTGGTTTTTGTTTTGTTGGTATATGTCTTCTAAATTTCAGGTCCATGGATAGAACTAAGGAATTCGGCCTAAGGGGTGCTCCAGTCGAATTTTATGCGGCTCTGCACATCTGTCTTGTGAGTTTCTTTCTTTACCCTTTACCTTGTTTTTATTTTATATACAGTGAGGACACTGTAATGTTTAAGTATGGGGTGGGGGAAGGGCTTACTTCATGCATATTTGATTTATTTGATCATATTTTACATGTATGCATTATTTATTTCTTAGAATTGCTACATGGCTATTTTGGAATGCATTATTGATTTATGTGCTTATATATGCATGTTTTCCAAAATTTGAGAAAAATGACCCCCATTGAAAATTTTAAATAATGTCATGGAAGCTTATATTGAACTCGACGATGCAAAATTAGATTCATTAGAGATATAGCATGAAATTACCTAGTAAAGGGAAGTCACAATGAAGTGCATATTTTCTTGAAAACCATGAAAGGAGGTAAAATTTGAAATTGCTTTTGACATGTTGCATGATAAGATGATGGAGGACTTTATATTTCCATATAATGCTCATTGTTTGAAATCCTAGCCATACCTATGTTTATGTATCACAAAAGCCATAATATGCCTTATTTCATATATTGCTCCACATGATCTAAATAATTGCCATTCTTTACCTTATCCAGGGATTATGTTGAGAATGATGTTACATTATGGAGATGTTATATGGTTGTTGTGATGATTTTTACAAATATATGGAGTTTGGAAGGAAATTGTTTAAAATATATGGAAAATTTAATGAGTGAAAGAAAATCCAATCACCTCAGGAGATAAAGGTAGATTGACCCTGCTCTCTGAGATAATAGTTTGGAGAGATGGGACACATTGTGAGGAGTCCAAAGCACTAAGTATCCGGGGCCATTCATGACACCCATGTTTGCGACTCGCGAGAAGGCAGTGCCAAGGTCAGAGAGGTAAAAGCATTATTATTGAGAAAAGCATTATGAAAGGTAATGAATCATATGAGAAAGGAATGTGGAATGAAACTCAAAGTTTGAAAGTGATCCATTTCCCCGGATCAAAAGCACCACATTGCCAAAAATTGCCCACCTTTTAGCCTTTTACCAATCTACTCCTTCATGAGCTTAAATTAAAGTCTTCTTGATTATCAATGCTTTGTAGCATATGAATTGTTTTTACATAACCCTCCTTTTGTGAGTAGATGTTGCTTTTACATATTTGCACATGCATGAATCTGTGACACTAGTACCTTTTCGAGGATGGTAATTGATTGCAGGGTCATATAAGAATGAATCTAAGATGTTGAGAGTTTTAAATTCTTCCCCTGAATGACAAATAAAAGTATTGCTTGAGGACAAGCAAGCTTAAGTATGGGGTGTTTGTTGTGAGCGGAATCTGCCATGTTTTACAGCAACTTTTATATCGATTTCTGTATACATTTCATACATTCGGGCTAAGACAGTACAGAATCTGTGTAGTTTATGTTTATTTGCCAAAATTATGGAATCTACACCAGTTTCTGTTTAAATCGCAGAAATCGAAGCATTTACAACAATTCTACAGAAGGTCGGAAAAGCTCGGAAAATCACTACAGAAGGCCAAGGTCAAAACAGCAGAACCAGTCGGGGAACCAAGCCTACTCAATCTCGAGTAGGTCTACTCGACCTCGACAAAACATGGCCGAGCAGCCTTGGTCGACAAGCCCTGATCGAGAAGCCAGAGCCACCCAGACTCCTGGCTCTACTCGACCTCAGGGAGCGCTGGTCGAGGTCGACAACAACCCTAGCCCATCCCCGGAGTCGACGAGGAGCAGCTACCCGGGGAGTCGAGGATGACCAGGCGAGGTTCGCTGCAGCGGAAAAAGGAATTCGCTGCCGCGGAAGGGACCAGTCGCTGCCGCGGACCATGCCAGTCGCTGCCAGCGGAGAGAGACAACCCGAGCACCCAACTCGATCTCGACGAGTCTTAATCGAGATCGACAAAGGCCTTGAGCCATGTCCGAGCCAAGCCGAGTAGACCAACCCGAGAAGGTCCAGTCGACAGAGCCAACTCGACATCGACCAGACCTTACTCGAGGTCGACAAGCACCCAGTGAGCCAACTTCGAGCCACATCGAGCAGAGACAAGCCAAGCCGACGAATCCTTGTCGACTTCGACAAGACCAACTCGAGGTCGAGTAGAGACCGTGTCCAGAAACGCATCGTCGACTTGCCTTGTCCGAGTAGAGTTGGTGTTGCTTGGTCCCGAAGGCGAAGATCTATCCAATTCCATCCGATTCTATCTATGGAAGGAAGATATATCAAGATGAAGACATGTTACCTAATTAGTTTTATCTTTCCTTATGGATTTAATTCCATAAAACATTTTATTTATCATTAAGCATTTAGATAGAAATTTAGATATAGATAGATATCTTCTTTCCTAGAATAGCTAGGGGAAGATGGCTATAAATAAAGCCCTAGGGGCTGGTTTTTCATTCATTCCAGTTCATACAATTCCATTCAGAGACAAGTAGTAGTTTAGGAATTCTAAGGTTTTTAGGGTTTTGGCGGTTTGCGACAGTTGATTGCCAAGATTGTAAAAGGCTTTGAATTTAGTTTATTTAATTCAGTTTCTTTCATCAAAAAGATGTCTGCAATTGCGATGAGGCGTGAGTAGTCCACCCACTTCTGGGGCTGGGGTGAGCCCGACGGTGGCCATGTGAGGCAATGCGATAAAGGTCAGATTTTTATGCGATTTGTCTTCTATCCCTATGAGCATGATTCTTTTGCGAGAGTTGAAGGTGATCCTTGTTAGTATTATTGAAGCGAAAGTGAATCTAATGCAACTTGGATTAATTATGTGAAAAAGGGTTAGTAACAATTAGGGTTTATGCGAGAGCCTCTATATGCCTAGTTGTTAATGACGAAAGTTATTTAGATGGAAAGCATGATCTTTTATGCCTTTATGTGTTGTTTTGCATGGTTATCGTTGTGGTGTCGAAACCCTAGCCTTGGAAGTCTTTTATTACATTGAAGTTTATTTTCTGTCAAAGTTCTGAGTTCTGTGTTTCGAGATTTTGCAATTTAAATTTCTGTTTTTAAGTTTCTGTTTTAGTCGACATAGACCAGTCTCTTGTCGAGGTCGAGTACAGTTTGGTCTAGGTCGAGTTGTTTTTCTTCTGCTTTCGTCGATTTACAGTTTCTGTCTTCACTTTTCTACTCGAGATCGAGTTACTGTTGTCGAGGTCGAGTTGACCCTTGCTTGTCGAGTTGTTTGCCTTCGTTTCTGTTTTCTGTTTTTGCACTTTTCTTTGTCGAGGTCGAGGACAGCTACTAGACTTCGAGTAGCTTCTGTGTCTTTGCCTTTATTTGCTGCGTTATTCTTTGTTTTGCTTTGTTTATTTTTGTTCTTTAGTTTGTTATTTGCTTTTATTTAAGTTGCCCTTGCCGGGTTTATTTGTTTCTTTGCTTCTATTTCTGTGCTTTTCTGCTGTGTCTGTGAGAATCTGATAGCTACTTAAGAACTGCTGACGTGCTTCCTCGTGGATTCGATCCTGACTTTTCTCTTACTACAACGGGAGGAAGTCTTGTAATTATTTGCTGAGACAGGGGAGTCGTTCTGAACTATATCTTATTCCATACTTGACTAACTCCTGCAACAACAGGTGGAGGTAACAAAAGAGGTAAGAATGGGGAGTAATTCATTAGGGAAATGGCTGCTTGGTATCTTTGGTTGGTGGGGTACTGAGTTAGTAATGTTGCTGAACACCTTCTTTCTGATGCAAAGTATGAAGCGCTGCAATGATGTTCATCTGCTGCTTGAAGGCAGCATCACTCCGATTGGAATAAAACTTTTTGGTAGGATTGTAAATAGTAATGTGTGCTCTTGGGTCTCTTTAAAATATATTAGTAGATGGATGAAGTCTAAGACTATGATGGAATCAGTTGTATTTTGCAATGCAAGATTTCCCCAGCAAAATCAAGTTATTAATGTCGAATATGTGAAGGATTGTAGTTCAAGCTTTTGTAAGCAGGTTGTAATGAAAGAATTAATTTGGTGGGAGTATTTCGTCTTTGTGGGTGATTATAAATGTTTAAACATCTTGGATGAAGGAGCTGGTAATATATTTACCAATGTGTGTCCAAAACAAAGTAGCAAGAAACTCACAGCTAGATTATGTAGTGTGCATTCTCTAAACAGTTTAGAAACACCACTTCAAGGAACATCCTTTAGGTGCTTTGGTGTCAGCTGTAGTTATACATATGTAGGCACGAAGGATGGTTGTACACCAGAGTACAATTATGTTCACAATCCTAATCAATGTTTAAAAGGAATAGCTATCTCAAGTACAATAGTGTGTGGGAATTTTACCATAAGTTGTCGAAATTGGTTTATTGAACATAAAGATGCTGTAAGATCATTAGTTAATCCAAATCTGGGAACTGATTTAAGGGGGTTAAATGAAATTGTGTCAAATTCCATTGAAAAATGGATTGGATGGGAAAAAAAAGATCTTAGGGCAAGGGGTAAAAGGGGTGTTCCATGAAGATTGGCTCTTGGAATGTTCGAGGGATGGGCAGACCTAATTTCTGGGCCGAAATTAATTCTTTTACCAAAATACAGAATATACAACTCATGGCGATAATGGAGACAAAAACTGAAGTCATTCCGGAGGATAACACCTGGAAAATGACAGGATTTGATGCTGCTTGCTGGATTCCAGCTCAGGGCAAATCCGGAGGAATAGGAATTATGTGGAAGACTTATCAAATGACTCAGGAAACCCTGTCAGTTGTAACCACTAGAGCGAGAAGTATAAGCTTAGATTATGAAAACTATGAGACAGGCTTTAAGTGCAGAATTTTTGTAGTCTACGCACCTGCGCAGGAGAAAGAGAAATTTCAGTTTTGGGAAGAGTTAGGAGGTATGATATCAGAGTCCCCTTGGCCTTGTATGGTGGTGGGGGATTTAAATGAGATTGCAGAAACAAGCGATAAAGAAGGGGGTGTGGAGCCATCATTAGCTAGATTTCGGAGATTAACAGAATTCAAAGAACAGTGGGAATTCGCTGATATTCCGTTTATTGGAAATAGATTTACATGGCGGAAAAAGAAATCTGGAGAGGACAATATCTTAGAGAGAATAGATAGAGTGCTGGTACAGAATGAAATTATAGAAAAATGTCCGTCAATCCGGACAACACATTACGCTTTTTCTACGTCGGATCATTGCCCAATCACGGTTGAATTACAACCTAGCTCTCAACCGAGACCATCTGCATTTAAATTTGAGAATATGTGGCTACGGCGCAAGGACCTGAGAAATATAGTAAAACAAGCCTGGCGTGCCAGTTGTGGTGGCTCCGCTATGTTCCAATTGTGCTTTAAAACAAAGGTACTTAAAGCAAAAATTAAAGAGTGGAATGCAAGATCATTCGGGAACATATTCAGACAGCTAAAAGAGGTTGAGGAACAGCTGATTGAAACCCAGAAAATGATGATGGAATATGTAGATAACACATTAGTAAATAAGCAAACACGATTATTGAAAAAGAAAGAAGCCCTTATAAATTTCCATAAAATATATTGGAACCAAAGAGCTAAAACGAAGCACATTAAACTTGCAGATACAAACTCAGCATATTTTCATAGAGTAGCTTCTGGAAGGCGAAATAGGAAAATCATTCGATCAATCAGTACGGCGGAGGGAACCCAAATTGTGGGTGAAGAAAATATCAAGGTAGAAATTCAAAAGGATTTTGAAAAAAGATTTCGGAATGAAAGGGAAGATCGAACAAGGTGGAGTGAGACACTTGACCTCATTTCTCCCAATATCTCCGAGTATGAGAACACAGAATTGACAAAACCTGTTTCGAATTGTGAAGTTAAAAATGCGGTATTTAGCTTAGGGAGAAATAAATCCCCTGGACCTGATGGATTCACAGCAGAATTTTATAAACAGTATTGGGATATAGTTGGCCCCTCGGTCACAAGGGCTGTAAAGAATTTTTTCATCTCTGGAAAAATGCTCAGACAAGTAAACCACACCTTCATTACTCTTCTGCCAAAAACTGATAACCCAACCACGACAAACCACTATAGACCGATAAGCCTATGTTCTACTATATACAAAGTCATTTCTAAAATTTTGACTGAACGACTAAAAAAGGTAATGGGGAAATTAATCAATCCTTTGCAAGGGGCGTTTGTGGCCGATAGGGCTATTCAAGATAATATTCTTATAGCCCATGAAATCTTCCACTCTTTCAAGACGCGTATTGGGCTTGAGGGATGGATGACAATAAAACTGGATATGGAAAAGGCTTATGACAGGGTAAACTGGGATTTCTCATGGGAAGTAATGAAAAGGTTCGGATTCCACCCCACATTCATTAACTGGATCAAAGAATGCATTTCAACCACGTCATTATCTGTGTTAGTTAATAACTCACCGACAGAGGTGTTTACACCAACAAGGGGGGTGAGGCAGGGTGATCCAATCTCTCCGTTTTTGTTTATACTTGGGGCGGAAGTTTTAGGAAGAAAATTACAGCATGAAGCAGCACAGCAGGCGAGCAAAATTGGATTTAAATTTGGGAGGGGGGGCCCATCGATCCCTTTCTTAGCATTTGCAGACGATATAATTATATTTTCTAAAGCGTCATTAGAAGCCAGTCAAAAAGTTCGTGAGATAGTGGACGAATATTGTCTGCTGTCGGGCCAAAAAGTCAATTACCATAAATCTTCATTCCAAACTACGAAGGGTGTACCGGGAAGCAGAATCCAACTTCTGCAAAATTCTCTTCAAGCACCCCACACGAGGGCCATGGAAAAGTATCTTGGGTGCCCAATCATCAGCGGGAAAGTGAATAATCAAACCTTTGAAGAAATCGTCCTCAAGACAAAAAATCAATTAACAAAATGGAAGGCTAGGTCCATCTCGCAGCAAGGGCGATCTATCCTAATCAATGCAAACCTAGCCGCAAAACCCTTGTTTGCTATGCAGAGTTTCATGCTCCCTTCCGCGATCCACAAACACCTTGACCAACTGAATCGAATTTTTTTTTGGAATAAAGACCTACAGTATAAACCACTCATAAGTTGGGACAAAGTGTGTAAACCAAAATGCAAAGGTGGATTAGGGATAAGAAAATCAGAATCGATGAATGAAGCCCTACAAATGAAACTGTTATGGAAAACGCTTGCGGAGCCGGACAATACATGGGTACAAATAATAAAGCACAAATACTTAAGGCAGACAGACATTCTGAACTATGAAAAAGTTAAAAATACATCTTGGCAGTGGAGAAAAGCTTCTGCTCTAATTGAGAAGTTTAAATCGGGGCTAATCTGGTCGATAGGAAATGGGGAAACAGTTAGATTTTGGACTGACAGATGGGCCAACAAGACCTCGCTATGTCACAATTATAAGGGTACAACAGAGTTGGACAAAAACACTACAGTAAGTGAATTTCTATTAAATGGTCAGTGGGATAAAGATAAACTTTTAGGTGTCTTGGACGCAAATACGGCCCAAACAATAATGGACATTCCATTACCATTGGAACCCATGCCAGATAGATTATACTGGTGGCCTGATAAGCATGGATGGTTTACCACATCAAGCGCAATCAAGTTAATAACAAATATAGACGATTTCTCGGATGACCCAAATGGGTGGATTTGGAAGGTAAACACCATACCAAAAATAAAAAACTATTTGTGGAAAGTAGCACAGAATGGACTACCGACTAAAGATAGGTTAAGTAAAAGAGGAACCCCTGTCCCTAACCAGTGTGTGTTGTGTGAAAGGTCTTGCGAGGATGAACAACATCTGCTGGTAGAATGTCCATTTGTTGTACAGAATGGACTAACGAATAATAAGTTGGGAAATTTACTCAGACAAGGATCCAATAGCAGTAGGAATGGTAAATGTATAATGAATCTAGTAGGAAAGCACTTAAATAAAGAGGAAAAAGCGGATCTGGCTGTTAAATGGTGGACGATCTGGTTTTTTAGGAATCAAATGACTTTCCAAGGAAAAGGAACACCATCAAGAGGGGAAATTCATCAGTTCATACACAATGCTAAAGAACAATGGAAACGTGCAAGAGCAAAAGTAGAGGATGAGTATAGTTCCGATATAACACATCCAAGTAAACAGATAAGGGCAATTAGTAGGAAAAACGTGAAATGGCGAAGACCAGAAAAAGACTTTCTCAAATTAAATTTTGATGGAGCTACTAATGGAATGGGAATATCGTCAGCCGGATATATAATCAGAGATCACGAAGGCAGAGTAGTTAAACTAGGTGCAGCACAGTTAGGTAAACTTTCCCTCATCCAGGCTGAGACCATGGCTTTGAGAATAGGACTTCAAGAGGCAAAACAAATCCAATGTACTAAGCTCGTGATAGAAGGAGACTCCAAAATGGTCATCGACAACCACAAATATAATAACTCTTGCCCTTGGGAAATTGAACTATTAATGGGAGACATTAGACGTCAATTAACTGGAATCGAAACTGTGGTTTACTCGCATGTGCCCCGTGAGGGTAACAGGACGGCAGACAAGGTTGCACACCTTGGCCGCCCTGTTAATGGGGCGGCCTGGACATCGTATACTGATCTTAATGATCTCATCCGTCGGGATGCTATCGGTTAGGAGTTATCCAACCGAAAATTTACCTATTCAAAAAAAAAAAAATATATATATATATATATATATATATATATATATATATATATATATTTTATTTTATTTTTTAGTTATAGAAAATGATAAAAAAAAATTTAAAGAATTGAATTTTATCGTGAAGCCACTCGTCGCTTTATGATTTGCATGTGGGGGTGTGGCAACCCAATTCCATTTTTTTTATCCCCTGGCCGTATGGTCTATTTTTTTGCTGCATGAACCCCACTTTTAGAGTTACTTGCAGATGAATCCCTTCTCCCGGATTCATGCAAAAAAAAAATTTCTCCCAAGGGTTCACGGCTGCAGATGCTCTAAGGGGGATTTCAACTGGGGAAGGAGCAGAAGGGATCTGCTGTGCCCACATTCACCCTGTCTCTCCCTGTCCTTCTCCCATTTCATCCTTTTAATTTTATTTTCATTTTTGTTTTTCAAATTTTAATCAATTTTTTTTTTAAATTAGGGGGGATGGGGAGGGGAAAACAGGGGGGGCCTGTCCCTTTGTTTTTTTGTTAAAAAAAGGCTCTTTCCTATAATTTTTTTTTGGTTTCAGCCTTTTCAAATGTGAAATATCGACTTACTTATTATATTATTTTTTTAAAACCTGGGGGAAAGTACCACTGTTTTAGACGACTTTACCCCAGTTTGACTAAATCGCAAAATACTTTTACATCTTGGCTAATCTCCAATTTTATTTTATTTTCAATTTTTGGCTAATTTGAAGAGAAAAAAATCGATAAAAAAATGGTAAAGGAGAGAAAGGGGGAAGGAGAGAGAAGGAGAGAGAGGAGGAATGCTACGGGAGAGGAGAGGGGGAAGGACAAAGAAAGAGAGGGAAGGCTAGGATTGAGATCACTTGTTTGTCATTTGAATTATCCTCCTCACCCCTAATTTTTTTTAAAAAAATGTTATTTTTTAAAAAATAAGAAAAAAGTAAAGGGATGGATATTATGTGAGGAGGCATTGGTAGGGGATATGATAAAGGGGACATACGGACATTGGATCCTCACTAGAAAGGCTACGTGAGGGGAAAAAAATAAGAGAGGAAATCAGGTTTGGAGTGGGGTATAATTAAAGAGTCGTTTCAAACCGCAATTCTGTTTTATTTTTATTTTTCTTTTACATTTTCAACTAAATAAATAGCTAAGAATTCTAAAAAAAGATCTCCCGTATATAAAAAAAATTTCATTTTTTTCCCACTTAAACTGATTTTTAAAATAAAAATAAATAAATACTGAGTCGTCGTTTCAAACAACGACTTTAGTATATTTTTTTTTAAGGTGGGCTAGGGTCAAACGGCGACGTTGCCTTGCCTTGGTTAAATCCCAAAATAGTTTGTATTCTTGGCTAATTCTCTAATTTTTTTTCCTTTTTTAGCTAATCTGAAAAATAAAAATTCTCTAAATAATCACATAATATCAACAAATCTCTCAAACACATTGCACTCAAGGTCGTCTAATTTTCTTATATCTATTCACTATTGATGGCTAAACCAATTATACGTTAACAATTCATTCTACTGGAAATCAGTAAACTTTAAAGAGTGAATGTTTGCTTCTGCTTCCTCATCGTGTAAAGTCTGAAAGAGATGGAGAGGGCGGGAGTAAGTCGAATATGAACGCGACTCTGAAACTTGCAATGCCAGTGAGGATGATGAAAGCTAGCATTGAAATCCTTGATCAACAAGTCGTTGATTCCAATGGCGGTCAGTCGGCTGTTCATGAGGGGCTTCCGTGGAACATTGCTTGGATTGTTACCAAATGGAGAACAGTATAGGAAAAGACTCAAAAGAGTGAACGATAACTGCTATAGAAACACACCAAACTTTAAGCCTTTGTGCCCGATGTGGAGGCTTGCTTTTAGAAGTGAATTTGTGTGCATTAAAAACAAAAGCCACTATTAGACATTGGACATGTCACCTATTTCTGTTCTACGGTTTGGCATGACGCCGAGGGTGATGATAATGTATATACTGTCATCTACATGTTATCCTGCACCTCCATCCATGTGCATCTACCACCTACCAGCATGTCAGTCAGACTCTGTGAAGGGTGTTGCGCAGTGTGTCACGGTCTTTAGTAGACGTTTGCCTTCAGGCTCACAATTACGAATTCTATCTTCTAGATTGAGCTGATCGTTGACAGATCTGAAATCACAAACGCAAACCAGATAAATGTCGAGAGTATAGTGTAATTAGCCCTTCTCAGACTGACCCTCAAATGGACAAATGTCTTACCTTCAACTTCTTCGTCACCTGCATTCTGTGTCGTGAAAAATGGGGTCAAGTAGTTCCTATCTAGAGCTGAAAAAGATGGTCTGCTGCACAAGTAGAAAACGGAAATTATGATCTGTGATGGTGGTGAGTATCAACAATTTGTTGCAGGAATACACTCTTTTGAGAAATACCTCTTGTGAAAATCTTTTAGTCGCATCCTGAACCTGCTACCGGGAGATGAAGGATCATCTTCTTCAGAAGAAGTAAGCGTGTATCCGTTGTTCATGTCGTAGCCCTATGAGCAGGGTCTCATGTTAATGGTTGAGGCAAACGAGATAGAAGCAACAGATGAAAAAGTACTTTATATGGAGGGATTATTATTTACACTATCTGCTACCTGCTATCACAAAGAATAACCAAGACCTTATCCACATTTACATTTCATTCAATGACTTGATAGTAAGATATCTCCAAGTTGAGAACTTACATCCCCCAATTGGACCTCATATTTATCACCTATGACATCCAAGGCTTCTAGCATCTTACTTGTTGATCCTCCAATGAGTAAAACCTGCATAGATCGCACAACGATATTCCATCAAGATGCAAAACTACGAAAACCATCAATTAAAGAAATTTAGTAAACAGTGTCAAAAAGTGAGTAATCATCATGCAGTTTCCATGAGAAGAACCCGACCATTTTATTCGCCTTTTTCTAGTGAAAACCCCAAACAATAAACATTTTTCAGCAGCAGTAGAAATACCAATGGAAAAAAAAGGAAAACCAACACGAAGGATAAATTTGATGATGGAGAGAGAACATCTCCAATTCTACAACAGTAGATGAGATGAGAGCTAAGCTTCTTACTGTCAAAACAACTATTGCTGTAGTTGCCGTGAATATTGTCTGCCCATCTCCTTCCGGTAAATCATGGAGTGATTGGAGTGCAAGGGCAAAAGCCATAGCACCTCTAAGTCCTGCACATACACATGATAATCATATGATTCCTGAGAAAAGGAAATACACAGAATGTCCTTTTTCTTGCACAAGAAAGTCAGATAAAGAAGATGGACAAAATCTTACCACTGTACCAGAGTGCTTTTTGATGTTTTATTGGTATTTTACGCCGAGCAGGTCGAACCATATTAACTAGATATCCACAAGAAAATACATTTACAGCCCTATAAAAAAAAATTACATGACGTCAATAGAGCTTCTGTGCACAAAAGATATTTGCTATGATAAGCATGAGTGCTTATACTGCAGAGAAATGAGGAAGATCTTCTGGACATTAACACAATCATCATGAGGAGAGAGTGTTTCCAAAGTAATGATAAAGGATAAAAATATAATACCTGGCAACAAGAATAAAGATCTGAAGAGAATCATAAGTTCAGGAACAACAAATATTGCAGGAAACATTATGATAACATTGAAACTCCAAATTTGCACTAATGAAAAAAGGATACAATTGAGGAAAAGATGAACCCAATATGTGACCAGCTATGCTTTTCCATGACAATATCAAGACCCATGTAGATAAATCTGCATGATCAAACAATTTAAGTCAAAGCAGGCAAGAAAACAGATCAGAGCAAGGTTGCTCAAATTCCCAAAGAGAATCTCTTACATGAATGTCTCGGCCAAAGATGAAATTAAGTGGAAAAACTCAGACACGACCTGTTGGGATTTTTCAGACAAATTTGAGTATGTATAGTGCTTCATAACCTGAAAGACAAACGTTGAAGTATACAAGACAGTAATTCAACTCCAACTCCAACTACAGAAAAGAAATTCAATTATGAAACAACTCAGGTACTCACAATGCCAGTGAACAAAATTGATACAATACCAGAGAGACCAAGGCCCTCTGTCAGCATGTACCTGCAAATTGAGCAAACATGAATACGCTCACATTGACTAAAGGGAATTTTGAAAACACAGAAGGAAGGAAGTTGCTTACGAGAAATATGGGAACAGGACAAAAAGGCAGCTTTCCAAGTTCTGAAGGCTGCACCAATGAGGCAAAAACACAGTTAGATAAGAGGGAGTGAAACAATGACTATAGTATATCAACAAGAAACTTTGCATTAGTGCATACTTTTCAATATCGAGACCTGCATACTTAAAAAGGTTCTTGGAGTCAAGGTTTCCAAAAGCGTTCTTAACCGCAAACTCAGCCCAATAACGTGAACTTTAAAATAAAACACTTGAACATAATGGTGACAAATAAAAGGATATCAGAGCAGAGATGAATCCAACACCAACCCCTGCAAAACCAGGTGTTAAGGGAGAGAAGGACAGAAGCAGATATAATAGGGACCAATGAAAGAGAGAAAATCAATTAATAAAAAATAAAAATCGAAGGATTCCAAGCCACAATTTACCAAAGAAGACTCCAAGTCAGTGATGAATAAGTACATTAAGAACAAGTATGTAAAGAGAAATATACGCAGAATTTATTATCATGTGATTCATCCATGATCCATTAGGCATACAGGTTAAAGTTTTAAGATAACAGATGTGACGGGCAAATAGTTATTGGATTCAGTGCGAGACTGCAAAAAGGTCTCATGTGTAGTATAATGCGTATAACTCAATCTTATAGCAGATAAGTGGAAGCAAGAGTAACAGAAACTTTCAGAAGGCAGTGAGAAGCTAATTATCAAGACCACTGTCTTCAGTTTGCCTAAGATTGGAACATGTAAATTGAAAACTTCAACTTCATATAAAAAGGTCAACACAAGGGCATTATAATAATATAAAATTCAGTAAGACAACTCTGCATGCGAAAAACTCAATGCTTGCCTTATTTCTAACATTACTGTTAATACAACCATCTTGCAAACATTTCAGTGTAACAAGTATTACCACCTTTAATCGAAAGGAAAAAATTATTTAATGACCACACTTCAGAAGATGAGTTCTTTCTTCTTCTTTTTTTTAAAAAAAAAAAGGCAACAATCAATTATCTACTTAAAAGAAGAGACAAATTGCCCTCGAAATCATTATTCAGTTTAGCTAGAATTAGATAAATGGAATGGTAAAAGCTCCTGAATCTTGATATAGCATAAATGTGTTGCTTCTCTTTTGAGAACAGGAGTAACCTGTCCCTCAAACATACGAAGGAAATGCATCCAACTTCGTTTTAATTTTTTTTTTGAAAAAACATTGAGGAAAAAAATGAATTATAACCAAAAGGAATGAGTGAAATGCTAACCACAGTCACCTACATGGCTACATGCATTTAGAATGTCAAATTTCACCTACCAAACAAAAATACAGAATAAGAATCATCTTCTTCATCTTTTTTCTCTAAATGTAAAAGACATCTACACGATGCGTGCCGTGGGGGTAAAAAAGGGCATGCACAAAAGACGCCATATGCCCATGGCCAAGCCATGCAGCCTTAGAGCAACCTAACCAAAAGCATCTCTCTTGGTGTGTGTAATATAGTTTAAGATGTACAGCAAGAGCAAAGTTCCAGTACGAAGAGCAGATTTGAGAAACTTAACCTGCAGATAAAGAGCCAATGAAAGTCTCAAGAAACCCAAGGATGAACATGAAAATATTCTGTCCAGACGATACACGACCATTCAACGATGACATTGTCCTGAGAAAAATTAGTGCTATCTTAATACCTTGTGGTGCATGCATTTTTTAGGTAATCATTCTAGAACATTCAGAAGGAAATAGCAAGGTTATAGCAGACCAATGTTACTTGCGCACCTGTACAAGGAAATCGCAACCTTCCATTTGGGAAACACAAAAATAGGACGCCATCAAACATTGAGAATGAGTTAGAAGGGGATGCATTCGACATATATCAAAGATATAGATAGTAAAACTAATAATAGCTTACTGCATCATTCAAAACAGATTCCCCAAAAACCAAGGCATAAAGGTTCACATCAGTACCAAGTTCCTGCATATCAAAATTCATAACAATAGAATATTAAATGGAAGCAATCTACTGGAATGATTAGAAGTAATGTTGTTAAATGGAAAAGAACCTGAAATATAGCCAAGACAGTGACAGGATCCGTCGATGATATCAAAGCACCAAACATCATACACTCAAGAAATGGAAGCTTATATATAAGGTGCATGAACCCACTAACGTATCTGCAAAGATCAATACATGACAAAATTTATGGAAGGAAACATCAAAGGAAAAGAAGAAGAAGAAGAAGAAGAAGAAAGAAAGAAAGTTAGAAAGAACTTACACTAAAAGACCTGTCAGAATTGAAGCTATGAAGGTTCCAAGTACAGAAAATGTAACAATGGCTCCAAAGTTCGAGAAGAATGGTTTCTGACCACCACAAGTTCAGAATTCTTTCAGAAACGACATAAGATTTCACACGTAATAGGTAAAAAGTATAAGCAAGAGTAGAAAAACTCACAGGTGAAAGAATGAATCCTGACTGGGTAAACAATAAGTCAAGGAAACAAAGTAGAAGGCAATCACAGCATGGTAATAGACTTGTAGCAATGCCTACAACATAACATACAAACTACCCTACTAGCCAAGAACTGCAGGTAGATTCTGAAAAGAAGGATATAATATGATAGGAGGTAACAAGAAGAGGAAGAAAAACTCTTCGTGGAAGTTGAACCATGCCCTGCAAAGTGGATCATTGACAAGTTAACCATTTATATACTTACGTAACTTTATACATATAAGGCTTCAAGCTTGAAACAGCTAGGCAAAGGCAGAAGATTCTGAAATATTAGCAAAATAGTAATCTCAAGACTAGGAAATGGACCTTATGCTTGTTTCTGTTTTTGAAATGTTAGCAAGTCCACCAACAACTAAACCTATCAACAATCACAAAAAATCAGAGTCAGCGATCAGGATATAATCTGACTGATTGCAGAAAGCCTAAAAACCCTTGCTATGCAATTTTAGCTTAACTATTCTCCATATATAGCAATTTTCACATTGCAGGTGCATTGGATAGCATGCCGAGGTAATCAATCAATAATTGCTGCCAAACTTGGCTTCTAGAGGACTTGTTTGATTCCATTCGCACAGTATTTTCATCAAGAAGGCAAAACAAAAATAACAATGAAAACAAACTCTTTGTCGTGAGGAAATACTGCTCCAGTTGCCATGAATCAAACAAGTTCGCCTACAATAGGCAAGGAAGCTTTCGTCACCATGCGACCCCCCATTTTCTCGGTTATGAAGCACAGGTACATTGAATGCAACCATAAAAATATCAAAGTGCGGCCAGAGGTACACTACTTGCATGTAGCCCCAAAAAACATCCGCATCTTTGCATACCACTAAAATGCCAATATTTTCTACTCACGAAGTAGCCCCCAAAAAAGTGCTAGAATGAATAGGTAGCTTCACTTTGGGTGTACATTGATATATTAGTGAAAGCTCAGCAGAAATGCTTTAATGTTACTGTGATTTTCGTGTTTCCTTACAGAAATGCTAGTATCACCACCTAGACATATAAGTGATCTAACCCTAACCCCCAAACTCACAACCCAAAATTCCATAAAAATCCAAAGTCCCGTTCTTCCCCAAACTGCTGATCAAAACCTCAAAATGCATGACTCTAAGAAAGGAAGAAATCTATTCGACATTGACCATTCGAAGGGGCTGTCTTTCCCCGATGGCAGGAGAGAAAGAAATACCTATGAGAAGGAACAGGAAAGAGAGTATAATCTCAAACCTTAAACCCCCAAACTCACTACTTCAAATCTCCCACAGAAAATCATTCTACTAGTCGTTGCTTCTCATTATCACCTACGTATCGAATCCAATAACCAAATCAAAGCTCCAAACCATCAAAATCTGAAGCCACATTCTCCCCCAAAACAGCTGATCAAACCCTCAAAACTCGCAATTCGAACAATTCCAGTAAAGAAAGAGAGAGTATAACTTACATCTCAAACCCTAACCCCCAAAACTCACTATCCAAAGTCCAAACCCTCATAATCGTCAAAATCGAAGTCACATTATCCCCCCAAGCTGCTGATCAGAACCTCAAAACTCGCAATTACAACAAAGTAACAAAACAAACGGAGATAGCGAGATAGATAGGGGGGAAGAGATAGACCTATGAGTAGAGAAGCGCCGGCTTCGGGGAGGTAATAGAACTTGCGGCGACGGAGAAGGTGGCCGAGGACGAAAGAAAGGACGAGCATCATGATCTGAAGAAGGATCCCGACGCCGGCGGCTTGCTGCTCCATTCCAGGAGTCATCCCACGCGGTTCGTCCGGCAAGATGAGCTGCGCATCCATGGCGGCGGACGATTACCTCTGAATTCGGGAAATCGGTTCGAATTTGATGGATGCCACGATCGAACGATCGATCAGGAAGATGGATGATTCTCGTTTGAAAACGGCGGTGGAGGTGGGAGTGGAAAGCAGTTTCTGGCCTCTGGGGAGAATCTCTGTGTTGGATTTCTCCTGGGAGAGACGAATCGATGGTGATAGCGAAATGCGGGAGAGACAGTTGGACACACCACTCATCACGTCACTTGAGCTTTTGCAGCAAATCTTATTTTAATTCTTTTTTCCATTAGAAAAACTGAAAAAGTATTAAAATAATTAAAAAAATGGTAGTAGTAACTAGTACTAGTTACTAGACAAGCTTTTGGGAAAAGCCAGATTGAACTCCCTGTTTAATCTCCATCTTCGACAACTAGATCAACCAACGGAGGTTTGTACATAGTGATCGGTAAGTGGTAACCCTTCTTCGGGAGCCCATACATCTCCTTTGGAAGTCCACCCATCTCCTCCGGGAGCCCAGATCTACTCCATCACCACCTTCCCTATCTCCGGCGATCGCTGTCACCGTCCACCCTTCCCCTTTTTCTGTCATCCCTGTGTGCGTGGAGCTCCGGCCTCTTGCCCCGGCTCCGCCCAATCGCCCCAGCTTCGGCCGCTTTTTGGTCCTGGGGAGTACCGGTTGTAAACATCGAATCTGTTTTTCACTTGGTCCTCTGTTGGTTTGGCTTCGATCTTCTTACTTAATTGATTGGGGGCTTCCGTCGGTGTGCTCATCCTTGCCCCAATTTACTGTCGGTTGGCCTTGATTGCGCAACCCCTTCCACTTTCCTTCCTCGCTGGTTGGGTGTCGGGTGATTGTCGTTTCGTCCTTCCCGCTCCCGCCGGTCTACCTGTGAATCCGCGTGTGATTCCCTGTGTCTCCTTGGCTTCTGTCCCCTCGGTGGAGCCGGAGTGGCGCTCGCCCCTCCTTTCTCCCTGTTGGCGGCCCGAGGTTGAGGAGGCGGCGCGAGGTTATTGCCCTCGCTGTTTTGCTACGCCACCGGGTTGGTCGGAGAGTTTACCCTTCCTCTCCGGTTGGTCTGTGCCCGCCTCCGGCACGTATCATCGGCCTATTCAGCCTCTCTCGGTGATCGTTTCTCCCGACGGTCATCCTTTTGGTGCTGGGTTTAGGGATCTCTGTTGGTGCGTGCTTAGGCTCGGTTTTGGTGCTTTGGGCCCAAGGCAGCCCATTATTCAAATTAAAAAAAAAAGATTATATATATAAACCGTAGAATATCAACGTATATTAATAAATCCGGATTACTCTTGCGCTCTTTGCCCTTTCGCGGTCGTGCTTCATTTTCTCGAGTTGGTTGGAGTTCTGTTTGTTGGTTCGTGGTTAGTTTCGGTTGAGGAGCAGTTCTGCGGCCCTGGTTGATCGAAGTGATCGTGTTGGTGGTGTTCGTGGTCTCCGAAGATCCTTCATCTAGGTGAAGGGAACGTCGTGTGATCCACACTTCCCCCGGTGTCGTCTTTGCCCTACGTGGATTGCTGCTTTCCGTCTTTCCGGCGGCGAGACACCGTGTCAGCTGTGCTGTCCCATGCGCTCGCTATCCACTTCTCCACGTCGGGTCTCCATCTTCTCTTTGCTGTGTCCGTTTGTTTGCTTAGGGTTTGGGGTTTTCCGGGTTTGTTTCATGTAGATCTTTTGTTGTATTAGGTAGTTGTTTTATGTTGTATTTATTTTACTATGTTGTATGTTTAGACGGCAAGCCGTCTACCGACTTTGTCGGCCTCGAATTATTTCCTTATCAAAAAAAAAAAAAAAAGACAAGCTTTTGGCTCGTTTGCAAAACTATCACCCAAGGCTCATTATTTGCAAAAGTAGACAAATCCACTTTTTGGGTAAAATACAACCGGTTTCTCTCAACTGTTCCGGCCATCACAGGTGAGGGAAGAGGAGTTTAATTGTTCATAATTTGAACGGTTTATAAAATAAAAAAGAGGAGGGAGAGAGACGGGTCATTGTTCAGTTCAAGCGGGAGAGACGAAAAAACTCATAGGAGAAAAGAAAGGAGCGAAGGACAGTTAACAGGTGGAAATAAAAAATGATTTTAAAAAATCGCCTTTTTCCCTTAATTTTTTTTTGGTAAACTTTTTCCCTTAATGCATTTAATGAAAATTAGGGAGGTGCAATTAAATACCCTCTTGAACTTCAACCTACATTTCCCCTTAAAAGAATTGATTCCCCATCCCATCAACTCCGAGCCCTGCGCCACTGTGTTCTGCTTCTTCGAGCACTTAATGCATTGAGGGAAACGAATGCTACAAAGTACAAATTCCGTCAACCTCCCTTTAAATTCAACCGGGATGTCGCTCCCTGCTCCAAATCCTACACCTCCTCCACTGCCGCCGCTGCTGCCGTCAGCTGTATTATCGGTGAGTTTTCTTAATCTTGATGGAATGATAACACAATGTTGATCAAATACTGTCAGCTTTTTCCCTCAATTTTTTTTGATAAACTTTTTCACTTAATGCACTTAATGAAAATTAGGGAGATGCACTTAAATGCCCTCTTGAACTCCAACCTCCCTTTCCCCTCAAAAGAATTGATTCCTCATCTCGTCAACTCCGAGCCCTACGCCACTATGTTCCGCTTCTCCGAGCACTTAATGCATTGAGGGAAACGAGTGCTACAAAGTACAAATCCCATCAACCTCCCTTTAAATTCAACCAGGATGTCGCTCCCTGCTCCAAATCCTACACCTCCTACACTCCCTTCTGCTTCTAGGAAACGAGTGCTCCCGCCGCCGCCACTGCCGCTTATGCCGCCGTTGTCGCCGTAATCTGTATTATCGGTGAGTTTTCTTAATCTTGATGGAATGATAACACAAAGTTGGTCAAATACTATCAATTTTTCTATTTCCTATGAATGTTCAAAGATGTGATTTTCCATTAGGTGAAATCCACCGTATTAAATAGCATTACAGAGGATATCTCTTAGAGGTATGAAAGGAAATAAGATGATTCACAAGATCAATACAAATAAGACTTTCCTATATATTAGCACTAATCAGTGGGCAAATCTATAAATGCTTATCCGTTCACATGCCCCCTCAAATTGGACACCTTAGAGGAGAGTCCCAACTTGGAGAGTAAGAGATGATGTCGAGACCGAAGCAGCGGTTTTGTTAGCACATCAGCTAATTGATCTTCAGTGGACACATAAGAGACTCGAAAAGTACCTTGTTGGACCTGCTCCCTTACAAAGTGAAAAGCTAGTGCAATATGTTTCATCCTGGAATGAAACACGGGATTGGATCTCAAACTCTTTGCCCCCATGTTGTCACAATACAGGGTAGGATGACCAAGCAAGTGAACACCTAATTCTTGCAGCAGGTGGGTAACCCAAAGGAGCTCGCAAGAGGTAGGCGTCTTGCCCAAGTACATCAAATACCCCATGGTGGATCGATAATCATATCGATCACCTGCCAAGCCCGCGTCTGAGTACCCGTGAAGGATTAATGGTGTGTCTCGATGAATCACAATCCCATGATCCAGCGTCCCACGAAGATATCGCATCAGCCTTTTGAGAGCAGCCCAATGCACTGATGTAGGAGAATGAAGAAACTGACTCAACTTGTTGACAGTAAAACTTACATCTGGGCGTGTGAGGGAGAGATACTGTAGGCTCCCTGTAATCGTCCTGTACTCCGTCGGGGAGGAAAGAGGTGCGCCAGAAGTTTTCTTGAGGGACATAGTGGCACACATAGGCGTTGAAATCGCCTTTGACTCGGCCATGTTGGTCATTGCCAAGAGATCAGCAATGTACTTATGTTGATTGAGGAACAAACCTTGTGGTTGATGGTGAACCTCAACGCCGAGAAAATATGACAAAGCACCTAAGTCCTTAATAGAGAACCGAGAGGAGAGGCTGTGGATTGCCGAATCGACAAAGGCACTTGTGCTGCCGGTAACAATGATATCGTCAACATATATGAGAATATATATTACCTCAGCATGATGTTGGTAGATAAACAGGGAAGCATCCGCCACTGAGTTCACAAAGCCTAATTGCAGGAGATAGTTTCGAAGCTCCGTATACCAGGCCCGAGGCGCTTGTTTGAGGCCATAAATGGCTTTCTTTAACTTGCACACATGCTTGGGAAACTGCTTGGAGACAAAACCAGGAGGCTGCTCCATAAACACATCCTCCTTTAATGTGCCTTGCAAGAAGGCATGATTGACATCCAGTTGTCGCAGTGGTCAGTTGAGATGAACGGCAACTGCAAAGACCGTTCGGACTGTTACTGGTTTGATGACGGGACTGAATGTCTCAGTGAAATCACACCCTGAACTTTGATGAAAGCCCTTCGCAACCAACCGTGCCTTGTGACGATCCAATGAGCCGTCAGGTTTATACTTGAGCCGAAAAACCCACTTGCAGCCCACAATATTGTTATGGGACTGAGGTGGGACGAGATCCCAAGTCTCATTAGCACACAGAGCAGTGTATTCCAACGTCATTGCTTGGCGCCAATCTGGATCTTTTAGGGCTCGGGTAAGGTTTTGTGGTTCCATGGGAGTGTGAACTTGGGCCTGAAGGTTTAGTTTTTGGATGGGTTTGAGGTGATTTTCTTTGGATCTTGTATTGTAGGAATGAGTAGGTAAGGGTTGGGATGAGGATGGAACTGATGTTGGGTCGGCCGAGGAGGAGACGTTTGGAGGCTGGAGAATAGGTGAATGGATAGGGATTGGTAAAGTCAATGGTGATGATTCATTAGGATTTGGTGGGGGTGGATTTGGAAAGTTAGGATTTTGGGGAATATTTTGTGGGATTGAATTGACGGAAGATTCATGGAAAGTGGAGGGATTTTGGAGGAGTGGTATTTTGATTGAACATCATTCATCAATAGATGGGGGAGTGGTTGTTGTTTTTAAATTAGAAAATGGATAAATATTTTCCAAAAATTGCACATGGCGGGAGGTGAATATTTTGTAGGTTTTGGGTTCAAGGCAAAGGTAAGCACTTTGAGTAAGCAAGTAACCCACAAAAACACGTGCAATTGACTTTGGATCCATCTTGTGAAAGGTATATGGTTTAAGCCATGGAAAACATAAACAACCAAAACATTTTAATTTTCGATAATTAGGGTGTGTTTGGGCGAGTTTGAGAAATGGTGACTCATTTTGAAGAGTGGGAGTTGGCATTCTATTTATTAAATAGACTGTCGTTTGAAAAGCAAGAGGCCACAAATTATTTGGCATGCTCGAGTGAGACAAGAGGGAATTGAAAGACCAGTTACGACAATGTGTCGGTGTCTCCTTTCGGCATATCCATTGTGTTGTGGAGTATGTGGTGGAGAAGTGAGATGGGATATTCCTGCGGAAGCTAGGTAGGATGCCATTGCAATGTATTCGCCGCCATTATCCGAAAAGAGAATTTTTATTTTGGTTTTAAAATAGTTTTCAACTAGGGCTTTAAAGGTCACAAATGTGGATTTTGTGTCAGACTTGTGTTTTAACAGATAAAGCCACACATACTTTGTAAAATGATCAACAAATATTATGTAGTAGCGATACCCGTGGTAGGAGATTATCAGGAAAGTCTATACATCAGAATAGATGATTTCCAAAGGATATGTGGACTTAATGCTTGATTCTGAAAATGGTAGTTTATTACTCTTATTAACGGAACAAGCATTACAAACGGATGAGTGAAGATCAGGGATGCCTAGTTGAAACGTATTTTGCAGGAACTTTAAAATCTGGAATGACGGATGACCTAACTTGTGGTGCCATGTAGACATATCATAGGACACTTGAGCCATGAGCAGATGAGGCGACAAGGACGATGGCCATGAGTAGACACCATCAACACTAGGACCCTTAAGAAGTGTTGTTCCTGTTTTGAGATCCTTCACCAAAAAAGAATCAGGTAAGAGTTCTACAGAACTAGAATTTTGGCAACGAAACTAAGAGACAGAGATAATATTTTTCGAAACATCAGGAACATGAAGAACATTATCTAAATTAAATGTTTTGGTTGGTGTGTGTAAAGCATGTTTTTCTGACATTTGAGATTTTTAAACCCTTACCATTTCCCACAATTAGATCATCACGGCCATCATAAGGATAATGAAGACTAAGGTTGTTCAAGTCATTGGTTGGTGTTTGGATCGGTGGTGGTGTGGTGGACCTGTGGTGGGGGCTGATTTTGTGGGCGCGGTGGTTGGGGAGGTCTAAGTTGTGGAGCAACTTGGCAAAAGGTTGGACAGAAGGAAAGAACGTGACCGACTTCTTTGCACCATTGACATTTACCTTGGAAAGGTTTGGGAGGTGGTGTTGGGTGAGGAGGGTTGCAATTGGAACCTTGGTTGCCACTGTTGGGATTGTCCGGACCAGGGGGTGGACATTGGCCCTGAGGCACGGTACTTGGTCTTAGATGGCCGACCCTGCATACTCATTGCGGTGATGGGCGGAGATGCTGCAGGAACCTCCGACTTGATTTGTAGTTCCTTCGTAATGAGCTTTTCATGAAGCTCTTCAAACTTGATTGGTGTGTCACGGGCATGAATCCTGTCAATGACAGATTGAAAAGAGGAGTCCAGACCTTTGAGAACATAATCAGTGATGTCCTCATCATCTTGTTTCTTTCCGAGGGATGCCAAGAGATATGTACACATCTTGATTTGCTGCATGAATTCAAAGACCGGTTGAGTCCCCATTTTCATGTTCTTGAGTTTCTCCTTAAGAAGATTTATATGCCCCCTGGAGGGTTTGGCATAAGTGTCTTCAAGGATCTTCCAGGCTTGTTGGCTAGTGTTGGCAGTGGTAACAAGAGGTGCTACGCCTGCCGAAAGGGTTCCAACCAAAGCTCCGAAGAGAAGTTGATCTTGGCGCATCCATGTGGTATACATCGGATTGGGGTTGCTGACGCCATTGGTGGTGATGGTGGCACTGGGTGTGGGATGAGAGCCATCCACGAACTTGAATAGATCATATACGAATAGAGTGGATTTGATTTGAGCTTTCCATGAAACGTAGTTTGTGGGGTTGAGTTTGATCGCGTTATTAAACTGAACTAGGATAAAGGGTCGAGTGGGCTCTCCATCGTTGGGGATCTGATGTTGATTGGGAGTTGCCATTGATGAAGGTGCTTGGTTGTACTGGAAAGACGTGTGTTTAGGAAGAAAACAAAATGGATCAGGCTCTTGATACCATGTGAATGTTCAAAGATGTGATTTTCCATTAGGTGAAATCTACCGTATTAAATAGCATTACAGAGGATATCTCTTAGAGATATGAAAGGAAATAAGATGATTTACAAGATCAATACAAATAAGACTTTCCTATATATTAGCACTAATCAGTGGGCAAATCTATAAATGCTTATCCGTTTACATTTCCTTCGCCAATTTTTCTATTTTCTTTCAGTTGAATCTTGTGACGATTCTGAATTCTTTTGTAATTCACCGAGCTTTGTATTATCAATTCAGCAATTGATTGTCGAATCCATGGGAAGATGTTTAGGATGTTTCAAATAAAAATAGATGTGATTCTTAGGATGATTGAGCAGCTTAGGTTGCTCTTTTCTTATAACTGTGATTTTGGTATGGCTCTAATGTTATTTGAGATTGTTATTGTAGAGAAAAATGGACCGTGAATTATTTGGACGAAAGTCAAAGCGCCACCAACGAAGTCTCAATGATGGATCCACATCCAGTGATGAGGAGTTGATTGTTAATAATATGAAAGGTAAGGAGTTGATGGAGTACGTTGATCTTAAGAAGTATATCCTTAAAAAGGTATTAAGGCCACTGGTAACTAAAAAAAGATCACTTTGGAGAATATGCACGTTGTCCTGCCAAATCCAAACCTGGGTACGATACACCAGGCTGCAAGTTTCATAGTGTTACCCTTCGAGGAGAAACTGAAATTTATCACTGGTATTACACATGTACCAATAGAGCCAGCATCCCTAGATTCAAGCACAGATGGTGATGACCAGATGGGAAATTTTTCAGAGAGGGATTCACCAATGTCAGTAGACCCACCATCCCCATCAAATTAACTAGCTTGTTGTAATGAACTGTTTTCTCAGGATGAAACAATTTCAATGTGTTAGTTTGTAATTTGGAAGGAATTGTGGATTGTGAATTGTGGAATTGTGGAATTGTTGTTTGGAATTGTGATTTTTGTATTAATCGTACTTCTTTTAAGGCATTTGATTGATAAAGCCCTTGTGAATGCTTCAGAGACATTTGTTCAATTGAAAATGAAATTTGGTACCAAAATTAGTAAGGCATGTAGTTGTTGCTAAATGCTAATCCTGTTTCTAACTCATCAGAATAAGAGGACTTAGTTGTGTATTAAGGGCAGTTGTTCCTTTGTTAAATGGTTTGTTCAAATGCAAATTCAAAACCACCTAAATTGGCCTACCTTAGACTAAACCACCGGTTTTGAATTTTAAAATAAAAATAAAAATAGACATACATCCCGAATTCTCACATAATAAACCCCACAGTAATAATAATTAAGATCGATCGCCAAGAGAGAGAAACTCTCATTTGTGAATTCCCCAATTGTGCAATCCACGTTGAGTGTGAGTTCTCTTTTGAGCAATCCACTTTGAGTGTGAATTTCCCAATTGTGCATGACATTTGCTAGAAATTCAGTGTAACTGTGACGTTCAGGTTTGAGTTTTAGGACATCAATATAAACGTGTCTCTTGTGGAGTGAATTTTATCACGTTTATATTGATGTATAAATATTTGGAATTTGTTTTAAAATGGAGCAAAAAAAACGTCAATATAAACGTGCCTTTGTGGAGTGAATTTTATCATGTCTATCTTGACGTGTAAATACTTGGAATTTGACTTATAAGTACTTAAAATGGAGCAAGAAAAAAAGGGATACTTACATGTCAATATAGACGTTTAAATTCTATTCCGTCCATCAGGACCCACTTAGACCAGAGCGAAAGCGAAAGTGAGAGCGAGAGCACCAGCGAGCGAGAGCGAGAGCACCGGCGAGCGAGAGCGAGAGAATCTTAAAGAAGACAAAGGATTATTACACCCACCCTTTTCTTCTCCCGCCGCGGCAAAGGCCACCCCAACAACAACGTGCTGGCCCGTATCATCGCCCAACAACCACCGGCGGAACCATCTCAACCACCGGCGGTCCATGGAAAAAAAAAGCGAAGGAGGGAGGTCACGCCGATTCCGACTCCATCGGTATGTGCCATCAATCTCCTCCTCTGAAATTGTCTATAATTGAAATTGTTTGCAAATTCATCCAATTTGCTCTCTGTGAGTGCTTTGTTCTCTTTGAGTGCTTTGCTTGCAAATTGTCTGCATTAGGTTGTAATTGAAATTGTCTGCATTAGGTTATAATTGAAATTGCTTGCAAATTCATCCAAAGGATAGACAAACAGAAAAATGAGTGCTTTGTTCTCTGTCAGTGCTTTGCTTTGTTCTAATCATTCTCTGTGAGTGCTTGCTTTGCGTGCTTGCCTAAAATTGAAAGTGCCATTGAAATCCAAATACACTTATCTTGACAAATCTCTAGTGAGAAGACAGTAGTGTGTTGTTGTATTGGTGCCCATGTATCTGAAAAAACAAATTAGCTACACCATTTACACTTACCTTGACAGATCTCCAGTGAGAAGATAGTAGTATGTTGTTGTAATGGTACCCATGTATCTCAAAAAACAAATTAGCTACACCATTTCCCTTGGCACATATAAAATCCTACATAACAGAAAAAAATATTATCCAGATCAGTAGTGTGCTGTTGTAATGGTGCCCATGTTTTTTTTTCAAATCAGTGGTGTAACCAGCCGCATTTCACATGTTGTCAATTCACAAACACCACAAAAAATACAAACAAAAACACAACAGAACAAAATATTTCAAATTAAGTTTCCCACTAAGGGAAGACAAATAGACAAATTAGCTACTAAAATTCTGTAAAGACAGACTAGATATCATTGATGATGGAACCACACAGCTCGAGAGGTCAATGAGGAGCTAGTTGAGCAAAAAAAATACACAACAAATTTCTTCTTAATCTTGGATATCTCTAAAAATTTCTCTATTTTTATATTTTTATTGGGGGGGGGGGGTGTACTATAAGAAGCTAAACAAGTTTCTGAATTTGTTGTTTAAGAATATGAATTCCCAATAAAAATTCATAAACACTGGGCTTTACCTTCAAAGTTGGTAGAGTATAATCTTCATTTAGTAATACATACAAATGAGAGCAACTGGATACCTCCAAAGGAAAGATATTTTCTGCCTGGGAATTGGTTCTTTTCACTTCTATATGCAACTTTTGGCTGATATATATGTGCTGGAAATGTGTAAACTACCAGTCTAACATATCAACTGTTTGTATTATGTGAAACTTTATCATGCTTATGTATAGATTTTATTTTAACGATATTGAAGTTAGAGTTTATTATAATATGGTAAATAATAATATTCAGGCGAATAGATTCATAAAGCCTGATGGAAAAACTCGAGTTGTACTGATGAAGGAACGAGAAAAAGTTGTGAATGTTAGAGGACAGGAAAAGAGGGGTAGAGGAAAGGGGAAGAGGGTACACGAGGAGGAGGCGGGGCAGATTCAGGAGGAGGTTAGGGTAAATGAGGAGGCGGGGCAGATTCAGGTACACAAGGAGGAGGTTAGGGTAAATGAGGAGGTGTTGGAGGACAACATATCTACGGTACACAATGAAGCAGGGCAGATTCAGGAGGGGGTTAGGGTACATGAGGAAGGGGAGTTGGAGGACAACATGACTACGGTACACGAGGAGATGGAGCAAATTCGGGAGGAGGATAGGGTACATGAGGTGGATTTGGAGGACAACATGTATACAGTACGTACACGAGGAGGCGTGGCAGACTCCGGAGGAGGAAGAGGATGGGGAGGATGAGGAAGTGCATGAGGACATGACTGTGGAGGAGGAGGAGGATGGGGAGGATGAGGAAGCACATGAGGAAGCGGAGGGGGATGTCAATATGCCCCCAGACACTTTGTTGGTTTCCTACAAGACCCATAGGGCTTATCGGATTCGGCGGAACATCAATGTCGTTCTTCCGTTGCTGAAGGTGAAGGTGCATCACAGGGCCACCCATTTAAAAAGTTTTGTGCGTTACATGAGAGAGGATCCGGTCGGTACGTGGTTGGAGCAGTTGATTCCCACTAGCATCCCAGCACTGATGTCGGGCTTACACTGGCAATCTGGGATTGTGTGGACGATGAGTTGGTGACAACGTTCATTGAGCACTAGCACCCCGAAATGAACTCATTTCACTTCCCATGGGGTGAAATGACGATTACACTTCATGACGTCGCACACTTATTTGGGCTGCCTATTTCTGGTCATGCTTGTGCCTTCACAACGGATCTCACAACTTTGAAGACGTGAGTTATAGAGTTCTACAGTTTAAATGGGGATACAATAAAGCAATACTATAAATCTGGAGGATTACCCCTGAGATTTCTCAAGAATGGTTGGACCCAGAGACACGGGCCGCTCGGAGGTCCTATAGATGAAGATGACGCTGCCAGACATCAATATTTTAGAGCAGGGTGGCTTTGTGTATATTTAGCCTCATTTGGGACTTAGAACGTGCTGTCAACATAGCATGAGGAACTGGTACCCTTGCCTGCTTGAACAAGGCGTTAGAGGAGGCCTCTCGAGGTAGAGCTATGGGCCTTCACGGCTATCCAGCTTTGTTGCAAGTAATAAGTTAAATAATCATAATCAGATTTTGATGCTCTTTTGCTTTTATAATATACTAATAAACACGAATACAACCATTTTAGGCTTGGATCTGGGCGTACTTTCCCCGGTTTCGCGGGACATTTTCATGGGATTCGGCGAGGAAGCAAGATCAACGGTGGTATGCCAAATTGGATCCTCCGAAGGTACTTAGAAAGTGTGAGACGATCGAAGAAAAATATACCGAGATCCATAAAAAGAGGGAAATTGTAGACCGAATGACCATCGATTAGGTAATCATATTTGTTCGTCCACATTGCATATCCTAAAATTAATATTCATACTAATTACTGTGTTTTTAGGTTTTTTGGATGCCATTTGGACACAATATAGACTTCGCCGACCAATACAGGGTCTCCACCTACCGCGACACTAACACGGCAAAGCCGTATATGCCAGATCGGGTGCTACGCCAATTTGGTCGTGTCCAGGGGCGCCCGCTGGATGTCATCCCACCCGAGAGTTCCCATCTCCCCTTGCGACTGTCCAAGAAGTACAAGGTGGGATTTTCCAATGAGCACGACAAGTGGGAGGGTTAGGAGGACGATCAGGAGGACGGTCGATTTTATGATCTCCCCCAGCACCAGATGACGAGTTCCACATGCGAAGGCGGGGTCACTGCTGACTACTGTGAGTGGTACACATCTCAGACCCAACCGTACGTCTTGCCCACCACACTGTTGATAGATCCCCCACCCGTGCACCTGACCGAGATGGACCCCCCCAGCAGATAGTTATCGATCTGATGAGAGATGAGCAGATTCAGGTAGTCGTCGAGCACCTACAGTCTTTGGTAACCCTCGATTCGATGAGATATTACAATCAGTTATGGACATATTGTCATCTTCCTAGCCAGACCGACCTGTGTTTTGATGTATATGGACATAGTAGTTGCAGTTGTATTATATTGTAGTGTTTTGTTCGACGTTTTATATGTATGGACAGATTTAGGTGGCATATGGATTTGATCATTATATATGTATGGACATATTACAATATCACTTCCTTGATAAAACACAACTCACCGTCTAATGATTGTGCAACAAGTTTTGGACCTGTTGTGCAACAAGTTTTAGAAGAGAGCACACAGAAGCACGTCATATTTACATGTAATTTCTGGGTTCAATTTTAGAACGTCAATATGAACGTGCATTCTTTGAATGAAGAAATACAACGTCTATATAGACGTGCAAATATTTGGAAAGCAAAAAAAAAAGGATTTCACCCCTATTTTAATACGTCAATATCAACGTGTAAATACTTGGAATTTAAAACATAAAATGGAGCAAAATAAGAGTGGAGTTTCAAGCTCCCCAAGTAGAGTTCGAGCCCAGGTAGGTATTGTATAGTGACAAGAGTGTGACCAAGGGGGCGTCTTATCCCCGTGATAACTTCCCCAACAAAACTATAAATGATATGAAAAAAAGAGTGGAAAGAATATTACAGTTGAGTAGGTACACGTTTATAAGAATGTACAAATATTTAGAAAGCTAAAAAAGGTGCTTTGACCCATAGAAGGATTTTGACATGTCTATATTGATGTGTTAATACTTGGAATTTGACTTGCAAATACATGTAAGCATGTCATAGTAACATGTAATTTCTGGTTCAATTCTAGTACGTCAATATAAACGTGTCTATAGAAGATTCAGCTACTTAAAGTTGCACGTCTATATTGTCATGCAACTACACGTAAGCATGTCACTTTTTAGCATCTTGAAGGGAAAATTGGATAAATTTGGAAGCTATTTCGGTGCAGAGAAAAAAAAGTGGAAAGAGTAAATATGAACGTGTATACAGATGTTCCAAGTATATATAGTACATCAATATGAACGTGTATACAGAATATTCAGCTACTTGTATACAAATGTTCAATTATAGTACGTCAATATGAACATGTATGCAGAATATTCAGCTACTTGATGTTGCACGTTTATATTAACGTGCAAATATTTGGAAAGTAAAAAAAGGATTTACCCCTAGGTAAGACGTCCATATCAACGTGCCTCTTGTTATTCAAAATTCTAACACGCCTATATTGTCGTGTAAATAATGGAGCAAAAGAAGGTGGTTTCAGCTCTCCAAATAAGGGGCGTCTGATCCCCGTGAAATCTTGATGCGACCCGAAGGATCGAACCAACAAGTTACAAAGCTTCAACCGAGCACGAGAACAAAATTTGACACATGCGACTCTTTTATTTGGATTTTTCTAGATTTATGGGAAAATAAAAACAAGATATGGATGGCTAAATCTATGAGCATCTCACCCATAGACTTACCAAACTCGCCCTCTCACTCGTCGGCATCTCACTCCCGAGCAATCAAGCCTTTGTTTGAACAACTCTAACAAGCATCTCACCGGAAAGAATTAGACAAACGGGACCATTCATCGGCCTCTCACTCCGGAATGGGGTGTCAAAATGGCATCTCACCAAATCTACCAAACACACACACTTTTTTTCAAAAATTATCAACTCAAATCTTATTTATTATGACAAAGTTTTAGGCATTTTATAGCCAAAAAACAAGCAACAATCAAAACAACAAATTAAAGACGGAAAAGATGAAAAGTTTCTTGAAATTGATGGTGAAACGTGGACAGCCTCATGGTGGAAAATGAAGGGTCGGTTGTCCTCATAAAGTGTAGAAAATCATCAATTCCCATTGGATGAAGACCATTCGATACATCTCATCTATTCCGACTTCATTCAATGCATCGGGAAAGCTGTCCAGATTTTGGAATGCTGATTTATTGCCAATTTCGGACCTGTTCTTGGATGATTTCGGCACTTTGGTCTTCATAAAAGATGTATCCCTTCGAATTATCTTTCCAACAAGTACTCACACACCTCCATCGGACAAATACAGACCCTGTTATGACTAAAACATTGAGCATGTGTCGAAAGAGCTCAGATCACATCATCCTCTCCTCCACGAATCTTGCGTAGACCTTCCAAAAAGAAACATTACGCCCATGTACGTTGGATCTGTGTAAGATGTCTTGATGGTTGATCCCGCGACGACTCTCAAATCTGTGTTGCCTTTCCAAAAAGGTACGATACGCCCATGTACGTTGGATCTGCGTAGTGCACTTCAATGGTTGCAACTGTGACGGCTCTGAAGAGGGATGTGGATGAAATCGATGGAATCACATAATGCTTTGTGAACTTGATGGATTAGCTCTGATACCAAATGATGCGACCCGAAGGATCGAACCAACAAGTTACAAAGCTTCAACCGAGCACGAGAACAAAATTTGACACACGCGACTCTTTTATTTGGATTTTTCTAGATTTATGGGAAAATAAAAACAAGATATGGATGGATAAATCTATGAGCATCTCACCCATAGACTTACCAAACTCGCCCTCTCACTCGTCGGCATCTCACTCCCGAGTAATCAAGCCTTTGTTTGAACAACTCTAACAAGCATCTCACCGGAAAGAGTTAGACAAACAGGACCATTTCTCGGCCTCTCACTCCAGAATGGGGTGTCAAAATGGCATCTCACCAAATCAACCAAACACACACACTTTTTTACAAAAATTATCAACTCAAATATTATTTATTATGACAAAGGTTTAGGCATTTTATAGCAAAAAAAAAACAAGCAACAATCAAAACAACAAATTAAAGACGGAAAAGATGAAAAGTTTCTCGGAATTGATGGTGAAACGTGGACAGCCTCATGGTGGAAAATGAAGGGTCGGTTGTCCTCATAAAGTGTAGAAAATCATCAATTCCCATTGGATGAAGACCCTTCGATACATCTCATCTATTCCGACTTCATTAAATGCATCGGGAAAGCTGTCCAGATTTCGGAATGCTGATTTATTGCCAATTTCGGACCTGTTCTTGGATGATCTCGGCACTTTGGTCTTCATAAAAGATGTAGCCCTTCGAATTCTCTTTTCAACAAGTACTCACACACCTCCATTGGACAAATATAGACCCTGTTATGACTAAAACACTGAGCATGTGTCGAAAGAGCTCAGATCACATCAAATCTTCCCCAACAAAATTAAATGAATTTGGAAGCTATTTCGGTGCAGAGAAAAAAGAGTGGAAAGAGTGTTACAGTTGAGTAGGTACACGTTTATAAGAACGTGCAAGTGGAAAGCAAAAAAAAGGGGCTTTGACCCCTGGGATGATTTTAACATGGCTATATTGACGTGTAAATTATAATACGTCAATATAAACGTGTATACAGAATAAAATATTATGTTCAGTTATAGTACGTCAATATGAACGTGTATACAGAATAGCTACTTGATGTTGCACGTTTATATTAACGTGCAAATATTTGGAAAGCAAAAAAAGGATTTACCCCTAGGTAAGACGCCCATATCAACGTGCCTCTTGTTGGGTGAATATCAACTTGCAGAGAATTTAGAATTCTGGTTCAATTTTAGTACGTCAATATATATGTGTATAAAGAACTACTTGAAGTTTCACGTCAATATGGACGTCTAAAGAATGGAGAAAAAGAAGAAGGTGGTTTCAGCTCCCCAAATAGGGTTGGTATTATATACTGATCAGAGTGTGACCAAGGGGGCGTCTGATCCAGTGAAATCTTCCCCAACAAAATTAAAAACGATACGAAAATAAAAGAGACTTAAGTCACTTTTTAGCATCTTGAAGGGCAAATTGGATGAATTTGGAAGCTATTTCAGTGCAGAGAAAAAAGAATGGAGTTGAGTAGGTTCACATTTATAAGGACGTGCAAATATTTGTAAAGCAAAAAAAGGGACTTTGACCCCTAGAAGGATTTTAATACGTTTATAGTTAGTAGGTTCATGTTTATAAGGATGTGATTTTTGGTTCAATTTTAGTACGTCAATATAACGTGTATACTGAAGAGAATTCAGCTACCTGAAGTTTCACCTCAATATGGACATGTAAATAATGGAGCAAAAGAATTAGGTGGTTTCAGCTCCCCAAATAGGGTTCGAACCCGGGTTGGTATTATATACTGACCAGAGTGTGATCAAGGGGGTGTCTGATCCTTGTGAAATCTTCCCCGACAAAAATAAAAATGATACGAAAACAAAAGAGACTTAAGTCACTTTTTAGCATCTTGAAGGGCAAATTGGATGAATTTGGAAGCTATTTCGGTGCAGAGAAAAAAGAGTGGAAAGAGTATTACAGTTGAGTAGGTACACATTTTATAAAAACGTGCAAATATTTGGAAAGCAAAAAAAGGGGCTTTGAACTCTGGAGGATTTTAACACGTCTATATTGACGTGTAAATACTTGGAATTTGACATGTCATGTTCATTTATAGTGCTTTGGCCCACGTTTCATGTGATTTCTGGTTCAATTTTAGTACGTCAATATAAACATGTATACAGAAGAGAATTCAGCAACTTGAAGTTGCACGTGTATATTGACGTGCGAATATCAACTTACAGAGAAGGTTATTCAGCTCCTTAAATATGGTTCAAACCCGGGTAGGTATTATATAGTGACCAGACATTGGTGAACCGCTCCTATGACATTGGTGTGCTCTCCGGACGATTTTCCATCACCACATCACCATTTGTGCTCGAATCTGGGGATGATGGGTCCATCTATAATGGTATACCCATAGCAGTAGTGATAAAGTTCAGTTTCTCTTCGATGGGTGACGTTAAGAAATTTGGAAGCTGGTTACGCATCATCATCTCGTCACTTGACAGGACCTTTTCCATATTAATCTAAGTGATCTTTTTTCTAGCGATCACCCATAGCCCATAAAAAGACTCAAGGACGAAGGGAATGGAAGCACACCGAGGGCTCGATTCAGGTATTAAACAAAGTGATCTTTTTCTAGCGATCATTGGCCTTAATACCTTACATTTTTAATTATCTTTTTCTTAAGTTCTACGTAGTTGCTCAAATAATTCAAGGTTCATTTTTCTCTACAATAACAATCTCAAATAACATTAGAGCCCATTGACAACCTAAGCTGAGTTAGTGATTTTTCCTCGGCTACATTACATGGGGTTATCGTTTATACTCGTAGATCTGGGGCAAGCAAGAAGAAGAAGAACCTCTTTAGTGTTGTTTTTAGAGCTTTTCGTGTGTTTTCTTGTTGTCTTCGACATAGGAGGTTGGATTTGGAACATTGAATGTCATTGTAGGTGGTAGAAAGTTGGATTTGGGGTGAATTTTAGACCGAAGGAACTCCGCAACGTGGGATTAGACTCTTCTTTGTGCTCGAAATTCTTGCCCAAGGAGACGAATTTACCTCGGCTAGATTAGACTAGTGTTTTCTTTATACTCAAATATGTTGGCTTAGCAAGAAGAAGAATCTCAACATTTTTTTATCCCCTCCCTGTTTAGGTTTAGATCTAATTTTTGCATTAGGTGCTCTCTAAAACTAGACATTTTTTTTTATATCATCTTCTTGTTTGCCTATTGCCTCCCATGACATTGGTGAACCGCTCTCCGGACGATTTTCCATCACCACATCACCATCGAATATGAGGATATTGGGTCCACCTTTAATGGTATACCCGTAGCAATAGTGATAAATTTCAGTTTCTCTTTGATGGGTAACATTAAGAAATTTACAAGCTGGCTACGCGTCATCATCTTTTTTCTAGCGATCATTGGCCTTAACACCTTACCTTCTTAATTATCTTTTTCTTAAGTTCTACGTAGTCGCTCAAATAATTCAAGGTTCATTTTTCTCTACAATTACAATCTCAAATAACATTAGAGCCGAGTTTGTGATTCCTATGTAAACTCGACAATCAAATATGAGTTTGTGATTTTACCTCGGCTAGAGTTTACGAGGTTATACTCGCATATCTGGGTGGCACAAGAAGAAGAACCTCTTTTGTGTTGTTTTTGGAGCTTTTTTGTGTGTTTTCTTGCTGTCTTCGACATAGGAGGTCGGATTTGGAACATTGAATGTCATTGTAGCTAGGTGGTAGGAGGTTGGATTTGGGGTGAATTTCAGGCCGAAAGAACTCGGCAATCTGGGATTAGACTCTTCTTTCTGCTTAACATTCTGGCACAAGGATTCAAACTAACCTTGGCTAGATAAAACGAGTATGTGCTTTATACTCAAAGATATTCACCGAGTATGAAGAAGAATCTCGACAATTTTTTTTATCTCCTCCCTATTTAGTATATTCATACTTCCTTTTCTTCTCGATGCAGAATGTATAGCGAATGAGAGGCCTTGGCGTGGGGAAATATGACATGAACATGATATGTTTAAATGCGGGTTGTTTTACCTAAAGAAAAGGATATTAACACAAAACATAGGCTTAGATTTGAGGTTACATCATCAAATTACATAACTGGAGTCTAGTGGCATTCAAAGTGATCAGAATATTAACACAAAACAAGTACCTGAATAGCGCAGTGCCAAAATTTCTAGCCATGAACAAACTTAGCTAGATTGGGCGTAAAACGGAGAAGACCATGGGGACAATTCGATAGGAATAAGCGGACCCTTATGGTTATCGTAGCAGAATTTAGAACTCATTGTTCCTCTGGGAGTCTCTGTCTCCAACACACTCACCGATTCGTATATACCAATCGCAGGATGGACAACTGTGACACCTCCAACACTGGTCTCTGTCTCCAACACCAGTGTTTGTCGGAAATCTGCACACTGGCTTGGGCAATTTGATGCGACCAAATCCGTCGGGGATGTCGTAGGGATCGTAGTTTATTATACTCCTTGTATGCCAGCCCAACCAGTGCAATGCGCCCTTGTAAGCAAAGCACTGCTCCGCCCTTCGATTGAGAACTTCTCCGGTGCACGCCCCCAAATCAAAACATATACTCCCTTCATTCGAAAAAAAAAAGTTGTTTAACAGTCATGCCCACCTATTTAGTATATTGAATGCCATTGTAGCTAGGTGGTAGGAGGTCGGATTTGGGGCGAATTTCAGGCCGAAAGAACTCGGCAATCTGGGATTAGACTCTTCTTTCTGCTTAACATTCTGGCACAAGGATTCAAACTAACCTTGGCTAGATAAAACGAGTATGTGCTTTATACTCAAAGATATTCACCGAGTATGAAGAAGAATCTCGACAATTTTTTTTATCTCCTCCCTATTTAGTATATTCATACTTCCTTTTCTTCTCGATGCATAATGTATAGCGAATGAGAGGCCTTGGCGTGGGGAAATATGACATGAACATGATATGTTTAAATGCGGGTTGTTTTACCCAAAGAAAAGGATATTAACACAAAACATAGGCTTAGATTTGAGGTTACATCATCAAATTACATAACTGGAGTCTAGTGGCATTCAAAGTGATCAGAATATTAACACAAAACAAGTACCCGAATAGCGCAGTGCCAAAATTTCTAGCCATGAACAAACTTAGCTAGATTGGGCGTAAAACGGAGAAGACCATGGGGACAATTCGATAGGAATAAGCGGACCCTTATGGTTATCGTAGCAGAATTCAGAACTCATTGTTCCTCTGGGAGTCTCTGTCTCCAACACACTCACCGATTCGTATATACCAATCGCAGGATGGACAACTGTGACACCTCCAACACTGGTCTCCTTGTATGCCAGCCCAACCAGTGCAATGCGCCCTTGTAAGCAAAGCACTGCTCCGCCCTTCGATTGAGAACTTCTCCGGTGCACGCCCCCTAATCAAAACATATACTCCCTTCATTCGAAAAAAAAAAGTTGTTTAACAGTCATGCCCACCTGTTTAGAATTATAAAAACTATATAAAATATCTATTTTTTTATAATCTCTCTGTTCATGATTAACTGACGTTTTAAGTATAGACAAAAATTTTAAGGAATTTATTTTCGGGACTAAAATACCCTCAATGCTTGCAACATTTTAAAAACGGGGATGATATTTTCACCACTAATTTTTACTATCTCCACCGGCACCGCTAACCACCACACCATCTTGCGGTGAGTTAATTACGGATAACCGAACCCACCGTTGTATGGTGCGGTGGGTAAGACACGGATAACCGAACCGACCGTTGTATGGTGCGGTGGGTAAGGGACTGGACCGAACTGAATTGTCAGGCCACCGCAAGTACATGCGGTGAGTACTTCACCACTTGCTCTTGAAATAATCTCCCCTTAATTAATTCCCCCTGTAAGGATGTGCAGTTATGGCGGCCACGACAACCAAGTTCTCCTATGTCGGCGGCTACACCAAGATCTTCTCCATCGATCGAGCCACGGGTTTTTCCATCACCCTCGGCAAGCTCGCCGGGACGCCCACAACTCATGCATCTTGCTTACCTAATTGACATACCTTCATAGGTAAACAAAACAATACAAAATAATACAGGAAATGTGAATCCATTTTTAGAGTTCTGACAAGAAGTTAATTAAGCTCAAAACATAATTCAACCAAACACTAATTGTGCTACTAGATAGTTATGTTGAATTGCTTCAACAATGAGGCCGCCAACGTTGCATCTGGAGCTCCATCCAACCGTGGAGGGAGTAGGGGATGTTGTCACCACAATTTGTTGCGATGGGATCAATTATATTATTTTTACATATTTAATTCCACCGCATTGTTGTGCGGTGGACTTGAAATGGTTCAAATACCGGATCAAATTCACCGTTGTATGCTGCAGTGGCCTTCGGGATACGCAATTAAACCCACCGTTAGGCTCTACGGTGATTAGCGGTGAAAATAGTAAAAATTAACGGTGTAGATATCCGGCCCATTTAAAAACTACTGTAATGATTATAGATGAAGAAGTGGAAAAGTAGGCCTGGACTCAAGATGGAGTATTAATTAATTGTACGGTGGAAATGAAATGAGGGAGAAGGTACAAGGGAGAGGTGGTAGTGAATAGTGATGGAGGTCATCTATTCACCATGCTTTTTTATATTTCTTTTTTAGATAAGATGGGGGTAAATTAGGTAATTTATCACCAAAACCTCAAGTAATTTTGAACAATTTTTTTTAGCTAGAGCGTCAATTAATACTGAACGGAGGGAGTAATTTTTAAACAATTTTGTCCTATTAATAGCATGTACGAAATCTCTGCAATTTAGGAAAGTAATCATAGCTTCTTTCTCATAATTCAAATGGAATTTACCATCATCCATACACATCTGATAAAAAAAAATCGAAAGAATGGGGTCATTTTGTAGTGTCCAAGCTTCGTTCCTTAATTTGTGTGTTATTCACCTAGAACGACAAGTAAATTAAAATAAAGGGAGTAGTTTTTATTATCCTAAAAAAGTGTGTATAATGAGTAAATGACATGTTTTGCTGAACAGAAGAAGTACGCTATGTACTTTGTATTGAAGAGTGAATAATGAGATTTTAACTATTCTCGTTATTAGGTCGTCACTCTCTCCACCTCTAATGCAATCTTTTCACAACCTTTAAGGTTTTTTTTTAATTTTTTAATTTTATTTGAAACATGTGAAATTTAAAAGGATTAGAGAAATTTTGGACAATTTGAGAGATTAGAGAAAGTGAAGTAAGATTTGGGGTTTTGTTTGGATAAATTTTGGACAATTTGAGAGATTAGAGAAAGTGAGGTCAGATTTGGGGTTTTGTTTGGACAATTTTTTCCCTAGTTTTGGTACATGACAACACCTTATTGGTATATGGACAACCAATGGGTTATTATAATTTTTTTTAAACCAATTTTTCATATGTTAAAATTATTTTTAAAAAATTATAAAAAAATATATTTGAATAGACATTAATTTTATGGAAAAAAATAACCCAAAATATTTTCTTCGCTGGTAGAAGCTCGGTCATTTCCTTCACTCAATCGGTCCTATCGCCATCTATCCACGTCGAGTGTCGATCATCTACTTCACCCAATCGTAACCTTCCGCTCGCTAATCGTCGACCTTGAATCTATTCGTCATCTTCATTGCCCTCGTGTCAAAACC
This sequence comes from Persicaria tinctoria, assembly GCA_037127255.1. Lineage (NCBI taxonomy): Eukaryota > Viridiplantae > Streptophyta > Magnoliopsida > Caryophyllales > Polygonaceae > Persicaria > Persicaria tinctoria. The sequence continues at coordinate 89,241,250 of JBANSL010000002.1, read as the reverse complement.
CACTTTGTTACCCCCATCGCCAGATCCGTGCACCCAACCAACTCATCCTACTCTCCAAATCTCGTCGAGGCTATGACATCCCAATCTCGTCCCAATTTTAGTTCGCAACCAACCAAACAAAGAAGTTTGAAGCAAACCCTTGTCTTCTTCTTTATACCTCCCCCAATCCCACACTATTCCTGTAAAAATCCACCTTTGGCATCGGTCGAAGAGTAAATTGTGGTTGTGTGAGACTTTAATTCCTTATGGCGTGCACACCCTGTACACTTACTCTTGTACTCAACCTATTTTTTTCTTGCCATGTAAGCACAAGTACACCCTTTTATTTTTTTTTAATCAATTCCACTCACATCTTTGCACTCCACTCACGGCCGTTACATTGACTTTTTCATCATTTAATAGCGGTTCGTCGAGGGACACCCGTAAACCACCTAGTGTGCGGATAAAGGTGCTCACTCGTAAATGCACGTTTTATTACGTTCGAAAATAGTGTGTGCATAAAGGTGCCCACCCAGGTCGCCAAGGGACATATCTAATTTTGCGTTCATATCTGGTCAATATGTTTATTTGTACTTATTACAAATTGAGAAAAATAATATGTTTTTTACGTTCGTAAATAGTTTTTTTTTTTTTGGAAAATGTGGATCTATTATGATTCACGCATTTTGGGTGCGGTTACTAACTGCATTGAACGCAACCAAGGTGTGTATATGGGTGTCAAAATTCCACATCCCCCCAAATGCACCCAGGGATGTGTATAAGGGTGCAACGCAACCCACGTGCGTTTGCGGGTGTGTAAAATGGATGTTTATGGACAGATAAAATTAATGATTATTCAAATATATTTTTTAAAATTAATTTTAACATGTGAAAATTGGTTTAAAAAAATTACTCTCGTGCTCACTAACTGCTGCCCATTCCACGTGTATACTTTCTATTGGGTTAGAATGACTTTCGTTAGCGAAGAGCTTGCAAAATAATATGTTCGGCTAGTTTGTGTATATAAGGTGAACTTCACTTTTCTTTTCTTTTTTTCCCTACATTTTGTCATAGTACACCCCCAAATGTTAGTGCGGATCTTCTACATCCCACGGTGCATCACAAAATTAGTTAGGGTATAATTTTACTTCAAAAAAAATTAAAAATATATATTTGTATTTCACATACTTATATTTATATGTTTATAAATTTTTATCATGAAAATTATGTTTTAGAAAATATAAAAATTATAAACAATTAAAATCAATCTTTTAATTATATATGTTGTTAAAATATATTTTTTCATAATTTTTTTTTATAGATATGTAGATATAAGGGTATGAAACCTAAATATAATTTTTAAAATTTTTTTCAGAAATAAAATTATAGCACAAATAATTTTGTGATGCACTAAGTGGTGCACCAAGTGTTGTAGGTGATCTGCACTGCCCAAATGTACAGGGGTTCATTACTCTAGCCCGTTTTATGGTCCCTTATGTGGTCCACCTTATCTTATTGGTTGAAAATAATTATAAAACTACCCAATTTATTAAGAGAAGTAATAAAATAATTCGATACACCCAATCAAGCGATATAGACCGTATAAGGGATCATGATTACGGACTAGAGGATCCTCACCAAGGTGTAGTGCCCTTGCATCAACATCCTTGAAACACACTAGGGTTTAAAATTTATACCCACATCCTTACAACCCATTAATTTTATCATAAATTAAATAATAGTATAAAAATAAAAGTGGTCCATCAACTACCCAAACTCATTCTCTTTTAACGTCCCCTCTCTCTCCTCATTTGGGCCCCACCGTCCCCTCTCTCTTCTCATGTTTAGTATACCTTCTTGGCAGTGGCGGAGCCATGATGAAATCCATGGGGTGCTAAAAAAAATTCGTAAAATATTTTTTTATATCTATTAAGAAGATTTTTACAAAAATATTGAAAAAAATGTTAAAATTGTGATTTATTTATGATATTTTTAGTTAAATAGTTTAGAGAAACAAAAAAATATAGGAAAAAAAAATCAAGAAGAATTACTTTTAAAACGATATTGAAGGAAAACATTAAATTTAAATATGACATGTCATTTTTTTAATTGAAATAGTTTAGAGAAACTAAAATTATAGAAAAAAAATCCCTAAATAATTATGTGGAATAATGATATAATAAAACAAATAAAAAGTGAAGAGATTGAGATTTGAACCAAGACCATTTAATTCCCTTCATTCCCCTATACCAATTGAGCTAAATAGCACTTCTATTTCAAATATCACTTAAAAATCTTATATTACCTTAAATATACTAAATATATGTAAAATATATTTTTTTTGTAATTTTTTTTCCGATCAGGGGGGTGCTCTAGCACCCCCGAGCACCCCCAGCTCCACCCCTGCTTCTTGGTGGTGTACCTCCTTATGTTTTTAGTCTATCATTAATTCATTGTTTAATTAATTTGTAAGGGGGAAGTAAAAAGATGTTTATTGTTATTATTTTTTTGGTGGGAAAGGTGTTTGTTATTCTAAATCTAGATTTGGATTCATTTCGGGATGGATTGAATCCTGATTAAGGTCATGGGATCTGATTTAATGTATAATTAATTAAATACATTAATTAATTAATATTATAAACTAAAAATGGAAGAATGTGAACTACCAAGGTGGTATACTAAACATTTTTCCTTTTAACATCTCATGTTTCTCCTCATTTGGCCCTCTCTCCCTTTTCTCTCTCCTATTTGGCCCACCCCCTCACTTTTTTTTCGCGCTCTCTCCTAGTGGACCCCATTCCCCCCGTATTTAAGAGTTTTCTATATGATAACCCACCAAATTGTTTCTACTTCACTTACACTATTTTCTTCATGTTTTTTAGATGATGGGTTTATAAACCCTTGACATAGCTGTAGAGCCGATCCTAATATTATAGAGGCCCAGGGCAGATAAAAATTTTGGGCCACAATAATTTAAACTATAATTAATTGATAGAAAAAAAAAACATTTCAACTATCAATTAAATAGGTAAATCATTAAAAATGTGTACTATTTTTTACCTATTTAATTTCCAACAATAAAATACAATTCTAACAAGTACCTCGTGCAATAGTAATGCGATATGCAACAACGTTATAAATTATACTCCATACGGAGTATAATTAAAAAGATTATATATAAGCAATTTCCTCAAAAATATTTATACACTTGAATCAATTTTGAAATAACATTTAATTAATTTTGTTAAACATGAAAAATAACTATACTAAAATTTAGGAATGAACCCTTTTTTTAATATAAATTTTAAGAATGAATTGTTTAAGACTCGCTTTTTTTTTAATTTTAGTGGACTTTCAAATTTTGTTAAACATGAAAAATAACTATACTACGGGACTGTCAAGCAGTTCGAGACGAATGGATCAAGTGGCAAAGGGGGAATGGCTCTCGAGGATTCTTTAATGAAAATAATATTCAACATTGGATCTTTCAGAATATCAAGAAGGGGGATTGGAGTGCTGCTTCTTTCGCAAATATGATATGGCTAATCTGGAAGGCTAGAAACCGACTGGTACATGAGCAGAAAGATGAAATAAGAGGAATGGCGATTAGAGCTGCGGATTTCACGAATAGCTATTTTGAGGCTTCTCACAAAACAGAGCTGCCAAGAGGTCCCGTGGGGGAAGCGATGAAGGGCCGGACAGATTGGGAGGCTCCCCCTACTGGATGGTTAAAGATGGACGTGGATGGATCGGCAAAGGGGAACCCTGGCCCTGCGGGAGGCGGGGGTGTGTTGCGCAACCACGAAGGCAAATTTTTTAGAGCATTCACGTTTGGTGGGATAATCTGTTCGGCCCAGAGGGCATAACTCATGGTTGTCTGGCATGGCCTTCAATTAGGCAGAGACCTGGGAGTCCCCAAGTTAATTATAGAATCAGATGCAGCGATAGTGTGTGATGCTCTTACCAAGGAAGAGGAAAGAACACACCCAGAGTATTACTTGGTCAAGGAATGTCGGCTTTTGATCTCTCTGCAAGAGTGGGAAGTGCAGGTGTCTTGGGTGCGTCGGCAGGCCAACAGCGCGGCGGACCTCCTAGCCCAGTGGTCGGGATCGCTATCTTCTAGTTTCGCGGAGTATTCTGAGCCGCCAAGTTGTTTAATTTCTTGTCTAAGTTCTGAACCTTTGTGCATTTAGCTGTTAGTTTTTCAATAAAATCCTCTAGGCTGCAATAGCCTACATTTGCATCAAAAAAAAAAATTATTTGCTTTTTTTTTTCCAAATTCCTACGGCTAAGGAGTACTCCGTACTATAATACTCGTGAAAAAGTGAATGTTTCAAATGTGGGCAATTCCTACAACTTATATTATACGCAATGATACGGTGTACTCTAATACTCCGCGTTGATGTTTCAAATGTGGGCCATTTTTAAAAAAATTGATCGCACTTTGGGCCTATTTTTTTTTTTTTTTCTACTTCAAAGTTTAAACGGGTTATAAATAAATCTGGGTCAAAATATATGGGCCAAATATATTACATATGCATAGACATTTTTTTTACTATTGGCCCCATAATTATGTGGGCCCTGGGCAATCGCCCAGCCTGCCCTTGCCTCTGGGTCGGGCCTGCATAACTGTTGTTAGTATCCTAGATTTTTTTTTATCTAATTTGAGTTGCGAGTATTTTAAGAAATCGTGTGAGGGATTTAAGTTTTCTTTTTTTAGATAAATATCGATTCTTGTTGTTCAAAAATTCATGTGAAGGATTTCAAGGTGCCTTCTATACCGTTAATAATGACGATAGCAATGATGGGGATGTAAACAACATAGGTCGGCGCTGAAAGGATATCATCGATGGTGGTGGTCTTTTGTTTCTACTGTTCATTACATTCTACTAGGGAAGAAGATAGGGCTGAGCTTCTAGTCTGGACTGGAAATTCTGGTCCGGTCCAAGATCGGTGGACCGGAATTTCTAAAGACTTGGACCGTGGATCGAACCGGGACAGTAATATATGGTTCAGGGTTTTTCGGTCCATGTACTGATTAGACTAGGTGGACTGGGTGGAGAAGACAACCACGACCTACTTTTTTTAGAAGGTCAACCGGAAGGGACTACTTAGCTAGCCATCATTTGAAACCAGTTTCAATCTCATTGAATTTGACATGGATTTTAGCGATTGGGTTATGGGGGAGCATCAAAGCCTTGGGGGATTCAACCACCGTCGTCACCCCTTTTGGGGTTTTTTGGGTTCTTTTAGAGAAAATAAAGGAAGAGGGCTGAAACAAAATAATAAAAAATTAACAGAAAGATGGATATATGTTCTTTAAAAAAAGTGAAAAAGGGGAACCCTGGCCCTGCGGGAGGCGGGGGTGTGTTGCGCAACCACGAAGGCAGATTTTTTAGAGCATTCACGTTTGGTGGGATAATCTGTTCGGCCCAGAGGGCAGAACTCATGGCTGTCTGGCATGGCCTTCAGTGTAGCGGCTGCTTATGGATGCCAAGGATGCTCCAAAGGTATGTGCCAGGTATGAACCTTTATCCTGCTCTAAAACTCCAGCATTTCCCCACAGTACACTGGTGTATTATTGTGGTGGTTAGCTACTCCAAACCTCAGATCAAAACTTCAGACACCAAACATTATAAACAAACTTTTAGTACCAAAATTTCTCCTGAGAAATGTCCGAGATTCATAGCACTTGTGGTCTTGGCCAAGCAAGATAAGGAAGAGAAGAAGATGAAGACCGGACAAGAAGCTTGTAAGAGTTGGATAGTGCGTGAGATTAGCAGTACTGATGTTTTTCTGAGCATAAAGGTTGCAGGTTTCTTTTTAAATTGTGTACTCTTGGCTGTCCATAGCAGAACATCTTGTAATATAAAATAAGATTGTCAATTAATATACAAGCAACTCTTGATGCTTCTTTTCAAGTTCATCCATGATTAATATTGCTTACTGGAATGTTAGAGGGGTTAGAAAGCCTCTCCTTTGGCAAGAACTGAACCAGCTCAGACACTCTAACAGCTTGGATATAGTAGCTCTCTCTAAAACAAAGACAGAAGATCCTCCTACAGAAGCTCAGCTAAGGATTGCTGGTTTCCATAAGGTCATCAACATCAGTGCAACTGGTAGGAAAGGTGGTCTCTGGTTGCTGATGAAAAACAGCTTCTTTGAGGTTAGTACTGTCCTTGCTCAAGATCCCAGATTCATTTTGTTTAAATGTTCCTTAGAAAATAATGATATGGTTATTGCCTTTGTTTATGCTCCCTCTGTGGAAAATGAAAAGGACTCCTTTTGGAATCACTTAGAAAACTCTATAGCCAATTTCAATCTTCCTTTCATGATCATTGGCGACCTAAATGATATTGAAGCTCCTACTGATAAGGTTGGAGGGATCACTCCAGCAAATCATAGATTCAGAAGACTCGGAACTCTTAAGGAGGGTCTTGATCTTCATACTCTTTCCTTCACTGGTTCTCCATTCACTTGGAGGAAAAGCTCAAAGAATCAAGATAATACTTATGAACGACTTGATAGAATCTTAGTTCAACAACAGATCCTTTCCTGGTTTCCGGACCTTTGTACCAAGCATCACTCCTTTGCTAAATCTGACCACTGCCCTATTTCCCTTGAGATAGGTAACAAAAGAAATAGAACTGGCTCTCCCTTTAGATTCGAAATGGCTTGGACTTCTAATAGGATCTTGGATTCGATGATCAAGAAGGTCTGGTCTTTCAAGTTAAAAGGTTCCTTTGCTTATAGGTTTATGCAAAAGCAGAGGTTGCTTAAAAGAAGAATAAAATCTTGGTGTAAAGCTCACCCCAATAACATTAGCAAACAACTCTCAGAGGTTGAAAACTGTATTAAATCCCTGCAAGATAAACTGCCTTGGGGTTCTATCTCTTCGGCTGATGAACTCAAACTCAGCAGGCTAGAGCATAAAAGATATAGGCTTCTAGAGTACAACTACAAGTTCTGGAAGCAAAGAGCCAAAAGTAAACACCTTCAACTAGGTGACAGAAATACAAAATTCTTCCAAATAACATCTAGAATCAGAAACTTCAAAAGCACCACCAGATCTTTCACCACCAAAAATAATACCATCCTCACTGATCAAGATCTTATCCTTGACCATATCTCTACTGAATTGTCGGATCGCTTCATAGGACAAAACCAAAACCACATCACCCCTGATCAAGTCTGGAATATTCAAACACAGATCTCTCATGCTGAAAACTCTGATCTTATTGCTATTCCCACGGATGCTGAAATCAAACTCGTTTTACAAAGCATGGCTCAAGATAAAACTCCGGGGCCTGATGGCTTCCCCCCAAAATTCTATACCAAGTACTGGAACACAATTGGCTACTCCTTCTGTAAAGTAATCAAAGCTTTTTTCCACTCTGGCCAGATGCTAACTGACATAAATCAAACCTTCATTGCCTTGATCCCAAAGACGGATAGCCCATCTACTATTAACCATTACAGACCTATTAGCCTTTGTAACACTATTTATAAAGTTATTTCTAAGATTCTGGCAAACCGACTCAAAAAAATCCTTCCTAAACTCATAAACCCTTTTCAAGGCGCTTTCGTGGAAGGCAGATCGATAACTGATAACACTCTGATAGCCCATGAAATTTTCCATTCTTTTCATAACTATAAGGGTAAGCAAGGATGGATGGCCTTAAAGCTGGACATGGAAAAGGCGTAATACAAAATAAACTGGTCCTATATCCGAGCGGTTCTGATTCGTTTTGGATTTCATCAAACCTGGATTGATTGGGTTATGAAATGCATAACGGCAACCACCTTCTCTGTCCTTGTTAACAATACCCCAGGACCGACATTCAAACCAAATAGAGGCATTAGACAAGGTGATCCTCTTGCTCCTTACCTCTTTGTTTTGGTTATGGAGGGCTTATCTCGTGAACTACACAAAGATGCACTTCTTGATGATTCTCTAATAGGCTTCAGATTCAAAAAGAATGGTACCCACATTCCTTTTCTTACCTTTGCTGATGATACCATCATTTTCTCTAAAGCGGCGCATACAAGCCTGAACACGATCCAAAATATTATAAATGGTTTCTCCAACCTTTCCGGCCTAACAATCAACTATAACAAAAGTACCTTACAATGCTCAAAAAATGTAAATCCTAATCTAGCTAGGGACCTCTCCACTCATATGGGCATTCCCATTGCAAAAAGCATGGAAAAATATCTAGGTATTCCTATAGTTAATGGTCGTATTAAAAATTGCGTCTTTGATGAAGCAGTAAATAACCTGAGGAAACAACTTACAAAATGGAAGGCGTCCAGTCTCTCCTAAGCTGGAAGAGCTATCCTTATCCAATCAAATTTAAGTTCCAAGACTAACAACCTTATGCAAAACTTCCTGTTACCTAAAGGAATTCTAAATCAAATTGACCAAATTAACAGAAACTTCTTTTGGAATAAAACTTCTACTGATAGATATAACCCCCTTATTAGCTGGGATCAAATCTGTAAGCCTAAATCCCAAGGCGGGATGGGGCTCAGGAAAGCGGAAGACCTTAACAGCTGTCTTCAAATGAAACTTTTATGGAAATTATATAACAATATTACCAACCCTTGGGTGACCATCATTAAGGAAAAATATTTACATCAATCTAGCATCAGAGACTTCAACAAACACAACACTTCATGGCAATTTTCAAGGCTTCTATCTCTTAGGGAATCCTTTGAAAAAGGTATTCTCTGGTCGATAGGTGATGGCTCCAACATAAATGTTTGGAACGATCCTTGGGTGCCCGGAACTAATCTATCCCATTTAATGGGTAATAACAATTCTGGACTCACGGTAAAAGACATTATAACTGATACAAAAACCTGGAACCAAGATTACATTAGACAGATATTCCCGGCTAATATAACTCAGAAGATCTTGCAGTTGAGAATCCCGACACACCAGGCTCAGGACAAGCTAATCTGGACCCCGGAAATCAGTGGTGAGTTCACTACTAAATCAGCTAGGAAAATACTCATTAACAACACCCTAGGGGGGGACAGGTATAGCTGGATATGGAAGTTACACATCCCACCAAGGACCAAAAACTTTCTATGGAAAATTGCGATTGATGGCCTGCCGACTGCTGCCCGGCTAAATAGGTATTTCAACAGAGTACCGAGCCAATGCTCTCTTTGCAATCAGGAAGAAGAAGACGCTACACATCTATTCACAAAGTGCAGCTTCACTAGAGAAATCATTGCTCTCTTCGAACAACATACTGGTAAGTTCTTCCTTGATTTAAACAAAACTACATTACTACATGCTGATCTGGATTCTCTTAAATTGGCTAACGAGAATTTCGATGAGCTGATATGCATTTGGCACTCCGTATGGGAAACTAGAAATGAGCGGATATTCAAGAATAAACACTAGGGCGATAGGAGTCTTATAGTTAGAAAGATTCTTCAATCTGTTCGAGATTGGAGGGAAGGATTAGGCCATCCAAACAAGGCCAAATTTACGCAAAAGAGAAGGGCCACTGCGAAATGGAGGAGGCCCCCTAGTACTATCCACAAGATTAATGTGGATGGTTCTGTTAACATCTCGGGTAAGAGCCAGATTGGGGGAATTATTAGGGATTCCCAAGGAAGTATCATAGATGTCTTTTTCAAGGAACTGGGTGATTGCTCGATCATCCAAATGGAAGCATAAGCGGTGCTGCTAGGTTTGCAAAGAGCAAAGGAATTGGGGTTACTGAAGATCGTCCTGGAGAGTGACAACCAAGTGCTGGTAAAGTCAATAAGGAAGAAAGCATGTCTGAATTGGGAAATTATGAGGCAGGTTGAAGAAATCTCCTACACTCTCTCGGAATTTGATTCAGCGGAAGTACATCATATCTACAGAGAAGCCAACGGTTCGGCATATTACATTGCTAGAAATGGTATTATCTGTAACTTAGATTCGATCCCCTATCATAGGGAGTTTTGTAACATCGTCCGCAGGGATGATCCAGGAGTTGTGCTACTTTTTTAGTGGCAGCTCCGAATGTTTGTTTACTGTAAAAAAAAAAAAAAAGTGAAAAAGTTTACATTTTTTTTTAAAAAAAAAGTAGTCACTAGGTAGTTGTAGTCTAGTAAAAAAAAACTAGTAGTATGCTATCATGGGCCTGCAAGTGCCTATGTCGCGCGGGCAAATTTTTTTTTAAAAAATAAAATTTCGGTCTACTGGTTAGAACTAGAAATTCCGGTCTCGTCCCGGGTTTGGACCTGAAACCAGAATTTCATTTTTCCTAGACTGCGATCATACCTTAATATTTTCGGTCCGATTCAAGACTGTAATTTTCGGTCTAATTCTGGTCCAATTCCTGTCCGATCCAACTTTTACCCGACCCTAGAAGAAGACATATTTAAAAAAAATTATTTCATTGTTTATTTTTCTTGAAATCCTAATCATTATCTAGTTAGCAAAATTCGGTCGTCACATCACTATAGTTGGTATTATTGCTAGTTATTTTGAAATTTGGTGTTATTTTGAATTGAGGGTAAATAATTTGTATTATTTTTTAGTTATTTTTTTTTAATTTTATCTACCCATAGACACTCATTTTGGCTATGTTTGTAAAAAAAAATTGATTAAAGTAATCTACTTTAATAATAGATATTAATTATAATCTAAGTTTGATTAATATTAATGACAATTTTGTCTATAAATAGATACACCTCCCAACTTCATAACTCATCCCAACTCATCTAATTTCCTCTGTTTTTAAGCTCAAATCCCGCTTTGACATTAGAAATGGAATAATATATGTTGTAACCATTCCGGAATGGCTCAACCGGAAAGGACTTGCGGGTAGTACCCAAAAGTCCCCGGTTCGAACCCAGGATGACCGCTCTTTATTTACCAATTCAAGGAATAATATATGTTGTCTTTATACACTCAACAACAACAACAACCTAATACCAACCCAAACCATCCTAGCATGAATCCATCCCCTTTCAATCTTCCACATTTACGTTATTCTAAAACGATGCATCTCATGCAATATTATCACACTCCAAATATCCATCCCATTCCAAATTCATCCAAATCTCCAATATTACGAGGTACACATGAGAGCATCCCAGCTAGATCTGCGCAAACGAGGGCTAGCCCACCCCGCCCACCCGCTATTGCATGCAGACATGTACAAGGGGTGTGCAAGCAGGCCGCTAAGCCCGGCCCGCATCGACATCGGCTATGGGGATGGGAACCCACATGTACCCTTTACGGGCCACTCGCTATTTGTTTTATTAAAAGTAAAAATATAATAATTAATTGTTGGAATGGTGGTTGTCCCACATCAGTAGTTTAGAGAATACTTGAACAACATATAAGGCTGGTGGGCTACTCCTCTCATTGCCAATTGGTTTTGAGATGGAAACCCGTTCGGGTTTATGTGTTGTTCGAGTCTCCCGTATGTGGGCCCGCACACACGACCTCCCTCCAGCGTCTTGACCCGCACCAGGACCAACCGAGTTTAACATGGTATCAGAGCCGGGTTCGGCTAGTTTCGGTCTTCGGATTGGGCTGGCCTTGTGGCATGTCGCGGGCATTGGTTCCCATAACGCATGTGGCAAGTGCAACTTGTTGGCTAAAAATGCTGTTGCACTTGAAGGGGCGTGTTGGAATGGTGGTTGTCCCACATCGGTAGTTTAGAGAATATTTGAACAACATATAAGGTTGGTGGGCTACTCCTCTCATTGCCAATTGGTTTTGAGATGGAACCCCGTTCGGGTTTATGTGTTGTTCAAGTCTTCCGTATGTAGGCCCGCACACACGACCTCCCTCCAGCGTCTTGACCCGCACCAGGACCAACCGAGTTTAACATTAATAAATACTCCGTATAATTAATTATATAATGTATTCAATACTTTTAAAAAATATCATTACCCTAGTTGATGATAACAAAACAAAATTCCACCTACAAGCAACACTGCCCCTTGTACATGTCACACTAGGCTGCATGTTTCGATGCTCTCAAGCCAAATAAATTCTCGAATAGTTTCGAGGCCATGAGGAGTCATGAAGTTGACAATCTTTTCATGAACGTTGTATTTACAAATGTTTTTTAATGATTATATTGGAGCGTTTATATGGTCGAGGAGTATACTTTAGGATGGAATGAACTAACTCTTGAAAATATTAAAGAGTCAATAAATCAGTAGGTGTTCGGACTAAAAAAAAAATAGTAGGTATTCAATTTGTTTTGTTTTGTCAATGTAGTTGTTCATCAGTATATCAATACAAATATGATAAACAAGGTAGGTTTACAGGTACTTACGGGTAGCCCGCACCCGTAGTACTGGACGAGTCTGGACAAGACTTCCAACCCATGAAGCCCGTAGTACCGGACGAGTCTGGACAAGACTTCCAACCCATGAAGCCCGTAGTACCGGACGAGTCTGGACAAGACTTCCAACCCATGAAGCAAGCTTAGTTTGACCCACGCCCTCTATACCGAGATAATATTTTGGGTAAAACCTGTTCCAAGTCCGACACACGCCCGCGTTTGCCCGGGTCTGATCCTAGCTCATAGGACACGAGATGATATTTAAGAAAAAGAGGTGGATGAATAATCGGCTTTAGAGATAAAAAGATAAAACTACTCCTAATAATAACCAAATAAACTTCAAATTTTATAAATAAACGCTTTTTCATCTCATAAAAGTTTATATTATTTCCAGTTGGTCGAGCTGGTCGGCGCAAGCCGGTTTACCCGGTGCGTGACTCTTGCCGGTTGTGCCACGTGCCCGGAATTTGCTACCAAAGGTGAACTCCTCGTCATAAAAAAAAAAATATATATTATTTCATGAGCTTTTAACCTGTTTCACAAAGTTTATAAATTCGTCTCATGCCACCATTTGTCTAGTTTATTTAACACATTAAACTTTGGGATATAATCTTGACGGATTGAATTTGACGATGCTATCACGAAATAGCCTTTGCTAATTTGTTCCGAACCGGGCCGATAACCTCACTGCCTGTCTTGTAAAAGAAGTCAGGCCCGGCCATAAAACCCCCAAAACATCCTTCTTCTCTCTCGTTTCTCCCTTTTGCTCTTTACTCTCACCTTCTCTCTCATTTGAGTTCGGATCAAGCTTTCATTGATACCCAATGGAGAACGACATGGATCTCAACGCTCCCCACTCCATGGGAACCACCATCATCGGTGTCACCTACAACGGCGGTGTTGTCCTCGGCGCCGATTCTCGTACCAGCACTGGTACTATCTTCAGCCCCCCTCTCTTTCTTCAATTTCTTCAAATTAGGGTTAATTCTAGGGCTGAATCGGTGCGAGGGACTGGTTTATGTCAGCACTTGTCTAACGAGTTTGAATCTATTCTTTCTCGATTGATAGGGATGTATGTCGCTAACCGTGCGTCGGACAAGATTACGAAGCTTACTGATAATGTCTATCTATGTCGATCCGGATCGGTATGTAATTTTCTTATCTTGCTTTTGTGTAGATGTTTTTCGTTTCATTAATGATAGGTATTTGTGACTGATTGATGGATATAGGGCTTTTTCGCACACATATAATTGAATAAACTTTGAAGGGGTTTGACGATTTTATATGTTATTTGATGTTGAAGAGGTTCCCATGGAATTGGCTTCTTCAGAAAATGAAGAAAAGTTATGGGGTTCTGAGTTTCAGTTTTTCAATCCTATAAAAGTCACGGGGTTCTATGCGAGGGACTTATTTATATTTTCTGTTTTGTCTGATTTCCACAAGGAATTGATAGATTCTTGTCCAAGTTCAATATTTTTGTGACCCTAGAGGAGTGTTTGATGAGACAAGTCCCTCATTTTTTAAATCATGGCAAATATGAGGAATGAAAGTGAGGGAAAAAACCATATTTCCTATGGAAAATAAGAGAGCATGAGTTGGATCTTAATGAATAATAACTCTGAAAAGTGGATTAAGTTCTTTCCTTTCCCTTTCCGATTCCATGATGTTCAATCATGCCACAATTGATGGGCTTGAAACAAAATCTAAATCTCTTTGCTTTCCTGGAAGCACTGTTGCATTTTTTCTTCTTTATCTATTTCAATGCTCATCTATATTTGCTTTATTTACAGGCTGCAGACTCCCAGATAGTCTCCGACTATGTGCGATACTTTCTTCATCAGCATACGTATGTGCTTACCTTTGCTGCATGCTTTTTAAGATTCCTCACTATGCATATTCTAGTTTTTTCATGGATATTGTAAAAGAATATTATAGCTTTCAAGTGTTGAGAAGAAAGTGTTTTAGCTGCCTGTGCATGGTTCTGGTTACCCCGGACACCCAGGTAGTGGATACCTGATTTATACTTTATAATTGAGGTTTACACATTCAGTCTCCATTGATGTCGTCAGAGATCTGAGTGTAATGAGTTGCTGGGCTTTCTGAAGCACAAACAATTAGCTCTTATAAGCTAAGCTCAAAACGTTTATTTCCCATGTAGATTGAGGTTCAAGCTTTTATTTTACTTCACTTCGTATTTTTTGATAGTAAGTAACAATATGCAATATGATCTTAAATGGATTTTGATGGATATATGATGCTTAATTAAACCACATTTACTTATCCACTGCCATAGAGATAGTTATGGCTGTATGTTTTGTCATGTAGTTCAGAATATCAATATGGTTGCACAATTCATGCATGTGCTTATGCCATTTAACAATGTTGCATCTTCTTATCAAGACATACAATATCATTTATCCAGCCAATGATGGATTGACCCTAAGATCTAAACCAAATGACAAACATGTCACAGAATTCCTTTTTTATTCACTCAGTTATGTAATGATCTTGGCATTGAATATATCATTTTAGCTGTTTTCAATTCCCCTTGTATTTATTCTATTACCATTCTTCTTAATAGGATACAGTCAGGACAACCAGCTACTGTTAAAGTTGCTGCAAATCTTATCAGGATGGTATCATATAACAATAAGGTTTGTTCATGTGATTTTACTTTTATCTTCCAAATGAATGTTTTGCTGCTGCATCTTTCTTCCGCTTGATTTGATATCGGTCTTTCAGTCAGCAAAATGCATCAGTTGTGTCATTAAGGGCTATTATTCATTTATTCATTAAAGTACATAACTTATATAATTACAACTCTTTTAAAGGAATAAGTGTATGATTAGCGTCACAAGGAATGGATGGGAAGGTGACCTAAATTTGTTAGATGATGCTTAGAAAGCTTCAGAGCTGCATGTTTATCCTTAATAATAATGTATACTCTCCTTATGATCCCATTTGCATCTAAAAATTGGAAATAGTGAGCTGTTAATTCTATAGGTGATACCACAAACTGATCTCTTTCTGCTTCTGGTCCTTCCTCAATCCTTAAATCATCCTGAAGTGAATTAAATATATCTTCCCTGTATTGACGATATTGCTAAGCCATTATACAGTTTACATTTTAATGAAATAATAATATTAACTCGATACTTATGTTATCATTCCATTATACATCTGTTGTTGTCATATAACTTATTTTTTCAGAAGTTGGTTGCATGCTGAATTTTATGTGATAATATTTTGCTACCTCTCATTATATTTACATTTTGCTAACCAATTAAACTATCTGCATACTAATGGTTCCTTTTGCGTTTATGCCCTTCTTCCTGTAACATATCAGAACATGTTGCAAACTGGGCTTATAGTTGGAGGTTGGGACAAGTATGAAGGGGGTAAAATTTATGGAGTACCACTTGGTGGGACCATTGTAGATCAGCCATTTGCTATTGGAGGTATTTTCTTCTTGAACTTATTTTATGGAAGCTAATGTAGGTTGTGCATATGTAATGAACTGACTGCCAATTTTTTGTCATTCTATTCTCTATGGCATCTTGGTTTAGTGACTTTATGTTATTTTGTTGGCACTGTTTATTAGAGACTGTCAATGTCTTCTTACAACAGTGCAAAAAGTCTCCAGATGTGTATAGTTGCTGGATACTGTTAGTGAATGTTGTGCAGTGGGATCATAATAAGCGTATCAGTGATGAAATTTAGATGATAATATGCAGCATTTTCCATCATATTGAATTTGCAGTACCGGATGTATTTTGCCCTGCCTAGTCTCTAGGGGACTCCTCTCCTGATTCAGTTGAGATGGTATCTGGGAATGACTTATTTGTCACCTGATGTCATGAATGGCTAAATGACATACTACGGAATGATATGAATGAAAGCATATTTTTTCCTTATGGATAGGAAAGTTTATTCGAATAATTGATGAATGAACTAAGATGATAATGAGGCTTACTTTCTAAATCAGTGTTAAGAATTAGATTGATTTTGCCACCAACAATCAATAAGAATTGAACCTTATTTCCTTATGTACAGCCATACTGGTGATTGTGGTTGAGTAGGCTTAGTAGTTTTGAGGAGAAGTTTTGAATGTGCAGTAGGCTTCATTGCAATGTACGGGTCATGATTTTCATTATTTATTTCCCCTTGTTTCAATCAGATCAAATGATGAAGAAGAATGCAGGAATTAACACAATCATCTACTTAACACAGTAGGAATTAATTGCCTTTTTTTCTTTCTTCTACTTTGTGATATCTTATCTTCATACTACATTCTTGTAGGATCTGGCTCCAGTTACCTGTATGGATTCTTCGATCAAGCATGGAAAGAAGGGATGACCAAGGATGAAGCTGAGGTATGCCTTTGGTCATAATAGACATAATCTATTAATAGTTAATACAATTAAGCATTGTCCTGTTAACAGATATAACCTGTTATAGAAATGGATTTATTTTACCCATTTATTTCTTACCAAGAGAATCCGTTATTTGCCAAGGCTGTCTTTATATTTGCTCTCTCCAATTTGTTTTATGAAAACTGGAAAGAAAAGCATATCTGTGCCGCAAGATTGTCGTTCCTGCACAGTGGTGATGTTGAGTTGAAAAATAATCTCTGAGAGGTCGAGTTCTGTGTTATCATTTTCTACAATCTATTCTTGATGAAAGCTGGTTGCTGTGGCTTAATTCTCTCCAGAAAATGCTGCATTGTTGGACTTCCATCTTCCTCGACACTAAACAAAAAAGCCCAGAGTTTTGATATAAAGCCTGTCCATGTTGGGAAGTTGAATTACCATTGAGAATGTTGGAACTTGAAACAATCTAGTTTATCCCTTCCCCTATAAATTCATATATGAGCAGATTGGAAACATGGGATATCCATTTGCCAACATTTTGTTACAAACTCCCCCAGTTTCATTCAATAATGTTTAAGCTAGTGGTGTTATTCTGAGCAGATTAATGAAATTCACCCTTGTCAATATTTTGTTTTCATTTGCAGCAATTGGTGGTAAAAGCAGTCTCCCTTGCCATTGCCCGTGATGGTGCCAGTGGTGGTGTTGTTCGAACTGTCATTGTAAGTGAATCCTCACACTTGTATTCCTGCTCCTAGTCTGAAATGGTAAATATATAGATGTGGTGGTTAAACCAAATATACAAAAGGTATGACCAAACAAAGGGTCATACAGAAAAGAGGTATCCTGCCCAAAAAGATGATACGTATACCATCCAAAAGTCAGCTGAACTACCCAGCTGAATCCTACGACTAGTCTCTACCTCTGTCAACCTCCAAAAAGACGAAAAAGAAGCCCTCTAATACCCAACTTCTCTATACAATCCTCTCCTCTCAACCCCCCCGAAGGCCATATCGGTCAACCAGCGTCTTAGACTTCCATCTAGCAGTAATCCGAGACCTACAACTGACCATAATCATCTCTGCGCACTCTTCAGGTTTGAAGAGTAGCAGTATTCCTGCTCCTAGTGATCACACTAATGCTTACACCTAGTGGTTTGTTAATGTCTTGATGGGTCTTGTTTCCGTTGGATTTCAGATAAACTCGGAAGGGGTGACAAGGAACTTCTACCCAGGCGACAAACTTCCATTGTGGCACGAGGAGATGGAGCCACAAAACTCCTTGCTCGACATATGGGGTTCAAGTTCAAGCGAACCAATGAACATCTGAAGAGTATCCAGTACTCATGCAGTAAGTGATTTAACGAGGTGACACCATGGGCTCAAGGAATGATAATCTCAGACCATTAAAGCACTATAAGTTGCTCTTTTCACTGTCCCCAACACATTATTATGAGATGGTGTTTGCCAGGTGTTTTGTGTGATGCTTTCATCTTCATCTTATTTGTAGAGATTAATTACATCATTTGGTAACCGCGGTGCACTTTAGAAATCAGTGATGGTAAAATGATGCTTCTATGGCATGTGAAGCAACTGCATTGCTCGTCCAACTAGTCCAAATAGCCCATATATGCTACTATAATGTTGGTTTGGTAGTCCGCCTATTCGTTTTCTTTGAACCCTGAACATGTTGAATTCTACGTTACCCAACGGTATACTAACAACGAAAGAGCCCAACTGACGAGCTCGAACGAGCTTAGGCTCGTTCGTTCAGCTTGTTCGAGCCTAACCAAGCCGAGCTGGAGTTTCACTTCGGGCTAGCGAGCCGAGCTTGAGCGCCAAAAAAAGCTTGAATAATTTTTAGGCTCGAGCTCGGCTCGGCTCGTTTCCTGTTCGAGCCAAGCTTGAACATGTCAAGCTCGGCTCGTTCGGCTCGAATATCACCCCTAATCCTTGCATAACCGAGTCTGTAACAGTCCAGGGATGGTGCCATTAGTGACGCTAAATGCAGTCCTTTGCACTTGCAGAACAACATTGCGTTCTGTCATCGCATAGCCATCTCTCACAAAAGCAATGTCGTTCTGCGTTCTGTCATCGCATAGCCATCTCTCACAAAAGCAATGTCGTTCTGCAAAGGAGAGAGACCATAACCCAGTTCAAGCTTGGCAGAAGTATGTGTTTTTATTCTTTCTGTAACAATTATGTTTAGAAAATCTTCTTTTTGTGTGTTGGAGATTTATAAAGAATACTCATAGATCCTCAGTTCGAACCCCGGATATGGTCGCTCTTTATTTACAAATTCAAGATTTATAAACAATAAAAGATGGTATGTGTGATAACTCTACAAGTTCATGTTTGCCCTAAATTACAGTGTTGGCTTTCCCTCTCCCATTAGCCATTACCCAAATGCCAAAGCTCCCAAAGCATTCCTAAAACAAATGGAAGGTATCAAAAAACCTCTTTTCATAGCTTGAGGATCCGAATCTTGCAAAATAACAGTTTCAGGTTATGTTGTCGCGGACCCTCCTTCCTTCTCCACGGTTTGCACCATAGACAATTAGACATACTTTATGGTCACCGTGCCAAAAAAAACACAAACACAAGCACAAATTCTTGAATCCATTGTCCAAAACTCAAGTATTTCGTTAGTGGTAGCTGAAAACCGAGACCTTAACTTGAGGACCGCCTTGGATATACACGAAGCTGAACTCGGAGCCAGGGCTCAACACCTTGGCGTTTGGTGGCACTGCGTAGATGCCCTTGGCGTGGTCATAGACTAGGCCAAACACTGGCCCTGCCAAGCCCTCTATCTTCAGTTTGAGGTACCTTATTGGTTGCGTGGCGGTGCTCTTTACGAGCACTCGGTGTCGGTAATAAGCTTCTCCCTTGATTGTCCATGATGCTGTTATGGAGTGGATGAACTTCACCGGCGAGTTTGCTGCTAGACATCATCCAAACTCCATATGTCAGCTTTGTGTTGTAAATATAAATAGTAAATAGGATAGATAGTAACACTCACTTGTAGGGTAGTGAGGTGTTGATGGTTCATGTCCATAAGGAGGAGTTGAGGGAGCAATATAGGAACCTGCATTCCCATTGCTAAGCTTAGCAAAGAGGCCAACAAGGGGCGCAGCGCTCGAGAGGGATGGCTCGGTCTGCTCGTAATCCGACCTCTCATCGTTGAAGTTGTCATACTTGTCGGGACCTCCCACTAGGGCGCCGTGTATAACATTTGGGTTCGCCATGGGGAGGTTGTACCACTTGTCGAAGCCTTCGACACATCCTATCTTAGAGCTGATGAGGGATATCGGGGCAATCGATGCACCTCTGTGGTGCACTCGTAAAGGGTAGTTCGCTCCATATCCGACTAGGTAGCTCATGGACTTAGGGTTCTTCCCTAGAATGTAATCAGCCTATCATAATATATGATGCAAATAGCCAAGTTAGAGTTGAGAGTTAAGATCAGTTCAATGGTTATAAATTCGAAATAGAAATCTTAGGAGATTTGGTGTAATTACTTGTTGTATGTGGTTTCAAAATGCTCTTTGAGTTTTATGTTCCATCTATTTTTTTATATTACAAATCAAGAGGTCGATGGATCGACAAACAGACTAACTGTCATGAAACATTATTGTAAAAGCAAAATAGAAATAAAAGGCGCAACAACAAGTTGTACGCACTATACTAAAAGACATAAAAGACAGAAACTAAGCAAAACAAAGACAGTCAAGTTTTTATGTTTCGTCTATAAGTGACCTACCTTAAATATGAATTTTACCATTCTCAACATCAAATGAGCTTTTTAGTTCATTTGGCGTGATGTGCTGATTGCTGATAATGTACTTATTTGCACCCAAACAAACCTAAATTGTATGGCTTTAAGCATCTTTTCGAATCATTTGCTTAGTTGATACAAGAATCCGAATAATTAACTGAGTATTGGCCAAAGTTATACATGAATGATCATTTACGTACTTGTGATTTCGCGAAGCTGAGTAGTTGTTCAGGTTTGATCACACCATTCGGACATTGCACCACTGCCTTTGTTGCTCCAAGATACTCGGAGTAGACTGCAAGCAGGAAAGAAGCAGATGTCGCGTATTGCAAGTTGTTCCACTCGCGAACATAGATCAGGCCACCTGTTTTCGCAAGGTAAGATGAAGGATTCACGTATATCAGACTCATATATAGGCTCTCTATGAGCTCAAGCAAACCGAACAATGCAAGCTAGCTACTAACCGGGAGTCAGGGCAACATTGTCACCATTGTTCTTTTGCAAGCAAGCGCACGCGAAGAGATCAGCCTTGGCGCCATACTGCTGCAAGGTTGAGGTATACTCGCCGCCTTGTCCATCCAACAATACCTACAAAAGGAAAAACAACAGATGAAATTTGTGCTCCAACATATGATTCTTGATTCCTAAAGTTGGCCAAACAGAAAATGAAAAATATATTCCGATTCCAATCCGTTTATTCTTTTGTTTTCGGATCTTAGAGAGTATACATGTCCACTTTGTAGGTCTGACTAGCTACTAATCTGTCAGTTCGACAATATGAGCCTCATTTGGTATCAGAGCTCGGTTCTCTGGATCTGGGATCCTAGGTCTTCGATCTAGGGTTTTAGATCTAGAAATCGCTTTGTATCCTCGTTGTCGCTTCGTTTCCGCTTCTGTTTGTCTTTGTTTTCTTATCATAAAAAAAAAAAAACTGTGTATGTGTTTCTGTGCTCCCAGAGTTCTAGATCTCCCTTCAATCCTTGGTTACTGTGTGTTATCTCCTAGTTACTTGTGTGTTCTAGGGTTTTTTATTTGTGTGTCTTCCTCTTAAGCTTTTCTTATTCCGATTCCTAATTGTGCGCTGTTTTACAGGTACAAAATGGCGGATAATGGCATGAGAATAACTAATTCTTGATTTTATATACTAAAACCCAAATTTAAGACCAAATGTGGTCCGAGTACGTATCCTGTCACTCGATACTTTGTAGGTCTAACTAGCTACTATCCTGTCAGTTCGACAATATGATAACTAATTCTTGATTTCATATACTAAAACCCAAATTTAAGACCAAATGTGGTATGACTAGCTACTATCCTGTCACTCGACACTCTGTAGGTTTGACTAGCTACTATCCCGTCAGTTCGACAATATGATAACTAATTCTTGATTTCATATACTAAAACCCAAATTTAAGACCAAATGTGGTCTGACTAGCTACTATGCTGTCAGTTCGATACTTTGTAGGTCTGATTAGCTACTATCCTGTCAGTTCGACAATATGATAACTAATTCTTGATTATACTAAAACTCAAATTTAAGACCAAATGTGGTCTAATTAAAGGAGGATTACCTTAGAAAGGAGGATTTGGACACCGGCATATTTGTTGTCCCAAGAGAACTCATTGACAGCCCAGCCAGTGCCTCCCATGGCTGCCCCGTTCTGTACCGCGTATTTTAGGTAGTATTCCTTCCCAGTGGCTCGGTATAGCCACGCCGCTGCCCATAGAAGCTCGTCCTGCACCGCGTCATATCACATCATATATGAACGTTAGTTCGTAATCCACCTTCTAACACAAAAGTCTTATTATTGGACACCTGATTCACATTTTTGTACATTGATACATTACATAGTAAACTCACTTGGTATCCGGAGGACGGGTAGAAGTCCTTCGAGTTCTGGATCGAGTTGTCGTACTCGCCCCTATACGTATCGGCAAAGGAGAATAGCTGCAAATCAAGATTAACATTAATACTGATTGCAAAGATTTGAGATTAAACAACATATGTAGGATGTGATATAATATGATGTGGTCACCTGTTGTGAGTGTGATAGGAGCTGATATGAATAAGATGAGTTGTAAGGCTGAAAGGCAATGGAGGCAGCAGCTAGTGCAGCTGCTGTTTCTCCGGCCAAGTCGGACCCAGGGTGGCTCGAGTCGATCTTGTAAGCTGTCCTCGGCGTGCTCATGTCCTCCGCACGCTCCCAGCAGTAATGGTCCGATGCTCCGTCTCCCACCTGAATTGATCCGAACTCGAATTCTTACCAATTTTTTTTAAAAATAATTTAATTGAAGATGTCGTCGCTTGTCAGTGGCTAACAAGTAACGACATCTTAAATATATTTGACAAGGAGAAAATATCAACTCAGGACTATCATTTGAGAAAAGGGTTATAAGTTTATCGTTTATCAGTCAATGTGGGTGACACATCTTGCAATTCTCGTCTGGTTTCGGAAAACTCCTTAATGAAATCTCTCAGTATGAATGACATCGATCGATGATTACCTGCGCCCAAAGGACGTTAGGTTGGGTATGTGCTTTAAGGAAGTAATCAGTTCCCCATTTGATAGCCTCCAAGGTGTTGCTCATCTGGTTTCCAGACGTAATCTCCTTCTTGAACTCGATCGCCGCCCACGACAGCATCGTCATGCTATATGCCATGGGCAACCCGAACTTCACATGATCTCCTGCGTCGTAGTATCCACCTACCAAGTCTACCTGCACATATAAATCTTAGGGTTTTCGACAATGTGACATGAAATGATATATCTGCTCTCATCACCAATTGATTTTGAGATAGAACCTTAATTATTACATTCATAGATATATCTGCGTCCTGCTTACCCCTTGTTGGAAGCCATCCCGAAGAGCAGAGTCACCGCGCCACTTGACCCTCTGGTCAAGAGGAAGCTTGCCGGCCCTCTGTGCCTCGAAGAACAACAAGCTCTTGTCGAGGGCATTGCCATAGTCAAAGGCCGCGACAAGGGTAAGCAATGAGGCCAAGAGGAGGGCCTTCGACACCAATCCGACCTCCATCACCACCACTTTCAACATCTTATGTATTTGTTTTTTGTTTTTTTGTAAGTTGCAATGCAAAACAACAAAGTGTTTGGGTATGAAGAAAAACTAATAGATGGAGAGAGAAGAAAATTCAAATGTGTCCAAGTGGTAGCATTCACGTTGGTGTTGAACATGGCGGGAGAAGCTTGAGCTTTACACGTCTAAGACGTGCATATATCAATGGTAGCAATATGATCGATGAGATCCTGGCTTATTATACATAGTGATAGTGTTACAGTTAATTATTTCGGGTATAATTTTATATTATAAGAAATTATAAAAGTTATAGTTTTAATTTATACTTTTATATTTCTTATAAACTTTTATTATGAAAATCTATGTTTTAAAAAAATAAAAAAATAATTTTCTAAAATAATCAATAATTTTTAAAGAGTAGTTTTTCGTAGTAAAAATTTATAAATATGTCAATATAAATGTTTTTTTTTTTGTCAAAAAAATACTTTTTTTTTTATAATGTAAAATTATATCTAAAATGATTAAATATAATACGTGTATTATATAGATGTCACCTCCTTCGATCTTCCTAGTCAAATAATCTATTTGAAGATGGAATTTCAAATATATATTTGTTTGCATTATCCAACATCTATATATAACTTTAAGTCAGAAGACTTTGATGAGGTGGCGATCAGTCCTTAAATTTAGTTACTTTGACCAATCACGTTTTATCTGCTCTTTCCTCCTTTTTTTTTTTTTTTTTGAGAAAGTCCCTTCCTATTTTCATCATCAGCTCTTGGGTTCCCACCGCCTCTGGCTATGACTGCCTCTCCTCCACCTCCAGGGTTCCCACCTACCGTCTCTCCTCCGAATTCATCCCCTATCGCCTCCAAGCTTTTAGCGTCTCTCCTCCGAATCCTTGACTGCAGCTCACTTGCCCCTCCTAAATCTTAATCGACCTTCCACCACCGGCGATGGATTTCAAGCATGAAGTAGCAGTTGGTCATGAGTGCCGCTTGCCCCCACCCCTTTCAATGCCAATTGGGATGACTACTACTAAGTTTGCAATTCCGCCACCCTTTGGTATAACTGTATAAATATTTGTTTTACATTTTGTTCAATTTCAACCCCTTTCCTCACAAAATCATTCTATTAAGAGTTTTCTTTATTAGTAGTATTTTTATATAGATTATACTCCGTATTAGATAGATGGGTTTGTATATTAATACGGACTGCTTTATATAGGTTTGTTGCATTTTTAAATTCTTCCCTTTTTTTTGGGTCAAAATCTTAACATCTAATTGGATTTCTATTTTTTTTAAATCATTGTTAAGGTTTCTTCTATGGTAATGATTTGTTTTTATCACATTACCTATTTTATATGTTTTTTAATTTCTTCTTAATTTCTGGATAAATCTGAACTTTGATTTGGTTAATTATCCATTTCTCCTCTCTGTTATAAATACTACTCCGTAATACCTTATTAATATGTTTTGATTTTTCTATGTAGATTTCCCATTTTCTGGTGTCTAATTATATATATTATTACATTAATATGTTTTGAATTGTTTATTGTCTAATTTTGTTATTTCATTTCACTACATTTAGATCACATCATATATGTTTATCAAAAAAAGATCACATAATATATGCAAATGTCATAATATGTAAATTATTATGATTTTTTCTCCTCTTATGTAGTTATGATTTCTTCTACTTTTACATAATTAATAACATTATATTCTTTCCTAGCAGATAAATATTGAAAAATATTTTAAAAAAAATTATTTCTATATATATTCCTCTCTTTAATCCATTTTATTTGTTCTTATGAATATAAAACAAATCTGTTTTTTTTTTCTTTTATGTTTTGCAGACTTTGGAAGAACATAAGGCATGAGCTCTGTTAATTTTGTTTCTACCTAGGTTGTATCCGATCAAAATGACGGGATTTAACTTTAATACATATTTTATGGATAGTTGTTGTTTTTTACATATATGTTTCGTTTTTTAATACAAAAGCGTAGCATACCTATTATTTATTTATTTTTATTTTTTTATAAACGCGTCATGACGCGGGAATCATACTAGTTTCTCTTCTCTTTTCTCTTCTTCCCGTCTCTCGATCGGCTAGAAGGAATCGATTGAAATTTAAAAAAAAATGTCAAAATCGACGCTGAATTCTTCTTCTTCATCATCCGCTAGAAGCTCTTTGAAGAAGAGCGTTAATGAGTCCTCACAGGGACCCAATCGATCCAGGCCGGCATCCGCCGCCAAGCCCTCTGTTACGTCGAATTCGCGAGCTCACCATATCGATTCCGCTGCTGAGGGCGAAGGTAAGAACTCCAAACCTAAACATCGCTCGCCAATTCGGAGAGATCGTGACAAAGTTTTAAGCGATGAGGTAGCACGCTTGGCAATGAGTCTACAACAGTTCAAGGTATGTTATTGGACCCTAATGGTTTGCTGATCTATAAATCTATTATTCCCACCAAAAAAAATCTATAAATGATAAATCTATTAGGAACAGGGCCGGCCCGAGGCCTGTGCGGAGAGTGCAATCGCACAGGGCCTCAAAATTTGGGGGCCTCGTATAGGTGTAATAGTGTTATACTGTATATATGTATATATAAATGTCAGGGGGTAACAAGTTGCTGCGGTAGTTCAACTGGCAATGGGATGCGCGTGTTCTGAATTGGTGTTAGGTTCGAATCTGTTTGGGTGCAATCCCGATTTTTTTCAAAAAACAAAAGGAGATGTTGTTTCATTTTTTTTTCCAACAAAAGCCCAATTGTACTATAGCCCTTTTTTCCAATTGAAATTACATAGCCCAATGCCCATTCCGATATTTTTCCCTAAAAAATTTACAGTTTCAATTTTATTTTTTTTAGCCTTTTTTTCCAATTGAAATTACAGTAGCCCAATGCCCATTCCGATATTTTTCCGTAAAAAATTTACAGTTTCAATTTTATTTTATTTTCATCACAACAAGTGACAAACATTCAACACAATCCCTTCCACCTTCATAAAATAAAAAAAGGGGAAATCAATTCAATTTATTCAATTATTGCAATCGTGTATTCAACCTCAAGGATTTTGACCGGGAATCTCAAATTTTAACTATATTTTTTTTTGGTTAGTTTTCACTTTTTATACTTGCTAAGGATCACTTTTTAATTTTTAGTGGATTTGGTGGATTATTTTTTCTCTTTAAATTAATTTTAAAAAAAATCTCTCAACATATAAGTTGCACAGGGCCTCAAAATATAACGGAACGGCCCTGATTAGGAATGTGCATAAATCAAATGATTCCACGTGGAAATAGTCCAAAGGAGAGTAATGGTGTGTTTGGATTCCGAGCCTATTATGCTTATAAGTATAAACATAAATTAGGTAGCTTTTCAGATAAGGATAAATTACAGAAAACCACCCTTAAATTAGGTAGCTTTTCATAAAACCACCCATAAAAAAATTAAATTACAGATTTACAGTTAACCACCCTTAAAAGAATCCCGTCATCAGATAGCCACCTATGCCCACTTTCCGTTAATTCATTGTCATCATGTGAGTTAATATACTCCTCTTTCATGCTCATGAGTCTCGACTACTAATGAAGGTCGGGAATGTCTAATTGTGTATATATGTTAGGGGCAAAATAGTCATTCTGTTCAAGGGGTTGTACTTTGGGTGGCTATGTGATGAAGAAATCCTTTTACGGTTGGTTAACTGTAATTTAATTTTTTATGGGTGATTTTATGAAAAGTCACCTAATTTAAGGGTGGTTTTCTGTAATTTACTCTTAAAATAAAATATCTTATGAATTGTGTAACTTATTAAAAAAGTGTGACAAAAATAAAATCACTCAAATTTTGAGACGAATGAAGTATTTGGATTAGTCTAGGACTAGTTCATACTAGCTATAATATCTTGTTGCTTCATTTGTTATGAAAACGTCTTTTTCTGGTTTTCATTTCTAAGTTTTGAAAAGTTAGCTTATATTTAACATACTAGTCTCAGAATTCTAGTGTGGTAGTACGTGGGCCCTGTAATATAGAAAAGATTGTTACACAATGTTATGACCAGGGGCGGAGGGAGGGGGGCATGCGGTGGCTCGAGCCCCCTGAAAAAAATGTATATGTATATAGATGAAGTGATTTAAGTACATTACAACAATTGGTTTGAGGGGTGTATAGGGAGAGGAAAGCTCCTGAGTTCGATTCCTCCTCCCGCCCTCAGTAATCTGTTTTTTTTAACCCTCAGTTCGCCCAAAAGGCCTCAATAATCTGTTTTTTTTTAACCCTCAGTTCGCCCAAAAGGAGATCTGTGAATCTGTGATACGAGATACTGCTGTTCGCCTCTTCTTTTCTTTTTCTTTTTTTAAATTTTCTTTTCTAAACCTTCTTCTCTAAACCTTCAATTTGCAATTTGTGAAGTTAGAAATGTAGTTAGAAGATAGAATTTCAGCAGAAATTTTAACATTTTTTTTTAACCCCCTAGACATTTTTCAGCAGAATTTCATGAACTAGGAAAAAAAAAATTGAGCCCCCCTAGACGTATTCCTGGCTCCGCCCCTGGTTATGACCCGAAGGTCGAATAGGATGAATGTTTGACTTCCATGAGATTTGATCGAGGTAGATAGGAGGTGAGTTTGAGACAAAGAAGATGTCCAAAAAGGAGAAGAAGATATAGAGAGATAGAACGAAAGGTTAGGGGTTTAATTATTCATTTGATAATCTGTATCATATAATGCGTAGTTATTTATATATCAAATAACCACTTTCTATTAATTACACTTACAACCCCTATTATTCTTATTCCTTACACACAATCTGAAATTCTCATTCCTGGTTTCCTTTTAATTGGGTTTGTGTATCAAATTTTATGGTTTTAGGTGCCAAACCAATGCTCACCCAGTCACCCCTACTTAGGAGACAAATAACTGCCTGATCATACGACTGTCCGGATTTTACTTGAAGCAAATTAATATCATGGTTAATGAGGATGTGAACTGATGGATCAACTCATCGATCTTGAAATATTTGCAGCAAAAACAACAGGAAGAAAACTCTACATACAAAATGGG
Organism: Persicaria tinctoria; assembly: GCA_037127255.1. Lineage (NCBI taxonomy): Eukaryota > Viridiplantae > Streptophyta > Magnoliopsida > Caryophyllales > Polygonaceae > Persicaria > Persicaria tinctoria. The sequence continues at coordinate 89,212,715 of JBANSL010000002.1, read as the reverse complement.
TTTAGTAGATATAACTCAAATGTATGAAAAACAAATTGCAGACTTGATCAAGAATTTAGAAAATGAACGAGCTCGATGTGAGGGTTTAGAAAGGAAACTAGACGCCATGAAGAAACTTTTGAGTGATCATGACATATTCATCCAGGTTAGTAGATATTAGTTTTATTATTTTTTCCAGATGTATAAATGTGATACACTCTTGTGGGTTTTTAGTTTCAATAATCTAGTTGCTCGATTTCTCGCCGTCCTAGAGTATATGTTTATATAAGAGCAAACTATGGTTTGCATTGATTTATCTATATCACCTATCATATTTCTAAAGTTTAGTAATAAGAAATACATATTGTTTGGAACTTAGTATATCCCATCGACAGACGATAGTAGGGTGTGGGGAGATCCGAACAACCTACAAATCCAACGAGGTTCTATCTCAAAACCAATTAGCAGTGAGAGGAGTGGTCTGCCAAGCTAATACAACAAAAATTATTTCCCTCCCTTTGTTATCCTGCAAATCTGTTTACCTAAAAGTTGAGTTTTTTTTTTCCTAGCAACATCAAGTAGACTACTCGTCATGTCAAAAAGTAATCTCAGACACAACACAAACTTTTGAGAAGAAAATTTCGGAGTTGACGAAGAAAATAGAGGAGTGTGATCATCGTCGACATGCTGAAGAGGAGATTGAGTCGCAGAGGAAACTCTTGAGTGAAAAAAGTTCAATTCAGGTACATTTGCTCATAAGATGCATATCAAAAGATTACCAAAAGCATATGTATGTCTCTTCTTTAGGACTCTATATGTAGTTATACATGACATATAATTTTTAATATATATATATGCGGGACGTGATGAGATTTGCGGTATTCGGGATTCTCGTCCCGCGTCTCGTCCCCTAAAAATTCACTATTTTTTTTCAAATCATGTCGGGATCGACACATGAACCAGGAATCAACCAATGGAGCCCAAAAATGTTTAAAAAAATGTGCATTTACACATTTATACACAACCATTGTAGATGGTTTGAAAGGTATGAAGGTTTATCATCACCTTGTAGGAAGAAAATCAGTTGTCTGTCATACAAAAAATCAGTTGTGGCTCGTCATCATTCCAACCTGCTACCAGCCTCTCTCAACCATATTCTGATCAGACGACTAAAATTGCTGAGTTTTTTGAAGAACGTAAGGCTTTTCACTTTAATACATTGTCCGTCCATTAATGATTCGTTGTAGCATTTCTTTATACTTGATTTGATTTTTGTATTGGTTGAATTTGTGACCGATCTCTCCAGTGGGGCTTGAAAATATATTGTCAATGTTGTCTTCTGATGATATTCAAACTCAAACGCATGCAGTAAAGTTGGTCGCCAACCTCCTTGCCGAAGGTGGGCAACCAATTCATTTTTCTCGATCAGTACCTACCTTTTAGGTTTTGTGCTAAGTGTAATAAAATAGATAACAAAATAACAAAATCTCTAAAAAATATACATCACAACTCCAACAGATTCTCTATTATACAAATTGCTACATTTATTATACACTATAATAGATGCATAAATTCATAATTTAATAAATAAAATTCCAATAACTTCATTAAATCAATAGACAATAACCGATGAACAAATATGTAGGCATTAAAAGGGGTGAACGCATTAAAATTTATAGATTCTAATCCTTCCTCTAAATTTAGAGTTTTTTTTTTTCTCTCTCTCCTCTCATTTATCTATTTTACAGATTGTTTTAGAGGAGCTGTTGGGGTTAAAAAATTCATATTTCCTCTAAAATTGTTCATTTTTTCTATTTTACAAGAGTTGTTGGGAAGCTCTTAAGGTGATCATTAAGTATTAATAAATTAATTAATGTTGTATCATTCTCTTTCTTGTTGCCCTTCCCATTTCAACTTCAGATGCTAACCAGGAAAAGATCGTGAATGGCGGGGGTTTAGATGCACTTCTCATGATCCTTCGTACATCACAAAACACAATCATTCTTAAAACGGCTTCTGGTGCAATTGCCAATTTAGCAATGAATGGTACTTAAGCTTCTTCTAACTCATCACTACATATACATGACACCTTGAATAAGTATTTTCTCTAACATATATACAATATAAAATTTTCTTGTTTTATGTTAGCGTCGAAGTTTGGTAATAAATCTTGGATGAAATATTGTGTGTGTGCTTGTTTTCATTGTAGATTGAAAAAACTCGGCTTGCATTGAAATTCATCTAGAATCGCATTTGCAGGCCCTAAAGATTGCTTGTATTTGTCTCTTTGGAGATCGACATTTGGTAAAACAAGGGGAAAAAAGCTTTGAACTTTTCATTTCCTAAGGCGGAGAACATTTTATACTTGGGGGTATTTGATTTTTTGTAGTCATACATTGTAACATCTCGTCTCACATTGATATAATATATAAGAATGTTGAGAGTGATTTATAAGTGATTCAAACTCTACATATCTCACAAGAATCCTTCATTTTCAGGCTCCAAAATGAGACCAATTGACCTAAAAAGCTGGTTTGGTCACATAGACTGATCGTGTGATGTTCATTAGTGACCACCTTGGACTAGCATTTGAGTATCTTATGTCGTTATTTCTAGTAAATACATTTTTTTCTCGAAATTGAGATGGCTAAACCAACCATTGATTTTATCATCTCAGAGACTTATCAAGGATTTATAATAAGCAAGGGAGGAGCACAACTACTGGCAAGTACAACAACAAAAACTGATGATCCACAGGCACTGAGAATGGTTGCTGGTGCGATTGCCAACTTATGTGGAAATGGTAAGCTCATCTTGATTTTGTAGGGAATCGAGGTTTCATAGTGATTGTTTCGTCTAGGAAAAAAATGATCATCCTTGAGTTATGAACACTAGAAAGCATGTGAATGCATATAAGATCGTCTCTCTATCCACAGGGAAATTACATATGATACTCAAACAAGATGGATGCATCAAAGCATTGCTTGAAATGTCTACAACCAAGCATGTCGAGGTTGTTGCACAAGTATCAAGAGCACTGGCTAACTTTGCAAAACGTGAACCACGAGAGGTCACTCAAGGTTTGACATAACATTTGTCTTCCATATGCACTACTGTCACTAAATGAAAAATCAGCACTTTTTTGTATCTTTAATTGTGACATTCATTACCTAATTTGCAGGAAATAGAAAGGGTCCTTCACTTCTTATCGAAGAGGGTGCATTTACATGGTTGATTGACAATTATAATGACAGTTCAATATTAGATCCCATCCGACGACACATTGAACTTGCCCTTTGTCACTTGGCACAAAATGGTACTCTATTACAACTTTTAGCTGATTAAATTTAAAGAGGGAAGGTTGTTTTTATTTTGCTCTTTGCTTGGATGTTTGAGGTATGGTTGAGCTCTCTTTTTAGCTGAAATGTAGTATAATGAGTACGTTGATTTGATGCAGAAGATAACACACAAGATTTCATATCCAGCGGGGGATTGAAGGAAGTCATACAAATATCACAAAAATCCACACACGCTGAGATACGCAACTTAGCAACGAAGGCCTTGAAAGTACTTAATCCAACACATTTCAAGCTCAACTGAGAGTAGATACAAATATGATGTGAAGCTACATACAGGAACTCCAAAATGCTTGTAGATCAATCTTTTAGACTTACAAAGTCTAGCTATCAAATTGCCATAATCCAACTTATGCACATAGTTGGGGTCAGACCATATACATGTTTATGTTAATTGATGAAGTCTGCAAGAAAAGATAGATAGTATCTGCAAAATGGTAAAATCTTAAACATGGAACTTGACTCAAATTTGGGGATTTTAAGAACATCTCCCTAAAAGGTTAAGTATAAATTTTTAGCCTTAAAAAATATTCTTTTTAAGATATATAACTAGTGTAGTTCCCACGCTTTTAAAATTAATAAAAAAAATAATGATATAACACATTGCTATGATAAATATAAGAAATACATTGAAAAAATTTAGCATAAAAATATTAATCACTTTCAAATTAAGGAATATTTACATTTTATGGCATGATTTTTTTCCTTGAAACATGATTATTTTAAAAAATAATTAATTATGTAGAGATTGTTCTAGTTTTAATACAATTAGAGTGGATTATGAAGGTTCAATAATATAAAAACAATGTAATAAGAAATACTCTAGAAGGGGGGTTGAATAGAGTATGCCCGTTTTTCGCAGAAAGTCTCAATACTTTTGGAGCTTGTACCAAAACCTTTGAGATTAAACCTGAATCACAAAGTTAGACAATCGAACCAAGTGCGGAAATAAGGTAAAGCAAATAAGTAAAGAACACGAGTAATTGTTTACGAGGTTCAGCACAACTTGGCCTGCGTCCCTGCCTAGGGTTCTTCCACAACCCTAGGATTCAAAGGCTTTATTGATTCGCTTAGCTTAGGATCCTAATAGCTCACCGAGAAGCCTCTCTCCTATACAATTGCAATCTAGTCAACTCACGTTCCCTTGGAGTCCTAGACCAATCTAGAAGAGCCCCACCTCTCTCAGCTATCTAGTACAATCCTCTTACTCTCACAAATCAATAGCCTAGTGCAACTTCCCGAGTTATAAACTCTCGAGTAACACTTTAAATGAATATATCCTATAAGCTCACAGTGACTCTCAAAGGCTTTGAAATAAACAACAAACTCTTTGAGTGCTTAGCAGAGAGACACTTCGGTAGACAGATCTTGCTTGAATGAAAACTCGTGTGTAGCACTTGTGTTTTCTGTCTTCTTCCTTCTTTCCTTTATATACGAGTGGAATGACGCCTGAGGATCTTCACCAACGGCTCTATGAATTAGGCTTGATCTTCAATCTTCTATATATGGACACTTCGAAGCCATGATTCGTTTTGAATAGGATCTTCTCATATGCACCAAAGGAAAGAGATAATCTCGAATATACTTCCTGAAACGGTTAGTCCAACATATATATATATATATATATATATATATAATATAACGGAAGTATATAATAAGATAAAATAATATTCGGACAAATAATATAGGTTTTGTATTTCATCAACTGTTAACGCTCCAAGGCCTTTGACACAAAATATCTTGTCAAAGCCCTTGAAACATTTATTCCAATTTCCATCAAGGGAGGGAGTTATCAATCTCCCCCTTGATGAAAGACAAAACCTGTGCATCCCTGCAACTTAGTCAAACAGATATATCATAAGCAAAATCGGACTAAGTACCTGCAAGGGTTAGACAAATGTTGGATCAAAAAAATTTAAAGTATGTAAAATCCATCCAACCGAAAACCATAAATCAAAAACCAAGGTCTTCCATGACCTTTAAGCAGAGGTTTTCAAAGTCTAAGTACCACAGATCATCTCCCCCTTTTTGTCTTTCAACAAAGGGCGGAGGTAAAAACAGTCACCAAAAGTTTTGAAAACGTTTCCAACAAACCAGCAATGTATCGAATATCAGGGGTGGGATAGGGTGGGTTAAGGTTAAGGCTTAGTCATCCGGAGCATCATCAGTGAGCCTCGTCCACAGTCCTTCCAGCATCTTGGAAATCCCGCTCATCTCCGTCATCATCTCCTTCTGTAGCTCCTTAATATCCAGGCGAACCTCCTCCAAGCCCAACTCTAGGTTGTCCATGCGTTCATCGAAAGATGGAGCAGTGGGAAAGGCTTTTGAAGGAGTGGCAAGACTCAAGGTCCCTTGGGGAGACCGAGTGATGCCAATCTTTTCAAGGCCTTTAGAGTCGAACTTACCCGTATGACGCAGCTGTTCTTCATTTTTGACATCAATTCCAGAAGCTTTGAAGATAGGGGTCAAAAGGGTAGCAAAGGGGAGGGGAGAGCCTTTTCTGGCTTTTCTGGCATGAGCCATGGTTCCAAGGATAGTGTTGGCCAGATCAAGATCAAGGCCATTTAGGATGCGGTAGAGCAGGACCATAGCATTGTCGGTAAGGAGTGAGCCAGAGTTAAGACGGGGTAAGAGGCATCGAACAATGATGTTAAAAATTATTTTTGCCTCAAGGGTTAGGGATGAGTGGGTGAGTTGCTTTGAGGTGCTGTTGGATGCTTCGGGTAGGAGATATTTGGCTCGGGCTAGGATGATGCAATTTTCTTTTGAGGGGTGGATTTCAGAGGGTGGAACAGAGGTAGGTAAGCCTAGGAAATCTGCAAAATCATTGGAGTTGAGAGAGATTCTAACCCCTTTGACAACAGACTCCAAAGACCAACCATTGGTGTCGTTTTTGGCTTTAAGGTTAATGTAGAAAAGTCGAGTAAGCTGGGGGTAGTAGACAGTCTCAAGGTTAAGAAGGGTCCAGGCTGGAGATTTTTTGAGGAGCTCAATGCAAGGTAACTTCAAAGCTTCAAAGAACTCAAAATCTAAAAAATCAGAATAACTAATCTTACGAGTTCGAAACTCGTCTACCCACTTACCAACAGTCTCAGCATCTTGAAACCAAGAGGAGGGCAAGGATTGATTTACCTGGATATAGGCCGGGGGGTCTGCATTCTTTCTGCGCGCAACTGTTGGAGCAGCTCTCTTGACAAGCGCTACAAGAGTCTTGACAGTGCCCTTCCTGGTACGCTTAGGGGATGGAGGCTTGACAGGAGCAGGGGCTTTCCGCTTCTTCGGAGACGGGGGAGGAGGAGGAGAAGGAGAAGGAGAGGGAGATTCTTCCTCCTCTTCCTCAGACCCCGAGTCCTCACCGGACCCCGCTTCATCTCCTTCAGGTTCCTCGTCCTCTCCAGATCCCTCTTGCTCTTCTTCTTCATCTTCCTCAGGCTCCTCCTCGGATGGAACCTCCTCGGCTTCGGCTTCCTTCCGAATCCGCTCAGCTTCTTCCTCGGCCAGTTTCTTAGCAATCTCGGCCTCCTCATCGGCCTTTTTCTTCCTCAAGGCCTCCTCCTCGGCTTCCTTGGCAGCATCTCTTTCCAAGAGGGCGTCTAGGTCATCTTCCTCCTCATCCTCGCCTGGTTCCTCAGCCAAGATCTTCCTCTTTCCTTTCTGTTTAGCACTGATCGGCTTCTTAGCAGAGCGCTTTTGAGAGCCCTTGGGAACAATGGCCGAGCTCTCGGCGATGGTGCTCTGGACGACAGTTGGGACGATAGCTTGAGGAGCGGGTTCAGGTGTGGGAGAGGTAGCAGTGGCCTGACGTCCCTTGGGGGTGGCGCCAAGTCTTTTGGGTGTGACAGCTTTCTTGGTTTTGGGTGCCATGGAGGAAATCGGCTAGGGTTTGCTTAGAACAGATGAGAGGTTGAAGAGGGAGAAGGTGAAGGGTTTGGATTAGTTCTGAGTGTGGGTTGTGATCGGGTACAATATTGGGTTTAAGTAGAGGGAGTGATGGGACGGGTTTAGAGTTCCAAGGAAAGAAATCATTACATTGCCAATTTGAAAGGTTTTCAAATTCAAATTCAAATTCAAATATCCATTAAAATCGGACTGAACAAACCGTGAGATTATGTTCCAAAAATAAAAAAATCTTAACGGTTAAGAAAATCACAGCAATAGGTAATTTTGAAATTCAATAAAAAATAATTGATTAAATATCTAGAAAGATATTAACCAAAAATATATGATCCGATAAATGTATTCCACCATTTAGTTCAAACACCTTGACATAGTTCTCAAGGGTCTTGACACTAGGTAGAATTTATCTTTCGTAAAGGGAAAGCTCCCCCTACGAAAGTGCATCCTTGTTAAGCATCCCAATCTCTCGTCTTATGAAGGTGAACCTGTCCTCTGCCAAAGGCTTAGTAAAAATGTCAGCTCATTGATAATCAGTAGAAATAAAAGATATGGACACATCACCTTTTTCAACATGATCTCTAATGAAATGATGCCTTACATCAATATGCTTGGTCCTTGAATGCTGAACAGGATTCTTAGTGATGGAGATGGCACTTGTATTGTCACATTTAATTGGAATACCTTTGAGGTTAATGCCGAGATCTCGCATTTGTTGAGCTATCCAAAGGATTTGGGAGCAACAGGCTCCAGCTGCAATGTATTCGACTTCTGCAGTGGATAGAGCAACTGAGTTTTGCTTATTTGAGTGCCAACTGATCAAAGATGCTCCTAAGAATTGGCAACATCCTGATGTGCTCTTCCTATCCACCTTATAGCCTGCAAAATCTGCATCAGAATATCCAATTAAAGTGAAATCCTTTTGCTTTGGGTACCATAGTCTAAGTTCCTTAGTGCCATTGAGATATCGAAAGATCCTCTTCACAGCCACGAGGTGAGATTCTTTAGGATCAGCTTGAAACCTAGCACACATGCAAACACTAAACATGATGTCAGGTCTACTAGCTGTGAGATATAATAAAGATCCAATCATTCCTCGATACTCCTTTTGATTGACACTTATTCCAGTCTTGTCTTGATCTAGAGACAATGTTGAGCTCATGGGAGTCTTGGCTGCCTTGGATTGATCCATCTTGAACTTCTTCAAGAGATCCTTAGTGTACTTGCTTTGGTTGACAAAGATCCCTTTCTTGGATTGATGAACTTGTAATCCCAAAAAGAAGTTGAGTTCACCCATCAAGCTCATCTCAAATTCACTGCACATGATGTCAGAAAATTCCTTGCACAAAGATGTGTTAGTAGCACCAAATAATATATCATCAACATAAATTTGAATAACCAAAATGTCCTTTCCTTTGGTCTTGATAAAAAGAGTCTTGTCGATCAACCCCCTTTTAAAATCATTTTCTAAAAGATATTTAGACAAGCGCTCGTACCAAGCTCTTGGGACTTGTTTCAAACCATAAAGCGCTTTGTCAAGTTTATAAACATGATTGGGAAATTCCGAGCTTTCAAAACCTGGGGGTTGAGCCACATAAACTTCTTCCTCTAAGAAACCATTAAGAAAAGCACATTTAACATCCATTTGATATAACTTTATGCTCATAAAAGATGCAAATGCTAATAAAATGCGAATGGCTTCAAGCCTGGCTACGGGAGCAAAGGTCTCCTCGTAGTCAATACCTTCCTCTTGATTGTAGCCTTGAGCAACAAGCCTTGCCTTGTTTCTTACAATCTTACCATTCTCATCTAGCTTGTTTCGAAATACCCATCGTGTTCCAATGACTGATTGATGCTTTGGCCTAGGCTTCAAGGTCCAGACTTTGTTCCATTCAAATTCGTTAAGCTCACTTTGCATAGCAATGATTCAGTCTGGCTTCTGAAGTGCCTCATCTACCTTCTTTGGCTCAATAAGAGAAACAAACGCGTGAAAAGCACAAAGATCTTTAAGTTTAGAACGAGTTTGAACACTAGAAGTAGGGTCAGAAATGATATCCTTTAATGAGTGTGATGAGGAGTATTTGAATTTCCTTTTGCTAGTCTTAGCTCCTTGATTCGTCACACTTGTAGGATTGACTTGTGGTACATCTGACTCCGTGGTCCTGTTAAGTTCAGTTACAGCAGTTTCTGACGTCTCAACACTGTTGGATTGGACACCAAGGGCTTTGGACGAGTCTTCAACACCTTGGGCCAATTCTTCAGTGTTGAGAATCGGTTCCTGCATGTTCATCTTCTCTGTGTTCTTGGTAGCAGCATCATCACCTTCCTCGTTCTCTTCATGGATGTTAAGATCTATATCTGCAACACTTTCACTCAAAGCACCGTCATTGCATTCATAAAAAATAACATGTATACTTTCTTCAACAACCTGGGTCCTTTTATTGAAGATTCTATAAGCTTTGCTACTCGTGGAATAGCCAAGAAATATACCTTCATCACTACGCGCATCAAATTTCCCAATGTTATCTTTTCCATTGTTATGAACAAAACAAGTACAGCCAAAGGGTTTAAAATAAGATATAAGTGGTTTGCGGCCTTTGAAAAGTTCATAAGGAGTTTTCTTTAAGATAGAACGAATAAGACAACGATTTAAAATGTAGTTAGCTGTGTTAACAGCTTCAGCCCAATAGGTTTTAGGTAATGCATTTTCTAAAAGCATAGTCCTGGCCATATCCTCTAAGGTGCGGTTCTTGCGTTCCACAACCCCGTTTTGTTGAGGTGTCCTAGGAGCAGAAAAGTTATGGGAGATGCCATATTTAGCACAAAACAAATCAAATTGAAGTTGATCAAACTCCCTACCATGATCACTTCGAATAGACACTATGAGCTCATTTCTTAAAGTTTGCAACTCCTTACAAAGTTTTGAAAACTCAAATAAGGCCTCTGATTTTTCTTTCAAAAATGCAACCCAAGTATATCTAGAAAAATCATCAACGACAACTAGCATGTACTTTTTACCATTGGGAGATTTGACTCGCATAGGACCACATAAATCCATATGTAAAAGTTCAAGGGGTCTAGAAGAACTTACAACCTTTTTGGGTTTGAAAGAGCTACGTGTTTGTTTACCTCGTGTGCATGCATTGCACATGTCAATACCTTTGAAGTCCATCTCAGGTAGCCCTCTTACAAGCCCTTTGGACAATAGCTTATGTAGTGTATGTGGACTCACATGACCGAGTCTCCTGTGCCAGAGCTTTGGATCGTCCGTCAAAGCCTTTAGACAGGTTAAGCTTCCTTGTGCCACTTGATCAGCATTTACGACGTATATATTGTTGTAACGATATGCAGTCAGAATAACTTCACATGTATCTTCTCTGCACACTATACATCTTTTCTTGTTAAATCTGACATTGTTACCACTATCACATAATTGAGAAACGCTAAGCAGATTATACTTTAAACCATTAACAAGATAGACATTTTTAATACTATGGCTGGAATCACTTCCAACACTACCAATACCAACGATGTCGCATTTCCCTTTGTCACCAAGAGTGATTGTTCCCGTGGATTGCTCCTTTAGATCATGAAAGAGAGAACTCTTCCCACTCATATGCCTTGAGCATCCACTATCAATAATCCATTTGTGTTCTTTCACCTTGGTGATCTCCTGCAAGACAAACATCAACCTTTGTGGCTAGACCAATAAGCAAATTTGGATCCATTGTTGGGGTAAACCATATTTGGTAAAATAGTGCCTTTTGGGACCCAAACTTGTGTTATCCGTTCTTTTCTCAAATGAACAGGAAATGTATTACGAATAATATATGGATCCTTTCTTCTATAAGGGCAGGTCTCTTTTACATGTCCCTTTCTAGCACAATGGTGACATATAGGAGAGGTTCTGCTTCCTTTTGCCTTTACAAAAGTGGTAATGTGTTGCTTCTTTAAAAACTTTGGATTGTAACCAATACCACTTTTGTTTAGAGAGCTTTGTTGCTCACCCAACATCTTATCGAGAGTGCCTTTGGATTTGGTAAAACTTATGAGGGCTGTCTGTTGGTCTAGAATCTTATTATTCAGGGAGATCTTCTCGTTCTCTAAGTCATGATGCTCATTTCTTAGAGAGGAGAGATCTTGCTTGAGTTCAGATTTCTCCGAGTCAAGCGTCTTGACTTTAATGTCAAGACCTGAATAAGAAGCTTCAAGACCTTTGACCCTCATAGACAGATCCTCAATAGTTCTTTCCTGGTCCACAGTTCTCTTAATAAGAATGTTAGTTTGGGCAATAAGCTTCTCTTCATTGGCAATCATATTGGAAAGGAATTCCAATAATACCTCTTTTGGACTTTCCATAAGTTCTCTTACAGTAGCTTCAAGCTTTTCATCGTGGGATTCATCTTCTGAGGCCATAAGACAAATGTTGGCCTTCTCATCATCGGAGTCAGAGTCGGAATCACTCCAAGTAGCCACCATGGCTTTCTTCTTCCATTTGTCACCTTTCTTGGGCTGGCTCTTTGTCTTTTGAGGGCAGTCCTTCACAAGATGATCTGTTTCACCACATTCAAAACAAGACAACGGTTTAGTCTTCTTTTCATACTTGTTGTATTGAGGCTTACCTCGAAATTTTGAAGACTCTGATCCATCCTTGTTGTTGAATTGCTTCTTCATTTTGAGAATTCTCGCAAGGCGTCTTGTGATAAGAGCAAAAGGATCATCCTCATCGTCATCCTCATCTTCGGAATCAGATCCATCCTTGGGTTCATCCATCTTAGACTTGAGTGCCAAGTTCTTAGTGCTAGCTGGAAGTTCTCCATCGTCTTCATTAAGGATCATCTCATGCGTGATCAGCTTTCCAAGAAGGTCATCAAGGGGTAGAGTGGTGAGGTCCTGGGCTTCCTCTATAGCAGTTACTTTTGGACCCCATTTCTCCTTTGGAAGGCACCTCAGTATCTTCCTTACTTTCTCAACGTTGGTAAAGATCTTGCCGAGAGAGTCAAGGTTGTTGGTGATTTCTGTGAATCGTGTGAACATGGCCTTGATTGACTCATCAGACTTCATCTTAAAGAGCTCGTACTTTCGAAGGAAGATGCTGATCTTGGTGTATTTCACTTGGCTTGTTCCTTCATAGGTGACAACCAACTTGTCCCAAATTTCTTTAGCTGACCTACAAGATGAAATACGGTTAAACTCATCAGTGCTAAGACCACAATAAAGTAAGTTAATAGCCTTGTAGTTTTTGGAGATGGTTTCAAGATCTGCTTGGTTGTATTCAGACTCCTTCTTAGCAACTTTGGTGTCATTTGGTCCATCTTTTTCTGGAATCTTCGGACCATTCTCTATAATGTTCCAAAGCTCTAGATCTTGGTCTATGATGAACATCTTCATCAAAGATCTCCAGTGGACAAAATTGTTTCCTACAAAGAGTGGCGGTCTGCTTATGGACCTTCCCTGTGCAAATCCTCCGCTTGCTTCACCAGACATGATCGAAAACTCACAAAATTGTTAGATCAAAAACAGTGAGTAAAGCTCTAATATCAATTGAAGGTTCGATAATATAAAAACAATGTAATAAGAAATACTCTAGAAGGGGGGTTGAATAGAGTATGCCCGTTTTTCGCAGAAAGTCTCAAGACTTTTGGAGCTTGTACCAAAACCTTTGAGATTAAACCTGAATCACAAAGTTAGACAATCGAACCAAGTGCGGAAATAAGGTAAAACAAATAAGTAAAGAACACGAGTAATTGTTTGCGAGGTTCAGCACAACTTGGCCTACGTCCCCGCCTAGGGTTCTTCCACAACCCTAGGATTCAAAGGCTTTATTGATTCGCTTAGCTTAGGATCCTAATAGCTCACCGAGAAGCCTCTCTCCTATACAATTGCAATCTAGTCAACTCACGTTCCCTTGGAGTCCTAGACCGATCTAGAAGAGCCCCACCTCTCTCAGCTATCTAGTACAATCCTCTTACTCTCACAAATCAATAGCCTCGTGCAACTTCCCGAGTTATAAACTCTCGAGTAACACTTTAAATGAATATATCCTATAAGCTCACAGTGACTCTCAAAGGCTTTGAAATAAACAACAAACTCTTTGAGTGCTTAGCAGAGAGACACTTTGGAAGACAGATCTTGCTTGAATGAAAACTCGTGTGTAGCACTTGTGTTTTCTGTCTTCTTCCTTCTTTCCTTTATATACGAGTGGAATGGCGCCTGAGGATCTTCACCAACGGCTCTATGAATCAGGCTTGATCTTCAATCTTCTATATATGGACACTTCGAAGCCATGATCCGTTTTGAATAGGATCTCCTCATATGCACCAAAGGAAAGAGATAATCTCGAAAATACTTCCTGAAACGGTTAGTCCAACACACACACACACACACACATATATATATATATATATATATATGTGTGTGTGTGTGTGTGTGTGTGTGTGTGTATATATATATATATAATAACGGAAGTATATAATAAGATAAAATAATATTCGGACAAATAATATAGGTTTTGTATTTCATCAACTGTTAACGCTCCAAGGCCTTTGACACAAAATATCTTGTCAAAGCCCTTGAAACATTTATTCCAATTTCCATCAAGGGAGGGAGTTATCAGATTACTTAAATAAAAATGTAAATGAAGCACACTACTTGATGTAATATTTTGAATTACACTCTAATTAGTTGCTAAAGAAATTAAAATCAATATTGTTATAACATTAAAAAAATTATATTTTGAAGAAATCTTATGGATTATTAAAAAAATAATGTCTCTATAACTTTTTTAAAAATTAAGTTTTGCATTAATCTATTTTATTAGTATATAAATAATTAATATATTCTTAATTTTATTTTTAAAATATTTTTTAAATTAATCTCATTGGTCGCTGCATACTGCATCCTCTCACGCTCCTCCCGACACCTCTTAAATATAAAATTATATCCTCATCACTAAATTTTTTAATTGATTTAATTTTAAAAAGGTGAATTTGTTAAATACATAATATTTTTAATGCAACGACTTTTTATGTTAAAAAATTGATTAAAATATAAAATCATGGCCCTATAACTAAAATATTTAAAGTGATTTAATTTAAAACAAAAGTGAATTTGTTATAAACATAGTATTTTAAATTTTAATACAACAACTATTTTATAATTTAAAATTTTTGTAAGCATAAATGGATTTATGGTCAAAATTTCAAATTGAAAAATAGTTGATTCGTTCTTACGATTAGAAGGTAGTATATCAATTGAATATAGAAAATCTAAATTTATCAATATTATAAGACTAAATTTTTTTAGGACAGGGCCCCGAAAAAGTTTGGCTCGGCCTTATCTCCTATGTCGGGTTCCACTTCACGGTAGAAGAAAACATTACGTGGGTACTCCTTAATCTGCGATGATCTATTGAGAATGTTTTAGTATATTAATTACGAATATACTTATCGATTACAAAATAAGAAGCTTAAGGATGCAAATTAACATACATAAACCATTTCGTTGTGGGAATAGAACTTCATATGGGGGCATCATTAGAGGTGAAGATCCAACCAACAACATGAGCTCGAGGAGCTCCACTAGCATTAATGAAGGGCGCGTCCTTATATCCAAATGTCTCAAAGACCCATTAAAGTCGGAGGCGGTGGGAACTCCAAACCCTCAAAAGAGCACAACTCCAGACTCTCTGAGTTGGGACTCCAGCCATGGCTTGTGTGCCTGTATGGCTTTAACCATACAACATGCTTCTAAAAGTGGTGTAAATACAAGGGGGAATGACACCCCATCTCCGAACCTCTTTTGTTTCGGCATCTCACATTGAATGAACACAGATTCAAGTGTTATCTCCATATGTTAAATCCAGAGATTCAGAATCAAAAAGAAAATAAAAGATCGAGAGAGATAATAGAAGGAGAATATATAATAGCATTATTTTATATTCACCTGAATAAATAAGATGCACACCATCGTTTATACAGAATTCATTTATCATTCTAACCTGTAGAGTATAATTAATGCAATTTTTTTTAGTTAAGTTTAGTTTTATCTTTTATTCTATTCTATATAAACTTGTTTTTTTGGTTAAAATTTGTGTTTAAAAAAAAAGCTACTTGTGATACCTTTTTTTGGTGTTTTTTTTTGTTTATTTGGTTTGAAAGTACTATAATACCCCTAATAATAATCAAATAAACACCACTTTTTTACAAATAAACACTTTTTCGTAAAAAAGTGGTGTTTATTTGATTATTATTAGGGGTATTATGGTACTTTCAAACCAAATAGACAAAAAAAAAACACCAAAAAAAGGTATCACAAGTAGCTTTTTTTTAAACACAAATTTTAACCAAAAAACAAGTTTATGGGTATGTATGGTTGCAAAAAATAAACAGGTAAAAAATAAGTTGAAGTTGAAGTTTTTTTTTAAACAGGTTAAAGAGTGTATGGATGGAAAAAATAGGTAAAAGTAGTTAAAATTTTGAGTTAAAAAAAAGCTAATGAAAGGTGCTTTTTTGGTGTTTAAATTTTTAACTACAAAAATCAACAATTCGATATTCAGCTGGAGAGAGAAGTGAGAGCTTCTCTCTCTAAAAAAAACAAAATCCAAAACTCCACTCTTCCTACACCAAACATCATCTATCCTATTCATCTTCAAAGACAAATACCTTCAATCTCAGGGGCCCAATCAAGACTTTAAAACTCTCAACCCCTATTCAATCTCTTTAATCTCAGGGGACCAACCGAGACTTAAAACTCTCAACCCCTCTACAATCTATACCATAACCCTTGTAGAACAACCTAAAATTCAAACATAATCTGGGGACTACCCTCAACCCCAAATCTCTTGCTTTTAATTTTAGAAGTGCTACCCAAAACTCAAACCCATCAAATCGGCACCACCAATAGCCTTCGGCACCTCCAATTGTCGTCACCCGCTAGGTGCCATCACCATCACCGACACCACCACCAGACGCTTTGGTGTACGTGCCGCCCCGTTGATAATTTCTGGTTTCCTCATCCCAACCCCTTTATGATTTGGGGTTTTATGGGCTGCTCCACCAAATCGGTTTCACCACCACCAAGCTGGTACAAATCATCAAACCCAACCTTTTTTATGCCCGCCATGGCCTCCTCTTCACTGTCCGTCGACGGCTCTAGCCTTTAATCGCCCCCCCTGATTTGGGGGTTTGGGAATGCTGTTGTGGCTTCCTTTCCTCAACACCCTCCGCCTTCTTCCCAGGCCTACCACCACCGACTTCATTATTCGCCCCGGTCGCACCTTCGGCTTGGCCAATGGCCATTCCCGTCCCACCACCACACCCGACCTTAGCCCCACCACCCACCGGCTGGCCTCCGCTTTCGCCTAGCCCCTGTGGTGTTACCTTCACCTTCTAATGGCGGTGTCCCTCTTCCTCTGTCGTCACTACCGTTCTTCCGCCGCCTCTGTCCCTTCACCGCTAGGTTCTCCGGGTTCCTGGTTGTTTTGCGTTGGGGATTTGAGGGTTTTTACGGAAGTAAAAAATAAAATAAAATAAATATAAGCCTTACCTATACAAAACAAATTTTCGGTTTGACCCAGCTACTCAAGGATTGCAAATTTGGGCCCAATTTTGCTAAGCAAGTTACTCCGTTTGTAAAATTGGCCCTGTTTTTGCCTTTCTTGATTAAATCTAAAGGTTAACAAACCATGCATAGAAACTAATCGGGGTTAAAACTTAAAAAAGTGTTTTATTTCTCCTTTTTAACCTCAAACTTTGTTTCAATTTTTGGGATAATCTCTCTTAATTTTTTTATCCCGGAGTAACCTTCTCATTTATATCTTTGAATTAATCTCCTACTCGCTCTTACCCAGTGAAAAGTTGTTTGCCCCGACTCTCTCTAGAGTGTATGTTTGCTTGATTCTAGTGGTGGTATCTCTTTGAGCTATGTGGTCTTTCTTTTGCCGCTATGCGAGAGGTCGTGGACGTGATCGAGATCTGACGGCTCGCTGCCGACTGAGTCCAAATATGAGGTCTTCACTTTTGTTCGCCCTCGCTAGTTTCGATCTTCGTTCTCTAGTTTTGTCTGTTGCCGATCTTTCGGCCTCTCGTCTCACCGGGCTTGTCCGGTGAGTCGAATTATTTTCGGTTTAAAAAAAAAACTACAAAAATCAACAAACTCTTTTTACATTGTTTATTTATTTATCACAATTAAAACACATTTGTGCCCCGTACAAAGATTATCTTGTTGTTTAAATTTTTAACTACTTTTTACTAACTGCTTATAAATTTTACCATATTTATAATTTTAGTCAATTTATTAACCTCGTTCCATATGAATCCTGTATTGCTCCCATACAATGTTAAAAAAAATAAAAATTCTCATTTTAACAATTTTTAACATGTTAAAATGTCATCGATAATCCTATATATCGATCGATCAATGTATATTTTAGAAGAGATGGGAGGGGTAATATATTTTTAATTTTATTATTATTGGTGAATTCCGAGTTCGGTAGGCTCTGCAGTTTGCGAGCTACCCCTCCAATGGCCGCTGCATACCGCATCCTCTCACGCTCCTCCCGACGCCTCCTTCGATCCTCCTCTCTCCGTCTCCAAACATCCCATCCTCTTCTTCTTCCTCCTCCTCCGCCCTCGCCTCTATCCCCAGATCCTACCTTCGATCCTTCAACCGTCTCCTCTCTCCCCGATTCCTCCGCCTGGTGCTTCAATCATGCCTTTTCCCGCCAAATCCTCAGCCGGAAGCCCTTCGATTGTCTTACTGCACACCGGATAGCGCTCATCTCGACTTCCTCCACTGGATTGGCGGAGCGAGAGGTGTCCGAGCGAAGCGCGGACAATGTCGGCGGCTGCGGCGCTAGTGGAGGAGGAGGAGGAGATGGAGGTGGGAGGGAGTCGAAGAGAGAAGTTTCTTGGATTGACCTGTACTTGCCGGAGGTTACTCGGCCGTACGCGAAGCTTGCTCGCCTAGATAAGCCTATCGGCACTTGGTTGCTCGCTTGGCCATGTATGTGGTAAGATTTTGTGACAATTAATTATTTTTTTTGGCAGTAGTTGTTGATTTTCGATGTTGAAATGCTTATCTTCTCGTTGAATTCGTAAAATTATGGAGTTCTTGCTAAGTTTGATGGCTTGATTTGCTATAGAAGTTCCAGTGTTGTGTGATTATGAATTTGTCTATCCTTGTTCAGTGTGAATTTTTGTAAAATGGCTCTTCCTGCCTGATTTACAGGTCAATTACATTAGGAGCACACCCAGGGAGCCTTCCTGATTTCAAGATGCTTGCACTCTTCGGTTGCGGCGCTTTGCTGCTTAGAGGAGCTGGGTGTACTATAAATGACCTCCTTGATCGGGATATTGACATAAAAGTACTTTCTAATGCTTAAGTAATATTTGTAGTTGTTGTTTTCTTTGTCATAACTTTTATGCTATTCTTAAGTTTGAATGCTTGTATGGATGCAATTTATTAACCCATTACAACATGTAGACACCCTATTGATGCATCCTGATTTGAGTTAAGTTTGCTGATAATGGAGAAAAACAGAATACTGCTCAACGCTATTTTGCAATCTAATGTTGTTGAGAGAAGCTTAAAGCATCCTCATTCACTGTGCTTATACTGGAGATATTAGTTACAAAGATTGCAACTTATTCTTTTATTTGCCCATAAGCATCCTTTAATGGTGGATGTTCATGGGTTTTCAGTGTACAATTCTGCAAATAATTTGTGATCTGATTTCTTGGAGTAATATTCCAATGCTATTGTACTTATTTCAAAGCTATTAAACACTAAGCATCAGCATTTTTCATGTATGAAGGTTATTTAGTTAACTACCGTTTGTCTTGTGGATCATTAAAATGGGTCCTTAATGTGCAGGTAGATCGTACAAAACTCAGGCCTGTGGCAAGCGGTGTGTTGACCCCATCTCAGGGAATTTCTTTTCTTGGGTTACAATTATTGTTGGGTCTCGGAATACTTCTTCAACTAAACAATTATAGGTTGGTGACAGGCATGTGACTTCTAACATTTTATTTTCTTTGGTAATTTAGTCCTTGTCTAATGATGGTTCAGTGACATTTGTCTCGCGCGCTCTCTCCCTTGGGAGTGCAGGAGGTGATGCTTTAACCATAAAGGATCCCGTGTGGTTGTAGTTTGAGCCTTACTATGATGAAGTGTTAAAAGAAATATCTTTTCAGTAATGGTACACAAGGCTCTTTAAGATAAGGCTTGCCTTTATGTCAAAAAGACACTTGCTAGAATTAAGCAGAAAATGACACTACATGTTTAAGGCTTGAGAAATTGGTAATCACTCTTGGCATTGATATTAATTTTAAATGTTACATACGAGGACTATATTATTTAGTGTTCTACAGAGGATGTTCGGCCAAAGGAAATGTTCACTTTATTGCTCAGTGGTAGACCTTTCACTGTTCTATCCATATCTCTGATTTGTCCTGTGCTTACTTCTATTTCTGAGTCATTTCCTTAATGAAGCTAAGATAACATTTTGGACTTCTTTTGCTTAATAGTCAAAGTCAGAGAATGTACTTTATTATAGAACCAGCCGTGTGAAGCAGTTTGGTTAGAATCTTGGATATGCTTTATCTTTATGTAGTAGTCAAGTAGTACTAGTTTCAGCTTTTGTTGTTTCATTGCAATATATTGAACCTGTTCATCAATTGTCAAGTATTTCTTATCTGCGTCTTTTTCTGATCTCTTGCTGTTGTTGACAGCCGCATTTTGGGGGCTTCTTCTTTGCTTCTGGTCTTTTCCTATCCTCTAATGAAGAGGTTTACATTCTGGGTAATGGATAGTTTTTCCCCTTGACTGAATTCTTATTATCTGCAAAGTCCTTCACTTCGTTGATAATGTTTTCCTTTTTATCCAAATGTGTCTTTAACCTGTGGTTTTACCTGCTGAGATCTGAATGGTACTAATTGATGCATCTACCACATGTAACTGAAACAGGGCAGCCTCAAGCTTATCTTGGTTTAACGTTCAACTGGGGAGCATTGCTAGGATGGTCTGCAGTCAGAGGAGGTCTGGATCCGGTGATAGTCTTTCCATTGTACATTTCTGGAGTATGTTGGACTTTGGTGTATGATACTATTTATGCGCACCAGGTACATCCTCACCTGTATGGCTGTATATTTAAATCCAATGCATGTGAGATCCAATTTTCTTCATGGAAAGTAGAAACCATATTGTTCCTATCCTTAAGTACTTGTGATTAAAAAATATTCAATTTATGATATCTGGATCTGGCAGTATGATTTGTATGTCAAAACATTCTGATGGGAAAACTAAATCCATGAAGATTATGGCTAAACTTTGGAGAAAGTTTATGATCCCAATGAGTGTAATGGCATAAAACGTCCTCTCTGCCAAGATGGGATTCAACTTTAAAGTCATGTATGTTTCTTCACTTTAGGGAACACTATTTGTCTGTCAAAACATGCTTGTTCCTCTCTTTCTGCATGACTATAGAAAAAAGGACACTAAATCTTAGTGATCACCTTACTATGTGCAAACTATCTCTTATAAGTACTTCCAAGACGGAAAGATGACAATCTCAAGGATTTGATGATCTGCACATGAACGTTTATCCTGTGAACCTTCAGTAATGAAAGAGATGATGATTGGGTCAACTCCTTCTCTTGGAAGAAACATCCACTGTCAAATTACTCTGCTAGTTAGATAATTGGTCTTGTCATTGTCAAAAAAGCCACCTCTTCTAGTTGCAAGGGAACTGCTTGTTCTGCTCCAACCTGATCTGCAAAGGGTTGAGGGCCTGAGGCCCATAGAGTCATAGACAGGAGAAAATGCTTCACTAATTTTACAATCTTCTTTTATTAATTACAAGAAATATTGTTGGGACTTAAAATCCCTAATTAGGGTTAACCCCTGCTATTTATTACTCATCTCTAAGCATTCTGCGTCTCTTCCTTCGATGGCTACTCCTGTCTGCTACTAGCTCCTTAGCACTGACTTCATGGTGGGCTAGTCGTGGGCACTGAGGGTTGCTCTTGCAAGCTGCTAGGAAAACTCATTGTGCCGTTTCTCCTTTCTCAATCCACGTCCACATTTGCATCTGTTCTCTGTTCCTTTTTTCTCTGAATGCTGCTGTCCAGATTCCAGAATCATTGTTTTTTCTCTAATTTATTTTTGTTAGCCTGTTTTCTGATTCTTTCTTTTCTAATAGAAGATCACATTTCTCATTGTGAGATAGGAGATTTTCCTGCACTTGATTAAAATATTAACTTGATTCTTTTACCTTATGAACACGTCTTTGTTTCCGACCTTCTAATGCTCTTGATGTAAATTAATCACCAGGAATGTGAATAAGATGGATTCGAAGTTTCTAGCCTTGTGATCAACTTTAGATGATTCTTTAATCATAGATACATATCTGATTCTAACCTTGTAGTCTTATTATTGTCTTAATCTAAGGGTGTTGAAATATTGAATGCAATTGGTATTAAAAGAAAAAGTTACTAAATAAATGAATACAGGATAAAGAAGACGATTTGAAAGTAGGAGTGAAGTCTACTGCATTGAGGTTTGGGGATTCAACAAAGGAGTGGCTCACTGGCTTCAGCTCTGCTTGCATTACTAGTCTTGCTGTCAGCGGATTCAATGCCGACCTAGGTACTACCTTGAACTTCTTGCGTAAGATATATATGTTGTTCTGTAGCTTTTTTGCTTTTCAGCTCTTCATTTTTTGAATATTCAATCCACTTCCTTTTTTGTTGTATATCTGTATGATTTCTGGGTGCAACAGGATGGCCATATTATGCATCTTTAGCAGTTGCATCTGGGCATTTTGCTTGGCAAATTTATTCAGTTGATCTATCAAACCGCGCTGATTGCAACAAAAAGTGGGTAAACTCTTTTAGAAAATTTGCACGTCTGGATAATGCATACCCAGTTCTGTTATTGTCACAACTATAGACAATCTTATTATGTAAAGTGATGTCCCTATTTGCATAACCCTTCAATGCTTTTTATTCTATCTGTGACATTTTGTAAGATGCATGTAATCTTTCTCGGTTTTTTACTTGGTGGTGCAAATTGATGTATTTTTGCATATAGAATTACTTAAGTTGAAAAGCTGCAAGTATACTGTTGTAAAGCTCTGTCAGACATTATTTATGGCCTATAACTGTGTATGAAACTGAGATGAGCAGATCACATGGGATACCGTACATATACTTAGCATCACCTGTTTGTTTATTTTATAATGATGAGCAATGGTATGCACCTAGCATATCAGTAAACATTGGATAGCCCAAAAATGGAAGCCCCTTGTTCTGTTTTAGCTTCAGCTGGAACTATTCCCCTTGATTAGCATGGTCAGTGATCACTAGCCTGCTTTAATAATGTCCATAGGTCCACTAATGATCACATTTTAAAGAATTATGCCTTGACTTATATGCTCTTTTGTCCTCTAAATTGTTTCTCAGATTACAAGTCCTCCTGTTCTGATAAAAGAACAAATGTCAATATGCCCTTTAAAACCATACTATTAAAAATCAGGTCTTGAGAATTATGAAAGCTGTCCTCGTATGTAAATTCATAGTGTATTCTTATGATGTGTTAAGGCTGGACTCATTCTTTGCTTTGGACACGAGCTGTAGATGCTCTTAATGGAATTTCTCTTACACAATTAGTATCTAGATGTGAATTGTGTGGTTTATTTTTTCGTCTGATTATGGTTTAATTTGTGTTTGCATATTGAAGGTTGCCCTAGCCTTTTGGTTAATAAATTTACTTGCTTTAGAAAATCTTGTCTATTTAAAAAATGGAAAAACTACTAATACTGGAGATCTTATGTTGCCCTTTTTTGATGTTTGTTGCTAGATTTAATTCCAATAAATGGTTTGGGGCCATCATTTTTAGTGGGATTTTACTGGGAAGACTGTCATGATAGATTCAATCATGAAGGTACGCAAAAGCTATCTTATTCCCCATGATTTATCTTCATATATGCTACTGCATTTTTTTTTTCTGCTTCTGTAGTCATTCTTATTTTCAAAGTAACATAAGCATCCCAAATCTAATGTCAAAGTAACAATTCTGATTTTCAAAATTAAGTGTGAATTTGTACTCTTGTAACCAATTTGTCATGTCACAAATTTTACTTATTCAATGGTTCAACCTTTGATGTGTATGCAGATCCCGCCATATCCAATATAAGAGTAAGATATTCATCCACGGTTTCCTCACATAATACCCATTTTCATTCCAAAGCCACGATATACTACAACTATTTCCCTCTTGACTGTCTGTTCTATTTGTTTTGGGGTTTACTTTCATAAAGGGCTCAACATTCTCCAACTACAAGCAGATATTCAAAACCAAACAGTGGAAGAATATGGTGGCAATCAATTGCAAAGCAAATAGAACTGATTTTGTTGTGTTTTTATGTTTTGATTGAATGAACGAGTTTTTGCCTTCATTAAAAAAAAATTGTATTTCTAGCTTGTTTTCATCTTGAATTAAAAATAAGTTAACCCTTATCATCAAAGTGGATCCTCGGGGGTTTCACCTGAATCTTCCAGTTCCAATAGCCCTCTGTTTGATATTAACTGATAATTAAGCTGAATAAAGCATTTGATTATACACTGTTGTGCTCTCTACTCTCTAATCTCTACTATTGTTGACCTTTTCCTATTATTGTTTTTTCAGTATGCAACTTTCTAATTAAAAATGACGCGGTAACTCCATATCGTTGTAGTGTTTTTCTTCTTCGTTGAACCTGCGTTGCTGTTCCTTCCAGGTATCTGTCTTGCTATGCCACATTGAAGGCTGAACAACTCTGATTCTTGCTCCCTTAGATGAGATGAATGATTAAAGTAGATGAAGACAACAAGCTGGAAGCAGAGGTTCAGAACTCGTCAGCTCGCTCAGTTGTGAGTCATTGACGAATTAACTTCAAGTATATTTATTTTTTGGTTACGAATTGTATCGTTAGAAAGTTTTCCTGATCTACTCAACTCTTGTATTCTATGGACCATAGTTGTTGAACATAAGTGTTACTACCTGTTGGCAGGAATCGTCTTATTCTCTTACCATTTCTTCGACTTGATATGAGACTGCTAATATGCATCGCCTTTTTACCGATTTAAGTTTTTTAGAAGAATTTGGATTGGGATGTTATTTGGAAAGATCTCGGATTCAACTACCATTTGGCCATTTGGGAGTCAAGCTCGGATGTACCTGGAATACATGGTACATTGGTTGATCCACCACATATAATCGTTGCAGCAAAGCTAGACTATTTCAGCTTGTGATCTGCGCACAATGTTTTCTAATGTACTCGTCACTCGTGTATGATGGAATTTTGGATTCAATAGGAAAATTTTGTATCGAGTCAAGTACCAATTAAATTATTTTGGGTTCTTGGCATGTGGCTAACTTGTTCCAAACCAATTTAATATGATTTTTTTAAAATATGTTTAACTTAAATTAGTCCGTATTTATAATGATAAGAGGATTTATCCATCAATCTTACATCAGTTATATTATATCACATGTTTGCTCAAAAAATCCAATATAAATGAAATTGTCATTCATGTTTATATAAACTTTTTGGGGAAACTGCAGAAAACCACCCCTTAAATAGGTCATTTTGCACAAAACCACCCCTTAAAATCGAAATTGCAGAAAACCACCCTTTAAACCTATTTCGTTCGCAAAGAGCCACCCGTCCCACTATTCCGTTTGAGATATGTCAAAAAATAAACGAAAAGACCAATTTACCCTCCTTTCATCAAACCAGTTGAAACTATACTCTCCCATGTCAGTCTTTCCTCTTCCTCTTCCAAGATGTTCACAAATTCTCAAATTCCATATGAAATTGAAAGAAATGGTTGCATACATCAAACTTCACGCATTCAAAATCCAATAGAAACATAAAATTCATCCAATTCAATAAGATTTCGATCAATTTGACTAATTTAAAACTTAGGGTTTCCTCCTATTCTTCTTTGGATTGGAGTTGTTGAGCGCGCTGGAAGTTTGGACTCGATATGGCCGACAACAAGTGAGCCTTTGGGAAGAGCCTGGAGTTCGGATCCTTATATGAGCTTTTGGTAGTGTCTACGATAAGAGGTTTGGGGCAAGACGGGGTTTCGGGTTGAGGGAACTGTGTGGCCGGGGTTGGAGGAGATAGATGGGAATAGGTGGAGTAGAAATAGGTAATGGGATTTGCATCTTAGGAAGGTAGATGGTGATTGCAGGCGACGATGGAGGTCCGAGGGCAACAATGGTGTAGATCGACGACAATGGAGTTCCGGGGGATTTCAACCATTTTCAATTTTTTTTAAATGGATTTAATTTCTTTGTTTATTTTATGTTATTTAATTACAAATCAAAACAAATAATAAATAAAAGAGGGTAAATTTGTCTTTTTCCGTTCAGTTTTTTACGGACTCAAACGGAATAGTGGGACGGGTGGCTCTTTGCTAACGGAATAGGTTTAAAGGGTGGTTTTCTGCAATTTCGATTTTAAGGGGTGGTTTTATGCAAAATAGCCTATTTAACGGGTGGTTTTCTGCAATTTCCCCAAACTTTTTTTTTGTTTGTAGACATTTACAGTTTTACACTAAAGGGAGAGGAATTCGAACCCATGACCTATTTGGTCACTATATGTTTTTGGTGTTAATAAGTCTTTTTGGCTTAAAAATATTTTTAGTTGTACCTCGTAAAAAAAAGGCTTCATTTGTTTAACAACTCTCTGTCGTTCCGTGTCAGTAAGCTTTTTTACCGGCAATAAACGCTTGGCGAAATGGAAACATACAAATATCAAGCCGGTTTGTACACACTAAACTCGTATATGTCCTCTTTCTTTCGACTCAGGGTAGGCCCCATGTACATGTAACTTTTTTAATCAGATAAGAAATTTACATTTATCGAAAGAATAAAAGAAAGTTGAGAAACTTGGAAACTTTGTCAACTCCTGGTTCATTACCCCCTATCCTCGGATCAAAGTTTTTTTTTTGGCCCGCATGAGTTTAGCTCAACTGGTCACAGAGGTGACATTTGAAACAAGAGACCAAGGATCGAATCTCACCAGCGGTAGTGTGAAAGCAACCTCTCAAATAAGGGGGCTCCTTGTGCACAGTGAGCACTGATCTTGGCTTCTGTGGTCGGTTGAGTCACCATGATTTACCTTCTCTCACAATCCCTTTCGAGCTGGGGTAAGAGGTGCCCGAGGTGAGCGATTTCACCTTTACGAACAACAAAAGTTTTTTTTTTAAACCAAACAATGCTCTGGTAGCCCTACTATCAATGCTTACCTGCACTTCATCAATAGTTCAATAGTCTCTGGTTGATGGGCCAAAAGGGCCCAAAACAATCTCACCAGTCGGTATCAATAATCATTACCAAGTCAGCCACATGATAATACAAATAACCAAGCCTAAAAAAGTATACTTTTGAACTTACAAAGTAATCAAATAACTAGACCAGCCTCCCTAAAATGGACAAGGTGAAAAAAATAACCCACCTTTTGGAGCATTACAGTAGTTATCTGCAAAGCCCACCTCTTCACAACGACAAACCTCACAGGCAAAACAGAAGATTACAAAGAATCACCATCACAGCTTTGGCAAGCAACAAGAACATGTAAAACCAACACATGCGGTTTTTTCCACTGCCTAAGGAAAACAGAGAGACGCGAAGCGACTAATATGAGGGGTGAAACATAGATTATGTAAATTCCTCGACGAGTTCACATATACACACAATTAACCAAACAATTTGAGGTCGAGTGAAAAGATTTACAAAACTGTGTTGATATGGAGTGCCTTAAGCAACGACGTAGCCATCTGTTTTACCAGCACTTGGCCACCGGATCTTTGCCCATCTCTTCTCTCTTCTATCAGGTTCTGTAGCTTTTGAGGCAGATCATTCTCCACTATCAGCTGTTTAGGCCGTGGATGATGCTCGTAAACCGCCTGCATTTATATAACATTTAGCAGAATAAGTTTCTACCTACTAATACAAGTTATGTATGAACTCAAGATCAAGGTAGAAATTTAAAGGTTATAAAAATTGCTACCATTCGCAAATACTCAATACGAGGTTTCGAACACTTATGTTAGAAATTATTCATGGGGTGAAGCACAAAAAATGAAATGGCTGGGAGGGACTATAAGGTAGATCTTATTGATCTAAATCATTCACAAAATTTGGATTAGAGAGATTTGTGACTACAAAGAATTCAATTAAATGTACTGGCTAAGTAGAAAGAGGGTTGCTTTTGTTCAATCAATGATCTGCATTGGCTAAAAGTTCAACAAATAATTAAATGTATTGGCTAAGCAGAACGAATTCCATTAAGAAATCATGCACTTGAAGAATCAGCAGCTACTAAATTACCTTGATCAACTTCAGCAGGTTAAGCCGAGCTATCGCATCCCGATGATCGAGCTTAGCAATTAGCAAGGGAGTCAATCCATTAACAGCTAAAACAGTGTTCAACCGGGGTGATTTCCTGCAAATTGTATGGGAACAGCATCTTGTCACCAAACGTAATTTACTGCATGCTTTCACTAGGAAGGAACTGATATTATATGCTCATTCTGATCAATTATATTATATGCTTTAAGATTTGCATATCTTTCAAGGGAGGAAACAATCAGATTAATTAAAGCACTTTTACCCTACAATTATCTTTAATTAAAAAGGCTTTTTTAACCCACCCCTAATGCTCCTGACATTCTATTGGTTAACCAGTGAGAAATTAATATGGTGGACCCCAAACAATTAATGTGGGAGGTACACACTTTTTTCTAAAAGTGTCTAAATTTTTTGAACAAATTCAATATTCTCAAACATCTAATATAAATGACAGAAGGGAGTATTACTAAGAGCATTATAATGCATGTCATATTGTCATGTGACACTATCTGGGGAGTTAAAAGTTTCCAAAACTAGAAGTTCAGTCACACCGGAAGGACACACCGTATGTGATCAAAACAATGCAAGGATGTTTGTATATGACAAGTGACAACTGCTTTCTGAAAAAGGAATCATAACTTACGTGATTATTTTGAGGAAAGGTTCCAATATATGCACAAAATGTTGCTCCGGGCAATTTTGGAAGAATTTAACCAACTTCTGAACTGCTTCTTTCTTCAGTAATGCTTGTTCCACTTTCCGGTTGTCATTGTCATGTGCAAGGCACACGGCGATGGAGTCCAATGCAGTTGCCGACCAAAGATCGTCATCAAGTAGGCTCAGATACACATCCAATCCACCGTGGGCTCTTAACTGCTCTCTTGAGTTGCGTGATGCATGGGCCATGTCACACAACAATGGCAAGGCATATTGCTTTAATGTCGAATCCGTGATGATAAAATTCATCAAGTGTGGTATGATTCCATTTTCGGCAGCCTGCTCTTGTCTCCTCTTATTTATCTTGCAGAGATTGAAAAGTGCATTAAGTACCTGAAGGGACAAAACAAATCAATTTAACCATATTTCATAGTTATGCTCAAAGGAACATCAGCAGTATATATTTAAACAGAAACTTGATTATGGCATGAAAAGAACATCTGATCCCTAACAGTTTTATGCCTTTTAGACTCATCACATTCCACATTCACCTTGGATATCATCTAGACTGGAAGGAAAATTGCAATCCTAATCCACAAAATTACTAGCCAAAACAAACGAAAGACGAAAGAGTAAAATAAAGGGATTTTCTAGAATGCTCATTTAAATTAGTGATCATTTATGCTTGTTTTTCTTAAAATGAGGTGACAGGAACACATTATAAAAACCCTTAAAAATAATTGCATGTGCGTGCTATTAAAACCAACATTGATCAAATAGGAAGAAATCCACTCAGACGTAGGTGTATGCTAGGTTGGGGATTGGTTCTCAAGTAGGTGCTTGTTTAAAGATGAAGGTTGGAGAGATGTGCACAAGGACATAGAACCTGACTATTAGGGAGGCGGTAAATCCCAGGGTCAATAATGCAGACGAGTATATGTATAATAAGCGAGAAATCAATCATTCATATGGTATCATTACGAAAAAGGCAATTTTAATTTGCAGAAATTCTGGAAATAATAAATTAAAAAGTGAAAGATATCATGCTACAACTACTAACATTGGAGAATAGAATTGGTATGTCCCGCAGCAGAGGATTCATATACATGAAGTGGCAAAAGTATTCAGAAAATTAAATAACAATCTAATGGAGATTCATTAGCTATTAATCCCCCTTACTGATAGGGTTGGAGCAAAGGGATCAAAAGTTGAAAGACATAATTAGAATCATTTGGTTCTATCAACCACTTATAATATTAGGATTGTGGATGCCTTGATGTTGCAAGGACCTGATCACTGCGCTTTGGCACAATTTTACATCCTGTATAAATTAAAATGTATATTTACCGGTTGCATAGAAAAAAAAAACCATTTGTAATATTTTTCACAAGTATACCTTTTTGAATATGCATATTTAAACTACACCTCCAATAGGAATGAGGGAGAGAGGAGCTAAGAAGATTTAGTTTATTAGAAAAACTTCATTCCCTGACACTACCACTACCCCTGGCTTAAACCAGACACGATTAACCAACTACGAAAATAGATGAAATCAGAACACATCTAGAACATCCTTGAGTAAAAATGGATGAACATGCACAATAAAACAACTTCTGGATAATGGGAATCCTACCTCATTGTGTATTTGTGAGACAAGTGGGCCATCTTTAAGTTCAAGGTTAGGGATAAGATGTTTGATTGCCTCTGCTCTTTGAAGATTCTCTAGACAGTTTGGATCAGTTGACAAAAGATTTATGCACTTCAATATCTGCGAAAACAAAGTAAAGCAATATAAGCCATATAATTCAGATTTCAAAAAGTCATGCCCTGTCACTAAGAAGAAAAAAAAGAAAAGAAAAAAATAGGTACCTTTAAAAGAATATAAGGCTCTACTCTATTAAACATGTGGAAAAGGCGAGTCAACAAGCCAGTATTACACATGTAAGACTTCACAGTAGTGTCAGCCCGAGCAAACTCCAAAAGAAGCTCTGCCACCTTCTCAAGATACTCTTTTGCAACATCAGCACTCATTGTTGATCCCATATGAGAAAGCATTCCAGATGATGTGGCACTCCCTGGTCTAGCATTTAGCACACCAGAACCAGATAGTACACCTGATGCTGCCTGAGATGCAAGCCCAGATGTCGAAGTGACACCATCATTTGACGCAACAGATCCTATCTTATTTAACGTTCTCTGTGACATTTTAGGTGTCATTTCCGTATTCCCATTATCTCTCCCACATCCAGCAACCTCTGTTTATTGGGAAAAAGAAAAGGAACCCAAACAAAAATCACATGAAAAACAGAAACAAGGAGAATACTTTCATAAACATCCACATAATATCAAAAAAAAAAAAATGGAAACAGAAAACAGGATAACGCATAAAATATTATGTCAATTAGTCATGTAACAACTTCAGAGGTTTCACCAAAACTTCAACTGTCTCAAAAGGATAATGATTTTATCATAGAGAGATAAGGAGCCAGGATAGAGCAACATTAGTTAAAGATGCAAAGGAGGCTAAAAATGCTTAATTACCTGCAGACTTTAATAACCAGATAACCTCATACTACCCCCCCCCCCCCCCCCCCCAAAGGGGTAGAGAATCATTAGTTAAAGATGCCAAGGAGGCTAAAAATGCTTGTTATCAAACTTGGAAATACAGATCAGGAAAACATAGAGCATTCTTCACTTTGTACAGATAAAAGCCAAAAAGGATTCATTAATTTGTAATTTTAATGGGAAAATAGATAGAAGCTCAGTTGGATATGGACAAAGGAATAAGAGCATTGCCTAAGGAAGATGCCAGATAGGACAGGAAATAATGTAGCAAGAAATTATATCCCAAAGGAAGTCTTTGACTGAGAGTCAAAGACATCTGTACCATTGTCCATCACCACACCACCCTATAAATTACTTGTATACTTCAATAACTGGAAAACCTCATACACAACTGACTCTGTAACAGGCACTCGTTCTCAGAACAAGTTCTAGAGCAACATTAGTTAAAGATGCAGAGCTAAAAATGCTTAATTACTTGCAGACTTTAATAACCGGATAACCTCATACTTCCACCCCCCAAAAGGGATCGAGAAACATTAGTTAAAGATGCCAACTGAAAAACCTCATACACAACTGACTCTGTAACAGGCACTCGTTCTCAGAACAAGTTCTAGAGCAACATTAGTTAAAGATGCAAAGGAGGCTAAAAATGCTTAATTACCTGCAGACTTTAATAACCAGATAACCTCATACTACCCCCCCCCCCCCCCCCCCCCCCCCCCCCCCAAAGGGGTAGAGAATCATTAGTTAAAGATGCCAAGGAGGCTAAAAATGCTTGTTATCAAACTTGAAAATACAGATCAGGAAAACATAGAGCATTCTTCACTTTGTACAGATAAAAGCCAAAAAGGATTCATTAATTTGTGATTTTAATGGGAAAACAGATAGAAGCTCAGTTGGATATGGACGAAGGAATAAGAGCATTGCCTAAGGAAGATGCCAGATAGAACAGGAAATAATGTAGCAAGAAATTATATCCCAAAGGAAGTCTTTGAGTGAGAGTCAAAGACATCTGTACCATTGTCCATCACCACACCTGACTCATACACAACTGACTCTGTAACAGGCACTCGTTCTCAGAACAAGTTCTACCGAGCCTGAGTGATTCCCCCCCACCACACACACACACAACCCCTTCACATAACACATTGCTCCGTGAAACATGTAGCTTTTGACTGAGAGTCAAAGACACTATATCCCAAAGGAAATAATGTAGCAAGAAATTATATCTCAAAGGAAGTCTTTGACTGAGAGTCAAAGACATCTGTACCATTGCCCATCACCACACCTGACTCATACACAACTGACTCTGTAACAGGTACTCGTTCTCAGAACAAGTTCTAACAAGCCTGAGTGATTCCCCCCCACCACACACACACACACAACCCCTTCACAGAACACATTGCTCCATGAAACATGTAGCTTTTGATGATTTTTAGGGATAAAATTCTCAAGAGGATGCCACCAGGAAATCCTCTCATTATGGTCACTGAAACACAGGAAATTAAAAAACGTTGCTGAGATTAGATCTTATATCCATTTCATATTATTTACATTAAGATATCATTTGTCACACCTCCCAAATAAACCACAAGAAAATTGAATTCAAACAATTTGAGTGAAAAAACATGGACAACCCGTAGAAATACCAACATGGAGTAAAACTGAGTAGTAGACAGACCAAAAAGAGCAGTACCTGCAAACTCAGCCATTAGAAAGTCGAGTTCACCATTTGTCTTCTTTTCATTTGATGCATGAAGAAGTGGCATGATACTGTCATGCCTCTCGATACCCGTGAAGTGGCGCACATATTCCAGCTGACCAGAGTGTCGCGAAGGAGGCTCTTTTTCCAATAAGCTAAGAAGTGGACGTACTTGTTGCGAGGATATGCCAGGACCCTCTGAAGCAACTTCTAATGATTTTCGGGGCCTATCTACAGACGTCCGATTAGCAGAATTTCCAATGCGTTGATCTAGAGATGTCCTGTCAGCCACTCTGGAAGGGACAGGCATCTCCCCTATAGGATTACTTGACTGGGGCCTATCAGCGTCAACCAAAATGCTCCGAGATTCAGGTTGATTGAGATCTTGCCTCTGAGATTGTGAAATGGATAACCGTGAAGTTTCTTGCACTCCAGAAGAGAAAGAGTGGTCGGTACCATGTCTCACTCTGAGATCAGGATGATCAGTACCTGAAGCAAGAGCCTCATTCTGAAAAGTAGGATGGCTGGGATCAAGTTGACCTGAGCGAGGTCTTGGTACCGAACAATCAGTTGAAAATCCACCAGAAGCAGTTGTGGAAGCTAACCGAGTAGCCTCATTCAGACTGTAGAGAGTATTAATAAGCCTCAACAAAATCCCATTTCTCGCGGCTATGCGACAGAAGTCATTTCTAGGCGTTGATACCTGAAGCTTGAAGACCTGCCACATTCCATCAATAGCTAGGTGAACCATTTCCCTGAACAAAGGAAGCACAATTAGTAGATTTTTCACTAGAATAAAGAGGTTATACAAGAAACATTCAAAATTTTAACGCAGATGTAATAGTCAAACATAACAAACCAGTAAAATAAATTACCCACAGGACTAGACCAACTTGTAAAAACTAGAAATTCAACGTCTAACGATAAAAATCTTCGCTAAAATCATATTCACATTTGGATTAAAAAAAGTTCATTATTCTCATACCTGAACTTTGCATAATCAGGCTCCAGAAAACCTACCAAAACAGGTATCCCGCGGCATGCAATGAACATTTGTAATGTCAAAGAGCTGCATGAATCAAATGAAAGATCAATCGATGTTCTGAACCATACAAATGTGAGATGCTATAAAAGCTCTGCCATGAATCCTTTAAATTGACGGATACAAATTCACATGCACGTCTATTTAAGGACTAATGGACCATCATTTGCATGAAAAATATTACTTCAGAAACAGACAAAGGCACAAAATTAGGAGCTCCTAGGCTTCGTCAACTAGTC
This sequence comes from Persicaria tinctoria, assembly GCA_037127255.1. NCBI lineage: Eukaryota > Viridiplantae > Streptophyta > Magnoliopsida > Caryophyllales > Polygonaceae > Persicaria > Persicaria tinctoria. Next base: position 89,178,878 of record JBANSL010000002.1, on the reverse strand, counting down.
TTGAGAATAAACTCCATTGTTGCAGCCTCCTATTTCAAAGGAACACTAAGCATGAATGCATAGAAGTATGTCAAGTAACTGCACAAAAGGGAGCAAACTATACCTGGACTGGCACAGTTGCTGAAGGAAATATGCGGCTTGCATACGAACTTCCCGAGGACGATCAGGAACAGCAAAACCCATAATTACAGGAATCTGAATTGTAGAAACAGTGAACATTAAAGTTTTGTGAGAAAAGTTGAAGCTCGCAAAGAATAATGGAGAAGCAAACAAACTCATACAGAACTTCAAAGTATACAGAATAGGAAGACAAAAATGCCTTTTTTGGAAAGAACAAAAGACTGCATTTTTCACCTTAATGAAACACAAAAAGGGTGAAGACATTATTAAAAAGCACTCTAACAACGTGATTTGGTTGTATAGTCGTATCATTGATTTATGTGAAACTAAGAACATTTAAGAAATAAATGATGAGATCCTACACTGTCATTCGTTCATCAAACATTATGCCAGGCTAGAAATATAAGACTATTCATCAAAGAAATGTATCTCTTGTGAACTTATAAAAATTGTTTAATCCTCTACAATAGTTAGGTCAGTTGGCCTCAAAGTATCTGGTGAATGCCACACATACCAAGCCCACAAGACAAGCATTTTCTTGAAAATCTGTATTATCTTTGACGATTTGATTTATGACTTGTAGGACTGAGCATATCACCTGCATTTACAAATTAAAAATGACAAAACAATATCAGCAAGCATTGTCTCCAAAGCTAAATGTTTAAAGAAGAAGATTCCCATAAAGATAACATACACGTGGTCTGGGCATTTCAAGTAATTCCATCAAGGGAAGTAACCCGTGCTGTGTGATAAACATAATCTTTTGCTCGGGACGCTGATTGAAGAAACTAATGAGCTTCTGGCAAGCAGGAATGATGGAATCCTCAGGTTCCTCCGGTCTTAAGGAACTAACCAATTTGCTGAATTCAACAGCCTATGAATGATGAAGGCAGACTATTTGTTACTAAACATGCACAAAATAGCACCAAGCAAAGCAACTTGTCGAGATAAGATGCAGAACTAGAAAAAGTTTGATATTATATCCCTTCTATACAGAAGAATCTACACTGAAGACCTAATAAAGGATTTCACAAGCAAAAAGGGTTACATGAAATTTTATGTAAATAGTAGAAAAAGTCTGACAAGAACATCTAAAATGGTCTCCTGTGCACTCAGTAAACCTTTAGAAGATTTAGTTTGAAAATTAAAGTTTCACTAAGATCAACCCCCCCATAAGAAACGGAGCACAACACCTCCTTCAATTTTATTCACTGTGCTTAGGCATGCCAAGCCTATCCTGCCTCCTGTGGCAAGGCAGTGCCTAGGTGCTCAGGCACCTCGCCACTCACCATAACTTTCAAAATCCTGTTTTCCATTACCTTTTTGCTGTCTTTTCTGTAAATATCCTTTTTAAAGGATATTTTTCTAACCATTCCTCTCCCTTTTTAAATTCTCTGTTTGCAAAGTTTACATATACACTTCTTTCTTCATTCTCTTTGCAAGGTCTACCTACCTACCTCCCTCCCTTCCTTCTCTACCTTTCTCTTTTCTATATCGTTTTCCCTTTGGGTGTTGCCGTGTTGCTGTTGTATTACTCTTTGATTGATATTGAGTAGGGAAGGAGCACAAGGCAGACTAGGCAGTAGCTCGCAAAAACAACCTTTGAGGTCAGAACCACAAGAAGAAGATGATGAAGGATACAAGTCTGGAAATCGATGACGATGATGGGGATCTTGATGTCTGTCTCGACGTTGATGAAGACGACACGGAGAAGAGAGTGAGTGATTTTACTTGACCCATTCCCTAAACATCCGCCCCTTTCAGCTCGTTGCATTCAGTTTCATCAAACTACTAAGCTTTAGACTTGAGTTTAATCCTCTGTGAGGCTTTAGACTTGGTTTTCTTACTTGCCTACTACTTTTAACTTGATTTTATTACAATATGATGTTTTAACTGTGGCTTTATTTCATTATGAACATGTTTTATAGCATCACTTTGAAAGCCTTCATCTTTTATCGTGTTTTGGAAGAATTTGTGAAAAGGCAATAGCCTAGGCAGTAAGCAACGATGTCCACCGCCTATAGTCGCCTTGCATTTTTATAAACACTGCACAAAGCCATCCTAAGCACACCAAGGAGGAAAAGATATATGCATTATATAGATGATGAATGAATATAAAAAAAAGTACCTGCAAGGGAAAGAGGTTTTCTCCGGGCAATCTATCATCAAATACCTGAAAGATAAAAAAGTTTAAAGTTTAACAGATAACAAAAGTATGAAGCATACACAAATAATAGGCAGTATGTTTTATGCATACCAGGCTGCTATCTATATCAATCACATCCTTTGCCTGCATCATCACTTGAAACAAGTTGCCCCCACTCGTTTGGCCAATTTCATTATCCATTTGTTTTTGAGCAATGGCAGCCCTTAGCTTCGTAGCCAAAGTGTTTTTCGTAACAACATCTACATCTCCACTGGCTTCATTGTTGTTGGAGGGAGAGGCAGATGCAGCTGCAGGTGTAGAAGGTTCAATAACCTGATCCTCTGGGTTTTTATTTAAGGGATGAAATAAATCATCCAAAGAAGCATCCCCTGGCGTGTCGCTGAATCTACTAAGCTCATTTTCGCCCAATGCAGCAGCATTTGCAGCCTTCATGAAAGGATCAAATGTCATGAGGCAAAGATAAATAGAAATTGATCTGGTGCATTAGAACCATCCAAATTATGCACATGAACATGGAAGAAAAAAAGCTTTCTGCTGGGAAAACCAAAGACATGCAGAAACAAACTAAACATAGAAAAAGGAGCTGTTCTTCTATCAACGCTAAATACAATGGTAAAAATTCTTAGTGTTAGATTCCGTGAATGCCATTCGGGCCATGTGAAATAGGAGTTGTATCTGGTTTATTTTGTTTCTATATTATAAGGTCGGGATTCACTTTCTAACACAAAAGCTTAAGCCACCTAGCCGGCTAGCCCTACCTTATATTTCGGTATTCTTTTTACCCATAAAGTAGACAGGTGTGGTTAAAAGGACTTGCCTTCTGAATATCTTGGCCACGACCAAAGCTGAATAAGCTGTTAACTTTTTGTACAGTACTTGATTTCCTTTCATGCTTTACAGATACAGACTCCTTTCTCTTAGGAGATCCAATATCACCATTCGATAGTGATGCATTCGGATCACCCTTATCTGGATGCTCATGATCTTTAAAAGATACAGAAGCCATATCCCTATTTGCATGAACTCGAGAAGAACCAATATCATTAAAGGATTTCTCGTGAAAAGACAGTGTTGGAACTTGATCTGATGGGTAATCATTTATGTTTTCTGCATTTTCACCATTGGCAATGCTACTGGAACCAATCTCTTTATCAGAATATTGGGCATCAGCTACATTTTTAATTGAGTTCTCTCCCTCCGAAACCTGCGGAGAATAAATTTTTAGCTTACAAACAACCTTGATCTATTGAAAACATCAACTGATCAACTAAATTTACTTTGTCAGCAGAAAGGCTTCCACCAGGACCCTGCTCATCTTCATTTGATTCTGCCTCTATTGAACCATCCTCATGACTCCTGCAAAAGGATTAATGATTTTCACCCCTTCCATAAACAAGGTTCGACTAGAGACTCACTCATTTTCATGATTTAAAACATGATCAATCTATGTGACTGTGCTTAAGCTTAAGTGATGACACAACATATATAAAATGAAAGGGTTCATCATGTGAAGTCAGAAGATCAGACTATTGTGCGAAAAAATGAAATGAGCATCACCAGTATGATACAACCACACTTAAGGAATAACAACCACAAGCAACTTCAACTGCACCAGTGCTGGCTCATTACAAATTTGTTCAAGTTGAAAAACAAAAAGATAGAGCACTAGAATTTTCAAAATTTTGTCAGTCTTGAAGCATAATGCACAAATGGTAATCAAGAACCTTCAAATAGACTAAAATGTATAAACAAATGTGCCTATCATGATAAGTTCCATGTAGCTACCAAGCATGTGTCAGAACATAAGATAAAAACAAGCAGTTGAGTTAGTATTTGAAAATGATACAACAAAATTAAAGGTATTCTATGCAAGATGTAAAGTACTCTTAGCCTAGCCACCAATGCCCATAACTAAAAACCACAAAATACATACAATAATACTCATTAAATGCATGTCAAATGTTACTGAATTGAGCAGAATGAAGAACCAATTGTGTGTTTTTACCATTCTTGCCAACTATTTCCCATTTTATTAATCAATAGATTGATAACACCCTTATGTAAACTAATGTTTTCAAGTCACACCATTTGTAATATTGATATCCCATGTGTTATGTTCCCTACAGAAGGTAATGTGATGGATGAAATAGTGAAGTCACGATAAAACATTAGGCTCGAATACTTACAATTAATCCACCCAACGTAGACATGAAATAAGGTACAGTCAATTATGCAAGTCATTAAGGTCTGCCATGCATATGACCTGGACACAGCTTCTAAAGAGAATTTTACTACAAATCGTATGAAAGATGATCAATGCCAAGTATTAAGCTCCACAATAACAAAGATATCATGCACAAGATAGTCCTACACCTCCAACAATCCGCGTACATACAGGAAACTGTGCAGCTTTCCAAATTTCTACCTTAATGTTCCATTATGAGCAAGGGAAGGCTGCAGGGTACGCCTATAATTCTGTATCCAGGGGTGAGCAAGCAAAGTCTTAGCATCAGGCCTCTGCCGAGCATCCTGAAATGCACTATAAAAACAGTCAAATCCAGCAGAGAAATCAATATTACATAATTAACTTTCAGAGACAGGGACAGTACAAATAATCAGTGTTAATAGAATCTGTGTTGATTTTTGGAACAAAAAATTCAAAGCAAGTAGACAATAAGAGTGGCTTGATCTAGTTCAAGGTTTGCCAGAAGCGAAGTTAGAGAACAATCAACAATCTCTCTAACTTGCACAACTTATGATTTCCGAACTCGACCACTTATGAGACTTGTTTCCTAAACACAAGCCTACATCTCTGCAAACAATACTACCACTTCCCCTTCAACCAAGAACAAAAAGCCAAAAATATTATTCACTACTGCCTCAGAAGTTTCACCCTAGACCTAGTCAAGACATACCTCCAGATGAAGCATTACATTAATATCTTTGGGCTCATATCCTGGATAAAGTTCAATTATATAAGACTTCTAAGTCAAACTTCAACTCAGCAACAGAGAAATGGACAAGCTGTTGGAAGCGTGACTACTTGTACAGTTTCAGCAACAGCTGACTAAAAGAGGAAAGAATATGAAGATGTCCACCATAATATACACTTGTCTATTGCTGGGGAAGGAAAACATAATATAAACCACTTGTCTAAAGGCAACAAATGATGAGGAAATTGAAAGGGTAATTACAAGATGGGACAGTGGAAAGGGATACGGTAAGAGAGAAGAGAAGCAATGCATGACAAAAGGCAACAAAATCATTGGCAGATCCTATGCTTGTCGATGTTTTGGAGTTTTAAAACTTAAGAACCCAGACTTCTTGGGCGTTATGAAAAGGAAAATAGAACAGACCATAATGATTCAAGGACACAATCAAATTATATGAATTCTAAAATGCGTAAAATTGTGTAAAATCATACCTTCTTAAAACAAAGTTGTAAAAAGTCGGTGATGTCCGGAGATAAGCCATCTGGAATTGGAGGACGTTCATCCTAAAATCAATTTGGAAATATGGAATCAATGCCCCATGCTACAAGAATTGAAATATTCAAACAATCTGCTAGTACAAAGACTGAGGAGCACATCTCTCGTATAGTCAAATAGCATGCTTTCACTGTTACTTTAAAGTTAAAATTCTAAAAATTTCTTGTTTCCGTCACTAACTTTCAAGTTCAGTAAAGTACCACAAAATATGAGGCTCAGGGAAAGGTTTAAGAAAGGGTCTTAACCGTGATTCCTTTCGGTTCTATAATATTTGAAAGTACATTAGGTTTGCAAAAATACACCTATATTAGGCGAATTGCAACACAATTCACACACACACACACATAGCATAAAAAATCCATATTCTGACATGTAAATGGCAATTAATAGCTTAATAAGACCTCCCATCTAACACAGTTCAACCAAAAATAAGTCATATCGAAGACCAAGGCAAATTCTAGAATATCTCATTTAGCTTTCTCTCCTTTATTTTGTTCTTCTCCCAAAATCATGTGCTCCTCTTCACCTAACATCTGTGAAATTGGCTCACATAAAAACTTGGAGAAATAGAAAAAATTGATATCTTGTCAATTGTTATTTTTTCCAAATCGAAAAAACTACATTATTTAACTGAACGTGCACTAAAATGGCCCCAACTACCCAGATTTGAACAAGTCCCAAAGTAATTTTCTTCCAGAAATCAATTAAATTAGAGAAAAATAAAACGCAGTGGCATAAACCACCAATTACATTCCATACAAAAGGACCATTGATCCAGGCTTATATATTTTTCAAAAACCTGTTGTACATAAGCTTTGACCATTTTCATTGGCTGGCGCAACTTGGTCCCACAAAAATGCCTATGCTTTTGGATGGATATACAATTGAACGTTCCTTAATATCAACTTGTTAGCTTAACTTACTTATGGGAACATGCTGAAAATGCATTAGAGGGATTTATCTTACAAAGTTAGGCTTAGTTGGCAGTGTGTTAGTGATGAACATTACTCTTTTCAACTAAAACCGAAGAAGTAAAATCACCTGAACAATGCGGAAGAGAGCGGGCATAGGCTGCAGATCATAATATGGAGGTACACATGTCAAAAGTTCAATCACAGTACACCCAACACTCCAAATGTCAGATGCGGCACAAACTCCAGACATCTCAATCACCTGCAAACAAGGAATCCAAATATTATAGAGTTCACAAGGTGGAGATGATGTCTAAATTTGTCCAAAATTACCTGATTTACTTCTTTCATTTAAAATATTGTGTTAAACAAGCACCAACAACTAATTAGTTTTTCTTCAAAACAAGATGTTATTAGCTCCATATTTTGCCGGAAAAATAGGTTTTGCAAGATAGAAGATGGAAACCAAGCTAGTGATCCTACATTCCTAAGGTTAGGTTCTTATGAAAGTAAATGAAAGTTGCAATATTGGGAAAGTAATCAGATATCAAAAGTTAAGAGCTCGGAAAGGGTTCATCTTAACTGCTATGATGAATTTGAATAATCGTAATATGGATTAATCAATAAGGAGTTGACTGAGAAGCCATAATCTGCTACCATGCTGACTAAAATTATAGAAAGTTAGATTGTAATATACTGAAATGTGAAGTTAAGCATTATCCATTGGATTACCTCAGGGGCCATCCAATATGGAGTCCCAACAACAGAATGTGTATTAACATCTGCCTCAGTTAATTTCGTTGCAACGCCAAAATCAGCCAGTTTCACCCAACCCTGAAATTATCAATATCTTCAAACAAGTATACGATGAAAGCATCCATCTTATCTAAAACGACATCCAGAGAAAATTAGCAGAGTGGAGAGGTGGGTAGAAGGTAAAAGCTGCAGCATGGTAAGACTGATCAACATTTGAACTAATATAAATTATAAGTTCGAATAACCCAACAATTATGATCCAGAAAGGGATTGTTTTCTAGGCACATCTCATTCTATATATAAAGTGTGACAATGTATAATGTACAGACTTGAAAAGGCAAGGCATTTAACAGCCAAAAAATGATAAGAAAATCAAAGAAGTCAAAATGTTCTCTTCATCAGGACTTTCAGGCTCTCCATCTACTAACATGGAAAGACAAAAAATCGACCATACTATGGGTTGCCACTAATGGAAATCAAAACATCAAATTTCCTACCCCTTAAAACTAAAGATCATGCACTACAACTACACATTGTATCCAGCGTGTAGTAATATGGTGTATAACAGTAGAAAAAACTATACAAAAAGAAAAATCTTCAGGTTAAACTTAAAACACTTTGTCCTCTTACAATTTTAGGTATGATGTATACCAGTAATTACCTCTTTGGTAGTCAATATATTTGCACCCTTAATATCACGATGAATAACTCCCTGTTCATGCAGATAGACCAGGCCTTCCAGAACCTATTTAGGGAGGGGGGGGGGGAGGGGGGGGGGGGGGGTTATTAATTGATCAAAACATAAGCTGCCATTAAAATAAAAATAAACTATACAAAAAGGTCAAAAGTAAACCTGGGCAATGTAATGAGCAACTAGTTGTTCTGGAAATGGCCCAAATTTATTGGGCTTGATAATGTTTGCTAGTGATCCATTTTCAACATACCTGCGTAGAAATATGGCCAGCTAAACATTAGAATTTTAATCAGAACCTTTAAAAATATTAAAGTTGAACAATCAATTCAGCATGCTTATTAAACATACTCAAGTATTATGTGAAGATGGGATCTTGTCTTTGAAGATCCAAGATATTTCACAATGTTCTTGTGGTTGAGATTCTGCAAAACAAAATAAAATGTTTCAATCAATACAAAATGGTACATGAAACAAACTTTCCTCCGTACACGTGTAGATTTGAATTGGGTTCAGAAGATTACATTTCTTACTATATGAAAGGAAGATGATCTTTACATGTCCAAATCAACATAAATATAAATTCTTCTTGTTTTAATGATCTCCCTATGGCACATGATCCACATGAGTGAAACTAGATGCACCCAGATAAACATATTCAATTTCATATGCTAAGCAGTAATGTTATTAAAAGTGAGGGGGGGAGAAGAACAATATGTGTGGGAAAACTACTTATTTAGAGTTGCAGAAGAGAAGTTATGAGCCATGAATTACAATGTTAGAACCCTGTATAAATACATGAAAAGAGGAAACCCAAAAGACAAAAGTAACCCAGAAAAGTAGCCTGGGTAACAAAAACTAATACCTATAGCATAACCTCACATTAATAACTGAATAATAATGTCTAAAAGTAGGCTCACATAACCCAACAAACAAAATACAAATAATTCAGAACAGCAAAACCAACACTCCCCCGAGCTGGGTTTCTAGATCTTCCATTCCCAGCTTGAAAGAAAGCTCTTGAAAGTAAGTTCTTGAAAAATCCAATGTTCTCCTACCGCTTGGAAAAAAAGTATACACACAAGGCTAGGTTGGGGGATCTAGAAGGCAAATGTCTCAGCTATCTACTCCCTAAATGGAATGAAGCGCATGATTTTCAATACAAAGATTCCTCTTAACAGTACTTCAACCCCTTCTTTTTCTGTACTATTTGCTAAAGGTGCATGATTATAAAAGGCATTTAATAGTCATATCATAGCGGCCAAGAGGCACAATTCCTACATATCTCAATTTCAAACAGCAGAGTTTCTATGAATGTTCTTGATTCCGTTCCTCTTTCCCGACTATGTAATTGAGGTAAACATCAAACTAAACAAAAACAAGTAATGAAAATTCCCTCTGTAGTTCAGCCTTTGGCATGGCCTCCTTGTATCAGTGTATCTTAACATCTCCTTTTCTTCATTTATACATTTCCATGTTATCAGTAAATGAATAGCTTCTTCCCAGATTGATTGTATTATAAGGATTTGACAGAATAATTGAACATATTATAAGGTTTCCACACCGATTAATAAATATCTCAGTAAATAAATTAGCATATAGCCTTCAAGGCACTTGAAAAAGATTTCAACAAATGGGAGTGAAAAAGACACAAGGAATACAATACCTTAAGAAGATCAATCTCTTGCTGGGAACATACATCCAGTGAGCCATTCATAACCAAAAAGTGGAAGAAGAAAAAAAGAAGACATTGGTAAGCCTACCTTAATAATAAAAAGTATTTAAAGATGAAAGGTTCTGGCCTAAAAAAAATACAATGCAAATATATGTTTTTTTAGGCTAGAATCTTTGATCTTTAAATGGGACTGTACAAATAAAATGACATAATAGCAATTAATCTTGATGCAAGCAGGGAAATATACAATGTGATCAGACAAATACGCTACACACATGATTTTAAGTTAAATAACATTATACAGAGTAAATTATAAGCATATGCACTCAGTTAAACTTATTTCACTGCTTCAAGAGAATTAGCAAACAAGGTCACGCTCTTGAAGTAATGTATCAGTCATTCAGTCTCAAATGAGGTGCCATATTTGAGTTTCAGAAATCCTTATACCCAGACTCTATTTTTGAATAACAATTCATATCTTCATTTTGCAGAAGACAACATACATTGTCTCAAATAGCATCATAAATCTCACTTTGATCTGCACGCTACCTAACTTGTCTCAAATAGAACAGATCTCCTTAAAATAAAAGACAGACGGTAAGTAACATTCTTGGTCCCATTGTCCAAAAACGAATATGTCATCAGCCATAAGATTGCAACATTTTTACTGCCTATATTAAAAATAGAGAAGCAAATAGGAACCCACATCAGAGGCATTTATAATCCTTTCATCTCAAATCTAATCTCCTAATTCCATTTTGGAGTAAATTTAGTTACTTCCACAGTTCCACCATCAATTTTGTGGGTCAACAAATAGACATAAATTTGAGGGGGGGAACAAAAACAGTGGTTGTTCTCTTCAGCTATATTTTCCAGAGAAACTTGAATAATAACAATAAATCTCATGATTGAATAAGAAACAAGATTGAAGCAAATAACAACATAGATCCCGCTTGAATACGAAAATGCAGCAGGAAACAATGCAATTAATGTTTGAAAGGAAAACTGATTCCGTCCTTCAAAATCGGCAACAGAATAATGCAAAAAAGCAAGTGAGAGTCTCAAGAAACAAACCATAATAACATTGAGATCCTCTTGAGCTATATTTTCCAGAGAAACTTGCTTAATAGCAACAAAATCTCCATTCTCCAAATCCAATCCTTTGTAAACTCGGCCATAAGCTCCTTTCCCAATCTCATCACCGAGCATCTGCCCCGAAGAATGCATGACAACACAGAATCAGAAGTTCAATTCATTTCCAAAAGGAGTCTAATGTACAACACAACTCATCAAACCCTAATAAATCCCTGAAATGCATTTCAAAGAGGCGAAACACATAGAAACCGAACAAAACCCTAACTGCAACCCCAATCCAGCTCAAATTGAACCCTAACTGAGCAGCCATTTCCGTCCGAATCCAAATTGCCACAAACTCCCGAACACCGTTACGAAGCAAATCAAATCGGCAACGCACACAAGCGAAAATGAAAAACTAATTCAACAAGTGCACTCACGTATTTGTTATCGAGTGTCTTCGATTTGTGGAACTGGGACGTCGGCAGCGGGCGAGCCATTCTTGCTCCGTTGCCTCTACCTCTACCTCTACCTCGAGCTCTCCCTACAGTGTACAATTGCGAGGATTGTGAGAGTAATCACTCCATGAATGGGAAGCTGGAGTGGGCGCGAGCGAGGGAAACGATCGCCGGGAGAGAGCGGCAGAGGAGAGAGAAATTACGAAGGCCTGCGAATGGCGGAATTTGATGCTTTTTTTATTTTATTTTTTTTGGTGGGGTTTGTTTTGATGTGAGGGAGAGAGCGGAGTACAGCAAGGATACAGGTAAACGGTGCGTTTAGACTTTACACGATAGTCTTAGCTTCCATGATAAATGAACATGACAATAACGCATGATCGTAATCTTAATTATTAGTATTAGGATTATTATTGATTTTAAAAAAAAGGGATTATAATTAATTTAATCTCAATAAAGTATATCAATTTCGGTGATTATTATGTCTTTTTTTTTTTGGTTTAAGATTATTATTATGTCTTTTTATTTATAATCAAAAGTGATGTTGTGTTTCACGCTCGTCATATACAAGTCGTCCAATGAATTTTGGAGGCACGGTTCAACATTAACTCAATTCAAAATATTGGAATTTTTTTTTGACATGCTAATTATTAGAAAAATTAATATTTTATTTAATCTTTAACTTGTTAAAAAATGTGCTAACAAGTTCAACATCAACTATTTTGATACAGATTGAGTATTGATTACATTTATCAATCTTTCAAAAACATGTAACACATACATTAGTGTAAAATAAATATATATTTTTAAAATAAGATAATAAAAAAGACCAAATAAATTTAATATAGGAATTCTTCTTATTAGATTTGAAGTCATGTATTTTAACTCTTTATGTTTATATATCAATATATATGTTACAATATTTTCACATTAAAGAACTCATTTATTATGTAAAGTTATAATTTACAAATAAAATTTTGAATATATTTGCAAAATCTTAAAATATCATAAATTATACTCCAATACAAGGGTTTTTATTAAAATAACAAGTCAAAATAATTAATAAGAAGGCCTCATAACTAAAATAGTTTAGCTTTTTATTTGTACAAGACAATTAGAAAATGCTTAAAAGATTTTTAAAAAAAATATACGAAAAAAAATTAGCTCTATTGAGAATCGAACCTAGAAAATAATGGAAATGAAAAATTTAATTAAGTCAAATACCACTGGGCCAAGACAACTAAATGATACAAGAGAGATAGAAAAAATATAAGTACTATTATTAAATTATAAAATGGGGTCCTATAAAATCTGGAGCCCTATTCCGTTGGGCTTTTTGAACACCCTATTGGACGCTTCTGATCATATATCTCAATGAATAGTTTGGCAACAAAGAAAATTCTCCCCCATCTCCATAAACATGGGCAAAGTTGGGGCAAGGGAGGCAATCTCCTCTCCTTTGAGTAAAAAGTTATGAGCATTTGAAAATCAGACAAACAATAATTGTTTTAACTATACATCAATAAACTAAAATATTTTTATATTTTACTTACATATGACATTACCCCGTACTATAGCAGTTCAAGAGTTTCAAAATGAAAGGTTATATTACTCTCGTTTTTTGCGAACAATATGATTATTTCAAAATTCAATGTTCATTAGATTGTTTTTACTATTCTTATTTTGTGAGATTTTTTCTTCGATTATTTTATTTATTTGTCCATTTTTCGTTCTTTTAACAAAAAAAAGCAATATTGTCGTAATATTTTAAAACATAAAAGCAATATTGTCGTAGTATTTTAACGGAAAATCAACATTAACATATTGACTCATTAAGCCTCACATGTTTTATTACGAAATGACATAATTATTGTCGTAATAAAAAGATTTTCTTTCTAAGTAAATGAATAAAACGATGTTATTTTAGTCTAAAACGACACGAGAAGCACTTGGGTTTCCGACGATTGTCGGGAGGTCTAAAAAGGCTATTTTTGCTAATGGGAGAGAACATATTTGGAAAAAGGCTTAAGGGCTCGCTGGAAGGAGTCCATGCTTAGTAAGGTGGGAAAAGAGGTGATGATCGAGGTGGTGATGCAAGCAATCCCTATATACATGATGTTTTGTTTTTATATGTCGGATAAGTGTGTTAGGATATTGTGAGTTTGATATGTAATTTTTGGTGGGGTGATGACAAGGATAAGAGAAAAGTCCTCTGGATAAGGTGGAGTCGTGAAGGAGATTATGTCTTCTAAAATCGGCTAGGGGTATGGGATTCAAGGACTTTCCGAGTTTCAACATGACTTTGGTGGCTAAACAAGGTATAAGACTCTTGCAATCTTCAACCTTTTTAGTGGAAAAAATGTTCAAAGGTGTGCTACTTTCCGAGCGGGGGCTTCTTCCTATGTGCGGAGTTGGGTTACCCACCAAGCTATACTTGGAGGAGCATATGTAATGGAAAGAAGTTGGTGGAGGATGAGATGGTGTGGGGAGTGAGGATTAGTGCCAATATACTAATCTAACAACATTGGTGGATCCCAAGACTTTTTAACTATAAGGTTGTTGTCAATCTACCAATAGCTTGGACGAATTACGAGTGATCGTTCTTATAGACTAAAGCAAGAGTTGCTGGTGACAACACATGATTAAGGAGATATTCTTACATTGTGATGCAAAAATCATTTTTCGGGTGCATTTGATGAATCACGAGACACTTGATCAACAACGTTGGGCTCGCACGAAGGATGGGGTCTTTACAGTTTGGTCGGCTTACCATGTTCATTTAAAGGTTGAAATAGAAAATGAGGAGAGTGGTCGTTGCCAGTGGCGACCGTAGAACTTTTGGAAAGGTGGGGCGAAATTTTATGCTACGAAAGTGTTGCTTCGTCAATTAATTAACAAAATAACATTCAATGTTACAAGTCTACAAATAAATTCAAATGTTCAACACCAGTCACCAGCCATTTAAGGTGAATACATGTTGAAGACTTAAACATAATATAAGTTCACTTTGATGACAAACAATATTCAGATTATCAATTCTAGCTTCTTTTTTTCTGAATTTGACTATCGGCATCATCTCTCACACTTGGTCTGCTCGGAACCTCCTCACTACCATTAACAACATCATCTCCATTGCCAAGCTCAACATCGTCTTCATTACCAACCTCAACATTATCAATCGAAGGGTTAGTAGTTGAATTATCCACATTAGCATTATCAACGTTTGCAACTAAATTGCGAGGAGTGGATGAACCAAGACTTGGTACTTTGTTGATTCGAGCACAATATATATCCATATCGGAATCCCTAGTCAAAATTCATAAGTAATAAAAATGAAAAAAAAAACAATTTACACACTTTGAATCACTTAAAATCTAAAACCCTAAAACCTAACAAGGAACAAAAAATTCAATTCTCCAAATCCCTAATCCTAATTCATTCGTCACTAAAAACCGTTTAGGGAATGACAACATCAATAGTTGGATATGGAAATTATACACTCAACCAAAAATTAAAAACTTCATGTGGAAAATCGACAAAACAGGTATGCCTACCAAAGCAAGACTAGCTCAAAGAGGTATGGCAATCCCGTCAACTTGCGTCTTATGCAACAACGTGTTGGAAGATGAGACGTTCCTAGAACGTCAACCCTACACCCTTCACAGAATTCTCTCAACATCACACCGCCTAACGATCAATAATTTGCTACGACAATCAAGAGAAATTAAACCTGTTAGGAACCAAATGATCTTTCACAACAAACAAATGCCTAGTATACATGAATTTATGGCCAGGGTTGAGGTCGTACGTAGTTCGTAACTGGAAGCAAGCTTGCATATTCAGCGAGGACACGAAGATGGAAAGGAAGGCTACACTTCAAATCTCAAACCCTAAAACCTAACAAAATTTCAATTCTCCAAATCAATTCACATTTCAAACATTTCAATGGTAAAAAAATCAATAACACCAATTCAATTCAATATTTAAGTAACTAACAATAACAAAATTGAAGAAAACTTACCAATTTTCCCTAAATTTTCTTGATTTTTCAAGTCAATGTTGTTCTTGTTCACTGTCTTCAATCGTCGGATTCTTCACAGCACAGCCCTGGTGCGCGCAGGTGACCAGACGGTGGAGTGGTGGTCGACTGGTCGGGCACTCCCTGTCTCCCTGACGGTCGGACGTAGGTGGCTCGGTGCACTGCTAGGCAGCCTGGGCCTGATGGCTGCTCTCACACTCACCCTTTGCAGCTTTGCCCTTCGCTTCACGTCTCGCCCTCTCCCTTTGATAATGCATACCTTAGATAGGCATTATAGGCATTTTTAGTTTAGTTAGGTTGCATTTCTTTCATACTTTTTGCTAAATTGCATCTTGTGATTATTTTAGAAGAGTTCGGATTCTGCGCAAATTTGTGTTTATCTTGCAGATTGAATCGGAACACATTTGGGAGATGCAATACCTTGAAGAGGAATACAAGAAACATTGGAAAGGAGCATGGAAATAAGAAAAGCAAGACAAGTGGAGCTACTCTCGGAAAAGCCAAATGGACACGGCAAAAGAGATGTCGCGGCCGCAGCAAGACCCGTTGCAGCGGGGTACGAAGGAGCTGCTGGTGCAGCGGCCACAACATTTGGGCGTCAGCGCTATGCGCAGCATTTTGAATAGTTAAAACCCTAGATCTATTTGCTTTGTTTCATGGTAGACTTTGGGTCATATTTAATGCCAAATTTAGTTATTTTTCCAACACTTCTATTCTATTAATTCATTCATTAGACACTTTAGAGATTTGAGCGATGTCTTCCATGAGGAACGAAACTCATCTATTCTGCCTGCAATTTGAAGCTTTATTTGGATTGATTGTGAGTTTCTAATTCTCGTTCCTTGTTTCCTATATTTGAATGCTTCAACTTCTTTGTGCTTGATTGTCTATTATTTTATTCTATCTAGCCCGTGCAACTAGTTAGAATCAATTCAATTGCTAAGGTTTTGTAGATTCCTGGTTGTGAACCTTAACCTAAGTGGCAAACTTGTTCCTTTAGGGCTGGTTGAACTAATTGAATGAGTAGGAAGTTGAATGTGTTGTTAAATCCCTCTTTAGGGACTGCAAATACCTTGGCTAATATCTGAACTTAAAACTATCAATTGAGTTAAATCCTTCTTTAGGGACTGTTCGATTAATAAGGGTTGCTAGGACTGGTTGGACTAGTAACTATATTAGGTCGGGACAAGGGCATTCATAGGAAACTTAATAGGACGAGAAGAAGTTACAAGGATCGCTTCAATCCAATAAAGTGGAAAATTGTAGGTAGAAATGTAGAATTGCTTCTCCTAATTGTCTAAATCAAATTCGTTTACTTTGCTTTCTTTACTCCGCTTCGATAAAAGGCGGAACTTTCACACACAGCCCCCCCCCCCCTAAATTGGTTACTTTGATTGACACATGAATTACACTTGAGTTATAACTTTCCCTATGGATCGACCTCTTGCTTATTGCTATACTTGCTATAGGTTTGAGTTTTCTTTGGCGGATCAACGAAAGGTTTTCCTTCCATCACCCTTCGCTTCCCATGACTCTTGCCCTTGCGCCTCTCTCAGTTGAAAAAAAAAACTACTCAAAACGACGTTGTTTTGTCATTTTTTTCCGCGAAGAGTACCCGCGGCTCGAAAGGTGGGGCGGGCGCCTACACCCGCCACCCCTCAGGGCCGCCCCTAGTCATTGCCTCAGCAATGGGTCCCCAAGGAATTCTCAAGGGAATTTTGGTGGTTGGATGTCATTCCAAGAGTCTCACATTGAAAAATAAGGTGAAACCCAAATCAAAATATAAGGAGAGGTGAAACCCCTACACAATGGCTTAAACTTTTGTGTTACAAGGGTGGATATATCCCGACCTTGTAACCAAAAGCAAAAATAAACCTGACATAACTCACGTTTTCATACAATGAGTGACGAAGGCAAAGTGGAAGAGAGACCGAGAGAGCTAGAAGCACAATGTAAGCAGAAGGGGAAACAATGGTGTAGGGTCCTACAAATATAGCTCACGGATTACGTGATTGTAGAGTCGGATTGTGCAAACCTCGTTTGCAACATCAATAATAGCATCTTGGTGTTGGGGTAGCTAGGGGCGATGCTCGCTTCGATAAGACAGTTGAAGGAGGAATTTAGTGAGTGTTTATTCACCTACGTGCGAAGGACGTGAAATGGGGTAGCGAATTAAATAGCTCATTTCCGTTTGGAAATTTAGTTTATTTTAGTATGTGAATTTAACTTGTCAATATCATGGAAGCTGAATTCGTGGTACTGTATATAGATTTTTGTACCGAAAAATTCGTTCCGAAGTCGGTCGGAAACTCGAACCAATTCGTTCAGGCGAACCCAAAAAAAATGGAGAAAGGGAGGAAAAGAGGCCAAGGAAGAGGAAGAATGGGTGAGAGACTACGGTCGTTATTGTTGGGTTTCAAACTTTCAACACTCACAAAAAGAACCAGACAAGCAACAGAGATGACAAAGAGACGATGAGAGGAAGAGGAAAGAAGATCAGGGTTGGGCCAAAATAAAAGGCAGTAGGCCCAATTACACTTTGTATAAAAAAACACAAAGAAAAGTCTAGTTATAATCCAAATAGGTAATCATTTCTGCAACTTATCTTTCCCTTACTCATGGGATAAGCAACTGCAGTGAATCTGCAATTTGACATAATGTAGACATATCACCTACTCTAAGGAGAGAGATAGCTCTTTAAAAGTGGGTTGTCATGGTCATCTTCTCCCAACAACTAACTTTATACGGAATACTTGAAAGCTAGTTATGTATTTATATACTAATATTGTACTGTGTACTCTTCTTTTGGCTTTTTGGCTTTTTAACTAACCTAGTTTTCGGTTCAACACTTCAGCAAACTTGATAAGTGCATATATGTCTATCATCTTTGTTATCTAGTTTTTTGGATTTTAGTTGAAGTGTTGAACACACTTACTCAACACTTATATGCTTAATCTTTGTCCTCTAGTTATCTTGGGTCTTAGATTAAGTAGTTATAAGTGATTTTGGACACTTTGTGTAATTTTAGAATGCCCTATATATATATTAAAAGAGTTCAGCCGTTAGTATTTTAATATTTATTTTTAACTCATAAATAAAAAAGAAAAATACCCTACTGTTCCCCGTCGTACCGAATTCGATTGAGGTTACGAACCACGTTTCCGTTTTCGTACCTCGTTTCGATTCGACTTTCGAACCATGTAACCATGGTCAATATGTTATAATAAAAAACCAAAACTGAGTTGCCCTTTTTGAATAAAAGATACCATTTAATTCTCCCACTAACCATTTTATTAAATGAGTCTTCAACCCTTCTCGATTAAACAATGTCTTCAAACAACATCAATATTCGAATACCGAAATACATATAATTTACAAATTAGTGAAACATAAAATTGATTAATCAAAGTGACTAACCAAGAATAAGAATGATTCATTGTCAACACATTCTATGATTTACTTGATCATTTGGAGGGGTTGGTGCACGTGAAGGTACACCGAATAATGAAGACATTGTTATATAGTAAAAGTTGATAGTTGAGTCCGACCGCACATGGATAAGATCTGACTGGGAGTTTGAAATACATGCGGGTTGAATGACCCCATAAAAAATAATATTATCACCTCCTATTGGTGGTATAATTATATTATATATATATATATATATATATATATCGTTGATGGCATTTGTAGAAACCAAAATTATGGCTGCTAATATAGAGAAAGTCAAGTGCACCTTGATGCTGAACTGGGAGTTTGTGAAGAACAATGCTCATAATGTGAGCGAAAGAATATGGGTCGCTTGGAATCTGGATACATGGTCAGCTTACGTCTCGTGATGGTGCTAACAGGTCCGCAACGTCGTTTGTGTATGGGCATATTTATCGGCATGAAAAGGCTGAATTGTGGGAGAATCTCCAACGTATAGTTGAATCTATAGGTGACCCTTGGACCATCTTGGGATATCTAAACTGCATGTTGGACGTAGAAGATAGGTGGCCGAGGAATTCTAGTAGCCCAAATCAATTTGATGAACTCAGAGTCGTTATCAAACATTGTCACGTCACATATTTACCGCATGCTAGTGCCCGTCTAACTTGGAACAACAGACACAAAGAGGCAGGAAGAATCGATAGGAAACTGGACAAGGTAATGGTGAATGGTGCGTGGCTTGAGAATTTTGAGAATTCGAAAGCCTTGTTTGATTTACTAAGTTGCTCAAATCACTCTCTGACTATAATTACACTCTGAAACAATGTGAACAGTAGATGCTACCCCTTTAAATCTAAATAATTCTGGTGCAAAGAAGAGGGTTTTAAGAGCCTTGTAGTGTGTGTCTGGGCAGAAAATGTAGTTGGATCAAAGTAATACATACTAGTGAAGAAGCTTCAGAATGTCAAAGTCGCCTTGAGATATTGGGATTGTGCCCACTTCCCTAACCTACAGAGTCAGATCAAACTAGGTAAAGAGTGTCTTAAGGAGCTCCATATCTTAATGTTGACAGGGACAGAAAATGTTGGGATTGTGGATCTGATTAATCAAGCAGAGAGTCGATTGAAGAAGAACGTTCGGAGACTTATAAGCATAATTGCGCAAAGAGCGTAGCTACACTGGCTGAGTATGGGTGAGGAGACCTCATCAATGTTCTCTCATAATTTGAAAGAGAGGAAAAGGCATAATGTGATCCAATTTATGAAGACTAATGAGGGGGGTGCTTTTAGAAGATGAAGAAGTTAATAGAGATCATGTGGTTGAGTTTTTTGAGCAGCTATTTGCAAGTGATTCGGATGATGAACCCATACCGCCTATGCAGGAAGGTGCGACTATATGAGAGGAAGAGGACCATCGGCTAACAACGATTCCTAAAGATGAGGAGATCCGCAAGGTTCTCTGGTCCATAGGGATTACTAAATCTCCTGGCCCAGATGGATTCTGATCAAAATTTTTCAAAACTTGTTGGGGGATTCTTGGCAAAGACTTCTGTCAAGTGGTAAAGGAAATTTTTTGGAAGAAAAGGTTCTAAGCCCTTGTTTGGTACCCATATCAAGATATGGGATAAGGGTATGGATATCACTCATATTCATATCCTTGTTTGGTAGGTGGGTATATGGATATCAAATTGATATACCCCCATATACACATATACCCATATACCAATGCCTTTATAAATATTACCACTTCCATATACCCCAAAAAATTGGGATATGAGTTTTTCTATTAGGCTATCGGCCGCTTCTCCTTCCCTCATCTCTGTTCTGTATTCTTCACAATCCATGGAAGGGGATCTTCAACCTCGATGTCGATTTCGCTCGCAAGTCCATCAACGAGGGCAAAGAGGTCTCTTGGTTGGTCTGTGCGTTTCTCCTTCCTTGGCTGGGCTCGGTGCTCGGTTACCGGTGACGGTTCGGTGGGTCGCTTGTACGGGTCTGGTTTGTAGGGGTTGATTCTTCAGGTGGGTTTCAGGTGGTCTGTGGGTTTCGGTGGCCGGTTAACTTCTATGATTTTGGGTTGAATCTTCTCGATCCTTCTTCTTGGTTTACTTTGCTGCACTTCAAATCTAGGGTGAGGAGCTTTTTGTTTGCAATGGGGCTGAAATGTTGCTTCTCTTTCTTCTTTTTGGTGCACATTGGTTCTCCTTGTTGAAGTTCTTCGGTTGAAATACACGATGGTGGCTACTGGATTTTTGAAGTGAGGATTTTGGGCATCGTCTATCAGTGATTGAGTCGCTTTGTGTGTTGTGGCTTGAGGAACGGGAAAGGAGAAAGGGGAATTAGGTTTAGGTTGATACCCATATCCTCTCATACCAAACGGGATAGTAGATATGAGATATCGGATTTGATACTCATATCTTCGATATCGATATCTAATATCCATATCTGATACCAGTATATGGATACCAAACGGGGGTTAAAATAGCTAAACAACACCTTCGTCTCTCGTACGGTGTTACTTATGGTGTTTGACTTCGTTCGTAGTTTACGTCCTCAACTTGCTAGTTTTAGATCTGCTTAGATTCATCTTGTGATTGAGCACGTGGTGTTTGTTTCATTTCGCCCTTTTCTTGTTTTCCGTTGTACATCCGATGATTTTTCGTCTGCTGATGAGACCTGCTTATCTCGAATTCTTACTTTAGTATTTTTTTTTAAAAAAAAACCTTCGTAGAATAAATAGATTTTTTTTTTGAATTAGCCAAAAAGAGAAAAAATATTAGGGAACTAGCCAAAAATACAAGGTATTTTGGGATTTAGCCAAAGCGGAGGTAAGTTGCGGTTTGAAACAGCGACTTTAACCCCGCTCCTAAAAAAATTAATAAAATACTAAAGTCGTTGTTATAAACAACAACTTAGTATTTTTTTTTTAAATTATAAACTTTCTATAATAATAATAAATAAATAAAAATGCCGGTAGAGTCGCTGTTTGAAGCAGCGACTCTACCTTTTTTTAATTTTATTTTTTTCAACCGAGTGAAAGTACTGAAAAAGGTAAAGAAAAGAAAGGGAGAAGGAGAGAGAGAGGGAGAGAGTGAGGGAGAGGGGGGAGGAGAGATAGAGAGGGAGAGGGGTGCGTGTCAGGAGGGAAAAAGAGGAGAGAGAGGGAGATTGAATTGAATGTGTGTGTGAGAAAGGAAATACAGATTCGGTCAAGGGTGTTAGAGTGAGAAACTTGAGAGAGAAACTCTCTTTTGAAAGTTTCTCTTCTCTTCGATTTTCTCTACTCGCTTTGGCCGTTCCTTCTTGGGTTCCCAAGGATCTTCAACATTTTATGGGTTTTCTTCAAACTCAATCGATTGGGTGGGTTCTTTGTGAGATTTTCAAGGTTTGATTAGAGATTTATTGTGTGTTTGGATACTGTTGTGTTCATTCTGCGCTGTGGGTGACTCTGGGTTTTCGGCACTCTTCGTCTCTCCTTTCTCTCTGCTATGGTCTGTCGGGGCTGTCGGATCTTGTCCCCGGGATGGTGTCTCTACCGGTCGCAACATAGAGGGCGCTCGGAGACGTGGGCCTGGTTGTGACGGAGCTCGGCAAGTTATGGGTTCCCCCAGGCCTGGCCGTTGCACCGCTGCAACTTCCGGAGTTGCTGTCTTGTGGGCGCCTCTGGTCTGATGGCTTCTCCCTGTCCGTGGCGAGAGTGGGTTAGGCCTTGAGCTCCTCGACCCGAGCTGTTCGTGGGGTCTTTGGGAGCGTGTTCTGGCGGTGGTGACCCGATGGTGTGGAGCTGCTGGTACGAGCTCGTCCGGGTCGGCGGGGATGCTCCCTTTGTCCTCTCCTCGGCTTTTTTCTGGCCGTTTTTCGTGAGTATTGGTGGTGCTCCGGTGGGGGATTTGTGCTCTCCGGTGTGGTCTCCGGTGGACGCAGGCTGGGTGTTTGTCGGGCTCTTGGGTTCATTGGAGGCTCGATGGTCGGTTCCGTTATATTGCTCGGGTATCCGGCGCCTCTCGATGGTGGCCTGGTTGTCGGGTGTTGCTTCCTTAATCGTCGGCGGTGTGTGGCTCGATCATTCGTTAAGGGCTTAATGTGAGCCTTCCTCGCCCTGCTGCTCGGAAGTGGCGCGTGGCCTCCCATTGTTGTCGTCGAGCGCGTGTGTTGGGGCTGATGTGTGCCTTGCTGTTGCACCTGATAGCGTGTAGAATTGGTCCTCCTTTTGCTTTTTAAAAAGCTGTTTCTTTGTATCTTTTTAATTTGCTTTAGGAGTGTTGACCGAGACTTAGTTCGTAACATTATGGGGGGTTCACGTGGGTGACTATTGTGGTGATGATGTGGCAACTTTTTGAGGGATTAAATTTGTGAGAATGTAATGCCATGTGGCATATGGGGTAGGACTTTTGACCGAGACTTGTATTTTTTATTTTTTTTTAACATTTTAAACTAAAAAAAATGGAGAGTCGCGGTTTAAAACAACGACTCTCCCATATATAATTTTTTTTTTCACCTTTTTTTTTGTTTAGATTGATTTTTTTTTAAAAAAAAATACTAAGTCGCTGTTTGGAACATCGACTTTAGTATTTTATTAATTTTTTTTAGAAACAGCGA
Organism: Persicaria tinctoria; assembly: GCA_037127255.1. Lineage (NCBI taxonomy): Eukaryota > Viridiplantae > Streptophyta > Magnoliopsida > Caryophyllales > Polygonaceae > Persicaria > Persicaria tinctoria. The sequence continues at coordinate 89,155,472 of JBANSL010000002.1, read as the reverse complement.
CTTACCCCGCTTTGACTAAATCCCAAAATATTTTGTATTTTGGAAAAACAACTAAAAATAACACGAACTATCAACGGTGAACCAAAAATAATACGAACTTTCAAAATTATAAATTTATATACAAACTATATCAATTTAAACCAATAATGATACAATGGCAAGAATTGCAAACTAAAAATTAAGTTAGACTTCAAATATAATTTTTTTTTTTTGATCTTAGTCCAGTTCGATCGACTCAGTCGCTCTACATCTGGATCGGGTACTGTATGGCCCATTTAAGGGGTTGACCCTCCCACTCACAAGCGACTCCATGTTTCCAAGAGGATTCGAACTTCGAACCTCTTGGCATGGGATGTAGCCCCACAACCACTACACCAACTTGTGATTGGTAGACTTCAAATATAATTAATAACAAATTTGGGTAAAAAATTGAAAAATTAATGACATTGTAGTGAGTGAGGCTAGAGACAAGATGTCGGAATGACTATTGACAAGATAATTTCACCTAAATTACCACAAGTCCTTTTCGAAACCTAAATCTGTCGAATGAATTGTTTTGATTGAAAACAGCCTAAAATCGATGAAATTAATCAAAAGATCAATCAATCAACACACGAACTGATATATCGCTCGCTTTACGTGATTATCGAATGCCGATTTTTGGTTTTCGTTCGAAAAAACTGTCGAAGGAAGGAGCTCGGCGATAGATACGAGGTGAATGAATAAGCTCGGTAGAATTAGATGAGGTTAATACGTAACCTCATAGATTTTTTCGAACGAAAACCAAAAATCGGCATTCGATAATCATGTAAAGCGAGCGATATATCAGTTCGTGTGTTGATTGATTGATCTTTTGATTAATTTCATCGATTTGAATTGTTTTCAATCAAAACAATTCAAAACAATTCATTCAACAGATTTAGGTTTCGATTCGGGAAAAGAGAGTTTTGTCCTTTTTTGCAATGTGTTCGGAAAAAATGAAAAGGGTATGTGATAATTTAGGTGAAATTATCTTGTCAATAGCCATTCCGACATCTTGCCTAAAGCCCTTATGATTTATATATTATGAAATTTGTAAAAGGAATTCTATCTATCTATCTATCTGTGTATATATAGAGTTAACCTTATATAGAATTTTTGGACTATTTGAAATAGTAAAACAGTTTGATCGATATTCAAACAATTACAATTTACAAAGATAATTTTTTAACCTTTAATTATTCTTCCAAATCTTATCAAATTATGCAATCCTATATTTTTATTCAAAATAAAAATAAAATATATAATTACTTTCTTTTTATCCTTGTATCCTTCTATCCTTCTATTATCTATTGAAAATTTTGATTGCTGATAAAAAAAGACAGTTTATATATATCTAACTTGTCCAATTTCAATACGTGTGGACTAATTTGCTTCTGATTTCCCGCAAACTAACGAACAAGTTAAGCAGCTAGAGATCAAATCAAAGAGACGATTTCCTGTAAGCGAGTCCATAATTTTAATGGACGATCTTCCACTTCCAGAAGAGATTTTAGCTCTTATTCTACAAAGATTGCATCCCCAACATCTCTTCAGGTGCAAGCTCGTTTCAAAACGATGGGAATCTTTAATCTCCGATCACGAATTCAGGCAAAATTACCTGAAAAAAGCCTCTTCCTCCCTCAAATTGGCGTCCTCCTCGTGGTGCCACGTTGTCGAAATTCCGTGCCCTTACGAGAACAGGCGCAAAGATAAGCAGTGGTTCTCAATGAAAGCCTTTCTTACATTCGATGGCGGGATTGATGAAGCTGCTAATGATCAACCGCCATTCCGTGCCTGCATTGTTCCTCGACACGCAAGAATCGAGGATAGCGATCACAGGATCCTGGCCTCGAGTAGTGGATTAATCCTCTCCAGTACTCATCACGATTTCAGATACAACCTCGTGCGGAAGCTCGAGCTACTCGTCTCCAACCGCTCACCAATCAATGTGTGCAACTCCCTCTGTTGAAGGGTCCTTTTAGCCATTGGGGGTTTGGGTTTGCCACGCGGCATCCTGGCCGGATACGAGGCGAGAATGCAGCCTTTGTAACCTAAGAGGTTGTGTTTATTCAAGGGGTGATCGGCTCCTCGGACCTTGCCATAGACATCTTCTTTTCGGATACTGGCAACTGGACCGGTAGGAAGCTTGTAAGTCGTTGCTCGAGCAAGTACATCGCTTTCCACGAAATGGAGCCAAGAGGATTGAGTCATAAGGGTATATTGCATTGGTATGATCTGTACAGAAGGACTCTAGTAACTTACGATCCTTATGACAGCCCTGACCGATTCGGTACCATTGGTTTGCCCAACGGAGGATCGGTTGTTGTTGTTGTGGCAGGTCTAAATCTGATTCAGTTGGGCCACGGAGACTCGCTACAATACTGCGAGATAGTGCGCTGTTGTGATACCGATAGGAGCCTTCTCGTGTGACGTTTAGTAGACCACGACAAGGGAGAGTGGTGCCTCGACCACAGGTATTCAATTAGTCCTTTGCAGAGCTTCCAGTTGAGCAACAACATTAATACCATTGGGGAGCAGTTGTATTCGTATCCGTATGATGGTTTGGACATCGAGTTCTTTCGGTCTTTATTCGCGGAAGAGAAAGCGGTCAGCTCGGTTGATCTTCAGGGTGCTAAAGATGTTGTTTCATACCCCTTCAAGGTTATGGCAGTGGCAAGTGAAAGTCATCACCCTGTTTCGGTTGCACTATATCCATGGTCTTCTCCGTTTTATGGCCAATTTCGGCTAGCTATGTAGGATCAATTTAACTGATGCGTTTGTGGAATTTAGGAGACTAAGTACTTTTATTATCTTAATATAAGGGGTTATATCCCACATTTGAAGCAAAAAACAAAAACAAAATCCTAAAATTCAACCATTGTAATCGTCTTTTCAACCTCAAGAATTTCGATAGGTAATCTCAAATACTAACTATATTCTTTTGTTAGTTTTGACTTTTTAATTTCTTAGAGTTAGATGATCATTATTATTATTTTTTATTATTGAGTTTGGTGGATTAGTTTTTTTAACCTTTGAATAAATAAAAATAAAAGGCCTCGATATATAAATTGTACAATACCTCAAAATATAATGGAACGGTCCTGTAGCCGAATATAGGTTGGAACTTGGAATCACGACTTGCTTTTTAAAATATGTAACTCTTCTATATATATATATATATATATATATATATATATATATATATATATATATAAACAAAACGTGAGATAAGATTAACTCCTAGAGTGGGTGTCCGAACTCAGACGGGATAAGGGTCATCCCGTGTACTATTTGTGGGAGGGCGTCCGAACTCAGACGGGATAAGGGTCATCCCGTGTAATATTTGTGGGAGAGGAACGGGACGGGATGGAAATTTTTAGTTGGGAACCATTGCTCAAAGGAAAGCAGAGTTGAAAATAGAAAATAGAATTCCAATAAGGAAACTTTCTGTACATAGAAGATAGATCTGAAATTTGTAAAAGGAATCTATCTATCTATCTATATAGAATTAACCTTATATAGAATTTTTGGACTATTTGAAAATAATAAAACAGTTTGATCGATATTCAAACAATTACAAAGATAATTTTTTAACCTTTAATTATTCTTTTTATCCTTCTATTATCTATTGAAAATTTTGATTACTGACTAAAAATAACAGTTTATTATATATCTAAATTGTCAAATTGGTTCTGATTTCCCGCACACTGACGAACAAGTAGCTAGAGATGAAATCAAAGAGACGATTTCCTATAGGAGTGCATAATTCGATGGACGAACTTCCATAAGAGATTATAGCTGAAATTCTACAAAGATTTCCCCCCAAATATCTCTTTAGATGCAAGCTCGTTTCAAAACGGTGGAAATCTTTAATCTCCGATCCCCAATTCGGGCGAAATTACCTAAAACAAGCCTCTTCCTCCCTCAAATCGGCGTCCTCTTCGTCGTGCCACCTTGTCGACATTCCTGGCCCTTTCGCGAACTGGCGCAGACTTATGAAAGTTTTTCTTACATTCGTTGGTGAGATCGATGAAGCCGATGATCAACCTCCATTCCGAGCCTGCATTGTTCCTCGGTACGCAAGAATCAAGGACATCGATCACACGATCCTGGCGTCGAGCAATGGCTTGATTCTCTCCCGCCTTCACGACGAGGTCGAGTACAACTTCGGTCGGAAGCTCGAGCTATTCGTCTCCAACCCGCTCACCAATCAATGCGTGCAACTGCCTTACTTGAAGGGTCCTTTTAGCTATTGGGCGTTCGGGTTTGCCACGCGAGGCGAGAATGCAAGCTTTGTAACCTACAGGGTTGTGTTTTTTCAACGGGTGATCGGCTCCTCGAACCTTACCATAGACATCTTCTCTTTGGATACTGGCAACTGGACCGGTAGGAAACTTGTACGTCGTCGCTCGAGTACCGATTTCAGGCGAATGGAGGCAACCGCCTTAGTTCATAAGGGTATATTGCATTTGTTTGATCTGAACCGAAGTAATATACTAACTTACGATCCTTATGACAACCCTGACCGATTTGGCACCATTGGTTTGCCCAACGGAGGATCGGTTGCTAGGGCATGTTTAAATCTGATTCAGTTGGGCCACGAAGACTCGCTGCAATACTGCGAGATAGTGCGGTGTTGTGAGACCGATAAGAGCCTTCTCGTGTGGCGTTTAGTAGACCACGACAAGGGAGAGTGGTGCCTCGACCACAGGTATTCAATTAGTCCTTTGAAGAGCTTCCAATTGAGCAACATCACTAGTAGCATTGGGGAGCAGTTGTATTCCTATGGGTATCGCGGTTTGAACCGTGAGTTCTTCGGTCTTTAATCGCGGAAGAGAAAACGCCCAAAACGGTCAGCTCGGCTGATCTTCAGGGTGCTGAAGAGGCTGTTTCATACCCCTTCAAGGTTATGGCAGTGGCAGTGTCTTTAAGTGAAAGTACTCACCCTGTTTCGGTCGCGCTATGTCCATGGTCTTCTCCGTTTTATGGCCAATTTCGGCTAGCTAGCCAGGATCTGTTCAGTTGCTCTTCAAGGAGTGCAAAACTACAGTTTTAGGTAGCTGCAAATCAGTATAAGTATATAGTATTAATTTAACACAGTTTGAGGCTTTTACCAAAGAGTTTATCTAGTGTAATTACAAGTCCAATTCATTCAGTCGCTCTACAGGCTGTAGCGAGTCCATAATTTTAATGGACAATCTTCCACTTCCAGAAGAGATTGTAGCTCTTATTCTACAAAGATTGCATCCCCAACATCTCTTCAGGTGCAAGCTCGTTTCAAAACGATGGGAATCTTTAATCTCCGATCACGAATTCGGGCAAAATTACCTGAAAAAAGCCTCTTCCTCCCTCAAATCGGCGTCCTCCTCGTGGTGCCACGTTGTCGAAATTCCGTGCCCTAACGAGAACAGGCGCAAAGATAAGCAGTGGTTCTCAATGAAAGCCTTTCTTACATTCGATGGCGGGATTGATGAAGCTGTTGATGATCAACCGCCATTCCGTGCCTGCATTGTTCCTCGACACGCAAAAATCGAGGATTGCGATCACAGGATCCTGGCCTCGAGTAGTGCATTAATCCTCTCCAGTACTCATCACGATTTCAGATACAACCTCGTGCGGAAGCTCGAGCTATTCGTCTCCAACCGCTCACCAATCAATGTGTGCAACTCCCTCTGTTGAAGGGTCCTTTTAGCCGTTGGGGGTTTGGGTTTGCCACGCGGCATCCTGGCCGGATACGAGGCGAGAATGCAGCCTTTGTAACCTACAAGGTTGTGTTTATTCAAGGGGTGATCGGATCCTCAGACCTTGCCATAGACATCTTCTCTTCGGATACTGGCAACTAGACCGGTAGGAAGCTTGTAAGTCGTTGCTCGAGCAAGTACATCGCTTTCAACGAAACGGAGCCAAGAGGATTGAGTCATAAGGGTATATTGCATTGGTATGATCTGTACAGAAGGCCTCTATTAACTTACGATTCTTATGACATCCCTGACCGATTCGGTACCATTGGTTTGCCCAACGGAGGATCGGTTGTTGTTGTTGTGGCAGGTCTAAATCTGATTCAGTTGGGCCACGGAGACTCGCTACAATACTGCGAGATAGTGCGCTGTTGTGATACCGATAGGAGCCTTCTCGTGTGACGTTTAGTAGACCACGACAAGGGAGAGTGGTGCCTCGACCACAGGTATTCAATTAGTCCTTTGCAGAGCTTCCAGTTGAGCAACAACATTAATAGCATTGGGGAGCAGTTGTATTCGTATCCGTATGATGGTTTGGACATCGAGTTCTTTCGGTCTTTATTCGCGGAAGAGAAAGCGGTCAGCTCGGTTGATCTTCAGGGTGCTAAAGATGTTGTTTCATACCCCTTCAAGGTTATGGCAGTGGCAAGTGAAAGTCATCACCCTGTTTCGGTTGCACTATATCCATGGTCTTCTCCGTTTTATGGCCAATTTCGGCTAGCTATGTAGGATCAATTTAACTGATGCGTTTGTGGAATTTAGGAGACTAAGTACTTTTATTATCTTAATATAAGGGGTTATATCCCACATTTGAAGCAAAAAACAAAAACAAAATCCTAAAATTCAACCATGGTAATCGTCTTTTCAACCTCAAGAATTTCGATAGGTAATCTCAAATACTAACTATATTCTTTTGTTAGTTTTGACTTTTTAATTTCTTAGAGTTAGATGATCATTATTATTATTTTTTATTAGTGAGTTTGGTGGATTAGTTTTTTTAACCTTTGAATAAATAAAAATAAAAGGCCTCGATATATAAATTGTACAGTACCTTAAAATATAATGGAACGGTCCTGTAGCCGAATATAGGTTGGAACTTGGAATCACGACTTGCTTTTTAAAATATGTAACTCTTGTCTTTATATATATATAAAAAAACAAAATGTGAGATAAGATTAACTCCTAGAGTGGGCGTCCGAACTCATACGGGATAAGGGTCATCCCGTGTAATATTTGTGGGAGGGCGTCCGAACTCAGACGGGATAAAGGTCATCCCGTGTAATATTTGTTGGAGAGGAACGGGACGGGATGCAAATTTTTAGATGGGAACCATTGCTCAAAGGAAATCAGAGTTGAAAATAGAAAATAGAATTCCAATAAGGAAATTTTCTGTACATAGAAGATAGATCTGAAATTTGTAAAAGGAATCTATCTATCTATCTATATAGAATTAACCTTATATAAAATTTTTGGACTATTTGAAAATAATAAAACAGTTTTATCGATATTCAAACAATTACAAAGATAATTTTTAACCTTTAATTATTCTTTTTATCCTTCTATTGTTGATTGAAAATTTTGATTACTGACTAAAAATAACAGTTTATTATATATCTAAATTGTCAAATTGGTTCTGATTTCCCGCACACTGACGAACAAGTAGCTAGAGATGAAATCAAAGAGACGATTTCTTGTAGGAGTGCATAATTCGATGGACGAACTTCCAGAAGAGATTATAGCTGAAATTCTACAAAGATTCCCCCCCAAATATCTCTTTAGATGCAAGCTCGTTTCAAAACGGTGGAAATCTTTAATCTCCGATCCCCAATTCGGGCGAAATTACCTAAAACAAGCCTCTTCCTCCCTCAAATCGGCGTCCTCTTCGTCGTGCCACCTTGTCGACATTCCTGGCCCTTTCGCGAACTGGCGCAGACTTATGAAAGTTTTTCTTACATTCGTTGGTGAGATCGATGAAGCCGATGATCAACCTCCATTCCGAGCCTGCATTGTTCCTCGGTACGCAAGAATCAAGGACATCGATCACACGATCCTGGCGTCGAGCAATGGCTTGATTCTCTCCCGCCTTCACGACGAGGTCGAGTACAACTTCGGTCGGAAGCTCGAGCTATTCGTCTCCAACCCGCTCACCAATCAATGCGTGCAACTGCCTTACTTGAAGGGTCCTTTTAGCTATTGGGCGTTCGGGTTTGCCACGCGAGGCGAGAATGCAAGCTTTGTAACCTACAGGGTTGTGTTTTTTCAACGGGTGATCGGCTCCTCGAACCTTACCATAGACATCTTCTCTTTGGATACTGGCAACTGGACCGGTAGGAAACTTGTACGTCGTCGCTCGAGTACCGATTTCAGGCGAATGGAGGCAACCGCCTTAGTTCATAAGGGTATATTGCATTTGTTTGATCTGAACCGAAGTAATATACTAACTTACGATCCTTATGACAACCCTGACCGATTTGGCACCATTGGTTTGCCCAACGGAGGATCGGTTGCTAGGGCATGTTTAAATCTGATTCAGTTGGGCCACGAAGACTCGCTGCAATACTGCGAGATAGTGCGGTGTTGTGAGACCGATAAGAGCCTTCTCGTGTGGCGTTTAGTAGACCACGACAAGGGAGAGTGGTGCCTCGACCACAGGTATTCAATTAGTCCTTTGAAGAGCTTCCAATTGAGCAACATTACTAGTAGCATTGGGGAGTAGCTGTATTCCTATGGGTATCGCGGTTTGAATCGTGAGTTCTTTCGGTCTTTAATCGCGGATGAGAAAACGCCCAAAACGGTCAGCTCGGCTGATCTTCAGGGTGCTGAAGAGGCTGTTTCATACCCCTTCAAGGTTATGGTAGTGGCAGTGTCTTTAAGTGAAAGTACTCACCCTGTTTCGGTTACGCTATGTCCATGGTCTTCTCCGTTTTATGGCCAATTTCGGCTAGCTAGCCAGGATCTGTTCAGTTGCTCTTCAAGGAGTGCAAAACTACAGTTTTAGGTAGCTGCAAATCAGTATAAGTATATAGTATTAATTTAACACAGTTTGAGGCTTTTACCAAAGAGTTTATCCAGTGTAATTACAAGTCCAATTCATTCAGTCGCTCTACAGGCTGTAGCGAGTCCATAATTTTAATGGACAATCTTCCACTTCCAGAAGAGATTGTAGCTCTTATTCTACAAAGATTGCATCCCCAACATCTCTTCAGGTGCAAGCTCGTTTCAAAACGATGGGAATCTTTAATCTCCGATCACGAATTTGGGCAAAATTACCTGAAAAAAGTCTCTTCCTCCCTCAAATCGGCGTCCTCCTCGTGGTGCCACGTTGTTGAAATTCCATGCCCTTACGAGAATAGGCGCAAAGATAAGCAGTGGTTCTCAATGAAAGCCTTTCTTACATTCGATGGCGGGATTGATGAAGCTGCTGATGATCAACCGCCATTCCGTGCCTGCATTGTTCCTCGGCACGCAAGAATCGTGGATAGCGATCACAGGATCCTGGCCTCGAGTAGTGCATTAATCCTCTCCAGTACTCATCACGATTTCAGATACAACCTCGTGCGGAAGCTCGAGCTATTCGTCTCCAACCGCTCACCAATCAATGTGTGCAACTCCCTCTGTTGAAGGGTCCTTTTAGCCATTGGGGGTTTGGGTTTGCCACGCGGCATCCTGGCCGGATACGAGGCGAGAATGCAGCCTTTGTAACCTACAAGGTTGTGTTTATTCAAGGGGTGATCGGATCCTCAGACCTTGCAATAGACATCTTCTCTTCGGATACTAGCAACTAGACCGGTAGGAAGCTTGTAAGTCGTTGCTCGAGCAAGTACATCGCTTTCAACGAAACGGAGCCAAGAGGATTGAGTCATAAGGGTATATTGCATTGGTATGATCTGTACAGAAGGACTCTATTAACTTACGATTCTTATGACAGCCCTGACCGATTCGGTACCATTGGTTTGCCCAATGGAGGATCGGTTGTTGTTGTTGTGGCAGGTCTAAATCTGATTCAGTTGGGCCACGGAGACTCGCTACAATACTGCGAGATAATGCGCTGTTGTGATACCGATAGGAGCCTTCTCGTGTGACGTTTAGTAGACCACGACAAGGGAGAGTGGTGCCTCGACCACAGGTATTCAATTAGTCCTTTGCAGAGCTTCCAGTTGAGCAACAACATTAATAGCATTGGGGAGCAGTTGTATTCGTATCCGTATGATGGTTTGGACATCGAGTTCTTTCGGTCTTTATTCGCGGAAGAAAAAGCGGTCAGCTCGGTTGATCTTCAGGGTGCTAAAGATGTTGTTTCATACCCCTTCAAGGTTATGGCAGTGGCAAGTGAAAGTCATCACCCTGTTTCAGTTGCACTATCTCCATTGTCTTCTCCGTTTTATGGCCAATTTCGGCTAGCTATGTAGGATCAATTTAACTGATGCGTTTGCGGAATTTAGGAGACTAAGTACTTTTATTATCTTAATATAAGGGGTTATATCCCACATTTGAAGCAAAAAACAAAAACAAAATCCTAAAATTCAACCATTGTAATCCTCTTTTCAACCTCAAGAATTTCGATAGGTAATCTCAAATACTAACTATATTCTTTTGTTAGTTTTGACTTTTTAATTTCTTAGAGTTAGATGATCATTATTATTATTTTTTATTAGTGAGTTTGGTGGATTAGTTTTTTAACCTTTGAATAAATAAAAATAAAAGGCCTCGATATATAAATTGTACAGTACCTTAAAATATAATGGAACGGTCCTGTAGCCGAATATAGGTTGGAACTTGGAATCACGACTTGCTTTTTAAAATATGTAACTCTTGTCTTTATATATATATAAAAAAACAAAATGTGAGATAAGATTAACTCCTAGAGTGGGCGTCCGAACTCATACGGGATAAGGGTCATCCCGTGTAATATTTGTGGGAGGGCGTCCGAACTCAGACGGGATAAAGGTCATCCCGTGTAATATTTGTTGGAGAGGAACGGGACGGGATGCAAATTTTTAGTTGGGAACCATTGCTCAAAGGAAATCAGAGTTGAAAATAGAAAATAGAATTCCAATAAGGAAATTTTCTGTACATAGAAGATAGATCTGAAATTTGTAAAAGGAATCTATCTATCTATCTATATAGAATTAACCTTATATAAAATTTTTGGACTATTTGAAAATAATAAAACAGTTTTATCGATATTCAAACAATTACAAAGATAATTTTTAACCTTTAATTATTCTTTTTATCCTTCTATTGTTGATTGAAAATTTTGATTACTGACTAAAAATAACAGTTTATTATATATCTAAATTGTCAAATTGGTTCTGATTTCCCGCACACTGACGAACAAGTAGCTAGAGATGAAATCAAAGAGACGATTTCTTGTAGGAGTGCATAATTCGATGGACGAACTTCCAGAAGAGATTATAGCTGAAATTCTACAAAGATTCCCCCCCCAAATATCTCTTTAGATGCAAGCTCGTTTCAAAACGGTGGAAATCTTTAATCTCCGATCCCCAATTCGGGCGAAAATACTTGGAACAAGCCTCTTCCTCCTTCAAATCGGCGTCCTCTTCGTCGTGCCACCTTGTCGACATTCCGGGCCCTTTCGCGAACTCGCGCAGACTTATGAAAGCCTTTCTTACATTCGTTGGTGAGATCGATGAAGCCGATGATCAACCTCCATTCCGAGCCTGCATTGTTCCTCGGTACGCAAGAATCAAGGACATCGATCACACGATCCTGGCGTCGAGCAATGGCTTGATTCTCTCCCGCCTTCACGACGAGGTCGAATACAACTTCGGTCGGAAGCTCGAGCTATTCGTCTCCAACCCGCTCACCAATCAATGCGTGCAACTGCCTTACTTGAAGGGTCCTTTTAGCTATTGGGCGTTCGGGTTTGCCACGCGAGGCGAGAATGCAAGCTTTGTAACCTACAGGGTTGTGTTTTTTCAACGGGTGATCGGCTCCTCGAACCTTACCATAGACATCTTCTCTTTGGACACTGGCAACTGGACCGGTAGGAAACTTGTACGTCGTCGCTCGAGTACCGATTTCAGGCGAATGGAGGCAACCGCCTTAGTTCATAAGGGTATATTGCATTGGTTTGATCTGAACAGAAGGAATATACTAACTTACGATCCTTATGACAACCCTGACCGATTTGCCACCATTGGTTTGCCCAACGGAGGATCGGCTGCTGAGGCATGTTTAAATCTGATTCAGTTGGGCCACGAAGACTCGCTGCAATACTGCGAGATAGTGCGGTGTTGTGAGACCGATAAGAGCCTTCTCGTGTGGCGTTTAGTAGACCACGACAAGGGAGAGTGGTGCCTCGACCATATGTATTCAATTAGTCCTTTGAAGAGCTTCCAATTGAGCAACATTACTAGTAGCATTGGGGAGTAGTTGTATTCCTATGGGTATCGCGGTTTGAACCGTGAGTTCTTTCGGTCTTTAATCGCGGATGAGAAAACGCCCAAAACGGTCAGCTCGGCTGATCTTCAGGGTGCTGAAGAGGCTGTTTCGTACCCCTTCAAGGTTATGGCAGTGGCAGTGTCTTTAAGTGAAAGTACTCACCCTGTTTCGGTTGCGCTATGTCCACGGTCTTCTCCGTTTTATGGCCAATTTCGGCTAGCTAGGCAGGATCTGTTTAGTTGCTCTTCAAGGAGTGCAAAACTACAGTTTTAGGTAGCTGCAAATCAGTATAAGTATATAGTATTAATTTAACACAGTTTGAGGCTTTTACCAAAGAGTTTATCCAGTGTAATTACAAGTCCAATTCATTCAGTTTTTGCAAGTTATGGAACTATTTGAATATATAAGGATATTGCATCTGAATAATAGAGAAATTAAGGTATCTGATGTTCGAACGTATGTTATGTCCGTTGTCAGCATAAAAATTTTAACTGTTAGAATCTGAGCAATCCGTTGTCAGCATAAAAATTACGAATGTTAGCTTACTGTCATAGTTAGAAGCGGACAATAGTTAGGAGGTAATTGATGGACATTTAACTAATAAATCTTGGATGGGGACATTTAATAAATTATGTTAGACAACTACTTTTTGATCGCTAAAAAATATCCACCCCTTATACTTATTATTTTAGAAGCAATGTCTTCACAAAATATTGTGCCACGTGTCCTTCTATGAAGCCAAATTTTCAGCCTTTTACCCTACACAAAAAATTAGAAAGTAATGGGATTCGAACCCACCACTCCAAGTCTCTTTTGAAACTCTCCCCACACGGCCAACCAATTGAGCTATCATGACTTAGTGATCCTAATTAACTACATCTAATATATATATAAATACACAGCTCGCTATATTTTTTTAAAAAAATTAAAAATAAACGGTTCGATGGTTCGTGTCGGGTATCCGGTAACGAGATTTGCCCGAACCATACACGAACCATTAATTTTCGTGTTTTCACGGTTCGTGTCATTATCGTGTCGTGTCCTTTTCGTGTCGTGTTTTTTCGTGTCATATCGCCCCGGTTTCGTGTCGGGTTTTTCTGCACAGCCCTATCCCTCACATCAGCTTCATTGCCGCTCCACAATCGACATCGCAGTCTCGCTCACATCCGTTCATCTCCCTCGCTCGGATTCGAGGTCGGGGCACCCAGATCCGGAGAAGGTGGAGGTCCCTCGCCGCGCCGCACCCCCACGGCTTCCCTCGCATCTCCTCTCCGCCGAACCGTCGCTCTACCAGATCCACGACCTCCATCGCATCTCCTCTCGCCGGACGGTTGCTCTACTGCCAACCGTAACCGTCAGACCGTCGCTCTACCAGATCCACGGCCTCCCTCGCGTGGATCCAATATGAATTCTTCGCTCGGATTTGCCGCCTGGCCGTCGCTCTACTAGAACTCCACTCGCCTATTCTCGCCTCGCCGTTGGAATCTTGGACGAGCGGAATCAGTCGGCGCCGGGAGGAGGGCAATTGGTATGCACCCTTAACACCCTCTTTTTTTTTTGTCATTGATCTAGGTTTTAGAAATAACTAGAAAATTCATCAAAAGAGGTATTCACCTTATTCCATTTTCAGTTTTCAGTTTTGTCAAAATTTACTTCTTTGAATTTCATGAATTCTGACTCAATTTGTTGGTTAGATTGAATGTGGTATTTGAGTTCAATCCGAGGTTGATAATTTTGGCTCAACTCAAACTCAATTAGGGGTTAGGGCCTTAGGGGTTTCAATTTCAGGAAGTTACATGTATTTGATTACATATAAAGTTTAGACGAATAAAAGCTCCTGACATTTATGGTTTTGAAGTACCATTTAGTCATGCACTCTACCTGTTTGATGAAATGCCATAGAGAGAATCACGAGAAAAAAAGATTAGTGGTTCCCGAAATCAATTTGTCTGAATTTATGGTTTTGAAATAACATTTTGAAATGCAATTTTTAGGAATCAAACTTACAGACAAGATTGAGTTAAGGCTTCTTGACTCGAGACAGACGCATGCTACAAAACGATTGATGCTCACAGTATAGTGTATTTTTGGTGATTATGAACGGTGAAAACTCTAATGTTACTAACAGGTTAATTGTATATGACTAAAAACAAGCTGTGAATATTGTAAACACTATATTCATAGAGCGAATTTATATAGGTTGAAACCTGAAATGAATTAGAATGATATATACCATGGAGACTATTCGGATGGTTGTTGATGGGCAAGGAGTAGTCAGCACCATCAAGAGTAAACTTCCCCTCCTTAATCCTGTTTGCAACGCGACCGACTATGCAGCCAAAAAACGAACCAGCTCCTTAATCCTGTTTGCAACGTCGTCAGAAACCTGGGGCTCCCGCCGGCAGAGCTTGGCACTCTGCCGCCCGTCATCATCTCCCCTGGCCGCGAACCCGAAGATTGAGATTGAACAAAAAAAGAGGAGAAATTGAGAGAGGAATTGAGATTGGAATTCAGGATTAATGCTTATTAATGTCATTGCTGTTGTTATGGCCATATTTTTTTTCATGCCCGTGTTGTGAAATGTGCTGAGTAAAAGTCTTTAGTTTGTTGTGAAGGACGGAATTGTTATGGATCATGTGTATTTGGATTCAATGTAGCTTGCATCTAAATTAACATAGTTTCATATAGTTTGGGAGTTTGATATAGTTTGGGTCGAGTTGTTATTTTTCATGGTATGAAACATAGTTTGGGAGTTTGATATAATTCACCATGACAACCAAAGATTTCGAAGAACAACAAGGTGAGAAGTATATTGGTTGAAAATTGACGTTCGATCGAAAATATATCGAAAAAAACCCGAATATGGTTCGGGAAAAGTACTAGTTATTAAAATTCTTGATATATTTTAGAAAAAATTTGTCAAACAGGCAAATTTTTTAGATAAATTGATGAATTGTCAAACTTTTCGGACAAATTAGCAAAATGTCCAATATATACTTCTGGTAAAACGTTTTTCACTTTGGCCAAATTGGAAAACTTCTCCCGATCTGATCCAACCATCCCCTCACCCGATTTCCATCAGATCTGAAAGCCTGAGACTCGGATTCAAGCCGTCGACAACCTGGAGCTTACTCGCTCGCCGGAGACCTAGAGCTTGCCTCGCCGGAGCGCTCTCTCTCGCTCCTTCTAGATTTCTCTTTCCCGTTCTCTCACACGCGCACACCCCTCAAGGTTGAGCAGCGATGGCGGACAGGCTCGGCGGGGATGGCTTGATCGGAGAGCTTGCAACCGCCTTCTCCTTCATCTCCGGCGAGCGCAAATCGTCGGGCAGCAAGGTCGAGCGGCCGGAGCGAGCGAGGTCGAGGTCGAACGAGCACCTTCCCCCTTTTTAGAATATTTCCTCTCCGCGTTTCACACAGGTAACATCTTAACCTAAATTGACTTCAAATTTGACTGAATTAGGGTTTTTCTCCATTAATTTTCTATGAATTCAAGGTTGCAATCTGGAAAATTTTGTCGTAAGCATCTCCTTGTCTTTGCTCACCCACTAATTTCGGCTCATAGAACTCGCCCTAGCCATTTGTCTTCACCTACTGTCTTTTATATTGTTCTGTGTTGCATTGTGATGCTGCGCTGCATTTGACATCAGCCATTGTTGGCCTGCAATCACCTTCTCATCTGTCAATCTCGGTCTGTTGATCTCGATTTGCTTGCTCTGTGTTGGCCTGCAGTTTAGTTGGTTCCAACTTCCAAGTGTTATTTATTATAGTCATTTGCTTGCTCTGTGTTGCATACGGTTTGTTATTTCATCTGTATTATGTGATGTTCTACTTTCATGTGCTGATAGTGAGTGAATGTACTCTATCATTCAAACACATTTCTTTTTCTACATGTTACTCGGCTGTTTATTGCTTGCACTGCTGCTCACACAGAAATACAACTTGTGCTGCCTTTTCAGGTTTCATCATAATGCAATATGTCAAAAAGCAAGTTAAGGATTTATCAATCTCAGGCTTGGCCGAGTCTGCAGTCTTGCTCAATGCACGTAACTTGTTAAATTGTGAATCCATGGACGACATTGACTGTACGGACCATGCTGATTTGGAGATAGATATGTTAATGGAGAAAAGAAGCCGTAGGATACCAAGGTTAGTCATGCATCACTGTGTGATTTGTTTTGTGATTTAGGCATACGTTTCCATCAACTATGAAAGTGTGAAACACTTGACCTTTTATATGAATTAGTTGCTTTAGTGTCACAAAAAACTGTTGCATTGACATATCTCATTGACAGGCATGTTTGATGTGCGTTTTCTATTGTTGATTTGTTCGCAATATTCTGCTACTTTAATATGGTTATTTTCATATTCGTTAAATTGTGTAATTTGCTGAGCAATGAAAGCCTACAAGTTAATCACATTTTTTTAATCTTTTATTTTTGGCATTCTCCAAAGTTGAATCTCAAGACCAAGTTGAGGCATGCTTGGTGCTAGATCTATATCATATTGTTTCTTCATATTCACTTCTGCTGATCTTCAATGATGTAACTATTTGTCATTATACTGAATCAATGGATTGCGTTTTTCATTTTAATTCGTTTGGTTTTCTTGTTTAACTTCCTTATCAGCAGACCAGCTGAGGGTTCCAGTCCAAAGAGACAGAAAAGTACAGCCAATGAAATTTCTTAAAGTTCTCAAATTAGAGGAAGACTCGGAGGTAATTTTCTAGAATAAGATGATAATGTAAATTCCCTTTCAGAGAAAATGAATTTGGGCGATGAGTAACATTGAAAATAGTTGAGTGATGGGCTTTATATTACAAACCATTGCCTTTAATAGTGCAGAGTCTGAACCGTTTCTGCAACTCTAAAATAGAGTTGTGCGACTCTAAAATAGAATAATTAGGAGTTAGGAGATACTCCTTGACGTTGTTGATCTTGAATAACAGTTGTTGAAGAGGGTCATCAATTCTTGTTCTTTAGCTCAGATTGAGCAATTGAGTTGTGGCAGATCACTATTCACATCATTACGTTTTGGTGTCATTGTTATAAGTGGTTCTCACTTCTCTCTTGTCCTCGTCATTTGTGCTAGATGCAAGGGGTGGTGAACTTCTTTGGGCGAGTGTCTATCCTTATAGACCAGAATACTCAAGCAGTTCATCTGTTCATGTCCGCACTTCTTCAGGTATATAATCCCTTATTTCCATGCCTCTCTTTACTAGTTATTCTCCTTTAGCCTTGATCATGACAAGAGGGAAAAGTCATGTTTGTTCTTATCTATTCCTCTGCATTGAGACGAAGGGCTTCAATAAAAAAAAGCTGCTAGAGTCTAGAGAGTAGAGAAAGTAGTATTATTTAATCTACCACTGCATTCACTGTAATTATGTAATTTATGCCTTCTAGTAAATAAGTCTAGTGCTCAGTTGCTTTATTTGGCCTCCCTTTTCCTTCTCTTGAGGTGTTAGACTTGAATTGATTAGGGTAACGTGTGGTTAACTTGAATCAATCTTCATCCTTGAAGTGGTTGATAATGAACTGAATTGGTAATTGTTTTTGAAAGCTTTCATCTCTTCACATATTTTCTCTTTGATGCAGCTTTGTGATCGTGGTGGGTTACTGTATGGAGAGCTGGCAAGATTTGTGATGAGGCTGTTGGGAGTAAAAACAAAGCCTCGGAAACTACAACCACCTGGAGGACTAAACGCGTTGCCTGGCCCACAAAGGCCGGCTCTGGAAGCTCCCAAGCCCGCTTCTGGTGCAGCCTGGGACAATGTATGGGGAAGTGAAAGCAAATAAGATTCCTTCGGTTGATGAATGTCCTGAAGAATTTCATGCTGCAAGGGAGTCTACAAAGAAATAGATTCATCTTCTCCCATTCGCTTCGTTTGGAAGGTAAGTGCTATACTATAAATCCTTTTGAACGTGAAACCGAGCTCAATTGCTAATGTTGGCCTATAGTTATTGCTTCTTATTTGTTATGTCATCTCTGGCTTGTACTTTGATTCTGTCACATCTTTGGTGCTGACACAACTTTGGTGATATGTTAAGCTACAAAGTGGGATCAACTAAAATTGATCTGATCAACTAAAATTGATCCACTAATATGTGTTGTTTTTGCATCTATCGTACTTATAAAAGTCTATTAGCTCAATGGGGAGAGCGATGTGTATACACACATACACATAGATGTGGGTTCGACTCCCACATACGCTAAAATACATAATTTTGTATTAGTTGAGATATTTTTCAAAATGCATTCCACGGAGCAAATGGGGTTTAAATGAGAGAAATTTTTTTTAGCAAATGAAAGGGGGGATCTTTTCATGTCAGCGCTATTTTCTGGAATAATATCAAGATGTGCAATTCTGAAATAGAGTTGTGCAACTCTAAAGTGCAGTTGTGCAACTCTAAAATACAATTGCATAAAATTCCTAGACCTCTTTTTCCTATCCTTTTATGTGTCATAAAATTCCTAGACCTTATAAAATACAGATCATGAGGTACCAATACAGTCTCTTGCGCAGACGCTGATCCTTTTTCTTTGGTATACACCTCAAGCTTTGACTCTTTCTCCAATTGAATCTGCTGAATCAAATCATCCTCAGATGAGTTGCTTCTCAAGTAGCGACTAGATTTTTGTTTATTAGATGGTTCATTCTCCTCATCTACAGGATCCATCTGCATAAAACCAAAAGCAACAACATTTAGTATCTGACATCAGAAAAGCTGGAAATTCTACTGACAATAAACAAGATTATGGTGAAAATTCTTTCTTACTTTTACATCTGATAGATCCACATTATTCTCCCTGAGGAATGAGATGAAATCTTGAAAATTTGCTGGTGTTGGCTTATAGTGTCCGCTGTGAGGCCACACTGCCTGTTGAAGAATATAGCACAACATATTCATTAGCAAAACATCACAAAATAAATTTCCAATGGCCTTATCTTTAAAATTTCAAGTTGTTATACCTTCAAGGCACCATTGTCAACGACTAATCTTCCAGCCGCAGACGTGGCACCTCCAGCTTGGCTGGAATGCTGAAAAGTCCCTTTCTTCTTCTGGCCAACATATAATGCCTCAGATGTACTAAGCACAAAAATCCACTTGGCGTGGGGTTCTACTGTTGTGTCAAGAAGCTCGCCAGTCTGTTTGTAGAAAAGCTTCCCATTCTCAATACCCACTTCATAAGCCAGCCTCTCAATCTGTAACATGTAAACACTTCCAGCAATTCACATCAACTGATGAAATATACAAGGAATAACAAAGCAATAGAAAGAAGGCTCACCGGACCCAGATACTTAATACACTGTTGTAGAAGCTTTGATCTTGGGCACTTCTCGAGATTTACCTCTTTTCCTTCTCCTATGTCAACCCTATTTATCACAAATATCACAAATTTGTTAAAAGGAGTCCAGCTTTAGCTTTTTGGTGGAGAAGGATTTATATTATTTCAACATAAACATCTTCAAATTTGGGTAGCTATGATTGCACAACATGGGGGATTGGTGGAAATTTCCTCAACATGATCTTATTTTTGCTCAACAATAGATTATATTTTGTACAACAACTGAGACTTGTGAAATTGTGCTCAACATGATCTTATTTTTTCTCAATATTATTTTATACTTTCTCAATAGATTATTACACAACATGGTCTTATTTTTGCTCATCAATAGACTACAATTGCACAACATGGGGGATTGATGGAAATTTGCTCAATGATCTTATTTTTGCTCAACAATAGATTATATTTGCACAACAATTGAGACTTGTGAAATTGTATTCAAAATGATCTTATTTTTTTTCTCAATATAATTTCATACTTTCTCAATAAATTATTGCACAACATGGTCTTATTTTTGCTCAACAATAGTTTATTTTTGCACAACAATCGAGACTTGTGAAATTGTGCTCGACATGATCTTATTTTCTCTTAATATAATTTTATACTTTCTCAATAGATTATTGCACAACATGGTCTTATTTTTGCTCATCAATAGGCAATAATTGTACAACATGGGGGATTGGTGAAAATTTGCTCAACATCATCTTATTTTTTCTCAACCATAGGTTATTTTTGCACAACAATCGGGACTTGTGAAATTTTTCTCAACATGATCTTATTTTCTCTCAATATGTTTTCATACTTTCTCAATCGGTTATTGCACAACATGGTCTTATTTTTGCTCATCAATAGACAATAATTGCACAACATGGGAGTTGGTGAAAATTTGCTCAACATGCTCTTATTTTTGCTCAACAATATATTATTTTTGCACAACATTTGAGACTTGTGAAATTGTGCTCAACATGATCTTATTTTTTCTTAATATTATTTTATAGTTGCTCAATAGATTATTGCACAACATGGTCTTATTTTTGCTTATCAATAGACTATGATTGCACAACATGGGGGATTGATGGAAATTTGCTCAACATGATCTTATTTTTGCTCAACAATCGTTTATATTTGCACAACAATTGAGACTTGTGAAGTTGTGTTCAACATGATCTTATTTTTTCTCAATATTATTTTATAGTTGCTCAATATGTTATTGCACAACATGGTCTTATTTTTGCTCATCAATAGAATATAATTTGCTCAATATAATATTATATTTCGTCATCTATATTTGATTCATTTATCCTTATATTGTATGGGGTTGTTTGTTTTTTTAAGTAAACAATAATGCTAAAATCTGAAATTTGATTATTTTTTTTTGGTTCTAAATGCCGGCCTAGAGGCCAATATTAATAATGCAAATCAAATGGTCCCGTGGTAGCAGCATACATCGCAATATCCGGCATACAAACAGGAGGAGTATCATATTCAGCATATGGATGAATTGAAGTGAAAGACAAATTAGCTAGTTTATCTGCAGTGGTGTTTGCTTGCCTTCGGACATGTTGGATACGAACCTCCCAGCTGACGAGAGGGTTTCCCGACCAAATAAATTTATAGTCAAGACCCCCGCTATAGTATAGGGGAGTCAGGTTTGATCCACGAGAAAGTGTGACAGCGCCCGCCTTTTCAGTTCTAAACTCAGCACGGAATCGACCAGGAGCGTACTCGACTTCGAGTAGAGTACTTGATTTCGACCAAGCTGTCGACCAAAAACAGAAACAGAAACACAGAAACGAAAATCAAAGAACAGACTAGTCAATCTCGACCAAACAACTCGACGTCGACCAAATCTGGTCGATCTCGAGTAAGCCTTGTTGATTTCGAGTAAACACAGAAACACCAATTTGCGATTTTTCGAACGGAAACGAATGTAAACACGAAATTTGGGAATAAAATCAATAAACTAAGAGACTTCCAAGGTCAGGGTATCAACATCAAAACGATAACCATGCAAAGTAACACATAAAGGCATAAAAGATTCATGTTTTTCATCAAATAACTTTCGTTATTAACAAGTAGGAATATAGAGGCTTTCGCATAAACTCTAATTGTTACTAACCCTTTTTCACATAATCAATCCAAGTTGTATTAAGATCACTTTCGCTTCAATAACACAAACAATGATCACCTTCAACTTTCGCAAAAGAATCATGCTCATAGGGATAGAAGACGAATTGCATTCAAAAGATTGTACCTTTTTGCATTACCTTACATGGCTACCGTCGGGCTCACCCCGACCCTAGAAGTTGGGTGACTACTCGCTCTTCATCCTCAATAAACACATTAAAGATTTCAAGAAAATAAATTGCATTAATTAAATAAAAGAAAGCTTACAGCCGATCGAATACAAACCGTCTCTCTTCTCGCCACAAGCTCTCTCTCTCTCTCTCACACCTACTTACTCGATATTAATGGAACTAAGATTGAATTGGAATAAGATACCTAAAACTCGACTGCTTCTGGAATCTCCTCGGCGTCAACCAACTTCCTCGACGTCGAGTAAAATTCTTCGTCTCGAGTGGTCCTAAGCTCAGCTCGTGCTCGATCTCATCCTCTGGAGCAATTTGTCGAGTAAAAGTTGGTCGACTTCGAGTAACTCTGTCAGCTTTCAGCATTCTGCTCCGTTCTTGAAACGCACTTTCCTGAGTCCTCGTTCGTCGGATTGACACATATGACAATGCATTGGAAAACTCTTTTCGAGGGTTACAACTCTCATGAAGACATCAAAGTTTGATTTGGAATGATGAACGGCGAAAAGTGGGCTTTCCTCCGGCTGCACCATCCTTAGCTTCTTCATGACTTTCCTTTAAGCTTCAAAGTGCGTCCAATTTCTGCGAAATATAACAAAAACTTGTATAGACCTCCATATATTGCAAATAAACATAAACTACACAAATTTTGTGCTATCTTAACCCATATGTATAAAATGCATGCAGAAATCGATATAAAAAATAGTATAAAACATGGCAATTTAGGCTCACAACACCAGCTACGATCATCCAAGAGACGCCTACACCTTTCAACCATATTGGCATCCGGGTGAGCAGTAACCATCCTAGTCCCGAGTAGCTCGCAAACAGTAGTAGCATCCGTCTCGACAATGAGCATCGTGATGCCTAAGCGCGCAGTGAGCTGCAACCCATGGAATACGGCCCAAAGTTCAGCTGTCAATGCCTAACGGATCCCGCAAGAGAAGGTGTAAGCCTTTACAAAAACTCCCTGGTGATTGCAAAGGATACCACCACCACCTGCCCGACCTGGGTTTCCCTTTGACGCGCCATCTATATTAAGTTTGATCCACCCCATATGCGGCGGTTGCCAAGCAATTGGTCACTGACTATCCTCAACTGCAGCTCGTTCTCTAGGAGCTGGCGTCTGATTCAAAGCCTCCCAGTAACACTGACTTTGTTGCACCGCATACGCAGCAATCTCCCCTGTTGCACTCGTACCTTGAAACACAACATTGTTCCGGTCTTTCCAGCATAGCCATAACATATTTGCAAAAATCTGAAATTTGATGATTGATGCTAAAATCAAAAGCATATATTCAGCATATATTCTTTGTTTCCTCTTTGTTGTTTTGTGTGGCAGGAAGAGCAACAAAAGGCTATGATTAATGAGACGGTAGCAAAGATGACGAGCATATGCTGGGACAAGTGCGTCACTAGTACCCCAAGAAGTAAGTTTAGTTCCACTGAAGCAGCATGTCTCTCCAATTACAATAGAATTAGATAGCCTACGTGGGATTCGAACCACATATTTGTGCCAAGCACATTGCTCTTCCAGTTGAGCTAATAGACTAAAAAATAATTCAAATAAACGAAAAAGCAAGACCATGACAACACCAAACATGACATCAAGAGAATGTAGATTTATGTTTATATCGATTAGTGTATTTATGAGGACCCAAGCATGACAGCAAAAGCAACACCATGACACAAGAACAACCCATTCAGCACAATTGCACACACAACAACCAAATTTCCAATTGCAGTACAAGGTAAACAAAGTGAATTACTGATTTGATTCAATTGAACCTGCTGAGGTGGTTCACTGACTGGAGAGGGCTAGAACAACCATTAAAAGTTGCTGGACTGTCACTTGTATCAGAGCAAAAGTTGTCTTATGAGACTACACCATTATGAGGAGCTGAAGTCTGTTGATCCTGCTTGTTCCCAAACGTGAGTATCTAAAATGTAAAGAAAGTATGAAAGTTGAAAGCAAATAACCTGTGTTTCAATAGAATTTGATGCCTTACGAGAACCTATGATAAGTTTGCCTCCAGGATCAATCTGACTAAATGTCACTGGAGAAGAGAATACGTTGATTAGAACAAGGAAAATTGCAAACTTATCATAGCAAGGAAAATTGCAAACTTATCAATCGATCTTTTGCTCTGATAAGGAAAACAGTCGGAAGTAAAGATAGATTGATAAGGAAAACAATCGGAAGCAAAGATCGATTGATAAGGAAAACAGTCGAAAGTAAAGATCGAGTTCCTTATCAATCGATCTTCGATCGATTGCTCCGCCTCACTCCATTGCTCCGAGTCGCCGTCCTTGGCCTCGCCGCACCACAACAACGAGCTCAGGGCGAAAGAGGCATCACCTGAGGGATAATCAAGGGCGCCATCGAGAGCTCGGCGGAGGCGGAAACTGAGGGAATTAACGGCAGATAGGAGCTGAGAGAAACTGAAGCACTCGGTGTCATCGAACGGGGGAGGCGGTGGAGGGGGATCGGGGCTGAATTGGACGGAGGCGATTCGGCGGTGGCGGTGGCGAGCAAGGAGAAGGACGATCGACAGTTGAATGCGCCGGAGCAAGGAGGAGGACGATTTGAAGCCCTAGATCTGAGGAGGGGAAAACGAAGATCTGTGAGATGTGAAGATGAATAGTTTCAGGAGAGAGAGCGCGTGGAAGGAGGTATATAGTGGGGACATTTCACCAATTTGTCAAAAAATGTGGACATTTCACCAATTAGGACATATTTTATGGACATTTCACAAATTGCCTCTATATTTTACGGTTTTCAAATACATAAGACATATAGATCTATATATAACCATTTTTATATATTGCGGTTGAAATAATTTACCTCTCTATATATACATTGCCGTGCAGGGTGCTACCCTGTGTATATAAATATACACGATCAGTCGGACACCCATTGCTATTTGCTATTTCCAGTAAGGAAACTTTCTGTACATAGATAGATGATAGATCTATATATTATGAAATTTGTAAAAGGAATTCTATCTATATGTATAGAATTAACCTTATATAGAAGATAATTTTTTAGCCTTGAATTATTCTTCCAAATCTTATCAACTTATGCAATCCTATATTTTTATTCAAAATAAAAATAAAATATATATAATTACTTTCTTTTCATCCTTTTATCCTTCTATCCTTCTACTACGTATTATCTTTTGAAAATTTTGATTACTGATAAAAAAAAACAGTTTATATATCTAAATTGTCCAATTTCAATACGTGTGGACTAATTTTGCTTCTGATTTCCCGCAAACTAACGAACAAGTTAAGTAGCTAGAGATCAAATCAAAGAGACGATTTCCTGTAGCGACTTCACAATTTGATGGACGAACTTCCACTTCCAGAAGAGATTGTAGCTCATATTCTACAAAGATTGCCCCCCAAACATCTCTTCAGATGCAAGGTCGTCTCAAAACGATGGAAATCTTTAATCTCCGGTCACGAATTCAGGCGAAATTACCTGAAAAAAGCCTCATCCTCCGTCAAATCGGCGTCCTCTTCGTCGTGCCACCTAGTCGACATTCCGTGTCCTTATGAGAGCCGACACGGCAAGGATTCGCTCTTACTGAAAGCCTTTCTTACATTCGATGGCGAGATTGACGAAGCTGGTGATCAACCGCCATTCCGTGCCTGCATTGTTCCTCGGTACGCAAGAATCGAGGAAAGCGATCACAGGATCCTGGCCTCCAGCAATGGATTAGTTCTCTCCAGTCTTCTTGACACTTTCGAATCCAACCTTGTTCGGAAGCTCGAGCTATGCGTCTCCAACCCGCTCGAGCTTCCAGTTGAGCAACAACATTACTAGCATTGGGGAGCAATTGTATTCGTGTTCGTATGATGGTTTGAACCGTGAGTTCTTTCGGTCTTTAATCGCGGAAGAGAAAGTGGTCAGCTCGGTTGATCTTCGCGGTGCTGAAGAGGCTGCTTCATATCCCTTCAAGGTTATGGCAGTGGCAGTGCTTTAAAGGAAAGTAATCACCCTGTTTCGGTTGCGCTATGTCCATGGTCTTCGCCTTTTATGGGCAATCTCGGCTAAGTAGCGCAAACTATAGGTTTATTAATGATTTATTATAGGCAGCATGTCATGATGATATCATTTGATTGGTTTGGAATTGGAATGATTATCAATATATTGATTGAGACATCCGAAAAGTAAGGAGGCTGTCCACAAAAGTTGTGTAGTCCAAATCAGATGAAAAAAGTAAAATGGAATTAGGATGCCCTTGACCGCATCCTTTATGTCTATTTGTTACAATAATTCGGCTACAAGTTACTTGGCTAGATAGAATTATTGATCTCTTTTTGAATCGAAGAAAACCAAATAAACGATTTAGACGAAGCAAATAACTTGAAGAAGCAAAACAAACTTGATAAAAGTGTCTATGGAAATTAACCACATAAAGCAAAACAACCTCGATGAAACATATCAATCTTCTTCTTGCATTCTTCTATATATAGCCGTTCCCAACTCCATGGAGAAATAAGAGCCGTTTGAATTTGAAATTACTTCAAATCTTTTCTTTCCAAATTTTCAATCTGCAATCTTCACACTATCTTTAATTTAGGCAACCATTCATGTCTCTAAAAGATTTGAATGGAGTCAATATCTCCGAGTGTCCTTAAATAGACTTGAGTATGATCCTGAAAAACACTCTCAATATCCAAGCTCTATATAAAGCAAGTTAGGAAAGGCATACATATATAAATAAAACCGAGCCAATTCGATAGGCCTTAAGGCCCAATATAGAGGTCTATATACGTAAACGAATATGGCCCAAACACTTGGCCTTATAACATTTCCTGCACTTAAACAAACGATCATATAAACCATATAATAAAGAAAGTACGAGACCAAACATTTTGGCCTTGGTTTCCAGACCTTGAAACCAAGTCCTAGTTTTGTCTTTCATCATCCTTTAAGTATTGATCTGCAAGTTAGCTCCTCAAGGTCTTACAATTAAGGTAGAGTCTTCAGGTTATGTGTGCTTCAGACACAAGCTAACTAACTTTTGCTAGTATTTTTAATACAGATTTTCTATGTTATGCCGAATAAGAAATGAAATTGGGAAATATTTTTCTTAGATATACCTAGTTTAGCCATTTTTTAGAATAGGTTATGGTCACGTTGAAGGGGAGTTGTTTAAGTTGAAAGCCATGGCGTTTGGTCTAGAAAGGTTTGAAGTTGCACATTTCATCATTTCTCTTTGTTTTGTCTTTATTTAATGTGTTTGCTTATTTACTTTTTTTTAGATTATTTAATTTGAAAATAACCTCTAAACATTATTGTGAAATGGATACATACATTAAAAACTCCACTGAAATTTTTAAAGACCAAATTATTTCCTTACATTTATATGGAAAACTTCATTTTGCCAAACAATTCTTAGTTATTTTGATTCATTCCTTTCTAAAAGTACGTTTATGTTGAGAAACATAGCTTCTAATGTCCGTAAAAAAAAGATTATATTTATGTAGAGGAGTTAGTGCGTCCAAACTAAAGGCATTTTATTTAAAAATACTTGAGAGTTTCTCTCTCTCTCTCTCCTTCTACACCCGTAACCCAACACCCCGTCAGCCCACCACCCCGCAACTCCGTCACCACCGTCACCTCTGACCACCATTGTCACCCTCCGACCACCACCTTGATTCTTTACACCTCCCTCGTCACCCTATGGCTCCCGTGGTCCGCGTTTCCTACCACGGTTCTTAGCCTTTTTCTAACCCTAGATTTCGAATCCGCCCTCCTCAATCCCAATCGGCTTGTTTTGGTGGTTGTGTTTGGGTTCGCATCCTCCGTATTCACTGGTATGGTTGCCAATTTGGGTTGTAGGGCGCTGTCTGGTCTCGTGGCTCGCCGGCTTCCTCCTTGCAGCCTTCTCCTCCGCTCGCTCGTGGTCTCCTCCATACCGGGTTCCTGCTCTTCGTGGTGTTTGGGCACCGTCGTTGGTTGAGCGCCCTGTTGACCTCTCCTCAGCCGGCGGTTTCGGGCCACCATGTAGTGCAATTCGTGGATGCAGTACGTCCTGTGCATCTTGGTTTTTATGTGATTATTTGGTTAAATTACTATTTACCTCGGTTTTTATGAGATTTTTAGTTATACAACCAACTGCTCAGATAAACTGAAATAAATAATTGAATTACAATTAAAATGGAATGGAATTCAAACCACCCTAAATACTCCAACCAATATATATCTAAATTGGATTTGCAATGTGAAGAGTCGAGACTTACAGTAGCTCCTAACCGTCTCCTCTTCTTCAAATGTTAAATAAGATAGGGATAAACTCTAAAATAAAACAAAATTGTTGCTTTAAAAGAAGTGTAAATTAGCTCATATCTTAAATTACAAACCATATCATTTAAAAAATAAGCTAAGCTTATACATATCATTTGACAAATTAGCCGAACATGAATAATTTTATTATAATTAATTTATCCTTTTTTAAAAGGGTAAAAGTAAAACCGGATTATTTAACAAATGGGAAGTCTTATGAAGGCAAATCATTGCATTGAATACAAATAAGCTTGAATTAAGGATATTTTAATCCTTTTAAACAAAACAAATAGAGGTTTAATGAGTGGGTGGTCTTATGAAAAGATAGCTAATTTATGAGTGATTTACTGTAATTTAAGTTTTTATGGGTGGTTATGTGAAAAATATCATAATTTACGGATGGTTATGTATAATTTACCCTAATTATATTGATGATTAATTTTTTGAGACAAAATTTAGGGTATAATTTTCCGCCCCTCAACTAATCATATATTTAGTGGTGGAGCCCCTCTCGATCCACCACTGAATATATGATTTCCTGAGATGTAAATTTGGGAACCATTGCTCCAAGGAAACTTTCAGTACATAGAAGATAGATCTATATATTATTAAATTTGTAAAAGGAATTCTATCTATATGTATAGAATTAACATTATATAGAATTTTTGGACTATTTGAAAATAGTAAAACAGTTTGATCGATATTCAAACAATTACAATTTACAAAGATAATTTTTTAACCTTTAATTATTCTTCCAAATCTTATCAACTCATGCAATCCTATATTTTTATTCAAAATAAAAATAAAAATATATAATTACTTTCTTTTTATCCTTCTATCCTTCTATTATCTTTTGAAAATTTTGATTACTGATAGAAAGAAAACAGTTTATATATAGCTAACATGTCCAATTTCAATAGTTGTGGACTAATTTGCTTCTGATTTCCCGCAAACTAACGAACAAGTTAAGTAGCTATCAAATCAAAGAGACGATTTCTTGTAGCGAGTCCATAATTTTAATGGACGATCTTCCACTTCCAGAGGAGATTGTAGCTGTTATTCTACAAAGATTGCATCCCAAACATCTCTTCAGGTGCAAGCTCGTTTCAAAACGATGGGAATCTTTAATCTCTGATCACGAATTCGGGCGAAATTACTTGAAAAAAGCCTCTTCCTCCCTCAAATCGGCGTCCTCCTCGTGGTGCCACGTTGTCGACATTCCGTGCCCTTACGAGAACAGGCGCAAAGATAAGCAGTGGTTCTCAATGAAAGCCTTCCTTACATTCGATGGCGGGATTGATGAAGCTGCTGATGATCAACCGCCATTCCGTGCCTGCATTGTTCCTCGGCACGCAAGAATCGAGGAAAGCGATCACAGGATCCTGGCCTCGAGCAGTGGATTAATCCTCTCCACTACTCATCACGATTTCAGATACAACCTCGTGCGGAAGCTCGAGCTATTCGTCTCCAACCCGCTCACCAATCAATGTGTGCAACTCCCTCTGTTGAAGGGTCCTTTTAGCCATTGGGCGTTCGGGTTTGCCACCCGTCATCCTGGCCGGATACGAGGCGAGAATGCAGCCTTTGTAACCTACAAGGTTGTGTTTATTCAAGGGGTGATCGGCTCCTCGGACCTTGCCATAGACATCTTCTCTTCGGTTACCGGCAACTGGACCGGTAGGAAACTTGTAAGTCGTTGCTCGAGGAAGTTCATCGCTTTCAACGAAATGGACCCAAAAGGATTGAGTCATAATGGTATATTGCATTGGTATGATCTGTACAGAAGGACTCTAGTAACTTACGATCCTTATGACAGCCCTGACCGATTCGGTACCATTGGTTTGCCCAACGGAGGATCGGTTGTTGTTGTTGTGGCAGGTCTAAATCTGATTCAGTTGGGCCACGAAGACTCGCTGCAATACTGCGAGATAGTGCGCTGTTGTGATACAGATAGGAACCTTCTCGTGTGGCGTTTAGTAGACCACGACAAGGGAGAGTGGTGCCTCGAGCACAGGTATTCAATTAGTCCTTTGCCGAGCTTCCAGTTGGGCAACAACATTACTAGCATTGGGGAGCAGTTGTATTCGTATCCGTATGATGGTTTGGACATCGAGTTCTTTCGGTCTTTATTCGCGGAAGAGAAAGCGGTTAGCTCGGTTGATCTCCAGGGTGCTAAAGAGGCAGTTTCATACCCCTTCAAGGTTATGGCAGTGGCAAGTGAAAGTCATCACCCTATTTCGGTTGCACTATCTCCATGGTCTTCTCCGTTTTATGGCCAATTTCGGCTAGCTATAAAATCGGAGGTCCTATGCCAACGCCCACTTCGCACATGCGCAGGGCCGGCCTTGGTACCGATACTACAAAGTGTCCGATAAACACGCCCTTAATATATTTGTCCAGGGCCGTGCCGTAGATTTCGGAGGCCCTGTGCTGAAAAGTGTTAGGTCTTCTTAGTATTATATCCTTCTAAATAAAGATTAAAAAGTTTTTTTTCTTGATTCAAAATTAGCTAGTAATAATTTTGCTCATCTATATTTTATCTTGTAATTTTATTAAAGTCGATGTGCTGAAATGGTGTTTATACTCTTAGATCTTCATAGTATTATATGCTTTTAACTTCTAAGTTCTAACTAAAGTTTTCAAAAAACATTTCTAATTCAAAATGAGCTAGCTAGTAATAATTTTGCTCAGTTATATATATATATATATATATATATATATATTTTATGTTGTAAATTTATTATCCCTTGTCATTTCTTTAATTATAATCAACTAGTAAAATCCCCGCGCCATGACGCGATTGATAATAAATAAAATAAGGAAGGTAGACTTGAAATCTTTAAGAAAATGATAAAAATGTTAATCATAAAGTTAGGCTCTATAAAAAGGTTTTTAATTAAGATATTATATTGATATAGATTATTAGTATTGTAATATATAAAGATTTAAATATAGATTAATAATAGACATTAGATTTAATTCAATATTTTGATTTAAACCCAATGGTTAGTAAATGGGTAAAAAAAATGGGGGGGGGGGGGGATGTAAATGTATGAAAGAGACGAAGAGAAAAAAAAAAAGAAAAATGTGATTAGTTTAAAAAATTTAAATTAAGGAGGTGTTGACACACCATCAAAAATATTCTAAATTAAAATATTATATAGATAATATTTTGAATTAAACCCAATGGTTAGTAAACGGGTAAAGAAAATAAAATGAAAAGAAAAAACGTGATTGGGTGAAAAGGAGTGAAACGTGGGGAGACTGTCACGTAAGCGTAAGGTATTCTGAATTAAGTAATTATATAGATATAGATATTTTGAATTAAACTCAATGGTTAGTAAATGGGTAAAAAAAAAAGAAAATTTAAAGAAAAAGCGTGATTTGGTGAAAAGGAGTGAAACGTGGGGAGGCTGCCACGTAAGCGTAAGGTATTCTGAATTAAGTAATTATATAGATATATAGATATATAGATATAGATGGTCAGTAAATGGGTAAAAAAGGAAAATTAAAAGAAAAAGCGTGATTGGATGAAAAGGAGTGA
Source organism: Persicaria tinctoria (assembly GCA_037127255.1). Taxonomy (NCBI): domain Eukaryota; kingdom Viridiplantae; phylum Streptophyta; class Magnoliopsida; order Caryophyllales; family Polygonaceae; genus Persicaria; species Persicaria tinctoria. The sequence continues at coordinate 89,123,811 of JBANSL010000002.1, read as the reverse complement.
AACATGTAAAGGCTGTCACGTAAGCGTAAGGTATTCTGAATGAAGTCATTATATAGATATAGATGGTTAGTAAATGGGAAAAAAAAGGAAAATTAAAAGAAAAAGCGTGATTGTGTGAAAAGGAGTACGTGAAACGTGGAGAGGCTGCCACGTATGCATAAAGTATTCTGAATTAAGTAATTATATAGATATAGATAATTAAGTCAGAAAATTATTTTTTAAAAATATTATGTAAAGTATAATACAAAAATATAGATATTTTAAATTACTGAGTAATAATAATATCAATATCATTATAACACTGTTTAAATGTGATGTGTCATAATCAATAGTTATAATCAATGTTTTGAATTAAACTCAATAGTTAGTAAATAAATTTGAGTTAAGCCCAATAATTATATTAGATTGAATTCAATGTTTTGAATTAAACCCAATGATTAGTAAAATTAAATAAAAACGATAATTAAAAGAAAAAAGGAGAATTAAAAGAAAATAAAAAAAATGCAAAAAAATATGATTGGTTAAGACTCCTAAAATGCCTCTAAGGTTGACATGTCATCCTAAACTCTTCTAAATTAACAGTTTATATAGATATAGATGATTAGTAAAATTAAAGAAAAAAAATAATTAAAAGAAAAAAGAAGAAAAAAGGAGAATTAAAGAAAATAAAAAAAAATGCAAAAAAAATATGATTGGTTAAGACTCCTAAAATGCCTCTAAGGTTGACATGTCATCCTAAACTCTTCTAAATTAAGAGTTTATATAGATATAGATGATTAGTAAAATTAAAGAAAAAAGATAATTAAAAGAAAAAAGAAAAAAAAAAAGGAGAATTAAAGAAAATAAAAAAAATGCAAAAAAAAATATGATTTGTTAAGACTCCTAAAATGCCTCTAAGGTTGACATGTCATCCTAAACTCTTCTAAATTAAGATTTTATATAGATATAGATATAGATGATTAGTAAAATTAAAGAAAAAAGATAATTAAAAGAAAAAAGAAGAAAAAAGGAGAATTAAAGAAAATAAAAAAAATGCAAAAAAAATATGATTGGTTAAGACTCCTAAAATGCCTCTAAGGTTGACATGTCATCCTAAACTCTTCTAAATTAAGAGTTTATATAGATGATTAGTAAAATTAAAGAAAAAAGATAATTAAAAGAAAAAAGAAAAAAAAGGAGAATTAAAGAAAATAAAAAAATTGCAAAAAAAATATGATTTGTTAAGACTCCTAAAATGCCTCTAAGGTTGACATGTCATCCTAAACTCTTCTAAATTAACAGTTTATATAGATATAGATGATTAGTAAAATTAAAGAAAAAAAATAATTAAAAGAAAAAAGAAGAAAAAAGGAGAATTAAAGAAAATAAAAAAAATGCAAAAAAAATATGATTGGTTAAGACTCCTAAAATGCCTCTAAGGTTGACATGTCATCCTAAACTCTTCTAAATTAAGAGTTTATATAGATGTTCAGTGTTTTTTTTTTTTTTGAAGATATCAATGTTCAGTGTTGATTGCGTTATTAGTTCAAGTTTTACCTAGCCATTGACATTTTTTAATATCTAAATAAGGAAAATATGGGGATAAAATTCTGAGGGCTATCGATTGAGCATGAGGGCGTCTCGATCACACGAGTGTAGGATCCACCAAAGAGTGAGGTTAGTCTTTTGAGTCGTGTGGAGTGAAGTGTCAGTCTCCTATAGTTGTACAGTGTGTGGAGTTGTGAGTCGAGTGAATCCTCACAAATGTAGTGTGAGTGAGTTGGTCAAGAGTGGTGAGTGTTAGTGAGAGTCTTGTATCGTGTGAGGTGTACAAAATACTTTGTACATTAATACAAGTTTTCATTTATAAAGAGAGTTTGTCCATCCTTGTCATACACGTGATAGAGTGTTAGGCTGTTAGCTACCTGTTTCCCCAACGGGCCAACGCGGCCGCCCCCTGCGCTCCCCCGCGGCCGCCTCTATAGGTTGGTAGGTGGTAGAAGATGACGATGATATGTAGTTGTGGCCTCTTTTGAGTTGCCCCAGATTATCATCGATCTATAACCAAACCTTCCATTCATTGTTGAAAATCCCTAATTTTAAAGTATTTGTGACTCACAGATACTTCAATGCTTCAATGCATGTGTGTAGATGAGAGGGCATACTGAATTCTCACCACCACACACCAGGAAAGATCGATCGATCAGCAATGGAAGAAAACAGTTAATATCGTTTCGAAGGATTTAAACTCGCTAGCTAATTGAAGGACTTACCAATGTGGAAAAGAAACTCAAGGAGCGATTGAAATCCATGTAGAATTCAAATTGATTTGGTTCAAAGTGCTGAAAAAGAAATATATTCTCTTACTAACATTGATAAACTTAATTAACGCTTTCTATAAAAACACAATTGAACAAACTTGAATTGATACTACTTTGTGAAAGACGGAAACCAAGAAGGGATGATCTTTCTGTATCTTGGTTTTGAAGATGAATTGCGCCCAGCGTGAACAGGAGACGACCACGGATTTAAAGCAATAGGAATTAGGAACCACTAAGCTCGCAAGATTGGAGGCCGCATTCTCCCTTTCTTCTTTAACTGCAAAAGGATCCGCGGATAGTTTTTCAGCACTCGCAAGATCATGAACCGTAAGTTGTTTCCCACTCGCAAAAAAACCAACAGAAGAAGTCAGTGTTCAAAGGATCTGGAGTCACTAGTAGCTTGCAATCGCTCAACAAGCTTTGCTTCCACGACGGAGCCTTCCATCTCCGTTACTTTTCAATTAAAAAAAAAAGAACAAAATATAGAAAAGAAGGAAAGGGAGAGAAAGAAGACGAACGAACGTCGACCAGAGAAGGGCGAAGGCAGGTCGCGAGAGGGAGCGAAGAATAATTGACAGCGATTTTGATCTCAGCGTGAGGTCGACGATTGCGAGGCCGGTAGAGCAATTGCACTGGTGGTAAGCTCTTGTTTGATCTAGATCGTTTTTGGTCCGATTGGGGTCTTTGAATTGAGGTTTCGTGGTTGGACTTAGGTCTTCCGGATCTTTTTTTTTTTTTTTTTTTTTTTTTGAAACGGAAAAAATTTGGCTGTAAGGACCTGCCCTACAAGCCAAGAGCATCCTTGCGGATGAGACAGCGAAGCAGAGAGTCGTCAGGAACAAATACATTGTGGAAAGCAAAATTGAGATGCGATAGACGGTCCGTAACCTGGTTTGCCTCCCGAAAGACGTGACGAATCTCAACCGAAGCGAAGAAGCCCAGCAAGACTAGACTGCCAGAGACAATCATTTCAGAGTCTCCAGTAGGCTTCCCAAGACCTTTAAGACTGTTAATTATGGTGAGGTTATCACCTTCGATCACGAGATTTGTTATGTTGAGTTATGTTGCCGTTATAATTCCTTTCCAAAGCCCCAAGCTCTCTGAACAAGCAACTGACGGATAGGGGCAAGGTCCGGAACCACAGAAGATTGGGTCACCTCTGCTATCCCTAAGAATAAATCCATAGGAACCATGGGCAGAAGGAGAGAGTGCGCCGTCAAAATTCAGTTTATAAGCTCCCGACTCTGGAGGTTTCCATTTTATATGTTTTCTTTTTTGCTCTTTTATCACGTTGTTATGGTTTTTTACTGTCGGTGTATCAATTGGGTCATCAATATTTTTGGAGGAATTCCACAAAGAAATTTGATCTCTAGTGAAAGACACAATGCATCTTGTGTCTGGCTTTATATTTTCGAATAGTGTTTTGTTGCGGAAGTACCAGATTCCCCACCATGTGAAGGCAAGTTTAGCAAATCCCTGTGTTCCTATTTTTTCTTTAATATCCTGAAGGGTTTGATTTATATCCTTTCCTTCCAAGAAGCATCCATTAATCTTAATAAAGGAAGTTGAGTCAATTGATATGAGTGTTTCTCGCGTGATGGGACAGCTCCATAGGAGATGGTGTATGTCTTCATAGTTAGAGTCACAATGTGGGCAATCTGTGGGTATGCCCAAATGACGGGATGCCAGTTTGACTGTAGTGGGTATACCGTTTCGTGTAATTTTCCAAAGAAACGTTTTGACTTTAGGTGAAATATCAAGATTCCAGATCCACCGCATTCCCGATTTCTGGTGATGTTTCATGTTGTTGATCATGTCTATAGCGGATTTAGTAGAGAACCAACCATTTCGACTCCATTTCCAGTATAGTCTATCCATGTGTATGTTCTTGGGTATTGGTGTATTTGTTATGGACGTTATTGCTTCCTTGGGTAGGATATGCTGTAGTGAGGTACTTAATTTCTCATGGTCCCATGTTTTGTCTGCTTTAATAAATTGATTCACCTTGGTGCTTATGGCAGGTTGATGATGGTTAGATATCAAGGTAATGAGAGGTTCATTACCCATCCAATGATCAGTCCAGAAATTTATGTTTTTACCGTCCCCAATAGACCAACGGATACCCTCCTTGAACAGAGGGATTAGTTTGGTTAGTTGGGCCCATTGCCAGGATGAGCCCCCTCTTTTTTGATATTGCAAAATGTCTTTTTGTTTGAGGTATTTTTCTGTTATTATGGTTACCCAAGGGTTGTGAGGTTCTGCTAGTATTTTCCAAATTAATTAATTTAAGTTGCAGTGCTTTGTTCATGTCCTCCGAGTTTCGAAGCCCCAGACCCCCATTTTCTTTAGCCTTGCAGACATCGAACCAGCTAATAAGAGGTTTGTATTTTGGTCCCTTGTTCCATAAAAAATTTCTATTTATTTTATCAAGTTCTGCATGTATTGATTTTGGTAAGAGAAAGCATTGCATCAAATGTAATGGTTTGGCAGATAAAGTTGACTTGATAAGGGTACAACGCCCAGCTTGAGAGAGGCAGTTAGCCTTCCAACGGTGAAGCTGAGATTTCGTGGTTAATAATAAGTCTTTGAAATCATCTTTAGTTGTTCGTTCACATATGATTGGACAACCCAAATAGTTACCCAAGTTTGTTGTGTATCCAATTTCAAGTTCATTTTGTAGAAGGTTCCTTTGGCTTGTTGCTACATTTAAGGAGGTTTGAAAGTGCGATTTATGCCTATTAACTCTTTGTCCTGACAGAGATGTGTATTCCTTTAGTATTTTATTGATTTGATTGCATGCAGTTTGCGTGGCAGAGGCAAAGATTACAATATCATCAGCAAAGGCTAAGAATGGAATCCTAGTTCCGTTTCGGGTTATCTTTAATCCTAGGTGGCTTTGGGGTTTAGCAGCTTCATTCTGAAGTCCTCGGGCAAGGATCTCAGATAGAATGAGAAAGAGGTATGGTGATAAAGGGTCTCCTTGTCGTAGTCCACATTGTGGGAGAAACAAATCTGTCGGTTCATTGTTTACTAGAACCGAGTATGAGACCGTAGTTATGCATTCCTTGATCCAGCCCGAAAAGCGGTTAGAGAAGCCAAATTTTTTAAGTATTATTAGTAGAAATTCCCAGTCAACCAGATCAAAAGCCTTTTCCATGTCAAGTTTTACAGCCATCCATCCCGAGTTTCCTTTTTTCTTTGTGAATGAGTGAAAGATTTCATTGGCTATTAATATATTGTCCTGTATGGATCTACCAGATGTGAATGCACTTTGTAGAGGGTTAATGATCTTGGGAATAATTTTTTTAAGTCGTGAAGCCAGAATCTTCGAAATGATCTTGTAGGTTGTAGAGCATAGACTTATAGGTCTGTAGTGGGATGTCGTAGTCGGATCATCACGTTTCGGTATTAGGGCTATGAAAGTATGGTTTGTTTGTTTTAGAATTCGTCCGCTAAGAAAGAAGCTTTTGACGGCTTTTACAACGGAAGGTTCAATAATGTACTAGTACTTTTTGAAGAAGCTGGCCGGAAAGCCGTCAGGCCCAGGGGACTTGTCATTTGCTAGGCTGAAAACTGCATTTTTTATTTCCGAGTTGGAGACTTGCCTTGTTAGCCAATCATTGTCTTCATTTGTGACTTCCGAATTTATATTGTTTAACAAGTCGCTTGGTATATGATGCCTCGGTCGTTGGGCGTAACGCTTTGCAAAATCCTCCTTGATGTGTTCCCGTATGTCTTTTTCATTTTTTAAAGTTACCCCAGCAGCTGTATGTATTAGTTTTATTATATTTTTATTGCGACGACCCGTCGCTATTCTGTGAAAATACTTTGTGTTAGCGTCATTTAATTTTATGTGTCTTCTTTTAGCTCGTTGACCCCAATATTTTTGTTGGTAACTTAGTAACGAGGCATGCTTGGCGGTCAGCCTTCTTATTTTATTTTCTATATTACGATCATATGTGTTGCAAAGTTTAGTTTGTAGATCATGTAGCTCAGTTTCTACTTGGGTAATTTGGCGGAAAATATTACCGAAAGTAACCTTGCTCCATAATTTGCTCTTTCTTTTAACCTCTTGGAGTTTTTTGGTAAGCTTATACATTTGCGATCCTGGCGGGTTGACACGCCAAGCATTTCGAATAAGTGTTTCATAGTCTGACCTAGTGGTCCATGCCATTTCAAACTTAAATGGTTGTAATTTTGGTTTTTGATTTTCCATTAGTTCTAGAGTGATTTGTGCATGGTTAGATTTTATAAATGCATGTGTTTTTGTATAAAGGTTAGGGAATTGTTGCATGAGATTGTAACTTACCAAGGCTCTATCTAATTTTTCATAAATATTATCAGGTCCATTTTCTCTTTTCCTCCGAGTGAATTTGTTTCCACAAGTCCGGGCGTCTACCAGGTTATATGTTGTAATGATGTCATTGAGACGCTGAAATCTTTTCATGGTGGGGGGGTTCCCTCCTAATTTATCATTTGGTTCCAGAATCTCATTTAAGTCTCCCATTAGTATTAAGGGTTCCTTAATGTTCCTGATAGTAGATGAGAGGGAAGACCAGAAAGCATCCTTCTCGCCCTCATGAGGTGTAGCATAAACAAATAGAATCTCAATTACAACATTGAGAGTATTGTTACTATATGTTGCGTGTATTGTTCTGTGATCCGAGTTCTTGATTGTGAAGGTTTCATTTTGGAATTGTGACTCTTTCCATAGAAGACAAAGACCACCCGATAGGCCAGTAGAGGGACAGAAGTGCATTTTGTCAAATCCTGGTTTCCTCCAACAGTTGTCCGGAGGCGGATTTTGCAGTTTTGTTTCTGCTAGCATGAGAATTTTAATATGTTCTGTTCTGGTGGTTGATTCAATCTGAGTCCATACATTCTTCCTACTAAGGCCTCTAACGTTCTAGAAGCTAAATTTCATGATCACAATTTTTTGGGAAATGGGTATCTCTAGAGTCGTAAGCCTTTGGGGCATTATTTTGTGGTTTTAGAATTTTAAGCATCTGTATGTTTTCAAGAACATGTTTCTTGTGAAGGGAATGTTCGATCTTATCCATAATAGAGGAAGGTAGTGGGAGTCTTACAGATATAATTAGACGAGTATTGGGTCTCATTTTGGTATACTTGTTGAGGCGGGGTGATTTTCTTCTTGGGTGTTGATATATGAGTTGTTGATATCTAGGATATGTGAGTTGTTTATATTTCTTTTGTTTAATGCTTTTAGGACACTGTATTATGTTCCTAGATTGATTTATTCCTATACTGATTCTATATTGGGGTATATTGGTAACCTGTTGAGCAAGGCTTGTTAGTGGTAATGTGCAATATAGAGAAGAGTGCAAACATGCCCAAAAAGTCCACCTAATATTTAATAATCCTAGTAGGTTATTGATTTTATCAATAATATGCAAAGGCACATCAGAGGTAAGAAGTCCTACCAAAATAAGATTTTTACAATCAAATATGTTGATAAGTTCATAGAGTCCATGATTAACGGAACTAAGAACAAGGTCACGTGATGATAATGTATTCTTATCGGCATATGTTAAGAAGTGAACTATAATCTTCTTACATGTGTTGGTCTTGATGAATGTTGAATGTGAGCTCGTGTAATCTGTATGCACATGTTTTCCTTGATATGAATGGACTGCCAAACACCAGGAAAGCAAGATCATGATGCTATCCAGATGAGACAGCAAGTGTGAAGTTAGTCTGCTATCCACCTTGCTCCGCGAGGTAGGCAATCCGAGTGCGAGTGCTTGATTCCCAAATGCTGGTGACAGTTTTGTTTGTCCATGAGTCCCTTCAGATTTACTTTGCTCTTGAAGCTTGATCTGCAGAGCATATGAATATCTATATTGCACGAAAGTTGAGCAAACATATTGATAAAGGTAATACATAGCATAATTTAGGTAGTGCAGTTTACATGTAGGCTGAATCTGACAAGAGAGTTTGGATTCAAGTTTGTATTGAGGTTGGAACTGTTGTAGCTGGGTAAAAAAGGAGTCAAGATCAAGCTTCCCTTTACCCTTGTCACTCTTGAGTGATTTGGAGGGAGTTGTGGATTTGTGGGTGTCACCCGAAGGCTCCCCGTTAGGTTTGATAATTGTGGGTGTCGGTGAGGCCCCATCGGGACCCCCCTTCCCTTTTGGAGGTTGTTGGTTTTCCATTAAAGCAAAGTAGTACCAATTGAAACCAAGACCGATGGAAAACACAACAAGTTTTTGGAAGAAATCAAATGCTTTTATGATTATAGAGCTAACGGGTATAAGCATACCCTCAGTTTTTATTGTCAGTTTCCAGGTAAATAAGTGTCTAAGAAAGGAGTGGAACCAATTACATGATCTGGAAGGAGATTTAATGAAATACTTGTTTGTAATAAATTTAACAGCGAGTTCACTTACAGAAGATATCAAAGGAGCATTATACAAGTTCAGCTTATGAGTAGTTTCAACATTGTGAACAAGAATGAGAGTTGACCGAGGTCCCTTGTAGTAATTTTGTGCCTGCAAAACAGTTTGATGATGTTTCTCAAGAGGGAGTCCACTTTGAGGATAATGAGTATGCAACCCTTGTGGGACAAGTCTAATTGTTATCAAATTAAACTGAGTTGAAAAAAGTAGTGTGTTACCATAATAATTGCTAGAGATAAGGTTAGTATTAAGTATAAGATAGCATTTCAACTTTAATAGATAAACATGATAAATGTTTAATTTTTTGAGAAACCTAGGTTTCATGATTTTATTTAGTGTGATACATAAGCACATACAAAGCTTTATGTTGCCCTGCTTGAAAATCAAGGACATATGTATTGCTGGCATTGTAGAGCTGCTACTTGTATTGGGACATTGGTCATACTTTTTGTGTTTCTTGGGGCGATTCTGCACAAGGAAACATGATTCCACAGGCTCAAGAGAAGGAGTCTCTCGAGCCAAGTCAAAAACAGTATGTGGTGCTTTTAACACCAGTAATGTGGATACAGAATAGAGATGTTGTGTATGGATAGTGAGTTTATTTTGATTTTTCAAGACACAAACAAGATGAATAGAATTGAAATATTAACTGATGTAGTGATCAAAAACAATGTAGATTTCTTATGATAGTAAGCATTATGTGCAGTTATTGTAAAGGAAAAAGGATAATGGTTGCTGTCTGTAGGTTTCAAATTTACATATTTTCGTGCACATCTTTCCAAACAAGATAATGGTTGCTGATCAAAAAACAAACGGAAATTTCGTGTGGTACCCCTGAGGTATTGGCTTTTTCGCGTGGTGTACAGAAGTTTGGTATATTTCGCCGGGTACCCTTAAGGTTTGGCAAAATTTCGTCTCGTGCCCTTTGCTGTTTAACTTAGTGGATGCCGTTTACATTTGGAAAAAATAGAAATTGAAATTAAAAAAAAAAAACGAAACACCTGCATTTCCCCTCGTGCCCCTTTTTTTTCTTTCTCACAGAAACCCGAAGGAAGCAAATCAGTGAATCACAATGAAGAGATCTGACCAAGGAAGAGATCAACGTCGGCGAAGGAAGGAGTGGACGACGAAGCCGTTTCCGACGAGTGTGGTTGGAAGGTGGTGGGCGGTTCTGGTGACGGTTGGGTCATCGAGCAGGTATGTGTTTGATTTTACGTTTTAAAATTCTAAAATTTAGGGTTTCACTTTGGGATATGGAATTGGGGATTTAACAGGAGTGAAATTTCGAGACGATGATGGAGGCCCCCATAAGTATGTGTTTTAATTTGAGATTTTTTTCAATTAGGGTTTATGTGTTTGGATTTGTGGAATTGAATGGATTGGTGATGTCGAATGGGTTAGGGATTGGAATTTCGAGAGATTTGTGATTTTAAAATTGAGATGGGTTACCTTTTTCATTAAATTTCATGTTGAAGAAATTAAACCTCACATTCTTAATGTTCATTCACCTTTTCTCTTTCCAATTGCAAGACCAAATTCTCGAATTGGGTTCCTATTGCACTTGATTAGATTACTCAGGCATAGATTATATCTCATTCAATAATTATCTCCAGCTTATGCCAAGAAAACAATCTCAAAATTGTTGTAGCATCTAGTGCTAATCATAATTGTGGATGCAAATCATGCTATTGTCGGATTACTTTTGATCTAATGGTGTGTAAAAGTTATTCTTTATTCCTTTGTAATAAGATGTTTTAACCACATCTTCATTTATGTATTTTCAATTAGTCTATTAGCTCAAATGGGGAGCAATGTGTGATTACACATGATGTGGGTTCGAGTCCCACATAGACTCCAAAATTAAAGGATGAAAAGTAGCACTTGGCAAAAAAAAAACAGCCTTAATTTTATCTAATTTTTTTCTTTACTGAATTTTGTTCTTTGTTGCACTCTCAGTTGAACTCTTTTCTTTGCTGCACTATCTACTAAACTTTGTGTTAAACTCTCTTCTTTATGCTATTTAGCAAAGCTGCCTCAAATTCCCACTCTTAGCTTTTGGAAACCTTGGCTTGACCATGGAGTGATGTCTTTCTCTCGTTTTTCAGTTAATTTGCTGCTTGTTGTCATGGCTTACAGCTGAACTTATTTGCACGCATTTACATTGTTGACAGTAAGAGTTGGTTGTCATAAACCCATAACTTGTAATTTGCTATAAATTCTATAATAGATATGTTACTTGTTACTCATCTGATTTTTTTATAATCTCTTGAGTTTTTTTTATCTTGTTTTCCAAGATCATTTGTTTGATGCTTGTCCTTTTTTTATTGTCTTATGCTCTAGATTTGATTGACACTTTGACAAATATGTTTCTCTGCCTTGGCCTTATTATCCAATTCTTTCAGTGTATGATTAATATGTCCAAACTATTGTGGCATATATCAAATTTCTATTTCTTGTAAATCGTTTTAAAGTGAGCAAGTTATATGCATAGCCTATGCGGGAGTCGAACCCACATCTTGTACATAAGCACATGCTCTACCATTTGAGCTAATAGGCTTCAAAACAAGCTTTAAGGTAATTGTCATGCTCTACCGTGACAATTTTTAACTAACTGTCTTGGAATTCAGTAAAAATCTAAGGTATATGACAGACATTAGGACTGAATATTTTGCATTGAATATACATATAATTATGGCAACTTTTGCATTATAATATGCAAAACCCCGCTTTGTTCTTCAACACAAATCATTCTCCTGCTGATCGTTTGTTTTCATATTCAACATTCCTCTAAGAAGCAATAAAAAAAATTGAATGATCCATCATAACAAAGAGAAGACAAAGCATGAGAAATAGCAACAAGTGCTCAGGTTGTTTCAACTTGTTTAGACTGTGATTACAGAAAAAAGTGTACGTTGTGAAAATAGCATTCATCTGATATTCTAGATTTAGGAGTAAACAAACAAAATGACAGGAGATTTTCCATGTCCTTAAACATTAACACCTTGCAAAAGGACTACTACTCTAACCTACCCCTACTGGAAATTTTCATTCCAAATTTCAATGACCTACCTTTATGTATATCCAAGTTAATCAAACTCTGGTGAGTTTGCTATAATAAGATTTATCAGATTAGCGCCACATGACCCCCTATATTGTAAGCGTAAGTGTCCCCTAATCTCATTATATTGTTCATGTCGATCTGAAGCGAAAACCACCTACCTATTTGATCAGGGAAAAAAATCCCATAATCATACTTCCAAATTCTCCATCCATTCAAATCTCAAATTCAAACAATTCAAATCCCCAAATCCAAACACTTGAATGTAGGATATTGTGACTTTATTATCATGATGCAAATTTCACAAAAAGATGAGATAAAAAGATAGATCAAAACTAGACCATTGACAAACAAATCTAAATCAACAATGTTGAATTATACTACTGCAACAGCAATTATCTAAATATCTTGCCCACATGGTGATATCAACATCCAAAATAATGAATACTTAAAACTCCCATTTTCCAACATCAACAGGCTATGAATCAACCCAGTTGCTCTTAACCACAATTAATCTCCTCCCAAAAGGCCATTAATTCCAAATATTTAAGCTTTCTACCATGTACAAGCCTATTATGGGAGAAAACGATGTTTATTTACAGTTCAAACACGCCCAAATTTCAAACGAATTGCAACCCAAATTTCCCACAAATTGCAACCAAATTTCACACGAAACCCTAGTTTTCGAAAAGGGGTTCGAAGTCTCAGGCGTACCTGCAACCTTGCACCGCCCTCTTCTGGCGGATTCGGCTCGGTGCGGCGCGGCACGGCGCAGCAAGGCCTCCTCCTTCCTTGCTATGTTGCTCACTCGCTCCTCTACCGGTCGCCTCCTCCAGGTCGGATTCTTCTTTCTCCCTTTCTTTCAGGTTTTTTTTAATCATTAAAATCTAACGGAGACTCTCGCTTGCCGTTACATTTAACTGGACAAGGGCACGGGGCGAAATTTGTTATAAACTCAGGGGTATTAGGCGAAATATGCCAAACTTTTGTACACCGCGCGAAAAAGTCAATACCTCAGGGTCACCACGCGAAATTTCCGAAAAACAAATTCAGGTCAAGCTTTCCTTTTCCTTTGTCACCCTTAAGTGAGTTGGAGGTATTTGGAGGTTTTTGGGTGTCACCCGAAGACTTCCCGTTGGTTTGGGTATTTATGGGTGTCGGTGAAGCCCCATTGAGGCTCCCCTTCCCTTTAGTTGGTTGAGTGTTTGCCATTAAAGCAAAGCAGTGAAGCTTGTAACCACACCAGCCAGTGTAAACAGAGAGCTTTTGATAGAGAATGATAAGAGAAAGTAAAAGGAGGAGAGAGCATGCTTTTAATTTGGGATTATTTGATAGAGTAAGAACAGCGAACCTGCCACAGCGAGACGAAGCACCCAGTATTTAACTGATATGCTATGACTGTGTTATTTGCATCGGAAATATTGTTCCATTTGATTTCTGGTTTTTTTTTTTCCAATCAAAATTATATATTCTGGTATTCATGGGTGCATTACGGCAATATATAATAACTCCATCAGTATTTAGCCATTTAGTTATCTATAGAAGAACAAGGAATCTTTGTATACATGGTGTATTGTCGGGCAACAACTCCATTGGTATTCTAGTGTTTGTAGCTAGAGGCCTTTGGTATGACAACAAAATGCCCTTGATTTTAAGTCTATTAGCTCAAATGGAAGAGCGTTGTGCTCACGCACAGAGACGCGGGTTCAAATCCCGCATAGGCTCCCTATGGTTGTTGAATTTCATTGGTCAGTGTTTGGGTTTATGCCTGAATTTAATGGACTTTTAATAATACTGCAGATTTACCTCCTAATTCATTAATAAAAAGTGAAGAACTGGAAAAGCTTATGTGTAATAGTGAAATGGTGTTTGATTTTAGCTTGATGACTTCACACCATTTATAGTGTTGCCTATCAATTCTTCTTCTATGCAAATAAACGCTTGACTTGGCTTGATTATGATATTGCCATAAACAGAAAGTTTTGTTACTTTGAAGCAAAAAAGAAAGTTTTGTTACTTTTTTTTTCTTTATGATTTCACACTGTCTGGACTGGATTCATTAGATATGGGATTTTCTATTAGGCAACAAAATCTGAAAAGCTCTGTATGAAGAATTTTACTTGATTTTTCATTTTGACGTCTTTTTGGAAAATATTTTGGGCCACTATATCTTTATTAATTAATTGCCTACCCTTTGATCAAGAACTCTACAAGAATCTTATGTATGTTAAAGTAAAAGCTCTTACTACATTATTCATGTGGATATGAATTATGGTGAATTTGTGTTGGAGCTTTCCCATAAGCTTGTTGTTGCTGTAAAAAGAAGCTCAAAGCCAGTTGTTGTTGAATTGTACAAGTAGGTATGGTACTTATGACAACATCTCAATGCAGTAACATTACAATATTGAATATGGTTGTTTCAATAATTTGTATGATAGCAACTCAGTGCTGAAACTTGTTTGCAGCAAACAAACATTTTCAAGGTCAAACCTTTTCATTATCTTCTAATCATGAGATCAAAGTTACAATTTTAATTTAGTGACATGGAGAACAACCGAGTAAGTTCAAAGTTAGCCTATGTGGGAGTCGAACCCACATCTTTGTGTATAAACACATCGCTCTTCCAATTAAGCTAATAGGCTTACACAAATGCACAAGGATTATTAATGTTTACACTTGATCAGTTTATCTAAAGCATTTTAAATCCACAAAATCTCAGCAGGGGGCGAGAATTGAGAAGAGAACAAATAATTGAAAGCGGGTATGGAAATCACAATCAAATGACGGTTCCAAAGTCTATCACAAGGTTCTACAGTCTAGGATAAAGAGACAACCACATGATCTTCCATTATGTTAATTGTAAGCTTATGTGATCTTCTATAACTTCTTGTACGTATTTGACCTTCAAACTTGAGTTTAATATTAGCTAAGGGAGTAAGGGACATCCCCATTGCCCAAGATCTTTCCCACATTATCTATTGATGCTTTGGAGCATTTTATAATATTGTTACATGGTAGAGCTAAAGGAGAGGATCAGGAAACAAGGGCACAAGAATATAAACAATTTTTATGAAAGTGAATGACTCTCCATAGCCCTGAATCTATCAATTAGTAATGGGTCACCCACCTATTACATTAATTTCCCCTTTCTCCTAGCCTAACTAATTGCTTCTAGTCTCTGGTGGCATATATAGCCTACCCATTCAAAGTATCATATCTAAATATTTCAAAAAAATCAAGAGCACTGATGCGGTATAAACACTAGTTCAACCTTGTTATAGTAGACAGATAGATACTCGTATACCTATGGCCTCAAATCAGTCTCTTAAATCCCTAAACCCTAGATTAAAATGAGAGATACTAGAGTTCGAATCATCAATTGAATTTCAACAATTCAAATCCTCACCCCTAACCCCTAAATCCCCAAACCCTAGGTTAAACTGAGAGATACTCACCTCCACCGTCGTCGTCCTCAGTCACCACTCACCAGCGCTCCTTCGTCTTCTCTCTCTCACCCTTCGTTCTTCGACGTCCGTCTTCCCTTTCTCTCTCGCGACCTGCCTTTGCCCTTCTCTAATCGACCTTCGTTCGTTTTTTTTTTTTTTTTTTGATTAGGTAAGAATTTGGGTAGGAAACTACCCAAGAGCATCCAGGCGGATTAGATCCTGAAGATCTTTGTTAGTTGTTAGTTGGACCCCATAGGCAGAGTGACAAAGGTGTGCAACCTTATCAGCCACTCTGTTGCCTGTGCGGGGAATATGAGAAAATGAAACTTTCCTCACATTTCGAAGGATGGATTGGATGTCGGACAAGGTCATTTCTACTTCCCACGGGCATCGGGTTTTGCCTCTCATGTAGTCAATAATGATTTTGGAGTCACCTTCAAAGATAATGTTCTGGATATTTAATTTTCTGGCCTCCACCACCCCCAGCCTAAGAGCTGCGGCTTCAACCTGTAGGGGTGATGAACGACCTAGTTTTAAGTATGACATTTGGATGGGGTTTGCGTTCCAATCTCTGATGATCATACCAGCGGAGCTCGCCCCATTACGTAGTGCTGACCCATCGAAATTGATTTTATATGTTCCGCATGGTGGCCTTTTCCATCTATCGTGTTTCCTTCTGTCAGCTTGTTTAAAGTTTTTAGTTTGTACGGGATATCTTCCTTGTTGGTTAGTGTGATCATCATCCTCAAATTGGCATGCCCGGTTCCAGTTCTCCATTTGCTTTGTGGAAAAAGCGTCAATACTGTTAGCTGTGGGTGATTTTTGGTTTCTGAATGTTGCCCCATTTCGGAAGTACCATATACCCCACCATCTTGTGGCAATGGCTTGTATTTTTCTATTTGGTAGGTTGTGTAACCAATTCATCAATTCACCTGTATCCCTGGTTCTAGCCGTAGTTTGTTGAAGTGTCTGTTGCTCTGTTTTACTTAGGTGATTTCTGGTCAGCTCAGGGAAACATTCTGTTAGAATATGGGTATCATCCTTCATACAGCCGACGCACCGATCGCACGCCGAGGGCACAGAGACCCCACGTGAGGCGAGTCTGGCCTTAGTGGGCAAGCCCGACCGAGATATTTTCCACAGGAAGTTCTTTATTTTAGGTGGTAGATTAAGTTTCCATATCCATTCGTACTCTCTGTGTTCGTTTGCCGGCTCATTCATGATAAATTTGTAGGCAGAAGAGGTCGTAAACCAACCGTGTTTGTCAGGCCACCAGTAGAGCCTGTCCTCTAATGGGGTAACAGGTAGCTGGACCGAAAGAATGTCATCCACCAACACACTCGGAAGCACCCTGCGAAGTTTCTCCACCCACCATTGTCCATTTATAATATATTCGTTGACCGTTTCGTTGATATCAATTTGTGTCGGGCATTCCGGTCTGCCCCTCAAAGGTTTTTCAGATACCCAATTGTCAGTCCAGAATTTTACCGATTTTCCATTTCCAATGGCCCAGATGATCCCGGTTTTGAACTTTTGTAGCAGGCTTGTTAATTTGGCCCATTGTCAGGACATATTCCCAGCTTTCTCGTACTTAAGTATATGTGTTCCCTTTAGATATTTGTATGTAATTAATTGGACCCATGTGCTGTTTGGTTCGGCTAAGATCTTCCATAGTAGTTTTAGTTGTAGAGCCTCATTCATTTCTTTAGCTTTTCTAATACCCAAGCCCCCTGCTTTCTTTGATTTGCAAATTTTGTCCCATCCAATTAATGGTCTGTGTTGCGCATCCTTGTTCCAGAAGAAACATCTGTTAATCGTGTCTAACTCACTATGCATTGCGGCCGGTAGCATAAAGTTTTGCATTATGTATAATGGTTTTGCATATAGGTTTGATCCAATGAGTGTGGCTCGTCCCTGCTGAGATAATGAGTCCGCCCTCCATTTACTCAGTTGGTCTTTGGTTTTCGTGACAACTTCCTTAAATGTATCGTTATTGACCCTGCCGTTAATAATGGGACAACCTAGATATTTTTCTACCGAGTGAGAGTGGTTGATGCCAAGCACTTGGCCGAGCTCGACCGTTCTTGAGCGAGTGACGCCGGGTGAGGCTTGGAAAGTTGATTTGTTGTAGTTCACTTTCTGCCCAGAGATTTGGCAGTAGTCGTCTAAAATGGTTTTAACTTTGATGCAAGCCTCATTGCTTCCCTTAAGGAAAATGAGTATGTCATCTGCAAACGCAAGGAGCGGGATACAGGGGCCAGAATGGCCAAACCTAAACCCAAGCGATTTGTCAGGGGCCAGGGCCTCCTTGGCCAGTTTACGGGCCAATACTTCTGCACCGAGGATAAACAAGAACGGTGATAAGGGGTCTCCCTGTCGTAAGCCTCTTGTTGGGGTGAAGAGATCCGTAGGTCCATTATTCACTAATACAGAGAATGAGACAGATGTGATACATTCCTTGATCCAATTTATAAAGGTTGGGTGGAATCCAAATTTAAACATGACAGCCTCCGTGAAGTCCCAGTCAACACGGTCATAGGCCTTCTCCATGTCTAATTTGAGGGCCAGCCACCCTTTCCTGCCCTTCCTATTGCAATCTCTCCTTCTCGCTCCTCCATCTCCGGCATCTCACCGGCGAGGCGAAAAATATCAAAATCTCTGGGGCACCACATGAAATATGTAAAAGAGTTGTATACCCGGCGAAAATTGCAATACCACAGGAGCATCCTGTGAAATTTCCGATTTATAATTTTGAATTCACCGTTGATAATTCGTATTATTTTGATTCATTTTTACTTCTATTTTTAGCTAGTTCCCTAATGTTTTCTCTTTTTTTTTTTGCTAATTCAAAAAAAAATTCGAATAAATAACCCTCTCGCCTTATCTGCAGCCTACTGTCTTCACCTGCGCCATCTCTCCTTCTCGCTCCTCCATCTCCGGCATCTCACCGGCGAGTCTATCTCTTTCCGATGAGGGCGCCAGTGGCAGTGAACCACCCTTGGCCGGCGCCGGTTTCCAGTAAGCTTCTCACGGTGAGTTGCATCGCATCAATTTCCTCCTTCCCCTCCTCTTTTATCCCTTTCTCTACGGACACATTCTTTCTCACATTTCGTCTCCCAAATTGCTCTAGCTTAAACGAAGTGTATGGAAATTCCATTAATTTTTGCTGCTGCTGTTGTTGATGTTGATTTCGTGTTATGACAATGTGTTTGATGATCGAATGTTACTTGTACGATCGTAATTATCATATCTAGGGTTAATGGATGACATAATCTTCTAAAAAGTTACTAGTGCCATCTGACATGTAGATTGTAGAGTTTGGTCTCGTTTATAGATATATACTACTCCTCTGGCACTTGTGGCTATAGGGGAATTTATGCTTTTCTTCTTCTAGGGCGCACCTATGGATCTTCTTTGCCATTCGCATGCCTTATTTGGTTTGTTTATGGGCTCACTTGACACATTTGTGGTTGTTATTTTGTTTACCTTTTAAGGAAATTTTATTTATCTAGGAAGAAACTTCACATTCGCCCACAAGTTTAACTAAAGAAGGTACTACATTTCTGCCTATTGAGATCAAACATACCCCAATTCTGATGCTAGTCAGTAGTAACCCAAGGGCACCCTTGATGATGGGAAAAAAGACACTAAAATAAAACTGCATTAGCTTTAACAAACTTTATGGAACTTCCATTCATGATGTTGTTGATTTCGTGTTATGGAAACGAACTTGTACAACCGTGATTATCATTTCTGGGGTTGATGAATGACATAATCTTCTAAAATGTTTACGTGTATGCCATCTAACATGTACTGTAGAATTTAGAGTTCTCTTGCAAATCTCACAGTTTGGTCATGTTTATGGATATTTATACTACTAACTTACTATCATGTCTGATCTGTAGTATTTGTGGCTATAGAGGAATTGTCTTCTTTTGTGGCAGGGCAATGCCTGTGGATCTTCTTTGTAATCACATGCTTTTTTTAGTTTGTTTATGGGCTCATTTGACTCAATTTCAACTGAATTCGGAGCAGTTGCAGCTGTTATTTTGTTTAGTTTTGAAGAAAAATTTCTTTTATGTAGAAAGAAACTTCACATTCACCCACAAGATTGAACCGATCTAAAATATAAGGCATTTTAAATGCTTGCACCATTTTATGAAAGAAAAAAGTAACCAATGAAAGAGTGAAAACTTAACTTGGGAAAATGAATAAACCAATGAAATGACCTGAGTTACCTAAAATATCAATATTCATCTCCGAAAGTTTGATATTTTTTTTGGTTTATTTTTCTTGTCTGATGATTCATATTGGCACTGGAGATAATTTTGGATTTCATGCAATATAAAGTGACTACATTCTGATGTTTTCTTGAGCTAAACAATGTACTTTTACCAATAAGCAGAGGATGATCTTGATTTCAGAGATTTCCATGAACTGAAACCTCAGAGAACCATTAATAAGGTTATTCCTATGGATGACCCAGTTTTCGTTTATTCCATAAACTGATTTTCAAGTATTTATTCAGCTACAAGTGTCTTTACAGCACATTCCTTATTTTCTACGAGGCCTCCATATCAGCTATCAGCACATTATCATTATCATATAAGTTATTTTATTAGACCATATAATTATATGTTGCCATATAAGGCACGAGTATGTGTGCCAACAAACCCTATGTCAACTCTAAGGTCTACTAATCCCCATTGAACCGTTGTACTTCATACAGGAGAAATGTTCAAGACCCACCAGAAGGAACCCAGTTCACCATTCAAGGAAGGCCCAACATACCACTTGGTGCTTCATGGGAACAACAGTTCGACAAGGTATCCAAACCTCCATCCTACACAAAAACAGCAAAGCCTTTGAAATTCATGCACTGATTGGACCAAACAGCAGTGTAGATGTTCCAGACACTAGAATTTCAGACATATTTGACATTTCAGAACTGAGGAACAGCTTTTTGTTGGCGGACCTAGATCCTGCTACTGCAAAACTCGCTATTGGCTTCATAGGACCCTTCATCTCAGCATTCGCATTCCTTTTCATCGCGAGAATAGTGATGTCATGGTACCCCAAGCTCCCTGTGAGCAAGTTCCCTTATGTCCTAGCTTATGCTCCAACCGAACCAATCCTTATCCCTACACGTAAGGTAATACCGCCCTTGGGTGGTGTAGACATTACACCTGTGGTTTGGTTTGGCTTGCTCAGTTTCTTGAATGAGATATTGGTAGGGCCACAGGGGCTTCTTGTCCTCATTTCTCAACAGAGATAACTGGTATGTAAATTCGAGATCCATTGCTTAAAATGCAGGTTAGTTTTGTACTTTTGTCCACTGTAAGATCATTATCTTGAAAGTGCACATACATAGAAACCAGTGTCTATATAATGTAATTGTAATACTTACAATTGTGGAACTCTGCCCTTCTCAATTTTGCTATTGTGATTATAGATCAACTTGTTCTTGCTGGTGGTTGGGTTTGTGTTGCAAATCAAATAGTACTCCAACCGAAAAGGGTGTGTTCTTGAAGCAAAAGGAAAAAGAGTTGAATCCATCAGCAGTTCAGCACAATACATGAAACATCAAAATCCAAAGACAACAACAAACAACTCATGAAGAACACACAATAACAGCAGCAAATGAGGCACAGCACAAAGAGTTGAAAAGCAAGAAGCAAAAGCCTTTAAGAAGTATCGTCATCAGCATCGGGAGTGTCGAGCTCGGCCCTCTCCTGCTCAGCCTCCTGCACCTCCTTCTCCGTCTTCCTACCCTTCTTGGACTTGTAGTAGACGCTCATGAAGGTCCCGACGGCTCCATACTTCCTCCTGCATTTCTCGTAAAGCTCGCCTTCGAACATCCTCCAGAAGCTCTTCTCGCTGAGCTCGGAGACCGTGTACTGTGGCTGGAAGCAGTGGTTGTCGATCATCCACTTCTCCATCTTCCTCACAGCCTCTGCTCCGTCGAACACTTCTCCTCTCAGCACCGATGCGGGTGCGTAGTAGACCCCCACGTCTGTGTACATCTGCGCGTACGAAGTGTCGCCCTGCCTTCGGTGTTGCTCGAACCCCGCCTCAGGGTACACCATTGTCTTGGCTGGCAGCTTGAATAGCCTGTGTGGGCATAGCCACAGTGGGTACACCTGAAACAAACAAACAAAGAGAGATTATGATTTATGAAACGGTTTTGTACTCTAATATATGAAGCAAAGTTTCGTTTGGGACAATGCGCCACAATGGGGTAGATAATTAGATTGCTTTGGGTTGATTGATACAAAAAAAAAAGAGAAGATAATTGGGTGAGTTTGAATTCAATTCAAACCAATTCTGTCTATGTTTTGTTGTTAAAGTCTGGTGGGTCAATAATTGAGGTCGTGTCCAGACACACATTCCCATTAAGTTTAAAAACGAGATTTTATCACAAAAGTTTAAACTATTATGTAAAATCTTTAAAATTGAATTTTTATATTGATGTAACTTGTAAGATATTATATTTCACAATCTCAAGAATTGCATGTGTATATGACTAGGAGTGTTTCAAATAGTAAGTGTAGAGTAGATGTATAGCATACAAAAGTAAATGAATAAAACTTTTGAAATTCAAAAAAATATAAATACGCACATTTTATAAATAAAACTTTCTCAAAATGAAAAGTGAGGTGAATATTTAGACAAAAGTTCATGAATAAAACTATTGGAATTCGAAAAAGTATAATTGTGAACATTTAATAAATATGCAATTTTGTATAGTATTGTGCACCAAATTCATTCTCACTTTTCACAAAAATAAAACTTTCTCAGATAAAAAATGCAAGTTAATTAATACTTATACAAAAGTGCATGAATCAAACTTTTGAAATTCGAAAAAGTATAATTGTGGACATTTAATAGATATCATTATTGATTCACCAAATTCATTATCACTTTTCAAATTAAAAAAAACTTTTCACATAAACCACTCTCTACTAACAAGAAAAAATAAAATTTAAAACCTTACCTCCATCTCATTGTGCACCCACTCAATGGCATCACCAACCTTGTACAAGGGCACAAGCATGTCTTGGATGACATGGTTCTCATGGTAGTAGTTTCTGACATACTCACCTTGTGTAGCCTTTAGAAGAGAGACCTTAGGAGGCATTATCCACCCAAAGAGGACCCTGAACCACCATTGATCCGCGAATGGAAGGATGAGCTTCCCCTCCCAATACAATGACCTAGTGTGCCTGTGGTAGTACTCCCTTGTCGGAATGTACTCCACAAACTCGCCTTTAGTAAGCGCTGTTTGTGCGTGTTGGTAGAACCACGTCTTGAACCACCACCCGCAGTTGTTGATCACATTCCCCTTCTGCTTCGCCTCCTCCTTCGAAGCATATCTTCCGGTCATGCACACGCCTTCGTTAGGATTGTAGATCATGGTCTCCACAAAGTCAGGTACCTGCAAACAAGATCAAAGTGCAACGAAACTGAATGATTGGATTCTTGTAAACGGGCGCACATTCACTAGAAAGCCAGTGAACTCTTTGTATAACCGATGTGAGATGGACATCATATTCACTGGCGGAGCCAGGATTTCTCCCAAGGGGTGCTAAAAAAAATTCGTGAAATGTTTTTTTGTCTATACTTATTAAGAAGATTATTTAAAAAAAAATAGTGAAAAAACATTAAAATTGTTATTTATTTATGATTTTATTATTAAATGGTTGAGAGGGACAAAAAAATATAGGAAAAATAAAATAAAAAAGAACTACTTTTAAAACAATATTGAAAGAAAACGTTAAATATATAATTTAAATATAACATTTTAAATTGAAATAATTGTGAGAAATATTAATGATATAATAAAACAAATAAATATATAATTTAAATATAACATTTTCAATTAAAATAGTAATAATGATATAATAAAACAAATTAAAAAAAACAAAGAGGTTGGGATTTGAACCCAATATATTATATACAAAAAAAAATATTTTTTCTTGTTTTATTTTTCGGCCAGGATGCTCTAGCACTCTCGAGCACCCCTACCTTCGCCACTAGATAACTGAACTAAAAAAATCAAGTCACATACCTTGCTAGGGTTATCTTGATCCCCATCTCGAGGAGCAAACGAATCGACATATGCTTGAGCAAGCTCCTTCAAGCTGCCTCTCACCGGCTTATAAGTCACCTTCATGTACTCCTTGACGGCGATAAGCTTGATCTCCGCAGCGACCAGAAACCCGAGAGTGCCTTGAGACCAAGGAATCGAATAGAACAAATCAGAGAACTCATTATCCTTAGTAGCTCGAACAAGCCGCCCATCGGCAAGAACGATCTCATAAGCCACGACGGTGTCGGAGAACAGCCCATAGATGTGAGAGCTTCCCTCAATGCCATATCCATTGATGAGGCCGCCGACGGTGAGGTCGTCGAGCTCGGCGACGACGGCGAGCGAGAGGTTCATGGGGACGGTGGCCCGGCTGATCTGCCCCATGTTCACAAGGGGCTCGACGCGAGCGACCATCTTCTCCCTATCGATGTCGAGGATGTTTCGGAACGCCGAGAGGTCGACTTCGAAGTGGCGAGCCCTCTTGTAGTCGACGTTCCTCATGCCGACGGCGATCCATGGCTTCCTTGCGGTGCAGACTAGGCCGTGTTTGGTTGGATCCCTCTCCTTGAGGCGCTTGATGACTCTTTTGACGTTTTCGTCGTGCTGTTTTTGGCGCTTCTTGTATGATTTCATCTCGGATCGGATGTCGCCGACGTAGATGAGGAAGTAGATGAGGAAGGAGATTGGGAGGACTATGAGTAGAACAGGAATGAATCTGAATTGGACTAGGAAGTCCGCCAAGTTCTTCTTCCTCTTCGGGCGAAGAGGAGTCTTCAACTCGGACATCACTACAATTTTTTGTTCACTGCAATGGAAAAAATAAGTGTTGTTAGTGTTGACATTTATCTAACAAAAGGCTTGATTTTGTATATGCAAACAAGTTAGGATTCAGAATATATGGAATGTGATCATATAGTATCCGATCTGGACTTGACTGATGCGAAGAGGGAAAAAAATTGGAATGTAAGGAAAAACATTCAATAGTTTGCAATAACATTTTATTCAAAATCATTCGTTAAAATCACTCGTCAAATAAAATAAAAAATTTCTAGAAAACCACCTGCAATAGCTCCAAGGAAAACCGTAACCATGAGCGATTTTTGGTTATCAGAGTAAGTCTTATGGGTAGTTCTCGAAAATTTCCAATTTAACAGGTGATTTAAAAAAAAAAAAAACTCAACTAGCACTTTTAAGAACATTTTCTCCACACAATTGCAAATTACATCTTTAAAAAAATCACCCTCAAAACATTTCCCCTAAGAAGAGTACAATAAAACTCAATTGTATAATTCATGTATTCCATACCAAATCAGCAAAACCAAAAACAGGAAGAAAAAAAATGATACTGAATGAGTCTTATGTTGAATACAAAGACAATGAGAGGCTTGTAATTGTAAGGTCAGCACACAAATGCACAAAATGTCTATAGAAAATGTAGTTTATGTTGCATAAGATTTTATGGAGATTGAGTGTTATGCGAAAATAATGCACATAAAATATGAACGAACGATATAAAACAATCAAGTAATAGTGTTCACAAACAAGAAGCAACGGAGAATGTTTAAATCGCAACAAAATCACACAAATGTAGCATGAATCTAAAACTCAAAATTATAGCGACGATCGAATAAGTAGTGAAGTGCAAGAGTACGTAACGCCATCAAGCTGCAATGGACACACATACCTCCACCACCAAAGAAGTAGAGCAAAGGATGGGAGAGAGGCTTCACTAATTGATAGGAGTATTACAAGGATGGTGAGGTGAGAATGGAATGTGAAGGTTTTATTGTGTCAATTTTTGAATATAAGACTTTTTTTAATTAAAAAATATAAATAAATTGTATTGATTAGAGACATTTATGACAATTTTACTTTTAGATGATGTACATTGTATAGCATATATGCATTCACCTACAGCTTTATACCGTTCCAAATTTGTCTAATATTCATCTTAGCTGCATGATTCATCTTTATATTGGATTATTTGATTGTTCATTGTATATTCAAATGGTCATTTGAACTTTGATTTCCCCCCAACTTTTATTATATAAAAAACTATGTACAATGTATAGTTTGTGTATTTGCTAGCAATAAGGATGTTTCAGCTGGGTTACATCCAAGAGGCGGAGGTAAGAATTAAACCCAATACCTCTGTACCAGCCTCTTGATCCATACCACTACCACGGCAATAAAGATCTCCTACTTCACTTTATGTGTCACTTCCTACAACATAAAAATATTTTAACATTTATTTAATCTTAAAAAAAATTATATTTATATTACTAACGTATATTTTTATATATTCATAAATTTTATTTTGAAAAATCATGTTTTGAAATTTTTAATAATTATAATTTGTTAACTATTGTCTTTTGAATTTTAAAAAATTCTGAAACATTATTTTTAAAAATAAAATTATATGAATATATAAAAATACACATAAGTAATATAAATATAATTTTTTTAATTTTTTTTAAGATTAAATAAATGTCAAAATATTTTTATGGTGTAGGGAGTGACACATAGAGTGAAGTAGATCTTTATTAACTCATTTGAACATCGAAAACTCATCCTCAGTACTCTTCTAATCATTACGCCTTCTACCTTATTTTATACAAAAAAAAAACATTTTTCTCATATCTATCGTTTACCTTACATGTTTATACCAAACAAGCCCTAAATTTCTTGGGATATCTAGATCCACCCTATGCAGCTTCCTCGACTACGCTCCAACGAACTACAAAAGCTACATTTGCCTTGACTAATGACCACATAAACAACCGCAAAACTACAAAGCTACATTTGCCTCAACCACGGAATTTTTAAATGGCAAAATGGGTCATTTGTTACTGTATATTTAGTGAACCGGACCATATTTCATCTGAC
Organism: Persicaria tinctoria; assembly: GCA_037127255.1. Classification (NCBI taxonomy): domain Eukaryota; kingdom Viridiplantae; phylum Streptophyta; class Magnoliopsida; order Caryophyllales; family Polygonaceae; genus Persicaria; species Persicaria tinctoria. The sequence continues at coordinate 89,097,616 of JBANSL010000002.1, read as the reverse complement.
GAAAAGGGAAGTACGAAGAGCAATAATAAGTAGATACATGTGTCTTATGTTACAAAATACACATCTTTTGCTTTTGATGAGTAGGGTTGTCAATCCAAACCCCGCGAATCAACCAACCCAAAAGAATAGAGTGAAAAACAAGATCACAATGGTCACAATGGACAACATGGCGCCATCAAGAATCCGACTTAGGCTGGTCTAATTACCCAAGTCATTAGCGCGCATCAATATATAATACATCCTCTACCAGCAAACGGCACACAAGCTATCGCTGAATCGTTTTTGGGGCTTTAGCTCTACCAACTCGAACTGAATTTAGTTGAAGGGATCACAAGTGTCTGCTCTCACTCCCTAATTGAACTATCTGCTAACTGTAATTTATCACAAAGAGATTATTATTTCCTCGCATGTCGCCCTCATTTTAAACTAACATTGAGACTAAAGCATCTCTACCTAAGAGGTGTTCGTAGAATTGCTTCACAGACCTTTCCGAGTTTACTACAGATTTTGGAAGGTCAGCCAACTAACCCTAGAATCTTTACATCTACAGAGGATAAAGAGGAAACCTGAAACGTTCAACTGCTATTTTGTATCGGTTCAGATGGACATCTATCTTCATTTGTATTTACGGCTGACAGTTTCTGCAGAGATCGATACTGCAACTTAATGCTTTCTCCTGTTTCCATGATCTGGAGCAAATACCTGAAAAGTACAAGATAACTGGACATAAGTGCAATAGTGTACGAATCCAGGCATAACAAAGCGAAATGATTTGCTAATTCAAGAAAAAAGAACACTTTACTAAATCCAACCGACAATGAAACTAAATGATTCCCTAGAAGCAATGAAATGTTTGCAGGCTATTCTATCTAAAAATACTGTCATAAAGCAGTTTCAACATTTTTTCATTCCCTTGAAACATAACAGAAAAGGAAAGTTGGCTAGGAACAGATGAACAGGTCCAGGTGTCAAACTATATGACAGCGGCAATCTGCCGTCATGATCTACAAAGCAATAATTTCAAGGGCTTTGGTCTTTGATGGTCATAAACACCAATGTTGTTGGATGTAATATGTTAGTGTAGCTTTTGAATTATGCATTATTCTTCTAAGAGGTCTTTAACTGAGAAACCAAAACTCTCCTCACAAGTGTTCATGCAATTCGCAACTTGGACTGTCAACCAAGTGAAAACATAGCCCAAATAACAAGGCAACAAAAACAGCAATGCCCTTTCAACCGAGTGAAAACATTGCCCAAGTACCAAAAAGGCAACGAAAACAACGTTGCCAATGCCAATGCAAAAGCTGTCTCCAAGTGTTGTTGAGTTTAGACCAGTAATAAGGCAGTTTACCCTCAGTAGGTTTTATCATACCCAATAGGAAAAGGAACTATAACTTATGCATTTTGTCTCACAGAGTCGCAGACAACTTTTATTAGAAGAAAGTAAAACCCTTATAAAAAGAAACTCAAGCAACAGGATTGGAATTTTTTATTCAAACAATCATGTAAGAGATACCTAAATTCTTTCAAAAGGGAAAAAAAGGAAGACATGTAAAAAAACATTCCTAATGTCCAGATGAAGTCAATACCAAGGAAGTTGGTCAAAACTGTTGGAAATATTTTTGCTCCAACCAAAAAGGGGCTATATTTGAAATATAACAGGAGATAAGCATGATCCTGGATTGATGAGGGACAAATTTAGAACTTTACTATTTGTTAGGTTAAGAAAACACTGAGGATGCAGCTGTGCATGCAATTACCATTAAGTTTTGTGGCATCCGCTAAAATCATTTTACATTGTTTGCTATGATAAAATCATCTACCTTTGAGAATTGTGTGCCATCATTATGTTATTATGCATAAGCAGCTAACAAGCTTCAATTTGATCCAACAAAAGAAATCATGGACATGCAAACTAACCAGCCATTTAGGCACTGAGATGTAATGACAGCTTCTTTCCCCACATATTTATCAGGTGTTCTCCTGTTACCCTGCATCATTTCAAATTTCAATTGTTTAGGGGAAAAGTTGGTCAACCTAGATAAATCTCGCTTAAGAATGATATAGTCGAAACTCACCTTAATGATGACCTTCTCATTCACTGAAAAAGGATACTGTACCCCTCTGTGCAATGCACTTTCAGCAGCATTATCTCCATTTTCCTGGTGATTTTTCCAAAATAAATACAATTTGTCAGGTATTCAAATGGTACTGAATCTATTTTTCAGTAACATCCTCAGTGAATATGTCAAGTACTCATGTGCAAACTGATATTGGCAATCATAACTTTACTTTAGGAATTATATCATTTCCTAAAAATTGAGACGCAGATCAAAACATGCAACAAGGCTAGAAAGGTGAAAAGTCATACAATCTCAAACAAAGATCTACTTTGCACATCCTTTGTTCAACAGAACATCTTATCATATACTGTAGATCAGAGTATATATGGAGTTTTTATTCACATTTTGAAAATTCAGTAATTCACCCAATCACGTAGCTTCAGGATCTTTGAAACCACACAACTGCTGAGAGTATATGCTGCTTGGATATTGTATTACTAGTGTTTCTGGGGGTTTTGATTAGATGTTAAGTGGAATCATTTCTGTCAAATAGACATTGATTAATGATCATTCAATGTGTGGCAAGTAGCTTGTTTACAGACTATAGTTTTTAACTTCAGATAGAATCTCTTTCTTTTTTTTCAGTCATATATTGCTAAGCTGAAAAATTCTATCTAGGTTACACAGAAAGAGGCAGACAAGAAGTTTTAAGTCATGCTGAAGAGAAGCTCAATGCAGGGAAAAGAGTGCGGTGAGAACAAGTGACAGAACAGAGGAGCAATGACACCGGGCAGCATAAAACGACGGTGCTAATGGAATGCAGTCCCCTAACGAGTTGCATATTCCTAATACATGAAAATGCTAAACAGAGATCAAGTTAATGGACATTTGGCAATTTAAGTATGCTGTTATTTTTGCAACTTTTACCTCAATGATTTACTATTCATGAAATTTCAAAGATAGAAGCAATAAGCCAATAACTGTGTAAAGGCATTCCTAATACATGAAAATGCTAAAATAGAGATCAAGTTGGTGGACATTTGTCTATTTATGTATGCTAGTTGTTTGCAACTTTTAACTCAATGATTTCCTATTCATGAATTTCCAAAGATAAAAGAAATAATTGTGTAGAGGCAGGGTGAGAAGAAGTTTTCTACGTCCATCAGATTATAGAATAATATCTGAAAAAGTTTGGCTTCAACTCAAACTGATTCTAGTCAATTGCTCAAGAAAAGTAAAACAGTTGAATGCATTTAAATGTAAATTACCCTGCTAACTCTTCTAGCCATCTCTGTTTGATCACCAATGTCTTTTCGGCGCTTCCGCATAGCAGCATTATGAAATAGTCTCCTATCATCCTCATGTTTCACCACTGCAGCAGCAGCTCTCAAAGCTGTAATGAATATATAATGTAAGAACCACATGAAACAGAAGGTAGATATATATGGGAGAATCAAAGCCAAAATATTCCTTTATCTACAGTTGTGCACAGAAGGGAAGGCAAAGGTGTGCGCGTAGAAGAGAAAGAAGATATATCGACACATGAATAAAGAAACTGTCAAGGACATAACATACCATGGTTATATACTTATATATATGGGAGAACCACATGAACCAGAAGGTATCTATATATGGGAGAATCAAAGCCAAAATATTCCTCAATCTACCGTTGTACACAGAAAGGAAGGCAGAGGTGTGCACGTACAAGAGAAAGAAGATATATCAACACAGGAATGAAAAAACTGTCAAGGATATAACATACCATGGTTAGGGATCAATGATCGAGTCTCAATTTCCAAATTGCAGAGTGTACACCTTGACTGTCACATTAACAACCAGCAGTCAATCATCATGACACAACCCTTTACCAGCATTATCGTGCAAAACTAAGATTAGTTTTTACAAAGGAGAGCATGTGGCACAACCTGAAAAAGAATAAAATAAATATACTGCTCCTAGCAAATAAGAATGTGAGGCAGGATCATCAGCAGACAATAATGCATTAATTCAACAACCATTAAGATTGTTTTTACATAGTACAGCAGGTGACACAACTGAAAAACAGAAGAAAATAAAAATATTGCTCCTAGCAAATATAAATGTGAGGCAGAACCATAGCCAGACAATAATGCAGTAACCATTACCATTATAAAGCATAAAATTGTTAGTTACTATAGAAAAGTCATATAACAATCCTATTTAGAACCAAGTGAGAAAATTCATTACCCCTTCAATGACCTTCCCCAACATGAGTCCACCAAAAGAGTGTCCGCATGATACAACCATCGCATCTTCAAGAAAGGCACCACTAAGCAGCAAAAAAAAAAAAAGTTAATATTCTCAATGCCGTCCAGAAAACAGAGATAAAGCTTGAACCAGTAAAACAGAGATAAAGCACTTATAGCATCCTTGTATTATGAGAAAGCACTGGACATATTACCAACAAGCAACATATACCAACTCTCCTGTCCCCAACAAAAGCATCACTATTACTCATTATCAAACTGATATGGAGCTTTTTAAGCTTTTACAGCAAGTAGACATTGACTGTCATCAGAATCAGCAAGAACATACCTCAATATGCAGCCAAATACAAAAAAAAAAAAAGAAAAAAAAAAGAAAAAGGATTTGTTTGGCACCTTCAAATTATGGCTTACAAGGAGCTGATAAGGAACCTGTTTGTGATGATAAAGAGCTGATTGTTGGATAACTTGGATAGGATTTAAATCTTATTATTAGTATAGTATTAATGATTAGTCCTGTATACTCTTGTAAGTTGTGTTGGCCTGCTGTAATTATTTTTCCTTCCTTCCCTAGGTTCAGTTCTCTCTACTGCCCAGAACTCGCTCAAGAGAAGTCTTCTTTACATAGCTTTAGATATATGCTCCAGTACCTGGCCACCCACTTAAGAATGTCACTATTCCTCTTTTTTATTTCCTTTCAAAGAATTTCCTTCAACTAATCGTGCCTATAGCATCAAATCCTAATCAATAAAAGGAAACTTGCTGAAAATATTGTAAAATATATATATATACATGTCTCAAAAAGTGAGATGCATATTTTCAGCAAGACACTACAGAGAGCATTTTCATTGCTCATCAGACCAAAAAGGCGCTCACAAGTCCCTAGTTGGAGGACAAAGACCCTTTAGGCCTTTACCTTTTCTAGGCCAATGGAATCCAAGAGTAAAAACTGAGATGCATTCACCAGATAAAGTTCATTTTAAGCTGAATAACTGAATTACTGAACATAGAAAGCACAAGCGCCGTAGGGAGCAAGCATTTGGCCAATGCACAGGAAATGAGATCAGGAGATGCTACTTCACACTTCCATCCTCAAATGCTTCTTCCATGAGTACAAGGGAAGGCAAACCAATGTCAGAATTGTCCTTTTCACACCTTATCTATAACAAATCCTTTTATACGCAGGTTTCTCAAACACATGCGGGTTTTCTTTCTCAATTATTCAGTTCATGTTAAATGATTTGCTTTCCGAATTCCTTATTAATCAAAGCTTTGTGTTTCCCAACACTCTTTACATCAGAGCACTCTTTTCTCTTCAGTTGCTTACCTTCCAACCCAAAGTGCTGCTAATAATGAGTTGTCAAAGTGACAAAATAAGAGTATAAAGTATATATATGTGCACAAGAGAGCAATAGGCAGAGGAAAGAAATAACTCACGACAAGGGATCTGAAAGCACACTTCTCAATGAAGGATCCTTGTTTAAATTATTTCGATCAGCCTGAAAGTTGAACATGCAAAGATAAGACATTCTGTGTATACAGATACTTACCAGCCCTGTCCACAGTCCACTGAACCAAAAAAGATACATATGTGACATTTTGGATTGTTGGTTCTACACAAAAACTGATACCCCGATAATAAATTATGCTTCAAAGGGGTAGTTTCCACTAAATAGTTAAATTCTACCTATACAATCCAAAACCATGTCACCCCTTTTCATTCTTGATCCTTTTCTTTACCATACTCTCCAACCAACTATTTAACATTCTTCCTCAACACTACAAAACGCCGTACAAGCTAGGTAAGGGATAAGTTGTTCACTAACAATTTTCCATGGATGATATTTTACTTGCCAATAAGTTCACTTTTTTGCTGTACTGGATATTGAATACATATTATATTCTTTGGTAAATATACATGCATTCAGGGAACTAAAGAAATATGAAAACCGCTCTAGATGATAGATGATGCTTATGAACAAGCCACTATATCAAAAAAATTATGTCATACTCTAATTTTTTTTTAAAAAAAAACAATCATCTTGTGGGTGTAAGTAATGATAGCAGCACCTGACCTTACACCCAAATCCCCTCCCAACACACAATAGAAATTGATCTGTTTCCCTTTCACTCATTTCACAATCTTTTATTCTTGGATTAAGAAATTTTATCTCCACTGATCAATACTCCTCATTCTCTCTTATCTCATACTTTGATACATCTCCTCTTATCCAAAGTGTGAGGTACACATCCAAATCCCTTCCCATGGTCAATCAAGTTGCACCAAACCACTAGAAGATCTAAATTTCGAATATATAGAACTTATTTACTTCTTTTTCCCTGAAACAATATGCAGTTATGAACTTCTTTTAACAAGAAAAGGCCATTATTTTTTAATTTGCTCATGAATTGTAAGTTTACAACTGCTAAATGAACCTAGCATAATGAAAACAGCAAAAAAGACACTGCATTATAATGGAGCACTAAGAATTTCACACATTATGAAGTGCTACATTTTGGCTCTCTAGATTCAACATCTCCCCCCCCCCCCCCCCCCCCCCCTTGCGACATTCTGCTTCTTAGAAACAATTTCAAAAGTTTACTTTAATAAAATTTCACCCAACACCATATCAAGTACTTTAGGTTTCTTCTGCCTTTTTTTAATTAGAATGATTATACTTCAATCAAAGCTTCAGATGAATGAGGAAGATATTGTGGAAGCTAACATACTATCTTCAAAAAATTAAATACTTCTACCAGAATCTGAAACTTCTTAATAGCTTACATAAGCATTCTCAGCATGATTGCACAAAACATCTTCTTCAGCAGAAAGATCATCCATAAACTGGCTTACAGAGATGGGAACATAGCTCTGAGGAATGATATGACCAGCAGCAGAAATTGGAGAGCAATCTAATATGGCATTGCTTTGTGGCATAAGCCTAAATGCCAGTGATGTTCTGCAAGGATTAGTTACTTGGGTCAAACATCATCAACCAGCTAATGTTCATCAGGACACAACAAAATCAAAAGAGGACCAGCAAAGGGGAAAGTTCAGTAATTTCAATTTTCAGCTATTCTCAAAGGCAATTACTTAGGAGAGAACCAAGATCCGATGAGCCCACACTATTACCCCAGGGCCAAACACTGACCTGCCATTGGCCAGTACAACAGACCTGAACTTTCAAAGCAAAAGCAAAGAATTCAATCTTTTAAGGGCGAACAGGATTGTTCTTTTTCTTTTTTGCCCTTATGCTTAATTGCTTATCATCAAGATTCGGTAAACAAAATCCACACAAACATGCTTAGATATAATTAATCAAAGAATTAAAAGTAAACAGTTTGTCAATATTGTGTCAATGAAAAGTCCAATTCTTCCTAGGGTGTTCTATACAGACAGGAATGAGGCCTCTTAAGGGACTCTTCGTTGAGCAGGGCATAACCTAAGTTTTAAGATATTGAAGTACCTGCCACTTGCAGCAGAAACAGAGGAAACATCAAAAGCAGCTCGATATAAGGCAGCAGGGCGAAGACCTGCAGTAGCATGACTAAGTGCTTTACCAGTTAATAGTAAAACACATCCAGGTGCCAGTCCAGAATCCGCTATATACCAACGGCCATTTGGATCACAAACCTGGAGAAAAAAACAACTAATAGAGGTTACTGATTAATGTAGATAATCATTAGATTCAAGGTTAGGGTATCCTAGTGCCACAGAACATAATGGTAAAAGATACTGACAGGTATTTACTTGGATCTTAACTAGGACAAAGAATGAACATACAAACTAAAAAAGAAGTAAGCAATGCTGAGATAGATACCTGAAGACCAGGACTGTCTGAAAAAATCAGCGTCAACAAACTCTTCTCAACTTCACCGTTTATTGATGGCTTCCCACCTCCAATAGCCCCTTTTCCATTTTGCATGGAGGCATGAAAGTAGTTTCCAACAAGCACTGAAGATGATGCTTCATTGGCGGGTAAAGGGGTATCATCAAGCATGTGATTGAAGATGCTGCATGACATGGAATACACATGTGAACATGATAAGGTAGTAGACACAACAGACTAAAGAATAAACCAAAAAGTGAGTGCATATCTCCCATTACTCGCTACGAAGACGAAGCTGCCGGGCAATTGCAGAGAGAGCAACTCGAGCTACCTTTCCCAGACTTTTAAAAATTTCAGCCATGCAGGGAGGAGATAAATCTATATCTTCCAAAGCCCTATATCAATAACTGATAAAATATCAACAAATAAAATTTGCAATTTAAGACTATTCATAAGAATATACATCTAATTGCTTTTGCACTTGATACATACAAATATAAACCCACAAGAAACTACTTGCAACAGATATCATCAAGTTGCCCCATGTGCAGAGTTCAAATGCTTGTATTAATGTCTCAAGAAACCAAAAACCTCAAATGTCATATGAATGTTAGAATCAGAAAATTTGACAATTTAAGAACTGTATGAAATTGATGGAGAATTACCTTCCAGCCCTGTACATGTAAACTCCTCTATTGCCACCCTTACTGAAATTCCCTCCACCGACTCCTCCAACAAGAGCCCTACTCCGAAAATACAACCTGGTGGACTCCAATCCACACCGCATAACAGCTGCATCTTCACTCCCAAGCTCCACCACCGCAGCATTGTACCTCATAAGCGACCCGGACAACGCCTCCACGGCCTTCAAATACACACCAGTAGGTGCCCCATCATAGGGAGCAATGTCCGATAACCTGACCCTAGTAAGGATCACATCCCCAACCCCACCACCACCCCCACCACCTCCACCCGTTCCCGAAGGATGCACGGTTGCAATAGAAACCATCGTCTGCCCTAACCCTTGATCGCCGACGGAGCCAGGGAGGTGGCGACACCGATGCTGTGACGAAAAGGAAGAGATTGGGGCTAGAGAGAGTGGCGACGGCTGCTGCTGTTGCTGATGATGGAGATGATTGGCGTCATCTCCATTGTTGTCGTTGCTGATCGATTGAGGAGTCATCATCATAATTAAGTAATCTGCAATTAAACCAACCCTAAAGTCCATAAACCGCCTTGATTTGACTACCGCGTACAACCGCGTCGCCGCCGGCGAAACCACGGGACCGTTGGTGCCGACATCACCAAGTTGCCGCCGGCGACGGCGAATCAAGAGCGTGTCAGGGGGTATTGGGACGAGCGAGAGACGGCGGGGAAGCTGGACGAGATCGAAATCGGAGGCGAAGGTTAATCGACCAGTTGAGAGCGAAGGTAAGGGTTTGGGGGATTTTTTTTCGAAATGGTCAAAAAAAACAAAAACAAACAAAAAAAAATCGGTCATAATTTTGTTTGCAAATGTCGGATGAATTTTGGGATTTTTTTTTGCTATTCTTCCTTTATAAATTAGGGTGGTGAATCGGTCTAAAATCTAACCGAACGAACTTAAACTCAAAATCTCAATATTTCAAACCGAAAACCGAACCAAAAGTATTAGTTCGGTTTGGTTATTTATCGGTTTGATTTATTTTCGGTTCGATTTTAACATAATTGAATCCAAACCGGGTTGTGTACATATACCTCCGTTCAGAAATAAGTGACGTTTGACTTTTTGACACGTTTTTTAAAGAGTTAAAAATTATACAGTATAAAATATAAAGTTTTTAATTGATTTTTAAAAATAATTTTATACATATTAGTTATAAGTTAATAATTATTTAAAAAAAATAATATTTTATAAAGTTTTTAACTTCTTAAAAAAACGTATCAAAAAATCAAATGAAACTTATTGACGAAGGATGTAGTATATATTGTATATGTATAATTGAATTTTTTTAATCATCTTGCTAGTAATTTAGCAATTGAGCTTATTTTTAATTAATAAAAATATTTGAAATCAATTGAAACTCGGAAGCCCAAAAGCCCAAAAACACTCCCAAATTAAAACCCTAGCCGCCAACCCCTATCAACCCCAACAATTGCTGCAGATCGCCACCGCCCCTTGGTGGGCAATCCCGACGGTTGATGCAGATTGATAGGTTTGTGGAACCGATTAGGGACGGAAGGTCCGAAATCAGTCTTCAATTGATAGTGGTGGGTGTGTTATGGAGAAAACCCACCAGAAATTGAGAGAAGAGAGGAAAGAGATAGACGTTGAAGAAAGGGATTGTTTTTCATTAGTTGATTCTGAAATCAGGAATTACAAGAATATATAAGCATTGAACCGGTTTAACAATTAACATATAAAACATAACGAGAGCCGGGTTCATTACTAAAATAAAATAATAACCCACACATTAACCCTGCATCAGCGGTCGGGCATCCTGGTCGCGACGCCGGTCACCTCCTACAGTGAGTCATGGTCCCGCCATCCCCCTTGGGTCATGGCGGTGGGCTCTTCCCTCGTCGGCCTCCTGGTTGCTTGCCGACCCCATCTCCAACCGCCGCCGCCGCCTCCTTCCCTGAAGTCTCCGTTGGCCTGAACGGCTCCGCCCTTGGTCCGCCTACTGTTTGTCCTCCATCAGCGCCTCCGTCTGCGGTGGCGTCTCCTCATACAGCCGGATCCTCCCCCTCACAGGTTATCCCTCCCCTCGCTCCCTTTTGCTCCGACCTGATCTCCTTCTCGACCTCAACCCCAACAATTGCTGCAGATCGCCACCGCCCCTTGGTGGGCAATCCCGACGGTTGATGCAGATTGATAGGTTTGTGGAACCGATTAGGGACGGAAGGTTCGAAATCAGTCTTCAATTGATAGTGGTGGGTGTGTTATGGAGAAAACCCACCAGAAATTGAGAGAAGAGAGGAAAGAGATAGACGTTGAAGAAAGGGATTGTTTTTCATTAGTTGATTCTGAAATCAGGAATTACAAGAATATATAAGCATTGAACCGGTTTAACAATTAACATATAAAACATAACGAGAGCCGGGTTCATTACTAAAATAAAATAATAACCCACACATTAACCCTGCATCAGCGGTCGGGCATCCTGGTCGCGACGCCGGTCACCTCCTACAGTGAGTCATGGTCCCGCCATCCCCCTTGGGTCATGGCGGTGGGCTCTTCCCTCGTCGGCCTCCTGGTTGCTTGCCGACCCCATCTCCAACCGCCGCCGCCGCCTCCTTCCCTGAAGTCTCCGTTGGCCTGAACGGCTCCGCCCTTGGTCCGCCTACTGTTTGTCCTCCATCAGCGCCTCCGTCTGCGGTGGCGTCTCCTCATACAGCCGGATCCTCCCCCTCACAGGTTATCCCTCCCCTCGCTCCCTTTTGCTCCGACCTGATCTCCTTCTCGACCTCAGCCTCGCCTCCAACCTCTCTACAAAAATGCATCTCTTCTCCTTAACCCTAGCAAAAAAAAAAAACTCTCGCTTTGTTGGAAACTCTCTCTTCTGCTTCGGGGTAAACCCTAGATCTAACCCGCCGCCACCACATGTCCGGCTCCTCCTCCCTAGCTATTGTGCTCTCCCTCCCACCTGCCGGAATCCTAGCCAAACAAAAAATTTCAGCCGACTTAGGACCCATAACCCCAAACACAACCCACACAACCCGATTGAAGGACAAATTGAAAGCCCAAAAAAAAAAAATTCCCAAAATCTCTTCTCAAAAATCTCTTGAGCAAAACCGATCCAGATACAAACCCAATTTCTCAACAGCAGCCCAGATATCAAGAATCAAGACAAGATCTCAAGACACTTAGATTGTATTTTTTCTAGTTGTTTTAGCTTTTATTTTATGTTGTTGTTTTTTTATTTTCTTTTTTTGTTTGTTCGTCGACCCTCTGCGTAGGGTCTAACAAGTCATCTTTGGATGGCTTCAGGATCGCTTGTCGATCCACTTCTTGCCCACGGTAAAAAAAAATAAAAAAAAATAAAAAAATAAAAAAATTAATAAAAATATTTTTTTTAGTATTTGTTTTGCAAAGGCAAAGGGAAATCGTTAGCAGAATTGGATGTAATATACAGTAGCTAAACATAATTTCAATTAGGATATTGAATTGTTTAACTACTAGGATATTGATTAGCAGAATTGGATGTAATATACTTGTAGTTGTTGTTGTAGCCTTGACCCCTATTGAAATTTCCAGCATAGTTAGCTTCTTCCTCTATCAGGTCACCATTCTGGGAAGCAAACAACTCGCAGGTCGAGATGGTGTGAGTGGTAGCGCCACAACATTGACAAGGTACTGCAGATTTTGAAACTGAAGACGATGTTGATCTTGTAGGGATTACATTTTCAAGAATCTTCTTTATGCTCTTGACTTCAGATGAGAGAGCATCAAACTTGGCATCCCTATATGTCTCCGTGTTTACCTCAAACAACCCAGCTTGCCTTTTCAAATTCAAAGACCCTCTAGATGATGAGTATCTTCCATAGTGCTTAGCGGTCTTTTCAAGAAAATTACAAGCTTCGTCTGCAGTCTTATCCACAAAGGTTCCTCCAGATGAGGAATCAATGAGTACCCTGGTAGCGTCATTAATACCCTTATAAAAGATCTCCAAGAGGTTGATTTTCGGTTCTCCATGTTGAGGACAATCAGGCAAAAGGTCCTTGAACCTTTCCCATGTTTCATAAAGATTCTCTCCAGCTTGCATCTCAAAAAAGTAAATTTTGTTCCTCAGCTCAGCAATCTTGCTCGGCGGAAAGAATTTGTCCAGGAACTCGGAAGTAAGCATCTCCCATGTTGTGATAGTGTTGGAGGTGATTGAATTATACCAATTCTTTGCTTGTCCCCGCAAAGAGAATGAGAAACCTCGCAGCATAAGCTCTATCGCCGTAACATTTAGCACCTTCATCGTGTTCATCAGTTCCTTAAAAGTGGTCAAATGCCGATGAGGATTCTCATCAGGACCACCTCCAAATTGATTCTGAGCAATCATGTTGATGAGGGCGGGCTTCAGCTCAAAGTTGTTTATGCTAATTGCCGGGAAGACAACCCCAGGAGTAGGAACAAATTGTGTGGGGTTCATCCGTTGCCCCAGAGTCTGCGGCACAGAAACATTGTTAACCAACTGCTGGTTGTTCACGTTGTCTCCCATCCCGTGATCCCTGGCTCTTTGTGCAACAAGCCTTGTGCGAAAAGTCTATTCAATCTCAGGCTCAAACGGTAAGAGATTTCTTGAGCTTATAGATCTTCGCATAAAAGTCACAGCACAAACCTGAAACCACAGACAAAAGAAAACAAATAAAAAATAACAAAAAGACTTAGAAAAACCAATTGTTGTTACACAACTGATATTATCGACAGTCCCCGGCAACGGCGACAAAAACTTGATCGGTCTAAAACCAACACCCCGCAAGCGTACGGTGTCAATTTTAGTAATCGAGTGTCGAATATCAGGGACTGTGTGAATACCAATTGCAAAACCTCAACTAGTTTAATAAGCCAAATAGAAGAAGTGATTTTTGAATGAATAAGAGAATAAGAAGGAGAGAATTGACAAATTTGCAAGTTTTGTGAATATATGATGGGAAACATTCCAGAGTCAGGGTTCACCATAACAATGCATCCTCGATAGACTATATAATTTTCATGCTTGAACAAATTGAAAAGAGATATTTGAAGGTAAACTATCTAAAGTCGTTATTGCTCAGACTACGCATGTTACAATAACTATGTCCGTTTCAATCAATTACCACTCAGCCTGCGCATGTTGCAAATTAATCAATCAAATTGGACTCTTTAAGCACTTAGACCCTAGCGAGCAAATCGATCAAACAATCGCATGCGCGATCCGCATAATCAATTCAAACCTAGGTTGTCTACGATAGTTTAATATCCTGAAGAGAATTAAATAGATTGCTCATAAACAATTCTCAAGTTCAATCCATGTTTTCCAACAACTTTGTCTATCTATCCAATCTCAATTCGCAGCTGGCGCATGTTGAACATCAAAAGGATTCCAATCAATCATAGAATTAATCGGATTAAGCATTCATGGATCGAATCAAACAAATAATAGAATTCATTCAAGCAATCATACGCACATGTCTATCTCAGCATCGTTGGGATCACCCCAACCCCAGAACAAGAAAATTAGCCAGACATGGATTCAGACATAATCAAAGAATATAAAACTAGATTAAAAGAACTTATCTTGAATCTAGCAAAACAATCCTTCAAGAAGAAATCTCTGAAAGAGCCTAAAACTCTTGCAACTAGCATTTGTAGAATGAAAATTGGATAAAAAAATCCCGAAGTATTAATGCGGAAAGGCAAGTATCGAGTCGATACTTCAGAGTATCGAGTCGATATGTAGCTACTGTAAAGCAATCTGGCTCGGAATGTGAAGGTATCAAGTCGATATATGTGGGTATCGAGTCGATATGTCGTGTTTTCCTCTCTGCTCGTTATACCGACTCGGAAGGCTTTGATACCGACTCGATACTCTATGGTTCCGGGTCGATACTTTGACTCAACATCAGCTTCTTGGCTCTATTTCTCCCTATTGTAGGCCGAATTTGCAAAAGTGCTCAACATGAAAGTTGTAGGTCTCTGAATTAGCTTTCCAACAAGCTATAGAACGTCTCGATCCGAATTTTGTGGATATTGAATTGTTTAACTACTGGGATATTGATTAGGATATTGAATTGTTTCCAACATGAAAGTTGTAGGTCTCTTGAGGATTCTGGCATGAGAAAATGATACTGAAAAAAAAAAATGTTTGCTTAACACAAACTGAATCGAAATCAAAAAATGAAAATTCTCGGATCGAAAGTCGAGTAAAAAAATTTCGGTTAAGTTCGGTTTGTGTTTATTCGGATCAAAGATTCGGTTTAGACCGAATCGGAATAGTGTAATGATTGGGCTGCCCAATTTGAGACCATTGTGGGGCAAAATAAGGGGAAAATATGAATGCCCAAATAATCTCAAATGGGATCCCAAGATATGAACATTTTGATCGAAGGGATAAAACTGAATTTGATTAATCATGAAATTAAAAGACTTAGAATATAATGGTTTCTAGGCATTAGGCAACAAATTAACACTAGGCAAATGAAAAACAACAAAGGGAAACTCTTGCTATGTGATTGAAAGAGTCAATATTGTAATTCTCATCGTTAACATAGTCGTTTATTGTTGTGAGCCTTTTAGAAACTCAAGTATATATATGAATATATTTGAATCATTTGATCTTGTAAATGAAACTTAGATATTCATGCCGGTAAGGCAATATATTTTTTAAAAGTATTATTTCACTGAGGAAAAAAATTCACTTTTTTTGAGATGCAAGCTGGAGAGAATCTTTATGAAACATGGGAAAGGTTCAAGGACCTTTTGCCTGATTGTCCTCAACATGGAGAGCCGAAAATCAACCTCTTGGAGATCTTTTATAAGGGTATTAATGACGCTACCAGAGTACTCATTGATTCCTCATCTGGAGGAACCTTTGTGGATAAGACTGCAGACGAAGCTTGGAATTTTCTTGAAAAGACCGCTAAACACTATGGAAGATACTCATCATCTAGAGGGTCTTTAAATTTGAAAAGGCAAGCTGGGTTGTTTGAGGTAAACACGGAGACATATAGGGATGCCAAGTTTGATGCTCTCTCATCTGAAGTCAAGAGCATAAAGAAGATGCTTGAAAATGTAATCCCTACAAGATCAACATCGTCTTCAGTTTCAAAATCTGCAGTACCTTGTGATGTCATCCTTAAGCGGAAGAAGAAGGCTCCACCTTGGGAGTCGTTAAAGAAACGACGTTAATTATTTTATTATTTATATTTCTTATTTTTTTATATATATTCTATTTTTAGTAACTCCTATGTTAGTTGGAGTCTAATTATAGAATTGCTTATTTTTAGTATTTGTTAGTTAGATTAAATAAGATGGTTAGGATTTTAGATTAAGTTTTATCTTCTAGGTTTATTTATCTTTAGGATTAAAATTCTATCTTTATCAACCTAAATTCTATCTTGCACGGTAGAATTGGTTCTTAGGTTTTCTATTTAAACATTGTAGTTCTATTGAAATTAATCAGATTGAATAGAATTGAGAAACCCTTTATGGATTAAAGAGTTCTCGATTATCAATCCAAACCTTATTTCCAAACTTACGTTCATAAGTGTTCGATTCCTCCGGTCAACAAAATCAACTACTTGCAAGAGAGAAAGTGAATTCCACTTTGTTTCGATTGGCCAATCACGTGCGAGTGCGACCGTGAATTGTCGACTGGGGCTTCCGAATTCACTCGGCAATCCTGTAGGCAATTTGGAACTAATTAACTTTTGTTAATTAATTAATTAAGTGAAGTCGTCGAACGCCTCAACCGGACAAGCACGAGATTGGAAGGGGTTCCGATCGTAGTCTGGATTCGATTTCAAAGAGCATAAGCAAGATCGACGCTTTTAGTTTAGCAATTGGCCGGCCTAGCCGATTGCTATACATCAATTGGTACTCAGAGACAGGTTATGCTACACTCTTTTTTTTTTGAGTTGATGTTATTAATGTTTTGATTTGATGGCTTGGGAGATATGGGGAGATTGGGAAGATGATCCCGATCCATTGGATGGATTTTTTGCTTTGGAACGTGCCAAAGAACAGCGACGCCAACAAGAGTTACGTCGGAGAGCTTGGCTACAACAACAAACCCTAGAGCGTCAACGCGAAGCCAAAAGACGCCAACTTTGGCTTCAACGTCAAGAGAAAGAACAACGACGTGCTAGGGAACAACTTCAACTAGAACGCCAACGAGGGTACAATCAATGGTTGCGCCAATATAAAGAAAAAGAATTTCGAAGTGGAAGATCTGACATTGTCGATTGGGATGTTTGGTATGCGTCATATCAGCGTCGCCAAAGAGAAGAAGAGGATCGCCAAAGATGGGAGAAGGAAGAAGCTCTTCGAAAGGCTGAAGAAATCGTGGACAAATTCGTTGCCCAGAAAATAGCTCAGCGCGATGATTTTGTTTTGCAATTTCCCGTTGATTCCGACCTCGGAACCACTTCATCTCAGAGCCCCTGCGTAGATAACTTTGAGATCTTTCCAACGGTAGGTCATACGCTACCGGATTCTCCCAGAAAGGCCTCCGAAATTGTGTTGCAAGCAGACTGCGATAGTGTTCAGGACGAGCATGTTGATTCCGTTGACGAGGATGAGGTACTTGACGACGTGTCTCAAGAGTTAGCGATTGTACCTCTTGGGCATGTTCATGAAGTTCCAGCTGCTGAGATTTGTGTGGTCATTGATCCTATTCTTATTGAAGATCAAGTCCGTTCAACGATCGCGCATGAAGGTGTTGTTTTTGGGGTTCCTATACCTCGAATTCTCCTGGCACCTATTCCACCCATTCCTCCATCATCTTCTTTGAAGGTTGCAGATCCTTCCTCGCTGATCATTGCTGACTTGATTCGAGGACGAATCGAAGATAAGGGGGGGGGGGGGAATGATGCGGGTCAAGCTGGCCTTCTGTGGGTCAAACAACGATCTTGATCCAGGCGACGACTCGAGGACGAGTCGATTTCAAATGGAGGAGAATGATGTCATCCTCAAGCGGAAGAAGAAGGCTCCACCTTGGGAGTCGTTAAAGAAACGATGTTAATTATTTTATTATTTATATTTCTTATTTTTTTTATATATATTCTATTTTTAGTAACTCCTATGTTAGTTGGAGTCTAATTATAGAATTGCTTATTTTTAGTATTTGTTAGTTAGATTAAATAAGATGGTTAGGATTTTAGATTAAGTTTTATTTTCTAGGTTTATTTATCTTTAGGATTAAAATTCTATCTTTATCAACCTAAATTCTATCTTGCACGGTAGAATTGGTTCTTAGGTTTTCTATTTAAACATTGTAGTTCTATTGAAATTAATCAGATTGAATAGAATTGAGAAACCCTTTATGGATTAAAGGGTTCTCGATTATCAATCCAAACCTTATTTCCAAACTTACGTTCATAAGTGTTCGATTCCTCCGGTCAACAAAATCAACTACTTGCAAGAGAGAAAGTGAATTCCACTTTGTTTCGATTGGCCAATCACGTGCGAGTGCGACCGTGAATTGTCGAATGGGGCTTCCGAATTCACTCGGCAATCCTGTAGGCAATTTGGAACTAATTAACTTTTGTTAATTAATTAATTAAGTGAAGTCGTCGAACGCCTCAACCGGACAAGCACGAGATTGGAAGAGGTTCCGATCGTAGTTTGGATTCGATTTCAATGAGCATAAGCAAGATCGACGCTTTTAGTTTAGCAATTGGTCGGCCTAGCCGATTGCTATACATCACCTTGTCAATGTTGTGGCGCTACCACTCACACCATCTCGACCTGCAAGTTGTTTGCTTCCCAGAATGGTGACCTGATAGAGGAAGAAGCTAACTATGCTGGAAATTTCAATAGGGGTCAAAGCTACAACAACAACTACAAGTATAACCCCCGTGCTAGAGATCATCCAGGCTTCTCCTATGCTAACAATGAGGGAGCTCAAAATCCACCCCTAGATTCCAACAGAGGCAACAGGGAAACCAAGCACTAGCTCGAGAGACATCATCACTCAACGTAGAGGAGATGTTAAAGCAAGTACTAGCTAATCAAAATGCAACAGAAGCCAGGAATCGTGAAGTAGAAGCTAAGACTGAGGCGCGATTCAAGATGCTTGAAACTCAAATGGATCAACTGGCCATTAACACTCCTACACCATCCGGTCATCTTCTAGGAAAAAGCGATGAAAATCCAAAGGGGCACATTGCTGCTATGACCTTGAGAAGTGAAGCGCAACCAGAGGAAGTAATGAGGCTTAAGCCTTCTAAAGCTAGTGAGGATATTGCGCAATTACAGGAAGAAGCTAAGGAGAAAGAGGGTGAAGATAAAGAGGCATCCTATGTGCCACCACCACCATATAAGCCCCCTCTTCCATTCCCACAAAAGAAGAGAAAGTTTGAGTTAGAACAAAAGCTCAAGAATTTCATGGAAATTTTAAAGAAGCTGCAAATTGAGATTCCGTTTGTTGATGCCTTGAAGGAGATGCCTACCTACATGAAAATTTTAAAGGAGATCCTCTCTAACAAGAGGAAAATTGATGAATGTCAAGCGGTGTCTCTTGGACAAGAAACTAGCGCAATAATTCAAAACAAGATCCCACCAAAGCTCAACGATCCAGGTAAATTCTCTATCCCTATCTCTATTGGTGATCATTATTATGCTCCTTTATGTGATTTAGGTGCCAGTGTAAGCGTTCTTCCTTTATGTATTTATAATAAGCTTGGTGTTGGTGAGCTAAAGCCTGTGGAAATGCAATTATTTATGGGTGATAGGTCTATTGTTCATCCCATGGGTATCCTTGAGAATATTCCCGTTCGGCTTGATAAATTTTTTGTGCCCACTGATTTTATTATCATTGATATGGATGTTGATTCTCAAGTACCTATAATTCTTGGTAGACCTTTCTTAGCTACTGCAGGTGCTAATATTGATGTCAAGGAAGGGATTCTCTCTTTTACCATTGGAGAAGAGAATATTGAATTTAATTTTTCTAGAGCTATTAAAATCCCTTCTTTGGAGAAAGATGTGTGCAGGGAAGACTTGTTGGGAAAAGAAGTTGAAGGGCAGTTGATGTCCATGATTTCTAACGATTCCCTTATGCTTGGTGATGGATTGGTGCACTCCTTGTGTCGGGTTGATGCTTCACCTCATGATTTGAATTCACTTACTTTGGAGGCTCATACTACAAAGAAGAGAGAAGAGAAGAAGAAAGCTCTAGTTGTTGATTTTAAGGCAGGTGATCAGGTAAATCTTTTTCATTGGAAGTCAAATATGTTCCCAGGGCAAAAAATCACAAGATGGTTAGGACCCTATAGAGTTACAAAGATCTTATTGGATGGACGAGCTGAACTATGGCACAAGAATTCGAGCAAATTCAAAGTGCTAAGACAGAGGTTGACACCAGTTGTTGATCCTGATCCTGGTCCGGTTGGGAGGCGTACCACTAACCTTCTGAATCCAAATACTTAAAGATGGTGGAGGTCTAGCTAATGACCAATAAAGAAGCACTGCTTGGGAGGCAACCCAAAGTTAGTTTTCTATATTTTTTTCTTTATTTTATTTTATTTTCTCCATTTGCATATGGTTAGGGTAGTACCTCTTGGTTGAGTTCTACATTGGGGACAATTCAGGATTTAAGTATGGGGTATAGTCATATTCATTCCTTTTATTTTTATGTTTTGCATATGAAAAATTAGAAGAGAAAAAATAGAAAATGTCATAAAATAAAAAAATTGCATATTTGTCTCATGTCTGTTTTAGTTTGAGTATTTTATTTAGAGTCTATGGAAATGTTTTATTGATTGATTATATCCCAAAATTTTCATAAATACCACAATGATGGGATATTTGCCTACGATGCTAACATTCGCCTTGAATTTATATGTCATTATCTCTTTGATAAATTGTCTAGCATGGAGTTATTTGATAAGATAAGCATGACTTAGTCCCTAAATAAAATCCTTGTGAGATTTGAGCCTAAATGACTAACGTTTATATGGGTCCTCTCATTCTTTTTCATGTGTGACACTCACTTTTGTTGCTATCTTCAGAACTTGCTTTAGACTCTTATTTGAGGCTGCATTATATTATTTGTGTACATGACATTAAAATGATTGAGGCATTGAGTTCATTAGCCATTTTTTCCTCTCTTTACCTACCTTTTACATGATCCCTATGTTTTAAACCTCTTTGAGCCTATAGCCTATTCTTTGGAAGCTCCACAAAATTATCCAAGCCATATTATTTAAGCTTTTCTACCTATTCGGGAAATTGGTCTGATTTTATTGAATGGTTGTGATGATGAAGTGGCAAAAAGCCAAGTATGGGGTGGAGATCATTGGTGTCATGTATTTGATATATTATGCTTTGAATGGTATATGCAATGTTGCAGAAATTCCTTGGGACAGGAGGAGGATAAAATTCACCCATAGGCAAAAGTCAAGAAGAAAAAAAATACGGTTAGTAACCGATCCTACTTGTGGAGAATAAAATTCACACAAGGAGGAAAATATACAAGTGAGGTGGCTGAGACACTTAGTAACCGGATGCATTCATCACAAATGTTTGTATTCGCGCAAAACGGTGTTGAAGCTAGAGAGGTAAGAAAAGAGTGGGGAACAAAGAAAAAAAAAGAAAATGGTTGATTGAAGTCTGAAGTGCTTAATTGAGAATGCATTATTTGTGATGGAGTTGGGTGTGATTTGGTTTGTGAAGTTGTTGGCATTGGTGTTTTACTGGTTGCACTTTGGCGTCTTTTTCCCGGATTTTTGCACCACATAGCCTAAATATTTCCATACCTTATTTTCCTTTACCTTAGCATCATTACAACCATTATATAAGTCTTCATGATTATTGTTGTGTGCATGATCTCAAGCGGTGGAGATGTAGAGTGCTGGGCAAGCCTATGGTATAGATAAACGCAATTGTTGAGACTGGGCATAAATTTCATTCCTTATACACATTTGAGTGAGAGTGATTCTCATAAAATATTATTGTGAGGTTTGAGGACTTTTGATTGTTTTGTCTTCGGTAATGAGGAAACATGCTATGATGACACTTGTCTTGAGATTTTAATTGCATTATTATTATTATCAAAAGGGCTTGAATAAGTTGAGGCAAATATTTTATCTTGCACTTGTGGTTGTATTTGACTAGTCTTGCTTGAGGACAAACAAGGTCTAAGTATGGGGTATTTTGATATCATCATATTCTACGTATTATAGGTAATAGTTTATAGTCATTTCTAAGTCATTTTTATATGGTTTGCATGTCTTTAATATAAGTTTTGGTTTAGTTTCTAGAATAGATGTCTACACTCGTGTCTTTATTTGTTTTCAGGTGATTTAGAGCTTGTTCGATGCAAATTTGGAATCACGGTGGAATAAGATTAATTGAAGCCAAGTTTGAGATGTTCATGGACGCCGAAAGAGCCTTGCATAGCAGTCTCAAGTGCTAGAAATCAAGCTAAGAAGAGCCCATTGTCGAATCGACATATTTCAATTCGGACAAATACTGTTTGGCGACATCTCAGTAAAATGAGTCATTTGAGCTCCACAAAATTCGGATCGAGACGTTCTATAGCTTGTTGGAAAGCTAATTCAGAGACCTACAACTTTCATGTTGAGCACTTTTGCAAATTAGGCCTACAATAGGGAGAAATAGAGCCAAGAAGCTGATGCTGAGTCAAAGTATCGACCCGCAACCATAGAGTATCGAGTTGGTATCAAAGCCTTCCGAGTCGGTATAACGAGCAGAGAGGAAAACACGACATATCGACTCGATACCCAAACATATCGACTCGATAACCACATGTATCGACTCGATACCTTCACATTCCGAGCCAGATTGCTTTACAATAGCTACATATCGACTCGATACTCTGAAGTATCGACTCGATACTTGCCTTTCCGCATTAATACTTCGGGATTTTTTTATCCAATTTTCATTCCACAAATGCTAGTTGCAAGAGTTTTAGGCTCTTTCAGAGATTTCTTCTTGAAGGATTGTTTTGCTGGATTCAAGATAAGTTCTTTTAATCTAGTTTTATATTCTTTCATCATGATTTCTTTGATTATGTCTGAATCCATATCTGGCTAATTTTCTTGTTCTGGGGTTGGGGTGATCCCAACGATGCTGAGATAGACATGTGCGTATGATTGCCTGAATGAATTCTATTATTTGTTTGATTCGATCCATGAATGCTTAATCCGATTAGTTCTATGATTGATTGGAATCCTTTTGATGTTCAACATGCGCCAGCTGCGAATTGAGATTGGATACATAGAGAAAGTTGTTGGAAAACATGGATTGAACTTGAGAATTGTTTATGAGCAATCTATTTAATTCTCTTCAGGATATTAAACTATCGTAGACAACCTAGGTTTGAATTGATTATGCGGATCGCGCCTACGATTGTTTGATCGATTTGCTCGCTAGGGTCTAAGTGCTTAAAGAGTCCAATTTGATTGATTAACTTGCAACATGCGCAAGCTGAGTGGTAATTGATTGAAACGGACATAGTTATTGTAACATGCGTAGGCTGAGCAATAACGACTTTAGATAGTTTACCTTCAAATATCTCTTTTCAATTTGTTCAGGCATGAAAATTATATAGTCTATCGAGGATGCATTGTTATGGTGATGAACCCTGACTCTGGAATGTTTCTCATCATATATTCACAAAACTTGCAATTTGTCAATTCTCTCCTTCTTATTCTCTTATTCATTCAAAAATCACTTCTTCTATTTGGCTTAGTAAACTAGTTGAGGTTCTGCAATTTGTATTCACACAGTCCCTGAGATTCGACACTCGATTACTACAATTGACACCGTACACTTGCGGGGTGTTGGTTTTAGACCGATCAGTAAGCCGTAGGATGGCCCGATCTTCGACAATCAAAACTCAAACTCAAGAAACAAACAAGAACTAAACAAGATTCGACAAGAACAAGCAAGAACGCAGCAAAGACTCAAGAACTTGACTCGACTTCGACTAAGGAAGAACTCGACCAAGAACTATCAAGAACAACACAAGACTCGATAAAGAAACCAAGACTCGATATCGACTTAACAAGAAACAAAGACTCGATTAACCTGGATGAACAAAGACTCGACAAAAGCAATCAAAGACCGATAGATTGGTTGAGTCGATCTATATAGAACAAGATGAAGACCTCAGGCTTTCGTAGAGGATAGGAACTAACACCAATGAATATATAACCCGCATCTACAACCCTACACAACCAAGCGGACAACTTGGAGGGATAAGGAGGGGGCTCGTGGATACCAGAGATTACCAAACCCTTGCGAGATTGATAAACACAAGACAAACCAAGCTGAGATCAATACCAATTTGCAATCGATGAGCCTAGCTACGAATCGATCGACTTGCACTCGATGTGTTTCACACAAAAGAGAGTTTTTCATTCAATGGAAGCGTAAGTTCTGAACAAAGGGAGGAATCGGCCTTTATAACCTAAGAGGCTGATTTTCCTTAAAGAAATAACAATTAAAAGGAATAATTAAAATAACCCCTAAAGTTTCCTAAAAGAACTTAAGTAAAGAAAGTTACTAAAAATGGCAATAACAAGGGTGTTCCAACACTTAATAAAATCGGCTCCTCTAATGTCTAAGGAGGTTCGACCTCTTCATGTCCAATGCACATGTATGTCTTCAATGGCGCCTCGTGAAGTTATACAACGCTTGAGAATAGAACATGACTCACGAACATGAAAGAGTCTCACTAAAGCTTCTTAGCACGAGCTCGAGTCATCGGTCCCTCCCCAAGGATGATAGGCGTGTCCGGAGGTGTAGAAGATGGTCCCGCATCAACCTCTCCTTCTTGGAAAGGATTCGACCATAAATCCAAAGTCTCGTCCACAGCAAGGCAGGGAATGAGATCCGCGACGTTGAATGTAGCACCGACACCATAGTCTCCAGGAAGCTCTAGCTGATATGCATTCTCACTAACTCAGCGGAGAACCTTGAACGGTCCATCTCCTCGCGGTGCTAGCTTGATTTTTCGTTGCTCAGAGAACCTCTCCTTCCTTAGGTGCACCCACACAAGATCCCCAGGCTGAAACACCATAAGTCGGGGACCCTTGTTGGCCTTATTGGCGTTGTATTCAGCCTTTTGCACAAGCTTCTGGCGTGTTCGTTTATGTAGCTCCTTAACGAACTCGACATGCTTACCTGCTTCAAATGATTCTTTCTCCCTTTCAACTTCTCGGAGAAGAATGCAATAGGCTTACCTTCTTGCATAAGAACTCCTCCAATACCAACTCCGCTAGCATCGCACTCCACCTCGAATGGTCGAGTGAAGTCAAGCAACGCAAGCAATGGAGCATGCGTCAGCTTCTCCTTGAGGGTGCAGAACGCCTCCTCCTGATGAGCTGCGTCCCACTTGAACTCGCTCAACTTCTTTGTGATTTCCATGAGAGGGGCTGCGATGGAGCTGAAGTCGTGCACAAAACGTCCGTAGAAGCTCGCGAGGTCGTGAAAGCTTCGGACATGACCGATTGAAGTAGGGGTCGGCCACTCCTGTATTGCTTTGATCTTCGCCTCATCAACATGCGGTCCATTCAAGCTCACTACAAAACCAAAAAAGGACACTTGATTATTACACAATTCACATTTCTTAAGATTTGCATACAGGTGTTCTAATCTAAGTATAGAGAGTACTTCCCTGAGATGTGCTTCATATTCCTTAGGAGACTTGCTATAAATGAGAATATCATCAAAATAAACAACAACAAATTTTCCTATGAAATTTCTAAGCACATGATTAATTAAGCGCATAAAAGTACTAGGAGCGTTAGTTAAACCAAAAGGCATAACCAACCATTCATACAAGCCAAATTTAGTTTTAAATGTTGTTTTCCATTCATCGACTTCCTTCATTCTAATCTAATGATGACCGCTTTTTAAGTCAATTTTCAAGAATATGGAAGAACCATGCAACTCATCTAACATATCATCTAAGCGGGGAATAGGATGACAATATTTAACAGTAATATTATTAATAGCCCTACAATCTACACACATTCTCCATAATCCATCTTTCTTAGGGACTAATAACACAAGAACGACACAAGGACTCAAACTTTCCCTAATGTATCCCTTATCCAACAACTCTTGACTTGGGATTGAACCTCTTGGAGCATGAGGGTCGTTTGGGGAATACATCCTTATACTCTTCAAGATCAATTTGATGCTCCGGAATGAGATCAAGCCTATTAGGCAATGTAGCCTCCGGAATGAGATCAATTTGATGCTCAATGCCACGAATAGGGGGTAGGCCTGGTGGTATATCTTTGGGGAATACATCCTTATACTCTTCAAGAAGAGATAGGATGTGAGGAGGGAGGGTAGCTCTAAGCTCCTCACTCAACATATTCAACCCTTTGCATAGGAGCATGAGGGTCGTTTTCCCGTTCACAAACTCATCCACAAACGCTCTCTTGGAAGCCAAAAGGACGTCTTTAGGCCGAGTAATGGTGGAAGCTTGGCTCGACTGAGCCTCCTAAACTATCTTACCTTCACTTACCTTCCGCTTCTCAATCTAATCGGCCACCTGTGTTGGTGTCATAGGCTTGAGGACGATGTTCTTTCCCTGAAAAGTAAAGGAATAGCGGTTAGTGAAGCCGTCATGTAAGACCTTACGATCAAATTGTCAAGGACTACCTAAAAGTATATGACAAGCTTTTATAGGCACAATATCACATAGAACAACATCTTCATAATGTCCTAGTTTAATTTGAACTTTAGCTTGCTTGTTAACTTTCAAATTCCCACAAATCATTCATCCAATTCAATTTATAAGGTCTAGAGTGTTGAACTGTTGGAAGTTGTAGTTTATCAATCATCTCTTGACTAGCTAACTTACAACAACTCCCACCATCAATGGTCACATTGCAAACCTTGTCCTTAACTAAGCATCTAATATGAAACAAGTTTTCTCGTTGATTATCATCACAAGGTGCAGGTTGAACACTTAAAACTCTCCTAACAATCAAGGAATCACCATGCTCATATTCAATGCAATCATCATCATCATAAGCAAGAAGGTTAAGGTGTCGATCATCATTAGCATGCTCTTCATTTTCATCACAAGAATTTTAAGATTCATATTCGCCTAAGTGATTAATCATGAGAGTTTTCTTATTAGGGCAATCCTTCATAACATGACCTCTACCTTGGCATTTAAAACAAACGAATTCCTAGCGAACATAGGCGCCTTACCCTTGTTGATGGGCTCTTGAGGTGCTCGGCCCTCACTCCTCCATTGGGGTTGACTCGCTCTCTCCCTTGAACCACCGTCAGTCCTCCTTGGGGCTGCTGAGGTCGGTTCTGGCGCCACCCTTGAGGTTGCCCACTCGACATTCTTCCACCTTGTCTCCTGTATCTAGCATTCCTTTCTACTTTCATAGCTAAATGAAATAACTCAGTAGGCGTAGAATAAGGAAAGTAATCAATTTCATGAGCTAAGGCGGGATGCAAAATCCTAAGAAACCTAGCATTAGTATCCTCATCATTTTCAACAACATTGTGAGATTGATACCAGGGATTACCAAACCCTTGCGAGATTGATAAACACAAGACAAACCAAGCTGAGATCAATACCAATTTGCAACCGATGAGCTTAGCGACGAATCGATCGACTTGCACTCGATGTGTTTCACACAAAAGAGAGTTTCTCATTCAATGGAAGCGTAAGTTCTGAACAAAGGGAGGAATCGGCCTTTATAACCTAATAGGTTGATTTTCCTTAAAGAAATAACAATTAAAAGGAATAATTAAAATAACCCCTAAAGTTTCCTAAAATAACTTAAGTAAAGAAAGTTACTAAAAATGACAATAACAAGGGTGTTCCAACACTTAGTAAAATCGGCTCCTCTAATGTCTAAGGAGGTTCAGCCTATTCATGTTCAATGCACATGTATGTCTTCAATGGCGCCTCATGAAGTTGTACATCGCTTGAGAATAGAACACGACTCACGAACATGAAAGAGTCTCGCTGAAGCTTGTTAGCACGAGCTCGTGTCATCGGTCCATCCCTAAGGATGATAGGCATGTCCGGAGGTGTAGAAAATGGTCCCGCATCACAAGGCTAGCAAGTGGGTGACAACGCGAGATCTGTTTTCCTAGGAGGTCCACTACAGTACGTGAGTTTGTTTCCATCATTACAACGTCTATAGCCCCCATCCCAGGCGAGCTTAAGCCCTTGTACGACTCCCCAAAGCTCAGCTTTTGGAAGTGTACAATTGCCCGAGTTCATAAGAAAACCTCGTTGCCACTCACCTGCACTATCCCTAATGACGCTCACTGCAGTAGCGTGCCCATCACCCCGAACAACACCATATGTGTCGACTTTCACCCATCATTCCTCCGACTTCTCCCACGCTATCTTCAATTCTTTTTTTCGGCTACTCTCATTCTTCTTAATGTGTTTATTCCAACTCTCCTTGTAGCTGACATCCTGGTTGATGACGAAATTCTTCTTGCATCCGCTTCAATCCTTGTCATTGAAGACTTTATTGTTTATCCATTTCCATAGCCACCGTATGGTACCTGCAAAAATATCCCTCCACAACAAGCTATCTTTGAAATGAGAAGAATTAATAATATTACCTCTAACCCAGCCAGCAAAAGATGTTTCGTAGAAGTCTTTGTTCAGGCGAGTGGCACCCAAGTCATCCCAGATTCTTCTAGCTTATGCGCAGTCCCTGAATAGATGCAACATGGTCTCATCGTCGTTTCCACACACCGAGCACATAGGAGAGGACGTCAAATGCCTCCTCACTCTTTCTGTGTTAGTAAGCACAACCCCTTGAAGACATTTCCATATGAAGACTCGGATCCTTTCCTGGACATGGAGCTTCCACACGCATTTGTACACGCTATGATCAGTCGAAGCAACGTTCCTGTTTCCATGAATCAAATCATAAGCCGACTTCACTGAATACTCTCCCATCTCAGAGAACGCCCAACACGCTTCGTCTTCAGACTCTGTAGAATCGATATCCCACACTGAAAGATGCAGAAGAATACTCCTTGGGACCGCGCCATTCAAGTTGTCCCAATTCCAATCATTAGCGACGGTCCAGTACTCCGCCACAGTCTGATGTTTTTCTTTCGGCAGAATTTCCCTAGTAGCAATCTGAATGAGAGGCGAGTCGGTAGCCCACGTATCCAGCCAGAAACGCACACTCTTCCCATCGCCAATAGCCCACTTAAGGCCCTGCCTGATCACCTTATCAGCTCCTGTCCGAATGCTCTTCCATATATGAGAAGCCCCTGCAACCATCGCCCCTGATTCATGCACGTACTTGCAACGAAACACATCCACCCAAAGCGCCTTATCATCCGTGAGAAATCTCCAAGCAAGTTTTCCCACTAAAGCCAAGTTCATATTGCTCGTACAATGTATATATACCGAGACCACCAATGACTTTTGGCTTGCAAATTTATTTCCACGCCACCATGTGCAACTTGCGGGCGGCCTCACTGTCACCCCATATGTATTTATATTAAAATATATAGTATTATATTAACATATACGTATTTATATTAAAAAAACAATTATACATATATCATGATTATTTATGAATTTATAAATTAGTTGGAAAGGGGTATAATACAAAAATAATTTATGAAAATGATTTAATAAGGCAAGTTAATAATAAAAAGGGAAAAAATATTGCCTAACATAATTTGAAATGCCTAATATAACTATTACCATTAGAATATAAAAAAAATCAAGCGTACGCTAACATATAATGATAAGAACATTAAAAGTACATCAATACATGATTGTGCGACTAAATTTAAAGTCATGCAAATGACACATGATTTACTCATGTCTTTCTCAAAATTCATAATTTTATACTTGTAAGAATGTAAGTCTTCAAACATTAATTCTCCTCCCCCCCACCCCCCCAAAATATTCAATCATAAAATGTTTTTTGAATGTCTTAAAAGTTTGAAAATCATAATAAGGGTCATTTAGAATGTATAAAATTAATATAGATTTTTTAAAAATTTGGCACATTTTTCTTCTTCTTGAAATTCATAATTTTTAGCTTGTAACTCATAAAATGTAAAGTTTTTCCCCTTCAACATGTCTTAATTTGAATTTAAAATTTCAAAAACTCTTTTTGCTTATACTTGAATTTTATGATCAATTATATTAATATATAGGTCATATGGAATGCATAAAATTAAAATTTATTTAAAATGTTCATTTCGGGAACAATATTTTTTAAAATAAAATACAGTTTATACATTATTTCAATTAAATATTGCATCTTCATGCCTTTTATTTAGTAAGATAAAATCAATCAAAAATTTTAATCAAAATAATTACCGTTTGATGAAATATTTACCCATAATACTCCTAGTTATCTAGTTTTTTTTTATTTATGACGAGGAGCCCACTTTTGACGGTAAACCCCGAGCACGTGATCCAGCCGACAAGAGCCACGTACTAGGTAAACCGACTTGTGCCGATCGGCTCGACCCACTAGAGAGCAAGGTAAACCTTAATCTTCAAGACGAATCCATTAAGACAACTACAATCGTCAAACCCTAATCTTCAAGACGATAAAGTGCATATAAATTAGGTTGTAAATTTAGACAAAAGAACATGATGGTTCAATCAAATTACCACCAAATTGGAGCTCAAACTATGGATATAAATCACACGAATCTAATAAAAATAAACTTTATTTTCAGGCCCAAAGTCGGCTCATAGATAATCTAGACGCTCAACTTTCGATCTTTCGACCACCACCTCCATCAACCTCATCGTCCTCAACTCATCATCATCATTGACGCCATTGACTTTGTTGGTTCTCACATCTCCCTTGTTCGCAATCGCGTCCTCGTTTGCCCTCGAAAAAAAAATGAGAAGTGGTTTTTCTTCGGACCCAAACACGCCCCTTCACAAGCTAGACCACAAATTAAGGAGAAATTCGACGACATCGGAGAACGCCGAAAGGAGAGGAAGAAGCGGTCGCCGAAGGGGGGAGAATAGGATGTCGGCAACGGCACTGAGAAGGAGATCGGGTGGCCGGAGACGGTCAAGGCATGGAGGTGGCGTTGGGCCCTTCAAATAGGGATAAAGGAGCACGCCGGAGGGCTGCGAAAAGCCAACCGGATCAGCTCACCCAAAAAGATGAATTGTGTGGATTGTGGAGGGTTGAACAATTTAGGGCTAAAATAAAAACCCCAAAACCCAAAAGAATGGGGAGATTGGATGGAAATGGGAACCCACCCAAGAACCAAACCAGCGAATGGGAGCACCTTAATGAAAGATTACCGAAAAGTGGAGCTACCGGCAAACGATGGTGCGAATTTGGAGTGAATGGTAGACGAGTTTAACAATGACAAAGAAGGGCAATGAAAAGAAAAAAGAAAACATTTCAAATTCAATGCTTGAAGGATAAAAAAGAAAAGGAAAAAAAACAACAAAAAACAATTGGTTGTGTACCGTTTTACCTCCTCCCCAAGAAAAGAGGTCTTTTGAATGTCTGTTCGTAAAGACTCGCTCTATCCGCTCTCTCTCACTCTCAGTGCTCTCACACTCTCAGTATCACTCCCTCTCATTTCTTAGCTCCCTCTTATCTTCTTTAGTTCCCCCTCGTTCCCTCTCATTTCTCTCCCTCCCGTTCTTCCATGGGAGCCTTTCTTAGCACCACCTCCCTCTCCATTGCGGTTTCCCTCACAAACCTTATCAATAGGTTTGTTGTGTGGGAACACCACCACATGGGGTTTCAGATTAAGGATCAGGAGTTGTTAGTAGTTCCTGATCCACATTACCGTCGTAGGTTGGTATATGTTGCTTGTTCTTTGATTATGCCATTGTTAGGGTTTTTCTTTCTTTATATTTTTTTATCATCATACTATGCTATCCCATAGCATAGTCATATCTGCTATGTTCATCCCATTAGGTATCACTTTGCTTACCCTCTTGGGAATGTATAGCATTAGATGCTCCTTACTAGCTTGTCGTTCTTCCTTTACCTTATGACATATTTCATTTGTGAAATCTGTGCTCCTATGTGTGCTAGTTCAAACTTTTGACCCATGCCCGATAATGGGCTTGATCGATACTTGTTGCTACATTTTATGGGCTTTTTTTCGTAGCGTTAGGGACGAGTATACCTACTCCGACTGCAGCTATGGCTACTTGCGACTAGATTGTGTCTTTGTTTGTCTAGCCTTTGGTGACTTAGAGAAGAACAAGAATGCATTGTGGGCTACTTTGATTATCCCGATTGTTCTCACCGTGATTAGATACTACATTGTCGAGAGATATAGTGTCGGATGTTTTCTCGTAGCACCACCCCTTCCTGAGCAGATTGTACCACACCATGTCGAGGATGAGCACGAGGGAGGAGGCGTCGGGGTTGAGCACTAGGGAGGAGGCGTTGGGGGTGAGCACGACAGAAGAGACGTCGTGATTGTTGTCCTCATTTGGAACTTGAAAAGGAAAAACTCTTGTTATATGGGTAGAACTTGAATCACTTATAAATCACTCCGAACATCCTTATTATAATGACACTAGATTTTTTAAGTATGATATGAGTTCATAAACTAGATGTGTATATAGTGAGTTAATAGACTAGATAACGTTTGTTAATGTGTAGTTATATTCCAATCAAAGAGAGGCTCAATATACCAATGTGTTTGGAGCAGAGAGACTCAATAAAATATTTGTTGCTAAAAAACAACAACAAAAAACAGCTAGATAGTGTACCCGTTTGTATTCCTCCCCAAGAAAACACTATTTAAACTTCTGGCCAAAAAATATAGACCCGCGATTTCTCATCCTCATTCTTTTCGCTCTCACTCTCATTGTCACGTGTTTTTTTATTCTTTTAGCCCCTTCTCATTTCTCTCCCGCTCATTCCTTCCATGAGAGCTTTGCTCACCATCCTTTCCATGACCACCCTCTCCATGGGGGTTTCCCTCACCAACCTTATCAATAGGTTTGTTGTGTGGGAACACCACTCCATGGGGTTATAGATTGAGGATCATGAGTTATTAGTAGTTCTTGATCCACATTACCGTTGTAGGTTGATATATGTTGGTTGTTCTTTTATTCCGCCATTGTTAGGGTTTTTCTTTCTTTATCTTTTCGATCATCACATTATGTTGTCTCATAGCATAGTCATCCTTGCTATGTTTATTCCACTATGTATCACTTTTTGCTTACCCTTTTGGGATTGTATAACATTAGATGCTTCTTACTAGCTCATCGCTCTTCCTTTACCTTAGCACATATTTTATTTGTGAAATATATGCTCCTAGGTGTGATAGTTCAGGCTTTTGACCCATGCCCGATAATGGGCCTGATCGATACTTGTTGCTATATTTTATGGGCTTTTTTCCTAGAGTTTGGGGCGGGTATGCCTACTCCGATTGCAGTTATGGCTACTTGCGGCTAATTCGCATCTACGTTTATCTGGCCTTTGGTGACTTAGAAGAAGAAGGATGTATTGTGGGCTACTTTGATTATCCCGGTTATTCTCACCATGATTGGATACTACATCGTCGAGAGATATAGTGTCCGGTGTTTTCTCGTAGCACCACCTCTTCCTGAGCAGATCGTACCACACCATGTCGAGGATGAGCACGAGGGAGGAGACGTCAGGGGTGAACACTGAGGAAGAGGCACCGGGGGTGAGCATGGCGGAGGAGACGTCGGGGATGAGCACGACGACTTCATATGGGCATACTGCGTTTGTTGTTTTTTTGGCACGTGTTGTTTTTTGGATTATGTATGTTTAGTTCCATTGACATATGTGATTCTATTCTTTATGGTGCTATGGTGGAGGTATGAACCACTTCGACCAATTCGATCTCGATTTTCTTGTTTGCACGATATTAATCTATGTGATCTATTCCTTATGGTGCTATGATGGAGGTATTATGTTTTTTAAGAAGAAAAAAAATATGCTATTTTTGGTGAAAATCCGACGACGAGGTATGTAGAAATTAGTTCTGTAGTTTAATGTTTGGACCAATTTCATTGTAAATCTATTTGGATCTAATAAAATGCCGAGCTTACCTTGTCGTTCTGTGAAACATAAACGAGCCCTACAAAGATGATTTGTGTTCTATGAAAACTTTGTTTTTTAAAGGTAGGTTTAAATTTATATAAGAGTACATATCTAGTGTCACCATAATAAGGATGTTCGGAGTGATTTATAAGTGATTCAAACTCTACCCATGTAACAAGAGCTTTTCTTTTTCAAGTTCCAAATGAGGACAATGAACCTGCAAATAAAAAGTTATATTGAGTTCTGTTAATCTACACCTACGAGTTATATATGGTGTTCTTGGACAAATGTTGTGTTTTCATCAACTTTATTAGTTAATATTTATGATGTTGGTGGACAAATATGCTTAGTTTTCATCACCTTAATTACTTCGTAGTTTATACTTATCATTTGTGGTCAACTAGTTCTTATCATTCACTCGTAATGAAACCTGAAAATCCGAGTTGAAATGACAATTAAATAGTTGCTTTCCAATTTATTCCATGTTTCCTTGTAGTGATTTGATGATTTTAATCCAAAAATTTGGACAATGACCCGAATCACACAAATATCTTCTATCATCCTTCCTCGTACTAGTAAAGTAAGTTTTTTTTTTGTGGTAATAAATTGGCCAATAAGCCAATTGAATAGTAGAGAGAAAATGTTCATTTTTTGCTCATTTATTGTCCATTCATTTAGCCATTATTAAAACTCTTCTTCTACCACAATTGTTAAAGAAACTAGTCAATGCATACCCGTGCTACGCACGGGACGTAAATATAAGTTTTTTTTAGTATTTTATAAGCCTATTTAAGAGCTTATTTTATATCATCTCATTAGCTAATTTAAACAATATATGTGTAAATCTTGGTTTTATATACTTGATAATTTGGTTTAAGTTATTTATTTATTAGGCAAAATCGGGTATATACCCATGAAAACTGTATTAATTGGGTATATACCCATCAAAACTTCAAAATTGTTTATATACCCATCAAATCATTTAAATTTTGTTTGATTGTCCATAATATATTTGATCTAATATTATTGAGTGAAAATTAGTTTAAAATTTAATTATATACTAAACTTAAATAATTAGAAAATTTATCACTTTACAATTATTGGATAGAAATTATTGTCTCATTTTAATAATTATTTGAAAGTTAACTAATTTTGATATTTAAATAATTTTTACATTTAATAGCATAAATTAAATATATGATGGACAATTAAACAAAATATAAATAATTTAATGGGTATATAAACAATTTTGATGTTTTGGTGGGTATATACCCAATTAATAAAGTTTTCATGGGTATATACCCGATTTCGCCTTTATTGAATCTTTATATTTTTATGAGTTTTTTCTTCAAGATCGAAGACACCTTGTAAAATAATTTGTTTAATAAAAAACACCTTTTAATTTTTTAAAAACAAAAACACCTTATATAATA
Source organism: Persicaria tinctoria (assembly GCA_037127255.1). Taxonomy (NCBI): domain Eukaryota; kingdom Viridiplantae; phylum Streptophyta; class Magnoliopsida; order Caryophyllales; family Polygonaceae; genus Persicaria; species Persicaria tinctoria. The sequence goes on along the minus strand of JBANSL010000002.1, from coordinate 89,062,352 downwards.
TTAGGTATTCGATCAATTGAAGCACCAACTTTTATTTTACAACTAAAATTTTAAGTTTTCAGTGATATTTTTTAATTGATAATCGAAATGCCCTTATTTAACTAACATTTTCTAAAAAGGAATTGTATATAATAAATTTGAAGTTTTTAGTGTTTGTGGTCATTTTCTTCACCTCTTTTCCTACCTATTGGTGTTTGAAAATTTGAAGACTTGTCAAAGTACCTATAATGCTAAAATCACATTTCTTATCAATTTGAAGTAATTGTGCTGATAACCTTTTTAAAAAATCAACGATTCTCATTCCAAACTTTTAATTTTAATTTCTTGTTTAGCTCTCCTTTGATTTTTTTCATTATTGATGTTTTTTAATAAATTAAAGACTAAATAAATTTACCTTAGTTATATCAATAAAAATATGAATTTCAAAGCATTTTGTTGGCATATAAAATAAATCAATAAAAAAAAAGAGGGTATATACATACATAGTATAGATAAATAAGTAGACTCCAAAAAGTAAAAAAGATATTTGAGTTTATCCTTTCCTAGCTCCCTTGGTTTTTTTATGAGCTCTGTTCTTCTATTTTTTGTTTTGGTTTTTAACATTTTTACCCCATACCCTTTTCCATTGATCACATATTATAAAAAAGATATTGAGTAGCCGATGAGCTTGTAACGGTGGTCATTGAATTTAATTATGACAATCAATTCAATAAAATTGAAATTAATTAACCGTTTGCTTTTTCTTCCATCGTTTCATATCCCTTCAAAGTGTCCAAATTAGTGGCCATTGGAGTCTTGAATTTAGCATGGACAATAATTTATATAATTGGTTGCAAGTAATTAACCCTAATTCATCCACGTATAATAGTACTCCATAATAATATGTGATAAATAATATATGGTGATAATCAAGATATATATTGGTACCAAAAGTAAAATATTTCTTTAATTAATTTCCACCATGTTTTAATTAGGAGATTAGAAATATATAGTATAAAAAATTCACATAAAAAAGTAATAAATTATTATCCATGCTAAATTTGGATTAACTTATATGTTTTATTACTTATATAATTATATTTTAGAAATTGTGTTGCGAAAATTGAAATTAATTTATTAATTATGTTAAAAATTAAAATCCAATAAGGATTCTAAAACAGTAAAACTAACAAAATATATCGATAAAATAGACTTTTAATATTTGGTTTCAACAAAAAAAAAATCCATAAATTGGGATTGTAAAGATGCTTTGATACGTATAGATATAAAAGATTAAGGATTAATTGATTTTTATATGAATATATGTTATTCAGATGATATGAATTTCATAAATATTGGGGTTTAAAATGATGTGGGTGAGGTCATTATTATTGAGCATAGAAATTTAGGAAAATATAATTAATTTTCTTAAGTTAGTACCATTTATGAATACATTAATACAATTAAAGGAAAATAAAATGATTAAAATGAGAATGTCTTTAATGAGAGTCATTAAGGGGCCTTGGGACACAATTTTTAAAGGTATATATAGATGTTCATTAAGTGTAAAATTTTTATATTATAAAATTAAATAAAATTGAAATTTTAGCTTGAATAAAAGAATTATTAAATAAAATTAAGAAACTTATTCGAATAATAAAAAATTAAAATTTTAGTTTGAATAAAAGAATTATTAAATAAAACTAAGAAACTTATTAGAATAATCAATTGAGTAAATTGGAGAAGAAATTAAAAGAATAAAATAAGATAAAAACTAAAAGAATAAAATAACATTATTTATATTTTGAATATTATTATTTATATTTTAGTAAAAAAATAATTAGAAAAATGTTATATATCTACATAGAAAATGAACAAAGATAGATTGATTTAATTTAATCAAGAAAATAAGATAACAATAGATACAAATATAATAATTATATTTATATATGCAAAAAAAATTGAAATAATAAAACAATTATGTTTTTTAAACTCACTTTCTAATGAGTACTAAATAAACTTATTTTCAAAAATAAACCCTTAAAAATTACATAATTTTTAAGTAATTAAGCCCGTGCGCAGCACGGGATCATCCACTAGTGTTATGTATGGATAAGATGACCATTGATTAGTCAATTTACGTAGGTTGATTAGAGAAAGTGATGTTGCTTGTAAGAATAAGGTCCAGGTCGATAGAGCAACTTTTGAAGTGCTTTGTAGGATGGTTCAAGATGATGGGGGATTGCATAAGGCAAAGATCATGGTTGTGGACTTGTGGGGAAGGTTGGTCATGAATGCAAAAAATAAGAGGCAGAAAGGATTTTCACCAATTATATCTCAGGTACATGTGGGAGATGTTGCCCCATGGCTATGTAAATGTGTAAATCCAGTTGTAACTACCAATTCTGGTAAGAAGTTCTCAATTGTCATAGCAGTCGTGGATATGATGAGAGTCATAAGCCCCAAGTTGTGGCATATTTGACCAGAGCACCAAGTGGTAAAGTGATTTTTTTTCCGGCTCTTGCTTGATGTGTTTTACTCGCCTTCACTTCTAGGCACATCACTAGTTCCCAATGGTGTTAAAAAAGTGTTGGAAAAGCATGGTTAACGTGGATGAGGACGGGAGGATGTTGTGTGCAATGGTTAAAGTTGTCCCTCGTCTAAGGAGTATATTTTCATGAACATGTTCAGTTGGAAGGGTGCTTCCCAACCTTCGCAATAAGGTCCGACAATACATGAATACACTTTTTGACCTTGCTGCTAATATTGAGTTTTTTAAGGTCATCGTGGTGGACATGCATATCTATGTAACAACCCGAATATATTATCCGAGTTACGTTTCAAAGGTTGGATACCTTCGTTCGGATCTTGCAATCCAAGTACGTTTCGAAGGTTGGATACCTTCGCGTTGTGAGCCGCTCAGATCCGCTTGAGCGTTGCCGCCATTGTGCTTCGCTCGATGAGCTCAATTGCTCTGATTTGTTTTAAGTTTTGAATCTTGAATTTGTATTCGGTTGTTTTGTTATTTTGATTGTTGTATGTTGTACTATCTTGATCGAATATATCCTAGGGGTTCGACGTTTGAATGTGATCGAGAGTAGAAATTAAACCCCGATTTGCGTAATTTTTATGCCTCCTCATGCTTAGGTTTAGTTATCAGCAATTTAAACAACCGTATGATATCCCGTTTGAGGTTTGGATGGAGAGAGAAAGTTAGAGAGAGAAACTCTCAAGGGTTCTTCCCCTCCTCTTTGGTTTTCTCTCTTGCGCCTCATCCTTTCCTCCCCACTTGGATTTGTTTGGGTATAATGTGTTAATCTTTATGCAAATCTTGTGGGTTCAACCGATCAAACATTTGAGGGTTTGGTTTGATCGGATCTTGGAGCGGTTGCGGGGTCCCATTCGAGGATGTGGGGGCGGTGTGGGGGCGACGATGGTTTTTTCCCGCGCTCTCCGGGTTCTTGCGTAGGCCGAGGGTGGTTTGGGGTCTGTTCTGGTGGGATAGGCCGACTCTTCTCCTCCTCCTTGCTCTCGGTGCGCTCCTTGATTCAGATTTGGGCGGATGAGGGGCTTTTTTGTCTCTTGCACCTGTGGATGGTCGCCGGCTTTTGAGGGGTGGTCTTGGGGTGTGTTTCCAGGTGCGTCGGGGCTAGAAATGTCGGTTCCCCCTGGTTCGGCAAGTCACCGCAGCGGGGTGTCTTCCTGGTGGCTGTGGGTGTTCGGTTGGCCTCTCCTTGGTCCGATCTGATTGGTTGTGTTGCTCTCCCTCAACTTTGGCGAGTTTGGAGGTGTTGGGTCGTGGGCTTGGGTGTGTGACCTGTGGAGTGGGAGCCGCTGCATCTGGGCTCCTCCGGGTCTGGCCAAGCGTGGTGCCGGCATCTTCCTTTCTTGGTGTGGTTCGTGGTGGAGCGTTTCGTGGTGTTGGTTTGGGCTCGATGTGTCGTTGCTACTGGGTTCTTCCTCCCTAGCCCCTAATTCTTTCACTTGTTTCGAGCTTAACAAAGGGTCGCCGGGGTGGGTGGGGTCCTTGTAGTAGCCCGAGTTCTGGAGCCTCGTTGTAATGGTGGTTCGGGTTGCTGGTCATGTGGTCGGCGTGGTGGTAGCCTGTCTTCTTCCTCTCCTCTCTCCGGCGTGCACACCAATATACTTGAGCTGAACTCATTGCTTGTCCAGCGGCTGCGTGGTAGGAGATTTGCTGGTGTTGTCCTCCGTGTGACCAGTGGTGGTTCCCAATAGTGCTAGTTGTTTTGCGCGTGGAATGAGGGTCTCCTCTTTGGCGCGTGTGAGCTGTTGTAACAGGTTGCGTGTGGATGTGGTCCCTCCACCTTTCTTTTTCAAAAGCTGCATGTTTTGTTTCTTTTGAATTTGTATGGGTAGGAGTTCTGAGTTAGCGTGTGTTTGTGGTTTCCCTCCCTTGCTTTATTAAAAGCTGCAGAATCCTTTTTGTTTCTTTTTATTTAGTTTTGGGTGAGATTTGACCGATGGATATGTGTGTCTTTATGTGACAACGTGGCTTAGGTGGGTTTAAACAAATTTGTGGGGTAGCAACGTGGGGTATAAGAGTTGTAGTGGGTTTGACTTTTGAGATGTGTAATTGGTGGTAAGAACTCATGTGATGTACCGATTTTACATAAGACCCTTTGTTTGGTCTTATTTTTTTGTAACTCTTTGGCTTTTACGCCACCTATCTATCTATTTACCAATTCAAATGATATCCCGTTTGTTTTGCTGGTTTCGGTTTCTTTTGGTCAGATCCTGCTACACTTGAGTGTTTGTGGTTGTGTTTGTATAAATGGTTGAATAAGGCGTGTTTGTCAATAGGTTATTTGTTAAGGGGTTGAGATTATTTTTAAGGGATTATATAAGGTGGAGGTTATGGGGATGAAAGCGATTGAGATTTTTTTTTCAAGTCCTCCGTCCGCCCTCTCTTCACCACCCCCTCCTCTCCGTCGTTGCTGCCTTCACCATATCTTGTCAGTCCTCCCTCCTCCTCATCCGCCACGAATCGCGATTGTAAAGGGGCAAGCTTTTATGGCGGGGGCAAGACGAAAGCTGCTTTTGCAGGGGCAAGCTGAAAGCTGCTGTTGTGGGGGTGTGATTATCGACCCCAAATAATCCCAATTAACCTTCCATCCCATAAGTAGCAATCCTACTGCCACCCCTTGCCAAACACCACCCATCGGGTTGTTGTTTTTTTTTTTTAAAAAAAAACCAACAATCCCCCACAACCTCAAGCCGAACACGTCCTAAGTAACGTGTGGTAGAGTTGTGCAGAAAAATACGACACGGTTGACACGACACGAAATCGCAACAAAACGATAAGAAAAAACACGAAACGATATAGATATGACACAAAACTGTAAAACACGATAATAATCGTGTCGTGTTTGGATCGGCATATTTCCCTTATCGGGTACCTGACACGACACGATTTTTTTAATATAAATATTAGTATTTTGTGAGTGAGAGTACAAATACAATATAGGTCTTCCCATAGTGTTGAAGTCGGTTTGCTTAGTTGGTGTATCGTTGGAGATGGCGTATGCAAACCAAGAGGTCTCGGGTTCGAATCCGGGAGATTCCCCAAATTATTTTTCAACCTTTGCCCCTCCGCTTAGCGGGCACGAACCACCATCTTCACCTCTCTGTTTTTTTTGAGGCAGTACAATAGGAGTCTACAAGGACCACAACCACGGAGGTAACGAGTGGAAACTCTCTCCTCTCTCTAGAATTTTAGAGAGAGGGAGCCCAACCACCCTTTATGGTCCAAAACCTCCGCTTAGTGGGCACGAACCACCATCTTCACCGCGCTACCCGACCCTGATCTACTCCTCGGAGTCACCGTCGTCAACCTCCTTCTCCCCCCCTCGATTTCTTGCCATTTCGAGTGGTTTGGGATCGCACCCACTTCTTCTCCCCCGATTTCCCTTGGTTGTCCTCTCGGATCTCCGTTGGAGACCGACTTCAAAACCCCCCAATTTTTGGGCGATGATGCTCCTGGGCCTTTTGATCTACCCTCATTCCTCTTCTCATCCGATTTCCCTTGGTTGTCCTCTCAGACCTCCGTCGTAGATCGACTTAAAAAAACCCCAATATGGCTTTCCTGGGCCTTTTGATTTACTCTCTCTGTCGACTTGCGATTTCGATTTGCTGCTACTACGATGCTCAGTCTCCCTCCCTAGCTACCAGAGTTGTCCATCGCCGCCGGCCACTACATTCCTCATCGGCCAGGTTCATCGTCGTCTCTTTTTCTTCTTCTTGCTCAGTCGATTAGACTGGTGGTCTGGTCAGATCTGAAATTCCTTCCTCCGAATCAGATTGATTTTTCAGAGTAAGTTTTCGCTCCTAACTCTCCTCTCATTCCTCTCTTCTTCTCAGATCTAATGTCTACCCCTAATACTTCAATGAATGCAACTGCTTCTGCAAGTAGTGCCGCTAGTGGCCCTAGTGCTTCACAGGAAGCATCAACTGAATCTAATACTCTCTTTGGAAATTTGTTGAAATTATTGATAAGCAGACTAAGGGAGGTGGGAATACTACATGGAAATGTAAAATTTGTAATGAAATAAAGAAAGGTTCGTATACACGGGTTAATGCTCAATTGTTGAAGATAGAGGACATTTTTGTACTGTTAGTCTTGTGGATGATTTTCTATGTGCTTCTGCGACTGCTAATATTAGAATTGAGTAGAAGAATTTCATTTCTTCACCATGCATGGTTGTATCCTTGACAGAATGCATTTATGATTTTGCTTCAGAGTATGGAAAGCTTGTCTTCAGACGGGCATCGTTTTCGAAGGGTATCACGGCAATATGTGGCTGCTAACGTGAAGTTGGATGCACTGGTGAGCTTTTTATGGCATTGCTTCTGCATTTTGTTCTTTAGCAGTGAATACTGCTAAATATTACTTAAGGAGATCATATACTGATATACACATTCTTGACTGACTCAAATTTGGGTATCTGTACAATTTTGTTTGATATGGTGACTTGGATGCTGGTGTCTCTGAGCGGAAGAAAATACAGTCTAAATGTTATTCCTGTGACTTAACCCACTCTTTATTCTGACTACTTTCCATATTTAAAATCATATTTATTCATTAGTTGATGCGATTTGGCTTTTATTGTGTAGTTGAGGTATGGGAGTGTGGTATTTTTAAGAGGGAAGATTTTTGACTAGTTTCAAAGGGACCGACAGAATTAGGATTCATTCTGTTTTCCTAAGTAGACAGGTTTACTCAGAATTGCGGATTAAACTATATTGAGTTTAGATGCATTCTTGACTAATATAAGGGCGCTTTTTTGTGCCCTTTGAATTCCCTGCAGTGAAATCTTGCTACATTATGTGGTAAACTGGTAATGGGTGTATTGAAAAAATAGGAGATATATGCTTTTCTAGCTCTTCCATTCAGAAGCAGTATCCCCTATCACTGTAGTTTTATGGTAATGTAGATAGAGAGAGCAAATTGTGACGAAAGCATGGAATGAAACGATAGTTGTTGGAGGAAGAAGAAGAAGAGATCTTCCGACGATGCTTCTGGGTTTGTTCCAACAAACTTAACAAACTAGAGATCTTCCGACGATGCTCTTGCTGTAACAAACTCTCGAATACACGCAATACACACAGATCATCTGCTTCCTTCCATTTCTGTAATCTCTCACTCTCAAATCGATTTTTCAGATTCAATCTCACAAATTCGATCATGGTATCAGAGCATTAACAACTTTCGATTCGTTTTTCTGGAATTTTAAATCGGAATCTGTACTTCAATCTCACCCAAACCAAGCAGATTGAAGATCAGCTTCCATGGCAACTGAAACTCCTGAGAAATTGACCATAGAACCAACAGATCCCTTGTTTATGCAATCAAGTGATCATCCAAGGCTTGTTATAGTTGCGATCACGTTCTACGACAAGAATTTTGGCAAATGGAAAAGAGCTGCGAAGATCGCGCTGAATGCCAAGAACAAGTTCCGGTTTGTCTCCGGGAAGTTTCCACGGTCTGCAGATGAAGATCCGCGAGCTGAGATATGGGATAGATGCAACGACATGGTGGTGTCGTGGATCCTGAACAACTTAGATTCAGAGATCCGAAGTAGTGTTATGTACTTTGACACAGCTAAGGAAATATGGGAGGATCTGGAGTCCAGATTTGGCCAGGTGAACGGAGCTCAAATGTTCACCCTCCACAGAGATCTGACGACATTCACGCAAGGTACGTCCACGATCTCAGCCTATTTCAACAAATTGAAGGCACTTTGGGAAGAATTCGACAACCTAAGGAAGGCTCATGTGGTGTCATCCATTCACGGGCTTCATTTCGACCCTAGTCAGACCCGACACCGGACACCAGAGCCCCAACTAAGAAAAGAAATGCCACGAACACCTAGAGACGCAACCAAGAACCACCTAAGTAAAACCGCACCTGAAAACCCTTACGGGATTTTATCAAGGCCCTTACGGGATCTAGGCCCTTTCGGGAGCAAGAAAGTCGAGCCCAATATGGGATTTTATACAAGTATATACATTTTTTCAATTTTCTATAATTGATGATCAATATACTCTACATAGAAATAGTCTAAGATTTTATATGGGATCTCATCTCCTTACAAGTACTTGTTTGTTAGTCTGGATTTTTTTTATAGGCACAACGACTGTAGCCGGCCTCATCATAAACACTAGAACCGGTGTTACGTACTATGACTACCGGACATGCCATACCTGATAATCTTTGCTTAAGACTCAAGTCTTTTGATCTGTTATATATGTCTCTTTATCATGAGAAACTACATGATCAGAAGTGAAACTAGAAACATTTTTAAGGATGATCAATTAGGTAAGTAACAACTCAGATCATCCAAATTTTACTATTCCATCTAGTCTTTGAATTGGTAAATATAGAGCGGTCATTCCGGGGTTCGAACCGGGGACCTATGGGTGAAACATTGTGTTTGGTGAATGTTTATGAAGCAACACATCTTAATTGTCTAGATATATGTCTTCCGTATGCAGTGTTCATCACAATCCGTATTTCAGTGTCATTATTAGTGTAGTTCTTACTAGCAGAGCTATATTTCAGAGAATGAAGAACTATACTATTGGTTCCTTCTTCCTGTTTCTTCTGTTTCAATATGCATTTAATCTTCCATATATGTCTAATATGTGTCTAACCTTATGCGCTTTCCTGTTTCAACAGATCTATGCAGTGTCCATCACAATCCGTATTGTGGTAAGTTAACTGAATGATGGTAACATACAGTGATCTAAGATAGATTACTTCATTCTGAATGCCATTATAGCTGTAAATTCTTTGTACTTTTTAACTTGTATGTTTTTATACTACTAGGAACTATCATGACCATTTCAAACTCCTTGTTTAATGTTTTGCTTGCTTGTCCATTCTTTGATGGATGATTGCTTTCTGACTTTTTTTATTCTTTGATGCAGGATTTCACTTGTTAGCTTTTCAGCTGTTCTGCAGGTGCTTGCTGGGCTAGATCGGTAAGTGGCTTCCCCTCTTTCTTGTTCCTTTACTTTTTATGTGGACATTTATTTTAGCAGAAATTTCTTTGCTTGTATCTTTCATGAATGATACATTCTGGAGCCTGATTTCCTAGAAGAGAAAATCTCAAGAAACCAGTTCAACTTGATGTTTTGCATGTAGCAGGAAAAAATTTAGGAACTAATAGAATTTCCTATGCTAGGTTTCGCCAGGAGGCGTCTAGTATGGAAAGTGCTTCTCTAAGAGTAGTTTTTAAATCTGAAAGTTGTAGAATAATTGAAGGTCTAGTTTGTTGGTTATATTCATAATTTCAGGGCAATTTCACTTAATTTAGAACTCCATCGATCATTGATTGGTTACTTCTGCAAAGCTCTACGGAGATTATAGTCCTTCATATAAGTCCTATTTCCTCTTTTTGTGTAAATGCCTAAGGAAAATGCTACGTGTCTCTGGTTTTTTATGCAGTCTATTCCCTTGATATATTCATATATCCTTGAATAAAATAATATGTTATTATTTTCAGAGTCCTGAGAAGCTGGTTTTGTGAATGAAAAGGCCATGAAGTGTATTGGTAAGGTCAGAGATAAGTTTATGAATGCAAGGACCAAGATGAAAGAAAATACGTACTGGTTTTGTTAGGGCTTTTGTGAAGGAGCTGCCATGAAGTTCTTGTTCAACAAACATCTATTCTGCTATGCAAGTGTTGATGTGGATGTGTATTGTGTATATGATAAATTGGTGTTTTGAAAGTGTTTCAACTGACTATAAAGATTATTAGATATGTTATGGTTCTTTGATTTCTAAATATTAGTATGTTGTGGTTAATTATTGCTCAGGTGTATTGTGTACGGAGGTATATGATAAATGGATGTTTTGAAAGGGTTTATTTTGCTTTTGCTACCCATATTGATGGTTTTATTATGTATATTAAATGTTATAATATATATAATGTTATTATTATATATATAATGAAAACAAAAATATAAATATAATCCATTTAATATATATATAATAGAAAAGAAAAAGGAAAAAAATATAAGCCATTTTCGACGCCTAAAAGCGTCGAAAAAGGTTGGTATGTTAAGTAGTGACATAGGCCATTTTCGACACCCTAAGGTGTCGGAAATGGCAAGCCAATCTCGACGCTTTTAGGCATCGAAACGGGTTCCGACACAATTTAACGTTTAAAATGACACATTGTCATTCGTGACGCAAAAAATACCGACGCTTTTTTAAAGCGTCGAAATTGAATTTTTCGACGCTTTATAGCGTCGAGAATGGCTTTTAAAAGCGTCGAAAATGGTCTTGTTTTCTAGTAGTGTCTCTTGTCGTACAAATTAACGTTTTTAAGGATGGTCAATTATGTAAGTATTCCTACACAACAAGTGTGTGACGAGTACGGGGACACTACAAGAAAAGTGGTTTATTTTCGACGCTTTAGTTTCGACGCTTTTTAAAAGCGTCGATAATTTTCGACGCTATGAGATGTCGAAATTTTTTGACAACCGAAGGTGTCGAAATTGACACAAATCTCGACATCGTAAAGCGTTGAGAATGGCTTGACTGAAAAGTTAAAACAAACGGACTAATACCTTCACGTGTCTCTCTCTCCTCTCTGCTATCTTCGGTCTTCGCTCCTCGCCCTTCGAAAAACCCTAATTGCGCCCATCGGAGACGGCCGCCCACCGGAGACGGCCACTTAAAGTCTGAGAAGCTCTCCTTTCTTGTTCTTATCTCTCTTCGGCTTCCCTCTCTGTTCGAGATCGACGGAGGTTCGTCTCTCCAGACTAGATCCAAATCAAGAGGTGAAGAGGTATCCGTCCACATCCGGAGGCGATTCGAGGTTTAAAACATCATCAGAAATCAGGAGGTGAGGAGGCTATTGAACACTAATCTTGAGTTTTCATCTTCGATTGAGCGATGGATTCCTCGATTCAGTGCGAAAAGGTTTGTGTGGTTGCTAGGATTAGGGGTTTCGGGGACCAGGTTCCGGCTACGGTGCCTTCAGTCTCTCTTCGAAAGATTCAATCCAAATCTTCCAACAGTGATAGAGTCTTAATTTCGCTTTCTAGAGACCAATCGATGACGACGAGGTGAATCTAAAGTTTCCTAACTACATTGCATTTTCCTCAATTAATCAATAATAGAGACTAGGTTATTTTGAGTTATTGTTCATTAGCGCCTCTTAGGAAGGAATTTTCAGTTGCCTCGTTCAATTAACATCAGATCTGGACTTGGGAAGAAATTTGCATTTGGTTGATTGGTTGTTTGTGGTTTGATGTCGTGGATTGCAGTAATAAACCACTCAACTATGAAGTGGATCATTTCTATGATCATGAAGCAAACAATGATGTGATATTTATTGAGGAGATAAAGCCTTTGATCTCCTCGGTGTTTGAAGGAAAGAGTGCCACTGTTTTTGCTTATGGAGCTCAGGTTTCTCCTTTTTTTCACATTCTGCCTCAACTATAAAGTTTTTGCTAGTGCTTGTTTCTTGTGCTTTCCAAATCTATTGCTTTCCTGTTTTCTTTTGCCTCTTAGTTTCACATATTTTAGATATGAAAACCTTTTGCTAGCACTTGCAGAACCCCAATGCAAGCTTATTTTTTGAGGACTTGCACTTGTTTCATTCTCAAATTGTTCACTCTATTTTTATTATGATTAAGTCTGTTGTTGCTATTCTTTCATATCTATATACTAGTAATAAATTATGCACACTTTATTTATTATATGACTACGTTTTTTGCCACTTTGAACTATTCTTGTTGATAACCTTACTAACACTTTCTAGACTAGTAAGAAATTATACACTCTTTATTTATATTTCCATCTCAAGCTAAACAAGTCTTTTTCGTGGAAGATGAGATACATAAAGGCTGGTTTCATGTGATTAAGACAAAACCTAGAGATTTGTTTGATTTGGGAAATGTTATGCTTTAGTTGTAAATCCCAAGTATCCGCGTGTGTGTGTGTGTGTGTGTGTATATTCATGCTTTAGTTGTCTGGTTTATCATATAGCTTATATGTTCTGATTCGAGCAAATTTTCACAGGGAAGTAAGGACAGAATTGAGATACTAGCAATTTCCCTAAAGAAATAGGAATCCCCGGGTAAGTGAAAGGAAAAGAGCCTTTTCTGAAATCTGTCAATTGAAGTAATAGGCTCTCATCTTCACTTGTTCTCTTCTCTGAGCAAGCTGTGAAGGTTGCCTGGTAGTTCTCCTGTACTCTCCATTTGTTCTCTTCTGATTTCTCTGTAACTGTCAAGTTTCTATTCAGTCTTCCACTTCTTACTTCTGTTACTTCTTTTTCCAGTGAAAGAGAAAAATAGGGAACAATAGTTATTAGGTTACTTCTCTTTTCACATTGAAAAACAGGGGTAACAATAGTTCTTTTTCCACTGTCATGATTAAGAATGTTGCTACTCGTATCATCTTTCATATGGGAAACAAACTGAAACTGTAGCTCAACTACTTTTTGTACGTTGTTGATCCAAATAGTTTAAGTTGTGATACTTATGCATGCATGATCCAAAAACAGGGACTTGTGTTTTTTCTGTTAGATAGGCGCAATGTGATGTTCTTGAGGTATTTAGCTTCTTGTTTGTGAGGGTTTGTGTAAGTTATAGAAGCTTCAAATCAAAGTGAAGTCTGACTAGTAAATGGTATCCATCTTATGCATGGTTCAGTTTTATGTTTGGTCTAAATAGCTTCATTTTTGTTGTCAAATAAGCTGGTGTTCACTTATATGGAAGAGAGTTGAGACATCTTACATTGTGCCCCTTTATTTTAGTTTTCGAATCTTATATATTGACAGATTGTTTGATGTCGGTATGTTTTACCAACTTAATTTTTTCCTCTGTTTCAACCAATTTGTAGAGAAGTTTGAGGAGTTGCATGGTGTTGATGCAGCTCCTAATGTCCCAGAAAATGCTCTATCTAATGAAACATCAATTATCACAATGGAAAATGGAGAGCAAGGAATAGAGATGCAAGGTCAGGAAGCTGATAGGATATGTTCAGTTGCTAATGCTTCTCAGGACTTTGTAAGCGGAAAATGAAGAGCAAGGAATAGATAGGCAAGTTTTATACTAGCATCTGCTATTGTTTGTTTGATAATTGCTCCTATTTTATTGCTGGTATTTCGTATTTCTGCTTTTGAGTTCCCGTGTTTGGTGTGATTTTTAGTGATTAGCACTGAATAATTCATCAATTGACTGAGCCTATTTGTTGAATTTCATCTGGTTATGCTGTAGATCCTTGCTAGTATAGGCTATTTCCCTCATGAAGTGAAGTTTGTGTGATTTTTATTTGTGATTTGGGTCGCTGATGTCTAAATTAGCACACAAACTTCATGTTGTACTTCTGAGGTAATGTTCTTGATTCATGTTGTACTTCATATCTCTTGATGTCTCTTGAATCTTGATGCCTCCAGAAATTTATGATTCATATTCTTCTATTTTTCAGCAAGATGCTTTCATTCATGTATGATTCATATTACTCTTATTTGATATTGTCTGGATGTCTCTTGAATCTTGATGCCTCCAGAAATTTATGATTCAATATTACAATTTTGTACTTTTCTCATCCACCTCACATTCTCGGTCTCTAAATCATGCTTTTCTGTAGGTATGTAGAGAGTGGGAAGCCTCAGCATTGAGAGTCAATAAGGATGTTAGAGTCTCCCTTATTCGAATCGGTGTAGTTCTAGGAAAAGATGGTGGTGCTTTAGGTATTTACTCAGCTCAGTATTTTACTCTATAATCACAGCTTTCTCCATCAAGAACATCTTAATTCAGACGTCATGAAAACAAGCTACTCTGTATTATTTATGAATTTTTTTTTGTCTTAATTCCTTCTCATTTCGAAAAATGAATTTTACAGTATCATGAAACTCTTTGTGACATTTGATTATGAGCATTTAAAAGCAAGAAGGTAATTATTCATATGAGAGATTCTAGAAAAGGTACACCCAAGTTGAATCAAATTATTCTTATACTTCCTATTGAGTAATTACAGATTTAGTTTTGCTTGCTTCCTTATTGCTTATTCAGGTTATGGATTTGATGTTGGGAAAAGGGGGTGCTGCATCCTTATTACAGATTCTAGAAAAGGGAATGAGGTAGCCGTTTGAAGTTTCTTTGAGACTACTGTTATTCCTGCATTTATTCTCAATATCTTCATATGCATTTAGCTTCTTTTTTTTACTCTCTCCTTCTTTATGGAATAGGCAGGGAAAGATGGAGATCTGTCACATGATGAGACTACCATGATAACTGGTGCACTTGAATTGACAAAGAAGACAGTGAAGGATGCCATGACTCTAATATCAAAGGCATTTTCCCTTGATCTGGATGCAGATTTTCGTTGGTTGGTTTATAGATTCTTTTTAGTTTGTACATAATATTCGAATCCATTATGTTCTCTTAAACTCTTTTTTCATGTTTTTGCAGGGACACCCTAATTGAGATTATGAAAATGGGCCATAGTAGAGTCCCAGTTCGTTGAATCTGCGCATTCTAAATCTGTTTCAATCTAGATGACAGACATAAGCTTCTTCTTGTCCTCTTACAATAACAAAGCTTCTTCTCAGTTCACAGTTTATGAAGCCTTTGCTCTTACCAGTGGGCATATCTTCTGCTACATTTGTGCTTGCTTGGCGGCATCTGTGGCTATTGTGGATGGATTGAAGGCAGCGAGTCCTTACAAGAATTGCCTCATGTGCCGTGAGGTATGTTTCATTCTAATCTAATTGAATCCACTTTCCAGTTTCAGGTTATAGGACGAAAACCTCTTATAATTTAATTTTGCTCAAGAAGGAAACTAATCAATTCTTGAAATTAGGGTTCTTATATTATTTTTAATTCACTCATGTAAGAAATGGTACAAAACAAAGATCCCTTCTTTTCCAGGTACACTTCCAGGTGTGTCCTGCTGAATTGTCATATACTGTTTAGCATCTAAACTTGTGAACATACTGATTTTTTGCTTGTTTTGGTTAAATTAACAGATTGAATACCTTGAGATTGACACCGGTTTATGTCTTCATTCGAACAGGTAGGTTGATTGATCTTTTATTTCTTACTTATTGAATCTGCAACAGTTCTCCCAAAACTAATTGGTTCTTGGGTTATTATTATCTGTCCTACAGAAAGTTGAAAGCTATGACAAGAGTTTCCAATATCTTCTATTTCATGCTGAGCCATATGAGATCATTGCTTTCAAGGTGAATACTCTTTTACTGGATTATTGTTGTATTCTACTATTGGTGTTTGCAAAGACCATTTATTCACTAAAATGGTACAGTATCTTGTCATCAGGTTCCTAGCCCTGAAATTGATAAATCAACGCCCAAGTACTTTTCACATTGGGATCCCGACTCCAAAATGTTCATGGTTTGTCTCTTTTTCTTGTTTCGTGATTTACGGTTATAAAAAAGATAACCAGGTAATATTCTTGTCTTTGCATTTAAGACCCACCAGGTAATATATCTCCCTTGCCCTTCCCATCAGACCCAACTCTCAAGTCTCCATCTACTCGATCATCAAAACAACAGGTAATATTCTTGTCTTTGCATTTAAGACCATCCGCAACCATGGGGTAACCTCTTTCTTCTTTTTTTCTATCTTTCTATCACAACATTACAACTCATTTATTTTTTTGTTTAAAATAATTTTTACTTTTTATACCTCTTTCTAAAAGGTTTCCTCTACAACCATGGGAAACCTCTTTTACCCCTTTTCGAATTTATTTTCACTTTTTCTTTTCATTTATATCTTTCCCTTTATTATATATGTATCATCATATATTATTGTGAATTATTTTTATTTATAATTTATAAATAAATAAAAATAGAAAGTAGTTAATATAAATATATTTTATTACATCTAGATTAAAATAAAATAAAAAGTTAAAAACATTATAACATACGTAAATACTAATCGAACTACCTATAAATTCGGATCATTGCCTTGGAATTGGTTCCACAAGTGCTCAACCAAATCATTCTTCAAATTCATATGAGTTTCCGCAAGGGCTAATTCTACTAATGTTGTTGGTTTGGGAAAAAAAGAAGAAGAGGATTGTACACATTGGTAGGATTATGTGGGGTATAATTTGAATATTCGGGTGTTGGAGAATTGTTAAGCATTTGTAACATCATTTAAAATTGTTTGAGAATATTTGGATCAAAAAGCATATTTTGAATGGGTGGAGTATTTGGATTATTGTGATCCATGGTTAATAAAATAGGTACAACTACAATAAATCAAGATGAGGGTATATATAGGGTAAAATTAGGCTCAAATTATAGAAAAAAATAAAATTAAACCAATGAGATATTTTATTTTTTAAAATAATAAAATATAAATATATTTTTATTTCATTTTAAATCCTATTACAACTAATAAATCTAAATTGAAAAGATATCATCCTACTTTATCATAAAAAAAAAGAAAAAGAAAATTAGAAAAGGGAAGAGGTTACCTTTCTCTACCAAGGTAACCCCTTCCCACCTTTTACCTTAATGTAAAGGCCACAATCATGGATTACCTTTTAGCAACCTTAAGGTAAGTAAAACTCATGGTTGCTCATGCTCTAATAATGATCTCTTTAGCAAACTCATTCGGATTGCATTCCACCCCGCTGAAAGCTAATTGGTGTAGTAATATCTTCTATAAATGTAGGAACAAGTAAGGGGTAGCGCCACACGACGGTGGTCTTGCTGACCGATCAGCGAGTTGGGGATCTAGCGACGTGCCTCTAACAAAGGCCCCGCCAAAACGGTACGTATGCGGTGTTTTATGTTAACGGATTTTGTGTTTATGACCCATAGTCTGATTAGGGTTTCATGAGTCCTCTTAATATACTTATGAAACGTCATATTAATTTGGGTGTTTTTGCTAACTAACCTATTTTGAACATTTTATTAGGTGATTAGCACCCAAACTAGTTTAATTGGGTAACCTAGCACCCTTCCCAAATGGTCAATGGTCAACGTTGACCGGTCAAAGGTCAAACGTTGACCAACTCCAACAGAATTATTATTATTATTATTATTATTATTATTTTTATTTTTTTTTAAATGGTGACATATTTTGTGATGCCACTTTTTTATTACATTTTATTTTCGCTTTGATGCCACTTTTATAGTGAAATGGTTTGATGACACTTTTTAAATGCCATTTTTTTCAAACTTTGATGACATTTTTTGTTTAATGTGATGTCACGTTGACCATTGATGCCTTTTTTTTACTGTCGACTATTGATGACATTTTTGTATGTCAAATGTTTGATGATTTTTTTTACCGTGATGCCATATTTTTTCAAAGTAGTGATGTCACGTTGACCATTGATGATATTTTTACCGTGGTGACATTTTTTGTTCACGTTGACTATTGATGTCATTTTTTGTTACTGTTGGTTAATGATGACACTTTTTTGATGTCAATTTTTTGATAATATTTTTTTTTACCGTGATGCCATATTTTTTCAAAGTAGTATTTTGATGACATTTTTTTCTTTAATGTGATGTAACTTTTTCGAAGTAGTGTTTTGATGTCATCTTTCTTACTCCCTCCGTTCCAAAATAGATGGGCTTTTACTTTTTAGCACGCTTTTTAAGGAGCGGAAAACTCTATAAAATATTATTTTTTTAATTAAAATTTTTATACTATTTGATACTTATTACTAATAAGTACCTAATTATATATAAAAAAATTAATTAAAAAATAATATTTCATAGAGTTTTTCGCTCCTTAAAAAACGTGCTGAAAAGTAAAAGACCATCTATTTTGAAACGGAGGGAGTATGTAATTATTTGATGCCATTTTGCGTTCGTACAACAAGATTTTGCTACATCCAAGACATTCTCATTTCCATTAACCACAAGTTTCAGTTGCTTAGAATTTAATGCGTGTGCATCAGAAGCTTTAGTTGCATCGACTTCCATGGAAGCTGCACTGTTTCTTTCATTAAGTTCATGAGCCTTGGCTTCTGCATTATGGCCAACACCAGATTGACAAGGTACGCCCTAAAATTGCTCCAAAAATGTATACCATAGTCTCATGACTTTGTTAAGCCGCTCTTTCGTAGAGCAGATCTCTTCACATGAGTATTTTATTAGTTTGTGTATATCTTCATGGACATCAATATCAGGATAGTCCAGTTCCAAATGAGGAACCAATGAACCTTTGTATGCAGCAACAATAGATAAAAGCAAACCATCATCATTCTGGATATTCTCCTTCATCTCCTTGATTTCGGTCACCAAAGCTGCCATCATTTATGTGCAAATATTACCATAATAATAGAATAATTTTGCAACAAGCACATTGCATAAAACACATTCAGCCATATAAAGATAACTGCCACATCGTAAAGAACAGAAAGCAAGACATATATTTGTAACTTAATGAGGGAAGGCGGATGAAATTGCCTGTAGGAAACTTCATTATATTCCAAAAACCTTAACAGTAATTAAATGAAGAGAATTTATATGGACAAATTGAAGACACTATGGAAGAGAAACAATGAAATTGATGCAGGTAATTTCAGCAAATACAGCACCTAATGAACCACATAAGAGCTTACATTTTGTGCTCAAGTTCTTCGGATCTTGCTGCTTGAAATAGAAGCTTCTGTGATCAAGTGACTTGTAGTGATTCTTGGCATAAATTTCAGCCCAGACCTTGTTAAAATCTGAGCGGCACTTTGCCCACTCTTCTTGCTTCTGTTTAAGACGAGTTAAAATGGCAGGCATTGCTAGAGCTGGATTTTTAGACAAAATATCTATTACATCTAAGCCATGGTCTCCGTACAGACGCTCAATGCACCTAAGATTTATAGCTGCATATGAAATAGAGGATCATAATCACGAAGAAATAAGAGCACCAAAATATGACTTCTTATGATGACAACAATTGTAAGAAATTTCAGATATCACAAAGGAAAGGAAGAGATTAAACGTGTAAAGTGATCCTCGATACAAATTGGAGCATCCATCTTGATTGTATTATTGTACATGTTGTTCAACAAATCTTCTATACGTTTTGCAGTTGAGCTCACAGACTCTATCAACATATCCAGCTCAAACCTAGAATCAAGTAACCATTAACAAGGACTCAAGGAGTGGTTTTATTCCAATTAAAAGTTATCAGGGAACAAAAAAAAACAGACTCAATTCATCTAGGCTTTTCATCAAACACCTTGGATGCACACCTTGATCCATCTCTAACTTGAAACTGAAGTGATCAAACAGCCCCAATTTTCGAAACCAATTGCAAAAGTCACACTCAAACACAGCTGATTACATTTCATCAATTCACACACAACAGATTTCATCAATTCAACACAGCAGCAGATGGCAAATTTAAGCAAGAAAATGAAAATCGGTGCAATTTTTTTCATCAATTCAGCACAACAGATGACAAATTTAAGCAATACAATGGAAATTGGTGGAAATTCAAAGCACAAACTTGGTCAATGATACTTTTACTTGGCAAAATGGCACCACTCAAGCAATTGAAAAAATTGAAATCCAGCAACAACAACTAGATGTTCAAGACGATTTGGTAGGGAGAGATAGTACACGAATCGGCGATGAATCCGACGAAGAAGGATCTTGCTCATGTCGCGTCTCCATCTTCGCCGATGTAGATTAGAAATCTTCAGGCGAAGAAGAAGGAT
This sequence comes from Persicaria tinctoria, assembly GCA_037127255.1. NCBI lineage: Eukaryota > Viridiplantae > Streptophyta > Magnoliopsida > Caryophyllales > Polygonaceae > Persicaria > Persicaria tinctoria. The sequence continues at coordinate 89,042,188 of JBANSL010000002.1, read as the reverse complement.
TTTTGGCGATGAATCGACGTCTCCGTAGCTCCGGAGGAGATCCATGTGGATTAGAGACCGAATTTCGCCGACTAAAAACCCTAGACTTGTCATTGCTTTCTCGTCGACGGCAATCCGAGATCTCCTGAGTTGATGGCAATCGCGCGAGAGTGTGAGGTCGAGAGGGATAGGAGTGCTGGCTTCCATAGCCTCCGGCGCTGGTTCGTCGTGGTTAGTCCCGGTTGGGAGAGAGAGAGGGGGAGAAGCCATGGAAAGGAAGTTTGAAGAAGAAGCGGGTACATGAGGAAGAAGAACGGCGCTTCCATAGCCTTTAGGAGGAAGGATGCTATGCGGCTAGAAAATATTGAAGTGGTGTTAGAACGGACAATAAAATATTATGAGATGCTAATAATTAGTAAAAGCTGATATTTCAGCAAATTTTCTCTATTATTTTACTCAGTTATATTCTCAGCCTCCCTAATAAAAAAAATCATATTTCTCTGTCCGTGGATGTAACACCGTTATTCAAGCAAAATATTTCTTGTAAAATATTCATGAATTGTATTTTAGCATCAAAACTCAATCTAATGAATTAATGTAAATGTTTGGACATATTTAGTTGAGGGGCGGCAGATTAACGACCACGTCTCAATTTATGCAAAGTCTAGATGTTATAATTGATGGATTTCATAATTGAAATAATAAAATAATTAATCTTACAATTAATGAGGTGTTGAATATTTCCTATAAAATTAATTAATTAATTAATGATTCGGTTATGAATAATTTTTTTAATGGGGAGGATTAGGCTATATATGATTTAGTTAAAGAGATAGATTTTTTTGAATTGGTAAACATGAGTTAAAGATAATTAAATATATCTAATTCTGTATTTATATCTAGAGAAGATAGCATATATCTATTTTGGTTAAAAGATATAGATATATATAATTCTCTTATTAAGTAGATACTAGTACGATCCCCGCGCCATGGCGCGATTTTTTATAAATAAAATCTTACTAATATATTAAATTAATATTTTAACATAATTGTAAAAGTTAAGATAATTAAATAATTTAAATTAAACTCATGGGTTGAGAAAACAATTAAAGTAGTATATATATATATATGTAGATTACTAATATTAATTTTATAATTTCTTATTATTAATTTTATGTTTTGAATTAATCCCATTGTTTTTTTAGAGAAAAAAAACTTCTAAAATTATAATTTAGGCTAAGATCAATTTTGAATTAAGCTCAATAGTTAGTAAAATTAAAGAAAAAATAGAATTAAAGAAAAAAGAAAAAAAAATAGAATTAAAGAAAATCAAATAAAAATGGCAAAAATAATGATTAGTCGACACTCCTAAAATTCCTCTAAACTTGACCCATCATCCTAAACTCTTCTAAATTAAGAGTTTATATAGATCAAAGAAAAATGGCAAAAATAATGATTGGTCGACACTCCTAAAATTCCTCCAAGCTTGACATATCATCCTAAACTCTTCTAAATCCACCCCTTATACTTATTATTTTAGAAGCAGGGTTTTTGTAAAAAAACGAGCCACGTGTCCTCTTTGAGCAAAACTAAGAAATTGGCAGTCTTTCTCTCACGTTCTCTCCTCAAATGTTCCACTCTCAAATTCACCTTCATCTTCTCCACCCCTTATACTTATTATTTTAGAAGCGGGGTGATTGCAGCTGCAGCATTTGCAGGCGCACTAATTTGATGAGGTAAGTTCCCGCCGCCGCCAACATTGCTGCTACTAGGCAAGCTATCAGTACAGTAAGCTGAAGATGGAGGTGGTGAGGTAGCGTTCATGGCTGCTGTTTTGTGCTGAAAGAGTTTGAAAGAAAGGATTTTTAAGAGGCAAAACCAGAAAGGGAGAACAAAGAATTCAAAGTCAAAGCTCAAAATGTCAAAAAAGCCCACCAAAAGAAAGAGAATTGCTTTTTTGATTGAGAAAGAGATATGGGGATGGAGATTATGAAGGAATATTGATTAATTGCAGAGGATAAGAAAGGGATCGATTTTGATTTTGATGGCGTGGGAATCAATCATCAACTTATAGAGAGAGGGTTATGAAATGAATGGGAAAATGGAGAAGGTAGTGCATTAGAGATATGGAGAGAGAGAGAGAGAGGGAATATTTTGGGCAATTTGGGGATGAATTGAAAGGGATGTGAAAAATTGGGAGGGAGATCTCTCAGATCTGTGGGTTCATTCTGATTGCATTCTGGATGATACCTTCAACTCTCTCTATCACTCCATATGTATACAGACGGACACTCCTTTGCATCTCATTTCACTGTCTTTTTCTTTTGTTGCCTTTTGGCATTTTTTTTTTAGCAATAGAGGCTTTCTTCTACATCAAGTTTTCTAATTTGGCACAAACTTAACCTCATAAAACCTATAGTTACAATTGATACATATTGCTATTTGTTAATTATGAAATGATGCAAGTGTGGGCTGATGATATAAGTTAGAATGTTTGGAAGTATGTAATGTGTTGAACTAAAAGGTAAAGATAAATTTACTATATTACTAGAGGGATTTCAAAGTAATTCTGAGTACTATATGGCACTACTATATGGATATTCATATATAAGTTTGATTTTAAAATTGTTGGAAAAATTGTAGATATCATAAGAAATTTGTAAATCTTAGATACCACATATATGTGAGTTAGGCTGTAAGGTATATATAAAATATGTTAAATCGGATGGTTCTTCTAAATAATATATGAATCGGAGTATATATTTAAATACTCAAAAAATATATGCGAATACTATCCACCCCTTATACTTATTATTTTTGAAGCAGACTCTTTGTAAAAAAATGAGCCACGTGTCCTCTTTGAGCAAAACTAAGAAATTAGCCTTTCTCCCACGTTCTCTCCGCAACCGCTCCAATCCCTCAGTAAAACTAAGAAGCCCTAATTTGCAGTCTTTCTCCCACGTTCTCTCCTCAACTGCTTCTTCTTTTCTACTTCCATTTTCTCCCAATACAGTTCCACTCCCAATTTATTAAAGCCGGCCACTTCACCTTCATCTTCTCCGCCAGTTTTTCCCACAAATTTTCAGGGTTTGGGTTTTCCAAAGAATCGTCGGACTTGGAACGACTGCGGGAACTCCAGCCAAAGGAAGGACATCAGGACCACCGCGGACCGCCTGAAGAGGTGGGAGGCCGTCAGGCGACGCCTCGGGAGAACGGAGAACAAGGTTTGGGAGAGGCGGAGGAAGCGGGAGAGGTAGAAGGCGTAGGACCAGAAGAAGACTCGGCCCGATGGGCGGGTCCCTAGTGGGAAGCAGAGGAGCCACTGGATGGGGGTCTTGGATCGCCTCCAGAACCACCGGGTCTCCCGGATCTCGGCGGCGGCGGAGAGGAGGATGCCGGAGAAGATGAAGGCGGAGAGGAGAGACATGAGGAGGGAGTGGATGGCCGGGAGGAGGAACAGGTGGAGGACGAGGGAGGAGGCGACGTAGAGGGAGATAGAGGAGAGGAGGAAGGACCAGGTGGATCCCCATGAATGGGAGGCGCTCCAACGGAAACCGACGATGGAGGGATGCTCCGACAGCCAATAGGTGGCTGTTTGGAGGAGCGATGCGGCCATCATCCACAAATTCAAACCAAAACTAGGGTTGCAGGTTGCGCAATCGAGACAATTGATGGATAAATATAACACAAAGAATCTATAACCAAGGTAAAAGATAGTTGGATTATAAGCCCCTGACGTGAGGTCTCTATTTTTCTTTTTGCCATTGGATTTTAATTTAGTAAGTAGTGAGATTGGTATTACTTTCTATTTTGGATTGGAGCTAATTTTTTTCTCCTTATTTTTGGGCTTGATTAAATAGTAAATTCTCCATTGAGTACCTGCGTCATTGAGAGAGAGCGAGATCTAGCCAAGCTGAATCTCCACCACGAACTCTGCCCTAATCAATCATCTGTCGCCACCCTTACGGATGTCGTGATTCTGAGGCAATCTCCATCTCCACCACACTTCTTCCTTGTGATTGTAGTCTTATTTGAACGGATCTCATAACCACATCTTGTGGATGCTGAATTGAATCGTTTCCTTCGATGATTATTAAGCGTGGGTATGGTGAAAATGGAAGAAATTGAGAGAATTTGATAAATTGCTTTTACAAATAAATTGTGAAATGGTTTCCTAATAATTCATTGAGAACGTGGGATGATAAATTGATGTAAAAATAAATGCTTAAATTTTTTTTTAAAAAGGGACACGTGGATCTTTTTTTTTGTAAAGAATTTGCTTCTAATTTTATAAGGATGCAAAAAAAAATTCCTTATATGTGCGAGTCTTTTGTCAAATCTTTCATACAAAACACCAACTATAAGAATGTTATTTTGATTAGTTATCATTTACGATCTATCAATTTCTTGCATCTAAAACCTAACCGAGTACTCATATTTTTTTTTCTACATACACAAGTCATGCCCAACTAATTTTCACATTCCATCAATTTGAGAGGTATAACATTTTTTTAATGTTTTGACCTCTTTTTTTTTTTTTTTTACAGTAGGCAAGAAGTAGATCGACTCGGCGATCTAGAAGATCGACCCAGCGATCTTGAAGCCATCAAAAGATGGCTTGAATGACCCTACACAGAGGGTCGCCAGTAAAAAAAAAAAAATTCTAAGATTACAATTATAGAAATTTAAAATTAAAAATATCTATAAATTAAAACTATGTTTCTTCCGATCAATAATTGGAGACTTGATTCTTGACATCTATAAATTTCCTTAATGTTTTGGCCTCTTAATGTTTATACACTTACAAATAGAGTTCCTTTTTTTCTAATTAAGGGTCAAAGTATTATAAAAACACACACTAAATATCATTTTTAAAATTCTTTAGCTATATAGGGTTTATACATTTAAACTTAGGGTATCTTTCTCAAATTGGTTTATAATTTAGATCAATTTAAAAACTGTAGAATGATGTGTAATAGATAAAATATCATAAAGGATCCGAATTCGGCTTTCTTAAGCTAAAAACTATAAGGTTTCTTTTCTTTGTCTTCAATTAGGATGGATACTAGGAGAAGCGTAGAAGCGGGTGATTTACTATTTTTTTTTTGTCAAATTTGAAGTATCGATTGTCTCAATAAAAAAGTATTTCATCATGATAATAAAATATTTCGAAGAACAACATGACAAGAAGCAAGAGCAATATGTTAGTAGAAAATTAATGTGTCGAATATTTTGTTTAAGATATCAAACTTGACCGTAATTATGAGACTTTTATTTGTGATTGTAAGTGTTATTGTATTATAACGAGGGTTATAATTGATAACATTACAATAATTCAAATGAAATGAAATATATTCATAGTACGAGGGGAACTAAAACGGTAAATTTCAATAAAAATACTCACCCGTACAAGGTACGGGAAAAGTACTAGTTAAGAGTTTATATAGATAATTAATATTAATAATAATATATATTCCGTAATAATAATGAATATGTATATATATTTATATATGGGACAATTGTTTATATATCCTTATAAACTTTGTCAATGAGTTATATATCCCTCAAATTATTGAAATAAGTTATTTATCCTTCAAATAATAAAATAATTATTTATATACCCAAAATGCATTTTCTTCCCTAAATTGCAATTACAATCCCCCTTTATCCATTACATATCCCTTAAATCGCATTTTCTTCCATGTCAAGAGCTTCAATTACAATCCCCTTACTTTGCATTTCCCTAGCACCTCTGGCCAACACTGTCAAAATTATCATTATCGCCTTGTTGCCCATTCAGAGGAGGAAGATCTCGAGTTGCTTCTTTGCCAGGACGACAATGTTGCGATGGTTGAGGTCGTCGATCACCAACCTGCAACCAGTTGTCGATCGAAGATCGGCATCGAGATGGGCCTCGAAGAGAGCTTGTACTTCTTGCCATGGGGCTTCAAGTTGACAATGGTTATCACGATCGATCGAAGAGAAGATGGCGCAACAACACAAATCCATAACTGAAATTGAAATCGATCAATCTTGGTTTGGAGATCGATTGAATTGGTTTCATCAATTAAAATCCAATATCGATTTAATTTGTGGAATACGAAATTTATCCCACCAGAAATTAATTAAACCCTAAACACAAACAACTCACTAGAGTCCATACTAAGAAAAATCAATTTCTATATGAGGTAGAGGCAAAACGGTAAAAGGAGGAAGATGATGAAAGGGTTGGGTTAATTAGAAGCAAGACCATTTTAGATAATTTTTTTATCTAATTTAAATTATTTTGTAGACATTAATGAGTGATTTTAATAGTAATTCATGAAAGAAAATGTAATTTGGATTTATAAAAAACTATTTTATTATTTGAGGGATAAATAACTTATTTTAAAGATTTCAAGGATATATAACTAATTGAGGAAGTTTAGAAGGATATATTACTAATTTTCCCTTTATATATAGAAGATAGATAGATAATAAGCTGCGCAGGTAATAGAGAAAATTAGGTCTTGTGAATTGGATCTATCAATTTGCGAGGAACAAACCAGTTCTCAACGTGCGTGTAGGTGATCGATCGATTGAACGAATTGAAAGGGATATTGGATGGGAGCGAGCAGGAAGATATATAGATCGATCTAAAATGAAAGTGAAAGGGAGCGACTTTGCGATAGTGGGAGCGTTAATCTGCTGGGGGGCCTGCTCTTGGCTGTATTCAGTCCAACCAGAGCCGGACCTGATATTTCAAAGGCCCGAGGCGAAATTAAAAAATGAGGCCCTCTATATGTATATAAGTTATAGCTAAATAAATATTTTTTTGATACAAAAAACCATTGGAATGGAAATTTAAGTACACAGATAATAATATAACATTTTGCTGAAAGAAATATTAGCATGTCTATATAATTCCAAAATTAAAATCTTAATTAGGACGTACTACAAATTAGGAAGAAATCAATTTGAACATTCGAGTCTCAACAAACATAATGAAAAAAAATCTCAAATCCTTATAAATTGTAAATTTAGCATATTAAATAGGATTAAAGGAATTAACACTTATCTGTTTTTTTTTTTTTTTTTTAGCAATATCTGTTTTATTATGGCTTAAAAAAGGGAGGGAAGGATGCCTAAATGGATGACTGGGGAGAAAAATAATACTCCGTACTCCTTTTTTCAAAATAAATTTGGGGATGAATTAGGGGTGTGTCACCCTGTCACGTGTGGGAGTGGGTAGGCCGTAGGTGTGCTCCTTTTTTTTTTTTTTTGGTAGGAGCCTAGGAGGGTAGGCTGTAGGCATGCAACGTGCTCCTGCTCTTCACTTTTCAGGATTTCCCTATTTGTTACATATATACACGGTATTGGATTAAAATATATGGGCCCCAACAAAGATTGGGCCTGAGTCCAACTCCTCGGCGACTGCCAATATGGTTTTCTGTATATTGTTGAGATACCGTTTCCGATATGGGGGTTTCTGGTGTTAATTGCTGTGGAGGCGGCTGATTTCAAATATTGGTCATCTTCTGCATCATCAACTAAGAGAAAGTGCTGGAGAATGGCAGGAGCAGCAGTGTTGAGCGTTGTGCAGATCATCTGCATTGCGTTGCCTTTCTTGTTCCTGAAGCCCCACGGAGGCTGCACCAAATTAGTCGATCCTCCTGTTGGTTTAGCTATTGGCGGGATAGTCATCCAGGGACACCTCTTCGTCGCCTTTCTGAGATACCTCAACTCTCTGTACCACCTGTTGATGTGTCTCCTTGTTGGGGTCATCTGCACCTGTAACTACTACAAAGGAGGATTCGGAGATGGCACTAGTCCTCGGCTTCGCCTCACCGTCACTTCCCTCGCCCTTGCTACTCTCTTTCTTTCTCGCCTTGTTTTGTCTCTCCACGCTGTTGAGGCTGAGAGTACCAGTAGCAGTGCACCCCAACCCACTGATCAGTTACCCGCTCCTCCTGCAGACAAACCTGCTGAATGCTGATCACTTGGTTTCTCCTACACCCCTAGCCCAAACCCTAGCCGGCCTCTGTAATGCATGTCTTAATTCATTTGTTTCCCTTTAAATTCGATCCTATATATGTAGTTGTCACTAAAATGATTGTGCTTGTACTTGCTACCAGGTTACTTTTGTGAACAAGTCGTTGTGTTTTCCTAGCTATCAAAAGAATATCCAAACCAATCAACTAGTATAACTTCTTATACATTTAACCCGTGTCAAGTCTTGCCAGCTTAGCTGGTAAGGATGAATCAACACCATCAAGAAATTAAAGCACAAAGAAGTCGAAGTAGATAATAGAAATAAATAAACTAGAATTCCAAACTCACAATTCAACGAGATCGACCAAGTCTTAATCGTAGGCAAAACAAGATGAGTTCAATTTCTCATGCCTTCTAAAATGTCGTCTCTCAATTCTCCAAAGTCAAAAGATCATTCAAACCATCTAAAACAAGTCTTTATATATAGCCCTAAGTACCGTCATAAAACCCTAGAATACGTTCTTAAAAGATACTAGAGTTCAATTAAGGAAAGATGGAAATTCGGCGCTGACTTGGCCCAGCAAGGTCGCGACCAGGTTTCAGGCACGGATTTTCCAAAGAGTCTTCCAATGGTGGCCGCAGGTGCGACCATTCAGGATTTCTTGTTTATTTGGTCGCTGGTTGCGGCTTTCCTTCCGTGTACTTCCTTGTCTCTTCCTTGTGCATTTCACTTGACTTCTCTGGCTCTCGGTATCACCTCCATATGGTCTATAAAACTCTCATGATTGACCTCCTTACCATTTCGAATCCACAATCTACAAATACACACTAAACTTGTGTAGATTCCGATCGAACTTAAACACCAAATGAGCAAACAACTAAACTAACTCATAAACATGCAATATATACATCTAAATTACTCTATAATGTCTATCAAAATATACATTATCATCGTCCTACAATATGAGGAATTTTAAATGCATAAAATAGATAAGATGGCTGATGCATGGCCCATTGAAATGATTAGTCAATTTACGTAAGTTGAATAGAGAAAGTGATAGCGATCAAGATCCGATGATTCCCGACGACAAGATGATTCACGGTGAAAGCTCGCATTGCTCAAAGATCAATCGTGAACTCAAGCTTTTGGTGTGCAACTTCATTCCGCCTTGACATCGTCTAGCCTGACTCGATATCGACTGGGCCTTGTCTTGCCGGATTTTGTCTTGGGATATTTTTATTATATCTTTCTTTATTTTCATTTATTAGTTGTTGAATAAAAAGTGTGGAAATTGATATTTCCTTACTTATGGCTATTTTTGGATATTTAGGTAGATGTGATATTTTTAATATTTATCTATGTTTATTTTTAATTTATTAGATAAATGAGAGAACTAGGGTTTCCTTTGTAAGGAACCACTCTCATCTACTATCAAACCATATTTAAGTTGTATTGATCATCTTTTATTCGGACGTTGAATTGAATAAAAAAGCGCTTGACTAAACGTTCTCTTCTTTGTTCAACCCTAATTACACAGCCTTCAAACACTACCATCAAGAAGCACATCCACCGACAAATTCATTTCATATTTTCCAGATGAAAATTCATTGAGTTCGTTTGAAAGCCCTCCCACTGTATGTGTCAATTGACAATTGCGGCCGCCGATGTTGACCCAAGTTAATTAGTGATTTTTTAAATTATTTTCCAATCGCGTACGATCATCAAGTACACGTTGTAGTTGGAATGGAGGACTGATTAGCCATGCTAATTAGTTTAGCAAAGTTCCATTGACCGGCGTGGAAGGTCAATTCGGAATACACACGGGTCGGCTTCGGTTCGTACTTAGATACTCTCTCAAAGTGGAAATCTAACACTAGTGGAAATCTAACACTCTTTCACAAGCTGGTAGATTGGTTCTCATTCAGGTTAACCTAAATTATAAAACAAATTATTTAATGCAATCATTTCTCCTTCCGAAGGGAATTCTACAAAAAATTGATTAGATAATTATCATCCTTTAATCAGCTGGGATCATCTGTGTACTCCTAAAAAAGAGGGTGGTCGGGTTAGATTTTAAATCGGCTGAGCAAACTAATATTGACATGCAAATTAAACTGCTTTCACTACTACAATTAAGAGTTTTGGCAGCGGTCGAAAACCTAATCTCTAAGGCAGCGGTTTCCAACCGCCCCTTCTGCTGCCGTCGCCTTAGCTCTTTGGCGGCGGTTTTTGTAGCCTAAGGCAGCGGTTTCATAAGAAAACAGACAACCGCTGCCAAAAACTAATTTTACCCGCTGCCTATAACTCTAAGGAGACAGTTGTCTCCCCATCTTGTGAAGCGGTTTTTCAATATTGTGGCAGCGGTTCTGGATTGAAAAATATGATAATAATTTACCAAATTTATAGCTTCCGGTTTATATTTATTTGAAATCATAAATAACTTTTACATATTCATTATAATATCAACATAGATTTAAAATAATATACTTTCATTGACTCAAAATAGCATTCATTACATTAAGAGATCTGAACGGATCGATCTACAAAAATAATCATTGACTGAAATGTGATCAAACTAATTGATCTCCAAATTTCTCATACAATTGATTTACAAAATGTTCATATGCTACTTTGTAACCTATTTAAAGTGGAATACAGAAAAAGTAGTCGTATGCTAGTTTTGACCCTGATTGATCCGCAAAATCGCTATAGAGATCTGCAATGGTCATCGGCAAAAGATTTTAGTCAATTTAAGAGACACCATTTAAGATACACACACATATATCATGTACTATCATATATTGAATAATAGGCAACATAAAAATAAGTTAGGACAAAAAAAACTTGGAAGACAAATAGAAGGGATTTGACAACAATTCTCTCAAAGAGCTGATCATCTTATGCACAAACAATAAATCTATATTTTAGAATTTTTAATCTTCCTATCTCTAGTAGTTTCACAAGTTAAATGAATATAACTAGAAGGTCATTTTAATACAGACCGATTCAAAATCACACAAACCACTAAAGAGGATCGAACTAAGACTCTTGCAAATGGAGACAATATTTTAGTATCAAAATATACAAGGGTGCTGAGAAAAGTCATTACACCAAGAATTGTAGTAGTAGTTATTCATTACTAGAAATTTTAAGTGATAAATGTAAAGGTCTAAATGCTTGTTGGAATAAAATTCTAACTCAACTCAATGCTATGAAGTGAATGGTCAAGCAAATTAACTCATTAACCATTCAATATCACAAAAACTAAACCCCTAAAATATAATGATAAAGATGCTAGAGAAACAAATCTAAGATGCTAGAGAAACAAATCTAAATTTAAAGATATCACTGCAAAGTTCAACAAATATTATCCACGGGTATTTAGAAATGTTGGTAAAATGGTATATCATTTCTATGAGCATGGATCTTATTTGGCTTAATTAGATTACAATAATATCAATATTACTCAAGAAATTCACCAAATAGGATTGAAATTAAAAAAAAAAAAATACAATACAATTTCTTACCTCGTAGGTGCAAAATGTACTCACTTTGAAGCATGTTGTTATCATCACTTCATGATTTTTATGGTCTTTTTATAACCTTGAGCAACTTTACTTCTTTTTCTACTCTGTCATAATCAACCATAGAAGTAATTCACGGCACCATTGGATTAAAAATGTAACATGCCTATGATTCCAAACAACATGAGATGCCTCCCAAGATAACAGATAGTTTAAATCAAACATCAAAGTTTCTAGAACTTGATTTCTATTTTTTGTGATAGGTTATGGAATGCAGCATTGAATACTAAAATTTTTTGTGGTAGGTTATGTGGTATGCAACATGGGCCAATTTAAAATAGCATTAACTCCTATAATGCCTAAGTTTAAAAACTCAAAAGATTAACTTGCACATTTCCAAATACATAGCAGTAAAGTGGAAACAATAAGTCAATAACTACCAACCACATTTCACAAGACAAACACAACCCCTAATATGTTTTTAATATAAACTTTCTATTGTTGAATTGTAGAAGAGCCAAGAATATTCCATTCTAACTTCTAGATTGCGGTTCAGAAGTAGCAGGTTTATATAAATGAATCAAACTGTCTTGAAGAAGTTAGCAAAAAAGAACAAAACTCACTTCAAGAGAAATCAGATTAAATTTAGCAGAAGAATCAAAGATAAAAAAAAATAAAAAAATTGAAGTTGCACAAGGGCGATGGGGCAGGGGGCGGGGCGTCTTGTTGGTCGATTGGTCGTCTCCGTTGTTCACCATTGCTTAGATCTAATATCGATTAAAAGTGAAAACTCTAAGCTAAAACGAAAAATTCCACTGAGCTCCCAACAATCGACCCCTAATCGTTTGGCAGCTCGTACAAATTAGTTAACTAACCTGGAGACGTTGCTTCCCCTCGATTCAGTAATGCCTAGAATTTCCGTCGCCCTAATCGCTCGAAGGGTGAAGCTTCACATTTCTTTCACACTGATTGTTTGGAAGCTGTTGCGCCCTCTAAAGGATAGTCAAACTTCCAATCTCTTGGAGCTTTGAAACATTGAACGGTTGCTGGACTTGAAGGTTGAAGATTCGGTCATATCGCTCCGGCCGCTCCCCAAAATCGCTTCTCATCTTCTAAACCTAGACGGCTAAGGTAATTAGGGTTTCAAATGGTTTTGCTGGGGAAAAAAAAGATTTGTTTTATTGTAGAAATTATTAGGAACGGGTGGGCCGGGCCCAATGAAATGTGCAAACCCACTAAATTAATTTTAGAACCGCTTCCTTAGATGTTTTATTTTAATGGGTTCTTTTAAACCGCCCCCTTAGGTGTTTTTTAAATTTTGGAACCGCTAGTAAAAGGCAATCAAACCGCCGCAATAGATAGGGATTTAAAAAACGTTGCCACAACCGCCTCTGTAAGTAGAACTGCAGCTGAATTCATAAACTGCTGCCATGAACCGCCTCTATAAGTAAACCGCCACTACAAACCGCACCCCTTGATCTTTATTGTAGTAGTGTTTGGAGAATTATGGCTAATCCTGATAATATTTGGTCAAAGGAAATTACGGATAAATATCTCTTGACAGAATCTCTAATGGAAAGAGGAAGATTCAAAACTTCTTGGCAATTTGGCAGACTTCTTAATGTCAGAGGAACAAACCAGTTCAACGTGCCGCAGTTGTATTCTTGAAAAAAGAATTGTATTTACATTCCAAGAAAATATGGGATGCGTCTTCTTCATGGTGGTTACATATTGGACAGTACGGAGGTATAGCAACACCACGTTTAGATAGTAATGCCGCAGTTGGTAGTCCTTCTTGTGCCACTTTCCATAAGAAGTTCTTTACTTTCGGTGCAACATCAGTCTTCCAAATCCAATTACTGTCATCTATTATCAAATCGGTGTTTTTTGTCACTAATTTATATGCACTGGACGTCGAGAACCATCCTTTTTTGTCTGCCCACCAGTAAAGTCGGTCCTCCAAAGGTACTGACGGTAGATGCAAATGTGCTATTTGCTCTACTATACTACTCGGTAGGATCGACGTTCCAGTTTCCATTACTCAAATATGTATCCACCGTCTCATTTATGTCTATCATATTTGGCTGAATACAATATTGTAAAAGTGGCTGAAGATTATTCCACCTGTCTTGCCAGATGACGGAGGGAAAGTCGTTGATTTCCCTTGCCAAAAATAATTCCCAAACAAACAAACTAGTATAGTATGCAAGTAAGGGGTCGAACCCTAGAGAATCAAGTATTTCTAAATATTGTGTATCTATCAATATAAAAGAAACGATTTTTATGAATGAAAATAAAAGAAAATAATATTGACAAAAGCAAATAAATGATAGAAGAAAAGCGTTTCCACCTACAAGTTCTCGACTTTGGTTGGTTTTATTGATCATCGAATCCTTTTCAAGTTATTATCTTTTCCTACGAATTCCTCCCGTCTTGGTTTATATAGATTAAAAGTCCTACGAGTCCAATTAATCCCTTACACCTCAATGCAACCCTAACACGGTCAAGATTTAACAAAGAGATAGCAAATAGTCCCAAGAACTTGAGCATATAAATAACACCAATTAAACACGGTAAATCGATGTTTAAGATATATGTCAACTCCCTACATAATCATGCTTCAAACACGGAATCCACATTCTTATGCGTGCCACTACGGAAATAACACAAATACGAAAGTATTAAATCCTAGCATGAAATCAATATTATCAAGGTCGCGAATCAAGATAACACCAATAACATAATCAATATCGCACAAATAAGTTGAAAGAATTATAGAGGAAAAATAACTTATATTAGAAACTCACAAACCACCAACCAAATCTCAAAAGTGTAGGCGAAAACTAAATATCTAAGCACTCCATAAGCACGAACCAAAACAATTAGAGTAAAATTAAACTAAAGCCGGCCACATACACAGCTCCTCGTCTCTCCAATTTGCCGTATGAATCAATGTATATATAATACGTATGCTATTTCCTAATCTAAGCTATCCTAATATAAATATATAATATAATATATCTAATTCTATCTAAATATACTTCTATCTAAATGTATATGGTAAGTCTATCTAAATTAATACTCCCTCTGTTAATTAAAACTTGTCGTTTACTATTCATGCACGCTTTTTTAGAATGATAAAAACTATATAAAATATTAACATTTTTCTTAATTTGTTTTTATAAATTCATACTTAATTGTAATAAGTATGAAATTATTTTAAAAAATTATTAGAAAAGTTAATATTTTATATAGTTTTTAACACCTCAAGAAGCGTGCGTGAATAGTAAAACGTCAAGTTTTAATTAACGGAGGGAGTATAAAACAACAACTGCGACAACTTGATGCGGGCTCCTCTCATCCGACTTTGGACAGCCCAATCGGTGGGCACTGATCCATATTGTCAACCCGTAATGTGCACACCTCGTATCTCGTTTGGATCTCTGAACTTTATTCCGAATTTGCTCCAAAATGTCTGAAATAGATAAAACACACGTGTAGACTCCGAAAACCAAATAATATCAAATTAACTATAAAATATGTAAAATATGTATGGATATATCATAATATATTATGCAAATATTTAACTAAAATAGACCCTATCACCAGAACTTAATGGTCTTGCCGTTTCCTATTGTCCACATTAGTCCTGACTTGAAAGTTGGAATTAATTTTCGCAATTGAGACCATTGCCATGAGGCAGGGCCTTTTCCTTCATACTTTAGTATGTGTTCCGTTTTCAGGTACTTATGTTGAATGATTCTAACCAACATGTTATCAGGTTCCGCCATAATTTTCCATAGCAGCTTTAGCTGTAATGCCTCATTCATGTCATGAGTTTTCCGGGTGCCCACTCCGCCGGCCACTTTTGGTCTACATACTCTGTCCCACCCAATTAGCGGTTTGTGTTGACTATCTTTGTTCCAGAAGAAAGACCTATTGATTTGGTCCAATTGTTTATGTATTTTTGGTGGTAGCATAAAGCTTTGCATATCATAGAGTGGTTTGGATGATAGATTTGTATTAATCAGTGTTGCTCTTCCTTGTTGTGATAGAGCATTTGCTCGCCATTTTGAGAGCTGATTTGAGGTATTGGTTATTATATCTTCAAATGTTGTTTTGTTTACTCTACCATTTACTATCGGGCAATGAATTAGGTGTTGTTGTTGCCTAGCTAAAAGGTCCGCTTAATTAAGAAGGTGGTGAATTGAAACGAGCTGTACAATATCAACGCCCTTGCAAATGCATTTTGAACTTTGAAGCCAAAATAGTTTGATTTAATTTTAATTTGCTTATTTTTTATGAGTAGAGGTTTTTGTGGGATGTGGGAGGTTGATTGGTTTTCCATTAGGGTTTCAGTTTAGAGAGTTTTGTTCAGCACCCAACAATTTATTTGTCTTTTTCGTCTTTGAATATTGCTTTTTTTTTTTTACTGATACACGTTTTGTTTATGCATGAAATAAGGAGTTTTGTACCTTTCCTTGATTTCTTCCTTTAGAGAACAAATGTCCTTGTCCAATATCCTTTATATCAACGGAGTAGTACTTACCAATAGAAAATCCAATTTCAAATGTGAGCATACTAGCTATATCAACGGAGTAGTACTTACCAATAGAAAATCCAATTTCAAATGTGAGCATACTAGCTTGTTACCCTTAGTACAATTATTAGTGACAGGGTCGAAATAAGTCACATATATGGAATCCAAAAAATGATTTCAAAAGTTAAAACAAATGAAATGTCAACTTCAAAAAGTGTTTCGTACTATAAACATTAGAAGTTCGGTTTTGCTTAACTATATGTGTATTTAATTTTGCATGATGATTATATTTCTTTATATCTGTTTTCCTTTTCCTGTATTTTCCACTTGTCCTGCCAGTCATAAAGCTTCCAATAAAACATCCGGAGTTATTTGAGAGTCTAGATGCAAAAGCTTGGATATTGTCTTCTTCTCATAATTTCTCCAATCTTTGCATGGTATTAACTTTGCTTAAGAAAACCAATGACCCCTTGCTCTAGCGGTAAGGGTGAGGTATCCCAAAGGAGAGGTCTCGTGTTCGAATCTCACTTGGTGCATTTAGGCCATATTAATTCCCACAAACGCGTACGACCAAGCGGTGTATACTAATCCGTAGGGCCAAGCTGAAGTGGTGAAGTGGTCTATGTGCAGGTAGGTGAGGTTACGACCGCTGATCGCACTTTGCGTAAGTGGCACTGAGCCTCCTCAAAATATCCCGCAAGGGGTTTCTGGGGGTATGGGCCCGCGAAGCGGTGGGGCCAGTCACTATAAAAAGTTTACCCTACCAAAGTTTTCAAACTTTCATTTGTAACCGTTTTTTTAACACTCCCATTTTGGGTGATTTCCGGCTTCCTTTCCGACTTGTGTCCGGCCACTGATCCGACGGGGTTGGTCCTCCCGACCACCTTGTTCCTGCTCGGTTGCTATCCTCACGAAGGAGCCGTGGCTTTGGATTGGTGGGTTCTCCCCTTGTCCCTTGTCGGAATCGTCCATCTTTGTCCTCTCATTCCCGTCTAATTTCCTCTAACCGTCTTTAACCTCCTATAACCGCCTAGTAATTTCCTGTAACCGCCTAACAGCTTTTTCAGATTGGCTGGTGCTAGCCGCCTCTTGGCATGGCTCGGAAGCCTAAAGTTTATGTCGATGCTGATAGTGTGCAGCCTCCTTCGGAGGATGGCTCAGAGAAGATTCAACCACCCAAGTCTAATGGTGGTT
Source organism: Persicaria tinctoria (assembly GCA_037127255.1). Classification (NCBI taxonomy): domain Eukaryota; kingdom Viridiplantae; phylum Streptophyta; class Magnoliopsida; order Caryophyllales; family Polygonaceae; genus Persicaria; species Persicaria tinctoria. Next base: position 89,024,979 of record JBANSL010000002.1, on the reverse strand, counting down.
CAAAAGGTGTTAAGAAGGTTGTGTCAAAGTCTAAATCTCAAGGTTCTAAGATCGAGCTGAGGTCCTCGAGCTCGAAAGCTGGTGGTGATGATCAAAGGCGGGCGGTGTTGTCCGATGTCGACGAAGCCGATGAGGAGTTTCCTCCCCTGTCGTCGGTTATGCGTCTTCAGGTTGCTAATGATGCTACTAGTGCTTCTACAGGTGATCCTCCAGTTGTTAATGCTAGTCTTGAATCGAGTGAATCAACGGCTATGGGAGGTGTTACTTCGGATGTTGCCATTGATGTTGATAAGACGAAGGAGGTGTTTCCGAATGCTAACATGGGGGGCAGCAATGTTGCATCCACTTCTAAGCTTGTAAAGGTGTCGGAGCCTCGTCTCAATGGGGGTTCAGCCAATGTTGAGCCACCGAATGCGTGGCTACAAGATCTAAGAAGATCTTCTTGAATGCTGGCCTTGGTGGGAAGCTTGCTTATACTAAACCCACGGATAAGTTCATCCTCACCAAGGAGGAGGAGTTGCCGAAGGAGGTGGTATGGGGTTGGTCACTTCTAGGCCATTATGTTGGGTTCTATCCGGGGAATTTCGTGATAAATGAGCTTAAGAAGTCATGGGGTGTGAAGTGTCAATTCTGGATTGAAGCCGGATGGATGATCATTACGTTTGACTCGGAGAGCGCTTGTAATGAGGTGTTGAAGGGTGGACCTTATTTTATTCATGGCAAGCCATTGATCTTGAAGCCTATCCCGGATAGGTTTGCTTTTAATCGGAAAGACATTGCTTCTATTCCCCCTTGGGTGCGGCTCTATGGCTTACCGCGCACATATTGGACTTCTGAGACTCTTGGGAGACTTGCGTCGCTTGTTGGGAATCCGCTTTTCTTGGATAAGGTCACGGAGGAGAGGACCAAGGCTACTTATGCACAAGTTTTGGTGGAGATTAATTTCGCCAAGGACATTGTACGTGAGCTCCCTATTCACTTCCATGACGGTGATACCATTCCATGTAAGTTCTTGATTGAGAATGAACCCCTTTATTGCAAAGAATGTTGTTCTTTTGTTCATGCAGCGGGTACTTGTTCATTTCGTGATAAGAGGGTTGTTCTGGGTGTCAATTCTAAGCGAGATCCGAAGCTTCCGAGGAAGGATGTTCGGCCTGTCAATGGGAATGCCGAGAATGGTAGTGTGCTAGGTCGAGATGGGGATAGTAGGAAAGTGGTGATAAATGATTCCAATGTGAAGGGCCCTATGTCCCGAACCCCGGTGGTCAATGTCTCTACCAACGAGGCTCCTGATGGTGTGGATCATTCCTTGAGTGTTAAGGACACCGAGCATGGGGGTGGGGAAACACGAGAGCATGGTGAGTATGTGCCGCCTACTACTAGGGGTGGTACCCGGGTGCGCTCTTTGCGTGCTAAGAGTGTCAAGGGTGGGAAACACTTTGAGAGTGTGTCAAATGCTCAATCACATGGTGTTCAAGGTGAGGTGACGAATGATCCTTCACTTGATGAGTCCTCGTCGGATGAGAATGATAACCGGGTTGATGAGGATGGTGATGATTCAGATATTTCAGCCGGTGTTGGAGGATATGCCACTTGCATGGAGGATGAGGAAACGTTTACCCAATACTTATCTAAATCGGCCAAAAAGAAAGCGAAGTTGGTGGTGATGCAGGCGCTTCGGGCGCAAGGAAAGTGGCCACTTAAGAAGAATAGGAGTGCGAACGGTAATTCTCACGGGATTGTCGAGGGTGAGGGTGGCTCAAAAGAGCATACATGAAGGTCCTTGCATGGAATGTGAGGGGGCTTAATCATCCCCCAAAACAAAGTGATGTTCGGAAGGTGTTGTTGGAGAATAATGTGTCGATTTGTGGATTGTTTGAGACGAAATTGAAGGACAATCCGATTGTTGATAGACTTGTGGATCGTATGGTACCCGGATGGAAGTTTGCTTCTAATTTACATCTTCATGATCGTGGTTGCATTTTGGTATGTTGGGATTCCCCGATGCTTGATGTGGATGTTTGTGGTATTTCGGCACAGCACCTTGCTTGCTTGGTGAAATGCCGAGCCTCGGGGTTCCGCTATGGATTGTGTTTTGTGTATGGCTTGCACTTCGTGGTGGAGAGACGCCACTTGTGGGATTCTGTGTCGATGGAGCTTGGGGTTGCGGTGCTTCCTTGGGTCGTCTTAGGCGACTTTAATAATGTTATGGCTCCGGATGAGCGGATTAATGGGGCACCAGTTACCATGTATGAATGCACGAATATGATAAATGCTTGTCATGATATCGGCCTTGGGGGTGCACCTTGTCGTGATGCTTCGAAGTTCACATGGACAAATAGGTCTGTTTGGAGTAGAATTGATCGTGTTCTTTTGAACCATGAGTGGGTGAATTGTGATATGGTTTGCTCTGTCACTTATCTTGATTGGTTGCATGCCTTTGATCATAGACCGGCAGTGGTTAATTTGTCCAAGGAGGCTGTGATTGCGCGAAATTGTTTTAAGTTCCAAAACATGTGGGTTGATCATTCCGATTTCGAGCGCATCTTGCGGGAGAAATGGGTCACCCATTGTAGAGGAACGTATCAATTTCGGTTATCTAAGCTTCTTACCGGGATGAAGGGGCCCTTGAAGGTGCTGGATAGGCGGGCATTTAGCCATATTTCATCCAGGGCTTGTCGAGCTGCCTCTGACTATGTTGCGGCTTTGGATTCGTTGAGAGACAGTACTCATTCGGAGGAGGTCCGGGAGGTCGCCGACAGCGCTAGGCTGCATGCACAGCGTTTGTCTCGTGCTGAGAGAGTTTTTCTTGCACAAATGGTCAAGGCTAGGTATGTGCTTCGATCCGATCGTGGGACTAAATACTTTTATGCTCTTGTGAAAGCAAATGGCAAGTGGCGCTTGGTCTCGTCTCTTATGCGTTCTGATGGGTCCGTGACTAATACCGAGGAGGAGGTCGGACAAGAATTTGTTACTTATTTTACCTCTTTATTTGGCATGGATGTTGATGTGGTAGATGATCCGAGTGGGAGATTTTCTCAGGGGATTGTTCTCTCGGATGATGAGCGTAATATGCTTGAACAGCCTATCTCGATTGCCGAAATCAGATCTGCGTTGTGGTCTATGGGTGATGACAAAGCTCCTGGTCCTGATGGGTTCTCGGCTAAGTTCTTTAAAGCATCTTGGGATATTGTAGGGCCGGAAGTTTGTGCAGCGGTCAAGGAGTTTTCTGTGAACGGAAAGCTCCTCTGGCAATTCAATCATACTATTATTGCTCTTATTCCGAAAGTGGACAGCCCTAGTCGTGTTGAGCATTTCCGGCCGATTGCTTGTTGCAACGTCATTTATAAGCTCATCACGAAGATCATGACGGGGAGGCTTGGGAGATGTTTGGACCGAGTCATTGACCAAGCTCAGGGCGCCTTTGTTGGGGGCCGGCTATTGCCCGATAATGTTTTCTTGGTGCAAGAGTTGCTTCGACGCTATAATGTACAGTGGGACGCTAAAAGGTGCTTCTTAAATGTGGACCTTGCCAAGGCATATGACACCATCTCTTGGAGGTTTCTTCGCTTTGCTATGGAAGGGATTGGGTTGCCTCCGAAATTCATTGCTTGGGTTTTGGAATGCGTCACTTCCGCTACTTATTCCATCAAGGTGAATCGAGGAATACATGGGTTCTTTCATGGAAAGTGAGGGCTCCGTCAAGGTGACCCATTATCACCGTTATTATTCGTGATTTGTATGGAATTTTTGTCACGATTGATTAAGAGGGAGACGATGCATTCGACTTTCTACTTTCACCAGAATTATGAAAAAGTCCGCTTGTCGCACCTTATATATGCCGATGATATTGTTATGTTTTGCCGAGGAGATCTAGGCTCTGTGGAGGTTCTCCTACGTTGCTTAAAGTTCTTTGAAGAGGTGTCCGGACTCAAAGTTAACGTCGGCAAGTGGATCTTCAGTTATCACAACCTTTATGTCGGAGGAGGAGTCAGCATCTATTGTTGCTGCTACTAGATTCGTTGAGGGACACTTCCCGTTTCGGTATTTGGGAATTCCTATTACTCCACATGAGCTCCGGGTTATACATTACCAACCTCTTCTTGATCGTATTTCAGCGTCTATTGGTGCTTGGGCTAAGAAGTCGTTATCTTATGCGGGACGGAAGGAGCTGCTCATGTCGGTGTTGCAAGGTAATGCGGCATTTTGACTTTCTATTTTGCCTGTTCCATCTACTATTTTGTCCAAATTGGAATCTCTTTGTCGGACGTTTATGTGGAGAAATCCCAAGGTGAAATGGGCGCGAGTATGTGCTCCTAAAGCCGAAGGGGGTTTGGGGTTGAGGGAGCTTCGTACTTGGAACACAAGCTTTATGTTAAAGCATTATTGCCATATTCTTATGTGCCGAGAATCATTGTGGGTACGGTGGATTCATCATCGTTATTTAGAGGTCATAGAAGCTCCGGAATGGTTGCCTCATAGGCGTGATTCTCCGCTTGTTAAGGCGATGTTGCTTGCTCGGGATTTGGTAGACTCTCTTGAGGGGAGGGACTGTCCAATCGGAGACTTATTGGCTTCTTGGTGTTTTGATGGGAGATTTTATGTCTCCAAAGCTTATAATGTGTCGCGTGATCGCTACCCAGTAGTTCGATGGGTTAAGGAGGTTTGGGTCAAGCGGAATACGCCAAAGCACATGTTTATATTGTGGCTTGCAGTGCTTGGAAGGCTTTCCACTTTTGATCGACTCTATTATTTGGACATTGATCATGCTTCTAGGTTCTGTAGCTGTGAGTTGGAAACTCATGCTCATATTTTATTTCATTGCCCTTATGTCAAAGAAGTATGGACCTTGGTGCGTCAACGATTTCAGATCTCGGATATGGTATCTTCTTTGGACAGATGTTTACGGTGGTTGAGGAGATATTCAAAGGGGACAGGTCCGAGAGCTATGGCACACCGGTTTGTTGTTTCGTCCACCGTCTATTATGTTTGGCTAGCACGAAATGCTAATATTTATGATGGAAACTTGATTCCTCCGGATGTCGTAGCTTGTTTGATATTGACTCATGTTTTTCGTTTGATGTATGACATCTTTCCGCTGCATATTGTGGAAACGATTTAGCTTATATAATTTGTCTTTGTTGCTTGCCGCTGGATAGCCTACGCGTTGTCCGGGACTTGCTTGTGTCTTTGCGTTTTTTTTCTAAGGCCCGCGTGCTCTAAGGACTATGCGCTCTAGCACTTGGTCATTTCTAGTTTGTATTAGCCATTCTATGGCTTTATATTTTTTTTTTCTATGAATTTACCCACCATTCCCCTTTGAGGTTTGGATTCTCAAAAAAAAAAAACTTTGCTTAAGAAAAGGCAACAACTATGAGCTTGGCAAGTAATTTGTTTATGTACTCTTTCCCCATGTCTTCTTACTTAGATATAGGTCCTTTTCATTTTGAATTATATATCTCGCATTGATGTTCATCGAGCTCGATCCACATGTGTCAACATAAGTATATTCGGTAGCTCCTAACTCGTGTAATTAAAAATGAAAGACGTCAAACGTATCTCCATGCTTGCTGAGTCGCAGTCTCGTTCTCAGGTCTCAGGAGATATATTGCCTAATCCGACTATGTAGAGGAGCATTGTTGCTCTTCAGTATCTAACCATCACCGGCCCATCCGAAAATCTCATTTGTCGTGAATCATGTTTGTCAGCTCATGCATTGTCCCACTGAGGCTCATTGGGTGGCTGTTAAGCGCATTATGCGGTATTTGAAAGGTATTGTGTCTCATCCCCTTCATCTTTGGCCTGCTTCTCACGACACGCTAGTTGCTTTTACTACAAGTAAAAATATTCTTGTCTTTGTTTGTCGGTTGGATCCTACCTCCATCCTTTCATTTTTTTTTAATAAAAAAACTAAATCTCATTTTTCTCTTTGTTATTGGAGCTTGATGGCGTGTAAACCATTTACCCGATTCGAAATTCTGGTGAGATAATCACTTGTCTTAAATCGATAAATATATATACGGTGGGGGTAATCTGCTTATAAAAATAACCGGACCAAACCAATGGGTCTCGTAGACAAAAGTGTTGCTACTCTCAATGGCGGACCTAAGAATTTTCCTTGGGGGTTGAACACATTTTTGAGAATTTTTTTACATGTATATATGAAAAATATTTTTTTCAAAAAAAGTACATTATATAGAAAAATCATTAAATTTGTTATTTAAATAGTCATTATAGTAGAAAAAATAAAAATTATCAAAAAATGAGAATTTTTTTTATATGCATGTGTAGAAAAAAATTGTTTTGTTTAAACATATTGGAGATAAAATTTAATTTGTTATTTAATTAGCCTTTTTACTAAACAAAAATTATGAAAAAGTAAATCCGAAAATAAAAAATATTTATAGGTTTTCTTCCGGACTAGGAGGACTGTAGCCACCCAGCCCCCTACGTCTGAATCAACCTCAAAACGAGGCCCTAACCCAATGTACCCATTCGTCTCAAACACCGCACATCCACTGATCCACCACACCTTTCCCCCATTAACCTACTAATCCATTGTTTTCCTATCCTATTTTCGCATTTATATTTAAGAAATATGATCTCTTTAACACACTAATTCGGATTCCATTCCACCCCGCTGAAAGTTAATTAGTGTAGTAATATCTTCTATGAATGTTATATGTTCTTAAATCTTAATCAATATATGTTTTGAATCTAATCTTGACCAATATATAAGGGGCATAACGGATCGGTCTCGCTGACCGATCACCGAGTTGGAGATCTAGGGTTATGATTTTTTTTTATGGGGGACGATTAGGCTATGATTTAGTTAAAGATAGATAGACAAGATAATTAAATATGTACGCCGTTGTATTCTAATTTCTAAAGATAAATATATCTAATTCTGTATTTATATCTAGAGAAGATAGAATATCTGCCGGCCATCGAGTTTTCAGGTTTGTCTAAACTCGAATTTTTACCTAATAAAAAAATATATATATATTTCAATATATATATTTAATTTTGGTTAAAAAGATATAGATATATATCTAATTCTGTTATTAATTAGAGAAAAGTAAGTATTGTGAATTTGATCGATCAATTTGCAGGAACAAACTGGTTCAACGTGAGTGATCGTTGATTGAAGGAAAGGGATTGGATCGGAGCGAGTAGGAAGATATATATAGAATGGACGCGGAAGCGAAAGCGAAAGTGAAGGTGAAAGGGAGCGACTTTGCGATAGTGGCAGCGTTAATCTGCTGGGGGACCTGCTCTTGGCTGTATTCAATTCAAATTCTCGGCGACTGCGACTATGTTTTTCTGTATGTTGCTGAGATACCGTTTCCGATATGGGGGCTTATAGAGTTAATTGCTTTTGAGGGGGCTGATTTCAAGTGGTCATCTTCTGCATCATCAACTAAGAGAAAGTACTGGAGAATGGCAGGAGCAGCAGTGCTGAGTGTTGTGCAGATCATCCTCATTGCGTTGCCTTTCTTGTTCCTGAAGCCCCATGGAGGCTGCAGCAGCAGCAGCAAAATAGCCGACCCTCCCGTTGGTTTGGCTATTATGTGGATAGTCATCCAAGGACACGTCTTCATCGCCCTTCTGAGATACTTCAACTCTCTGTACCACCTGTTGATGTGTCTCCTTGTTGGGGTCATCTGCACCTGTAACTACAAAGGAGGATTCGGTGATGGCAGTCCTCGCCTTCGCTTCTCCGTCACTTCCCTCGCTCTTGCTACTCTCTTTCTTTCTCGCCTTGTTTTGTCTCTTCACACTGTTGAGACTGAGAGTACGAGTAGCAGTGCACCCCAAACCACTGAGTTACCCGTCGTCGCCACCGCTCCTCCTGCAGCCAAACCTGCTGAATGTTGATCACTTGGTTTCTTCTACAACCAAGCCCAAGCCCTAGCCTCTGTAATGCATGTCTAATTTTTTTTATTATTATTATTTTGAACCGGAAAGAATTCGACTACCGGACATGCCCAGTGAATCGAGAGGCAGAAAGATTGGCTACAGACAAACCGTAATGAAAAGAAACGAAAAATACAAGACCAAACAACAGAGACCGAGCACCACAAATTAACAAACTTTCATGTCTAATTGTATTAATTTCTTTCCCTTATAATTTGCCCTAATTTCAATATGTTCGATCGAATTACATTACTTTTTTTTTTCCGCAGATCGAATTTGGTATGTAATATATATATATTGTCATCAAATTAATTAAAGGAAACACTTGCACTTTTCAGTTTTTTTTAACTTATTTATTGATCAAGAATCTATACATGAAAGTTGAGAACCATGAAGTTAGCAGGAATTGACTGTTTTCTTTACCATTGAATTTGATCAAGAATAAATTTGTCCACCAAAATTTCTGCCTCCTACGTAGATTGTATGAGATTAAAAATATATTTTCAACTTTCAAATGTAATAAAAATAAAAAAAAAAAATTAAAATATTCCTACCTTTGGGGTATGGTAAAAATCGGAAATGATATCTACACCGCTAATTTTTACTATTTCCACCGCTAATCACCGCATACCTATGCGGTGATTTAATGACGGTCAACGCACCTACCGCATATACATGCGGTGGCTCACCGCATGTATATGCGGTACCACCAACCGTATGGGTGCTCACCGCATACCTATGCGGTGAAACCCCCGTCCCGTTACAACCCCACCGCATGGGTATGCGGTGGGTATCGGATAATCGGAAGTGCGCGTAACTATTTGGAGGAGCTGAGCGGACCGATACGGACCGGTACACACCGCTTGGGTATGCGGTATACGCCGACACTCCGGTGGGATATCCTACTACAGTGGAATTAACTTTTAATAAAAGTCGTGATCTGAAAAAACTCATTTGTTCAATTCAAAAGAAAGATGATATTGCATAAACATTGATTAAAACGAAAGTGCGATAAATATCCTCGATTACGAAAATATGGAGTACGAAAAAGATACAACCCAATTCAACATATGAAGTCCGAAAAATGACACCAGAAAATGGAAAGTGCTAATACGATAGGGGACGGCCACCATCACGACGGCGGTAAGCTCTATATCGTGCAATCCTCGCTGCAAACTGCTCTTCCCAACCGTCGGCCGTGCGATCGTGATGCCGTATCCATGTGCCGTAGACTGGAGGAAGAGGTGAACCAGGCAACAACCAAATCTGTGAATACAAGGTGAATATTGACATCAGAAAAGAGAAACAAAACAGTAACAAATTGATGAATATGAAATACGAAACGTACCGGAACGAAATGGTTGTTGTTGCCGACTAAAGCTATTCCATCTAGCTCCTCATAGGCCGGTACTGACGGGCCACCGGTGGCGTACAAAGGTAGGCACAACATAGGCATCATCTGTGACAAAATCACCAAAGGACGCTGGTGAAGCGTGGCAAACACCTCGCCCATGATCGGAATCTCCATCCAATACGTAGCATCATGACACATGCCGAAATAGTTGACCCTCATGATGAGCTCATCTAAGGCCGGATAGTAATGGTACCGAGCTGAATGCACCTGCAACTCAATGTCCAGCTCTCGTCGAACTCGAGGCCATGCGTCTTGTCCCAAGTTCAGAAGACAAGCAAAAGACCTATACCCACAGTGACCATCACCTGCAACATTTGTGACGGCCCGTACGAAAGTAATCATGAATTCGTCGATGTTGCCAGTGCCCCAATTGAATTCTACTCGAGGTAGATTCTGTGGTGGAAGCGCCGTAGGTGCTGGTGTTGGAATGTCACCTATAATCTCCGGAGCTGGCTCCGACGCTGATCGACCTCGTCCACGTCCCCTTCCACGACCCCGTCCTCGTCCTCTGCCTACTCCTCGGCCCCTAGGAGGGTCGTCGATGGCAATGTCGTTGGACCCAGTGGCCTCCTCAGTACCTTCCACGTCATTTGTTTCGTTTGATGCCGGTTGACCCCGACCTCGGCCTCGCCCTTGTGCGGATCTAGTGGTCGCCTGTCTATCTGCCCGACGTTGAGCCCGAGCACGCTCACGTTCCTAAGGTAGAGGGTTCGTCTGACAGGGATGGCGAGTCCTCGGTCTCCCGGGCGGTCTACGGTCCTCCGGGTCAGGGGTGGTCAACGGTGTCTGGGAGGGACGATCCCCGTCGTTGAATGCCGACGCGATTCTCCAACGAGTATCCTCGTCCATAGCTCCGCTCTGGAACAAACTGATCATGCGCGACACGTCCACATCAGCTCTGCTGAGGGGAGTGTTATCCTGGACGTTGTCAACATGAGGCCTCTTGAAATCCAATTGCTTCCAAAAAATGTGTATCTGGGATGGTCTGATGGGTATCTGCGTGTCTCGACAAGCTTGCATGTCATGTGTGCATGGAAGACCGCAGACGTCCCTCCAGTAGGCATCTCTGCATGGTTGCGACGGTGGCTCGGCTTCCATCTTTGTGTAGATTTTGAAAAACAAGTTGAAACATTCCTTCGACACAATATTCCGAATTCGATCGAAAATCCATAGGTCGTGGGAGTCTGTAGGCCAGGTGTTGTTCGCTCTCCCCAATGTATTCTTCACCTCCCATATTTGATCCGCCATCATCAGATCGATTGTGTTTATCACGTGAGTGAAATCATCGACTGCAGAGTTTAAGGTCTTTTTCAACACACAATGAGCAGCCTCAACCCTAAAAGATAAGTGAGACTCGCAGGTGAAGATCGTTAAACGTAAACAAATTACGTGCATAATGAATTTTATAATGAAAACGTAGGCGCACCCGTTCGTCGTGGTTGTACCAAAATGCTGGATTGCGTCTGTCCATGCACGAACTATCTGCTCCGAGTAATCTCGTAACCACGTCGCCTCCAAATACGGCATAAGCCCTTCGATATGCCCCCACTCTGCATGCATTCCGCTCCTTCTAGCGGCAAAAGTTTCAACCGATCTGGATTGGAACAGGCCAACACATGCGTTCTTGAAACGCCTAGCAACATCAAGATTCTTTGACTTCTGGAAAGCAGCTTCTTCGCATCGTCGGAGGACGTGCACTGTGCACAACATATGCCTGACATTGGGAAGAACTTCTCGTAGCGTCGCAATCAACCCCAACTCTCGATCAGTGACAACAACGTTAGGAAGATTACCTCGCATGAGGTAAACGAGCTGCCTCAACGCCCAAATGTACGTATCTGTGTTCTCGTGCGACATGAAGCAGAACCCGATGACGAAGTTCTTCTTTGTGCAAGTAAATCCAACGAACTCACATAAAGGGATCCCGTACCTGCACAATCAAATATTTGAGTTCGCAGACCTTGTATATAGAAACTCACACGAAGGGGTAAAAGAATAAGTGTATATAGAAACTTATGCATTCGTCCGGTATGTACTATCGACGAGGACGACATATGGAAACATGGCTAGAAGATGGCGAGCGTCTGTATGGGCGATGAATAGATCTTGAAGCCTGTTGGGATCGTCAGGGGATCTCCTCGTACAGTAGTAGTAACCCTTATCCTGCAAAATGCGGAGTGCTTCCTGGGAGACTGTTCGATCTCCTCTCGCTTCACCTTTAAACTTTGCTCTCGTATTGTACACTTGGCGCCGCGATGTGAAGTTCAACTTCTGTCGTGCGTCAGCTATCATCTTCAATGTAGCTAAAATCGGTTTTGGTGGGGTACCAGCGACGGTAAGGGCTAACGTAGTGTCTCTTTCATCTGTATCCATCCGTCCGACGTACGGGTGACCCTCCAATGCACCGGGGAGTCGATGGTTGTGCTTTCCATGAATAACGTCTAGGCCCCATTCGCCCCGTTTGAACTCCACGCCAGACAATGCAAACGGACACCCCTCTATCTTCGAAACAGCTCTGCACGTGTTCCCGCTTGCGTCATCTTCGGTTACTCGCGGTCTCTTACGGGGAGTGTACTGGCCGTACTTCTCACATGCGAGCAATAGACTCCCACGCCTTGTAGGGGTGCTCCCCCAAGAACGCTTGATTGTCAAAACCATATTAAGCTTTAATGTTGTGCCACGACAGTGTTGTAGGAGATCGTCGAGATTGGTCCACGTTTGGGATGTAGCAAATTCGGGAGTGTAATCGCGGTACTCCTGGTTACGGGCCTGATCGTCCTGACCGTCTTCCGGCATAGGATCAGCCTGCTCCTCTAGTGGTAGCTGCCAGCATGCAAACAGTACATATATATTATGTGACCCATTCATGGTTTCCGTATGCTCTATTTCAGAACCTAATTTATTCCCCTACATTTAAAAACCGGTACCTATATCTTGGTTTCCATTCCATATGATTCCACTACCTATATTCTGGTTATTCCACTACCTATATTCTACCTACAACGCCATTCCAAATGATAAACATTAATCACATACCAGAAGACGAGGGGGTGGTGAGTTATCGGCCATTGGCGTAGTTGTTGGTGCTTCCTCCCCTTGACTTGAAGGCCGTCGATTGGTGTCGTCGTTAACCATTTTACAAAATGACCGTACATGAGGTGTGCGGGGATTGGATGCATTCCAACGGAGAGCGGAAGACTTCTTATACAGTAACACCGCATAGGTATGCGGTGGTTCCAGATGACCGTTGGTGTCGAATGATTTGAATTTTTGGGCCCACCGCATAGGTATACGGTACTGTGGACACCGCATAGGTATGCGGTGAACCACCGCATAGGTATGCGGTGAACCACCGCATAGGTATGCGGTGAACCACCGCATAGGTATACGGTGCATTACCGTATGGGTATGCGGTGAACCACCGTATATCGCATTCCCATGCGGTATGTATCTATATATACCCCATGGCCGGTTCGTGACATTTGCCATGGCGGAAAAGCGATGATAATCTGTGTGAACTAGTCATGGCCAAAGATTTGTGTCTTATGATCGAAATCTTTGACCATTGACTAGTTTACACGGGTTATATCGCTTCGTCTCATATATTAAATAAAATCCGTATGTATGCTTTTTTTCATGGCTCAATAGCGATGATAACCTAGGCAACATGGCACGGCCGGCGATTTGTGTCTTTTGATTGAAATCGCTGGCCGCTGGCATGTTGCTCGGGTTATATCGCTTCGACATAGTGTTATGTAGATTCGACCTAAAAAAAATGCAATAGGTATCTGCAGGATAATGTGAACGACGTTGTGATAGTATATATGTACGCCCATGACGTCTTTAACATTATCCTGCGGATGACTGTTGCTCATCCAACCAATGCATCGGAAACGTACCGGTACGGGTACACCGTCATCTTCGTCCGTCATCGTAGTGGGCGTCTAAATTACATCTGTCGAGGGAGAATGAACCTCTTACAAGAGGACGAAGCTGGGAACTGTCGTTGGAATCACGACGGAATTTCTCATCTTCGTACTTTTATAAGAGGCTCGCTCTCCTCCGTCCGATGGAATTTGGACGACCAACTCCGATGGCGGAAGAAGATCACGATGTCCCCGTGACGGTACGTTTCCAATTTTTTTTTACTACCGCATAGCTATGCGGTGACGCATACCGTACGAATATGCGGTGAACCACCGCAGACACATGCGGTATGATATACCGCAGACACATGCGGTATGATATACCGCATAGATATGCGGTATGATTCTCGCATATAACGCAACATGATTTCCCGCTATAAATTCCCGCCGTGCGACGTCGTGATTACAACATGGCGGTTGGTAACACACCAACACCTTTCTTCTCAGTCTCAAGGAGCGGCCCGAGGGATTTTTTCTAGTGGGTAGAAGACGTCTCGCTGACACAAATATTGGTAAGCCCTATTATGTCGTCTGACATATAATTCACAATGGTCCGGACTCACTAAGTACATCTTGAAAATTGCAGCCTCTGCCTTCCAACTTCGAAGAAGAATACGCGCTGCCCGGTGTCGAAAGAATAACGCTGACAAATGGGGTAGGGAGGAGAGGCACTAGCATCCGGGTTGAGCGCAACAGATCCGGGGCGCTCTGGCTCGCCCAAGGATGGAATAATTTCACGATATCCCGTGGCGTGCGCGTAGGCGCGGGGTTGATGTTTAGCTACTTAGGCAACTATCGGTTTCGGGTAGTCGTAGTGCCGCCGGAGAATGTTTCACCATCAGAGGAAGAGAACAACAATGATTTCCTTTGATGTGTGTCATTACGACGACGCGGCAAAACTTTGTAACTAACGATGTCGTCGTGCGGTACGTTGCTCCATGTCTTCGTGTAGAGTCCCTAATCCACGTGCTGGGACGTTGTTGTCATGTAACGTTGTAACCGTGATGTGACTGTATCACCGCAGACACATGCGGTATATCATACCGCATCGCCATGCGGTATTCGGTATATCTACCGCATGGCCATGCGGTATGCCATACCGCATGGGCATGCGGTTGTGTTAAAAGGAAACTATAAAAGGGGTTGGTTGAGACTTTCAGTAAACCATAACCACTATGGCAACTACCAAAGTGTATGAAGCGGAGACAAGATCGGGCACCAGGTTTAGACTTACAGTCGAAACTTTTCGTACGCCACCTGACGATATATTGTGCAACTGTCAGCACAGAAGCTCGACAGGATGGTCGTGCTGCCTTTGCCAAGTTGTATGCAAAGAACGTGATACAGCAAGAGTTTTCGATTCGGTTGACCTAGAGTGCGTTCAAGGAGTGACTTACGAGGGTGTCCGCATGACAAGACCGTACTTGTATAGGGATAACCCTGCAACATATTATATTCACGTGATGGAGGCAATTACGGAGCTTGTTAGCGACTTCTTCTCCAATTTGGGATTGGGCAGTGCAGCGTAGGTGGCAAGATACACAGTGGAAAAAGTCGTGCGGCGTGCAAACACCAAGCTTTCAAAGTACGCATTTCACCGAATACAGATTCACATTTTGCCGAGCAATGTAGAAGAGTCAGTTGGTAGTTGTTATGTACCATATGTAAATGTTGTCGGTTGGTAATTGTTGTGTATCATTTATGGTGAATTTATCCGATCACGAGTTAAACCATTAATTATATTTCGATGATAAATCATTTGCATTACACATGCGGTGATACATTGGCTATTAAACGGATTGTACATAATACATTGGCTATTAAACGGATTCTACATAATGATTTTACACAAACTTGGTTCCTACTCTACTGATGGATATCCTTGCAAAGGCTCCCACCACAGTGGAGGATCTACGGAACAACTACCTAATCCTTCCACTCTACTTGTGACAATGGTATACCTTGCAAAGGGTCATACGTGAACAGTAGAGGATCTGTACAACTACCTACTGACTCCTCAAGAAGACGCGGGCTAATGTGGATCTCAATGCGGTTGAATGCGTACTTCTTCACTTTGTCGTTCGCTGGACGGACTGCGTTGTCGACAGTGAACCTTGCAATTTGAAGCGCGCAATGTAGCATGACATCGCTGAATAGGTCGCTGATTGCGCATTTGATTGCCTCAGCCGTCTCGCGGTAGTATGACTAAGGGTCGTCAATGTGCAATTGGTGACCTTTCAGACACGCCAATTCAACCGGCTCCGAGAATGCGTACCTATCGCCTTCAACGCCTTTGTAGCATACAACGTGAAAAAGAAAGCAAGGAAATGATTGGCACCACCGCTTGTGCTGACAATTGCACAAATAATCCTCGTATGGCCTCGAGAACTTTTCGTGTATAATTTTGTATGACACACCCTCTGTCTCACCTTCAAACTCAGCTACTCTAACCATGATTTGATTGTTGTGATTCGTAAGAAGTGGTTATCGCATTTTATAGGCAATGTTGGACTCTATATGTGGCATGGATATACGGTGTGAGGCCTATAAATCATGGCGTCCACCCAAGTGCGACAAGAACCACTACGGCTGTCCAGCTAATCACAAAATGGTAAACACTTTAGACACATACCGGCGAACGGCAGGTTATCTTGAGTACAATGTTACATTAATTCGTTGCACGAAGCCACGGTGGCCGGAGGAATGCAACTGCAGGCATCCAGCATATATTCCGGGAAATTCTTGCGTAATCAGTGTCAATTCGAGACAGACACTGACATAGCATATCCGATCGAGTTTTCTTGTGCGCATTGTTATGACGACAGAGGATTTCCCGAATCGTATTACTTAGATGTAGAGGCGCGTATTGCGAATCACATTAGAAGATATTGTCGTTACGATGTTTACATGTTCGGGGCTAATGGCCTATGTGATCATGCTATCCGAAAGCTGCGATCATTCAACGCAGGTGAAAGGCATTACGCGTTCAACCAAATGAATATTGTCATTTCCATTAATGAGAGGTCATCGGACGAAGGTAGTGATTAGACATGCATTACCAAGTATGTAGTGTGATGTGCATCTGTTGTATTTTCATTCCTAATGTGGCAAGGAAAGTATGTAGTGATTAGACATACATATTATTTCAAATGTGGCAAGCAAAATAGAAAAAATGTTGAAATAGGAAACACATGACACAAATAGCGTACGAACCGACTTATTATTCAAACAACATTGTTACAACTAGACGACAAACAAACTACTACACAACCAACAATAACAACAACTTCATCACACTGCCATAAACGAACGACTACACAACCAACAATAAGAACAACTTCATCACATTGACACATACAAACGAGTACACATAAGTCGGATAAACAAATAAATCCTAGATCTCGTCGGCATGCTTGTTGTTTATGTGCCTTTTAAGATGACCGTGATGCAGGTTGTTGGTCACGGTGTAGCGATGGCCGCAATGACGGCACGTTGCAATAAAAGCGATCCCTCCAAGCGCCTCTTTTTTGTAGTGTTTGGTGAACATGTCTTCTCATGGAATTGGCCTTGGTTCGGACGACATTGTCGGCGGTGAAGTGTGTTTTCGGCGGTGGTGTGTTTCCGACGGAGGTTTAGGTCCACTTATATAGACTAGTAACTACTACCGCATGGACATGCGATATTGAATACCATACCGCATGTCCATGCGGTGTCTAAAACCTATATATGACCCAGAGTCTCTGACCAAGGTACCATACATCAACATGTCCGACACCAGCGGGGAAAGCTCAAGCAACGACATAATACGTCAAGGCACGATGGAAGAGTTTGAGGCGGTTCTCTACACTGGTAGTCCACGGTCAAAGACGGTGGAGGCGATGATAAAGAAACTACGTGATGAAAATCGGTCGCTGCTGGTCGAAAACCAACAAGCCCGTTGACGGATTGATATCCTGGAAAGTCAAGTTGCAGTTCTGGAAGAGGAAAAAAAGGCTCTTGTATTGAAGCTAGGTGAAGCTACTTTGTGTAACACTTGACTATATTAGGGCCGTTTGTATTAGGTTGCTTTTAATTTATAAACTTCGTTTCGAAGCATGATATTCAAAGATGTGTACAGACGTACTATTCAAATTTGAAAACGATCTGCACCGATAACAAACCATCAAATCCACACCAACACACAAATTACGTAATCCGAAATCGAATCATCAACTACTGCACAAAAAACAATCCAAACTACAAGACAAAAAAAATCCAAACTAGCAACTACTACACAAAAAGTCATCTACCCGCAAACAGAACAACGACATACATCATCCCAGATCGCACCGTCACGGTGGGGGAGGACCCCAAAATGGCTCATAGATGCGAGCCACGTGTGCAGCTGTCAACTTAACTCCAAGTTCATTGAGTCGCCGAATCTCCAACCCAGCCGCATGATAGCGCTGCTCAATAATGGTCGACGGGGGTGGCGACGGCGGGGGTGGCGGTGGCGGGGGTGGCGACGGCGGGGGTGGCGGCGGTGGGATGATGGGCTGGTGTCGAGGAGTGTCAGGAAGTAGGTATGGATGACTATGGCGGTGAAACCACTCCAGATAGTCATCGGCCACGCCATATGGGTACTCTTCAGAGGTCCGTGGCAACTCCTCCATGGGGAAAAGATGATCGAACCTATGCGCCCATTGGTTGTCAGCTGGGTGGAACGACGCCTCCTTCTTGCACTTGGCGGACTTCAGTCTGAGCACTACGGTAGGTCTGATTGGATCAGCGGGAATGTGCTGAACCCGACCAAACTGTCGCAGCACACGATCCGGCATATACGGCTCCTCCTCGAACAACCACCGAATGGTGCCTCTATATCTCGAAAGACGCAGATCTCCATCCAAATCCAAGTGTCTACCAAATGGCATGAACTCGATCTGCAACGGAATAGAAATTGTTATTACGACTAAAATCTAGTTTATAGTATGACAAATGTAAGTGCGGATATAAATTGTGTTCGTACCTCGTCGACAGTCATCTCATCCAGCCTCCGCCGCAGAACATCCAGTCGCTCGATGCGAGGCCTATCATCCCGGGTGACCGTAGTGGAAAATGGCGTCGCCCCCAGGACGTACCTCACCCGGCGTCGCGGATCCCGGGCAAGCCTCCGATCGAGCGTCATGCCGGGCTTGAACACCGGAAAATGCAATCATATCCACACCTACAAAGGAACAATACTATCAGCAACATAGTCATTATAACCTAGTTACAAAACTTCTAAAATAAATAATCACAGAACGAATGACTTACCTCCAATAGTTTTGTACAACCGTCCATGTCTTTGGCCAACTCCCGGGTCGCCTCGCCCAATCCCCGATACAAGCACGCCAAGACCCCTGCAGCTAGAGAAAGATGCGACACCTGCGCTGCGTCCATAAACCTACGGATCACCTCCGGGCGCAATCTTCCGCCCGACTTGTCGATGAACAAGGTCGCAGTCGCAATCATCCCCATCAGAACACCCAAGATGCACTCCATATCATGCTCAAGTGGGGCGCCATCTCGAACCCGCTGTCGCATCGGTGCTATCTTCTGAAGGAGGAGCTGAACAGTAGGGCCTCCATGGGCCCATGCGCTCGTCTGCTCGTTCTGAGTCAAGCCGTAATACTCCACAACTGTGTCCCTCGAGACGCCCACGTCATCCAAGTGAATACACTCTTCTCCGTCAAAACCAATGCCAAGTATGAAGACCACATCGTGCAGTGTGATGGTGATCTCTCCCCATGCGAAGTGAAAACTGTTCGTCTCGGGGTGCCAGTGCTCAACAAACGCACCGATCAGAGTGTGATCCACATGATCCCACTCGAAATCTCTCAGGTCCCAGAATCCAGTCTCCCGCACTGCGGGAAACCATGACTCCCGTCCATCAACCTCCAACAACGCCTCTACACGGCCCAGCGACTGCCCTCGTCTCTGCACACGCACACCCCTACGCAAGGGTTCGTCCTCCCGTCTCCAAACAGCCTGTGCAATGTGGGTCTCGTAGTCTCTCAGAAAGGAAACGGTATGTGGCCCCCCTGGCCATTCGGGCAGAACAACCCGAATGACCCCTGTCTTGCTAGGCTCACCATGCTGCCTATCACCTCCTGCACTACTCCCCTCACCATGCTGCCCAACACCACCTATCCTATTGCTCTCGCCACGCTGTCTCCGCCTCCTCTGCACTACACGGACAGGGGGCTGTGCCGCCTGGTCTCCTCCCATATCCTGGTGAACATCGTTAGATGCCCCATACATCGGATCATGTCTCTGGTCTCCTCCCATATCTAGCGACACATGCCTCGAAAGTGCAGCTGACTCAATAGGTGGGGCCGAAGAACTTCGCTGTCCACGTACATCCCTCTCATGCCCCCCGGCAATCGGCACACCCTCTAAGTTCCTAGGTGTCGCTGATGGCGCCGCCTGCTGACTCCCAATGATCGCCTCAGGCTCGGCGGTCCTCGGCGTCCTCAGCGTCGACGATGGCGCCGCATGCTGACTCCCAGGCGTCCTCCCTACACCCGTAGAACCTGCCGGGGTGAACGACGCAAAATCTATCTGCCCAACGGCCCATGGCTCCTGGTCGCCACCTCGAGCATGACTCATCCCAACACCCACATCTCCGAGCAGAGGTGTCGTGTCGTCATACGAGTTCAATTGTTCGCTCGCAAACTGAGTCCCAAAGTAGTTCTGATAACTGTCATGATGAGTCTGCAACTGCTCTACCACTCTCTCAGCTCCAGTCTGCAAATGCTCATCCGTCTGTCGTGCTCGGTCCCCTCGTAGGTACTCCTCCACCATCTCAATACCCTGGTCGCCTTGACCAGACTCTCCGGTCGACTGCACCACTGGGTCATCCGTGTGGTCAGACATCAAGGCCAGCTCAATCTGCTTCAGACTCTGATATGTCTCTATAGACGACTGCGACGTGTGCCCCAAACCGTCACTCTGGTCAACACGTGGCTGAGAAGATGACCCAGTATCAACTCCTACAGTCTTAGTATCCCTCTGCGGAGGATCCACTACATCCTTCACCGTCTGGCTCTCCCTGACGGCAGCCCCGGTATCATCATCTACCGCGTAGCTATCCGTCTCCATAGGAACTGATACATCCTCCAACGTCTGCCTCTCCCTAATAGCAGCTTTCCTAGCAGATTGCAACACTACCCTCTCTCCCAAATTTCTCGATAACACAAACTGTGTAAATTAAAATATATTTGTCATAATCCTATCGCTCAATTACAATACTATATCGTATGACTGTCTAAATGTGGCCAGATTTTCGTAAGGTTTATTAATGATATCATCTTAATACTAACAATTCATAAGAAAACGTACATAAATATATACTTATTCAATTTCAATTTCCCTTCACCTAGTATTTGTCAGAATCCTATGGCTCGAATACGATACTATATCGTATGACTAACTAAATGTTGCAAGATTTTCCAAAGGTTTATAAATGATTTCAACCTAATACTATCAATTCCTAAGAAAACAGAAATATAAACTTATTCGATATCAATTTTCCTACACCTAGTAACAATTTTAACATACCGTAGGTTGAGGCTGTGTCTCCAGCGGTGGCGGTACATCTGTCGTCCTCCGCCTCTGTATAGTGGGTTCCGGCTACATTATATATAACAATGAAATGTACGTTAACATTATTTCCTTCAAATTAAAAAATAAAGCAAATTGATTTTTATAAACATTAAATGTTACCTGTAACGGATTTCTCAGAAAAGGACCCACATCATCAGCCGCGACTTTTCCACGATTGTCTTTCACCATCTCCAAACTCGGGGTACAAAGTCATGGTAGAGATAAAGACGGGGAATGGACGGAACCAAAAGTCGGGCTCGGAAAGAAAGGAATCGGAGAAGATTCGAGTTGGGCTCGCAAAGAAAGGAATCGGAGAAGATTCTGTGTGTCGGACAACTGGGCCCCCCACGCCTATTTATAATGGGCCCCCAACGGTAAAAAACATACCGCATGGATATGCGGTGAGTTTTTTACCGTTGTCACAACGGTAAAAAATAATACCGCATGGAGATGCGGTATGTTTTTTACCCCCATTTTCGATATTTTAAAAACATACCGCATGGGCATGCGGTAATGTCTTACACAAATTTTAAATATTTTAAAATTCTACCGCATGGGTATGCGGTGTGTTTCGGATAACTTCGACCCAACCGGATTATCGTATTACGGACTCCGTTTTAACCTAACCCACCGCACGTACATGCGGTGTTTTTATACGGTCAACGGACATACCGCATGTACATGCGGTATGTCGGGCTAAAATTTGATTAAGTCACCGCATAGGGATGCGGTGGATTTGCGGTGTAAATAGTAAAAATTAGCGGTGTACATATTATCCCCCGGTAAAAATATATTCTCAACTTTTAAATGTAATTAAAATATCCTGACCTTTGAGGGTAGTTGTAACATATTACCACGAGTTTTCTCATGGGTGAAAAATGCTGACAATGCAACCTACGTTGATTTTGTTTTTGACAAGGCATCTTGCGTGGAAGCCTTTTTACAAATTAGTACTAAAATCGGGTTTTCTTAAATGATCTCCTTAGGGGAAAAAATGCACCGACAGCAAAATTAAACCCGAAAAAATGAAACTTATTCAACCAAAAAACTAATCCGGTCAAAATTGCCTCAAATTAACACAACACGACTATTCCTAACACCAAACCGACAACTACAAAACTAAACCGAAAACAAAAGCAACAACAAAGAGGGAAAAAAAAACTTATTCAGCTAAGTTTGTGAACGAATCAAAGAGGAAGAAGATGTGAGAGAGACAACTCAAGATAGCCGACCACGAGGGAGGGAGACTGCCATTGAAGAGGAACTATGAGTTGCCTGGAAGACCGGAAGACAACTCAAGAGGCGATCACGAAAGAAGATAGGAGAGAGGAAAATGTGTGGTGTATGAACCCGGTTCAACTCTTTATTTTTTTCCTAAGGAAACCCTTCAAAAAAACTCTTGTAAAAAAATCAACGTAGGATGTCTTGTCAGCATTTTTGACCTGTGAGAAAAATCGTGGTAATATATTACCAATACTATCAAAGGTCGGGATATTTTTATTACTTTTTAAAGTTGAGGATATATTTTTATCATACCCCCAAAGGTGGGGGTATTTTAATTAGTTTTCCCATAAAAATATCCCGACCTTTTAGGGTATTACCACGGGTTTTCTCACGGGTAAAAAATACATACAAGGTAGAGGTAGCCCTACGTGATTTTTTTTTACAAGGCAGCCTACGTGGAAGTCTTTTTACAAATTAGCACTGAAATTGAGATTTATTGAACAATTTCCTTAAGAAAAAAATAAACAGTTGGACCGGGTTCATACCCAACAACTGATTTTCATTTTTAACGATGAAAAAAAATCAACCTTAAACCTAGTCAAGCAACTGCTCCTCCTCAAATCTCGATCAATCTCCTTGAATCCACACCAGGAGGCGACCGCAGAAGAAGATATGAGGGAGGAAAAGGCATTGGGTATGAATCCGGTCCAACTCTTTATTTTATTTTCCTAAGGAAGCCGTTCAAAAAAACCCTTGTGAAAAAAATCCGCGTAGGCTGCCTAGCATGCCAACATTTTTGACCCGTGAGAAAACCCGTGGTAATATATTACCATTACCTTCAAAGGCCGGGATATTTTTATTACATTTGAAACTTAAGGATACATTTTTACCATACCCCAGGCACGGAACCAGGAATGAAAATTGGGGTAGGATAAAATCGTCTTATACAGTGAACAAATTTTTAAAAGTTATTAATATCATGTGTTTTTTGTAGTTTTTTTTTTGATAATGTAAGAATTCGTATCTATATATAACATATATATACACACCTAAAAAAACTAATAAGGAGAAAAATAAAATATACAATGAACAAATTTATAAGAGTTATTAAATATATATCACATATAACACACACACACACATCACATATATAACACATAAAAAAATAATTGAATACTACACATTGATTGTAAGATCTTGAGAACTAACGTACATGTTATCTAAAGGTGATAAAAGACAAAAGGTTGGGTTTCAAGGTCTTGAAACCCAGACTAAAATGTTTGGATGTGTTTTTCTGCATTTATGTCTTGACTTATTCATATGCAGGAAATGATTCGATGCCAACTTTGTTGGGCCTAAATATAGTCGCGGGCCTTCACTTTGGGCCATGAGAAAACGAATTGGTTTTTGCTTGTTCTCCCCTAACCCATTTTATGTGTTAGATGCATCTCAAGTGATATTTCAGGGAATGGGAAACTTCACAAGGAAATAAGACCATATCCGATTGCGCCAAATCAGTAGAGGATTACAACCACGTTTTTGGAAAGCATGCAATTGGAAAGAATTTGAATTTCAAACGGTCATCCCTCCGAGGAAACCTCGGAGGCTTTCGACTATATAAAGACGAAGGCAAAAGGATTACATTCACCTAAGCAAGCACTTGAGGAATCATAGCTTGAATTGGTAAATAAAGAGCGGCCATTCCGGGGTTCGAACCGGGGACCTATGACTATTATCCACAAGTCCTTTCCGGTGAGCCATTCCGGAATGGTTCTCGAGGAATCATAGTGCCCTAAAGCATTCGTCATCTCAGTTTCTCTCTTACATTCTCCTATAGTCGAAGTGTTGTTTATTGTTCGAGAGTTGAGGGAAACACTAGCATTTATTGTACAAGTCATTCATCTTACACTTAGAGTATTTTATACTCGATCAAACACACTTGGTGTGTGGTGTGTGCTTTTATTTCACATGTAAGGTTGAGAGCTAGAATTAGAGCGGTGAGGCTTTGTATAGAGAAAGGAAAGTTTCTCTAGGAAGTTCTAGGCTCAAGAGAAGTGAAATAAGAAGTGTTTGAATCTCACGGGTTGGATAACCCTAGGCGGGGACGTAGGCCAAGTTCGTGCCGAACCTCGTTAGCAATTCGTGTGTTCACATCTTTTATATTCCGCATTTACTTTACCTTATTAGATTTCACTTAGTCAAGATCTGATAGCAATATCAAGGTCTTGACACTTTGCTTACTGCATTTAAATTCCTTTATTTGCGAAAATCGTCCATACTCTATTCATCTCCCCCCCCCCCCCTTCTAGAGTATTATTCATTGCCTTATAGACTCTTCAATTGGTATCAGAGCTTGACTCACTCTTTGATCTAACAATCTTGTGAGTTTTTCAGCATGCCTACCATAGGTGATGGAGAATTTGCCCAAGGGAGATCAACTAACGGACCTCCTCTGTTTTGTGGCAACAACTTTGTTTACTGGAGATCACTGATTCAGATGTTCATCATTGATCAAGACCTTGAGTTATGGGACCTCGTCAAAAAAGGACCACACGTTCCAATGAAGACTGTCGATGGAAAGGAAGTCGAGAAAGCTGAAGTTGAATACGGACAAATAGACTTGGAAAACATTGCTAAGAACTTCAAAGCCATGAATTTGCTTTATTGTGCTCTTGATGCTAATGAATTTAACCGTGTCTCAACTTGCAAGAGTGTCAAGGAAATTTGGGACAAGCTTGTAGTCACATATGAGGGCACGAGTCAAGTCAAGGAGAGTAAGATCAATATCTTTCTCAGACAATACGAGCTATGCAAGATGAATCCTGATGAGTCGGTGAAGGAGATGTTTACGAGATTCACTCAAATTGTAAACAACCTCGACTCGCTTGGAAAAACCTTCTCCAACCCGGAGAAAGGTAGGAAGGTTCTTAGGAGCCTCCCAAAAGCCAAATGGGGTCCCAAGGTTACTGCAATTTAGGAAGCTCAAGATCTTACTACACTGCCATTGGATGATCTTCTTGGAAAGCTTATTACCCATGAGATGATATTGAACGAAGAAGATGGAGAGGTAACTCCAACAACAAAAAACCTTGCTCTCAAAACAAAGAAAGATCAATCACAATATGATGGTGACGAAACTGACGACGAGGATGATCCCTTTGCTCTCATCACACGAGGATTAGCACGAATTTTGAAGATGAAAAAGCAATTCTCCAACAAAGAAAATGCTGAATCATCTAGATTCAGAGGTAAGTCTCCCAACTCCTCAAAGAAACCAAAAGTACTAACGTGTTTTGAGTGTGGAGAAACAGATCATCTCATGAAAGAATGTCCTATGAAGAAAAGAAACAAATTCAAAAGGAATGAGAAAAATAGAAAGGCTATGCTCGCCACCTGAAGTGACTCAGATTCGTCAAGTGACTCAGACACTAAAAAAGATCAGGCAAATCTTTGTCTTATGGCTGAACACGAAGGATCCAGGAGTCAAGATCTTGAGCAAGTGGTAAGAAACCTAATGTTTGGCCCTCCAATCCTGATATTCTTTCTGAAGTACTAAGAAATATGATTTCTAATGAAGAAGCTTACAACAGTGAAATCAACATCTTGAAGGAAAATCTAAAAGATCAACAGAAATGTATTAGTGACATGTCGATGGAAATAAAAAATCTTGAAACCTCTCGGTCGGCTCTTGACATTAAAGTCAAGACCTTGAGTTCAGTAAATTCTGATCTCAAGCAAAGCCTCGCCTCTCTAAAGAGTTTTAATGACGATTTAGAGAAGGAGAAGGCTAGGCTAACCGATAAGTGTCAAGACCAGCAGACATCTACAGTTCACAAGATCTAAAGCCAATCTTGATAAGATGTTGGGTGAACAGCAACTCTCCATTAATTGAAGTGGTATTGGCTACAAAAAAAAATTTCCAAAGAAACCTTGTACCACTTTTGTTAAAGCTAAAGGCAACTGACGTTCACCTACATGCTTTTACTGTTGTAAGAAAGGGCACATGAAGGAAATCTGTCCATATAGACGAAAGAATCCCCACATCATTAGAAATACATTTCCCGTACGACTTAATGAACAGATAAGACAAGTTTGGGTTCCTAAAGGGACAAGGCTACCTAACATGGTCTATCCCCATTATGAATCTAAAACTATGTATTGGTCTAGCCGGAAAGGATGATGTTTGTCTTGCAGGAAATCACCAAGAAGAAAGAGCCAAAATGGATCATGGACAGTGGATGCTCTCGACACATGAGTGGGAAGAAATCATTATTTCAAGATCTTAAAGAGCAAACCACTGGAATAATCACTCTTAGTGACAAAGGGAAGTGTAATATCATTGGTATTGGCAATATTGGTTATTCTAATAGTTGTATCAAAGATGTATATCTCGTAGATGGATTAAAGTATAATCTTTTAAGTGTTTCACATCTATGTGACAAAGGTAACAAAGTAGGCTTTGATAGGCACAAGTGCGAAGTCAGAAATAAAGAGACTAGTGACCTGATTCTCACTGCTCATAGGCACAATAACACTTATGTTGTAAGCGCTAACCAAATTGCAGGTACCAAGATCAAGTGTCTCAAGGACTTGACAGAAGATCCCAGTCTATGGCATAGAAGACTAGGTCATGTGAGCATGCACACTCTCAATAAACTTAAAGCAAGAGATCTCGTTCGAGGACTACCTGACCTAAACTTCAAAAGTGAGGAGCTATGCAACACATGTACAAGAGGTAAACAGACACGTGGTTCCTTCAAACCCAAAAAGGTTGTAAGTTCCTCTCACCCTCTTAAATTATTACATATGGACTTATGTGGACCTATGCACGTCAAATCTCCAAAGGGAAAACAGTACATCCTAGTTATTATTGATGATTTCTCTCGTTTTACTTGGATTTCATTTTTTAGAGTAAAATCAGAGGCTTTGTTCGAGTTTTCTAAACTGTGTAAGCAGTTGCAGACCTTGAAAAACATACCAATTGTCTCCATTAGGAGCGGTCATGGTAGATAATTTGATCAACTTAAATTTGATTTATTTTGTGCTAAATATGAAATTTCACACAACTTTTCAGCTCCTATGACTCCTCAACAAAACGGAGTTGTGGAACATAAGAACCGCAATTTGGATGACATGTCTAGGACAATGCTTTTAGAAAATGGTTTGCCAAAGTTCTATTGGGCAGAAGCTGTTAATAAAACTAATTATATCTTAAACCGTTGTTTAATTCGTCCTATTTTGAAAAAGACTCCTTATGAACTTTTTAAAGGAAGAAAGCCTAACATCTCTTATTTTAAACCATTTGGGTGTACTTGCTTTGTTCATAATAATGGAAAAGATAACATTGGGAAGTTTGATGCTCGTAGCGATGAAGGTATCTTTATCGGCTATTCCTCCAATAGCAAAGCTTATAGAATTTATAACAACCGCACCAAAATTGTTGAGGAGAGTATACATGTGGTATTCGACGAAAGCAATGATGGTGTGTTGAGTGAAAGTTTTGCAGATCTATATCTAAATCACCATGATTCAAATGGAGAAGAAGAGGACAAGTCTGAAAACAAGCAGGAACAAAAACGAAATATGCAAGAACAGATCCAAGATACAAATGAGCTATCTCAAGACCTTGAGAAGGAATTACATAACCCATATGTGATCAATGACGAATTCAACTCTCAAACCATCTCTCAAGATCTTGAAGAAAAGCCTAGTATTCTCTCGAATGATCAAGGCCCTAAGCAACGAAAGTTCAAACATGCCTCTTCACACTCAGCTCAAGACATCATTTCAGATCCATCCTCTGGCATACATACTCGATCTAGATTAAAAAAATCTATGTGATTTCTATGCATTTGTCTCTCTTGTAGAACAAAAGACACATGCTGAAGCACTCAAAGACTCGGACTGGATCACGGCTATATACAAAGTGAGCTAAATGAGTTTGAAAGGAATAAGGTGTGGACTTTGCAACCTAGGACAAAGCATCAGTCTGTCATTGGAACCAGATGGATGTTTAGAAATAAGTTAGATGAAGCAGGCAAGATCATTCGAAACAAAGCAAGGCTTGTTGCTCAAGGCTACAACCAAGAAGAAGGTATAGACTACGAGGAGACCTTTGCTCCCGTAGCAAGGTTAGAAGCCATACATATATTGCTTGCCTTTGCATCCTTTATGGGTATCAATTTATTTCTAATAGATGTCAAATGTGTATTTCTAAATGGATACTTGGAAGAAGAAGTTTTTGTCACTCAACCCCCAGGTTTTGAAGTGAAGAATTTCCTAAATTGGACAAAGCTCTCTATGGCCTCAAACAAGCCCCAAGAGCTTGGTATGAAAGACTGCCCAAATATCTTCTTGAAAATGGTTTTCAAAGGGGATTGATTGACAAAACTCTCTTCATCAAGACCCGTGGAAATGACCTTTTGGTTGTTCACATATATGTTAATGATCGATATACTATTTGGTGCAACTAACAATTCCCTTTGCAAGGAGTTTTCTGAGTTCATGTGCAAGGAATTCAAAATGAGCCTCATGGAAGAATTAAACTTCTTTCTCGGTCTTCAAGTTCATCAGACAAAGAAGGGAATCTTTCTAAATAAGGGGAAGTACACCAGGGATTTGCTCAAAAAGTACAAAATGGATCAATCTAAAGTAGCAAAACCCCATATGAGCTCTACACTCTCCCTTGATCAAGATAAGAACGGTAAGAATGTGAACCAAAAGGAGTATAGAGGTATGATTGGTTCACTCCTCTACCTTACTGCTAGTAGACCAGATATTATGTTTAGTGTTTGTATGTGTGCTCGGTTCTAAGCTGGCCCCAAAGAATCTCACCTTATTGCTGGGAAAAGAATTTTCAGATATCTGAATGGATCTCAATACCTTGGACTTTGGTATCCCAAGCAGAGTAACTTTCATCTAACATGCTATTCAGATGCAGATTTTCCAGGCTATAAGGTTGATAGAAAAAGCACTTCTGGGTGTTACCAACTTCTAGGATCTTCCTTGATCAATTGACACTCTAAGAAGCAAAATTCAGTGGCCTTATTCCCTGCAGAAGCCGAGTACATTGTTGCAGGCGCTTGTTGTTCTCAGATTCTTTGGATAGCACAACAGCTCAGAGATCTTGGTATTGATCTAAAAGGTATCCCTATAAAATGTGACAATACAAGTGTTATCTCCATTACTAAGAATCATATACAACACTCAAGAACCAAACACATTGATGTGAGACATCACTTCATAAGAGATCGATCATGTGGAGAAAGGTGATGTATCTATATCCTTCATATCTACATAATATCAATTAGCTAATATATTCACTAAACCCCTTCCTGAAGATCGTTTAAATTTTATTAGATTGGAACTGGGTATGCTTAACAAGGAAGCACTTTCATAGGAGGAGTAATGACTCCCTTTGAAAAGTGCAAGATTCAACCAACATCTCAAGGCCTTGACTTCATAAGGGTCATGAGATATTCAAATGAATAAAATTATATTGGACCAAAATTCTGTTGATATCTTATGGATATTTGACGGAATATTATTCTTTCAAAATTCAGTTAATTTCTATCCCTTTCTTATTTTTCTTCCCGTTTTTAATTTGATTTAAAATCTTCTTATTTTATGTAAGTGGGTGTGACTCCTTGGTTTTGATAAAATCCGGTTGATCGCATTACTTCTTTTAACTTACTGTTGAGTGGATTAATTGAACTTGTACTTTCTGATTTGAAAGGGGGAGATGATCCAGTTTCCATTTTTTTTCTTTTTAAACCCCTCATCCTCCTTGTCAAATCCACTCTACTTTCACTCTCTCTATGCTCTCTCTCTCATTTTGATTTCCAAAATCCCCCTTTCTCAAAACCCTTGCAATGTCGTCCAAGCGCTCCTCTGCATCTCTGTCTCCTGCTCCTTCTGCAAAGCGATACAAGATGCCGGCTAATAAAGGGAAACATATTATGAAGGAGCATGAAGTTCATTATGATGATTCCAACGAGAGCTCCCCCTCTTTGCCACCACTGATCAGACACCTGGAAACAAGACTTTTGCAATCGAAGATTGTGCTTCTGCGATGCTGTCGGTTTCTCTCTCCTTCAATCCATGCCCCTGTCATGCATCTCCCTCCTCAAATCAACTTGTTTCTGGTCCATTCTCAACCCTGGCAACTTTGCTTACCCACAGCTCACTCGTCTCTTCTATGCAAATCTCACTGTTCACCGAGTCAATGGAACCCTAACCCTCGTATCCAAGGTAAAAAATACCCAAATCCGTCTTACTCCCAGTAGCATTGCTCTCATCCTTGATCTTCCCAGTGAAATCCCCACTAAAGAGTTCCCAAGTCGATTTGAGTGTCTTTCCCGAGCACGAGAAGAATTCTTCCTGAAATCTCAAGACCTTGGATCCTCTTCCTTTCACAAGCCAACCCACACTGTTCTTAACCTTCAAGCCAAATTGATCTTTACCATCTTGGCTCGATGCATTTTCCCACGTATCAATTCTAGAGAATTGGTGACCGAGAATCTTCTAGAAATCCTTTTTCTAATTATGAACGGATATGAGCCTGATTTGCCCAAGCTTATCCTTGACTATATGACACATGTCTCCACCTCTTCTCGACCCATGGCATTGCCTTATGCAAATCTTTTGCCCAAAATCTTTGAAGCCTTTGATGTCGGCACATCGGGAGAAGAAAAGCAAACCTACAGTGGCACCATTGATGAGAACTGCCTTGAGAGATTGGGGTTTGTCAGAAACCTGAGAGGGCAGTGGGTTTTGAAGAAAGATTCGAAAGGGAAAAACGTGGCTGCTCCCAGCATGGACAAAGATAGATTGGCTGCTATGGAAACAGATATTCAAGACCTTAGGTTTGATCTCATCGGGATGTGGTATGATGTGGTTATTCTCCATGACAATACCCATGAACTACTCTATATGGTTGATTGCAAGCTGGATCAGATGATGCTTCTGAATGCCTTGACTTACACTGCTACAGGCTCCATCATGCCACTGGATCCAGAGGTATTTGATCATGTGCGTGAGAAGACTGGGAATGTCATATTGAACAGTGAAAATTAGGTGAAGAAACGACCAATTCTGCACCCCACACACAAGGAACCCACCATTCTCACAGTTGAGCAGTATGGTGTGGTCAAGAAGTACATGGATGTGGAGCGGCAGAGACAGCTTGCTGAGACGGAGAGGAACAACATCACGAAGAAAGCTATGGAGAGGTGGCAGAAGTAGTGTAGGGATTCAGTTCGAAGGAAGTACCTTCCGCCCAACAAGCAATACCCCACCTTCGGCGAATGGCGTGAGGAAGGCGCTGCATCACTCCTCCTGAAGATCCCGCTGGTCCTGACTCCCCTGGAACATCCTCAGCTACTGAACCATCATCTGCTAAGGAGACCAAGAAGTGTCTAAGGAAGAAGAAGAAGCCTGCAGATCGGGCATCCGACTCAAGGCCTTGATATCTCACCCTCTCTTTCCTGATTTCTAAAAACTCTCTATCTATTTTGCTGATGGTATTTTAAAACTTATGGTTTATGGTTGCTGGTTTAAGACATTTTCACCTCTCTGCCCTTTTGTTGGAAGACAAAAAGGGGGAGAATGTTTCGATGGTTGTGTTTTGGTACTGTTTGGTTTGGTTTTGATGTTTTAAAACTTTGATGATCCAAACATTTTATGTTTATATTATATAATATGCTGGTCTTAAATTATGATATCTAAAACAGGTTTTGTCTTCCATCAAGGGGGAGATTGAAGATTCTCCCTTGATTGTAAGATCTTGAGAACTAACGTGCAGGTTATCTAAAGGTGATGAAATACAAAAGGCTGGGTTTCAAGGTCTTGAAACCCAGACTAAAATGTTTGGATGTGTTTTTGTGCATTTATGTCTTGACTTGTTCATATGCAGGAAATGATTCGATGCCAACTTTGTTGGGCCTAAACATAGTCGTGGGCTTCACTTTGGGCCATGAGAAAACGAATTGGTTTTTGCTTGTTCTCCCCTAACCAATTTTATGTGTTAGATGCATCTCAAGTGATATTTCGGGAAATAGAAAACATCACAAGGAAACAAGACCATATCCGATTGCGCCAAATCAGTAGAGGATTACCGCCACATTTTTGGAAAACATGCAATTGGAAAGAATTCAAATGTCTTGGAAAGAATTTGAATTTCAAACGGTCATCCCTCAAAGGAAACCTCGAAGGCTTTCGACTATATAAAGACGAAGGCAAAAGGACTACATTCACCTAAGCAAGCACTCGAGGAATCATAGTGCCCTAAAGCATTCGTCATCTCAGTTTCTCTCTTACATTCTCCTAAAGCCTAAGTGGTGTTTATTGTTCGACAGTTGAGGGAAACACTAGCATTTATTGTGCAAATCATTCATCTTACACTTAGAGTATTTTATACTCGATCAAACACACTTTGTATGTGGTGTGTGCTTTTATTTCACTTGTAAGGTTGAGAACTATAATAAGAGCGGTGATGCTTTGTATAGAGAAAAGGAAGTTTCTCTAGGAAGTTCTAGGCTCAAGAGAAGTGAAATAAGAAGTGTTTGAATCCTACGCGTTGGATAACCCTAGGTAGGGACGTAGGCCAAGTTCGTACCGAACCTCGTTAACAATTCGTGTGTTCATATTTTATATTCCACATTTACTTTACCTTATTAGATTTCACTTAGTCAAGATCTGATATTAATATCAAGGTCTTGACAAGCTACTTTGCTTACTACATTTAAATTCCTTTATTTGCGAAAATCGTCCATACGCTATTCACCCCCCCCCCCTTCTATAGTATTATTCATCGCCTTATAGACTCTTCAATAATAATGAGGAGAGAAAAAATATTAATATCACATACACACCCCTAGACAAATAAACTTAATGAAGAGGGAAAATAAAAACAGATGGACATCCCCCACTTGGGATCGAAGCTTGGCTGTTTTCCAATGTATTTTACGGATCAACCAACTGGGTGTGATGTCCGGTGGTGGTGATGGCTTGTAGGTGATGGTGGGGGTATGGTTGTTGTAACAGAAAAGAGAGGAAAAAAAGATGGAGGTTAGAACGAGATGAGAGGGAGAGATAGAGATAGAGATGATATGGGTAAGAGGGGAATTTGGTTATTCATTACATACCCAATTAAATACAATTGTTCACCCATTTATACCCTCAATACAATGGTATTTCTATACCCGTACATGACATTGCTCTCCCCCTTTAAAAAACCTTGTCTCAAGGCTTGAGTTGAAAATCAGGGAAGAGGTGAATGATGTGTCCTGCAGGCTCCCATGTGGCCTCTTCATCACTCAAATTCATCCACTTGACCAATCATTCAGTCACAGGCTCGCCATTGCTCAAGTACGTCACTCGGCTATCCAAAATGGCCTTTGGAGCTGCTATAAGATCACCTTCCTCATTTGTACAAGGTGGCATTGAAGCTGGCAATTGTTGTCTCTGAATACTGCGCTTGAGCTGGGAGACATGAAAAACTAGATGAATTGCAGCTCCAGGCGTCAGCTTTATCTTGTATGCCACAAACCCCACTCTAGCCAAGACCTTGAAGGGCCCAAAAAACTTAGAGCACAACTTGAGATTGCGACGAACAGCAATTGATGACTGCCTTTACGGTTGGAGCTTCAAATAAACCATGTCCCCAACTTGAAACTATCTGTCAGAGCGATGACGATCAGCAAACTGTTTCATTCGCACTTGAGCTTGCTGAAGATGAAATTTCACCTGACAGAGCATGTGATTCCGTTGTTGAAACCGGGTTGATGCATCCATATTCCTTCCCACAAACCCCTTGATGCCTACAACTAGTGTAGGGTGACCATAAAGGGCTTGGAAAGGTGTGGTCTAAAGAGTAGTGTAAAAATTGGTATTATACCAGAATTCTGCCAAAAAGAGTCAACTAAACCATAGTCGTGGGTGATCATAACACATACAACGAAGAAAAGTTTCCAAGCATTTGTTAACCCTCTTAGTTTGCCCATCCAATTGAGGATGATAGGTTGTGCTCATGTGCAATTCCGTACCCAACCCGTTGAATAAGTGCTGCCAAAAATTACTGAGAAAGATTTTATCTCGATCAGACACTATACTCTCTGGGAGGCCATGAAGCTTGTAGATAATTTCCATGAACACAGAAGCCACCCTCTCTGATGAAAATGGATGAGCCAATCCCACAAAGTGAACATATTTAGTGAGCGTGTCAACAACCACCAAAATGCAATTCCGTCCTTGACTCTTAGGCAGACCCTCAATAAAATCCATAGAGATATGAGACCAGGGAATGCTTGGGATTGATAAGGGTTGAAGAAGGCCAGGTGAAGCTACATTCTCAGCTTTGCTCTTCTGACAAACTTCACAAGACAACACAAACTCCGTCACATCCCTCTTGAGAGAAGGCCGATAGAAGAGTTGCTTCAATCTCTGATAAGTACCTTGGATGCCAGAGTGGCCCACAACTGGTTCCTCACGTAATGCCTTAAGCAATTTATGCTTCAAGTTAGTTAAAGTACCAATGTACAATCGATGATCCATCCTCAAAAGGCCTTTGCAAACTGAAAGTTTCCCAGAACTGTCAAATACTGCTTCTACCAAAAGTTGTTGTGCCTGAGAGTCCCTCTCATAACTGGCAATAATCTCAGACATCCAAGTGGGTTGCACCATAGTCACTGCAGAGTAATTTCCTTGTTGTTCTTCAAACTTTCTTGATAGAGCATCAGCAACTATATTCTCTTTGCCTTTCTTGATAACAAAAGGATGTGGCTCTAGGTAATGTCTCCACTTATCCACAACTAAGAGAATGGCTAGTAACTCTTTTTCATAAGTGGAAAGAAGCAAAGATTTCCCATGTAATACTTGACTGACAAAGGCTAAAAGTCTCCCCTCATATAACAACACATCCCCTATGCATGTGTCACAAGCATCTGTCTCAACTGTAAATTGTTTTGAAAAATTGGTCATCCCTAAAACATGAGGTGAAGTGAGCAGTGACTTTAACTGCAAAAATGCAGCTTCAGCCGATGTTGACCAAGAAAATGCATCCTTTTTTAGCAAATCAGTCAAGGGTTTGACAATCCCACCATAACCTCTGATGAATCTCCTGTAATAACCAGAGAGTCTCAAAAATCCCCTCAAGGCTTTCAAGGATCTAGGTGCAGGTCAATTAAGAACAACTTCAATTTTCTTAGGATCTGTAGCTACACCCTTCTCAGAGATGATGTGTCCTAAGTATTCTACTTGAGGTTGTCCAAACTCACATTTAGACCTCTTTGCATACAACTTGTGTTCTCTTAACATTACCAAAACTGAATGCAAGTGCAATAAATGTTGCTCAAAACTATTGTTGTAAATCGGGATATCATCAAAAAATACAAGGACATACTTCCTTAACACCGCCTTAAACACATCATTAATGAGGGATTGAAAGGTTGCAGAAGCATTTGTGAGGCCAAATGACATCACCCTAAACTCATAGTGGCCATGATGAGTTCTAAAGGTCGTCTTATCCACATCTTTATCAATCATTCTCACCTAATGATAACCAGATCTCAAGTCTAGTTTAGAGAAAATGACAACTCCCCTTAATTCATCTAATAAATCCTCAATGTGGGGAATGGGAAACTTATCTTTGATTGTAGCATCGTTAAGACGTCTATAATCAATACACATTCTCCATGTGCCATCTTTTTTTTTTTACCAAAAGTACCGGAGATGCAGAGGGACTATGACTCGGTTGAACAACTCCACTCTTCAACATATCATTGACCTGTTTCTCAATCTCAAGCTTCTAAAAATGGGCATATTTATAGGGCCTGTTGGCAATAGGTAAAGTACCCTCTTTGAGGGAGATGGCATGTTCATGCCCCCTCACCGGTGGTAAGCTCCTGGGCTCTTCGAATGCATCAGGAAACAAGGCCAAGACCTCCTCAATGCCCTCTAATTTGCTTGACACAGATGAATGCACCACACGAGACTGAGCAACCCCAGCAAACCATAGATGACATTCAGTACTGATCATTTTGCCAAGCTCCTTCCCTGACAACATTCCGATATGTGTTTCTAATGTCCCTTTGGCATCATGTATACCCTCAATAACAATCTTATTACCATTCCTAAGGAATGATATCTGAACATCCAAGAAATCAAACAAGACTGGATTGAATCCTGCTAACCAGTCAACTCCTAAGATCATTTCATTGTCAGGCATATCCAACAAACGGATATCAAACACATATTTACCACCTTGCATTTCCCACTCACAAACTTTGCAAATTCTATTGCTCCTCATTTTGCCTGCTAATGTATTCACCATCATCAAGCCTATACTGCAGATTTCAAATCCAGCCTCTTGAGCAATGTGAATGTCCATGAAACTGTGTGTTGCCCCACTATCAATCAAAATAGTGATCTCACGCCCTTTGATCAATCCCTTGACTCTGATTGTAGTGCCAGATTCTCCCCTAACAAGGCGTGGACAAAGATTTAAGGGACTTCATCCTCATTATCATTCCACTCTGGTGGCAATAGCTCTTTAGATCCTTCTATAGCTTCCTGGGTCATCAAGTTGTGTAATGTATTTGTCTTACATCTGTGCCCAAAAAAAATACTCATCACCACAACGAAAACACAAGCCCTTCTTCAGATCTTGTGCTTTCTTGATAGCATCTAGTTGTTGATTGGTGATATTCTTCAAAGGAAGCGTCGGGTCTTTAGTATCTCCTTGTGAACCCCATCTTGCATCCAAGAAGGTTTGAAAGATGAATTTCCTACAGATGACAACTTCCCCATAAATTTGGTGAGTCTCACCAAAGCTTGCACAACTCTATAATGCAACCTAGATTGCTCAAATGCAGTGATCAATGAAGATGGACAACCCAACTGAACGAATGATCGAATTTCATCCTTCAAGCCATTGATGAAACTCGAAACAAAGTATGACTCTGTCAAATGAGAATTGAAAGCCAACATACTTGCCCGTAAATCCTCAAATCTCTCAATATAAGCTTCAAGATCATCACCTTGAATCAATTTGCTGAATTTTGCAACAATTTCTATTTCACTGCGCTCCCCAAATCTTGCACACTGAAGGTTCGATAATATAAAAACAATGTAATAAGAAATACTCTAGAAGGGGGGTTGAATAGAGTATGCCCGTTTTTCGCAGAAAGTCTCAAGACTTTTGGAGCTTGTACCAAAACTTTTGAGATAAACCTGAATCACAAAGTTAAACAATTCGAACCAAGTGCGGAAATAAGGTAAAGCAATAAGTAAAGAACACGAGTAATTGTTTACGAGGTTCAGCACAACTTGGCCTACGTCCCCGCCTAGGGTTCTTCCACAACCCTAGGATTCAAAGGCTTTATTGATTGCTTAGCTTAGGATCCTAATAGCTCACCGAGAAGCCTCTCTCCTATACAATTGCAATCTAGTCAACTCACGTTCCCTTGGAGTCCTAGACCAATCTAGAAGAGCCCCACCTCTCTCAGCTATCTAGTACAATCCTCTAACTCTCGCAAATCAATAGCCTAGTGCAACTTCCCGAGTTATAAACTCTCGAGTAACACTTGAAATGAATATATCCTATAAGCTCACAGTGACTCTCAAAGGCTTTGAAATAAACAACAAACTATTTGAGCGCTTAGCAGAGAGACACTTGGAAGACAGATCGCTTGAATGAATGAAGCTCGTGTGTAGCACTTGTGTGTTCTGTCTTCTCCTTCCTTTCCTTTATATAAGCATGGAGCGTGAGGATCTTCAACACCAGATCTCCAACGGCTCTTTCCAATCAGGCTTTGATCTTGGATCTTCTATTTAAGGATACTTCGAAGCCATGATCTATTTTGAACTGATCTTCTCAACATGTATAAGGAAGGATGCAATCTTCGAATATACTTCCTGAAATGGTTAGTCATACATATATATATAATATAGTGGAAGTATATAATAAGATAAAATAATATACGAATAATAAGATAGGTTTTGTATTTCATCAACTGTTAATGCTCCAAGGCTTTTGACACAAATATCCTGTCAAAGCCTTTGAAACATCTATTCCGATTTTCATCAAGGGAGGGAGTTATCAATCTCCCCCTTGATGAAAGACAAAACATGTGCATCCCTGCAACTTAGTCAAACAGATATATCATAATCAAAATCAGACTAAGTGCCTGCAAAGGTTAGACAAATGTTGGATCAAAATTTTTAGAGCATGCAAAAACTATCCAACTGAAAACTATAAAACAAAAACCAAGGTCCTCCACGACCTTTAAACAGAGGTTTTCAAAGTCTAACGATCATCTCCCCCTTTTTGTCTTTCAACAAAGGGCGGAGGTAAAACAGTCACCAAAAGTTACCAAAAGTTTTGAAAACGTTTCCAAAAACCAGCAAAGTATCAAGTTTGAGGGGTGGGATAGGGTGGGATAAGGTTTAGGCTCAGTCATCCGGAGCATCATCAGTGAGCCTCGTCCACAGTCCTTCCAACATCGTTGAAATCCCGCTCATCGTTGTCATCAACTCCTTCTGCAGCTCCTTAATATCCAAGCGAACTTCCTCCAAGCCCAACTCTAGATTGTCCATGCGTTTATCGAAAGATGGAGCAGTGGGAAAGGCTTTTGAAGGAGTGGCAAGACTCAAGGTCCCTTGGGGAGACCGAGTGATGCCAATCTTTTCAAGGCCTTTAGAGTCGAACATACCCGTATGACGCAACTGCTCTTCATTTTTGACATCAATTCCAGAAGCTTTGAAGATAGGGGTCAAAAGGGTAGCAAAGGGGAGGGGAGAGCCTTTTCAAGCTTTTCTGGCATGGGCCATGGTTCCAAGGATAGTGTTGGCCAGATCAGGATCAAGGCCATTTAGAATGCGGTAGAGCAGGACCATGGCATTGTCGGTCAGGAGTGAGCCAGAGTTAAGACGGGGTATGAGGCATCTAACAATGATGTTAAAGATTATTTTTGCCTCAAGGGTTAGGGATGAGTGGGTGAGTTGCTTTGAGGTGCTGTTGGATGCTTCGGGTAGGAGATATTTGGCTCGGGCTAGGATGATGCAATTTTCTTTTGAGGGGTGGACTTGAGCAGGTGGAACAGGGGTAGGTAAGCCTAGAGAATCTGCAAAGTCATTGGAGTTTAGAGAGATTCTAACCCCTTTGACGACAGACTCCAAAGACCAACCAGTAGTGTCGTTTTTGGCTTTTAGGTTAATTGTAGAAGAGTCGAGTAAGCTCGGGGTAGTAAACAGTCTCAAGGTTAAGAAGGTTCCAGGCTGGGGATTTTTTGAGGAGCTCAATGCAAGGTAACTTCAAAGCTTCAAAGAACTCAACATCTAAAAAATCAGAACAACTAATCTTACGAGTTCTAAACTCGTCTACCCACTTACCAGCAGTCTCAGCATCTTGAAACCAAGAGGAGGGCAAGGATTGATTTACCTGGATATAGGCCGGGGGGTATGCATTCTTTCTGCGCGCAACTGTTGGAGCAGCTCTCTTGACAGGCGCTACAAGACCCTTGACAGTGCCCTTTCTGGTGCGCTTGGGGGATGGAGGCTTGACAGGAGCAGGGGCTTTCCGCTTCTTCGGGGACGGGGGAGGAGGAGGAGAAGGAGAGGGAGATTCTTCCTCCTCTTCCTCAGACCCCGAGTCCTCACCGGACCCCGCTTCATCACCTTCAGGTTCCTCGTCCTCTCCGGATCCCTCGTGCTCTTCCTCTTCCTCTTCTTCTTCCTCAGGCTCCACCTCGGATGGAACCTCTTCGGCTTCGGCTTCCTTCCGAATTCGCTCAGCTTCCTCCTCGGCCAGTCTCTTAGCAAGCTCGGCCTCCTCATCAGCCTTTTTCTGCCTCAAGACCTCCTCCTCGGCTTCCTTGGCAGCATCTCGCTCCAGGGCGGCATCAAGGTCGTCTTCCTCTTCTTCCTCGTCCTCTTCCTCAGCCAGGATCTTTCTCTTCCCCTTTTGTTTAGCACTCAGGGGTTTCTTAGCAGCGCGCTTCTGAGAGCCTTTGGGAGTCGTGGTCGTGCTCGCCTTAATGGTGCTCTGGACAACTGCTGGGATGATGGCTTGAGTAGCAGGTTCGGGTGTGGGAGAGGTAGCAGTGGCCTGGCGTCCCTTGGGGGTGGCGTCAAGTCTTTTGGGAGTGACAGCTTTCTTGGTTTTGGGTGCCATGGAAGTAGTCGGTTAGGGTTTCTTTGAGAGGTTGAAGATGGAGGAGTGGAAAGGGTTTGGAAAAAATCTGAGTGTGGATTGTAATCGGGTACATGATTGGTTTCAGTAGAGAGAGAGGGTGACGGATTGATGGGATGGGTTTAGGGTTCCAAGGAAAGAAATCATTACATTGCTAAGATTTGAAAGGTTTTCAAATTCAAATTCAAATAACCATTAAAATCGGACAAGGTAACAAAAAATATATTTCCAAAAATAAAATATCTTAACGGTTAAGGAAATCATAGAAATAGGCAATTTTTGAAATCCGATTAAAACAAATATAATTGATTAAATATCTAAAAAGATATTAACCAAAAATCTATGATCCGATATATGTACTCCACTGTTCAGTTTGCAGACCTTGACATAACTCTCAAAGGTCTTGACACTGAGTGGAGTTTATCTTTCGTAAAGGGAAAGCTCCCCCTACAAAAGTGCATCCTTGTCAAGCATCCCAATCTCTCGTCTAATGAAGGTGAACCTGTCCTCTGCCAAAGGCTTAGTAAAAATGTCAGCCCATTGATAATCAGTAGAAATAAAAGATATGGACACATCACCTTTTTCAACATGATCTCTAATGAAATGATGCCTTACATCAATATGCTTGGTCCTTGAATGCTGCACAGGATTCTTAGTGATTGATATGGCACTTGTATTGTCACACTTAATTGGGATACCTTTGAGGTTGATGCCAAGATCTCGCATTTGTTGAGCTATCCAAAGGATTTGGGAGCAGCAAGCTCCAACTGCAATGTATTCGGCTTCTGCAGTGGATAGAGCAACTGAGTTTTGCTTCTTTGAGTGCCAACTGATCAAAGATGCTCCTAAGAATTGGCAACATCTTGATGTGCTCTTTCTATCCACCTTGTAGCCTGCAAAATCTTCATCAGAATATCCAATTAAAGTGAAATCCTTTTGCTTTGGGTACCATAGTCCAAGTTCCTTAGTGCCATTG
This sequence comes from Persicaria tinctoria, assembly GCA_037127255.1. Taxonomy (NCBI): domain Eukaryota; kingdom Viridiplantae; phylum Streptophyta; class Magnoliopsida; order Caryophyllales; family Polygonaceae; genus Persicaria; species Persicaria tinctoria. The sequence goes on along the minus strand of JBANSL010000002.1, from coordinate 88,983,712 downwards.
AGATATCGAAAGATCCTCTTCACAGTCACGAGGTGTGATTCTTTGGGATCAGCTTGAAACCTAGCACACATGCAAACACTAAACATGATGTCAGGTCTACTGGCTGTGAGATATAATAAAGATCCAATCATTTCTCGATACTCCTTTTGATTGACACTTGTTCCAGTCTTGTCTTGATCTAGAGACAATGTTGAGCTCATGGGAGTCTTGGCTGCTTTGGATTGATCCATCTTGAACTTCTTCAAGAGATCCTTAGTGTACTTGCTTTGGTTGACGAAGATCCCTTTCTTGGATTGATGAACTTGTAACCCCAAAAAGAAGTTGAGTTCACCCATTAAGCTCATCTCAAATTCACTGCACATGATGTCAGAAAATTCCTTGCACAAAGATGTGTTAGTAGCACCAAATAATATATCATCAACATAAATTTGAATAACCAAAATGTCCTTTCCTTTGGTCTTGATAAAAAGAGTCTTGTCGATCAACCCCCTTTTAAAATCATTTTCTAAAAGATATTTTGACAAGCGCTCGTACCAAGCTCTTGGGGCTTGTTTCAAACCATAAAGCGCCTTGTCAAGTTTGTAAACATGATTGGGGAATTCTGAGCTTTCAAAACCTGGGGGTTGAGCAACATAAACTTCTTCTTCTAAGAAACCATTAAGAAAAGCACACTTGACATCCATTTGATATAACTTTATGCTCATAAAAGATGCAAATGCTAATAAAATGCGAATGGCTTCAAGCCTGGCTACGGGAGCAAAAGTCTCCTCGTAGTCAATACCTTCCTCTTGATTGTAGCCTTGGGCAACAAGCCTTGTCTTGTTCCTTACAATCTTACCATTCTCATCCAGCTTGTTTCGAAATACCCATCGTGTGCCAATGACTGATTGATGCTTTGGCCTCGGCTTCAAAATCCAGACTTTGTTCCTCTCAAATTCATTAAGTTCACTTTGCATAGCTATAATCCAGTCTGGCTCCTGAAGTGCCTCATTTACCTTCTTTGGCTCAACAAAGAGAAACAAACGCGTTAAAAGCACAAAGATCTTTAAGTTTAGAACGAGTTTGAACACTAGAAGTAGGGTCAGAAATGATATCCTTTAATGAGTGTGATGAGGAGTATTTGAATTTCCTTTTGCTAGTCTCAGCTCCTTGATTCGTCACACCATCAGGATCGATTTGTGGTACATCTGACTCCGTGGTCCTGTTAGGTTCAGTTACAGCAGTCTCTGACATCTCAACACTGTTGGATTGGACACCAAGGGCTTTGGACGCATCTTCAACACCTTGGGCCAATTCTTCAGTGTTAAGAATCGGTTCCTGCATGTTCCTTTTCTCTGTGTTCATGGTAGCAGCAGCATCACCTTCCTCGTTCTCTTCATGGATATTAAGATCTATATCTGCAACACTTTCACTCAAAGCACCATCATTGCATTCATCAAAAATAACATGTATACTTTCTTCAACTACCTGGGTCCTTTTATTGAAGATTCTATAAGCTTTGCTACTCGTGGAATAGCCAAGAAATATACCTTCATCACTACGCGCATCAAATTTCCCAAGGTTATCTTTTCCATTGTTATGAACAAAACAAGTACAGCCAAAGGGTTTAAAATAAGATATAAGTGGTTTGCGGCCTTTGAAAAGTTCATAAGGAGTTTTCTTTAAGATGGAACGAATAAGACAACGATTTAAAATGTAGTTAGCTGTGTTAACAGCTTCAGCCCAATAGGTTTTAGGTAATGCATTTTCTAAAAGCATAGTCCTGGCCATATCCTCTAAGGTGCGGTTCTTGCGTTCCACAACCCCGTTTTGTTGAGGTGTCCTAGGAGCAGAAAAGTTATGGGAGATGCCATATTTAGCACAAAACAAATCAAATTGAAGTTGATCAAACTCCCTACCATGATCACTTCGAATAGACACTATGGGCTCATTTCTTAAAGTTTGCAACTCCTTACAAAGTTTTGAAAACTCAAATAAGGCCTCTGATTTTTCTTTCAAAAATGCAACCCAAGTATATCTTGAAAAATCATCGACAACAACTAGCATGTACTTTTTACCATTGGGAGATTTGACTCGCATAGGACCACATAAATCCATATGTAAAAGTTCAAGGGGTCTAGAAGAACTTACAACCTTTTTGGGTTTGAAGGAGCTACGTGTTTGTTTACCTCGTGTGCAAGCATTGCACATGTCAATACCTTTGAAGTCCATCTCAAGTAGCCCTCTTACAAGCCCTTTGGACACAAGCTTCTGTAGTGTATGTGGACTCACATGACCGATTCTCCTGTGCCAAAGCTTTGGATCGTCCGTCAAGACCTGTATCATCTCTGCACACAACAATGTCGCATTTTCCTTTGTCACCAAGAGTGATTGTTCCCGTGGATTGCTCCTTTAGATCATGAAAGAGAGAACTCTTCCCGCTCATATGCCTCGAGCAACCACTATCAATAATCCATTTGTGTTCTTTCACCTTGGTGATCTCCTGCAAAACAAACATCAACCTTTGTGGCTATACCAATAAGCAAATTTGGATCCATTGTTGGGGTAAACCATATTTGGTAAAATAGTGCCTTTTGGAACCCAAACTTGTGTTATCCGTTCTTTTCTCAAATGAACAGGAAATGTATTACGAATAATATATGGATCCTTTCTTCTATAAGGGCAGGTCTCTTTTACATGTCCTTTTCTAGCACAATGGTGACATATAGGAGAGGTTCTGTTTCATTTAGCCTTTACAAAAGTGGTAATGTGTTGCTTCTTTAAAAACTTTGGGTTGTAACCAATACCACTTTTGTTTAGAGAGCTTTGTTGCTCACCCAACATCTTATCGAGAGTGCCTTTGGATTTGGTAAAACTTATGAGGGCTGTCTGTTGGTCTAGAATCTTATTATTCAGGGAGATCTTCTCGTTCTCTAAGTCATGATGCTCATTTCTTAGAGAGGAGATATCTTGCTTGAGTTCAGATTTCTCCGAGTCAAGCGTCTTGACTTTAATGTCAAGACCTGAATAAGAAGCTTCAAGACCTTTGACCCTCATAGACAGATCCTCAATAGTTCTTTCCTGGTCCACAGTTCTCTTAATAAGAATGTTAGTTTGGGCAATAAGCTTCTCTTCATTGGCAATCATATTTGAAAGGAATTCCGATAATACCTCTTTTGGACTTTCCATAAGTTCTCTTACAGTAGCTTCAAGTTTTTCATCGTGGGAGTCATCTCCAGAAGCCATGAGACAAATGTTGACCTTTTCATCGTCGGAGTCGGAGTCGGAATCACTCCAAGTAGCTACCATGGCTTTCTTCTTCCATTTGTCGCCTTTCTTGGGCTGGCTTTTTGTCTTTTGAGGGCAGTCTTTCACAAGATGATCTGTTTCACCACATTCAAAACAAGACAACGGTTTAGTCTTCTTTTTAAACTTGTTGTATTGAGACTTACCTCGAAATTTCGAAGACTCTGATCCATCCTTGTTGTTGAATTGCTTCTTCATTTTGAGAATTCTAGAAAGGCCTCTTGTGATGAGAGCAAATGGATCATCCTCATCGTCATCCTCATCTTCGGAATCAGATCCATCCTTGGGCTCATCCTTCTTAGACTTGAGTGCTAAGTTCTTGGTGCTAGCTGGAAGTTCTCCATCGTCTTCATTAAGGATCATCTCATGCATGATCAGCTTCCCAAGAAGGTCATCAAGGGGTAGAGTAGTGAGGTCCTGGGCTTCCTCTATAGCTGTTACTTTTGGACCCCATTTCTCCTTTGGAAGGCACCTCAGTATCTTCCTTACTTTCTCCACATTGGTAAAGCTCTTGCCGAGAGAGTCAAGGTTGTTTGTGATTTCTGTGAACCGTGTGAACATGGCCTTGATTGACTCATCAGACTTCATCTTAAAGAGCTCGTACTTTCGAAGGAAGATGCTGATCTTGGTGTCTTTTACTTGGCTCGTTCCTTCATAGATGACGACCAACTTATCCCAAATCTCTTTAGCTGACCTACAAGAAGAGATACGGTTAAACTCATCAGTGCTAAGACCACAATAAAGTAAGTTAATAGCCCTGTAGTTCTTGGAGATGGTTTCAAGATCTGCTTGGTTGTATTCAGACTCCTTCTTTGCAATTTTGGTGTCATTTGGTCCTTCCTTATCTGGAATCTTCGGACCATTCTCTATAATGTTCCAAAGCTCTAGATCTTGGTCTATGATGAACATCTTCATCAAAGATCTCCAGTGGACAAAGTTGTTTCCTACAAAGAGTGGCGGTCTGCTTGTGGACCTTCCCTGTGCAAATCCTCCGCTTGCTTCACCAGACATGATCGAAAACTCACAAGATTGTTAGATCAAAAACAGTGAGTAAAGCTCTGATACCAATTGAAGGTTCGATAATATAAAAACAATGTAATAAGAAATACTCTAGAAGGGGGGGTTGAATAGAGTATGCCCGTTTTTCGCAGAAAGTCTCAAGACTTTTGGAGCTTGTACCAAAACTTTTGAGATAAACCTGAATCACAAAGTTAAACAATTCGAACCAAGTGCGGAAATAAGGTAAAGCAATAAGTAAAGAACACGAGTAATTGTTTAGGAGGTTCAGCATAACTTGGCCTACGTCCCCGCCTAGGGTTCTTCCACAACCCTAGGATTCAAAGGCTTTATTGATTGCTTAGCTTAGGATCCTAATAGCTCACCGAGAAGCCTCACTCCTATACAATTGCAATCTAGTCAACTCACGTTCCCTTGGAGTCCTAGACCAATCTAGAAGAGCCCCACCTCTCCCAGCTATCTAGTACAATCCTCTAACTCTCGCAAATCAATAGCCTAGTGCAACTTCTCGAGTTATAAACTCTCGAGTAACACTTGAAATGAATATATCCTATAAGCTCACAGTGACTCTCAAAGGCTTTGAAATAAACAACAAACTATTTGAGCGCTTAGCAGAGAGACACTTGGAAGACAGATCGCTTGAATGAATGAAGCTCGTGTGTAGCACTTGTGTGTTCTGTCTTCTCCTTCCTTTCCTTTATATAAGCATGGAGCGTGAGGATCTTCAACACCAGATCTCCAACGGCTCTTTCCAATCAGGCTTTGATCTTGGATCTTCTATTTAAGGATACTTCGAAGCCATGATCTATTTTGAACTGATCTTCTCAACATGTATAAGGAAGGATGCAATCTTCGAATATACTTCCTGAAATGGTTAGTCATACATATATATATAATATAGTGGAAGTATATAATAAGATAAAATAATATACGAATAATAAGATAGGTTTTGTATTTCATCAACTGTTAATGCTCCAAGGCTTTTGACACAAATATCCTGTCAAAGCCTTTGAAACATCTATTCCGATTTTCATCAAGGGAGGGAGTTATCACACACAAATCGTTACAGAATTCACCCCATATGGCGCGAGGTTTGTGAATCATATGACCCTGCAACCATACATCTGCACAATCGGTGAGATACTCCTAAAACTGTCATTGGACCAGCTTGAATTCAAACTTGATCCCTGTGAATTCCACCCTGTAGACTGCGACTGCCGGCTATGGATCTCTCTCTCTGGTGGACCTGACCCCATCAGCGATTACTGCTTAGATCTTTCTTGCTCCGCTTCATTGATCGGTTCTTTCTGCCCACGCCGATCGCCTGTATTTGGTGTTTCTTGAATTTTGTCCTTAATCGAAGGATTCCTCACCAGCTCCGTCAATTGAGCTAGTTGCTGCTCGGTGAATTTCTTGAATTCTTGCCCGTTGCTCGATCATTCTTGTTTGCTCATCCCGGCGTGACTGCGAATCCGAGATCGACTGTTGTGTTGAAGCTGCGAAGGCTCTCATGTCGTCTCTGAATTCGACGAACTGCGCCTCCAGATTCTTCGACCTTGTGCCTTTAGCCACGGTGAATCAGCATGGCCTTTCGAAAAGGAGCTCTGATACCAATGTGATGTCTGGTGGTGGTGGTGGCTTGTAGGTAGACCTGTCAAAACACAACCCGACCCGGTGACCCGACCCGACCGACCCGAACCCGAAAATTTTGACCCGAAATTTTTTTCCGACCCGAACCCGAAAAACCCGAAATTTTTCGGGTAATCTGGGTTTCGACCCGTTGACCCGATTGACCCGGTAATTTTGACCCGATTTACCCGATTGACCCGATGACCCGATTGACCCGGTTGATTTATAATTATATATAATTATTTTTTTATATATAATTAAAATTTATCACAAAATTATCAAATAATGATTTTTTTAATTTAAAAAAGAAAATTTTGACAAACCCGAAATCGACCCGAACCCGACCCGAAACCCGATCAAACCCGAGTTCGATTCAACCCGAAAAACCCGAAACCCGTTTTACCCGAGACCCGTTTTACCCGAAACCCGAAGTGACCGGACCCGAACCCGACCCGAATGACCCGTTTGACAGGTCTACTTGTAGGTGATGGTGGGGGTATGGTTGTTGTAACTAAAAAGAGAGGGAAAGGAGACGGAGGTTAGAACGAGATGAGAGGGAGAGATAGAGATAGAGAAGATAGGGGTAAGAGGGGAATTTGGTTATTCATCACATACCCAATCCAATACAATTGTTCACCTATTTATACCCCTCAATACAATAATATTTCTATACCCGTACATGACAGTATGACACTGGGCAACACTGACTTTGTGATATTTGCCAACTACTAATTTTCTAAGTTCTGGATTCATTGGGTGGGATGCAGCAAAACCCAACCCAACCCTAGATCCGCGTCTGCATACCCCCAAAGGTGGGGGTATTTTAATTAGTTTTTTTTTATTACTAATCGATTTAATCTTTAATTTTTAGTTAATTTATATTTCACCAAAGATTAACCTATTGAATTGTTATAAAAAATAAATTAAAATTATTAACTTCATAATTAATGCAAAAGAAAATTTAAGTTTAAACAAATCACCTTTGAAATATTTCCACATTAATATCTTGTTTTATAAAATAATTTCCACATGGTCTAATTAAATGAAAATTCTCCTTAAACAAGTTTCAAATAGTTTATTATAATTAAATTTTAAATAAATCACATTTTCCAGTTTTAGGTGATCAATATGACTTACTATTCGGCTGGAGTGAGGTTGAGTTGAGTTCTTACTGACTTCGACTAACTGAATCTCATTACATAAATTGAGACTGTTTTATTTGTGTTTATTTGTGATGTGATTTTATAACGGCATATTTAGCAATTTTTAGCTTATTAATCAATCGTACCCAATTACCCATTACTTTTGTAGCATGTTTTCTAATACATGGGTGTGTATGGTTGCATTTTTAACTACTAAAAAAGTAGTAGAAGTAGGTAGATTAAATTATAAGTTGTGTATGGTAATTAATTTTAGCTAGTTTATAGTTAAAATGGGGGTTTAAAAAATAAGCTTGTTTTTTAAGCTTATTTTGGGTTTTGGGGGTTTATTTGGTTTGAAAAGACAAGTATACCCCTAATAACAACCAAATAAACCCCACTTTTTACAAATAAACTGTTTTTCGTCTCATACGGAGTTTATATTTTTTCATAAAATTTTAACTACTTTTACCAACAGTTTATAAATTTTTACCCTGTTTATAATTTTAGTCGGTTTATTAACCCCTTCCCATACGAACCCTATGTCATTGAGCGACCGAGATCACAAGGGACCGGCCCCATGCATTTCTCCCCCATCCCCAACCTTAAAGCAAAAAGAAAAATGATTAAATTTACAAAAGAAAAAAAAATGGAAAAGGAGAAAGTTTGTGAGAAGGATATGGAGGGAGGGGATGCAAGGGAAAACAGATCCTCATTGGTCACTGGGATATAGTTTAAGCATTCATATTGAAAATATTTTTAAAATATTAATTATGTTTAGATCTTTTTAAATAATTTTTTTAAATTCAATGTGTTGAGATTTAGGGAATTTCTCAATGTTGTTTCTTACTAGTAACATATAGAAAAAACCGATTTCACAGTACTATATGTCAAATGGGGATTTTTTAAACAAATTATTAGGTTTTGAGTGGTTTTTATTTAGGTGATAAAATATTTTTAGTTTTCAAATCTATATTATAATACTAAAGGAGAAGTCGCCTAAGTCATGTGGCGACTTCTCTTTTAATATAGGCATTTTAAGTTATTAGTTATTTAATTTTAATTTATAAATCCAATTAATCAATTTAAGTAATTAATTAATTAAAAATTAAAAAATGAATGGACTATATTTTAATTTTGATTTAAAATACATTCTCAATAAAAAAATGGTAATAATTATCCAAATGTAACAAATAGATTTTGATAAATCATCAATAGGATTTTTTTTTCAATATTTATCTTCAATTAATTAATTAATTGAGTAATTAAGCAAATCTAATTCACTTAAGATATTATATATTGGGTTGAATTGCAATCTGTTATATATATAATGACGAAGTCGTTTTGAGAATCTCATGGTTGCGGTTTTCGAGATCGAGTAGTACGGGAGACTTTGGGTCGAGCTTCATCATTTACGTAGTTCGTGGGAACATTCTCACGTTAAGAGGTAATTTATAATCAAGGTAAATCACTAAACCTACTTTTGCTTTGATTAGGTTGAATTTATCAATCATCTTGATTAACCAATTTGCTCTACGGAAATTTGGCTGAAAATCCAATTAACCAATTCATTTCTCCCTCCGTTCAACAAAACTTGTCGTTTACTATTCATGCACGCTTTTTTAGAATGATAAAAACTATATAAAATATTTATTTTTAAAAATTTTTTTTTAACAAGTTTGTACTTATTAATAATAACTACGAAATTGTTAAAAAAATTATTTAAAAAGTCGATATTTTATATAGTTTTTAGCTCCTAAAAAAGCGTGCATGAATAGTAAAACGTCAAGTTTTGTTAAACGGAGGGAGTAATTTAAATAATTTATTAATTAAAAAATAAAAAATAAATGGATTATATTTTAATTTTGATTTTAAATACATTCGTAATAATTATCCAAATGTAACAAACAGATTTGGATAAATCATCAATAGGATTTGTTTTATCAATATTTATCTTCAATTAATTAAGTAATTAATTAATTAATTAATTAAGCAAATCTAACTCACTTAAGATATTATACATTGGGTTGAATTGCAATCTCTCTCGTGGTTGCGGTTTCTTGGATTGAGTAGAGTGTGAGAGACTCCGGGTGATCAAACTTCGTTATTGACGTCGTTTATAGGAACATTCTCACGCTAAGAGGTAATTTATAATCAAGATAAATCACTAAACCTACTTTTATTTTGATCAGATTGAATTCGTCAATCATCTTGATTAAGTAACCAATTTGCTCTACAGAAATTGGGTTGAAAAATGGATGCATTATTAATTGTCTTCTCACCATCATGATGATTTTGCATGATATAAATTTCCGCCTAAGATTTGAGATTTCGAGAGTTTAAGTGGAATTCATATTTTTGTTAAATTAAAAAGGTAAGATATCTTTTGTATAATGAAAAAGTACTCGAGGGTACTGTATATCTCTGTGAATTGAAGAAGGTAAATGTTGGTAAAGTCCTCCAATGCTAAAAATACAAATGATTAATTTATTCTAGCAAGGTGCATGTGTACTGCGATAAGTTACCAAGATTTAAGGCCGCGCCATTTGCCAACAATGAAGCAAATCAGTAAACACAAAGGGGGTCACCGAAAGGCATAGGCTAGGTTTCATGGCTCTAAGAGCCTTTTCGAGCAGGATTCATCTTTGGTAGTGGGAGCTGACAATTGATGGTGTCCAGATGGGGACGATAGTCCGCGACTAGCTCAGACTCGGATTGACCCATGTTGTGATGCACATACGACAATCTCATCGCGCATATCAGGTAAGTTGTCATGTGCATGGGTATTAGCTATTAGGGTATTACTAATACCCATGTACATGACAAATTATTTTTACATACATATGTATTTGGCACATATTAATTAACAATGGGATAAAACTTTGTCTTAAATTGAAAATATTTAAAGTTCTTTTTATCGTTAACTATATAATAATTAACAATGTAAAGATGTGAATAAAGTTACTTGGAGTTTAAAGTTTACTAGCTTACAACTTTTTTTTATACATTTTTAATATTAAATGTATTAATTTAATAAAAAAAAGACCGCACAAAAGTGCGGGTACTAAACTAGTGTATTTTTAAACAATTAGTTCATATAACTATTTAATTAGTTACTAACTAATGAATTTTTTATAATTTACTTTTAATAGTAAAAGATCTTATGAATCATAACTAACCAATCACATCTTTATATGTATTTCCATCAAATTTTTTATGTTTCAAATTCAAACAAATAGATATTTAAGTAACTAATTAATTTCCTCCAAATTATGAATCTTCTATAACAATCTAAATCAAGAAGATTGATAATATTTATTTATTTTTCTAGCACTAATCAACTATATTATAATATATTATGATTTATGATCTACTCCGTATTTATTTCATTTCAGTATTATTTAGTGATGTATAGTGATATAAGGTTCAATTATAAATAACTTTTATACAATTTTAATATCAAATATATTAAATTTTTTTTAAAAAAAGAACCGCACAAGATACGAGAGTGTGAGTAGTATATTTTCGGTTAAAAAAAAAATCGTCCCTCCTAAAGTAGTATATTTTCGGTTAAAAAAAAAAAGCCAGAGTAATAAAAAGTAAAACCAGTTTCCTTCTAAAAAAAAAAAACAAAACAAAAAAAACCAGTTTCCAGTTTCCATAGAGAGAGGGGGTTGAGACTTGAGACTTGAGAGTGAGTGGAGTGGCTAACGAACGACGATGGCGGAAGACGGAGAAAATGATGCTTTTGTACCCTTCGCCATTACGAAACCTACTCTCCTGAGCTGTTAAAGCCCTTCTCTCTCTCTCTCCTCCCCCTAACTACTCTCTCACTTTCTCCCTCTAACTTCTCTTTACTCTCTCTGTCGACTTGCGATTTCGATTTGCTGCTACTACGATGCTCAGTCTCCCTCCCTAGCCACCGGAGTTGTCCATCGCCGCCGGCCACTACATTCCTCATCGGCCAGGTTCATCGTCGTCTCTTTTTCTTCTTCTTGCTCAGTCGATTAGACTGGTGGTCTGGTCAGATCTGAAATTCCTTCCTCCGAATCAGATCGATTTTTCAGAGTAAGTTTTCGCTCCTAACTCTCCTCTCATTCCTCTCTTCTTCTCAGATCTGATGTTTACCCCTAATTCCTCAATGAATGCAACTGCTTCTGCAAGTAGTGCCGCTAGTAGTGCTTCACAGGAAGCATCGACTGAATCTGATACTCTCTTTGGAAATTTGTTGAAATTATTGATAAGCAGACTAAGGGAGGTGGGAATACTACATGGAAATGTAAAATTTGTAATGAAATACAGAAAGGTTCGTATACACGGGTTAAGGCTCATTTGTTGAAGATAGAGGGCATATGAGTCTCACCCTGTGTTGCTTAATTATGTTACTCGGTATTAAGGACTTAATGTGTTTTCCTATATGTATGTTTTGATGATTTATATCTACTATTTAGGCTTAGACATTTTGTACTGTCAGTCTTGTGGAAGATTTTCTATGTGCTTCTGCTAATATTAGAATTGAGTAGAGGAATTTCATTTCTTCACCATGCATGGTTGCATCCTTGACAGAATGCATTTATGATTTTGCTTCAGAGTATGGAAAGCTTGTCTTCAGACGGGCATCGTTTTCGAAGGGTATCACGGCAATATGTGGCTGCTAACGTGAAGTTGGATGCACTGGTGAGCTTTTTATGGCATTGCTTCTGCATTTTGTTCTTCTGCATTACTTAAGGAGATCATATACTGATATACACATTCTTGACTGACTCAAATTTGGGTATCTGTACAATTTTCTTTGATATGGTGACTTGGATGGTGGTGTCTCTGAGCGGAAGAAAATACAGTCTAAATGTTATTCCTGTGACTTAACCTAACCCACTATTTATTCTGACTACTTTCCATATCTAAAATCATATTTATTCATTAGTTGATGCGAGTTGGCTTTTATTGTGCAGCTGAGGTATGGCCGTATGGGAGTGTGGTATTTTTAGGAGGGAAGATTTTTGACTAGTTTCAAACGGACCGACAGAATCAGGATTCATTCTGTTTTCCTAAGTAGACAGGTTTACTCAGAATTGCGGATTAGACTATATTGAGTTTAGATGCATTCTTGACTAATTCTAGCTAAGGGTGCTTTTTTGTGCCCTTTGAATTCCCTGCAGTGAAATCCTGCTACATTCTGTGGTAAACTGGTAATAGGTGGATTGAAAAAATAGGAGATATATGCTTTTATGGCTCTTCCATTCAGAAGCAGTATCCCCTATCACTGTAGTTTTATGGTAATGTAGATAGAGAGAGCACATTGTGACGAAAGCATGGAATGGAACGATAGTGCTACTGCTAGTGAGTGTGGCATATTCCACCTTCAGTAAATGCTACTCTGTTATTTCTGCATTAATAATGTCAAAATATCGAAGTGATTGGAAATTGATGATTTAAGTATAGCTTTAAGTCTGGCTGCCTTACAAGCATACATATTTGTGTTTTTTCAGCTTGATGAAAATTTGGAGCAGTGGCCACATCTACATGAACTCGTTCAATGCTATACAGCTGACTGGATTAAGGATGAGAATAAGTATGGACACTATGAAAGTACGCACCCAATTACATTTCAAAATCAGATTTATGAAGGCCCTGATACAGATACTGAAACAGGTATGATGTATGATTGCTAATGCAGTAATGATTTACTAATAAAGTTGGAATTGTAAGACTTACATGCTTACATGTTCAATGAGAAAATCATGGCTTGCTATCTCTCTTGCCTAAACAAATTAAAATATTTTCTCAAAGAATGGGGTCTTTTGATGCCATATCAGACAAGAATACAAGACACGTTCTGCTTCTATCGGCCATGATTTGCTAACTTCCACCTTTTTTCCATTATACCTTTCTATTTCTTAATCAATTATCTTGCATGGACTCTCTCTCTCTATCACTCTTCCCCTCTTTCAATCTCTTTTTCACTCTGAATTCACACCTCGAAATTATTATTGACATTCTTACTATGGTGCTTATATCCAAATAACTTATCTAGATAGCATTATTCTAATTTTCTCAAGTTACTTGTATCATTATTGATTGGTGCAACAATTGACCAGATTGGGCATCCCTGCTACTCTGTTACCACCTCTTAGGTTCATTATGCAGTATTACATTCTATTTTACCTTCTCTAGGTAAATGCAAGGATCATTGTAAATGTTCACATTTGGCACATGTGGTGTCAGCCATTCACGGGCTTCATTTTGATTGTCCAGTTCATTCTTAATAACTTTGCTCATTATTTACTCTTTTTACATATGTAGAGATGCTTCTTGCTGACGCTAGGCAAGTGAAGATAGATGATGCTAGCGGTGATGACTTGCCAAGTACTTCAGGAAGATTGTTTGCTGATTCGACGTCGGCTGGTGCATTGCAATCAAATGCTCCAAAGGTCTCTGTTGGATGGACTATTGGATCTCTTGTTGCCTTGTGATTCAATTCTATAGACTTCTGGATCCTCTATCTGTTGACATACTATTATGACTAGTTTACTTAAAGCTCCTCTTTTTATTTTGCGCGCAATGTTTGTGCAGCATTTTGGTTTGTCACCACTACCCGCATATGAACCTGCTTTTGACTGGGAAAGTGAGAGGTCAATCATATTTGGTCAACGTATTCCCGAAACACATGAACAAAGTGGAAGGTTGGTTATTTGATGCTAATTTTTATTACAAGGGTTGTGATTTGAATACTGGTTTTTTACTATGTTAATTTTAGTTCTTTACTTGACTAACTAGATGAAATTTGTTGGTGATTAAGGTACTGTTTAGCTATAAATTCTTTGGATTTGGCTTTATTTTCCCTTTTCTTATAATATGGTTCCTCTTTTATTCTACAGTGGATTAAAGATCTCTGTTAAGGTTCTGTCCCTTTCATTTCAAGCTGGATTGGTTGGTGAGTGTTATTTTTCTTCTTTTTCTTCTTCTTCTTCTTCTCCTCTAGAAATATAGTGTATATATTTTCACTTCTAGATTTCTGTACCTTTAATTCTTAAAGAGCTTTATGTATTTTCATAATCACTCAAGTTGACTACCTTCTCTTTCACACTCCATCTTTGCATTATCTCTGCATTAAAAAATGCGTTACTATTTGACGGTGGACTTTAAGTTTAAAGCATTAATGAAACCTGATGACAATTAGTAAAGTGCAACCCTTTCCTAATTCTATTTCATGGTCACCAAAAGTTTCTTGATTCTTCACCAGAATTTACTGAAATTGGAAGAGAACTGAAATAGGAATTTCATTTATCAAGGATGGCAATATCTACAGCTGCTAGTAACCTTTTTGTGTAGTCATCGAGGCCCAATTGTCCCAGGCACGGTAATTCTAGTAAAAAATGAACCTCTAAATTACCTTTGCGGCATTGCTACAATGTAAAAAGAAGATTACTATGGATAATTGAATCAAGAAAAGGGATTTTTTTAAACAAGTTAGCTGATAAACTAGTGCGACTTTGTACATGAAAAAAGCTAAATCCGGTTGTGGTTCCTCACCTTTTTTTTCATGTTTCATTTAGCCTATTAATCATCATAAAATCTGTTAGTGGGCCATCAATGGATGTTAAATACTCCCTCCGTTCGGCAAAACTTGTCATTTTAACTCTCTACACAACTTTTAATAAAGCTAATAATTACACTCCTTTTTTACTAATTTACCCTCATTTATTACTCTACTTTTTACTTTATCAAAAACTACAACTCACAACACATCAATCAAATCAAGGGCATTTTAGTAAAGTAGAAGCAAAAATACCTAAAATGACAAGTTTTTCCGAACAAAAACAAAACTCTAAAACGACAAGTTTTGCCGAACGGAGGGAGTATATGACATGGCACTTAGCCATTTACATGTACTTTGGGAAAAAATCTCTCTAAAGTCTAACCTATAAAGATCTGTTGTTCCTTGAATTATGAGCTAAGAAAATAAAACTCCAACCTTTTTGATGTTCAATCCAACACATCAATGGATGTTAAATACTCCCTCCGTCTCCCAAAACTTGTAGTTTTAGAGTAGTAAACTTGTATAAAAAAACTTGTTGTTTTAGCTGTAGTTATTATCTTTATAGGTAATGATTGCTCTTTTTATAGGTAATAATTAGTGCTTTTAGGTATTTTATCCTATAAAAGTAAAGGAAATATAGGTATTATTAATAAGTGTGGATAAAGCTAAAACTACAAGTTTTGCGAGACGGAGGGAGTATATGACGTGGTACTTAGCCATTTACATGTACTTTGGGAAAAAATCTCTCTAACCTATAAAGATATATTGTTCCTTGAATTATGAGCCAAGAAAATAAAACTCCAACCTTTTTGATGTTCAATCCAACACATCTCTTCACTTAAGACATAATAGAATGTCTATGTTACATAGATACGTATATGAGGAAACGATACAGATACAAGAAAATGATAATCCTATAATTTATAGGTCACGATATGTAAACGACAACCTTAATTATATCTTATGTAAAGGTCTAAATAAGAAAAGATGTATGGCAAAAAATATACAAAAAGAGGATAGAGACACTGAACAAGTTGGAGTGGGATTGAGCAAGGAGTCTGACATGAGCCACATCGGATTAGAAGAGAAAGAGTTGGACATTACAAACACAGAAAGATGAAAGAATCGGGTAGAAAAGGGAATTGGGGAAGGGGAAATATAGGGATTTATTAGTTTTTAATAAGAAAAATTGACTTCTACGTGCTGAGAATGTTACCGTGTGTTGTGTTTTATGGAACACTCCACCCCCAGCAACATATTTCTATCATTGTTGAAAATGTTTTAGAACTTGTATTCCATGAAAAAACAAAGTGTGAACTTCAAGAGAAAGGCAATAATTAATTTTCATATTTCCTTGCAGAGCCATTCTATGGTACGATTTGCTTGTATAATAAAGAAAGAAGAGACAAGTTATCTGAGGATTTCATATTCAATGTGCTGCCAACAGAAACACAGGATGTAAGTTCTTATAACCAATTATTAATTTTATTACTATTATTCAGTTGTCGAGAGAGTGTCTATTGGAAACACTCTCTCGACTTGTTTGGGGCAAGAGTGCGTACATCCTGACCCCCAAACCCTGCGTTAGCGGGATTGACTGGGTTGTTGTTGTTATTCTTTATTATCTTCAGGGTTTGAGTTCTTTTTTATATTTCCAATCTTACAGGGTAGTGCTTCTGATGAACCTCAAGGTATATTCTACCTAGATGCCCCATCAGCATCTGTGTGCTTGTTGATCCAGTTAGAGAAGCCTGCGACTGAAGAAGGAGGTGTTACTCCCTCGGTCTATTCACGAAAAGACCCGGTGAAGTCTCGATTGTTCCTTTTCTGATGAGATGTCTAATCGATTGTCTTTGATTTATAATTTATATTGTTATATCTCTTTGAGTACCTTTGTCTCTTCATTGTTTTTAAAAACTGGCAATTCTAGATGGTTCCATGTCTCGGATCCACAACAAAAAACTTAGCTATGCTGATATATTTTCTTTTCACTTCACTTCTGTGAATAAACATATTCATTAGTTTGTAAAGGATAATGGACAATCATCTATTTTGACGATGATTTTTGAATTCTATGATCTTTTTGAATTCTACTCAAGTTTGTGTTATTTCAATGTTGCAGGTGCATCTGAGTGAGCGGGAAAGGCAGAAACTGCAAGTATGGTCTCGAGTCATGCCATACAGGGAGTCCTTTGCTTGGGCCATTGTGCCATTGTTTGACAATAACATAGGCGTAACTGTAGGTGGCTCGGCTTCACCAAGCAGTCCTCTTTCAAGTGTGTCTGGGTTGAGCTTCCGGGATGGTGGGTCTGATCCAAGCACAAAAATTACTTTAGATGGGAAAATGGGTTATGCAAATGGGAGCTCTGTTGTGGTTGAAATATCAAACTTGAACAAAGTGAAAGAAAGCTATACGGAAGATGCTCTGCAGGTTAGATTTTCTTCTTCTTATCTCTTTTCAAACAGATCAAATTTCTATTTATTTTTACATAAGCAACAAAAACATCCCTGTATATCCCGCAGTGAAGGAGTGTATAGGAAGTTAGGGATGTATGCACCCTTTCCTTGAATTTGTCAAGAGTTTGTTTCCGAGAGATCATATCTGTGAAATCGAAAGGGTTAAAGCAGGGTAAACACAACAAAAGAAGGAAAAGCCAAAACAAAGCATAAAAAAGAACAAAACAGAAACAAAAGCTAAAGACTTGCACTCCGAAACAAGGTGCAAACAATTTGCACACTGAATTCACCTTTTGACCCATAAATACATCCTGACTTAGGAAGTGGAAATCCTTCGTTGTTGTTACAAATTAATTTCCATTTCCACCATGGACCCCCAAAAGTAAAAGATACTCCAACATTACACACACACACACGCGCGCGCACAGTAAAATTGACAAAATCCTAACTCCCAAAGACAAATATAGCCTATTCTATCTATCATTGCCTTGATGTTTATGTCATTTGGGGGATCCTAAGAGAAAGTTTGGCATGCACAGTAAACACCATCCTAACCCCCAAAGACAAATATACCCTATTCTACCGATCATTGCCTTGATATACATGGAATGTCTATAATGTCATGATGGCCGGCCTACAAATCTTGAAAAAAATACTTCTTAGTGATGGTTGTTCCAAATAAATTCTTGCTTAGCTACTTGTTTCCTAACAAATTCGCATTTAGTTGATAAATTTTTTCCGATGTTACTTCTTGCTTTCCTTTATTAATATTTTACTTATTTATCAATTAAATTTTGTATTATCTAAGAAGTTGTTTTGGTTCAAGAATTTTAATGGAGTGTTTACATTTCAGATAGGATAAAGATTATAATGCTTGATGAGAAAGTTTATGGAATACTAACTTTTTCTTGGTGTTGTACTGAAAATGATTTGTCCTGGAGAGTTCTATTAGGTTAGGCATTTTCTGTATTTCTCTATTGTTTGAAATGCTTGTTCGCTTATTCACTTATTCTCTCTATATAGTAGAACCTGCTAGGCTTAGGAACTTTTGCCATGGAGCAGATGAAATGTTTGGAGAATTTCAAGCACGATCTATAACATGTGATTTGCTAAAGGCTTTTTATTCTTTAAGTGAGAAATTATTTAAAAAAAGACGTAATATGGGAATGTGGTTTCCTCAATTGACACGGTTTCTTTCCATCTGATTTTGCTTTTATTTTTTTGTGCTGTGTTATTATTTATCAGTTCTCCGAGCATTATAGATATTGATTGCATGTATTTCACACTGAAATGGGTTGAGATGGCCTGATGGGAGGGCGTGATGTTGTCAAAAAAAGATGCAATGTAAGGCATGCTGCCATCTGTTTTTATTGGTTTCTGATTTACTTCATATGGTCTAATTTGTAGGACCCCAAAAGAAAGATTCATAAACCTGTGAGAGGTACTTTGAAGTTGGAGATTGAAAAAGTTCATGCTGGCTATGGCGATATGGATAACATTTCAGAAAGTGGTAGCTTGGCTACTGACTCACTTGACCCAGTGGAAGGGGTTGCTGATTCTCAATTGATAAAGTCAGCAAGTAATGGGTTCGACGGGCCTCAGGGTAGCTACTTAAAACAGAAAAATGTTGATGGAAAAGAATCTGCGCGAAATGTTTTGAAAACTCAGGAAAACCATGGACATGATGTAAGTTTGATGTGGTTCCTTCACTTTTATCTTCCCTTGTGATTCTATCTGATTCCAATGCGGAAGTAGCTTAATTGCATCATCAATGTGATGACATATACAGTTCTTGTCTTTATCATGTAAAAAAGTGCAAAGATTCCCCATAAAGATGAAATGGCTTATTGTCATTTTCTTTTGTTGATAACTTTTATTTTTACACAGAATTCATTGTTTCACTGTTAGGAAGATCAGTTTCTGTTTCCCATACCGCTTTTAACAAAACAGGATGTATAATTTTGGAAATGTTCTTGGTATTATTGGAGTTTGAGCATATAGGCACTAATGTTCCTTCTTGTCTTCAGAATCTTTTTTCAAATAACATATTCTACTAAACTATTTCTCACTTTAATTATTTATCTGTTAATGTTTTCAAAAGGTACCTGCGTAGGAGTCACATTTACAACATGCCTGTATTACTGTGAATTTTTTTTATACTTGTAATACTGAATCCCTTTCTTGCATATTCAATTTGACATTGCAAAACACCATGCCCTGCACCACTTTCCACCACATGTGAGCCCTTGCATATTTCATCGAATCATCGCAAATTATTATTTATAGTAAGGGAAAAAAGCTTGTTATGGCAAGTAGCCATATAGCTTGTATTTATCTATTATTTGTCTTAAAAGTGAAGCTTACCAATTTACCATCTGTTGAAAAAAAATCTCTTTACGGATATTTCCAGAGGATTCTGACTTTTGACAACCTCTTCCAAAGAGATTTCTAATTTCTTACTTTTCGTATTTTAGTATAATTTTTTACCTTAAAAATGTTGTTTTCATACTAAAAGCTACTTTTTTTCTACGCCAAGGGAAATATCTATTTAATAAATGAATATTTTGGGAAAGATCTTGTCATCTTTTTCTGTTTTTCAGTAAGGAATAACTTGCTTTTGATTTATAGCATAAGCACATTCAATCAATATGCTAGAACAAAGTTGGTGTTCATGTCTCACTTCAGTCGCAAGATGTTGATGTTCACATTGGCTGGCGCTGTAGTTGATTTTGAATAGTAGGTCCTTTTTGGACTTTTTGGACTGTAATATTTCAAATTTGTATTCCACTTATTTCTTAGTCTGGGTTGGTGTCTGCTACGCCCTTTTTTTTGGGGGGGGGGGGATATATAATTTCTCTGCTTTCATGGCTGTATTGCATGCTTGAAGCCATAAATTTTATAAATTTCAATTTATTCCAGTTCTATCTCAAATGTCATTGTTTTATCTTAGATGCTAGGCTTTGACTTATTCTGCCATAAAATATGATCCATCTGCAGTTCCATGCTTTTGATTTCCGCGCAACATCAAGGAGCGAGCCTTTCTTGCAGCCTTTCCATTATCTATACGTATATCCCTCAACTGTAAGTCTGAGTAGAAAAAGGAATTTGTTCATACGTATAGAACTTCGCAAGGATGACATAGACATTTGCCGACACCCATTGGAGGTAAATAATTACATCGTGGTAGACTGTTTTATTTATAAGTTGAGAATTTGTTACCAAATTTTTTGTGCTTGGGCTTATAGCTTTTGCATGTCCATTTCACTAGGCAACATATCCAAGAGAACCTGGTGCTTCACCACAGAAATGTTCTCAAACTCAAGTTGCTGTTGGTGCTAGAGTTGCCTGCTACCATGATGAAATTAAAGTTTCTCTCCCACCTATGTGGACCCCATCACATCATCTTTTGTTTACATTCTTCCATGTTGATCTTCAAACCAAACTCGAAGCTCCAAAACCTGTAAGATTGAGTTTATCCTATTTATAATTTGGGGAAATACTTTAGCCCATATTAACCTTTTATTCTTGTTCCAAAACAAGCCCAATTGAATATGCACTCTTGTCTTTTACAGTTCTTTCTTTCTTTCTTTCTTTCTTTCTTTCTTTCTTTTCTACCATCTCTTATTTTTTTTCATAATTCTTGTATATACTTAAAATGTTAATTCTATTCTCTTTTAGGTAGTGATTGGATATTCAGTACTTCCCCTATCTGCCCATGTCCAGTGAGTACTTCTCTTTCCTACCCCTTATTGATATATACATAATGTTTTACTGATCTTCTTTTTTCTTCTTTCTTTTCTTCACTTTTTCTAGAATTGATTTATCCTTTTTAATATTTATTCACTATGTTCCTTGTATACACTTGGCACAGTTTCATTATATTCATTTGTTTCTGATTTTCCCCCCAATATCAAAAGAAAACTTAATCGTTGGGCTATATTCAAGGAGGTAAAAACAAAGCTGTAATTACCATGTGAGCTTGTGAGGCATATTCATATGGGGGTTCCGGGTTTCCAAAAAAATAGTGGATAACCTCTCTCAAGTTTAAAGAGTGCTATAAGAGTCCGGTCTATGGAGATCTTGGGATGATGTCCTGAAGAATTCTAAATTTGGGATGTAATTGGCACTTGTAGTTGATTTGGGCACGATTATATTTTCCAGATTAACTTTAGGCTATGTAATCTGGATTTATTTGATCAGTTTTCTAATCCCTTAAAAAGCACTCCTGTATTGAGTTCCTGGACGAACATATGAGCTAATCTTGGAGAACAAGTGGCTTTTGGTTCTAATTTGTCACTTTCATCCCAAGGGTTTCTTACATCGTAAGGTCATATCATGAACCAGTTTTCTGGAAGGAAAAAAAAAGCTAAATGACTGCCAGTGTTTCTTTAAATCCTCAAATAGCACCGAAGCATTTTTAAACACCCGATTGTCCACCGCCATTGTTTGTCACACCTCTCTTGATAAAGTAGTCACAGTCAAACCTCTAAGTTGACATGTAAATGGAACCCTGAGAAGGGTGCATGCACTATTCATTGCAGGATACAAAAAGGAAAACTAGTTTGAGAAACCCTCTCAGAAGAAGTGCAAACAATTCATATCATTATAGCTTATAGAATCTGCTGTTATGTATGATACACAAAATGTTTGCTAGGCCTCTTCATTCTGGACCGGGGTACAGCACAAGATAGCTACTTTACCTTTATTTACTTGTTGATACTTATCTTTATGCATAAAACCTAATGTTTTCTTGCTTCTTTCCTACGTTATTTGATTGATTTCTGTAAGTTCAAGGCTTCTGGTGTTATGCAGATCAAAATCAGAAATTTCCTTACCAATTGTGAGAGAGCTTGTGCCACATTATCTTCAAGATGCTGGAAAGGTATTTGTCTTAGATTCTGTTGTTTGAGCCATTTGTTTTTATGGCAACTTTCCATTTAGACAAATTTGGGAGGGAAAATAATTCATTGGTTCATGATCCCACATTCCCACAACATAGAAATGTATCTGGTTGACTATGCAAAGTTGTCTTTAACATTGATAGGATCCCTGATTGGGTAACCAGACCAGTAAGTATATATTCAAGAATTATTTTTTCTTATCTACCCATAAAGATCCCTAAAAGTAGGCTTACATAACCTAACAAACAAAATACAAATAATTCAGAGTAGCAAATCTGTCAGGGATCCTAGGAGGTGCATTTGTCTGAGATTTCTTATAGGGCTTTGTTGTATCCTAGGAGATGAATTTGTCTAAAACCCTATCAGCAATTAAAGGGAACAAAGGTCACTGTAAAGACAGTGATCTTTCACACCTCAAAGCAATTCGCAAACCCTAAATTACCAACAAAATCGAACAGAAATGTCAAGGTTTCATTTGTTTAGTTCTCTATCTTTTCTAACGAAAACAATAAATTATATGATGTCCTTGCGTTTTATTTTATGAATATTTTTGTTAAAGTAAAATCTATTAAGAGCCAAAGCACAGTTGGAGCCAAAAACTGTAGGCCTCATAGGTATATGCTAATCTGTAGCAGAGTATTTATATGCATAGTTGTTTGGATATTTTTTATTTATTGCTGAGGTTCTTAAATATCTAGATTTATCCTTCAACTATCTGATGCTTACCTTTTTAGCTTTTACCATCCAATCTGTAGGAGAGGCTTGATTATTTAGAGGATGGGAAGAATGTCTTCAAGTTACGCCTAAGACTATGTTCATCATTGTACCCCATGAATGAAAGGATCCGAGATTTCTTCCTGGAGTATGACAGACATACCCTGCGCACAAGTCCTCCTTGGGGCTCTGAGCTTCTCGAGGTAATGATTATCTTTTCAGGGTGTATATCTTTTAATCCTTTGTATTAGATGCTTCCCTCATGTATAAATTCATGATTCGTCCCTCTCTCTTCTCTGTGTCTTTGTTGCATAATTTCTTCGCATCTCGCCTTTCGGTGCTTTCATCAAGTCAAATGTTGAATTGAGCATTGAAATTGCCACATGTTGGCTTATACTGTTAGAGTTTTAGTCTCCCTTCTACATTGATGATGAAATTGAGAACAATGTTCAAAAATCTTTTTTTTTTTTTGTTTTGATAAACGGTAAATTTTAATATAAGAAAAAACACTACCCTGGTAGGCGCCAGGGGGTTAATACATCCATCTACTTGTCCATTGCATATTCATAGAGACGTGCAAGCCCCCATGACATATGCACAATAACTAGTAGCAGTCCCTAGCATAGAACAAGTAAGAAACAAAGTATAAACATCTTAAAGTGAGATAACCACCTCCGGAGGGAAGTGTTGGTCAAGGATGCGAAAGACGAGTGTCAAAACAAGCCTAGCCACCACCTCACTTGGGACCTGGTTGTCGTCAAACCTCAAAGCATTCCTAGCCTGCCATATGAAGTACAACGCAGCACTAAGGGCATAAACACGTGCCTTTGACAGTGGTCAAAAATCTTTATTTGATTTTATGCTTTGCTGTTGTTAAGATTAAAATTTCTTTGTAATCAAATGAATGATGTGCGTCAGATTTATGTAAGGATGTCTTTGTTCACCTGTTATTTGTCTACCATCCTGCAATATAGCACATTGTATAATCCTGTTAGAATTCCTCTCTATTCTTCTTCTTCCCCTTTTCTCCTTCTTTTCCTTTTATTTCCCTTTCCATCCCACATCGTTCAAGTGGAACAAGTTGGAGTAAGCAGTATACGGGGCAAGTTACGGGAGTCAAGGCGTCATTGGTTTGGTCATGAACCTAACGAGAGCATGGTTAGGGATAGGATGCAGTGGAGGAACATGATCCATGTCAGAGAGGGTTAGGGTGGGCCTCAGAGGAGCCCGTTCTTACACTTTATCTTTTCCTAACATTCTTTACTATATCGTTTGTTATACTTGTCTCTTTGGTTTGCTATGTCTTTATGTCGGTGTCAGGGCCACTAGGAAATACTCTCTCGACGTGGTTGGGAAAGAGTGCGTACAACTTGGCCCCCCCGACCCTGCTTAGGCGGGATAAACTGGGAATGTTGTTGTTGTATTGTTCAAGTGGAACAAGTATTTGTAGCTACCACACTATCCACCTTTTTTATTTTATAATTTCTGAAATAAAGAATAACCCTGTTTATGGGGACTGTGGTTTGTTAGGGCTTAATATTTTACAATGGTTTCTTGTAGCTGCTCATGAGATTACAATTTTTTATTTTCTCAAATACTCGTGCTAAATGTTCTATTATTTGTCATTTGTAACACATCTGTCTTGACTTCCATAACTTGGTTAATTGTTTCTGGCATTTTATTGTTTTGGCTTATCATGGCACACATTTTAATTTAGAAGGATGGTCATTTTCTATTTTGTTAAATACTCGTGCTAAATGTTCTATTATTTGTCATTTGTAACACATCTGTCTTGACTTCCATAACTTGGTTAATTGTTTCTGGCATTTCATTGTTTTGGCTTATCAAGGCACACATTTTAATTTAGAAGGATGGTCATTTGTCCGTGTGCAGGCCATCAACAGTCTGAAGAATGTTGACTCAACTGCATTGCTTCAGTTTCTTCATCCTGTTTTGAATATGCTTCTTCGTCTTATTGGCAATGGTGGTGAAACCCTCCAGGTCTTTGCCCTTTTCTTAGCATTCTTTTTTTTTTTTTCAGTATTTACACTGCATCTTTCTTTTGGGAAAAACCTAAGCTTCTTTCAGCAATATTTTTGAGGCAATTCTTATTCTGTTCATTTCTACTTTGGATTTCCATCTTCCAGGTTGCTGCATTCAGAGCCATGGTGAACATTCTAACTCGGTATGCTACTCATTGCAGTTGCTATAAATTAGTAACATGTTGAGTTTCTATGCAATCGTTTTGACTGGTTGTTTGCTATGTATGGGTTTGGTTTGGATACGTTCATGTAGTGGGTATGGGATTGTTGATTTTCTAAATAAAGTGAAGCTATTGCATTTTGCGAACATTTTAAACGGACTATAACTGCCTGATTGCATAAGATCTATGTTTTTAAAATTATATCGGATTAATCTACAATTATTTTGCAGTGTGCAACAGGAGTCAGTTGATGATGCAGAAAGAAACCGGTTTTTGATTAGCTATGTAGATTATGCTTTTGATGATTTTGGGGGTAGGCAGCCACCAGTGTATCCTGGTCTCTCCACTGTATGGGGAAGCTTGGCTCGCAGTAAGGTATATTGCAAACTGCTGTCGTACTATTGATTCAAATGCTTATCTCTGTGTTGTTTGATTTATAGATGAAAAAATGATATTATTAACAAGTTCAAGATACACAATTGATGATTAGATGTCCTCCTGTGTGATAAAAGGGAAACTCCAGTGTTTCCCATGTTTAAATGCAGCTAGAGAATTTTCCTTGAAAGAGTGGTTTGATATCAAATAAAGAAATAATAAAAACACAAGTGACATCACACTTCTTTTATATTTCTGTCCAATTCGTCATCTACATCACTTCAGTCTTGGAATTTTGGATTAAGAATGTTTGATAATGCAGGCAAAAGGTTACAGGGTGGGACCTGTGTATGATGACGTCCTTGCAATGGCTTGGTTTTTTCTTGAGCTGATAGTTAAATCAATGGCTTTGGAGCAAAGTCGCCTTTTCTATCATAGCCTTCCCTTAGGTATTATTGGTTCCATGTGTTTGTCGTTTAATTGTATTCATGCAATTATCTCCATCCTATTCTTAGTGTGCATTTTCTTTAAAACATGTTTTTATTTTGATTTTTCAAGTAAGATTGTGATTCATCCTTGATTATGATGCCTCTATTTAATATCCGAGTTTAGAACTCTTATGTTTGTTATGTTTAGGAAAAACATCTGGCAATATAAATTAATAAAGGGAGCATCCTCTTTTCTTTTTCCTTAGAAAGAATAAGCTCTAGAGCTTCCATTCAACAACTCCTGTAAGAAGAGGAGAAATGACAAGATTCTTTGCAAGTAAATTTGAGGGAGCAAACATGAGTGACAGATATTGAAAGCCGGTCAACTGGTTTCAGAACAACTACCTGAGCAATTAATTATTTTTCTCAAATCACAACTGAGCAAAGGAAATTCCTCATCTGTGGAATGTTACTGAACGTTGTTCATACTGATTTGGGGATTTAATAAGTTTTAGTACATGGCCTCCTACTGTACTACAGTTAATGCTGTGTGTTTTCTTGCTTTGGTTGTGGAAGAAACATATAGCTGCTCATTCGACATGAAGTAGAAAATTAGTTTTATCAACAAAGAGCTAATGCGGTGTATGACCTCTTTGAAGTTGCATGAGATCAAGAGCTACATTTATCCTTCATTTTGAAATGCTTACTTGATGAGCAATGAGATGGTTGAAAAGGTTAAAACTTATTACTTAGAAGCTGCTGCAACAATTTTCTGCCTTTACATAGTTTTTAATCAATTATTTTTTTCGGAAACCATGCTTATATTTTCTGAAAAACATTTCTAATTTTGAAGGTGAGGATATTCCACCAATGCAGTTGAAAGAAGGAGTTTTCAGATGCATTTTGCAACTATATGATTGCCTTCTCACAGAAGTTCATGAACGCTGCAAAAAGGGGATGAGTTTGGCCAAACGTTTGAATAGCAGTTTGGCCTTTTTCTGTTATGACCTTTTGTCCGTCGTTGAGCCTCGCCAAGTATTTGAGCTGGTATGTTTCCTCTAAGAAGCAAGCACACATGGCTTTTTAATTTCAATATACTTCGCAAAATATGTGTCGGATATTGTAGTTGTTTTGACTTCGACAGATCTTTCTAGTTTCTTCACCAATCCTTTTGTCTTTCTCTGAGCTTTTAGTATTGATTGTCGGATATTGTAGTTGTTTTGACTTCGACAGATCTTTCTAGTTTCTTCACCAATCCTTTTGTCTTTCTCTGAGCTTTTAGTATTGATTGGATTCGTAAGTGTTAAACCCTTGAGATATTAGATCTGGATTCAGCACGTGGCTTTTTTTTAATTGTTTTTATTTTTTATGTTTCCAGTGGAATGAATAAAGTCCTTCCCAGTATGTGTAGCTTTTTGGTCTTTCATCTGCTGAGAACAACTAAATTATTAATCATCAGTTATTCTTATTATACTGCAATTCCATGTTTGTAGTATTTTTTCCTGTTTTTCCTGTAAAGCACTGTATGACGCCATAATGTATAGATGTACTGGAATGTTAATTGGGGAATTGACTGAAAAACAAGTGTAAATTGCATGAGATGAGAAATTTCAAATTTATGTTTCATTTTTCGTTATCTAACCTAACCCTATAGTTGATAGAAATTGAGAATGTTAATCTTATCTTCTCTTGTTATGCTTTTTCGATCATCTGAATAATGATGTAGTAGTGTGTACTCTTCTATTCAGTGATATTCTATAGCAGTTCATTCTTTCATTTTGAACTTCTGTATTGCAGGTTTCACTTTACCTGGACAAGTTTTCTGGCATGTGTCAGTCTATTCTTCATGACTGCAAGCTAACGTATTTGCAGATCTTGTGTGATCATGATCTTTTTGTAGAGATGCCTGGACGGGATCCTTCAGATAGGTAAATTTCGAATTATTTTGTGCCTCAATTTTTTATTGTTGCAAGTACATGTACGTGTTGTATGCATATGTATATCTATATGTTTTTTTTGTGGGGAATAATATTAATAGAGGGATATGTGCATAGATGTTGGTCAGCCTTCAGTTTTGCACATGTGCATGTGCGAGAGGACATAGTGACATACTGAATCTTTAAAAATAAAATACTGAGAACTAGAGTTGGACGCACTCTCTCTCAAGTCTAACATCCCTTACCTTACAAGTCTTCCCAGCTTCTGTAACTGGAAAATCCGCAATGATCTTTCCATCACTCTTTGATGGTTTCCTGACTTCCTCATTCTTTTGATTGTCATTGGGCTTCCACCCTGCACTTGGTGATCAATCTAGGCTTCAAATACCGAAATATATTCTGATCCATCGGAATGGGTATTCTTATGAAGCTAGCCAGGCTGTAAAAACTTCTCATTCCCAGTTGAAATCATCTATCATGGGGTCACTAAAAGGGATTTTCGGTTGAAATGGACTATGCTCCAGGAGTTCATTGAGATGGACCTTCTTTCTGAAAGCTAGGACATCAATTCCATGACATTCCTGGTGTCCATTCCACTAGCCCTAATCTCCCGTAGACAATTATCAATTGCCATCAGCAGCAGCAAGATGGTGTGTGGGGTACAACCTGTGTGTAGTAAGTTGCTTGGAAGAGGAATTGTCTGCTCTCTGTGACATTTTATGGCCTTGATTTTTAACCTTGTCTTTCACAACTATGAGCCAATTTCATCTATTAGTATTCTTCTTCCTCTTTAGTTACCTTCCTAAAATTCCTTGCCTTTATGGTTGCTTGTGGTGGCTTGTATTTGTGTTTTTTTTTTAGGAAACTTTTGTGCCATTCAGAAGCACTTTGTCAACATAGTCGGGGAAAGGGTGCGTATACTGCAGCCCCCTGTCTTTGCGAGATTTACTGGGTTTGTTGTTAGTCGTATCTTTTACAACTATCAGTCAATTTCATCAATTAATCATGGAGTCTGTACTGAGAGGAATTATTGTGCCGATGTTCATTAGGAGGGATATAATATGTTCTCATTGGAGATACGACCCAAAGTGTCTTGGGAGGTTTGCATTGTAACTTAAAAGCTTGAAACTTAACTGTTTCAGAATCTTATAGGGGATAATAGCTGACAACAAAATACATAATTGGATGGCTGGACCCTCCCTATTGGGGATCATAGGTTATAAAAAGAATTCATTTTCCGGCTTTCTGGTATAGAAGGTACTCTAGGTGTGTTGTAAGCGTTGAGTTATCTTCAACGCTGTGAACTACCTACTTTAGTCTATGAGGCTCTAGGTGAAAAAAGAAATGATTCATTTATTCCATACTTGAGATTGAAATGTTTAGCTTTTAAAAAATGTTAGAAGCCTAGTCACCCAACTTTTGGTGGCTGAGGATGTGAATATCTCTGAAATGTTTGTTGACTGATTAGAAAATCAAACCTTCTGTTAGAAGTATCTTCTACTTAATCTGTACAGAGGGCAACTTTGAATTTTGGAATTACAAAAGGGGAAAATGACCAAAAATAATACGAACTATGAGCCTGAACCAATATTAATACGAACTTTAGAAACTACCAAAAATAATACGAACTATGAGTCATGAACCAATATACAAACTCGAAAAACTACCAAAAATAATGTAAACTATTTCACATTAAACCAATTTCGTTACGGAAAAAATTTCGCTTGATTTTTCGGCTAATTTTTTAACTTGTCAACTAAATGTTCAAAAATTTAATGACGTGAGATCATATTATTAAATGCATAAGTATAATGTTTGAAAATAAAAACTAATTATCAATTATCAATACAGGTTAATTTATTCATCTAATTTGCACTCAAATTTGGTGTTTTTTTACAAAAAATATATTGAACGTAATGATGTGGTGCAACTTCGTTGCATTTTCGAACGTTCAATTACCACGCCAAAAGTTTGGCTGAAAAATTTATCGGAATTTTTTTCATATCAAAATTGGCTCATTGTGAAATAGGTCGTGTTATTTTTGGCAGTTTTTAAAGTTCGTATTAATATTGGTTCATGGTAGATAGTTTGTATTATTTGTGGTGGTTTTTAAAGTTCGTATTAATATTGGATCATGGCTGATAGTTCGTATTATTTTTGGTCGTTTTTCCTTAAAAAAGGGTAGAATATTTAACTCAATAATTCCGATTGACTCATGGGAGATGAATAGTAGTTTAGGTGTCTGGTAAGGCAGTTTTGAAAATTATGACAAATGACAATGATAATGGGGAACATGAAAGTGGGCTAGAAATTTTTTTGGAATAAAGTGTTTTGTTTTCTTGTTGAACTTTCTCACGTTATTAAGAGTAGGGGTTATTACCCAATGGTTCCTAACCCTTTTTTTTGTGCTAATACGGTCTTGAGGTGTGGAAATTGTTTGCAAAGTTGTCATAGCAGTTTTGGGTTCAATATTATCACTCTAACCTTTATTTTACCCAAAAGGCCTAAACATTTAATGGTGTGTTAATAGAACAATGATAGTTAAAGCCAATTTTACAACATCTTCCACAAGTTGGGGAACTTTATTAGGATCAAAATAAAAGTTTGGATCATCATGTGGCAACCCCTAATGGTTGAGGACTTCATGCAATTCAATCAAAATATTGTAATATTAAATTCTTCTAATGATATCATCTGACATACAATTAGTTCAGAAATCTAATCTTTGGAAACATAAACTTCTGTGTCTATTCCTGTTTACTATAGGATTTAGAGTGATATATTTAGCTTGTAGGATTAACATCATTTAATTTTCAATTCATAAAATTCGTGCTATCTGGGACCTTGTGATCCCGAATTTTGCAAGAATTGCTTGTGTTTGAGCATTTACACATCCTATTTGTGGTTGTAATTGTAACAGAAATTACCTTGCTTCGATACTAATACAAGAGCTGTTCCTCACACTAGATCATGATGATTTATCACAGAGGACAAAGGCAAGTCATCTACCCTTCCTTCTTTGTATGCTAATGATCCTGTGCTGTCTTTTGTCTTCTTCTTCTTCTTTTTTCCCGTTTCATTTTGTAGCTATTTTTTATACCACTGCTTATATGCAGGCAGCGAGAATGCTAGTTGTACTTATGTGTAAGCATGAGTTTGATATTCGGTACCAGAAACCCGAAGACAAGTTGTACATTGCTCAGCTATATTTTCCACTTATCAGTCAGGTATTAATCACTTATACTGGTTATATTTATATGTATGTTGCTCAACACAATGTAGTTGCAGCAGCTTCTTGGAAAGAGGAAGTGGATATGTTGGTGCAGTAAGAGTTAGGTTGTTCAATTGAGATCAAGTTGTTATCTATTTGGATTTCCAGTTGCTTTTTTACATTGTGAAATGGGAACATAGTTTTTCATTATATTTCCTTATGCCTTCAGGTAATCGGATCTGCTATTATTAGGCATTTCTATTTCACTAATTGTAGCAAATATATGCTCGGGGTTGGCAAATAGGTACAAGTAAACGGAAATAGTTGGAATTTGCTGATGGCTGAAATAAAAATGGCGTTTAGTGTTATATGATGGTTATGGATAGCAACGGTTTTGAGGTTGGGACTTATTGCATGAGCACGAGCACATAAGTTTTATATAGAAATGTGTTAAATTTC
The DNA here is from genome assembly GCA_037127255.1 of Persicaria tinctoria. Classification (NCBI taxonomy): domain Eukaryota; kingdom Viridiplantae; phylum Streptophyta; class Magnoliopsida; order Caryophyllales; family Polygonaceae; genus Persicaria; species Persicaria tinctoria. The sequence continues at coordinate 88,952,417 of JBANSL010000002.1, read as the reverse complement.
TAGTAACCAAACTTCTGGGCGCTTGGTATTGTTAGATACTTTTGAGCTTCTATTTTTCATTTCCACTTACAAAACAAAGGTCACCTGACTTTCCTTGTGCTCCGAACATTATCCCAGCTTTCAGAAGCTTAGAATTCCCCAAACTGCCATGGCTTATGCTACATCTTTAATATAATAAATTTTGAATATGCTTTACTACTTGATTTAGGGACTCTTCTCTCACCAGGCGTTGCCTCTTTCATAAAAGAAAAATGACGATACTGATAGGCATCTGTTAGCATTATATATACAGAAAGATCTTATCTGCCTGGGATTGAGTCGTCTTTGACAATATTATAGGTGGAAACACGGTATATTAGATTATTTTCAAGTTAAAAGTGGATGGTTCTAACTTCTTAACTATGATTGTCAGATTGTGCCATCTTATCCAATTGATGATTTGATTCCTGCAGATCCTTGATGAAATGCCTGTCTTCTACAATCTAAGCTCTGTTGAGAAAAGGGAAGTTCTAATAGTTGTTTTGCAAATAGTACGTAATCTAGATGATGCTTCTCTTATCAAGGCGTGGCAGCAAAGCATAGCGCGAACAAGATTATTTTTCAAACTCCTGGAGGAATGCTTGATCCTTTTTGAGGTTCTTATCAACACCCCAAGGCTTAAATTTCCCTTCCATTAGTAGTTTCATTGATGGATTTTTCTGTTTTATGATTTAATTGAACTGTTTCTCAAGTTCTGATACTTAAATGGGTCTGTTCTTATCCGAGGCTGTTTTTCACTTACTAGCTGGTAAAAGACTCAGTTTTCAGTGGAGTGGAAGTGTGCCTCTTTTTCTTGTATGGGTAACAGTAGCAGGATTTGTTTCTTTCTTTTTCTTGGGGTGTTCCTGCAACATTTATTATAAGTTCTGTCACTGATGCTTATTATGCATAATAGTTGACAATGTAGTTATTGCATTCTAATTTATTGTCAATCTTACTACACTGTAAGATAGTTTTGTATCACTCTATATTTTACGTTTCCTGGATTCTTCATGATTAGAACTCTTGTAGGTTTAGGCATCGCACTTCTGGCCTAAATTCTGGAGTCTTGTCAAGGGCAATACCTACTACATGTTTGAGCTAAATGTTGTAATTTTTACCTGACCAAAAATGACCACCCCCTCCCCCTTTTTCCTCGTGTATTTTTTGTAACTCTTATAGAATCTTCATTATCCTTTCGTTTGCTGACTCAAATGATCTATCGTATAAATTCTGAAATGGAATCATGATACTAATTTCCAGAAAATTGCTGAAGCAAATGATGTGTTGATATCGATAGTTGGCTTCACTGGTTACAGATACATTTTGTTTATATTCTTAGTTTCATACGAGTAATTGTTATGGTGACACTGATTTTATTCAACTTTGAAATTTTGCAGCACCGCAAACCTGTTGATAGACTTATTGTAGGCAACAGTTCTCGAGGTTCAGTTGGTGATGCACCAGCGTCACCCAAGTATTCAGACAGGCTGTCACCTGCAATTAATAATTATCTAGTAGAGGCATCAAGGCAAGAGGTATCATTTCTATTATTGATCATAATTCTCTTCATTCTATTTTGTTTCTCTTATTTAGCATTACAATCTTGGCCTTCACTGCAAGATTTCTGTATCATCGGAATAGCTGAATGTGATGCTCTTACATATTTGTTATAAACCAAAGCAGCCCCAAAGAACACCAGAGAATGGTTACTTATGGCAGAGAGTAAACTCTCAGCTGAGCTCTCCTAGCCAACCTTATTCCTTGAGAGAAGCCCTTGCTCAGGCACAGTCATCTAGAATAGGAACTTCTTCCCAAGCGCTCAGAGAATCTCTGCATCCTATTTTGAGACAAAAGCTGGTAAGGTTAATCAAAGTACAAAATTATTTAATAGGTACATTTCATAGTTGATATTATCATGCCATTTTTTAATTAAGAAAGTAATTAAAGTTGCATAATATAATTCTCATATTTTTCATGAACTTGGTAAATTACTGGACTTGATTTTGTTTTATACAGGAGCTTTGGGAAGAAAACTTGAGTGCTGCTGTAAGTCTCCAAGTTCTGGAAGTGTCTGAGAAATTTTCTGCAAATGTAGCAGAACATGGGATTGCAACAGATTACGGAAAACTTGATTGTATCGCATCCATTTTCATGAGCTTCTTCTCAAGGAATCAGTCTTTGGACTTCTGGAAGTTTTTCTTTCCTGTATTCAACAATGTTTTTAATCTTCACGCAGCAACATTAATTGCTAGGGAAAATGACCGTTTATTAAAGCAAATTGCTTTCCATCTTCTTCGTCTTGCTGTATTTCGAAATGATAATATCAGAAGGAGAGCTGTTGTTGGATTGCAGATCCTCGTAAGGGTATGCCGTTACTCAGCCCACTAACACTAGTGTTATTTAATACATACTGTATTATCTTTCTGCAGTTTACCTCTTTATGCCTGGTATACTCTTTCTGAAGCTTCGTCTATGTTTCTTTTTGCAGAGCTCCTTTTGTTTCTTCACGCAGACATCAAGGCTTAGGGTCATGCTAACAATTACACTCTCAGAGTTGATGTCTGATGTGCAAGTGACTCAAATGAAACCTGATGGAACTCTTGAAGAAAGCGGTGCAGCACAACGTCTTCGCAAGTCCTTAGGGGAAATGGCTGATGAAATGAAAAGCCTTAATTTGCTAACGGAATGTGGACTTTCTGAATATGCATTAGTTGCAATTCCAGAAAATTCCTCTGAGAATCGGTGGTCCTGGTCAGAAGTGAAATGTTTGTCAGACAGTCTTATTCTTGCCCTTGATGCTAGTCTGGAGCATGCAATTCTTGTGAGTTTCTTTTCTGTAGTTTGTTACAGCTCAGAGACTATTCAGCCATAAATTCTAATTCCCTTTCTTTTCTTTTCCCCTTTTTTTGTCGCCTTTGTACAATACAGTCTCCCGTGATGCATGCGGATAGATATGCTACTGCTGAAAGCTTTCACAAACTGGCAATGGCTTTTGCGCCTGTGCCTGATCTTCATATAATGTGGCTACTGCATCTATGTGATGCCCATCAGGAAATGCAATCGTGGGCAGAGGCGGCTCAGTGTGCAGTTGCTGTTGCTGGTGTTGTAATGCAGGTATTACATCCCTACTTTAAAAATTAGCAAAACAAGGTAGATTAAAGTGTCACATAACAAAAGTGAGGGAGTGAATCTGGTCAATATGTGATCATATTAAAATAAAAGCGAGGGCATTTAGCAACATATAGTTGTATCTCAATAATTTGGTTATCATTCCAGTTGTTTCAAGTTGTTTCGAAATTACCAATTTCCATTTCCTACTTTAGGATTGAACCATTTTATCACTCTTCCAGATAAGATGAATGCATCATCTTTTTTATTGACCTTGTTTCTTTTAGATATGGTGTCTCATGATTAAGTTCTATACAATTGCAGCAGGTCTAGGAACTTGGCCATTTTCTAAGAACCTGAATGAAAATATTTGCAGGCTCTTGTATGTAGAAATGATGGTGTCTGGAGCAGAGATCATGTTTCTTCTCTGCGAAGAATATGCCCAATGGTGAGCGGTGAGATCACTTCTGAAGCATCTGCAGCCGAAGTGGAGGGTTATGGTGCATCAAAACTAACCGTTGATTCAGCTGTCAAATACCTTCAGTTAGCTAATAATCTTTTTTCTCAAGCGGAATTATATCATTTTTGTGCAAGCATTTTGGAATTAGTCATTCCAGTATACAAGAGCAGAAGAGCCTATGGTCAACTTGCGAAATGCCACACAAAGCTGACTAATATTTATGAGTCAATAGTTGAGCAAGAGGCAAGCCCAATACCTTTTGTTGATGCTACATATTACAGGGTTGGCTTTTATGGGGAAAAATTCGGAAAACTTGATAGAGAAGAATATGTATACCGAGAACCTCGTGATGTCCGGCTTGGTGATATGATGGAAAAGATCACCCACATATATGAATCAAGGATCGACAGCAAGATGCTTAAGATTATTCAAGATTCAGGAGAAGTCAAGCCAGATAAGTTGGAGCCTGGGTTTTGTTATCTGCAGGTTACTGCCGTTGATCCTGTTATGGAGGATGAAGACTTGGGAAGTAGAAGGGAGAGGATTTTCTCTCTCTCCACTGGAAGTGTCCGTGCTCGTGTATTCAACCGATTTCTGTTTGACACTCCATTTACAAAGAATGGAAAAACTCAAGCTGGCCTAGAAGACCAATGGAAGAGGAGGACTGTTCTTCAAACTGAGGGCTCATTTCCTGCCCTGGTCAATAGGCTTTTGGTTATTAAGTCTGAATCTATGGAGTTCTCACCAGTTGAAAATGCAATCGGAATGATTGAGACTCGGACCAATGCATTGCGAAATGAGCTTGAGGAGCCTCGTAGCTCTGAAGGGGACCAACTTCCTCGCCTGCAAAGTCTGCAGAGAATACTCCAAGGAAGTGTGGCTGTTCAAGTAAGTAACATTGAGGTCTAACTAAAGTTTTTTCTGCACAGGATTCTGTGGTAATAGTACAGTGTTATTCATCATTGAGCCTTCTTCACTTTTTCCTGGTTGAATTATGGAAATGCAAAGGGAAAGAAAATTCATTTTGTTATCCTTTATCCAATATGGGAAATGAAACCAAACTTTGTATAAAAGTAAGAGGATGTGTGGAGCTTAGGAGGATGATTAATGATATAAAAATTCAAAATTGAACTAGATTTGTTTCATTTCCCTTTTCCGTTTCCATAATCTTCAACCATACAATTTAGAATTGAATTAGATTTGGCACAGTAATGCTTAAGAGGTTACATTTGAAAGAATAACAGGATATGATAATACAATTCTGAACCTATTCCTAACAACAAGAAATTTGCCTTTAGCTTAATTAAATTTGCAACAGGTATTTTATAAGCATAGATTGGCTTTTGCAACCAAGAAAATATGGGCAGTTTCATTACAGCTTACGGGCAATCTAGATGTTTATCTATAGGATACTGATGATGTGATTGAAGAATTTCAGGTTGAAAGCAGATAACCATGTAACATAATGATCCTGTTGTCTGGTCTTTGATCCAAACTCTGTTAGCTGTCCTAAATGATCCAATAAAGCACCACTTGATTTTATCTTTTCAGATTGAAATAATGGTCCTTTTCAAGTTAATTTGAATTTGATTCTGGGAAGTGGGAATTATTTCCTTTTCCATTTCATGTATTTTCTATTGTCCTCGTTCATGTATATTTAGTATTGAGGATTATGTGGTTGAAAATTGTGCTGACAGGTTAACAGTGGAGTGCTGAGTGTCTGCACTGCTTTTCTGTCGGGTGAGCCAGCAACAAGGTTACGCTCGCAAGAACTTCAACAACTAATAGCAGCGCTCCTTGAATTTATGGCCGTATGTAAACGGGCAATCCGAGTGCACTTCAGATTAATCGGAGATGAAGACCAGGAGTTTCACTCACAACTTGTAAATGGGTTCCAGTCGCTGACTGCAGAGTTATCTCATTATATCCCTGCTATCCTCTCAGAGCTCTGACAATGCCTTGTTTTAGTTTTGGTTTGTTAAGATGTGATCTCTGTGTTTGTATTCTTGTACATCCTTAAAACGTCAGAGTACCTCTGGATTGAAGACTCAAATGGAAACCTTGGGCTGTTGTATGTATTTTGTTTTGCCTTTTCATTAGGCTCGAAGGTCTGTTATCGTAGGGAGGAGCTGTTTGTAGTGCTTATCAAAACTAGGCAGATCTGTACCAAATGGTAATTGCTTTGTATGTATTTTGCTTATTCATTTCAAACACTTGGTGAATGTTTGCGTAATTACACTTGGGTATTACTATTACGAGATTTAAAGAGTTCCAACTTCCAAGGATATCTCATTGATGTTTGGGCTTTTCTGGGGTAACATGGTTTGGTCAACCCAAGAGAAGGGTAAACGGCATAAAACCACCTCTTAAATAGGGTATATTGCTGAAAACCACCCCTTAAATTTAGTATTGCATAAAACCACCTTTTATATGGCTTTTGTTTGCCAAAAACCACCCGCTTCTATGTGCCGTTGAGTTTCGTTAAATATCTTTGAAAAAACCAAAATTACCCCTATACATATGATTTTCTTGTCGTCGCTCACTCTCCGCCTCAACAACTTTTACGGTCCTATACTAGGCTCCCTTCAATCAATGCCTAAATCTCTCTACAACTCTTATGCGAGATCCCTTTCAATATCGCCTCTCCATATGATAAGGGTATTTTGGTAATTTACCAATTTTTTCTCTAAAGCTTAACGAAATCAGAGATAGGGTGTTCTTTGGTAAACAAAAGCTATACAAAGAGTGGTTTTCTGCAATATTAATTTTAATGGGTGGTTTTCTGCCGTTTACACAAAAGATAGTAAGATTCGAATGTCAATGTTCTCTTCCCTGGGTTTTACTTATCTTTTCATTCTATCTTGCAACCGAGATAGGGATTCGGAGGAAGAATTGAATCGCATAATGCACGTTTTGGATGAACTAATGGCTTTGCTCCATAGATTCCAAATCTTATGAATTTAAACACCAAAACTCTTGAAGAGTCCGAGTGCTTTTTTAAAATTAAAATAATAGAGTTGAATGATTTTATGTACTTTTTCTCGGTATAAATGATTTTATATACATTACGATAAATTTTGGGTAGTTTTTGGTAATTATGTCTAACAATATTTTTTAAAATTAGGGGCTAAAACGAATAAAAATTACAAGCATATGGACTTTTTTGCATTGCTTGAAAGCTTAAGGACTAAAATGAAACGCGATAGAAAGATTGAAAATTATTTTGGAATGTTTCAAATGTTGGGGATCAAAATGAAACAAGTAGTAAAGATTAAGGAATAAAATGACAATTTGCATGGTCGGCTGCTCTGGCCCGATGCAACTGTGAGACACCTTCCTAAGTTCGGATCCGATCACTGCCCGGTGTTGCTTGAACTCACCCCGGGGAGAAGAGTGAGTGAGAAGAGACGACCCTTCCGCTTCCAAGCCGCTTGGATTACTCATCCTCGGTTCCAGGATCTCATCCTGGAGGCTTGGGACAAGGTGAACCCAACCCCGGTGGCTCTTCGACAACTTCGGGATTGTTTGTTGAGATGGAATAAGGAAGAATTTGGTAATATTTTTTAGAAGAAGGACAGGCTTGAAGCTCAACTCTCCAGGGTCCAGGAAAGTTTGGCCTTTGGAGTCACGGTTGAGCTATTGCAGCGTGAGGAACACATCCAAGGGCAGGGTCGGCCCTAGGGGTAGGCCCAAGAGGCCGGCGCCTAGGGCCCCCTACCGAGTAGGGCCCCGGGAAAAAATTTATGTTATATTATATATAATTAAGGTATTATGTATTATTATATTTACACGTAATAAAAGATTCACGAAAATTTATACGTCAAAAAAACTCATTTGTGAAGCGACTTTAAATATTCCGAGTCAACAATAAAGAATGTAAGAAGGTCAATCTCCGTCTTCCAATTTTTGTTATAAATGCAAAAACGGGTAGTTTTTAAGTAACAAAATAAATTTATTTAAGTGATTATAGTATTTTATTTGGATAAATTTGCAAAGTAATAATATATATGTTTTAAAGTGTTTAACCATACTGTTTTACATTCATGGAAAAAAATAGAATATTAAAAAATATTTTTTTACTTTTATTTCTCACTAAAAAATTCATGTTTTTTTAATAGGACTTGTAAGGAAATATAATAAATAAATAGTAAATAAGTATATTGGTAAATCTAAAAATCGTAGTATTTTGTTGTGTTATACCGACTGATTGTATATTACCGAAAGTCCATAAATTTTCCTTTTAGTGATGAAAAGAAAACCTGAAATTTATTGCAGTTAAATAAATAAATAAAATTGCATTGTTTGATATTTTTCCTAAAAAAATTATGAATATAAAAAAATTACATCGCCTCGGGCCCCAAAAATCTCAGGGTCGGCCCTGTCCAAGGGGAGCTGCCTAGGACCCTAGAGCAGGAGGAATTGATGTGGTTTCAGAAATCACATGAGTAGTGGTTGTGTTGGGGATCGGAACACCACGTTCTTCCATCTGTGTACCGTGGTTCGACGACAACGGAATATGATACAGGTGGTGATGGTGTGGAGATTCGGGACGCTGTTGACATTGAGAGGGTTGTCACAGAGTTATACCGCAACCTGTACACTATCCATAGGGAGGAGTTGACGCCCTGTTCCTTACCTTCGGGGTTGTTTTTGACTCTATCGGATGTTGAGTGGGGAAGTCTTGTTGGACCTGTTACAGATGAGGAGATAAACATGGCAATTCATGAGATGGGGGCTTTCAAAGCTCCTGGTCTTGATGGCTTTCAAGCGGTCTTTTTTCCAGAAGTGTTGGGAGGTTGTGGGAGCTTCTATAAGGAGCTGCGTTCGTGAGTTCTTTGCTTCATCGACTATGAAGGAAGGGCTGAATAATACGCTCATAGTGTTGCTGGCCAAGGTGGCGAAACCGGAGGCCATAATACAATTCCGTTCCATCAGTTTGTGTAACGTGCTATACAAAGCCATTACGAAAGTGCATGTGAACATGATGAGGCCTTTTCTCTCTTATCTCATTAGTCCTATGCAAGGTAGTTTTATTCCGGGACGGCTTATAACTGATAATGTTGTCGTGATGCAGGAGCTCGTCAATTCTATGAGAAAGAAGATGGGGAGGAGAGGATGGATGATACTTAAGATTGATCTCGAGAAGGCGTACGATCGCCTCCGGTGGGATTTCGTATTGGAAACCATGCGAGATGCGGGGTTCCCGGCATGCTGGTTGCACTGGATTGAAGCGTGTATCACCTCGGTCACAACCAGGGTTCTCGTCAAATGGCTGAGGAATTTAAGCCGTCGAGGGGTTTGCGTCAGGGAGATCCGATTTCTCCTTATTTATTTATACTTTGTCTTGAACGGCTGAGCCAAGTTATTTTTAAAGCGGTCGAGGACGAGGAGTGGATTCCCACCAAACTGACTAGGAGGGGACCTGATATCTCTCATGTTCTCTTTGCAGATGACATCGTTCTAGTCGCTGAGGCGTCAATAGGCCAACTCCATGTGATACAGGGTATATTGGAGAGGTTTTGTGCCTCTTCCGGTCAGCGGGTTAACATAGCAAAGTCGAAGCTCTTCGTGTCTCCGAATGTGGGACCTGAGGTGGTGGCGGAGCTTCGAGGGGAGTGTGGCAAGCGGCAGGTGAGAGAGAACAGGGACGAAGAAGACGAAGTAGAGAGCGAGAGAGCAAGCGGCGCCCACGCCTTCCACCGCCGCCGGCCTCACCCTGGTTGCGAAAATCTTTGCAAAAATGCCACCATTTATCAAAATTCTTTGCAAAAATGCCACCATTTTGGAAAAATTTGCAAGAATACCATTTTTCCAAAAATTTGCAAAAATGCCAAGGTAAACCCTCCCCCCAAACCTGCTATTCTAGGTTATTATGCCCAAAAAAAAAAAATTAAATTACAGGCATTGGCAACCCTCGTTTGGGTGCCTTGGTTCGTAGTGGTGGTTCGTGGGCATCGCCGGGGCTGTCCGGCCCGGCCCCAGGGCGAGGCCGACGGCGGTGGAAGGCCGGCGGCGGCGGCCCGGCGGTGGAAGAGGTGGGCTCTGGCGCTCTGGGTTGTTGTTGTTCTCTCTCCTCTCCCTCGCTCTTGCCTTTTTCTCAGATCTGGGCGTTGGTAAGGGTTTCTCCGCCGCCGCTTGTCCAAGGTTGGTTGTCAGGCTGATAGGGGGTGGTCTTGGGTGTGAGCCAGGCGAGACGGGGCTAGTAATGTCGGCCTTCCTGGTTCGACGGATCGCTGCAGCGAGATGGCTATTCCTCAGCGGTGGTGTGGTGGGTGGAAGGCCGGCCCCAGGGTGAGGCCGACGGCGGTGGAAGGCGTGGGCGCCGCTTGCTCTCTCGCTCTCTACTTCGTCTTCTTCGTCCCTGTTCTCTCTCACCTGCCGCTTGCTCTCTCTCTAAATCTTTCTTCGTCCCTGTTCGTCTTCTTCGTCCCTGGTTTCCATTTTGTAGAGAAGGGTTCCGAAATGGGGTGACACGGGTTTGACATTGGGTGACACGGGTTTCCATTTTGTAGAGAAGGGTTCCGAAATAGGGTGACACGGGTTTGACATTGGGTGACACGGGTTTCCATCTTGTAGAGAAGGGTTCCGAAATGGGGTGACACGGGTTTGACATTGGGTGACACGGGTTTCCATTTTGTAGAGAAGGGTTCCGAAATGGGGTGACACGGGTTTGACATTGGGTGACACGGGTTTCCATTTTGTAGAGAAGGGTTCCGAAATGGGGTGACACGGGTTTGACATTGGGTGACACGGGTTTCCATTTTTTAGAGAAGGGTTCCGAAATGGGGTGACACGGGTTTGACATTGGGTGACACGGGTTTCCATTTTGTAGAGAAGGGTTCCGAAATGGGGTGACACGGGTTTGACATTGGGTGACACGGGTTTCCATTTTGTAGAGCAGGGTTCCGAAATGGGGTGACACGAGTTTGACATTGGGTGACACGGGTTTCCATTTTGTAGAGAAGAGTTCCGAAATGGGGTGACACGGGTTTGACATTGGGTGACACGGGTTTCCATTATGCAGGTTTGGGTTCGAGCTGTCAGCGGGTTCAAATCTGGTGTGAGATTGGGAGTTTTTGAGTGGTTTCGGGGGCGATTGGCTCGAATCTTGTCCGTCTAGCTCTTATTCTGGCCGGATCTGGTGCCTCGTTGTCGGATCTGGTCGCCGTCGGGTCGGATCTGGTGCGTGGTCGCTGCTCGCCGTCAGATCTGGTTGTTCCCGAGCTTAATGTGGATCTGTGCTTCTTTCTCCTCAGATCTGGTCGGCGGCGGTGGAAGGCCGGCTATCTGTCGAAGCTCAGCAACACCGAGATCGTCTCCCTGCTCCAATACCACGCGCTCAACACCTACAACCCTAAGGGCTCTTTGAAGACCAACAAGGACGTCCTCACAACGCTCGCCACCAACGGCGCCGGGAAATACGGTCTCAAAGTGAAGACCGCCGGCGACGACGTCTCCGCTCCTCCCGTCGTCATCTTCACCGTCGACAGCGTGCTCCTCCCCGAGGAGCTCTTCGGCAAGTCTCCCACATCGGCACTTGCTCCAGCGCCGGAATCTCTCTCTCCGTCTCCAGCAGATGCTCCGGCCTCCGATTCTCAGACGCCGGCGGTTTCACCTCCCGCTCCAATGATCGCTGCGCCGGAGGAGTCTCCCGCTGGGGCTCCATCGTCCAAGTCAGCCGACAGTGCCGCCGACAATCTGGTGGTGGTTCTCCTTCTCTCCCTCCCTCTCTCTCTCCCCCTTGTGGGAACCTGCAACCGGCTTAGCCCTTCCCAGTTTTATTTGCAAAAATACCACCAATGGTAGTTGTGCAAATTTTCCAAAAAAATGGTATTTTTGCAAACCCACACAAAAAAAGTGGTATTTGTGCAAATTAAACCTAAAATAAAATACGGAGTACTAAAGTTGGCTTTTCAATTTTGTCATTTTGTAAAGTATTAGCGAGCCGTATGTGTTTGTGTTCTATGAAAATTTGATTTTGATTTGATATCCCCTTTTAAGTTGGGATATATTGGGGGAAAAAATTCAGGCGCCTCTTCTCCTCACTTCTACGCTCTCTCGCCTGCGACCTCTATGCTCCTCCATTGAACAGGTACTTCTTCTTCTCTATTTCTCTCTCCTCATCCACCTCTTCTCTTTGTCTGTTTCTTTTCGGATCTAGGGTTTTCGATTTTGTGTGCTTGTTTCTATTCGATTTCGGTCTTCTTCTCCTCGTCTATTCGGATCTTGATTTATCCGTTTGATTCTTGATTGAGATTAGGGTTAGCAATGTCTAGGTCGTGTGCTAGTGTTTTCTCCGCCCATGTTGCTGATAGTTTTTTGGTTTTATTTGCGCTAAAATTGCTACTGTTTGAGCTCAAATTGTTGGTGTTGAATTTGGGCTTAATATGTTCTATATGTTGTTGCTTCCCGAGCCATTGAAATGGACACATTTGTGCTTGACTTGATAAGGAGAATTAAAGAAAGACAAAAACTCGTGCAAGCGGTAGTTGTCACTAAAACGATTGTGCTTGTTGCTACAAGGTTTTGTGAACAAGTCCTACAAACCGAGGGATTTCAAATGCATAAAACGAAAAGGACAGCCCATTGATTGGCCAATTTACATAGGTTGAAACGAACATGGTTGTGGAGGAAATTGGGGTTTCAGTTTAGAGGGTTTTGTTCAGCATCCAACAGCTTTAAATATTGCTGTTTTTTTTTACTGATACACATTTTGTTTATGCATCTATTTCTTCTGAAATAAGAGTTTTGAATCTTTCCTTGATTTCTTCCTTTAGAGGACAACACGTCCTTGCCCAATATCTTTTCACTTTTAGTATTTTTTTTCCCCTTATATCATCGAAACACATCGAGACAAACAATCTCTAAAATTGAAAGCCTTGAATTTTGAGAAGATGTTAACATTTAACAAAGGAGTAGCACTTACCAAAAAATCCAATTTCAAATGTTGAGCATGCTTGTTACCCTTTCTACAGTTATCCTTCTAAGCCAATGCAAGAACTGAGGTCATCATCATCAGAAGCTTCTATTCATCCTGCAACTCCATCTGGGATCTTAGTTCCCGTGGCATCTCCAACTGGGTCTGTTGCTAATTCAAGTGATGACAATGCCCAAGGAAAGTTTGCTCCTCCTTCATACACCACAAGTCCTGCAACATTCACATATGGAGTTTCACCCAGTGCACAGTCTTCTTTGGAAAGCAGTGAACTATCAACTAAAACCCCTGTAAGTTGACATTTATTCTGGGGCATGTATTATATGACCTTGTTAATACTCTACAGAAGTTTTATGTCACTTTCTGTGGTGCAGGTTTTGACATCAAATCCAGCAGCTTCTAGTTCTTCCACTGCTCTTCAATTGCAGGTTTGTCTGGCCTATCATTTTTTTCCCGTCTGAAGTCAATATAGCTGTATGGCTTTCTCAAATTGAATCCATTTTAAGTTGGGCCAGAGTAGTAGGAATGTTGAAGTATACGAGTCTAGTATAATGAAATTCTAGGCTAGTTGTCTCATATGAATGGGCCTTCCTAGAGATCCTTGATCCAATTCAGGGAGACAACTTTCCATTTCAATTAATATTATGTTGCAAAAAAGCTAGTGCACAAAATCGAAAATGGTTGCACACCCATTGGCTTTTAGGTCAAAATATCTATATTTGGTGTGAATTGGGGGTGCATTTGTGCCATTCACTTTCTTAGTCATGATCATCGCATTTGGTGTGAAAGACGAGTCCCGAAGTTCGGTGTATAGCTTTTTCGGCCTTTTTTTAAAGTCAAGTTTAACCCAAAAAAGTCAGTATCTTATGTTATTGAGCTGCAAGTTAATCTGTACTATATTCTTATAGTTAAGTTGGATTTCATACGGAGCGATTTGTTTCTTCTTGAGCTAGCAGCATTCAGTATACTGTTTCTTATTAGCTATGAAAATATTAAATTAAATAGTTAAAACTTAAAGCTAAAAGTGTACTAAAAGAAGCTATGCCTAGCTGTGTGGACTTTTGTTTGGGTGAAAGAAACATGGAGCAATTGGCATTTTACACTTACTATTTTAGCAAATCAATCATTTAATTTCATTCGATAACTTTAATGCTTTATAAACAATTATTTGCATTGAGATAGAAGGCAAACGGGCAACAACCTGCCCTTTTCCATCTTTAGGAGGGTGTGCCATTAGTGTCACAGCTAGAACAATGTTAAAATTTTTTTTACAACCTTTATAGGAAATATTAGCTCAATATCACATAAAGAGAGATGATATCAGGCTCACATTTTCCGTAGAGGTGGAACAGTTGATATATTTTTGTAACAATGTGAGGGTTTTGAGACTCTTGCACACCACTCTAAAGGTTGAGATTTAGTTTGCCCAAGAATTAAACATTTGTGTTGCTACCCTTTTCCATCTCTTACATAAATAACTATACATAAGAAGATTTTTCATGTTTATAGGGACCTGGTATAGTCACTGCTTTCTTGATAACATTTATTCAATCTTGCAGAATGTTTCACCAGCTGTGATGCCTGATACTGGAACTCCAGGATCCACACAATCTACTGTTCCAAGCTCTAAGATTCATACAGCATCAGTACCTTCACATCCTAATTTGAATCAGTCAACAATACCAGCTTCCTCTAGACATTTAAATTCTGCACCGTTTCCCTTTTATGCTTCCCCTAGAATTGCTGCTGCCTCGGTACCACCTTCTACTAGTCCCGTAGGGCCTTTCCTAGGGGTTAATTCTTCTTCATCAAGACCCAGTACACTTGGTCCTCCACTTTTGTCAACTCCAGTGGTTCATCAGCACACTTATCCTCCATTCCACTCTGTACCTTCTGTTGGTGCTTCACCTCAAGCAGTCTGGTTACAGCCCCCTCCTCAGATAGGGGCATTCTCAAGACCACCATTTCTACCATATCCTCCTCCTGCTTATCCTGTTCCCTTCCCTTTAGCTGCACCTGTGTTGCCGCTTCCATCTGTTCCTCTGCCTGATTCTCAACCTCCTGGCGTTACCCCGGTTGGAAATATTACCTTGATACCTGTTTCTTCTGCTGCTACTTCGGTGAATCAGATGGCTACTAGTCATGCAACACAGAAGGAAGTCCAAATCCCAGGAACTGGTCTGCATTTTTCTTAATATTTATCTGTTTGACTCGTATACATATTTTTTTTTTCATAAACTGCAATAACCATCATCCATCCTTAACAGAGTATATTTCTGTTTCAGATGGAAACAAAGGTAGCAGTGATGTCAGCAACATGGAGCAAGCATCTTCCGGTGACAAAGAAGAAGCATGGAGTGCCCATCGAACTGAAGCTGGTGCTGTGTACTATTATAATGCTGTAACAGGGGAATCCACATACCAGAAACCTATTGGTTTCAAAGGGGAGGTATAAAATCTCTTTTATTATGATAAGATATGTGGAAAAGTCTACGTTGCACTGATATTGCGATCCTGTTTTGCGTGACATTCCTTTCCTTGGATATTTAGAACTTCAAATTGTTGGAGAAACTAGATGCATTCTTGTGAAATGATTTACACTGAAGATAATTAGTTCTGTTACACTAGTGATGACAGTCTGTGGTCCTGTTAAAATACTTGTCATATTCTGCAAAGACAGATTTATACATATGGTGTAACATCTTTTCTGTAAATGATTGATAAAGGAATGAAAAAGCCTTTTTTGTGATCCTCATCAGGTGTTTAAGACTTAAGTGATTATCTTTTTGGAATTTTGGTGAACTTTTGACTTGTACTGTTTTTTTTTTTAAAAAAAAATTATTGGTACTATTAAATTTTGGACATATTTTCTCTCTTCATATATGTGGTTAATGACATGTTTGGATTGTTCAAATTAGTAGGAAAGGGAAGGAAGGATTCATTACAATTGCCACTTGTTAAGTGAGGATTTGCCTGTTAATGAAAGGATATGAACAGAGTTACAGACGACTTAGGGGCTGAAGTCTGTGTTATCATCTTTACCTCAGTTATGGATAGAAATGAATGGGAAATAATAGATTTTTTATCGTTCCAATGTACCTTACCCAGTTGATGATGATGTAGAGGAAACCATTTAGAACAACTTTTTCTTAGTAAATCTTCAAAACTGGAGCAAGTTATCAAGGGATCCGGAATCATATTTCAGTATTATGCATCAACTGTTCTGTTTTTATGTTCTAATGGTAGTTCAACACTCAGGTTGAGTCCCATGTCTTTAAATTTGCAATAACTTTCTGTTTGTGTTTTGAATTTTCAATGCAGCCCGATAGAGTGATTGCACAGCCGACTCCAGTTTCATGGTGAGTACATGTATATGGGGTAAAATGTTGCTAAAAAACCATTTTCTTGTTTGTGGTTCTTTCGTGTTTCAGCTATATCTTTCTCAATTGATTTGCTTGATGGGCACATTTACTTTGGAAAAATTCCTCTTAGGGGGTATTACAGTTGGTGCAATTCGGGATTTGAATTCTGCAGTTTGTGTGATTCCACGGACCATTAGGATTTACACTTTTTCCGACCTAGAGACAATCAAAGTGGTAAAATTTCTAAATTTGGAGTTAATTACAGGTGGCAATTGATATAGTCGGGTCAGGTTGAATCATTTCAGGTTCGAGACATTAGAGCGCGTCATTTGTGGGCGTGGCTTATTAATGAGTCTGGTTATTTCGGGTTTGGGCCATTGTGAGGTTAGGTCATTTTCAGGCTGGGATGAGAAGAATAACGAAGAGAATGCAAGTCTTCAAGACAAGGGATGTCATTAATGTCCCTTAAGTGCGTAAAGTTTGATACAACAGGGTGCTAACTGAAATTATACAACACAAATCCATGTTATCCTGCTCATATAGGGGGGTCGAGTCTTAACCCCCCTTTTCCCAACTCGTCTTTGACCATTTTTTTTAGTATGGACATGCTTTTGTTGAAATGCAAGACATGAGTGGCACAAACTTGCCTAGATTATGTATATAATACAAGGTCTTCACTCAATATAAACTATCAACCTTTAAGCTTTAACAAGTGCCATTTATTTTAGCAAGGCCAAATATACTTATGTTGTGGATAGTTATCAGTTTCTGTCATATGTGCATAAGCATCAACCAATTGAATTAATACCAGCAATCCTGAGCTTTATCATCAAAGTGACTTACCGAGTGTTCAGGTATTTTCATGAACTTTGGGAAGCAAGGAGTGGCAGTATGTTAGAACTGGATGTTCTGGATGACCAGAGATAGGATGCTGTTGTTTTTATCATGTTAATTAGGTTTAAAGTAGTAATTATAGTGTCATGAGTAAATCTTCTGAGCATCTTGTGTATGCTGAGTCTTGCCTTTTGATATTACACAATAAGAACTTCGGGCTGAGATTCTTATCCTCTGTTATTTTTAGGGAGAAGCTGGCTGGTACTGACTGGTCACTGGTCACAACAAATGATGGCAAAAATTACTACTACAACACAAAAACAAAGGTGTATATTACTACTCTCTTCTCCTTCGAACTATTTCCAGCATCTAGGGGCTTGGATACAAATATATAAACAAAATGTTCATAAGGTACAATATAAGCCAAGGACACCCTCTTGTGGATGAGTATAATCACTTGAATGGATCTTTATGTGCCAGTAATCTACTCCTGTTCTAACCCAGGCTGATTTATTGTTCTTTCTGAATCAGATTAGCAGCTGGCAGGTCCCAATGGAGGTGGCAGAGTTGAGGAAAAAGAAGGAGAGTGACATTCAAGGAGATAATCCGGTTCCAGTGCAGACTACGGATGAGTTAAATGAAAAAGGATCTGGTATGACTAGCTTAAGTGCTCCAGCTCTTAGTAATGGTGGTCGTGATTCCACAACATTGAGAATGCCTACTATGCCTGGGTCATCCGCACTTGACTTGGTTAAAAAGAAGCTGCAGGAATCTGGAGCTCCAGTCACCTCTGTCATACCGGCATCAGGACATGGAAACCTGGAAGTTAATGGATCTAAAACGGCTGAGGCTGCAGTTAAAGGCTTCCAGAGTGAAAACCCTAAGGATACTGTTGGGAATATTTCAGATTCATCCTCTGATTCTGACGATTCCGATAGTGGCCCAACTATGGGGGAGCGTATCATCCAATTCAAGGTATTTTATTTGTTTACTTGTAGTTTGAGTTGTTTCAAGTGTATAAAAGAAACCCTTAGAAAAAGTGTGTACAAGAGCAACAAAGACTGAGTTCTCAAAAACACTGCACAAATCAACCTTTCAGTTATCCAAGTTGCTAGATTTTGAATCTTTCAGAGGTTTTAGTAGGTCATTTATCAAGAAGATATAACTCTGTATGATATTCTTGTAGTATCTGTATATCACTGATCCTTTTACATACCGAGAGTATCTAGTTTCTCCCCAGCTCTTTTTAGCAACAAAATAAGAGATACAAAGCTGTTAATAAGTTGTTCGTTGTTAAGAGATGTTCTCTTGTCCATCCTTCATACTGTTGGCAAAATAATGGAATCTTTTTCCATTTCTGGTAAGTTCAGGAAATAAAATAGCCAAAGGCAATATAACACGTGCAGAGGATACTGATACTTATTCAGAAGCTACTAGCTGGAATTTTTTTGGGGGAAGCAAGCTATAACAGCAATACATTTATTCTCATATTTGAAATGTTACCTGTTTATACTATCTTCCTTGTAAAATGAATAGGAAGAACCTACAGTTCCACAGGACAGTTTTCTTGAACTATGTTGTTGTGAATGTACTACTCCTTGGAAGTTATCCTCGTGGAAGTTTTCCCTGATTTGGCATTGGCAGCTCATGTAAGAACAAAATACAGTATGCAACTTGGAGAAGTACATTTTCCTTTACTCACATATTAGTCTCATCCATCATCCTCGTTTTCCCTCTTTTTTCTTTTTTTTTGGCTGCAAATAGTGGCACTTTCTTGAATTTTTCTTTTGTTTATTTATGAAATGCCTGTTCATCACATCATGTAATCCATCATCAATCCTCTAGGCACCTACTGCTGTTTTTGTCTTTGCCAATTACCAATTTACCATTTTTAGCAAAATGTTATGGGTTCATATCTTATTCTATTTTAATGTTAGAATTAGATGCATATTGGATTCATATCTTATTCTATTTTAAATGGATGATTTGATCATTTCTAATGTTGGTTTATTCTATTGTTTCTATTCTTAATAATTTTAGGAGATGCTTAAGGAACGTGGGGTTGCACCATTCTCGAAGTGGGAGAGGGAACTTCCAAAGATAGTATTTGATCCCCGCTTTAAGGTTTGGGAATTTTTTTTTAATTGCTTTGACCATAGCTATAAGTGCAGTTTTTGCATGTAATCATTTGTGTTTCTTGGTTTTGTTTCTTACATTGATGGTTAATACTTTTTGTAAGTTGCCTATGTATGTCAGTGAATGTACTCTTTACTGATTCTGGAATGTGCAGGCTATTCCAAGTTATGCTGAGCGTAGATCACTGTTTGAACATTATGTCCGTACACGAGCTGAAGAGGAACGCAAGGAAAAGCGAGCAGCTCAGAAGGCTGCAATAGAGGGTTTCAAGCAGCTACTGGGAGAAGCAACGAAGGTCCTTCCCGAATTTTTGCGTTTGAATTTATCTTTTTAAAATATCGGTATGTTAATAATTTGTAATATGTTATTTCAAATTCTTTTTCACGAGGATACAATTTTCCAGGATATTGATGAAAACACGAACTACCACACACTGAAGAAGAAGTGGGGCCATGATCCTCGATTTGAGGCTCTTGACCGCAAGGAACGAGAGCATTTACTGAACGAGAGGTATCATTTGGCAACTAGCTTTCGATCAGGTGTCATCTTCTTCTCTGTATGGTTTCTATTGTGCATACAAGAGATCAAGTCACTACAACAAAATTCTAGCAATGTGTAGTTGTTGATTCTGATTTAATTGCCTCGTCTCTGTTTTGCATTAAGAAATCAATAACGTAATTGGATAATATAATTTGTTAAATATTCTGGTTTAATGATCGTGATTTGTGTTGCCATATTATAGGATGCATGTTTTTGGAGGCATCCTTTTTGGTGTGGAACAATAGACAATAATCTCCAACTAGATTGCTACTTCAACTTTATTTCGTTTTAAACCACACTTATTTCTTATATAAACGTGAGCATATATCCTAGAATGTCTTGTCACTTATTTTGATTGTGTTACACATACTTTTCATCAACTTCCTCCCCTTCATATAATGAGGGATTTGTTGAGTTGACTATGATAGCTTTGATGTTTCAAATTGCTTCCGAAACTGTTGTTCATCCAACATTTTCTGGTCTACTACTTGCAGAACTCTTCAGTTAAAGAGGGCTACTGAAGAGAAGGCCCGGGCTGTATGGGCAGCTGCTACTTCGGGATTCAAGTCGATGCTTCATGAGAAAGGGGATGTAACTACAAGTAGCCGTTGGTCAAGGGTGAGTCTCTTTTTTTTCCGCTTCTGCTTCCCCTTTGTTATACGGTAGATGCTAATTGAAACTGATTATGTTTACCTTCACACTAGAGCGTTATTATGGGTTTGATTAGCGACTTCTTTGGGAAGGCAGTATTTGGTGCTGTACCTTGGAACACTGGATGAACATTTTGTTCCGTGGTCAATTGTATGATCATGCCTCTCAATGTTTAATCTCAATCTTGAGGATCTACTACGGGAATGATCTTTCTGAAAAGTACTACTGGTTTTTGTTAATTGATGCCCATGTGCATTGTCCATGAAGCACATAAAAAAAAAGGCATTCTATATTTTTCAAGGATAATGTGTACTTTCCATGCTGCCTGTTTGCAATATGTCTTGCTTTCATTAAGAATTTATTTTTTTGATGTCATTAAGGGCCTCTTAGATGGTGCAATATGGGCACTGATAACATAACCCTAAATAGAATGGTGTCATGAACTTTGTGTAAGCTCCTACATGTCCTTGTGGTTTAGTTTTGAAAAAAAAAAAGATATTTCCTCCCAAAGTATCCTTTAATAAAAGAAAAAGGAAAAAAATCTTATATGAAAAAGATTTGCAAGATTTACTCCCTCTGCTCCACAATACATGGGCTTTTAGATGATAATTTTTGTTTCAAAATAGATGATCTCTTATGTTTTATAGGTAGGTAGGGAATTGTAATGATTTGTATTGATTTGTGTGTTGTTGACTTTTTAAAAGATTGTGATTGGTTAAAATGTGTAGTGAGTATTAAAAAATAATAAAATTTATGAAAAAGTTAGTGGAATGGGTTTTTTTTTAAAGTGAAGTGTTTTATTAAAATTTGTGCAAATCTCTAAAAGACCATGTATTGTGGAACGGAGGGAGTATATATGTTTAAAGGAAAAAAAAACTAATCTAATTTATTAGCAAACTAACTTGAAAGAGGTATCTTTAATAATTAAAAAAAAATCCAACCGTTTGTTCTAACCTAATAAATTAAAAAGGATAAAAAATAGAGGTGTACCAAGTTGATATACCAACAATGTAATGATATAGACGATATTTGTTTAATCGGGTTACAATGTCAAATTTCCATGCATTTTTTCATAAAGTTCGTGGTTTATAAGAACTATAACATTGAATAATATAACTGTAAACCAATGAAATAGGTACACAGTAGATCGAAAAAAATATTAACTGTATGAAAACAACTGTAGGTTATGCATAAATAATAGTCATTTGTGTACATCAATATGCAAACACTACTCTAGTTGTGGATATATTCGGCTAAATTGCATTTGTGTAACTGTTATGGATTTTGCTTATGCTTTTATGCAAACCTCTTTGTTGTTTTATCCATCCGGTCCATGTTTGGCAGGTAAAAGAAGGACTACGGGATGACCCAAGGTACAAAGCTGTCAAGCATGAGGAGAGAGAAGCTCTGTTTAATGAGTATATATCAGAATTAAAGTTCGAAGGTGAGGAGGCAGAGAGAGCAGGGAAGGCTGAACAGGTACCTCCTTACTAGGACTATTGATAGCATTGTTGCCAGAAATTTTTCTGTGAAGGAAAACAAATTCAATCAATTAATGCCAAGCAATTTGTCCATGTATATCCCTGGCAGAGATGCAATGAAAACAATAATAATTCAGTTTCTTAACTAACTCTCTCTTAGGACATTGGTGAAAAGTTCCTATAATTCTTTTCTACAAATTCTCTAATGGATCTTTGACTTTAGGATTTATAGTGAATCTTTGTGAAGTGTGATCATCTTTCTAACTTGTAATTTTAGATCTGAATTCTCTTGGCTAAAGATTTCAATCATTCCAAATCACTTCTACTGAAGCTGCAAGGCTGCATTTTTCACAAGCTGGCCAAATTTTCTTTCGTTCTTCTGATTTTCAGGCCATTTCAATATCTATGTGCAACAAATCATTAAACTAAAAGCATACTTCTATGAGTTTATATAGTCTCCCAGCACAATATTTTTTTTAGAAGTCCATAAATTCACTCCACCTAGATCCCTTTCTGCAAGGGCTTATTTTGGTGAATAATTAAAGTATTAATAAAACCCAAGAGAAGGGATAGGAAAGCCAGACACCCTCCAGCGGCCTATTCCAAGTTTGCACAAGTGCATTTCAGCTGCAAGCAGAAGAAGACAGCACCATAGTATAGGTTATGAGGGCTGAGGCATTCTGGAAAATTTGTGTTGAGTAGGTTTTCCCCAGTTTGCTAGTGTTTTGGCAAGAGGCACCGACCCTTTTTAATTAGAAGTTTTCTTCTTTGATTTCTGGACATCATAAAGTGAAAGCCCCTTCCTTTTCATTGTCGTGCCCTCTGTATTTTCTTCTCATTTTTTACTGTTTAATGCTAGAATGGGGCTTTTTGTGGGAGTTTATGTGTGGTTGTGCTGGGTCCTGAGGATGTTTTTCAATGCCTGAAAGAAAGCTTGTCCTTTGAGTAGTCCCAAATACTCTATTCCTTTAGCTATGTTTGCAATCTTGCACCTTCTTCAAATGTGACAATTATTATTTTAAGTTGGGTGGAGATGAATTCCCTTTTAGTGAACGGTGAAAAATCTTCAAGAAAGTCTATGCAGAATCCCAAGTATAGCACATTTGGGAGAATAATTGAAGCTATGCTGTTCCTTGATTTGTGCAAAGCAGCTGGTTAAATCCTACAAAGGTAACGAAATAATTAGAATGGCATTGGGTCCCCAGTATCAAACCCTTTTTAGCATCAAAGGGCCAACAACCTCTCCATTATTCCATATTGGAATAACACACATCTGAAAATTGTTGAAGGCAACCCAAGCTTACATAAATCTGTAGGATAAGTCAATCGTGGAGATTTTACTTGGGTGATCTTTTTTAGTGCATTTGTTTTTTATGGTCAAGTTGTGACTATTTCTGTTTGGATCTCAAAAATCTGTAGGATAAGCTAAAAGAGAGGGAAAGAGAATTGCGTAAGCGTAAAGAAAGAGATGAGCAGGAGATGGAAAGGGTGCGAGTAAAGGTTCGTAGAAAGGAGGCAGTGTCATCATTTCAAGCTTTGCTGGTCGAAACAATAAAGGATCCCCAGGTATCTGTCAAACTTTTGTATGACTGAAAAATATGCAGACATTTCTAGAATTTGACTGCAATTTTCTTTTCAAAAGAATGATCTTTTCATTGAATTCTTTATATATTTTACTTGTTATCCAAGTATATTTTTTCAACCTCTTTTCGTGTATAAGAGCTATCATCTTTGCCCTCTACTTCCCCTAAGTACTGCAAGAGGACAAATTCCAAACATTGCCTACCCATTACTTCCACCAATTCCTTTGCATCATCCATACTTAGTGGGCATTGTCACTAAAAAAACCTCCCTCCCTCCCTCTTTACATACAAATCATGCCACAAAAGGCAGCTTACCAACTATCTTGCATCCCTCTCTTCTTAATTACCATCTCTCCAGTTGACATGACGGATGTTTGATTATGATTTCTCCTTGACATCTGGGAGTGTGTTTATTTTTGATTGGTGACTGAAGTTAGTTCATGTTTGTTGTGAACACATGCCTTTGAACATTAGTCTTAGTTTGCTGTCTATTTTAATATTCTCCCATTGAGCAAAATGACTTCCCATGTGTAGGCTTCTTGGACGGAATCAAAACCTAAGCTTGAGAAAGATCCACAAAGACGGGCAGCCAATCCTGATTTGGACGAATCTGACTTGGAAAAGCTCTATCGTGAACACATTACAATGCTTCACGAGGTCAGCAAGTTTTTTCTTGTGTCCTATTTTCTGTCTTAACATTCTCTGTGCATGTCAATGTCACAGATGTTCATTTTTATTTGTTTTGAATCGAAATGTTAAAATAATTGTACACTGTGTGTTGCTAAATTTCCAAGATAAAAGAATGGTTAGTCACGCTAGACACCATTTGAGTAGGATTCAGGATTTTATACAGGAACTTTTGATTTCTTTGTTTGGTTTGTGCTAGAAGTAGATTGCCACATTGTTGAGTTGTTATCATTATCAATGCAAATGGTTATACTGACATGCCATTTTAGGAGTGGATTGGGCCCCCCAAACCACTCTAATACCACTTGGCACAAGGGAGTAAAGTATGCAGCCTCTGTGCAAAATTTGTCATTTCTGCCCCATTTCTAGGCTTTCTGTTACTGGAGAAGTAAAAGAGACATTAGGAAAACATTTTTATATGCTTTGTAGTAGTCGCAAGGTATTCATAGAGGATTTGATCTTTTTTTATCTAAATAACTATAGAAAACATATAGAACTTTCTCAAACTGGAATGATACATCATCCGTGGTAACAAAATGCATCAGCAACATTTGACCTCAGCGAAAAACCCGAACTGTCGCGCTGAAAGTCTGAAACCCAATCAGTGAGGTTTGACAATATGATGAAATGTACAATGCCTTGAAATCCATCAACCCTGAACCAACCCTGTACTATATTATTTTAAAGTTCTGTAGCACAAGTTTTCCATTCATATTGAATTTCTAATGTGTCCTGACCTTCCACGATAATGTTATACTCATTGATGGTCTTCTATATACTATATAAGTCATAGAAGAACTTGAAATTTCTGGAAGCCGAATCTGCAATGGCTTGATTTTTCTTAATTTGTACATGATGACGAACCATGTGGAAATGATCGAAGTTCAAAATTGTGACCCAATGTAATATGACCTGGACCCAAGCCAGTGTTTGAACCAGAACCATGACATTAACAGCAAAATCAAATGGTATTTGAGGTTGGTAAATGCTTTTGTGGGGGGGGGGGGGGGGTGTAGTTTCAAGTGTAAAGCTTTAAATATTACAAGATGCACTAAAATGTAACACTTCGGATTGCTCCATCCCTGTCCTAAACTTTGCAGTATTGCTTCTTTTAATTGTTTTATTTGAAACTGCTTGCCTACATTACACATGTGGTAAGATTATGCCTTTTATCTCATAAAGTAAGCTTACACCTTGTCTTGTCCTTTCCTTGTTCTTTTTTGATTCGTATGTTCTTGTCCAGAGGTGCACACATGAATTTAGAGCCTTGTTAGCTGACGTTATAACAGCGGAAGCAGCTGCTGAGAAAACTGAAGATGGGAAAACAGTTCTTACTTCTTGGTCAACTGCTAAACACCTACTGAAATCTGACAATAGATATAAGAAATTGTCAGGGAAAGAGAAAGAAGCCCTTTGGCGACGACATGTTGAGGAGGTTCAGCGCAAGGAGAAGGATGGGAAGAATATTGACCAGAAAAGTAAAAGCTCTGCGGATCCTTGGAGAACCTCAATGTCAAGAGCTGCACATGAACGAAGATAATTGTTTTCTTCCTAGAGGTATATAGCTGTACCAATCAACTTCACAGAAACCTTGGGCTCGTTATCCTTTTCAGTGTCCATTTCTTCATTTAGTTGTCTTCTGTTGAGTACATATCTCTTTGAATTTTACATGATTAAAAAAAAGGTCTAGTTCAAATATTATGAACTGTGCTGGAAACCCCCTTGTATCTCAATATTTTCTTGTACGAGATTCCAAAAGCTTGCACATGGGATATGACTTTTCGGAACCATTCAGGAATGGCTCACCGGAAAGGACTTGTGGGTAGTACCCATAGGTCCCCGGTTCGAACCCAGGAATGACCGCTCTTTATTTATCAATGCAAAGGATATGACTTTTCGGATCAATTTTGTGCACCCATCATTTTGAAATTCGGCCCTCTTTTGTGAGTTCTTTAGTTTCGTCTTTCAGCGCAGTTTTTCGTTTTGATGAATTCTCAATGTATGTGTGTATATGATACTAGCTAGCCAACCTTGGATGCCAAATTATGTCGTTTTATTAGGAATAAAATTTATTGCTTTATGTCCTTTGATCTACGGATCTAACACTTGTTTTTTCAGGAGCTCATAATATGCTCACCATACTAAAGATTAAGTAGCATGCTGAGCAGATGTCCCAATGGAGGAACCAGTTGGTTTTCGTGATATGGAGCTGTATCTGGCATGGTATGAGCTGCTGTGATATGACTCCTGATGTTTAGGCTTTCGTCGTTATGTTTTTGTTTCGATAACCATTCTCGCTATAGCCATAAAACATATTCCCTTGGGAGATGTTGAAGTATCCCCTAAGAATGTGTTTTTGTTTTCTTTTTTCTTTTAGCTTAGTTTGCAATTTTGGTGAAATCAATAGCCTTAGTTTGCTGACCAATGTACAAAAGATCACTATGAAGGTTAAATGACTGTATTACTAGCATTCCCAAACACAATAGGTGACTGTCAACTGCATTGATTTAGGTCCGTTCAGGACCCCTACTCCCTCGACCAAACCAAAAGATTGTGTCGACCTAGGCACAAGATCCAAATCCTTGATATTTTCAGGTGATCTGTGGGTCTGTTTTGTAGGCCTGATTTCAGTACAAAACTTGATTGATGGAAGGTGTGATTCCAGCCTGATGGAAAAATATGCTAGGTCGATTAACAAGTGTACTCAAGTATTAAATCTTTCAATCACAAATAATAATATAACAAATAGACTCCAGACGAGTGATTTTTTTACTAAATCATTCGAAAAAAGAAAAGTCACTCTGAATACGACATTAATTGGATATAAGATTTAGATTGCACTTCCAGAATAAAATAATTCATGTGGAGTTCCTCTAAAAAAGGAACACCACCAATAAGAAAATTAGAAAAAATGAAAGTTTAATAACCCCACATAGAAGATTTTCTTTCCATCTATTCATGGATTGAAATTTTGTTAAAACTATTATCCAAATACTAGATGATAAAAATTTTAAATTAGTTGACAAATAGGTAGGTAGAAATGTGAGAGACAAATATTCCAATATTACGAAAACAATAAAGAAAAGCCAATTATTTAGTGAAATATTTGATACTTTAGGAATCATATCATTTAAAAAAAAAACGAGAGTAGTACAATCAACAACATGATCAAACTGCCCTTGGTATATTAGGAACATGTTTATCATATAATCATATTAGCAATTGTAGTATTCAATACCATCCAAAATTACAGAGTTAACGTGACAATTACACATAGTGACACTAAGTGTATTTTATGTTAAGTGTGATTTCATAATTTTTATACATTTAGATTTAAGACGTATTCTTCAAAATGCATTTGCACGGATGTACTTATTCACTACTCATAAAATTTACTCAATTTGTCTCGAAAAAATTAATATTTTACTTTTTGATACATGTTTTAAGAAGTTTAAAACTTTTTAAAATAATAAATAATTTTTTAGAAAAAAATACTAAAAATAACATGAAGTAACAAAGAATAATACTAACTATAGAATTCAGTAACTCATGTATCAACTATATGAAGATCAACAAAAATTAATAATTTATTTATTTATTTCAAGTTAGTTATCCGACGAAAATGCTGATGTGATAGCCTTGATTTTCCTTTTGGGCTCAAAATCAAATAAATAAGAAATTTAGGTGGAATATTATAAATTAATTTGCAAACATACGCCCTGGCTCTTTTCTCGTCACCACTTTGGGCATACTACGAGGCCGACGACGAAGATAGTGTCAGAGAAGACAACAGTTGGTGGTAGCAAAAGGGCGGTGAGAAGGTCGGTGACATAAATGTCAAAATGTCAATAGAGTTGTCGACGATACAAAAATGTCGAAATTCCCTTGCATAGGGTTGGGGTGAATGAAACTTGCAATGTGCTTAGTTTGTGATAAGAAATTCCCTTGCATAGAGACAAATTTTCAGGAGTTCAGAATTCCGATAGAATCAGAATTCGTAATTGAAATCAATCATTTTCCATGTCATCACATTAGAAATTTAATTTTCAACCAGATTGATCATCAGTATGTTTAATTGTCATAGATGATAGTGTAAAGTATGAAATTGTATTTTTTTAAAAATTAATATAGTTTTTATCATTTTTAAAAAACATGATGAAAAGAAAATATCAATTTTTTTAAAGGTTATTTTTCTGTTTTTTACCCTTTATTTGCAAATACAAAGTGTACACACCCCCTCTCAGGTCAGGTGTCAAGATCACCACCCTATGATCAGACACCCTTCATCTTACACCGACTCTTCTTCTCATGCTTTCCTGCCCAATCTCTTCCCCTCGATGATGAAATCCATGAATTTATTAAGTGATTTAAGTATCTGTATAACTTATAATCATATTAACTTATATTGCATTTTTTATATCTATGTGCTCACCCTTTGTTAAATAAGTCAAACGGTTGGGGTTTCGAGATTTTGCAAATGAAGGTGCATTGAAAGATGATGAAATTGGATCTTAAATGTGTCTAAATCTAAATGTAATTTAAATAGAAATCCTTTCTATAATAAGATAATATATATACCTTAAGTTTGGAAATCTAAATGTAATTACAATTGTTTTATAAATTTACCTGAAACTTTAAATCTAACCTGATTTTTATGATGACAATGAAATATTAAAGGCAAAACTAATTAAAATAATCCAATCTTTGGAGATATGTTGAAAATTTTCACCACATTTCAACGGTAAGAAAAATAACTTAATCTCTAGACATGTGGTAACAAATTATTTTGACCATAAATTGGGTTTAAAATGTTGACAAAGAATAGGTCAAATGATATCATTCTCATTAAAGTAACTCAATATCATCTAAAATACAACACGATCTTTATTTCAATTATTATATTTTAGAGTTTTTGGTTGGATTTATTGCTAGAAAAAAATAGTTAGAGATATTTCAATTAGTTTTTTTTTGGTTTGGTTATATATGGGCCGAATATATGTTGGTCAGGCCTATTGGATGAGCCCATTTACATTTACATACAATACAACAATATATGTCTGATGTTTTTCAATTCTCATCTTATCATCAAGTTACAATATTTCATTTGTCCCTCCCGGAAGTTTCTCTACTCCTTCAACTCCTTCCATATCCCTCGTGGGCCAAGCTCGTCTATGGACCGAAAATGAGATGTCATTGCTTTGTATGATTAAGAGTGATTATGCATTCACTTTCGAGTAGGATGGACACCCCCGTGGGGGACGTTGCTAGGTAACTCTCCTCAACCAAAACCTAGAATCATAAATGAGATGTCATTACTTTGTATGATCTAGATTACGCATTCGCTTTCAAGCAGGATGGACATTCCCCGTGGGGGAACGTTGCTAGGTGAGCCTCTTCAACCAAAATCTAGAATCATAAATGAGATGTCATTGGTTTGTATGATCCAAAGTGATTGCGCATTCTCTTTTGAGCAAAATGGACACTCCCCGTGGGGGACGTTGTTAGGTAAGTCTCCTCAACCAAAACTTAGAATCATAAATAATATGTCTTTACTTTGTATGATCCGGAGTGATTATGCATTCGCTTTAGAGCAGGATGGACATTCCCCGTGATGGGACGTTGCTAGTTGAGCCTCCTCAACCAAAAACTAGAAACATAAATGAGATGTCATTGATTTGTATGATCCAAAGTGATTGCGCATTATCTTTCAAGCAGAATCGACACTCCCCGTGGGGGACATTGTTAGGTAAGTCTCCTCAACCAAAACTTAGAATCATAAATAATATGTCATTACTTTGTATGATCCGGAGTGATTACGCATTCACTTTCGAGCAGGATAAACACTCCTCGTGGAAAGATATGTTGAGTCAAATGCTATCTTGATCTTTCAACAAGGAATTGTGCAATATTATATGAGAGAGTATGAGACCTAGATAGCTAGGTAGGTGAAATGAAATGAGTGTATGAGACTCAGGTAGATAAAGTACTTACACAGTCATACATTCTCGACTCTCGAGTGTATGAGACCTAGGTAGGTAAAATGAAGGTACTCACTTCCTAATATATGTGTGGTATTGTGTTTTGGTCAGCCAACTGTACGCCGCAACAAAAAAAAAATATTGGGCCTCTCCATCTTCACTTGCCATTGTGTGGCATTGTGTTTTGGTAAAATGAAATGTATTCACTTGCTATTGTGTTTTGCTAAAATGATTGTATTCACTTGCCATCTGTGGTGAAGAGGAACAACAAGCCATTCAAAGTCAAGCCCATCCTTACAAAATTAATACATACATTACGAAGCGAAAAATCAAACAATCAATAAACAAGTTAGAGTATATCCCGAACGCACACATTGACAGTGACTAATTGACTTACTTATCCAATAGAATTTCGAATTCCTTGCAAAATTCCTTTAGAGTCGGGCTCTCTTGATCTTCCTCTTGTTTCCCAGAGAACAACTTCTTCACTCACTGTTCAAGGATCTTCCTTTCCAATTCAAGGATCTTCGCCTTCTTTTCATGCAATTCAACAATCTTTTCCTCTATTGTTTTCTTCATTACGAATCTAATGATTCTGACTGTCTTATATTGCCCAGTCCTATGAATCGTATCATAAGCTGCATGTTCCACATCAACCCTCCAACATGCGCATTCTCTTTCAAGCAGAATGGACACTCCCCATGGGGAACATTGTTATGTAAGTCTCCTCAACCAAAACTTAGAATCATAAATAATATGTCATTACTTTGTATGATCCGGAGTGATTATGCATTCACTTTCGAGTAGGATGGACATTCCCCGTGAGGGGACGTTGCTAGTTGAGCCTCCTCAACCAAAAACTAGAAACATAAATGAGATGTCATTGATTTGTATGATCCAAAGTGATTGCGCATTCTCTTTCAAGCAGAATGGACACTCCCCGTGGGGGACATTGTTAGGTAAGTCTCATCAACTAAAACTTAGAATCATAAATAATATGTCATTACTGTGTATCATCCGGAGTGATTACGCATTCACTTTCGAGCAGGATGAACACTCCTCGTGGAAAGATATGTTGAGTCAAATGCTCTCTTGATCTTTCAACTCCAAAAGGAATTGTGCAATATTATACGAGAGAGTATGAGACCTAGATAGCTAGGTAGGTGAAATGAAATGAGTGTATGAGACCCATGTAGGTAAAGTACTTACACAGTCATACATTCTTGACTCTCGAGTGTATGAGACCTAGGTAGGTAAAATGAAGGTACTCACTTCCTAATATATGTGTGGTATTGTGTTTTGGTCAGCCAACTGTACACCGCAGCCAAAAAAATATTGGGCATCTCCATCTTCACTTGTCATTGTGTGGCATTGTGTTTTGGTAAAATGAAATGTATTCACTTGCTATTGTGTTTTGCTAAAATGATTGTATTCACTTGCCATCTGTGGTGAAGAGGAACAACAAGCCATTCAAAGTCAAGCCCTCCTTAGCTTCTCCACTGAACGTCACATCTCTACAAAATTAATACATACATTACGAAGCGAAAAATCAAACAATCAACAAACAAGCTAGAGTGTATCCCGAACGCACACATGGACAGTGACTAGCTGACTTACTTATCCAATAGAATTTCGAATTCCTTGCGAAATTCCTTCAGAGCCAGGCTCTCTTGATCTTCCTCCTGTTTCCCAGAGAACAACTTCTTCACTCGCCGTTCAAGGATCTTCCTTTTCAATTCAAGGATCTCCGCCTTCCTTTCATGCAATTCAACAATCTTTTCTTCTATTCTTTTCTTCATTACGAATCTAATGATTCCGACTGTCTTATATTGCCCAGCCCTATGAAGCGTATCATAAGCTGCATGCTCCACATCAACGCAATTCAACAATCTTTTCCTCTATTGTTTTCTTCATTACGAATCTAATGATTCTGACTGTCTTATATTGCCTAGCCCTATGAAGTGTATCATAAGCTGCATGCTCCACATCAACGCAATTCAACAATCTTTTCCTCTATTGTTTTCTTCATTACGAATCTAATGATTCTGACTGTCTTATATTGCCTAGCCCTATGAACCGTATCATAAGCTGCATGCTCCACATCAACCCTCCAACATGCGCATTCTCTTTCAAGCAGAATGGACACTCCCCGTGGGGGACATTGTTAGGTAAGTCTCCTCAACCAAAACTTAGAATCGTAAATAATATGTGAAGATAAAATCTTCACAACACATTTTATCACTTTGATATGAAGTATTAAAAATGAGGGAAAATTTTATATCTCCATACCAATTATTTCATCCACGATAATTTCAATGTGGGATGTAAGAGGAAAAAATATGAGAATATATTTTTTCTTAAATTTCATTTCCAATGTAGGAAATGAAGGAAACAAGTGAAGTGAGAGAAATAGGATAGTGTGATACATATATATAGCCTCATGGCTTCTCATTCAAACTCCAAATTTTCGATGTGGGATGTAGTATTTGTCCCACATTGGAAATGAGGGGATGGAAGGAAGACTTCCAAGTCTATAAAAGGAGAGGAATGGGGGTTCATTTGTCACGCATTGACATTGCATATTAGTTTATGTAATATTATGTAATATTATGAATATGAATTATTCTAACAATAATTTATACCACATCCGTTTAGAAATAAGTGATGTTTGACTTTTTCGTACGTTTTTTAAGGAGTTAAAAACTATATAAAATATAAAGTTTTTACTTGATTTTTTTATAATTTTATACATATTAGTTATAAGTTTAAAGTTATTTAAAAAATTAATAAAAAGGTTAATATTTTATATAGTTTTTAACTTCTTAAAAAACGTGTCGAAAAGTCAAACGACACTTATTAATGAACGGAGGGAGTATAATTTACATAATAATTATAAATTTATTTTATTAAAAATAAATTTATAAAAAAATAAATTTGAAATGGCGGGTTGACCCGGGTCGGACCCGCCGGGTCATGGGTTATCTTTTCCCCGATCCTAACCCTAACTCTCAACCCGAGCCAATCATTCAACCCTTGGACCCTAACCCGGCGGGTCACCGATCCGGCGGGTCACGGGTCGACCCGCCCGACCCGTGGCCATGTCTAGATAGATAGATAGATTGATTGTGGTTTGTGATGATTTTCCAAAAATTAATCCAACATATTATTTTAATAATGTTTTTGAAGGAAGAAATTTTTCTCAAAATAAACCACATGTATCAAGTAGGATGTTACATAGATAGATAGATTAAATAATTAATCATAATCAATTAATATGTGATAGTAAGATTCCACCTAAAATCAAGTAGGATGAAAAGTTCTAGAGCTGATATTCATTCGGTGTATTGGAATAAACGTTATACATTTGCTTCCATAGATGGAGATGAGATCACTTCGTATATCTGAAGAATAATGGTGAAATGGTATTCCAACAGTGTAGAAGGCGAGTGACATCATATAACCTTGAAACTCGGGAGGAAAAGACTCGAGTAAGGAGTGGTCGCAGTTTTCTATTGAATGTCGTCTTGGACTATGTAGTGAGCTTGCTACTGCTTCATGGGGAATCTGATGATTCATCTTTAATCCTTTTCTAAGAGCAGTTTAAAGAGATGATTACAAATATGATAGTTCTATTGAAGTTGAAGTTACAAGTCTTCCAATATTTGATCATTTGGAAGATTTTTATGTTTAGTATTATTATTAGCTTATTTATTAACAGTGGTTGATTGTAATTAAAAAAAGTTATACTTTATTTGAATATTTATTTGTTTTATTAGCAATTTGCACACAAATCATTACAATCCGTTACCAGAAAACATAAAATCTCATCTATTTTGAAACAAAAACTATATCTGTTTTAGAACGAAGGAGTATTTTGTTTTATTATGTTCACCTTTTGAGTTTTGATCCATTTAATTGCTCATTAGCATTTTTTCAGACGTCAAGTACTGTCGCAATTGAGGTCCAAACTGAAATGGAATAAATTGCTCGACTTGATTGTAAATTTATAATTAGAGGTATTCGATGAAAAAACATCTCTAAAATTAGTTCCAACTCTCTCCGTGACCTCTTTATCGATCTAGACCTAAAACTTTTTTATGCTTATCAAAGGTTACAACTTGGGAAGTGTGAATGGTCACATA
Source organism: Persicaria tinctoria (assembly GCA_037127255.1). NCBI lineage: Eukaryota > Viridiplantae > Streptophyta > Magnoliopsida > Caryophyllales > Polygonaceae > Persicaria > Persicaria tinctoria. The sequence goes on along the minus strand of JBANSL010000002.1, from coordinate 88,918,499 downwards.
CATCATTGAAGAAGCAAGGAAACCATGAAAATCTGCAATCAATTTCATTTATAGTTACAACCTCCCATTTCAAACCTTTTTGCAATTGCAACTGCGCAAACAAGGCCAAAAAAAAACAAGCAAACCCCACCAAAACTTTTGCTCCTAATAGCCAACAAAGATGTATATAACAAGACTTGTACTGATGATACAAATGGGAAAAAAAATTACCCCCACCCACAATGAATAAATAAAAAGAATTTCAGCATGCCCATTTTCTCTAGCGTAATAAAATGGCCATAGATGGCGAATGCTAGAGAATATGAGCTCGAACATCAGACACTATAGAGAACAGGCACAATCTCACAGGGTCCGGCTCCATCCATCTCTCGTTTTGTGGCCACGTACAAATATCTAGTGAACAAGGCCCTTCTTAGGAACCCTCACTAGGTTGAATGAATGTCTGGTGACAAATCGGACAAAACAGTATCTTCTTTCAAAGAATCAGTGCACTCACGGAATGTGTGCTGCCGACAAGCTGAGACAGGTCTCGGTTCACAGGACGTGCACTCGTGAAGGTGTAGCAAAGGGAAGAAAATGTCACACAAGGAAACGAGGGCAATGGAACTAGACTTGATACTTCAACAACCTGTCTTTTACTGGAGGCTCTAAGGTAGACATGCATTGCTCCCATGCTCCATTTCTAAGCATCTGCACAGAATGGTCAAAGGATTGCCGATCATAAGATAGGAAGGAACACCATGAGACTTTCTTGTGGAGAATCAATCAATAAATGGAGGAGAGAGGTTGAGTATCCAAGAAAATAGTAATCTAATCAAGGACATGAAAAAATAAACGGGGATCGATCCAAGGAAACTCCAAATATTTACACGGGAGACTTCTACCATTCTCTTTTATCAATTTCTCAAATGGACAGATGAAATTGGAAGGTGGAGAACGGTTGAACCGAGAGCAATAAAATAAGAACTTCAGTATGAGGATCATGTCAATGAAAGATCAAATCTCAAAAGGTTTACCTAAGTCTCTTTTTTTATGTGAAGGAAACGTTAGGATAAAGCAGAAAACAAAACAATGTGGAAACAAAACTCACCTGCTTGTAACCCTGTAACACCTGGCAGATCTCATTGTGTAGATCTTCACTCCGGATTTCCTGCCAAAGAATAAAAAGAAAACAAGAGGGTTAAAAACAGTCAACATAATTCAATTTAATTAATCATGTAAGAAGATTTCTCTTACATGCCAGCTGGCTATAGCTTTACACATAAACACAAGAGAGCTCAAAGCCCCAGATGGATTTGTCCTGACCTGCAGAATGTATTAGAATACAATGTCAGGAAAAAAAAAAAAAAAAGGATAATATCACTGTATGCGTAGGGAATAAAGATCCCTACCATTGCACAGAGACCATGGAATGCATCCTCCTTCTCTACATCATCACGTATCCTGCCATAAGTAGATTGATCAAAACAGATTGAACAGATAAAAGATCAAAGGAGCATATAAATAAAAAAATTCATCAAGAGAAGCAAGCTAAAAATGTACAGGCAATTTGAGATGGACCATCTTGAATTTGTGATCATTTATCTTCATTCAATTAAGAAACTAATTTAACACAATCTTACGAGTACTCAGCACTGAAAGGTGTGAATGGAAGACCTTGAGATATCCAATTAACAGCTAGGAAAGAAACTAAAGAGGATCTAACTTGAGCAACTTACAACTATTGATCAGCATGCCTTGATTCTAGTTGGAAAATACTAGTTTGAGATGATCATTCCAGTTCTTTAACTTTTGGTAATGAAAAAGAGTTGGTGAATGGAAAATTTGATCTGATTATTCAAGCAAAGGTGTCTAGAGTATATACAAGAAGACGAGTGTTAGAAGCTTATCCTAGATGCTAGCAAGTACAAAGCTATAAAAAGGCTACAACGATAAAAGTAACAGCTAGGACCTGACCAAAAAAAAGTAACAGCTAGGACCTGACCAAAAAAAGTAACAGCTAGGAAAGCTTTCTAATAAAGATGTCAGCCAAGTAGAGAAATCATAGACTACCGTACAAAATAATAGTAAGATGTAAAATAAAAATAAACAACTTCACACGAATGAGTAGGTACTTTAAGAATTTTTTAGGTCATGACTCAACACTCAATGGTTTACCTAAGTACACATTCTCATGATGTATATTCACCCTTCTGTTAGACAGATGTGGCAATCAGAAAAATCTTTGTGATACCAAAAGAATATGGATGGAACAAATTAACTTACATAGCTAAAGAATTACACCATGGCTGCATAAAGTGCTCCATATGTGGTGCTACAATCTCGGGGCAAACCCAGGCAAGTCTCCCAAGAGTTATCGCACTATTCTCCAAGAGTGATTTATTGAGCCCCTAAACATTGTTGTGAAGAATGATTACTAAAATATTGACAGGAAGGGGGGAGGAGAATAAAGTTCGCACTGAAAGTTAAATTATAAGAATTACCTCTGCATGCTGAAGTATTTGGACCAAACAAGAGATGACAGGCATAACAACAGGAGATATCTCTTGTTGAACCTATGAAACAGAATAAAATAAAGAATGGATCAAGAGACATTAATAGAAATGAAATAGGATAGCAAAAATAAGGTGAGCGATACAAGACTCTTCAATTATTATCCTGAATAAATATAAGACAGCATTTGATCACAATCATTCTCAATATCTTGCGAAAAAGGGGACAGTGCCAAATAGGATGTTGGTAGTGAATAATGGAACAAATTTACTCTGGATGAGCCTCCCTTTCCTCTTTTTCCTACTTGTATTCCTTTTTTTTCTGAAATAATGGAACTGGAACACTAACAAAAGACAAATAAGGATCTTTTTTATGAAACTTGAATCATTTATTACAATTTCAAAGCATGAGAAACTATCACTGGATTTCTGGCTCTTCTTTTCCCTTTTTACTTTTCTATGCCTATCCATAATATATCCAGCCATTTCTTTCAGGAAGCAGGACTCAATTCGAGGAAGCGAAAAAAAAAACATTTTATATCCACTTCTTTCCTTTCTACAAGGTCTTTTGGAAATCAAAGGTTGCCTCCAGGCTATGGCGTTTATCTGGCTCCAGAAAAGATGGTAAGAATTTCTTACAAACCTATGCCCTAGTAACTAAATCCATTCTCTCATATTCTTTCCTGACGTGATTGGCCAATCCCTTCCAGTTGAATAAAAAGATAACGTAAAATCAATTAATCTTACCAAAATAAACTTCTTATGATAATTTGTTACATTTCAGGTGAAGCATAGAGCCATAGAGTTCCAAGAGATGAATGATTGCAAAATAAATGGCCATCTTTCAACATATTTGGCTGACCGGTAATGTTACGATAGACCATCTACTGCATACGGCTTTCTTTGGGATAACGTTAAGGAAACCAGTTTGATGTCTCATCAATTGACTTCTGTATACCAGTTTGAGTGCTGTTTATACTGGTTTCCTCAATCATCCCCCCCCCCCCCCCCCCCTTTTCAAGTCTCACCCACACACAAAAAAAAAAACACCCGAAGTTCTCTATGTATTAAAACATTGGAGAAATGAAGGGCAAGAGTTAAATCTAAAACAACAAATATTTCTCAACATGAATTCAAGGCTAAAATGACATATCACGTGGAAGAGTGCTACCAGTTCAATCTATTTACCAAATATGGCTAAAGGAAAAGTTGATGGAAAGGAGAGCTTGTACCTTGACTGCTAATTCTCCAATTGCCCAACAAGCATTATTTGCCACTGATACGGCTTCCTTCAACTTAGAGAGATCCTGTGAGCACAAATATCAAGTCCTCTTCATACAATAAAATCAATGTTAAAAAAGAAACAAAAACAAACTTCCACTCACCAGTTGCTTGGCAGATATATCAAGGAATTCCGGCAATCGTGGATGCAAATGTCTTGGACAGACCTAGTCAACACATAGGAAGAAGGCCTTTGTTAACAAGAATAGAGACATAAAAAACAAAAGGCCCCAAAGATAGATTCTTCTAACATCTGACAATGTCCACTTACTCTTGCAAGGTCTCCCAAAAGTGCAAAGGCACTTTGACGGACATCGGATGCATCATCCATGCAGCACTGAAGAAGCACATCCCTCAACGTGCTCTGTGAAATCTGCAATAAAATTGCAAGGAATAATTTCAAAATCTCATAGATTCTGTACAAACCTCCATATTAATAATAAGTCATATCTGAGCAGTCTTCTTTTAAGCAAATAGTAGACACTTCAAGAAAACAGATTGTTTTGACTGAGAAAAAATAATATGTAGTAGATACAACAAGGATTGGAAAGTGATGTATAGAATAATAGGTACATTTCTAGAAAATGAATATTTAATTTATATCTAATCTTACAACGCTTCAGCATGAGAAATTACCAAGTTCTCTATTCCTCCACCAAGACCTTCTGTAAGTCCGGAGAGAAGGTCCAGAGAGCACACGATGAAGTCTTTATCATACTGAATACCAGCTGATGCAGGTTTAGTCTGCAATAAAGGCTGAATTATCAACTATAAAATTTCAAAAGAAATAAACAGTTCATACTTATAAATAAGAACATCCATAAGGTTATCAAAATAAATAAGATTTCAGCAAGATCTATGAACAGCAGTTATGGAAACCCCTGTGTCACGAAGTCAACTATGGAAATAGTCTTTTTGTGATAGGTAACTGCAGTATTGTTAGATGGCTGGGAGTTAGTGTCCCTTGATATGAGACAGAAAATAAAATAAGAAGATTGGAATCTCTATTCTTCAACTCTGGTAAAAATAAACAATTAAAAAGTAAATTGCAATATCCACATTGCAGAATAATCGAAAGTCAATTTGAACCATCTACATCATAAGTGTGTGAGTTGCGAAACTCTAACTAAATGTTTGCCAGAAAGTGAATGGTTAATGTTAAAAAAGATAATAAAATGCAGCAAAATAATCATTACCTTGGCCAATTGTTGAGTTTGAATAATACTCATGCACCTTTGAAATACAGGCTCTGCAAATGGAGCAAATCCGGGTCCCAAAGCCTGGAAAATGTTAACAAGCAATATTCTTTAATAAACAATAAAATTCAATCACAAAACTTTATACTGAGCTCACAACATTAAGGGTGTGTTTGGATTCCAATGCATTAATATGATTAAAATGCAATTATAATTATAAACGCTTCAATAATGTTTGGTTACACATTTTACAATTTGTTTAAAATAACGTAAATTTTAAATAAAATACCTGATAAATTGTGTCAGTTAAATAGATTAAGTTTATAATGTGATAATAAACTTTATGCAATAGTGAATGTTTAATTGACATCATTTAAAAGGTATTGAATTTAACATTTATATTATTTTAAACACATTATAAAATCTGTATCCAAACACTATTTAAGTGTTTATAATTATAATCCATAATGCATTGGAATCCAAATATACCCTAAAGATTACATATTTCAACTATGGTTAGCATGTGGTGAAAAAATAGAATTATGAAGAAAATTTAAGCACCCCAACCAAAAACACAATTAGGAAGGTTATGAAAAGGCTAGCAGGTAATAGTCATAATCAGACACTTTTGACAGTTGGAACAGTCAATTTCTAGAACCAGATTTCATACTCTCTTATTCCCCAAGCAGCCCGTGACAATTAAGATTGTATGCTCTTCAATGAAGACTAACAAATTTTGAATGGAATGTCAACCTCTCAATTGTAATATCCTCCTTTCATCTGTTAGAGAGAGAAAGAACAGTCGTACAAACTCATCTAGTAATTTCCTTAGGTGATTAATCACTCAATTTGTAGAACAAGACTCGGAAGATCATTTTAAAAGTGGGCCTATTACACAACTATCTACTTTAACACTTAATCAGTAGCACAAGTGCTTAGCATTATGATTCATCTTGTATGTTCTAGATAACGGGAAAATTTGATTTCACTCTTCTAGGATACCACATCCATATAGTTTATGAAACATGTCCAACTCCAATAGAGCTAACATGAATCTCCGACAGTCAATGGGATATAAATTTCCAACAGGAATCGTGTTTCTCCTACAAGTATCACAGTGACGTATACCTGTGCTATAGAAGTAAAGCACTCCAGCAATGGGAAGATATCTTTATCTGAATTTGCAAGTTGCTTCCATTTGGCAATTAAGGGTGGCATGAAAATATTCAAATATGCAGGCTGCCAAGAAACCACAAAGCAGCTCAGAGATTGATGTCTTAATATAATAAGCACCATATAAGATATAGAAGTCAATAGACTACCTGATTTAATTCTGCACCCACAGCATCTGCTAATGTTCCAATAGCATCATAGACAAGTCTGAGGTTTTTTCTCTATACAAAGTATAAGCAAAGAGACAGAAAGGCTCATTAGTAGGTAATAAAAATTATATATAGAAAAACACTCAACTCTAATTATTAAGTTCATGTAAGCATAGGGAGTAGAAAACTGAAACAAAATTTATAACCTGATATTTTCCAAATGCACACATTAAATGCTGCAAAATAATTTCCAATCTTGGTGCTAACTCTTCAGCAGCATCCTGAAAAACATAGAACAATCAAAGTCCCGAACAAAATTTGAAAATATATACAGAGGACAATTTTATTTATTTATTTGGGGGGAGGGGGGGAGGGTCACCTCTTCAAGTGTTGCGAATGCTGAACATGCAGCTTCCTGCACACGCTTGTTTGTATCCAGTAATCTCTGAAGAAAGCCAATTAAAACCTTCTCAAACTGTTCCTTCCCTTTCTGATGGCTAGTTCCCTGAAATCATTTATAAAAAATGAAGGGCTTTAATTGCGGTACACACAGCTTCTAAGGTAAACAAAATGGATCACACATACGTGTATTCGAACATACAGAACAGTTTGCTAATGTTTCAAGGCATTAGAAAAACATCCAACATTTCAATATGAGAAACCATACTCATCCAAAAAAAAACTGGCTCACACATGAGCTGTCTATAAACCCCACACCACCCGCACAGGGATTCCAGACATACTTTTTAGTACAGTACAGAACAGTTTGCTAATTTTCCAAAGCAAATGAAAAACACTGAATATGACAATATGAGAAAAAAATACTCATCAAAGTAAGATCTGACTCGCACACGTGCTGTCTATACCCCTGTACCATCCGCACGGAGGTTAGAGACAGCATGTTTCCTGTGCAACCAACAGTTTAAATTGGTGCGCACAAAAGGGAGCATTAATCAACATTTGCCTCTACAATGGGACTTGACAAAAATATATAGACTTTCTAATATAATTTAACTGCAATTCAGGCTGTGTAGGGTTTGGTATTTAGGTTCTTTGTGGGCACAATCAACTGAAGCGCCTTCAGCCAAGCCAAAGGGAGAGTTTCATTATTTTCTAGAGTTTCATTATTTTCTACTCACTCTCTTCAATGATGATTTGATAGTACTTTATCCTTTCTAAATTAGATATAAGTAATCAAAGATATTTTCTTATTGATGAATAAAACCAGCAAGGGAAAAATAAAGACGACATACCTCAACAACAAATTTACTGAATCGTGAAAGTGTCCAACAAGAAATACTCCGAATGAGGGGGAACTTGTCATCTAATAAAGGGATGAGAAAATCCACGATCTGCATGACAGAAAATAGTTTTTTCACATAATACAACTGGAATCACCATGATGATACAATTTCTAATTCAAGACCTTTCAGCAGTAAACACTTGATGATATAGGACATAATTTACAAATTTCATAGCCATGTTATCAAGAGAAGAAGAACAAAAACAACTGTTAAAACATTTTGTGGCAAAATTCAGTCAAAGGACTGAAAGGGCAATAGATATTATGTCATGGAAATCAATTCATTTCTCCAAGTAATTTTCTATGAAGGAAATAAAAGATATTGTCATGAAGTGAAATACACCTGGTTATTATTAAGAGAACTCGATAACCAAGAAAACCTTCCTAAAACTATTATATCAGTCTTCTCTCAAACTCCAAAAATGTGGGTAAATTTTCTACATATACTACTCCCAAGTCTTTACAGATCTTTTGGCTTCAGCAATGTATTGAGTTCCATGTGTCAATCTTTTGGCTCTAGAAAGACATTAACATCTCCAATAGTGTAACTATTCATTTCCATGAAGTAAATACTTATCTACTACGATTGTAAATTTTTAGAAGTGCATTATGGGTAAATACGCTCAATTGATGGCCAATTTCATTGTAGGTGTTTTTGTATTCCACAAAGTAAGTCCATTGTGGAGCCAAGACTGCAACATCCATACGCCGGTTTAGTCAACCAGGGGTGTGTGTGACATTGTTACTCACAACAGAAAAGAATGAATGAAATGAACTTCTTACAAGAAACATCCAGATTCAAGAACAAGCTTGACAAAGAAAAGATTACCTCAGACAGATGAGGATATAAACCATTGATGCAACCTTCCCCAATAGCCCCAATTGCCAGAACTACAGCTTCTCTTTCTTTCCAGGACTGGTCATTAGTAGCGGAGAGTTTGGGCTGCATAAGTTTATGGAAAAGATATTACAAGAACGGTGACAAATAACATTCAGCATACCCAAATACATCAATTTGCAAGATCAAACAATTCCATTCATATACTTTGACCCTTGATCAAGGCAATTGCAAACAAAAGAAAAGAGAAGCTGTTCTAATCTCATCACAGATCATCAACAAGTCTTACCTTTTACATCCTACATTCTCCCTATATCATAGAGATGACACAAGTACAAGAACCTTTGGGGACTAGAGTTCTCCTTCCCCCACTCATCTCTTTTAATTAAATATATATACAAACACTTTACAGTACTGATCAGTGATCATAAATAGCTAATAAGCAACACACAAGCAAAAAGAGGGAATGATTTGACGATTATAAGAAGAATTATTTTTATGATTGGTGCTCTAACTAGATGGAAGGATAAAAACTTGCTTTAAGCCACTATATATGATTATGCTACTTCACTACTAGCCTAAGCTGATTTGTTTCCTATGAGGCTGAATAATGATGGAGCAGTTTTGAAGTTTTGTTCTCAAGTAGCTTAGGCCCCTTATGAGGCTGAATAAATAATATATTTTCTCAAATACTGTGATTATTTGCACGGGACATGCAGAGAAGGCTGTAGCCTGTATGCAAGACCACATTCGGGAGACAAGATCTATATATAAGCCCAACGGATTCCATATCAAAACCATTTTGGCAATAAGACGGGCAGACTACTAAGTTTACATGGCGTTCAATGTCATTCCTATATTCCAACAGAATGTTGGGCTGGAACCATTTTGTCATTCCTATGAGGGATAGCCCATATTCCAACAGAATCTTAATTAATTATCCCGAAAAGAAAAACAGAAGAATGGGGTTCATAAAGAAAAATAAAGTCAGTGCATCATAACATGAGCTGGAACCAGGAAACAAGAAAAATAACTAGAATTTGCGTGACACTTATAGGAAAATGTCAAATACCTGAATCAAGGGCATCAAGGTAGGAAGAATCTCATCCCCAAACACATTGGACAGTACATCCAAACCAGCAGCACTGCATTTTCGCAAATTCCAAACATTGACTACATCATCCTGTATCATAGCATCGAACAAAGCTGACATCAAAAGGTATTCAGGCAAATCTTCTGTTAAGTACAAAAAATTTGAAAAATCATGGTAAATGGAAATCCAACAGAAACAGATTGCACGCCCCGAGAAGGTAAAACATACATCATCTTCCACGTTATCAGACCCATGAAAACGAGATGAATGAAAACGAGGCTTCAGATCCTGTAGAAAGAACAAATAGTAATAAGTATGCAAGTTAATAGACTAAATAGAAAAGACAAAATACAAAAATAATTGAAAAATAATGTTCACACCTGTTCTCTGTCAGGAATAGACTCATCTTCCTGCACCACAGTGGCAATGTCCCAGTCAATGCATACAACACCACTAGAGAAGATCTAATAATGCTTTAAAAAAAATTCAAACCTCTGCTTCAGCAAGTGATTCATCATCATCAGAATAGACCATATTTGACAGTAAAACCTACAAATAATGTTCAATAAAATCCCAAGTCTCACAGGCTTTATAAAAAATAGAAATGACGCAATTAGAGGTCATAATAACAGAAGACATAATACAGGAATTAGCCTTGGAAGGAATTCTTGCAAGATCCCTGGTGGTAACTGAGTATCACAATATGCACCCCTATCAAAATGCACAAAATAAAGATAATTCCTTGCATTAGTAACAGTATGATCCTTGATGGCATACAACTAAGGCAGCGCGTCTTAGAAATAAGTTCAGTAAGTCAACCAAAACATCGAATGGCTGCATTCACCCATTCACCTAAACAGATATTATAATATAAAACTATTTGCCAAATTTCAATAGCAATATCCAACTATATAGAACAAAACTTCATAAGGGTAAATGCCTCTTTGGTAATTTTTCTATGTGAATAAAATTATTTTTTAAACAACGTTACGTTCCTTTTTCAATATTCATATTTTAAATCATATGAATGGCAGAATGGGAGAGCAATTAAAAAATACAGCTTTTATAATCAAATAATATAAAAATTACTCTAAACATCCAACAAGATCATATCGAAGATACTAACCAAAATTCACAAGCTTCAAGTGCTACTTCATCATCACTGTCCTGGTTAGCTTGCAGCATGTACTCTATTACATTCCTCACATAAGGCTGCAATATAGGAATTGTAGAATTATGTCTAGGATGATCCCAAAGGACGTCAGAACAAACAACTGTACAGGACTGATGATTTGACAGCTAATTTTTCTCAATTATCCATATGACTTTAATGAGCAGTTGAATCAAATTTTCACTGAAACAGAAAAAGAAATACTGTATAAAATACAATAATTTTATAACCTCCAAGAAAGAAGGATGAACTTCAATAAGCTGGACGAAAGCTGCACAAACCTGTTCACCAAAAGCACAGATACTAAGCAACAAGGAAAAACATTTCACAAAAAAAAAAAAAAAAAAAACCAGAAATGATATAAAACACACAAGTATTCTTTCACTTTTAATCGGAAAGGTTAATAAAAAAAATGATAAAACACACTAAGTATTCTTTCACTTTTAATCAGAAAGGTTATACTAGCTGCCCAGTGGGGGTGTAGGAAAGGCCCCTCTCAAAGGACAATGAAAAGTCCCAAATACGTGAACACACAAGAATACATCCATAACCTCCAATGGTGATTGGTGAAGGCTAGTTCTTTCACAGTAAGTGTACCAAACACACAAGAATACATCCATAACCTCCGATGGTGGAGGCTAGTTCTTTAGATTGTTTCAGAATCGAAACATATACTCTCTGTTCCTATCTTTACCCAACATTCAACTCACCACTCATTTTCTATTAAAAGTTCTTTCTCTCTTTTTCCAATATATATTACAGCCATCTATGATGTACAGAAGACCAGAGAATAATTCTTTAGAATCTATTACAGATAGATACGCATTCTATAATCTAGGAAAATATATATCATTTAATAAGTAAAGATGGTATAATAACAAACAAGAACTTACCAATTTCCGCACCCCTGGTGCAGTATCATTAGCTAGAACAAATAATCCCTGGAGATACTGGTCCATTGAGCTATACAGAGACTGAAAAGAAAAAAGATCAGTACATAGTTATCAAAGAAGAGTAACACATTGTAACACTATATGTATCGAAGTATAAGTTATAAGAAACACTCACAGCAGGCATCAACATGATGTACTGATTTACAGAACTGAGAGCCAGCTTCCTCAGCATGGGATGTGGTGACTGGAAAAACTGCACATCCAGAACCAGATGAGAAGAGGGTAAACACAGAAACCCAATCAAAATTCAGTGAAAAAAATGTTATAAAGTAAACTATACAGATATCTAAAGCAAAAATAAGATATTTCCAAAATCCCATAATTTCTTTTTAAAATGAGTTACCTTTAAAAATCTTGGAAGGAATAGATTGATAGGTCGTTCATTCATGCCCGGCACATCTGAATCCAATACTTGGGGTATGTCCTCACAAATCTGGTGGCACCATATGATACGTGAACAAAGTGATTCCATGAGTCATTCAAATTAATCTTAATACCAAACTAACATCAAACTAGCTAATTTTGACCCAGCTCCTTCAGCACCTTTAGAGTCTCGCAGACAAATATCAGATTAATTGCAATCTGGATAAGTCAATATACGAAACAAAATGATTCTAGAAGCTTCTAATTTTTCAGTTTAAAGAGAGAAGTTGGATGGCTTTTATATTTGAAGCATAAAAAACTAGCTTCCAATAATTATGGAAATGTAAGAAGGCAACACAAATATCATCAAATATAGATAAGCCTCAGTACAATACAAACAAGGGAGAAACAAAGTTGGCCTAAAGACTTGATAAAGAATACAGATCCTCGGACCTAACTTCACAACTTCCCACTTATTTAATCCAGTCTGCATGGTCCAATATTATTTGAGATACAGATTTTCATCACCTGTGCACTATGTGGAAAATTCACACCTTTGACACTTACATATGCACCTATGTTTGTGCCTTTAAATTAAATCTATATCGTGAAACAAGAACTTCTTCCCAAGTTCAAGAACGGAAACAAATTTTGATTTATATTTCCTGCTGATGAAAGTATATCAACAGGGAGGTTTCCTGAAGTGGAAAACAATATCATTTCAAAACCTCAGTTTGTGCATTCTCATCTCAAAACGAAATAAAATATGAAAGACAAAAGGCATACCTTAGACAAAGCATCCATTGCACCTTCCATGTGATTAAGATCATTGCTATCAAGGCAAGAGCCAAGAGCATTAATCAGCTCAAGCCATGTGCAAACCCCACCCAACTGAACAATAACACTAATAATCGTTCCTGTAGTATTGCGGATGTTCCGATCAGGTGATCCTAGGCAAGGTAACAACTCCGATTTTATGTAATGCTGGTTTACAGGGGACAAATTCTTGAAAGAGGTCCTAAGATTATTCTTCAAAAGCAATCCAGCAGCTTGTCTTATCTCCACTGATTTTCCCTGCACAAGTAACGGAACAACCAGAAGATTAAAATCAGTTTAATACACTAGTTCTGATTCCCAAACAATAGAATTACTTGTAGTGTCCTTTGCAAAAACTCTTCTAGTAAAGGCTTGCTACCATAGCCTAATTAACCAATATAGCACCAACAGGAGCATGAATAAAGCTTCTTCTTTTATATGCAATAAAGGAATAAACATCCTGGAAAGCTAAACCCTTCAGTAGCAGAAATCAAATGCCTATTTGACCTAATGTAAGAAAACACGAAAAACAAAATTCGACAATACAAACCACAATTGAACCACTCAAGGCAAAACAAAAGAGAAGAAATTTAGGTTAAACAAAAGCGATCACACTCAAAATCGACACGACCACATCAAAGAGTGAACAATTTCACGGTGAAAAGAGGGAGCATGCGGAAATGAACATATGTAAAACCATACATCGGCACGGGAGAGAATGAAAACGAGATAATTGTTGAAGTCGGGGAACTGGGAGTAGTGCTGGAGCTGTTGAAGAATCTGAGACTTATCAACTGTAGAGGTCGGGGAGATTTGCTGCTCCAGCAGCCCACAGATCTCCACAAACCCTTCTTCCCGAGGTTGCCATGAAGAACCGGCCACCGCCGCCATTAATCAAGCACTGGCAACTGTGGAGGGAGAGATTTGGGAGGGTTTACAGCGAGCAAAAGGGGGGGTTTGGGGGAGGAGGAGAGACTTTCGCAGGTTTGTAATTCGGAGCTTGGAAAGGGGGAGCCAGACTTGCTTGCCTACTTGACCTTGCTCTCTAGCGGCCGGCTTAGCGTGACATGTACATTTTTGTCTTAAAAATAAAATAAACAATTATATGGGTGTGTAGAGTTAATTAGTAATTAATTTATCTTCCAAATTTTATTTTTAATGTCAAACCCCATGTCACCCCATTTCGGAACCCTTCTCTACAAAATGGAAACCCGTGTCACCCAATGTCAAACCCCATGTCACCCCATTTCGGAACCCTTCTCTACAAAATGGAAACTCGTGTCACCCAATGTCAAACCCCATGTCACCCCATTTCAGAACCCTTCTCTACAAAATTGAAACCAGGGACGAAGAAGACGAACAGGGACGAAGAAAGATTTAGAGAGAGAGCAAGCGGCAGGTGAGAGAGAACAGGGACGAAGAAGACGAAGTAGAGAGCGAGAGAGCAAGCGGCGCCCACGCCTTCCACCGCCGCCGGCCTCACCCTCGGGTCGGCCTTCCACCCACCACACCACCGCCGAGGAACAGCCATCTCGCTGCAGCGATCCGTCGAACCAGGAAGGCCGACATTACTAGCCCCATCTCGCCTGGCTCACACCCAAGACCACCCCCTATCAGCCTGACAACCAACCTCGGACAAGCGGCGGCGGAGAAACCGCCCAGATCTGAGAAAAAGGCAAGAGCGAGGGAGAGGAGAGAGAACAACAACCCAGAGCGCCAGAGCCCACCTCTTCCACCGTCGGGCCGCCGCCGGCCTCGCCCTGGGGCCGGGCCAGACAGCCCCGGCGACGCCCACGAACCACCACTACGAACCAAGGCACCCAAACGAGGGTTGCCAATGCCTGTAATTAAAATTTTTTTGGGGGGGCATAATAACCTAGAATAGCAGGTTTGGGGGGAGGGTTTACCTTGGCATTTTTGCAAATTGTTGGAAAAAATGGTATTCTTGCAAATTTTCCCAAAAAGTGGTATTTTTGCAAACTTTTCCCAAAAAGTGGTATTTAGTGCTATTCCCTGTAAATAATAATATGAGGTCCCACTCCCTTTTGTCCCACCAATTCCCACCCACCCTCTCTCCTCCCTTCTCTCTATCTCTCTTTTTAATTTGGGTTTCTTGGGTTTTTAGTATAGTTGCTAACTTATCAACTCAAAATTGGGGTTTTAAGCTTTCTCTAATATTATAATGTTTTCTTATCACTAAAAACTACCAATGTGGGTGCTCTTAGGGCTCGGTTGGTTAGTAAAAAACAGTCCAACAAACACTTTGTTAGAGCCCGATCCATTTTTTTTTTTGATTAGGTAATAATTCGGTTGGAAAACCTAACCGAGAGCATCCAGGCGGATGAGATCAATAAGATCTGGGTGTTGTTCCAGTGCCAGTCCGATAACAGGGCGACCAAGGTGTGCAACCTTGTCTGCCGTCCTGTTATCCTCACGGGGCACATAGGAAAATGAGATATCAAGGAAAGGCTTAAGAAGTCATTTGACATCACCCATAATTAATTCAATTTCCCAAGGGCAAAACCCGTTGTTCATTAAGTGATTTACTATGGTTTGAGAATCACCCTCAATCTATGTAGCACGAAAACGCCTATGTGGGGCACAGTGTCGTGTCGGAAACACGGACACGACACGAAACACCTCGGAAATGCCTGGACACGGTCAAGACACGGTCAAGAAACGGTCAAACTTCGGACACATATGGAAACGTGATGGAAACGTATTGGACACAGTTCATAAATAATGGACACGGTTTAGAATTAAAAAAAACTCGGTTCATAATTAAAAGAAAAAAGAAAAAAGCAAACCCGGCTCTCAAACTTTCCCCTTTTCTTCTTGAGCGTTCTTCTGCACTAGGCACAACCAAGCGATGTTCTACACTATCCACCGCCGTTCTTCGATCTGCACCAGGCACTGTCGATCGCCGGGCTTTCTGAACATAAACGAGTGTCGTTCCTGCCAATCTTTTTTCTCCCCTCCTCGTCTCACTATACTTTGATTTATTTTTAGACTTAGCAATTCTTATTTGTATATATTTTAATTTGAAATCTTATATAATTATTTATTTATATCTCATTGGTCTTAACATCTAGATGACTCTTATTAGTATAAATGTATACATCTTTGCAAGACCTTTAAAATGATATATATATCATATATATATATATATATATATATATATATATATATATATATATATATATATCTTTGACGTGTCCGTGTCCTATGTTTTTTGAAATTGTCGTTTCCCTGTGTCTTCCCGTGTCCGTGTCCTGTGTCCGTTTCCGTTTCCGTGCTACATAGCCCTCAATTATTACTTTACCATAATTGTTGATTTTTGCACACATTACTCCCTCCTTTAGAGCAATAGCTTTTGCCAAAATCGGACTTTGTTTTCCTATATGTTTATTCCCAACATTGACAGCTTTACCTTCTGAGTTCCTAATTATATACCCAATACTAGCTTCCCCAGAAGTATTAACCGCTCCATCAAAATTGAGTTTCATATAACCGTATTCGGGTTTCTTCCACTTGACATTATTCCTGCTAACCCTTCCTTTTCTTCCACCCTGCACTCTTGTTTCCAAATTTGCATCTTCTTTGTCCTCCGTTTGAGCCTTTTCCCATCCTTCTTTTATAGATTTGATAAACGGGTGTATCTCCATATGTGTTGGCGTTTCTGCTTCTCTAAAAATCTTTTTATTCCTAAAATACCAAATGGACCACCACTTTAATGCCATATCTTCCTTTTCTTTGCTTGTTAGTACTTCACCTAATTTTGTCATAATGGTGTTTCCCTTGACTAAAGTTGTATTGAGACTATTTACAATCCTAGAGCATTTGCTAGTCTGTAGTAGAAGATTTTGCCCAAATGGACATTTAATAAACAGATGGACTTCATCCTCCTCATTTGCACCACAGAAGCAACACTCATTCGGAATGGGCGCTCCCCGCTTACTTAATCGATCTCTAGTTGGTAGACCATTCTGGGCGATTTTCCACAAAAAATTCTTAATCTTAGGGATTGTATTTACTTTCCAAATCCACTTAGTAGGGTCGTCACTGAATGAATCTTGATTTGTAAGAAATCGAACCGCACTGGCAGTGGTAAACCACCCCTGCTTATCATAGCGCCAATACAGCCTATCTGCCATCCTATGAATTGGAAGAGGTATGCTATGAACTTTTTCCGCCCAGTCCCTTCCAAGGGCATTGAATAGCTTGTCTCTATTCCAAACACTGTTTTCTATAAAATCGCTTACTCGGGCCTCCTCATCTTCAACAGTTTTAGTATTAACACATGCGATCAGGGGTTTCTGAGAGATCCAAGAATCCTTCTAGAATTTTGCTGATCCACCGCCCCCAATGGCCCAAGCTAAGCCCTCCTTAAATCTGTTAATCAACGCAGAAGCATTCCTCCATTGCCAGGAAGCGTTTATAGTCTTAACGTAATTTAGTATATCATTTTGTTTTAAGTATTTGTGTCTAATAATTCGAACCCATATGTTATCCGGATCTATTAATGTTTTCCACAGTAATTTCATCTGAAGCGCCTCATTCATTATGCGTGTTTTTCTTATATTTTGACCGCCTTTGCTTCTCGGTCTACATGTAACGGCCCATTATAATTCCCGAGTTACGTTTCGAGGGATAAAACCCTCGTTAGGATCTTGCGCCCCGAGTACAGGTTGAAAGTTTGAAACCAAGGATTCGTAGTTTAAAGTGGGATTTCGCACCCAAATTCGAAGGGTCCATTGGAGACCCCGGGGTAAACCCCTGTACCTGCCCTAAGGCTACAACGCGCAAAACCTTTTATCATGCAAAGGATATAAGTTCTGAAAATGATACAACCAGTGTCACGGCAGAGCCGGGTCAAAACAGAGTATAATAGGAAGAAATCTCAAAAGCATGAATCTGGTGAAGTCAGGGTTCAACACTCACTCTCCGCCATATGAATGGACCCCGTCATAACAGCACAAAATCAAGCAGTGGATTGGGTACCTGAAACTATACCACCAAGTCAGGCCAAGAGTCCGCCCGCGCAGTGGCGGATGCTTTTGGTAGGTTGGGGATGCTCAAGCATCCCCAAAAAAAAAAAAATTGCTTTTTAGTGTTAATTTCCTGATATTTTACGTCAAGCATCCCCAACCCGGGAAAAAAATTACAAAAGAAATTTTGTTTATACCTTTAAACATTCTCGGAATGATGAAAAATTTACCTTCAAGTATCCCCGGAATAACGGTCCAGGATCCGCCCCTGCGCCCGCGGGTCCTTTGACCGCGCTGAGGACATATAATATGCCTATACCTAGAATAAAGGATGTCTTTATGCAGTACTGAAATCTTAACCACACTATCATGCTCCTAATTCATATATGCAGTATATTAAGGAAGGCCTTAACAAAGAATATCAAGCGGTATATCCCTCTTCTACCACCACCCCTCTTCCAGACAGGGTGGAGACTGGCCAGTTCGATGCTATAGCATATCAAATCTCATCATCATATCATATCTCATGCTCATCTCGTATCTCGTGATATATATGTAACTCAAGGAGGACAACACCCGATGAAACTGGGCTGCCCTATGACCCTAGCAAGGACTCTAGGACTCACAGATAACGGTCGTTCTGTATTCAAACGCATACAGAATAAGAATGCTCATTCGTAAGTGCAATTCCTAAGCATGGTACTACATGACATGTTCTTATGCATACGCAACACCTACATACTATATGACACATTAGGCAGGAGATACTGGTTTTGAATATTATTTGGAGAGATTTATAACGGGTTGTTTTTATTAAATAAAACCTTTGCATATCATACAAAGGTTTTGAAGATAGATTTGAATTAATCAGAATCGATCTCCCTTGTTGGGACAGGGAGTTGGCTTTCCATTTGGACAACTGATTTTTTGTTTTATTGATTACCTCTTCAAAGGTGTGTTTATTTACTCTCCCATTAATAATAGGACAACCTAAGTATTTTTCCATAACCCTTATGTTTGTCATCTGAAGCGAACTTTCTAGCAGTCGTATTCTTGTCTCAGGAACTCCCCCTGTTGTTTGGAATGAGGATTTATGATAATTGACTTTTTGGCAAGATACCCTACAATATTCCTCTATTACAGATTTTAATTTTAGACTAGCTTCTAACGTAGCTTTGGAAAATATAATTGTATCGTCTGCAAAGGCTAGGAAAGGAATTTTTGGACCACGATGGCCAAAGTTAAAACCTATTCTGCTCAATTGGTCCATAGATTCCTGCTGAAGTTTTCTTGCTAGTACTTCTGCTCCAAGAATAAATAAGAATGGTGAAATAGGATCACCTTGTTGAATACCTCTCGTAGGGAAGAACAGATCCGTTGGGGAACTATTTACTAGTACCGAGAAAGATACTATTGTTATACATTTTTTTACCCAATTAATAAATTTCTCATGGAAACCAAACCTTTGCAGAATTTCCAAAATAAAATCCCAGTTAAGTCTATCATAGACTTTTTCCATGCCGAGCTTAATCGCCATCCATCCCTCCTTACCTTTACGCGTTTTAAAAGAATGGAAAACCTCATGCGCAATTAACACATTGTCTTGAATGGCTTTATCCGCAACGAAAGCTCCTTGTAACGGGTGAACCAGTTTACCCATTACTTTTTTTAGTCGTTCTGTAAGGATTTTCGATATGATTTTGTATATCGTTGAACATAAGCTGATCGGTCTATAATTATTAGTTGAGGATGGATTATCCACTTTTGGAAGTAATGTGATAAACGTGTGATTAACCTGACGGAGAAGCTTCCCAGAGTGAAAAAAGCCCTTCACCGCTCTGATCACCGAAGGGCCCACAATGTCCCAAAAGGTTTTATAAAACTCTGCTGAAAAATCATCTGGTCCTGGGGATTTATTTCGTCCTAGACTAAAAACCGCATTCTTTATTTCACCATTTTGAACTGGTTTGATTAGCTGGTCATTATCCTCTTCAGTAATTCCAGTCATGATTTGATCCAAAGTACTTCCCCAGTTAAACAGTTAGAATTAGTATGGCAATCCTTTTTTTGAATCTTTTATCAAAATCATTTATGAAAGTATCCTGAGTTTGTGTCAGCTAGTTTTATGTGTTTAGATTTTGCTCTCTGACTCCAAAAAGTTTTGTGAAATTTTATTAACGCATCTTTTTTCTGAATTAACCTATTCTGCTTGTTGGCAATGCTCGGGTCAAAAGAGTTACATAATTCACCTTGAATATCAATCAATTTTTCCTCAATATCTTCTAGTTGGCGAAAAATATTACCAAAAGTCTTTTTATTCCATTCTTTAATTTTTGCTTTAAGGATTTTTGTTTTAAATGTCAGCTGATACATCGCAGATCCTGGACAATTCGCCCTCCAAGCTTGTTTAACAATTATTCTTAAATCCTTTCTTTTTAGCCACATATTTTCAAACTTGAAAGGTGCAGCCTGAGGAGATACTTCATCAGCAAAAGTCATTGTAATAGGACAATGATCTGAGGAAGAGAATGCATGGTGGGTTAGGTGAATGCTAGGACAGCATGCCAGAATCTCATTCTGAACCAGAGCTCTATCCAGACGTTCATGAATATTCTATGGACCTATCTTTTTTTTTTCCTCCAGGTAAATCTATTTCCACTAAAAGGTATATCTACCAATTCACAACTATTTTTAATCTCATTTAACCTAATCAATCTAGTTAGGGAAATTTCTGCACCTCCTTTTTTATCATCATTTGAAAATCATTAAGATCTCCTATAACTATAGTGGGTATTCTTGATGAAGTTACTAACGATATTATTTCTTCCCAAAATCTTGTCTTATCTCGTTCTTGGGCAGGTGCATACACAAACAAAATCTGACATTCAAAATTCATATTTGAGTTACTATAAGTTGCACTAATGAGACGGTGACTATAATGATTTATTGATAATGTTTCATGTGTCATGAAATGAGATTTCCACATCACTCCAATTCCTCCAGATTTGCTGTAACCTACAGCAGGGACCCATATAGCTTCATCAAACCCTGCTGCTCACTAGCTTTTTTCCTTTGGGATTTTGTCGGTCTTTGTTTCCATAATAGACATTATTTTGATCCTTTGTATGTTACAAAAAGTACCCAGTTCTTCCCAAAAATTTGATCTACCAATTCCTCTCACATTCCATGAGCCAATTTTCATATTAACCTAATTGTATCCCTTGCACTTTTAGCTTGAAAAGCTTTTTTTCTCATGAATTGATTATATCTTCTGGCAATAGATACATTAATAATTAATTTTTTTTTACAGCTTTTACCTTTATTATTACCTCTTGATTTAGCTTATACATCTTTAACACATGAGGTATTTCTTTAAGCAAAATGATGTTAGGTAAGTTAAAAAACTTAAGAGTTTTAATTTGAATATCCCATACCCTTATTTCCAGGAGACTTCCTTTACTCTTTCTTCCAATAGCTGTATAAAAGCCAAAATTTCCATGCCTTTTAATTCCTATTCCATCAACTCCAGAATACCCCGGACAAGGCCTAATTATTCTTAGTTCACTATTAAAAACACGAACACAACTGTATGAATATCCAATTCCGTACCACTTTTCCCATCTAAACTTCTGAATATCTCTTTGTTTTATTTTACATCCTACCTTTACACAACATTGGTCATTAAACAAATTTCTGCACTCAAGCCAATATCTGTTGGACAAAACCAAATTACAATAAATATTTAAATTCCATGATTTTGTGCATCTTATCAATACTGTGAGCAATAAATATTTAAATATTTGGACAGAATCACTTCCCAATTTGGCAATGACAGAACCATGATACCACTTGACAACACACGACCAATAGACAACTAATTTATCATAACAAACGCAGCTATAGCTGCACCCATTCTTACAATCGACACAATATTCGACTACAAACTTAGACAAAACATAGACTTATTGACCTTCCTACCCTGTTACATATACTGCACAAGGTGCTTATTTTATCCCATATATAGAGATCAGGGCAGGGAGAACAGGCATACGACCATGACATGACACTTACAACCAAATTTTACATACGTAATTAAGTCCTTACAAAGAAGCTGATCATACAGACTTTCACAAACCAGATTTTCAGAATGAGGAGTAGGCTGCCACACTTCTCTCCATGTTTTCCACCCTCTAAGAAAACGTGAAGAATGATCCTCCCATAGTTGACTACACATTCTTGCCCCTCTTGGTACTTCCACCCATCAGTTTTGAGCAAGCAATTTCTCTATCCTCATCCCCAAGTTTATGTTTGCCCGACTCAGATTTAACCGATCCCTCGACACCAAGCTGCTCAAACCTCATGGTCACCGTAGGCGAGCCAGAGGGAGCAACGAGAGGGTCGAAGCAACCAGTATCGAAGAACACAGGTTTGCTCAGGTTTGGCAAAAGAAATTCAGAGGAAGCAGGGATGTCTCGAAGCATTTTATCAAAATCTGCTTGCGTAAAATCAGCAGGAAAACCAGAAAAATCAATGGAGTTTTCATAACTAACCTCCTCATCCAATAACTCATCCACAAGGAAATCTTCATCGTCGGCACCATCGTACTCGGGGTCTTGGAAGACAGCTTCAATTAATTCTTGATTCACATCACCTGGGATTTCCACAAAAGGGGCCTCATCAACCATGTTAGCAGGAACATCAAATTCAGCCTCAATTTCCTCCACTTCCGACTCATTTTCCTCTTGCTCAAGTATCTCTTCAGCCATCGGCTCATCAATGACAGCCTCAATAACAATGTCAACATTTTCAGAAATTTTAACACCAGCACCAGTATTCTCAGATATACCTTTCCCAATAACTTCTGCATTCTCAACGACAATTGCAGTGGTGGTGGATTCCTCACCAGTTTGCACTGAAGAATCAGTAGCCGAGGAACCAGAGCCAACATCAACATTTGCACCGAAGCTTTTCCACAATTCAGCCTTAGAGTGGCCGAAGGAGGGAGGGGGGAGTGGACGAGATTTTTTAGGAGCAACAGATTTCCACTCCCCACCATCATCAGATGGGCCAACCCCGCCTTGAGAGGGGCTGCAGCAACCTCAGGTTTTCCTCCCAAGACGCCCCCAGAGGGAGCACTGCACACCCTGCGCTTAGGACAGTTCTCAAAAGCATGATCAACCATCCCACAACAGCCACACCCTTCAGGGAAGTCCTCAAACCAGAGATGGAAAGCTTCAATTTCACCTTTTTCATTAGGCACAAACACCATTTTGCTCGGAATTTTCTTTAAATCCGTCTTGATACAGATCCGAGGATAACAAAGCCTAGCCCCGATGGGGTTAAAGGCCGCCACCCTTAGGACCGTACCAATACGGTTTCTCTCAATAATCGATGTAAGGATGGATTCACTTACAAACTTCGTTGGCAGCCCAGGAATACGCACCCACGGATCCATTTCAGTCACGGATTCAGCCCAGGGATCGAAATCCTGTACCCAGGGGCGCAACAACATGAGTTGGCCGGCTACGTGGAAAGGCCTGCCCGCCCACACTTTGTCTCGGTCTTCCTTCTCATCAAACTTGAGCTCAAACCAGTGGTTAGCCAGCGGCACCAGTTGGAACCCACCACTCAAGAACTTCCGGTTCATCTTGATTCTCTTGCGAACATCTTTAGCTTCAATGGGACTTCCCACAATGGTTGCAAAGAGGGAGGTATCTAACAAGCACGAAATATTTTCTTGAACATCCGCCTGGATTTCCTTCAGCAACAAAGCATCAATCTTAGATTTCTTCAAGAGTCTGTCAACCTGCTTTTGATTTACTTTTGGAAGTCCAGCAGAGGAAAGAGAGATTCCATCTACTGGACTACCAGAAGTGGGGTTTTTGGGGCCCTTGCGGGCGGTTTTGGTTGGTGAGACGAAGGACTCGCCCTCCAGAGGTTTCTTACCCTTGTCCATGGCGGACGGGGCCATTGAAAGCCAAAAAACAACAACGAAGTTAGATTGGTGAAAAGAGAGAGTTATGAGTAGAAAGCAGCACTGGATGAAAGTAGTAGAGATTTGCACATACCAGATTTGCCTCTGGATGAAAGTAGTAGAGATTTGCACATACCAGATTTGCCTTATACAGATGTAAGGAAGAGAAATCGAAAGCCAACCGCTGTCAACTTTCAAGACACCATACCTCTGCTCTGAAAACGTGTAACAGTACACGATCAGAGCAAGACGTCTTCCAATTGGAGAAGAACCAAGATCTTCCCCCCTCAAGAATGTAATCTGTACTGCTACACGTAGGGGATGAGGCCAAGGAGGAGGGCGATTACTCCACGCCTTTAACCAACAAGCCATCCAAACTCTCACATGAACGAATCGAGCATTTACTCCGAAGATCTGACCGTACTGTACTTTTTGATCGATCCTCTTCCTCCCTCGAAAATTTCCGAATTGGAAATCCACAAGTACAAGCCAAGAACTATCACGCAATCTTTCGATTGGATCCTTAAACCACTCTTTCTCATCATTAATGCTTGAATCAATAGGGATTTTAGGGGAGATTTGACAAGAGAAAGGCTTCGGATAGGGGAGGCATGTGAGATTAGGTTTTTTGACAGAGTCGATTTCTTCAGTTTGGGGGTTTCGAAGGAGGAAAGCAGAAGGCGCGTCCGGCGCGTTAATTTCGCCCTAGAGCTCGATCCATTTAAAGTTATTTGGTTCAACTCCTCAAATTAATCATTTCCTTTCTAGGGTCAAACGATCCATATAAAGTTATTCCAGGAAATAAAAATACACGCACCCACTCTCCTCCTCCTCCCCAAGTCCCGTCCAGGCGTTCAACAAATCTTCTACACAGTGAGTCAATGACATCTTCATGGCGAGGTTCCATCAGATCTCCGTTGACTCGATTGCCTCGCTAGACCTCGATACTCTCAGATCAATCGAATGCTTTCCTTGAAGGCCCATTCGATCTCTCTCTCGTTAGATCTCACGTCAGCCATCAACTAGGTAATTTCTTCCCTGGTTCATCAATCTCCTGGCCATGAAGATCTCCGGTTGTGGATGGTGGCTTTTGATGAGCACTGACAGTAGCGCAGAGATGTCATAGCTTCATCAATTTCGTCAAAATTTGGGTGAGGATTGTGAAATTGACGATGTTGAGAGATGTCTGAAAGTTGGAATTGAAAGAGAGAGAAAGAAGAACACAAAATTGGAGGAAGGATCCATGAAATCCACGCATCTTCGTCTTCCTACTCTCTACTTCCTCCTTCCTCAACTCAAAAAAGTTCATCGGTTTATGAAAGTTGGATCTACAACCAATACAATATTTTGATTCATTTCCTTAGGAAAAATAACCAAACAAAACTAGGTGCAAACACTTTCCCTTTCCTTTCCTTCTAATTAAACACAATCACTCTCTTTACCTTTTACACTTTGAACCAAACGTCACCTTACTATGGAGTAGTATTCGTTACTTGCACTTCAGCAGAAAATATATCAATAGTGTGATTTTAACAATCAACTAGTGTTTGACATAAAGATTAATCTAATGTTTTTTAAAAGTCATTTAGTTCACAATTTACATTTAGAACTCATTTTCTTCAAGTATTTCACAATAGAAAATTATGGGTCTCTGTTGGAGTGTGATTGTCCCACATCGGTAAAATAGAGAATGCTTGAACAAAATATAACGTTGAAGGGCTAATCCTCTCATTGCCAATTGGTTTTGAGATGGAACCCCGTTCAGGTTTATGTATTGTTCGAGTCTCCCGCATGTGGGCCCGCACACACGATCTCCCCCTCCAGCGTCTTGACTCCACCGAGCCCAGCCGAGTTAACAGTCTCCCTATATACACTGCAAATCTGGGTACCCACACTCACAGAAAAACAAAAAGGACGTTGTAAATCAATTTTTTTTGTTTTTTTTAATATCTTATATTAGGCCCGATCTGACCCGTATTAGCAACGTTTAATTTGACGTTGCACCCACACTCACAGGAAAAAAAAAACACAACGTCCAAAAGGACGTTGTAAATCAATTTTTGTTTTTTTTAATATCTTATATTAGGCCCGATCTGACCCGTATTAGCAACGTTTAATTTGACGTTTAACATCCGATAAGTGAAATTAGCACACAATTAACAATGTTGGATCCGACGAGGTATTTGCGGTGTATATAGGGAACGCGAAAATTATTACATTAATGTGCAAGAGAGATTAGATAAAAACTACACTGTAAATCCAACTTTTGTTTTGCCAATAAAGATGGCCTTAAAAGTTTCGACTGTTGTCTAAGAAAAATTGTACGAGTTCATCACAAGTTTTCAACTCGCAAAGGCATAAAGGTTCACAACACGATGCTTAAAGTTTAAAAATAATTTTGATTTCAGCCGTTGTACCAAACAGAGCCTAATAAAGGTGGCATAGGGTTCACAACACGATGTTTCATAAGCCTTCAGGAATGGTGCAGTCATACCAAACAGGGCCTACACTACTGCTATCTCAGACATTGGTGTAGCTCACCAAGAAACTACTACAACGTTCAGAATACATAACATCTCATAATACATCATAAGGCATCACAGCCTTTAGAAGAAATAAGGTCTTCGCCGTTTATGAGTTCAGTAATGGCTAAAGCTTTGCTGTACACAACACATAAATGATTCCGAGCCATGTTCTTGTATGATTACCTCGTAAACTCAAGATGATGAATTTGTTTCAGGTTAGATGCTCAAGGCTGGTGGGAAGTGTTGGGGTCTTGATTGTTTTGGCTTCCGACTGGTGGGATGACAACGGGAATGTCCAGGCTGCTTCGTTCCACCTCTCTGACATCGGAAATGCTGGCCTCTGTTGCCTGAATATCGTTCCATTGATCGCTCCCAACTGATCGAATGTCGGTGGTTGCTTGGTCAACTTCTGAGACATTAACTACGCCTTGCTCTGCAACAGGAACCTCTCTTGAGGAAACGCTGAGGCATGCTTTGTCGACATTGTCATCCCCCGAGTCAACGTGCTTTGTCAGAGAACAGGTGTCACTGATGTCTGAGCACGATTCCGTCTTCTCAAAAATTGGGTTTGCATTGATCTTCTGTCTGCAGAAGAGAACAGGATAAGATCCATCAGTTTTGTCAAACCCCTGCGATCTATAGCCAACTGACCAAGCAATTAGGAATGCTAATGCATGTGCTCAAAGACAGATCTGATGCAGATAAATACTGCCTCTCAATTTTCAAGACTGAACTAGTTAGCTTACAAAGTAAATGCTAGAAATAGGGTATCGGAAAGTTAGAAGTGACATACAAAAGAGCTTCTAATTAATTCCATGGATACAATAGCATCCCGAGTTACGCGGATTAGCTGAGAGGAACAAAAGATGTAGATCTTTGAAGTAAAGAGTTAGTAATAATCAATAAGCTCGTGGTGGTGAGGGTGACACAATTAGAAGCAGCAATAATAATTAAAAAATAAGCCATTAAAGAGATGAGAAGTGATCTGATCTGAGAGGCTATGGTATTCACCACATCGAAAAATATTAACAAGGTGTCCATTTCATATTAAAGCCCAGAAACGCATCACTGGAATAACGTTATTTTTAAAAGGAGAGTTTAGCTTTCTTACGCAGACACCTAATATGCTGAACATATATACTTTGCTTGTCCAAATGGTAGTTGATTAAAATAAACAGGCTTTTCAATTCAGTTCCTTAAACCTTCAAAGTTCAATTTGATCTCTCTCTAAAAAAGCTTGTGGTCTTTCAACGATTGAGATTATCAGTGATTCATGTAGTTCAAAATGTTATGAAGATGTGATTTTATGATATCATATCAATGGATTCAATGCACAGGAGACATACCAATGACACTTAAAAACAGTAAAGATCATTTACCTCTTCAGTTCCGCTTGTAATGCACTAACATATGCCAGAAGTTCTTGCTTTTCTTTCACAGCTGCTGATTCTTTCTGAGCTGCTTCCTTTATTTTGGCCTCAGCATCTGATTCTGCAATCCTGACCTTCTCGTCAGCTCTCACAACGGTAGCTTCTAGTACCAACATACACTCCCTAGCCTTTGCCAGTTCAGATCTCCATAGATGTGCCTCCTGGTGAGCCAAGTCTCTTTGCTTAGTCAGTTCTTCATTCTCTCTAGACAAGGCAGCCAACTTGCCTTCAGACTCTTTGAGCTGCACACTCAGCCAAATGATAATGACAGTTAATAACCACTAATAACAAGTGTCACACTGATGTTGTTGGATAAGCAAAAGTAACTAGAAAAAGGTTTCCAATAATCCCAGTTATATGTTTTAAATATTGAGCATATTGTCAACAGCTACACAGTATCAAGTAATGGAAGACGGTTAGGAGAACTGATTGATAAGTGCACCTTAAACATAGCTGACTCCAATTGCTTATTAGATGCTTCTTTTAGCTGCTCCATTTCAGCACACACAAGTCTCCTTTGGTCATCCATTATATGAGCAGCAGATGCTGCTGCCTCAGCAGCGTCAGCTGTATCAGAAAGTTTCTCCGCTATCTCCCTTATTGTTGAATCCCGGGCACGGAGCTCCCTAGCCAAGTTTTGTAATTCTTCATCTTTCACCCGCATTGTCTCCTGAATAAAAAGGCAGAGCAACAGGTCCACAATGAGCTGGATATGACAAAATGCAGAGGATAGCACTGCAGAGATCAGGAATATTAGATATGCCAAGAAATTTTATGATGTTTAGCCTCTGACCAGGAATTACACGAGAACAAGTCTGACCAGCTATTTATTCACTCCTCATTTCCTCAAAAAGCCTTCAATAAATTATCACACCAAATTGACTCTAGGACGTTTTGGCAATGACAAAAATTCTACGAGAATTAAGTTAACAGTACGAACATCTATTCCTAAAAAAAACCTCAAGTGCCAGCACATTACCTTTCCAAGATTAGAATACCAGAAAATGATTTGTTAACAGAGATAAACCTTTCCAAAAATAAACCCCGAGAATTATTTTAACAAAGATCAAACTTTAAGAATAAAAATAAATAAATAAATGGCTCATGTAGATCTAGGATTATATCATAACACGTAAAAGGGAAATATCATGCACGAAACTCAATGTGGTTGGAAAAGCATACCTTCATGATCGTTAGGTCATCCATCTGCCCATCAGGAGATTTATTCAGCATTGTGCCTAGAGCATTTCGCAGGGAAACACGCATGGCTGCCTCAATTTCTTTGGAAGCTTCTAGAGATGTTGCATTGGCAGCAGCAACAACAGTAGCAACTGTTCCAAGTTTAGTAGATCCGCTACCACTTAATGAGTTGACAGCCTCTTTGTGCGCCTTTAAGACCAGCTGAGTGGCACTATTTGTCATATTAGCGGTTGGTAAAAGAAAAGATTGGTAAGCACTTGAGGTGGAGAAGACTATACAAAGAGAATTGAAAACCCACAGTTATACAATGCAGTCGCCTGAAAGAAAATAGGGCCCAGGTGCCCAGACGGCCAAGAAATCTAAAGTTAGGAATCATGCTCTGTCTCATAAATACCCCCTCCGGATCAGTCAGAGTCCAACCATTTTTGCCACCCAAGGACAAGGAAAACACGAAGTGTATGAATAAAATCATGCAATTTACCAACCTGATCAGTAAGTTCCCACCCTTGTAGTTCTCATTATTTTCATTTTTGTTCCACGTTTATGATCTATGTTAGTATGTGCAAAAAAGGGATGAACGTACAGAAATAAAAAGTGCTTATCATCAAAACAAGAAATCCAGGAGAGAAGAATACTAAGCAAGAAACTAGCGAAAACTCACTGCAAAGTTGATACCCATGCTCTTGCTGCCCCAGGGGTTTCTGCACAGAGGAAATAATCCTTTTTTTGCGGGGTTCCAATATCTATAGGACAGAGTAAAGGAGAAGCCAAGATACAGTTCTCTAAATTTTACATAGCCTCATCCTCAAAACTAGAATATAAAGCTCAACAATGTCAAAAGTTATCATTGACAATATTATCATGGATACAGAAGCAGCAGCCTTCATACTTTGGCAATCCTCTGAAACATGCAAATTAACCATACAAAATGAGTGAAAGTTGAATGAAAAAAACAACTCATAGCTGCTTAGTAATTTATATCTTACTGGAAGTTCACAGGGGACAATGAAATTATGCTATTTGCATCAAATATAATGGTTCCCTTCACTGCTGGATCATTTCTCCTCATCCTGAAGACATTGAGTTAATAAAATGAGATGTGGCCCTTTTGTAAAATTCATTAATTAAGTGAGTGTATAGCTTGTACAGGAAATCTACAAACGCTAGACAGAGAACTGGGGTCTACACAAGCATGTCTGAAGTTGATTATATACAAAACTTACTTGTATTCCATTTTCCCAGTGGTGGGATCTAAGATCACCCATCGCTCATTCCATTTCCTTAACTGTTCAAGCGCATAATATCTCACATTAATTAAAGGCCATCAAGAAGGAAACATTAGATGTTTATGAATTTAAGAGAAGATAAATACCAAACCAAAACCATACCCAATGCCAAGACCCCTACGCCAGAGGAATCTGTAGGGAGTCAACTGTATACAGTTACCTACAGCCCTCTTAAATCTTATAGGAAAGTTGCTTAGAAGGACCATTTATTAAGTTCTAATCTAAAGTGGAAAATTTACCATCTAGAAGCTCTAAGCTCAAATTATTTAAGGAAACAATCCAAAAGATTAAATACAGTCAGATTCAGTATGCATATTTCTGCCGTATAATGAAGAAAACCAGATACTTAAGGAAACAATCTGTATCCTTTTCATTCATACTCATAAAACATAAGTTTCTAGGGTTCCCAGCTTATCGTAGCCTTGTGCCAGTATGTAATAATTGGCGGTTCACGGCTGTTTATTACATTACAAATGGCAGCTGCGAAGCTAAATCATGACTGATTTGATAACCCTTTTGTTAGTCGCAACCCCATTTCATGCTAAACCCATCCAAGCTCCTGAGTGCACAACTTGAACATATTCATCTCACTTGATGAGTCGAGGGGATGTAAAAGCCAAGTATTTGTCTATTTACTATTCCCAGATCATAAAATTATAACCTGTTCGAGTCACTAATCTCATCCAAAGCTAGTAAAACCTAAGATTCATTGTCCAATTTCTATCTTCATTTCGGAAAATTCCAGTCTTCAACATCAAGTAAGCCAGAATCATACTAGGACAATCTTCCAAATCAAAGCAACATCGCACACTTCCTATGTAACTAAAACCGATCCACACACACCAAAGAGACGTCTCATTTCCCCTCTTTTCAAATACGCGTCAAGAGAGAGAAGGATCGAAATCATCAAAAGCAAAGGGATAATGAAATTACTGTTTCGGATCGCTTCAAAAGCGGCCCCTGCAACAAATTCCGACCGGATGCAGACGTTAATTGGCGCTTAATCCTCTCGAGGCTGCTCTCCGTGGCACCATCCTCTCCCTGCAAAAAAAAAACCCCGCATCAGAATCAACGCAACTCATCAGCAAACGAGAGAGAGGCGAAGTTACGTGAACTAACCACGGAAGCTCCATTGGAGGCCATTGGATCAAAGAGCGAACCAGAATCCGTCGAATTGCGAAGGGTTTAGGGATTCGATGGACGGAATCTGGCGTTTTGAGAGAGACGAGGCTGTTAGGTTTGAGAAAGGGGGACTTGCAGGTGTGTAGACTTTAGCTTATTTAAAAATGTACCAAATAAGTAAGCAAATTGAAATCGTAAATAGTTAAATATTTTTCCTAATAAAAAAAAATCGTAAATTAAAAAAAAGTAATTAGTTAAATATTTTATTTTAGAATAAATAATATCAATAATCAACAATCATTATCAACTAAAAGAAAAATTCATAAATTATTTATAAGATATCCAAATCGTTTCTAAGATTTAGTCTGTGGATTGAGTTGATATTTTAAATTAGTATTTAAAATTTAAGATTATTTAGATTATTAAGAAATACAATTAAGATTCGACCCCATCGTAATCTTTTATACTCCTATATATTTTCGTGCTACAAACTACCTAGTTACCACTCATCAATCACTTCCTTCCTAGTTACCATTCATCAATCTCTTCATTGATTGCAATGGCGTTCAAACTTCAAACCTTCGTATGTATAACCTTTTTCGTTTTGTTGGCATTCCGTGTCTCGTCTCGCCCTATTCAAGACGACGACCAATCCCTTTACGAGATATTCCGGCAGTGGATGAATACATATCAGCGCTTCTATCGCAATGGAGCCGAGGAAAACATGCGGTTTCAGATATTCAAAGACAATCTCAGGCGTATAGAAGAGTTTAATAGGGAAAACACAGACTTCTCCCTCGGCATTAACCAATTTGCTGATTCATCCGACGATGAGTTTGGAACCACCCACACCGCCAATTCCTTTCTCGACTCGAAAAGATCCGCCAATCCCTTTCTAGACTCGAAAAGATCCGCGACCAACAACGTTACGTTCAAGTCCAACGATTATCTGCCCGACTCGATCAAGGCGCTTGTGGTAACGTTCAATTTATATCATAAGATTTTTTTTTTTAATTTTTTTATTGAAAGGAAACTTATGTTGATGTATGTTGATGTATGTTATGTTAGGTTCGTGCTGGGCATTTTCCGCGGCGGCGGCAATAGAAGGCAGGTACCAGATTGCTACGGGTCGACTCTACTCGCTCTCAGAGCAAGAGCTCGTCGACTGTGTGCCGAGAAGTGGCAACGGCGGCGGCTGCATGGGTGGATATCCGGACGCGGCTTTTCAGTTCGTCCGAAATAACGGCATCACGGCGAATTCATGGTACCGATACACCGCCACGGATAACAATTACTGTGAGGCACGGGCGGTTTCCAACGTCGTCCAAATCAGTGGCTTTGAGGACGTCCAGAGGTACGACGAGGGCGCCCTTCTCCAAGCCGTCGCACAAGGGCCCGTCACCATTGCGGTCGCCGCCGCTGGCTTCCACTGGAGGTTTTACAAATCCGGCGTGTTCAACGGGCAGTGCGGCAACGTACTTAACCACGCGATAACGATAGTCGGATACGGCACCACTCCGGATGGTCGGGATTATTGGATCGTGAAGAACTCGTGGGGTACGAGTTGGGGAGAGGATGGCTTCCTACGGATTGCGAGGAATGTAGGTGGAGAGGGAATGTGCGGCCTTGCCGTCACGCCTTCTTTTCCCGTCGTTTGAAATTCGAACCATAGATTATATTTCAAAGTTAGTTTATTATGTTAGTTTATTAAAATTCGAACCATAGGTTATTTATATTTCAAAGTTAGTTTATTAGGTTAGTTTATTATGTTATTCTGTTCCGGTTGTTTGAAATTCGAACAATTTGTTAGATTATATTTTAAAGTCTTTATTATGTTAGTTATGAAGCCTGAGTTTACAAATCAAAGGTAAACCAAACAAATTAAACAATAAAGAAATTCAATTAGAAGCATCACTGATCCATGTCAGATCCGTTCTTGAGCGAAGCCCTCATCATCAAAGTTTTTTTTATTGAACACAGGATATGAATTTCAAATAGTTCAATGCAGAGCAATGAAGGCCCAGCAATTCCTAAAACAAAATATGATCATAAGATTAACTCTTGTCTTGATTTGATGTAGAAAATCATCCTGTTCATTCACTCTT
The DNA here is from genome assembly GCA_037127255.1 of Persicaria tinctoria. Lineage (NCBI taxonomy): Eukaryota > Viridiplantae > Streptophyta > Magnoliopsida > Caryophyllales > Polygonaceae > Persicaria > Persicaria tinctoria. The sequence goes on along the minus strand of JBANSL010000002.1, from coordinate 88,885,041 downwards.
GTCACATTTCATGCATTAACTTTAAACATCTGTTCATCTGAGTGCTGTCATACGTACATGCCGATCAATGCAACGAGAGAGGAGGCTGCTCACCAGGACGAGACTCGTTCAAAGGGGAAGTGATGACTCACCCTTATGTAGTTATGTGAGCTTTGCAAAACCAACAATGAGACTCTGGACCACTTCTGGTTCCAATGCCATACAGTTAGGAGATAAAGGAAATTGTATTACCATGGGTTGGTATTCAGAACAGACTTTAGCACCATCAAAGATCGGATGGATTGGTTTGCCACGGAGCCACAGAAGGTGCAGGGGTTAGCCATTTTTCAATGCAAACTGACGACGAATATTTCTGGCATGTTTTTCATAAGGATCCTGTCTGAGTTGCAAATTCAGAATTCTGAAGCCAGGCAAAAATGTTATTTAAACACTATAGCAGATAATTGTATTGTAGTGTGTGAACTAAACTACTATTATTAGAGCATCTTGTATCATGATAAACTCTGGCTGAAAGCTAGAAGCTAAGGATGTCATAGTTTTTATTATTACAGACTACGTACAGTACTGATGAATCCAAACAAGCTAGAGAGAACAAAGCCACAAAAAAATATTACAGTGAACTGAAGAAAGCAACTCAGTCTAGCCAGTTAAGACAATGGATGGGTATGGAGCATCTCAAACCTTGAGATGAACATGAATATCTGAATTGTCCCTCGAAAATATAATTATGCTCGTAATTAAACTCCACGAAATTACGAGCATTAATATCCATTGGAGGGCAGGGCACAGTAGCTTGAAATATTTACAAATACATTCATCCGGCATCATGAATTCCTTCATGCTGCTAATAGTAAATAAACTCTCCTCATCAAAATGGTTAGTAGTCCTGGAAAAGGCATAAGAACTTGGCACTATGGCATATAAAACAAAACACCATGACAATCTATCTTCACATTCCATGTTTTTTTCACTGAATAATCCAGTTTATAACTCATATTATCAAATGATTCCTACCTACTTCAATCATAGAAACACATGGGTGCCGGCATAGAACTTCAAATGTAGAAATATACATATCTTTTTTTCTCTAACTATGAATCAATTATTCTAATATAATCATTCCGCAACAACGGTAACCCAAGAGAAATCGCAAGCCAGTCTCCCAAACCTAAATCAAGAAAGCATATATACAGCACTTTTCTTTCTTTTCAAATACTAACTAGAACATACAACACTTGTTTAACTTAATATATCTGCATGGGCTGAAATTAGAATATTTCTATGAATGAATCATATATACTCATCTGAGCTATCTTAGTTATTGCAATACAAAGGTAATTCTTTGTTTTTGCGGAGATCATGATTAGACTGAGAGTCTGAGATAATAAAACGACGTTTAAGCTGATCCTGAAAAGGCACAATGCAAAGGTTGCACATCTTCAACAATCTGCATTGCAAACATCACATGAAAGGTTTACCTGCTGAATTGTTCAATTGAAACAATAGCAGCCAAGGACAGTTTTCGGTTGGGTGTTTTACCCTGAATAGTCCTGTTTTGTAACAAGTGCCTCATCACCTTCATTTGGATCGATAGAAGCGAATTCAGCTTTCCTTGCACAACATCTACGGGGGCGAAAATAGTCAGTAAAAACAATGCCATCAGAACCTAATTAACATAGCCCATGGAAGGCTAAAATCATTGAGCACATCATCAGCTTGGTTCAGATAAATAATTGTTTATTTTCTTTTCCTGATTGTTTTAAAAAATTCAGATTTCTGATGATAAAAATAGGCATGAAAAGGTATAATTTGATAAACATGAGTACATGACATGCCATTCCATACAAAGAAAGACAATAGCTCATTTGGCAAGATCCCTTTCCATCTACCATTTTTTATCAAATTGGGAGATTCATACAAAATCTCTATTTTAGAGAAATAAATATCAAAATTTTTTAAATATTTATATTCCAACTCTAACTGTTTCGTTATTTTATAAATTTCTATATTATTATATATTATAAATATTCTTTATTTACAGTAAATTAATTATATATCCTATAAATGCTCTATTTAAAAAAGTACTACGTATTTCTCTTCAAAATCATATTTTCTTTAAATTCTCTGCCTTTTTCAAAATAGACTCCATTTAAATTCCGGCATGCTTCATGCTGCCTGCCTTTTATGGAGTATTGATTTTGTAATGTTGGCCTCAAATCAATTATTATATTGTTTCTCTTGTTATTACATGGAGTAGTGCTTAACTAATTTCAATTTTTTTGCTAAAAAAATAATAATTTCATTTCACTGATTAAACTTTAATGATAAAATGTCAACATTCCAATAAAATCTGATCGGTTCTGCAAGAACATGTCAAAAAATTATATACTTAATTGCCAGAAAATCTGAATTCTTAATGCTTTGCTACATCTATATAAAGACCTTGCAACTTTACCAATTAAGATCATCCAACAAATTGTATTACTTTGCCCTTAGCTCATCTCAATCTCCTAACCAAATCAAACACACACTTTTCTTCCCAAACCGAAAGATGTCGTCCTGCGGATCAAGTAGCTGCAGCTGTGGCTCCGGATGCACCTGTGGCTCAGGGTGCACCTGCAAGTCCTGCAGCGGCGAAATGGCTAGTGCTGGAGGACTCATTTCAGGTGTCGCGCCATTTAAAATGTAAGACTCAAAATGAAGCTCTTCTAAGTATGTTCACCTTAACACATTGGATCATAATGTATGCTCTACTCTGTTAACTTTTTGTTTTGCAGGGTGTTTGAGAGGTCTGTTGAGAAGATTGTCGAGGGCGATGGCTGCAGCTGTGGGGATGATTGCAGCTGTGACCCTTGTACCTGTTAAACATGCCTGGCCGATCATCGATCATTCGCTTGCTGGTCTACCAGAACTGTATGGTGTGCTTGATATGAAGAGCTTGAATAAAATGGCCCATGAAATCTTCATATGCAAATCTTGTTAGATTCAACAAATTGGCTGGATTTGCTGATAATGTTTCACGGTTGGCTAATGTTTAAATTTGTATAACTAATATGATGTGTAAGTGTGATTTTTCATTCATGTGAAACAATGTTCTATATGTTTTTTTTAATATGTGGATATTGATTTGTTATTGACTTGGTACTCTCTTGTCTATTTACAAATTAGCTTAATTATGTACAAGATGTTGCACTATATATTCCACTCTCCACTCTTACATGATTGACTGTTTACTGATTCATTTCCTGATTAAATAAAAACAGGAAACAATAGAGGAAGAAGCGGGATGTAGTAATCAAATCAATCTGCTTTATGTCAAAATAAATAAATACTCCCTCCGTCTCAAAACTATATAAAATATCAATGATTTTATCAATTTTAAAAAATAATTTCATACTTAATACAATTGTCTATAAAATTATGAAAAAAAATTATTAAAAAAATTAATATTTGATAGAGTTTTTAGCTTCTTAAAAAACGTGCCAAAAAGTAAAACTACAAATATTTTAAGACAGAGGTAGTAAAAGACTATGACCATAATATACAAAATATTACTATAGAAGCTTAGACCACGGGCAACGCAGAGCTCCACTGCTCCAATTGCCATGCCACGCCTGCAAATTGTCCGACGTGGAGGGAAGAGAAAAATTAGCGTTGATGGCAAGACGCCTATATTTTTTTTTTTTTGATTAGGTAAGGATTCGGGTGAGTTATCTACCCGAAAGCATCCTGCCGGATGAGGTCAAGAAGACCTGAATCATGAGATAAATCCGGTCCCCTGGTAGAGTAGCTAAGGTTTGCAACCTTATCTGCCACTCTGTTACCAATCCGGGGAATATGGGATATCCCTATATGTTGTATGTCTTGAAGTAATACGAGAATATCTGACATTATCATTTCTATTTCCCATGGGCAGTTTGTTTTAGTTTGTAAATAGTCAGTGATTATTTTTGAGTCTCCTTCTATGATTAGGTCACAAATTTTTAGTTCTTTTGCCTTTTCAATGCCTTGTCTAAGTGCTAAAGCTTCCGCCATAATTGGAGATTGTCTACCGACTGGGCCGCCATCCATGAAAATAGGGTTACCATTCCAGTCCCGAATGATGTACCCTGTAGAGCTCTTGGAATTTGCAAAGCTCGATCCATCGAAATTTAATTTGTATTTGCCTTTCGGCGGTTTTCTCCATTGGTGGTTTGTCGCGATCTTTCTTGGTTTGTATTTGCTCTTACACGAGAGTTTTTGGTCTTCTCCTTTTATGCTTAGCTTGCAGGCCCTTTTCCAATTCTCTAAGTTATCCAATATCATTCTTCTAATCCCTTCTGGGGAGGGGATTTTTCCGTCTCTAAATATAATCTGATTTCTGATGAACCAGATCGTCCACCATCTAATAGCTATGGTTTGTTTGGTTTTTGTTGAGCACATAGATCCTATTATTTGTAGAACTTTACCCATATCTCTGTTGTCTGCTAGAAGCGTGTTTATTTGTAAGGCTATGTCGCTTGGTAGTTGTTCTTGGTCGTCGTTAATGGGGCATTCCAGGAAAATGTGGATATCGTCTTCGGTGGAGCGATTACAGAGGCAGCAAGTGGAGGGTACAACTACTCCCTTTTGTGCCAGTCGAGTCGCAGTTGGGAGTCCCTTCTGCCTGATCTTCCAGATGAAGTTCTTAACTTTAGGAGGGGCATCAATTTTCCAAATCCAGTTGAAGTCTTCCTGTATTATATTTGAGTTGGATGTTATTAGGTTATAGGCACTTGATGTTGAGAACCAACCCTTTTTGGCCGGCCACCGGTACAATCTGTCTAGTAGAGGGGCTTTTGGTAGTGGGATTTTCATAATTTCTTCTACTATTGTAGCTGGTAGGATCGGATCAAGTTTTTCTTTCCACCATTATCCTCCCATGATATATTCGCTTACTGTTTCATTTACGTTAACGATGAATTGGGGATCCACCCGTTCAGTTAGAGGTTGTTTTGAGATCCAGTTGTCTTTCCAAAATTTGATTGTTTTTCCATCCCCGACTGTCCACACGAGTCCTAACTTAAACTTTGGGATTAGGAGGCGAAGCTTTGACCATTGCCAGGAAGCATTCCCTTTTTTCTCATAGTTTAGGATGTGGCTTTCCTTCAAGTATTTGTGCGAGATTATTTTGACCCAATTATTTTCTGGTTCTGATAGTATTTTCCATAGGAGTTTTAGTTGCAGTGCTTCATTCATGTCTTTGGATTTCCGCACACCGAGACCCCCGGCAGCCTTCGATTTGCAGATTTTGTCCCAGCTAATGAGAGGGTTGTGTTGAGCATCTTTGTTCCAGAAGAAAGTTCTGTTGATTTGGTCAAGTTGCTTGTGAATTGATGTAGGAAGCATGAAACTTTGCATAGCGAAGAGTGGTTTTGACGATAAGTTTGATGCTATTAGGGTTGCTCGTCCTTGTTGGGATAAGGAGTTCGCCCGCCATTTACTTAGTTGATTCTTGGATTTGCATACTATTTCCCCAAATGTTTCCTTTGTGACTCGACCGTTAATTATCGGACAACCCAAGTATTTTTCCAGGTTCCGTTCTAGTGGTATGTTAAGTATTGCTTCTAGCTCGCGTGCTCTTGTCCTGGGGATTCCCGGTGTGGTTTGAAATGATGATTTATGGTAATTAACTTTCTGACCGGAAAATTTACAGTAGTCTTCAATAATCTCCTTTGTTTTTGCACGTGCCGTACTATTTCCTTTCGCAAATATGATAATGTCATCTGCAAAGGCCAGAAAGGGAATCCTGGGGCCCGAATGGCCGATTTTAAAGCCTATGTTGTTGTTAGTTGATTCAGAATCTCTAGTTAGTTTACGAGCCAGGACTTCCGCTCCTAGGAGGAAGAGAAATGGGGATAGCGGGTCGCCTTGCCTTAGACCTCTTGTAGGTATGAAAGGTTCGGTAGGTCCATTGTTAACAAGAACAGAGAAGAACACTGTGGTTACACATTCCATAATTATGTTCACAAACTTTTGATGGAATCCGAATCGTTGGAGTAATGACTTCGTAAATTGCCAGTCTACTCTATCGTATGATTTTTCCATATCAAGCTTGATTGCAGTCCATCCTTTCGAACCCTATCGGGTACGAAAGGAGTGGAAGATTTCGTGAGCAATGAGGATGTTATCTTGAATTGCTCTATCAGATACAAAGGCACCTTGTAGTGGGTGGATCAGTTTACCCATTATTGATTTCAATCGATCAGTGATGATCTTGGATATGATTTTATAGATAGTTGAGCAGAGGCTAATTGGTCGATAGTGTGTCGTCATTGTGGGGTTATCATTTTTCGGGATGAGTGAGATAAACGTATGATTTATCTGCTTGAGTATGTTTCCAGTATGGTATAAAGCTTTTACTGCCTTGATGATTCCTCCTCCTACAATGTCCCAGTATTTTTTATAAAATTCTGCTGTGAACCCATCAGGGCCAGGGGATTTGTTGTTTCCAATTGTGAATGCCGCCCTCTTTATTTCACTATTGGCTGGTTGTTGGATTAAAAACCTGTTTTCCTCATCTGATATGATTGGGTTAATTATTGAGAGGTATTCTTCTAGTTGGTGATTTGAGTACGTTTGCTCTCGTCGAAATCTTTTTTCAAAGTCCGTTTGGATTTCCTTTTTAATATTTTCGTCTCCTACTACTTGGGTGCCTTCTGCTGATATGATTGACTTGATAATTTTTCGATTGCGTCTTTCCGAAGCCACTCGATGGAAATAGGAGGAATTAGTATCCGCTAATTTTAGGTGTTTTGATTTAGCTCTTTGGTTCCAGTATGTTTTTTGAAAGAGGAGTAGTTTTTCTCTTTTTGCTAGGAGGGCTTGTTCTTTGGCTTGTGTGTTTATGTGTTGGCTTAGGTGAATTTTTGATTGGATTTCTAATAAAGATTCATCCACTTCTTGTAATTGTCTAAATATGTTTCCAAACGTTCTTTTATTCCAGGCCTTGGCTTTTTGTTTGAGGATTTTTGATCTGTACATGAGTTGAAACATTGCAGAGCCAGTGCAAGTTGCTCTCCAAGATTGTTTAACTATATTGCGTAAGTCTTTTCTTTGGAGCCATACATTTTCAAACTTGAACGGTGGTGGTTTGAAGGGGATATTTTTGGATAGGTTGATTGTAATTGGGCAATGGTCCGAGTTCGAGAATGTGCCGTTCTTAGTAATAAGATCCGGGAACATGTTGATAATAGAATGATGAACTAATACCCTGTCGAGTTTTTCATAAACATTATCCGGACCTTCATGTTTTTTCCTCCAAGTAAACGGGTTTCCAAAAGATGGGATTTCCACTAAAGAACAAGTATCCTTGAAGTCCAATAGTCTCTTGAATCTGCCGGGCGATGTTACAGCCCCTCCACTTTTGTCCGAAGGTTGACTTATGTCATTTAGATCACCCATTACTAGACATGGGAGATTGCTTTGGGTAATAATTTGAGCGAGTGTATGCCAAAATTCTGCTTTCTCTGCAAGTTGTGGTGGGGCATATACGAATAGCATAAGACACTGGAATCCTTCCGAGAGATTTTCATACTGTACGCCAATGATTCTTGGGTGATGTACTACCACCGATATTGTTTCATTAAGGAAGGAATTTTCATTCCATAGTAGCGTAATGCCTCCTGATCGACCCGAAGCCGGGGACCAGCATATGTTAGTGTATCCCGCCATTTTCCAAAGAGATTCTTCCGGTTCGTTTTCAGTTTTAGTTTCCGATAGGATCATCATTTGTACATGATCTGTCATACGCCAGGCATTGATATCTGTCCAGAAGGTTCTTTTTCCGATGCCCCTACAATTCCAATACCTTATTATCATAATTCCCCTGTGTCGATATAGGCAAACATGATGCGTTTCGGCCCATACCAGCGTGTTTCCCTTTTAGCAGCTACTCGTAAGATTTTGTCTATCCCATGTTGAGCATTTTCCTTATGAATTTGATGACTAATCTCCGTGGAAGGATTTTTATATTCATCTAACCGGAGTCTCAAGCCGTTATTAATGATAATAGAGTTTATATCAGACTGATCAATTAATAATCGTCTGTCAGATCTTAGACTGATAGCTTTGTAGTTAATTAGATTTTTGGTAATGACTGGTTTAACTAGTGGGTGTTTGATTGGTTTTAGACTATGGCACATAATATAAAAAAGGACCATTTCATATATCACTAGTAGATAAGGTATATACCAGTAGGTGGAGACAGCCCCCAAGTTCATAGCTACTGCCAATTGTAACAGTTCAAAGAGGTGATTGTGATTTTTAGGCCTATACATTTTAAGAGAAAAAATTAGATGAATGGAGGGGTTCTTGAAATATTGCTTCACACAAGTGATATATTTCGACCGGTTGGAATGCAAGGCTAGGCCAATAACAGCACACAGCCGGTTGCAACAGGAAGATGAAGGCTTCCTCTTGAAGATTTCATTTGCAGAATAATGATCAGTTAGGCTTAGAGGTTTGGACAAAACAAGTTGTCCATACTCATCACGATTAAATAGATCACCTTCTAAAATATCTTCCATCAAGTAGAGTAAATTATGTGCATACTTAATGTAATAGATTTTCAAGCAAAACATGCCTTTTTTGTAGAGTAGCGACCTACATCCGGATAGACACGGATTAGGTAGCTTGGTTTTATACCAAAGTGGTTGCTGCCAGTTATACCAGTACAACATGCTTGTCTTCTTAAAGAAGTTAATTTCTAATGAAAGTGATAAGCATACACATATACACATTTCTAAGGGGTGAGAGGGCCAGGGTAGAATTGAACCGGGACTCGCGTTTTCGAAAGAGAGCCTGTACTTGATATGAATACAAGGAATTAAGCTAAGAGGCTTGCAAACGAAGATCCCATTCCAGGTCGGTGAAGACCCGAGGTTTCCTAGAGAAATAAAACTCAACACAAGGGAAATTTGTGAACAATATTTTCTTGATGGTATTGAGGCTATCGATCCAAAATAGAGGACAAATGGCTGATCCCTAATATGGTTATACACCATAGCAGCAAACCAGGGGCACTTAGCAAATTCAAGTAGCCATAGACTAGGTTCACTTAACCCATAGGAGATCGTAAGAAAGTATTTATCCAAGTAAGACCTTATGTGATAGTTGCAAGAAACTGTAGAGCTCAAGGTTGTTTTTAAGGAACCCCAATCAATGGGATGGTTACACAATAAGATGGTAATTTGGGAAATGAACACCAAAGGAAGGGGTGATGAGCAAGATGTTATTCTAACTTGGGATGTGAACGTGTTCTGATTGTGAGGAACAAAGGAGGACCAACAGATATGAGGGACACCCCCAATGACATGGTGCATTCTACTTTCAATCTCCCTTTCATTAGTACTATTTCCACTAAATCCAGAGATACATCTTATATTGGTAATCCAAGCATAGTTATTATCCATAAAATAAATGACAAGAATTGTATTTTCCTTAAGATTAAATAATATAGTGTATGAACCCACAGATGGGTTGGGAAGGTCCAGGAAATGGTGTCCCAAAGCATGAAGAGGTTGTATCCATATACATTGAAACAACCAGCAGTTAGAGAGAATGTGATTCAATAAAAATGCATCAGTAATCAACTTGTATTCCTTCAAAGCATTGCAAGAATTTTCACACATAAGCTTCATAAACACCTGTTCAATGGAAAACATATTCACAATCCAAGCAGTAAAATGATCCAGGCAAATGCAGCTAAATAAACATATATACACAGTGCAGTTTAAACTACCATAGGCAGTTGACTGTGTTCTGAATCTGTTTTTTTTGCCCGAAAGGTTGTTAGGAAGGCTTCTTTTAAGGTTTGTGCTCAAAGGAATCACATGCCAGCAATTAAATTTAGAAATAGCTAGATTTTCATTATAGGTAATTAAGGAGAGAACCTCCAACCGATTGCCTAGCACAGGAAAAGGCCTAGTGCCGTGAGACCCAACTGAGATTAGCCAATCAGCAAAAACCCAACGAATGCTGATAGAGAATGCCATTAAAGTGTTTGACGAGCCTAGCATTATACATAATATATTACTGGTCAACCCAGGCATAAACCTATCCACCCATCTATTGTACCCTACATCTGTCCACCAGCTTGAAGAAAACAAATGCACAAAACCTTCACCGTAACAGCTTAATACCAATTTATTTTCCTCAATATCATATGGTAATCTATAAACATATTCCAACACCGAGACGGAACATGACACTCCACCAGCAACAGAGTAGCTATTAAGCAGAATACCAAACGACAGAATGTAAATAAGATTGTGCATAAACCAGATAAACACAACTTCAATACCATAGACTGCAACAACTCTGTTGCTCAATCTAGTTTCGAACCATTTCTTAATTACTTGGTATATAGCAAGATACTCAAGATTAAATTTGTTCACTTTAAACCGATTATACATACAAATTTGTTTCCACACTAAACATTTTGTTTCCAGATTAACTAAGCATGACGGGGGATTCTTTAAAAATTCATTATAAAGAAAGCCTTTGACATGTAAGAGATTCCGAGAGAGCAGATTGTCCTTTAATTTGTTGTTCATAGTAGAAAGGATTAAGGGAGGGTTAGTCTTGATACTTAGTGACAGATTCCGAGCTACACAGACGAGAATATTAATAGCCAGCAAGCAATTGTAGAACAAGGCAAATAGATGCCACATTCCGAGTTCAGCCATGTTGAAATAGCTAAAGCTCCACCACACTCTCCTTAAGTCATAATTCCACTCAAGATGCACCAATACAACACTCAGATTCCAGGTAAATAAATCACCGCTTTGCCAGATAATTACTTCACAAATATAAACTCGATTTAGACAGAAATTCATTACAGGAGGGTGATGCTTACCCAAGGCAAACAGAGAGGTGTAATTGAGGGCATCAATATTGTCTTGACCACCAGTTTGGATCTCCCTCAACAATTGGACATCAATCTTGAACTTCGTCATGATTTTCTCAAGCTGTATTTGGTTTACTTTTGGTAACCCAACAAAAGGAAAATGAATCCCATCCGCCGGATAACCAGTAGCAAGTGTTTTTGGGCCCTTTCGGGAGTTTGTTTGTGGTGGAACGAGAAACTCGTCCACCGGAGGTTTTTTGCCTTTATCCATAGAGGACACAACCATTTCAACACAGCAAACGCAGACTTGGTTAGAAAGCAATGGAAAGAGAGAGTTTGTAAGAGCATAGAAGAGAGGAGTTGTGTGAAGATGAGTAGAAAACTCATCCCGTTTGTTCTTATAGATGTGGAGGAGAAGGGGGGGTTGAGAGGGAGAGACTTTCATACCCGACAGGAGTCGACCAGAAGTGATGTTCATCCGGCTCAGGGGCAGTACCGACCAGCACAAAGCACACCGAGAGACGGCGCCGTACAGTAAAGAAGGAGCGCATAGATCCGGGCTTTTTAAGAAAGGCCAAGGCGGGGGGCGAGCACATCGACCAAAGTTTTGACCCCATTGATTTGATCTTCTCTGCACAAGACATTCCCGACAACAATTGACAGAGGGAGCAGAGAAGGGCCATTCCCCCAGCAAAGAATTGAGTATTGGCAAAAGGAAACCCCATGGGGAAATCCCCCTTAGAGGATAGATACAATCTAAAGATGGGGCTTTACAGAAGGATCGATCGAAGCTTTTGATCGCCAGGGAAGCATTTTTGGAGGCGATTAGACAGAAAGAGCTTACTTTTGGGGAGTCGATTTCAGATCTAGGGTTTGCCGGTGAGAGGTTTTTTGGGGGAATGACTTGGGACAAAGGGGAAGGTGGAAGAGGCGCGTACGGCGCGTTCTTACTCATCTGGTTTTTTAGATCCTGTTCCAAGCAAGACGCCTATATTGGATGCAGATCCAATTATGCTTTTTCAACTTTTTTTTTTGCAAGGAATAAAATAAAAAAATTATTTTTGAATAGGATTTATTTCGGAATTTTCGCGAAATACTCCTGAGGTTAAGGCTAATTCGCATGGTGTACAAAAGTTTGACATATTTCGCCAGGTGCCCCTGAGGTTTTCATTTTTTTTCGCCAAATACCCCTGAGGTTTATATTTGTTCGCCAAATGCCCCTCTTTCGAATTTGTTAACGTTTTTTTTATTGAAAAATAGTACAATTCCCCCAACATGGCGCATATTTTTAATAAAAATAAAATTTTCTAAGTATAAAAAATCACTATGATAAATTCAAATAAGATATTATCAAACGTTAACATAAAATACAAAAAAAATAGATTTGATAATTAAGTTAAAAATAATTAAAATATTTAGGAAAAATGTGTAAAAATTACACGTGTTTACGATTTAAGTAAAATATGTTGATTGGGTTAAAATCCTAAAATTAATGTGTTTATAACACCGAATAAAAAATTCTTATTAATTAATATTTAGATATAACTAGATTGATTAAAGAAACGTGTACAAATTTCATTAGTTTGATTTTTTTTTTCAAGGTTCAGTTGATTGGGAGGAAATTGTGAAATTAAAATGATTATGTCATCTAAGCAAAAATATTTCTCATTTAACAATTAGAATAGATAAATCTCATTGGTTAAAAAAATGTTTAAATTTTTTTTTATTTGGAAATTTATGCAGATTAGGTTGATTGTGTGAAATTCCAAAAATTAAGATTATTATTGACGATAGGGTTGGCATGGTAATCGAAAATTATCATACCAACCGATTACCAACCGTACCAACATGTCGTTGGTACCAAGAAGTCGGTAACCGGCTGAATCGGTAACCGAAGTCTCGGTACCAAGGATAGTCGGTACGGTAACGGTATGGACAACCCAAATACCGTGGTACCGTTGGTACCGAATATATATATATTTATTTATTTTTTAAAAATAAAATATATATTTTATTTTAAAAATAAAATAAAATATATATTTTATTTTTAAAAAAAATAAAATACCGTGGTACCGTTGGTACCAAGGATAGTCGGTTCGTTTTCAAGCATAATCTGTCCGTGGTACCATCGGTACCGATGGTACCGATGGTACCATAGTGTATAAAACGAAAATCGAAGAATGAAAATAGTGGGTTCGGTTACCATGGTACTGACATTCGGTAACCGATACTTTCGGTACCAAGAGTTTCGGTACCGAAACTATTCGGTTGGTACGTGGTGCATAAAATCCCATACCGAGGGGTATCGATACGGTACGTGGTAATGAAAAATTTACCATGGTACCGTACCGTGCCAGCCCTAATTGACGATGCCATAGAAAATAAGCTATATAATAAACACAGAATATTACGTCATAAATGAGTCACCCTACGCAAAAGTATGGTCGGTCCCACCATTAGCACATCGCGAGCAAAGTATCCAACCGAGCCCAAAGAATTAGGCTTAGCGCTCCCAATATCTATTTACCCTTATTTCCCTCGCGACTCAAACCCAGTGTAAGAATCAGAATGAACTCTCCAAAATATCTCGTAAACCTCCAAAGTCCTATCAAGCAGCTCGTTGGCTCAAGCACCTCGCCTCTAAAGGCTCCACGTGTATTGCCTATGCCCCTAAGCGCGTGGGCATGCGCTATACACGTGTCCTACATAGAACCACGAGGTTGCCAGCTAGCTGCTCGCTTGGTTTCCCTATAAATACCCCCTCCGATCTCAGAGTAAGGGATCCGATTATGAAGATAGACAAGCATTAGAGCTCTGATTATTCCCCGGACTTAAAACCCCCGGAGTTGAGTTCTAAAGATCTTCGGCCAGAGAAGAACGTTATTCGAGATAACAACCCCGCCTAGCTTCCTCTATAGACGACGATTGAACAATAACTTAATTCATCGCGAGTCAAACTCACAACCCTCATCACTCGAATTAATAAGCGCACAACCTAGGCTAAGGCGTACATGTATTTTAAGGTATTATGTCATCACAAATGAGGTAATAAGTATAGGCGAAATCCCTTGAACGCTTCAATTATATAAAAAATAGTTTTCATTATACACACACAAAAAGAAAGATTAATTGCTTTGGAAAAAAAAAAGAATTCATATATTTGGAACTATGTATTTTTTTTTAAAAAAAACGTTTTGAATTAATCTCATTGTTTAAATAAATAGCATGAAATGATATTGTGTAATAAATACATAATGAAATAATACTGTATAGTTAATTTTAACTTTATAAAAAAAGTTTAGAATTAATTCCATTGATTAAAAAATGTAATATGATATGGTATTGTGTATATAATATTAGATAATTTAATTACCATAATTAAATAATATTGTTCAAATAATACCTTACAAAAATAACAATGAAATAATATTTTATATTTTTTTATTTAAAAAAAATGTTAACAAATTCGATAGAGGGGCATTTGGCGAAAAAATAAAAACCTCAGGGGTATTTGGCGAAAAAAATGGAAACCTCAGGGGCACCTGGCGAAATATGTCAAACTTTTGTACACCACACGAATTAGCCTTTACCTCAGGGGTATTTGGCGAAAATTCCGGATTTATTTTTATCTATCCAATGACACCCATTTTGCATATATTTGGCAAAAAATTTTTTTGCTAAGTTTACCATATGTTAAAGATTTATAGTCACATAAACAACATTAACTTAAATCAGCATAAACTTACACCATAAAAATACATAAAGTTGAACATTAAATAACAATACCCACTACACCCGAAAAATGAAAACACACATGAAATTACACCTTAGACAGGAAATTACACATACCCATAAACTTAAACACTACAAATGAACATTACACACGGACATTAACTTCTTCGTCGCTTACTGGTGATCTTCCTTCAGCTCCTTGATCAGCTTGATCATCAAGCGTTCTTCGTCAAAAGACAACGAACCTATCCTGCTTTGCAAGTTCATAAGAACGTTAAACTTATAATCCACATGTTTCGCCTTTTCACTAACCTTTAATTCCTTGGTTTCCGCTTCCAATTTCTTCCTCTAGACATCCATTTTCTTCCTTGCTTGACTTTCAGCATATAGCCGTAGAGATTCTTTTCTCATTTCCATTTCTTCATCTTTCATCTTTGTTTCCATTTCCCTCAACTTCAACTCCTTCCTCTTAAGGTCGTAGAACTCTACAAGATCCGGGTTTGAGGTTGGCTCATTTAACATAGTACTTGGCCTCTTACCCGCTCTCTTGGAACTCGTCCTTCCAAGAGGACGAGCAAATAAACTATCTGGATTCCCACCTTCACTAGGTGGAGTTTCGGCGTTAGACCTTGAAGTGTATGCTCCAGCTTGATTCACCTTTGTTCTCTTGGAGCTACTCCCTCCTGTATTTTCTAATGGTTGAAGGGAACACTGCCACTTTGGTTCATTCCGAAGCATTCTCCATACATGCTCGAGATTGAACTTCGCCCTTGAGTTACTCGACTCTCTGTACAAGATACGAGCAGGAGCCAATACATCATCCTCTGATTGGCCACTTGTTCTTCCCCGTGAGGCTGTTGCATAAGCCGCTGAAAATTTAGAAACATATGTGTTTAATTTCTTAAAGCGGTTCTTACATTGGCCCCGAGTGCGAGGAGGTCCATCGTCCCTCCTATCGTTGAAGTACGCTGCAACCCTAGACCAAAATGTATTGCTCGATTGGTTGGTTCCTTGGACATCATATTTGCTGGTGTTAAGCCATTCGCTAACGAGCAACTCGTCCTCCCTTTCAGCCCACCGTCTTCTTGTTCCTCTGTCATGAGCAACAACCTCCTCCACATCTTCATCAACGGCAACCAGCCTCCTCCACATCTTCATCAACGGCAGCCTCCTCCACATCTTCATCAACTGCAACCTCCTCCACATCTTCATCGTCACCTCCTTCTTCCATGCTTGCGTGTGCCCCAAATGCTGGTTAGGTAATAGGTGGAGACATCGTGTTGACATTCATATTTGGATCATGGTAAATATGTGGGATGGGTTGAGCAGTTGGATGCATTTGATAATGAGGTATAAAAGGAAGGTTCGCGTACTGATATGAAAGACGACTTTGATTTGGTGGGTGGTTTGGATGCAATTGATATGGTAGATGGTGTGAGTAATTAGGATCTTGCGAAGCAAGACTATGTACGAAGCTCTGTGAAAGATCGAAAGGATTTGAGAGTGGGTTTCCATTTGGATCCATTTTGCTTGCTAGATAGTTTGGGTGATTTGCTTGCTTGTTTGCAAGATTGAAGCAACCTCTCGTTTATATAGTTGAAAGCTTGGATGAAGAATCTCAGTTTTACCCAATTCCGAGGCTTTGAATGACTAAAGTTGGAGGAATATCATTTTTACCCAATTCCGAGGCTTTGAATGACTAAAGCTTCGAAGAATCTCAATTTTACCCAATTCCGAGGCTTTGAATGACTAAAGCTTGGGGGAATCTCAGTTTTACCCAATTTCGAGGTTTTGAATGACTAAAGCTTGGAGGAATCTCAGTTTTAACCAATTCCGAGGCTTTGAATGACTAAAGCTTGGCTGCTTGGAGGAAGCTCAGTTTTACCCAATTCCGAGGCTTTGAATGACTAAAGCTTCGAAGAATCTCAGTTTTACCCAATTCCGAGGCTACTGACTTTGACTAAACCCATTATTGAAGTTGTTGAAATTTGAATTCAAATTCAAATGTGGAATGTCGGTTTGAAATTTAAATTTGAATTTGAAACCGCAATTGATGCAACGGTCGATCATGAAACATCCATATATACCTCATTAGTTCATCAAATGAATCGTACTCACATCTTCGTCTGTCTAGCTCTCAATCTCTTCTTGCAAAATGTCCAAAAAACCTATGAACTTTGGCTTCACATCTTCATCTAGCTCTTCAACTACTTCTTCATCCCCAGAATTCCCTGATATCCCTAGCTACTTTCCAAATGAGGATACCGAACTCAATGACAAACTCGAGGAGTATGTGGTCAATATGAGCCACCAAAGTAGCAGTTCTTCACGTCCACGTAAAAGCATATCGAACTTACATCAAGAGAGATCGAGAAACCGGACATGTTCGGTTGTTCGAAGATTATTTCTCTCCAACACCAACCTACAATGATGCTCAATTTCGACGAAGATATCGGATGAGGCGACACGTATTTGTACGTGTGGAGAACGCTTTGTCCAGTTCTTTTGAGTTCTTTCACTAACGTCCGGATGCAACTGGTCGTCTAGGCCTATCCTCATTGCAGAAATGCACGACATCCAAACGTATGCTAGCGTATGGGGTTAGCGCTGATGCTGTTGATGATTACGTTCGTGTTGGTGGCTCAAAAGCAAGGTCTTGCTTGTCACACTTTGTTGATGGCATCATCACCCTATTTGGGAACGAGTACTTACAAAGGCCGAATGCAATGGACATGCAACGTCTGTTGTTCGTAGGAGATGCTCGTGGTTGGCCCGGAATGATCGGAAGTATTGATTGCATGCATTGGGAATGGAAAAATTGTCCCACTGCATGGCAAGGTCAATATGCAAGGGGTGATAAAAAGCCAACCGTTGTGCTGGATGCAGTTGCATCCTATGACTTATGGATTTGGCATGCATTTTTTTGAACTCCAGGTACGTGTAATGATATTAACGTTCTTGATCGTTCTCCGGTATTTGATGATGTGCTACATGGTGAATCTCATGCGGCAAATTTTGGTGTAAATGGTAATCATTACAACATGACATATTACCTCACGGATGGCATTTATCCCAAATGGGCTTCATTCATTCCATCCATTCGACACCCTTTTGGTGCGAAGGATACATTATTTTCCAGTTGTCAAGAGTCAACACGTAAAGATGTGGAACGAGCGTTCGGTGTCTTACAAGCTCGGTTTTCTATTATACGCTATCCGGCACTAGCCTGGGACATTAATTTGATGGGGAAAATAATGAGGGCATGCATTATTTTGCATAATATGATCGTTGAAGATGAACGTGATACATATCAACACTACGATGATCCATCCGCCTTCGATCAAGTTCATGTAGCCAAACATATCATCCCAAATTATCTAATTGAAATGTGTAAAGTGATAGAAAAAAGAGCTAAACTCCGAG
The DNA here is from genome assembly GCA_037127255.1 of Persicaria tinctoria. NCBI lineage: Eukaryota > Viridiplantae > Streptophyta > Magnoliopsida > Caryophyllales > Polygonaceae > Persicaria > Persicaria tinctoria. The sequence goes on along the minus strand of JBANSL010000002.1, from coordinate 88,867,019 downwards.
ACACGAGTGTGCATAATCGTCTCAACGCCGACTTGATTGAACATATATGGCAGAAATTTGGCACTCCCGGAGATGACATTTAATTTTATTGTACGAGTGTGTGTTGTTTCAAATTTAATATGTTGTTTTGCAAGTTTAAGTTGTGTAATTTTTTTTGGGTGTTTTTCAGTGTATCAAGTTAATAAAATATTTCTAAATTTAATTGTGACTTTTTATTTTAATGATACGTATTAATATTAATATTAATAATATCATTAACAAAAAAAATTAAGTCAAATAAATCAACATTTAGCTTAATAAATACAGTAAATAAAAGTGTAAAGGGAAATAAGAGTCACGCGACTCTCTGTTGTGAATGCAAATTGTAAAAAGCTGAAAAGTTAGTGGAAAGCTGACGTGACAGGAATAGTTGCTGATGTGAATGAAATTGATAGATTACATAGATGACATATTGTATAGTGGGCCAAAAGGTCCAATCTCTCGTAACCTATATATATGATTGTCTAATGAATGAAACCCTCAAAGGAGGACTTTACATCAGTTCTATCATTCTACATGGTATCACATCCTTTTCTTTCTCACGGAACCCTAATTTGATCCTCTCGCCTCACCTCTCCTCTTCCTACCTCCGTTGTTCTCCCTCACTCCCTCGATTGCTCCCTCGTTCCCGACTTCCTCCTTCACTCCTCCCGATTCGCCGCCGTCTCCGTCGGATCCTCTCAATCCGCTGGCCGAAGCTCTGGTCGAAGCGGACGGAATACCTCAAGATATGGTACAAGCCCTTCTCGCTCTTCTCTCGGCACCATGGCCACCTACTCGCCCCCTGCCTTCGGTCGCGCTCAAGAGTTCTCTCCACCGCAAGGCTGTGTGCAGCAACCGCAGCTCTCGGGCACGCCCACAACTTATGTGGACTGGTGGCTCTCGATGGTCCCTGTTGCCTGACTTCAACCCTCATTGGATGCAATCCGGTTTTTCTGCCCCTCGACATGCCTGTCCTCAGGCCTATCTGACTTCGTCTGATCACGGCTATGTTCCGCCTGATGGGCATCACGCCTTCTCCTCTATGCAACTGACATCTCCCGACTCTTCTTGGTACATGGACACTGGTGCCACCTCCTACATGACATATTGTATAGTGGGCCAAAAGGCCCAATCTCTTGTAACCTATATATATGATTGTCTAATGAATGAAACCCTCAAATGAGGTACATCAGTTCTATCATTCTACATAAATGAGTTAAAAGTCGTTTGACTCTCTGTTGCACATGGTCTTAGGTACAACACCATTATAATGGCGATGCACCACTTTTTAAAGTTCACATGGAGGGAAGTTGAGGACTTGAGGGAGAGAGAAGAAGGTGAAGAGAGAAAGAGAAGGAGTAAATGATAGAGGAAGAAGTCAAAGGTTCAAATCAATATGCTTTATGTCAAAATAATGAAAAAATAGACTATATGACGATAATATATAGGAGTACAAAAGATTACGATAGAAATGTGCTTGTATGCCCCACCTATGTCATATCCTTATTCCGATGTGTTATACACCTTGGCTAGCACCTATTGTCGGTTATCCACTTACCCATAGTTAAGACACCGGGCCACACAACCAACACATGGTTAGGGTGCCCTTTTCTTTCCTCTATGTCTATAACTCCTCTATTTTTAATACAATTTTAACCTTAAAATAAAATTTAAATAAAAAACAAAATATTACGATAGGATCAAATCTTAACTATATTTCCTAATAATCTAAATAATCCTAAATAATAATTTGTAATATCGACCTAGTCCGCAAATCAAATTTAACAAACAATCTGGGATATCTTCTAAATATTTTTTTCCCTTAATTTCATAATAATTGTTGATACGATATTCTAACCTCTCCCCTTGGTCCATATTTTACCCCTTCTTAGCAATTTTCCTTTTATTCTAGGAAATTGCTTAGTTATTTACGATTTCACCTCTTATATTTCTTCCATTTTACTTACTATTTGGGTTTTATATAAATTCGAATATATACATAAAATATGGATTGCGCCTCTTAAAAATTGGGCCTAAAACAAACGCATCTACTATTACGCCTCATGGGCTGGGCCTACAATGAATAAACCATTTTCATATGCAGGATTAATATATTTAATTTTATGTTTTTTTTATAAAAAAATATATATAATGCTACAACACGGTGACGAGGATATTTAAAAAAACAAACAAACTTGGAAGAGGTGGCCCTGATATGCTCTTTTAAACAAGAAGACGAGTTTGTGCTTTTAGGCCCATAAGCCCATCAAATAGACAAATCGATAAAATAATACTCCACCAAGTAGCAATAAGGTTATAAGACTAAGACGGATCCCTAATATGAATTTTAACCTTTTCGGATACTCTTAGATAGTTAGTCCTAATCAAATTTAAACAACAAACTTGTAGATAAGTCCACGCCAGTCTAATGCAAGTTATAATCATTATTATTAATATAAAGAGTTTATTTCGTTATTATGATTGTACACTACATTGAAGATTTCAATGGGTAATAGTTGTAAAATTTGGGTAATTGGCACTGGCCTCCGTAGTAAAATATGGTATTTCCGTCCGTTGTTTCTATTAGGGGAGTGATGCGGTAGCATTGTGGCTGGTCTTCCGTGCCTATAACCTCTCCCTGTTTCGGACTCACGGTCTTGAGATGCCCGTCATATTTGATGTAGGAAACATCTTTGAAGGAGGATACGATATTATTCCACCTAGAGTAGACTTTCACGCTACCCATCCAGAATCCGTTCCCCATCATAACGTTTGCAGGGTTTACTCGAAGGGCCCCACACAACCTCCCCTCCCACTGTTTTGCCGGCCCCATTAGTCAGCCCTCTGAACAGGCTTGCTTTCCAATATCCCATCTTCACATTGTCTAGGTAGATTATCCAGTTTTTGGTCTCCATGTACTCACCAAACACATAACTATGTGTTATTAATAATTAGTTAAACTATATGTATGTATGTATACATATATACATATATTTGTGTTATTATTAATTAGTTAAACTAAGGGGTGTTCTCATCCGATTCATACTCTACACGTACATATACATATATATGTACGAAAATACGTAATTTATCATCGGGAAACAAACATTTTTGTACCTGCATAGATGCATATATTCAAATTAAGCACAAATTTATAATAATAATAATAATAATAATAATAATAATAATAATAATAATAATAATACTAAGCTTTGTTATCGCTAAGGGAGTGGGTGCCCAGATAGTATCTCGGCTACCCACTAATTTCTTGTAAATTGTTATTAAATAATGATGATGATAATAATAATAATAATAATAATAATAATAATAATAAGTGATTATATATGTAAAAAGGAGTAAATGATGGAGTGTATAACCCGGTTTAGCATATTGTATAAGTGAACCAAGTTTATAAGGGAATTAATCATGTGCTTACCACGTGACTGTAGCCATTGTTCTAAAAAAAGGCCTGGGCCTCCGCCTAGACCCCGCCTAAACCATTGAAGGTCGATCCCCCACCTTTGAGTTTAGCCGTCTAGGCCCTTGAAGCAAGATTGGCGAGTTAGTGAAAAAACCCATTTTGAGGTTTTAACTCCTAAAACCCCCACATGTCAATCTCTATCTTAGTTCTTAACCTCTATACCCTCTCTTACTCTTGATCCCTCACTCTCATAGTCCTCTAACCCGTGACCTCACTCACGTTGTTAACACCTAGACTATTAATTAAAGTTTGTTTGTTTATATATGTTATGAATTAAACTTTATTATTTTATATACGTATTGAATATGGCATAGGATTAAAAATACATCTCAAAATAGTAAATCCGCCTAGACTCTGCACAATCCGCCTAGACCACCCTTAACCTTATCTAGCCGCCGAGCATCCACCAAGCGTTTTTGGAATATTGACTGTAGCATATAAAACCCTGTTCATCGTTGTACTCAGACTCTCTCAATTCATTCATCTCTCAATCAAGAAATGAAACAAAATTCCAACAAACTTTACTCGTTTTAGTTTTCTTCAAGCTTCAATGAAGCTTCTCGCATGGTGATCTAGCCCGATCTCCAATTTCCACAGTAAACCGTGCGTACGTACCAAGACATCAACCTCAATGGACTCAAAGTTTCAAACCCATGAATGGACGATTGATCTTTGGTGAGCCATATTTGAGCAACGCTCATATCTTTGGGGTCAGGCTTCTCAATTTGCCACAAACCAATTGTCGTTGTGGTTCCGTAAATTCGGGCGTCCTTGTGCGATTCAATTCCTTTTTTTTTCCTTGGGTGATTAATTTATCAATTACTACGAGTTGGTGAATCATGTAATTGATGCACATCAATTTTTAAGTAGTCACTACTCACTACAAGAACAAAAGATGGATATTGATGGTAATTAATTACTACCAATGTAGCTTATCTACATATATGTTTATTATATCAAGTAATAATTAGTACAATGATACATTGTATATGTATATATGTGAATTAGTACGTACCATATTTATATGTATATATGTATACCTATTTAGTACCATATATATGAATTAGTATACCTACTCACTACCACATATAGTGAGAATATGATAAATCAAAACGGTAGCTTTGATTGTTTATTATATCAAGTAATAATTAGTACTAATGTAGCATATGAAAGTATATGATAAAATAGTACATGTAAGGTTACACACGTTGAGCTAATTAAGCGAGGAGGCCAAGGCCTCCATAGTAGAAGATGGTGCTACCGACAACAACTTGCAAGCTGATAACGAGAAGTTATCGGGTCGGATCATCTTTAAAAAATGTGGACATTTCCTCGTGGAAATCACCGTACGTACATATCGATTGTACTAATAAAAAATTTAAAAAAAATCAATGTTTTATTTATACTAATATTTTATTTATTACGGAGTATAAGTTATATATATAGACACAATCTACATACCATCCAACCAGATGAGTCTAGCTCAAATATGGGTGATCTAAGATTCCCCAAACGGACCCATATATCTAGCCTGAGATTTGGGGAATCTTGAGTGACCCAGATTTGAGCTAAACTCATATCTCGTTGTTTTGTACGTATTGGGTTTCCAAACACCTTAATGTTTGTCGTTACACCATGTATATTCCCGCAGGTGTCCATGTGCTCATATACTGCATACTGAAAAACAGATCTCCTTCTAATTAATTACATATTCAATTAATTGCAAAGGGGAAAATAATGATTGATAAATTAATGAGATGGAGATCGAAGTGGAAGTTTTGTGATCAATACTGTATATACTTACGACGTGTTTCTCGCCCACCGCCTCCAGCTTGCCCACCACCAGAATAAAGATCACCACCAGGGAAGAAAGGATCAAAGATTTGGGTTTCAACATTGACTAACTACTAGGTAGTAAATAGTAATGAATAAGTGGCCGGTATACATTACTAATAATTCTCTCTCTCTCTCTCCCCTATAAAGAAGGGTGATCGATTTAATTTCGTTCTCTATCTTCAATTCTTAAAAAAACACTTTCAATTCTCCATCCAAATTAAGTTAATTACAATAAATTCCACTTCTTCCATCATTTCTTATTTGACGGTGGTGATGTTTCTTTTGGTAGGCAGACTGGAGGCGGTGGGCGAGAAACACGTCATTAGGCTGATAAATTGTAGTACTCAGGGTGATCGATCACGATGCATGATCACTTTAGAAGGGTCAGGGTTCACCCTTTTTAGATTCGGGTCGATGTAGGCCACATCTTTGAACGATGCTACTATGTTCTGCCACTTGGTCGAGTCCGCTAGAAAATATCCCCTTCCCATTCGCATGTTGATTGGGACACCCGGTGGGCCCCATACAACCTCTCCACCCTATTGAGCCATCGTCGCCCCACTCTATAGATAGCTTAATAGGCTCCCTTTCCAATGGCCGACCCTAAGAATATTCTATTATATATGTGGTTTTGCAGGTTGCTTCACGTTAGATCAAATGTTAATAAAGTGCTAATTACACACGTAGGATTTACGGTACAATTTATGTAACAACACTCTTAATATATAGAAGAAGTTGCGAGTTCTTTGGAAGGGGAGTATTGGATGTTCTTGTTGACGACGAAACCGAAGCATTCCGCATTGTAACAATTGACTCTCTTATAACCGTCCGTCTGCATAAATAGTACGTTATACGGTGTATATATATACTCACGAAGATGTTCTCTTATATAAAATAATATATATTACCCACATATTTAACCAATCAGTCACATATTGTAGAAGACGAAAAGCGTTGTCTTCAAGTCTCAGAACTTCTCAGGTTGGAACTCATATCTTCGATCCTTTCTTCCCCGGTGGTGATTGGTGATCGATCTTTATTTTGTGGTGACAAGCTAGAGGCGGTGGACGAGAAACACGTCGTAAGTACATATTGATCACAAAACTTTCACTTCTCCATCTCATTATTTTAATGAATTATTATTTTCCCATTTGCAATTGAATATGTAATTAATTAGAACGAGATTTTTTTTTTCAGTATGCAGTAAAACATGGTACTTCCGTCCGTTGTTTCTATTAGGGGAGTGATACGGTAGCATTGTGGCTGGCCTTCCGTGCCTAAAACCCCTCCTTGTTTTGGACTCACTCTCTTGATATGCCCGTTATATTTGATGTAGGAAACATCTTTAAAGGATGATACAAATTTATTCCACCGGGAGTAGTCTTTCACACTACCCATCCCGAACTCGTTCCCCATCATAATGTTTGTGGGTTTACCCGGAGGGCCCCACACAACCTCCCCTCCCCACTCTACTTTGCCAGCCCCATTCGTCAGCCCTGTGAACATGCTTGCTTTCCAATATCCCATCTTCACATTGTCTAGGTAGATTGTCTAGTTATATACTCAACGGCAAACATATATGTAGATATGTACATATATATTCACATATACATATATGCTGGGAAAGGGAGTTTGCAACAACACATACGATACAATTCCATTTTCTTTTCTTTTTTCTTGGGTGAATAATTTACTATGATCGAGTCGGTGAATCATGTAATTGATGCTCATCAATGTTTAAGTGGTCACTACTCAATTCAAGAACAAAAGATGGATAATATTTATGATAATTAGTACCAATGTAGCATATCTACATATATGTTTATTATATCAAGTAATAATTAGTACCAATGTATATGTATATATGTGAATTTAGCACCATATGGTCCATGTGTATATGACTATATGTATACCTATTTATTACTGTAGTAGTTTAGTACCATATGTGAATTAGTATACCTACTCGATCACTAACATATATATGATAAATCAAAACGGTAGCTTTGATTGTTTATTATATCAAGTAATAATTAGTACCAATATTATAGCGTATATGATAAAGTAGTACATGTAAGGTTACAAACGTTGAGCAAATTAAGCGAGGAGGCCAAGGCCTCCATAGTAGAAGATGGTACTACTGGCAACAACTTGCAAGGCTGATAAATTGTAGTACTCAGGGTGATCACGATGCATGATCACTTTAGAAGGGTCAGGGTTTCAGGGTTTTATGTGGGTATGCAGGGCGGGTGAATTGGGGCGGCTTCACCCATAATTCATCCCTCACCCGCACCACCCGTCGCCTATTTTATTGCGGGTTTTCACCCCTAAAATTAATGCGGGTAGAGTGGGTGGATTGAATACTCACATGTTATTTTTTAGCCCTACCTGCAATGCAAATTTTCTTTAGTATAGATAAATATTGTTAAAATCAAGAACAATCAATCACATACTGTGTAGAAGACGAAAAGTGTTGTCTTCAAGTCTTTGAACTTCTCAGGTTGGAACTCACATATTCGATCCTATCTTCCCTGGTGGGGATCTTTATTTTGGTGGTGGCAAGCTGGAGGAGGTGGGCGAGAAACACGTCGTAAGTATAATATATGTATATATGTGTTTGAGAAATTAATAATTAGAAGGAGATCTGTTTTTCAATATGCAGTATATGAGCACAGGGACACCGACGGGAACATACATGGTGTAACGGCAAACATTGGTGTTTGCCGTTTTATACTAGGTTTCCAAACACCAATGTTTTGGAGAATCTTGGGCCACCCAAATTTGAGCTAGACACATATCTAGGTGTTTTGCATTGGGTTTCCAAACACCAATGTATGTCGTTACACCATGTATGTTCTCACCGATGTCTCTATTCATATACTGCATGCTGAAAAACAGATCTCCTTCTAATTAATTACATATATATTCAATTGCAAAGGGGGGAGTTATCCTTGATAAAATAATGAGATGGAGAAGTGGAAGTTTTGTGATCAATATATGCTCACGGCGTGTTTCTCGCCCACCGCCTCCAGCTTACCCACCACCAAAATAAAGATCACCACCAGGGAAGATAGGATCGAATATGTGAGTTTCAACATTGTGAATACAATTGACTTTTAGATTTGTGTTTAAAATACGAATGAATCTCGATCTTCCCTTGATCTTTAATTTATAGGATCGAGAGAAGGAGAGAGAAAGAGGGAGAGAGAGAGAGAGAGGGAGAGAGAGAGAGAGATGCAACAAACATACGTAGCATTAAAAGGGAGGTAAGTTGCCTAATTAAGCCTTAATTTTGTTCCCCTCATTCATCATTTATGATGTGACCTACCGCTTAAAAATTGATGAGCAACAGTTACATGATTCACCGACTCCTCTAGTAATTAATTTGAGGGAGTTCGTTCCTTTGTATGATCAACCAACCTCGATTGTTCAAGTAGGGTTGTGTTGTGCTGTGTTGTCCACTGGGTGGTTTGATTTGTACGTTCACTGGCTTGTGGATATATGTGGTTCGATTGTTACCTTGTGATTTTTACTGATTTTTGTTCGAGTGCTCTTTGAAATGTTGTTCAATTTGTGTTTGATAAGATGTTCAATTGCATTCGATTGTTTCACGTATTGATTGCCTTGAGTTCATTGGCTCCTATTTTTTCATTGAGCTAATTAAGGAAGGAGGCCATGGCCTCCATAGTAAAAGATGATGCTACCGGCAACAACTTGCAATGCTATTGTAGTACTCAGGGGATCACACGAGAAGTTCTCGGGTCGGGTCATCTTTCAAAGATGGGAAAAAAATTAAGGCTTAATTAATAGGCAACTTACCTCCCTTTAAATGCTACGTATGTTTGTTGCACATCTAGATGATTCACCGACTACGTATGTTTGTTGCAACTTTCTCTCTCTCTCTCCCCTTCCGTCAATCCTATAAATTAAAGATAAAGGGGAGATTGAGATTCATTCGTATTTCAAACACAAATCTAAAAGTTAATTGTATTCACAATGTTGAAACTCGCATATTCGATCCTATCTCCCATGGTGGTGATCTTTATTTTGGTGGTGGGCTAGCTGGAGGCGGTGGGCGAGAAACACGTCATCAATACATGGAGAAGTGGAAGTTTTGTGATCAATATGTACTTACGACGTGTTTCTCTCCCATCGCCTCTAGTCTGCCTACCAAAAGAAACATCACCACCATCAAATAAGAAATGATGGAAGAAGTGGAATTCATTGTAATTAACTTTTGAATGGAGTGTTGGAAGTGTTTTTTTAAGAATTGAAGACGTACAGAGAAAGGAATTAACTTGATCACCCCTCCTTATAGGAGAGAGAGAATTATTACTCCCTCCGATCATTAATATAAGATTTCTTACTTTTGTGCACGTAGTTTAAAGAACTAAAAAATATATATAAGTATTATATTGTACAAAAATTTAATTAAAAAATTAATATTTTTCAAAACCCTAGATCATTTCTTCCCTGGTGGTGATATTTGTTTTTGTGGTGGGCAAGCCGGAGGCAGTGGGCGAGAAACACGTCGTAAGTATATACAGTATTGATCACAAAACTTCCACTTCGATCTCCATCACATTAATTTATCAATTATTATTTTCCCCTTTACAATTAATTGAATATGTAATTAATTAGAAGGAGATATGTTTTTCAGTATGTAGTATATGAACACAGGGACACCGATGGGAACATACATGGTGTAACGGCAAACATTAATGTGTTTGGAAACCCAATACGTACAAAACAGCTAGATATGAGTCTAGCTCAAATCTGGATCACCCGAGATTCCCCAAATCTTAGGCTAGATATATATGAGTCCGTTTGGAAAATCTCGAGTCACCCAGATTTGAGCTAGACTATATATGGTATGTAGGTTGTGTCTATATAGATAACTTGTACTCTGTAATAAATATAAGATTAGTATAAATAAAAGATTGCATTAAAAAAAATTATTAGTACGTGATATGTACGTACGGTGATTTAATGAGTCCGCGAGGAAATGTCCGCATCTTTGAAAGATGATCTGACCTGAGAACTTCTCGTGATCCCCTGAGTACTACAATTTATCAGCCTTGCAAGTTGTTGTCGGTAGGCGGTAGCACCATCTTCAGGGCCTCCTCACTTAATTAGCTCAATGTCTGTAACCTTACATGTACTACTTTATCATATACTTTCATGCTACATTGGTACTAATTATTGATATAATAAACAATCAAAGCGCGCTACCGTTTTGATTTATCATATATATGTTAGTGAGTAGGTATACTAATTCACATATGGTACTAAATAGGTATACATATATACATATACATTGGTTCTAAATATTACTAGATAAAATAAACATATATGTAGATATATGCTATATAGAAGAATCGGTAGATGGTGTGGGTTGTGGATTGTAAAAAAAAAAATTGTATATAGGTTTATAAAGAGTGAGTTGGCCTTATAAAAAGGCCTTGTATTTGGGCTTCTACATTATTATTTTTTTGTTAGTGCCCCATAATCTTATTTATAGAATTAAGCAGAGTTCTCTGTTGGAACATGGTACATATATACAATTCGATGCTAAATTGAAAGTTTGAAATTGCTCATTTAAATCAACTCTCATGTTTGCTAATACTTAAGATTAATTGGGATGTTGTTATAACGATTTTCTATTTAGAGTGTGTTTACATCTATTATATATTTATTTTTATAATTAAAAAAATAGTATGAGCCTCATTTTCCTATCTCGTCCCAGGCAATCCAAAACTCAGGTCCTGTCCTACTCATTTAGATATATTTTTCAATATAAAATTTGTTTTCAATCCATCTATCTTACATGTTTATCAGGCCTTAGTTTATAATTTTAATTATCTGGGACAAACACAAACACTTGGCTAATAGTAGCTATAGTGAACTAAACTATAAGATCTTACCGGTAGAGAAAGAAAGGTCAAATATCAAAGAGGCAGTGAGAACAAATGAGCAAATGGGGTCAGAGAAAGAGAACAAAGAGAAGAAAGTGCATACAAATTTAAATTAGTAATAATTGATAAGTGAGTAATTGCCAAGGAAGGGTCAGAGGACAAGGCAATTAGGCAAAAGAGAGATAACAATTAACAAAGAATGAGTGAATTTCAGGTAATGAAGACCCAATTGAAGTCTAAAAGAATCGGGAAAAAACACGTACCTGCAACACTTTGAGTAAGAGAGGAAGATGGAGCCTAAAATCGAACGATAGAGAGAGAAGAAACGGAGATTGAAGATTGCTTCAATTTCAGTTGAACTGCCGACAAAGGGGATCGGGGTTTAGGGTTTTGTTATATGTGCATAATTGTGGAGTTACCGTTTGGAATTTGCTGCTAGTGAAGGAGATTTGGGGATTAGGGTTTTTTAATGTATGGAATGGAATTTCTGTGAGCTACCTACGTCATCGGCAATCAGCACGCTGAAAGATGTCCATGCGCATATACTGCATGCTGAAAAAAGATCTCCTTCTAATTAATTACATATATATTCAATTTGCAAAGGGGGAAATTATAATTGATAAAATAATGAGATGGAGAAGTGGAAGTTTTGTGATCAATATATATACTTACGATGTGTTTCTCAATATAATTGATAAAATAAAGATCACCACCAGGGAAGATATTATCGAATATGTGAGTTTCAAGAAACATACGGAGTCAGTGAATTATGTAACTGATGCAACAAACATACGTAGCATTAAAAGGGTGGTAAGTTGGCTAATTAAGCCTTAATTTTGTTCCCCTCATTCATCATTCATGATGTAACCTACCACTTAAAAATTGACGAGTGGCGGTTACATGATTCACCGACTCCTAGTAATTTGAGGGGTCGAGTCCGTTCCTTTATGATGAACCAACCTCGTGCGTACGTTCAGGTAAGGTACCGGTGGATGATAAGTAGCAAATTTTGAGGGTTGTCGATGGAATTGACAAGCAGATGACCAAAAAAAATATGAGTTGGGTCTATCAGGTAACTCGCCAAAAGGCCAAGCAAGTGGCCTTATGATAGAGGGAAGCAACTCATCCCTACTCTGCCCTAGTTTGTGTTGGTGGAGTTTTGCAAAGAAGTTCTACAATTGTTATTGTTCGACCTTGGAGCGGTTAATAGGCAAGATGATATGAAGGGTAAAGTTCATGCTGATATGGTCCAGATGAGAAGGCATGGGAGCATTTCTTGTGGGAAATCGTCCTATGTTTCTGCAATGACCCTAGATAGACTTCACATACTAGCAAGGAATTTGGTTTTCGATCCAGGAATACACTATTATATTGATCAAGACAGTTCAACTGGAAGCACAATTATTTGGGGTTTTGATCCTGGAGGCAACGAGGAGATGTTGGTTATTTAATGATAGTTTGGGGTTTCTCTTGTAAATGGTTGTACTTGCAAGTTCAATGGGTTGATGTTGTTCTCAATGGCCTGCAGAACAATGGTTATTTCTCATTTTGAAGAACTATTGTGATATTTTTGAAAGGGACATTGACACATTTACACTAGGCGTAAAATATCAATTTTACACTATCAATAAATTTAAAACAGGTTCACAATTTATATATTACTCCCTATGTCCCAAAATACATGTCTTTTTAGCCCATATAATTTTGTCAAAAATACATGTTTTTTTAGATTTATTCATTACATTTACCTACTTTTATATCTAATCATTACTCTAATTTTTACATCACTCATACTCTCCTCCTCACCATTTTTTTTAAAAAGAAACAAATATTCTAATACCAAAGTCTAATCATTACACTTAACCTATTTTTTATATCGAATTATTACACTTAACCTACCTCTTAGAGCATCCACTAAGGTTATACTATGGGTGTCTTAAGACTAAAATATTACTAAAGAAAACTGAAATTGTAAGAGCATTAATTGAAAAGTCAAACATTTGTTTGAACCAATGTGAGTAAGGGGTTGGAAGAAGAAACTTTTTTTCTTGAATCAAGTGCAGTGTCCTGCCATTTACTTACATTTTTATTTTGTTCAATAAAAAAGGGGTTAAGACACCCAAATGAAGATGGGTGTTGTGGGTGCTCTTAGTTCTCGTGTTCCGTGTATGTATTTTGAGACGGAGGGAGTAATAATTAATAAAGTTAACAAAAGGGAAAAAAACACAACTCTTTATATCCCCATTCTCTTTGCTACCGGCCTCCTGCTCCTATAGTCCTATACTCCTATGGGAACTCAACTCCAATTTTCTCCCAAAGAGTTAAAATTCCCTCTTTTAATTTCCTCCCCAAATCTCATTAATGCATTAAACGTTTCCGCTCTATGAATCCCTCACCGAAAAACCCTCCCTCTGGTGATCCGATGCAAACAGAGTCCAATCTCCGGGATAGGCCCCCGGGGGAACCTCCTGATCGCAGAGCCTCTTGGAAGGATGTCGTGGTCATTGGAGGAGTGCACCAGCAGAAGACGATCGTCGATGATGAATTCTTGGCCGGCAAAGTTCGAATCAATTTCCCAGACGGTGAAGATGGAGACCCGGTGGTCTCCATTGAAGAGGATGTTATGGAAGCTCTGGCTTCGGTTTGGAAATGGTCGGTGGTGGTTATGTAGAATTTGTGAAAGGCAAATTATTCTCTTCTTTTCATTGATTGTTTCAGAATATATATACACAACGAGATATACAGAAGATAGAACTTGGGCTATAAGGATAGAATCTCTACATATTTATCTAAAAGGATATTTATAATATATACAAAATATCAATACTCCCCCTCAAGTTGGAGCATGTAGATTTCGAATGCCCAACTTGGACAGAAGCACCTGAAACTGTTGCTGGCCAAGCGGTTTGGTAAGGATGTCCGCCAGTTGATTTGCAGAGCGGATATGGGAGAGAGAGATGAACCCGACAATCAGCTGATCACGGACAACATGACAGTCAACTTCAATGTGCTTGGTACGCTCGTGGAAGACAGGGTTGGCGGCAATGTGAAGGGTTGCCTGACTGTCGCACCAGAGATGCATAGGAAGACCATGCCGAACACCGAGAGGCCGAAGGAAGGATTTGATCCAGATGAGCTTGCATGTCGTGGTCGCCATGGCTCTGTACTCGGCCTCAGCTGAAGAGCGTGAGACTGTAGTTTGTTTCTTGGTCTTCCAAGACACCGGAGACTCACCAAGCATGATGAAATAACCAGTAAGCGATAGACGGGTAAGAGGACATGCTGCATAATCAGAGTCGCAGAAGGCAGTCAGCCAAAGAGAGTTGTTTCTGGAGAGAAGAATACCCTGAGAGGGAAGGCCCTTCAAATAGCGAACAACTCGGAGAGCAGCGAGCCAATGATTTTGTCGGGGATTGGTCATGAACTGGGCCAATGTATGCACGGAATAGAAGAGTTCCGGCCGGGTAATGGTAAGGTAGATAAAGCGCCCAATTAGCCGACGATACTTGTCGGGTTGATCAAAAAGCGGACTGTCATCAAGAGGAAGATGATGATTCTGCTCCATAGGAAATGTAACTGGCTTAGCACCAAGGAGGTCGGTTTCATGCACTATGTCGAGGGTGTACTTCCGCTGGGAGAGGAAGAGACCAGCCCGGGTGCGAGAGATCTCAATGCCCAGAAAATATTTCAGAGCACCCAAATCCTTCATATGAAAGCAGGAGTGAAGATACTTCTTCAGGCGGTCAATAGAGGCGAGATTAGAGCCACCGATAATCAGATCATCCACGTAGATGAGAACATGCAGATCAATGCCTAATTTAGAGTATGAGAACAGGGAATAATCTGCGTAAGACTGAGTAAAACCAAACCTCTTAAGAGCCATAGAAAGCTTAGAGAACCAATTTCGGGGTGCCCGACGAAGGACGTATAGAGACTTTCGGAGCCGACACATTGTACCTCTGTTTGGAGTAGAGAAATCGGGAGGCATAGACATATAGACTTCCTCATGAAGGTCCCCATGCAAAAAGGCGTTATGAACATCCATCTGATGCAACTCCCAGTTACGAATAGCAGCTACATCAAGAAAAACTTTGACAGACACCATCTTGGCAACCAGAGCAAATGTTTCTTTGTAGTCGATGCCCTCAATCTGACGATTACCAAGAACAACCAAACGAGCTTTGTACCGTTCAATACTACCATCAGCTTTGAGTTTGACCCGAAAGACCCATTTGTAGCCGATGGGATGCTTGCCTGGCGGTAACTAGCAGACTTGCCAAGTACCGTTACGATGAAGAGCATCAATCTCATCCCTCATAGCATCATGCCAGTGAGCGTGAGGAACGGCCTCTTGAAAAGTAGAAGGTTCATGTTGAGCACTGATAGCGGCCAAGAAGTAGGCATGTTGCGGAGATAAGTTACCATAGTTAATATACTTAGACAGAGGATAGTGTGTACCCGAGGATGAGACCGGAGAGGGCTTTTGCAAGAGATGGTCATGGCTACTGAGAGAGGTGCACACATAATCGCGAAGGTGAGCAGGAGGGTGGGTACTGCGCCGTAAAGGGGGCTGCGGTGCCGGCTGATGGTTGCTCCCCCTGACGTCGGAGGAGGGGGTGTCGGCAGTGGGATCATCATGGGTGAGGGGGGTAGGAACAAGTGGCGCATGAGGGGTTGGTGGTGATGGCGGGGAGGAGAGGTAGGGGAATGTTGACTCATGAAAGACAACGTCCCTAGAGACGAAGATACGATGAGTTTTAAGGTCATATAGACGCCAACCCTTCTGGCCAAAAGGATATCCCAAGAAGAGGCATTTTCGTCCCCGAAGTTGAAACTTGTCTGAGCTTCTAGGAATGACAGAAGCATAGCGCAGACAACCAAAAACTCGAAGAAGAGAATAATCAGCTATGCGATTGTGAAGAAGCTCAAAATGAGTTTTCCCATGTAGAAGTTTGGTAGGAGTACGGTTGATGAGATGACACGCAGTAAGAACGCATTCACCCCAAAACTTTCGAGGGAGATGAGCCTGAAACATAAGAGATCTAGCAACATTTAAGATATGATGATGCTTACGTTCAGCCCGACCGTTTTGTTGAGGAGTGGCGACACAGGAACACTCAAAGAGGATGCCTTGATCGGCAAAGAAGGGTTTGAGAGCGACAAACTCAGACCCGTTGTCGCTGCGAAAGTGTTTGACTTTGCGATTGAATTGTGCTTGACTCATGGTGCAGAAACTAGGGATAAGCCGCGAGACTTGGGACTTATGACTCATAAGAAACACCCAAGTAGATCGAGAGTAATCATCCACAATAGTAAGAAAGTAAGAGGCACCACAGGTAGAAGACAATCGATATGGGCCCCAAATATCACAATGTATTAAATCAAAAGGTTCAACGGAATAAGAACGACTAATAGGAAAAGAAGAGCGAGGTTGTTTAGCTCTATAGCATATGTCGCAAGGGATAATTTTATTGGTAGTAGACCTAATGCCAGAAGTAAAACCAACTAAAGGAAACGAAGGGTGCCCAAGACGGAGATGCTAGAGAGTGGAGTCGGCGGCTTCAGTGGTGTGACAGAGTTGAGGAGAGGTCGGCGGCGGATGTGTGGAGGGAAGGTAGGTCGGCGCGGTCCAGCGAAGCCAATAGACCCCATCTCTAGGTTCACCCACTCCAATCAGCATCCTCGAAATGCGGTCCTGAATTACACACAAACGATCAGTAATAGTGGCAAGACACTGTAACTCAGCCATCAAACAATGGAAAGAGATAAGGTGACATGTCAATCCAGGGACATATAGAACATTATGCAGAGAAAGGCGGTCACAAAGAGTAACAATTCCATCTTTGTCGGTTGTAACAATGGTGCCATTGGGGATCTTAATTGAATGGGAGGAGACCGGACCAACGGTTTGCAGGAGGCGAGGATCACCGGTCATATGAAGAGAGGCACCCGTATCAAGAATCCAGGGAGTTAGAACCGTACCTTCTAAAGTATCATTACCGGATTTAGAGTTGATGGCTTGAAGGATGGACTGGAGAGTAGACCATTGCTCGTCGGTGATAGCGGGACCAAGAGCAAAACGATCATCGGCGGTGAGAGGCGGAGCAGTGGAGGAAGACGCAACATTGGCAAGGACGGGCTGAGCATAACCCCTGCCGCGGCCGCTGCTGGAAGTGTTGCGCCCGCTGCCGCTGGAAGAACCGCATCCTCGGCCTGCAGATGGTGGAGCGCCTGTGACGGGATTGCTGACACCACGATCGTTGTTCCACCATTCCGGAAAGTCGATAATTTTGAAGCATGAAGAGACATCGTGGCATGTACGACCACAGTGAGAGCACTGGAGAGCCTTGCGATCCGATGGAGACGAAGAGGACTTAGAAGACGCCGGAGTTCAAGCAGCAAAGGCCATAGAGTCGGCCTTGGCATCCCGATCCTTAGCAATAGACCGAAGGGGCTCCTCTAGACACGGCCACGGGTCGGACCCACCGGGTCGACAACCCGGGGAACGTGACCCTAACCCTGACCCGGGGTTGGGACGGGTCGGTGGGTTGGGTGACCCGGCGGGTCGGTGGGTCAACGGGTCGGACTGACGGGTCGGCCACGTGGCACCAAATCGGGTACCCAACGAGTTTTGCGAGTCGACCCGCCGAGTCAACCAATTTTTTTTTTAAAAAAAATCGTTTTAAACCCAAAATAAAACTAACCTCAAGTCTTTCGCCACACTTTCGAAATGGAAAGATTTAAGGTTGACAAAACATGGTATATATGTGGGAAGATATATATAGATATCTTCATTCCACTCCCATCATTTCATCACACTTTAGATGTGGGAAAGAAAAGGTTAGATTGTGGGAAAGACAAGTAGGATATGAGGATCTATATATAGAGAAAATAGAGGTATGTAGCCCACTTTCGATGTGGGACAGAAATATGAGATATGAAAGAAAATGTGAGAAATTGATATTTAAGTATATGATGTAAAATATAATGTAATTAAAGTCTTTGGATTATATGGTGGAATATAATGTAATTTAAGTATTTGGATTATATGATGTAACATATAATAATATAATTAAAGTGTTTACCTCTTAAGATTTAATGAAATGAATAACACATGGTGATGAAACATCATGATACAATATATCAAGTTATGTTGGATTAATCTTTCTATTTAATTTAATTGATAGTTGTGTTGATCCATTAATCAATCATAAGTATTTTATTTTACTTGTATTATTATGTTAATTTATTGATCAATGATTTCAAATCTAGGTTCTTCTTCATATAGATATGTTAAACTTTCTCGTTTAAAGTTGAACTAGCCACATGTTGTGTATACACTTAATGATGATGTTATTAGAATTACATACTTGGGTTGCTTGTTATGATGTACATGAAAAGACACATTGAAAAAATATTGCCAATATTATATTTCATTCTTGTGTTTGAAAATCCGAAGTTCTATATCATTTTGAAAATAAACGAAAACTCGACATTAAGGATACTATACAAGTGTAACGACTTTATCAATAACAATATTTGTATTATTTGAAATTATATCATAAAGACTCCTAACTTAGTATCATATAGAATGATATAGAATGATTTAATAGTGGATCCACCAAATAACACAAATGTTTAAGGTATATTGTTGAACTTCACACTTTCTTGTTACCCGTTCGTTATTTCTTTCATAATTCATAGGTAAAATATATATATATATATATATATATATATATATATATATATATATATATATATATATATATATATTAAATAATATTTATATAAAGTATAGTACTAGTGTTTGTATATGATAAAAATTTATAAGTATGGATTGACATTAAAAACCGAATGGTAGAGATTGAAGACATGGTGTAGTTTCTAGTTTTTACCCTTGTTTTGTCCCACATTGAAAACTAGAGGAAAGGGAGGGTGCTAAGTCTATAAAAGGAGAAGCATGGGGTGCTAAGTCTCACATTGCCATTGCATATTACATTATGTAATATTATGAAATTATGAATTATTCTAAGAATAATTTATATAATTTACATAATAATTATAAATTTATTTTATTAAAAATAAATTTTTCAAAAAAAAAAATTTAAAATAGCGGGTTGACTCGGCGGGTCGAACCGGGTCGGACCCGCCGGGTCACGGGTTTTCTTTTCCCCGACCCTAACCCTGACCCTCAACCCGAGCTGACCCGTGGACCCTGACCCGGCGGGTCACGGGTCGACCCGCCCGACCCGTGACCCGTGGCCATGTCTAGGCTCCTCCTGAGCAGCCAAAGCATAGATTTGGCTGAGAGCGGGAAGAGGCTCCTGGGCAACTATGGTGGAGCGCAGAGTACCATAAGTGTCGTCGTCGAGACCGATGAGGAACTGGTGGATCCGTTCGGTGGCCTGCTCCTTGGCGTGCTGGCCGCAGGTGCACTGGATCGGCGAGATCGCCGACAATTCGTCCCAGAGACGCTTCAGATGGCCATAGTAGGCCGAAATCAACTGACCGGTTTGAGTAGAGTGCGCGATCTCAGAGCGCAATTGCATGATCTGGGGGCCGTTTCCGACAGAGAAACAGAGTTGAAGTTCATCCCAAAGAGCCTTAACCGTGCGCAACAGAGTAATTGTCGAGCGAAGAGACGGCTCCATTGATTGAGCCAACCATTCGACAAGCATAGAGTTAACCTGAAGCCAGTGAGGGAGATCGGCAGGCTTGTCGGGGTCGCCGGAGAGGAAGCCGAGTTTGCCCTTCGCTTGAAAAGCGTTGAGCATACTTGTTGCCCATTCCTGATAGTTGTCACCTGTGAGAACGATCGGACAAATAGTGAGACCGGGATGATCGGACGGATGAAGGTAGTAGGGAGAGGAAAAGGCGGGGGCTTGGGCGGCGACGGCTTGAATGTCGGCCATGGCTGGCAGTGGTAGTAGGAGGTAGAAGAATTAGGGTTTAAAAAAAAATTATAGGAAGAGAGGAATTGTCTGGCTCGATACCATGTAGAATTTGTGAAAGGCAAATTATTCTCTTTTCATTGATTGTTTTAGAATATATACACAATGAGATATACAGAAGATAGAACTTGGACTACAAGGATAGAATCTCTACATATATATTTATCTAAAAGAATATTTATAATATATACAAAATATCAATAGGTTAAATTGCTTGGGCATCCAATCTCGTTCCAAATCATGGAGAAGAAGATCATAGAAATGTGGAGATCAGGTTCGAGGTTCCAGTTCGTCGATCTTGCTCATGGATGTTACCTTATTCGCTTCAGCAATGAGGAGGAGTACATGGCAGCCCTTACGGATGGACCTTGGACCATCTTCGACCGAGGTTTGTCTGTGAGAAGTTGGCATCCCAATTTCCGTGCTTCAGATCCCATCCGGACAGCCCCAACTTGGATACGTCTAGCAGAACTCCCAGTTACTCTCTATGAGGAAAACATACTCCTTAGGATTGCTGCTGGCATTGGCAAACCCATTAAGGTGGATCCGAAGACGCTCTACACGAATCGTGGTAGGTTCGCTCAGATTTGCGTGGAAGTTGATCTGGAGAAACCTCTTAAGGGAACGGTGTGCATTAAAGGGGATCGTTATCGCATTGAATACGAAGGCCTCCCAACGATATGCTTCGGTTGCGGCCGTTACGGGCATGTCAAGACGGGGTGCCCGTTCCGTTCAAGTCCGCCTAAGGCAGATAGTAAGGGAGGCATGATGAATGGGGGTCGTGGAGAGGAGGGTTCTTCCTCGTCCTCTCCGTTAGGGGGTAACTCTCGGCCGAAAATTAACAGTCAGGCCACCGGAGCTAGGAAGGGGTTCTACGGGGAATGGATGAGGGTGGAAAGAAGGAAAGTTTTCATAAAAGGAAATAATAATCCCACGCAATTCGGAACGGCTAGTAAGGCTCCCCAGAAGGAAGGTCAGCCCTTTATGGGAAAGGGAGGCTCCCATGTTCCTAGTGAAGAAATGGCCCAAGGCAATCGTTTTAAGAATCTTGAAGATTTGACCGTGGAGGAGAATAATATATGTCCTACCGGTGAGAAAGTCACGTCCACTGAATCCGAGAAGGCGTTGATCTCGGAAGGGGGTGTCGACATCATTAAAGACAAAGAGCCAATAAAGATTGTCAACTCCTTCATGGAATCGGATAACAATAAAATGACTGTCAATAAGAACAGCGATAGGGACCATATCAGTCAGACTATTACTCGTGTAGGGGATAACTCCAATATGGAGCAGGTCCAACGCAGTTTGATTTTTAAAAGTGGAAACTCCGATCCTACTATTCCATCAGTGAAGCATAAGATAAAAAATGGCCGAAGAAGAGGAGTGTTTACGCCTGGAAAGTGGAAACAATAAGTCCTGGGGCCGGAATGAAAGTAACCTGACCTCTGTCGGTAAGGCTATGAAAAGGCCTAGACATCTAACGGAGGTTCCGCAGAGCAATGAGATGGAGAGTGAAACACCTGGGCTGAAAGGAGTTGGACATCAGGATGGTGAGATGCCAGAGTGCAACGCTAATGTCCCTCTCGATGGGGGCAGGTCTGTGATCGCCACAACGCACAATTTTTTTGGAGATCAGGGACTCGACTCAGGGATGGAGGACCCCGGTGTTACCAGGGACTAGTAGACCTGTCAAACGGGTCATTCGGGTCGGGTTCGGGTCGGGTCACTTCGGGTTTCGGGTAAAACGGGTCTCGGGTAAAACGGGTTTCGGGTTTTTCGGGTTGACTCGAACTCGGGTTTGATCGGGTTTCGGGTCGGGTTCGGGTCGATTTCGGGTTTGTCAATTTTTCCTTTTTAAATTAAAAAAATCATTATTTGATAATTTTGTGATAAATTTTAATTATATATAAAAAAAAATTAATTATATATAATTATAAATCAACCGGGTTAATCAGGTCACCGGGTCAATCAGGTCAAAATTACCGGGTCAATCGGGTCACCGGGTCGAAACCCAGATTGCCCGGAAAATTTCGGGTTTTTCGGGTTCGGGTCGGAAAAAAAAAATTCGGGTCAAAATTTTCGGGTTCGGGTCGGAAATTTTTCGGGTCGGGTCACCGGGTCGGGTTGTGTTTTGACAGGTCTACCAGGGAGGAATGTTGACGCTCTCATTCTGGTTTTTTCTTTTCTTTTCCCCTATTATGTTTTCCATGAATTTTTTACTCTGGAATTGCTTTGGTGCAGGTAAACTTGGCTTTCGTAGAGCGATTCGGTATATGTGCAAAAACCATCATATTGAGGTGCTCGCCCTGTTCGAGACGAGAGTCTCTGGCTCTAAGGCTCAGCATGTGTGCGAAAGGTTAATCTAGGTGGGCTTCACTAGCTGCGTGAGAGTGGAGGCGACCGGCTTTGCGGGGGGTGTTTGGCTCCTTTGGAAGGAGGACAAGGTGGCTCTTAAGATTGAGGCAAGGAGCGATAACTTTATCCATTCCTCCTTTACTGTGAAGAAGAGTTCCATTCATCTCTTTGTGGTCTATAGGCCTCCTTCGGCTTCGCGTAGGGTGCTTTTTTGGCGTGATCTTCAATCTGCTGTGAGCAGAACTACAGGTCCGGTAGTGATTGGTGGCGATTTTAATTGCATCATCCAGAGCAGTGAGAGAAGCGGAGGGGCTGGGGGCCTTCATGCAGACTCGGCGGTTTTTAAGGACTGGCAAGACAACCTAGGCCTCATTGACCTAGAATTCGTCGGCCCTAGCTTTACTTGGAGTCGGAGGCTGTCGATTAATTCGGTTGTGTCGAAGCGTATGGACCGTGTGTTCATGAATAGTGTTGGTCGTAACCTGTGGCCGGAAGCCAGGGTGCGGCATCTCCCGAGATTTTCGTCGGATCACAACCCCCTTCTCTTGTCCCTGCAACCCCAGCTCAAGCTGGACCCTAAACGGAAACCTTTTCGATTAGAAGTGGCGTGGTTTAACCATCCTAGTTTCGACTCTAAGGTTCGGGACTATTGGCGCCGTGACTTGGAGGCTCCGGGGGCGCTCGAGATCCTCAAGGATGACCTGATCCGTTGGAATAAATATGTTTTTGGTAACATTCATAAAAGGAAGAGAGACCTCCTTACTCGCCTTGAGACGATTCAGAAGGATCTTCAGGGGAATACCTCGGGGTCTTTGTTGGACAGAGAGAAGGAGGTTCGGCATGGGATCGATGTTGTTCTTGAACAGGAGAAGATGTTGTGGCTACAAAAATCTAGGGAGTTGTGGCTTAAGCATGGCGATCGCAACACGTCGTTCTTTCACACTTCGACTATCATTAGAAGGAAGCACAATAGGATTGAGGGTCTGAAGAACGAAGAGGACTTTTGGGTTGATGATAAAGAGGAGCTTGAAAGGATCGCGGTTGAGTTCTTCAAGAATTTGTACAGTGCGGATGGCCTTCCAAGTACGCACATTCCTGACTTGAGGTGCAGGTTTCCTGTCATCTGTGAGGATTATAGTAACAGTTTGATTACCCCGATCACGCACAATGAGATTTGGAAGGTTGTGAAGAGTATGGGTAGTCTGAAGTCCCCGGGGCTGGATGGTTATCAGCCGTGTTTTTATCAGAAATGTTGGGACGTCGTTGGCGGTTCGGTGGTGGATTTTGTGACAGATTTCTTCGACGCTGCTTTTATGCCTGAAGGGGTGAATTATACGCTTGTGGTCCTCCTTGCGAAGATTGACATCCCGGAGAAGATCAATCAGTTTAGGCCGATTAGTCTCTGCAATGTCTTACATAAGATTATTACCAAAGTTTTGGCCAATAGACTCTAGCCCGTGATGCAAAATCTAATCGGTCCGACTCAAGGGAGCTTTTTGCCTGGTCGGTTGATTACGGATAATATCGTTGTGGTCCAAGAGGTGGTGCACTCGATGAATCGCAAGAGAGGGGCGAATGGATGGATGATCCTTAAGTTGGACCTCGAGAAAGCCTACGATCGTTTGAGTTGGGACTTCCTCAAGGTTACCATGTGTGCTGCGGGGTTTCCTGACCGGTGGATTGATTGGATCATGGCCCGCATCACCTCTCCGAGAATGCAGATTCTTTGGAATGGTGAGGTTACTTCTCAGTTCATCGCCTCCCGTGGGGTGCACCAGGGAGACCCCATTTCTCCTTACTTATTCTTACTTTGCATTGAACGTCTCAGCCATATTATCCTTAACGCGGTTGCTGAGGGTGATTGGAAGCCTATCAAGCTAACCCGCAACGGTCCCTCCTTGTCGCATATCCTGTTTGCGGACGATATTTTACTCTTCGCGGAGGCCTCGGTGGAGCAATATAGGGTTATAAAAAAAAGTGTCTTGATCTCTTTTGTGGTGCCTCCGGGCAGAGGATAAGTGCTCAGAAGTCCAAAATCTTTGTCTCTGGAAATGTTAACGCGAGTGTTATTCGGAGGCTGAAAAATGAAAGCGGCTTTTCTGTCTCTAAGGAGTTGGGCACGTATCTGGGAATGCCCATTCTGCAAAAACGGATGAATAAGCATACCTTTTCGAGTCTCCTTGATAAATTCAAGTCTAAATTGGAGGGGTGGAGGTCCAAATCACTTAGTTTTGCCGGTAGGGTGACTTTGTCGAAATCAGTGATGACGTCCTTGCCGGTCTATACCATTTCTTCGACCCTCCTCCCCCTTTGGAGTTTGTGATCAAATTGACAAGCTGAACAGAGCTTTTTTATGGGGGGATAGCCGTGGTCAGATAAAGCTGCACAAGGTCGCATAGGAGGAGGTGACGAAGCCTAAAAGCCAAGGGGGCTCGGAATAAGGAAGATGAGGGACTTGAATCTCGCCTTGATGGGGAAGTTAAGCTGGCGCTTCGTCTTGGAAGAGGGCGAACTGTGGACGACGGTGTTGCGGCAGAAATATGTGTCAAATAACTTGGGCAGGTCTCCGGCTAGCTCACACCTTTGGAAAAGCATTAAGGCTGGTTTTTTGGAGGTTGTTAACCATGGTACTAGATGGTTGCTGAGAGACGGGCGTTCAATCTGATTTTGGGAGGATATTTGGGTTTTAGATACCTCGTTAATTAACATTGCAACTGCGCAGGTGGATGCTCAACATCTTTCTGCGTGTGTGAGGGACTACTGGGTTGAAGGAGGAGGATGGAAATGGGGTCTGCTGGACAACCTTTTGCCGAGCAGTAGCTTGCTGAAACTTCCGGCGTTTGCTATGACTCCGGATGCCGAGGGTGTTGAAGATGAGATCAGTTGGAGTGGCACACCGGATGGGAATTACTCGGTTTCATCGGGGTACAAATTCCTTCAGGGTGAGATCGTCCCTCAAGTCGATGAACTGTTCTTCTCTAGAATCTGGAAGTTGAAAGTCACCGAGAGGATTCGGTGCTTTGTTTGGCTCGCGGCTAAAGGGGGAGTGTTGTCTAATGTGGAGAGGAGGAGGCGTCACATTGCCGTGGACGCAAGTTGTGCCTACTGCAATACTAATGAGGAAACTTACGAGCATCTCTTCAGAGATTGTCCACAGGTCAGCCCCATATGGTTTAATCTTAATGCTATGTCGATATTTGGCCAATTTTTTCAGGTTCCTTTCTCAAGATGGATAAGAGAGAATATCATGGAGAGGATGGAGGTGGACTCGATGGAGTGGTGCGCCACCTTCGCCACAGCTTTATGGTGTATTTGGAAGTGGAGAAACGCCAAGATTTTTAATGAAGATAATCATATGGCTAACAAGGAGCACTTTATCAGGGAGAGAGTGAAGGAGTACAGCGTTACAGCAGGTAAGGATTTCATTTCTAAATCTTGTCTGAAGGTTATACAAGAGGTGTCTTGGAGCAGCTCGGAAGATGGGTGGTTGAAGCTTAACACGGACGAAGCGGTGAATACAGATGGAAGAGCGTCAGCGGGTGGACTGCTGAGAAACAATGGGGGTAAGTGGATGTGCGGCTTCGTCCACAACATAGGCTGATGCTCGGTGCCAATGGCTGAGTTGTGGGGCGTTCTCAATGGGCTTAAATTGGCGTGGGACAAGGGCTATCGTCAAGTAATCATTGAATCAGACTCCCAGCTTGTTATCCGAATGCTGAGCTCGAAGATCAAGAAGAGCCACCCGCTCTACAATCTGGTTTCCCAATGCCAAGGCTTTATTTGTAGGGATTGGAATATCAAATACCGACACATCTATCGCGAGGCGAACATGGCTGCGGACCATCTTGCGTCTTTTTCTTTGTCTTTTCCTTTAGGTCTTCATGTATTGTTTGCCCCGCCTGAGGAGATTTCGCTTATTTTATTTGATGATGTTAGGGGTCGGGCTATCCCCGTTTGTTGAATACTTGGCCCTTTTTTTCCGTTATTAATAAAATCCCCCTCGAGGGGCCGGAGAGCTCCGACTCTCCTTTCGACCAAAAAAAAGAAGTTTATTAGCGAGAACCGCAACTTGAAATCTATATTATAATACTAAAGGAGAAGTCGCCTACGACATGTGGCGGCTTCTCCTTTAATGTAGCGTATTTATTTATTTATTTAAGATTAATTAATTTATTTTAATGGTTTGTTAATTTTTAATTGATTTATTTTAATTGTTTGTTATTTTATTGTTAAAATCTAAACTTATCTAATCTAATTTAGAGGAGATCCTAACCAAATCTTAAAAAATCAAGGTGATGTAAATATATAGGATTGATTTGGATGAGGCTATCGGTAGTTTTTTTTTTTTGAAGATTAATTGATTAATTTTAATTGTTTGTTAATTTTTAATTGATTTATTTTAATTGTTTGTTAATTTATTGTTAAAATCTATACTTATCTAATTTAGAGGAGATCCTAACCAAATCTTCAAATATCAACGTGATGTAAATATATATGATTGATTTTGATCCCCTCAACCTGCTATCGGTACATTTTTTGTATTTTGAAGATTAATTGATTTATTTTAATTGTTTGTTAATTTTTAATTGATTTATTTTAATTGTTTGTTAATTTATCGTTAAAATCTAAAATTATCTAATCTAATTTAGAGGAAATCCTAACCGGTTAAATCTTTAAAAATCAACTTGATGTTAATCCCGACCCTTTCCGTGCTCTCTTCATTTAAACTCTTGAACAAAATTGTTTAATTGATTTATTTGGATCCTCTGAGACAACCGGTTGAACAAGACTAAGGTGATGTCAATCTCCTTTCTGTGCTCTCTTTATTTTAATTCTTTGAGACTAGCTATTTAATACAGTATGTGTTAATTCTTTGCGACTAGCTATTATCCCAATATGTGTTCATGCTGAGATTTTTAGCATTTGTAGATAATTATGTATTCTTTGATCTAATTGCAGCTATATGCAGATAATCACGCGATGTCAAAAAACAAAGGCAAGACGCCCATAGAGAACAACGGTAATGTGAAAAGGAGAGGTACGTTAAATATTATATCCCTATAATCTATTATCGTTAAGTACTTAATTTATCAACACTACAATCATATTTTTTCACTTCATTGATTCTTTATTATAAAACTATTTTTTTAGGCGATGGACGATTTCATTACCTGAACGAGTTACTACCACAACAAGAAAACACCTCAAGAATTCGATGGAATATAATTGTTCATGTTTTAAGAATGTCGAAAACCCTAAGCTACACTGATCCTAGAACAGTTCATTCGATTGACATTATTTTGATAGATGAAAAGGTATATTTGTGTTTAAAGATTGATTATTTTATCTTTTTTGGTAGTGAGATTGATTAGTGTGTTTATTGTTTGTCTTTAGGTTTGTTATATTTCAACTTCGATGACTACTGTTCAGAAAGTCCTAGACTACGAAATCAAAAATATATAAAAATCATCATCATCGTATCTATACACACTTCATCTAATAAATAGATCACCTTTTGTTAGTTTTTTTTTTCCATCCTTTATAGCATTAGTGTGTTTAAGTGAATTAGTCTTTAGGCGTACCAATTAATGATTCATTCGTACTTTATGTTGTCTATCTTTTAATTAGTTTCGATTTATTGAAATTGGGTATTGGGCGCCTTCTCCTTTAATGCAGGATTTTAAATTTAAATTTTCATACATGTCATTTTCTCCATTTTTTGCATTTTCTTTTAATTCCTTTAAATACAAAATCAGTTGAGATATTCTCGATATTTTTGTTGGTTGGTTTAGCTATTCTCCGGATAAGATAAAAATTAAATCATATTTATCTTAACAAATCTTTGATTTTTTTTGGTAATAACAAATCTTTGATTTTCACACATCTTAACAAATTTTTGATCTTCTCGGTTGATTAAAATCAAAGATTTTCCTGTCATGCATTACATTTTCCATCTAATTTTAAATTTTATAACTTTTATTGTTTATGTTGCTAATTATACCATCAATATCAATATATTTATTGATCAAAAAATAAAATCCCTAGGGTCGGCCCCGGTGGAATGGATTTAATTTCTTCATATAATTATTTCTATATCAGCGTGATTCATGAAGAAAATTCATTCCACCATTCTTGATTACCAAGACAACATCTACATGACAAAACATTATCACCATTATATACTTTGATCCATTTGGAAGATTCAATTTTTTTTAATTAGCTCAACTGTATCTCAAACTTATTGTTTAGGTTTATTTTTTTAAATTGCATATATTATTTATTTAGTTTCATTACTATTCCAATATTATTATCATTATATTGATACTAATAATATTTACAAGTTTTACCAATATTGCATAACTTTATGCTGATACTTTATTCTAATGCTTAAAGTTTCTTATTATTTAGCATATTTATTTATTTTAGTATTCAATATGTTAGAGAATGTTTATTTTTTTTATTACATTGTGATTCTTATAATATTTATGTCAAAAATAATGAACGGCATTATATAAACATATATTTTAAAACAAAGATCCGTGCAATGCACGGGGTACTAAGCTAGTAGTAAATAAAAGACTATAAAGTAGGCTATAACAAATAGAAGTAGATTACATCACCAAAAAACAAAAAAAAAAAACAGTAGATTACTATGCAGAGTTTCTGATCCATGTGAGTATGAGACATACTTTGTCGGCGATTTGGGATCAAATGGCCTTTGCGATTGCTATCCATCGATAATTGCGAAGGTGTGCATCAGAGAAAGCTTATTCGGTTCTCTATTGTTTCTTTCTTTGGGTGCAAGATTAGAAGAGTTGATAAAAGATTTTATGTCATCATCTTTCCAAAAATATACTTTAGATCCAGTCTTGTTCTTCCCCAATCCGGTATCGTTGTGGGATTTAATCCACTTGAATGTCATGCTCTCATGCCTCGGTCTGATCTAAAGTCGCGTGCCTCTTCCAGTTCAGCATACGGTTAGCAAGAAACGCGTATGGTAAATGATTCCGGAATCCGCAATGCTAGTTAGGGGTGGCTGAGATCTTAAGCTCATGTGGCAAAAAGCAGAGTTAAATCTTGAAATGGGATTTCGATTACCTCACTGAAGTTCTTTAACCAAGAAAACAATTGACAAATCTTCTTGTATTGTGACATTACAACATGAGGTGGGTTCGTGCTCTACTACCATAACACATTATATGCAGAATGCACTTCATAGGTGTGGGTTCTTAGGCTCTTCTAGAATGCATCTACCACAAATCCTTGCTGGGGATTTTGCAAAACAGTCATGTGCTCCTTGAACGAGGATGCAGCTTTCTCCCTTTCCTCGGCATCTCCCAGTTTGTCATAAACAATGGCCACCAAATAGAATGCCTCCACGGCCAACTCATGATACTGCACATGCCACATTGAAACAATAAGGATAACCAAGTCGTTGATTGAACCAACCAATTCTGAAGACAGGTTTAGACTCTTGCTTTTGAATTGCGTACATCATAGAAGTGTTTTAAATGGTACATTTGAAAAGAGGTAAAAGGAGAGACTACAGTGGCCTATTCTTCGTATAACAGACATTCTTATGCTGGAAGATTTTCTTTGATCGTTTCATT
The DNA here is from genome assembly GCA_037127255.1 of Persicaria tinctoria. NCBI lineage: Eukaryota > Viridiplantae > Streptophyta > Magnoliopsida > Caryophyllales > Polygonaceae > Persicaria > Persicaria tinctoria. The sequence goes on along the minus strand of JBANSL010000002.1, from coordinate 88,836,853 downwards.
GATAGAATTCCTTCAAGAAAGTCTCCGTTGGACATTCAAGATTCAAGGTTAGGGTTGGCTTCTAGGGTAGAGGAGTTTGGTTTTTTGATGCACGAAATGGGTGTCTAACGTCTGACATCAATAAACGACAACATTTAGGCTTAAATTGTCTTGCACAGAAAATGACAGTATCAAGCGACATAAAGGGACTTCAACAGGGTTCTTAGTCATACAGGGTTATGTGAGCCGAGTCCCTGGGGAGATTAAACACCAAGTCTGCATATAAAAGTAAAGCGTATAACCCAGTCAACTTACCTCTAGAACCTCAAGTGCTTCACATGCCTGCATTAAAGGATCGAGCACAAGATCTGGTTCTTCTAAAACTGCCAACAAAATTAGAAACAACGAATCAACTACATTACTACCCATCTCAGGCTGGACAGCAGGATCACCTTATCTTGCAAGATGTACAACCGATGATCAAATTTCCATCATCAACCACATGATGCTCATTTACATTCTTAACAATTACTCTGTTCAGCAATAAACGAGTTTTTAGGTGATATTTTTTTTAAACAATATATAGGCTTTCATGTTTTCTAGGTAGATGATTGTAATGATTTTTTTTATCAATTTGTGTGTTATTGACATTTTAAAAGATTTTGATTGGTAAAAATGTGTAATGGGTATTAAAAAATAATAAAATATATGAAAAAGGTAGTGTAACGGTGTTTTTAGATGAGTGAACTAATATTGTGCAGTGGGCTAAAAACTCATGTATTGTCGATTGGAGGGAGTACATAATTAACAATCTCAGGCTGGACGACAGAATCACCTTATATTACAGGCATATGCTGTTCCTCAACGCATATACTAATTTCAACTTTCTCAGAGGTCCATATTAATTTCAACTAGTGTTATAAAAAAAACAATAATAATTTTAAAGAGAGAATCCCAATCAGGATCCATTCGAGAGTTTGGCTACATGATTCACCAAGTCGTCAAGAGCGTGTCTATACGATTCAATTCTCACAGGTAAAGGTAGATCCTACTTCCTAGTTCCTAGTCCAGATTTTTACCTTTTCCCAAACTAAATCTTGAACAAATCAACAATATTACTAGATGATGAAAAACTTTGATGCCAGTCATGACCCACCATCAACAATTGGCGTATGGATTCCTGTTCCAGCCAGCATTAACCTCTATGGTACAGAACATATTCTCCTACTAAAGGTACACCGTACACCCAATTAATTTCCTGCTGAGTTATTGCCTCACATTAAATACGTTTGCAAATGTGCATTAATACCCAGAATCGTTTCTTCTTCTTCTTTATTTAAAGAGTTTCTTAAGCTGAAAGATAACAGATAAAAGCCTGCAAAACTTGGACATATATACATAGTGCTGGATGTAAAGATTCGAGAGAGAGAGATACCTGAAAAGGTATCATCAGATAGATAACATTTTGCCTCTAAAATGTGAGCTCGGGCACGGAGCTCCAACCCCCCATGACCAAGAATCATAGGGAATGCACCATGGAGGAGATTTAAAGCTCTCTTTGCTTCACAGGATCCAAGTGACAGCCACAACTCAGCTAACGTGAGAGTGGCAGATGCTTTGAGAAGATCCAAGTTGTATGATTGGCAAAATGAAAGGCTAGCCAATACATATGGAAGGGCAAGAACAGAATTGCCTGATTTCTGTAACCCAAATATTAATAAATATTAACACAGCCACAGAAAAAAAAAAGGAAAAGAAAAAGAGCCAGTACAGTCTTGAAATCATGAATACTGCATAGAATTGCTGAAAAGCTTGGCCCATTTCCTTTCTATTTCCTACCTACTTGAGGCTAAAACCGTGTTTCAGGTGGTTCTATGAAACAAAATCAAATTTATGGGTGATTTTCCATAATTTCAAAACTATGGGTGGTTCTGTGGAAAATCCCATATTTAGGGTGGTTTCCGTTATTTACCCCGGTATAAAAGCTAATTTGGATGTCAATAAGTGAACACTTCCTCTCTTTTTCCTAATTCCTATCTCAACTCTTGAGGCTAAAACCATGAAACACCAAGAAACTCCAATATTCAAATAATGAAGCCTTTAATTTGTTAAGTGAATAGTTTCCAAATGATTAACCCTCCTCGCTAACTAGTTCATATTGTCTAGCAAGAACAGCCTTACACAAGTATACAAGTGCTGAAGAACAAGTATATACCTTGTGTATTTCGGCAAGCAACAGTAAAACAGTAGCATTTTCGACCTCAAGATTAAATTTGTAGCACATGCAAAATAACGAATTTGCAACCTCTGCTGCCTGTAAGGAAGATTGGATGTGAAGCAAGGGTTAGATATTAAATCAGAGTGCAAGATATAACAAATCATTAGTGTTTGTTCATTAAAAAATAGCATTCTACCTAAAAGCCTTCACTAGGAGACTGTAGGACTAACCATCTAAACCACTTTATCGAATATAAATTGATGTGGTTGAGAATAGATATGTAAAGAAAGGTTCAGATGGCAAAAAAAATGCCCCTGCTAGAATAAGCAGTGACCTGAGACATGTGACTCATTGTGTACATACACGTTGAACACACCTATGCCTCTTTGGAGATTCTAATACCAAGTACAAATCTCAAATCCACAGTTTGACTGCTTCACTATCCATCATCTATGCATTAATAAATGATGATGAAAATATCAAGGTGCATCCCAACTAATATCGATGAGAATAAAAGCATAACATATATTGAATATGTCACTTTAATAATATCAAAACTATCAACCTGGAAATATTGTTTCCCAGCAAGCAGTGTACGAGCATGACGAAGGCTAGCTTCAACTTTCAATTCCATGTCCACACCACTAACAGGGGATGCCAACACTCCAAGCTCATCACATACTTGTTGAGCAAGCTTTACATGTCCCCTGTATGAAGTCCATGTACCAACAGCACTGAATCAATTGAATGTTTTGGCAAAGCATGATAGAAAAATCAACAAAGGGGACTCAAGTCACCTATGTATAGCAAGATCATGTAGTAGCTGTAATTTGAGTCGTATAACTCGTGACTTTGAGATATCAAGGAACTTCTGTTCCACTATCCGGAAAGCAGCAAATGCCTCTGCAAGCAAACACAGGATGCAGCAGTTGCATGGCAAATAGAAGGTGATATTCTCTTGTATAACTTCTCTCAAAATACAGTGGTGCGACTAAAATGCTACAACTAAAACAAATGCTATCTCATGCTGACCTTTGTATCCTTTATAAACTGCAAGATGCTGGACAAGCTTCACATAAGCTAATGCCAAATCGTCCAAGCTGCTAAATGGAAGTGACAAACAGTTGATCAATTTTTAGCATATAGTTAAATTATGAATGAAATAGAAATAGCATATATGTTACCTCGAACTATCAGCAAAGTTAGCGGCATAAGCCAAAGCATGTTGCTGAGCAAGTGATGAACTGATTGAACAAACTATAAATATTAGTTAGCAAGTATAGGAAACAAATCAGGCCAAGATGCCTGAAAAGCAGACATTACTAGTATATAAAAGAACTTATTTTTCTAAAAAATAGGTGACACTTAGCTTAAATTAGTGCTAGTTGGAATGATAAGAAAAACTAAAAGAATGTTGTTCAACGGCTTAAGTTTTTTTTTAAAAAAAAATAATGAATTATCTTGCTAGAATGATGGAGAAAAACAGCATATGACACCTAAGAATTTCATATGCTAAAATCAGACAATATAATGCATGAAACACTCCCCATCCTGATCTTAAGAGTCAGATTATCATTATACCTCCCACACAAAACAGGTTAAAAATGAACTAGGAAAGGAAATGAGGTGGGTTGGGAGTAGGGAGTAAGGTCCAGATCCCATCCTCGTTTGGGGATTATAACCCATCCCGTCTCCATCCCATCAACAGGATAGAAATCCCTGTCAAAGATGCAATAATACTACCAAGAGGTTCCCCATTGGAAATCCCCGTCATAGATCCCTAAGGACCCATCCAAATCACGGAGTAAATAATACTACCAAGAGGTTCCCCATTGGAAATCCCCGTCATAGACTCCTAAGGAGTAAGGACCCATCCAAATCATGGAGTAAAGATTTCACTAGGAGGGCAAGGTAGAGAATGGATTGGGAACTGTAATCTGTCCCTCTATAGGGCACCCCGTCACATGATAGGGATTGGGAATTCCCTCTCCCCATTGCCACCCCAATTTTGCACAAAAAGAAGGGAAAGACAATTAGAAAACAAGAACAGTTCACTTCTTTCATCAGTGGACAACATCATGCATTACCTTCCATAAATCTCCCAGGCTGTTGCACGAAGTAAACATGAAGAACCAACTAGTTGCAGGAGAGACCCAGGAATTGAACATGGTTGAGCACAAAACTGTAATGCATTATGGTCCCTCGGAGATCTATTCTCTAAAACTAATGGACAAAGGGGTGTTTGCATATTTTTGAGCCAGTTAGTGCTGAAGGCACCTTCAGCAGATGCTATGGAATTCTCTGAGCTGCATTCAGTTATCACATGACAACTTAATCTCAAGTCCTGTTACAGTAACATAAGAAAGGAGAAAGGATTTAACAAATTGATAGGAGATAAAGAACTGGCAGAGTAATCCAGTAATAAACTTTCGTAAGTGTGTAAGAGAAGTGATTAAAACAAAGATTGTTACCTTGATAACATTAGCTGGACAAGTCCTGAGATTTACAAAGGTTTTAGGTCCAAAAAACTGTAATGGTCTCTGCACATGCTGTAAATCATCAAAAGTACTTAAGCTTTCGACACTTCTGTAAGCAGAAATATAGTTTGATATCTTGTGAAATATTCTATTCACAACCACAAAAACACTTCACAACAATTGAATGTAGCAAATCGACCAATATCATCTGTAACAAATATTAGCATGCCAGCAGTGATGTCTCAGCAATCAGCAACTTGCAACAGTGAACATCTACATGATGACAGTCCACCCACCCAGCCTAAAGTAATATAGAAAAGGGTGTTTCTACTGTGTCCATAGGCACATGTTAGTAAGCATTCAATACTTGGAAAAAGTAATCGTATGAATTTTAGTGGCAACTGCATCAAAACTTGGAAAATGTAATCGTATGAAATGATTAGTACACATGTGCCCATGGATACATATTATAGAAGCCCCATGGAAAATATAGAGTAAAAGAATAAAACCCAAGCAGAATCAGCCACCACACTGTTGGACTAGGAGTTGTGTCAATCTTGATGCACCCATATCCTAACGGAAGAAGAAAATTAGAGGCTTTCATATTTTCCTTGTTGTTTATACTCCCTATAATTCATCAGAAAACATACTTCTTTGGCTGAAGAGTTTATCCTCCCAAAACAACACACCCTTACTTTGTGCCCCAGGAAAAAATATCTAATAAAACATAACATCAGATAACCCTTGTTGTGCCAAAAAAAAGAAGAAGAAGAAGATGAAAATAATGTTTTCAGCATTGCCCCTAACTACATCAAAAACAAAGCAAGATAATTACCAAAACTAATGTAACTCTAAACATGATTCAATAAAACCATAAAAATAAGAAAATGGTGAAAAGTCGGAAATTTTGATAGTGCGATCACGATATTTACATAATCTTATATCTGTGCCAACCTAGGTAAGACATCAAAAGACGCACTGGAAAAGAGAATACACATGACAGCAATTAAGAGAGAGAAAACATGCACACATCGAGAAAACACCATACACAATAAAGCAGTGAGCGAAGTTATCAATCTATATGTGCCTATATACACTCGATGCTCCTTACCCTCATCCCAAATTTCGCCATGGTAAGATAGTTGGCAGACACCAGTTGAGTCAATTTTAGGTTCTCAGCCATGTTCAAACATCGTTTCAGTAGCACAAACAACTGCTGTTGGATGGTCAAGGAAGTACCAACACCAGTCACAGGTGAATATGACGAACCCAGCACTCTGGTTGTGCTAGTAATTCCAAACTCAGATAATAGGTTGCAAATAGCTGTTAATGCGTATGCAAGACAGGAATCATTGCTTTGCTGCAAAAACACCGCAAGAAAAATAAATAAAATCTATGAGTGAGGATAGTTAAGCCCTCCCAGAAATATAAAAATAACAATTTGTTGGAAAGTTGGAATGATAAATCTGGGGAATAAGCTATAAACAAGTAATATAAGATGTTACACTAAAAGTCTGGTAGCCTAAAAGGATCAATTGCAAAGACAACATGCAGAAATGAAGCCAAAAGATGCTTCTCATAGTGTAGGAAATACCACTCTAGATGTATTGTAAAACAAACTAGCTCAGAATTCAGATACTGGCTTATATAAGATTTGTTGTTGAAACAGATTGACAGTGAAGACTGAATGGTATCTGATAGCCAACATGCAGATGGAGGGAAAATGTATATGTTGCTACGGTTGCCATTGAGATAGCAGATAAGTTAATTAAGGGAAGGAGAAATACATGAGCCAGAAAATTATTGATCCTAATGCCTAAAAAATACCTTGTGTTGGCCAAGTTGGGAAGGGAAAGAAGCTTCAGATTGGTTAAGCAAATAAAAACGAAGAAGAATACCTTTTGAGAAATCCCAACAGCTTCTCTTAAAACCTGGAAACCACAAACAAAAATAAAATTTAAATACTCAACAAAAACAAAAACAAAATTTAAATACTCAACAACTAAGAGCGGAAACCAAATAAATACATGGATAAGGAGATGATAAACAATTTCCACTATCGAAAGAAGGGATCTATCTTTCGGGGGGGAAAGATACCTCTAAAGCCTTCTCAGGATGGCCAAAGTGAAAGTGCATCATTCCCAAGCATAAAAGAGCACTTTCATATCTCCCAGAATTGTTGCTACAGGATGAAGAGGATAAGAGATCAAACCCTTCCATTCCTGCACTTTTGTAGTCAAGCATGATAAAATTAGTTTACTCGTGGACTTCCATATGGTATGGGTGGTGCCATCTTTGTAGTAGAAAGTAATAAGCATATTGCCAAAAAAACTCAAAACTAATAGCAAACTTAAAAACAAAATCCAACGGCAAACAAATCAACGAAAAGGAAAGCATAAGAGTGACAGCAAATCTAAAATCTGTCCCAAGGATGCCATCAAAATAATCCAGAAACCCAGAGATTCTGAAGTGATTCAGAATGGTGAAGGACATAAGAAATCTTTCAGCGATTAATCTTCAATCATCCACAAAATCATATCATATGTAAGAAGAGGGTAAATAAGCACTTGCCAGGTAAATTTCTGGGAACATGCACCACGACTGAAAACTCTAACTGAACACCAAATCAGGTAATCCGAAAATCATACTAAGTCCCCAATTTAATGTTCCTTCATTTGTACAAATACCCTAACCACCCAAATCCCCATGAACTTCTCCAAGAAGTCTTCACGTGGCTTATGAGAAGAAATTATAATAAAGAAAGAGGAACTTCCCAAAAAAAATCTAGGTTGAATATGCATTAGTAAATCCCCCAGTCCCAGCAGCCGCTCCTAAGCATTTCATTATGAGGCGTAAACAACTACACCTTTTGAGCCCCTGATAACATAGATCCTAGAAAAAATAAACCTGACATTATAAACCTGCATATTGAATAACAACTAACAAGGGAACAAAGGAAATTTACACCATATCAGCCCCAAGGAGAAATCAAAGAAATAGTAATTGAGTCATTAATATTAATGAATGTTATACGACTTGGAAAAATTAACCCAAAAGCACCTCACGCTAAAAAAATTGAGGAATATTCTTGATCCTAAAGGAAAAGGATGGTATCATCTAGAAGTTATGAATGAGGAATTCTCTCCTGAACAGAAACCTTTCTAACACTTCTATTGCTCAATTCACTTTCCAGATAGCATCCAAATTAAGGGCTAACCTGCCTAAGATACTAGTCCATCTCCATAGTTGGTCCTAAGGTCCTTCTGCCTGGTCCAAGTTTCTTAATATTGTAACATCAAAGTTCAATCCAAAGAAAACCGTTTGGCCATAGGGAATCCATGCACACACATAGAAACGCCCATACACAAGCCCTTAGGGGAGCAACGGGAATCCAAAGGAACCCTTAGCTGATTTCCACTAAGCCTCCAATAGAGCAAGCAAACTCTCTTGCCACAAGAAGGCAAAAGCCCTTACATAAGTGAATTCCAGAATAATTAATAGGAGCTAGACCAATTTATTGGTACTAACTACTAGGTATTATTCCCACAGTCACCTTACCTCTCTGTGACAACGTCAAATTTTCCACACAGACCCTAAATACCAGAATCTCAGTCCCCACTAAAATCCTCTATCCATTCCCTTACATACATTACTCTCTACATTCACGAAATCCACCTGATCACGTCAAAATCCCCATTCTCTACATTCTCAGCATCGCCGAACTCCCTTAACAGATCAACCTTCGGCATTCTTAATGTCTTCCAGCTTCTAAAGACCTTATTTCTATAAGTATTCTCTCTCCAGCATATTTACTATTTCCTTGTTACTAAACCTTTCTGCACAAATTCCCTTAATTAAATCCCCTCTTCAAATGCTAAAAATTTGCACAAATAAATAGACTGAATCTCACCGGAAAAAAAGACACTATCTAGAGGTTCTCAAAGAAAAAAGAAGCAAAACCCTACTTCGCAAAATTCGACTCAGCAGAAAAGAGACGTATACACAGAACTCGGATGGAAAAAACAAGATAGCAACGCTTTGTGTTAGAACCCCAACCCATGAAAATGAAAAAGGATAGAAATCTGATAGCAGGAATCTCACTAAAAGCCCACTAGAAGCAAGCATCTCGCTCCTAGGATTTGATAGACATCTGAAATGCAAGTATCTCACAAGTCAGCCAGTTTTGAGGAGTCATCAATCTGTAATTCAATTCATATTCTAAATCTGATTACAGCTCCAGGTTCTCCTCTTTTTATAATAGAGAAAGCATAATAACTAACTCCTAATACTAAATTACCTAAAAACTAGAAAGTTTGAATCTGAAAAACGAAATTCTAATAATGATATTAAAACTAATAATATGGGTTTGTATCACTTTGGAGCTTACCTGTAGTCAAAATATCGATGTAGATTCTCTGAAGTGCCAGCATAATCATCATGATGGAGGTTATTCAAGTACCGCAGCAAATGAACCTACATTCAAGAAGAAAAATCAATTAACAAAAAATTCCACCACAAGTTGTGGATAAGGATCTGTATATCAATCCATTGATACCAAGACTTAAGTTGTTGTTAGGGACAATAAATACTACATGCTGGTCATTCTACTACTTCCATATTGCATTTTTTCCCTACTAAGAAACTTAATTACATCAAAATGAGATAAGGTTAACATCTTTCCAATCACAAAAGCATAGAGAGAATCATAAGCTTGGGGAGGGGAGCAGCAATAAAGTAAGATATCTAGGTAAAACTTACACAATGCAACTCGGGTGCCAATTTCTGAAGTTGTCTTAAAGTAGTTTCTAAGCTATTCAAAGGGAAAGAACTGCCGTGCCTGAAACAATAGCGAACTTAATAAAATAATAATGAATTTCAAGGTATTCCAAAGGTGAGCAGATGAGGAAATAAAATGCTCACTTTACAAGATTATCAGCTTCTTCTAGTAAATATTGTTGCATTTGCCAATTTGTACGCAAAAATTTTCCAGCATTTCCAAGACTGTTATCCAAAATAGTATTTCGCGGGAGCAAAAAAGAGCTCCTTTCCCCAGTGGATCCACAATGTCTCAAGTTCATGTCAACACCTGCATTAAAAAGCCAATGCATTCATAGTCAACATTGATAGGTACCAGATGTAGCAATCTTACACAGCAATTATTGGCTTGAAGGGATAGGATATCATCATCAAATAGAAACTGTTCGGTAGACACTGCATCATGTACTTACCAGGAGAAACAAATGCCAATCAACCTAAGAGGTTGAATTTATTTAAAAACTTCAAAAGTTGATCAATGAAAGACCAACGAAAGTTGATCAAGCTAATGATCCACCCCATCTATGCTCTTTCAATTGGAAAGTATGCATGTGATATGCAAGCAGTACTATATACTAAGTAAAACTAAACATGTATATGGTATACATGATAACCACAAGAAAGCATTCCGTACCCACTAAATCGCTTCTTACACTAAAAAGAATTATTACTTTTTGCACTATTTCTTGTAATCATTATATGTAGCTATTTGCTCAAATTATGAGAGAGAGAAGAAGCATGCAGGCTTTCTGATATATTGCAAGCAAAATAATTAAACCATACCTTCAACCCATTCATCAAGGGCTTTTGGGAGATGCAAATGGAAAGGAAGTTCTTCATTTGCTCCTTTGCTCGATTCAACTTCTTCAGATACTTTTTTATAAACAAGATTCTCCAAATCCATGTTTTCATAGTCAGAAAATGTCTTCACTTCATTATTAGGATCATCTAGATGGGATAGGTCAAAAGAAGAACCAGGAAGGGCTTCTCGATAATATGACTCTATGTTTGATAAAAGATGGCATACTTCCTGCATTAACACAAAAGCTAGGATTGGGGAAAAAAAAAACTCATTTGTGGAATTGTGGCTACACAAAGAAATCTTTTTGTCCCCATTAAAAGAAAAAAGAGCCAACTAGAATCCCCATAATCAAAGTATGAAAGCACGTGATGGAAGTATCATCAAATAATTGAAATAAATGAGTGGAAGCATAAATGACGAAACAAGGCATCACTTGGGCCATCAAACAAAAAAAGTAAACAGAGTACCAAGGTCAAAATCAGTCTGCTAGACTCCTAGTATTTCAGCTAACAGAACAAGTAGTAGCTTCACTAAAAAAAACATCTCGATATTTTATTTGAAAATTTGTGAAGAGCATTGAAAGGGCAAAATTTAACTGCAAAAACATGGAGCTGGTAAATACCTCAAAGGATAACAAATTGAAGGCAAGTAAACACCGCCGCACAAAAATTCCAAGGTTACTACTAGGATCAAGGCTGATTTGATCATCTTCCAAAACAGTAGAATCAGCACCCCCAACAATGCCTACGGATATAGAGGCAAACATCAAACCTCATATAAACAACACAAGGCAACAACACATGGAATCACTGTGTATAAAAAGGACACTAGTACAAACCTCGAAGTTCAGAGAAGAAGTTGAACAAATCATCAGGGAAGGAGAACGATGAGAGTTTGTTAGTCAATTCATCGGTTATCTGATGGCCTAGGAATTCATTAATTTCCCTCAACTGAGATGCAAGTTTGTCCAGCTTCGGCTCCAAAATATCATCACAACACTGCACAGAATTTAATTAAACAAGTCGAAGTCGAAGTCAACAGCATTACATCAATCCAGACCACAAACAGAACCTTTTCCACGTTATGCAAATTATCACATCACTATTTTTGTGCAACAACAAGACCAGACAGTAACAGACCTAAAAAAACAACTCAATAGCATGTACACACAGTTCCGTTTATCAGCTATCACCATCTACATTTAAGATTTCAAAACAAAATTCAAGCAAAAAAGTGCAATACAAGCCAAATTGAAATGGAAACGAATACAACATAGAATTTAAGCAAGAAAAAACAAGGCACGAATTGGAATTGAGAGCAACTGATCACCTTAGTCTGAGCCAGCAAGAAGAGGCCGAAGCGATTGTGCTGGGAGACAGAAGAGAAAGGCTCGGGGAGAAAGAAGTGCGGAGAAGGAGAAGCGTAGATTTGTACAAGTACACAAACCGAGACTTTGTGAGGGGTTACGGCGAATGGACCTTGAGGCATGAGCATGCCTACCATCCTTTTTCGCTTCACAGCTCGCGACGCCGGAAATCTCCAATCGAAGTAGTTCGCCGCGCAGAGATCCCGATTTTGTGTACCAGCGCTCCTTTCCGGGCGGCAGCAGAGGCGAATGGCGATAAGCCAACTGCTAGGGTTTCACTGTGAGAGAAGAAGGGTGATTTAGATGAATGCCGGACAAATCGACGGTGGCGAAAGAAGTGCTTCCTTGAGGCGGCGGCGGCGAATGCGGTGGTGGAAGCTCCGAACTGCTGAAAGTGACGCTGGTCGCCGTGGTGGCGTGGTCGGAGGAGGAAGGAGTAAAGAGGAAATGTCACTGTGGGGTTTTCCCTCCCAATGGCCGAAATAAAAGAGAAATAAAATTTTAAATTTGTTTACTCATATTTCAAATTTCAGTCTACTTGAGCACTTCCATAGTTACATTTCTCCTCTGCTCTCTCTCCTCTCCCAAATTCCGACCTCATTAGAGGAAACAATCATGGAGGATCGGAAAGTCTCGGATCTAGTGAAAGAGCTCGTGCATCGTTTGCCCTCCCGAAGCCCTCTCCCATTTCTTTCTCTGCTATATGTGCAGCAACATGTTGATCTTAAATTCTTACTTTTCGGGCTTGATTTGACCGAATTCTATAGCTGATCTCGTCCCTCCCACTATATATATATATATATATATATATGAAGGTGTAACATAAGTGTTTATTCACACTGATGGTTCATTTGCCAGAGCTAATTTTGAATTGTATCTAGTTTTTAGCTTCGGATGGTCATTTTGAATACGAAAAAGTTTAATGAAGTGGGTATGATCACGTAAAGAATTACACAGTCATGTATAGTAGAAATTAGTTTGCTTATGATCACCCACTACATTCAAGAGGAATGATACAGTAATCGCATACGCCTTTTGGGAGTAGATGTTGTACATTAAGTCCAAACGTCCAGGGTTCGAAAATATATATAACAACAACCTGCATATGGTAGGTTGTTGTACATTGATCCAGTCCCTCTCACAATCTCACTCTATCGAATTGAAGAACGACAAAATCCCTCATTTCGAAGTGAAATACAATCGATCTTCGGGGCCAAATAAGTCAACCTTCCTGTCTTTTTTCAAACCATCTCCGGCCTTTTCTTGGAGCTTGGTCTCAGATGTGGTGGTGTTTTGATGATCCCTCTTCCATCATTAAATTATAAATAAAAAGATGAATTAAGTCAACTGTTGGGATTTGAACAGTGAGGATCCTCTAATACACAATTATGGTCATTTTTATAGTTTGTTTTCTCTTATTAGTTGAAAACAATTATAAAACTACACTGTTTATAGTTTGTTTTCTCTGATTTGGCACGTCCAATGAAGCGATACGGACCATATAATGAACCATAATTGTAGACTATATGACAATCGAGATTCGAACTATGGTAGCTAGAAAATAAGACACGTTTTGCTCCACTTTTATGAGCCCCTATTACTATTATACTAACAAATACTCACGAACTTTAGTAAATATTTTTGATAATAAATTTTATAAATTGAGGCCCTACAAAAGCAAAGGTCTCGTGTTGAAGTTCGCATTTGTCCCGAGTCGGGCTTAAACATTAGAGAATAAAAGTCTTTATATTTACTAAACACACGTTATTTGCGTTAAATGGGAAAAAAATAGAAGTTGAGAAATATTTTAAAGATTTCTTTATAGTCGAAATTTGTTTACTTGTGTTTCTAAGTCGTTCGTTTGTTGGAGTCACTCGTTGATGTAGTGTGTTTAGTTTCGATTGAGATTGTAATCTTGAATACCCGGTTGATCTAGGCACTTAGGCATTGACAGACGTATAAATTTAAAAATGAGAGGTCTACCTTTATGCACAAAAATTCAAATGAGGTCACTGTGAACTAAAATGATGTTGTTTTGGTCTAAAAAATGACATCTTTTATTAGTTTAAAAAGGGGGGAAATATATATATCAACAAACGATGTCATTTTGGGCTAAAAAGTCAAAGTTTTAGTTTGTTAAAAGAGATAACTAATCCAATGAGGCCATTTGAGCAATGCACAATTGCATAGTATGAATAAATCGTTCAATAATAAGAAATTATTACAAAAATTAGATAAATAAATTAAATAACGAAGGGACAAAACTAACAAGATAATAGTAACAAAAATAAAATAAAATATGATGGGCATCGAACTCCGGACTAGCCATGAAATCCATTGAAAGCATGAAACATATTGATTCGATCTTAACTTATTCTTTTAACATATAGCAATGAGTAATTAGATATTAAAAAAAAAAAACATACACCAGTTCAAACTTAATTGTCAAAATGAGTGATATTATTGAGATAATATCTCATTTCGAAGCTTTGGCTGAAGTACACTATTTGATATCAAGTTACGCAAAATATAAATAATTTTTGTATATTGAAAGACATATGTTAACATGTTTCTATTCTTTAAATGTCCATAAGTTTTTCCTCATGTATCGAATTTAGGCATATAAATTATCAAAATGAAAATCAAATTCTATGTGCACATTATGATATTAAATTTGCATTACTTTATTTTTTTATAATACTATTTATATGTTCATGTTAGTAATCTCATTCTTAGAAAGTCATGTGCAAAAATACTATTTTTATCTTATATCTAAGTTAAAAAGGTATTATTAAACAACATGTTGTGTTAGTGTAACATATTTTTATACATGCACAATCAAAATACACATTTTTTTTTATAAATTAATTATTTAAAAAATGCAATGATTATGGGGGGAGAGATTAGTCTTCCATCTATATTTTCCCGCCAATTTTTTTTTATACAGTATAAATTAGTAGGTATTTACAAAATGTAATGATTATTGTAGTTATGGGAAGTTGGAGAGATTAAAGTGCATTGGAAAACCGCCCATTAGAAAGAGACAACTAGTTGATGGAAGTTGAATAACCGCAACTGCCTATATAAGCACACACTTTTCCATCCTTTTTTTTATTAGATAAAAATTCGGATGGGGGAACCCTATCCGAAAGCATCCTGTCGGATGAGGTCAAGAAGACCTGTATCTAGGTATAACTCAGGCCCCCTGGTAGAGTAGCAAAGGTGTGCAACCTTATCCGCTACATGGTTACCAATACGGGGAATATGTGATATACTAACATTCCTTATTCCCTTAAGTAGGCTTTGGATATCTGACATAACCATTTCTATTTCCCAAGGACATCCAACTTGTGATCTTAGATAGTCCGTAATAATCTTAGAGTTTCCTTCTATTATTAGATCGGTTATGTTTAGTTCTCTCGCTTTTTCTATCCCTAGGCGTAGAGCTAAGGCTTCCCAAGGACACACTGTTCCATCCATTCATACTCACCAAAAATCGTCTTAAGATATTCATCAAAATTCCTATATTCCTCTCCCTCGTAAACAAACAAATCTCAACCCTCCCCCATCACAAAAAATGGATTCATTCAACCCAGTGCTTTTCTACGAGGAATACTACAAGATGAGTGCAGAAATAGACAACATCATGTACCCTGGATATCACATGGTAGTGTTAGCTGCAGAAACCAACACCGAGACCAAAAGGAGGGACCTATTGTATGGCATTGAGGAATTTCAAGATTTCTACTATGCAATCAAACAGGAGAAAAATAGAAACGCTTACAAGATCTCACGGGCAACTGAAGATGACGATCAACAACTACTGGAGGCGGCAAGTTAAAAATCTTTTATAGAATGTGAGTTAAATAAGAATCAAATATTTAACTTTTGAATTTAAAAATGAATGTAGTTGCAAAAAAAAAAAGAGGTGGAGGAAGAACTGGAGTAGTACAAACGCTACATCATCGAGTGCATACAGGAGGTCTTCGAGGAAGAAGACAAAAGAAGGCAGAAGATTGCAAACTTCCCTGTAAAATAGACCATTAGTCAAAGGAAGAAGAAGAAAATGAAGAATGCAGACCTACTTTTCCAATCTTAATTATTAAAATTTTTAGTTAAAATGTATGTATGTCTTTCTATTTTGAAGTTTAAGTGTTATGAATATTATGAACAATACTATTAATATATTATTAATATATTTTGAATCTTAATTATTAATATATTTTATGATATTAAAGTTCCATTACATATTAAATTTGATTTATTATTAATCCATATCACCTTATTATTTTTGCACAATGTGATGTTGTATTTGCACAAAAATCTTATCTAGCTGCATAACTTAATATTACCCCTACACAACATGATGGTATGACTGGACGACATTAAATTATAATAGCACAACTTAAAGGCATATGCACACAAAATAAACATAGAATTTAAAACACAAATTACTCTCCCATCTATATTTTCCCGCCAATTCATTTTATACAGTATAAATTAGTAATTATTTACAAAATGCAATGATTATTGAAATGAAAAGTCTTTGTTTTCCTTCAATACTCCATTTGATAAGACTCTTTGGTTTCTTCAAGAAAGATTAGATACTCCTTATACGTTCATGTTATGATATTAAATTTGCATTGCTTTATTTTTATGTGCACATTATGATATTAAATTTGCATTGCTTTATTTTTTTATAATACTATTTATATGTTCATGTTAGTAATCTCATTTTTAGAAAGTCATGTGCAAAAATACTATTTTTATCTTATATCTAAGTTAAAAAGGTATTATGAAACAACATGGTGTGTTAGTACAACATAATCTTATACAATATACATGCACAATAAAAAAAAATACACATATTTTTTTATAAATTAATTATTTAAAAAATGCAATGATTATGGGGGAGAGAGAAAGTCTTTGTTTTTCTGCAATACTATTGATTAGACTGTTGGTTTGATAAAAAAAAGACGTGACATTTACTTTTATCACAATCAATGACTTGTTTTGAAAAGTAACTTTGAAATTAAATTATTATTTTTGCACATGAAGTATTTGGGGGTGGATATTGAAATATAATATATGCATATTTCATAGGTAATTATGGTTTCAAAGAGGTGTGAAATAATTGATGTAACTTTCCAAAAGGAACTAGAAGATAACTATAAAAATTGTAAAATAAAGATCCTCATTTCTTAAAATGGGCCAATTTTATTAGTGTCCAATTAAAATGGGGGAAATAATAAATTAGCCTTGGAAATTGGAATTTTTCTACAAAAGTAATTTTAAAAAACAGAAATTATCAAAGAATGGTGGTTGGGGGAAGTTGAAGAGTTGGAATGAGTTTTGGCTATAAATACACTCCCTATTGCACTCCATCATTTAAAGTTTCTTAACAGTCTATTGTCCTTCTGAAACAAACTTCTTTTCTCCAAAAAAAGAAAAAAAAATATCTTCATTTAAACCTGTTGATGTCACCCCGGCTCTGGCCGCCTCAGAACCACCGTTGTACCGACAAGCCTTGTTTGATGTGTGGAAGAACATGGCTAATCCCCATTTCGATCACCTCTTTTTGTGTTTGATCAAAGCCTAAATCAAGTTGGGGATCTCCCTTATTTCGGTTTTGTGTCCCCAAATCCATATTCTTACATGTCCAATTTGTACATATACGTCTCAATCGTCCCCAAATTCGTCAATTTGTGTTCCGATTTGGGGCTTCAGGTTTCACCTTCGATTTGTCGTGCTCCCGATGCGGCTTTGAGAACTGTTTTATGGGGGTTCGGCTCTCGTGAAATCGCCGGCTGTCCTCTTGGTCGGCCGTCGGTTGCATTCGGCGGCGTTGTCCGGTTGGATCTTGGCTCCAGTGGATCGTGTTTGGTCAGATTTGCCTACCCGTTTTCACCTTGGGGTTCTGCTCCTTTCCGCCACCAGTAAATCCCGTTTTCCCACTCCGTCTGCTTCATTCCGCCGCCTCTAAATCCCTTGTTGTAGGTTATGCTTCTTTGCCGCCTCGTTGTTTCCTCTTCAGTGGGATCTACTGCCTCCTTCTGGTGAGGGTTTCCCTGGGTGCGGGCTTGTGTGCAATCTCTTGGGCCCAAGCAACCCGTTTCCTTGTGTTTTGGGCCCAAGGCTTCTTGCCTTGGGCCCAAAGCTGGTCTGAAGAAATTTGGAATAAATAAATTTGTAAAAAAAATATTAAAAACAATAATAATGCATATATAAATCCCTGTCGGGTTAGCTATTTCCCGCTAGGGTTTCTAGTATGTTTCGATTCAGGCAATTTGTAGCTCTATGTTTTGGCGTGACTGGACTTTCTTTTCGCATGATGGGGTTCTGGCAGTCGGAGTTGGGACAGTCTGGGGCCATGGCAGTGTGTATCGAGGCATCTCCTTTTTCCGGAAGGCTGTTTCCTTGGAGGTTCGTTTTCACTGCCCACGGGTGTCTCCTGATGTGTCGCTGGCCTGCGGTGCTGTCTTCGGGGAGTGCTTGGCTTTCGTCTTTAGTCTACGTTCTCATCCCTTTCGGTCTGGTTGTTTTAGTTTCGCTTGTATAGAGTGTGTTTGCTTGTTTCTGGTACCATTTTTGTACTCCCTCCGTTAAGAAAAACATGTCGTTTTAGAAGTAAAATCTTGTTAAGAAAAACATGTCGTTTTAGGTATTTTGATGTTCACTTTCCAAAATTACCCTTGTAATGATTAGACATTTGTTAGTTGTAGTTTTCAATAAAGTGAAAAAGTAAAGTAATAATTAGGGGTATAAGTGTATTTTTGTTTGCTTTTATTTGCTTTCTTAAAACATGTGCAAATGTCTAAAACGACATGTTTTAATTAACGGAGGGAGTATTGTTTTTTATTTTTCTTAGATGGTTTTCCGTCTGCCGACTTGTCGGCCTTCAAGGTTCAGGCTTGTCTGACCTCGAATTCTTTCCTAATAAAAAAAACCCGTTGATGTCCCCAAGGCCTTTTACCTACAAATGGGTGGGTTGGATGCAAGACTCTACCCAGGATACCAAATGAACATCCTGGAAGAGGCTACTGGAACCACCATCCAGTTAGACAGGGCTAGTTCCATGACGATCGCAGAATTCCTTCAACCCTTCTATGAGAATACAGTAATAGAAATTAGACAACTCTCCTCTTAAATCTCCTTTGTAATTCAAGCAGGGAATGATGATGAAGTGGTCAGGGTAAGTTGTACTTCTTTTTTAAAATATTTTTTTATATATTTTTTTTCAGAAAAGACTTTAAACTTTGTAAACAATTTTTTTTTTTTTGTAATTGGAGGATATGAAACAAGGTAAAGAAGCCATTCTGGAAGAGGTGAAGACCTTCATCAACGATCTCATTGCATTATCTTTAGAAGACGAGGTTAATGTAAAGACTGGGAAATTTTATAATATTAAATAATTAAAATAATGATTTATAATCATCTCGATTTCTAAGATTCAGGAGGTTTGAAATTTTCGTCCTCGAGCACCAAGTTTCGATCTTAAAATCCTTCTGGCATCGTTTTAGAATTTTGATTTTGACGGAATTTGATTATGCTTTAGAGTTACGAGTCTCGATAAATTAATTTAATTCCGGTAATGATTTACAAATTCAATTTAGATTGTCTAGTGTCGGATTTCGTTTAGCGAGCGGGATTGAAGTCGAGCGTCGGGATTTTCAAATTTGTGCCATGGGGACCACTCATCTTCTATTTTCTTTTTCTTTTCTTTTCTCCTCTCTCTCTCTCTCTCTCTCTCTCTCTCTCTCTCTCTCTCTCTCTCTCTCTCTCTCTCTCTCTCTCTCGTTCAGAACTTCGGTTGAGGCAGGCCTGCCTTGCTTGATACAGTTGCACATTGTGGTCCTTTTGCATCTTCCCTTACTACAGAATCCCTCTCTCACCCATTTTCATCCTCTGCTGCAGAAACTCAGAAATCCCAACCCTGCCTCTCTCCGATTTCAGTGCAGGACCACCCCCTCTTCCTTCTGCCTTTTGATTCCAAAGAGCTACAACCCCCAATTGTGCTACAAAATCACACAGCAGAACCTCTCCTCTATCTTGCCTTTGTTAGCATTATATTATTTATACATGTACAGTTACCATTGTACCCTCAGGGTTTTCACTCATTGATATATATACAAGAGTAGGCCTCTGAGATCCGTTAAGGACTCAGTTCTCCAAACACTTACATGGTATCAAGCTTTTGTGTGAAACTCTAATTTTTTGTTTCACACCTAACGATCCACTACGCCGCCGCAACCCCAAGCCGCCGCCGCCGCAATCCCTAGACGCCGCCGCTAGCCACGCCATAGCCGCCGCCCCCTCTTGCCGCCGCCGCCGCTCCTTATAGCCGCCGCCGCCGCCCCCTTGTTCCTTCTTTCTCCCTTCCGCCGCAATTTCCCACCTCTTCTCGATGTCTACCGACGAAATAGCCTTGCAATCCAGGGAGGACACGCGACCTAACCCTTCGCCGTACTGGCCTGAGCCCTGGACCGGCTACCCGCTACCCTACCTGCAGCAACCCTACTGCTACCCGGTTCCCAACCCTCCACCGCAGGCGCTGTCTACAGGTAACCTACAAACTGTTTTTAGTTCTAGCACTTTGCCTTCGGTTTATGTCGGGAACGGAAATCGTATTCCAATTGTTGGTTCGGGCCCTGCTACCCTACCCTCTGACTATCCTCTGAAACTCAACAATGTGCTTCTTGCCCCTGCCATTGCCAAAAACCTTATCTCCGTTCGCCAATTCACCATCGATAATCACGTGGCGATTCAATTTGACCCGTTTGGTTTTCTTGTGACGGATTTACGCACGAGCACCCCAGTAATGCGGTGCAATAGCTCATGAGACCTATACCCAGTAACCACCGCAGCCAGTCAGACACCTCTCGCCGCCCCCTCTGTCAACATCACCGCCCGTTCGGACGTCTGGCATGCTCGTCTAGGACACCCTGGGGATCATGTCCTGGACACTCTCCGTTCAAACCGTTTTATTTCTTGTCATAAGGCCTCCGCCGTTTGTTCTTCATGTCAAACTACCAAGAGCAAAAGACTACCCTTTAGTCTCTCCCATTCCTATACATTTGCACCATTTGATATTATACATTGTGACTTGTGGACATCTCCTATTCCGAGTGCTAGTGGTTTTCGATACTATTTGGTTGTCCTTGATGATTTCACCAATTTTGTTTGGGTTTTTCCCCTACGCCACAAATCGGAAACACAAAGTCATATTGTAAACTTTCACACATTTGTCCGCACTCAATTCAATTTGCCTGTCAAGGCTATTTAGTGCGACATGGGAGGCGAGTTTGACAACACTGTCGTCCGCTCCTTTTGTCAACAACAGGGGATAGCCCTCCGCTTCTCTTGTCCTCAAACATCTCCACAAAATGGCAAAGCGGAACGTATTCTCCACACCCTCAATGACAAAACTAGAACCCTCCTACATCACGCCTCTCTTCCCCTCCCCTTTTGGGTGGAGGCGCTTCACATGGCCACCTATCTCCACAATATACTTCCATCCAAAGCCATTGGCAACTCCATCCCAACCTTGGCACTCTACAAGCGCTACCCCTCTTACGATCACATTAGAGTGTTTGGATGTCTCTGTTTTCCCAACATGAGTGCCACCGCCCCTCACAAGCTATCCCCACGATCCACTAAATGTGTCTTCTTGGGCATCTCCCCACACCTAGGGGTGGGCGTATCCGGGTACCTGACACGAACCGGATAATCGTATCGGGTACCCGAAACCATTTAACCCAAAATGTCTGAACCGTATCCGAACCATTTTAAGTCGGGTACCCGACACGGTTAACCTAATCGGATCCGTGTCGGATCGGCGGGTATCCGATACGAACCATCTAAAAAATGAAGAAAGAAAGGTGTGTTTCACTGACTGTTGTTGCCATGCCCTGTGAATTAACTCCTCCGTTGTCGTTACATACCCGTCATACAGATACTAAATCCAGTAGATTATGTATGACAGAAGAGATTGGATGCAACCAGATCCGAATTCATGTGCAGCAATAGCTCCGAATTCGAACAAAAATGCAATAGATTATAGAAGACAAAAGAATGAGAAGAGAATGGATGCAATAGATTCATGTCCGAAATTTCGAATGGATGCAATGGATTCAAACTAAAAAAAAATCATATTCGAATTTTCGAACTACAATAGATCGATATCGATTATAGAAGACAGAAGAGAACAGATGCAACCAAATTCGAAGAGATTGAGAGTATTTTCGAGAAGAAGAGATTGAGATCCAACACTATCGATTGTGGACTGTGGGCGCGCATGAGAAGTGGACATTGAAGAGAACGGAAGTGGCCTGGCCTGTGGGCACGCAGGAGATCGAAGTGGAGAAGAGAAGAAGAGAGAGAGAGTTGTGTGGACTGAGTAAACAAAGAGAAGAAGATGTCGGCGCAGGAGATCGAAGTGGAGAAGAGAAGAAGAGAGAGTTGTGTGGACTGGGTAAACGAAGAGAAGAAGATGTCGGCTGAGAGATACTTTAGGGTTTGTTTACTGATAAGTTTTGGCCATTAAAAAATAAAAGTGGGGGCGAGAATGGGAGGAAAAAAAATGCCAGCGTCAAGCCTCGAACTTGGGTTGATGGGTCAGGCGGACAAATTCAGATCAGATAGGCCCAATTACCAGTTGTACTAGCGGGCTTTAATGATATTTCAGGGATTGTCTATATATTAGTAGTAAATTACCGTAGTATAAATTTAAAAAAAAATAAACGGTTCGTGTCGGGTATCCGACAATGTGATTTTCCTGATCCGAACACGAACCGTTTATAACCGTGTTTTCTCGGTTCGTGTCATTTTCGTGTCGTGTTTTTTCGGTTTCGGGTTTTTTCGTGTCGTGTTTTCGTGTCGTGTTTTCGGTTTCGGGTTTTTCTGCACACCCTTACCCACACCATCGAGGCTACCGTTGTCTTCGCTTGGATACCAATCGGGTTGTCACTTCGTGCCATGTGATTTTCGACGAACATACCTTCCCCTTCGCCACACCACCCACCCCTGCTGTCCCCAACCCACCCACACCACCCAATTCTGACGAATTCCCACCCCTCCTACGCCACCTATTTCAACAAGCATCATCCGGAACCAACCCCCCGCCCAAAACCCCCACCCAAATCGATTGGCGGCGGGCGCAGCAACCTGCGGCGGGCGCCGCAACACATGCGGCGGGTACCCCTCCCCTGGCAGCGGCCGCCGCACCCCCCCCTCCCCCGCCCATCCCGCAGCACCCCTTGCGGCGGGTACACCCCCCCTGGCAGCGCCCGCCGCATCCCCCCGCCCCCCTCTTTCCCCCTCAGCAGGCAGCCCCACTTAACCACCAACCTCCGCTTGCACCCCCCGCCCATTCCATGAAGACCTAGTCGCAGTCCGGAATCTTCAAACCTAACCCCAAATACAACCTTCTCACTCCGTCTCCCGACATATCTCCTCTCCCCAAATCACCCTACAAGGCCTTACAGGACCCGAGCTGGCAAGCCGCCATGATGGATGAGTTTAGTGCTCTTATTAAAAACGGCACGTGGGACCTCGTTCCTAGGCCTCGGGACACTAACATCATTAACTGCATGTGGTTGTTCAAGCATAAGTACAGGTCAGACGGAACTCTAGAGCGACATAAGGCTCGACTAGTGGTCAACGGCAAGTCGCAGGAGGTTTGGGTTGACTGTGATGAGACTTTCAGCCCGGTCGTCAAACCGGCTACCATCCGCACAGTTCTGAGCATCGCCCTTACTAAGGATTGGCCTATCCATCAGCTTGACGTCAAGAATGCCTTCCTTCACGGCAACCTTCAGGAGACTGTGTATATGCATCAGCCGCCAGGCTTCTATGATCGCACCCGCCCATCTCACGTTTGCATTCTCCGGAAGTCTCTCTATGGGTTGAAACAGGCGCCTCGCGCCTGGTATCAGCGGTTCGCCACGTACCTCACTGGGATTGGATTTCAGTGTAGTCAGTCTGATCACTCCCTTTTTGTGTTCCACTCAGGGTCTGACACTGCCTATCTTCTCCTGTACGTTGATGACATCGTGCTCACCGCTTCCTCTACATCCCTCCTGTCTAGGCTGATGGCCCTGCTGCGATCAGAGTTCGCCATGACTGATCTCGGTTCCCTGAGCTACTTCCTTGGGGTCTCTGTGTCACGCACTCCTACTACCCTGTTCCTTCATCAGCAGAAGTACGCTCTTGAGATCGTCGACAAAGCCGGCATGACGTCTTGCAAACCCGCCACCACCCCTGTCGATTGCAAGTCCAAGCTCGACGCTTCCTCCAGTCCTAAGGTTGAGGATCCTAAAGCCTACCGCAGTCTGGCCGGTGCTCTCCAGTATTTGACATTCACCAGACCGAACATTGCCTTCGCCGTACAGCAGATCTGCTTGTACATGCATGATCCCCGCGAGCACCATCTTCAGGCGCTCAAGAGGATAATCCGGTACATCAAGGGCACCTCTGACATGGGTTTACATCTCGCTCGCAGCAAGTTTGACTCCCTCACCGCCTATTCTGATGCTGACTGGGCGGGTTGTCCTGAAACTCGATGCTCTACATCTGGTTTCGCAGTATACCTGGGCGACAATCTGGTCTCGTGGTCCTCCAAGCGTCAGGCCACCATCTCCCGCTCGAGTGCCGAGGCTGAGTATCGTGGTGTTGCCAACGTCGTCGCTGAGACCTGCTGGCTCCGCAACCTTCTCTGCGAACTCCGGGTTCCCCTTCGATCGGCTACACTGGTCTACTGCGACAATGTCTCCGCTGTTTACCTGTCGTCGAACCCAGTTCATCACCAGCGGACAAAGCATATCGAAATTGACATCCATTTCGTCAGAGAGAAGGTCGCCTTAGGCCAGGTCCGAGTTCTTCATGTTCCTTCCGCACATCAGTATGCGGACATTTTCACAAAAGGCTTACCTACTCCTCTTTTTACTTCTTTTCGTTCCAGTTTTGCTATTCGCTCACCTCTAGTTGCGACCGAGGGAGGATGTTAGCATTATATTATTTATACATGTACAGTTACCATTGTACCCTCAGGGTTTTCACCCATTGATATATATACATGAGTAGGCCTCTGAGATCCGTTAAGGACTCAGTTCTCCAAACACTTACAGCCTTATCTTCCTCCAACTTTCCAAACCCAAAAGGAAAAGCTTTCCCTTCACTGGTTTTCCCTCGCCTGAATTGGATTTGCTTGAACTGGAGGTTTTCCTCGCTGCCTGAACACCACAATCAACTCCCCTTTCCACCACTCAGCCGCCCTCCCTTCCCTTCTGTGTTCGTCACCACCCCGAAGCCTCCGTTGGGCAACATCCAACATCAACAACCTCTTCTTCTTTCAAGCAGTAGCAGCTGCATCCATGGAGTCGTCGTATCCAGAAGACGAGCCCACGAACCACCCAGAACAATCCCGGAGCCGCGAAGACTCTCTGCTTCCCTGTTTTCCGTTCCGGGTTTGTTCCGCTCTCTTCGTTTTCGGTTCTAATCTCCTTCAATCGACTACCTTACTCATCTCTCCGTTCTCCTAGTCCTCCAATGGAACTCCCCCAACACTCTCGCAGCCGGAGCCGCCATCGGAGTCGGAGCTTTGCCCTCGAAACTGCGATCGATGAGTCTCATCTTTTCTTCTCCACCTCTGTGTGTGCATTCGATTTTTCTAAGTGGGTTGGGGTCGGAATGGTAAGTCGGTCAGATGGGATTAGTCGGGGTCAGAGAAGAGCCGCCGACAAGCCTAGGTTCCTCCTCCTTTTCTTTCGTTCCATCGTCGTTGTCCTGTTTGGTTTCAGTAGGTTGAAGATGGGGTGTGAACCGGGTGGGCTTGGGCCTGTTTTATTTCCGGGTTCGGGTATATCAGATTGATGAACCGGGTCTCCTTTCTTTCCCTTCTTTTGTTTTGGCCGGGATGGGCTTTAGTTTTGGATCCGGATCCTTTACTTCTTCCTTCTGGGTTGGGCATCCTCTTGGGCCGGATCTGGGTCATTGTGAGATTGGTCATGTTGATTTGGTTTATAAATTGTTATATGTTATATATTGTATGTTATGATTATATTATTATTATTATTATTGATTAAATTATTTTATATTATTTCTGAGTTATGAAAATATAAATTCTGAAATTTTACTATATTATAAAATGGTTTCAAGGAGGCATTATTTGGGATATGTATTTAGTGTTGTTTTAAATTGTGATTTTAGGAATTTGAAATGAATTATGAGCTGTGATTTATAAATATGGTTGTGAAAATAGAACTATTTTGTGACTAAATGTCGGGATTATTTCTATCATATGATTTTGAGAGATTGGCTTCAAGGTTTGAATGTTTAATGTCGGGATTTGACTAAGTATGATTTGAGAAATTATTTTGAATATGAGTTGACTTAATTTGGGATTTAAGAGTTTGAAAACTATGATTGGTACGATTTTATCAATGGGGTTGATTGGAAGTAAATGATTTTGGTTGATGTTGATCATATCAGAAAGGTTTTGGAAAACGGCTTTACTATCGGTTGGTTTTGAGCATGTTGAGAACTTGAGTTTCGTGCGTATGAATGTTGGTCTGGTGGCTTATGAAAATGACTTGATGATAGGTGTGTATTGCTTTTGGATTGCTTTGGACATGCATTTGGGATCTTGCTTGTATTATCCTGTTGTTCTGCATCTTCAGGTAAGTTCCCTAGGGGGCTTACTCAGGTTGGACTCTCATGCCTGTTGTTGCATTTTATGTTAGGTGTTGCATATGCATAAAAACATGTCATGTAGTATAATGCTAGGATTGCATTGAACTGAGCATGTGGTTACTATGTGTGTTTGAAACAGAACGATCGTTATCTGTGATAGTCCTAGAGTCTTTTCTAGGGTCATAGGGTAGCCCAGCCTCATCGGGTTCGCCCTGAATCAATCGAGTCGATATGAGCATGATATGATAGCCCAGCACCATCGGGCAAGCGATGATATGATATGATATGATGATGCCGTGGTTTGTGCACCACCATGAGGAAATTGCTATGCTATAGCACCAAACTGGCCAGTCTCTGCATTAACGAGAAGGGGTGCAGAGGTAGGAGAGGGATATGCCATTTGGCATTGTCTTGGGCCCTTTACAGTATTTCTACACATTATTATAACTAGGAGCATGTTAGTGTGTTTGACTTTCGTACTGCATTAGAGCATCTTCATTAGGTATAGCACATACTATGTGGCCTCAGCGAGGACTGCCGGTCCCGCATGCGTGGCTCGATCTGACTCCTTTCCCCGTTCTTCTTTTAAAGGTATTTTCTGCAGATTTTGAGTGCTCGATGTCTATATGACGGGGTTCCCTTTTTCCGAATCGAAGAAGCTGGCTAATTCTCTAACCCGTTATAAATGGTAATCACCCACTTACTTCCGTTTGAATTGATTTTCGCGACATAGTCCCTAGGACAGCCGGACAGGTTAAGGGTACCCAACGACTCTACGATACTTTTAGGGTTCGAAATCCCTCTTTAGTACTGAACTTAAAAATGAGTTTGAAACCTCGACTCATATATGGATTGCAAGATCCAAACAAGGGGTTTCATCCCTTGAAACATAACCCAGAAATCATAATTCTGGGCCGTTAACAGTTAAAAGGAGGGAGAAGATTGAAGAATATTTAGGAATGTGGTTTAATATCTTTTTATTCTCTGTATGTAATTTATGGTTTTAGTAATTTTGTATTTTGGAACCATTCCATTTATAATATCAATGTTGTAATGGTCTGAGATTATGATTCCCGGGACACGACGACCCACGTGCACTTCGGGCAACCGAGGGGCGTGGGACGCACTATTGTTCATGGTCATTGGCGGAATCCGCGACGGGGTTTGTTCGTGCTTGGGGGATACCGACCCACTAGGAGCCGAGTTTCTACCAAGCTCGGGGGACATCATCGGTTTGTGGCCAAACGACCTCCGCCCGGTGTTTGTAAACGAGTTCACGGGTCTTTCTGCTTGTACAAGTTTCGACAATGATCCTTCCGTAGGTTCACCTACGGAAACCTTGTTACGACTTCTCCTTCCTCTAAATGATAAGGTTCAGTGGACTTCTCGCGACGTCGCCCACGTCGCCGTGATCCGAACACTTCACTGGACCATTCAATCGGTAGGAGCGACGAACGGTGTGTACAAAGGGTAGGGACGTAGTCAACGCGAGCTGATGACTCGCGCTTACTAGGAATTCCTCATTAAAGACCAACAATTGCAATGATCTATCCCCATCACGATGAAATTTCAAAGATTACCCGGACATGTCAACCAAGGTGATAGACTCATTGAATACATCAGTGCAGCGCGCGTGCGACCCTGAACATCTAAGAGCATCACAAACCTGTTATTGCCTCAAACTTTCGTGGCCTGGAAGGCCATAGTCTATCTAAGAAGCCGGTTGTGGAATGATAACTCCACATAGCTAGTTAACAGGTTGAGGTCTCGTTCGTTAACGGAATTAACCAGACAAATCGCTCCACCAACTAAAAACGGCCATGCACTACCACCCATAGAATCAAGAAAGAGCTCAAAGAGGAAGAAAGAGCTCTCAGTCAAAAAGCTCTCTTCTCTCTCCTCCCCCTCTTGGGCGATTTCTTCCCCCTCTCACTAATCGTCGGCGGTTCCTTGGGAAATCCTCTCGATTTCCCTTGAGAATCAAGTTTCAAGCATCATCACGAGCTTTTCCTTGCATTACCGTCGTAGATCAGGGAAGAAAGGAGGTTGCTTGGGGGTTTTCGTGTGTTCTCCGGGAAGTCTAGGCCCTTGGGCTTGGATCTTTCTTGGGGAAAGGTCGAGGAAAGGTGAAGCTCTTAGTTTTCCGGCAACCAGCTCAAGGTGCTCGACCTTGTGGAAGGTTGAGCATCTCGTAGTCAAGCAACATGGGAAAGAAGATCAAGTTCATCCCTTTGGACTTGAGTTCCATGGTGAGAGAAGAAGAAGTGAAACAAAAGCTTAAGAAAAACAAGGAAATGGAGGGTGGCTCCCGGAGAGAAGGGATGCCCGAGCCTCACTCCAAGCTCATGGCAACAGACGTGGTTGGCAAGAGTTCAGGGTCCCTCAAAGGTTCAATCTTGGGTCCTCAATCGCAAGGAAAATACAAGCAGGATACCCGGGCACCGCAGAAACCAGTGGTCGGAGAAGCTCTAGCGCATGGAGGTTCCGGGGTGCCTAGCAACACTCCAGCGCATGGTCAAACCCGGGTGACGCAAGCGACAGGGACTGGGCTTCAAAGTTCCGTTGCAGCGACTGGATACCTAGGAAGCTCTGCTCCCAGCGATAGCGACATCGCCCAAGCGCCTGATGCTGCTGTTCCCGGGCCCGCGCTTGGAGACAAACAGGATGACATGAGCAACCCGCCACCCGAGGTTGCTAGCGACAAGGAGCCTGCTCCCAGCGATGGTACCTTGGCGCCCAGCAAGGTGTTTTTGGCGCCAAATGGTGCTCCCAATGTGTCCGAGGAGGCTAGCGACGGTGGTCGGGAGTCTAGCGATAGGGTTTTTTAGCCTAGCAAAGGTGATTCTCGATCTGTTCAACGATTGGGCAAGCAAATTCTGGGCAATTTGGATGACAAACAGGCATTCCCACCACTCTTAGCCTCAAACCCACCTCCTCCTAATGAGGTTGGGACATCCAAGTGGCAAAAACCACAAGGTGCGTGGGCTGCTAGGGCTCCTCGGGTGTCCATGAACTCAGGAGTGGGAGGTCGGTTAGAGTACGTGGCGTCCACGGATGACCATGTGAGTATTAAGTGCTCGGAGGCAATTCCTAGACAACATGTTTGGGGATGGTCCCTTTTGGGATAATTTGTGGGATTCTACCCGGGCTACCAAGCCATCCAAGATCTCATGCGACAATGGGGAGTCAAGACGAGATATAGAGATGAGGCGGGATGGATGATCTTCTCATTTGAGACCGAGGAAGCCATGGATGGAGTCTTGAGAGGAGGTCCTTACTTCATGTTTGGTAAGCCTTTAATCCTTAAACCTATTCCCGATAAATTTGCTTTTAATAGAAAAGATATTGCTACAATTCCACTTTGGATTCGATTCTATGGGCTCCCAACCGAATATTGGCAATCCGACATCCTTGGCCGTATAGCTTCGCATTGTGGAAAGCCTTTGTTCATGGATAGAGTCACCGAGGAAAGAAAAAGGGGTTCGTATGCTAGAGTTCTAGTTGAAGTGAACTTTGCTAAGGATTTGTGTAAGGAGATCATGCTAAAGTTTGATGATGGGGTGAATCTTGAGTGAAAATTCTTGTATGAGAATGAGCCACCTTATTGCACTCTTTGTTGCTCTTTTGGTCATGGAAAAGAGGAGTGCTCCTTCAAAGACAAGAAGCAATCCGTGGGTACAAAAGCTAGGCCAACTCGCTACAACGTTACTAAAGAAGGGATGTATGCTACTAGGGGCTCCAAGAAGGGTCCTAAAACTCCCACCATGGGGATCAAGTCCTCCAACAACGATGCTTCTAAGGGCCATGGTGATTCCTCAAGGGAGGGGTTGGGAAATACTTCCAATCGGTTTCAAGCATTATAAAAGGAAACCGATGAAGTTCTTGAGCATTTGAGTGAAACTCCTAACCCTAAGGAGAAGAGTGAAACACTTGGTGAGCCTTCGAGTAAAACTCCACACTCTTTGGAGAAGAGAGAAACACATGGTGAGGATAGGGATAAGGGAAAACAAAGAGAGAAACATGGTGAGATCACAAAAAATGTGCGCATTGAGGAATCACCAAAAAGCCAACAAGATGTATCGTCGGAGGAGGAGGATTCTAGTGATGAGGAGGAGGACGAAAGCTCGGGCTACTCAACCGAGAGTGGAGATAGTGCATACATTTCGGGAGAAGAGAGCCTAGAAGGACATGTAGAAGATTGGCAAAGCGAAGAAGAGGAAGATGAGGCTCCTAGTGTTGAAGTCGAGCACAACAAACAAAGGAGAATCAAACCGAGAGAAGCAATAGGTGAAAGACCGCTGTTGGAAGAGCAAGGTCAGCCAGATTTGAGGGCTAAGGAAACGGAGAGTGCTCGGACGTTGGGTACCCAATTGCCTTATGTTCCTCACCCTCTATTGCCGAAGGATAAGGGCAAGGAAATCCGGATGGATAGTTGCAACAAGGGAAGCCAGGAGTTTGTTATGGCTCTCCCATCAAACCGTAAAGCAACTAGAAAGGCTACAGAGAAGAGGAATGAAAGAGAAGGTACCCATGGTACCTCATGACGGTTCTAGCATGGAATGTTCAGGGGTTAACCCTTCCCCGGAAACAAAAAGGAGTGAAGGAGATGGTGGGTAAGCATGGAGTTTCGATTTGTGGGCTGTTTGAAACTAAGCTCGATCCGGAGATAGACATTGAGAGTTTTGCGCAAAGAATTGGTGTGGGATGGCAAGGAATATCTAACTTTCATCTTCACCCAAGATCAAGGATCCTTGTGCTATGGGATCCTAACCTTGTGCAAGTATATATCGAGGCTATAACACCGCAATTTGTGGCATGTAGAGTATATTGTGCAGTCACTAAGGAAACATATGGGGTTTGCTTCATCTACGGACTTCATAGTGTGGCAAGGATAAGGGTCATTTGGGAAGAGCTCCGAGTAACATTTGAGGAAAGCATCATGCCGAGAATGGTACTTGGAGATTTCAATAATGTGATGAAGGAGGATGAGAGAATCAATGGAGCTCCGGTCACTTCGTATGAGATGGGACACATGGTGAATGGTTGCTACTCCTTAGGACTTGAGGATGCCTCGGCCGTCACCAATGGGGAGTTTACGTGGCAAAGGGGAGCTGTTTGGAGCAAGATTGATAGAGTCCTTGTCAACCATGAATGGCTTGCAAGGAGTATGGATTGCAAGGTTTCTTATGTTGAAAAGTGGGACCTTTCCGATCACTTGTGTGCTATTGTGTCCGTTGAAGAAGATAGGAAAAGAGGGGGGCCTCGTCATTTCCAATTCCTCAACATGTGGACTTCACATCCACAATTCCAGCAAATCGTCAAACATGGGTGGATGCGTGATGAAAGAGGGGCTGCTCAGTATAGACTTTGCCGACTAATGAAAGGGTTGAAAGCTCCTTTGCGAGGTCTGAATGAAAGGCACTATAGCCACATTAGTTCTCGGGCAACCTCTGCTCGTGAAGACTACGCTAATGTGCTCAAAGAGCTTAGAGACAATCCCAGATCAGATGTGCTGCTTGAAGATGCGGCTAAGGCCAGGAAGAAAGCTATTTGGCTTGCCAAAGCCGAATTCAGTTTTCTAGCACAACAAGCCAAGGTGAAGTATGTCCTTAGTGCATACCGGTGTTCAAAATATTTCCATGGCATCATGAGGAAGAATGCAAGGCGAGCAGCGATTCCTAGTATTCTAACTCAAACTGGAATGCCGACGGAGAACCTTCATGAAGTGGGGCAACAGTTTGTTGATCACTTCACCTCGATGTTGGGTACTCATCATGACATTGCTCTCCCCACAAGCAATGCCTTTGTACAAGGGGCTAAGCTTAATGAAGAGCAACAACGGAATCTTGAAGCTTTGGTCGAAGATGCTGAAATCAGAGACGCGCTTTGGGACATTGGAGATGATAAAGCTCCGGGTCCGGATGGATTTACTTCGAAGTTCTTCAAGGATTCTTGGAGAACCAATGGGAAGCTATTGAGAGACGCTGTCAAAGAGTTTTTTAGAAGTGGGAAGCTCTTGAAACAACTCAATCATTCCATCATATCACTTATACCCAAGGTGGATCAGCCGCAAAAGGGTAGAGCAGTTTCGGCCCATATCATGTTGCAACGTCGTTTACAAGGTAATTTCGAAGATCATGATGAAAAGGTTAGCTGTTTGCCTTCCTTGTGTTGTTGATCAAGCACAAGCCGGTTTTGTCCAAGGCCGGTTATTACAAGAAAATGTCTTCCTTGTTCAAGAGCTTCTTAGGACTTATAATGTTAAGAGGGGTCCTAAGAGATGCTTCCTTAACATTGACATTGCTAAGGCATATGACACGGTCTCTTGGGATTTTCTGCGGTTTGCATTGGGAGAGCTTGGTGTGCCTAGCAGATTTTTGCATTGGGAGAGCTTGATATTATGTGAAGGCTAATGGAGCATTATATGGACACTTTGTGGGGAGGAGAGGCTTACGACAAGGTGATCCTCTTTCCCCTCTTCTTTTTGTTATGGTCATGGAAATGCTTAGCCGACACATCCGTCTAGCTACTTTGAGCCCTGCATTTGAGTTCCACAAAGGTTGTGAAGAGCTTAGAATAACTCATCTTGCCTTTGCCGATGACGTGGTCTTGTTTTGCAAAGGGAACCTCGCTTCTGTTCAGATTCTCATGGGATGTTTGAGACGATTCCGGGATATGTCTGGGCTGTGTGTTAGTGTGGAGAAATCTTCGATCTTCCTTGCATCTATTCCAGAATCTGCAGCTAGAGACATTCGGTGTGCAACTGGGTATAAGGAGGGAAAGTTTCCTTTTAGGTACCTTGGAGTACCCATCACTCCACACAACTTAAGAGTGGTGGATTATGAACCCTTGCTTGACAAAGTTAGGCGTATGTAAATGCTAGATGGCTGGGCACGCAAAACTCTCTCCTTTGCTGGAAGGAGGGAGCTGATCGCCTCTGTCATTAGGGGTGTGGAAGGATTCTGGCTAGGAGTCCTACCTATTCCCAAGTGCATCATGAAGAAGCTGGACAACATATGCAGAATTTTTCTATGGAGATCTCCTCGTTTAGCTTGGGCTAAAGTCTGTTTGCCGAAGCTAGAAGGGGGACTAGGGCTGGTGAACCTTGAAGCATGGAGCTATGTGTTTATGTGCAAGTACTTCTGGCATATCCAAGACGAAAGGGACATCTTGTGGGTTCGGAGGATACATCACAAGTACTTGCAAATTGACACCCCCGAGAGCTGGATGGAAAAGCGTAGAGATTCGAGCTTGGTGAAGGCACTCCTTGGTGCTCGGGATAAGATTTTGGCTAACTTGCAAGGTAGCCAAACATTAGACGATTTGCTCAGCTCTTGGGTACTCGAAAGCCGGTTCTGGATTGCCAAAGCTTATGAGTTGCTTCGGCCAAAAGGATCGAAGACAAGATGGGCAAGAGTTGTGTGGTTGAAGGGCGGGGTGCCTAAGCACTCCTTCATTACTTGGCTTGCAAGGAGGCGGCGTCTTCCCACGAAAGACAGATTATTATTCCTCAATGAAGACTCGGTTTGCCGGTTCTGTGAGGATGCATTGGAGAGCCATGAGCACATTTTCTTCGAGTGCCCATACTCGAGAGAGGTTTGGAGAAAAGTTGGTGAGCGGTTCAACATCCCAACAGGGCTGCACTCACTACCTCAAGCCTGCAGGAAGCTTCACAAGGCAGCTAGGAGTAATCGGCTGAATGAAAGAGCCAAGGCCTTAGCGTTGCTGGGTACCGTCTACTTCATTTGGAAAGCCCGCAATGCCCTTACTTTTGATGAGAATTTTATTACTTGTGATGCCTTAGTTAAACTTATATGCACACAAGTTTTCCAAAGTTTATTTGATTTATTTCCGCATGATGATGTAGCCGGTATATAAGGCATCATACTTTTGATATAGCTTTTGATTATGTCTAGGTAAGGAAGGCCTGCGTGCTTATCCTTCCTAGAATTTTGGTAGTAGCTAGGTTATACCTCCAATAGGCCGATCCTGTGTGGACTTTACTTCTTAGCAATACAATTTACCTTCTCTAAAAAAAAAAAGAGCTCAAAGAGCGGGTTACCATGTATGAGTGTCGCGACATCCTTGAGGCATGTGAGAACCTTGGGCTTGAGGATGCTCCATACACAAGCACGAATAAATTCACTTGGTCCAAAGGAGGAAAATGGAGCAAAATTAACTAGGTACTTCTAAACCACGAATGGATCAATTGTAATATTTTTTGTCATGTGAATTACCCCGACATGTGGAGCCTCTCGGACCACAAGCCGGCTATTGTGTCTCTTTATAGGAATGAAGGAAGGAAGAAGCACACTTTCAAGTATCTAAACATGTGGAGTGAGCATGGGAAGTTTGGTGACATTGTTAAGGAGAATTGGTGTGGATCTTGGAGAGGATCCTACCAATTTCGGCTTCGCAAGCTCCTCAAAAAGCTCAAAGGGCCGCTGAAATATTTGAACTCCAAGGAGTATGGACACATTTCGGCTAAGGCAAAGGAAGAAAACAAGGCCCTCAACATTGCTATGGAAGAGGCGAGGCTAAACACGGAAAATTCAGCAACTTGGGATGACTTGAAAAAGGCTAAAATGAAGGCGGAAAGGCTCAACAAGGCGGAGTATTCCTTCCTTAGACAATGCTCCAAAGCTAAGTACACTCTCCAAAGTGATCAATGCAATAAATATTTTCATTCCCTTATGCGTTTCAATAGACATAAGAACCACATTGTGTCAATCCAAAAAAGGGATGGGACTATTTCTAAATCCCCTAAGGAGGTGGCGAATGAATTTGTTGGATACTACAAAGAGCTTCTTGGTTGTGCAGATTTTACAAATGAAGTTGATCCATCCATGTTCGCTAGTGGAGCTAAAGTGAAGGACGAGGACAAGGAAATGCTTGTTGCCTTGGTGTCCAACGAGGAGATCAAAACAGCCCTTTGGGCGATTGGTGAGGACAAGGCACCCGGGCCGGATGGATACACTTCGAATTTTTTCAAGAAGACTTAGGATATCACCGGGGGTGAGCTTTGCGCAGCCGTGAAGGAGTTCTTCCGTAACGGAGTTCTCCTCAAGCAACTTAACCATACAGTGGTGAGTTTGATTCCAAAGGTAGATGATGCTAACCAAGCAAGTAACTTCCGACCTATCTCTTGTTGTAATGTGGTCTATAAGGTTATATCTAAGATCATTACTACTAGACTTGGGTCTTGTCTTTCTTACTTGGTTGATCATGCTCAAGCGGCCTTTGTTCCGGGTAGACTTATGTCGGATAATATCTTCCTAGTTCAAGAGCTTCTCCGTAGATACAATGTGAAAAGGGATACTCGTAGGTGTTTTTTGAATGTTGATCTTGCTAAAGCCTATGACACCCTATCTTGGAAGTTTCTTGAATTTGCTTTGCATGAGATTGCCTTGCCTCCTTTATTTGTGCATTGGGTCATGGAATGTGTGTCTACCACTTCCTTTTCTATTAAGGTTAACAATGAGATGCATGGTCTTTTTTAGGGGAAGAGGGGTCTCCGTCAAGGGGACCTCTTATCTCTGCTCCTATTTGTTATTGTTATGGATTTCTTCTCTAGGCTTGTGAAGGCGGAAACAAGGAAACCGGGCTTCAACTTCCACCAAAATTGTGACAATGTTAGGTTAGCACACCTTGTGTCTGCCGATGACATTGTCATGTTTTCTCGTGGAGATGAAGCTTCGGTCAAAGTCTTGATGGGATGCCTTCAAAAGTTCGAGAGAGTGTCCGGACTCAAAGTGAATAGGAGCAAATCAGCCATCTTCCTTGCCTCGGTTCCTCAACATGAGACGGCTGCACTGAAGGAGATCACGGGCTTCAAAGATGGAGAATTTCCCTTCTGATACCTTGGTGTGCCCATTATCCCCCATGGGCTCCGTGTTGCACACTACACCCATCTCCTGGAGAAAATTGGTAAGAATCTGAATTTTTGGGCTAGTAAACACCTCTCTTATGCAGGGCAAAGGGAGCTCATTGCCTCGGTCATCAAAGGGATTGAGGGCTTTTGGCTCTCGGTCTTACCGGTCCCCGAAGCCATCATTCGTGCGCTCACTAGCCTTTGCCTCTCTTTCCTTTGGAAATCGCCAAGAGTTAGGTGGAGTAAGGTGTGCCTTCCCAAGCAAGAGGGTGGGCTCGGCATCCTTGATATTCAAACGTGGAACTTGGCCTTCATGGCTAAGCATCTTTGGCACATTTTTGAGAGAAAGGAAAGCATATGGGTGAGGTGGGTGCACCACAAGTAACTTGTCGTGACGCATGTGGAGGATTGGGAAACTCTTAGGAGAGACTCTCCTCTCATCAAAGCTCTTGTTGAGGTAAAAAACAAAGTTTGTGCTTCTTCTAACCTTGATGAGAAGTTTGATGAGTGGTGTAGCGAGGGCAAGTTCATGGTAAAGAAGGCCTATGAAGATTTTCGGCACAAGGAGGACAAGGTGAGATGGCACAAGGAGGTGTGGGCGAAGGGGAATACTCCTAAACATTAATTCATATTATGGTTAGCTACCTTGGGTAAGCTCCCTACTCTAGATAGGCTGTTTTTCTTAGATACTAACCATTATTGCAAGCTTTGTGATGAGGATGAGGTGCTTGAGACACATGAGCACTTGTTCTTTGAGTGCCCTTACACTAAGGAGATTTGGAGAAGAACCCGGGATGTTTTTAACATTCCGGAAGAGGTCAACACTTTGGCTAAAGGGCTTAGATGGTTAAGGAGGCATAAGAGGAAAAAGAGTTGCAACATGAGGGGATTGAGGGCAAAAAATTATGCCTTCTCGGCGGTCGTCTACTTCATTTGGCATGCTAGGAATGCCAAGATACATGATGCAAACTTCATACCGGTTGAGGTTGTGACTAAGGTCATTGCCACACATGTCTTTCGTGTGCTCTATGCTGCCTTTCCGTCCCATGAAGTCGAGAAAATTTGATGAATCAGCCCCCTTCCCCCCGATGGTCATTTCTTGGTTTATGCTACATGTTTTTGGGGTGTGTTCTAGGGCCTGCGAGCCTTTGAAGCCTACGTGCTTCCGGAAACACCCCCTAGGTCTTTGTTGGGTGTTTGTGTCTTTGTGGGGTTGCGTACCCTTGGAACAAAACCCTTTTGGTGTTTTATTGGTGTGGCCTATGAGACTTGCGTACAAAAACTTGACGGGATGAAAATCGTTGATTCCCAATCAAATAGTTCCCACTCTCGCAAATTAGTATAATTGGCAAGAAAGGGGTCGAATCCTCGGGAGATTTAAGATTTCACAATGCAATTTGATCACCAACAAGTAACAAAAGTGGGAAAAGATGCGACTTTTAAATAAGAACAAGTAAAGTAAAGTAAAGATGGAATTTTGTTGTAAAATCAAGAGTAGAGAACGGTTCCACCCACGAATTCTTTGACATTGGTTGGCTTATCGATCATCGAATTCTTTTCAAGCTATTAACTTTCCTACAAATTCCTCTCGTCTTGGTTTATATGGATTAAAAGTCCTACGAGTCCAATTAATCCCTTACACTTCAATGCAATCATAACACGGTTAAGATTTAACAAAGAGATAGCACAACATCTCAAGAACTTGAGCACATAAATAACACCAATTAAACACGGTACATAGATGTTTAAGATATATGTCAACTTCCTACATAATCATGCTTCAAACACGGAATCCACAATCTTATGCATGCTACTATAGAAATAACGCAAATACGAAAGCATTAAATCTTAGCACGAAATCAATATTATCAAGTCGGCCAAGCAAGATAACATCAATAACATAACAATAAGCACAAGGAAGTTGAAGGAATTATAATAGAGGAAAGATAACTTGAATTAAAAACTCACAATTCACCAACCAAGTCTCCGAAAACGTAGGTGAAACACTAGGAAAATTAGCCGCTCATGACTTACCTAAGCTCTCTTCTCTTCTATGGTGATTGCTCCAATTGAAAACTTAATTAAACTAAGCCTAGAACATCCTATTTATAAGCCTAATGTCTTCCATAAAAGGTAGATAAAAGATAGATAAAATATAGAAACTTCCTAAACAAACTAGATAAAAGATAGAACTTTCCTAAATTAATTCAGCGTCGGATTCCACTGACAGCGAGAAATTTCCGCCGGGAGCGAATGGCCTTGATTGAGCTTCTGTTGGATTTCCGCTACCACCTCGCTGGCACACTCGCTGGCAGCGACTTTCATGCCTTAGAATTTTCTCGAGCTTCTCCGAGTCCTTCCTTTCCGCTGGAGCGAGCCGCTGAATCCGCTGCCGCGAGACGCGCCTTCCGCTGGAGCGAGTTCATCCATCCGCTGGAGCGAGTTCCTTCTTCCGCTGGAGCCTCCAGGTCCTCGTGATTCCGCTGCTGCGAGTCCTTCCATCCGCTGCAGCGAGTTCTTCCATCCGCGGGCGCGAGAGCCCTCTTCCGCTGGAGCGAGTAGCCGAAGCTTCGTCCTCCTAGTGATTCCCGCTGGCAGCGGACGTCTCGCTGCAGCGGAATTAGTCGCTAGCAGCGGACGTTGCTTGCCCTTCCTCTGTCGCTGGCTCTCTCTTCCCGCGGGCTCTCTCTCGCTGGCTCGCCGGGCTCCAGGATTCTGGTTCTACTCGCTGGCAGCGACTGTATCATTCGCTGGCAGCGACTGATGCCCAGGAGCTCAATTCTTCATTGTTCTTCCCTCTTTCTTTCTCTTCTCCTTTCTTTCTCTTCTTAGCTTGATTTCTTGACTTCACTTGGCCATGTTTAACAGCTTTCCCTTGCTTTCCACCATGTCGGATCTACGATTCTGCACAATTCAACCGAAAAAGCGTAGATTCCGAACTTTTCCACAAAAAGAGTTTTATCTAAATTAACACTAAAACATGCATATTCTACAATGTAAATGCAACTAAATTATCCTATAATGCCCATTAGAAATGTGCATTATCAAACTCCCCCACACTTAACCTTTTGCTTGTCCTCAAGCAATGCAAAATAAAGAAGAGCAAAACCATCATCCCACACATATAATCTTCAAGCATTAACCTTGTCAAAAGCAACATCAAAGTGAAAGAGCCATGAACATGAAAGCTATCGCTCGACTCAAAATAAGGCACATATCATCCAACCTCACCGGGATTATGTGTTTGCTCTCACTCTCATTGTGTTTAGGCTTAATAATATATCGCTCGACTCAATCCAAAATGCAAAGAGCTACATAGAAATTGACACATATATCACATATTCTCACTAGTACAAACATAGTCATCAATGACGTTTGAAAAACGCCATGAAAATCATTTTATGGCGTTTTTAAACGCCATCCCTAAACGTCGTCTAAGGTGACGCCGTCTTTTTGGGTTCTCTTTTATGGCGTTTGAAAAACGCCATAAAAATCACTTTCCACGGCGTTTGTAAAACGCCATAAAAATCACTTTCCACGGCGTTTGTAAAACGCCATAAATAACTATCAGAATTACAAATTTAGTTTTCCATGGCATTTGAAAAACGCCATGGAAATACTCTTCTATGGCATTTTATAAACGCCATAAAAGTTTATGGATTTAAAAAAAAATATATCAACATGCCACTAGGCTGCAACCTGTAGCAGTGTAGCCCCTTTCAAAATGGCCTAAATTTAGTAGAAACTTCATATAGAATAATCCCTAATCATAAAGGAATCTACCCAATTACATAGAAATTGTCTATTCAATACACACATGCTTAAACATGGTTGATTTACACAATAGCAGGGTAGA
The DNA here is from genome assembly GCA_037127255.1 of Persicaria tinctoria. Lineage (NCBI taxonomy): Eukaryota > Viridiplantae > Streptophyta > Magnoliopsida > Caryophyllales > Polygonaceae > Persicaria > Persicaria tinctoria. The sequence goes on along the minus strand of JBANSL010000002.1, from coordinate 88,796,781 downwards.
TATCGATCTGTCAATGCAACAAAAATTAGAGACAACAAAAGACGCCATTAAGCCAACAGAAGAAACCCCTGGAATTGATTGACCAGCTCAACTTCAAGGAGAAAAAATCATCTTCAATAATTTGATTACTGATTGTCTTCAACCAATCCAAAATTATGCAAGGACTTCAAAAAACATCTAATCAAGTAGAGTAAGAGGCAACTAAGTAATCAAGGCAAATAAATTTACATATGTGAAGGAAAGATAGTCAGTCAAACAACGTACTCAAACAAAACTAATTGAAGTGAGGGTTACATTTAAAAATATTACCTTTGGTCTTAATTAACCTTCCTCTTATGTTCTGCAGGCTTCTCGTTCTTTTCATGGAAGACGCATGAAGTGGCTTAACTTTTTAATGAAATAATTTGAAACTGCAAATAAAACATCAGATTATCAAAGGAAGCTAAAATGCTGAAGGATAAGTGATTTACTCATATCACTTTTCAAGGGAGAATAAAAAGAGTCAATTCTACAAAGGAAATGAATTTCACTATTGTCCTTAAACAAAATACACGTCACAAGCATCTCATTCCCAACTCCTAGAGAAATCAATAAATAAAGAAAGAGTTTAACTTAGAGGTGGGCGCGGGACGGGACGGGACGGGATGGGGGTCGTCCCGCATCCCGTCCCGCGTAATTTTTGCGGGACGGGACCGGGACTGGATTCTCTATTTTTTTTCAATCCCGCGCGGGCCCTATCCCTCACGGGACGGGACCGGGACGGGACGGGCCTTGTCCCTCCAATAAAAAAATATTTTAAATTCTCTAACATTTTTCAATTTTTAAAAGACATAACACCTATATATTTATAATGTTTTTATATTTTATAGTATATATATTTTGTGTATATGCTCACTCGGTATTGTATATATATTAGACAATGTATATACACTGCAAACACAGTGTGTGCATACACACACTGCATAGATATACTAGCCAAGTAACACACTGTGTGTGTTAATATATATATACTGCATAGATATATATACATTGACATATATGATACGGAGTATATGCTTATATATATACTGTATTTATATATAATGTATAATATATTAATATAAAAAAATATATAATATATATGCGGGACGGGACGGGATTTGCGGGATGAAGAATCTCCGTCCCGCATCCCGTCCCGCACAATTTTTGCGGGACGGGATTCACTATTTTTTTTTTCAAATCCCACCGGGATCGGGACGGGACCGGGACGGGCCCGGGATTTGCGGGATTTATGTCCACCTCTAGTTTAACTCCTATACCATGAAAGCAACATGTGACTTGCTTATATTTTTTCTTTTTTCACAGAACTTGTAACCTGTTTGCCAAACTCACCTATTTATAGGCCAAAATGATAGTAATAGTAGAGTTTAAGAGCATATTAATAATTTAATATCATAGCATCAATAAATTGAGCCTAGAAGTTGTTAGATTTGTGATATATAGTGTATATACACAATTAGGAAGTTGTGTTATGCTGTCATAGACCATTTCATCGGTAAGAGTTTGGATCTTACTCCACTCAATGCTTTGTTCTCACTGTAAATTAAATACGCATATTTCAGATCCACAAGCCAAACAAAGCAATAAAAAAAAATTGTTTTGAATTAAAGCTTCCCGAATAAGAAATACAACCAACAACATGAATAACATACTAAGAAGTAAAGGCAGAGTGAAGTAACTCCAACAACATGAATAGCATACTCGCAAATTTGCAATTGATAGGGAATTAGAAATAGCAACATTCTATGAAAATAAGACAAACTTCAAATGAGTTTTTTCAACAACTGCCTAGTTTTCGCAATAAAAGTGTGATTCATGTGCATCTATCAAGTTACGACGTCCAAATACTACTTCATGTCAATCTAAAATCAAATAAACATAAAAATAATCAACCTCGACAGATCAGATAGAAGTACTGGTTGTTATCACTTCATTTCAGAAACGTTCGTGCAAAACTATCTAGGTTTTTGCAGAAGAGACACTAAAACCACATAACCCAGTGAGCTCTTCACCCTCTTTGTTAGTATCAGCAGGAATAAATTTAAACAAAAAAGCGAAAGTTTCTAAGTTCAAAGTACACAAGAGCTGGTTTCCAAAGAACCTCTATTAAGTAATAAAATCCTCTTTCTACCGGAGTTTCATTGCAACTCTATGGTCGATTTTTCAGATTTTAGATTTTTCAGATTTTCCTTGACATGTGGCTGAAACCTTTGCAGTTCTATAAGTATATAACGGCAATGAAGTCTTTTTATGAATTCACATGGCAAAAGAAATCAACAGCTGAATAGTGGGAATTGAAGGTTACATGCCCAATAACCTTTCAAATTCAGTAGAATGGCACCCGATAGAGCAAACTAACTTGAATTGGTTATGAAATTCCTCCTTGTAGTTGGAATAAATTGGAAATTGACTTTCAAAACCATGAGAAATCTATAGTTAGCAAAAAAAAATGACTACAAATTGAAATGCAAATGCATCGAAGTAAGATTGGTAGAATTTAATCAGATTATTCATATAGAAAAGTAGAAAACAATCTAAAAACCATGAGAAACCTATAATTAACCCTAGGAGGCCAGGTCGTCTTATTCAGACCCTTCACAACCTTTCTACACTTCTTCGCAACCAATCTAAAAACCACAAACACAACAGAAATTTCAATCCCATTCGTCTAATAAGCAAACCAACCATGAACGGGAACACCCAACCCTAAGAAATATGATGAACTTTCCTTCAAACATACAAGTTAAATCCAAAATTCCTTACTTGTTGTCAGTATAGCGACCCATCTCGGAGCAGAGGTTCTTGATAACCTAAGCCTCCTAAGGAGTTAGTCGATCTCCTTGAGATGAAACTTCTCCCTCTCCGCGTCCACGAAGAGCTTTCCAGAGGAACGGTCTCTATCGCTGCCATCTCGATGTCTAACATTCTAGACGAACTATAAATAGAAAAGAGGTGAAGAATAGATCGTTCATACCGTGTTTCGAAGTTGCAATAGAAGAAGGGAAAATGATGAGACCCCAAATTGCAATCGCCTTCAGCAGATGGTGGAGATCTGGGTGATTTTAGCCGAAACCCTAACTCTTCAATCGCCTCTCTCCTCGATCGATTTGTTTACTTCCAAAATAAAGACTACGCTCTATGAAAGACATAAGCGGATTAAGTACAAAAATAACCCCTAATTTCATGATGTTTTAAAAACGCCCTTAATTTTATGGCATTTCAGAAACGCCATAAAATTTAGTCCATAATATTACCATCTAATAACATGGCGTTTACAAAATGCCATAAATTTCATGGCGTTTGTAAAACGCTATAAATAAATCGAGTTCTATAAATTAATGACGTTTTTTTTATATAAACGTCATAAAAGATATCTGTAATGACATTTATTAAAAAACGTCATCCTCTAAATGTCATTAATGACCATATATGTAGTAGTGTCTCCACCGCGGATGCCATCACTCACAAGAAACATCAAGAGGTCTTTTATCAAGGTTGTAATGGGGCTTGGTAAGGAATCAAGGGCAAGGAGAATTTATGGTCATGTGGTGCTCAAAATCCGGGAATCAAGATCCTAGATAATCAAACATCAACCATGCACTCTCTCAAAAACATCATCTTAAACTCAAGCTCTCACAACATCTTTAATTACAAACAACATTCATTTCTCAACCAAAGATTATTTCCAACTCTCACACTCATAATGAAAATAAAAGGCTCAAACTCATGCTCTTTTTTTTTTCTTTTTTTTTTCCTTCATTCATTCATTTTTTTTTTCTTTAGAGCCAAAGCAATAATGCACAATGTGAGGAATAAAACTAGAATTACATACTCATCCAAACTTGTAACTTTTTCAACAATAATCTCTTTTCCACTCAACTAGATCAATCATTCACCAACTCTAATCCTAATTCCCGGATGGGGTAAGGCTTATCATCGGCTAGGATAAATTTTTGTGGAGCTTCAAAGAATAGGCTAAGGCTCAAATTTGCTACAAGCAAAGGACACATATGTAGGGTGGATATGGATAATAATATGGCTAAGAAAATCATGCCTCTATCATTTGAAACTCATAAGCAATAGACATATAAATTCGGCCTTAAATATAGATAACAATGTCAATCTCAAGAGGTAAGTGCATAAGGAGAGTATAATGTCACACAAGAAAGCAAAAGGGAATAAATATGATGAAAATCCCTTATAAGGCCAAAATTTCTCACTAGGACAAGTTTTGTTGGATTTCAATGATGCCAATAAGAATCATACTTGCTCAATTAAACTAACAAGTCATGCTCCAATGAAAATCAACACAAGTAGGTGACAAGATTAGCCAATTCAAACATATCATGGGATTTATAGGTCAAGCTCAAAAACTCAAATAAAATAGAGAACAATTAAGGCGAGATGGGTATTTGAATAATACATGAATGCAATGCATGATATTTTTGGGTTTTTCAATTTTTTTCAATTTTTTTCTAATGCAATATAAATGCTAGAAATAAACATGATATGCATGTGAAAATTTTAAATATGACCTAACTAATGCAATATGTACACTAAACCCCTCCCCCACACTTGAATATTTCATTGTCCCTAATGAAATAAAGACAACAAAAATTAAACAATTGAAATAGGTGAGGGAGAAGGAAACTCATGAGCTCAATGTGGTGGTGGAAATTGGGTTTGCCACCCAAAGGGTGCCCAAGCGTTGAATTGGGCCATGATCTCCTCATGATTCTTTTGTTGTTGCTCCATGAGAATGGTATGGTTCTCCGCAATTTGTCGGTCCGTGGCATCTTGACGCTCGGTGATTTGACGGAAGGCACTCTCAAAATAGCCATGAGAGGGAAATCCATCATAAGACTCGCCATGGTATCCGCCATGTGAAGAACTAGCTCCCCCGCCATAAGACATTTGTGGATGGAATGTCTCCACTTGCATTACCGGCTCATACTCCATCTCCGTCGGTTCTTCATAAGGCTCCTCATTAGCATCTTCTTCGTTGGCATTCGGAGGTGGGCCCAATGGTGGAGCGTCGGATGGAATATATAAATCGGCGGGGGACGGACCGGTGGGAAGTGGGCGAGGGAGTACCAAAGTGTGGGACTTGTTTACCCCGGCATACCAAATGAAGCTCCCCGCATAATCACTTTCCCTCACGATGTTAGCCTTTTTTAGCGAAGCCAAATTGAGCCTATAGTTGTCCGAACAAGGGACATAGGCATTCAAATCAATGTCGAGCTCCAATGCAAGCAAAGTAATTAAGCCTCCAAAGCCAATCTTCACCTCTTCCTTCCTTGAATTCTTTTTAGTAGCCTCGCTACAAGCGGAAAAGAAGAGCTCTACCCAATCCGGGGTCTCATGTGCTTCGGGCAATAAGCAAGTCATCCATGTCCAACTTCCTTTGGAAACCTTGTTGATCTCGGCATGCCCGAAAAAGGTGTTGTTCAAGACCTTGTGGCAAAGTCTAAGGGAAGGGTGGACGATGCTATAATTGTAGTCATTGCCGGAGGTCATGACCTTTTGTATGACGTCAAACCATCGTTGTTGAGGGGTCGAGCGACGAGGCAATTCAGACCAATGGGCGGAGGGATTGCCCGTGATCCCAAACACATTCTTCAATTCTTCAAAAGTCATAGTTTGATTTGCCCCACCCAATCGAAAAGTAAAACTATCCTCACTAGCCATTGCAAAGGTAGCCAAAAACTCTCTAACCAAATCCGGATAAGTGCGGACACACTTATCTACCAAGCCATCAATATCTCCAATCCCCATAAATGTCCGCACACTCTCCTCGAGTCCCAATAATCTCAATGTGGGGATATCAAAAAATTTCGTCGAAATATACCGACGAGCATCAAGATCGTCCCACTTAGTCCTTTGAGCTCTAGTCAATCCTCTAGGCCTAACCATCGGAGGAGAAGCCATAATAATTAAAATCAAAGGATGAAGATCGAGAACTCACAAAGAAGTCGACTCACTGCAGGATTTTCGCTGCCAGCGAATCAAGTCCCGCTGGTAGCGACTTGAGTCGGGCCGGGGGAGCTGCGCTATGGGTGTGACTCGCTGGCAGCGAACAGGGTGACACCGACGAGCTCCGGAGCTGCTTCGTAATGGATGAGACTCGCTGGCAGCGAGTGGTGCTCGCTGGCAGCGATTAGGATCAAGGGAAAGCTGCTGCTTCGCTGCTGTGGTGGGTGGCTGCTGTTTCACTAGTGGCGGCTGTGGTGGCGGCTACTATTTCGCGGCAGCGAGTCGGAGCTTCCGAGACTCCGGCGTCGTTGTCCGGACGTCGGAATCCAAAAGTTCCTTCACGAAAGTTTCCCAACTCGACCCGATCTACTCAATGGCGGAAGAATAAAAGGGATTTGGGTGATTTTGTGGTTATGTGGTGGTTGATGGGTGGTCGGAATGTGGAAAACGTGGTGTGGGTGCGTAGATCGGCTCGTCGGGAGTCGGAATCCGGTGCCGGAATTTGATTTCGGGGTGGCGGAGATGATGAAGTGGCTATGGAGGTGGGAAGCTTGGAGGTTCTTCAATGGAGCTTCAATGGGGGTTTTGGAAGGAGGAGGGAGATGGTGAAAATGGAAAGTGGGGGATGATGAATAAAAAAAAAATGGGTAAAAAGGAAAGTGGTTAAAAGGTAAGTGGGTAAAAAAGGGTAAAAGGGATTCTCAAGTATTTTATTCTCTTTTTTTTTTTTTGTTTTTTTTTTTGAAAATCCGGAAGGGGTCCCAGGTCGTCTTGGAAGAATGAAGGAACTCGCTGCCAGCGGGTTTGGTTCGCTGGCAGCGAATCGTGCTGTTTGACTCGGCTCCTCCTTGTTTGCTGCTGGTTGATCTCGCTGGTAGCGAAATGGGTTCGCTGCCAGCGAAAATTGCCCAGTGTTACCTTTTTTCGACTTATTCTCTTAACCCTGCAAGGTTAGCTCCACACTTCTCCGAAACGTAATCTATCTAATAAGGAAATTTCTAGCCTAATTAAATAAATAAACTAAAATTAATTAACTAATTATGAAATTGAAATTGCAAGACAAAAACATACCTCGGGTTGCCTCCCGAGAAGCGCCCTTATTTTATGTCGTAGGCTCGACGGTATGACCCCTCAATGGGTATCCTTTGTGGGCTCTTGGAGGTTCATCTTCTCCATGATTTTGTCGGAGAAGCCATCATAGTAGCGTTTTAGCCGGTGGCCATTTACTTTGAACACGTGTGCATTCCCCTCATCCTTGATTTCTACCGCTCCATGTGGATATATTTGCATGATGGTGTAGGGACCTCTCCATTTTGAGCATAGTTTTCCCGGAAAAAGATTGAGGCGAGATTGGTAGAGAAGTACCTTGTCGCCTACCTTAAAGTCCTTTCTCAAGATGTGCTTGTCATGCCATGCCTTGGTCTTTTCTTTGTAAGTGATGGCATTGTCATATGCATCCCAACGAATCTCCTCTAATTCTTGAACTTGGAGCTTGCGGAATTCGCCAACCTCATCTATTCTCATGTTGCATTCTTTCACCGCCCAATAGGCCTTGTGTTGGAGTTCTACCGGAAGATGACATGCTTTACCATAAACCAAGCAGTAAGGAGACATACCTATTGGTGTTTTGTAGGCCGTGCGATAAGCCCAAAGAGCATCATCTAGCCGTTGGCTCCAATCTTTTCGGTTTGGTGCAACCGTCTTCTCCAAGATTCTCTTGATCTCTCTATTTGACACTTGGGCTTGCCCATTGGTTTGAGGGTGATAGGCGGTGGATACTCTATGTGTGACATGATATTTCTTCAAGAGAGCGGCCACCGTCTTGTTGCAAAAGTGGGTACCTCGATCACTAATTAATGCATGTGGAATACCAAATCTAGTGAACAAGTCCTTAAGGAATCCTGAAACCACTTTAGAATCGTCAGTTTTGGTGGCCTTCGCCTCCACCCATTTGGAGACGTAGTCCACCGCAAGTAAGATATAAAGATTCCCAAAGGAACTAGGAAAAGGTCCCATGAAATCAATCCCCCAAACATCAAAAATTTCACAAAACATCATCCTAGTTTGAGGCATCTCATTCCTAGTTGCAATATTCCCCATGCGTTGGCACCGATCACAAGATTTACAAAAAGCATATGCATCACGAAAAATCGTGGGCCAATAGAATCCCGAATCAAGTACCTTCTTAGCCGTTTTGTTTGGTCCAAAGTGTCCTCCACATGCATAAGAATGACAAAAGCTAAGGACGGACATTACCTCATTATCCGGAAGGCATCGCCGAATGATTTGATCCGCACAATGCTTCCAAAGAAATGGATCGTCCCAAACATAGAATCGGGCGTTGTGGCGAATCTTGTCTTTCTTGTACTTGGGAAAGTTTGGTGGAAACTCCTTCGTGACAAGAAAATTGACTATGTCCGCGAACCATGGCCAAGGAACGTTGGCTGCCATCAAAGATAAAGGAGAAAAGGAGTCCGGAAATACCTTCTGGGCAGAATCCGCTGGCAGCGAGTCGGGTTCGCTGACAGCGAATGGAGGCAGAATGTGAGCTGGTGCCGGCGACTGGAGAGGTTCGCTGGTGACTTGACTCGCTGATAGCGGGTTGGGTTCGCTGGCAGCGAATGGTGTCCGCTGGCTTACAGGAGCGTTCGCTGTCAGTGAGTCTTCAACACGACTTGAAACGAAGTGTAGAGTTTCGTCCGGAAATTCTCCAAGTGCTTGTAGCTTCTCCCCCACACTATTTGGGTGCACAATGCGGCTAAGGTGATCGACCACATAGTTTTCCGCGCCCTTCTTGTCTTTGATTTCGATGTCGAATTCGCTCAAAAGCAAGATCCACCGAATAAGCCTTGGTTTGGCGTCCTTCTTCTTCATGAGGTACCTAAGGGATGCATGGTCGGAGTAAATTATTACCTTTGCGCCTAGCAAGTATGCGCGGAACTTGTCCAAGGCGAACACCACGGCCAATAGCTCCTTCTCCGCGGTCGTATAGTTCCGTTGGGCTCCATTTAGCATCATTGAAGCATAATAGATGACGTGTGAGGCTTTGTCAATCCTTTGTCCAAGAACCGCTCCGACGACGTAGTCGCTAGCATCACACATTAGCTCGAATGGGAGGGTCCACACTGGGGCTTGAATGATTGGTGCGGTGACAAGACGACTTCTAAACTCGTGGAAAGCCTCCTTACACTTCTCATCAAACTCAAATATGGTGTCCTTCTTGAGGAGTTCACAAAGAGTTGCGGTGATCTTGGAGAAATCCTTGATGAATCGGCGATAAAATCCTGCATGACCAAGGAAAGAGCGAACATCGCGCACATTAGTAGGGCAAGGCAAAGATTGAATGATGTCAATCTTTGCCTTGTCAACCTCAATTCCCTTTCGGGAGACAATGTGACCTAAAACAATCCCTTGCTCAACCATAAAGTGACATTTTTCGGAATTCAAAACCAAATTTGTTTCAACACATCTTTTTAAAACCAATGCCAAATGGTCTAAGCAAGAGTTGAAGTCATCGCCATGAACGGTAAAGTCATCCATAAAAACTTCAATGAACTTTTCAATATACTCGGAGAAAATACTTACCATACACCTTTGGAATGTACCCGGAGCATTGCATAGTCCAAAAGGCATTCGGCGATATGCAAAAGTGCCAAAAGGACATGTGAATGTTGTTTTCTCTTGGTCCTCCGGTGCGATGGCAATTTGAAAGTAGCCCGAGTAGCCATCCAAGAAACAATAGTAAGCTCTTCCGGTGAGGCGCTCCACCATTTGGTCAATAAATGGGAGAGGAAAGTGGTCCTTGCGAGTCTCCGCGTTCAATTTGCGATAGTCGATGCAAACTCTCCATCCGGTTTGGACTCGCGTGGGCACTAGCTCTCCTTCTTTGTTCTCTACGACCGTGATGCCTCCTTTCTTTGGAACCACCTGCGTAGGACTAACCCATTTACTATCGGAGATAGGATAGATCATACCGGCTTGTAGTAGCTTTAGAACTTCCTTCTTGACCACCTCCATCATTGGTGGGTTGAGTCTCCTTTGGGGTTCTCTTGATGGTTTGGCTCCTTCCTCCAAAAGTATGCGATGCATGCACATGGTTGGGCTTATTCCTTTGATGTCCGCAATTGTCCATCCAAGGGTCGTCTTGTGTTCCTTAAGCACCGCTATCAACCTCTCCTCTTGCTCAAGAGTGAGCTTATTTGATATGATGACCGGCAAGGTATCTCCATCACCCAAGAAGGCATACTTGAGGTGATCCGGCAATGGTTTAAGCTCTATCACGGGTGCCTGAACAATAGAAGGTAAAAGCCTCTCGCTTGGGAGGGTTAGTGTTAAGGCATCATTTCTTTGGTGAGTATGTTGTGCCTCTAATGCTCCCAAAACTTCATGCAAGTAAGGTGAAATAGAATATTCAATTTTAAGCTTATCTAGAGGGGTTTCGAAAGCTACTTGCAATTCATCTTTTCCATTAAGCTCAAAAACATCTTCCACACAAGGTTCAATAGTATCGATAGCAAATAAAGAGTGTTCATCATGAGGATACTTCATTGCATCAAATATGCAATAGTGAGTGAACCGGCATAGACATCAATATTTGTTCGGGCGGTCCTTAGGAAGGGTCTACCCAAGAGGATAGGCGCCTCCGCTACTCCATGCTCCATGTCCAAAACAAAGAAATCTGCGGGAAAGATTAGCTTGTCCACCATAACTAAAACATCTTCTACAAACCCCCTAGGATAGATTTGAGAACGATTTGCCAATTGGATCGCAACTCTTGTTTCTTGCAAAGTACCAAGACCAAGCGATTTATAGAGTGAGTATGAGATAACATTAATGGATGCTCCTAAATCTAACAAAGCATGATTAAATTTAGCATCTCCAATTGTGCAAGGGATAGTAAACATACCCGGATCGCTACACTTTTCGGGCATACGCCTTTCTAACATAGCGGAGACATGTTCACTTACTTGAACTTTTTGCTTCCCCTTCAACTTTTGATTCCTCTTGACCGTGCATAATTCCTTCAAAAACTTTGCATAACGAGGAATAGCTTTAACTAGGTTGAGTAGGGGAATGTTTACTTCACACTTGGCGAATGTTTCGAAGAGTTCGGTGTCGCTCTCCGGCCTCCTTGGATTCCTCAAAGCCTCCGGAAAGGGTGCCACCGGCTTAAAATCGCCAAGAGGAGGTTTAGAATCGGCAACAGCGTGTCCGGATGTGGGGACATCAGTTTTCTGGGCAGAATCCGCTGGCAGCGAGTCGTGTTTCGCTGGTAGCGAGTCTGGTTCGCTGGCAGCGAGTGGGATCCCGCTGGCAGCGACTGGGATCGTACCTGGTTCAGCAGATGCCTTCACCCCATTCGCTGCCGGCGAGTCTGGTTTCGCTGTCAGCGGAATCTGCACAGAACTTGTCTCCTCCTTGTTTTCTTCGTAGCCTTCTTCCATGATCTCTTCTAAGGCTTCTTTCTCACCCCTAGGTGCGACAAACAGTTCCTTACCGCTCCTTAGGGTGATGGCGCTCACGTTCTCCCTTGGGTTGACCACCACTTGTGGTGGTAGCTTGCCCGAATCCTTTGCTTGTAGTTCTCCAATTGCTTGAGCCATTTGGCCCATCATCTTCTCTTGTGCATTCATCTTCTCCGTTTGAGCCTTGAGGGTTTCTAGAATGAGCTTGTATGGATCCTCACCTTGTTGATTAGCTTGAGGAGCCCCCCTTTGACGATTATCATAGGGTGCTCTATATTGGGGTCCTCCTTGTTGATAGGGAGGTTGTTGTTATTGATTGAACCGGCCACCATAACCTTGTTGTTGAAAATTAGAATTATAGAGATTATTACCATAGTTGCGGCGTGGACCGTAGTCTCCCATAGCATTGACCTCCATGGCTCCATCTTGCACGTCGGGACATTGATCCATAGGATGGGATGGGTCTCCACACAACCCACATGCTTTGAGTTGTTGTTGTTGACCTCTTTGCAAAGTTAGATTCTTTAGAGCCTCTCTAATCTCCTTAAGCTCGTTTTGCATGCTTGATGTTGGGGAGTCCAAGTGTAAGACTCCTCTAGCTCCATGAGACCTTCGATATTGTTGATAAGCATTAGCAAGCTCCTCAAATATCTCCATAGCTTCCTCCGGTGTTTTGTTTAGGATGTTCCCTCCACTAGCCGAGTTAACCATTCCACGATCGTGATCGAGTAGCCCCTCATAAAGATATAGGACCAAATCGTCCTCCGAAAAGCCATGATAGGGACAACTAGCTTTTAGCTTCTTGAATCTCTCCACATATTCGTAGAGAGTCTCCGTGGCCGATTGCTCAATGCTTGATATCTCCTTCTTCAAAATATTGTGTCTAGTGGCGGGGAAGTATTTGTGCAAGAAGGCCTTTTTCATCTCCATCCATGTAGTAATGCTCTCCGTGGGTAAATAATAGAGCCAATCGTTGGCCGCATCCTTCAAAGTGAATGGGAAGGCCCTTAGCATCATTTGATCCTCCGTGATGCCTTGAGGTCTCAAACGATCGCATATTCCGTGAAACTCCGCAAGGTGCTTGTTTGGGTCCTCTCCACTCATGCCATGGAACATTGGCAAAAGATGGACCCATGGTGACTTGAATTCAAACTTGGTGCCCTCCGGGATTGTTGGGAGCCTAATAGCCAATGGTTGTGTTTGTAAATTTGGCTCCTTTAGCTCCTTCAAAGTGCGTCGTTGTGGAACCACGAGCACATTGCCGTCGTTTGGCGGTGGTTGATTGTTGTTTCCGTTGTTGTCGCCCATCTCTTCTTTGTTTTCCGGGTTGGATGAGTGCTCTCTTCGCAACCTAGAAGTCGTTCTTTCAATTTCTGGATCAAAAGGTAAGAGATTAGAATTAGTAGAACGGGTGTGGACCATGCGAGTGATCCACACAAAACGTTGATGATTAAACTACACAAAGAAATCGAATTAAATCTCCCCGGCAACGGCGCCAAAAACTCGACGGGATGAAAATCGTTGATTCCCAATCAAATAGTTCCCACTCTCGCAAATTAGTATAATTGGCAAGAAAGGGATCGAATCCTCGGGAGATTTAAGATTTCACAATGCAATTTGATCACCAACAAGTAACAAAAGTGGGAAAAGATGCGACTTTTAAATAAGAACAAGTAAAGTAAAGATGGAATTTTGTTGTAAAATCAAGAGTAGAGAACGGTTCCACCCACGAATTCTTTGACATTGGTTGGCTTATCGATCATCGAATTCTTTTCAAGCTATTAACTTTCCTACAAATTCCTCTCGTCTTGGTTTATATGGATTAAAAGTCCTACGAGTCCAATTAATCCCTTACACCTCAATGCAATCATAACACGGTTAAGATTTAACAAAGAGATAGCACAACATCCCAAGAACTTGAGCACATAAATAACACCAATTAAACACGGTAAATCGATGTTTAAGATATATGTCAACTTCCTACATAATCATGCTTCAAACACGGAATCCACAATCTTATGCATGCTACTATAGAAATAACGCAAATACGAAAGCATTAAATCTTAGCACGAAATCAATATTATCAAGTCGGCCAAGCAAGATAACATCAATAACATAACAATAAGCACAAGAAAGTTGAAGGAATTATAATAGAGGAAAGATAACTTGAATTAAAAACTCACAATTCACCAACCAAGTCTCCGAAACCGTAGGTGAAACACTAGGAAAATTAGCCGCTCATGACTTACCTAAGCTCTCTTCTCTTCTATGGTGATTGCTCCAATTGAAAACTTAATTAAACTAAGCCTAGAACATCCTATTTATAAGCCTAATGTCTTCCATAAAAGGTAGATAAAAGATAGATAAAAGATAGAAACTTCCTAAACAAACTAGATAAAAGATAGAACTTTCCTAAATTAATTCAGCGTCGGATTCCGCTGACAGCGAGAAATTTCCGCTGGCAGCGAATGGCCTTGATTGAGCTTCTGTTGGATTTCCGCTACCACCTCGCTGGCACACTCGCTGGCAGCGACTTTCATGCCTTAGAATTTTCTCGAGCTTCTCCGAGTCCTTCCTTTCCGCTGGAGCGAGCCGCTGAATCCACTGCCGCGAGACGCGCCTTCCGCTGGAGCGAGTTCATCCATCCGCTGGAGCGAGTTCCTTCTTCCGCTGGAGCCTCCAGGTGCTCGTGATTCCGCTGCCGCGAGTCCTTCCATCCGCTGCAGCGAGTTCTTCCATCCGCGGGCGCAAGAGCCCTCTTCCGCTGGAGCGAGTAGCCGAAGCTTCGTCCTCCTGGTGATTCCCGCTGGCAGCGGACGTCTCACTGCAGCGGAATTAGTCGCTAGCAGCGGACGTTGCTTGCCCTTCCTCTGTCGCTGGCTCTCTCTTCCCGCGGGCTCTCTCTCGCTGGCTCGCCGGGCTCCAGGATTCTGGTTCTACTCGCTGGCAGCGACTGTATCATTCGCTGGCAGCGACTGATGCCCAGGAGCTTGATTCTTCATTGTTCTTCCCTCTTTCTTTCTCTTCTCCTTTCTTTCTCTTCTTAGCTTGATTTCTTGACTTCACTTGGCCATGTTTAACGGCTTTCTCTTGCTTTCCACCATGTCGGATCTACGATTCTGCACAATTCAACCGAAATAGCGTAGATTCCGAACTTTTCCACAAAAAGTGTTTTATCTAAATTAACACTAAAACATGCATATTCTACAACGTAAATGCAACTAAATTATCCTATAATGCCCATTAGAAATGTGCATTATCAACACCCTTGTTTGTTTTCTTAGCACCTTTGTTTGTGTCCGAGAGGCTTATATGCTCAGCGGAACATGCACTTTTGACACTTGGTTTTGGTTGAACTTTCTTGAGAGTCTAGGCTTAGTCCTTGCTTTCAAGAGTTCGACATAATCGTTGTATGGTCTTTGGACCCCCCCCCCCCCCCCTCTTTCATTGAATTTACATAAACCTCCCCTCACCTGGACTTAGTGCCGGGGGGGGGGGGGGGTTGGCTTAAAAAAAAAGAGCTCGGGGCTATTTTTTCTTCATATTTAAGTTACGATAGATACTCATAATGCCAAGCTTGTTGGAAAGGCTTGCTATGCTAGGACCTTTCCAAGTTATGACGAGTATTTTCCTATAGTTGACAAGGTGATTGATGTTGTTTGTAAGGAGTAGATATCTATCTCAAAACCCGCCGGTTTTCAAGGACCTCCTCTCGTAGTGCCAGATGTTGATGAACTACCTTTGAGAGAAACTCTCAAAGGTTGGATTTTTCCACCTTGCCTCCTCCCCTTGACCGGACCTCTTTCCCACCATTGTCCATGGTTTCTGGCGACCTTATTGTCTCCCCGGCGAGGCACAGTGCCGCCAACCGTCCTCTCATCTTCCTTTTATCACTGGTTTGCATCTTGTTTCCTACAAAAGCCAACACAACCTGTTTTTCTTCCAACGTCAAAATGGGTTGAGCATAGGCGTCTTTCTCAGATCTAGGCCGGTCTCGGCTGTTTCCGGCGGCGCCACTATCGGAGTTCGACTCTCCATCACTGGTACTACCAGATCCCCTTTGATTTAAGCCAGATCCGCTTCTCCCTTACCCTCCTTTCTCTCAAACCACGTACGCTATTCTCCATGGCCTGATAACTTTCAACCCCTCCGTTCATGGCTTCCGGTGAGGTCTAGTATCGCCGAGGAGTTCCACTACCTCCCCTTTATTCTTCCGCGCCCCTCCTCCTCAAACTTGACCTGAAACTCCTCAAAATCGAACACCTCACAAAAAGCCCTCTTCCACGCTTTTGGTTGCAGTCACGACTAACGCCGCCTCGGGCGGTGGTCGGAGGTTCCTTGACCATCTTGAACCTACCCGGTCTCACTGCTAACAGACCCCGTCATTATCTCGCCAGATCCGGTGAGTTTTGGGTAAGATCTGAATCTCGCTACTGTTCATTGTCGTCTTCACGTTGTTGCTGCATGGTTTGGTCGAGTACTGGTCATCACTAGCTCTTAGATCCATCCACTACCCCTCCATCCGGGGGGTTTGTGGCTCAAATATGAATTTTGGCTAATGATCTGCTCGTAGTTAGTGCGAAGTTAGCCCCTACAAGCCCCTCTCTGTCGTTTGTTTGTCTCTTCTGGTGAGGCCAAGGGCCGTCGGAGATACCCTAAGCTCCTTCCTACCTCCCTCTCAAACTTTCTTTTTCAGTTTCAGCCTTTGTCCTCCATAATCGTAGCCAAACACATATTCCCTTCCGTTCGAGCTGCGAATTTGCAGATTTGCGCCGCCTAGGTGGCTAACGGAGGCTCCCGCCTCCACCAAGAGTCTTCTCGGCTCCTTTGCTCTCAGATCGTGCCTGTGTGCGGTCACCATCAGCTGGGGTCCACTGCTTTGCCTACTGACACAAGTTTTCCCTTTCAAAAAAAAATAAAAAATAAAAAATAAAAAATGAGAGCTTCGTGTAAAGGTTTCTCAAATTTGGTCATCCTTTGACTACCGAGGGTCCCACTCCCAACATAGCCTTTCCTTCTCTCTCGCTACTCCCTCGCCAACTCACTTGTGCTTGTTAGAAGCACCCCACTTTCTCTTGACTTGGACCTTTGTGGTCCCCATAGCCAACCCTTGTGACTGCCTTTCCTAAGCCTTAACGTGTCACATTTGCTGCTCTAGTGTTCTAGCTCAAGTGACCCCCTTTCTACAGCCTTGACCACATCTTTTGGGTAGTGCCTCATGCCACATCCAACTTTTCCCTTATTTTTGACTTCCGTGGTCCCCACTCCGAACTAGCTTTCAAGCGCCCACTCCTTGAGCCCAGGTTCGCGGGTTGAGTTGTAATTGCTTGACCCCAATCCTAGGTTTTGTCCTTGTTCCCTACTGACCGGCCTAAAAGATCCAACTCCTGACGGGGAGCTCTCGACCTGTACGGGGCTCCCCGTCGGGCCATTGGTGTTCGTGATGATCGCGCTAGAGATGCCCCCACAATACTTCATTGGCTACGGCCGCTCGTACCTCGTCCTCGGCCCGTGCTCCTTGGTTAGGGTGCTTAGCCCTTGCCCTTGGAGACATGGTTCGTGCCCGTGGTGCTCCCCTACTGCCTTCCCGTGCAGGTTCTTTGGATTGCGCTTGGCATATGAGCTCTCGATCTAGGCTATTTCTGATGCCTTGAGTTGGGATCTCTTTCGTCTTGGTTCGAGTTGGGGGTCCCTACTTGGAACCCCTTGGTGGTTTGTTTGTGTCATCTTTAAAGGCAGTTTGTATGGTAGCTGTGTCATCTTGCATGTGTGAGAATGGAGCTATGCCTGGTCAATTCTAGTTTCCTTGCTAGCAGTTCGTGTGACAGAGCCCATGCCTGATCAATTCCGTCCAAGATGCATGATTAACCACTTGAGGGCTTACTCGTGGTGCTCCCTTTCTTGTCGTAGATAAGGAGTTCTTGATTCTTAGTCATAATTGATAGTCTTTGGTAGGGGCTTGTATGATGGATAATGGCTTGTAAAAATTATATTATATTAATACAATTAACCCTTAAAATGAAAAAAAATAAAAAGCTTGGGGCTGGACTTAATGAGGATATCGCTTTTCTCTTCTTTCGGATTTGTGGTGAGGAAGGCTATAGTCCCTTTAAGAAGCTGGATGTGGAATGATAATTCCACATAGCTAGTTAACAGGTTGAGGTCTCGTTCGTTAATGGAATTAACCAGACAAATCGCTCCACCAACTAAGAACGGCCATGCACTACCACCCATAGAATCAAACTGCCTAGATTTTCGTGTAACCACCACCACTGCTCTTGGAATTGATCCTACTGGCCACCCTCGTCGGTTTGTGGGGTGTTCCCACCACTATAGCCGCCTTGGCTGGTGGTTATTGCACTCGGAACCATGGCAAGCAAGGCCAAGAGTCAGCCTCCGAATGATCCACCCAAGGAAGATACTACCGCTGATGAAGGGGGTACCAAGAACTTGAAGAAACCCCCTCGGAAGACCAAGCCCAAGAGTTCGTCTAGCAACTCTTCGAATACCGCTAAGCATGGGAAGTCATCGGATGTGCCTATCGCTGAGGACACACCCGGACATGAGAGGTCGACCTTGTCGGATGTTGACGAAGAAGATGAATTCCCACCCTTGAGTAGGGATGCTGGAAGATCGGATGTTCAGGGTTCCCAGAGTTCTCGTAGCAAGTCAAGCGATCCGAGGTTTCGGAAGGGCAAGCACATTGAGAAGCCGAAGAACCCGACGACTGAAACCGTTGGTAACGGAAGTGGGAGCGACGCTGATGCGCATGGCAAGCCACCCGCTGGCAGCGATGGATCCGGGGGTTGCGGTAGTGGAAGCGGGACGCCTCCTGGGATGTCCATCGATAGCGATAAGCCTGTGGACAATGCTGGTGACTTTGACGCTCCTAGCGGTAGAGGCAGCGGGACGGTTCCTGGGATGGATAGCGATAGCACCAAGGTTGACGATGCTCTCAAGGGTAACCCGGGTACTGGCCATGTTGTGCCCGATGCCGCTGCAACCAAGGACCACACCAATGCCAAACCTAATGGACCTCTCCAGAAGCCGAATGCTTAAGGTAACACTTCTAATGCTTGGAGCAAGCGATCTCCTAAGATTTTTGTGAATGCAGGCTTGGGTGGAAAGGTTGAATATGTTAAGCCGGTTGAGAAACTTGTCTTTCGAAGGGCTGATGCTATTCCGAATGAAGTAATATGGGGTTGGTCTTTGTTAGGCCAATTTGTTCGCTTTCATCCCGGCAACTTTTTGATTAACGAGCTAAAGAGATCATGGGGAGTCAAATGTAGATTCCGGATTGAATCCGGATGGATGATCTTTACGTTCGAGTCCGAGCATGATTGCAACCAAGTGTTGAAGGGAGGGTCGTATCTCATCCACGGTAAGCCCCTTATCTTGAAGCCAATCCCGGACAAGTTTGCATTCAATAGGAAGGATATTGCTACTATTCCACTTTGGGTTCGATTCTATGGTCTCCCAAGGAATTATTGGACGCCGGATGATCTTGGTCGACTAGCATCCTATGTTGGTAAGCCGCTATTCATGGATAAAGTGACCGAGGAAAGAAGGTGGGGAACTTATGCTAGGGTTCTTGTTGAGATTAACTTTGCTCATGAGATTGAGTGAGTATGTCATCCACTTTGATGATGATAGCGAACCTATTGCGTGTAAGTTTGTTATTGAGAACCAACCTATGTATTGCAAAGCTTGTTGTTCATTTGGTCATGTAGATGGGGATTGCAACTTCAATGCTCAAAAGGCCCATGTTGGGGTCAAGAATAGGCGAGAACCCAAGGACCCAAAGAGCAATGCTCGGAGGGATGAACAAGCGGCTGGGAATGGCGCTAACTCGGGGAAGAATGGCAATGAAGGAGTACCACCATCACATGAATCTAGCGAGAAGGGCCCTATGTCCCGAACCAACGGTAGCAACTCCTCTAACAACGAGGACCATGAAAGTGGGAATCATCATGTGAGAGACACCAATGCCGAGCATGTAGGGGGGGGGGGGAACACATGGGAAGGGTAGGGAATCTATACCCCCAAATGAAAATACGGATCAAGAGAGCAATTCTCAAGATACCTCGAGTGATACACAAGGTGAGGATGGAAAACACAAAGGGAGTGATACACATGCTAACACCAACGACATTAATAAGGAGAGTGGGGAACATGGTGAGCAACCACATGAAGGTTCCTCGTCGAAAGAGGATGCAAACCGGGTTGAGGAGGAAGGTGATGCCTCAGACACTCATGCCAAGCCTAGAGGAGATGGTGGTACCGAAGGTGGTGAGAAACCTTTCGAGGAATACAAGTCGAGGTCGGCTAGGAAGAAGGCACACAAGGAGCACCAACGTGAGGTCCAACAAGAGAAGCATAAGGAGGTTATACTTTGCCTTAGAGCCGAGGATAAATGGCCACCCAAGAAGCCTAAAAGCACCAAGAATGGCCGGAGTATGCAGGAGGATTCCGGGCATGACAAGCACAAGTTCTTGTGCCAATGATAGTTCTCTCATGGAACGTAAGGGGGCTCAATCATCTCCCGAAACAAAATGATGTCCGGAAGGTACTTCGTGAGAGCAAGGCTAGCATTTATGGGTTGTTTGAGACGAAGCTTAAGAGTGATGCCGAGTGTATGCACTTTGTGAGAGCTTTGTCCGACGGATGGAGGTATGTTACCAACCTTCATCTTTATACTAGAGGGCGGCTCTTGGTTTGTTGGGATCCTATGTTGATCGACTTGGTTGTGTGTGGTGAGTCTTCCCAACACATAGCTTGCATGGCTACTTGTAGAACCTCGGGGTTCAAATTCGGGGTGTGCTTTGTATATGGCCTCCACTCGGTGGTGGAAAGGAGAGGCATATGGGAGAACTTGACGGAGCTCTTGAGTTCTTTCAACTTGCCTTGGATCATTTCGGGAGATTTTAACAATGTGATGGCGCCGGATGAGAGAATCCATGGAGAGCCCGTTTCTATGTATGAGTGCAAGGATATGCTTGAGGCTTGTCAAGACCTTGGGCTCACGGATGCTCCGTCCATGACCTCTAGCATTCACACTTAGACGGACTGGACTATATGGAGTCGTCTTGATCGAGTATTGCTCAATGATGTGTGGCTGCAAACCGGAACTAGTTGTGTCTCGGCCTTCCATGAGAAATGGGTGCTCTCGGATCACAAGTTTTCCTTGACCACCTTGAAGACTGATTCGGTGGGACATAGCAACTCCTTCAAATTCTACAACATGTGGGCTGATCACAAGGACTTCAAACGCATTGTGCGGGAGAAGTGGAAAACCGATGCAAGGGGTTCTTACCAATTCCGGCTATGCAAGATGATGAAAGGTATGAAAGCACCCCTTAAGGAGCTGAACAAGAAGAAGTTTAGCCACATTACCTCACGGAAGGAGAAGGTTGAGAATGAGTTTGCTATTGCCTTGGAAAACTTACGTCTCCACCTGGACTCCGAGGCTTCCCGAGAGGATGTCGAGAAAGCAAACCTGCATGCCCAACGTCTTGTGAGTGCCGAGAGGTCCTTCCTTGCCCAGAACGCCAAAGCAAAATATGTGCTCACTAGTAACCGATGTTCCAAGTACTTCCATGCTTTGATGAGAGCTAATGGCAAAAGGAGAATCATCACTTCCATTGAGAGAGCCGGCGGTACCCACACCTCTTCGGAGGCCGAGGTGAGTGCTGAATTCATTGCTTATTTTCAGTCGCTCTTTGGCTCGGAGGTTGATGTGTCGGGGGATCTCAACCGGAGGTTTGCTCATGGAGCCACGGTTCCCCCGGAGGATAAGGAGATGTTGGAGAGCCCGGTCTCTAATTTAGAGATCAAGGAGGCTCTTTGGTCCATGGGGGATGAGAAGGCTCCGGGACCAGACGGATTCTCGGCGAGGTGTGTGCTGCGGTTAAAGAGTTTTTTCGCAATGGAAAGCTCCTCCGCCAACTCAACCACACCATTATTTCGTTGATACCAAAGGTGGACAGCCCTACCAAAGTGGAGCAATTTCGGCCTATTGCTTGGGAGGATTGGTGGTTGCTTGGGAGGATTCATTAACCAAGCTCAAAATGCCTTCATCTCCAACCAACTTATGTCCGACAACATCTTCCTTGTGCAAGAGTTGCTTAGGCGCTACAATGTGAAGCGAGATACGAGAAGATGCTTCTTGAATGTTGATCTAGCGAAGGCCTATGACACTATCTCTTGGGCTTTTCTTGAGTTTGCTATGAAGGAAATCGACTTGCCTCCAAAGTTTATTGCATGGGTGCTTGAATGTGCCACCACAACATCTTATTCAATCAAGATCAACAACTTCATACATGGCTTTTTCCGGGGTAAAAGAGGATTGAGACAAGGTGATCCGCTCTCTCCTCTTCTCTTTGTGATATGCATGGAATTTCTCTCTAGGTTGATAAAGAAAGAGACGGCAAGGGCTGGTTTCCATTACCACCAACATTGTGATGCTTTGCGCCTAACACACCTCATCTTTGCTGATGATGTGGTGTTATTTTGTCGTGGGGACTCGGCCTCAATTGGGATGTTGCTGGGCTGCTTGAGTACATTTGAGGAGATGTCCGGGCTCGAGGTGAATCATTCCAAGTCGTCTATATATCTTGCTTCTGTTCCAGTGCTGGACAAGGCGGCTATAATTGCTAATACCGGATTCAGTGAGGGATCTTTTCCTTTCCGCTATCTTGGAGTACCTATAAGCCCTCATGGTGTTCGTGTGATCCATTATCAGCCACTTATTGATCAAATTAGCCGACACCTTAGCTCTTGGATGAAGAAGAGCATCTCTTTTGCCGGAAGGAGGGAGCTTATAGTCTCGGTTCTTCAGGGCTGTGAAGCTTTTTGGTTGTCTGTGATGCCGGTTCCCATTGTTGTGCTTGAGAAGCTTGAGGCTCTTTGTCGGGGTTTCCTTTGGAGCAGGCCGAAAGTGAGATGGAAACACCTTTGTTTGCCAAGAGAAGAGGGAGGGCTGGATCTTAGAGACCTTCGGAAGTGGAACATGTGCTTCATGCTTAAGCACTATTGGCACATTGCTTCGCTCCGTGATTGTATGTGGATGAGATGGATCCATCACAGGTACTTGGGAGTGGAGACTGCTCGGACATGGGCGCCACACAGGAGAGACTCACCGTTGATCAAGGCTACCCTTCAAGCGAGAGACATGGTTGAGACCCTAGCAGGTGGAGACCTTACGCTTGAGGATATGTTGGAATCCTGGAGTAGTGATGGCAGATTTAGTGTGGCCAAGGCGTATGAAGATTGCCGAGAACGAGAGCCCAGGGTACCTTGGTACAAGGAGGTGTGGGTGAAAAACAACACCCCGAAGCACATGTTCGAACCCCGGAATGGACTTGTGGGTAGTACCCATAAGTCCCCGGTTCGAACCCCGGAATGGCCGCTCTTTATTTACATATTCAAGAAAAACAACACCCCGAAGCACATGTTCGTACTTTGGCTAGCGGTGCTGGGACGTTTATCCACCTTTGATCGACTGTTTTTCCTTGATGTTAATCATTCGTGTCGACATTGTGGAGAGGATCTTGAGACGCTTGACCATGTCTTATTTGCTTGCTCATACTCCAAGGAAGTTTGGAGTAATGTTCAGCAACACTTCCGGGTTCCCGATGCTGTCCAGTCCTTGCCAGATGCACTTGCTTGGTTGAAGGCCGACGTCAAAGGACATGGTGCTCATGTTGAGTCTCGGAGATTTGCATTGTCTGCCACCGTGTACTTCTTGTGGTATGCCCGGAACGCCTTGGTATTTGATCACAACCGTATTCCTCCCGAGGTGGTCATTAGGTTGATCAAGACTCATGTTTTTCGTCTCTTGCATGGGACATTTACTTTGGCTATTGTTGAGAACATGTAGGGTTGATGGTTTGCATGGCTGGCTTATGTAGTATGTATGTACTGCCTTGGAGGCCTATAAGTTTACCGGGAATACACTGTTAGTTTTTTCCTTGACATTAGTTTGATTGTACGCGCCCTTTAGGGCATATTTTACTATCTATTTACATACCCTACCCCCGATGATGGGGGGTGGTTCCGCAAAAAAAAAACTCGGGGCTGGACTTAATGAGGATCTCGCTTTTCTCTTCTTTCGGATTTGTGGTGAGGTGGTTTCGGGTGATTCACTTGGTCTGGGGGCTGGTTCGCACTCATCGGCGCTAAGACGCAGCTCATGGAGGCACCACCGTCTTCTGTTGGTAAGCCGCAACTTACTCTAAATTTCCATGGAGGTAGCTTGGAGGTTGTCCACTCACTATGACGTGGCAGTCAATGGAATTTGGTCCTCATTGCAATATTTTATTCAAACAATTCCGGCCAGATGTGCTTTAGCATTGTTCAAATGCTTGGAGTGGGACCAACTTCGGCTGATGTGGCAAGTCAACGAATTGGGACTTCTTGCAAATTATATATCCCACCCACTTTATTTGCATTTTAAATGCATATATACGTCTTGTGCTACTTTATGGTGTTTGCATGCACCTTTAGACTTTTGTCCTTTAGCTTGTCCTTAGTGCATATTGACCACGAATTGTAGTAGGTAGGACAGCTAGGACTAGCCTTTATTTGATTGGTCCCCTAAATAGGAAGGATTTGGGCTATAACTCTTTATTTATAGCTAGCTAGGGGATCCCACTATTTTCTTTATTTTTTACGTTTGTATATCTTATAAGCATTTATAGAAAATTTACATTAAAAAAAAGAGCTCGTTAGAAAGAGCTCTCAGTAGGGAAGGGTGTTAGAGAGAGAAGTTAGAGAGAGAATCTCTCAATGGAGGTGCGAGGTTTCCTCCCTCTCCATGCTTCCACCCTCTCATTTTGGCCTTTCCCATAGCTCACAATTGTTTACCGGCACAAATCTTCCACTAACCCACTTCGTTAAATGCAAATATCTCATTTATTTCCACATCCTAGGAGCTTTCTTTTAATGAAGTGGTAAATATCATTTGTCGATGAATGTTCATTGAATTCAATAGGTAGGCTGCTTGTTTGGCCAAACAAATTTCCAGCTGTCTCCTCCCATCAACAAGTGAAGTTTCCGGCTTCCACCAACATATCCAAGCTCATCACGAACGCATCTTAAGTTTCTTGGGTGTTTACCATTTTTGGAAGAAGGTGGGGCTCATAGCCTCGCAGATCTAGTTCCTGAGGCGTCTTCCACGCAGATCTGGACACACTTGGCCCCCTTCAGCCTAGATCCATCGACCTTTGAAAGATCTTGCTCGGATCTGGGAGCTTTCTTGTCCTCCATGGTAGATCTGACATCTTAGCTCTCCCGATGTCCAGATCTGAGCGCTTTTTGGGGTTCATCGGCGTGGGATTCCTCCTTGGATAGATTTAAACTCTCCATTGTCAAACCTTAAAGCCTTGAAGGAGTCTCTTCGTCTTGGGGGTGGTAAGGTCATCGTCCCTTAATCTCATGCCTCATGATCTTTCCTTTTCGGTTTTCGCTGTTTCGAGGGTTCGATTCGGCATGGGCCTTTGTTCTTCTTGTCTTTTGTCCATGGGTTAATTTTCTCAGACCTTACTCCTTCTTGGTGGGCTGCTAATGGCCGATTCCCATTTTTATCATGCTTTAGCTGTTTGCATTTCCTTACTTCCTTTTTTATTTTTTATTTATTTAATCTTGCTTGGGTCGTTTTTGCTATCCATGACCTTGTTCCCTCAAGTTATGGCTTCCTCCGTTATGTCTGTTTTCCTTTGTCTCTCCTAGGGTCCTATTGTCTTGGGTGGGGTGGGTTACTCTTGGATTGTGTTTTATTTCTCAACCTTTCATCTCCCTATTGTAGTCTCTTGAATTACAGTTTGAGGGGGTTGTCTTGGACTAATTCTTCCAACGACTACTTTAGGTGGGGCTGTTCGGGGTTCAACGTCGCTTTCCGAACTCCCTCACCCCTCTGATTTGATGGGTTTTCCTTGGTAGTCTTGGTGGGTTATCGGTTGTACGGGGGATGCTGTTTGATAGATCTTTGATCTGGCCATGAAATGACTTCGATCGATCGATGGCTACTACATCATTCATCCCTTCGGTTGGTGTCCATTCGTGTTGTTGTCCCCTTGTTGTTCCTATGATTTGGGGACGTCCTACGTTCCATGTGATGAGTTCTTACCCTCCACATCCGTCCGGTGTAAGTCGAAAGGGATCCGTCGGCTCGAGTCGAGCTACCCCCAACTCGCATACCTTGCAAGCACTTTACAACGCAGTTTGGGGCACCCAACCGGCTTTGCATTGCAAGCCAACGCGAGCAAGTATGAAGCCTGAGTTGGGGGTTGGGCTTCATGAGGATTTCCCCTTTGTTCTTCCCCCGGTTCGGTGACGGTGTGGCTCGATCGAGTCACTTGGTTTGTGGGCTGGTCCCAGCTCATGGACGCCTTGGCTCAACACTGTTCGTCACTTCCTTGAGGGTTGTATGATGCTGCGTGGTCAAAGATCCACTTGGTGCTGGCCACAAATTGATGATGTGGCGTCAAAGTCAATGAATTTGGTCTTCCATGCATTATTATATTATTGCTTATTCCTCCTAGATTGTGGCTACGTGGTCAAAGTTCCATTCGAATGATGCTCACAATTTGATGATTTGGCGGTCAAAGTCAAAGAAGTTGGGCTTCAAAGAATCAAAGCATTATTATATTACTTCAATTCCGTCAAGGATGGCATAGGACCATTTCACAATTTCTTGCTATGGGCCCACTGCTTTATGATGTGGCAAGTCACGGGTGGAACTCCATGCTTTTCATCTCTCCCGCCCAGATGGTCCTTTTGCATTTTCAAATGCTGTTAAATTGCCTTTTGTTTGTGCTTGTAGGCTTGGTCAAACACTTGCTTCCAATTCGGTGTTTGCAGGCACCTTTCTCAGACTTTGTCTTGTAGCTAGGCCCCTAGGACTAATTGAATATGCAATGTATTAGGTGGGTCTAGCTGGACTCCACCGTTTGGTCCCCTAGCTTAGGATTTAGGCTTCAACGTTGTATGTAAAGCTAGTGGGATCCCTCTTTTATTTTATTTGTACGCGTGTATATCTTACTACTCCCTCCGTTAATTAAAACTTGACGTTTTACTATTCACGCACGCATTTTTAGGTGTTAAAAACTATATAAAATATTAACTTTTTTAATAATTTTTTTAAATAATATCATACTTATTACTATTAAGTATGAATTTATAAAAACAAATTTAAAAAAAAGTTAATATTTTATATAGTTTTTATCGTTCTAAAAAAGCGTGCATGAATAGTAAACGACAAGTTTTAATTAACAGAGGGAGTATTATTTATAAATTTTTTACATTAAGATCAAAAAAAGAAAGAGCTCGTTAGGAAGGGTGTTAGAGAGAGAAGTTAGAGAGAGAATCTCTCAATGGAGGTGGTCGGTGGGAGTATCCCTCCATCTCCATGCTTTCACCTCTCGTTTTGGCCTTTCCCCAAGCTCAAAATAGTTTGCCGACACAAATCTTTCACTAACCCACTTCATTAAATGCAAAGATCCCATTTATTTCCATATTCAACGAAATTTCTTTTAATGAAGTGGTCAAAATTATTTACCGATGAATGTTCAATGTTTTCATTGGGTGGGATGTTTATTTGGCCAAACAAATTCCTAGCTGGCTCCTCCCATCGACAAGAGAAGTTTTCGGCTTCCACCAATAGATCTGGGCTCTTCACGACCGCATCTCATGATTCTTGGGTGATTGCCGTTTTTGGGTGAAGGTGGGGTGCTACTAGCCTCGTAGATCTGGATGCTAAAGGTGTTTTCCACTCAGATCTGGACTCACTTGTCCCCCTTCAGCCTAGATTCAGCATCCTTTGAAGGATTCTTGCTCGGATATGGGAGCTTGGTGGTCTTTCATGGTAGATCTGAACGCCTCTATGGGTTCAATGGTGTGGGGCTCCTCCATGGCTAGATCTGATCTCTTCTTCGCAAACCTTAAAGCCTTGAGGAGTCTATTTGTTTTGGGTTACACACTCCCTAGTGGTAAGGTCTTTGTCCTTTAATCTCTTGCCCATTTGGTCATTCCTTCTTGGTTTTCGTTGTTTCAAGGGTTCGATTCAGCATGGGCCTTTGTTCTCCTTGTCTCCTGACCATGGGTAAATTATTCTCAAACCTTGCCCCTTCTTGGAAGGTTGTTCTACTGGTTTCCAATTTTTTTATTTAGTTTTGGTTCTTTTCGTTTCCTGTGTTCTTTTTTATTTAATCTTTTGTGTGGTTCGTCTTTTTCAAACCTTGTCATGTTCCTTCTTGAGTAATGGCTACCTTCGTTCTTCCCATTTCCCTCTTGTCTAACCAAGGGTCCGGTTGTCTTGGGTTAGGTAGGTTGTCTTGGATTGTTTCCTTTTTACCAGCCTTTCACCTCCCAAATGTAGTCACTTGAATCTTGACAGTTTGAGGGGGCTGTATCGGCCTAATTCTTCCAACAACTGCATATGGGTCCCTGTCGGTGGGGCTGGTCAGGGTCCATTGTTGCTCTCTGGGCTCCCTCTCCCCCCTGAAATGACGGCTCTCCTTAGTGGTCCTTGTGGGTTATTAGTGGTACTGGGGCTGCTGTTCTATAGCTCCTTGTTATGGCCATGAAATGAGGTTCGATCGATCGATGGCTCCAACATCATTCAGCCCCTTAGGTGGATACAAACCTTGTTGTTGTACTCATGACTCCTTTAGTTTGGGGCTGGCATGCACTCTAGGTGGTTTGCTCCTGCCCTCCTTCACTGTCCGGTGCAAGTCGAAAAGGATCCGTCGGCTCGAGACGAGCAACCCCCAACTCGCATACCTTGCAAGCACTCTACAGTGCAGATTGGGGCACCCAGCTGGCTTTGCATTCCAAGACAACGTGAGCAAGTATGAAGCCTGAGTTGGAGGCTGGGCTTCATGAGGATATCCCCTTTGTTCTTCCTCCAGTTCGGTGACGGTGTGGCTCGATCGAGTCACTTGGTTTGGGGGCTGGTCCCATCTCATGGACGCCTTGCTCAACACTGTTTTTCACGTCCTTGAGGTGCTGAATGATGCTGCGTGGTCAAAGATTCTCATGGGTGTTGACCATAATTAGATGATGTTGCAGTCAAAGTCAAGGAATTTGGTCTTCAATGCATTATTATATTATTGCATATTCCTCCCAGATTGTGGCTACATGGTCAAAGCTCCATCCGAATGATGCTCACAATTTGATGACCTGGAAGTCAATGTCAAGAAAGTAGGGGCTTCAATATATTACTATATTGCAACTCCGTCCAGAATGGCACAAGACCATTTCGCAATTGCTTGCAACGGGCCCACTGTTTTATTATGTGGAAAGTCAAGGGTGGAATTTCATGCATTTCATTTCTCCCACCTTGATGGTCTTCTAGCATTTTCAAATGTTTTTAAATTGTCCTTTGTTTGTGCTTGCAGGCACAGTCAACATTTGGTTTTCAATTTGGTGTTTGCAGGCACCTTTTCAGATTTTGTCTTGTAGCTAGTCCCCTAGGATTGATTGAAAAAGCAACGTAGTGGGTAGGGACTAGCTGGACTACACCGTTTGGTCCCTTAGCTTAGGATTTAGGCTTCAATGTTATACGTAAAGCTAGGGGATCCCTCTAATTTTTTTTTATTTCTCTGCACGTATACCTTATTATTATTTATAAATTTTTTTACATTAAAATCAAAAAGAAAAAAGAAAAAAGAAAGAGCTCGTTATAAAGGTTTGTCTTGCTCCTTTCCAGTGGGTCGAGCCAGTCGGCGCAAGCCGGTTTACCTAGTGTGTGGCTCTTGCCGACTGGGTCACGTGCCCGAGGTTTGCCACCAAAAGATGGGTTCCTCGTCATCAAAAAAAAAAGAGCTCGTTATAATTTTTTTTAACAAGTTTGTACTTATTAATAATAACTACGAAATTGTTAAAAAAATTATTAAAAAACTAGATATTTTATATAGTTTTTATCTCCTAAAAAGCGTGCGTGAATAGTAAACTGACATGTTTTTCCGAACGGATGTAGTATAAAATTATCTATATTTAGGCTGTTTTTGGATTTCAAAATGCATTAATTATAATACAATTATTTTATCTCGGTTTTATGCAAATATTTGGTTGCATGATTAAAAACTTTTAAAAATCGAGGTAAAATAAGTCATGTAATATAACCAATGTAAAATAAGTCATGTAGTGTAACCAATACATACATAAATTGAGATAAAATAATTGCATTATATATAATGTATACATTTTGTCATTTTTTTTTTTGAAAAATGGAAAGCGGTTAGGTTAGACTGCGTACGATCGGTAGTCCAACCCAGAGCATCGTTTCGGATGAGAACCTAAAGTTATAAATCTGTGATGGGATTGAAGGTAGTGGTTGTGTGACTTGTAGAGGTCAGTCTATCCGCTAAACAATTAAGTTTCCTAAACACGTGACGAATTTGGATATTAAGTTATAAAGCTTCGCGAATTTCGTCTCTCAGTGTTGTAGTCTCGACTCTAATAACCAAGCATGGCAGGATACTAGTTCCTTTCATAGAGACTCAATTTGCTTTATGATCGCGAATAATAAAACCAATTGTGGAGTTTCCATTTTCTCGTACAGAGTCATCAAAGTTAAGTTTGAAGCTTGAGTTTTTTGTTTTTTTTCCCATTTGATCCTTTTTTTTCCTTGTCAGGTGAGTTGTTAGAATGGTTTGGTATTAATGTTATGTTTATTTCTTCCTCATCATTCTTATAGCCACGTTCCAATTAACAATATGTGTTTGATAAATTTAATAACATTATTGATTGCAATCGTTCCATTTTTGAAAACCATTTGATTTCTTAAGTACCAAATACTCCACCAGATGGCTACCAATGTACCTGTTTTGTTAATGTCGATTAATTGTTTGATTGCTTTTTATAATAGTGTTCGTCTCTTACATTTATATCCCATTTATCTATGATTTGAAAGATTTTATCATATATTATTTGGATGATATTTTTTGTGGCATTGCATTCCATAAATAGATGAAAGAAATCTTCTCTATTGTGGTTGAAGAACTCGCATTGCATAGGGACTCCAATTATGCGTTCTTCTAGTTTACCTTTTGTTGATGTTCCTCCCTTTGAGGCTCTCCACATGAAGTGTTTGATTCTGGGGGTGCAATCAAATTCCCAAATCTAAATAAGATCGGATTTAGAATGTCCCTTTCTATTATGGAGAAAATTGATAGATAATTTTGTTGAAAATCATCCATCCGGGCTTGGTCTCCAATATAACATATTTGTAATGTTATTTAATGGAATTGGAATATGTGTGATTTTTTCGATTGTGTTCAGATTTAGTTGGTTTCCTAATTCACAAGCTATCTTTTCAATGTCTCATTTTTATCATTTGTAATGAAATTGTTAACTTTGGTCATTTCATTTTTCGAGGTTCTGTCTCCAGCTATTTCAAATAGGGGTGTATCCAAGACCCAATTATCGAGTCAGAAGTTGATTGTATCACCATCCTCTACTTCTCACTTGAGAGTTGAGACCTGAAGCAAAAAGATCTCTAAGAGACATAAGTTCAGCCCATTGCCATGATGTCGAGTGTTTTTTTGTTTTGTATTGCATAAGATTGCATTCTTTTAGGTATTTTTGTTTCATGATTTTGACCCATATATTATTTGGTTTTAGAATGATTTTCCAAAGTAGCTTAAATTGCAATGTTGTGTTGATTTTCTCTACTTTCCTAATACATATTCCACCATTTTGTTTAGATTTGCAAACATTATCCCAACTAATTAGAGGATGGTAGTTTCCTTTTTTGTTCCAATAAAAAAAATTATGGACTTTATCTAGCTCATAGAGTATATACTCTTTGGCAAGAAGAAACTCTGCATTATGTATATAGATTTTGTGCTAAGGTTAGTTTTTATTAATAAGCTTCTTCCCTCGTGTCACATGGAATTTGCTTTCTATTTTTGTAGTTGTTTTTTGGAATTCGTCACAATTTTATCAAAGGTTTGCTTGTTAACTCTTCCGTTAACAATTGGGTAGCCTAAGTATTTATGTAATGCCGTTGTGGAGTTGATATGTAGATTATTCTATATTCAGTGTTTTGCTTGATTGGAAATGTTTGTTGTGGTTTGCTTGGTGAATTGATTAACGTTTCGTTCTTGTGGGGTAGGATTATCATGCCTTTGCTTTGATGTGATATAGGTAAGTAAGACATTCTCCATCCTTATCGGTTGTTTTGGGTTTAAAGTTGCGATGTTCAAAGGTAAAACGGATGTGGTTATCGTCGAGCCAAACATCGATCGAGGATCGAGAATAAATGAAAATAACACAGCTTATTTATCTTAATTTGTTTCTTTTTTACGATAGGGATTTCAACCCTTGCTACTTTCTTTCTATAGTCTTTATATCCTGCTGAAACTAATTCATTTTTGGGTTGTTTGGATTGTTGGGATACATTTTGTCATTTTGAAATTCAAACGCACCAACATTTTTATTTTACTAATAAAGAACATTTTAAAAAATGAAAAATTTATAGAAAACCACCCTTTAAATATGAGTGTTTTCACTTAACCACCCATTAAATTCAAAATTACAGAAAACCACCCTTTAAATGACATTTGTTTACAACTCACCACCCCTTCATCTATTTTAGTTCATTTATCATTAAAGATATTATATTTTAATATTTTTAAACTCAAATTTGATTATAAATATATTCAAATTTTGAATTTAAGCACTCGATTACATTTTAGGGATTCTTTTATTTATTTTAAAAAATAATAATAAAATAGCCTAGAATTATTATCGATCCCTTAAATTCAAAATTAGAATATATTTTCATTTAAATTTGAGTTAAAAATATTAAAATATATTATATTTAATGATAAATTAATGAAAATAGATGAATGGGTGGTGAGTTGTAAACAAAAACTATTTAAAGGGTGATTTTCTGTAATTTTGAATTTAATGGGTGGTTAAGTGAAAACACCCATATTTAAAGGGTGGTTTTCTGTAAATTTCCCAAATGAATCCACTCTTGACCTGTGGACCCGGCAACTTGACCCGGGATAGATTCGGTAAACCCCCGGCTGAGTCGGCTGACCCGTAGACGGAGCGGATACGGGTCCAGGGACACAAGACCCGGAAGCCGGGCCTGGACGCTGGACCCGTGCACAGGTCATGATTCACTCTCGGTCGCTGAGCGAACTCAGCCATGGCGGGAGCCATTGACGCACCCCCCTCCTCTCTCATTCCACGCTACACGCCTCCACTCTCACAGTCTCACCTCCTGCTTTCTCTCTCACGCTCGCCGCTGACTCCCTCAATCGGCGACGTGCTCCGGCGACTGCCGAACACCCGACCTGCGCGGTAAGCTTCGCTCCTTCCTTCACTCTGGCTTCGATCGCAAATCCGGTGATCAGAGAAGATGATTTATGTCTGTTTTGAAATTATTATAATCTGGACAGCTTGGGGAATTGCGTCGATTTTCGGATTAAGTCAATTTGATATGAGTTTGTTTTGAGATTGAATTGAATTTCTCGATGTACACATTGGCGTCAAAGAAGTGCCGCTCAAGCCTTTGTTCACGTTGGTTGGTACGGGTGTTAGGTGCAACTACCGCCATTACTTGAAATCCTTAGCTTGAATAAAAAAATTCTACTTGGTAGACCTTGTTGTGCACATAAAGGGGAAAGCTTCGCCACTTCTGTCAGCTGCACACTCCAGTCTCATCCAGTGATTGTGCTCTACCTACACCGGCGCGGCTATCATATTCAATCGTAATCCATTTCTCCCTCTGTCTTATTCGATCAATCTACTGGATTTGATGTTTCTGATTTTTCATTCATCTCCTTTTATCGAGTCGGTTTTCTACTTTTTGGCACTTTTTGCTTGCAAATTGTGTAGTTCAGCTGCTGAGTTGGTATTTTTGTTTGATTCTTCAGTTCTCATGCAACTTTCTCTTTGTGGTTGCAGCTGATTTGAGTAGATTTTGAATCAGTGAACCAGATGGCTCAGGAGACTGCGATCTCAGAGGAAAAGGTATTCTGTGTGGTTTATTTTGTTTTCCTGGTGTTTTCCTCCTTGCAGTTACTCATTTATGCTGACCGATTCCCCATGAATGTATGTTTTGAGCTGTGATCCCAGTCCTAGTGCCTTTTTCCTATTGAAGTTATGAAGATTTGAAACTCCCTACTACTGGAAGGGAAAATGAATTTGATTAGTATTAACTCCAGAGAAAGAAATTGTAGCATTGGAGTTACGAAACAACATTTTTTTTTCTTTTTGGTGATGGGTGGGGGGCTGAAAGTCATCTTACATGAACATAATCATTTGCATCTTTTTAGGTGAACCTTGCCAGATTTAGGGACTTGAAATGCTAAAATAATTTGTACTTGTACAATATATCTGATAACTCATGCGCAGGAGTCACTCTTATTGTTAGGTTGTCATTTGCCAAGAGGTTGACCGTGTGGGATTAATCACACTGAATCGGCCACGGCAACTGAATGTGATTTCTAATGAAACGGTAAGCTTATTGTTGTGATGTAATTCCTTTTTCATATTTATTTTAATTCCTTTTTTAATATTGGAATTGTCTAATAGTTTAATCTCTTCACGGTCTTGGTCAGGTTGTTCTTTTAGCGGAACATTTAGAGAAATGGGAGAAGGATGATAAGACCGAACTTATTCTAATCAAGGTTTGATCAGTTCTTTTTTGAAGTTCTGAGTTGTTTGATGCTATTGGAATATTGAATTTCCAAGGGTTGTAATTGTAATTATGCATGGGTTAGCATTCTCTGGACATGATTTATTACTTTCTTAGACGAATGGTTTCTTTGAATAAGCTAAAAGCATCCTTCGTCAAAGTTATTGTTTGTATCCCTCCATGTTTGTTATTGTTCTTCTTTAATTTCCCTGTTGTCTATGTTCAATAGAGAGTTTGTTCACATACTAAGCAGATAGTGTTCTACTGTTCTATATTGTGCAGGGAGCAGGTCGTGCATTTTCAGCTGGAGGGGATCTACGGATGTTTTACGATGGAAAAGATAAAAGTAAAACCTATCTTGGACTCTTTTTTTTTTGGGGGTGTTGTTTCTGTTTGTATAACTTTACACTTCTTCACTTAATGGCTTTTAAACCTATGTGATCAAATTTACTGTATCAGAGGATTCCTGCCTTGAAGTGGCTTACAGGATGTACTGGCTTTGCCATCATATCCATACCTATAAGAAAACACAGGTATCACTTTATATCTGAATTTGGTAGCAAATCTTTTCATCAGTGCATAAAAACTGCTGAAGAGGTTGCTGAGTTTATCTGAAATTGGAAATGTTTGGCAGGTTGCTCTTGTTAATGGGATTTCTATGGGTGGCGGTGCATCTTTGATGGCTCCTATGAAATTTTCTGTTGTATCAGAGAAAACTGTGAGTAATAGTATTTGTAATCTGAGGATGCTCATAGTGACATATAAATCTACTACTAAATCCGGCATTCACCTTGTTAATTTTTTTTCATATAGGTTTTTGCTACTCCTGAAGCAAGTATTGGATTTCACACAGATTGTGGTTTCTCGTACATTCATTCACATCTACCTGGGCATCTAGGTAAGCAAATTGCAGGGTCTGAAATCTCGATTACTCACTTTTTTTCCCGGCTTGGATGCAGGAATAACTTCCATCCAGGTTTGGTTGAATTGGTTCTTTCATAAATATCTTGAAATGGAAATGTACTTATGGCCTATCTTCAGATATGATGTTTTGAGAAGGGTTTAGGTCATGAACGGACATTAATTGGTACTTTTACCTGTCTTTCAAATGGCTCTATAATTTCATTAGGTGACTCATTACTAATTAACCATTGTACAGAGATATTGGCACAGGCAGAAGTGTTAGTTAATGCTTATCTGCCCACATGCAGCTAGCATACCATTTCAGATATTGTTCAAATTTTCTTGTAAATGATTTTTAAAAAAAATCCTGACCAATGTTTATTAAAGGACCTTTAATACATGACCTAAAAAAGTTGTGATAAGACCATTATATCTTGAAATTATTTTCATAACCTTTTGGGAAATTCCATATGAGTTTCAACACTTTCGGTTTGGTGTACATTAGTGAAAATTTTCACAAGTGAAACAACAAGTATTGGTTCTTCAAGGCAAGGATAGTAGTGATACAGAAGTGCGTATTTTGATAGCGCTTCATAATACGAGGGTGTGCATGCAGGGGAGTACTTGGCCTTAACAGGAGGGAGGCTGAGCGCTAAGGAGTTGGTTGCAGCTGGACTGGCCACCCATTTTGTACCTTCTGAGGTAAGCTGGGCTCAAATGATCATACAAATTAGATAATCAGTCTATCTGTTGAAGGATTGCAAGTCACTATGTCATAGATTAAGTAAAGAAGAACTGGTATATTCTGTAGAAATTTGCAGAGCTGGAGGAGCGGTTGATCAGCTTGAACAAGGGTGACAAGGATGCAGTCAAGTCATTGATTGAAGAGTTTTCATGTGATGCTCAAGTCGAAGAAAACAGCGTCTTGAACAAGTAAGAGGCTTTTGAAAGTTGAATAATGGTTAATGTCTTAATGATTCAGGTGAAAACTTACAACTTTCTTTTCCTCCCAGGCTACCCATCATTAATGATTGCTTTTCTAAAGATTCGGTGGAGGAGATAATAGAATCACTTGTAAGTTCAAACTATACTCCGTTTTTGCTAAATATACTTAATGTTGAGATTTATTTCCTAAAGCTTTCACTTGATGTTTGATTAGGAGGCTGAGTTACCCAAAGAAGGAAATGGATGGATAGGTCTAGTTCTCAAGGGCTTGAAAAGATCCTCTCCTACTGGATTGAGGATTACCCTGAGATCGGTAATTGTTTTATTTATCAAAGTTGTTTCATACTATATCTTGCTGGGTATCACTGATCAGTTGATGGGTTCAAGAGATTGTTGTCTAACACTCTTAAGTCTCAACTTGGGAAACAAGAAAAAGTTTTATGCTTTAAAATTTTATTTCAATATGATTTTTTTTATACTTGCATATATATGACCATCCAAGTTTGCAATTCTTACTTCAGTATGAATTTTAAAGCATCTCTTGGCTTCATCTCATGGCACATTTTTTACATTTCTTGCTTCTCTTCACCTTGTGCCCAGGTACGTGAGGGAAGAAATCAAACCCTAGCCCAATGCCTGAAGAAGGAATTCAGACTTACAATCAACATATTAAGAGCCATGATAAGTGCCGATGTTTATGAGGTAGTATTCAAGTGTTTACTTCTTTGCTTTTATTTGGATCACCTATATTCAATGTTAATTCTACTATTGGTTCCCTCGACCAAACAGGGTATCCGAGCTCTCACCATTGACAAGGATAACGCTCCAAAGGTACACTGGTTTCCTCTGTCTGAATCATGAGCATTTAATCTCAGTACTGGGTTACCTGTTTCTCTGGCTGGCCAACTACTGTTGATCAGATTTTATAATCTGGACGGGTTGTGCAAGGAACTAATAATCCATAACTTAACTGCAGTTTGATCCGGCCAGCCTTGACAAAGTGGATGACAAAAAAATTGACCTTGTTTTCCAACCATATGAACCACATTTGGAGCTCCAGATTCCGGAAGACGGGTGCAGGTTAGTGTGGATCTATTAGCCTACTCCTTTTGTTCTCCTCCTCGAGTAGTCGAGTACCTCTCTGTATTACCTATTCTGCCACATCAAGTATACAGAACCCAGCCACTCATTCAATTATCATGAACTGCAGATGGGAAGGCAAATACGAGAACTCACCCTATGCTGCGTCGAAAGTGACAGACGAAGCAAATTCAGTCAATGCAATCTAATCCATGCTTGTAAGTTGGCCCATCTCTTTAACCTCAAGGCAAATCCGTTTCTACCATAGTTTCTTTATAAGCGAATCTGGAGGTAAACAAAGTTGATTATAACATATAGCTTACGCGACCAATCTGCTTCATCTTACTGCAAACCCAGGTTCAATTGCAAGAGAAGATTGAAACTAGTGGAAGCTCTTGGTATCTGCCACTGGCAAGGATCTTGAAGAATCTTTATCTATCTATCTATATCTATGGTGTTTGTGTTGCCTATTATGTGTGAAACAAGGTAGTTTAAGTGGTAGTTGACTCTCTCTTTCTCTCTCTCCCTTTTTTTCAGTGTAGTAAACTACTGGGTATTTGATGTTAGCTTGAGAAATGATTTGTGTTCATGATTATGTGGGTGGTTTAAGTCTGTTTCTCAAATACGTCGATTTCTTATGAGGAGTTGAAAAAAAGCTGATAAGGGCATTTTCGTAGGCCAATGGTTTTCTTCTCTTTTTTCTGAAAAAGTTTCGGCTGTTATAATATAACGAAGAACAAGAGAGTAGGGAGGAGACATAGGAGAGATTTCTATTCATTTTGTGTTACTTCATAGAAGACTTATATGTCTTTATATAGACAAGAAAACAAAATATCAAAGGATGGCATTATGGTGGAGGTTTAAGGGAGGTGAACCATCCATCCAAACTAGTGGTTTCATAACACTCCCCCTTGGATGTACACCTCTAACATTACAAAACTGTCTCGTTAAAAACCTCGCCTAGAAAACCCAGTGGGACAAAACTAGGACTAAGGGGAAAAGAGTACAGATGTGGTTTGATACGCTCTGGTGATACTGCCTCGTTAAAAACCTTGTCAGGAAAACCCAGTG
Organism: Persicaria tinctoria; assembly: GCA_037127255.1. Taxonomy (NCBI): domain Eukaryota; kingdom Viridiplantae; phylum Streptophyta; class Magnoliopsida; order Caryophyllales; family Polygonaceae; genus Persicaria; species Persicaria tinctoria. The sequence continues at coordinate 88,758,651 of JBANSL010000002.1, read as the reverse complement.
GAACAAAACCTGATCGAAGGGAAAAAGAGTGCAGTGCGTATATTCTCCCCCTGAAATCAACATTCTTCTTGCAGCATTCTCATTCTGATAATCTCTTCGAACTTCTTGATAATACTGACTTCATGAGTTGCATGGTCGAGTCTTAATATTATCTTCGATGTGTGCAAGTTTAAATGCCTTCATTTATCACACTCGACTTCGATGCAATAGACTTCATTGTCTTTGGTGATGAGCTGCTTTCAATGCACAATCACATGGTGCTTCAGGACCTAACGTGCTTTTCATCGTTTGATACGGGGGATCTGATGTATAGGTGGTGTATAAGTTGCCTCGTTAAAAATCTTACCTTGAAAAAACCCTATGAGATAAAAACCAAGATTAAGGAAAAGAGTACAACGTTGTGTATAGTACTTCATGACTCAATACATTATGTCACCACTTACATAAATATATGACACTTCAAGTATTATAAGCACCTTTTGGCTTAATCGTGTACATATGACGAGGCTTTCATATTGATGCTTCGGGCATTTCAAATTAATCAATCATTTTCACTCATATTCTTTTATGAATGATCAATTGGAGTATACAACTACTATGCCTGTCAATTACGGTTAGAGTCGGTTCATCGACAACCAAAGATTATATCCACTACTGGTGAATATGTTTTCATATCATCCACTATAGACTTTTATGCAATCTATCTTGCTATATATCTTACAACTTCATTTCGCTTATTGCGGCTTTGTATAAACACCCACTTAAAACCAATGATGTTATACTTTCCGATGTTGGGACTACGGGCCCAATAGCATCATGCTTAAAGACTTTTATGCAATCTCTTTTATCATATATCATTTCGATGTTGACATCCATTATTTGATTGGTGATCATCATATTTTCATAAGCTCTTTCCACTTTTGGGGAATCCTAAAGCGAGAGCCTAGTGATCTTCAACACTTCTGGTGTATTTGAGAATCACTTTATTTTTGTTGGTTTTGGATCAGAGTTACTTCTGGAACCTCCAAATAAGCTAGCTAGTGCAATATACGTGACTTAGTCACTCTCTTTGCCTTAGTAAATGCATTCGATGGCTTTCTGCTAAGCCATATAATTATCATTTGGTGTACATAAGTGTTGAACTTCTGGATCACTTTCATTTATCCGCGGATCCCAAATGATAGAGAAGTTGCTTCCATGCAATCTCTTACTTTAATATAGTCTCATTTCCTCTCCCCCTAAATATCGAGCATTTTGATCACCTTTATAAAGCTCGAGGTATTTGATATCATTAGGGACTCAAACCCCATGTATCATTCATCTTCTTTGTGGTCTTTTTAGTTAAATGTGGAGGAGGCCTCAGAACATATACTCTCTTCTGGAGATAACTTGAGAGAAGTTATTGTGTCAAATTCGAAATGTAGAATTGCATGGGCCCATTTGACTAACGACTCTTTTAGGTCGTTGTGAGCTACTATATGATCCTCAAACATTCTCTACCTTTTCATATGACCAATGTGTTAAGGCATCTATATTGGAATAACATTGATCCATATGCCGATGTTTTATGTTCGCAGTTTTCTCATTGAACTCGGTCAAGAGACATAAGAGACTTTGCATTTACTCTTTATTATAGACGGTCTTGTTATTATTTTGCCAAGAGAACAAGTCGTACATGTATGGTCACCCTTATTGAGGATCTTCCGGTCCTAGGATCTTCTAGTCCTTTTGGTGGGTATTCATGTGAATTTCAATGATCTTGCAAATCATTGTTTTTCTTGAGCGACCAAATGCCACAAAGAATAATATTTTATCATCAACTAACTTCTAGTTAGTGATATCATAAGTTTCAATGGTAAAACATTCTAACCATTGAACTTTGTATATGGTGATCCATTTATTTAATCAGATGTCGTTAACTGGGTATTTTCAGAACTTCTGTTGGTGTCATACTACAGGTATGGAACTAATGACCAACTACATGTATTCATTAGATACACTTTATCCTTATTCATAATGTTCTTCGGGACATTAGAATTAACCGTACAATGATGACCTAGTTATAAGCCACGACAATAACATTGGTTGCGCGTTTAACCATTACCTCTTTTACACCCTCTACAAGAGGGGCATGCTTCGGGCAATGCTTAGAGGATTGTCAGGAAGTGGTCTTGTAAACCAGATCATGTTTTGTGGTTATTTATATTGGTTGTACTAACCAAATAAAAATAGTTCTGAATATGACATAACCCATATTCCATGTACTTCTTCAAGAGTAAAAATGTTTAAAATAAGATTCTTATACTCTTCTAGAGTTTATAAGAATATGAAATTAGAGTCTTCAAGCTCTTATGCATGCTTTGATGAAAACTCACAATATGGTGCATTAAGGGAATAGTAATAATAAAACTATGTAAAAGATAATACTAAATAGTAAAGCATACTACTATTAAGAAACATGAATATGAACAACAATAATCTTAAATAAGTAAATAAAATTCATGCCAACTTTGAGTGACAAGAAAGTTTAACATAGATCTTCGAGACCTTTTATCACCTACGTCAGGAGGCGGTATTCTTATATGCAATTTTATCGTTTACTGCGGGAAACTAATTGAGAAACATTAAGGATCATAGTTGATTTGTTTATCTGGATATACACGAATCATCACTACAAGGATGACGTTTACCGGTTCGTCCCTACGAGGGTGCGGTTTATCATTCATCTACTTCGGAAGATATGTCTATTCATCTACTTCGGGAGATGAAGAATAAAAATATAATATACAAATACAAATACAAGTAAATAAAATAAAATAAAAGGATAATCATTGATGCATCACTACATGGATGAAAATATTTGGTTCATCGCTTAAGGGATGAAATTAATCGGTCTATCTTAAAGATACGACTTGTTCATTCACCTACTTCAGGAGATGAGAACATTAATCTCTTTCGAGAGATGTGCCCGCTCATCTACTTCGGGAGATGTGATGGTTTCGTTCATCTACTTCGGGGATGAGAGAAAACAAATATAGTTTAAATAAAATAAAACTAACATGCATATGAATTAACTAAACATAAATAATAAATATAATTTCATCTCTACGGGGATGAAATTTATCGTTTCATCACTACAAGATGAGATTTATTGTTTCATCGCTACGGGGATGAGATTTATCGTTTCATCGCTACGGGGATGAGATTTATCGATCACGATCAAGTGATTTACCAATTTCCTGATTTGATATTAGTTTATATCCACTTCGAGGGGTAAAACTTAACACTTCGGGGGTGATATATTTTATATCTACCCATCATCTTCGGGAGGTGATTTGTCTATTCGTCTACTTCAGGAGACGTGGACATTAATCTACTTTGTGAGATGAAATTGGTTTATCTCCTGGATAAAATTATTTTATATTTTATTCATCCACTTCTAGGGATAAATTTTTGTCTCCTCATAAGGTTGAGTTTTTTATGTAATTATCAAAAAGTATAAGCCAATCTGTAATTTTGGAAATTATGGGGTTGGATTTGCAATTAACTCAAATATGGAAGCACACCCTTCGTCTTCCTCATTGTGTTTGCAGAGAGCGCTTCCGTTCCGACTTCTGAGTTCCAACCGTTTCGATTTTTGTCAACGTGCAGACGATGCCTGGCTTACCCAAGATAAATGGCCCCTCCTTCGACTGTGGACTTCCCGGAGCCCCAAATCCATAACAGCGGTGGAGCCGTTGGCGTCATCCCCATCGGTCTCTCGTAAGGCCGCAGCCCACAGAAAACAACCACAAAAAGATTAAATTAGCCAAGGTTACGATTTGATGTAGGATATGAGTATGATAGTCTCCATGTCAATCGAAATTCAACCATAAAACCTTAGGAATATAACACTCCGATTCGTAAAAAAGAAGAAAACCCCAATTGCTCAAGATTGCCCAGAAAGTTGGGCAATTAAAGCATTTGGATCAGACCCACACTAAGAGCAATCTAGATTGATTATGCAGCATGTTTCAGTTCCTTCCATGTGCAAGTTTCAATATAAGTATAAGGAAATCAAAGAAGGAAATCAAAGTAATAAATAAAGATTATAAAGTGAACTTCTCCGGTGGAAGGGTTTAGTATGCTGCCAACATCTTCTTCGGTGAACGGGCTCAATTAATCGAGCGAGTCGATCGTGCTGATAACGTGTTATAATATAACGAAGAACAAGAGAGTAGGGAGGAGACATAGGAGAGATTTCTATTCATTTTGTGTTACTTCATAGAAGACTTACATGTCTTTATATAGACAAGAAAACAAAATATCAAAGGATGGCATTATGGTGGAGGTTTAAGGGAGGTGAACCATCCATCCAAACTAGTGGTTTCATAACATCAACAGATTTTTGGACATTTTCAGTATAACCGGAAAGCTTTTATTTCCATTGAGTCGCCCTGTCTGTTGCCATCACGACAAACAACACAGAACACCCAACGCACCGCGGTGTCGCATTCTTGTATAACTTGTCAACAATGGATTGACATTCTGCCTCAGCCACCTTTGGCATCGACCCATCGTGAATGCGCCTGCTTCCCATAGAACGAACCAAGCCAATATGATCATGCACGACTAACCCCTCCACCCCTGTGGCTGTGACATCACGGTTGATCTTCACAAAATCGAGAGCTTTCTTCTAGTGGCAGACTAAAAAAAAGAACATGAAAACTCGCAAGATGAATTTATCTCATCTATCGTCGAAGTGAATATGTTTGTAGTATTGAACATGTGTGTAGTATCGAACTCGTAAGATGAATTTTATTGTCGTTCTTTAATTTGCAAAAAAATCTGGATCTGTCACCGGTGATAACTGTACAAAAAAATTCTGGCTGTTGTAATATTTTATTGTGTGGTGAATATTTCAGCTTATGGTAAAATATTCCTCAAAATCAGGGATATTTTTGTAGTTATGGGGTTGACCCTCCACTATAAAAAGAGGATCCAGATTTTTGTAAATCAAGCAAGAAATTAAATAAACTAAGTACGATTACAAGTACAAACAATCTGATTATCTTGTTTACCACTAAAATTATAACACGTTATCAGCATGAGATCTAAAAACCAACTGAGTTTTTCAAATCTGAAGGTAAAACCCTCATATCCAAACTCTTTAATTATGAAAAATGTTTTAACAAAATCGGTTTTTGGAGGAGTATGCTCTGTAGTTGTCCAAATTGGGATCTTCTACATCAGAAACTCATAAAAACTCTCAGATCTTCCCGTTTTACATCATTTTTGTTCAGACCCATTTTCAAAACTCATAAAACATGGAACACGTAAAAGGCTCAACACGGTTTCATGAGTTTTTATACAAAACCGAAGATTTTCAGAAATAAAATACGGGAAGTCTTATCATCGAGTTTTAAACCTTGCACTTAAAAACAAAATTAGTAGATCTAAACTTATTACAAGAGATTTGTTAAGAGATTACATAATACAATACCGTTTTGAACATTGTCTTCAAGCCTCGCCTCACCGGAACCTTCGCCGGAGCTCTTAGTAGCACCAACAGTTTTTACCCACCCACACAACGAAAGAAACCACCAAAACCGCTATCATCATCCCCCTAGCCAAGATCTTTAGTAAAACCCGGTCGGTATCGATCATTTTTTCGAATCGGAAAATGGAACGGTGCCGGAAAACTGGGGAGATCGACGAGAGGGAGACGAGGAGGATGAATGTGAGTGGTGGTGGATGAAAGGGGTAGGATAAGAGAGCCTATAAAGGGAAAACAGTGAAAGAGCTAGAAAGAAATTATACCGATAATTAGAGGATATGGCAGACAAATGAGAAGGATATAAAATTTGGAAGATAATCCCTCACCGATAATTACCTCTTAAGAAATGATTTTAAAATGCATTTGTTCTTCTTTTGGTAAATTTCATACGGAGTATTAGAAAAGAAGAGGTGTTTTCTTTTGGAAAGCTTTTTGAAGTTTTTGTAAAAGAAAAGCTTTCTCCAATGGGTAAAACATCTTCCGCCTAAATGGCAGTGCTTTACAATTGTATGAAATTGTCTATTACTGCATTTTTGCATTCTTAAATTGGAATCGGAAAGTTGGATTGTGGGCACATTGATGATTTGACAATACTGTGCATACATATAGTTTCATACTATGTGCATACATATACATGTGGTGTAATCATTACTTTTTCAAATTATATATATATATATATATATATATATATATATACACACACACACACACGGAATACATGCATAATATAAATACAGTATATTACTTGACTTACTTCTTTCTTATGTATTACTGAAGTAGCATACGAAGTACACATGTATAGATAAATATAATATATTTATACACAATAGTATGTGATCCTTTTGTTCAAATCAACTATAGCATACATACTATATATATGCGTTACTATTTGACATAATGGTTGCATAGTCTTTACTTTGACTTATGAAAACCTTAAAACTATACTACTTATATCCTTTTGAATTATATACATATATGATTCATATTGACATTTAATTATAATTTATACAACAACTAATCTTAATCATTATGATTTTATGTGTAGTGCTATTATGGCAAACATCACCAAAAAGGAATTCAATATTCTGGACCTATCAGAAGACAAGTACCTCGAACGGAGGGTGGATGTCTTAACCCACTTGAAGGCTAATGGTCTGGAAGAGATCGTCAAAGAAAATAATACCACCACGTACTCCACAAGAAAAGGTCAATTCAAGGTCATTGTCTTCCTTCGCCACCATATACATGAAATCCTAAAATCTGAATATTTATTGGTGGAAGATCTGAATGAATTATGGGAGAATTCAGTCGAACGGTACGGTAATAAAGTGAATATGTTACTCCCAATGACCATATATGAATGGAACTCTTTACGAGTTCAAGATTTCAAAAATATCAGGGAGTATAACTCCGTTGTGTTTCGAATCACATCGAAACTGAAATTATGTGGCCATGAAATTACCGAGGAGCAATGGAGAAGACATTTTCAACAATGCATGCATCTAATGTGCTGTTACAACAGCAATACAAGCAGTGTGACTTTCAAAAGTACTATGACCTGATTAATGTGATGCTTGTGGCGGAGAAAAAATAATGAACTCCTGATGAGGAACCACAACACGAGACCTCCAGGCACGACACTATACCCTGAAGCGAATGATGTGAATGCTATGAATGCCAACACAAAGAGAGGTGATGGCGGTAAAAATTCACGGCGTTACAAGAAATGGAAAGATCGTGGCAATGACCGCAAACAAGGTTATGAGAAATGTAACTTCTCCCAAAAACATGACCATCCTAGAGAATCCTCCTCCAAGGGGATGAAGCAAAAGGTCCAGAGGGGTCCAACAGGAACCCCAAACAAACCCAAGTGCCAATGTTATAGATGTGGGATGACTGACCATTGGGCCAAAGTATGTCGTACAGCTAAACACTTGTGTGAGCTGTATCAAGCTTCCCATAAAGAAAAGGGGAAGGATGTATAAGCAAACTTCGCTACTAACAATGCTCCTCAAATTCCCACTCTTGATCTCGGAAACATGTTTGCAAACAATGTCGAGACTGGTGATAAATTTCCCTATGATATCACGAAGACACTAGTTTCTAAGTTTCTATGTCTATAACAAGTTGAATGTTTATTTACCTACGTCTTATGAAGTGTCCTTGTATAATATCAGTGTAACTTTCAATTTCCTTGTATGAGTCCCATGAAGTGTCCTTGTATGATATTAGTGTAACTTTAATCTCAATCGACCATGTAATACTTCCTCCGATCCAAAATATAAGTCGTTTGACTTTTCAACACGTATTTTAAGAAGCCAAAAACTATATAAAATATCAACTTTTTTAAAATTATTTTTTTACAACTTAATATTTGTTGGTAATAAGTATTGAATTGTAAAAAAATAATAATAAAAAAGTTAATATGTTATATAGTTTTTAGCTCCTTAAAAAACGTGTTAAAAAGTCAAACGACATACATTTTGGATCGGAGGTAGTATAATGCTTGTATTAATTCTGTGTGTTTTTCTTAATTTCCGAAGTTATGAATTCATCTGGAGTTAATCATGATCATAAAGAGCAATGTCTAGTAGACAGTGCCACAACCCACACCATCCTGAAAAACAAAGAGTACTTCACTCAGTTGACAGTCTATGAAGGAAATGCCAACACAATATCAGGTGTGGCAAAGTAGATCGAAGGATCGGGAAAGGCTTGCCTCTTGCTTCCAAGAGGGACAAAGATGATAATAAAAGATGTACTATACTCGAGGAAGTCACAGAGAAATCTGTTAAGCTTCAAAGATGTGCGTCAAAATGGGTTTCATATTGAAACCATGAATGAAAATGAAAATGAGTACTTGTAGTTGACTGCACATGTATCTTGAAAAAGTGAAGTGGTAGAAAAGCTATCAGCTTATTCCTCTAGATTATATTTCACTCATATAAGTCCATTTGAGATCAATATGGTGTCTAGGAGAAGTCCAGACGACCCTAAATGTTTAACCTGTGGCATGATCGATTGGGTCATCCAGGTACAACAATGATGCACAGAATTATTAAGAATTCACTTGTTCATGCATTAAAGGACAAGAGGAGCCTACAGACAAGTGATCTCAATTGAACTGCTTGTTCGCTGGGCTAACTGATCATTAGGCCCTCGAAAAATAAAATAGCAGTCGAAGCTCCTACATTTTTAGAAAGAATTCAAGGAGATATATGTGGGCTAATTGCGCCACCATGTGGACCGTTTCGCTACTTTATAGTACTAATAAACGCATCAACACACTAGTCACATGTGAGCTTATTGTCGACAAGAAATGTTGCAGTTGCTAAGCTCCTTGCTCAAATCATACGATTAAGAGCACAATTTCCGGATTATGCAATAAAGAAAATCCGACTAGATAATGCAGGAGAATTCACATCCCAAGCATTTAATGACTATTGTATGTCAATTGGGATTACAGTGGAGCATCCAGTAGCACATGTACATACACAAAATGGTCTCGCAGAATCGTTAATCAAACGATTACAATTAATTGCCAGACCATTGCTGATGAAGTCTAAGTTACCATCATCAGCTTGGGGACATGCCATATTACATGATTCGGCATTGATTCGATTGAGACCAACTACATACCATAAATACTCCCCAATGCAACTTGTGTCTAGTAAGGAACCAAATATATCACATCCGAAGGTTTTTAGATGTGCAGTGTATGTTCCAATTGCTCCACCACAACGAACAAAGATGGGTCCTCAAAGGAGATTGGGAATATATGTTGACTTTGAATCCCCCTCGATTATTAAATATCTTGAGCCAACAACATGTGACTTATTTACAACAAGGTTTGCTAATTGTCACTTTAATGAAAATACATTCCCAACTCTAGGGGGAGAAAAGAATAAAATGGACCCTAAGAAAGATGAGATCACATGGGATGCCATGTCTTTATCATACCTTGATCCTCGAACGAAAGTATGTGAACAAGAGGTACAAAAGATAATTCATTTACAAGGCATAACTAATCAGTTGCCTGGTGCATTTACCGATATAGCAAAAGTGACGAAGTCACATATACTTGTTGTAAATGCCCTTGCAAGAACTGAAGTACCTATGGATCTACTTAATATATAAATCTATTGCTAATGAATCTACTATACGTAGAAAGCGAGGATGACCATATGGTTCCAAAGATTTGAAACCAAGACAAACAAGGAGACAAAAGGGTAATGTTGGTGATCTCACAACAGTTCAGTCATCTGAAGATAATAATAAAGACAAAGAAATCTATAATAAGGATAGTCTGAAAGGCGAAGAAAACTCCTCAGAAGAGGAGAATATTGTTAAAGAAGATGAAAAAGAGAGTCTTCTTGAAGAAGATAGAAAAATCGACAATTATGAGATTTCTATAAACTATGTATCCACTAGGATGCAATGGAATATAAAAAATGTCATTGTCGATAAAATATTTGCCTTTTCAGTAGCAGTTGAAATGATGGATGAAGATGACGATATTGAACCTAAAACGGTTGAAGAGTGTCGTCGTAGAAAAGATTGGCCTAAATGGCGAGATGCAATTCAAGCAGAATTAAAATCGCTTGAAAAACATGAAGTTTTCAGTCCTGTGACCGAAACCCCAAAAGGTGTGAGCAAGTTGGCTACAAATGGGTCTTTGTGAGAAAATGAAATGAGAAAAATGAGGTAGCAAGATATAAGGCAAGACTTGTAGCACAAGGTTTTTCACAAATGCCAGGAATTGATTATGAAGATACATATTCATCGGTAGTTGATGCAACTACCTTGAGATTTTTAATTAGCCTGGCAGTGGCTGAAAAGCTACAAATGCGCTTAATGGATGTCGTGACTGCATGTTTGTATGGATCACTTGACACCGATATATACATGAAGGTCACTGAAGGACTAAAGATGCATGAATCTTGCAAATCGAAGCCTCGAGAAATGTTCTACATAAAGTTGAGGAGATCTTTATATGGACTGAAACAATCTGGGCGAATGTTGTACAATCGTCTTAGTGAATATCTTCATAAAGAAGGATATAAGAACGACTCAAGGTGTCCATGTATCTTTATCAAAATATATGAATCAGGGTTTACCATCATTGCAGTATATGTTGATGATTTAAACATTGTTGGAACTCTGAACGAGATAGCAAGTACACCTAGGTACTTTATGAAAGAATTTGAGATGAAAGCTAGATCTTGGTAAAACCAAGTTTTGTCTCGATTTACAAATTGAACATGTACGAGATGAAATTTTTGTCCATCAATCTAATTACACCGAGAAAATTCTGAAGAGATTCAACATTGATAAAGCTCATCCATTGAACTCACCCATGGTCATTCGCTCTCTAAATATACACGATGACCCATTTCGTCCTCAAGAAGATGATGAGGAAATACTTGGCCCAGAAACACCATACTTAAGTGCTATTGGTGCCTTGATGTAACTAGCTAACAATACAAGGCCTGATATTGCCTTCGCTGTAAACTTGTTGTCAAGATACAACTCAACTCCAACAAGGAGACATTGGAACGGTGATCTTGGTTTATTTTATCAAAATTGCCCAAATGTCACTCTTGTTGGTTATGCAGATGCAGGATATCTATCGGACCCACACAAGGCTAAATCTCAAAATGGATATGTCTTCACTTATGGAGATACATCCATATCATGGAAATCAACAAACCAAACTCTGACTGCTACATCGTCAAACCATGCCGAATTGATAGATTTGTACGAAGCATGAAGAGAATGTGTGTGGCTAAGATCGGTGATAAACTATATACAGAAGGAATCTGGAATCAAGTCCATCAAAGGTAGCCCGACCGTGATATACGAAGACAACTCCGCATGTGTCACTCAAGTGAAGGAAGGCTACATCAAAGGAGATCGGACTAAGTACATATCACCCAAATTCTCCCCTACTCATGAACTTGAGAAGAAAGGGAAAATTGAAGTCCAACAAATCCTATCAGATGAGAACCTCGCCGACTTGTTCACCAAGTCATTACCTCCCAAGAAGTTTGAGAAACTTGTGCGCAAGATCAGAATGTGTCGGCTTCGTGAAGCTCATTAAGCATGTCAAAATCAGAGGGAGAATTATACGTGCTGCACTCTTTTTTCCTTCGATCGAGTTTTTATCCCACTGGGTTTTTTTGTGGTTATGGGGTTGGCCCTCCACTATAAAAGGATGATCCGAATTTTTGTAAATCAAGCAAGAAATCAGATCAACTAAGTACGATTACAAGTACAAACAATACGGGGCACCCCCTCTTCAGCCTGGTTCGTCAGTGCCAAGGCTTTCTTCGGCGGGATTGGGATATCCAGATCCGCCATGTCCTTAGGGAAGTGAACTCGGTCGCGGACTCCCTTGCTTCCTTTGCCTTTTCTTTTCCCAGCGGGCTCCATTCACTTCACACCCCGTCTGAGGTGACTTTGTTTATTGTTGAGGAAGACGCTAGGGGCTACTCCCCGCCTCACTCGTTTGTAGCCCGCTTTGTTTTGTTTCCTTGTTTTATTTTAGTTTCGAGAGCCTGCTCTCGTTTTTTCACCAAAAAAAGAAAAACAAGTACAAATAATATGTGGAACCATGAGGATGTCGATGTTGTGATTGTTAGTTCGAATGAGAGATTCATCTTGGCTACGGTGACTTGCGATGCTAAGACTTTTCACCTGTTGGTTGTCTATGCACACCCTTGTGTTCAGGATCGTCGGGGTTTCTGGAGAGACTTATCCGATGCGACCAATGGCGTGACGGGACCGCTCTTTGATGGGGGAGACTTTAATTGTATTATTAACGATTGGGAGCAGTAGGATGCGGCGGGAGAGCTGTCTGCGAATGCGGACAGTTTTAGAGACTGGATTGATGGGGCTAATATGGTGGATCTTAGGTTCGTTGGTCCTACCTTCACCTGGTCTAGAGGTAATTCCATTGATACGTATAAAGCTCGGAGGTTGGATAGAGTTCTTGGTAATACGGAAGCGCGCCTATGTTGGCCTGAAGCTCTCGTTAGACATCTTGCGGACTTCGGCTCGGACCACCTCCCATTGCTCCTTTCAACAGTGGCGGCGGTGAAGGTCAACAAGAGTCGCAGGCCTTTCAGATTCATGGCTGCTTGGTTCTCGCACCTGGAGTTTGGAGATTTGATCAAGAAGTCTTGGCATAGGGACTCTGATGCTCCGTCGGCTCTTGATTCTCTGAAGGAGTGTCTCCTCAAGTGGAATCGTAAAACTTTTGAGAACATTTTTGAAAGAAAGACCAAGCTTATGGGTGATCTTGCTAAAGCGCAGTATGCTCTCGGGCTTAATCCTTCCGAGGGACGGTTGGGGGAGGTTAGAAGAATCCATAGATGCCTTGACCTTACGCTTGAGCGGGAAGAGATGTTATGGTTCCAAAAATCGCGGGAGAATTGGTTGAGGGCGAGCGATCGGAACACTTCGTACTTCCACTTGTCGACCGTGATTCGCCGCAAGAGAAACAGAATCCAAGTGCTCAAAGAGGAGGACGGCACTGATATTGTGGACATTAAGGTCATCGAAGATAGAGTGGTGCAATTCTTTAAAAATTTATATACACTTCCGAAGGAGGAATGTTCGCCCTTTGCTTGGGAGGGTGGATCGTTCCCGCAGCTGCCTAATGGTACTTGGGAGCGACTTCAGGGACCGTTTACAGAGGGTGAGATTCTCAACGCCATAAAAGAGATGGATGCCTTGAAGGCGCCAGGGATTGATGGTTTCCAGGCGGCCTTTTTTCAGAATTGTTGGGATACAGTTGGAAGAATTGTGGTCGACTTCATCAGAGAGTTCTTTCTCACGGCTAAGCTGTAGGGGTCGGCGAATGAGACCTTAATTGTGTTGTTGGCTAAGGTTGCTAGACCCGAGAAGGTTTCCGAGTTTAGACTGATTAGCCTCTGCAATGTGATTTACAAAACTATTACCAAGGTTCTGGCTAACCGGATTCGACCTATTCTTTGTGAGCTTATCGGGCCAATGCAAGGGAGTTTTGTGTCGGGTAGACAAATCACGGATAACATTGTGGTGATGCAGGAATTGGTTCCCTCTATGAGAAGGAAAAGAGGCAAGATGGGATGGATGATTCTCAAGATCGATCTTGAGAAAGCTTATGACAGGTTACGTTGGGATTTCATTTGTGACACCCTTGTGGACGTTGGGTTCCCGGACAGATGGGTCGGCTGGCTGAATGAGTGCATCAGTACTGTTAACACTCGTGTGCTGGTCAATGGCGAGATTACGCAGAATTTTGAACCTACGCGAGGGATTAGACAAGGGGATCCGATCTCTCTGTATGTGTTCGTTTTGTGCATGGAGAGGCTGAGTCATTTGGTGGAAAGAGCTGTGGAGAATGGAGAGTGGAAGTCGACAAAGCTTACTAGGAGGGGGCCTTCAATCTCCCATGTGATGTTTGCCGATGACATCGTGTTGGTTGCCGAGGCTTCGGTGCGACAATTAAGCTGAGGGACAGCGGGTTAATTGTAGTAAGTCCAAGCTGTTTGTTTCCCCTAATGTGGCTAGCGGGGTGATTGAGGAGCTTAAGCAGGAATGTGGGTTTGAGGTCACAGATAATCTGGGTAGCTATCTCGGGATGCCCGTCCTTCACACTCGGATTGGTAGCGAGACCTTTGCGCCAGTTATTGACAAAATCAACAACCGATTGGCGGGGTGGAGGAGGAACAAATTAAGCCTTGCAGGGCGGGTGACGTTAACTAAGGTTGTGCTGAGTTCGATTCTGATTTACTCTATGGCAACCGTGGCCTTACCGAGATTTACTTGTGATCTGATTGACAAGAAATGCAGGAGCGTCATTTGGGGAGAAGGGGGCAATGAACATAAAATCCATCTTGTGGCTTGGAAGGAAATTTGTAAACCCAAAAGCAAAGGAGGGCTAGGCATCATATCTATGAACGAGCTCAACGTCGCCATCACTGGAAAGCTTGTTTGGAGATTTTTAAATAATAATGATTCTGATATTTGGTGTAAAATTTTGCAGGCCAAGTATGTTAGGGACTCGAAGACCTGTGTGCTCGGGACATCGGCGATATGGACTGGGATGAGGAGAAGTTTGAAGATGGCGGTCAACGAAGGCACTAGATGGCTGATTGGGAATGGCGAAATGGTGAACTTTTGGAAGGATAAGTGGCTGTCGGAGGAAGCGCTGCAGCTGCTCGCCACTGGTGTGGTGCCTGAAGAGGATTTAGCAAGGCCGGTGAGCTCGTACTGGACCGAAGAGGATGGCTGGAATTGGAGTGAAATGTTGGATCTGATGCCGTCGGGGACTCTCTTGAAGCTGGTGGCAACAACTATCATGAAAGATGGCATTGAGCATGATAGAGTATTTTGGAATGATACTCCTGATGGAAATTATTCGATTAAATCCACCTATAACCGGCTGACCTTGGCTGATTCTTTTGTCTGTGTAGACAGCGTGATATACAATAAGGTGTGGAAGCTGCAGGTTACCGAGAGGGTTCGGACCTTCATGTGGCTGGTCACCCGGGGTGTGATCTTGACCAACGAGGAGCGCTGCAGGAGGCATCTCGCTAGCGACCCTTCATGCTCGGCGTGTGTGGCAACCCCCGAAACCATGCTTCATATATTCAGGGACTGCTCTCTTATTTCGGACATGTGGAAATACTGGTGTGATCATAGAAAAGATTCTGATTTTTATGAAATGGATTTTGCAGGTTGGTGGAGGACCAATATTATGTCCCAGAGGACTACGGTTGATGGATTGAGTTGGGCGTGTGTGTTCGCGAATGCAATTTGGTGGGCGTGGCGATGGAGAAACGATAGAGTATTCAGTGGTCTTAGCAGCAGGCCGGAGAAGGCTAAATTTGTGGAGGATTACACTCGGCAATACTACAACGCCTGGAACACTCGTGAAGGCATAAGGAAGACCAAGGAGAGGGTGATCAAGGAGATTAGCTGGGAAAAGTCGGACGATGGCTGGTGGAAGGTCAATGTCGATGGGTCGGTCGACATCAATGGGGAAGGTGCTGCTGCAGGGGCTGCTAGGGACGCCAATGGTGTTTGGATGGGTGGCTTCGTGCAAAAGGTCGGAGTTTGCCCGATGATCATTGCTGAGCTTTGGGGTATTATTAGCGGGCTCAAGTTGGCTTGGGAGTTGGGTCGCCGCCAGGTCATTATCGAAACTGATTCCTTGACGGCCCATAGCTTGATCCGGAATGGGGTTAAGGAGAACCACCCGCTATCGAGCCTGATAGCTCATTGCCAAGGCTCTCTTGAGAAGAGTTGGGACATCCGACTAGAACATGTCTTTAGGGAAGCGAATAACATCGCCGACTCCCTCGCTAGATTAGCCCAAGCGGCGCCGTTGGGTTACCATAGGCTCGAGGAGCCGTCGGACAGTGTTTTGACTTTTGAGCATTCTTGGTGATGATTGTAAAGGGAGGATTACCCCTCGGCTTGTGGCTGTGTCGTGTTTTACCAAAAAAAAAATCTAGATCTCTTATTTATCACTAAGGTTGTGTTTGGCAGTAGACTGTAAAAAATAGATTTTGTCTAGATTATGTAGATTTTGTAGGTTATGGGTATTTTTTGTAGATTGTGTAGATTTCAAAGATTATGTTTTTTGGGGAACGAAAATCTCATTAAAACCTAGAAAGGTGTTTGGTGGGGGTAAGATTTGTTAGGGGTTTATGTGAGGGAAAAGTCCATATTGCCCTTCAAACTACCCTCCCCCTACCCTTGTCCTTAGACACGAACACAACCGCTCTTGCAACCGACACTAGTCCGAGGGATTATCCTGCCCACCCTTCTCCTGCTCGAGTGTAATGGGACCAAAGACCTCCACCTTTCCGGTCATATTTGCCGGTCGTCGGTCCTCCGATAGAGGCGGAAATTGGTCACTGATGTTGTCTACGACATGATGAAAAGAAAACCATGAAAGTATAACACTTGCAAGTGTAGTGGATGAATATAACGTACGCTGCGTTAAATTAGATAAACTGTTTTAGGTACAACAGTTGGGTACATGCACCATTGCAAAAGGGTGCAACAACACTCGGCTTACAAAAAGGGGTAATCATGCCGAGGTTGCACAAACATTGTTCCTACATCCGAGGCTCCGAAATGCACAAAATGGGGGCCCTAAAGCACAGTTTCGTTAGTACAACAGTTGGAAATCTTCACAAAAAGAGGGAAACAACAGCATGTAGAGGCTTGATGTCCTACGGGCGGGCGACCAGAGGCAGCATAATGACCAAACAAACAAGTATAATCCAGCCCAGGAGCCTGACCAGGCAGGAGAGCCTCTAAGCCCGGAGCCGGTTGCTTGCGTGGTCCACCCAACGACCACACATGAAGGAGCACAGCTCGGCCACCCTCTTGACGAGATGTTCATTGCGCGCCTCAGAGGCGTCGAGGCTGGTGGTCAAGGCGGCATTGTGGTCCCTCGCCTCCTGCAGCTGGTAGTTGGCAGCGTCGAGAGCGTTCTCCCTGACTGCGTCTTGTGCCAGGAGGCCCCGGATCTTTTCGCGCAGCTCCTTCATTTCGTCTTTAGCATAGGCCCAAAGTGCATTATCCTCCTTCACGTCCTCGGGGTCAAGGGTCTCGGAGTCAGAGTCGTCGTCATGCCGTCGCCTTCTACGACTGGACTGGCCTTGCTCGTACGTCGACCTCAGCCATGGGTACTTCCGCGGGTCACCGCTAGCGTAGCTGCGGTCACTGTCCGAGTCAGTCTCGGACTCAGTGTCAGAGTGAGGCCACATTTTTCCTACGTAGACATAGGAAGCATATTGTCGAGATCAGAATAAGGTCAACCATTAACAAATGCAAAGACCATGAACAAATGCAAAAGACCATGAACAAATGTCAATTCAAAATCAAGCATGATCACCCAAACAAAAAGAAGGATGGAAGTAGCCATCATCACTTCATTGTAAATCGACACAGCAGTCATCACCCAATCAACAACAACAAACAACACAATGTGATGGACAATTGCAAACAGTGATCAGCACATCAATGAGATTATGTTAATTCCTCTGTTTTCGAAAACATTCACAATCACCGGGAAGATCCTGGTTGACAGGGGATGCAAATCAACATGTTTGAAAGAGAGGGAAAAAAATAAGATCGGAAATAAGCATTGCACAAACAAGGAATGACAGACAACATAAGCAATCAATTTATGCCTACATCCGAATGCCACACACTCATATCAACCAGACAATGCCAAACAACACTACAATTTGCTTCTACAACTACATATCTCATTTGTGTGGAATGGACTATAGCTACGCTAATGCAGATTTCATCAGATGAATGACAACATACAGCTTAACATTTCAAGTGAAACTGATGAAGTAGAAGGTTGTGTTCACCAAGAGTTTGCATCTTATGTAATGATACTTTTCAATAGTAGCAAAGACCTAAATATTCGTAAAGACAAACCTAAAATATAAACATATGATTCCATCCATATAACAACAATGGCCGAAACAACAATGGCCGATACATCACATGTCAGGAACAACAATGTCAGACAGCTGGGAGGTTTAACAACAATGGCCGAAAGGAACAAACAAGGGAGACGAAATTGGAACCGAATAAACACCCCTTAACAAACACAAAACCCACAAATCGAAACAATAACCAAAAACCCCCAAATTTCTTCCACCAAAACCCTAGAAATCGGTGGAAACAAAAAACCCACAAATCGAAACAATAACCAAAAACCCTCAAATTTCTTCCACCAAAACCCTAGAAATCGGTGGAAACAAAAAACCCACAAATCGAAACAATAACCAAAAACCCCCAAATTTCTCCCACCGAAACCCTAGAAATCTCGTCGTCGTCGAATAACCAGCCGACGTAGGGGGGTTTCGAGTGTGATGGGACCGCCGGTGAACCACATTGAAGAGGAGAGGAGAGAAGTGACATACCTTGCGCGACGAGGAGGAGAAGGGAGCAGAAGCGTCGATGCGGAGAACTGTGGAGGAGAGATGCGAGACGCGAGGGCACAAATGTACACAGAAGTCGGAAATCTCCTGATAATCTCCGAAATCTTGGTACCCCAAGATTTCATTTTGGCCAATTTCAAAGCTACCATAATCTCGCCAAAAGTTTCATAAGCTTCCTCCAGATCTTCCGCCAAACACCATCGAAGAGATTTCGTTTTTTTTTTAAAAGCTGGAAAATCTCCCAAATCTCCCGCCAAACACAGCCTAAAATTATAACACCAGCGTTAAAAAAAATATTACTCCCACTGTATTTCACATGGCTGACGAATATTTCCTCTTCTCCCACTGTCCAAGGAACGATTGGTCTTCTACTCTTCTTCACCTTTACCCCCTCCATAGCTCCACTCTACACCCGCTACAGGTGCGACTCTCTCTCTCTCTGGTTGTCGATCAAATTACTTCATCTGGCCGTCGATTTCCCATATTACTAATTGTTCTCGTTCTTCGCCATCTTATTCAATCAAGTTTACCTACAGATGGTTTTCAGCGATTTAGCGGCAGTTGATTATCAGTTCAGTTCATTTCATTTCTTTGAATTTTCTTGGTTTAGATCACCTCCCAAAGTTCCATTTCAGTTCAATTTTAGTGCCGACATCGTTAATGCGCAAATTGATTGCAACCAAAATTTAGGTTAAACAGCGACTGGGTTCTCAGTTTCCTTGCCTAAAATTGGAGGTGTAGACCCTACTGAGACAAATTAAGCCCATCCATTCGATTATTTGGAGTCTATTCGATGCAATTCGTCGATCTTAAGACAAATTGCTCTTTTCTGTTCTCTTCTTTTTATCATTCCTTTGAAGACCACAAATATCTAGCTGATGTAGATCAACCATGATTGTGGCTTGCATACTCGAATTGGAAGCACATTTATGCTGAATTGAGTAATTCAGATCATCAGATGGGGAGTTGTGTTGAATTAGTAGTTGGAAACTTGGAATCGGCGATAAAAGAAAAAGTTGAAACAACAGTTTTGTGTAGTTGTTGATTTAACATTTCAATAGTGGCAACAGTAGGCTTGTTTTGTGTTGGCGATTTCGGCTTTACAGATCTCGCAATGTAGCTTTCCGATCGGCTCAGGGTTGAACGTAGTCGAATGTTACACCTAGCAATGCATACGAGACGTGCACTAGCGTAATCCGGATTAGACAAATCCTGCCTTTTCATGTCTTAATATTGAAAGTAGTGAAGAGAAAATTGCACATCTATGTATCTGCTACAAGTGATAGGTTCAGGAAATCTGGTTTTTCAGGTTCTCACTTCATCTTGCTGATAAACTTGTTCCATGGTCATGTGATCATGTCTGTTAACATTCAGCCACATCCAACAATCTGAATGGAGTCGTCGGAGCTGGTAGTACATAGCGGCGGATGCCACTGCAAGAGTGTTAGATGGAAGGTTCGCGCTGCTGCTCAGGTCTTGGCATGGGAATGCAACTGCTCTGATTGCTACATGAGAGGCAACGTTCACTTTATCGTCCCGTCTGAACGGTTCGAGCTCTTGGGGACCTCCAAAGACTTCCTGACCACATACACCTTTGGTACTCACACAGCAAAGCACACCTTTTGCAAGGTTTGTGGCATTACCTCCTTTTACACTCCCAAATCGAACCCGGATGGCATTGCTGTTACTTACAGATGCGTGGATCCCGGAACACTGAAACACGTTGAAGTTCGACGCTTTGATGGCAGGAACTGGGATAGCTCGTATGCTCAAACCGGCATAGCTGCGTGCTCTAAGCTACCTTCTAAATAGTGAATATATAGGCATTGTTTGCAGTTTGTTGCTTTTGCTTCAAATCAACTTCTTCCAGTAACTGTGAGCCTTTTGTTTCTACTCTTTACCTTGTTCTGCTTTGTAGACATAACTGCTGCTAATATTTATGTCTTTAAGCTTTCTTCATTTCATTCGCTGACAATTAAAATAACACCCCGAGCTCGGTTTCGATGAGGTCTAAGCTGCTAAGCATAGCCCAGAATAAAGAGGCTTAAATGACTAGTGAGCCAAAAATCACATTTTCATTTATGCTTGCTTCAATGAGAAGGAAACAACATCTAAAGACATTTTTTGAAAAGTAATTCCTTTGTGGATCATCACAAGGGCAGATCAATGAAAAGAACTAACATGGATGAGAGTACGGTGAATGAAGTCGACATCGAATGTGGTCCTGGACCATTCACAACTACCTACCATTGCCCTCACCCAGTCCTATGGGCAAGTATAAATGGCATGTCAGGAGCAGAAGCTAGAGTAAATGCTTTGTCAGCAACAGATAGCGATTGCTATTCAAAACTAAGGGGACAGCTTAAACTAGAAAGCATGGCACTCTTTTACCCCCTTGCCCTTAAAGATTGGGAACCCGACTTCAGAAATGATGCCAAGAAAACAACGCAGATGGACCCCCTTGGGGTTGCACATTCATCTAGTTCGTATTTAGTATCTACGCACCTTGATGTCAAAGAACCAGTAGGTGCTCCAAAGTCTATGGTGTTATTGTAACCAGCATGCCCGGCATCATCAAGTCTCTTTGGATTGGATTATAACCCGAGCTCCTGAAGCAAGCCTGTCAAAACGAAACCGAATAATAGTTTCAGCTAACATAGTACAATAAATTTATGGTTGCAACTGCGCATTGATAAAATTGTTGAAGTCAATAACTCAACTTTCTTCAATCGTGATTATATTTTCGCTATCCTCTCGAAACGAGTCTTGGCCCCTGGACATTTTATCTTCCAGGTGAGGCTCAGTAAATCTTTTACTGTTGCCATTGGATGCATCACGACGATGTGTGATATGTGGCTCATCAAGGCTACAGTATGACCTTCTTGGTTTATCTGAAATCGGGGATCTCATCGATTCACTTTTCAGCTCCTTGCTCCCAGAAGCTTTAATAGAGAGCGGGAGACATTTGGACCGTGCTGAAGCCGTTTCCTTGTGAGTATGTAATTCATGTTGCCCAGAGGACCTGAATCTCATGTAGGTTCCAATACATATAAATAAATAAAGCAATAAAAATGACATTATAAGCATAGATACAACTTTACTCTCTCGAACCACAACTTCCGAACCATCATAAACACCCTAGAAGCATAGATTAATTATCCATGAAGCAATCTAATTTATCCCTCTGAATTTTTTTATGACAAAACAGCAAATGTAACTGAAATAAGAAATACCTGTCCGCGTTAAAGGAAGACGAGCGCTTCAGAGAAATACGACTGTCTCCTTCCTTTAGCATTTTGGTTTCAACCAGACTGCCACTAAAATACTCCTTATCTTCCAATCTAAGACCCGTTAATCTGGAATTCTCTGGCAAATAGTCGAGCTCTCCTAACATGACAGAAGTTGAGTACACCGGAGACGGGAATTTCAGATGGGAAAACTGCGGTCTGTATGTTGGAACAAGGCCAAAACTGTGATTTTTGACAGATACTGACCCACAGGAAATCAACTGAATCAGCATATCTGAAGCTTTCAGCTTCCGCTGTGGTGGGATCCTCACATCTTCCCTTTCAAGGATACGGAAACTATTGATTTTACTTGCATCATTCCTAATTAAAGATTCCAAGGTGTCTGGTTTCCCATCAGATGAAATTGAAGACGCACTAGGTGATGACAGAGGTGAAAGAGAATCCCTACATATCTGAGAATCATGTTTCATGCGATGATTGTGGTTGTGAGAGTCCACTGTGCATTCACCGTCTATTAAGCCATCATCCGTAGAAACACCACGAGTACAAGTGTCCCTCAGCTTAATTGTCCTGGTGCTCTCTTCAGTTTGAGTTGAAGCGTCAGCTGCTCCTTCGTTCTTAAAAGCTTTACACTCGGCCAAACTTAACGAGCCAACCCAAGACGAACTGTTTCCTACTCTAGAGTCCAGAGAAATACCAGAACAACCAGAGTGTTGAGATAGAGGCGAGATCTCATCTTCTCGACGATTTTTTGTCTCTTTTGCATTCAAACTTGAAGAAGAAGACTCGTCTTCTTGGCTTCTAGAAGAAGGTGGTTCTGGCAATGGTTTCACGTTTTGAATCCTAAAAGTAGCAGCTGGACTGAGATGACCTGACAAAACACCAGACAAATGTTAAAGCCCCTTTTTTTTTGGTTTATGGTTCTTCAAATAAGAGAGATGATTATGCACGGATATGATTCAGATGAGCTAACAATCACGGTGCACAGACTAAGCATGATCCAGACTACTGTTGCCTATGTGTGCTACAAGGGAACTGTGAACAGGTGCTGTGAAGTGTGAACTACCTTCTTACAGTGGAAAATATCATATTTTGTCACATATGTAGTTACTTTCCCCAATAATCAATTAAAATAGATCATCACCTGAATTTGATTCCCCGATGATTTCAGAACCCTTGAGAACATACTCGTTCCCCCGGGCAGGAAGGATAAGGTCATCTTCACAGAGATCATGCCACACATAGCCATTTTTGTAGCTTCTGCACAAGATCGAAAGTTCAAAAAATATAAGCGATCATATACAAGTTCACTACCATATAATATCAACACTGGCCAACAAAATAAACCATTGAGCAAAATGCCTTTTCAATTCTATTAGACCATAACTTGTTGTACACTTCGAGCTGATTTAATATGATGAGTTAATAAGATGTGTATTGGTGCTGATATTATCTGCTCAAATTTCAGAATTCAATGTTTCAATTTCTTTCCTTTTTCATGAGTTCTCTTACAATAAGCAATAAAGACTTACAGTACACAACCAAGTGAGTGAAACTACCTTACCTCTTACAGGACCACGAGTACATGGAAGCCATACCTCTTCCTCTTAGAGCATTAAGCTTCTCAAAAACATCTGCACAGATAGTTTTGAAGACTGGGACAGTCAGTAAAACACATTACTCACTCCCTCGCTGGCTCGCTCGGTGAAAATCAAATAAGCTTACCTCTCAGATAAAGACCGTCCGGCGAA
The DNA here is from genome assembly GCA_037127255.1 of Persicaria tinctoria. Taxonomy (NCBI): domain Eukaryota; kingdom Viridiplantae; phylum Streptophyta; class Magnoliopsida; order Caryophyllales; family Polygonaceae; genus Persicaria; species Persicaria tinctoria. The sequence continues at coordinate 88,735,151 of JBANSL010000002.1, read as the reverse complement.
GAAAGCGTAACCTCAATGAAATGAGGATGCTCGAGCTGACTATTCCGACACAGATAGTAAACAACAGGCACCTTGCGATGATTCTGCACGTACTTCGCTGGCTTCTCCGTCCAGACCTTCGCCCTCTCCGGACTCACTTGCCTGAATTTCGCCGTCCTCCTCTCCATTTTCCGATGACCACCTCCCGCTCCCAAATCAGCACCGAATCAACCCTAACACCCCTAGAAAACTCGAAATTTCGTCAGCTGGCCAAGCTCAAAACAGCAATTCAGAGTACAAATTCATCATTTTCTCAAATGCGGCAACGGATCTTCACGCAAAATTAAGCTTCGGCATGAGCGAGCGAGGCTAAAAGCGAACGAAGGGAGATGGGAAGAGGGAAATTAGAGGCCGTAGGAACAGGAAGCATCGGAGAATTGGACATTTTCGGCAACTCCAAGCAGAGAAATTGGGAGGGAGAGACTAGAGAGAGAGAGGGGAGAGACTGAGTTGCTTGTTTGTGTTAAATAGGTGGGGGGGAATTATTAATTTATTTAATTAATTCATTTAATTTAAATAAATTTGATTATTCGTTCGGTGAGTTTTTGGCAGTGTCTTAACCATAATCCATATGCTGAAATAATGAATGCTTTACCCAAGTTGTTGACTTTTGTGATTGTGATTTTTGAAGATTTTGATGATGGTTGGTTTTTTATTTTTATTATTTTTGTAAAAGCAAAGTGATTGGGCTTATCGCACAAGTCGGTGGATCGAGAGACTAAAAAGTTTAGCCCCAGTCAGAGTGGCTCATTGATGGGAAGTAAGGGAGATGTCAGGAGGTCTCGAGTTCGATTTCTATCTCCGTTTCTTTCCTTGGATGAAAATTAATACCGAAAATTAAATTAGAGTGCGAAAAAAAATACTAATGTAGCCCGTTCACCCGTCACCCGTTTAATATCCACCTTGAATCGGATTTTCACCCGTTTTTTTTTGGGTCGGGTGAAATGGGTACCCGTCGGGTGTGGGTGAGATTGCCACAACGTGATCGACGATCACGTCCACGACCTCTCGTACATCGGTAACAGAGACAAACACATATCTCAAAAGACAACCAATACCATAATCAAATTGACAAAGTTGAAAAATTAGTTCGATATCTCAAAAGACAACCAATACCATAATCAAATTGCCAAAGTTGAAAAATTAGTTCGATATAAATCCTTTTGAAGGATAAAATCAAAGATAATTGGTTTACATTTATCTCAATCTAATTTTTTTACATCAATTGTTTACTTGTCTAAAACGACCACAACAACAACAAGCCATATTGATTAACATTCTATAATTAGTTTATGATAACTCACAAGATAATGATTTGCAACTTGTGTTAGGTTTTGGTTCTTAGTTCGGAGTATTTCATAATTATGTGAATAGACATACCATCTCAAGATCTTTCACATTGGTAAGGATTAAGTGTAAAGTAAGAGCACCGAAATTTTTTTTATTAGGTAAAAATTCGAGATCAGGCACGCCTGATTCACGAGAGACCGATGAATTGGCAGGTGATAATCGCCTAAACATACCGTACAAATAGAAAATAGATGCAACAAAACAAAATAGAAACAAACCCTACAACAAGACGAAGAAAGGAAAAACAACTTTCAAAAAGTTGAGGACGTCAGCGAAGAACAAAGTCAAGTATCACCGAACAGTAGCACCGCGGGCCAGCGGTACATCAGGAACCTATCTCCGGTGGGTAGTGCAAACGAAACTCCAAGGAAGCTCTTTCCCGGATACGGAATCGCCCTAAACGCACCACCACGACCCCGCATATATTTTTGCAAGTTGAAACCCAACATGATTCCTTATCTCCAATTTTTTTCACTCTCTCCTCTATCCTTTAACAACTCATTATACTTTTCTATTCACATCCCTATATTCCACAAGGTTTTTTGAAACGGGTTCAGTTGGTTACGAAAAGTCATGGTACGGGGTTTGTTAACGGCGATTTTGTTTTTCATAGAGTTGGTTTCACTATTCAAAAAGGCGTTGGAACTCAATTTGTTACGAGGCTTCCAACCAACTTTATGTAAGCCAAAAAAAAAAAATTAAAAATTAAAAAAATTAAAAAATTAAAAAATTAAAAAAAAAAAATAATAATAATAATAATATGAATTTAAATTATCTAATATAATTATGTATATAGTAAATTAAATAACTATATATCCGTTATTTTTATCATAATTTGAATAAATAAAAATAATAATATGATTTTGAATCCGCAATTTTAGCACAAATGAAAGACTTGAAACATAGGGATGTGAATGTATGAATTGATACGAACAAGAGGAGAAGAGATTGGATGGGGGGAGTTGCTATGTAAGGGAGCCCAAAGCAAGAAATAGGGCTTCATAGTCTGACTTGCAACAAATAAGAGATTACAAACTGGGTATCGAGTGAAGCATTGGAGAGGGCAAGATGCGGCCTGGTGCTCATTTTGCAGGGTTTGAGGTGGAGACCGAAAGCCATATGTGATTTGATTGCAACCCAAGTAAGGAGACCCAACGCATTGTGTGGAGGTGGGCGGGGATCACGTATGAGGAGAGGGATGTGGATGGATGACTACTGGCTAGCTTGGTTTGTGAGGGAACCTTAGCGAATAAAGGCCTCGATTCCTTTCTAGGCAAGCTGCTTGCATGAATACTAATATTTTATTGATATCATGAATACTAATATTTTAAAGAGATACTATTGATATCATGAATACTAATATTTTATTCATCTCTTTCCGACACATCTAGCATCCCAATCTCATTTTTTCCACTTTACCAATAGCATTCCTAGTATCACAAATCCCATATTTTCATACCAACTCAATTTACAAACATACATTCTCTAATAATTATTTCCATTAGTGATTATATTATTATATTCATTTATTATTATTAACATATTGATATTATTTATAAACTAACTAGTGCGAAGTATATATAACCCCTCCCCCCAAAAAAAGCGTCATTAATTATAATTCAATTTTTCGGATAATTTTTTGCATATTTATAATCAAAGAAAAATATATCTTTAAAAATATAGTCAAATGGATTCAAAATTGATGCAAATAAAAATGAATATGGTATTGTGGTCATTTTTTTTTTACATTTTCAAGACCGAAATATTAATTTAAACATGTAAAACATATATCACCCAAGATTAAATCATAGTCGTCCAACATCTCCATGTGGCAGTCATCCGATGAGACTCTCTACGCGCCAATTACCCGTCGACACGGCGACACCTTCCTCCACTAGCTTTCTTCCCTTTGCAGCAGTTGCATACCTAGCATTTCATGTGAAATCTCCTAAATGTGGCGTCGTTTTTTGCTAATTCATCAGGAAAAATATAATGTCCAACAACAGCCCTGACACTCCTTTTACTTTTTACACAATAGGTAATGATACTAGGGGAGTATCACACTAGTATCCCAAAGCCCATTACTCCCATATTTTATTAATAAAATGCCTAATATACCTGCTTGTTTTTTGACCGATAAACATGCTCTTACTGACTCCCAATCGGCCAAACTCCACTTACTTGTATTTTAGTGGCAGTGTCATCCGTCCCATCGTTTCTTTTTTTTTCTTTCAAGGATTGAATTTAATAATATTAAGTTATTTAGTTTGGGTCATTTGGGGCTCAATCAGCCCTGATGCAATTGCTCTAATGAATCATAATTAATTGTGTAAATCACGTATAACTACGAGTGGATTAGAGGTAGAAGATAAACGAGCACTATGTGACATGTCTAACGTGCCTGGTACGAGTGGATTTGACTACATCCCTGACTACTCTTTGGGGGAGGGGAGTATTTGGATAACCAAGAACAAAAATAACTTTCAACGATAACAATTTTATAGACAAAAAAAAAGAAACGTATCTATGACAAATCCTAATTAAAACAACTCAACCACTCTAAAACAATCTTTTGGGAAAACACGAGTATGACAACTGCACAACCAGATAATCCGTCTAGGAAAAAGAAAAACATTAGGTGAAAAATGCCCATTGTAGGGCACCTTAAAATCAATTTTGATGGCTGCTCTAATCAAGTCACACTACATCTTGTTTTGTTGTATGAGATGTCAATGGCTCGATTGTACGTGACTTTTGGTAGTTTCCCCTGCGATGGTGCATCCCTCTTAATGGCTGAAGTATTGGTGAGATCGAGATGATCATCTTGGACAATCTGCAATTCTTGCGACATTTTGAGTGGTTGTTTTGCACCTACGTCTGTCGCGAGGTCAACCAAGTGGCAGACAAAATGGCACATCTTTAGTATTTTATGGTCCATGATGCTCTCATATTGGATCCGGACTTTCTTTCCCTTGTTATGAGAGATATCATTGGGTGGTGGATCAGCAGAGTCTGACACTGCTCAACTTTTTTTTTTGATTAAGTAAGAATTCGAGATTAGACATACCTGAATCTCGATAGACCGACAAGTCGGCAGATAGTAACCCGCCAAACATATAACAGAAAATAGCAAATGGCGCAACAAACAGGCCTCACACACTCAACTAGAGGATGAATCTAAACAACCTAAAACTAGCAAATTGAGGACGCAGACTACGAACGAAGCCAAGCACCACCGCGAAGTAGCACCGCTCGTCAGCAATACATCAGAAAACACTTATAGGTAGTGAAGCTGAACCTCCAAGGAAGCTTCTTCCTGAACACGGAGTTGTCCCGTACATATCGCCACTATTAAATTTGGCTGGGCTCGGTGGGTTCAAGACAAGCTGGAGGGAGGTTATGTGCGGGCCCACGTATGAGAGACCCGAAAAACATACAAACCCAACTGACAATGAGAGGAGTAGTCCGCCAAGCTCATATATTGTTCATGATATCTCAATCTTTTTAATGTGAGACAAGTCGGGCAACCCCATATTCCAACTGCCACGATTCCAACCAATCCCGATTTCGGACGCCAGAACCCCAACAAAGAAGAAGATTGCCCAGACATCCCAGCAGCAAAGCAACACACCGCCCGTGCAAAATACATTAAGAAGACCCAACCGAAACTGACACAGATCATAGTACTTGTAAAAAAAAACGGAGGGGTTTTCAAACCTTGCAAAGCAAGTGGATAAACATCGAAATTTTAATTTGTACGATGGATTTTATAACATAGTCACAAAAATAATTCTCAATTTTTTTAATTAATTACTGTCTTTGTTTCAAATTAAAAGTCGTTTATCATTTAGTACACACATTTTAAGGAGGTAAAAACACTACAGTATAAAATAGAATTTTTTAAAATAATTTTATACTACCTCCGTTCGGAAAAACTTGACACTTTACTATTCATGCACGCTTTTTTATGAGATGAAAACTATATAAAATATATAGTTTTTTTCATAATTTTTTTAACAACTTCGTAGTTATTATTAATAAGTACAAATTTATTAAAAAAATTGTAAAAAAATGAATATTTTATATAGTTTTTATCGTTCTAAAAAAACGTGCATAAATAGTAAACGACAAGTTTTGCCGAACGGAGGGAGTACTCATTAGTATTAAGTATGAAATTATAAAAACAATCATTACAAAACAATATTTTATAGAGTTTTTACATCCTTAACATGCGTGTCAAAAAGTAAGATGACTTTATTATGAAAGAGATGGAATAGTTTATTTTATCAAATAAGTTTGTTCAAACTCTTTCAAGATTTTTGTCAAGCCCTTTCGGGATTTACGCACCAAAGGAATTCCGTTTATTCCTTTTTTATTTTTTATATTTGGGGTTAGACCGGGCACACACGATACTGAACCAAATCCGACCAAAGGAACCCCGCCGGAGCATCAGCGAACGCGGTAGGCAAGGTTGGGATTGAAGGATGACAAACCATTTGGGAGGCGACGCAGCGCCAGACCATAATCGGAGGCGCAAAGCGGCGCAGGCGAATGGGAGAGAAACATCGAGAGATCTAGGTTGAATGTGAACAAGGAACAAGAAGCCAGATCACCGGAGAGCGACCGTCAGAGCCCAAGACTGGACAATCAGAAAGCAGTCGATTTGATAACAAGTCAACGAAGCACGACCAAAGGCAAGGGATTTGCATCGATAACCAAGGAGGTGCCGAGACCCCAAATTGGAGGCCAAAACCGAGAGAACGATCAACGAGATCCTAAGAACGACCTGAAACTTGGACCAATTTGAAGAGAAAGAAGGCGATTTAGGGACAGAGGGTGCAAAGCTAGGGTTAGGAACGGGAATTTCGCCAGCACGGGGAGCGCATACTTCGACTATCGAACGAGAGTTAACACCACCCAAATTATTAACTTGATAAAAAAGAAAAGAAAATGTTTGCAATAAAAATAAACGCGCTAGCTCGTTCTCGTTGTACGAAAAAAGGCTCGAAGACTGTGAAAAAATAAAATAAAAAAGAAAATGAAAATGAAAATGAAAAAGCACAGTAGGCTAGGAGATCTGCAGAACACCTAGCTAGCTCTTTCCCTCTCTCTCTCTCTCTCCTCTTTCTCCGAGCTCACCTCTTCGCTCGTATCTTCATTCTCCAGAAAGACGAAACCACAATCCCTAGAACTGCTCTTCGCGCTGCCAAAACGAGCTTCGATTTCAGTCAACCTAGCACCTGCTTTTGGGGAGCGAGTGGAGGATTTGATGATCTGAGCAGCGTATGAAGCCGGGAAGGGTCGACCGGTGCAGTCCGGCTGGATTTGGATGAACCGCTAGTTTGCTTTTTTTGAGCGGTGGGGTGGCGGTTCCTGCTCAGAAGCTGTTCCTGGCTTGTTTTGTTTGAAGTGTGTAGTTAATTTAGTTTTTTTTAGGTTTTAGGGTTTTGTCTTGATTCCGCAGAATGAGATCGTCTACTTCGGGTTTGGCTCAAGAAACGGAGGAAGGTAAAACGATTTATCGCTGTTTTAGAGCGTTTATTTTGTTTTCTGAGCTCCATGAACCATCCGAAAATGGTGGAGATTTTTTTTACTGTGTGCCATTTAGTTTTTGCTGTTTTTCTTTGCACCCGGAAGCTAGTTATTATTTCTTTATTTGTCGGAGATCTTGCTAGTTGAGGACCTTAGAATAATTAATTACGGTGATGTGTAGATGGATTTCGAGAATGTTAAGGATGTTATTTTGGTGAAATAAGTATGGAAAGGTTAAGCAATTTATTGATAGTGGAATCTTCTGTCACCGGGTTCATGAATGCATCTTTCACTAGGGTCATGAATGATAAGCTTTTTGACTTGAATTTGAAAACCATGCTTGTTAATTATGGTGATTGTTGCTTGGTTTTTCCATTTTTGGCTTATGTGAATTCATGTTTTTGTCACCTAGTTATTGAATGATAAACTCTAATGAGAATTCAAAAAATGTGAACATGCTGATGAGTGTATTGCTTGTACTGTTTCCTAGATAGAAGATATACTGTATTATCACAAAAAAAAAGTTTGTTTTCCCTTTCTAAGCTTCTGTAAACTATGGTTAACATAACTTATTCCTGAATTGGAAAGCTACAAATTTTGTGAAATTGTACAGGGGAGAAGAAATGTTTGAACGCTGAGCTATGGCATGCGTGTGCTGGTCCTCTAGTCTCTCTTCCTCCTATAGGAAGTCGTGTTGTCTATTTCCCTCAGGGTCACAGTGAGCAGGCAAGTTCTACTACTTTGTGAAATCGTACTTTTCAGCATGATATCATCTTCTGCGAGGCAGTTGATAGCAATTTGTTCAAGCTAGTTAGTCGAAGTCGTGATAAATACATGCTGCTCGAGTTTTTTTTTTTCCCTTATTGAAATGTCTGAATTTATTGCGGATTTTTTTGGGTGGACACACTCACTCGGCTGACATGTTACTTTCTTTGATTTGGCCGTGAGAAATAAGGAATTCATTGCATAGTTCAACAGTTCTAATCTCTGGTGTTTTTCTAAGCAACATCGTCACATTTTTGCTTATTCATTCTGTCTGCTGTGCTGTTTTTTACAATCAGCTAATAGTTTCATAAAGTCGAATATCTTGTTGACTTCAGGATTAATTGTGCAGGTTGTAGCCTCGACTAACAAGGATATAGATGCCCAGATTCCCAATTATCCTGGCTTGCCTCCTCAACTTATTTGTCAGCTACATGATGTTACCATGCACGTGAGTGGTTGTTAGTTTTTGGTTTTAATTCACCATACTTACATGGCTGCTTTAAATCACTATGTCGTGAACTCACAGGCTGATGTGGAGACAGATGAAGTATATGCTCAGATGACCTTGCAACCTCTGACTGCAGTAAGTTCTCTACAAATAAAAATGGAATTTATATGATTTCCTTACTTGTTTTCCTGATAAATAAAAAATTTGTGCAGCAAGAGCAAAAGGATGTTTGTCTACTACCTGCTGAACTTGGCACTCCCAACAAGCAGCCAACTAACTATTTCTGTAAAACACTGACTGCAAGTGACACAAGTACTCATGGAGGATTCTCAGTTCCTCGTAGAGCAGCTGAAAAAGTTTTTCCTCCTCTAGTAGGTGTCTTTTAGATCTGAATGACTTGGAAATGTGTTTCATGGAATGATGAAAGTCTACAGTTGTTGACCTCTTCATTTTACAGGATTTCACCCAGACACCTCCAGCTCAGGAATTGATAGCTAGAGATCTTCATGACAATGATTGGAAATTCAGACATATATTTCGTGGTGAGCTTATTGGGTTGTTTAATTCACTAGCCAAAAGACTGTTTCCAGTGTTTCAAGTAACTGTTCTTTGGAATGGTCATGCCGTCACAGTGCTTGACATATTATGCTTGTATTTAACTCCCAACAATAGTTTGTGTTTTTATTGTCAATTTATAACAGTCGTTGGTCTTATGAAAAGTTATCCCATGTTCAGAACTGACAAGCCTAAATTGTGGTTGTTTAGACTTTAGATGATTACATGCCTGAACAAGCATATTCTCTTTTGCAATTTGAATGTATGTGCATGTAAAATATATCCGTGCCCTACCTCATTGACATATGTTACCATTTTAAGTATTATATATGCTGCAGGCCATTAATTTGAAGTATATTGCTAGTTTTTACGTGAAGTTGGAAACTATTTTTGAAGTGTCTGTTTTGTAGTCATATTTAGATTCTCTTGATTAATTTTTTTATATTATTTGGATGTATTTGAGGACTTTGACCGGGTACTTACTGAAATATTTCTTGATGAGAAATAGATCGTAAGCAGAAGAAGAAAGCATGGATTGATCCCTTATTATTGGAATCCTTTAAAGTTGTAATGTAGTGTTTGATTAAGGAGTGACTGAAAGTGAGGGGGCATTGAGCAAAGTCAGTTCAAAGCCACATACCCAATCCAACTTTTGCATGTATTGCTAATGGTCTTTCTTGCTTCACCTTGGTGCTTATATTTAGGATTACTGGAACAGAGCTGTCATCTGTCCCTGTGTATTCTGCTTCATATTTAAAAACCAAATTGTTTTTCTATTGTAGGCCAGCCTAAAAGACATCTCCTGACAACTGGGTGGAGCGTGTTTGTGAGTGCAAAAAGACTAGTTGCTGGCGATTCTGTCATATTTATATGGTGAGTACATCTGCCCAAACCTTGTGGTTCTGTTTGCTGTTCTCTAAGGCACATGAGCTAGTATTATCAAAATTTTAGAGTTTAGAAAAAGTCTAGCTGCCTTGCACTTGCACCCATCCGTCAAATGAACTTTACATGGGTACTATATTCATGAAGGATTTGATATGATCAGCTTGTAATGATCTCAGACCTATTGACCAAATTAGAAACATCCAAAGTAGATGCAGAGACCTCACAAATCATACCTGAATTAATTGGCCTATCAGAGTTCTAATTTATTGATACTTCCTTATCAACAATATTTGGGTGATGTTTATCTTTTCACTTGTGCTAAATACTTCTCTGCACCGTCCTTACAAGCATAATTAATTGATGAAAATTATATTTGATGTAATTTTAAGTTTAAAATTGCATTTGATGATTTTAAAGATGAAAATTACACTTATGCTGGAGGTTTCCGACTTCATGAAGTCTAATTATGACTCAGTTTAAATTTAATTACAAAACCTAGATGACTTGGCTGTGGGCTGATTCTTCCCCTGATTGTTACTCCTATACTTTATTTTGAATTAAAACATACCAATTCTCAAGTCTATGACTTCGTTTGACAAGAGGCTCCTTATTCATTGTATTGACCTTAGTAAGTAATTTTTCAGTGCAAATCAACAAGTTATAGACAATAACCACAACATGCCAAATGAATCCTCAAAGGACTGTCTGTCTTGACAATTTATAAGGTTTTTGATGGTTTAAGATCTACCTCGTGCTAATGAGTGCATTTTTGGTAGATATTCTATGCAGTCCATGGCAAGCTGACTGTCTATAAGATAAAAGAGAAATGAAATTCTCTGGTCATAGTATTGAAAACTATGTTCTAGTATTGTTTTTTTGTTTTCAATTGTAGGTGTCAACCAAATGTTTGAATAATTGTAATTTCATATTTCATCCAGTAGAATCATGGAAATGTTGAATTATCTTGTGAATTCTTCTAATTTTGGACCGTATCGTCTATTTTGTCCTTCTCCATCAGGAATGAGAAAAATCAGCTGCTCCTTGGTATTCGACGTGCTAATCGTCCTCAAGCTATAATGCCTTCATCTGTTTTATCAAGTGATAGCATGCATATCGGCCTTCTGGCTGCAGCAGCACATGCAACAGCTACAAATAGTCGTTTCACCATATTTTACAATCCAAGGTTTGGTACTTTCCAAAATTTTGTCTTATTGTTGTAAAATTGGTAAGTTAGTGCTGGGATCACCTTTCCTTTTTGCAGGGCTTGCCCGTCAGAATTTGTCATTTCCCTGGCAAAGTTTGTTAAATCAGTCTATCATACCCGTGTTTCTGTGGGAATGCGCTTCAGAATGCTATTTGAAACAGAAGAATCAAGTGTTCGCAGGTAAGAATAGTCTAGTTGAAGTTAAGATGGACGCAATGTATTGATCATCACCACCCATATATGGATTTCAGTAAAAAGTTTGCTATGGAACAGTTATATTCCTTGGTTACCTCATTTGCAGTCAAAGCTGCAAATGTGTCTCTCTGACTCTCAGCAAATTTTTAAAATTCGGAAAGGAGAATCTAATACATGCCCTGCCCCAGTAAAAGTAGGAGCAGATTAACTATGGAAACAACTAGTGAACTGATTGAATACTAAATATTTCCATATTAAATAACTTTCTAGATGTAAGAAATAGAAAAAATTCACTCCCAAATTTTCCAATATTTTCCAAATCCAACTTCTGCTAATTACTCCATACCAAATTTCAACGACCATTCTCCAAAAACTGCTTCCATTTATGGCAGTTTGGCCATTTACCATTGTTGCAGTATAATATATCTTTCAGATGTATATTGTAAATCATCATCCTGTGCAGACATTGTGTTTAAATTTTTAAGAGGTTTTCCATTACCTGATTACATGCTTGACTTCCAGGTATATGGGAACCATAACTGATATTAGTGATCTAGATCCTCGGTGGCCGAATTCTCATTGGCGTTCGGTGAAGGTTTGCTGTCTCTATCTCTGAAGCTCCTGTGTGTATGCACAAGTTTGTTCCTTATGCATAATACTATATTTGACTGTTATAATAAACATCTAATTGCAGGTTGGTTGGGATGAATCAACTGCTGGGGAGAGGCAGCCCAGGGTTTCCTTGTGGGAGATTGAGCCATTGACAACATTTCCAATGTATCCTTCTCCATTTCCGTTACGACTAAAGCGGCCATGGCCATCTGGTTTACCCTCTTTCCCTGGTGGGTTTTCATAAATATTAAGGACTCCTGGCTGCTGGCTCTGACTTTAATTGTAATATTTTCCACATCAGTTCATTCAATTATTTCTTTTAAAAATCTTAGGCTTCAAAGATGGTGATCTATCCCAGCTGATGTGGCTTCAAAGAGAGGTTGGAGATCGTTGCTTGCCATCTTTAAATTTTCAAGGGTTTGGAATCGCGCCGTGGATGCAGCCAAGATTAGATTCTACATTGCTTGGTCTACATCCTGACATATATCAAACAATCGCATCTTCTAATGTCCAAGATTCAAGAAGCTTAGCCAAACGGCCAAATCAGTCCCTTCTGCAGTTTCAACAAACCCAGAACGCCTCTCCTCAGCCTGCGGTAGCTCAACACCAGATCCTACAACAAGCTCAAGTTCATTCGCAACCTCAGCTTCAGCAAGCTCTCATGCAGAGTTTTCATGAACATCAAGTGCCTCATGGGGGGCCCCAGAATTTGCTTTTGCAACAGCAGATGCAGAACTGCAATTCATATGATAATCAACAGCACCAGCCGCAGCAGCCACTTCAGCAGCTGGAGCAGTTGCACCATCAGTATTCTGATCAATGTATGCCGAAGGTGATTCCTACAATGGCTTCTATTGTGTCTTCTAGCTCTCAGGCTGTGACTTCACATGCAGTCTCTTCGGCAAGTGCACAACAAATGTTTTCTAGCACCATGGGTGGCTCTGATGTTTCTCCTATGCAGAGTCTGTTGAACTCCTTCTCCCAGGATGGAGGATCACGACTATTCAATCTGCCAGACTCTAGCCCTTTGATTTCTCCTGCTTCCTTACCATCAAAGCGAGTTGCAGTTGAACCTCACCTTCCTTGCAATACTTCCCAATCCTTTGAAGAGCTGGCAGCACCACCTTCTAGGATATCTGAACTGTCTACCTTATTTCCATCATTTGCTGGCCGGGACTTTTCAGCATATCAAGATGGTGGTGTCATGCAGAACAATTTGTTGTTTGGTGTGAATACGGAGCAAGGCGATCTTGCAAACCTCAGAGATCATAGCAGCGGAAACAAGTTATTTGCTACAGATATGCAGCAAAATGAGCTTGTGACCATCACAGTTACAGATAATGGCAGTGAGAATAATTCATTCTCAGTGCCTTATGCTTGTTCTGGTTACCCCACTTCTACTGAAGCCGATTTCCCTCCTGGTTCTGATATGACAACTACCAGTTGTGTAGATGAGTCAGGTTTCTTGCAGTCCTCAGAAAATGTGGACCACGCAAATCCACCCTCCCGAACCTTTGTAAAGGTGTGTGTACTTTCCCTGACATATAACTTGTCTGTAGTGTTTGAGTTACAGTCAAAACAATGCTTTTGTTAGTAGAAAAAATTGATAGATGAGGAGATATCAGATGAGGATAAGGCAAGCCTGTCTTTCTCCTATTCAACTAATGTTCTATAAAATATTAGAATGTTTGTGATATTTCTTCTGTTGCTGTGAATTGGATGATGAATCTTATGCTAGAGTCCGGAAGAAAAAGGATTCTGCAAGGACAAAAATATTTCGACGATGAGAAGATTTAACCTAATAAAGAGACTTCATTTGCAAATTGAAAGAAGAGAAGCCAATTATGAACTTAAGAGAAAATTCTCTGGCCTTCACTCACTTATTCGACTACTGCTGTGTAAACCTGGGGTTTGTCCAACTAGAAAAAAGCCTTGTGCTATTGAGTAACAGTTGGCTGTATTTAAACTCATTACTGCTATGGGCTGTATCTTTCATTGCTGATGTTCTCATCTTTGGATTAGCATCACGTGATGGTTTTTGTTGGACTTGAATTTTTTATGATAGGTTCAAAAGTCAGGGTCCTTCGGGCGTTCGCTGGATATATCCAAATTTAGCAGCTACCATGAACTCCGCAGTGAACTTGCTCGTATGTTTGGTCTTGAAGGCCAACTTGAGGATCCTCTGAGATCAGGCTGGCAGCTTGTATTTGTTGACCACGAGAATGATATTCTCCTCCTTGGTGACGACCCTTGGCAGTAAGTTCTAGTCTTTCTAATTATTTGTACAGTGCCATATTTGGAGATGTTTGAGATTTTTTTTCTTCTGCCTGTTAGCTCTCGTATCTTTTCTGCCTGTTAATTTGGATTAAGGCCATAACATACCCTACCTAAGGCTAAAACAAGTCTGTAATACACGACCCAAAATTTACTGACAAAGAATCAACCAAAGAAACATGTATAGGATCCTTATACCTAATTTTGATTTACCGAAAACCTGAAATAACTAGTAACTAGATTTGAATGCATGACAAAACCCAAACAGATAGTGACCAAAAACTAAAATGACCCTATCTAGACTTCAAGTCACTTGTGCTATTGGTATCTCTAGTTGCGCCTTCTTCCATTCCTTCTGCTGTTTCAGTGGTCTGTATTTATCAATTATCATCAGATCTATTGATTTCTGCACATTATTTTTTGGTACCTCTATTGAGTGTGTGCATTTTTTCCCTCCGCCTTCCATTCCTTGCACATTGGGTCATATTCCTTGTTTTACTTGGTTCTGTGAGCTTGTGTTTGGGTTTACATTACTCTTGGGTAATTTGGAAACACTTAGTCGGGAAAAGTGCGCACACTGCAACACCCCAGACCCCACTCTGAGTGGGATATACTGGGTTTGTTGATGTTGTTTTGTGGTTCCAGCAAGACTTTTCTAATTGTAGATCAGCAAACTTGCTTCTTGTACGGCGTGTCTTTATTTTTATTGTTTAGCACTTACTTTGCTAAGTCTTGTGCAAATATCAGGGAGTTTGTCAACAATGTATCGGTCATCAAGATACTATCACCCCAAGACGTGCAACAAATGGGAAAGGAAGGGCTTGGTCTCTCAAATTCCGTCTCAAGGCCCATGCTTTACAATGGGGCAGGAGAGGACTACACGAGTCAGCAGGCCTCTAGAACTAACTGCAATGGGGTATCAACTATGGCATCGTTCGATTATTGATTACCATGCCATGTACACAACTCGAAGATTATAGTAAGCTGTCTATGACTTGATACCCTTCAGGTGGTTGTCCCTCGACATTGATAGGGGCTGCTGGAACTATAATGTGTAGGTATGTTTAGGTTATGTGCTATGGACTCATTCTATCAGTTGAATACTGTAAATCTAGTACTATTATGTAGCACTTCATGGTTCTCCGTGTCGGTTAACAGATGTGGTGCCATGTGAGTCGCACGACTTACATGACCCATTCAACACGAGATGGTTGGAGCCGTTACTCCTTTAGTGTTCATTACACTTGTGTTCTGTGCAAAGTTGGAACCATATTTTTGCTCAAGCTGTTCAGCAAATTGGTGTTTTTAGCATATGATCCGATTAAAGTGAGCCACTTACAAATATTGAGGAAAATTTGAAAACGCTCTAAATCACAATGGCAGGCATGGGCCCTTAACGCATTCGGATCAAATTAAGTGGAAATGTTTCTCCTTCAAGCTCAATGAGTTCAATCCACTCTAGTCGAGGGGTTGAATGTTGTTTTTGTTATATAGTTGAATTTTGAGACGAATATTTAGTTACTCTTGTGCCGGAATTCCTTTTTCAATTTGTTCGGGATAAAGATGTGTACTTTTTCAGTTCTCAACTTCTAGACTTTTATTTTAAATGAGACTACACTTGGTTCAACCAAGTACTTAATATCTACTCTGGCCTAGTGGTAAGGAGCAAGGGGGTGGGAAGGAGGTCCCGGGTTCGATCCCTGTCGCCTCCCCGGTAACGTGGCTCTTGCTGACCGGTACCGGTTGGGTCATGTGCTCGGGATTTTTTTTTCATCCATACATGGTAACGTGGCTCTTGCTGACCGGTTGGGTCATGTGCTCGGGATTTTTTTTCATCCATACCCGGTAACGTGGCTCTTGCTGACCGGTTGGGTCACTTGCTCGGGATTTACCGCCTTTGATTTGGCGGGTTCCTCGTCATCAAAATAAACAAGTGTTATCTACCAAATTTAATGTTAATTTAAATCTAAATCTTAATTGTATGTTTTATTTTAGTGTGTATACCAAAATTTTCCGGGAAAAGTATAGGTGACATTAAATTTGGTAAACTATGGTGGATGTGGGAGATCCTTGATTTTTTTATTCTTTCTAACCAACTTCAAATTGTATTTACATTTTAAAAGGTCAAATTAACCGTAGTGTTGAATTGATAGCAAATTATGGATAAATAAGTGATTAAATATTTAAATGTCGTTGATTCTGGAAAAAAGAACTGATAAAATGTAATGCAAAATGACCTAAATTGAGGACCGTTTTGAGTGATTAACCCTACCAATGCGCCAGTCTTCTGCATGAGCCACATCAACATTTCGAAGTGGCTCTAGCAAAAGTCCTCTTTCAATCGCAATAATCCTCTTTAGACTGCAGCTCTAGCGGAGTAACTCGCTATTCAATTAGGTGTAAAAATCTTATTATCAAATGACATAATTCAGTTATATCAATGTGGTCAATAGGGTGTCGAAGAATGACTTGGGAGATCCAAATAATACTTAGTGACATTATAAACTATCATCAACATCTCGATATCATCTATAGTTACCATTGTTACAGAGAAGAGAGTCAAACAGTAGATTACCTTGCGGGTAAGAATTGTGATACTTATACTATTATGTTTAACCCTAGTTTTTATAGACCTGTCAAATTATGAGTATAGATGATTTCACTTTGGCTCTAGTATAATAATTAGTCATATAATCCATAGTTCTTTAGAAAAATACTTTGTAATAATTTTTGTTAACAATTAACATGGACCTACACAAGGGAGCACAATCTTTAACATTAAACAACAATATGTATTTTACACCAAAGAAAAAACAACAATATGTATAATAAATACAGAAATATGTATAATAAATAAGCAGTTAGAGTGTAATTTTTTTTTTAGATTTTGCTATGAGCCATTTGCATAACTAAACACTTTTTTTTTACTTTGCAAAAATGCCACTTTTTTTTTTTAAATGGCAAGGGTAGCCCATGAGTTACTTTTGCAAAATAAAAAAAATCACCTGCCTAGCAGGTTGCAAGGGGGGAGGGCCCACGTGAGGGAGGGAAATGATTTTGTAAGATTGGGTTTTGGCGCCAAAAAGGGGTGATTGGATGTGGGTGATGTGATGTCTTACCATGTGGAGGGTATAAAAGAGGAGGATGAGATAAGCTTTTCATTTTCTCAATTTTCTCAGATTTTCTAAAGCATAATCATATGGAGAAAGAGATGGAGAAGGTTCCACCATGGAAGAGAAGCGGAGGGCTTGCAGTTCCAGATGCAAATCACTTGTTGCCTTCATTCTGTGCTCCTGTCAGTGATCAAAATCCTCGTGTCACCTTGGTTTCCCAGAAACCTATCTTCTCGGCTGCAATGGGTAAGTGTTTTTGACAAAGAACTCCTCATCTATGACAAAAACTAGATACTGACGAACGTTTCCCCTCATCCCTCTTTTCACTTTCAGGTGGAAAGGCCTTGGTATGCATTACTCTCATCTTCGATGGTTCTTGGGTTTTCGAGGGAGGCTGATGGGTGTTTAAGAGGGAGAAGGCGCACAAGAATGTCATGATCCAAGAGAGCATCGACTTCACCTCTTTCGAAAAGCTGATCATGGTGAAGGTCGGCGATGATGCTTTATATGAAGAGAGGGCATTGTGTTACATGCTAAAGTCGAAAGAAGGGGGTCATCCAATCACGATAGCCGATGATGATGACCTTGAAGCGTTTAAGTTCCTGAACTCGAAGTCTGGAGAACATCCATGGTCCATGGCCATATATGTTGGTCCATTGCGTAAGGAGAACTTTGAAGTAAAGCAAGCCATCGGGGAAGAACGTTTGAGCGGGACACCTGCATCCGAAAAAGTGGACGAAGTGGATGAGGTTGTGATATGTGAGGCTAAAGGTAAGTCACAACTAAACCCTGTTTCTATAGATGACGTGTTATGTGCTGAGGGAGGGGAGAGCGAGGCCATAGTGAAGACCAAAGACCTGGTTCTGATGAACATTAGTGACATGGATTTCAGATCATCTGACACGGGTATGTGTTCAGGTGACAGGGGAAAAATATCCGGATGTGATCAAATTGGGTGGAACGGATAACTCTTCATCTGACATGGAACATGGGTTGGAGGGGATAGCCATTAGCAGCGAGGATGAGGACGGGTCAACCCCCGAACTCAACGTTGGGGGCTCCAACAATGGCGATCATGTCGGGGTGAAGCTCGAAGAAGAGTGGGAGGATTTGGAGTGGCACGACATTGTCGGGGATAAAAGAATGAGGGTGTCGGTGGATGGGACGGAAGTTGAGGATGAGGTGATGATGAAACTTGAAGATTGCGTGCCGAGGTCTAGCGCACCCCCACCTACAATGGAGATCGTTGAGGTTATGGTGTACAGAATAACACCACACATCTAGGACCCACGACGCAACATCATAGAACTTTCGGAGGGACAAATATTTGCATCGAAGGCTGACGTTGAGACTCAGCTTCACTGGAATGGGGTGGAAAACTGCTTTGAGTTTAGTGTGAATTGAAGTTGACAAAACGTTGTATGTGGTTGGATGTGTGGACAAAAAGTGCACGTGGATGTGTAGGGCAACGCCTTATAATCGCACCACTATGTGGACCATCCAAAAGTATATCCAGAAGCATACTTGTGACCTGAACGTGGCGCACAACCATAGCCGGCATGCTACGCCGAGTATGATTGGACGGAACCTCGTGTCGCCGAGTATGATTGGACGTAAGTTTTGTCACTATTGTGTTGAATTTAGTTAAATAAGAGGTAATTTTATTCAATATTAAAAGCAAATGTGTTTTTTTTATGAAAAAAATAAAAAATAAAGGGTGGTTTTATTCATTAAAAAGGAGAAAATATGAGTTTTGAGCATGAACCGAACTTTGGACAAAACTCAGGGGTACCATCCGGACAAAAAAAAATGTGGGACACCAACCAAAATTGACATAAACTCAGGGACACCAAACAGAATTTCCCTAATACTAAACATAAAAATCTTCCAAATGGTCAATATTGGAAGAATTGGAACTTCAACTTCAATAGAACTATCATATTTGTATTCGTCTCTTTAAACTACTCTTAGAAAAGGATTAAACACGAATCATCAGATTCCCCATTAAGCAGTAGCAAGCTCTCTACATAGTGCCAAACCACATTCAGTAGAGCGACCACTCCTTACTCGAGTCTTTTCTTCCCGAGTTTCAAGGTTATATGATGTCACTCGCCTTCTATACTGTTGGAATAACATTTCACCGTTATTCTTTGGATATACGAAGTGATCCCATCTCCATCTATGGAAGCAAATGTATAACGTTTATTCCAATGCACTGAATGAATATCAGCTCTAAAACTTTCCATCCTACTTGATTTTAGGGGGAATCTTACTATCACATATAAATTGATTATGATTAATTATTTAATCTATCTATATAACATGTGGTTTATTTTGAGAAAATTTTCTTCCTTCAAAAACATTATTAAAATAATATGTTGGATTGATTTTTGGAAAATCATCACAAACCACAATCTATCTATCTATCGTTATATATATATATATTATTTTGGTAATGAATATATATCTAACTAAAAGATAATTTTAGGGGAAAATATATAATGTAGATATAAATTTTATTACATTAAAATATTTGCAAGTAATCCCATGGTTGCCGTTGAAAACAAAACATACTCAATCTATTCCATTTTCCAATATAGGTGCATCATTAATAATTTATCAAGTAAATAATACAGAGTAATTGATTACTAATAGAGTAGGTTATGTGCAATTAACTCAGATGATCTTAAAATAGTTTAGCTGAAAAAACAACCTATTACTCCGTATAATTGCCTTTTCACCTAAGCTATTTTAAGATCATCTGAGTTAATTGCACAGAAACCACTCTATTAGTAATCAATTACTCCATATTCGAACTTAATGTTATAGCATTATCATGTATCGTATGTGAGTTGAGTTGCTGATGGAACTCAAAATTGTTGACGGAATTGTTCTGAACCTTACCGTTGCTTCGCATGTGAGTTGAGTTTATTACTCTTTGATATAACGTTGGTATTATGCAATGTAGAGAAATGGTGTTGATTTTTGTGGCCAAAATTAAATTAGGTTTTCATGATGGAGCCATGTTGGAGGGTTGATGTGGAACATGCAACTTATGATACGGTTTATAGGGTTGAGCAATATAAGACAGTCAGAATCATTAGATTCGTAATGAAGAAAACAATAGAGGAAAAGATTGTTGAATTGCATGAAAGGAAGGCGAAGATCCTTGAATTGGAAAAGGAAGATCATTGAACGGCGAGTGAAGAAGTTGTTCTCTGGAAAACAGGAGGAAGATCAAGAGAGGCTAACTCTGAAGGAATTTCGCAAGGAATTCGAAATTATATTGGATAAGTAAGTAAGTCAGTCACTGTCTAAGTGTGCGTTCGGGATACACTCTAGTTTGTTTGTTAATTGTTTGATTTTTCGCTTCGTAATGTATGTATTAATTTTGTAGGGATGAGACTTTCGGTGGAGAAGCTAAAGAGGGCTTGACTTTGAATGGCGTGTTGTTCCTCTTCACCACATATTGCAAGTGAATACATTTCATTTTACCAAAACACAATACCACACAATGGCAAGTGAAGATTAATAGACCCAATATTTTTTTGGTTGCGGTGTACAGTTGGCTGACCAAAACATACACGCATACACGCATAAAAGTAAAGCACAACCACCGGGCTTGAGACATACACGCATAAAAGTAGATATAACCTCAATCATTTACAACTCATCCCAAAATTTCTTCAATTTGCCATAATAGACTGCAACGAAAGTATTTTCTTGCTTAATATTGCACAATTCCTTTTGGAGTTGAAAGATCAAGAGAGCATTTGACTCAACATATCTTTCCATGAGGAGTGTCCATCTTGCTCGAAAACGAATGTGTAATCACTCCGGATCATACAAAGTAATGACATATTATTTATGATTCTGAGTTTTTGGTTGATGAGACTTACCTAACAATGTACCCCACGGGGAGTGTCCATTTGCTCGAAAGCTAATGCATAATCACTCTGAATCATACAAAGTAATGACATATTATTTATGATTCTAAGTTTTGGTTGAGGAGACTTACCTAACAATGTACCCCACGGGGAGTGTCTATTCTGCTCGAAAGAGAATGCGCAATCACTTTGGATCATACAAACCAATGACATCTCATTTATGTTTCTAGGTTATGGTTGAGGAGGCTCACCTAGCAACGTCCTTCCACGGGGAATGTCCATCTTGCTCTAAAGCGAATGCGTAATTACTCCGGACCATGGGATTGCAAGTAATCCCATGATTGCAGTTGAAAACAAAACATACTCAATCTATACCATATTTCCAATATAGGTGCACCATTAATAATTTATCAAGTAAATAATACGGAGTAATTGATTACTTATATAGTAGGTTATGTGCAATTAACTTAGATGATCTTAAAATAGATTAGCTGAAAAAACAACCTATTACTCCGTATTATTGCTTTTTCACCTAAGCTATTTTAAGAACATTTGAGTTAATTGCACAGAAACCACTCTATTAGTAATCAATTACTCCATATTCGAACTTAATGTTATATCATTATCATGTATCGTATGTGAGTTGAGTTGCTGATAGAACTCAAATTTGTTGAGGGAATTGTTCTGAACCTTACCGTTGCTTTACATGTGAGTTGAGTTTATTACTCTTTGATATAATGTTGGTATTATGCAATGCAGATAAATGGTGCGGATTTTTGTGGCCAAAATTAAATTAGAATTTAATGATAGAGCCATGTTGGAGGGTTGATGTGGAGCATGCAACTTATGATACAGTTTATAGGGTTGGGCAATATAAGACAGTCAGAATCATTAGATTCGTAATGAAGAAAACAATAGAGGAAAAGATTGTTGAATTGCATGAAAGGAAGGCGAAGATCATTGAATTGGAAAAGGAAGATCCTTGAACGGAGAGTGAAGAAGTTGTTCTCTGGAAAACAAGAGGAAGATCAAGAGAGCCTAACTCTGAAGGAATTACGCAAGGAATTTGAAATTATGTTGGATAAGTAAGTCAGTCAGTCACTGTCCAAGTGTGCGTTTGGGATACACTCTAGCTTGTTTGTTAATTGTTTGATTTTTCGCTTCGTAATGTATGTATTAATTTTGTAGGGATGTGACTTTCGGTGAAGAAGCTAAAGAGTGCTTGACTTTGAATGGCTTGTTGTTCCTCTTCACCACAGATGGCAAGTGAATACAGTCATTTTAGCAAAACACAATAGCAAGTGAATACATTTCATTTTACCAAAACACAATACCACACAATGGCAAGTGAAGATTGATGGGTATGGGTCATTTGTCTGCTCGAAAGAGACTGCGCAATCACTTCGAATCAAAGAGTGGTGGGTATGTACCCCACGGGGAGTGTCCATCTGCTCGAAAGCGAATTCATAATCACTCCGAATCATACAAAGTAATGACATATTATTTATGATTCTAAGTTTTAGTTGAGAAGACTTACCTAACAATGTACCCCACGGGGAATGTCCATCTTGCTCGAAAGAAAATGCGCAATCACTTTGGATCATACAAACCAATGACATCTCATTTATGTTTCTAGATTTTGGTTGAGGAGGCTCACCTAGCAACGTCCTTCCACGGGGAATGTGAATCTTGCTCTAAAGCGAATGCTTAATCACTCCGGATCATACAAAGTAATGACATATTATTTATGATTCTAAGTTTTGGTTGAGTAGACTTACCTAACAACGTCCCCCACGGGGAGTGTTCATCCTGCTCGAAAAAGAATGCACAATCACTTTGGATCATACAAACTAATGACATCTCATTCATGTTTCTAGGTTTTGGTTGAGTAGGCTCACCTAGCAACGTCCCCCACGGGGAATGTTCATCCTGCCCGAAAGCGAATGCGTAATCACTCTGGATCATACAAAGTAATGACATCTCATTTATGATTCTAGGTTTTCGTTAAGGAGAGTTACCTAGCAACGTCCCCCACGGGGGTGTCCATCCTACTCGAAAGTGAATACATAATCACTCCAAATCATACAAAGCAATGACATTTCATTTTCGGTCCATAGACGAGCTTGACCCACGAGGGATATGGAAGGAGTTGAAGGAGCAGAGAAACTTTCGAGATAGACAAATGAAATATTGTAACTTGATGACAAGATGGGAATTGGAAAACATAATACATATAGTGTTGTATTGTATGTAAATGTAAATGGGCTCATCCAATAGGCCTGACCAACATATATCCGGCTCATATATAACCAAACCAAAATAAATAAATAAACTAATTAAAATATCTCAATTATTTTTTCCTAGCAATAAATCCAACAAAAAACTCTAAAATATAATATTTTTTTTTGTTTTTTTTATAAGGAAAAAATTCGGGTGGTGGTTAGCCAACCCGAGAGCATCCTAAAGGATGAGATCACGAAGATTTGAAAGAAATACAAACACAAAATACGTCAAATTAACACCCAAAGTAAACCCGGAAAAACCCCAAACCCTAAGCAACCGGGACTTTTTTCCTTTTTCCTTTTTTTTTATCACTTTTTCCTTCTTTCCTTTTTTATTTTTGGCCCTTTACCTCATACCCCAGATAATTAACCGGGACTTTTTTACAAAATTTTGGGTTTTGGGTTACTTGTGCTATTTTTCAAAAGGATGTGCAATTTTTGCCAAGTTTGCAAAAAAAGTGTGTTATTTACTATAATTTCCTCTTTTGCTATTTGGTTTTCTATTTCTGACATTTTTCAAAGGAGTGTTTTTACTCATTTTTTTTTTATACAAGGTGAGAGTTTGTGGTGTGTTAACAACAGTTGTACCACCACCAAAGAGCATCCTTGCGGACGAGAGTCTGAAACTCTAGGTCGGAGCTCCAAGAGAACGAGACATAATCCAAAGTCAAGTGTGTAAGTCGATCGGCCGCCCTGTTAACCTCCCTGAAGACGTGAGTAACGGAGACCCTCTTAAAGGAACCGAGGAGAAGTAGAGTGTCCGAAATCAGAATCTCGATCTCTACTAATTGTTTATTTTTTGGTCCAGTCCCTACTAGAAAACCACCCCTTAAATATGGTATTTTGCATAAAACCACCCCTTAAAATCGAAATTGCAGAAAACCACCCTTTAAATAGTATCCGTTATCAAATCACCACCCCACACCAATTTTCTGTCAAAAATCCATTAGAACTCAAGGGGTGGGTTTACTCAGTGAGTCCACTCGCCCAACTCGGCCGAGTCAACTCATTGTCTTCTTCCTCCAAATTGGGTAGTAGGGGCTTTAATGGGGGGTTGGTTAATTTCCATTGTTTCACCTTCAAAATACCTCTATTAAGTTCTAATCACTCCCTTCATCTAAAAAACGTGTTCAATTTTTAATTTAATCTAATGATTCAACCTCAATACCGTTCAAGTTCGTTTTTGCCCAAATTGAAATCGACGTCGTTTTGAATAATTTTGAAGCCGTTTCTTGTAATTGAATATACAAAATCAATCAACAAATAAAATGAAAGAGATTGGTGTATTCAATTGTGAGTTTTATGGACTCCATCCACTCTCCCTACAAAAGGGGATTTCGTCCTCTTTAGGACCCTATTCCACCATTGTTGGCTAAAATCTGAGCTCTTAAATTACTCTATCGTGTTCATTATACCTCAAGCGTCGTTTTAGTGGAAAAAGCCCTCTCAAAACTGTGCAAAATAATCGGATTCCATTTCCGACATAAGCTACTCGGAGGTTGCAGCCCGCCACCCTGTCATTGTTTTCGCCGCCTCCTTGCACCACCAGGAGATCCGCCGCACCACCAGAAGTTCGTAGCCTCCTACCTTTTGCCTTTCCGTGCCTCCAAACTCCACCGGGAATCTACCGAAGCCTCGCCGAAGTATTTTGCCGCCGATGTCCTGGTCTGGTACTCTAATGGTGTCAATTTGGGGAGGAAGATGAATTAATTGTATTCTTCCTCCCATACTTTTTATTTTTATTAAATATACCCTTATTTCAATGATAAAAAATAGGGGTAAAATAGTCATTTCACATATTTAACGGAACTTTGACAGAACAGTGGTGTGGCCGTGTGGGGTGGTGATTTGCTAACAGATGCTATTTAAAGGGTGGTTTTCTGCAATTTTGATTTTAAGGGGTGGTTTTGTGGAAAAGACCCCATTTAAGAGGGAATAGGATCCTCTTCTAATGGAGAGTTCCTAATATGTTCCTAATAAGTAGATCTTAACCGTTGAAATATATCAATGGTGAAGATCTATTTTAAATTAATTAACCCTAATTTTAACTTCTAATTTCTCCATTCATCTGTTCATTACAGCTTCTCTGGCGACTGGCTCTCTCTATCTTCTCTATCTCATGTTCTCATTCAAAGACTCCGACTTCCTCGCCCACCGTCGATGTCCAGTACATCGAAGGCCTTCCGCTGTCGGCCTCCCATAGCCCATGAGTCTGTTACCGTCCTTCCTCGGTCCATCGGACGCTCCCCGCCACCCCCTGCAGTGGAGTACGAAATTCATTATTGGATCATATATTCAGATTAGTTTGTTTTTTTAATTGGGAATGAGTTCGAAATGGATATTGAACGTTTGAGGACAAGCACTGCTTTTTTCTTCTTTTCATCAACTATTAAACCTATTACTGTCATATTTGGTTCGATTCAAATCCCCTTGAATTTGTCATGGAGAAATTGAATAGTGGGCTTGAGATTGCTTGAATCTGAATTACCTTTGTTCCAGATTTTTTTTCCTGAATTAAGTCACATTTGGTTGATTTCGGTTGCGGTGAAACTTCTTGATCTTGAAAATTCCTAATTGGTTGCCCATATTCATTTCTACAAGGTTTGATTGCTTGATATTTCTTCAAGGTTTGACGTGGCGGTCAATTTTAATGGAAAATATAATGCCTACATCTTGCTAACTGTTAAGCATTAATATTCAGTGCATTGTTTGTTTTAATTTGTTCTTCTATATGCTGCTGAATGACTATTGGTTTCAAATGTGTGGTGAATGGTGATGCATCTATATATACTCTGTTAACTTCTATGCTTTTCAATTTTCAAATCTAGTTCTCGAATCTTGTTGGAGCATTAACATAATGGATCTTTGAAAAGTGACTATGGTAAATTGTGTGATTTCTGGCTTTATGTTTGAGATGGAATTTGCACTGAACTTGTTTTCCAATTTGTATGTTTACAAGTATCCTATTAGCTCAATTGGTAGAGCGGTGTGTTTACGCACAAAGACGCGAGTTCAAATCCCACATAGGCTAATATGTTTTCTTAAACACATTGATAAACTATTCCATTATTTGAAATGTCAATCGGAAAGATTGTTGTTGCAATTTTCTTGGAAAACAATATGCCTTGATTTTGGTAAATAGAGCCACTATCAATAAACAAGTGTTCAACAGCTTTTTGTTTATGCTAATGCCCCATGACAAGAGTGGTAAAACATATCAAGAAGCCCAAGTGCAGTTTGCTCTTGAAAGAGGCATTCCTGCTATATTAGATATGCCACTCCAGTTTATCAGAAGCTGGATGAAGATGTTCAGTTTTGAAATGGTGGTATACCACTTCTATTTTGACCATTTTTTTTTTAATCTTTAACTTTTTGTTATCTTCTAAATGTTAATTCTTTGTTTGCTTCTTCAGCCATGTCTCAGCTAACAAAATCAATGTGCTGGGAACTTATTGTCAAGAAAAATGACAAAGTGAATGAAGTAGGTCACTGTAGCAATATGCTCTCAATCTGATGATCGTAATGCATCCTCGTAATTTCCCTTTCGTTGACACTCAAGGTTTCGAGTTTTGACAAGAGACTACAAATTTAATGGCTACACGTACAATTAAGCACCCTTTTCGTACTGTTTTAACTTTTAAGTATGATTAGAAGGCCAGTAAAGTACTTAAACTGGTTTCTCCACAGGAATGTTCCATTGCAATCGTGCTTGCACAAAGTTGCTGAGGGTGATTCAGAACGCGGTTCTAACTGGCCGGAGCCTGTTCGATCGATTGTAACTGCGATTTCTGATGCACTTCTCTCCCGTCTTCTATTCCCTTTTCTTCCCTTTAAAAACGATTTGAAAATGAAAATCAAGAGAAAAGGGAGTCAGATAGGAGAGGATCGATGAAGAATGTAGTACGTGATAGGAGGGAGAGGATCGATGGAGAGGAGGCGTCTATACAGTCCAAGAGGACGAGAGATTGAGATTTTTAGGTTTATGGGTTAATTAATTTGTGATAATTAATCCTAGCCATCGGCTTGATTGAACGGCTGAGATCACTTTATTAGGAGGTTATTAGGCAAATTCCATTAGGAGAGGATCTTGATCCATTTAAGGGGTGGTTTCCTTTTAATCATGCACTTAAAAACTACATTATGAATTATGATTAACTTTTATTTTTGAGTGGGTGTATTGTTTTGGCTCTTTGGCGGTCTATCCTCTCGATCACTTCTCAGTTCCGATTGAGGATTTGTTCTTCCACCCGCGCTACGATTCGAAGATTCACACGCTGGGCGTCTCCAATTCGTGGATTTGATGACCGGCTACACAAAAGGTTATCATTATTTCCCCCTTTTCTCTTTGAATCCGAAAGTAGTGTGTTCGAATTTAAGCTTGTTCTGTCTTCTTTCTCAATCCTTTTATTGATATGTGAGGTTGAAAATCGCGATGTTTATTTTGCGAATTGGGCGATTTTAAGTTCGCCGACAATATTTATGTGAAGATCTGGAATTTCTCATGGCGGATTCCATTCTGGATAGAGTAATAATGAGAGGTGGTAGTAGAACAAGGGAAATTGAATAAGATTTAGAAGCTTGCTTTTGAGAATTACGACTTGAATTGAAGAAGAAGAAGACACTCATTCTTACGACTTGAATTGAAGAACCCACCTCCGACCGCCGCTGCCGCCTGCCAGCTCCACCTCCGGCCAACCCTGGCACTGGCGCACCGCCGCAACCCAGCCCCGCACTGGCGCACTCCCGTATCCCGCACAGCCGGCCTCTTCAATCTTCATTGTTCTCTTTCTTCACTCCTTCGATCTAGACCTAGATTGGTTAGCTTTCTTCCTCTTCTTTTTAATTTGATTGTTTTTAAATTCAATTGATTGAGTAAGAATCATTTTAGATTAGAATTTGTAGATTTGATAATCAATTTGGGGAAATTTCAACCGGTTTGTTTAGTTCTTTGGAAATTCGAATGCGCACTGTATGTCTAGAGGCCGATGGATTGGGTTTTTTCTTGCCCAACAAAAACCAAAGCTTGCATCAATAATATATCCAGAATACAGAAAATATTAATATATATATTGTATTATGACCACAAATATATATAAAATCCATTAGCTCAATTGATCGATCTCCACTGTATTAATCTGTCTCCCTAGTTAAGTACCTGCAACATGGTGGGGGTGGGGAAGATGAATATGATCAAACTAACAAGGCATTATATGTATGAAATTAATTAATTAATAATTATTGAAATTAGAAAGAAAGAAGAAAAGGGTGCTTTATTGGTTCATAGAACATTATCAATTTGATCGGGCAACCCTAATGATTTTAAAGACATAGTTTTCATGCTTCAATTCAAATAGACATTTCTTGGAAAAAAAATTTAGCCCCCCTACAAAAACTTCTGGATCCGCCACCGATTCATAGTATTATTGTTAACTTTTCATACCATACGAAAAATGTTTTGGTTCTTTAAAAATTGGAAGAGGGTTTATTTATTTCTTATGAAGTGAGAATACTGAAGTTCTTACAAATATTCTAAATGATTCCATACAGATTTTGGACTTGGTGGCTAGCTGAGCTATCACTCCACAAGTCATGGACATCTCCAACACAGAATCTTACCCGACAAGCAAAGGCGTTTCTGCCGATGACATGCCTGACTGGCTCCTGATCGGAATCTTGTTACACCTCCCAGTGAAATCCATTTTCAGGCTTCAATGTGTCTGCAAGCGTTGGGAGTCCCTGATTAACGACCCTTCGTTTGCTCACTTGTATACTGCTCGTATGGTTGAGAAGGATGGGCAGCACACCTTGCACTGGACCCTCCTTTTCTGTTACATGAACAGCTACTGTGGCAGGATAGCTCCCGCCAATCTCGGCCTTCATGCTGCTTTCAAGCTTTGCAACTCTGAATATTTTGAGCTGCTGCATTCGCCTCAGTTTCGGTATCTTAATCAAGGATCACTCGACAGTTGCAGACTTCTTGCGTGCGACAATGGCTTGTTATTGTGCTGCATCAATCAGTACTGGCAAGAATTTTATACCGTATGCAATCCTTTGACCGGACACTGGGTTTCGCTCCCTAGACGTCAACAGCTTCACAAATGGGTAAGCATTGGCTTCACCGTTGAACCAGAAGATGGTTCTTTCCAAATCGTAAGAATCGCAGAGTTTACCAGCTCATCAAGCGTGCTCGACTTGGAAATATACTCTTCGAAAGAGGGTAAATGGATTGAGAGGAAGCTGACTTGTCCTAGCCCTGTTTGCCTGTTCATCACGCACCGTCAGGCTGTAGCTTACAAGGGTATCCTCCACTGGAGGGAGTACAACAACCGAATCATAGCGTGCGACGTGAAGGCCAACAGAAACGAGTGCCGCTTGATCGACATGCCTAGGGACCGGGACAGAGATGGCCAGGGAGTCCTCAGAGTTTCCAATGGTGGCTTGTACTATTTCGAGATCTGCACCCGGCTCCATACTCGTGGGTTCGACCTGTGGGAGCTCAAGGACTACGAGATGGGAGGCTGGTGTTTACTGTACAGGATCTCAGTTAACGACATCTGCTCAACCGATCCCCGAGTGCTCAGGACACTAAGGTGCGGCAGGTTCACTCTCCACCCTTTGGCACTGCACCCTTTCGATTCGGATATCGTTTACTTGATGTGTGGAGACCATCTGGCTTCTTGTAATCTAAGTTCCCGGATGCTGGAAACCACACAAAGCGACCGCCTTCCGTTGAATTGCATCGACTCGTGGACGGTTGTTCCGTTCGTGTTGCCGCGGTGGCCTACTCCGGTTCCACGGCTACAATGGCAAGGCTAGTCGTCTTCGTAAATCAGTGGTGGCCTACTTCGCGCCAAAGCTCGATAAGGGAGTTATAATGGTCTCTCACAGGTCGATCGTGAGAGGTCCCAAAACCCGTGGTTAAGAGAGAAGGTTTATTGTCAACTCATCTTGCCTTATAGGGGATCGATCGAGGCAAATCTTGTATTTGTGATCCATATAGTTGTATTGCATATGCTTTGTTTGTTTAGTGAAACTACATAAACAAGAAGGTTGTTTATTTTACAAAACCACCAATTCAACATTTTTAACAGGTTACCAATGAACTTCAATATTTTTAACTATGCAAATTCAGTTCGGATCCTCTGCTTCACTCCGGTTTATCACAAAATTATTTCTTGTATATATAAATATTGAAAAAAAATTTACAGAATATTTTTATATTCTTTACTCTGGATATTTAAAACATGAATTTTCATAATAAAATTTTATAAACATATCCATATAAGGTATAGAATTTTCAAAAAAAAATCAATGTTTATTTATTCCCGAAATAATTTTGTGATATACCGGATGGATCGGCGGACCGGAGGATCCGTCCAATTGGCCATTATTTATTAATAAAAATACTAAAAATAAATACGCACGCATAAACCAGTTCTACTGCTGCATATGTGAAGATCAGATTTTATACCGGGAAGAAAAATTATAAATCCGTCACCCAATATATATAAATATAAATATTTTTTTTATTTAAAAAAAAATCCGATTTTTTTATTTATTTAAAAAAGGGCATAAACAGCTCCACTTCTCCCCTACCGTCTTCCCCGGATCCATAACACAGGAGCAAATATGGAGGAATACCTCAACGCTTACGTCATCCTTTCCAAAAAAAAAAAATTTAAATTCTTAATTTCAACTTCTCACGTTCTTCCTTCTCCCATTTTCCAACCATCAAATTTATGAATTTTTTTTTTATCTGTCATTCCCCCACAATCGCCGTTCCTCTCTACGCATTTTACAAAAAACTCCATTTTTCGCACGTTGAGAGAGAGAGAGAGTGTGTGTTCATCATGGATGCAAATCGAATCTCGCCTCCAGGTAAACCCCCCCACCCCCGCATTTTCGATTTCAGCGCGGTTTGTTTCAATTGACTAATGTTTTTTTTTTTTACGAATTTGAGGTTTTTTGTCCTAAGCAAGGCGGAGATTTTGTGTTCTTTAATACGGATCTTGTTAATTTGTGGATTTTTGGTTCCGATTAGCGTGTAATCTGGATTTCTTTTCGATTTGGTGTGTGCCGTTGTAATGATTGTATGAATTAGGCGACATTGAGTAGTATACAATGGAACAGTGAAGTTTGCGGTTCCAATTTCCTTTCTTTTGCGATTTGTAGGGAATGTTGGATGTGATCATCGCTATTACGGAATCAAATTGATTCTGTTGGCGTGAGGGCTGTTTCTTGAGGAGAGGGAGAGGGGAGAGAAATCGGTGATTGTTTTGGTATAGTACAGACATATGCCAGGGAGCCAGACAGCTGAGTCGAGCGATCATGAGGAGGAAACGGGGCCTAGAGAGTTCAGTGCCAATGGCGTTTCCATGCCAACAGCTGAGGTTGAAGCCAAACTAGATGCCGGAAATATCGATGAAGCTGAATCTTCATTGCGGGAGCGTTTATCTCTCAATGTTGAGGTAATTTCCTAATTTGCTTATATTATGGTATCAATCCATTTTATTTTTGTGTGGCTGATTTAGCTTTTAAGAGGATTTTAGGAAACTTATGAACGTGTTCTGAATTCTGATGATCTTCATTTGCATTGTTGCATCCTTGTTTGACTGCAGTAGTAAGTTTGTTCAAGAACAGTACTGTCTAATTTTTTTCTGTTCCTTGTGGACCATGTCCATCAACTTATTCCTCTTGTTACGAAAAATGTAGTAGACTAAATAATTGAACCTCCTTCTTTTTGATATCAAGGCATCACAACACACAAGTCCTATGGCAACAGCCAACAAGCACATGCCTTCCAACAATGTATCATATGCTATAATATGTAATGCTATGAGCCTTTGACTAACTTTTGTCGTTCTTCATTGTAATGCATAATACGAGAAAGAGAGTAAGTCGATTAGTTTCCTCTCAAGGCCTTCCTGTTTATTATGTTGATCCTCACAGCGTAGTCTCTTGGAAATTGAAATTGGGATTTGCGTGGCCAATTGGGCGATTTGAACTACTCTTCCGTGATTGATTTCATTCATCTCTTGCAATTTAGATCCCACATACCCTGCTGGTGGTTGGAATACTTTCTCTTCAATTATAGAAGTGGAGTTTGTATCAGTGAGTCAGTGACTAAAGCATTTCTTAATGTGGATGTGGGTTTTGTAGGAATCTTCATTTGGATAGAACCCAACTTTTTCTTTTAAATATATTTGACGGGCTGCACTAATGAGCCTGTGATCTATATAAGTTTATTTTCACCTTAAACATGCTAAGCTGAAACTGTGATGATTTCTGTTTGCTGATTGCAGTGACAGCATTTCGTTGAATTTAAGTTCAGTATATCTGTTTATTTATGAAATTAGGAAGGGAGTTCTTGTTGCTATTACAGTTTGGTCCTTGTGCGATGATTTAAACAAGTTTAAGTGACTATATACTTAATGGGGAGAGAATTTGAACTCTTGACATATACTTCTACTTATCATCAAGTTGAACCAGTTTTGCTTTTCTGCAGGAAGCCAGGGCTCTATTGGGACGATTAGAGTACCAAAGAGGTAATATAGAAGGTGCTCTTCGGGTATTTGATGGGATCGATCTTCAGGCTGCTATACATAAGCTGCAACCTAGTCTTAATGATAAGTCCCAAGGTAAGAAGGGCCGTCCTCGCGGTGACTCTGAGCATTCTGTCTGCCAACAGGCTGCTAGCCTGGTTCTTGAAGCGATATATTTGAAAGCAAAATCACTTCAGAAACTTCGGAAGTTTACTGGTATGTAACTTCTTACAACTATGGATGACCTTTTCTGGGTTAAATTCCACATATATGTGCATCCTTCCTCACTTTTGCTTTTCCTCTCTATTGAGTAATTTGCTTCTTTTTTTTTTTTCTGAAGATGCTGCAGTTGAATGTAAAAGTGTCCTTGATGCTGTTGAAAGTATATTCCAGCAGGGCGTAGTCGATCCACAAGTTGATACTAGGTTGCAAGATACAGTTAGCCGAGCTGTAGAATTGCTTCCA
The DNA here is from genome assembly GCA_037127255.1 of Persicaria tinctoria. Taxonomy (NCBI): domain Eukaryota; kingdom Viridiplantae; phylum Streptophyta; class Magnoliopsida; order Caryophyllales; family Polygonaceae; genus Persicaria; species Persicaria tinctoria. Next base: position 88,702,003 of record JBANSL010000002.1, on the reverse strand, counting down.
GAAGTTTGGAAGCAGGCTGGATGTCATGATGAAGCTATCAGCGCTTATAGGCGTGCTCTGCTCAATCAATGGAACCTGGATAATGATTGCTGTTCGAGGATTCAGAAAAGATTTGCAGTGTTTCTTTTGTATAGTGGAATTGAGGCTGGTCCACCAAGCTTATCAGTTCAAGTTGAGGGTGCATATATACCAAAAAACAATTTAGAAGAAGCAATTCTACTTCTGATGATTCTGTTGCGGAAGTATAATCGTGGCAAAACTAGGTGGGATCCATCAGCTATGGAGCACCTTACATTCGCATTATCCCTCTGCAATCAGACTTCTGTTTTGGCAAAGCAGTTTGAAGAGCTTTTACCTGGAACTTATCATCGTATTGACCGTTGGAATGCTTTGGCACTTTGCCACTGCACTGCAGGGGATAACAATGGCTCCTTAGAGTTATTGAGAAAGTCTTTGCACAAGGTTGAAAGACCAGATGGCATTATGCCACTTTTAATGGCTGCAAGGATTTGTAGTGAGGATCCTTTTCTTGCAGCCGAAGGTGCAGAATATGCACAGAGGGCAGTCACCAATGCCCAGGGAACAGATGAACATCTAAAAGGTGCGGCTTTACGTATGCTAGGGCTTTGCTATGGAAAGCAAGCCAAAAACTCTTCGTCGGACTATGAGAGATCTCATTTGCATTCACAAGCATTGAAGTCCTTGGAGGATGCTATTGCCTTTGAGCCAAGCAATAGTGATGTGCTTTTTGATCTGGGCGTTCAGTATGCGGAGCAGCGGAATCTAAACACTGCTTTGCGTTATGTGAAGAGATTTATTGATGCAACTGGTGGATCCGTATTGAAAGGTTGGAGACTGCTTGCTTTGATACTGTCTGCTCAGAAACGATTTTCAGAAGCTCAGGTGGTCATTGATGCTGCTCTGGACGAAACGGTAAAATGGGAGCAGAGGCCGCTACTCAGGATGAAAGCAAAACTGAAAATCTCTCAGTCAATGCCAACAGATGCCATAGAAACATATCGCTATCTCCTAGCACTGGTTCAAGCTCAAAGGAAAGCTTTTGGCCCCCCCAAAAACACTCAGGAGGTATGAATTTTCTCTTCTCTGTGAGTATGAATCTTGGCACCTCTGTTTCCGTCGAGTTTATCTATTTCCAAAACTTCTTTAAGTTAGAAATCCAGTCAAGTGGCAAATTCCAGAACGGAAAAAGAAAGCAAACTATCAAGGGAGGAATTGTTTAGAAAATTGTAAAATGCAATGTTTTCCTTTTAAGTTTAGCATAACAAAAATAAATGATCTAGTCAAGCATGTAACTCCCTCACTTGCTTCTCGCTGCTTAACAGTAAGAGTTTTATAGTGTTGCCAGTTCAAATAGCTATCTGGGTATGGTTGCCTGGGTTGATGCTTGATTCTGTCACGGGATTAGTTAACTCAAAGTTCTATTCATGTAGTTCTGCACAAAAGATGTCCAAGGAACACCGTATTTATGTTTTAAATGGTAAATGTTCTCATTCTGAAACAAAATGTTTCATACCATTTCATACCACATAAACCATAATATCCCACACAGAAAAATACTTCACGTAATAGAAAAGGAATAAATATTATTATGGGAAACAATATGATCTCCTGATAATAAAGAACTGTTCAACACCATCAGTTAACTATTAGAATGGAAAGAATGAAGTCAGATAGATCTTATTTGACCTCCCATCCAGGCTTCCAGCCCTTTATCTTGTGGCTATACACCTGGCTGAAATACGGTAGAACTTGCTTTATTGTCAATCTTTTGCCGAGTTTCGTATCTGTCAGGTTAACAAATGTGCAATTAAAATACCAAACTTGATTTACATTTTGTACTTGCTTTTTCAGAGTATGTTGGACATCTCTAATTGATCGCATTCTTGCCCCATTACTCTTTCATAGGCTGATGAAGATAAAATGAGTGAATTTGAAGTTTGGCATGGTCTTGCAAATTTATATTCGTCCCTCTCACACTGGAAGGACGTTGAAGTGTGCCTGGAAAAAGCCGGGGCACTGAAGCAATACACTCCAGAGATGCTGCATGCTGAAGGCAAGAATTTGATCCGAAACATTATAAGAATACTCACTTTGGCAAGTCAAATTATTATCTTGGTGCCATCTTGTTATTGGAATTATAGAATAAGAGGGCTATTCTCGTTACATAGGCCTTAACGGAGGATGGTATAGTAAGTCCATAGCTCTTAAAAAAAAAACTCTACAAACTTTCTTAAATTGAAAGAATATCTATGTGGCTGAAATTTTGAAATGGTACATGTTTTATTACTTTATAACCAAGGGGGAAAAAGGTATTAAAATGCATGATAGATTGTCATGTGGATGAGTGGATGAAGGAAATCGTCTAATCAATTCATCATGCATCTTGTTAGTAGAATGGTTATATTGAAGGAAAGCGCATTTGCGCCCACGGCTGAGTAGATTAATCTTTTGAGCTATGCATTATTTGTTCTGTTACATTCAATTGGTGGAGTGCTCTAAAACTACTACTGTCTGAGCTCCTGAATCTTTTGAGCTATGCATAATGTACATGTGCATTTTCTTACTTGCAAAAGATACATCTCTTATTAGTTGTTTCTTCCAGGTATGATGTGTGAAGGGAAAGGTGAGCTAAAAGAAGCCATGGCGGCTTACATCAATGCTCTCTTTCTAAATCCGAAGTATGTGCCCTGCAAGATACTGTTAGGTTCTCTGCTTCCAAAACTAAGCTCACTGGCTCTGCCCGTGGCAAGGAGCTTGCTTGCAGATGCGTTGCGGATGGAACCCACAAACCGCAAGGCATGGTATTCCCTAGGATTGGTACACAAAGAAGATGGGAGGATGGCTGATGCCTCAGAGTGCTTCCAGGCCGCTGCCATCCTCGAAGAATCAGATCCTATTGAAAGTTTCAGCTCCTTGCCATAGCTATGATCTGTTGTCTCCCTCAGGTAACACCTTTTTCAATTTAAGGACCTCTTATTTTCCTTTGCGGGTTCTTGCTCAACACTTGTAGTGGAAAAAGGTTGTAGATTCAAGGTGATTGACGGAGCTCTTAACTTAGTTACTGACAAATAAACAAACCAACAAACACACACACAGACACTTGTAGAAGGACAGGGATAGAACAAGAAGCAAGAGAATTTTACCCCCAGTTGATCCTCGGAATTTGAGGGCACTTCCTGGTGAATTTGAGTGAGAAAAGTGAAGTTAAAAGCTTCTAAATTGTGTTGTAGAAGTTAAAATCTATACTAATGTTGTCATGAGACTTCTGTTGCCAAGGATGTTGTGAATATACCTTCTATTCAAATTGAGTTCAATTTCCCCCCTTCACTAGTGTTAAGCTTTTTTCTTACTGAAAATTTTAACTGTCGGTACCGAGACAATGCATAAGCTATTGAAAAGAAAGCTATTTTTCGGTACCTTCACTAGGGTCTGGATATGTACCACTTGCTTATTGAGCTACAATGTAATGTAGGTTGATGAAGAACCTATAATGTATAATATCAATATGTGCTGGATGATGCTGCGCCAAACGAACCATGGCTTCCCATCGGAATCCATGTTTCCCTAAATCGAGTTCCTTCAGTACAAGACTTTTGCTCATATGCTGGAAAGTTGGTGGGGTTTGAATTTAGGGTCAGTTTGTTGAACATATTTATACCTTGTACGGTTATGGTAATCGGCAGTAATGTGTTAACACTTGAATAGACCTTTGGGAATGGAAGGGCCGAAAGGCGCCCTCCAGAGGGGGTAAGCCAAACTCTCTGCAACGTCGATTGAGCAATTGTTTGTTGGTTAAGTAAACATGTTGAAACAGCACTTCCCGCCCAACACCATTTTGCTGCATCTCTATTGCAGCCAGCTGAATTGCTGTCACGCCTCGACATATGCAAGTTGGACGGGAAGTGTTGTTTCCAGTGGCGGATGGGTGAGTAATGCATTAGGATCTGCATTTGTTGAAATCAAGATACAAGAACACTAACCCCCTAATGATTTTATGGACCAAGGGATCGAAATCCATGGCGGATGGGTGACTATGTTGTTTTATTATTGACCACAAAACTGAGATGAAGTTGAGCCATTCATTTCAAAATCAGCATGAGTTTGTTTTGGTTAAACAATAACACCATAAGAAGAAGAAGAAGAAGAAGAACAACAACAAAAAAATAACACCACCACCGGTCCACCACCACAACAACAAAGTGTTCATTTTCGATACAATACAAAATAGAATAGATTGTGACAGAGTACGTGCTCTCCTTTCCACGAAGCCAAATTATGCGTCTCCAAAACATGTCCCTCTCTCCTTCTCTCATGTGACCCGAAATGGTAACAAAGTGGTAGATAAGATTGCACACATTTGCCGTTCTATCAGAGATTTCGATGTACACTCTAATATAGGCATACAAGACCTCGTCCGCTAGGATGCTACCGGGTAGGATTTTTCTATCCGAATTATTACCTGAAAATAAAATAAAAAAAGTGGTCGTAGATGTTGGTCTTCGTTCTTCGGTTTCTCCTTCACAAGCAAAACCCCACGGAAATGACAACCAAGAAAACTAAATATCAAATGGAACACATATTAGACATAATAGCTTCAGAATTAACTTCAATTGATTTATGTTGGTGTCAAAAGTAATCGATGGGTACTATCCGCAAGTGCTTTCCAGTGAGACATTTCGGAATGGTTTTAGCCCAATTTATCCGGAGAAATGCAGATTGTGAACCTCCTCGTTGGACCCTCATACATGTTGGGCCCAAATGGGGAGGCAGTCCATTAATCAGCTGTCCATCGTATGATAAAACCCCTTCCTTTTTCCCGAAACCCTAGAGGCCATAGATGATCGGCCGAAGTTGCTAAAACTCGGCTTTGAATAACCCTAAATATTCATGTCTTCTTTCCAGACTAAATTTGAAGCAATCGGGTTGCTCAAACAGTGATTTCGTTGGGAGTTTGTTGTTCTTTTGCTCTTTTTTTTTTTTCCATTTGATTCATCTGAAATATGATTTTTAGGGGTAGAAATGTTTTTTCGCAATTCTCGATTTTTACAGAGCTGATGATGAGAATAAGATAATGGCGAGATTGGCAGCATCAAATAGCTATGCGCAGCTTGTTGCTTCGATGAAGAATGTGCCAATATGCTAATCTGAGGCTCTTTCCTCTTTTCTATCTTAATCTTCATCTTCGATTTCTTTTTGGTCGATTTCTCTGACTGAAAAAGGTTTTTATCTTTTTGATTTAAAAAAAAAAAAAAAGGAAATATGTTGTTTGCCTCTTCGTTCAAGGTGGAAGAAGGGAAAGAACTTGCGCCAGCTTTTGCTTCAATGTTGCTTGATATTAAGATATTATTAGCCAAAGAGAAAGAGTTATTGCTTGAAATTCGTTATAACTCCAAAAATCAAGAACAAGGAAATAAAAAAAATTATTTGGAATTTTTTTTTTCGATATCTTGGCCACGACAGTCCGGTTAAATAGATATATAAATAGAGTTCCTATTATTTGTTCTCTTTGTAATTTTGATATAGAAAATACAAATCATTTAATTGTCATATTGCAAAATTTTTCAAAATTTGGGGGTTAAGTTGAAAAAATGTTTTATTATACCAAATTTAACGAGTGATGTTCAAGATAATATCTATCTATATACATATACTAAAACCGATGCATTGATGCCTGCGTGGCGGCACGTTAGTGAATCTGCCTACGTGGCGGCACGAGAGTGCGTCTCGCAAAGCTTTCTCCCGTCAAAAAGGAAATCTAATAAAAATAATTATTTTATTTTACCATTAACACATATAATTGGATAGATGGAATATCTTATAAAAGAGTAAATATTATATAAGGAAAAAACTATATCAATATAATTAAACGTAGTAGTAGTAATAATAAAAATAATTAATAAAACTAATTTTCATAGTCATACTTACCAAAAATATTAGTAGATAAATATGTAATATTTGATAGTTGTTATTTTATTTATATTTAGATTATTTTTTGGTGGAAATAATTATTTATATCAAAATCAATCATTTAATAATTGTTATTTTATATCTATCTATCTATATTATTTTTTGGGGCCAAAATAAATAATTAAAATATTATATAGTCATATATGTAGCCACAATCCATCCGTACATAGATATTTTAGTAAACTATTGTAATAAATATATACTACATATTTAATAAAAAGGAATATTAAAATATTTTTAAAAATCAACTATCTAATTAAATTACACGAGATTTAATTAACCATAGATTAGAAAAAAAAAACTTTTACATAGTACCTTATAAATGTGAATTTTATTTATATTTTAAGAAAAACTAATTAAAAGATATTTAGATTATATATAACCTGTCGAACTAATTTTATTTATATTTATATTATTTTTTGGAGGAAAAAATAATTTATATTTAGATTAACGCATTCTCCGTACACGGGACGGGATCTACACTAGTTCTAAATATTAGAGCTCTTAATCTAGATTTTACAGATTTGTGTCATTTATGACATTCAATTTGGGAGCTCAGAAATAGAATTATTTTTCGCAATCCTTCTGATAGATCTATGCGTTAACTCGAGCTATTGATAATATCTCTTGCTAGAGTAAAGGGCAGGTTAAAACGAAATTACTTAAACGTGTTAGGCCTCCTGATAAAATGATTTGGAAATGTCCTCCAATTGTAGTTAAGATCAATGTAGATGCTTGGAAATGTCCTCCAATTGATGTAGTTAAGATCAATGTAGATGCTTCAATGAAAAGTGATACTCAACCACAGGTGGGTTGTGTTGTGAGGAATAATGAATGTCAAGTTATTCGGATACATAAATGTAACGTTAGGACGAGTTCTGTCATTCTCGCAGAAGCTTTTACTGTGTATACAGGTATGAGACTGACAGCGGAGATGAGGATTCGAAGAGTTATACATGAAAGTGGTTGTGTTATCATCATCGACGCCATCAATCATGCGAACAATATACCATGGGAGGTCGCTCAAATAATCCAAGAGATCCAGTCATTAAGAAGAGAGATTTTGAGAGCATCACATTTCAGCATTGCTATACAGAGACAAATGATACAGCTGATTTTATTGATAAATCTCAGTTCAATTGTAATTTTATTTTGAGTGCTAGCTTGTTGTTGTGAGTTCCAGAACATCATCTTGCGATATGATCATGGATGTCATTAGTAAATCTAATTTATTGCCTACTATAAAAAAAATTGTAAAAACTTGTTCAAAATTGATTTTATTTTTCGACGGTGAAAGATTAAATACCTAAATCTATTAGAGTCACCCACATTGGGTTTTTTAAAGAGAAAAATAAGAAATTTAATAATAAAATAATAAAGAAGTGATATATTTTGGTAATGAATGATGTCTCTGACTCTCTGCTAATAAACTCATAAAACTCAAAGAAATAAGGGAAATTTACAGAAAACCATCCCCCCCCCCCCCCCCCTTTTTTTTTTACAATATTCAAACAGTTGGAGTTTGTCACATAAATTGTAACAAACACCCAGGATCATCCCTTAGGATGATGGAATACAGCTCCTTGATAAGGGGAGATGTAGGTCTAGTACAAACGATACCCTTTCTAGCTATGAAGTCGGCTGCTTTGTTGGCTTCTCTATAACAGTGTTTGAACTGTATAAGCTCGAAATCTTTAGCTATAATGTTGATCTTCTCAACTTGATGGATGACTTCCCATGGAGTGATGATCTCATTCCTAATTGCTTTAATGATAGTCTCATTGTCGCTTTCAATGATAGCCCTCCGGATCCCTTTACTTCTTGCATGCGTGATGCCTACAATGATAGCTTCTGCATCTGTCTGTAAAATCGTACCTGGAGATGTATTTTGAAAGAATACATCTAATAAACCGCTCTCAGAGTCACGAATGACTCCTCCGGCAACCGCCCGTGGGTTTAACCGAGCCATCTATATTAATTTTATAGATACTGCTCGGTGGTTTGGTCCATCTTGCCTTATGTCTGTTAGTGCTCCGAGACTTTGCCTTGTTTTCCGTTTCTATTTGCGAGTTCCAGAGTTTTATGTTGGAGATAATTTCAAATGCTAGATTGATTGTTGCATCTGGTTTTTTATTTTTGAAGATATAATTGTTTCTGGTGTCCCAGATTGTTTGCCAGATAAAGGCTAATTCTTTTATTGCTGATCTGTCAACACTTTTTTTATATTGAAGGATATACTTAATATCTTCATCATAGTCTTCTTTAAGAAGGAGAAGTTTCCCATTTCTTCTTTCGTAGTTTTGGATGAGTTGCCGAGCAAAATCACAATTGATGAAAAGATGGCTAGCATTCTCATCTACAGAGTTACAAAGTGAGCATTGTGCTGGCACCCTATTGTAATGTTTGTTTAGTCTCTGGGTGGTTGGTAATCCATCTATCATTATCTTCCATAGCAGATTTTTTATCCTTGGTGGTATATCAAGCTTCCATATCCATTTACAATCTTCCATACTACTGGTATTTGTATTGTAGTTGAGTCGGGTAGTTGATTTGGTTGAGAATATACCATACTTTTCCAGTTTCCAAATAAATTTATCAGTAGTATCCCAGTTGGGAATCTGAATTTGTATAATTTGATCAACAATGTGTCTTAGGAATAATTGTTGCAGTATTGTTAGATTCCATTGTTTTTTATTGTTTATTAACTGGGATACTTTGAGATTTTGATTTTCCAAACTTTGGTATTGGCTTAGGTTGGTTCCTTCTAGCCAAGGGTCTCTCCATACGTTTATTTGGTTACCATTGCCGATTAGCCATTTAATACCCTTGTTGAATTTTTCCCTTAAGGATAGTAGTCTCCCAAATTGTCACGATGTGTTTTGGTTATCCCTCTCATTTATTTGTGTTGTGTGTAAGTATTTTTCCTTTAAATAAGGGTGTTTTCACTTAACCATCCCTTAAATTCAAAATTATAGAAAACCACCATTTAAATATTTTTTACTTACAACTCAACACCCATTTATCTATTTTCATTAATTTCTCATTAAATATATTATATTTTAATATTTTTAAACTTAAATTTGATTATAAATATATTCAAAATTTTAATTTAAGGGCTCGATTATATTTTAGGGATAATTTTATTTATTTTTAAAAAACAATAATAAATATAGCCTACAATTATTATCTTAATAATTATATTTAAGTTATATGATTATAACCTAATTTTTTAAATTTTAGGTAAAGTTAAATAAAAAAGTTACATTTAACAAATAAAATGGATCAAACTCATATTTTAAGTTGAAAATTATTAACTATTTATTATTATTTTTTAAAAATAAATAAAATGATCACTAAAATATAACCGAGCCCTTAAATTCAAAATTTGAATATATTTATAATCAAATTTGAGTTTAAAGATATTAAAATATAATATATTTAATGATAAATTAATGAAAATAGATGAAGGGGTGGTGAGTTGTAAGTAAAGACCATTTAAAAGGTGGTTTTCTATAATTTTTAATTTAAGGGGTGGTTAAGTAAAAACACTCATATTTAAGGGGTGGTTTTATGTAAATTTCCCAAAAAATAAAGAAGAAGGTGTGGAACATGAGTGAGAGAGGAGGAAAGAGAAACTCATAAAAATTCAAAGAAATAAAGAAGGTGAGGAACATGAGTGAGAGGGCAGGAAAGAGAAGCCCCAATAGGGGTGGCCTAGTGGTGAGGAGCAAGGGGGTGGAAAGGAGGTCACGGGTTCGATCCCTGTCTCCACCCCCTTTCCTTGGGTTTCCATCCAAGGTTTGTCTTCCTTCCATACCAGTGGGTCGAGCCGGTCGATGCAAGCCGGTTTACCTAGCACGTGGCTCTTGCCGATTAGGTCATGTTCTCGGGGTTTACCGCCAAAGGGGGAGGAAAGAGAAAGATAGGGAGTTTGGTGGGTGGGGGGTATTTTTAATTTTATATTATTTGTTTATAATAAAATGAGTTTTAAGGACGTTGGTTAAAAATGAAGTTGGATTTCTTAAGAAGAGAGAAAAATAAAATGAGGAGTTAAGGGACCGAATTGGGTTTCATGGATGCGAATGGCTTAACCGTAATAGCTTAATCTGATGGTTTATTGTGGTTTGATGGGTTGGCATTGATTTGGGATATCGGATGAGGATAAAGATGCACCTTTTTTCTTTCTTTTTTGTGCAATGGTGGGCAATGCCCTATTATTATAAACGAGAATATTAACTATGTTCCCCAACAGAACTAACTGGAAATACAAATGCCCGGATACAGTTCGGCAAAACATCAAAAATCATATAAGGTTCAGCCATAGCCACAACTAAGTTTGTAAGAGCGTCCGCCGCTCCGTTCGCTTGTCCCCGGACTTGTCACACTTTCGCTTCCCATTCCATGCTACGCAACATGGATCGACACTCGCTAATAAGTTGGCCATTCTCCCCCATCGGCGTCCCCGTCTCTTGAATTTGAGCACATATGTTGGCGTTGTCCAATTCCACCATGATTTTAGATATACCCATATATTTTGCTATATGTGAACCCTTCCGAAGAGCCCATGCTTCTGCTCTCTCCGCTGAGCAGTGGTCGGGTTTAATAGCAAAGCCCTTGATGAAGGCCCCCTTATGATCTCTAATGACGCCTCCTCCTCCCGCAAGTCCCGGATTCCCTTCTGAGGCCCCGTCTGTTTTCAATTTCAACCAACCTTCCTCCGGAGGTTCCCAGCTCCCTCTCGACTCTCCACCTTCTCGACTCTGAGCCCACGCGTTCTGTTCTCCCTTTCTGCTGCTCTTCGTTACCAAGATACTTGTTGCTAGACTCGATCAGCAATCCCCTGCACTCGATCACTCCCTTGAAACACCAGCTCATTACGAGCTTTCCCAGTGAGGCAAATCCAATCATCGATGTCCGTTGTGAGAAAGAAACCCGGTCGAAGGTTATTATTTCCAAGCAACCTCGAAACAGGCTTTATAATCTCACAATATCTCAACAAGAGATGCACCTTTTCTAGTTTTAGAACTCCAAATCAGGTTACTGCTTGTTATTTTGCCCAATTTATAAGATGGATTCCACCATTTTCGTGGATGAGTTCAATTGTATAGAATGGCAAACAAAAAGAAAATTTGATCTAATGATAAGATTATTATGATAATTTTGTTCCTCTCTTTTATTAATGACTAGTAAGCATGCTCGTGCGCTGCACAGGATATGTTTTAGTTAAGTTGTTTGTCCATTTATCTATTTTGTTTATACAACATAAGAGCTTGATTAGCGTCAGACCGTAATTAGGTCGGAGTGGAGAGCAAGGGCTTCAACCAACAAATGTTTTAGTGGGTATAAAGCGACTCGTTAGATGTAATTTGATTTACATGTTACTTATTTTTTAATTAATATTAAAGATAATCAAACTTATAACACTCCTATGCGGTTTCACATTCATTTTTATTTATATTGATATAAGAATACACATTAATATCATTTAACTGGTTTATTTTTAAAATCTCTTCTTTATTGCTTAATTGTAACTTATTTTTTATGATCAGAAAAAACTATAAAACTTCTCTATTGTGTTTGTGGAAAAAAAAGAAACTAAAAAAATTAATGGATTTAAGACTGACATTTATGAGATAGATATTTATAAAATAAAATTAAGGATCAGAGGTAAGCTATTCATAAACTTGCGACTTTTTACTACCCATAATTATTTAATCTATATAGGTAATGATAAAAAAAAATGAAAATATTATATACGCATTTATGAGGCTTGCACACAACTTTTCTTGTTATATTATATACTCCGTATATATTATAGATAGATAGGGCTCATACCTCTATTTTTAAGTACTAAACATCACTAGAAGTTTGATAATTTGACAACTTGCTCTCATTGAGATGTTTAGTTGATTCGAATCACTTTCTTTTTTTTTTAAGATAAAAAACAAAACAAAACAAAAGATTGGCTCTTCTGTAGATTGCATTTTGTTTATTTTCTTCCAAATTTGTTTAAATACAAAAATATGTAATCTGAAACTTGTAGATTTGTGGCCACAGCTATAAGAAGAACAGAAAACTACTAACACATAAACTAGCACAAACAAGTAACTGATTGTCATTTTGATAGATAAAAGTTTCACAGTTCTTACAAGCACAGAAGCTTGTGTTTGTAATCAAGTCATAACTCCTTTACTAGGCCATCTTATTGTCAAATACTGCACTGGACAAACTTACATCATCAAATCCGCCCCGGCAAACCATCAACCTACATATGAAGGTATCAGAGGTCGCAGGGAAAAATAACACTTGGAGGCTTTACAGCCTGGAGATCTGGAGAGGAACAGACCATTTAAAGATATTTATAATCAAATTTGAGTTTAAAGATATAAAAATATAATATATTTAATGATAAATTAATGAAAATAGATGAAGGGGTGATGAGTTGTAAGTAAAGACCATTTAAAAGGTAGTTTTCTCTAATTTTTAATTTAAGGGGTGGTTAAGTAAAAACACTCATATTTAAGGGTTGGTTTTATGTAAATTTCCCAAAAAATAAAGAAGAAGGTGAGGAACATGAGTGAGATGGGAGAAAAGAGAAACTCATAAAAACTCAATGAAATAAAGAAGGTGGGGAACATGAGTGATAGGGGAGGAAAAAGAAGCCCCAGTCGGGGTGGCCTAGTGGTGAGGAGCAAAACCTGACCCTAACCCGAAAACCCGACCCAGTCGACTCGAAACCGATTATTCTGAACATCGATACAACCCGTCCATTTTGGACCCGAAATCCGAATGAACCGAACCCGATTAACCCGAAACCCATTAAGACCCGAACCCGTTATAATCGAAACCCGAAATAACCCGAACTTTAAGCTACAATCTAGTAAATTTTTTAAAATGAATATTGAAATAATGAAAACCCGAGACAACCGAAACCCGAATAACCGAAACCCAATATAACTGAAACCCGAACCCGACCCAACCGATTGACCAAATTATTAGAAATTACCCAAAACCCGAATGACCCGAAACCCGACTAACCGAACCCAAACCCGACCCGACCCGCCCGATTGCCACCTCTGGTCCCGGGTTCGATTCCTGTCTCCACCCCTTTCCTTTGGATTTCCATCCAAGGTTTGCCTTGCTTCCCTACCAGTGGGTCGAGCCGGTCGACGCAAGCCGGTTTACCTGGCACATGGCTCTTGCCGTTGCCGGTTGGGTCACGTTATCGGGGTTTACCCCCAAAGGGGGAGGAAAGAGAAAGATAGGGAGTTTAGTGGGTGGGGGGATATTTTTAATTTTATATTATTTGTTTATAATAAAATGGGTTTTAAGGACGTTGGTTAAAAATTAAGTTGGGTTTCTTAAGGATAGAGAAAAATAAAAAGAAGAGTTAAGAGGTTGAATTGGGTTTCATGGATGTCGATGCTCTTACATAAGTTAATAACTTAATCTAATGGTTTATTGTGGTTTGATGGGTTGGGATTGAGTTGGGATATCGAATGAGGATAAAGATGCACCTTTTCTTTCTTTTTTGGTGCAATGGTGGGCAAGCCGACAAGGCCCTATTATTAAACGAGAATATTAACTAGGTTCCCCAAAATGAGTTTTACGTGGAAAAAATCCCTTTTTGGGTCGGGAAATACGCGATGGGGCTTTGCCCCACGCTCCCCCCAAATTATTTCTAGCAAATCCCTCTCTTGACACTGTTCTTCATGAAATCCTCCATTTTTGTTAAATCATCGGCCTTCTTCATGCCGATTTCTGACTGTTTTTGATCGCCTATCTTCCGCTCGCCCGGAGTCGACTTCGATTTGGGTCCTCGACCTTCTTCAGTCACACCCTTTTCTTGGCCGGCTTCTAGGTTGGGGATTGGGTGTGTTTGGTCATGTGATACCCTCTCTCGTTCACCTTCGTCCTTCCTCTCCGTCGGCGCTGCTTGCTCTGCCTTTGTGCTCCTGTCGGCGGTGGTGGCGTCTCCATCTTCTTCGTCTCCGCCTCGATTTGTCTTCCCCCGATTATCAATCAATTTGGGGGTTTTATTTTCCAATCCCTTGTTTTCCTAAATCATCTCCGGGTTCCAATCGGTCGTGTTTCTGGTTGATTTCGTGTCATCGCTTTCTGATCTCGGTTTGCTGTCCTACTCTTGCGATTTTTGTTGCTAGTTCTGGGTTTTGTTTGCATCCCTTGTCTCCTCCTCGCCTGGCCCTCACGTTTCCTTGGTTCGTTGGCGGCCAGTTGGTGATCTCGGTCTGCTTCTGGCGGTGCTCCCTTGGGTTGGCATTCGACGCTGGTGGTTTCTCCTAGCTGGTGTCCGCTGGTGTGCCACTGTTGTGGTCCAGCTTTCTTTGCCCTCCTTGGCCCATGGGTATTTTCCTTGGGCCCGAAGGTTGGCCCGAGACAACCCTTTTTGTTGTGCTTCGGGCCCAAGACAAAGCCTTGGGCCCGAAACACAGCCCGAAGGAAAATAATAATTAAATTAAATAAATTTATATATATATATAGAGAGAGAGAATGGGTATAAAGTGCACACCCCTTAGGGTGTACCTTGTGCACAGATCTGAACGGTTGATTTGTAAGAAATAGATGGCCATGATTTTGCCACGTTAATGGAAGGGTTTTAAAAAAAAATTAGGAAAAAGAAGCCCAATTGCATCTAAAAAGCGCGTGTAGCGCAAAATGATTAAAACCCTAGTTAGGCCGCCTTTTTCATTTAGCATGTGATATCGGTGAAAAACCAAATCGAAACTTCCGTTGAGGTGGAGTCGATCGGCGAAAAGAGCGCAGCCGCGCAGGGGAGGCGGAGGCCAACACGGGTGAGGGAAGGACGAGCACGGTGGATTCGACACCGACGGAGACGGTGCTAGGGGAAGGAGGCGAGCACGGTGGATTCGACACCGGCGGAGACGGTGCTAGGGGAAGGAGGTGAAGGCTGCGCAACCCCTATCACTCAAATCGGTCCTGGCGGTGCTTTCGCATCCCCTCTCAATTAGATCCGCCGGCGCTAGGGGAAGGAGGAGATGAGGTGCGGGATTGGGCGCTCAGATCGGTTCTAGGGGAAGGAGGCGAAGGTTGCGCAACCCCTATTGCTCAGATCCGGACGGCGCTAGGGTCGTCTCCTCCTCTCTCGATCAGATCCGGACGGCGCTAGGCCGGGTCTACTCATCCCCTATCGCTCATATCCGGGCTGCCTCCTCCCCTCTCGCTCAGATCCGGGAGGTTTCGGGCTATGGCGGGTGGTCGGACAGCCTCCTTCAACCGCCTCCGTTTCCATTGATCTGCTTGTTATGTTTTTTTCTTTTTTTGTGGGGTGGGGTGGGTGGCGGGGCTGGGTGGGTGGGTGGGTGGGTGGTGAGGGTGGATGGTGGCGGCGGTGGTCGGTTTGTGGGGTGGGGTGGGTGGCGGGGCTAGGTTGTGCTGGGTAGGTGGGTGGTGAGGGTGGCAGCGGTGGTTGGTTCGATTGCATTCGATTCAATATTGTTAATTATTCAGATGAATATGTCGAATTTTGGTAGTTATTGTTAATGAGTGGTTAATTATTCGGTGAAATTTGAATCATTATTCGCCTGTATATGGAGTTTTAGGTTTGACAAATAGCATAAAACCTCTCATATACGACCGAATAATCATACATTTTATTGAATAATGTTGTGTTATTTTCCAAAAAAATTAACTATTCTACCGAATAATCTTTCAAAATTGAATGCATAAAAATTAACTCGGAGTCAAAACTAAAATTGATTGACAAAAAATTAAACATTATTCGGTAGTATATGACAAATTATTCAGTTGAATTGGTAAAATTTGATCTGAAATGGATAGGAAAATGTAATATAACATTATTCGGTAGATTATGAAACATTATTCGGTGGAATGGGCAGTTTTTTCAAAACAGCGAAATCAGATCCGGGAAAAAAAAAAGCGCGTAAGAAATTTTAGATGGGTCCCACCAGTTTTTCTATTTTTTTTTAAAAAAAGAAACACCCATTTAATCTTGGCCTTCCATTTCTTTCAATCAAATGCCAAGATTTGTGCACAAAGTACACCCTAAGGGGTGTGCACAAGGGAACCACTCCCTATATATATATACCTGAGTAAACCCACCCGAAAGGGTTTGACCAAATCCTGCAAGGGTTTGACTAAATTCTTATATGTAAAATCTAGTTGGCGTTTTTTTTTCGAGCAGCGTGCGGCTCTACTTCCGACGTTTCTAGGAGGTCTTCTGCTTGGTTGAGGAGTGTGGAGTCTGGAGTCGGGATTGGCTGGGGTCGAGGTGGTGCGTTGAGGGCGTCTCCGTTTCCGGGATTGATCTTCCTTGGAGTTCGTCTGCACTACCCACAAGAGTTAGAGTCCTGCTGTACCGCTGGCCCGCGGTGCCACTGCTCGGTGGTGCTTGGCTTCGTTCTTCGCCGGCTTCCTCGGCTTTATTGGGAGTTTGTCTTCTTGGGTCATCTTGTAGGGTTTATTTCTACTTGTTTTATTTCGCTTGTTGTTTGTAGTTCTGTCTGTTTAGGTTGTATGTTTGACGGTTCGTCGTCTGCCGACTTTCGGCGTCTCGGTGAGTCAGGCCTGTCTGACCATCGAATTATTACCTTATCAAAAAAAAAAAAAAAACTAGGTTCCCCAACAGAACTAACTGTAAATACAAATGCACGGATACAATTCGGTAAAACATCAAAAATCATATAAGGTTCAACCATAGCCACAACTAAGTTTGCAAGGGCGTTCGCCGCTCCGTTCGCTTGTCTCTGGACTTGACAGACTTTCGCTTCCCATTCCATGCTACGCAACATGGATCGACACTGGCTAATAAGTTGGCCATTCTCCCCCATCGGCGTCCCCGTCTCTTGAATTTGCGCACATATGTTGGCGTTGTCCAACTCCACCGTGATTTTGGATATACTCATATCTTTTGTTATATGCAAACCCTTCCGAAGAGCCCATGCTTCTCCTCTCTCCGCTGAGCAGTGACCGGATTTAATAGCAAAGCCCTTGATGAAGGCCCCCCTATGATCTCTAATGACGCATCCTCCTCCCGCAAGTCCCGGATTCCCTTCCGAGACCCCGTCTGTGTTCAATTTAAACCAACCTTCCTCCGGAGGTTCCCAACTCCCTCTCGACTCTCCACCTTGCTCGACTCTGAGCCCACGCGTTCTGCTCTCCCTTTTTGCTGCTCTTCGGTACCAAGATACTTGTAGCCAGACTTGATCTGCAATCCCTTGCACTCGATCACTCCCTTGAAACACCAGCTCATTACGAGCTTTCCAAGTGAGCCAAATCCAATCGTGGATGTCCGTTGTGAGAAAGAAACCCGTTCGAAGGTTATTATTTCCAAGCAACCTCCAAACGGGCTTTATAAGCTCACAATCTCTCAACAAGATGCACCTTTTCTAGTTTTAGAACTCCAAATTAGGTTGCTGCTTGTTATTTTGCCCAATTTATAAGATGGAGTCCACCATTTCGTGGATGAGTTCAATGGTATAGAATGACAATCAAAAAGAAAATTTGATCTAATGATAAGATTATTATGATAATTTTGTTCCTCTATTTTCTTAATGACGGGTAAGAATGCATGTGCGATGCACATGACATGTTTTAGTTAAGTTGTTTGTCCATTTATCTATTTTGTTTATACAACGTAAGAGTTTGATTAGCGTTGGACCGTAATTAGGCCGGATTGGAGAGCAAGGCTTCAACCAACAAATATTTTAGTGGGTAAGAAGCGACTCGTTAAATGTAATTTGATTTACATGTTACTTATTTTTTAATTAATATTAAAGATAATCAAACTTTTAACACTCATATGCGTTTCACATTCATTTTTATTTATATTGATATAAGAATACACATTAATATCATTTATATGGTTTATATTTAAAATCTCTCTTCTTTATTGCTTAATTGTAACTTATTTTTTATGATCAGAAAAAACTATAAAACTTCTCTCTATTGTGTTTGTGGAAGAAAAAACAAAACCAATTACCTCTTGCTCTAGCAGTAAGGGTGAGGTATCCTAAAGGAGAGGTTCCGGGTTCGAATCTCACTTGGTGCATTTAGGCTATATTACTTTGCGAAGGGATTTCTCGGGTATGGAGCCGCGAAGCGGTGGGGCCCCACTATAAAAAGTTTACCCTACCAAAGTTTAACTATTCCGGAATGGCACACCGGAAAGGACGTGTGGGTAGTACCCATAGGTTTCCGGTTCGAACCCCGAAATGACCGCTTTTTATTTATCAATACAAGGAAGAAAAAACAAAAACTAAAAAAAATAATGGATTTAAGACTATGACATTTATGAGATAGATATTTATAAAATAAAATTAATGATTAGATGATTAGATGTAAACTATTTATAAACTTGCGACTTTTTACTACACATAATTATTTAATCTATATATACAAGATGTCAAGATTTAGGTAATGATAAAAAAAATGAAAATATTATATATGCATTTATGAAGCTTGTATACAACTTTTCTTGTTATATTATAGATAGATGTGGCTCATACCTCTATTTTTAACTGCTAAACATCACTAGAATTTGATAATTTGGAAATTTGCTCTCATTTAATCGGGATGTTTAGTTGATTCGAATCACTTTTTTTTTAAAGATTAAAAAAAAGGTTAAATTTGGTAAATATTCATTTTTCATGTCAAAATTAAGTAAATGTCCACTTTTTTACATAATTAAGTAAATGTCAATTTTTTTTAAAAATACCCCTCATTCCCCATTCTTAACCCTTCCTCCTTCCCCATTTGACCATTTTTAATTTTAACATTGACTAGTCAATATTGACCATTCCGGTCAACGCTTGCATTTGGTGGCAATTTTTTGGTGACAGTTGAATATATTTTTCTGGTGACAGTTAATTGTGACAATTATTTTGGTGACAATTGATTTTTTGTGACATTTTATTTTTTCCGGTGACAGTTAGGGGAAAATCTTTTCTAGTGACAATTGATTTTCTTTTTTTCTTGTGATAATTGTTGGTGACAAAAAAATTTGGGTGGCAATTGATTTTCTTCAAGTGACAGTTGCCAGTAACACTTTTCCTCGGTGACAAATGGAGTTTTTATGCTAATAGATGATTTTCATGATGACAATTGTTGGTGACAACTATTAATGACGAGGTTGATGACAATATATTGTCACCGTGATATTATAACCTTAAAAAAATTATCACCATAACATTATACATCACCAAGACATTGTCACAAACTACAGAACACTGTTTTCATATTGTTTAATCAACCGTATTGTCACCAACTTATAAAAAACAATGTCACCAACCTCTTTTCAGTAATCTATTGACATCAACGATAAAACAGTGTAACCAACATATTTTCATCAAGCTTTGGTCAATAATCTACTGTCACCAATTACAAAACTTTGTCACCAATCTAGTGTCAACCACCTATTTTTAGAAATTAATTGTCATCAACGACAAAACAGTGTCACCAACTACAAAGCACTTTCATCAAACTAAAATGTTTACAATG